>OV815276.1:55588339-58338890 GCA_929108145.2 Limnephilus rhombicus
GGAGGGGCGGTGGGAGAGGGGCGGAGGGAGAGGTGGTGGGAGGGGGGAGGGGGGGGGAGGTTAGTAGGGGGAGTAGGGGTAGGGGGGGGAGGTGGTGGAATGGGAACCCCCCTAATACTATGCGAGCGAAGCCGCGGGAAAACGCTCGTATATTATAATACAACTAATATAAAACTTATTTCCACTTTAATTTATTTGACCGTAACCGGTTTCAGCTTGTTAAAGCCATCTTCAATCTGGTACAAATTATTCTTAACCTATGGTTTATATACATTGAATAAAATCATTGAAGATTACCCTTGTCCCCCGCCCCCTGTGATGTATATAAACCCTAGATTAAGAATAATTTGTACCAGTCCGTAGATGGCTTTAACAAACTTAAACCGGTTACGGTCAAATAAATCAAAGTGGAATTCGGTTTTATATTTGTTTTATTAATATATATTATAATTGAATACCACCATGAATTTTCAGTTTCGATAATAAAAATATTATAAATTGACTGTAATTGGCTATTGCCAGAATCATACCATAAGTAAAAATAAATATGTTTTTTGGTTGGTAAACCTTAATTATTTTAACGTTTCTCGGAGTACAGTATCTAACAGCTGCAATAAAATCTCAACGGTAAGACCACGTCCATTAGTTATAAATAACGATTTGTAATAAATTGTTCTTGAAAACAAGTGAGCACTAAGTGCGCAGTAATTGTGCAAAGGCAATCAAATAAAGATTGGGGCTAGTTTGTGTCCGAATAGTTGGACTTGGCATTGTTCGAAAGTAAAGCTGATATATTGCTTAACTTCGTCGGTGACAGGAATATTTATCAGGGCTGGTTGAACTGTTATTAAGTTTGCTACTCAGTTATTCTGTCATTGGACGAGGATTTAATTTTCAGGGACGAACAAAACTCACTATCGAAATGGGCAGGGACTTTTAGGAAGATCTTTGTTTTTTTTTTCTACTGCGTTGTCTTATATATTACCTTTCTGCTAACATTTTTAATGTAATGCGTACTCAGTCAGGCTAAGAAGTGTCATAAATAAAACTTCAACAACTCAGTAAAAATCAATCTTTGCCCTAACTAAGGAATATACCAATTCTCCGGGAAAGAAGGAGGAAATGTACCGCCACGCAACTCTGCCCTGGTTCCCACACCTTGCTTAATTCACATTCATACATCGCCCTCTTTGCACACATCTGTTTTTTTTTAAACATGATTACATCCATAAAATAAACACAAACAGCATAAAAATTAATTTTATTAAAATTAACTTCTCCTCCGTAGGTCACCCCAAGTGGATCGCTACGTTTGGTGACAGGGGTGCCAGGTTCATGGGGTGAGGTGTGAGACTGGTTGGGAGAGACCTTTTGACGTCGCCAGCGGGATTCTCTCGGGACATTGCCTTGCGCTGCAATAGGAGAGATGGATTTATACGTCCGTCACTCCTGGACCCTGCCCCCCAGATTCCTACCCACCCCTCATAAATTTTTCGTTACATCTGACGGCCGGCGTAGTCCAGTAAGGCGCGTAGTAAGGCTCTTGATTCGCAATCCGGAGGTCGCGGGATCGAATCCCGGCGTGGCAAATAAATTTTGTTTAATTAATTTGTGTTATTTCACAATTTATTTATTTAAAATAATATATAGTATATTAGCGGCACGTTCCAGAGTGGAAGATACTCTCAGTATCGCCCTGGTGTAAGACCACCATTCAGAATTGAAACTTTGCTTGAAATGGTTTTAGCCATGTTTGGTGACCAGACCTGAATAGCCAGGTACTCTTCCCCACCCACTTCTTCCTTATCTCCTTCCCTTCCCCACTACCTTCAGCCTCACAAAATACCCCAATGGGGGATGCCATAGACTCACTGGCTCCAGGCGGGAGCAGTTGGGACTCTTGTGAGGTATTCATGTAAAATAAAAAAAACATCCACTATTTTCCTTTTCAGAAAGACCCTACACACAGCATCCCAAAAGATCACAGGCTCTGAGAGGAATTATTTTCCTCGTGTGTGGAGCTAGTGTTAAAAAAATACAACATGGTTTTGCAATGGTGTGTTACCTGCATTTCACTATTTGTACAAGATCAAACGGTCGAACTAACAAGTTCGACAACAACCAAAATCTATGTTTTATTGTTTGATTTGATGAATATAATTGAATAATTAAAAATAAAAATTATAAGTTTTATTTTTCATATGCAGAAATTTCTTATTACTAAATATAACATATTATAGAAAAATGAAAGAATACAACTTTGTATAAACCACTTATATAATGCGTAAATCCGACCGTTTTCGGAACAAACGTTCCTTCTTCAGGGAAAGCTTATACTAATTTGACAGTTTAGAACCATGTTTTATTATGGTAGGGGTGGAGCCGTTGCTAGTTGTTATTAATGTAGATTGGGTGGGTAGGTATTAATGTAGAGTGGGTGGGTAGGGGAACAAATCCATGATTGGGCTATAAGACAATATTTTTTGTTTGTTGATAATAGATTCATTATTTTTTAGGATTTTTTTTAAATTTCCAAGGCTTCTAAGTTATCTAAACGTTTTCCTTTATGATTAATATGAAGAATATTTATCCCTGTATTTTTTTTCAAAACTATGGTTATTTTCAATAAAAGGTTAGCGAACTCAGAAAAAATATTATTATTAACACACCTTAAATGTTCTTTGATTCTGATTTCAAAATTACGAGTTGTTTTTCCAATATAAAATGAGGGACAATCATTGCATTTGAGTTTATATATTCCGGAATTAGTCAATTTATCGTCTTTATCTTTAGTATTTCTCAAAAAATTACCGATATTATTTCTTATATAAAAAGGTTTAATATTAGAAGGGAGATTTTTGCAACACTGAACTGAAAAATTATTAATATATAAAATTTTACGCCATTCTTTAAATTAATTTACGCACCAGATTTAAATGTCCGGGTTTAATTTTCCCCACAGGAAAAACTAAACCCTTTCACACACTTCCCAAATGATCATCTGGTCAATCCACGTTATGCAATTGCACTATATGTATTATAATTACAAAACAATACAAGAACAACATGTCAACCTACCAGAGACCAGATGGGAAAATAATTCACCGACTCTAGATATTTTCATATCAGAGGGTTCGGCTCTGTGGAATTCCTAATTGAACCTATAAATCCTACTGATCCCTCAATATAAATATTTAAAAAATCTTTTGTAATCCTACACGTATTTAAAATTACCGATTTTTGCATTTTTATGTATAAATTCTTTGACAAATCTAATACGCCTAAATTTTGAATCAGAGACCTAGGTATAATGCCAGTAGCCGAAATAACAAATGGTAATATTTTTATATTCCGAGAATGCCAAATTCTTTTAATCTCATTTCCTAAATCTGTGTATTTTCTAATTTTTTCAGAAAGTATTTTGAATATTACAGGAATTTGGAATAGCTACATCAATGATATAAGTTATTTTTTTAATTTTGTCATGTAAAACTATATCAGGTCTATTATGACTAATTGTTCTGTCTGTTAGTATAGTTTTATCATAATATATTTTATAAAATTCATTTTCTAAAAATGAATTTGGTTCATATTCATAATATGGTACTATATTACGGCAGTCAATCAAGTTATGTTTAATTACCAAACTTTGGTGGATTATTTTTAAAACCTGATTGTGCCTAAATGTATACTCGGACGGCGCTAATATAGAACATCCCGATATAATATGTTCTATAGTTTCCGGAAAAGCCAAACATTTTCTACATAAATCATCAATTTGATTTATATCTTTGATTATATGCTTCCTATAATTTTTAGTATTAATGACTCTATCTTGAATGGCAAGCATAAATCCTTCTATTTCTGCGCTCAACTCTCCAATATTCAACCATTTGTTTGACGAAAGTTTGTCAACATACGTTTGGTTGAGATAATTGAAGTGTTTTGCATGAATAATTTTATTTGACCAGGAATCTAATAATTCCTGGTTAGTATTTATAAGAATGTTGGCATTCTCGTCATATAAATTTAAAGGTGTAATGTTTCTATCTGCCTTACAAATTATTTTGTGCATTTCTGAGCTATTAGCTTTCCTATGGAAAAAATTTCTAAGCATTTCTACCTGATTGTGTTTCAAAGATGTTATTTTGACTATACCTCTACCTCCTAAATTTCTAGGTAAATTAATTCGTTCTATAGCTGAATTTGGATGATGGCAATTAAACTTTGTTAACGTAGTTCTAATTAATCGTTCTAAACTATCTAAATCTGTATTGGACCATTTAATTATGCCAAATGAGTACGTTAATAAAGGTATTGCCCAAGTATTTATTGCTTTTACTAAATTTTTAGCAGATAAATTGCATTTTAAAAATTTTCTGATCCTAGTTTGAAATTTAATCCTAATATCATTTTTAATACTAGTGTGATCTAATCTATTCGATTGCGGGTATCCTAAATATTTATAAACCTCATCCCCTTTCATACTTTTAATTTTGAAATTTCTAAATATACCCTCGTCTCCATCTACAATTTTGCCTTTCTCTATATGGATTGTTTTACATTTATCTAAACCAAAAGTCATTTTAATATCATCTGAAAAAATTTTAACTACCTTAATCATTTTTTCTAAATTTGATTCAGAATTTGAAAATAATTTTATATCATCCATATATAATAGATGTGAAACTATACTACTCTCTCTTGTATTACCCTTAATTTTTATTCCAAACTTGCTTTTAATTAACATTTTAGACATAGGATTCAATGCTAAGCAAAACCAAAGAGGACTCAATGAGTCTCCTTGAAAAATCCCTCTTTTTATTGAAATGCCCGGTACTACTATTTTCTTACCTTTTAAATTTACTAGTAAATCTGTATTCCAAAAGGACATAATATTTTTCAAAAAGCTAATTATAATTGGGTTAACTTTATATATTTTTAATATTTTTATTAGCCACGAGTGCGGGTCACTATCAAAAGCTTTTTGATAATCTATATAACAAGTATGTAAATTACGCTTTTGATTTTGAATTTGTTTTAAAATTACAGAATCAATAACCAATTGTTCTTTACATCCCATATGTTTTCTGCGACAACCTTTTTGTTGTTCAGATAAAATATTTTTTTCATCCAAATGAGTATATATTAAATCTGTCAAGCAAGAGGTTAAAATTTTGTATATTGTCGGTAGACATGTAATGGGTCTATATTGAGAGGGATTATTAATATTTTCGCTTTTAGGTAACATATAAGTAATGCCCTTAGTTAGAAAATTAGGAAAATTTTGAGTTTGTTTGACAAGTTTTGAAAGATTTTTTGCAAAAAGAGGATGTAAAGTAGTTAGACGTTTGTACCAAAAATTATGTATCCAATCGCAACCCGTGGCTTTCCAATTATGAGTATTTTTTATAATTTTGGCTAACAATTCAACCGATATATCAGAAAAACTCATTTGTTCAATGTCTGAACAATTGAGTTCTTCATTTTCTATCCATGAACCTGCCTCATTATGTTTTATATCTTTACTCCAAATGTTTGTCCAAAAATCGCGCATATCTGATTCAGATGGCAACGGAATATTATTATTCGAAATAATATTTTGTTTATCATCAAGTTTGGAATAAAATATTTTCTCATTTTTTTGAAATAATCTATTATTATTTCTTTTATTATACGTATAATTATATCTTTTTAATCTACTAGCTTTTACACCTAATTTTTGTTTTAATAAATCTAATAAATCATTGATTATATTTTCATTATTATTACTACCAATGTTATAACCAAATTTTCTCAAATATTTTCTCAAATATTTTTTTATTAATATTATTAGAATTGTATAGATATTTATTTTTTGAAATTTTGCCAAGTTTTTTTATTTAGGATGTTATCAATTAATGTTGGTTCATATCCGTTATTCAAAGCAATTTGTTTTATTATAGTAAGTTATTATTAGACATTGGGACATTTACTCGGTGTATCATGGAATGGAAGGTGGAGTGTTTTTGTGAGACAGGGTGGTTGGAGATCTTATGAATTACTATATCAGTGTATGTTGGCTTGCGATATATACTAAAATCGATTTTATTCTTTATAATAGATAAAGTTAAATTCAAAAAGTTTAATTTTTCATTGCCTATTTCTATCGTAAATTTTATTTGATTATGAAAGGAATTTAAAAGGTTAAGAAAGTTGTTGAGTTGACGTTCGGATTACATTAATAACTAGCAACGGCTCTACCCCTATCATAATAAAACATTGTTCGAAACTGTCAAATTAGTATAAGCTTTCCCTGAAGAAGGAACGTTTATTCCGAAACCGGTCGGATTTACGCATTGTATAAGTGGTTTATGCAAAGTTGTATTGTTTCATTTTTCTATAATGGATAACCACAAAGTTTTAGCTACATTAAAAAATATAACGTATTATTATTATAATAATTTAGCAGCATCCGTCTTACGTGATCTCGACCCTCCCGGCCTCCCGGTTCTCCGCTCTCCAGGTGAGAGTGAGAAACTGCGACACGGTAAAATCCTTCAGCGCGGAGTGGAGAGGAATGGAACTGTCGCCTGACAGACTTTGGCGAGTTATGAAGTGATTGCCTGAACGCCCAGAGAAAGAAATCTCTAGGTGGCGTATTGCGGATATTGGGGATATTGAGATTTTGGGTACTGTACATCGATTACATTATTTCTTTTATGCTTCTAAGGTGGCACGCAATGGCATTTATTACCGATCCAGCATTTCGTAGCAGGTGAAGATTTTAATTTGGGCTGGAGTGCCAAATACGCAATAAATCACAAATATGCATTATTACAGGAGGCTCTGAGGAAAACAAATTCCCTCAGAGCCTATGTCATCTTTTGGGATGCGGTGTGGAGGGTTTTTTAAGGAAAGGAAGGAGAGGAGATTTCTGGGAAGGAAAAGGGTTTAAGGGGTGGGTAGGAATCTGGGGTTCAGTGTGTCCTGGTCATCCGCCTCCAAGACCTAGACAAACCTCGCCCCATGACCCCGGGCACCCCTGCTACATCACCAAACGTTGCGAACCACTTGGGGTGACCTTTGGCAGAGGTGTTGGTTATCCAATAAAGGTTCCCGGGGCGGCGGTACCCATTCCCGCCTCCCGAATTGCATAAATCATATTTGAGATTTTTCGGTCTTTTTATTATTCTAGGCCAGGGGTCGGCAACCTGCGGCTTATCTTCTCAAAGGTATGTATGTACATTTATAATAATAATACAAAAACTGGAGTAAAGGTAGGTAACATAATAAGGTATTAAGGTGTTGAAACGTTTTGCTTTGTGCTTGTATGAAATAAATACATTCCTCAATGAAAAAGGTATTAATCACCCGTAATTAGAGAACGACAAATGATTGCAATTTTTTTTACTTTATGGTGGATATCACAGCAAAATTAAATGAGCTGAATCTAAAACTGCAAGGAAAGGGAAACCCAGCCTATGTTTGGTAGAAGTATTGGTTTGTTTCGAAGAAAAATTAAATGAGCTGAATCTAAAACTGCAAGGAAAGGGAAACCCAGCCTATGTTTGGTAGAAGTATTGGTTTGTTTCGAAGAAAAATTAAATGAGCTGAATCTAAAACTGCAAGGAAAGGGAAACCCAGCCTATGTTTGGTAGAAGTATTGGTTTGTTTCGAAGAAAAATTAAATGAGCTGAATCTAAAACTGCAAGGAAAGGGAAACCCAGCCTATGTTTGGTAGAAGTATTGGTTTGTTTCGAAGAAAAATTAAATGAGCTGAATCTAAAACTGCAAGGAAAGGGAAACCCAGCCTATGTTTGGTAGAAGTATTGGTTTGTTTCGAAGAAAAATTAAATGAGCTGAATCTAAAACTGCAAGGAAAGGGAAACCCAGCCTATGTTTGGTAGAAGTATTGGTTTGTTTCGAAGAAAAATTAAATGAGCTGAATCTAAAACTGCAAGGAAAGGGAAACCCAGCCTATGTTTGGTAGAAGTATTGGTTTGTTTCGAAGAAAAATTAATTATTTTTGCGCAAGATATTCAGAGCGGTAAATTACTTCATTTGGAGATGATACTGTATCTCTACAAATGCAATTGATCCATTTAATTATCCACCCCCCCCCCCCCCCCCCTAAAAAAATATTTATGCAAGTACTATTTATTGTTGGCACGAAAAAAATTTGTGGCTCTTTAAAAACTTCGAAATTTTTTAAATTGTATTTTTGACGCTTCCGACTCAAAAGGTTGCCGACCCCTGTGCTAGGCTAAACAAATTATCCAATTATTATTAGCGCATATCTGACCCCTTTCTGACAACCTTTTTTAAGCAATAAATGTTTTTAAAACACTAACAGCCTTACTAAAAAACCCAGTGAAAATTTTATTCAATTGACAAACGACCGCGGATGTGAAAACATTACTAATTAAAAAATTGTTCATGAAAAAAAATACACTTGGTTTACACGGCCTGAGAGGGTAGTTTATCTCTGTTTTAGTAATGATGTGTAAAAGAAATTTGGAATGTTTTCCAAAGTATTTTGAATGTTCTATATATTTCTTATTTTTGAAGGTGTCGTAAAAACAAATACCATTTATGAAAACTAGATAAATTTACCTTTTAGATTTGTGTAATTGAAATACACTTTAGTTTTTAAAAACTGCCATATATTAAGATTCAAACGCGAAGAAAAATGGAATTTTTCTTTTACCAAAACATATTTGATGAAAGTGTACAGAAATTTATTAAAAAACTAAATTTTAAAAATACAGACCTTTTATATAATGAATTTGGAACGAAACTATCACTTTTTCCTCGCGCATACAATAAAAAAATAATAAAAAATTTCAAAGTTTTTTTATTGCCAAAAAACTTACCTAAAAAATAATACTGACTTTTATAACAGATTTCTTGCAACTCTAAAGACGTTAATTTCATTGATACGTTTAGGAACACATATATTAGATATTAATATTTTTAAAAAACACCACTTTTATGAAATACTCATAAAATAAAATCCTTTATGTAAAATTGAATTTTCATGTTTAACATAAAATACTTATTGACATTTCAATTTTCAAAGTATGATTATTGTTATTATAACTTGACTAAACCTTATTAAAAACCACAAAAACACGGTAAATATATCAATTGTGCGAATGTAATGTGAATTAGTCATATTAATAGATATTACGATAACATTTGTGTAATATTACACACACACCCGCGGAGTGAGTTTTTTTTTTGGCGGTTTCAACGCGAATGACGAATGCGCAGGCGCCGCGCCGCCACCTAGCATTTCTGTAGGAAAATAAACAATTAAATTATGTACACTATGAAAAATTCCACTGTTGCCAGATTTAAAATACATTTTAAGAAAAAATCTTATTAGTAATGTTATCGTGTTTTAGTGTATGTTTGTTTTATTCAGGTTGCTGCAGCAACACAGGTTATCGGCCGTGCTGTGGTTTTTTTTAGTAAGGCTGTAAGTGTTTAATTTAGATATCCTTGTGATCTTGTGAAGATAAATCTTATGGTTATTAAATTAGTAAGATTGGTTATTAAATTAGATAATCTTATTAGTTTTTTAAATGAAAAAAATAATGGATTTGTATAATCTTTTCTTCCCGGTAAGTGGGCAGCTTTTGCTACTGGAGGGCAAATCTTATTGTTAAAGAAGGTTTCATACATCTGGTTCGACACCCCAAATGGCGGCATTTCCTTGAAAAAAAAAATGATCAAAAAATATTTTTGCCTGTAGTCGAAGATATATTAACTGCGAATGAATGGACAGTAAGCAATGATTTTTAAATAAACCTTTTTGAAAGGTTAAAGGGAGTTGAAAACAGATTAAAAAACAGTAAGGACTGACTTACCCTGTCTTCTATTATTGTTGATAATGGTCCAAGGGATCACTGGGATGATCACTGCACAAATATCCATTAGAATCGATATTATGACACTAAAGAATCACTGGGTTTATTACTGCACAAGTTTCCGTAACAATATGATAGATATCACCATAGGACTTGATAATTGCACGGGCCGCTTTTATAGACTGATTGTTCCTTGGGTTATTGTTCCAAATGAGACATTTAGGTAATATTTGCGTCATAAATTATCAGAGGATAAATTCATGGGTACTAGGTTGAGTGGGGATTTCGAAGAGGCGATAAAAAATCCGAAAGTCAATTATCAATCACGGAAATTTGCAAATAAACTCTTTTTTTATTAAAGAGCACTAGTTTTTTTCTTATTTGTATGGTTGATCTTCCCCGATATGATATAAGACATGAACATTAGCAGAAAAATCGATTATTGAACCGGTTTTTAAAATTTCTGACCAATTTCCGAAATATTTTCTTTGTATATTCAGGCAAAATCGACGCCATGGATACCGTAAACCAAGTTACAGCGAACATTGTATCAAATTAAATATTTTAATTAGGTTGTAGTTTGCTACGATAGCCGCTCAGTGTGCAAATAAAATTAACGCTTTTAAATGTTAGCGGTTTTTAACAAGATTGGTTCGGAGACCAAATTAGCTAAATAAGCCATTTCCACTTCAATTAACTTTACACAGGCAGAGAAAATTGCAAGCCCAACAAGAACGGGAATTTTTATTTTTTTGTGGATAGCGATCACTTTATTGACAACACCCATGTCACAGCGGTGAGAGCTTTGTCTTTTAGTTGGGAGATTTCGGGTTCATTACCCGAAGCAATGTAAAAGAAAAAGTGGGGTCCGTTTATTTCTTTAAATCGTACTGTTTTCTTTGCGTGTATTTCTAAAAATGCCATTAATAAATTTAAAAAACTGCTTTACAATACTGTCATTAAAATAACGTACTTTAGATGTTATTTAAATATAAATCAATAAATAATTTATTGAATATTAATTATTAAACAAATTAAATAAACGGGTACCGCGCCCCAGGAACCATTTATTGGATAACCAACGCCCCTGCCCTAGGTCACCCCAAGTGGTTCACTACGTGGCGTAGAAAGGGTGCTCAGGTTCATGGGAGCAAGTTGCATCTGCCTGCCTACTGCGTGGCGGGCCGGATCGGGAGAGACTGATTGAGGTTGACCTCTCCAGCAGGACTCTCTCGGAACATCGCCTTGCATCGCAATGGTAGGGATGGCTTCATACATCCATCACTCCTGGACTCACTGACCATCAAAAGCCTCATACCTTTCTTCCTATTCAGACCTTCCTCTATTCTTCCTTTCCTAAAGAGATCCTACACGCAGATGACACAGATGGCTCTGAGGGGAATTATTTTCCTCAGGGCCCCCTGCTGACGTAAAAAAATACGTCTAATTAATACGAATACATATATAACTTTGTATGTGAAATGTAATCAGGAAACGTAAACGGAATCTTAACGACCAATGTCTTGTGTTAAAAGTAGTGAAGTGATTATCTTTAAAATTCCGTTACATCTAAAATTAAAACTTTTCAAAACAACAATGTTTAAAATTCCGGTTTTCTGGACAAAAACTTTTCCCACGCACATTTACAAACTAATGATAATCGGTGGTCATCGCCCAACCCGTTTTCCTCCATGTCTTTGTAGATTACGACACTACACGGTTTACAGCATAATATTTACATGTTGTTAGACATCTCTGTCACGTTATAATATAAATATATGCGGGAACATAAGTGCTATTGATCGTCCTAACGAGATTCAGACAGTAGGCGGTACAGGACACAAGGCCCGGCCAGTTCTCCAAAGGGCCGGCAATTAGACCGCCCTGTTGATTTAGCGTTCAGTGGTGGTTGTTTATAAATTCGTTGTGGTGTTTCACCACCCCTCCCCTCCGGGACCCGGTCATCAAGGCACCCCCGGGAGGACAAGGGTGGGAGTATTGCTTGTGAAGATCTCATCGTAGCCTTAATTCGCCTAAGAATAACACCGAAGTATTATTTTTAGAGATTTAATACACGAGCGTATCGGAGACTTGAATTAAACCGAAATAAATTATCACAATTTGTTGCGATGGATAGTGATTTGCTCCTTCGTAAGAAAATTAGCAAGTTATCAATCTACTAACCTACTAAAGATAAGCATCTTATCTAGCAATAGATAAGCATCCTCTCAATAACTGCATTATTTATTAAATTACTAGCTGACCCGACAAACGTTGTTCTGCCATATAAATTATTTCTAGTGAATATTTTGATTGATTAAATAAAAAATAACAAATGTATTGTAAGTGAGTGGGGATGGGATCTATGACAGAAAGAGGAACGGAGCGCTGTAGACGATGAACGCCGATAAAAGCAAAAAAACACCAACTAAAGTAGGAAAATGAAATAAATAAAATCAATATGAATTTCGAAGAGCAATTGAGTGTACGATATTTTTTGTGAGTCCGTCTTTAGCCAACACAAATAAGCTCGATGGTTTGCCCACGCGAGAACACGATGCCGAATGAAATATCAAAACGAAGCGACGCTTCTCGTGAATGCCTTGCGCATGTGTGGATGAAAGTTTTATGAGGCAGAGTGCAGACGTAGCGCCATCTGTCGTTCAACAACATAAATATTTTTGTTCTGTTTGAAATACGAAAGACAGTTAAATTTGTTCATACAAAAATATTGAAATCGCGATTAAGAAATGGGAGGGTTGGGGTAGGAGGGTTAAAATTTGGGGTTATAGGTGTTTATTGATGCCAAAAAAAAATACAAAAAAAAGTCAAAAAATAGATTTTTTCTGGGTAGGGACACCCTAATCACCTAGCAGTATGAAATATTCTTTATAATCTATTCTCATACCTACCAAAAATATACATAAAAAATTTCATAAAAATCGGTCAAGCCGTTTCGGAGGAGTGCGACCACAAACAGCGTGGGACACGAGATTTTTATAAATAAAAAGATTAATCAGGTCGAAGATCGTATCCTTTTATTATGATTAATAATTAATTCGTTATTATTTTTGGTGTATTTCACAATCATATTGAATGCTTTTCCAAAGGATAACGATAAAGTTTGAGTTTACCATTCGGCATTCTATGATTAGTGGCGATTATATCGGTAAAATTAGCCGAGTTTCTACCTATTGTTTACTTATTAATATATGTTATCCTATGGGATCTTCCATTCATCAAAGGCTCGATAAATGGGATCTTCCATTCATCAAAGGCTCGACGAATGGGATCTTCCATTCATCAAAGGCTTGATAGATAAAATCAGTCGAATCCTCAAAAACAATAAAATCAAAACTATTTATAAATCAGAAAATAAAATCTCGTCTCTATTAAGAAGTCCGAAGGACCACATTCCACTTGAGTCATATGGTATTTATAAAATACCTTGTGGGGCATGTGAAAAGGTGTATATTGGACGTTGCAATAAAAAAAATATCATGTAGAATTGCAGAACATAAAGAAGATGTCACTAATAAACGCTTAACTTCATCCATAGTACAACACGTCCTTAATGAAGGTCATAAAATAGACTTTAATAATACAAAAACAATAGCTAGCATATACAATGAACCAAAAAGAATTTACCTCGAAGCAATAGAAATTTATAAACATAAAAATAATATGAATACTAGAAATGACTCAATCAGAATTCCCAACACCTGGAAAGTCTTAATCGATGAAAATCCCCCAAAAATGGCATTTCCAAAATTACCATTAGTGTCTCCAATTAGCTTAACCAATCAGATATCTACTGCCAGCCCCGCCCCCCACCCCCTCCACCATCAATCCGTGCAACCCGGGTACTTCGTTCTAGGCATAAGAAGTGACTTGCACTCACTAAAGTTGTAGCTTTTGGACCGAACAGAAATGGGAAAGCTATCAGTTTGAGACAAAAACTCAAGACATAAGGCCTCTGAAGATGGACAGTGTGATCTGTCCGAAACGTCAGGAGTTAAAAAGTCCTTTTAAGGACTACGTTACGCGGGTAAGCCGGGAAAATTGAAATGAATTTGGAAAAAATGTATTATATACCGGTTATTTATATATATATACCGATTTACCCGCGTAACGTAGTCTTTAAAAGGAATTTTTAACTCCTGACGTTTCGGACAGTTACTCCTGACGTTTCGGACTACGTTACGCGGGTAAACCGGGAAAATTGTTCGTTATATATATATATATATATATATATATATATATATATATATTTAAAATAAAGACAAACACTCCAGGGTTACGAATAACCCAACAATGTTTGAAAATCTCCTACTACCACCACAGAAAGCCGAAAATGTTGCTTGTGTTGTGATGGAGGACTTAGTCAGCCAAGGAATCGAACACGCGACGCTCGGGTGGGACCTAAGCGCTATGCCCACTCAACCACTGACTGGTCAAATATACATCCTTCTTGCAGTGTACTATATTATTATTCATTGCTTTCAATTTAGTAGTACCTACTTAACTTTGACTTTACACTTTTTTTACATTATTTAATTTTACGATAATTATAATTTATAATTATTGTTACCTACTTTGTATTGTTTGATTTATATTTGTAATTGGCGCATTTTGTGCAGTCATTGATCCCTTCGGCACCGGTGCATAGTCGGGAAACACGCCAAACGCGTGCCCAACATTTGTACACGGTTGACATTTGTCACATGAGAACGGGTCGTTTCTTCAACTCGTTCTTGTGTTCAACAGCTTGGCTGTGGAATGATTTGCCGGCCTCTGTGGTTCCTCCTTCCTACAATATGGGTCTCTTCAAGACCAATGTTCATTCCTTCCTCTCCTCAAAAAGACCCTCCACACAGCATCCCAGATGACATAGGTCCTTTGGGAAATTATTTTCCTCCTGTATGGAGTTAATGTAAAAAAAAGTAAATATTATTATTATTTATTATTTATTTATTTAACGACCAATGGGCTTTTACATTTTGGTAGTACAAATAATTCATGACAGATTATTTAACATAAACAGAAATAATAAAAATACAGCGATTTCATAGGTTTTCAGAAAAACAGATAGGTTTAGGAATAGTTTTGGAATAAGTTTTTTACAAGATCAACAAATTTCGCCAAGTTTATGTTAAATATGTCAATATCACCTAAGTACTGATTTCCCATAGTGTGAAATCGTTGTATCGGAGAGTGGGCAATGTAGTTCCGCTTATGAATGCTACAGTAGAATAGTGTATTTTGTCGTGTAGTTACTGTCGGTATTCGTAAGTTTATGAGTTGCAGTAGTTCGCAACAGTCAAATTTAGAGTTAAGTATTTTGAATAAAAATGTTAAGTCGTTTATTTTACGTCTGTCTTCTAGTGTGTGTATTTGTAAAACATTAATTAATAAATTATATTTCAAGTCTTCTAGTGGGATATTTAATTTAAAATTTATAAAACGCAGAAATTTTTTCGTATTCGCTCAATGTTATTAATGTGAATTTTGTAAGATGGAGACCAAACTACCGAGTTATACAAAAAATATATAAATATAAAAAACTGTTTAATTAATTAATTTAAATATACTTAAAACTTTTACTGTTCCTTTTTTTAATACACCTAAGCACTAATTGTTTTATTTAATGGAAAGGGAATTTAAATAAAATAAAAATATATAATTTTAAAAGAGTTATTTAATTCATGGCGGTATTATATTTTAACTAAACTTTTTCTATGATAGCAATAAAATAAATTGTCAGACAATAGTCTCATTGCACCAATTCATTGTTGGACAAATAGGTAAAGTCGCCAATTTTAAAGTTCTTTGTTGAGTGACCAAAAAATGTGAAATTGGACTAAATATGAAAAAGAGAAAAAAAACTACAACGATATCTTACCTTAGACAAATTTTGAGAAAAAAAAAACAAGATTATCCATTTTGTAATCCAAGGGATTATTTTTGTACATTTGGGTGGCAATATACATTTGATGTATATTTGTAAGACACCGCATTTCATCCGGCCATTACACGCATCAGTATTCGCATCAGTATTTACTGATGCGACATATGATGACATGCGATTACTGACGACAACCGTCAGTATTTGTGAGCCATTACACATGTCAGTATACTGACATCAGTATCGTTGCGAAACTTTGCGTAACAGACGCTTTTAAAGTGATGAATCCGAAAAGAAAAGCCTGTGTTGCTATAATTTTGGCATTCGGTACAAAGAAACGAGTGAAGAACTGGCTTCTCAAAAAAGAAAAATTCTCACATTTAATGGATGAAATTTTGCTGACAGATCCACACGACTATAAAAATTATTTTAGGGTGAACAATGATAATTTCAACAAATTGCTAGATATGATTATTCCATGTATTTTGAAACAACATACAGCCATGAGAGCCTCGATCACGCCAAGAGAAAAATTAGCTGTAACTCTACGATTTTGGGATATACACTTCGTCGATCCGGCTCCGTATCTTTTGGAAGATATGATTTTTTTTAATTGACCTATAATTGCACCGCAACGTATTTATTTTTTTCGTACATCTTCCCTCATAATATTTGGATTTACGCTGACCATTATTCCCTTCAATTCCTCCAATACAATTTGGGAGGCGGGAATGGGTACCGCCGCCCGGGGAACCTTTATTGGATAACCAACACCTCTGCCATAGGTCACCAAAAGTGGTTGGCTACGTTTGGTGATTTAGCAGGGGTGCTAGGGTTCATGGGGTAAGGTTTATCTAGATCTTGGAGGCGGATGACCAAGACACACTGAACTCCAGATTCCTACCCACCCCTTAAACCCTTTTCCTTCCAAGAACTCTCCTCTCCTTCCTTTCATTAAAAAAACCCTCCACACAGCATTCCCAAAGATGACATAGGCCCTGAGGGAAATTATAAGCCTCGATGAATGTAGCTAGGACGTTTCGCGGCGGAGCTGGAGATGCGAAATCGCTGTCCGACATAGCTACAGGCGATAACACAGCACCGTCCTCGTACTGATGCGGCGAGCCCTTACACGCATCAGTATACATCAGTATCAAATATCTAGATGCGCGTCAGTAATTTTGTCGATGCGTCAGTATTAGCCATTACACGCATCAGTATTCGCATCAGTATTCAAATACTGATGCGAATACTGATGCGTGTAATGGTGGGATCAAGGCTTCATGAAGAAGTTCATCCTGATCGTGCCAACCTGCGATACGAGCGATTACCAGGAAAATAAATAATTTCTTTCATGAATTAACAATAATGAGAATGTAATGTTACCTTGAAGCAAATTAAATGCTTGTGGCAGTATTTAGCACTCAAACTGGACGATCGTAATGTTAAAATTTTGCCGACTTTAAACTTAAACCGACATAACCTACTTCCTGGCGAATTTTTCGCTCAACGGTGCACTAAAAGTTAAGCTATTTATTTGCGCGGATTAACCTATATTAAACGGTAAACATCCGTAGTGGTATCCGTTAAATGAATACAGAAACCTGAAAAGCAAAAAAAAAACTATAATTAAGATGTTCCGGAAACATTAGAAAGAAGTTTTGAAGGGATTTTCGAGATGCCACACCCCATGGAAAACCGAAGCCCATTTCATTTGCATTTTTAAAAAGCGTTTGGCTCACCTATATTTTTAACGAATTGCATCATCCTTTAAACTTATCACGGCCTGCTTCCTTCATAAATATTTCTGAATCTCAATAGTTTTAACATTTTATTATTTTTTGAGTATACTGTGAGCCCACCGATAAAATAACATTTTCATCGCCGAGGTAGTTAGAGAAAAAATATATTACAGCCGCCAAAATATGGGTGAAATCATATTTTCACTACACAAAGTGCTTTTGCCAGTACAAAAGGTTTTTAAAAATACATACCTCGGTGTATAACAACAATAGATGGTATTTCGCTCAGGCCAACATGGTCGTTAGCTCCAAAACTACAATAGGGAGTTTTGTGGTTTTCTATTTAGTGATATTTATCATTTTTAATTATATTTTTCGCGTATTTTCAATAGCGAAAACTTTACCTGCAAAGTTATCTACTTCTATTTACTTGTCGTTAGGTTTAAGTAAGAGACAAAAGTAAGTTAGTTGGGAGAAGTTTGCAAGTAGAATGATTTAGTAGGGAATATTTTTAACTAAAGTCATTGTGTTCTTAAGAGAGCGTACAAAAAAAACTTTGTAATATTGATGTTACTGGTGAACCTTAAAGTGAATGATTTCGTGGATTTAGGACATAACCTAATATATTTTCTCAAAGTGAGAAGGATAATTTTGGTAGATCATTTAAGAAACAAATTAGAAGGTTATTGGATGACAAAATTCTTTACTTACTAATAAAAACTTGTCAAATAAACCGAGATTATCCATAGAGGAGTCCTGATACCGATTCAGAAGTATTGCAGCGAGAAATTGCATTGGCAAAGGAAGGACGTCAATAGATCTTCTTATGGAGTATTATATTTCTTAATTTGGTAGGCGGGTATGGGTACCGCCGCCCTGGGAACCATTTATTGGATGACCAACACCTCTGCCTCAGGTCACCCAAGTGGTTCGCTACGTTTGGTGACTTAGCAGGGGTGCCCGGGTTCTTGGGGTAATGTTTGTCCAGGTCTTGATGGCGGGTGCGTCGGCCCACCTTCTGCGTGGCGGGCCGGATTGGGAGATGCTGGTTGAGGGAGACCCTTTACAACCGGTTACCGCTGTCCGGGCCGCTCGGTAGTACAGGGGCCCGACCCTCAGGCTCACGACTGAGGGTGGGCTGCCCCATCAACGAGTGTAAAAACCCCGCTGCTGCTTTTGTGCCGGTTCGTGACCCGAACGGGGAATCAGGTAGCGTTTGGGGCGCATTGGGCGACCTCTCCAGCCGGACTCTCCCTGCCCATCGCCTTGCACCGCAGTGGGTGGGTTGGATACATACGTCCGTCACTCCTGGAAACTCTGAACCCCAGCATCCTACCCACCCCTTATACCTTTTCCCTCCCAGACCCTCCTTCCTCTCATATAAAAAAAAAAAAAACAATAATTAAAATCATGAACTTGCAACCTACAATAATTAACGTCATTTCAGCGGCGAGACGTAGGCGTCCCCGGTGCGGGCCAAAACTGTTGGTAAATTACACCAACATTCGCGGCCTGCACACCAATTCAAACTCTGTCAACCAGCACCTTTTTTCTCAACGCCCAAACCTACTTTTCCTGTCTGAAACTCAGATAGCTGAACCTGTAGACACCTCCTATCTGGACTGCCCGGGCTTCACCCTCGCAGGCAAGTTCAGACCTAAAGGAGGTGTCTGTATCTATAGTCGAGCTGACGTCAACTGTGTGCGACTGTTGAATCTGGAAAACTCCAGATTCGACGTAATGTGGGTACGCGTCAATCTTGCCAGTAGTAGAACCTTAGGGAATCAGACACGTCCGAGCTCTTCAAACACTTAAGCGACACTATTGATGACCTCTTGCCCCGCTACCCTACGGCAGAGTTTGTGGTTCTGGGGGACTTCAATGTTCATAACGAACCTTGGTTGAAGTTCTCAGGATCAACAGACTCGGCTGGATGCCAAGCGGAATCCTTTGCCCTTTGCTACGGATTGAAGCAAATGGTTCAGGAGCCTACAAGGATTCCTGATGTCCAGACTCACCGTTCCAATCTGTTAGACCTATTTTTAACTACTGTGCCACACGGTTACAGGATTGAAATCACAGCGCCTTTAGGATCGTCCGACCACTGCCTGGTGATGACATCAATCCCTGTAAACTTCAGACCACCTAACGAGAGGCTGAAGAGAAAAGTGTGGCACTATAGGTCAGCAGATTGGTTCGGTCTGCGGGCACATTTTAATGCTTTTCCGTGGTCAGCTGTCTGTTTTCGGACTTCGGATCCCTCAAGATGTGCCCAGGAAATTGGTGAAGTCATCACATCCGCGATGGATGGCTTCATCCAATCTACTGTTAAGGAAACTGGTGTAGGCTCAAAGCCGTGGTTCAGTCGACAATGCGCTGAAGCAGTGCGACGAAAAAACGCGGCTTACGGAGCCTACAACACATCTAGAACATCCGAAGACAGAACAGCTTACAACAAAATGGCAAAGGAAACCAAGAGAATCATAAATAGGTCAAAATTCGAGCACGACCAGCAGATCAGCAGAAAACTGACTGCATGCCCGCATGGCAGCAGGCAATTCTGGTCGCTTGCGGGCTCAATAGGTCGCAATTTCTGCAAATCCAGTCTGCCACCTCTTACCAGACCTGACGGCTCACTAGCAAACACCGCCACCGAAAAGGCTAACTTACTAGGTAAAATGTTTGCGGATAACTCAACCCTCGATGACCAAGGTGCTGTCCCGACGTCGGTTCCTCGCTGCGGTTTTCGTATGAAAAAGCTGAGGATCCGGCATCGGGAAGTACTCCATGTTTTACGAGGGCTTGATGTTAATAAAGCTAGTGGGCCTGACGGAATACCTGCCCTGGTACTGCAGAGGTGCGCTGCAGAAATAGCTCCAATTTTGACGAAGCTTTTTAAAATGTCCCTGAAGACTGGCTCTGTGCCCTCTGGTTGGAAAAAAGCGGTTATCCATCCTATTCCAAAGAAGGGTGACCGCTCCAACCCGGCCAACTACCGCCCCATAGCGATCACATCAGTTCTGTCTAAGGTGATGGAACGTGTGATCAACGACAAACTGCTCACATACCTCGAGAAGAACAAAATTATTAACGACCGTCAATACGGATTCCGGCGGAACCGCTCGTGCGGTGATCTTCTCGCGTATGTGACGCATGTTTGGGGACGATGCCTGGAACGTTTCGGTGAGACCCAAACGGTTGTACTGGACATCTCCAAGGCCTTTGACCGGGTTTGGCACCGAGGACTTGTCAACAAACTGTATTCTTACGGACTTCCCGCATCCTTGTGTACGTGGATTGCCGACTTCTTGAGGGAGAGGTCGATTCAGACGGTAGTCGATGGTTTCACCTCTTCCTCACACTCGATAAATGCTGGCGTCCCGCAGGGATCGGTTCTGTCTCCGACTTTGTTTTTGTTGCACATCAACGACCTTTTGTCATGTGCACCAATTCACTGTTATGCGGATGACAGTACAGTTCATGATAGCTTTTTGTTTGACAAGCCCCCAAAGGGCTCACAAACTCCAACAGCTCGTAGGGCTTTGAAGGAAAGAATGGACGGTTACCTTGAAAGTGTCTCTTGGGGTAAAAATAATCTCGTTGAATTTAATGTTTCAATGACCCAATCTTGTCTGATTACGTCTAAAAGGGATCGAAATGAAAATCTAGTCGCTTTCAACGGAAGCAATCTTCCGAACAGGCCCTCCATTGATATGCTTGGTGTAACCCTAAGTGACCAGCTCAGGTATGGGGGCTCTATCGAAGCCAGAGTAAAGTTAGCCTCCCAAAGGCTGGGCGTACTGTACAGGGCCCGCAGATACTTTAATAGTACACAACTGCTAACCTTGTACAAATCACAAGTACGCCCCACGGTTGAATTTGGCAGCCATCTCTGGTCTGGAGCTCCAAAATACCTGAAAAATACCCTTGGCTCTGTGCAGAAACGGTCAGTCCTTTTGATAGATTCTCCCATCTTAACAGACGGATTGCAATCTTTAGAGCACAGGCGTCGGATGGGAATGCTATCCTTGTTCTACCGGTATTACAATGGAAGATGTTCCGAGGAACTAGCATCATTGATCCCTTCGGCACCGGTGCATAGTCGAGAAACACGCCAAACGCGTGCTCAACATTTGTACACGGTTGACATTCGTCACATGAGAACGGGTCGTTTCTTCGACTCGTTCTTGTGTTCAATAGCTCGGCTGTGGAATGATTTGCCGGCGCCTATTTATTAATAAAATCTGTGCAATAATTAAACCCTCGTCACTACGAGAAACGAATCTACGAATCTCGTTTTACCAGTGTCAATGTTTTAAAATCGCCATAATATTTTATCATTCGTATCTCCCAAATTAAATATATAACATTGATTTACATGCAAATGTTTGGTTCTACGTCTACAATTCCACGCCTTTCTGCCATTCATCACAATTGGTTTTAAAACAACACCACAACTACATTAGCTTTGACATCTTTTCAATTGCGTACGAATCAAATGACTGTTCATCATTAATTTACATTGTATTCCTAATTTTCTTTGATTTTACATCCAGTGTTTCCCAGCCGATTCGTTCCAATTTGTTGGGGAAATGGCCCTCAAAAGAAAAGCGGATGTGGCATTACTTCCGTTATCTCCTCCTCTGACAATCTCATTTTTTCTCAAAGGGAAACCCATTGAGTGTGAATGGTACCTACAAAGAATGACCCTGCTCCGATACAACGGCGCATTTTCTGCCATAAATTCAGACATTTGATTATACGACGCGGAATCTGTTTGATATTCCACTGTTGTTTATTTCATTGCTATTGTTTCGATTCTACAAAATATTGTACGTAAGTATAATATTTATATTATATCTCATTGGTAAACACAAGATTGTATCATCTACTGAACAAGCGTTTAGTAGAATTTTATTTCTTTCTGTTCGGAATAATAAAAGTGAAGTTTATTTTCCGATCTTTGATTGGGAGTGCTCTGTCGTTTATACTGAGGACAAGAATGATTTCTTTTGTGTTGGAATATCGTCCTTCATTTCATTATATTTTATACGACTTTCACACAAAAGGGGCTCTGACTGACTATAGTACCCCAAATCGAGGAAAGATATGTGTTAGAAGAAAGGTTGAGAGAGGCGGAGGAATGAGTATTATGTAGATCAGCGTTTCCCAAATAGGGTTCGACGAGACAAATAAGGATATTGTAAAATAATAAAAAGTTAATAGTTTTTTTTTATTCTAAGTTTTATAATGTGTTTCGTGCATATGTATTGATGGGCAAAGTGTTACTCGCTCTTACCAGTGACGAGTAATTAAGTAAAAAAATATGTAACTTATATAACTTAAAAAATAATACCGTGTCCATTACTTTTAAGAGTCGACGATTTTTTTTTATATTCCCGAAAATAATTAACGTAGTCATTATTAACGTCTGATATGATAATTTTCTAACTACTATAATTAAGACAAAAACCTTATTTTTAACCCTGGGTCTATGCGGACTCGACCGAAAAATACATTACAGCTATCGTCGTGCGTGCAAAAACCCCGATGCTCCCGGTACTTATCAATGCCGTTTGTACCGTTTTGGGAGTAGGACGCTACCTGCCTTAGTTTTCGAGATATTTAACAAGTCGGGTCCGTAAGAACCCAGTGTAGGATTAGCGTAGAATGAATTACAAAGGTAAGTTGATTTTATGTTTCTCAAATTTGTGCACGTTAATTACATGTTTGACAAGTATCGTGTACAGTTATTATTATTATTGATTGATTAACATTTTGAGGTTATTTATCATAAAATAGTCCCTAGTTTCACTAATACTTATACCTAAACCTGATTGCACAGGATGAAAACATTTAAGAATCTCAATCTACAATAGATTTAGTTAAGAGGGGTGGGGTGCAAATTTTGCAAAGAGACTGATAATTCACATCGCATAAAACAAATTTGCTGTGCATTTTTGTGTGGTGAGCATGAAGTTATAATATGCAAGGTATGTGTTCGTATAAAAAGTATGTTTTATTTCTTTTATAGGAGACTGATTTTTGTGAAAAAAAAGTGTAAAAAATGTTTTTAGATAAAATTAAAAACTGTTAACTTTTTGTTCGTAATTTAGTGGTCTCTAAGAAAATAAAAGATTAATGTGAATTATGAATGTAATTTTATGGTTCGTAAATGCAGGTGCTAAAATTTCCAGGCACTTGTGAAAATAATGCTAAAATATGTGGTGAAGCCAACACTCAGGTACGTACCTACTTAAGGCATGTACCTGTGCAGCATGGTGATATCGCCGCCTGGTACAGCTGGGAACAGAACACGAAGAATACTTACCTACCTGCGCTGAAATATTTGGAATCTCGTCGCACTTTATGGAAAGTACCGGAGCATTCACATTCCCTGTACATTAGGCGTCAGAACCATCGAGAAACATATCGTATTCTCTCGATATTACCAGCCGAATTATTAAACCGTTACCTCCGCCGGTAACGGTTTAATAAAAGCCGGAGTAATGGTTTGACCCAGTCAGTCGATAGGATAGCAAGCCAAACAACTTGTACCGTTATTTACTGTCACGCTCCGTGTAATATTTTGAATTATTAATTCTTAAACGATCAACAGTTAATTCCAGTGTTTTCTTTACGCGTTTACGTAGCACGTCTGATTGCTACAGTGGTGACCTCTGACATACGAATTTATTAAGTTTTCAACCTATTACGATTTAAATTAATTAAAATAATTTATCTCCCAATGTCTCTTCCAATCGGATCATCGACATTGACAAATACGCCACCAGAAGTTAACCGGGTAGCGGTAAGAATACCGCCCTTTTGTCCAAACGATCCAGAATTATGGTGTGCGATGGTTGAAAGGAGTTTTGAGGCTTCAGGAGTCACGGCCGACGCCACCAAATTTGGATTCGTCCTTGGAGCCTTGGACCCTACTTATGCACAAGAAGTCCGGGACATTATTGTCAAGCCCCCTGATACCGGAGCCTACGCCCTCTTGAGAAGTGAGCTGACCAGACGCCTCAGCTCCACACAGGAACAAAAGACAAGGAGACTTTTGGAGCACGAAGAACGGGGAGACCGTAAACCATCCCAATTCCTCCGTCATCTGCGCACCCTCGCGGGCAGCGCCGTGCCTGATGAGGTGTTAACTCTCTGGATAGGCAGACTTTCCCGGAGCACGCAGGTTGTTTTGGCCACACAACAACAAACATCGTTGGACGAGTTGGTGAACCTTGCAGACGCTATTGATGACTACGCCGGCAGGCCAGCAATCAATGCAGTTTCAGAGCCGACTCTTGATAATAGCCTGATCAGCAGGTTCTAACGAATGATGCTGCCACTCCAAGAGGAGCTGACCACCCTAAGACGATGCTGCGTTCAAACGCAGACGCTATTGATGACTACGCCGGCAGGCCAGCAATCAATGCAGTTTCAGAGCCGACTCTTGATAATAGCCTGATCAGCAGGTTCGAACGAATGATGCTGCCACTCCAAGAGGAGCTGACCACCCTAAGACAACGCTGCGCTCAAAAAACCGTCAATCACGGAGTATCAGTCCTCGTTGGCGGAGAAATTTCTCCCGCTCCCGTTCGAGGGATCGCCAATCCGAAGGCATGTGCTGGTATCACAGCAAGTTCGGGGCTAGGGCGCGTGCATGCAATCAACTGATGGCGACCAGCACCGGGAGCCCTACTCAAATAAGTCGCCTGTTCGTCACTGACCGGAAAACACGTACTCAGTTTCTCGTGGATACTGGCGCGGACCTCTGCGTTTTACCACGGCGTTTGGTTCAAGGTCGTTCAGCCAAGCAAGCTTACGAACTTACAAATGGCAGCACCATCGCAACTTACGGCAGCCTGGCGCTGAACCTTGACTTAGGTCTTACAACTTACAATTTGGACTTACAATTTGGGAGGCGGGAATGGGTACCGCCGCCCCGGGAACCTTTATTGGATAACCAACACCTCTGTCATAGGTCACCCCAAGTGGTTCGCTACGTTTGGTGATTTAGCAGGGGTGCCCGGGTTCATGGGGTGAGGTTTGTCTAGGTCTTGGAGGCGGATGACCAGGACATACTGAACCCCAGATTCCTACCCACCCCTTAAACCCTTTTCCTTCCCAGAACTCTCCTCTCCTCCCTTTCCTTAAAAAAACCCTCCACACAGCATCCTCAAAGATGACATAGGCCCTGAGGGAAATTATTTTCCTCAGGGCCTCCTGTGTGGAGTTCATGTAAAAAAAAAAAAAAAAAAACGACGCGACTTCACTTGGAGCTTCGTCATTGCTGACGTCTCCAAGCCCATCATTGGAGTGAACTTCCTGGCAAAATTTGAGTTGCTGGTAGATATAACCATGTGCAACCTACGCTTGCTGGACCAAGTGACTAACCTGACAACCACAGGCAAGCGAAGCAGCAACAATATATTGCTTCTATCAAGACTGTCACAGGAGCGTCCCCTTTCCACAAAATTTTACAACAGTACCCTGATATCACGCGCCCTGATGGCGCCATGAAGGAAGTTTGCCATGCTACCCTTCATCACATCCGAACTACTCCAGGCCCTCCAGTTGCCGAACGACCCCGCCGCCTCGCTCCTGATAAACTCAAACGGGCCAAGAAGGAGTTTGAGACCATGGTCCGTTTAGGAATCGCCCGGCCTTCCGAGAGCTGCTGGGCATCGCCACTACACATGGTCCCCAAGAAGGATAACCAATGGCGACCATGCGGTGATTATCGCGGGCTGAACGCCAGAACCATTCCTGACCGATATCCTGTACGCCACATTCAGGACTTCACTCAAGCACTGAGAGGCACCAAGATTTTCTCAACCATAGACCTTGTACGGGCTTATAATCAGATTCCGGTAGCTCCTGACGACATTCCAAAGACGGCCATATCTACTCCGTTCGGACTCTTCGTTTTTCCAGTGATGTCTTTCGGCCTCCGTAATGCAGCTCAGACCTTCCAACGCTTCATCCATGAGATCACCAGAGGGCTGGATTTTTGTTACGCCTACATCGACGACATACTCATCGCCTCGTCAACAGAAGAGGAGCACATGACCCACCTCAAAATCTTGTTCCAGCGTCTTCAGGATTATGGTGTGGTCATTAACCCTGCAAAAATGCCACTTTGGTTTGCCTGAGGTTAAATTCCTGGGATACCTGGTGTCTGGCGCAGGCACTACACCCCTGCCAGAAAAAGTCGATGCTATTAGAAGTTACAATCGGCCAGAAACTGTAAAGGATCTCCGCCGGTTCCTCGGAGCCCTCAACTTTTATAGGAGGTTCCTGCCCAAAGCTGCAGATACTCAAGCCCCACTCAATGATTTCCTCCAAGGAAATCAGAAAGGCAAGCAACCAATACATTGGACCAAAGAGACCATGGAAGCCTTTGACAAGTGCAAGGAAGCACTTGCTCAGGCAACCCTGCTCGCTCACCCCAAGTGCGAAGCTCTACTCTCCATAGTCAGCGACGCGTCTGACACCGCAGCTGGTGCCGCGCTCCAGCAGCTCATCGAAGGTCACTGGGAGCCGTTGGGGTTCTTCTCCAAGAAATTCAGTCCAGCGGAGTGAAAATAC
This sequence comes from Limnephilus rhombicus, assembly GCA_929108145.2. Taxonomy (NCBI): domain Eukaryota; kingdom Metazoa; phylum Arthropoda; class Insecta; order Trichoptera; family Limnephilidae; genus Limnephilus; species Limnephilus rhombicus. The sequence continues at coordinate 55,615,432 of OV815276.1, forward strand.
GGCGCTTATGACAGGGGCTCCTGGCCATCTACCTCGCTGTAAAACACTTTAGACATATGGTAGAGGGCAGGATGTTCACCATCTTCACCGACCATAAGCCTATCACCTTCGCTTTTCAGCAAAAGGCTGACAAGTGCTCACCGAGACAATTCCGTCACCTAGACTATATCAGCCAGTTCACCACCGACATTCGCCACGTGGCAGGTAAAGACAACATCGTCGCAGATGCCCTCTCCAGGGTCGAGACAGTTCACGCTCCCTTGGATTACATAGCGCTAGCAGCTGAACAAGTGAACGACACGGAACTGGAAAAGTGCCTACAGGGAGGTTCTAACCTCCAACTAAGAAAAGTGCGCGTTCCCGGCATCGACACGCAACTCTACTGCGATTTATCGACAAATATAGCCAGACCTTTCGTCACAAAGAAATTCCGTTCTGCAGCTTTCAATGCGGTCCATCAGCTGGCTCACCCAGGCATCAAGGCAACGGTCAAACTCATAACTGAACGTTATGTCTGGCCGGCCATCAAAGCTGACACAAGGAAACTCGCACGCAACTGCCTCCAGTGCCAACTAAGTAAGGTGTCACGACACGTGTCAGCACCCCTTGGAACCTTTCCTAGAACTTCATCCAGATTTGAACATGTCCATATCGACATCATCATCATTCCCATGTCAGAAGGATGCCGATACTGCCTTACATACGTAGACCGGTTCACGAGATGGCCAAAAGCGTTCCCTATCAAGGACCAAGAAGCAGAAACAGTGGCGCGCGCATTCTACCAGGGTTGGATCACCAGGTTCAGAACCCTGCTTCGAATCACCACTGACCAAGGAAGACAATTCGAGTCTAGGCTGTTCAGGCAATTGAACTGCTTGGCAGGTACGACTCAGATTCATACCACCGCATACCACCCTGCAGCAAACGGCATGGTGGAAAGGCTACACCGCCAGCTCAAGGCAAAGATCAAATGCCACCAGAAGGACCGCTGGACCGAAGTGCTTCCCACTGTTTTAATGGGAATTAGAGCAGCCTGGAGAGACGACCTCGCTACCACCTCGGCCGAGCTGGTATACGGCGAGCCGCTCCGTTTACCGGGAGAATTCCTCGTTGCACGACCAGCAACCTGCGACAATACGAGCAACTTCCTCAAGGAACCTTGACAGCACTTCAACGAACTTCGACCGGTTGAAGGTACCCGCCATAGTGAAGGACGTTATTTCATCTTCAAAGACTTACCCACAGCAACTCACGTCTTCTTGAGGGACGACACCATTAAGAGCCCGCTTCAGCAACCATACAGCGGCCCTCACCAAGTCGTCCACCGGAATGGTAGGATCTACGTCATCCTATGCAAAGGAAAAGAATTAACCGTGAGCATTGACCGCTTCAAACCGGCTTACATCGCCAAGGAACCGAAAGAAGCCGCAACAGAGCTACCACCAACCCTTCCAACAGGATCGGACTCATACGACTACTCGTTCAGGAATGCGTGTTCGTTTTCCCAACAACCTTAATGTCTAAACGACTCTTTTTATCGCAGCCCTTATCTGTGCTGCTGGGGGGGAGTGTGTGGTGAAGCCAACACTCAGGTACGTACCTACTTAAGGTATGTAACTGTGCAGCATGGTGATATCGCCACCTGGTACAGCTGGGTACGGAACACGAAGAATACTTACCTACCTGCGCTGAAATATTTGGAATCTCGTCGCACTTTATGGAAAGTACTGGAGCATTCACATTCTCTGTACATTAGGCGTCAGAACCATCAAAAAACGTATCGTATTCTCTCGATATTACCAGCCGAATTATTAAACCGTTACCTCCGCCACGGCATTATAAAAGCCGGAGTAATGGTTTGACCTAGTCAGTCGATAGAATAGCAAGCCAAACAACTTGTACCGTTATTTACTGTCACGCTCCGTGTAATATTTTGAATCATTAATTCTTATTAATAAACGATCAACAGTTAATTCCAGTGTTTTCTTTACGCGTTTACGTAGCATGTCTGGTTGCTACAAATATATTAAATGGCCAAAAGCACTCATATCCATTTACAACCCAACCCGGCGCATAAACATTGATAAGAAGAGGTTTTAAAAACGTATTTTCTTATGTACTTAAATTACCATCAAAATCACGGAAAAAGGGAAGTTACCTTCAATCAAATTAAAAGTAACCATTTAACCTTGAACAGATTTTTTTCACCTGAGGCTCACTTCTTTTATAGAGTGAATCCAAAATTATTCAAGGGTCTCCGTTCTGTTTTAAAAAACGCTGCTAAGGACGTTCTAAGCTGGTCACTTAACATAACTTGTCACTTATTTTACCCAACGAAACTTTTCCACTTCTGATGATCACTTGTCTAAAACATTTGCAGAACCACCCCGATTCTGAATTCATTTTGCACTCTTGAATAAATCACAAACCTAGTATTAAGTTTTATGGTGTAACTAGTAAAAACGTACACATTAAGTAAACATTTATTTGAATGCATAGGGTCGAAGATCTTGCACGGTGTCAAATCAAACTATACGGTTAGTTTATATCATTTAGCTATACCAAGTAAAACAGCATTTTAAAATCTTTAAATTCTTCTTCATTCCCTGAAGCCACCATTGCGTGTAATGAACCGCTGTAGTTAAAAACTAATTAAAGTGAATAAAGCTGGGTTATCATGTCGTGAGGGCTGAAGAGATGGTACAATGGAGCTACGGCGGGTAGTATCATTGGGGGGTGGTTGTAGGAACATCATCCGTTAGGGAGGGTGGAGCACGTATAACGAAGATTGCAGATGGCCCGTGCCGGGGGTGGTTTCGGCTTCTCTCGTAAATTTTCCCCTACCAATGTGATGCGGTACAAAACTTGAGAGTTGAAAAATGAAAGGTTTTTTTTTTTTAATTTGGTTTTATGTGAAAACCGTATCTCTATTTACAGTGAAGAGAATCAAATAGCATTATATTATTACCAATTTAAATTTTATTTTAATCGGTTTTTAATTGTCGAATATTTCAATGAGTAAACGAAATGAATCGAGCATTGCATGTGTTTATGTTTTTTATTGCAAATGTTAGCGTGAACTTAAGCCAATAAGTAAAGATTTCATATAATAAAATACATCATCCATTACAATTTGGGAGGCGGGTATGGGTACCAACAACCCTGCCATAGGTCATCCCCCAAGTGTTTCGCTACGTTTGGTGGTTTAGCGGAGGTGCCCGGGTTCTTGGCATGAGGTTTATCTGGGACTTGAGGCAGATATAATCTAGACCTCTCCAGCTGGACCCATCGCCTTGCACCGCAGTGGGAGGAATGGATTCGTACGTCTCTCACTCCCGAACACGTTGTTCCCAGATTCCAACCCACCCCTATTTTTTTTTTCCTTCCCAGAACTTCCTCTCCTTCCTTTCCCTAAAAAGTCCCTCCATATCCCCAAAGATGACATAGGCCCTGAGGGAATTTTTTATCCTCGGGGCCTCCTGTGTGGAGCTATTGTAAAAAAAAATGCCGATCTAATCTAATTAATTAATTTTATTTAATTAAATGAAGACAATGTAAGCGAAACTCAATCGAAAATCTGGAAACAGAAAAATCAGAAAAAAGATATTGACATCTCTGGGAGTTGAACTCAGGACCTCTTGCTTTCCGGGCAAACGCGCTAACCACTGCGCCACAAATTCAAAATAAAAATAAAAATAAAAAATAAATTTATTTTATTTTAACCGTGATGAACTTTATACGTTCAAGCGATCTTAAGAACTCGATTGTGTAAAGTTCACAGATTTTTCCGTGAGATCTTCTTGTTATAGGTGCAATAAGTTATACAAACTCAAAAAACAAGGTCGTAAACAATAGATCCATTTGACACTGTGGAGCGAAATATATCGATACGACAAGAGCTGAACATGATCACAAGACCTCGAAGAGAGTTTCGAGGTAAAGCGAATTCCTTCTCCGGTGATATAAGAGTTGACAATCAATAACAAGTCTTGTCGAGATTAATTTTTTTGGTTATTATGCCGTGTTGAAATATAATATACTCCTAATTTTCATCAACGCTTTGAACAGCGTTACAGTGTCAATCATCAGGACAGATATGTAGAGTGTTGAAGCGCGTGTTTACGTATTTTGAAGTTATACTATTATTCTTAGGACCGGTATTTCAGTATAACAATTATGCAAATGAATGTAGTTTCCATCATTGAGTTTGGTGTGGCAAAGAAAATCGATTGGGTGATTTATTAGAAATGTAGTTTATGATTTTTTTTCTGAATCGATTCAATATTATACATTCAATTTTCCCTATTGTAATGCACACAATGGAGACCAAATAGTCGACGCAAATTCTCGATGGCTTCGTACGTATGCGAAGAATAGTTTTTTGGTAACGACAATGCAAGTGAAGTCTTTTTATTTTTCTTATTTTCTATTTCTTATTTTGAAACCAAGTATTTTACCTCCTTTTTTGATTTTGCGATTATGACATTTATATTTTAACTTACTGTAGAGAATCACACCAAGATCGCGCATGTTGAGGCTGGTTACCATTTTGTTTTAATTAAACAGGTGTACATTGAGAATGTGACGTGGTAAGACTTTGAACCATTTTTAAAAAAATACTGGTTATTCTGACAATAGACAACTACGCTGTTTAAGTCATCCTGTAATTTGATATAATCATTTACGTTATTTTTGTATAATTTCCATACTCATATTTTTAATTTAATAATATGCATAAACTTGGACCACCAACATGGGCACGTGCTTAGTGTGGTAGTCATAAAGCATATGAAAGACATACACACTCCAAAAATCAAAAACAAAAAAGAAGGAAGAGGCGCAACACGACGTAATAACTCAAAAATGAATCATATTAATATATTTTGGCCCTGGGAATCTATGAGATGATATAATATCTAATAAGAATGTTATTCCCACGACTTGTACTCTTAATATCAAACATACGTCAAGATTTGCGTGTGTGTGCGAACCAAATATTTAATAGTCTTCTGAGCAATGGGTTTATTCACAATCCACACATTTTTACTCATATTATTTGTTAGCGGAACGCAATGCTCCGAGAGGAATGCTTGAAAGTTCCACCAGCGGGATGAGAGCAGGCAGAAGAGGGGAGGGAGAGGAGAGGGGGCAATATATCAAATTGGATTAAATCCAGCGAAGATTTCCATAAAGGCTCAACACAAAATTCAGCCAACTGCAAACACAGTTTGCGCTAGTATGAATTTAAATATACGCAGAGGAACCCGACACAGCGGGAACGCCCTTTTTTCACTTTTACCAGCCCACAGGAGAGAAATAGATTTGAAAAATGTAAATAATGGGATGCGGCAATGAGGCCCGCGAACATGAGGAAAATTCCACACTTCACACTGTGCGATGAGATTAGGTCTTTGTAGTGTAAATTGGCGAAAATTACGATATTATTCCTACGCTGTAGAATGGACTGTTGATGGTGGCTTCTGTGTGTCGACCAGCGGCCAGTAGTGGCCGGACGCGGAGAACAGCTGGATTACTAGTAACTTGTTTTACTTTATTACTGGCTGGTTCCCGGCATGTGTTGCAAAGCTATATTCAAAGAAATACAATCATGAATCACCTTTCCCGTGCGTCCCCTTTCCCCTCCCTCGTCCCTTCCTAGCTAGCTTTATAAATTATAGTCTCTATGTTATTCTGATGTATGGGCTATATTATTGTAAAGTTTCATTAAAATCCATTCAGTAGTTTTTGCGTAAAAGAGTAACAAACACACATAGATCCATAAAAACTTTCGCTTTTATAATATAAGTAAGATGCTGGTGGTGGCTTTTCATGAAAATACGGAATCATATTTTAAATGAGTACTAACCGCACAAGAGGTTTTTTTACACTAACTCCACAGGTTCTTATTTTGCCACTTTGGGAATATTTTTTTCTAGTGCCCCCAATTGTTTTTACTTACCATCGAATCTGAAACGGCTATTGGCACTATATCTACAACAACTCGTTTTGGGGGGGGGTTAACTCCACAGAATCAATAATTCTATTAAAAACATATTAAATAATTTGTTACAATTTTGTTTAGCGAGTTAATACAGCAATTTTTTTGGATTTTGATTTTTCATGACATTTTTTAGACAATATTTTTTTCACCTGCCCACGCTCTCCTGAGCCATTTTAACGCCCCCTAATTTTCTCTGGGTGTTCTACTGCCCCCCTAAAAGTCTTTAACGCCCGCAAGGGGGCGTTATCGCCCACGTTGAGAACCTATGCACTAGACTATGAGGAAAATATTTTCCTAAGAGTCATCTTTGTTGTTGCTGTGTGAATGGTATTTTAAGTACAGGAAGGAGAGAAAGTATTGGCAAGGAAAAAGGTAAGAGGAATCAATGAACATATGAATCATCCATCCCACTGCGGTGCAAGACGATGAATCGAGATAGTCTGGCTTAAGAGTTCGAAGGGTCTCCGGCTCCGGCTAAGGATCCGGCTCTCCACGCAGTTGGTGGGCAGACGCGTTCGCCGCCAAGACCAGGAAGAACCTCACCCAGTTATTTCTGGAATCCTTCTAAGTCACCAGGGTGATACAGAAAGAAAGATAAGTAAAGTATGAAGATAAGTAACCTAAATGACAATCACTATGTAGAGCAAATACGTTTAAGAAAAAATGTTATTATCATTATACAGGGTGTCCGGGGGTTAAGTGAATTAACTTCGGGAGGTGATTCTACATGATGGTAGGAGTAAAAAAGATTAACAACTTTTTCCGAAATTCCAACTTTTTTTTCCCATACAAAAAGACGTACCTACAAAAATCCTTAGTGTGAGGTACGATCTTACTTGCTGAGAGCTTGCCGGGCGCCCGATTCGATTATGTTTGGCCCGTATCGTAACAGCGGAAAATAATAAATCTGGACGTACAGTGTACACGCCGGACTAATTTTATCTTTTAACCTCAAAACTACTCCTAAAATTTATTTATCTTTTTTACTTGTACCCTGTATTATTTATGATTATTGTGATGACGATTATTTTAATAACTTTTGCAATAATTGAAAAACATATTTTTTCCTTTCTTTCTACATTTCGTGTTCCTTGAATTTCTCTCAAAAAGCTTATGTATTTTTTACATCCTGTATTTCTTCAATGCTAGAAAACATACTCATTAGACGCTGATCTCTGGTCTGGAGTCCCAAAATACCTGTAAAAACAATTTGATAGCATTGATAAATTCTTCTTTCTTGACAAACGGATTGGATCTTTAGAGTTCAGGCGTCGGGTGGGAAATCTGTCTACAGGTATTTCAATGTAAGATGCTCAGAAGAACTGGCGTCATTGATTCCTTCGGCACAGTGAGAAATCGAAAACAAACCAAACACGCGCCCGACACAGTTGACATTTGTCACATGAGAACGGGTCGTTTTACGACTCGTTCTTGAGTTCATCAGCTCGACTGTGGAACGACTTGACTTCTGTTTTCTCATCCCTACAGCATGGGTCTCTTCAAGACACTTCATTTTAGGAGGCGGGTATTGGTACCGCCGCCTCGGGAACAATTCATCGGATAACCATCACCTCTGGTATTGGTAACCCCAAGCGATTGGTGACTTAACAGGGGTGCCCGAGTTCATGGGGTGAGGTTTTTCAAGGTCTTGGCGGCCGATGTGTCTGCCCGCCTACTGTAAGATGGGCCGGATCGAGAGAGACTAGTTGAGGAGGTCTTTTGATCTCTCCAATCAGAATCTCTCGACCCATCGCCTTGCATGGCAGTTGAAGGTATTGATTCATACGTCTTTTACTCCTGGATACTATGACCCCCAGATTCCTACCCACCCCTCATACTTATACCCCAGAACTTCCTCTTCTTCCTTTCTTTAAAAACCTTCCACGCCACTGTAGGACGCTTGGGGCTTTTAATCTAAGGGGTAAGATGACATAGGTCATGAGGGAAATTATTCTCCTCAGGGCCTCCTCAGGTAAAAAAAGTCTCTCGTGTCTGAAAAGAACGAAGCTCTATACCTATGCATTCTCGTTTAGTGATGAATGGTAGTAAATCCAGAGCTATGGTATTCGAAAGAGAGAATACGAAAACACTGTGTAATATGGTGAACGTACAGCAAACCGTGAACCCGTGGAGCGAGTTTGAGAGATTGTAATGTGTACTTGGGATGTACATACGATTATGTTCGCGAGAGATGGGAAGGCTGACAAGGACATTGCCAGGAGGACGAATTCAGATAAAGTAAAGGTAAATAAAATTAACGGTTCAGTGAACGGTGTTGCAGTAGTCACTAATAAAGGGTTGTAGGAGGTTGTAAATAGAGCGGTCTAACTCATATGTATAGCAGTGGGGTATTGAATTGGTGGAGGAAGGATGAGAGCAGAGTGATTGCAGTAGAATAATTTATATGAAGGCTTTTACATGTATATGTTATTATGGGTAAGTTGTTCAGGAGTATAAACGTAAGTGCATATTACACTGAATATGAAAGATACAGGGTGGCGCAAAACTACTGATATGGTTTGAATGTGTAATAACTTTTTTTATTTAATGGTTAATTTATTTTTTTTGTTACACAGTATATTAATGGGGAATGTTTTTGGCTTAAGTATGAAAAATTATATCCCGCAAGTGGTGGCCATTTTCAGCTTCGCACATTCGTACTCTTTCCAGTACATTTTGCATAACTTTTCGTAAAATTTCCGGTGTTATGGCTTGAATTTCATTGTGAATGTTTTGTTTTAGCTGTGGTATGGTTGCTGGCTTATTTACGTATACCCTTTATTTCAAATAACCCCAAAGAAAACAGTCAGGCGCTGTTAAATCCGGCGAACGTGGGGGGCAATTGAAATCGCTTCTGCGCGAAATAATGCGTTCGCCAAAGAGGTCCCGTAACATAGCCATTGTGTCCCTTGCAGTGTGGGCTGTGGCTTCATCTTGTTTGAACCACAACTGTGAATGGCTTTCTACAGCTGGCCTCAAAAATTGTCCAGCATCGTCCGATATTCAGCACCATTAAGCGTAACTGAGGCGCCATTTGCATTTTTAAAGAAATATGGACCGCACCAAACAGTACACTTAAGTGGGTGTAATTATTGCTGATGAACTGTTCTTGGATTCTCCGTAGCCCATTCCTGCAATTTTGCTTGTTTACGAAACCATTCAATTGGAAATGGGCTTCATCGCTCATTATCAAATTTTTAATGAAATCGCAATTTTCTTCTGCTTTTTGTCGGAATGAAATGGCATAATCAAGCCGTTGTTGGTTGTCTATCGGCTTCAATTCTTGCACAAGCTGAACGTTATACGGGAACATGTGCAATGTGGCCAAAATCCTCTGAACGGACCTCCGCGATAGCCCCAGTTGTGCCGAACGTCTTCTCGTTGATGTTTCTGGACTGTCCTGCACACTATCCACAACACGTTGGATATTTTATTCCGTGTGGACCGTACGTGGTCTTCCGATACATGGAAAGTGTCTTACTGTACCATGTTGTCGAATATTTGCAACTAGGCGGTTTATTGTTGGTGCTGAAGATCCAGTACGCGCATTAAAAAAACGACGATAAGCACACTGCGTCAAAACAATTGACCGTTGATTTTCAAAATAAAATTCAACAATTGTTGATCGCTGTTCTGTTGTGTAGTGTTCCATTTCAAATTCCCCAAGTTATCTTCACAAAATTCTGAAATAAAAATATAAATAAATTTAAAAAGTTGTTGTTTAAGGCGATTCACCCTAAAAAGATTGCTATGTATTTAAAAAATTATTAAACATTCAAACCATATCGGTAGTTTTGCGCCACCCTGTAGTAATGAATAATCTGTGTATTGTACCAGAAATGGGAATCATTTACATATAACTGCATACACAACTCATATTTCGATATTTTGGAGATGTCTGTCTAATCAACTGAACGATCGATACAAGCTTTTTAAAGAAAGCTCTTAATATAGCTTCTTACTAAATATACCTACACAGCAAAGTTTCATTCCCCACAACAAGAATTGTACACAAAATTATTGCGAGAAGCAACTACATTAAATGGAGCATGGAGTCTAGTGTTTTATTTATTGGGTGCATGATAATTAATCATGCTCACAAATTTTCTGCAGCGAGTCAAAGTTTCCCATTTTAGAATTACCGCCAAAACGATAATCTGGGGCGGGGCGTGTGACATCATGAGCGTGGACGCTCATTGACAGTGATAATTTATCCTGGCCCAGCCTAGGGACGCTTGTGACGTCACATTCCGATTTTCAAACCTTGGCCCTTTTGATTTTGTCAGTTTTAGACCGTTTTTAAATCAATATTATCGAATGAAAACATATATATATATATACGTCTTCTATATATATATATATATATATATATTTTTTTATTTTTTTTATTTTTTTTTTTATTAGTAATAGAAGGTACATAAATTACAAATAAATTTTATACAGTAATTAATTACATAGTAGATATATTTGATGTACCCCCATAATTAAGCAAGGCTTGTGTGTATGGGCGGGTGTTATTGTATTGCTTTTTTTATATCATTCAGTTTATTTATATCACATTTAACTTACTATTTAAACTACAAACAAACATTTTTAGTAGGATGATTAAAATCAGAAAAATGATCTTTAAATATTCCGTATATTTTCAACAGAATCCCTCATAGGTGGAAATACCCCATTGCATTATTGTGTTATTTATAACTTAGTAAAAAAACTTAATTTAATTCAGCTAATCAGTTAACACAACAGTTATTGATTCTGAGGGGGTACGAAGTTCTCCGGGTCAGCTAGTTTTATATATAAAACGAAACATGGAAACATGCACGAATATCAATAACAACATATTAAAAGTAATGTGCCAAGCGAGAAGAAGACCCTTATATAAACTGGTTGAAAAAATGACCCTTATAAAAGCTAGTGAAAAACCCACAGGGGATCATCGTAAGCGGTTTAGAAAGCGTCTGATGAGATCTCATAATGTGGTGTGTGGTAAAAACATCTAATCTAAAAGGGATCAAGTACGCAAGGATGATGTATGCAAAATGAACAGGATAAATAAATTGATAATTAGCTGCAATACACTTGTAGATATGGACGAAGAAAGAAGAAAACAACAAAATATTTTTTTTTCCAATTATATTATTGTACAACAGGATAATTGTAATTAGTTAATTTAATTTTAACTGTGATTAGACAAGTTTTTGTTGTGGTGTTACATAGTGATTTCTTCATCTTCACGTCTGTCGACCTCATCTTTATTATTGATTTTCTGACCTTCATTTATTTGTTCTCATTTTCTTGTTCGTTTACTGTATGTTATATTGATGTTAAATTCGTCTTTTTAATGTCATCATCTTAATGATTACTTTATGCCATATTTTTATGTAGTTCTTAAACTTGTTTATCGCAATTAAAAAATTATTTCATTTAGAAGGGCATTATATCATTTTGTAACATGGAATTTAAAGTTATGTGGCCAAAATATGTATTTAATTTTGGGATATTTAGTGGATTTAAAATTTTTCTCCTTGCAGTAAGCTTCGGTGCAAGGTTTCTTTGTGATTTAACACTCTTAACATTTGGGAAGATTTGTATGCAAAAAAGTTTTAAGTTTATTAAAAGAATAATTATAAAGACTTTGGCACCATTCCTCTTATCATGTCAAACTGTACCAGCACATGTGTTCTGCCGCGTGATATCTTGATAAAATCGATGTGACGAATGTGGAAAGACATGTACATGTCATCATAGCACGTAGCATCAAGAGGAATGAGCTTTCTAAAGCACTATTTTAAAACTAAGTATTGTGAAATAGTACACTAATTAAACACAGTATTATTGTAGCCGAAATATTATTTTATGACGTGCAAGTACGTAGGTACATCATTTTTTATGGAAAACGGAGTCGGTGACTTCGAATAATCAACTGAATTATCTTCTTGATTGTGGTAAATACTTCCATTCTTCCTACATCTGCGGGGAAAATGGTTGTAATAAAAGCAAGTAAGTTAGACGGATAACTTTATTTTACATAACTTTATTTTAGTATATTAGTTACGTACGTGCAAAAAATGTCCCAAAACGTGGCACCGTAAACCTTTTCGACGCAATTTAACTTACAAATTATTCCCCTTGAAATGTGACAACAGGTGATCAAGAAAGCATTTTGAACGACAATTCAACATACTTTTGGCTTTCATAATAGCTATGTGTTTTTATGTAAACATATTATATTGATGAAACCGATGCAAACATTAAATTTACAAGTATATTTTTAATAGACGTGTAAATGCAATGTAAGGTAGTGTAACCACTGTCCTTACTTGGAAATCGAGTTTATTCATGCCAAAAACCGAGTTTACTCAGTTTACTTGGAAATTAACGAATTACTATGGTGAAGTTGTGTATCTATACTTATGTATTACTGTTGTTTACCTCCGTTGTGTTTTCAGAAACACCCAAAGGTCAAGAGGTCAGGATAAATCAAATGATTTAACTAGCTGAAGCCGGCTTGAATCTTTTTGAGTTGCTCAAAATCCCCCAAACAGTTAAAGTGGCTACTATGCCATTTTGTTCAAACTGTTAATTTATTTTTATTATTCCACTGTAATAATGTCTAAGATAGAGAATGCTAAGGAATACCCTATCCGATTTCAAAAATAACAAACAACGAGAGTCGTAGTTAGTATTTTAACCTTCATTGTTTGTAACAATCGTACGAGCCCATTATCTCCTTCATCGAGCTTAATTTCAATTAAGTTTAAAGTCAATAAGTTCAACCAGTGTCGGCTCTAACCCTTTTCGATGATGCGAATATATTTTTGTGACAGCAAAGTTTATTCGTTAATCGTTACGTTATGAGCGCTGCCGAAAAGGTGGGTATTTTACATGTGTTATTCACTCTTTTTATTTAAATAACAACCATGAAAGAAAAATATCATAATTTATAATAATAATAATATTATCAAATCAATCTAATCTCAATCTGTATGAAATACAACAATATTGTTCTTTCAAAATCTGTATAATTTTGTGTTATTTTGTTAACTTGTATAATTATTGTTAACCTCAACACAGGCTTGTCCTAGTGAGGTAACAAATTGTATTGTAAACATTTTTATCTACAGTGTAAAGAAACAATAAATAAATAAATAAATAAATAAATTGTATGAGCAAATTTATTGTAAGTCTAACACCACTCCACCAGTCCCACTCAATTTGGGAAGCAGATGTGGGTAACAAACACTCCTTCCACAGATCGCCCCAAGAGATTCGCAACGTTTGGTTACATAGTAGGGGTGCCAGGGTTCATGGGGTGAGGTTTATCTAGGTCTTGGCGGAAAATTTTGTCCACCTACTGCGTGGCGGGCCGGATCGACAGATACTGGTTGATGGGCACATTTTGACCTCTCCAGTCAGACTCTCTCGATTCATTGCCTTTTACCACAGCGGAAAAGATGGATTCATACATCCGTCATTGATGGACACAATTTGACCCCCAGATTCTTAACCAACCCTCATACCTGTTTCCTTACCAGAACTCCCTCTGCTTCCTTTCCCTAATAAGACCTTCCATAAAGAACCCTCCAAGATAACATACGCTATGATTGATTTTTTTTTTCATCAGGGCCTTCCGTGCCGAGCTAGTATAAAAAAATGTATAAACGCCAGTCTCTTTTTTTGTGAGATAGTGATAAACTACGTAACTTGTTTTAAGGTTATTCCGTTTTGTTTTTCTATATAAACTTTTAAAATATATAAATGTAACATCTTTCTATCTAAAGTAAGGGAATAGTAATTTATTTTAAGTTTACGTTTATTCAATGACAAGACAAAAATTACAAATGCGACTTTCTACTTTACTCGCTCGTTAACAACCAAAATAACTACACTCAGGTCAGAAACAGACATTCTAATTTAACTAACTACATAATTAATTAAGTACCTGGTTATAAGACTAACACTAGATTAAGAATTAACACCTACCCGGCAACCCTTTGGCGCGTACGTTTTTTTCGATACTACATAAATAATACAAATAATAAAATATTCACGCCAATATGGCTTTTACGTAGATGTAAAGAAAAGAGAAAAATATTACATATCTCAAAAAAAGTTAACAAGTAATAATTAAATTAAAACATGGTATCCTATGGATGACTTTATGTAGCAACGTAAATAAAACGTATTTAAAAATAAATAAAACTTCTTATGGTTTGGATATTTTGGTTTTTAAAATATTCTTGTTTCACGTTATCCTAATATCTAATAGCACAATATTAGATATTAATAGTTTTTCTAATTAGGAAAAAACTCGTAACCAAACTTTAAATAGGAACTAAGATCCACCAATGTTATTTACATTTTCAAAAATAATTAATATTTATTCCCTTTAAATAGTGAAAAGATAAAATGAATTACGTCACCGATATTAAATCACTATCTTAACATATATGAAAATCTCGCGTCACGATGTTTTTTCGAGATAAACTCCGAAACAATTTAACCGATTTTAATGAAATTTAGCTTTCTGTATGTAATTTGGTCCAACTTAAAAGATAGGATAGTTCTTATCTCGATTATTGACCTCAATATTTATTATTGCGAATTAAATGTTTGTTATAGGACAATGCTTTGTAATTATTTGTAAGTTCCATAAGTTTCTAACAGATTACGGTGTGAGTTAATTTATATTAGCACTTGGTTAACTAGGTTGGGTAACCATCGAGTAGATGGCGTTGTCAGCTAGTTATCTATATGTTTTTAATTGATTAAATTTGTTTTGATGTAAAAATGAAAAATGTGTAAAAAATTGAACTCATTACTCGTACTGTCAATTTAAACTTTTAATTTTTTGTATCATGAATAAATTAGAGGGCTCCCCTGTTGCAATTCATGTCAATGAGCAACGATCATTGCCGGGGCGTTTCTAAAATAAACTTCAACACAAATTTAACAGCATGGCAATTTAACCCCTAAATCCACTCCTGGCAGTTAAGAAAGGGGAGGGATCCCTTACGTTTTAAATTGAATTTCCTATTTAATAGGGCGCGCTTTATCCACTTTCTATTTATTCCCTTACACGTAGCAAATAAACAACGATGCGCCCTTAGCCTTTGCGTCCTGGCTCAGTCTGCGGGCGTGATTTCAATTAAGGCTAAGCCTTGAATTAAGCTGTTAGTAATTTGATTATTTTGGAGAATTTGACGCTCATTAGTAGCATTTTTATTAATCCTGTCCGAAGCCTCCGAAAGTCTGATGACAACGTTGGGAAAACAAAACGCGGCACCCAAACCCATACTGAGGTACAGTTACTAATTCGACGGTCCAGAGAAATTATATATTTAATGATTTGCAAATTAATAACGTTTTTATTGTTTTAAGCATGGCCTTTCCTGTACCTCTTACATTGTTATTGAATATTGATCAATTATTTGTTAATTTATTATTTTAAGTTTCTTGGTACCCTATACAAATCGCCAGTGCTCTCTATGGTTGAAGTTGGCAGCCATATCTGATCTTGAGACTTAAAATATCTGAAAACCCTCGACTGTGAAGAAACGGGCGTTGGGTATGATAGATTCTCCTTTGTTATCAAACGGATTGCAATGCAGTGGGAATGTGGTCCTTGTACTACAAGTATTTCAATGGAAGACGTTCCGAGGAACTAGCGAAACACGCCAAATGAGCGTCTAATTTTCGTACACAGTTGACATTTGTCACACGAGAACGGTTGTTTCTACGTCTCGTTCTAGTTTGAGTCTTACAGATTCAAGATGAGTTCATCGAAAACAAATTCATCGAAAATTAATTCATCGAAAATCAATTCATCGAAAGCAAATTCATCGAAAACGAGTTCATCGAAAACCAATTCATCGAAAATCAATTCATCGAAAACCAATGCATCAAATGATCAATTCATCGAATCGCCAATTTATCGAAAAAATATATTTTGTTGATATTTGAGAGAAATGCCGAGCGGACCGAGAAGTTAAAAAAGCATTGGTCAACCTAAACTAACCTAACTTAACCTAACCTAACCTAACCTAACCTAACCTAACCTAACCTAACTTAACCTATTTAACCAATGTTTAAATATTTTTTTATCATCACTCTTAATGACCTTTCTGAGTTGTTTATGAGTTGGTTTCATTGTTAGTTGTCTGGTCACCGTTCCTTAGATATCCCTTTTTTGCAGTATCAGACAATCGAAAATCGAAAATCGAAGAGATAACCTATAAATTTTACATTGTCACTACGAAACTGACAGTTGCTAAACACATTTAACTCAGTTAAACAGACCTTTTTGGGTATTTGATTTTGACAGCTCTAATATCTACAAAAAAAAATTGCTTTTCGATGAATTGGCGATTCGATGAATTGATCATTCGATGAATTGATTGTCGATGAAGTGATTTTCGATGAACTCGTTTTCGATGAATTTGCTTTCGATGAATTGTTTCGATGAATTGTACTATGGGTTGAACTATTGGCCGGCCTCTGTTTTTCCTCCCTCTGCTAACATCTCTTCAAGTCCAAGGTTCGCTCCTTCCTTTCCACAAAAAAACATTCACACAGTATTCCAAAAGACGACATCAGCCCTCAGGGAAATTATTTTCCACTGTGGAATTAATGTAAAAAATTAAATAAAAACTTGGTGAATTGTGTTTACACAGAAAAATACGGTCCGGTATTGAATAGTTGAAAATTTAACCATCAAGTCCATGTCATTACTTATTTTCTAACAGATTAATAGATAATTCAAAGCATCCATTGGTAATGAGGTTGTAATTTGAGGACCTAGAAATACCAATTCAGAAAAGATGTGCCAATTGCACGACGCCAGAAACAATGTAAGTAAAAGTAGAGAGAGTACATACCAATAGCGGTTGCAAAAGTGTAAGGTTGGTGCAACACACGGCTTTAAAAGATGTAGCTTCGCCAATTTTGCATAAGCATATCGCTCGCCATATATTCCCAAAAGGGAATTCACGGCGAGCGATATACCGATAAACGCCAAGCCACATCTTTATAGCTACTTTATAAACGTTATTTTAGTCGCATACATTGCCGAATTATCATTTTTTTCGATATTTTTATCAGAAATGCTTACAAGGAGACTTTCTAAGAAAAGTTTACTGAAAAATGCCTTCTTATTAATTTATTAGGGTTAGTTGGAGTCAGGTGGTCGTACTATTCAAATTTTAAAAAATCATATTCAATTATTTCGGTATTTTTAATAAGTGGTACAGGTACGCATAACATATAATTATGATTAAACTGTAAAATTACAATAACTTGTAGAAACGTTAATTTTTTAACGCCACAAATATGTTTTATTTTTCTTTTCACCTTCATTTCCTTTAAAGCGGAGGTCACAAAGATTACCTGAAAAAAATGGGCTCAATTTAATCATCAAAGGGGAGGAAAGGGAGGACATCCATTTAAGTTGGTAAAAAACAGTTATGAGACTCTGTGAAACTTTTTGTATAACTCTAGCTAAAGTACACAATTCAATATTTTTTAAAACAGTTATCATAACAATTATTGCATATTCATTTGGCAAATTTACAATTCACAATGATACCACAGAGGAGATCCAGAGGCGCATAGTGAATGCAAATCGCTGTTATTTCCGCCTACAAAACCAAATAAAATCCAGACTGCTGTCCAGAAACACCAAGGTATTAGTGTACAAAATACTTTTAAGACCAGTACTCACGTACGCAGCTGAGACTTTTGGTGCTAAGAGAAATGAGCGAGTACTGCACGTTTTTGAAAGGAAAAATTTGACACGTATTTTCGGACCGGTTTTAGATAATGGATTTTGGCGCAGACATTACAACAATGAGCTGTATACTCTGTTTAAGAATCTAAACGTCAGAAAAATTATAAAACTGGGAAGACTTCAGTAGCTGGGTCATATGGAGAGAATGACCGAGCATCAAGCATCAAAGTCCCTGCTTCTCAAGACCGATAGGGCCAAGGAGCCTGGAAAGACAAAGTTTAAGATGGAGCGACAACGTCCTCAATGATATATCTTCCTTGGAGCTTCTAAACTGGAGAGAGCTGGCACAAAACCGATATGAGTGGAGGACGACTCTTGAGGAGGTCAAGACCCACCAGGGGTTGTAGAGCCAAAAGTGATGATGATGATGAATTGCATATGAATGTACATACCTGTTTGCTTCGATATTCATTTTGATTATCTTCTTTTTCAAAATAGGGAAAAACCAGTATTGACCGCGCGAGAGATAATTTAACTTTGGGCGCACGTGCTGGCAATAAAGTTTTTTTTTTTTTTTATTATAGCGACTATATAAAAAAGTTTAACATACAAAATGCAATGTGAAATTAAGTACAAAATATTGTATTTCTTAGTCCTCCTCACTAGGGGGTCCTGTGCCGAGGCGGACTAAAGTTATTTAAATATAGTTCATTTGTCTTCTATGTCGTTTTTAGCGTCTTCGCTAGGGTTTTCTCATTGACCTCTTTAAGCCACATTTTTATTCTTGATTTGTATTCAATTGGATTTTTTATTAGTTTTATGTCTTGGGGGAGGATGTTATGGAGTTTTGTTGCAAAGTATGTATAGTTTCTTTGTCCAAATGTGGTTTTATAACTTGGAATATTTTTTATATCATTTTTATTCGATCTAGTGTTATGCATACACGGTCTAGTAGAGGATTCATTATTTTTGAAGAGCTTCAATAATATATTTTTGGAATATATTTGTTGTACATTTGGTACGTCAAAGTTATTGAAAATTTCAGTTGAAGGCGTTCTAATTGGTACTTTCAATATGGTCTTTATGATTCCTTTTTGAATCGTATTCAGGCTGTGTAGGTACGTATTTGCAGCAGATCCCCATCCTATGATTCCATATTCAATTCGAGAATGACATAACGCATAGTAGACCTTTTTCATATCCTTTTTTTTAGCACGTTTCTTAGATTTTTGAAGAAATATATAAGGCTTGTGAGTTTTTCCGTAATTTTTTTTTTTTTTTTTTAAGTTTCTTTATTCTTTGAATTATTCATTACATGAATTGGGGATTTTTCGACCACCATACTAGGCACATGCCTGTGTTGTGGTGGTCGATTTTCATATACAGTATATTAAAAGATGCAATATAAAGAAATGTGCGAGAATATAAAAAATAAAATAAAAATATATAAATATACATATTATATATAATAATATTAAAGAAATTTAAAGAAAACAAATGAATATAAAATAATGTAAATAACTAAAGAGTATGGAAACAATAAATTACTATAGAGTATAAAAGAGTATGAAAGAATATAGTAGAATATAAAAATAATATGAAAAGTATAGAACATAGAAGGCAATACATGAAAGAATATAAAAATGATATAATTATAAAATATATAAAGTCGAAGTAAGTACTTTGTAGAGTATGCAAATAAGAAATGATAACGATTTTAATGAAGATCTGTGTGTACGTGGTAATATTGGTAGGTACATTATTTCAAACCAATTTTTGTACAAATAAATTTTGGAATAAATTTATGTTTCGAGTCCGCCGAATTACACTGGTCACTAGAGTAAATTATTATTGTTACAGTGATTTTCTGGTGGCACTGGGCTCTGAGTACATAAACATGTAGATATAGGCACTAGTACACAGTGGTGCCAAACAGTTTTAAAGAATTAGTTTTTAAAAGTATTTAAACTTTTGGCTATTTATATTATAGTGATTACAACCAAAAAAAAAATTATTAGCGGTATATAAACCGATATCAATTTTATTTACAAAATATTACTAAAAACTTGCTTAACTAAAGCGCTGGTGTAATAAAAACAAAAGAATACTTAGAGTGGAAAGGGTTAGGCAATGATTTTCTTCTCCCACATTTTATAAAAAAGTTGAAAGCTTATTATATTTTCACAATGGAAATAAAATAAAGTGATGCTATCCTCCAGATAAATGAAGTAATAATGACATATTATATTTTACAAATATCAATAATTTGCAGATGATGTTTTCACAATGGCAAAAACACATTTTCACAGAAAAAATAAGTAGATATGTATGCACGAGAAGAGGACAATAAGTGAAATAATAATTAAAAAATATTTTTCCTTAACAAGTGGAAAAAAAAAAAAAAATAAAAAAATTTTAGTGTGCTAGTACTTAGGAGTATTTTTTATGATTCGAATATATCATTTTATCGAGTCAAATGCAGTTTAGCTGCTAGCATATTGCAAAAGCGGTTTAGGCAAAAGTTGACCTTCATAAAAGGATTAAATATCTATCCCTGTTCTAGCAGAAAATATTAGAAAACGATAATGTAATGCTAAGGCAAAATTAAATTTGAAATACGGATAATGACAGGTGACCTTTGTTTCCCACCAAGCTTATATTTAAATAAATCAAAGTTTGGCAATGACATAATTCTCTTCAAATAAATTTTCTAAAGAAATTCTTTAAAAAACTGTCGACCCTTTACGGATATCCATATTTGGACACTAGTTGCAAAGTGAGTAAGTGTACTAGATTTTTTGATGTTGTTATTTAGTTCATTGTATATTTTAGGTGCGATGTATGAGTATTGCCTTTGTGAAAAAGTTGTTTTTGTTGTAGGGATTGTGCATTTTGCATGAGTTGAGTAACGAGTATGTATATCTTTTTGTGTGGATTTTATCAAACCATTTTTCCAGATATGGATGAGAACTATCTTAATGTACAATTGGCGAATGTCTAAGACAGCTAGTTTTTTGAAGAGTGGCTCTGATGGATGAGAAGGGGAACATTTGAAGATGATCCTTAACAAAAGTTTTTGAATGGTCACTAGAGGGTAGAGAATGGATGCTGCACAACCTCCCCATCCTATAATACCTTTGATGTGTCGGTCCCATCTAAGATTTTCGTCAATTATTACTCCGAGATATTTTATGTTTTGTGTTTTTTCGATGACGGGGCAGTAACATTGTATACACAAGTTGCGTTTACCAAATAAATTCTTTGCGTTAATTTTAAACTGAGAACATTTCATATGTATTTTTGATTAGTTTGAAGACAACGCTTTTACCTATTTTTGGCTCCGTGATTTACTTGCCGTCCTTGTGTGCGCCGTATACCAAATACTTACGTCTAAGGCAGCACAAAATAGCCAGACAGAAATTCAACTAGGAGGCGAGGGGCGAACAAAGCAGAAAACTGCTTAAAATATATGATGGTCTACCGAAGTTGTGTGGGGCGCGCAACCACCAAATTACAAAGCCAGGCTGTCGTTAAGTAAACTTCGCTGTTTAAAATAGTCTAAGCACTCGAATATGCTTGCGGGAAAACTACACACAATTGGCAAAAACAACTAATATCAACAATAATCGTCAATGGGGAGGGGCGAACAAAGCAGAAAACTGCTTAAAATATATGATGGTCTACCGAAGTTGTGTGGGGCGCGCAACCACCAAATTACAAAGCCAGGCTGTCGTTAAGTAAACTTCGCTGTTTAAAATAGTCTAAGCACTCGAATATGCTTGCGGGAAAACTACACACAATTGGCAAAAACAACTAATATCAACAATAATCGTCAATAAACTGTCGTTTTCGATGGCAGTAACTTAATCACCTGACATTTCATAATCGGTCGCACTCGGCCTTGTCTATATAATAAAAAAAGACAATAAATGTCTTGCGGATTGTGAAAGTTTCATTAACCAAATATTTATCCAACCGAACCTTAAATTTCTAATACAAAACTTTGCTTACGAAATTCAAATGGAAAGTAAATCTACGATGTCAGGCGAGTGTAAGTGAGACAGCACGCTTGGCTTAAGGACTAAACGAACCTTTTGTTTCCAATCAAATTTATATGGAAGACACTTCTTGTTTTCTATATTTTTTCTATGGCCTCATTTTGTGTAATACATCACAGTCCTTGAATAAATACTGAATGCTGAATAAACTTCGTCATTTGTAGACAAAAAGATATCACGATCACGATAACAAGAATTCTTTAAAATATGAGTAATTGCCTTTAACATGCCAATTACATTGGGTCATCCCATAAGAAATACGAACAGCATCGATCCTCATTATTTCTTAGTTAAAGATCGACAAATAATTCCTATCAATACTGCTAAATTAGAACCCAACCGTAAGGATATCTTTTCAACAATCTTATTACTTGGTCACTTCACAAAAAGAGACAAAGAGCTCAAAGCGAAAGAAATATATCTGGAAGAAAGTTTTAAGAAGATGGGAGATAGTAATAAGATATAGTAGAATCCTGGTCTGCGAAATGAAAGTCTTTGAAAGTGCAACCTCTTAATTCTTCAAAATGCGATTTTGGAGATAGAGAGTAGAAACAAATATTACGATCTTGTTTTACGCAGTTACATATTCTTTAATTTAACTAACAGGCAAGTTGTTTATTTACTAAAATGATCCATACGTTCAAAAGATTAAAAAACAATTTTCGCATACTTTCTATGCACTGTGCATATCCGTAGAGGATTGCAGAATACACTTTGTCACATCTAAGACGTAGTGAAAAATTACGGGATACTGTAATTCCATTTTTTGAAAAAGAAATTAAAATGGTTGTCTGTTAAAATATTGCATTAGACTTACCTAATTTACAGTTTTTCTGAATAATATATTCTTCAGGCAGTTCCAATTTTTTTAATGACACTTAAATTCAAAGCTAATTTGTGTTTACATCACAGATAACTTCCGTCTCCAGGAAGCTTCTTGGCCGATTAGATTTTTATGTATTATAATATTCATATAGTATTCATTGATGATAAATTCAAGTATTCAAATGGATGTATTCAAGGAACCATAATTAGTTTTTTGTTGACTTTATTCGGTTCCGTGCCAACTCAGAATGAAACCAACTCAGAAACACCTCAGAAAGCTATGAAAAAATAATTTTAAAATAGCCGGTAACCCTAACCTAACTTAACCTATTTAACTAATTTTTAAATATTTTTTATCATCACTCTTAATAACCTTTCTGAGGTGCTTGTGAGTTGGTTTCATTCTGAGTTAGTCACCACTTTATTTATATTCTGCACAAGAGTCCTAACTTCCTGGAGCCATATTGCATCCACATCTAATTTTTTTTTTTTCTACATTATTTATTAAAAAAGGTTAAGAGTTTGTACAACATTACTCGATATTTTAAATGGTCTTTTGGTTATGTACGTACCTACTGCACTTTTTTTTATTTTCCCATCCAATACGGCCGATACTCAGTGCCATGGAACAATCAAATTTATCAACGACAAGCAAAAAAATAACCTATTGATAATTGTCAATGTTTTGTACCTATTGTTTTCAACGGTGTTGGAATGATTAAGTCAAAATGGTCAAGAGATCACACTTCGTGAACGATATTATCCCCAATTACACAAGGTCTTTTGGTAATGTACATACCTACTGCACGTTTTTTTTTTATTTTCCCGTCCAATACGGCCGATACGTAGCGCCATGGAACAATCAAATTTATCAACGACAAGCAAAAAAATAACCTATTAATAATTGTCAATGTTTTGTACCTATTCAACGGTGTTGGAATGATTAAGTCAAAAGGGTCAAGAGATCACACTTCGTGAACGATATTATACCCAATTACACAAGGTCTTTTGGTAATGTACATACCTACTGCACGTTTTTTTTCCCGTCCAATACGGCCGATACGTAGCGCCAAGCAACAAGCGAATTTATCAGTGACAAGGAAAATATATCTTCAACAGGATAATATTTTCAACACCGAAACCAACGTCTTCCAACAGTTTCAACTTTCAACGTTATTATAGGATTATTATTACGTGTGTGTCGCGTGGGGCATAGAGATAATAATAATTAATAATACATCAATGATTCGGGGAACCACCCGTTAAAAGGGATTCCTTAATACGATTTTGATATATTTTTTGTTAGTATCGTGTCGATCTCCTATTATAGTTGCGTCAACGTCGACGTTATTTTCAACAGCTATTTTCAACAGTTGAAAATTGCCAACGATAATGACGTTGGCGTTGGATAGAATTATCGTCAACGCCCAGTACTACTACACATCGCATTGTTACATTTGTAAACCTTACAATTTTTTTAATGTGAATACCTCACAAGAGTCCCAGCTACTCCCGTCTGGAGGCAGTGAGCCTATGGCATCCCCAATTGGGGTATGTTGTGAGGCTGGAAGTAGTGTGAGTATCTTCCACTCTGGAACGTGCCGCAAATATACCTATATATTACTTTAAATGAATTAATTTAATCAAATCAACAATCGAGCCAAAAGAAATATTTTTTATCAAAAATAACAAACCCTGCTGCCTTTTTTAGTCCTTTATACTTTTAAAATCGAACCTACTGTTTTCGATTTATTTACTGTCCATAATATTTTATGTTTTACTAAATTGTGGTTCTTGAAATCTCGCTATCGCTAAATATAAATAAGTCAACGTCAAAAATAATGAAAAATTGCTCCATAGTTATCCTTCAATCTTCTCTGCGCTCAGAAAAATACAACTTAAGACTTATACTAAGATCATGTCCACAGTTCACAGCGTTACTTGTTTTCAGAGTTACCACTAATTTTATCTAAAATTATGCCAGTCTCTTTTGTATAGAATTCTACAATCTTTAATACATGTAGAAATGCTTTGCCGCACCATTTTTAATTAAAATAATAATGAAACCCTTCAAAATTTTAACCGCTCTATTCAATAAAAATCGCAAATTCTATAATTCCAGCTTTTTACGCTAATAAATGTTCAAAAATATACAGTAGTTTAGAAAAAACTGCATCATATTTTAATTAAGCTAATCGTAGGTATACAAATTAATTTCTAATAATTGCGACTTTTTTATGGGTACAGGATTTCTAGTAACTTTAACGTTAGAATGAACCCGATGTGTTTAAATATCAATTATTATTCGAAATCGGAAAAAAAATCTGGAACAAATCATTATGTTGATGTAAATAAGCTTTTGGAAAATTTACAAACAAATACTTAGGGTTTACAATTTGATAAATTAGAAATATTTATAAAATGTTTTAAATATGAATATATTGGCGTTATGATTATATTTAAATGAATTAAATGTAATCCTATTAATAAATAACGAAATAATTTTTTATTAAATAAATTTGTTTTATCATATCTAATTAGTTACCCCTTCGATAATTCTCTCTCAACCCCAAGCCAGTGAGACTATGGCATCCCTAATTGAGATACTCGTATGTTGTGAGACTGAAGGTAGTGGGAGAGGAAGGAGATGGAATGGAATATTTGGTGGGAATGCAGCGGACTTTTTTTTTTACATGAATACCGCACAAGAGTCCCAACTGCTCCCGTCTGGAGCCAGTGGGACTATGGCATCCCCAATTGGGGTATGTTGTGAGGCTGAAGGTAGTGGTAAGGGGAAGGAGATAGGGAAGAGGAAGGTGGGGAAGTAACTGGCTATTCAGATCTGATCACCAAACACGGCTAAAGCCATTTCAAGCAACAATTCAATTCTGAATGATGATCTTACACCAGGGCGATACTAAGACTTGCCGCAAGATACTATATAAATTATTTTTAATTAATTAATTAATAATAAATGACCATAATCGACCGAATGAAATTTATTTGAGCACGCCGGGATTCGAACCAGCGATATTCAGATTGCTAGGCGAGAGCTTAACCCCTCTACACGGAGGCTTTCAAAATATATTAATACAGCCGCACTAGTGCAAATAATCCCTTTTTTGCTACAGATTTACAATTTTCCTCGTTACTTCTCGTTTTTCGTAGATTACTTGTGGTAATTATAGTATAAACAATGAATTCGATTTACTGATCTATTTTACTTTATTTTATTTTCTAAACGCTTCCACAATATTGTGACATCCACAAAACACTTCTTTAGGTAATTATTATTTTTATTTGATAAACTAACGTTTAAGACAAGATTTTTATGCATAGCACAAAGGGTAACAATTATTATAAGCAATAATTTTCAGCTTAAAGTCTTTCTCACAAAAATAAAGTTGGTTGTTTTCAGGTGGAAAAAATGTAATAAACAGTAATTGTTCAATGAAACACTAGTATATATTGAATTATTTGGCGGATATTAGATAAGCCGCCATAGGTCAATGGTGAGAGCACCTGACCGGCAATCAGAAGGACACGGGTTCAAGTCCCGTTGGCGGCAAGTATCTTTTCTCGGAAGATTTTTTCAATGTAGATGAGTGTTTCAAGCTGATAATTATTGCTTATAATAATTGTTACTTCTTTAGGTATTTTCTGTCTTTTTTCTGGTAACCCTATCGCTTTGACCTCTGTACATAACTTACCCTGAGAGCAGATATTTGTCAAGTTGCTAAGTTTGTCAAGATGTTAAATTTGTCGAGATGCTAAATTTCCGCTACCGTTTCGTTATGTTGACAATTACGAATATCAAGCCACAAAAGAATTTCATTTCCAAAATTTGTTTTTCGGGAGTTTTGTCAGAGAGAAATTTGTCTGGCCCTCCGAGTACAATTATATTCTTGTCAAGCGATCGTTATTCTGGGTTTCACCGCTCAGAAAATAATGTTACAATTGGCCATATTTGGCAATATCGTAGTTTTTACATCGTTTGCACTTCCTGAGTCCGGTTTTTGAAGTAAAACTTCTTACACACGCTTGACTTGGGGAGTAAGCTGGTGAATTCGTGACTAGAGCATTACGAAAAGCGAGGCGAACGGTAGTTGAGAGGAAGATATAAATTAGTGAAGATAGAAAGAGAGAGAGTAATATACGTTTCGTATTACTGTAGGGGAGAGAGGTGCGAGAGAGAGGTGCGAGCAAACATTTTCTTTCTTTCTTTCTCTCATAGCCAGTTACGTTTCGCATATCTGAGACATAGTGCAGGCCTATTGTCTGTATCACACTGTAGGAGCAAGAGAGAGTAGTGCGGGTGTATATTTTCTTTCTCTCTTCCTATCATATAGAGCTAAAGAAGTTTTACTTTAGTTGTGTGGTCTAAAGCACATTCGGTTTTTTTTATACTACAACGTTTTCTTTTTTTAATATTATGTATGAATGTGAGTGAGGGAAAGAGTGTGTGCCAAGACCGAGTTGTTTGGCGGTCCGTCCTCTCTGCCTACCCCTGCGGGGAAACGGCGTGATGGTTAGTTAGTTATTTAGTTAGTTATGGCTAAAAACAACAAAAAATATTCTGCTGAACATTTGTTTTCTGCATAAATCAAATCCTAATTTTCAATTTGGGAGGCTGGTACGAGTATCGCTACTTCGGAATTCATTTACTGGATAACCAACACCTCTGCCATAGGTCACCCCAAGTAGTTCGCTACGTTTGGTGACATAGCAGAGGTGCCAGGGTTTATGGGGTCAGGTTTTACCGGATCTTGGCGGCGTGCTGCCCACCAACTGCGTGGCTTGCCGGATCGGGAGCGACTAGTTGATGGTCATTTTTTGAGCTCTCCAGCAAGACTCAGCAAGATTTGGACCGCAGTGAAAGAGATGAATTCATTCGACCGTCATTTCTGGACAGACTTACCACCAGATTCCTACCCACCCGTCATACCTTTTTCCTTTCTAGAACTTTCACTCCTTTCTTTCCCTAAAAAAACCCTCCATACAGTATCCCTAAAGATGACGTAGGGCATGGGGGGAATTATTTAGTGGTCAATATTTTATTCCAATCACAGAATTCGGAAGAAAATTCAAATATACATGATTGAGTTGAAGAATGCAAGTGATAAATATATATATATCGATAGTTTAGTACTAAGCCCGTCGTTGTTAGGTTGACAGGTTGCCGTGGTTACGCCTCGCGTTTCATTTGTCATGATGACTGGTTGTCATTTCAATGGCTCGCGACCTGTCAAGTTTCCCAGTGATTTGCGAAATGTCAGATCAGGAGAGTAACGATTTTATTCAGGAGGTTGGTAAATTATTATTATATAGTTGATAATTAATAAATTACTAATATTATGTCCTTACATATGAAATTGGCGTTTTGCCGTACTGGCAACTTTGATCTCAAATATCTTCTCTTTGGTTAGGAATTCCAAATTCAAATTTATACAGCTATTTTCTCATGTATTTGTGTTTCGAAAATTATAATTCATTTGTTTTTGCCTTAATTGTTTTTTGTCTTTGCGTCAATTAGTTTACAAAATGGAATACTTGAAATATCGCGTTATTTACGAGTACGAGTTCCACAGTGGCACTAGTGCTGCAGAAACGGCTCGAAGGATTTATGATGTGTACGACGACGGTGCCGCAAAAGAAAACATAGTTGTGTTTTCCTTTTTTTTGTGTCGTTCACTACAGCTTTCTTAAATCTGGCCAGACGATTACGGCAAATGGCTATTGTCAGCAACTGCAAACCATGACGGAAAAGCTAGCTGCTAAACAACCGAGGATGGTTAATCGCTCTAGGCCACTGCTGCTTCATGACAACGCTAGACCACACACTGCACAACAGATGGCTACCAAATTAGAGGAACTTCAATTGGACATCCACCGTACTCTCCGGACCTTGCCCCAACAGATTACCATTTTTTTAGAAATTTGGATAACTTCTTGCAAGGGAAAAAATTCAACTCCGATGGGGCAGTCCAAACCACCTTCAAAAATTTTATAGTTTCCCGTCCGAATGGGATCGATGAACTATCTATGAGATGGCAAAAGTGCATAGATAGCAATGGTACATACTTTGATTAATTAAATTGACTTTATGTTCCTCTACTTTAAAAAAATTGACTTTATGTTCCTCCCGTACAAAACGCCAATTTCGTACGTAAGGACCTAATATATTGTATTTTTGTTAAGGCTGCGCAATCGGGCTCGAGAAGAAGAACATGGATAGAAACTAAATTACGAATGTTAGGGAAGAGCGCTAACATTTACAGCGACGAAATCGATGCGAAATTTGCGAAAATGTTTAATAAAACACGACTCGTTTAAAATAGAGCGAAAATCTCGCGGGCATTGTCTTAAACAGCCTTTAAAGAAACACTGTGAATTTGTTCATTCATATAAATTGTAAAATAACTGAAAGAAACGTGTTTCTAATAATTTTTGGAGCATACTTTGCGATTTTTTTCTATCGAGGGAATTTTATATAATTTGCGTTTCGGCGCGGGGAATGTCTAGATATTATCATCAAAATATTTTTTAAGGGCTTTAAAACTTAAGGTCTTTGAGGGAGATATGTAAGAAATCGGTATAAATTCGGGTTGCGAGCCCTTAAACAAACTAATATAATTACTGAAATTGTTAAGTTGAGTTGCGCCGCAAATTGAGTTGCCAACCAGTTTTCAGTTTCTCCATAGGCGAACGCCCTTATAGTTAGTTATTCAATATATTAAATATAATATCGCCCTGGTATAATACCACCATTCAGAATTCATACGTTGCTTGAAATGACTTTAGTTAAGTTTGGTAACCAGATCTGAATATCCAGTTTCCTCTTACCCATCTCCTCCCCTTTCCCACTACCTTCAGCCCCACACATAATCTGACATAGTCTTCAGATAATCAGAGGTGAACAGTTGGAAGTTGGTATTCACATTAAACCGTTCCACCGATAGTTTTGGTTTTTGTTTGTTTTATTTTTTAATACTATTTATCGTAAAAATAGGCATGTTTACATCAGATGTTCATTTATTTCCATTTACCGAGGTTTTTTTTTTCATGAAAACCGCACAAGAGTCCCAACTGCTCTCGTCTGGAGCCAGTGGGACTGTGGCATCCCCAATTGGGGTATTTTGTGAGGCTGAAGGTAGTGGGGAGGGGAAGGAGATAGGGAAGAGGAAGGTGAGGAAATACCTAGCTATTCAGATCTGGTCACCAAACACGGCTAAGGCCATTTCAAGCAACTTTTCAATTCTGAATGGTGGTCTTACACCAGGGCGATACTGAGAGTATCTTCCACTCTGGAACGTGTCGCAAATATACTATATATTATCTTAAATGAATAATAACACAAATTAATCAAATACAATTTATTTGCCACGCCGGGATTCGATCCCGCGACCTTTGGAGTGCTAGTCAAGAGCCTTACCGCTGGTCAGCTTACAGTTGTGTTTTCGTAGTAGATTTATTAATGATTACTTATCCTACATGTTCGAAGCCACCAGTGGCGTACCCCAGGGTTCGCATCTTGGTCCTTTACTTTTTAATTTATTCATTAACGACGTAACAAACATATTCACCCGTGTTCTCATTCTAATGTTCGCTGATGATATGAAGATTTTTAGAATTATTGATAATATCGAGGACTGTCTGACACTTCAATCTAATATTAATAGCTTTTATGATTGGTGTCTTATTAACAAATTAACTCTTAATGTAAAAAAATGTCAACTTATGAGATTCCACAGAAAAAAAAACCCATTGTTGTTCACCTACTTTCTCAATAATCACATATTATTATCTGTTGATGAAATAAGAGACCTTGGTATAACCTTTGACACTAAATTAACATTCATTAAACATATTAATAATATAACCAGTAAAGCATTGCAAATGTTAGGATTTGTCTTACGGATTTCAAAGGATTTTAAAAATTTAAAAACTGTCAAATTACTTTACACTTCACTTGTTAGAAACCAACTAGAATTTAACTCCACCATTTGGAATCCTTACTACAGTGTACATGAGAATTCTCTTGAGGCAGTCCAACATAAATTTTTACGTTATATTAATTTTAAATTGGGAATATTCATCGAAAACATTAATTATCCCTCTCTGTTACAATTATTGGGACTCGATACATTAAAAGAAAGAAGAATTTGTTCAGACCTATTTTATTTATTTAAAATCGTTACCAACCTGTTGAACTCCCCTGAACTTCTTTCGCTAATAAGTTTCCATGTACCTAGTCGATCAGTTCGTTTCAAATTACCTTATCATTGCAACAATACAGGATCTAACGCTGAACTCAATTCCATAATGAATCGCCTGCATGTACTTGGAAATAAATATGTTTTGGATGATTCTATAAACATTGCTAGTCTAACCTCATACAAACACTACTTAATTAAAACTGTCTGTCAGCGCTTCTCAGTTTGACTATAATCAAATACAGATTAAAAGTATTAATTTCCTAATACATAATATCCGGGATATATAATATGTTGTTTTGTATTTAATAACCTACTCTTTGTACTTTTTATGTGATACTACAATTTTTATTGTTCTCCTTTATGAATTTTATATTAATATTTTTCTTTTTTTTATCTATGTATATTCTGTATTGTGATGAATTGCATTGATCAACAGTGAAAATTAGAAAATATCGTAGCTTCCCACTTTAATTTAAAAAGAAAATATCAATTACTTATAAAACGGACACATCTACGACATCTATCGGATTAGAGTAAAGTGAATTCATATTTACGGTAGGGATCTATAATTAGACAAAGTGAGACGAGTATTGATAAAAAAATCACAGATGGTATCAACAAATAATCAGAGGCAGGGACTTCCCAATATATTTTAGGCCGTGATATCTTGACAGCCAATTGGATTGCAGCAAAGGCGATTAGAAACCAAGTCAGCCTATCAACAAGAAGAGGGCCGAGCCCATTTTTAGAACAAAGGAACGACCTTTGGACTCGGCAATTAAGAATGTAATTAATTGTACTTTCGTTTTCATCGGACCTAGAGGTGAATAAACTCCATGGGAAAGAATATTCGATTCAAGGACGTAAGTACGATGAACCCGAGAAATGTTATGGATAACAAGTGAATTTCAGAGATCGTTAACCTTAGTTCTCGAATGCATTTAAGCATATTAAGATAACGATGGAAAAATTTTAGCAATAATATATTGAGTAGAAAACGCAGGAATCGAGAGGCACGTCTGCGGGAGATTTCCATCTATAATACGATTGTTTGTGACGACCGGAGATGATCGATTCGAGGGAAAACGTGCTAAATGGAATGGAAATGTTGAAAAAAAACAATGGAAAATTATTGTTATCAATTCTAGACGGAGCGAGGATATTACGATGAAAGATTTAGGGAGAAAACGTCAAAAAAATGAGAGTTTTAAAGAGAGTGCGAGGGTACATTTCAGAGGTTTAGTGCAGTAACAAGTGTTAGAGAGGAAAATAGAGTACAGTACAGAGGGGAGTGGAAAATGCTGAAAACATTGCGATAGAAAAACTCAGGAAAAGGAGTCATTTTACGTAATTAAAATGGAGATTATAGTGTAACATAGTACGCGATTGTAGTGAAAAATGAGACATTACAATGGTTGTCGATCTCAGATGTATTTTGTTGTGATAAACAAGGAATATTCGAACATGAAAATTTTTTAGATAAGGGCAATTAGTCGTTAAAAGAGCTATAAAAATTATCATGGGTCTTATGAAATATTTACATTATAGAATTCACATAAAAGTTAACGACACTGAAATAAAAAAGGATTTATTGCCAGGTGGGTACAGAAATTAACGTATACAACTGTCAAAGCATATGGTTTATGGGATTTTGAGTAAGAACGGGACGAAATTTGTGGGACGATCTCTATGAAGCAATAAAAATGACAGGAATTTAAGGGCCGAAGTGGGGGTATCTCCTATAAAAATGTTAAAAATGATATATTTATTAATAACCAATAGAAAATGAAATTTTCCAAGAGGCAGCAAACATCAAAAAACGATATGGTTATATCAGGGAAGTACAGGGAAGCGAGGGGAGAGAAGATACGACAGAGAAAAACAAAGGAAATCTTAGATTAACAGTGAATAAAATAAATACGGCTTGAAATATAAAAATCTATAGAGACATGAACAAAAGCGTAAGAATAAATAAGGAAATTCATGGAAAGAGTGTCGTGAATAAAAGAAAATTCGAGAAAAAATGGAAAATTCAAATATACGACGTAAATAGAGAAAATTCGGTTTTAAATGGAAAGGTTCATGTAGAATACAGAAAAACTCGAGGAAAAATAATAAAATAAAAATGAACAATTTGCGAGAAAGACTTCGACATGAAGATATCTCTGATAGGCGAATTTGGGGACAGATTTGGAACATATGGTAGATGCCGTACGCATGGACATGTTACGAAATAGACGAAAATAGAACTTTAAAATTATTAAATTCAAGCTAATTTTGTATGAACACCAGGACAAAGGAAGTTGGGCGATTAAACATGGATCTTACTAAATCCGGATCTTGTAAGTATGGAAGTACGAGACAAAAGTTAAAGTATCAAACGCGGAAGGGATTAAGGGACCGCATTCGACAATAATGGGGAGGTTTCAAGAAATTACGAGTTGATAGTAATTAGATTGGTTTATTACAGGAGATTCAGATACGCTCTTTTGGACCTGAGAGGGGTATAAAAGACTAGACAAATGGCAGTTGGAGGGAGTCTACGGTCGTGGTCGAAAAGGTTGAAAGTTCGGGAGACGTGACGAAACGGTTGGTAATTTAAAAAGTTGAAAAGTTCTAAGTGATAATTATTAAGATACTTAGGAAAATTTTCACATTCTAGCCAGTGATCTACAAAAAAAAATACTTTGCAGTTAGAGTCAGTGAAAATAAAAATAAAGTCAACGCATTAATTACTTGTGAAAAATAAAAGTGCCCGTGATAAATACAATTTGTTTTAGTGGAAAATTCGGATTTTATAATCACTTAATATCGTATTTCTAAACTTAGAAATTTCGCGTTTAATAT
This sequence comes from Limnephilus rhombicus, assembly GCA_929108145.2. Classification (NCBI taxonomy): domain Eukaryota; kingdom Metazoa; phylum Arthropoda; class Insecta; order Trichoptera; family Limnephilidae; genus Limnephilus; species Limnephilus rhombicus. The sequence goes on from OV815276.1 coordinate 55,649,107, forward strand.
TAGTGCAATAAATAACTGAAGCGATGTGATAATTAAGCGTGAAGAAGTTATAATTAAATACGTGTGTTCAATCTAAATGGAAAGTGTTCTAACAAATAATAAATATTTAAATTAATTATCTTAAATAATAATAATAAAACAAAATAATAGTTTATTAATACATAAAAGTTCGGAGGGATAAAAATTAATTTAACAACAATTTACCATCTCGAAATTAATCGTGAAGTAACTATCATTTAAAGTGTTATTTAACCAACGAGTTTTGAAATAAAATACAGTTTAGAACGATAGAGTTTATACATCATTCAAATTAATTAGATTAAATGAAAAAAAAAAAAATTGAAGTAAAAAAAAAAAAAAAAAATTATTTAAATTTAGGGAAATAAAAATTAGTTTAGGAAAATTGAAGCAGGGTTTTACCGTGTATTTCCCGGTCGGAAAAACCTGGTAGGGGTAAGTTTTCCAATTACATAAAAGTTTACAGATTCCAAGGAGAAAGCGGAATGCAGCATACATTGGTATTTGAATTAATTATTTGACCAAAATATTACTCGCTTAAAATGTGGTATGTAACTATATTAAAATATTATAAATATTATAAGTATATTTTATATATATATGTATATATATAATTTTATTGTTCCCAAGAAAAATTTTAATCAATAAGAAAAACACTTATATAAAAAGAGGGAAAAAGGGTATCGATTCCTACCTCTGAATTCATCAATAGCTATTAAAAGTAGTTATGTGTGATAAATTTCCAAGTCAATATGTTATATTTAATTTTATATATGTATTAATATAAATTTCAGAAAATCCAGAACATTTGAAATAAGTTATGATATTAGAAATTATTTCAATCATAATATAATTATACATATCAATATTATAAATTATTTATTGAGACAAAGTATATATAAGTGAATAAATATGTATACGTAATCGGGTATCAGACTAGACAATTGCGCTAAGTACATCATTATCAAACAAAGAAAAAAAAAAAATTTAGAGTCAACTCACACGTCTTCGGGAATGCCTAAAGTAAACACATCATACGCTTTGAATCTAGGTCACGAGGCCGTCGGGAATGTTTACAAAATAACTCAAATTGTTTACAAAATAAGTCGGTCACTGGGGCACTAGTTCGACTACGGTGAAAAGGAGGAAAAAATGACCTTGATTAGTGGATATCGTACTTAGGTATTAACTTCTAGGAACCGGATAAAATTATTATATTGCGCAATTATTAGAAACAAAAAAAAATAAATTAAACACTATCTTTAATTTGAACGTAAAGAGGTATCTACAGACCTAAACAATTGAAAATAAACAGATTTATTATAGTAAATCAAATAAAAGGTGTATTGAAGATTTACATGAAGCAGTTGATAAATCACGGGATAGCCTAAAAAGGCGTATTGAAAATTTACATGAAGCAGTTGATAAATCACGGGATAGCTTAATAAGGGGTAATGAGGATTTACATGAATCAATTGAGAATCACGGGATAGTAAGAATTTATCAAAAGTTGAACATTGGAGGGGAGGAAAAAAAAAAAATACAGTTCAACCAATAGAAGGCAGTGGTCGCTTCTATAACATTACCCAAACCATAGAGATGACGGATCTCTCAAACAAAACCGTCAACAAAACCAAACAAAAGCTTGGAGTTTTGGCGAATCTCCAGAACACATCGCCAGATAAGATCTTAATATATTAGTATCTATTTATATCTCCCACTATTCTTACGTATGTATTCGGTATCAATCTGAGAATTTCGCAGAATTTGATGGGCGAGATCCGAGCTTGGAATGCGATGCAGGTAGTTTCGTATTGCAAGTTATAAACCTTCCCAAAACGTATGTTTACATATATATCTTTTTATGTACTGTTCATTGAATGAAATGAACTCACTTACAATTAGTGCTTTAGGCCTGTCGGGTCACTCTCTTCTCATTTCTTGAACGTGGAGGGAGGATTCACGACCCGTAACTCCACACAAACCCGTGAGTATATGATTGCATATAGGACGAAACCGGTTCGCCCTAAGTAAATAGTAAACTTTGGAGGAGTAGGAATTTGGGGGTATCTGGGCTCGGGGGAAGACCTGAAGGCAGCGCATGATGGCGAAGGAAGGTTCGGTTGGGACGCGATAACTTAGGTATCAATCCATCGAATCGTGCCAAAAGATTGTGCGAATTTTGGGATGACACCTGATCACCTTGCTTACTTGATGGAGGCAGGAGCCAAATTTTGCCAGAAAGGGTTATTCTGAGTTCGTCAAATATGCAATTAACTAATTACATTAACCTACTAAATCCATCTTTATATGTGCCTTATAGCAGTTGAATCAAAATGGAGGGGCGCCTAGCAGATACAAGATACAATCATAATCAAATTTACTAACATTTAACCCTTTGAGTTATATTTAATTATCTGTTCAATTAGTCATGTGTAGTTTCGATTAGTATTGTTTATTCATGAATTCATTAGGATGTAGGGAATCATAATAAACGTCAAGGGGAAGTTAGCTCATTTAGAGAAACTACTTAAGGTTAGATTTGCAAGAGAGAGACCAATACAGTTTGAAATTCAACACTCTGTTTAGAATCAAGAGGGTTACCACAAAAATTAAAGTAATTAAAGTCCTTTATCATAAATCAAAAAATTACACAACGTTTGATGGAGTTTAATTACAACCTAAATACGAAAATATTTACGTTCAAAGTCGTAAATAACGTATTTATTAGTTAAGTACATATATCTCTAAAGGTATGTAGTACAAGGGAGCTTTAAGTAGCTTTCTGTAGTTATCAGAGGAAGTAAGGGTCCAATTTTCATAAAGGCTTGTGCGACGTAGGGGAGGAATTTTCCATCCCTACCACACATATGCAAAGCCTTAAGAATTTAAATATCGATCAGAGCCAAGAGAAAACGAAAAATTTACGACTGGTGCCAAGTGCCCAGGAGTAAATAAAATACAGACAAATATAAGGATAAAATAAAATACAACGAAAAAGAGTGAATATCACAGTATTCATATGTTAAATATTTGTAATTCTTTTGTAAAAGCCGCTATAATCGGCGTTAATAAATAAATAAATAAATAAATAAATTCTCAAAATCTGGAAATCTTTCATCGAATTTTTCAATTTGAGTGGCGGGAATGTGTAGTGCCGCCCCAGGAACCATTTATTGTAAACCAATAACTGTAATATAAGACTCCCAAAGTATTTCTCAGGTGACTTAGCAGGAGTGCCCGGGTTCATTGTTTGAGGTTGGTCTAAGTCCTGGTCGCGGATGACCTGGACACACTGAGACCCAGATTCCAACTCACTACGTTTTTCCTCGTACCTTTTTCCTTTCCAGAACTTCCTTTCCTTCTTTTCCTATAAAGACCCTCCACGTAGTATCCCTGACAGAGGCCTCGAGGGAAATAATTTTCCTCGGGGCCTCCTACGTGAAGCTAGTGAAAAAAATATATACGAGATATTCGTATTATTAGATAAATTTTTCTTAGGTATTTGGCCAAATAAGTTAGTCTCCATTTTGTTGATTTACTTATTCGTTGTGTCTCTGAGGTTTCCCTCGGGGTGTGTGTCATCGTTAGGGTTTTTTTCATATGAGTTACAACTAGTACTGGTACCAGATTGTAAAGTACGTATTATGTAATTAAAACCATAATTTTCAAAAAACTCTAAACCCACCTGCCTCAGTACAGATCCCTGGAGAATGATTTAATAAAAATAAATAATGTGCTGTAATAATTCCGTAACATTTTCATATTAATCTCACTAATTAATAAAATGTAGTCGTTTTAGTTGTACGTGGAATTGGGCGCCATGCACACATTTTTTATTTATTTTACTTATCTACCTACGACGACCGGCGTGGTCTAGGGGTAAGGCTCTTGACCCGCAATCTGAATCGATTCCCGACGTGGGCAAATAAATCTTAATTTGATTAATTTGTATTATTTCACAATTAATTCATTTAACAATAATATCGCCCTGGTGTAAGACCACCATTCAGAATTGAAACATGGCTTGAAATGGTTTTAGCCGTGTTTGGTGACCAGATCTGAATAGCCAGGTACTTCCCCACATTCCTCTTCCTCGTCTCCTTCCCCTACCCACTACCTTCAGCCTCACAACATATCTCAATTGGGGATGCCGTAGTCTCACTGGGTCAAGACGGGAGCAACTGGTACTCTTTTGAGGTATTCAAATAAAAAAAAAATTAAAATACATGCAAATGTCTACCTAGATTTGATCATTTATTTCAGTAAACACATGATGTTATCTATTTTATGTAAAGTTCAAACACAATTAGTTTTAGAGCAGCTCAAGTCATTTAACATTTAAATTTTGAATGGTGGTCTTACACCAGAGCGATACTGAGAGTATCTTCAACTCTGGAACGTGCCACGAATATACTATATATTACTTTTTCAATAATCAATTGTGAAATAACACAAATTAATCAAATAAAATTTATTTGCCTATGCTGGGATCCGATCCCGCGATCTTCGGTTTGCGAGTCAAGAATCTTACCCCTAGGCCACGCCCGTCTTCAAATATACGTATAAATATAACATAGTATGTATGAAAGTAAACGAGGCAAGGAGAATGTGCCAAGATAGAGTTGTTTGGCGGTCCGTCCTTTCTGCCTACCCCTGCGGAGAAACGGCGTGATGATTAGTTAGTTAGTTAATTATAACTTCGTAGGCTATTTCTAATTATGTGCACACAAATACAGAAAACATACGTAGCTTGTATCGCTCTCCATAGAGAGAAAAAAAATGGCCTTATATTTAAACGCCCGGGGTCTCAAAAGTTTCGTATGATCTGTAGCTATTCGACAACGTAAAAATAAATGAAATTATTGTTCACTATTAGCCCGCTAAAATGGCCGGAAGTTTTGAAAAAAAAATAGATTTCGTGATTTGAAAAAAAAATAAAACAAAGGGTTCATATTTTATATTTTGTACCAAACTTATTTTTCATTCCATAACTGCAGTACAAAGAAACCAAAAAAAAAATTTAAACATGTGTGATGTGTTGGTTAAAAATATAAAAGGGGAAAATAACACATTTTCTGGATAAAATCAGAATTCTCGTTGATTTACTTCTTGAACTTTTTTTTTCATTTTTGTCAGTTATATGCATTTTTTAATAATAAATAAACGTTAAAAGGATAGATTACTGAAAAAAAAATTATTAAAAATTTAAAAAAAAAATGGTTTTAGGTTTGTTTTCTGATTTTCAATGCATTTTAGCGGGATAATAACCATTTTTTTTAAATGAATTTAAATGCAGTTCTCATTTTCTTTGTAAGACGCAACTTTTGAGACCCCGGGCGTTTCTGAGTTCAAAAGTTGAAATAATTGACACACCCTAATACATAGCTGTCAGGTCACTTTAGTCAAACACTGTTTTACTAGAAAATTGCTTGGAGGAGATACGATTTTGCAAGGCACAATATTAAAAATACTGCACATTGTATTTTACAGTTATTCTTTATCCTCATTTTACAGTTACTTCTTTATCCTCATTTATAAATTAGAGACAATCAAAACAACGGTTGGCGTAGAATTTTATTCACAAATAATTTTTCGTCCTTTTGTATTTCAAAACTTCCTACAGAAATTAAAGCCGCTTTTCATACTAATTTTAATTAATTTTCATACTTTCATACCTAGGTAAATTTTTGATAAATTCTAAGGGTAAAGAAAATAATTTTAGCAATTTTGGCATCTATAACCTTAAATGCGTTGTTGATTGCCCAGCATTTTACATAGGTAAAATGGGAAGAAAAATTCAAACGAGGGTGATTTAACACTTGAGGTACCTAAACAGTGTGGGTTTTTCAGAATTCGCAGCGCACCTAATGGATAAAGATGACCCGTTTAATAAATCTTCGGAGATGATATACACTAGTATAAAAGGGATAGGTCTACATCTTTATAATCTAGAAGCTCTTGAAATAAATAAAAAAAATCATTAATAGCCCCATTTAAAACATATTTCACTTCTTCCCCATACCCCCATTAAAACTGATGTTTTCTCTCCCCCTCTTTAAATGCTCTGTAATTTATTTAATATGTTTTATACATCCCTGATGAAGGTTCAGGCTGAACCTAAAAGTATGGATCATAGTTCCATGGGCTGAACCGAGCCATTTATTAAGGATATATAATAAAGTTGCATTCGAACAAAGTTTTATTGTTATTATTATTATACAATATTTTTAGTTCGATTTCAGGACTGGAGATTTTTTTTTAAATGACCCTAAAAAGCTTAAAAATTCTACATAAGTATTACTACTACTTACATATTGGCATAGATTGATATTAAATTAAGTGGGTATAATTGAAAACCAGTTTCGAAGAATGGCAAATAAGAATAGTACATATTTTTTACATCATTTTAGGAAAGAGCTTTTGCTTGTACCAATGTCCTGTTAGACAGTAGACCCATAAAAATCTGGAATAAATTTGTCCGGCAGTACCATTTCGACAAATGGGAGATTTCCTTCGTAAGAGGAAAACACAGAGCTTTTTGTTTAAGTCATTGGCTCTCTGAAATATTCGCCTCGCCTAAGAACTTCCTGAAACGTGTTGGGCCTATAAATGCAAAAAGTGGGAACAAAATGAGCCTTAAGGATGAGCAATTTGTTGTTCGTATAATCTCATGGCCGTCCTCTAGGTAGCTACTTATATTTTTTTCCTGGCATGGCCTCTGAAAAGAATTGTGTTTCAAAAAGATCAAGTGCGTACCTATTAAGTAAACGCTTCATATTATTTTTGGTCTTCTCGTCCTTTGATAATGTTCGTTTTATATTCAAATTACTCCATGAATGTAAAATAACGGCGTTCATTTCCGATGGGAAAAGATAATTATTTTAAGATCGCTTTTTCATGATGCGTTATAAATAAAATTAATGAATTATTCAAGAGTAAAAAAAAAACTTTTTTTTTTCATTAGCTCCACGCAAATAATTTATTGTGAATACTTTGTAGAGGGTCTTTTTAAGAAAATGAAGAAGAGGACGGAGGGGTGGGTAGGAATCTGGGGATCAGTTTATCCAGGAGTCATGGACGTATGAATTTTCCTCCCACTGCGATGCAAGGCGATGGGTCGAGAGGGTCCGGTTAGAGAGGTCAATAGTTCTCTAATCAGTCTCTCTGGATCCGGCCCGCCACGCAGCAGGTGGGCAGATACATCCACCGCCAAGACCCGGACAAACCTCACCCCATGAACCCGGGCTAATTTACCAAACGTAGTGAACTACTTGGGGTAACTAATCGATAAGATGTTTAGAATACAGAAAAAGTACCAAAAATTTTGAAAGATATTTTCACAATCCTTAAATTTATTGAGCTTTTAACTATATTACGTTAGTCGGTTGAAAAGCATAAAATTCTTTGTGTTCTAAACCATTAACCACCTTGCATTTTAATGCATATTAAACGTCGAATGTCTTAGTCATTGTTCTACACACTGCAGTGGCGTGCATTGACTTTTCTTCTGATCTTTTATAAATATTTTATTCAACCAAAAAATAGATAGATATCAGTATATTATGCAAATTTCTAACTTAACTTAGTTAAAAGCAGGCCATTTTTTCCCTTACAATATAAAAATTCTACAAAAACTGAAAAAATCTAGAAAAAAAAAACAATCAGAACAGAATCCAATTGTGAAGTATAACTTTTTTGTTTTGTTTTTTCACAAGAGCATCTTGGCATCATCCTACAACCTACATGATACGTTTTGTTGAATAATGAAGTTATGCGTAACACTTCCGTATTATTATCAGTCACGTTTCTATGAAACCTACCAGAACTCAATTTTTACAAACCACCACAGTAAGCGGAAAATGTAGCTTGTGTTGTGAAGTCAGCCGAGGAATCGAATACGCGACGCCCGGGTGGGACCCAAACGCTACGCCAACTCAGCTACTGACCGGTCACATTTATTTATAACTAGCTGACCCGGTGAACTTCGTGCCGCCTTAGAATCAATAAATGTTTTGTTTACTTATTAGCTGAATTAAACTCATTGCATTGTAAATTACTTAATGAAGCAAGCCGTTCTTATTACCCATTCTTCTTCCGCCTCCCTTTCCCCTCCCGCGTCCCCTTCCCCTCTCGAGTTCCCCTCCACCCTCCCGCGAACCCCCCTTCCGAATTCCCCTCCTCCTCCCGGGTTCTCCTCCCACCACCCTCCCGTGCACCCCCTCTCCCGAGATCCTCTCCCCCCTCCCGGGTTACCCTACGCCCTCCCGCATTCCATTCATTCAGTCCCGGCACATTCGTTTTCAAACAGCTCGCGTGCCACCGATTGCAATTTTTAATACAAATTTCATAATGCCAAAGCTCACCAGTATATATATAGAAACCTTCGCGGGCTTGCACAGATCAAATCCTTAAAGTTTGAATGAAATAGGTAAAGTCGTTCGGAAGTTATCCCACTCCCCTGTCCCGCATCCTCCGCCCCGCGAACCCCCCCCCCCCCCCCTCGAGTTCCCCTCCCCGCATTTTATATATTCAGTCACTGTTCATTCAGTTTTCAAACAACTCGCCCGCCACCTGTAGCAATTTTTTAATAGAAATTTCATTGTGCCAGAGCTCACCGCATTTTTTATACAAACCTTGTCCTGCCAATAACAAACACAATAAAAAAGATTTATCCAATTTGCTGCCGTTGTTCGGAAGTTATGAGGGAACATATTAATATAGATAGATAGGTAGAAGAATAGAAGATATAGATAGAAGGTTTTGAATACAATGATGAAATTTTCCGAAATTAATTGGTGACTGCACGCTGGTGGACGCACGTAGAGACGGTGAAATCCAACGTAAGTATAACGAGAATTCATCCCAGCAGTATGGATACTCGTAGCCGAGGGTAGCCAGTAACCACGGATGTGCCGTATAACTGTTAGAGATTTGCTCACTCTGGCAGCTGGCCCGGTCGTAAAAGTAACAGTGCAGGATGCCGCCGAGGAAACCGGGGTCATTGGATAGGTCGTTCCGTTTTAAATTGCATCCACGAAATGCACTCGAAAAAAGATTCCCGAAAACAGACAGCTCGCTAATGCAGCACTTTCTTTTTCATGAGCTTCGGGGATCTTTTAGCTTTTGCCAGACTTCGTTTGGTTTCCGTTGGCTGGCAAGTTAACTTTACTCAATGTGGTTCAATACTTCGAAGCATTTAAGTGCATTGTTATAATGAACTTAGAGGGTGGCTTTAAGCTCTCTGCAGAATTGAATCGCTGTAAAGATTTATGGTTTGGTGACAATTGTGCGAGACCGTACAAAACTTACCAATGATTATTATACTCGTACTTGAACAATTAATTCTAAGGCATAGCAAATTTGAAAATAAATTAAAATGTTAAAGGAGCTAAACTGGCTAACAGTGAAACAAATTCTGACATGTGTGCATTGCTATTAAATTAATGAACAACTTGTGCATAAATTAATGAACAACTTGTTTCCAAATTACTTTTCAAACCAAATTATATACAACAAGGTCATTTTTTTTTACATTAGCTCCACACAGGAGGCCCCGAGGAAAACAATTTCGGGGCCTATATCATCTTTTGGGATGCTGTGTGGAGGATTTTTAAGGGAAAGAAAGGAGAAAAAGATGTGGAAAGGAAAAGGGTATGAGGGGTGGGTAGGAATCTGGGGGTCAGTGTGCCGTGACGGACATATGAATCTATTCCTCACACTGCGGTTCAAGGAGGTCAAAAGGCCTCCCTTCATCATTCTCATCAAACGTATCCGCCACCAAGACCTAGACTAACCTCACTCCATGAACCCGGGCACTCCTGCTAAGTCACCAAACTTAACGAACCACTTGAGGTGACCTGTGGCAGGGGTGTTGGTTATCCAATAAATGCTTCCTGTGGCGGTGGTACCCATACCTGATTCCCAAATTAGGACATTCAGAGACGTAACACAAAAACGAATAAAGAAGTTAAACTACTAAAAAAGACAAAGTCAACACCCTAAACAGTTAGTTCTACAAGGGGTGAAATGTTATAATGCACTGCTGGAAACGACAACGCCAATTTTTAAACTCAAAAGAGTTTGTGAGAACCATATTGTTAGGATCACTTCAATCTCATCAAGGGTGGTGGACTTTTTATTTGTAAAACACTTTTTTATTGAAGAGTCGTTTTATTTACAAACACTTTTTGAGCAATAATGAAATCAACACTTTTAGAACTAAATTCAGCCCGGACCCCGCCTCAAGCGGTACGGCGTCTATACTCTAGGTAAGGGTTAATGGAAGAGAACAAATTTCTTGAGTATAGCCCTTTTTATACTACTAAAAACTATAAAAATACCGTCTTTCAGACTGTTTTAAAATACAATAATAACAATACAAGTAGCAAATATCCACTGAGGTCACGTGCCCTAAATTTGTTGGCTGATAACACTAGCTTCTATAAAATTCCCACAGAGGTCTCTAATATGCACACTTTTCTAATAAACTAAGAATAATTAACCAAATGGAATTAATTACAATATTTATCTCATAGATGTCACTAACTATTCTTAACACATATTATGCAACATAGATGTCACTAACTATTCTTAACACATATTATGCAACATAGATGTCACTAACTATTCTTAACACATATTATGCAACATAGATGTCACTAACTATTCTTAACACATATTATGCAACATAAAAGATGTTACAATCGGTACTTCTTATTACTAAAAACTAAAATTTGATGCTAAACCAATGACGGTCTGACGGAGATTTTTTAATAAATTTTGCAGAGCCAGAAGTTAACCTGGTATCATCAAAATTGTTATAGCACATTTGATGACCTCCTTCAAGCATCCTTTTTATTTGAAAAAAAAAATAACTATCTCGAATAGGCCACTTGCATGATGGACTTCATAACGACTTGGAAAAAACCGTGTATAGATTTTTTTTATAAGATTTTTTTATTTTTTATTATTATTGAGTTAGTTTATACTACATGAATATAAACTAATAAGCACAATGTAACATTTCATTTGATAAATTTAAATATTTTTACAGTAAGCATAACATTTCTTTTTAAATACATTCATTCTTTCTTCATTCTTCATACTTTCAGGCATTTCATCATACATCTTTAGTCCTCTGTACAGTTCTGTGATTTTGATTTCTTCACTGATTTTCATTTCTTACTCTAGCAGTTCTGTGATTTTGATTTCTTCATTTGTGGCAATCGAACTCTGTTTATATTTCTTGTTTCGTAATTATGAATGTCTCTATTAAAAACAATTTCATCCTTAAAGTATTTTGGCATTTGGTTTTTCATAATTTTATGCACAAAAATTAACACGTTAAATAGTAGTCTCTTTTTTATTGGAAACCAATTTAGCTCCTCTTTCATTTGATTAACCCTTGCGTATTTGCCTTTCCCCAGTACACATCTCATAGCTTTGTTTTGTATAACTTCTATTTTGTTCAAACTTCCTTCATTGGTCAAATATAACATTGTAGAGCAGTAGTCCAAATGTGGAGCAACGATAGTTTTATAAATGAACTCCGTAGTGTTTCTATTTAATTTACGTCTTAGTCTTCTAAGAAAATTTACCTTTTTTGATACCTTTTTTAGCACATATTCAAAGTTTGCTGTGAAAGTCAGTTTTGAGTCGAGTATTACAGTAGGTATTTGATTTCATTTACTTTTCCAATTTTTTCACCATTGATTGTCAAATTTAACCCTGTGTTACATGTTTTATTGCCTATTTCCATATATTTTGTTTTGTTTACGTTCAGTTTCAACTTGTTTAATTTCAGCCATTTTGCTATATTTTGTAGGTCTTCGTTTATCTTGTTAATTGCTTCTATGTAATCTTCACACGAAATATACACGAAATATATATTACGAAAATGTTAGTAAAAATTTTTAGAAATGTACAGTTTTTTTTATTTTTAAATAAATAAATCCATTATTTGGGCTCGTGACGTCACTACATGAAAATGTCCCGTCTCCGAAAATGTTCCTATTAATTTTATAAAATTCCACACTGATTTATTTTTTTTATATGGCATCACTTTGATTTCAGGCGAATTTTTGAATTTGACATTTAACGTTCACTAGATTTATTGTTTGTTCTCTGCGAACGTATCATTTGGTTTGATTTTTTGATAGATGTTATGAAGAGAACCCCGTACATTTAACATTGTCCGTACGTGTTTTAGAGGTATAATGATAATGGTGAGGATTTTAACAAAATCAAATTGTGTAATATTCTTATTATTATAATAAGTTATTATATTATAAGTACATATAATGTATTATTATATAATAACTTATTATTTTTATAATTTACATTTGATTTTGTAATATAGACGTTGAACATTATAATGATTTATGATCAATAAGATGGATCAAGGAAAAAAATATTTATGAGATTTAATATTTTTGGTATATCTCGTTATTCTCTTGTGTCATTCGTGTGGAAAACGTTTTTTTTTTTTAAATAGTTTTCGGCTACGTAATTATCGTTTTTTCGCACCTATAAAATTATGTTCCGTCTTTCCGGTTTATAAAAAATGGTCTGATTTTTTGGATTGAAATTTTCAAAAAATCACCAGGGTTTCAAAAATACGATTAAAAAAAAAATACAGAATGTCTTGGAATATTTGCCTAAACCGGAAAAAAAATTTAAAAATGTGATGCAAGTGGCCTATTCTTAATCTGATCGGGATATTTTTTAAATGCAACTACTTACATCAGGCTAAAGTCATTTGAAACAACGTTTCAATTCTGATTGAAGATCTCTCATCACGAAAAAATTGAGATATTATTTTATTAAACTTTTATTGAAAACGTTATGTGGTATTCATAAACACGTCATTAAAAATTTATGGTTTTGTACTTTAACAATTTGGAAGGCAGTATGGGAACCGCCGTCTCCGGAACCATTCATTTGATAACCAAAACTATTGCCATAGACCGCCCCAAGTGGTTCGCCACTTCCTCTGACTGGTGATTACGTTTAGTGACGACTCATCTGCAGGTGAGATTTGTCTAAGTCTTAGCGGATGATGCGTTTGCCCACCTACAATGCGGGCTAAATCGTTAGACTAGTTCAAACTTCTCCAGCTGGAAACTCTAGACCCATCGTCTTTCACCGCAGAGGGAGGGATGGATTCATACGTCTCTCACTCCTGGACTCATTGATTACGAAATTGCTTCCCGCCGGTGTGGATTTGATTTGTTTGCAAATTAACAGATGAGGCTGGTTAAAAAGGTTGGGTAATGGCGTTGTCAGTAGATGGCGTTGTGTTTCGTTAGTCACAGCGACTCGTGGCCGGGTCAGCTAGTACAGTATATATATTTTACCAATTCATATTATAAACGTTGATTTAAATATCGAAACACGAGTAAGCCGTTCAAATTAAATTGGTTTCATGACTGAAAAAAATAATAGTAGGTAACTACCTACGGCTCTGGCTCTTTAATTTGAAATACAACAAGTTGTATGAAGCTTGTTTTTATTTATCCCGTAAATCCTTCAATTCCGCGCAAAATTTGAAACGCGGAAGCCATAACTCATTTTATTATTTTACCCAATTTTAATCAAATGCGAGCAATGGTCAAATTTAACGGCAGGGGGAGGTGGGTTAGTGACGAGAAAATTACACAACTTCAAATGTTTTTAACAAATTCATAATATTTAAACGGTCTATTTTGTTGAAAAATTATCTAACCCCATTATTAAATGTGAAATTATTTCTATTGTGGTAAATTGAATATTTGACCGCATTTAAGGACTTTTTTTTCAATTATTTCTGGCTTTCACCCTTCAAGGGTGTTCTAGGCCATCATTTAAAATTATAGAGAAAGGAAAGGTGAATTTATATATTAATTTTATTTAAATGAGCAAATTTCAGAATTATATGGAAGATTGGAGTCGAGTTCAGACTTAGAAGAGATGAAATGTTGAATGAAGGGGAAGCAATTTTAGATATTGCTTTATAGAAGAGAGGATATTTATTTAGAGAGGGACACCAAAAAATATGTGATCCAAAGTTCCCACATTTAGACCACAGAACGTACAATCAGGGGAGTCAAGCACATGAATTTTAAAAAGGTGAGAAGGAACGGAACAATATCCGATTCTCATTCGAATAAGTAAGGAAATTTATTTTTTGGAAAAATGGGGGAATTTTTGAAACCACGGTTTTGATGGGATAGTCCTTTGTATTGAGGCGTAGCGGGAACCTTTGGATTGACTAGCAATGTTCCAATACTCTGTCCAAACATTGCGGGATCTATCTTTGATGATGGAAAAAATATCAGACAGGGGAATATGGTTTACGAGGGTAACGGTAGGGTAAGACGCTCCTTGTTTTGCCAAGGAATCAGCAATATCGTTACCCACTATACCAACATGTCCAGGAATCCAAATCAGAGTGACAGTTTTTCCAGAGCTTTGAATGGAGGTTATCAGTACTCTAATAAGACATAGACGGACTTAAATAATTATAATAATTTGAACAACTAACGAGATGCCCAACTAACCGAAAGCAGCGGAACTATGCCATACGCAATTATTGTTGGGGAATTTTAAAAGGTCAATAGGAATATTATAGGAATAGAGAACTCTGGTCTGTAGTGGTTAATGTTTCAAGAAACTTTGTGATTCTGAATGGTGGTCTCTCACCATGGCGATTCGGAGCTTATTTTTATGATTTTACAAATTGTCAATTTAAGCCACCGCTACCCGAATGTCTACCGATTTCTTACATATCTCCCTTAAACATTTGAAGTTTTTAAACTTAAAAAATATATAAATTTAAATAAATGAAGGCAATATAAGCGAAACTCAATCAAAAATCTGGAAACAGAAAAATCAGAAAAACATATTGACACCTCTGGGACTCGAACCCAGGACCTCTTGCTTTCCGGGCAAACGTGCTAACCACTGCGCCACAGTGTCGATATGAAATTCGGTCATGTTTAACTGTACCATACTTCCAATTTGAGGTTTTACTCATAAAGTTAAAAATTAAAAAAATATTTTTGAGGTTTTACTCATAAAGGTAAAAATTAAAAATTAAAAAATATATGTTATTTTTTAAGATAATATCTATACATTCCCCATGGCGAAACGATGATATGAAATTCCCTCGATACAAAAAAATCGCAAAGTACGCTCCGAAAACTATTATAAACACGTTCGTTTCATTTATTTTACAAGTTATACTCCTATGTATGAAAAAATTGATAGTGTTTCTTTAAACGCTGTTTTAGACAACCCCGCGAGATTTTTGCTCTATTTTAATTGAGTCGTGTTTTACTAAACATTTTCACAATTTTTGCTTCAATTTTATCGTTTTCAATATTAGCGCGCTCTCTCCAACATTCGTAATTACTTATCTCTCCATCTTCTTCTGTTTGAGCGGGGATACGGCGCCTTAAAGAAAAATTTTGATTTAAGGACTTAAATAATTATAATAATTTGAACAACTAACCGAAAGCAGCGGAACTATGCCATTACTAACTAACTAACTCATTAACCGCCAACTTTTATTTCTTTATTAGAACAACTTTTTTTATACCTTGAAGGTTATTCCTGTCAATGTAATATATCATTGCAGAAAAATATAACACTAATAATCTAAACAAGACTCAAATAAAAAGATAACGGTCAAAACTGGGACGCGAACCCAGAACCTCTCATCTTACCGGGAAACGCAATAATATGGAAAGAAAAATAGTCGAAGACAATATTGTTAATTCTGAAATTTGAAATATGAGATTGACAAAAATAACTCTTAGACGACATCTTATGAAATTTATAGCCGCGTGGTTCCTTTTATTCACAACTGCCAGTTACAATAACAATCATATTACACAACATTTTTTTTTTTTTTTTTTATCTATAATAAAATATATTTACAATGGTTTTATTTGTATGCCTGTCTCACTAGGGTATACCTGTGTCGAGACAGGCGTTATTACATATATTATACATTAGATACACACCATTTTCAAATCCGTAGTACTTATACCTGCCAGAGGCATGTCTGCGATATTTTCCTCATGCGATATTTTAACGTAAGTGGCGCCATCCTTGTGCATTATTAGCTGCTTGCTTGGATTCGGTTCGATTACAAAAGTAGCATTTTAAGAAACTTCAAGTATGAATATGGCTTGGCATAAGGCGCGGCGTCAGATTTTCATTCTTAGCCAGATTCTTAAATTTCGACCATACTGACGTTAACGTAATAATAATATGTTAGATTATGAATATTATCAAATAATCGCATTAAAATTATACCCCAGAGTAACCTACGTATTATTTTCAACTGTTTTATGTCCCTACAAGATTACAACTTGTGATGGTGATGTCATAAAAAAACTGTTTATAAAAACAATATAATTGCGTTATAATATCGTTGGGCGGTACGGTTTTGCAGGCGGATTTTCTGCGTATTATTTCGTCATGAAAAACTTCGGGTTGCGAAAATGTGTGACAATATTTGGATTATTATTTTAATACAACTTTCCACGGAAACATTTCACGTTCTTGGTAATTCAAAAAATACACTCCGTTGAAAATGTGATAACAATTCATCATCATACGTAAAATTCATAATTCTTTCGTGGAATTACAAGTAAAATTTTATTGTACATAAACTTCGTTTTATAATTTAGTAATCACAAACGGAAGAAGCAATCTAAAGATAATTATTGTAAAAGATATTGTACGGAACCTTTCTTGTATTGCATGGGAATATTTCTCCCGCTTCATGTGTCATGTCGAGGTGCATAAATGGGGAGATAATCTTTTCTACCCGTCAAGCCGGGTAATGCTCTCGACTAGCAATCCGAAGGTCGCAGGTTCAAGTTCCGGCGTGCACAAGTAATTTATTTGTGTTATTTCACAATTTAATAATTTAAAATAATGTAAGGGAGGAGAACGGAGGGTGGAACATACTCTCAGTATCGCCCTGATGTAAGACTACCATTCAGAATTGAAACTTTGCTTAAAATAGCTTTTGGTGACCAGATCTGATTAGCCAGGAACATTCCCACTTTCGGTTTCCCTGTCTCTTTCCCCTCGCCACCACCTGCAGCCTCACAACATACTCCAATTGGGAATGCCGTAGTCTCACTGGCTCCAGGTGCTTTTTTTTTTTTTACATTAACTCCACACAGGAGGCCCTGAGGAAAATAATTTCCCTCAGGGCCTATGTCATCTGGGATGCTGTGTGGAGGGTCTTTTTGAGGAGAGGAAGGAATGAACATTGGTCTTGAAGAGACCCATGTTGTAGGAAGGAAGAAACACAGAGGCCGGTAAATCATTCCACAGCCGAGCTGTTGAACACAAGAACGAGTTGAAGAAGAATGGCTGGTAAAATTCGCTATTGCTGGGTTAGAAATGGTAAAATTTTCACTCGTATAAGCGATTCAATCCCCATAATACTTATTAATGACCAAGAAGATGTCAACAAACTCTCAACATTGAAATCCACCCAAAATTCACCTACCAGGTCTGCCGTCCCTTTATGAATTTAAATTCATTAAAACTATTTAAAAACTTCCCACATACAAGTTACTTAAAAGTTAACCTTTTGGAATGTTGGAATTATCTTTATTATATTCACAATATCTCCACTGTAGTAAATAAAGAATCATTAGAGTGTTTCAAGTATCACAAAAAACTGTTGCTAACTTCTGAACTTAATTATTCTATAAAACAACAACAAAATATTTATTATATGCACGATTTCTCCACTGTTGTAATTAACGAATTGCTAGAGTGTTTCAAATGTCACAAAAAACGGTTGCTAAGCTTTGAACAAAATTATACTTTAAAACTTTCTCATTATCCTCATGTACTATCACAATCTATTAAATATAAAAAAACGATCGCAACCTATTACAAATAATTGCACAATTATAACATAATTTTATGTAACAAATGTGTGCTCAGTATCTTTGGTATCTTGTTTACTATTCAAAAACCTATTTCTGTCAACATTAATGACAACTGACACCATAGACAAAATCATGTACCACAAACAAACCAAAACGAAGGGATCAATGATGCTAGTTCCTCGGAGCATCTTCCATTGTAATACCGGTAGAACAAGGATAGCATTCCCACCCGAAGCCTGTGCTCTAAAGATTGCAATCCGTCTGTTAAGATGGGTGTTGGTGGTTGGGAGCAGTTGGAACTCTTGAACGGCATTCGCATAAGAAAAAAAACAGAGTGTACAATTCACACGTGGTACAAAAAACTAAAGTAGAAAAGAGTGGGGAGGTTTGAAGCCCGCACAAAGAGGAGACCGATAGGCTACGAAGCACTGCACCAATAGGAGAACTATTATACCATGTCATTCTCTCGCAGGCTAAATCCTAAACATTTTTTTATTTATTTAAAATTTACGGCACAAAGTGCCGTTTACAAACATGTATTTATTTAAATTTTTAAACAGTCATAGTACAGTGAAGAAGGATTTTTTATTTTATTTTTCATAACAAGAGAAAAAGAAAAAAAAATTCTAACAACTAATGAAAACTTTAAAAGGATACATTGAAATAAAAAACTTGTTATGTACCTCGTTAAAATACGTACGGCTGAAATGTTTGATTAGTAGAGCCTTGTATTTTAATGAGAAAATATTAAAAATGTCAGCAACATTAGCAAAAAAATTACCAATGGTGAGTATTCTATTTATAACAGAATTATATCCTGCGACAGATGTATAATTGTCACAATAATACATACTAGGGAACCTTGCTCTAATCTAAAAAACACACCATTATCAAATAAATACTGCAGCTCACATATATTCATGTACAATTCATTATTTAAGTACTAACTTATACCTAACTAATAACTAATAGCATTTATGTACACTCCCCTTCCATACACAAGCAAATGCTTTTAATGGAAGAGTAGTAAAAAAAAAACCTGTAAAAAAAATATTTTGTTGTAAAATTGTAATTAATGGTAGGTACATGAAAGTGAATCAACTTTAATATATCAGGGCTATATGTATGTGTTTGTTTCTTTTTAGTGTCGCTATTTTTCATTTCATCGAGTTTAAAATCACAACGATGCTAAAGAGTTTTCACTTTTTAAAAAAATGTTCACAGTCAAAATTTTCTCAGTAATAATGTTCCTTGCTTAAATGTTCCCTATCACAAACAGATAAAATGTCATTACATTGGCGCGGTCAGTCAGCAGCCTGAGCATTTCCTAATTTAGCCTAACCTTATTTAACCGGCTGTGCGACCATTTTTTATGGGACGTGTGGAATTGCACTATCCTCCCCACATCCTGGATATATATATTATTATTATTATTATTATTTTTAACTATGAACATTTTGGCAGGGAACGTTGTGACCGGGTTATTTTGATAGCGAACATTTTGACTGGGCACATTTTTACTGGGAACATTTTAACAGGAACATTATTACTGGCCACGGAAACTGAGAGCAGGTCTTATAATGATTTTAAAATTTTTTTTTCAATATAATACATTTAAACATAATGCATACTGTATATCTCGCATCGCTGATACGTCATCTTCTTACCGGACACCCTCGTATATTGAGGAATTTTTTAATACATCCCTCGAAGGGAAAAAAATGGTAAAATCTCGTGACCAATGACATAGTTGAAATAATGAGAAGCAGATAGGTGACTATATAGTAGTATAATATAATATATATTATACTAATATAATATAATATATAATGTAATATATATTATACTACTATATATAGTATAATAGGTGACTGGTGGGCTGCACTGATTAAATCCGACGATTGTCCGGGAAATTGTTTAGCATCTATTTATTCATCGCAGAATCGTGGAAGGACTGGAGGAGCCTGGTTCGTCGTGGCAATTAACTTTAGCGCAACGAAAATCAAATACTGAAAGGTTTGTATTTCTCACCAGAGCGGCAGTATCTTCCATTTAAGGGTAAACATCAAGAGTAATGAATGCTGAGATTACCTTATTAACTAAAGTTCACTCAGCCGTTCGGCAAATTTCATAAAACCTCAAATTACCAAAGTACCTACTGCTTTCATCTTAATCACGGTAGGCGGGTATGAGTACCGTCGTCCCAGGAACGATTTATATGATAACAAACACTTCTACCATAGATAAGTTATAAGATTTTCACGGCCAAAAGCATTTTCGTTATTTGTTTTTGGGGTGTTATGCCGTGTTGCGCTACCTCCTTCTTTAGCCAACGTTTCGGACATCGTTGCAGTGTCCATCATCGGGCAGATCCGGATCACACATCTACCGGATCTGCCGGATCTGCCCTGATGATGGACACTGCAACGATGTCCGAAACGTTGGCTAAAGAAGCATGTAGCGCAACATGGTATAACACCCGAAAAACAAATAATGAAAAAAAAAAAAAAACTTCTACCATAGGTCAGCCAAAGTGTTTTGCTACGTTTGGTGACTTAGCATGAGTGCCCGTGTTCATGAGGTGAGTTTTTTCTAGGTCTTGGTGGCAGATGTGTCTGCCCGTCTACTGCATGCGAGAGGCTGGTTGATGGAGATCTTTGGACCTCTCCAGCCGGACTCTCTCGTTTTGTCACCTTGTACCGCAGTGGGAGGAATGGATTCACACGTCCGTCACTCCTGAACACACGGACCCCATGTTCCTGCCACCCTCATACTTTTTTCCTTCCCACAACCTTTCCTTTCTTTCTCTAAAAAATCCACCACACAGCATTCTCAAAGATGCACAGACCCCTAGGGAAATTGTTTTCCTCGGGGCCTTCTGTGTGGAGCTAATGTAAAAAAAAAACTTTCTTTTATATTTCCCGAAACTCAATTTCACCGATTTTAAAGCTAGAAATTAACTTTATTTATGACACCCAAAAAACATTTTTCCACTTTTTTTCACATTTGTTGCTAATATACATACACTATATTATTAATATTCAATCGATTAAAATTCAAACATATTTTCTAAATCTTTGAAATAAAGTTAGTCATAAAATTAAAATTCCTCAGCAAATATTTTCTGCGAATTCCCCATAAAATGTAATATTTAGATTTCGTTAGCCGGTAGCATTAACGTCATGAAATTAAACTCCGTACTAAAGCGATTCTCATTTTAGATTCGGACATTTTGGCAAGCTCAAAAACAATGAGTTTCAACAGGGTGACCACAAAGTGATTTCTAAATTGCTGCTCTAAAGTTATTTAGCTTTAAGTCATCATTTTACAAGCACTTGTGGGGTGACCATCCTTTCCTCATTAAGAGAAACTAGAGATACATTTACACCGGACTTTACATGTTTTACTTTTTATGTACCTTTTTTATATGAATGCCGCACAAGAGTCCCCACTGCTCCCGTCTGAAGCCAATGAGATTATGGCATCCCCAATTGGGGTATGTTGTGAGGCTGAAGGTAGTGGGGAGGGAAAGGAGGTAGAGGAAGGTGGGGAAGTACCTGGCTATTCAGATCTCTTCAGGTCACTAAATACGGCTAATGCCATTTCAAGCAACGTTTAAATTCTGAATCGTGAGAATATCTTCCACTCGGGAATGTGCCGCAAATATACTATATATTATTTTAAATGAATAAATTGTGAAATAACACAAATTAATCAAATAAAATTCATTTGCCACGCCGGGATTCGATCCCGCGACCTTCGGTGTGCGATTCAAGAGCCTTACCGCTGGACTACGCCGGCCGTACCTTAAAGGTAATTTTGTTTATTTTGTGTTATCTTTAGCGTTAAGTCGTAAGATGAGGTAAAAAAGACAAAAATTGAGACAAAAAGACAATATTAGTCAAACATCGAAGGCGTCCGTCGTGCGTTATCGGCTGTCAAATTTCTGTGATTCTCTATGGCTTTCAATGGCTTGTCTATGCAAGTCGTGTGTTGAATGGATTAATTACCTGCTCACAAACACGAATTAATGATTATAAAACTACTAACACATAAGTCTAACAGGCGTTCATAAATGAATATCCGTTTGTCGTAATATTTCGAGGTTTGTACGCGACGACATTCGATTTGCAAAATTTTCCAGTGACAGACATCTGACATCTCTTAACGAATATTTCGTCTCCCCAAGTTGTTAGCTATGCTTAGTTGTTAGGCCCCCCCATGTTGTCTGAATCGAAGGCTATCTGAAAAGAAGGTTAATGGGTTGAGGTTTGTCTACTACTTTACTGTGTAGCGGTCAGGATCGGGAGAGACTGGTTAATGGAGACCTCTTGACCTCCACGGCAGAACTCCCTCGATTCATACAATAACAATCAAACATTTTATGTTGTACCGCATCTTTCAATGCCTTACCGTAGTTGATGTTTACGCTTTGTTTTTGTCTATCGTATATCTACTTTGTTCGAAAATCAAAAAAAAATTGACTATAATGCCTAAATTAATATTTCTTCTATATGTGGCACTAGTTTTACTTCACTTATTACCTAATTGATATTATGCAATAATTCAAATAACATCACTTTCATACTCATATTTTAGGGACCGTGCATTTACGAAAGTTGCGCGTTGTTAAAAAAATCACGTTTTAGAAGTAATGACTGACGACCTCCGTAGTCCAGTGGGTAAGACTCTTGACTCACAAGCCGGAGGTCGCGGGTTCGAACCCGGCATGCGCAAATAAATTTTATTAGATTAATTTGTGTTATTTCACAATTAATTCATTTAAAATAATATATATAGTATATTTGAGGGAAGGTCCAGAGTGGAAGATACTATCAGTATCGCCCTGGTGTAAGACCACCATTCAGAATTGAAACGTTGCTTGAAAATGGCTTTAGCCGTGTTTGGTGACCAGATCTGAATAGCCAGGTACTTCCCAACCTTCCTCTTCGCCACCTCCTTCCCCTCCCCACTACCTTCAGCCTCACAACATACCCCAATTGGGGATGCCATAGTCTCACTGGCTCCAGACGGGAGCAGTTGAGATTCTTGTGCGGTATTCACTATAAAAAAAAATATTAAAAAAAATGGTTTAATTAATATTATGTTATGCATAGTGCTCGTATATGAGAATAATTATTTTTGTGTATCATTGTCGTTTCATTAGAAACTTTATATAAGTAATCAGATTTCGGGTTAGAGACAACATTTTCATTTTATTGTGGAATTTTTCGGTCAAACGTTCAGTTACATTTTCAGATTGTGACATTGCAACGACAAATTTATTATTATTTTTTTATATATTGTTTTAATGTATCATAATAAGTTCTCATATTGCTTTAATTGTCTGTGGGCTCTTCGGGTCACGAGATGTGCCGAAGGTAACCGAAGACAGGTGTGCAGAGTCAATATAATCCTAGAGCTCCGCAGACAAAACAGTTAGAAATGACGTTAATCCTCCGACTATATTTATAAATAAACATATTGTAGAACAGGAGAATACTGTTCGCAGTACTGATAAATAACGAATGTTTCTGGAGAGGACATAAGAAATATTGCAAATAATGATGATGATGCTGACAAATTTCGATTTTTTCTCTTTTGTGACTCTCATATTGCAATATTCACTAGATAGAGACCAACGCGTAGTTTAATTGAAATATAAACTTCAGAGCTTTTAAATATTCTGAATTGTTTAATTGTTTAAAAGTTCCCATGCCCAACAGCATATTAGTTGGTTACCTAATTTACAGCCTTTATCGTATGGCGGTTTGGCATGACTGCTTTGTTGTAACATTAGGCTTTTGCGGCGTTTGAGGGTTAGTTTGGGTTAAAGTACCTACTTAATATTAACGAAAATAATGTTTTTATATAAATATTATGCGTGTTGCAAATATCTCAATGTTGTGTTAAAGCGTCTTTTTTATTACATAAAACTACTAATTTCCCCCCATGGACGATTATTTCACCTATTTACTGGTGGGGTGCGATAATATTTTTCTATTTCATTGTTATTGCTTAGAATAAGTAGGTTATATTACTTTTTCTTAATGACTAACTGACCCGGACACGCGTTGCAGTGGCTAACAAAACACAATGCCATCTACTGGATGGTTACCCAACCTTTTAACTTACACCGCCATCTGTTAATTTGCATACAAATCAAATCGATCGGTGGCTCTATTTATATTATTATAACGAGTTCCTGGTATGTGTTGCTATGCCACTAAATAAAGAAATTGTTTCTCCCTGCGTATCCTTTCTCATTCGTCCGGTTCCTCTTCCGCGTCCCCTTCCCCTCTCGCATACCCACTCCGCCTTTCCTCTCCCCACTCCCCTCGCCCGCTTCCCCCGTCCCGCTTCCCTTCCTCCAGAGTTCCCCTCCCCCCTCTCGAGTCACTAAAAGGTGACTTACCCTTGCTAAGTCACCAAACGTAGCAAACCACTTTCTACGTATGGTACACGGGGTGAGGTTTGTCCGGGTCTTGGTCGCGGAAACGACTGCCAAGGTGTAGCAGGACGGATCGGGAGAGGCTGGTTGAGGGAGACGTTTTGACTCCTTGACATACGGACTTCCAAATTCCTACCCATCCCTCATACTTTTTTCCTTCCTCTCCCTAAATTTCTGAAAAGACCTTCCGCACAGCATCCCCACATAGGCCCTGAGAGATGACGTAGGCCCTGAAAGAAATTATTTGGAAAGAATTGTCATTGAGATAGTGACGTTTATTTGAACGAATTGTATAATTTGAAAAAAAAAGTTTCTTAAAGTATTAGATGATTTATAATTCGTAGGTTGGTGCTTACGTAGGTACCTACTTATAAATCTTATGATTTCAGAGGAAGTTTTGATTTATTAAATAATAGAAAATTAGAATACATTATGCTTTTGGACATGAGATCTAATCTTTGTACCTAGTAGGAGGACTGTGAATATACCAATAATTTTTGTATGTAGTCTTTAATTAAATAAATGAAAATATTCAGTGGCTGCATTGCTCTTTTATGGAATTTCACCTTACCTATAGACGAGTATAAGAAATTTTATATTATTTATTCCATTTACGCGTCTCAGAACAGATTCGACATTGCCTCGAATATCTAGTGAGCGGATAACGTTAATATATGATATAATTGAAATATATTTAAAAAATAAAAACAATGAAGTGGAAGTACGGATTTCTGGCAATGAAACTATTACATACCCCTGATTTTTAGCAAGTCTCTCAAGGCTCTGTACCCATCCACCCTCAAAGGAAAAAAGTCAATTACGGTTCGTAATTTGTAAGTAATGTATGGTTCAATTATTGTTCCTAACATTAACACGTACTACAAGAAGGCTTCATTGCGTCATAAATTCTACAATGTATTTATCGACGGGCGATCCTGAATTAATGTGTAGACCTTCGTAACATTCAAAGGACAAAGCCTCGATATATCATAAAAATGGTATGCTTTTACACGCTCTTTATGTTCACACATTATTCTTTCTTTCAAACGCAAAACACGCACAAATAACCCGTCCCCTTCAAATAACACCGAAATATTGTGTATTCCATGTAATTTGCCTTGAATGGAAGCGAGTCAATAAATAAATCAACTTTCGTCCGTATCTTTCAAAAAATCCATTGTCATTTTACGTAAATATTAAAACATCATAACATAATAAAGTAGAATGTTGTTAAAATATACCTTTGAATAACAAATGAACAACTTGCGTGAACTTTTAAATTGTAAACCTGGTACCATATTTGTCAGATCTAACCTAAAAATTTGAGATTTCTTAAATGGTGTTAAGAAACTACGTGTCTTACTATTTTGGTTTTGCATAATTTTATTGAAATAAAAACATTTCCTAGTTTTAAATAGTGTTTTACAATTTCGGAGGCGGGTATGGGTACCGCCGCCCGGGAACCATTTACTGGATAACCAACACCTCTGCCATAGGTCACCCCAAGTGGTTCGCTACGTTTGGTAACTTAGCAGGGGTGTCCGGGTTCATGCGGGTGAGGTTTGTCCAGGTCTTGGCGGCCGATGTGTCTGCTCACCTGCTGCGAGGTGGACAGGATTGAGAGAGACTGGTTGAGGGAGGTCTTTTATTCTCTCCAGGCCAGAATCTCCCGATTCATCGCCTTGTACTACAGTTGGAGGGATGTATTCATACGTCCGTCACTCCTGGACTCACTGACCCCCAGTTTCTTACCCATCCCTCGTACCTTTTTCCTTCCCAGAACTTTCTCTCCTTCCTTTCCTTAAAACAACCCTCCATACAGCATCTTCTAAGATGACATAGGCCCAGAGAGAAATTATTTTACTCGAGCCTCTTGTTTGGAATTAACGTAAAAAAGGTCTGAATAAAATGCTTCCAAGAGAATTATAATTTATCTTTTATATTCGACCAACCAATATTAAATGGTTATAGGAAAAAAGACTTCAATGGTTTGATATTTGCATAATAATTATTATCGAAAAAAAATTGCGATAGTGAAGGTATTTTTATTTTGGCGAATAAATTTTCTGTAACAATTTAAAGCGTGCCGTTTTTGATTTGCTGCCAAAATGACATGTTCGTTTTTATTCGTGAATTCGGCGGCATTGACATCACGCCGGGCAACGTCGGTGACAGCCGTCTTACCAGCCAGTGACGTTTTCTATTTCATAATGACATTGTTGCTAGTTGTAACCGTTTCGGAATGTGCGATTTTTTCAAATCAATAATTTTGAATGAAAATGTTAAAATTACACATTGTTAATACAATGATAAGAATCAACACATTTTAACAATTTTCATAGTTTGTGAAAATACCCCATTAAATGTTTACGAAAATAAGGATTGAGCTCCAGTCGGCCGAAATCCATATGTCTATTTATTCTCAGTATCTGCAAACTCACGTCCGCTCGTGGTTTTAGCTTTTTCCTAAAAATCTGTTCAACTTTTCGAATTGGCAAGATAAAATAAACAACAATCTGAAGTTCCCATCGCAAGTCGTAAAACTTAAATAGAAAAGAAAAAACAAAACGTGTTTTAATATTCATCCGGGAAAAACCTTCATCGATTTTCCCAAAATAAGCTTTCCCAGTTAGCGCCAGGCGCGTATCGGGACATCAGGAGTTGTTGCGGGAACGATACGAGTATCTACTGAGCCTTATCCCGAACCGGGTGCTTAGAACCTTATCTGGTTTAAAACAACCCTTGTCGGGGTATCATGTGCGCGCGCACGGGCAGAAAGTATCTGTTTCTCGCGTGTTGTGTCAACTGTACGGTCCAGAATGAGGACTCAGCTCCACGACTTAGGGCCGAGATAAAGTTTTAAGTGGTGATAACAATTTGAGAGTCTGGCACTGGCTGAAGTGAGATAGCTGACGGTGGAAACTTTCCTGAGTGGAATATAAGTGGTTCGAGTTTACTTATGAACAGCGCCTGCGATAGGAGCTCGTTTTGCCCATTTTGTTGCTAAAAAAGCGATACTTTTACCACGCAAGAGGAATTTTAGGGGACTTTTTGTTTTCGGAAAGGTTTTACCGTAAAATATTTATGTACCCTATCTAATTATTACAGGCCTGAAACGCAATCACATTGCCTGGCTACATTTTACATACTTGCTAGTGGGTATAATCTTACATGGGCAGACCCTCTGAAATACGTAGTAAAATGAGATCATCGTTGAATACTTAATACTTTTAAGTGAGGTTTGACGATAGTATAAATATATGCCTGAAAGTCTGCCTCCCCGATACAAACACGTATAATAAAAATATATATTAGTTAGTGTTTATTACTAGTATATTGGTAATTATTCTCATAAGTGGACTAAAATAATATCAAATACCCGGTAACTATGTGTACATTGAGTTTTACGAGTATTTATTTGGAATAGATGTAGCTTGATTTATTTTATTTTTTTACTGAAATTACTAAAATTGACGACCTCCGCAGTCCAGTGGGTAAGACTCTTGACTCACAATCCGGAGGTCGCGGGTTTGAACCCGGCATGCGCAAATAAAATGTATTTGATTACTTTGTGTTATTTCACAATTAATTCATTAAAAATAATGTATAGTATTTTATTTTTTTTATTTTTTATTCAAGAATTTCAAAATATTTCCATAGACACTGTCTATATATTTTTCTGCAAGAAATTCATGTAATTGATATTTTGGTGTTTTAAAATCATTTGTATTTTATATAATTCTAAGGATCGAAAATCAGGATAATTCAGGTTCTACTTTTTTTTTTACAGTGAATACCGCACAAGAATCTCAACTGCTCCCGTCTGGAGCCAGTGAGACTATGGCATCCCCAATTGGGGTATGTTGTGAGGCTGAAGATAGTGGGGAGGAGAAGGAGGTGGGGAAGAGGAAGGTTGGGAAGCACCTGGCTATTCAGATCTGGTCACCAAACACGGCTAAAGCCATTTTCAATTCTGAATTGTGAAAAAAATAAATAAAAAATAAAAAAAATAAAAAAAAATCTCGCTAAACTGCTTAGGGTAGTTCGCAAGCAGGTTAAATTAACATAAAATTTTAATATAATCATATTTCACATTTTATTAGGCACGTGAATAGGGGTGGAAGAATGACGAGAAGCATCTACCTATTTACTTAAAATAATAATGATAATAATGCACTCAAATTTTGAGCGATTTATTGGATAACCAACATCCCTGCCATAGGTCAACCGAAGTAGTTTGCCCGAGGGGTGCCCCATGGGTGGGATTTGTCTAGGTCTTGACGGCGAATGCATTTGCCCCCTACTGTATGGCTGACCGGATCGCGAGAGACTTATCGAATGTGATCTAATCCAGACTTCTCCAGCCAGACTCTCGTAACCCATCTTCTTGCACCATAGGGAGGGATGGATTCATACGTCCGTCACTTCTCGACACGTTAACTTCCAGATTCCTACTCACATCTTCGTACCTTTTTTCCTTCCCAGAACTTCCACTCCTTCCTATCCCTAAAAAATCCTCCACACAGCATCCCTAAAGATGACATAGGCTCTAAGATAATTTGGAACCTGAATCCACGGGGCCTCCTTTGTGGGCAAACCACTTGGGTTGACCTATGGCAGGGGTGTTGATTATCCAATAAATCGCTCAAAATTTGAGTGCATTATTGTTATAAGTAAA
Organism: Limnephilus rhombicus; assembly: GCA_929108145.2. Lineage (NCBI taxonomy): Eukaryota > Metazoa > Arthropoda > Insecta > Trichoptera > Limnephilidae > Limnephilus > Limnephilus rhombicus. Next base: position 55,678,160 of record OV815276.1, read on the forward strand.
TAGGTAGATACTTCTCGTCATTCTTCTACCCCTATTCACGTACCTAATAAAATGTGATAAATGCAAAAACAGCGGTATATAAGTTGTCCAAATTTATTATTATTATTAATGTTAAAAAAAAGTCATATTAATACGTGGGCATATTAAAATTTCATACAATTATAAAATGTATGATTTATGAGAATTTAAAACATACCCTGGTGTCCCTGGTATAATGAGCCGTTCACACCACATATGAAAAAGTATGTTTATTCTACAAATGAAAGGAAAGGGGTTGTTATTTGTTATCACTCTGCAGTGCAATACGACACTTGATAATAATTGATCACTAGTCTGATTGATGAAATGTTTACAGTGTAGTTTTCTCTGTCACAAGTTTCACATCTGTAATACAACCAATGGATCAGGATGAATTGAAATGTGAGCGAAACAAAACAATCTCCTATAGGTGAAAATAATGAAAATCAGTTTCACTTTTCGCTATAAAAATTAATTGAAGGATTGTTTCAACACGACAGCCATGATATTTTGATGTAAAAAAAAACACGTTCAATAACATAATATGACGATTATTATCAAAATTGATCATTTCGTGGCAATTAATTCTTTATTGAAATATCTACTAAATATATTTAACTTTTAAAACTGGCGAAATAAAAAATAGAAAATTGGATAGAAAAATTAGAAATAAGGAATTGAAAAAAATAGAAAAATGTAGAAAAAATGTTAAAGAATAAATGCTTCAAAAATAGAAATAGACTAAATGAAGAAATATAAATAATATTTTAAAAATATGCGAGCGTATGAAAAACGGTCAGAAAAACGTCAGTTTTTTGCCAATATCTTAAAAGGGACTTTTTTGGAGGGAGCGTTTATTTTAATCTGCTCGTTACGTACGATTGAGCTATTAGAGATACAGGAAAAATGGAAATTGTGCAACTTACAAATGCATCTCAAATTCACAATGTAGAGATTTCGACAGGGACATTTGTTGATACCTTTCACATACAATCTTTAATTGAATTTTGCATTTAATCGTAATTTCTTCGGAGAATGTGTTTTCGTATTAATCATTTTTAATATTTTATTTTTCATGTTTTCGTCCTTACGAACCTTCTTAATCATACATACTATTCGACCAAAATTGTTGATATTATTAAAGATTTTTAAATTTCATGATAATACAAGCTGACCCGGACAAACGTTGTTCTGCCATATAAATTATTTCTAGTGAATATTTTGGTTGTTAAATAAAAAATAACGAATGTATTGTAAGTGTGTGGGGATGGGATCTATGACAGAAAGAGGAAAGGAGCGCTGTAGACGATGACCGCCGATTAAAAAAAATACACCAACTAAAGTAAGAAAATAAAATAAAGAAAATCAATATGTATTTCGAAGAGCAATTGAGTGTACGATATTTTTTGTCTTTTTTTTTACAGTGAATACCGTACAAGAATCTCAACTGCTCCCGTCTGGAGCCAGTGAGACTATGGCATCCCCAATTGGGGTATGTTGTGAGGCTTAAGGTAGTGGGGAGGGGAAGGAGGTGGGGAAGAAGAAGGTTGGGAAGTACCTGGCTATTCAGATCTGGTCACTAAACACGGCTAAAGCCATTTTCAAGCAACGTTTCAATTCTGAATGGTGGTCTTACACCAGGGCGATACTGATAGTATCTTCCACTCTGGAACATGCCGCAAATATACTATATATTATTTTAAATGAATTAGTTGTCTGTCCGTCTTTAGCCAACACTAATTAGCTCGATGATTTGCCCACGCGAGAACATGAAGCCGAATTAAATATCGAAATGACGCGACGCTTCTCGTGAATGTCTTGCGTGTGGATGAAAGTTCGATGAGGCGGACGTTGCGCCATCTGTCATTCAACAACATAAATAATTTCGTTCTGTTTGAAATAGAAAAGATGGTTAAATTTGTTCATACAAAAATACTAAAATCGCGATCAAAAAATGGGAGGGTAGGGGCAGGAGAGTTAGAATTTGGGGTTATAGGTTTTTTGATGCCAAATAAAAAAAAGTGCAAAAAAAAATTGTTAAAAAAAAAATTCTGGATAGGGACACCCTAATCACCTAGCGGTATGAAATATACTTTATGACCTATTCTCATACCTACCAGATATGTATAAAAAAAATCATAATAATCGGTCGTGCCGTTCGGAGGAGTGTGACCACAAACACCGTGACACGAGATTTTTTATATATATATATATATATATTTATATATATATATATATATTTATATATATATATATATATATATATATATATATATATATATATATATATATATATATATATATATATATATATATATATATTTAAGTGAATTTAGTGTTCTAAATAAATATTCAGATGTCTAATAACACAATGAATTATTTGAACCCAGAAGTCGCTTCTTTGCAAAAACACTTATTTCTCGAATCTGGTTTATTCTAGGCAATAGTTATTTTCGAGTTATTTCTATTTTAGACGATGTTTACGTTTGTCATTCAATTACTTAAAATTATAGAAATATTCGCTTTTCCAAATTTAGCACTCGAATAATATTAAGAGTAAAAATAACTCGAACATTTATTTATATTAGGAATATTCTCTTTTCCAAATTTAGAACTCAAACATATCGTGAATCAACTCTATACTGAGTGGGGTCTATTTAAAATAGAGAGTGATTATGTTAATTTTTGCCTGCACGTTATATTTATGATAATAATACTACAAAAGATGGATAATACCAATCTTTCTATATATAAACAAAAACGAATCGCTGAAATATATGTACGCGCATAACTTCCGAACGACTGTACCAAATTGGTTAATTCTTTTTTGTTGTGTTCGTTATTGTCAGGACAAGGTTTGTATAAAACTACTGGTGAGCTCTGGCATTACGAAATTTGTATAAAAAAATTGTTATATGTGGCACGCGAGCTGTTTGAAAACTGAATGTATGGAATGCGGGTGGGGGGAGTGTAACTCGGGAGGGTTGTTCGCGGGACGGTGAAGGGGGGAGTGGAATGGGGAGAGGGAAGGTGTAGGAGGCGAAGTGGGAACGCAAGAGGGGAAGGGGACGCGGAAGAGGAAATTGAGGCGGAAGGGGAATGGGACGAATGGGAAAGGACACGCAGGGAGAAAAAATTTCTTTATTAAATGGCTTAGCAATGCATGCCGGGAACCAGCTAGTTTTTGATAAATTTAAAAGTTACTTACACTGGTAGGCACTACACGTGCCTACACGTCTATAAAAATTAGTCTACGGAAATTTTTCGTACAATTCAATATAAATAATAATCGAACCACGATCTGATAAATATTGAACACATTTCAAAAATACCTCATAAAATAATCATATGTTACATAAAACAATATTCTTTGTTTAGTATAAATTAAATGTATAATGAATTCTGAGTTCGGGTGAGAGGGGGATGCCAGGAATCTTCTTAAAGAGAAAGGGGATTTAACCCAAGGGATTATGGGCTTTGAGAACAAGCGATTTAATATACATATTCGCATTTCACGCTGATTCTCTGTTTTAAGGCGGTGTTTTTCCGCAAAATCAAAGGCTCTTAATTAATTCACCATTTCATGTAAATACTGTTAGGTTTCCTTTTCAACTTACATGAGTTTTATGTGCGCTCTTATCCCGAAACATCAAGGACGAATATAAACTTTATCCGTTTAATTATGGTGAAGACGCAATTTCTTTGTAAAGTATTTTCTTTCTCTCTCATTGTTGAAAATACGAAAAACCAAAAATAAAGGGAACTAAAATCCTCGACTTCGGATTTTGAGTTTTAGAGTTCCAAACCTGCTTCGCTGATATTTCGCAAAATTAAAAATAATGGTTTAATCAATGCAATTTTAATTATTTCATCAACTGCATTTATAAGTTGGTACGTGGTAAAAATTGTCGAGCACAAAACAACAAGTTTTTGATATTTAACCTTTCGTCAGGCGCAATGTAAATCCTAACACGATTGGGCGCAATTCATCTGTGAGATTAAATCACAGAAAAATAGATTTTTCGCTCAATTAAATTATATTTGCGTTCCAAAAGTCAAACAAAAGAAATATAAAAGCATATAATAAAGGTACTTACAAAAAAGTTTCATGATTTTGTGTGGTAACACTTTTTTTAAATAGGTAGGTAAAATAACATAATACCATAAAATAACATTGTGACTGGTCAAGAACAAAAAAACATTAACAGACTTCAGACTGGAATGCAGTATTGAATAAATACATCAACATTACTTACAACATCGGGCGTAATTCATCTGACAGATTACTGGATACCTAGCAGCGTCCCACCATGCGCACGAACTGGCCCTCTGTGAGTGTTGGGGAAGGAGGAACAGTCAGAAGGCCACGCCCCTGGATCGGAAATATTTACCTTTTTGTGCAAAAATAACAGATCACTTCATCTCATAGATTAGTTACGACTGACGGAAGGTTAAGGAAAATCGTCAAAAATATTAGGTACTAGAATAAAATGTTGTTATTGCAGGGTTGTAATGGACAGTTATTATTCTGAACGTTTGTAAAAAACGAAACAAACAAAATGCGTTGTCTTTGTTTGGATTTGTAATATATCATACATTCTATGATTTTGTTTTTTTTTACATTAACTCCACACAAGAGGCCCTGAGGAAAATAATTTCCCTCAGGGCCTATGGCCTATTATAATTTGGGAGGCGGGAATGGGTACCGCCGCCCCGGGAACCTTTATTGGATAACCAACACCTCTGCCATAGGTCGCCCCAAGTGGTTCGCTACGTTTGGTGATTTAGCAGGGGTGCCCGGGTTCATGGGATGAGGTGTGTTTAGGTCTGATGACCAGGACACACTGAACTCCAGATTCCTACCCACCCCTTACACCCTTTTCCTTCCCAGAACCCTCCTCTCCTTCCTTTCCCTAAAAAACCCTCCACACAGCATCCCCAAAGATGACATAGGCCCTCAGGGAAATTATTTTCCTCAGGGCCTCCTGTGTGGAGTTCATGTAAAAAAAATGTCATCTTTGTAGATGCTGTGTGGAGGGTCTTTTTGAGGAAAGGAGGAGTGAACCTGGGTCTTGAAGAGACAGTAGGAGGGAGGAAACACAGAAGCCGTCAAATCGTTCCACAGCCGAGCCGTTGAACTCAAGAACGAGTCATAGAAACGACCCGTTCTCATGTGACTAATGTCAACCGTGTACAAATGTTGGGCGCGTGTTTGGCGTGTTTCCCGACAATGCACCGGTGCCGAGGGGATCAATGATGCTAGTTCCTCGAAGCATCTTCCATTGTAATACCGGTAGAACAAGGACAGCATTCCCACCTGACGCCTATGCTCTAAAGATTGCAGTCCGTCTGTTAAGATGGGAGAATCTATCAAACGGACCGCCCATTTCTGCACGGAGTCTAGGTTTTTTTTATTTTGTATTTTGGAGCTCCAGACCAGAGGTGGCTGCCAAATTCAACCGTGGGGTGCACTTGAGATTTGTACAGGGTTTGCAGTTGGGTACTATTAAAGTATCTGCGGGCCCTGTACAGTACGCCCAGTTTCTGAGAGGCTAACTTAAATCTGGTTTCGATGGAGCCCCCGTACCTGAGCTGGTCACTTAGAGTTACACCATTACTTTAGTTGTCTGTGGGCTCTTCGGGTCACAGTCTCGTTTGCAGAAGGTGACCGAAGGCAGATGTGCGGAGTCATAATACTAATTCAGGAGCTTGGCAGATAAAACCTAGCTTTGAGCAAGAACGTTTGCCCTCCGAAGTATAATTATAAATTCCAATACGTCAATTAACATTCACTGTGATTTAAAGAACCTAAAAGTATCCTATGGAACAAAAAGTTCAAAAAGTATCCTATGGAACTGAATCTCAGTATTTATAAATAACAAATGTCTCTAGAGAGAACAAAGAAGATAGTACTGTATTGTTAATAGGCCACTTGCATCACATTTAAAAAAAAATCCGGTATAGGCAAATATTCTAAGACATTCCGTATTATTATTTTTTTTTTAAATCGAATTTTTGTAACCCTGGCGGTTTTTTGAAAAAATCAATCCGAAAAATCAGACCATTTTTTATAAACCGGAAAGACGGGACATAATTTTATAGGTGCGAAAAAACGATAATCACATAGCCGAAAATCATTTAAAAAAAAGAACGTTTTCCAGAAGAAAGGGCACAGGAGAATAACGAGACATACCAAAAATATTACATCTCATAAATATTGTTTTCCTCGATCCATCTTATTGTTCATAAATCATTATAATGTACAACGTCTATATTACTAAATCCAATGTAATATACTTTTACTTGTAAATTATTATAATAATAAGAATGTTATAAAATTTGATTTTGTTAAAATTAGCACCACAACCATTTTACCTCTAAAACACGTACGGACAACATTAAATGTACGGGGTTCTCCATCCATCTGTCAAAAAGTCAAACCAAATGATAAGTTCGCAGAGAACAAACAATTAATCTAGTGAACGAATTCAAAAATTCACCTGAAATCAAAGTGATGCCATATAAAATAAAAACAAATCAGTGTGGAATTTTACAAAATTAATAGAAACATTTTCGGAGACGGGACATTTTCATGTAGTGACGTCACGAGCCCAAATAATGGAGTTATTTATTTGAAAAAAAAAACTGTACATTTCTGAAAAATTTTAGTAACATTTTCGTAATCTTAGTAAAAAAATCTATCCACACGATTTTTTCCAACTCGTTATGAAATCCATGCAAGTGGCCTATTGTCCATGTTATAAACGAAAAACAGTTGTGGTGATCTGTAAATACAGACAAAAAAGTAGCCGAATTAGATGGCTTATTTACTCAACGTTGGGCGTCGTTGTAGGGTTTCTGAGGTATTTCAAAAATTCAATCAGATTTATTTTCTAATTAAGGAAAATGATCTTAGACCATTTCCACATTATAATTTGTGAAATTGAAGAGTTTGAAATCTGTGAGGAAACTTACTTTTAACTTTTATTTTAAAATAAAATTATTGCCCGTTTTCAACAACATTGAAAACGGGCAAGATATGACACAGTTCTTTGGGGCGAGAAAGCGAACTTTAGAACCATAAACAATAATTTCAGGAAAGTTTTGACAATAGCCAATCCTTTTACTGCTCAGAGAAGTTTACGTGAGAAATGCATTCTTGGAACTGAAAGCTCTAGGTTTACTTTTAGAGTGAATAATATCACTTACATTACAATATCTTATATGTAAAAATCTCGTGTCACGGCGTTTGTGGTCGCACTCCTCCGAAACGGCTTGACCGATTTTTATGAAATTTTTTATGGTATTTGGTAGTATGAGAATAGGTTTTAAAGTATATTTCATACTGCTAGGTGATTAGGGTGCCCCTATTCAGAAAAAGAAAATGTATTTTTTTTTAATTTTGGCATCAAAAAATAGCTATAATCGCAAATTTTAACCCTCCAACCACCACCCTCCCATTTTTAAATCGCGATTTTAGTATTTTTGTATGAACAAATTTAACCGTCTATCTTATTTCAAACAGAACGAAATTATTTATGTTGTTGAATGACAGATGGCGCTACGTCCGCCTCATCGAACTTTCATCCACACACGCGCAAGACATTCACGAGAAGCGTCGCGTCATTTTGATATTTCATTCGGCATCATGTTCTCGCGTGCTTATTTGTGTTGGCTAAAGACGGACTGACAAAAATATCGTACACTTAATTGCTCTTCGAAATTCATATTGATTTTCTTTATTTCTTTTTTCTATTTTAGTTGGTGTTTTTTTTTGTTTTTATCGGCGGTCATCGTCTACGCTAAATAAAGCGCTCCATTCCTCTTTCTGTCATAGATTCCATCCCCACACACTTACAATGCATTCGTTATTTTTTTATTTAACAACCAAAATATTCACTAGAAATAATTTGTACGGCAGAACAACGTTTGTCGGGTCAGCAAGTTATTCCATATATTTCCATTTTTTTACTTCTTTCGTTTTTTTCAGTCTTGATAAAGAATATATATAATTTCCGCTGAAATCTTTATCTAACAAGCATTTTTTTTCACTTATTTAATCATTATAAAAATGTTAATATTAACGAATCTCAATGAAACATCAAACAGGAAAAGATTCAATTTTCAAAAATCGAAAGTGGAGCTGCGATACCCTAACAAAAATATTTTTTCAGAATAATACTCTATATACATTGTCAGATCTGTTGTTTCTGTATAACCTGCTAAATAATAAAATAGATAGTCGTGAATTGCTATCCGTCATTAGTTTAAATGTCCCAATGAGGCGTACCAGGCACACTTCCCTTTTTCATATTGAAGCTAACAACACTAATGCAGCAAGTAACTCACCAATTGCTAGCGCAATCACAACTTATAGCCACTGCGAAAAATTACTACATTTAGACATTTTCCATGATTCCTTGCAAACATGCAAAAATAATTTATTAAATTTCTTGGCGTGATGTAAATACATATTATACATATATTTAAAACTACTTACACTTAACATTTCACTAAACCTTAATCAGTCAATACAAAAATATATGGTTGACTAAAAGGTGACATCCTGAAACTAAGGCTGTCTGGCTTGGGCTTGCTTAGGTTAAAATAGTACATTTGATACCGTGGTAAGTTGAAATGACGCATGATGAAATCTTCTTTTGTGGAACTCACATCGTGAGATGGACACGACTCCGGAGAAATGGCTCCCAGCTAAAATGACCCTCCAGAAACACGGATGATTCTCGATGCCAATCATCCCTCCAGGATGACTTCCAGTCAGCTCTCAAGATGGCGAGTATGACGTGCAAAATTTACAATCACGAGCGTAGCGGTCTACAAAAAGGAACCGTCGTGTTGCGGTCGAGGGGACCGAACTGAGCTCTCGGCTGCTGCACAAAGAATGGCGTGTTTTCTTTTCAAATCTGCTCATTTTGAATCTGTTCATAAATATACCAAACCACCCACAATTTGTTCAACATCAACAACTGTTGCTGACTGTTGCATTCAAAAATATTGCAGGGCTCGCAATATTACCAATGCCTAAATGTCAATAGGCAAGCACTAGAGGTGCCACACACCGAAACCATAAATAAAGTGTGTATAAGAGGGGGCACACACCTTGTTACAAATACTTGTATGTAACAGTAGGTATATTTGTTTTTATCAAAATATGTTAGTTAGGTAGGAACCGCACTGGCCTTAAAATAACACAATATTTTATCAAAAAAATGTTTGCTTAGAGCTTAGAGCAAGCACTAAATTGGCGGATTAACAAATAGTCACGTGGTAACTTTCGAAACACGCTGTTTTTCTAACAATCGAATGGTACTGGAGACGATTCTACTATCAAGAAAGAAGGTTCTGATACACCATTAAACCGTGGAAACTGTAGTATTTTGGAAAGAAAGGTGTTACCATTTTCTTTTGCAACATTATTACATTTACCACGCTTTCAAGATGTTCTTTCTATTTTTATAGTACATAATATTTTTTTTAATCTTAGCATATGTCCGCGTTATATTTGAGAACTTGACATTTTATTTATATTATTATTATGTTATATTATACATATGTCACTTGGTTGTCTACCCGGCTTTGCTGGAGATAATTGAAAATAGGGATTGCAAAGTGTTATTTTCATCTTATTGTAAAGAATATTTTAAAGTTTTCTATCTCAGATAATATAAAGACTATACAGGTTAAAACATGGAATGCAAAAACGAAGGGTTTAGCGAGGGGATATTTTTTGTGAACAGGTATATTTAAAAAATTGAGATTATGGTTGAGACTGCGAAGCTTGTGCAGAGATACAATAATTTCAAACAAAAAGTGAATTAATGTATGGCCTACGACTATAGATGAGGAGGTTTGAGTAGAATCCACGAAGATTTTTTGGACCTTTGGGTACAAAATATTTTTTTTAAATTTCAAAAGTTTACCTTCAATTTTGGTAAATCCGACGTACATAATACAAGAAACGTTTTAATGGAAATTATTTTTATTTCGAAACTGTACAAACTACCGTATCTTTTTTTACATTAGCTCCACACTGGAGGCCCTAAGGAAAATAATTCCACTTAGGGCCAATTTCATCTTTGGGGATGCTGTGTGGAGGGTCTTCTTAGGGGAAGGAAGGAGAGGAAAATCTGGGAAGGAAAAAGGTATTAGGGGTGGGTAGGAATTTGGGGTTCAGTGTGTCCAGGAGTGACGGACGAATTTTTATTTTTTATTTTTTTTTATTCCTTTATTTTTCACATATTTTACAATTTATATTTACATATTTTGAAAATAATAAACAATAATGTGGGAACCCACTAAGGCGCAGCCTGTGCGTGGGTAATATAGTTAATATAAGTTTTATTTAGTACCTAGAAAAAAACAAACAGGGGTATATAAAGCAAAAACAAAAATTCTTTAAACAGTTTGTACAAAAAGTGTATACAATAGTGTACGGTTAAATACGTGTAAAGTGTAATAAATGATACATTGTAATAATAGGTGTAAAGTTTGTGAGAAAAGTGATATAAAACTAAATAAATAGAGTTTTTAGAAATATAAAGTGAAATAAAACTAAATAAATAGAGTTTTTACATCTGTATGGTTTAGCCATAATTTTAACTCTTTTATGAAATGCGGAAGTTTAGTTGCAACTTGAATATGTTTTGGTAAACTATTGAAGGTAGGAGGTCCAATAAAGCTACTGTGAGTTTGCATTTGTTTTGTGAGTGTTTGGGAGGTATAGAATACATTATTATTTCTAATGTTGATTCTGTTTACATTTTTTTCGAATTTGTTTACGTTTTTAAAGATATATTTCATAGTTTGCAGTATAAAAAGTTTACGGAGACTGAATAGTTTAGATTCTTTGTATAAAGCATCTGTCGAAAATGTTTTGATTCTATTATACATAACTTTGATAATATAATTTTGAGTTGTTTGTAAAGGTTTTATAAAAGTATCAAGCGCACCACCCCATCCTATTATTCCATACATGAGTGAAGATTGCACCAGAGAATAATAAATCATTTTCAATTTGTCAATATTCAATACTTCTTTAAGTCTGTAAAATATGTACGTAAGATATCTTAATTTAGAAACGGTATTATTTATTTGTGATTGCCAATTTAAATTTGTATCAATACATATACCCAAATATTTTATCTTTTCAACTTTTCCAATTTCAGAGCAAGATGAGCATATTACTTGATTACAGTTAGCATTATGAATTCTAATTTTAAGGTTATTGGGGGGTTTGTTTTTACTGTTTTTATAAAAAGGTAGGTAAAATGTTTTATTGTAGTTTAGGAAGAGTTTATTACTATTTAGCCATGATGAGACATGTGCAATACATTTTGATGCATTTAAATAAGTTTCAAGCCAGGATTTTCCGTTTACAATTATTACTGTATCATCAGCGTAAGATACAATATCACCAGGGATTACAACATTACATAAATCATTTATATATATTAAAAATAGGATTGGGCCAAGCACAGTACCATGTGGTACTCCATTTTTTATCCTCGTTTCAGTACTATAAATATTCCCTATTTTTGTTTTATGTTTTCTGTCTTTGAGATAGTTAGTGAGAATTTTGAGTGTATCTTTTTTGAAACCTATTTGATAAAAAAAATTATAAGTGTATTGTGATTTACCGTATCAAAAGCTTTTCTTAAATCTAAAAATAAAACTAGACTTTTTTTTTTTTTTCAACAGATGTGTACAATTTTTTTGTCAAATCGAATATTGCATCTTCAGTGCTTAGTTCACTTCTGAAGCCATATTGATTTTGGGACAGAATTTTGTTTTGTTCTAGATAATTCATTACTCTATTTTTGATACATTTTTCAAATATTTTTGAGAGGTTTGAAACTAAAGAGATAGGTCTGTAATTGTCTAATATGTGCGTTTCTCCTGATTTGTGAATTGGAATGATGGTGGAGATTTTAAATTGTTTTGGGAAATGTCCCTCTTTTAGTGATATATTAAAAATATGTAGCAATGGAATTAAGATATTATGATTTATTTTTTTTAGTGTGTTACCCGATAAACCATCAATTCCTGTAGAATTTGTTGACTTTAGACTATCAGTGTGTTTCACAATTTCGTTTATCGTGATAGGTGAAAAATATTCTAGGGAGTTAATTGAATCGTAAGTTGAGACTAAATGCAAAGATGAGTCTATGGGTGTTGTACTATCAATTTTACTAGAAGATTTAAGTACTTGATCTACTACATTTGTGAAGAAGTTGTTAAAGTTTTCTGCAATGGCCGATTTGTCAGTTATAATATTGTTATTTATTTTAATCTCTTTCACATCATTTGGTGACATTTTTTTTGTTCATTATTTCATTAATAATATTCCACGTTTTTTTGGAATCATTTTTTGCATTATCAATTTGTTCAAAATAGTATTTCTTTTTACAACTTTTTATTAACCTATTGAGTAAATTTCTATACATCAAATACTTTGTTTTCATAAAAGACATTATTCTTACGTTATTTTTTTTTTTTAATTTTTTTTTTTTGAATGAATCCATCCTTTCCACTGCGATGCAAGGAAATGTTTCGATAGAGTCCTGCTGGAGAGGGCAAAAGATATCCCTTACCCTCGGTTTGTTACTTCAGCACCCTTATGTTCTGTTTCTAGTTCTGATTGTTTTTTATAAATTTTGTGCTGTGTTTTTTTACTATGTAACGTTTGGCTAATCAACGATTAAAATATTCGATATGAACTTACGGATCTCCTGCAGCAGGTTAATTTCAATTTAACAGGTTTTGTAGAATGATTTTTATTGTTACCTTTATAATTACAAAGTTTAAATAAACCTTTATTTTTTAATCTCTTCCGATACATAAGTCTTCGCAGAGTATTGCCGTGCTTCAAACAACAAAGAAAATCTGCAATAATTTATATTGCCAGTATGCCCATAATTGCACCCCGGGGGTAAAACCAGAGCCAAACCGCGTCGAGGCTTCAGTCAACTTGTTTTCCCCCAGCAAGAGATTACACACTCCTCCCCTGGGCCGCGTTTGCTTCTATCGGCTGATTTGTTATGTAAATTTGAATTAACCGCGCAAACATTGACGCCTTTTCCGCTTTTCCTCTTTTTGCCAGGCGCCAAATTAACCGGTGGGAAAACCCGTCAAACAAACGCCATATTTAGATTGCATTTTTCGGTTACATAACAAAAAAAGTCTTGAACGTGTTTACATTCCACGTGAGAGCATTATTAGGGTTAGCATCGATTTTCACAGTAACTTGACAGACGTGAAATTTATTGCGTTACTCGAATCGATATTATCAAAGCGGCAAAGCCTCTCTCATTGATATTCACATATTTTGTGGGAACATAACCACCATTTTCACACCCTCCATTAGAAATTACAAATAGGTTAGGGCAACAGCTTTTCACCGGGTTTTGACATAATTTAAGACTTCTGGTGACTGTTATCGTCAGGTTCTACCCGTTTATAATTTATCATCGATAGTCTTCCCATTAAATAACCCATAGAAGGTACTAAACCCGATGTCGATTTTACGCACCTTAAGAAATACTTTATGTTTTTTATCGTTATCTGACGACCACCTATCTCTGCGTCACAAATTGAATACAATGATAACACATCAAGGTGAAGTGTACGTTTATTATTCGTGCATATTGTTTATGCAGATGATATTTAATTTATTATATTATCTAATACATATATACCTACTTGCAATACCTCTCTTTTACGTTTACAGAAAAATTCCAGATGAAGTGTTGTGTGCGAAATATTAAGCTCTCGATGGATTCTTGCAAAATGCTTTCATATTTTTTATAAGCCTTCTTGCTTTCAATAACAGTCACCGTCAAATATCTCGAATTTTTCTGACTTCATTAACGGCTTAAATCCACCCAATACTAATAGTACTCTAACTCATCATCGCATTTGTAAGCGATCTTTCTGAATCTTTCGAATTAATAATCCCTTATCCCTGTCCTTAATTTCAGAGGAAAGACATTAATCGCTAAAAGCAAAGCTCTTAAAAACAAATGAAAAGGTTGAGCCATTCGAAACCGCTAGATCGTTATATATATGTTTTCCCTTGAGGGCAGCCATTAGGGGTGGTTTTTGAAACTTCAAATTATATATAGTTCGATTAGAAATCTTTGAATCAACTAGCTTATTTATATTAGAATTAAGACCAACTTCTGTTCTGGAAATAATTTTAAAACTGCTCTCCTCTGGCAAAAGCTCTTGTCAATGGTATCAATAATGCTGTATTCTATTTCCGGTTGTGCCTGAGTTTCCAGGAATATTCTCTCCTTGTAAGACCTTCTTTGCAAAATAAGCTTCCAACATTTCAGTGCGCTTTCATAACAACAGGTCCGCCTTAGTTAGAAAATAGTGTGGGTGGGTTGTATCCTAAAAACACTTCAATTTTGCAAGTTTTCTTACGTGAAACAGGTAAACAACAACATTTATATTTTTGTTGTACATATGAAAGGTTACCTTCGGTCCGTCCACCATTCCACTACATGGCCATACCTATTGTTCATATATTTTGTATTACATATTTGTTAAACCTCGTCGGAATACGTGAAAATTAGAAATATTTTTTCTAGTATCAACCTGTTCTGATTTCAGATTTCACCTTCCCTAACCCTGTAAACGATCTGTATAAACTATAAACCAGTACCTATATATAACTTTAAAATACTGTTTTTCAGCAAATTCCGTGATAACCCCGAAACCGTAAAAATATTATTAAAAAATCGACACTGTGGCGCAGTGGCTAGCGCGTTTACCCGGAAAGCAAGAGGTCCTGGGTTCGAGTCCCAGAGGTGTCAATATGTTTTTCTGATTTTTCTGTTTCCAGATTTTCGATTGAGTTTCGCTTATATTGTCGTCATTTATTTAAATATTACAATTTGAGGTTTTACTCATAAAGTTAAAAATAAAAAATATTATTAACTCGTTCGCTTTTCGGACTCATATAAGTCTCATAGAAATCGTAGTAATCATAATAATAAAAATAATATAAACGGTGTTAGAAAGAGAAAATACCACACTTTATATTCAAGTCTAAAAGTTAACCACAAAAGAAGTAAAATGTACACCTTTATGAAAACAAGTTACAGATCGCAGTTTAAAAAAAAAATGTGTTTGCGTTAAAAAAAATTTATATATCTAAAATTATTATGTTTATTTCGATTTATAAAATTTGAAAGCGTATTCTGACAACTTTCTAAAACAGTTTTTAGTTTTCAAATATTTTCAGAAATATATCATTCATTTGGATTTTATTGCAAAGCGGAAATATTTTGGTCCTCTGAAATATGGCCGAGGCTTGAGGGGTTAACCAAGTGGGCTCGTTTTAACCAGCACATCAAAGGAAAGCAGTTATGCTTGAGAAAAATGAACGGTTAGGGGACATACATTAATTACGTGAGCTTGAAAAGGGGGGGGGGGTCCAGCAAAATCTCACGGTACTTAAAAAGATTGTACGAAGTGGCCCAAATTTATCTCACCAAGGGGGGCGGAGGGTCTAGATTGGAAGAAAAACTGCTCACGTAATTAATGTATGCCCCTTAGGTATTCAAGACTGCTACTCAATGGATGTGACATGAACGTATAAAATCTCACGATAATTAAAAATAATATATGAAGTGGCCCAAATTTATGTCACCAAGGGGGGGTCTTTATTGGAAAAAAAGCTGCTCACTTAATTAATGTATGACCCCTTAGGTATTCAAGGTTGCTATTCAATGAATGTGACATGAACGTACTAGGGAGTGATATGAACGTACTATGTGGTAAATAAAATAATGAAGTGAAAGGAAATTTTTCATCTGTCTTGAAGGCAGGAGATAATTGATGTTTTAGGGAGGTAAATGGCTTGGGACGAGAAATTAAAAGTTTTTATTTTGCGCGTTTTTTTCCATAATATGAATTTAAACTTTATTTTCGTATGCATTTATTATGACAGAATGATATGGTTAGAAACCTTCCTCTTTTCTTCCCTTTCTTTCTTCAGCCTCACAATCATAAATGGCTTTGTAATACCCACACTGGATTCGGGTTTTTTTCTTTTATTTTTGAAGTGAAACTTCTTTAGCACCGTTAGTTATTTGATAGTCGGATGAAACGAAAATGCGTCACAACTCAGTTCTACATAAATACTCGGCCTTCGACGGCGCAGTGGGCTAGAGAGACAAACATCAAGCGAAAGGAGATTCGAATCCTACTAAATCCAAAAAAAAAAAACATTTTTATTTTTGTGAAATCATTACCCAATCTTCAAACCACTTTCAAATAAACAGGCAAAAGAAAAGAAAGCGTCTTTCTAGTTTCGCTTCTACCGTGTGTGAATAATACACTCTGATTTTTTATTATTATTATTTAGGAGAAAACACAGATACAGAAATTAATTTTGGAGTATTATGGCGTGTTAAACTCCCTACTTTTTAGCCAACGTTTCGGACAACATTACAGTGTCCATCATCAGGGCAGATGTATAATCTAATCTAACGTGTAATCCATCAATTATGCATCTGTTCCGAAGGATGAAGCAGCTCAATACGATGGAATACGCCAAAAATAAATCACTATAATACTTTTGGTCATGAAAATCTACAATTTTAGATAAGTTTATGAAAAGTCCTGGAAAGGGTTCGTGTGACATCACAATAATTTTATATATCTATTTCTTAGACTAGAAAGGTCAATACCTTAACCACGTGTAAAATACCAAAGATAAAAAGAATTCACCTGGCCAAGCTTTTGAAATTTTGATTATAGAATTGTTGCTTCGTCACTACGTGATTTACTAAAATATCAGAACACCTAAACAGGGATGATTCAGCAATAAATCAAGCGGTGTTAGGTTGGGTTGGGATGGATTTGGAATTCATATATTCTCCTCGGAAGTCAAGGGGCCATGTACTTGGTAGGTAAGACTAAGAAATCACTGACGCGTTATGGTAGTGATACAAGCTGACGTAAACATGTGTGAATTGCGTAATGGTCGCAATTATACACTTCTCGGCACGATGAATAGTGATCTAGTTTATAAATTAGGCTCTCAAAGGATTCTTTGCGATGCATATTGGTAGACTTATTTTTGTCGAAAAACAGCTATTTAATGATGAAACCTTTTATTGGCAGTGAAAATACAGTGTCTAACCATCAATTTCCCCATCTTCTTCCCATCCTCTATCAACTATCTTCAAGCTTACAATAATCCCTAGTGAAGCCAAAATCCCTATTTGTCCGTGCTATCTGGACTATTATGCTACATTAATTTGGGAGGTGGGTATGGGTACCGCCGCTCCTGGAACCATTTATTGGATAACCACCACTTCTGCCATAGGTCACCCCACTTAGTTCGCTTCATTTGGTGACTTAGCAGGAGTGCCTGGCTTCATGGGAGGTTTGTCCGGGTCTTGGAGGCGAATGCGACTGCCCACCGGCTACACGACAGGCCGGATCGAGAGAGAATGGTTGAGGGAGCCCCTTTGATTTCTCCAGCCGTAATCTCTCGGAATATCGTCTTACGCCGCAATGGGAGGGATGGATTCAAGCGTCCGTCACTCCTGGACCCACTGACCCCAAGATTCCTACCTACCCCTCATCCCTTTTCCTTCCCAGAACTTCCTCTGCGTCCTTTCCTCCTCAAAAGATCCTCCACACAGCATCCCCAAAGATGACATTTGCTCTGAGGAAAATTATTTTCCTCGGGGCCTCCTGTGTGGAGTTAATGTAAAAAAAATTATAAACAAAATTAATAAATTACGAAAACGATCTAACTTCATAGATTACAAGCCCACTAACGATAACACACGCCATTTCTCCACAGGAAAAGGCGACAGGAAATCTGAACGCCCCAACACAATTGTGCACATCACTATGCTTCATCTATAATCACAGATCGCCTTCTTCTGGTGTGTCCTCCTGTCGACGTTTAACTATCACTGGAGCATTATTTTCCCTTAAGGCTGCACAGTCCGGCACTGGAAGTCACTCGTGCCAGTAAGGTAGGTTTCGAAACTATGAAGTGAGGCTTCTTCTACTTCTGTGTTTTCCATCACTTTTCCCCTGTATCATCAATTTTCAACATTCATTCTCATACTACTCTATTTTATTCCGACTTTTGAGACATTTCGACTCTAGTATTGGATTAATTCGACTGTACCACGTCTTTTCGCGACATCCTGATTTCTTCAATCCACTCTTCTTCTTCATGAGTGATCTGGTATCCAGCTCTGAACACAGTCCTCCCTCAAGTATTCACCACTGCGTCATTTTCTTTTTTTATCTGAATTCCCCAGAAAAATCCCAGCTACTCCCGTCTGAGCCAGTGAGACAATGGAATCCCCGATTGGGGTATGTTATGAGGCTGAAGGTAGTGGAGAGGCGAAGGATATGGGGAAGAGGAAGGTGGTGAAGTACCTGGCTATTCAAATCTGGTCACCAACCACGGCTAAAGCTATTTCAAGCAACGTTTTAATTCTGAATGGTGGTCTTACACAAGGGCGATACTGAGAGTATCTTCTACTATGGAACGTGCCGCAAATATACTATATATTATTTTAAATTAATTAATTGTGAAATAACACAAATCAATCAAATAAAATGTATTTGCCCACGTCGAGATTCGATCCCGCGACCTTCGGATTGCGAGTCAAGAGCCTTACCCCTCGACCGTCATATACCTATTTTACCGACTCTCCATTCCTTACAAATGTGCCTATAAGTTCAAAACACTAAAGATCGCTTCTCGATAACGTCGACCATGCGTTTTAATTTTTTTAATATCCTCGTTCGTTAATCTGGCATTTGTTTTTTACTCTTTAAAGAGTATACTTGGTCGAAGCCGTTTACTGATTGATATAGAAATGGGACCTTTTGGTCACACGTATCGTAAAACGATGTATGATTGTGTAAAAAACATGGACATTGGAAATAATGGAAAACTGATGTACGCGTAATGAGTTAATACGATGGTTTGGGCATGTAGAGCAAATAAACGAAGAAAAGAAGTAGGGAGAATATCCCGGAAAGATACTCCCGGTGCAACTTAATGAGGAAAATATAACCACATCTAAGAACGTAAAATACTTGGGGAACATCTTAACGATGACCTCTCGGATAATAGTGATATTGAACGACAGAGAAGAAGTATCAGTATACTCTCTAATGTAATTGGCCAAAGATTCATCCAATGCACCAAGAATGTAAAAAAAACATCGTTCTATTCGGAGTAGTTCAAATGAACGACTCCGGATCCAATATAATAATGCCTACAGAGTTACGATAGTAGGCTGAAAAGTAATGCACACATGCTTGTAAGATGTTTATGGTGACTATGCTGTTGATAGGTCTACTGGAAAACGGACGTCCGATCATTGATCAGTCGATAAACATTCCAAACTCGTCCACGATTTAAATCAAAATGACCGACGAAACACTGAAAATCGTATCATAAACCATTTTGGAATATCCAAGGAACGTATCGGCTTCATTGTTGAACAATTAAGATTGCGTAAAATCTGTGGACGATGGGTACCACGCCGTTTCACTGGCGAGAACAAAAAGCGTCGATTAGAGCCATTGCAAAACCTGAAGTTTGAACCGATTCCACACCCTTCTCCCTCCCCCGATCTTTCGCCAAGCGATTTTATTTTTTCCTCTACTCAAGAAACACCTCAAGGATAATCATTACACCTCAGACGATGAGGTGAAGGCAGCTGTCAAGTCCTGGATTCGAGAAATATCGGAAGAATTTTTTCAGTTACGTGATGAAAAAACTTGTTACACGTTGGAATTGCGTTAGCCTTAACGGTGACTATGTTGAAAAATAAATATATGATTTTGAAGCTTAATTAAGAATCGTACTTCAATGTACTTTTTGTATGATCTTGCTTTTCGTTTTTTTTTCGTGTTTTTCAACATGTGTGCATTAATTTTCAGCCCACCCTAGTATATTTGGATACAGATGGTACAGCAGCGCATCGACAATGTTTACGGAATTAGGACGGGTTCGCCGGTCCGATGAGACACCGGGTCACTGGAGCCAGGATGCGGCTGACGGCCTCCGACAACATGGTGGTGACCACAGCCATCGAGCACCAAGCGCCACTCCTAAGTGATTGCTGGGCCCGACCTCACTCAAAACCACACCCTGCGTAATTGAGTTATTTATTTGAATTTAGTTAAATTTTTCTTTTTACTTATTATTTTCTATTCTGCCTTCACTTAAAAGTTACCGGGCAAATATGTATAACTAACTATATGGGACGTGTGGGATTGCACTATCCTCCCCACATCACGGAATAAAACAAATTATTATTACGAGTATATGACGCGAACTTGAATGGAGCGTGAAGGACCTTCGCTGTGTGAATGATAGAAGAAGTCGGTATGAGAGACGAATACATAGAAAGAGCAAGTGAACCAAATACTTGAGTCGGACCATATCAAGAGTAAGAATAACAAAAGGGTATTTATGAGACGATGGAATGTGAATAAAACAAGAAGTTGGTTACAAGATTGAGTTGTTTAGCAGTTTGTCCTCTCTGCCTAACGAGCGAAAGGACGCTACGATTAGTTAATACGCATGGATCCATAGGGATTTCATTTCTACTGCAATCGTTCTCACAGCTTTACATCGCGGTTTGTATAAAAACTCCATTGTGAACTATATCATCCTCTACCTTTGGCCTAGTTTAATTACCGACTACTGAATTTAGCTTCTCTTAACTGAATTTCTACACCAGAGAGAGCTATGCTATTAAATTTCCTTGGAAACTGATTTCGCCGAAGTCAGCTATCCTCTTTGTAATAAGATCAGTAATAATGTTAACCCTCTAAATCATCAATGAGCTGTGTGGAAATATTCGTTTCAAACTGAAATAATCTTATGATGTTTAGAATCAGATAGTATTAATACGTAAGCGTCTGCATGGTTGCAATTTAAGAATCCGGCTTCGAGTGCATGTCTGACGCCACGCCGTACGCGCCGCGCCATATAAACATTTGTGTTCGTGAAATTTCAAACAAAAATAGTATTGTAATTCTAATGTTCTCCAAAACGAGCTTGAAAAAAATTCATTTGTCGTATATTTGGTTTATAATTATGTAATTTCTACTACAAAAATTCTAAAACTTATAGTAGATACTTTATTAAAATTAAATAGTCATAAATACATTGAAAATTCATATGCCATATATTGGTTTATAAATGTGTGAATTCTAATTATACAATTGTAAATGTTCTCTAAAATGGCCTGAAAAGAATCTCCAACTTGTGATCTCACTAAAGAAACCACTCACTCTGAATGCAATTATTAATGTTCCCCAAAATGACCTTGAAAAAAAATCACATTTTTGCGATTCTTTCAAAGACACTACAATACAATTTTAATGTTCTCAAAAGTTGTCTTGACAGAAGCAACAACGACAGTGATATCTTGAACGAAACCATTCCTTTGTTAAGAATATTATGAACTAAATATACAATTTGGCTGTTGGACAGACAAAGTATCATTTTGTAATGTATTGTAATATATATGCATATATAAATAAATAAAAAATAAAAATAAAATTCGGTTTCGAATTCAAGAATTCGTCAAAGGATGTCGGCAGGTCCCCCCCCCCCCTCCCCCCTCCCTAAGTATAAGTACTACGATTTTTTTTTTGAGTATCTCTCCCGATAAAAAAAGATTGACGGTAATACTTAGTTGTATCAAGCGGCTATATATTACATGTGACGTCTTTGCCTGTCCCGCTGACTAGCTATCACTGGATCACAGTGGATCCGAGGAACAAGCTATTTTTGGAATCAGTTCCTATCGGATTTATAAAATGGTCACCAACACTCTAACTGGGCGAAGCCGAACCAAAAGCCGCCCGCAGGGCCTAGCAGTTTTAACTGCCAGTAATAAACTAATATCCCGAATCTCGGAATGAAGACTTTTTATCGTCTTTTTTGAATTGTTGATTGATTTATCGTGGGGGTTTACAAAGAATAAAGCTCATTACTAAGAATGCGTTTTAAATGAAGCAATTTATTATTCAAAAGGTTAACCTTATTTAACACCCACAAATTTACAAGGCGATTTTATCAGAAAGGCTTCGGAAACGCGAGAGGTTAATATGTAGGAAATACGTGCAACGGAGGACGCCACTCGAAACAGAATGAAGGTGGCTTCCAGCTGGCTGTTTGGTGTAACAGTCGTACGTGCATGCCTCCCAGTATGGCGGTTGAATAAATATTGCCAGTACCCAAAATTAAATTACTTAAAACTTCAGATTATGTACTTCAGATAGTATACTACGGATTGCTTTTAATTTCTAACGAACCGTAAATTGTACGTTTTTTTTTATGTGAATACCTCACAAAAGTCTCAGTTGCTCCCGTCTGGAGCCAGTGAAACTATAGTATCCCCAATTGGGGTATGTTGTGAGGCTGAAGGTAGTGGGGAGGTAAAGGAAATGGGGAAGAGGAAGGTGGGGAAGTACCTGGCTATTCAAATCTGGTCACCAAACACGGCTAAAGTCATTTCAAGCAACGTTTCAATTCCAAATGGTGGTCTTACACCAGGACAATACTGAGAGTATCTTCCACTCTGAAACGTGTCGCAAATACACTACATATTTTTTTTAATGAACTAATTGTAAAATATACAAATAAATTAAAAATAAAAATTTGCCCACATCGGGATTCGATCCCGCGATCTTCGCATTGCGAGTCAAGAGCCTGATTCAAAGACCACACCGGTCGTCAGACCATGTACTATCAATGAGAATGATTTTCAACAATGTGAGCTTGGTAAGATATAAAATACATATATATTTTATTATTTGTTCATGATAATAGTTTTTAGTACTCAGAACCAATGTTTAATTCAATTAATAATATATGTACCGCCGCTCCGGGAACCTTTATTGGATAACCAACACCTCTGCCATAGGTCACCCCAAGTGGTTCGCTACGTTTGGTGATTTAGCAGGGGTGCCCGGGTTCATGGGGGTGAGGTTTGTCTAGGTCTTGGAGGCGGATGACCAGGACATACTGAACCCCAGATTCCTACCCACCCCTTAAACCCTTTTCCTTCCCAGAACTCTCCTCTCCTTCCTTTCCTTAAAAAAAAACCCTCCACACAGCATCCCCAAAGATGACATAGGCCCCGAGGGAAATTATTTTCTTTAGGGCCTCCTGTGTGGAGCTCATGTAAAAAAAAAAAAATGTTTTATTAAATGGTGCTACATATTTTAAGCAACACAAAAAAACCGCTAGAAATTAATTTAGACCAGAAAGCGACCAGCGTCCATGAGGTGATTTTTCACGAAAACGGCGCTATATAAATCAGACAAGTATTATTATTACAGGGTTATCGGCCGAAGTATCGTAGAGTTATTCATAGAAGACGGATTTTATAAAAAAATATTTCTTCCTACAAGCTTCAGCAGAGAAAACAACAAAAAAAATAACCTTAATAGTCCAGTAACTTGTCCAACAGATTTGATTCTATTAGACTAATTCGATAAAGGAAATGAAACAAAATCCACTGTGTTTTCACACCTTCGCTTACGGAACACTTAACGATGATCAAACACCCCATTTAAGTACCTGGGCACTCAATTTTTGTGTGTCACATTACTCGTTCGAGGACCTTCGCTGTGTAAACCCATCCGAGTGGACTTAGCACAACGGTGTTTATTTTGTCAACGAAACACTTTACGCTGTACGAAGGAAGGTTTTCACATATTATACGTTGTACTCTGAATGTTTTACTACACACACGTAATTAACCCGCGAGTACTAATTATAATGCCCTTACTTGGCCGAGGGTCGTGTGTATGTCGACGTCATTTTTTTCTTCATTTTAACCTGTATATTATTACGATATTGAAATGCGAAGGGCGGCGTAGTAGGGCGGCGCTCGACTAATACATTATTCATCCGCGAATATGGAAAACACCGGCTTAATATTATCGCCGGCTTGGGTAAACTCTACGCCACTGTCGGGAGGGGCTGGGTGGTTAGGGGTGGAGTGGGTGGTTAGGGGTGGAATGAGACAAGTGGGGCAGGTGCGGCAGGTGGGCTAGCGGGTGGAGGGGGCTGGAGCCCCAGGTTAAGGCCAAAGGCTTATGGAACAACACGCAGAAGTAAACAAAAATTGCCCTCAAATCAGGGAAGTTTACGTTGCTGGAATCGATCACGGCATGATAATGATTATTTTACTTCGTCCAGTTTAACCCCATCAGTTAGATTTATCTCGTAAAGCATCGCCCAGTTTCTTTTTGAAACTACGTTAAGCAAATGTTTACTGAAACGAGTTGGTTTTTTTATTGCTTTGATGTTTATTTTGTAAAACGAGATTTCTTTATAATAAACGAACATTTAATAAAAAAATTGATATGATGTCTAATTTATACTGATTGTCTAATTTAAATAACAGAATAGACGGCCGGCGTAGTTCAACGGTGAGGCTCTTGACTCGCACTCCGAAGGTCGCGGTATCGAATCCCGGCGTGGCAAAAAAAAATTATTTTAGTATATTTGCGGCACGTTCCAGAGTTGAAGATACTCTCAGTATCGCCCTGGTGTAAGACCACCATTCAGAATTGAAACGTTGCTTGAAATGGCTTTAGCCGTGTTTGGTGTCCAGATCTGAACAGCCAGGTACTTCCCCACCTTCCTCTGCCCTATCTCCTTCCCCTCCCCACTACCTTCAGCCCCACAACATACCCCAATTGGGAATGCCATAGTCTCACTGGCTCCAGACGGGAGAAGTTGGGACTCTCGTGCGGTATTCATGTAAAAAAAAAAGCGAAACCAGTTAACAGTACTTACTTGAAAGGGAAATTTAGTGAGATAATTCTAATTTTAGTCGTGTCTGCCTGTCTGTGTAACTCTGGTTCAATGATCTCGGGTTTGCTTTGAATTTAATTTAAGTTTCATTTTGTAGATTAAAACTGATTTGTACGTAATTAGGACTATTCCGTAATTTTTCACGGGCCTGCGCTGGTTGTAATAATAATAAGAGACAATATTTATTTGAAACGTAACTTAAGTTAAGGCATTATAAATAATTTTAAAATTAAATTGTTACTTCATTAGAATCCAAAAAGATTTAAAAGGATAGTCCGTCAGTGCCTTCGCCACAGTTTGACAATGCCTTCGAAAGGCGAAACAGCTAATTATAATTAAATGGCAGAGCTCTTCTAAAAGACATTTCAAAATTCAAATGATCACATAACGTTTTTTTATCGTTAGTTGTTTTTGGCGTGTTATGCCGTGTTGCACTACCTCCTTCTTTAGCCAACGATTCGAACAGCGTTATAGTGTCCATCATCAGGGCAGATGTGTGAAGGGGTGATCATCAGGGTTTGATGATGGGCACTGTAACGCTGGTCGAAACATTGGCTAAAGAAGGAGGTAGCGCAGCACTGCATAATACCCCAATAACAACTAAACAAAATATTTTTGGCCGTGAAAGTCTAAAATCGTATCTAACATGATGTTTCCATTAAAAATAAAATAAGTCATAATCAATCAAATAATATATTTTTTAACTGCGGCGCAAAAATATCGAAACAACGTGGACATATTGGCACAACAAACGACCACTAAAAATGAACACCGAAACAATGAAAGCATAAATTCAAAAATATCGCCCAAAAATAATAATGACAGAACAAAAAATGCACGGATAGTCAAGCGGCTAACAAAAACACAGAACACAAAAAAAAACAACAAAGCCTGGGTTAAATTACAGTATGCAAATTATTATGCTATTATATAATGCAGCCAGTAAGTACAGTACTACAGCCGCAAAAGCATTGTTAATATTAAAATATGACCAGTTGAGATATGGTCCTGTTTACACTTGATAGTCTGTTTAACATAATCTCCTCGTTTCCTTCCGGGGTGGAAAACGAGAAACTCTACTGCGTAAAATTACCATCAAACGAAACTCCGCCATACGAAATAATGAGCTAGCTGCACTACCCTGGACAGTGGAATACATTAGGTCGAGGAGTTGAGCCAATTGCAACATCGTCCGTGGTATTACTTGTGACGTGGTAGAACCGGGGAAGGCGGTTATCCAACGAACAACAATTCCAAACCTTAATGGGCCTTTAAGTGAGCTGAAACACGCGATGTTTATTGTTTATATCCTCGACTAAAAGTTTATTTGTACTGGTATTGAAATGTATTTTCATGGTATTACGAACTCCCGAAATTATACATTGAATACAAATCATGGTAGTACTCCCTCCGTAAACAAGAGAAATTCTCAATAAGGAAGGTATTAACACTACGAAAATATATCTTTGGGGGGCGGTATGGGAACCATTTATTGGATAACCAACACTTCTGCCAAAGGTCACCTTGAGCGGTTCGCTACGTTTGTTTACTTAACAGGGGTGCCCAGGTTCGTGGGTGAGGTTTGTCGAATACGTTTGCCTACCTACTGCATTGCAAGCCGGATCGAGAGACTGTTTAAGGGAGATCTGACCTAGACCTCTCCAGCCGGACTCTCCTTACCCACGGCCTTGCACCGCAGTGAGAGAGATTAATACGTACGTTCGTCACTCCTGGACACTTGACCCCCACATTTCCTCTCTTTCCTTTCCCTAAAAAACCCTCCACATCATCCCCAAAAAAAGCATCCCCAAACATCACATAGGATCTGAGGAATTTTTTTCTCGGGGCCTCCTGTGCAGAGCAAACATAAAAAGTATATATGTGTACATTTATTTTTATACTTACATATTTATTTATAATGTGAACACCACACAAGGCTGCCCAGAATAAGTGAGACTATGGTATTACCGATTGGTTCATGTTGTGAGGCTGAAGGATGTGGGAAGAGGATTGTTGGGAAGTACTTGAATATTCAAAAATCTGTTCATTCACATTCATAAATGGATCCCTTAGGGGTCGGTTACCAAGAAGTGTTTTTAACCAATCGTCCATGACGATTTTAATTGTATGCTAATAAATTGAAACAATTCAATATGCCATTGTAGGTGGAGGCAAGTTGAATAGACATTCTTAGCTCAAAATATACAAAGAATTTGCCGGAGTTTCGGATAAGCTCAGCTTTTGTGGAATTTTACGATGTTTCCACACTATACATTTTCAAGAATCAATTTTATTACTGATCATTTTTCTTAGCCTACAATAGCAAAAAAATCATATATCAGAGATTAAAGGAAAGCTCTTAATGGTTATTAGTTAGTAGTTTCAATAACTTTTGAGAATCTCAAGTTGTTATAAGTTCCCGAGGGAAGTAGTTTATGATATAATGATCAAATCAGGTATAGATATTCGCTAATAATATTTTTACAAATTTCCTAGGGAGCGTTTCGAATTTGGGCAAAAAAATATATCGTAGAATCGAAATATTATTGCTAGACTGATGTATATGAGAGAAAAAATCGTTTGAGGCAGAAAAATACACGGGAGCTTACAATTTAAAAGAGGTGAGGAATAGTGAGATATTGCAGAAAAGTGACAAAATGATATCGTGTTTTGAAAAATATTTAATAAGAGTAGGTTCTTTGATGGTGATGACGAGTAGATATTATGAAGGAACCGTAAAATATAAAAATTTTGTGCGATATAAAATTTTTACGTATATTCAAACCTTTCAATATTCATGTCGTGCAACAAATTCCGATTTTTCTATTGTACTGTATCCTGATTTCCTTTGTGTGGCAAATGTTATAGTTCCTTTCTATTGTAGAGATATGTCACTTGCAATGTTTGATACGAACTTTATTTTTCTAATACGAAAAAATCCATATCGTGCACCTTTCCAAACCACAACGGAAGATTTGAAATATAATCAATTCCTTTTCCCAGAAACAAATCTACATGGTTTATATTTTCTCTAGATAAAAACGTGTCGGATCGTTCCAACAAATAATGATATCGAATTTCTTTTGACAAACACAAAATGCGAATCTGCTAGAATGTGGAACGATTCCGTAAAGGAGATTCGGTTACAAGAATTCGACATTGACAACATGACTAAAGGGATAATTTTCAATATCGGAAAATATGTGGCGTTTTCACGTAATCAAGATCCCTTGTAAAGTTTTCAATAGCGTCAAAAGAGGTACAATATTCACTTTCGTGGATTTTTGTTGAATTTAACAAGGTTGAATTCTATTATGAAATTTTATATAACAACAATTGAAGATTCTTAACAAACAGTAACTTCAGATTTAATAAAAAGTGCTGCTTCCACGAAACTTACAGTTGGAGAAGAATCCATTCTGATAGTATAGTAGTGTTTAATTATTCAGAGTCTATAGACCACACTGACAATCTTTCCTGATTCGGAATACGTCTGCCCGGGGAGTCCTTGGAAATTGGTTTAACGATCAATATTACAGGGACTAGACAGTTAATTTTGCTCGCCACCCCTTTTGCCTGTCTGTACTTTTCAATTGATCAGTAGTTTTGGTTTTTTTTTTACTGTGTTTTGAAGTTTTTTTCGAAGGCGGCTCGGTATCCAAACGCGACCATACTATGGAAGAATATATCTGGGTGCTGAACATTTTTAAGAACCTGAGGTGTTCTCTTTAACCCTTCACAATTTTGGCGTATTTTTCAGATGGTCAAAATATTTGCACTTACAATAAAATGCAAATAAATGGAATATTTTTGGACACATTCGAAAACTAAAAGCTGATTTTAAGCCGCCGCCGCTACCCGAATTTCTACCGATTTCTTACATATCTCCCTTAAACGTTTTAAGTTTTTATGCTCTTAAAAAAATACAAGTTATTTTTTAAGATAATATCTAGACGCGTTCCCCAAATTATATGAAATTCCCTCGATAGACAAAAATCGCAAAGTATATTCCGAAAATTATTATAAACACGTTTATTTCAGTTATTTTACAAGTTATAGTTGTGAAAAATTCACAATGTTTCTTTAAATAATACTTAAGAAGCCTTCTACGAGATTTTTACTCTATTTTAAACGAGTCGTGTTTTATTAAACATTTTCACAATTTTCACATCAATTTTATCGCTTAAAATATTAGCGCGCTCCTCTAACACTCGTAATTACATATCTCTCCATCTTCTTCTTTTTGAGCGAGGATGCGGCGCCTCAAGGCGCTTGTCCTGGTAAGACGAGAGATTCTGGGTTCAAGTCCCAGTTGCGACGGTTACCTTTTTTATTTTTTCTGTGTCTTGTTCCTTTTATATTTCCGTTTAGATTTATTAGTATTTTATTCTTCAATGTGTGTGTACTCAGTACCGTATACTCAGTGCCTCACTTGTACCAGCTGAGAAAACCAGAAAACCACAATTCACTCCAGTATTATTTAGCCGGACTTCAAACTACAAAATTTGCTGAAAAATAATGTATCTACCGTAAAATAAGGTCTCCAAAGTTCTGCAGTCTCGAAAAACGATTTTACGCGCAATCTTTTAACACTGGCGTGTAGCCTGCTTACCCTTGCCAAGTCCCCACCACGATGCACCCTCTGTGACGCTTAGTCTCGGCGTGGAAGCCGTTCGCGACGGAGCTTGCGCTCGCTGCACGAGCTGAATTACGCTTTATAACGCTTTTCCCACATTAGTCAAATATGTAACACACATGTATAAATCAGGTGAATCAAATAAAATTAAAAAAAATAAAAATTAGTTTTTTTGTGAAAAAAAAAACCCAGGTAGAAAAAAATCACAGCTACTTGAAGTGTACGGAAAACAGTTTATGAGTGCGAAAACGCACACAAATGGTGCAGAGAATTTAAAAGCGTGCCGTACGGCCATCAGTTTTCAGACGAAAAAATTTCCAAAGTGGAAAAAACAATTATTGCAGATCGACGAGAGCAAGCTCCAACGCGAACGGCTGCCACGCCGAGAAGAACTACAATAATAAAAAAGTATTCATTGTAGACTTGTAGAAAATATCAATAGGTGTCTCATGTACCTAAATAGAATCAGATGGATATATTCTTGACACTATTTAGTTTACAAATAAATTCATGTAGAAATTTGTAATCACACAAAAAACTAGGAGCCAACAAATTTGAGATAAAAAATGGCTGAGGATAATATATTGTTGATTCTAAAATTTAAGAATGAGATCGAATAAAATGATGAAAAAAATCATGTCATAATGGCCGGGTGGTTAGATGAGATGTTTCGGTAAAACAAAGACCTGGATTCGAGTATTATCTTCTTCTTAAATGATAAAATAATTATTGCTTAATACCTAACATAATAGTACAACTACAATTATTTATTGATTCGTCTTTGCTATTGTCCTTACGCATTATAAAACTATGGAACATATTGTATTTTATATAACCCTGAATTCGCTTTGGAAGATATGAATAATGGTACCTATGTTCTGGGTATATAAGCTTGCGCCATTGTGAAGTTATCTTTAATCAAAGCAAATACATCGGTGAGGTTATTTAATATTTTAACATGGTCAGCTTAAAGTTTAATCAGGTATCTGGTTAGTATATCCCTTAACAGGGTTTGTTCTATTGTTAGTTTGCATTAACCCAGCGATCCAAATTTCTCATTTCTACCTGTCCGTGGAAACTTGCCCCTATTTCAATATGATTTCGAAACTGAATACCTACGTAAATGAAATAACTTTCAGTTCAGCAGAGTTTGCGATTGTTTGGTAAGCAGTTTTATAGTTTGGTTTACAGATAAAAATAGTATGACAATCCTTTTTAAATGTAGATTCAACTGTGGACACTGTGTAAATATTTTTTTTTACAGTATTCACCGTCAAATGTTTATTTTTTAAAAGTCGGAAAATGTTAAATTTTTTGTTTATTTTTTTATTGAAAACTTCTTTAGCACCTTTGTGGTTTGAAACTCGATGAAACGGAAATGAGCGACACTAAAAAGACATACATCATAGAAAAGGTATAGCCTGCGAGATAATGAGACTAATTGGCCTCCTCTTTACGCGGTGCTTTGTAGAATAAAATGCAAAATAATTTTTAAACTTGGTGTATTAAAACAAATAAACCCTACAATTATTATCCTACTCCTGATACTCTGCATTCGTTTCATTCTCGACCTCCGTAGTCCAGTGAGTAAGACTCTTGACTCACAATCCGGAGGTCGCGGGTTCGAACCCGGCATGCGCAAATAAATTTTATTGACATATCTGATGATTTAGAAAACAACAGTAATAAGGAAAAAACTGAATATATTAACACTTTATCAGAACTCAATTTCAAACCATGTATAAAAAAATATACAAGAGAATGTTTTGGACAAAGGCCATCTTGTATTGATCATATTTGGTGCAATACTAATGAAACAGATAAAATAAAATCTGTTATTTGGAAAAATAATATTACTGACCATCATACATGCATTGTAGCTATTAAAACTGATAAAATAAATAAGAATAATTATTGTCGCCTTAACTTACCAAAAACTCTAATTAATTATGAAAAATTACAACAACATCTTGAAAATGAAAATTGGGAAACTGTACTATCGTCTAACAATACTGATTTATGTTCACGGAATTTTGAATTGACATTGAATAAGCATATCCAATCCTCCTCTTCCATTGTAACAAACTTTCCAAAGACTAAATTTAAAAAATTAAAACCGTGGATTACACAAGGAATTATCATATCAATTAGGCATAAAGAAAAAATTTATAAAGAGCTAAAAAAGTTTCCGGAAAACAATAAACTACGCGAATATTTTAAAAATTTTAGAAATAAATTATGTTACATAATCCGGAAAACAAAAGAAGATTTCTATAAAGATAAAATCAATATTGCTGGTAACAATAATAAAAAGGTGTGGCAAACTATTAATGAAATGATCAATAAAAAACCTAAAAATTCAAATATAAATAAAATCTCAGATATTGATAACACAATTTACAATGTCAACACAGATCCATTGAAATGTGCAAATATCTTAAACAATTATTTTGGGTCAGTTGGTGAAAAATTAGCAATTAAAATAAAAAACAGAGATAATGATAATTATAATCTACCAACACCTTTCATTCCTTGTAACACACTAACACAATTTCAACGAACTAACTCTGATGAAATCAAAGATACTATTAATGAATTAAAAGGAAATTCTTCCCCTGGTTATGACAATATTTCTGTAGAAATACTTAAAAGTAATGCTGGCTCACTTTGCAAACCTTTGGCACACATCATAAATACAAGTTTTGTTAATGGCAACTTTCCCTTAAATTACAAAAAAACTATTATTACCCCAATTTTTAAATCTGGGGACCCCTGTCTAAGCAGTAACTATAGGCCAATTTCTCTTACTTCAAACATTGCAAAAATATTTGAAAAAGTTGTAAAAAAACAAATATTTAAATTTGTGAAAGAAAATAATATATTAAATGCACATCAATATGGTTTTAGAGAAAATTTGAGCACTCAAGATGCTATCGTTGATTTAACATCTAAAATTTATAAATCTTTAGATAGTAAAAAAAAATGTATTGGAACATTTGTTGACTTAAGAAAAGCATTTGACAGTATATCGCACTCTAACCTTATCTCTAAACTAACGAAAATTGGTATAACTGACAATGCTTTAACTTGGATCGAAAATTATCTATTTAATAGAGAGCAATTTGTTAAATTAAAGGGCCTTATGAGCGATTCTCAGACCACGAATTTTGGCATCCCGCAGGGAACTGTACTAGGGCCAATTCTTTTTATCATTTATGTCAACGATATGTTTAAACTTAACATCAAATCTAAACTCATTTCATATGCAGACGACACAGCAATTCTAACTGAGGGTTTAACTTGGAATGAAACCCAGAAAACAACAGAATTAGACTTAAACATACTAAAAAAATGGTTCGACTCAAACTTGCTGTCACTTAATACGGAAAAAACCTTTGTAATACCGTTCACCATTAATAAACATGCATTCCCTGAAAATTTAAAGATAAGTATACATTCATACAATTGCAATAGAAACACAAATTTATGTAAACCTAACTGCTCTGTACTCACTGTTAAAACTGATATAAAATACCTCGGTGTAATTATAGATAGCAATTTAAAGTGGAAAATACAAATCAATGCAATAGTAGAAAGATTAAGAAAATTAATGTACATTTTTCTTAGAATACGAAACATTTTAAATTTTAAACTATTAAGAACTATCTATTTCTCACTGATCCAATCTGTATTACAATATGGAATTCTTGGTTGGGGTGGTGCATTCAAAACTTCTCTCATGCCTTTAGAAATCATCCAAAAATTATTAATAAAAATAATTCTAAAAAAACCATATGACTTCCCCACCATAAGATTATTCCAAGAATTTAAAGTCCTTTCACTACACAATATTTATAAAAAAATTACACTTTTACAAATCCACAAAGATTGTTTCAACAATGATAACTCATTATCTATTTCAAACAGCAAAAGACCAAGTATTCTTGGCTCTATAACTATACCGCGTTGTAATACCACTACAGCCCAACATTTTTATAAATATATTGGAGTCAAGTGGTTTAACCAGTTACCCCTTAACTTAAGATTGCAAATTAATTATAAAAAATTCAAAAGTTCTATAAAAACACTAAATCATTAGCATATTACAATAATTCAATTTAATAATACAATAGAATGTCTCTCGACAATTGATTTTGGAAATCCATTTACTTTTATATTCTTTTCTCTTTTCTCTCTTCCTCTTTCTCTTCTTCTTCTTTTTTATACTGTCTTCTTTTTTTCTATTCTATTTCATATATCTTGTTTTGAATATGTATATGTATTATATATATGTATATATATGTACATATATGTATATATATATATATATAAAAAAATATATAAAAATATATATTATAATTCTAAAAAAAATATGTTAAATAGTTTTTCACACACGCTGCTCCACCTTTTTTACACGAGCATGCTCTAAAAAAAGGTGAATCACGTTATATAAAAAAATGTATCTGAAAAATGTAATGTCATTATTGTATGTACAAAAAAAAAATTAAATAAAAAAAAAAATAAAATAAAAAAATAAAAAAAATTTGATTAATTTGTGTTATTTCACAATTAATTCATTTAAAATAATATATAGTATATTTGCGGCATGTTCCAGAGTGGAAGATACCATCAGTATCGCCCTGGTGTAAGACCACCATTCAGAATTGAAACGTTGCTTGAAAATGGCTTTAGCCGTGTTTGGTGACCAGATCTGAATAGCCAGGTACTTCCCAACCTTCATTTTCCCCACCTCCTTCCCCTCCCCACTACTTTCAGCCTCACAACATACCCCAATTGGGGATGCCATAGTCTCACTGGCTCCAGACGGGAGCAGTTGAGATTCTTGTGCGCTATTCACTGTAAAAAAAAAAAAAAAAATTCTCTCGAAGTTTAGTTTCCTGAAGGTTTCACTTCTACCGCGTGTGAACTGCACACATGATTTGTTATTTTGTTTAAATTTTAGGAAAAAAATAGTTTCTTTGTTTTTTGCTGCTCGATTTTATATAATTATCAATTAAATATTTGTTGGATTAGTGTCCAATGACGTAACCAACATAATTAAAAAATGTCACGAACTGAATTTGAAATTCTCGTTAAAATTGCATTATTTATAAAATATTTTGACAATCGAATAAGCATAGCATTTGTAAATAATGCTTTGTCATGTTTTGTTTATTGAAATGGAGCAATTCCACAAACATGCTAATAATATCATTGCGATTGACGTCTGTATTACGAAGGTAAAACTTTAAATTTCACATTTAATATGCATCAGATTAAAAAATGCGAAATCAAATTCATAAAACATCCATGGACTAGTGATCAAAATGTATACGTTTCTACCAAAAAAGTTGAATAATAAATTCATTATAAATGCATGAACATGAATGCATTAGATAAAACCGGGCATATGAAAATGAAAATAATGTTTGTGAAATGATATTATGTGTATTGACCGACCGAATGTTCGGTTTCGGTTTCGGTATCGGCAAAAAAGTCTCGTTTCGGCATCAGTTTCAGTTTCGGCAGATTTTCTGCCGAACCTTCGGCCGCACCGAACTCTGCAAAAGATCTCAATAAATGGTAAATTTAGTCTTAACCCGTCTGCTAGGTTCAATATTTTCGCACCTCACAATCCGGAAGCCTCGGTTTCGTGCGTAAATTCTGAAACCGTCGCTTTGGATCGAGATTGTACAATATCTATGCAAGATAGCTTTCACATTTCAAAGACAATAAGAAGCATAATTTCGTTCTCTTTCTGGTTAAAAGAAAAATACATTTGTTTGCATGAAAGGAAGTGAGGTATATAGCTTTTGAAATCTAAGGTCGCTCTGGGACGATTTTGGTGTTATGAAAGTATAACGCCGTTACGTGTTTTGGGATGTATTTATTCCTAAACAGTTAACGGGTAGACGGGATTTAAGAATGTTGTGTGATTGTAAACGCTATTTAAATTTAAATACTCAATTAATGAGGTCCTTCCTTTATAATGTACATAAGTGTTGATTATTGACAATTTTTTTTCCAAGAAGTAGATAACATGTTTGTTAATTTTGGGTAATATCAAAAAAAAATTTACATACATCAATTATTGTTTTTTATTTCATTTAACACATCTTAACTGTTTGTATAAGTGTAAAAAATAAGCCAAATTTCAGTAAACAATAGATTTTTAACATGTCTAAAAAAGTTTCGGTGTCGACCGAATTTGAGATAGCTACCGAAGATTCGATTTCGGTAGAAAATCCTGTTTCGGTCGGACACTAATTATTTGTTTCAATAATATTGCTTTATTCGAGGGTGTATAACTTGGAAATGAAGTGTGTCAACTTATGTTTTTCGTACTAAAAAATTATAATACAAATAAGTACGTACTAGCGCAGTGAAAAGCAAGATTTTTTTTAAGGGCAATTTTTTTAATATTTATATCTAAACCACAGGCTCTCAACCTTATTTTGCCCACTGCCCACTTTGTCACGGAATCAATAATTCGATTAAAAATATATTAAATTATTTGTTATACCTCTTTGTTTGGCAAGTTAAAAACACAATTATTTTGAATTTAAAGTACCTCCTCTTGTATTTATGATTTAGTGTCACTTCCTTATAATAATAATAAAACACATAAGATGATAATATTATATAATTTAAAAAAATAATTTTCAGGTCGTCAATTTAATTTAGATCTGAATCTAATGGAATCTTTTTGTTCAATTTTCATCCACTTCCCAAACTTCTGAAATATGTGAATTCTTGCACACGTGATAAAAATGATTATAATACATCCAATAACAAAAACTAACCAAAATTAAAGTTTACTTTGCTTTATTATGTTCATTTTAGTGTTTGATACATACATCATGTTTTTTTCAGTTTCATTTTTCATGCTTATTCGTTTATTTTATTTAATTTTTGTGTTTTTATTTACTTTTTACCTTAACTTATTATTGATCTTTTTTTTATTTTAAAATATGGAATGTATTGCATTGCACTTCCCCTGCATGCATTCTGGAATAAACTTATATTATTATTATTATTTATTAGTATGTGATTAGCTTGTTTTTTTGTCGTTTATAAACCACATTTTTTTACCTGCCCAAGCCTCTACGGCCGTGGTCGTCAAACTGCGGCCCGCGGGCCGCATGCGGCCCGCGACGGATATTTGTGCGGCCCGCACAAGTATCTGCCGTTTTATTTTTGAATATAACATATTTTTTCATGTACAATTATATTATCCGTTTTTTTGCGGCCCGCACAAATGCCTGCCGTTTTCTTTTTAAATGTATTTTTAATGTACAATTATATTATCCGTTTTTTTTTCAAATATTTTGTTTACGTATACCCTTATAATTTTGAAATGTTGATTTTAATTGATTGACATTTGATTTTAAAACGCCCAGCTGGTTTTTGAACACATCCTAAGTCGATTTTGAACGCGCGCATAATGTACATCACAGGTTATCAACGTGGGCGATAACGCCCCCTTGTGGTAATTTGAAACATTCAATGGGCAATAGAAGACCCAGTGAAAATTAGAGGGCGTAGAGATGGCACAGTGAAGGCGTGGGTAGGTAAAAAAATGATCTAAATAAAATTTAAAAAATATGCTTATCACGTACTCATAGAACAGAGTACCCAAAGAAAATTTAAGGACGTAGAGATGGCACAGTGAGGGCGTGGGTAGGTTCAAAAATTGTCTAAAAGATACCAAAAAACATGCTTATCACGCATTAATAAAGCAAATTAAACTATAATATTGGATAATTTTTGTTATTTTGTGTTTTGTAATCATTATTATCACGTGTGTGAAAATTTGGACATTTCGATAGTTCGGGAAGTCGATGAAAATTGAACAGAAGGACTCCACTACAGATCTACATAATTATTTTTATATAATATATCATGAATACAAGAATGTAGGAGGTAGCAACCCGGTACATAAATTCAGTAGAATTGCTTTTTTACCTTGCTGAACAAAAAGGTACAACCACCCCCCCACCCCCCCCCTCCCCACCCCAATAGCTTACATTGTCCTATGTGGCCCTTGACCAGAAAAGTGTGACGACCGCTGCTCTACGGCATCTCAATGCCCCTAATTTTCTCTGGGTCTTCTACCGCCCCCCCTGAAAGTCTCAAACGCCCAAGGGGGCGTTAACGCCCACGTCGAGAACCTATGATCTAAACGGTTTCCTCTTTACCTGATTTCTAACTACTGTCACGTAAATATTTAGGTCTCGAATGTGCCGTCTGTATACTATTGAATGTGACCAAACAGTCTCGCATATTTTAAAAAGCAAATTAGCAATATGATAACAGGACATGACATGAAGAGTAGTTATATTTTGATTTGAATGTGAATGGTTGTTCTAGAATAGATTCCATTAGAGATCTGGGAATCTTACTTGACCCGAAGCTAAACATTCAGAAACCATTACCAAAACATTGATTATCAGGCCAAAATAATGGCCGGTTTGATTATTTTATTTTCACCAAATCGTTCAAGAAACTCAGTAGCTTCAGAATCTTATACTTCTCATAATGTAAGAAGTATCTTGGAGTTTGGCTCCCTGTTTTGGTCCCCACACTATGCAATTCTTAGCAGTGAGTAGAGTCTGTTAAAAAAAATACAAAGGAATACTAACTTACTAGTAACAAAGAATACCAGTAATATTATTGTCCTCTCAAATAAAAAAAAAATCATAAATGTATACGTCCGAGTATACATTTAGGCACAATCAGGTTTTAAAAATAATCCACCAAAGTTTGGTAATTAAACATAACTTGATTGACTGCCGTAATATAGTACCATATTATGAATATGAACCAAATTCATTTTTAGAAAATGAATTTTATAAAATATATTATGATAAAACTATACTAACAGACAGAACAATTAGTCATAATAGACCTGATATAGTTTTACATGACAAAATTAAAAAAATAACTTATATCATTGATGTAGCTATTCCAAATTCCTGTAATATTCAAAAAACTGTTGCTGAAAAAATTAGAAAATACACAGATTTAGGAAATGAGATTAAAAGAATTTGGCATTCTCGGAATATAAAAATATTACCATTTGTTATTTCGGCTACTGGCATTATACCTAGTTCTCTGATTCAAAATTTAGGCGTATTAGATTTGTCAAAGAATTTATACATAAAAATGCAAAAATCGGTAATTTTAAATACATGTAGGATTACAAAAGATTTTTTAAATATTTATATTGAGGGATCAGTAGGATTTATAGGTTCAATTAGGAATTCCACAGAGCCGAACCCTCTGATATGAAAATATCTGGAGTCGGTGAATTATTTTCCCACCTGGTCTCTGGTAGGTTGACATGTTGTTCTTGTATTGTTTTGTAATTATAATACATATAGTGCAATTGCATAACGTGGATTGACCAGATGATCATTTGGGAAGTGTGTGAAAGGGTTTAGTTTTTCCTGTGGGGAAAATTAAACCCGGACATTTAAATCTGGTGCGTAAAATAATAAATTATAGGAAAAACTCTCTTTTTATAACTTTTGAAGGTTATTCCCATCAATGTAAGATATAAAAATAATTGTAATATGGAAAAAAATAATTAGTTGAAGATAATATTGTTAATTCTAAAATTTGAAATATGACATTATTATTGTTATCTTCTTCAAAAAAAAAAGTTATTTAAATCCTTGCTTAAATATTTTTTTTTATTGGTACCCTTTTTTACTCACTTAAAGTACGCTCTAGCGAGTTTAAATCGCACTTTATGGAACGCGCGTTTTTTAAAGTTACCATGGCAACATCAACAAATCAACAAAATGTGAAGTCTAAATGTCAAAAATAAGTACGTAATGTCCGGTGCTTCCGTGAAAAACTTCCGCAAATCATCTTCTTTGAATACATACGCCTTCTTAGCAACGTCATCCTTGCTAATTGCCTTCGTGAATGCATGCACTTTCACAAATGATTTTAAATCAACCCCTTTATTTATCCTCAACAGACATTGCAATTTCGAATGTATGGCCCACTTAGTCGATGCTTTGTACTGTTCCGACATTTTCTGAAGGTAAGCAAGCACAACTCGTTCATCTACATCTACTACGTTTTGCTCCTCCATCCATGTTATGAACCTTTCATATTCTTTTTTATAAACGTCTTTGGATTTTTCAGGTTTTAACCGCGATTCTGCTTTGGTATTTAAATTATCAATGTTAGAACTCATTTTACAACACACAATAACTAGTAAAAACTGTGATGTCAACTATTAATCTTATGTGACAGATTGCAAATTAATGTTTGTGTTTTTCATTTCCATGACAACAAGATATTGTGATGTCACATCACGAATTCATTAATAGTTCTTATTTCCAAATTTTTAATAATAATATCAATATTTATGTTTTCAAAGTGTACCAATAAAAAAAATAGCATAAAGTATTCGTGGATAACTGGTCTTTAAAACACTTGCTTTATTTCGAGCACTCGGCTACGCCGTCGTGCTCGAAAAATCGCGCGTGTTTTAAAGACCTGTCTATCCACTTATATTTGAATATACTATTTATTCACTCGAATCTTTTTTTAATAAGTTTCTATTTTCTTGTTTACATTATGGTCTTTCATTTTTTCTAACTTCTTTCAAAATACGGCTGTTCTGTTTCCTTTCTTGCAATATGCACAAATCTTATATTTTGGAACATTCTAGTGCGGAATAAAAACTAGAATCAGAAAGCCTTGAAACAAACAATTAGGTTTGCTTTCTTAATCACTTTTCTTATCGTTTGTTAATGCGTGTGGTGCGAATATTAACTCCGGCTCCATAATGAAGAATTGGAGAAATGGGTTCGTTTCATAACTACGCAATTTGCGAGGTAAAAATACCGGTAGAGCGTTAAGGCAGGCATACAAGGAAAGCAGGCTATCTGGATGCCTGGTTGCCTGTTTGCCTGGTTGCCTGTTTGCCTGGTTGCCTGGTTGCCGGTAACGTGCGCTTACCTGCGCTAACCCATTAAATCAATACGGACACAGGTAGCACCGTGTCGCATCAGGGAGAGTTATTCTCATTTCATCATGAGCTGGAAGGATTTTCAATTTAAACTTACGGATTTCCCCGCTGTACCGGATTCCAAACGATGGATAAACTGTTTGGACCGGGCACTGTATATTCATATTCGACTGTAGTAGTAAGTTACTAGTAAATCATCTAGTCTAGAAAAAAAATTCCAAAACCATGCAAAGTAGAAGATACTCTCAGAATCGCCCTGGTGTAAGACCACAATTCAGAATTGAAATGGCTTTAGCCATGTTTGGTGACCAGATCTGAATAGCCAGGTACTTCCCCATCTTTCTCTTCCCCATCTCCTACCCCTCCCCATTACCAGTTGGGATTAGTTGGGATTCTTGTGCGAAATAAAACACACATATTTTGTTAGCCAAATGTATTATTTATTTATCGTCAACTCACTTTTTTATTGTTTCATGTAAAAATAATTAATTAAAAATTCAAATTAATAAAATACTTAGTTTTTACCACTTTTATTGTTTACAAAAACCAACATGTTTCGTGAGCAATGCTCACTTCTTCGGGGTTTTTATTGATAGTCGAATTCAAATGGTGCCACAAAATAAGTTTGCTGTGTTAGAAGAAGTAATAAAAAATTCCCCAAGTATCATAATTATTTTCAAATTTGGCGGGAAACTTCGGATTTATAAAGGCGTGAATTTTAATTATTTTGTAGTTAACTTTTAGATTTGAATACAAAGCGTGGTGTTTTCTCTTTCTAACACCGTTCAGATTATATTTCTAACCATTATAGCAGGAGAGACACAACGATTTATTTGAGACCTATATGAGTTGTTCCGAAAACCGAACAAATTGGCCTGAGAGTTTAATTTTCTCCTCTCAACATTAGTCGTCATCGCCCAACCGCGCCCGAGTTCAAACGTTTTTTTTTTCGTCAAAAGGTTTTTTTATCGTTTGTCTGACAGATATTTTTATGATTAAAATAAATCAAATAATGTTATTATTAAAGCATAATAAACTATTTCTGCAAGTTTTTTTATAGTATTATTGTGACAGCTGTTTCATCAATCTGTATCTGTTTAGTTCTGAAACAGTTTAAAAACTAAACCTATTCCCAAGTCCTTCATTGTTATTTTTTTCCTTTGTCTTCCTTCTTTCATTGAAAGTCCCTACTTAGTTACTACAAAGAAGAGGAAGGTGTTTCCTACCTACTGTGGAACATCTACACTATTGCACAAAAAATAAATTTACCTACATCAAATGATTTGAAAAATCGCAGTGATATCGTTCACATCTCGCTTTCGAAATCTCGCTAATTAATCATAAAATACTCGTCAATATAACCCCAAAGTGTCGGTAATTGTGACCTATATAGTTGTGCTGTTATCATGAAGTGCAGCCAGCATCGGAATCGACCCGAAACAGCAGATGAACTCATCAAAGGTAGGGGCTTTTTCCTTTCATTTGCCAATTCCTGTGATTGAGGTTAAAAAGGCTGTCTTGTTTCACAAAAATTTACTGTCCACCATCTCTCTCATGTTACGATATTGTTCGCGATAGTATGAACATTGATAACATGATTCGGTTTAAATAATTTTAAAATATTTGGTTTCTGAAGACGTCTTAAAGACAGATATTAATTTTAATGGTAAGAGACTTCTTAGCCAAGTCTACTAGTTTTTTTTATGTTGCTGTATTTTCAAGCTTTCAGTTGATAAACTGTGTACAGTATTTACAAGGCGCTCCGAATTTGGTCGCCGGCCTCCTCTACAAGACGCCTGGAGTGAATTTTACTACCTTCGGACTTCCATTAATATCATGACCCGAATAACGGCCTTGGTTTTGATACACTTTCCAAAAATACAGGTGGGTTTTACTATCGCGAGCGGATAAACTACACTCGCTGCTTAATGCGAATGTAAAACCGGGAATAAAACACAGAATCAAAAAAACGGATAATGAAAAATGCCCCGTGCTTTTTTTTATTACCCCTTGACTCACTTTTATTGCTCGTAAAATTTTACACTTTTTTTAATTTTACTTTTT
Source organism: Limnephilus rhombicus (assembly GCA_929108145.2). Taxonomy (NCBI): domain Eukaryota; kingdom Metazoa; phylum Arthropoda; class Insecta; order Trichoptera; family Limnephilidae; genus Limnephilus; species Limnephilus rhombicus. The sequence continues at coordinate 55,720,733 of OV815276.1, forward strand.
GACGTACATAAAAAGAATTGGATGGTTAAAGTAATTGTTTAAAATATGAAGTAATCGTTAATCTGCTGATAAGGGTAGGTTTGTCATTAAGTAGTAATTAACACCATTTCCTTTTAAACTTTATCTAGCGATTAGCTATACGCGTAAATCTTCGGATCGGCCGATTTAAAAGGTTTATTTTTACCCCGTTTATTCAATTAGGAAGTAAGCTTAGAAAGAGATATATCTATACTCTATAATATCGCATTCGTAACTCAGGCTTCTAATTTAGCACTTGCCCGTTATAATGTTGTATTCAACAAAAATATCAACGTTGAGTTATTGATCGAAATCTTATTTAATTGCCTTTTTTCCTACTTTTCATTTAAAAGTCTTAAGAATTGTATGTTTATTGTATTTTAAATATAAAGTTTTGTTTCTTTTTTAATTTTCTCAAAACAAGGGCTCAATTAAAGAGAACTTATAATATCTAACAATGGAGGGACTTGATTAAAAAATAATGAATTTTTAATAAATTTTATATTTTTATTTTATATTATACATTATCTTTTTCATATTTTCGGTTAGATTATCATTATTATTATCTTCTTCTTCAATGATAATATATATATTACATTGATGGGAATAACCTTCAAACTGTTATTAAAAGAGAGTTTTTCTTATAAAATTGAATATTCATGTAGACTTTTATAAAATGTCAAAATAGTTTCATGTAAATAAAATCGGATATATTTATCCGTGACGCTATCTAGGTTACAAACCAATTCTTAGAATGATTGTTTCCAATAAAAAAAAGTAGTTGCCTATGATATGGAAAATAAGTTGTTGAAGATAATATTGTTAATTCTAAAATTTGAAATATGAGATTAACTATTATGACGGTTTGACAGTAGGGCGAAATGGCGGAAATGGTAAACGCACATCCCGGATAGACGAGAGGTTCTGGGTTCAAGTCTCAGTTGCGACCATTATCTTTTTCTTTTTTTCTGTGTCTTGTTCTCTTTCAAAGAGGAGTTCTACCAGGTGTTGGAGACGTGCTTGCGTAGGGGAAAATTCCCTACGGAATGGAAGAAGGGCGTGCTCCGGATTATACCAAAGGGCAACGGTAAGCCGAAGACGGACATAGGAGCTTATAGACCTATAACATTATTGCCAATTCTAGGTAAAATATTGGAAAACATCATCAAGCACCGTCTACACCTCACCCTAACGCCGCCTAGCGATCTTCAATTCGGCTTTGTCCCCGGCAAATCCACGGAGCACGCCATTAAATATGCGCTTGAATGGGTGAGGGTATGCCAAAAGAGGTACGTCATAGGCATCTTCTTGGATATCTCGGGTGCCTTTGATCACGCGTGGTGGCCGATGATACTTACCAAGCTGAAAAGCAGGAATTGCCCGCGTAAACTGTTTGAGATTATTAGTGACTACCTAAGTGGTAGGACAGTTATCATAGGGCACGGGGACGTTTTAATCACTCGAACAGTCGACATGGGATGTCCGCAGGGGTCGGTCCTCGGACCCGACCTGTGGAAAATCTTGTTTGACGACTCCTCCAGGTTGCCCTTGCCTGAAGGTTGTATATCGGTCGACTACGTAGATGACAAATTGTTTTTGGTCTCTGGGAACAGTAGAAGGGAAGTGGAATCTAAGGCTGAAGAAGGTTTACAAGTGATCCTTGAATGGGGACAGAGAAATAGACTGAACTTCGTTCCCCACAAGACCGTGGGCCTCCTTATGAAGGGCATGCTCAGCCGAGGCAGGAACCCCTTCATCAGAATGGGAGGCACACCCATCCGATTTGCAGAAAACACCAGGTATTTAGGCGTAATTTTGGACAGATCTTCCTCGTTCCTAGCCCACGTCAAGAACGCCTCCGACAGGGCCCAGGCCCTGTTTCAGAAACTGAGAAGACTCTCAACTGCCGAGTGGGGATTGCGTTCTCCGGCGATTCGCCTGCTGTACAGAGGGGTATATGTGTCGCAAGTCTCATATGCTGCCTCTGTGTGGGAGCATCGCTTGGATAACGTCTTGATAAACTCGGCTGTTAAACGGGGTCAGCGGACTCCTCTGTTGGCGCTCTTGGGCGCTTATAGGACTGTGGCCTCAGATGCATTACCGGTTCTGGCCGGCGTCCTGCCGATTGACCTTGAAATTAGGGAAATATTGACCAAAAAGGAACTTATTAGAGGCAGGGCTGCTGTCCACCTGGGAGTCGAGCTGACACCGGGAGGAGTAGTGGCCCTCCCTGGCTTGCTCAAAGCGATGCGTGAGAGGACGCTGAGTGTATGGCAAGAGCGATGGGATAGGTCGACGAAGGGCAGATGGACTTTCTCCTTCTTTCCTTCAGTTAAATTCAGAATGGAAGGGGCATACATTAAACTAGATCACTACATGACGCAGATGCTTTCTGGGCATGGGGAGTTCAGGGGTCGGCTTCATAGCTTGACCCTCTCTCCTCACCCAAACTGCGCATGTGGTGATACTAACCAAGACGCCAAGCACATTCTGTGGCACTGCGAGTTGATGAAGGAAGCACGAGAGGAAATGTTGGATGGTTTGCGCGGAATAACAAGACCAGCGTGGAATGCTGACCTTGTGTCGAACAAAGAGAATTTCGAATGCTTGAAAAAGTTTGTCAAGTCCTGGGTAGAGAGATGGCCTGTACTTAGAGTCGCCGACCTAGACTAAATTCATCTTTGTTTCAGGTGCTACACGTATTGCTCCCGTCTTCTTCGGTCCTCCTCCATTACTCTTTATTTAGTGAATATGATTTGAACTATCTATAATATAACTTATGTGACCTATAAATTGCTGATTATGTTTGACTATTTTTTTTTTCTTCTCTGGTCTCTGCTAACAATGATTTATGTTTTTACCTCGATAGGTCATCTTGGTGAGCGATGGTAGTGATGACAGTATCGCTTGATACATTATCACTCTGTACTGATTCTGAAATTATGTTTTACATGTATAAATGCTCTTATTATTTTCTATTTTTCTTGATTAGTTTTGGTTTCCATTCTTTGGTGGCGCAACTGAACTGTGCATGTTATGTATCGTCATTCCCCCATAAAAAGGGGGTGGGATAGACCCTGTCCATGCACATTGCCAGGCGAACATACAACAGAGCGGTCTTCCCGCGATCCGCCCGCGCCTCCCCCATCGACATGCGTTGGCCTGAGGCGTAACCGTGCGGTCTCGATGTCCTTCCGTCCCCCCTCCGGTAACCCGACGCTCATCTTTCCTCAAGGTCTTCAAAAACTTCCCCTTCTCTCCCAAGTACATTTCTTCGGGGCAAAATCGGGGAACCGGCTAAAGGACGCGGACTTCGAGCATCGTCTGCGGTTGGGCCGATAGCTATACGCATTCTCATTGGGACTGCCCGGTGGTCTATGGAATACTTTCTCTGGCTTTTTTTTTTTTTTTTTAATATATTTTATTTTATTTCCGCTACTATAGTAATTACTTACATTATAACATAATCATATAACTGTTTTTTCCTCATTACTTATTTTATTCACAGAAGGTTTCTTCGACTGGTCATAGCCGTTATTTTTATTTTTCTTTTTCTTTTACTAACACTATTATCTCTTTTTGATGTTACCTATTTCAGAAGAATTATTCCACGGGCTGCTACTTCTATTTATCTTTTGTATAATGTTAATGTAAGTACTTGCATACTGCTTACTAACCCCGTATGCATGGACATTGGAGGGTCTAGAGTCGTTCAAATAAATGTAGCTTCGTTCAAAAAAAAGTAGAGTCTTGACGTGTGCGGTGAAGGAGGAAACCATATGTTTCCTTATAACGCCGTTGGGAAAGTGGTGGGTCCCCTCCAATGTCTTGTTCTCTTTCATATTTTTGTTTAGATTATTGTTATTTTCTTCTTCAATGAAATGTTAAAAAAAAAATTTAACGCACTATATAACTTTTACGTATTTTATTTTTAACTTTATGAGTAAAACCTCAAATTGTAATATTTAATGAAATGAAGACAATATTACGAAAATGACCCAATCGGATATCTACACCTTGGCACAGCGGTTAGCCCAGTTACCCGGAAAGCCGAAAGTCCTATATTTATCTGTTTTTTTTTTTTTGTTTCGAGATTTTCGAGTGAATTTCGCTAATATTGTCTACGTTTAATTTTTTTTTTACATTAACTCCACACAGAAGGCCCTGAGGAAAATAATTTCCCTCAGGGCCTAAGTCATCTGGGATGCTGTGTGGAGGGTCTTTTTGAGGAGAGGAAGGAATGACCATTGGTCTTGAAGATACCCATGTTGTAGGAAGGACGAAACACAGAGACCGGCAAATCATTCCACAGCCGAGCTGTGGAATGATTTGTGGAATGAACACAAGAACGAGTCGAAGAAACGACCCGTTCTCATGTGACAAATGTAAACCATGTACAAATGTTGGGCACGCGTTTGGCGTGTTTCCCGACTATGCAGGGACCAATGATGCTAGTTCCTCGGCGCATCTTCCATTGTAATATCGGTAGAACAAGGATAGCATTCCTACCCTACGCCTGTGCTCTAAAGATTTGCAATCCGTCTGTTAAGATAGGAGAATCTATCAAACAGACCGCCCGTTTCTGCACAGAGTCGAGGATATTTTTCAGGTATTTTGGAGCTCTAGACCAGAGGTGGCTGATGGCTATTTATTTAAATACATCTTTTATATGGAGAATCAATTTCAAAAGGAGTTACAAAATATTACTCACCGGCTTCGTTCGAGTTTTATCTCTCGTGTTATGGTGTTACGGGTAATCAATATGATGGTATTTTTTAACGGATAATTGCATCTTTATAAGTACGAGTATATTACCTACTTCAAAAATCCGAGGTAAGCTGACAAGTATACTTGGCTTTATTTTTAAGAATATATATGTATATAACTTTTCCCCAATTGTCCCGAGCCAGTAGTACTATGGTCTACCCTATTGGGTGTGTTATGAGGCTGAATGGATTGGGGAAGGAAAGAAGATACGATAAGTGAAGAGTGGAAAGTTGGAATTGATGCAAGAAAACCGTTTAAAGAAATTGACACTAAGCACACTAATATAAATATAATTAATTAATTATTCAGAGTCTCTATGAAAAGGGCATCCACCGCTACTAATTGGCGAATCTCGTCAACAGTTCTGTCTGCGGACATGCTTAACGAGCATATTATTTAAAATAATGAGTTAACTGAATTAAACTGAAACTGAGTCACAACACCGCTAATTGTTCAAATATACGTTTGTCTCCAAAAACCCCTTGTTAACATAAATAAAAACATTAATAATAATTGCTTACAAGTAAAATTAATTTGTTGCACGTTTTGACATTTTACTTAAAGCGACCAAAGACAACCCGTCATGAAAATGATCTAATAATAATTCAACGGGATGAACATAGCCGAAATAATTAATAATTACATTAAATATAATATCGTTGAAACATGTATTTCCTTATTTTGACGGATGAAACGTCATAATATTATAATTGATTTAACCCACTTTGTTGCGAAGGTCATAGAAAATCTTACGTCAGGTCAGGTCAGGCCTGGTGGTTTGATTCTGACAAGCACTAAAAATAGACAAAATTACTGATTCCTTTGTCAATGGAAATAAATCAGATATTTGCTCTTCCCTCCAGAGTGTCAAGAATTCTCTATACCAGAGGTTCCCAAACTTTTTTTTCTCGTAGACCACTTTCAAAATTTTACGGGTTTCGGTGGACCCCCTTGCTGCTGCATTTACGGCCTAATTGAAAAAAAATTTAGAAGCCCGTGGACCAAGCAAAAAATTTAAAAATTTCGCGCTATCTGTTAGGATTGCATGAGAAACGTAGCTCCTGAAAAACTTTTGTCAAAATTCTGAAAATTCGAATCTTAAAGCTCCAAAATGCTTTTTTTAATGTTTCAATAATATATTACCATTTTTCACGGAAATACAGCCTGTCAAAAATCACCGAAAAATTATGATTTTTTTTGCTCCCTTAATTTTTTTGAGTAGTGTATTATCTGCATACATTGCTAAGTAAAGCCAAGCTAACATTTTTTTCTTTACAATCGAAACCAGACAAATTTTCGTGGATCCTCACTTACAACATGTGAACCCCCATTTTTTTATCATGCCAACGTAGATCCCCATTGAGTTTACCGTGGACCCCAATGTAATTACTAATATTGGAGAGAGCGTGCTAATATTTAAAACGGTGAAATTGAAGCGAAAACTGTGAAAATGTTTAATAAAACAAGACTCGCTTAAAATAGAGCAAAAATCTCGTAGGGAACATCTGAAAGAGCATTTAAAAACACACTCTAATTTTTTTCATACTTATAACTTCTAAATTAAGTGAAATGAACGTGTTTACAATAATTTTCGGAGCATTCTTTGCGATTTTTTTCTATCGAGGGAATTTCATATAATTTTGCGTTTCGGCGTGGAACTCGTCTAGACATTATCTTAAAAAATAACATATATTTTTAATAGGCTTAATTTGAAAAATCAGGTAGTTTACAAATTAACCCAATCCGCAGTTTCTACATGATTTTTCGTTTTTTCTAACTTCTTACAATATGTTTTGTTATGTGTGTCCGCCTAAGGATATCCATTTTTTATGTAATTACTTCACAAGAGGCCCAACTGCACCTGGTCTGTCTGGTACCAGTGATACTATGGCATCCCCAATTGCGATATATTGTGAGGCTTAGGGTAGTGGGGAGGGGAAGTATATAGGTAACAGGAGGGTGGGAAAGAACCTGGCTAATTCAGATCTGGTCACCAAATACGGCTAAAGCCATTTCAAGCAACGTTTCAATTCTGAAAGGTGGTGTTATACCAGGGCGATTATATACTGGGAGCATCTTCCACGCGCCGTATATATACTACATATGTATTTTTAATTAATTAACTGTTAAAAAATAATTTTCTTCCGGCAGATAGGTATCAGCTCTTCAAAGTTAGCCGTCTAGTCAGGCTTAAGGGCAGAGTAAGGCTTGCTTGAATAATAAAGAGGATGCAGAAGATTTTCAGACAGATGAAACGCCAAACGCTTTCAGTCAATAATTATATTCCATTATTGCTACACTCATTTATTACTTTGCTTTTTAAAAGATCAGGTGGTGTTTTTTTCCAAAGCTTGAACAATACATTTACAAACCATCGTAAAAAATAATAAGCTGTGTTCCTTACACTAGGTTCATTTTTAAACGAACTTTATCAAAAACCTACCCAAATATTCATATGTTTGTATCTGTACAGTGTTTTTTTATGACATTGATCCATTGTTTTCTTTACCCCCTTTGCGTATAAACACGCGTTAAGTTATATGTATAAATTCTAACGTGTGTTTGCGAAAACAAACACATCCCAGTTTCTCGCGCTTTTCACGGAAAGTGGGGAAACTGTATACAGAGCTGAGCCGTACTGGCTGGTGGGCTGAAAGGCATATTAGAAGCCAATGTTCAATTGGAGTGAAAATTTGATCGGACTTACATTACTTTTAGACCATTCGAATCAGGTCGGATTTATTCAATTTAAGAAAAAAACGAAATGTTTATAGGATGTATGTATAAACGAAGAGCTATAAAATACAAGAATACCCAGGGGAACATTGATGGAAAAGATGGCAGAAAAGAAGCCACATCTCTTTGCTTGGAAACCTATGCGACAAGGTCTTAGGACGAGTGCAGTATCGCCAAGTCGTTCGGGTAAATACTGCAAGTAATACTCGTATTGTATTAGAAAGTACGTACATTAGTGTATTAGAAAGTACGTACATTATTTGTATTTTATTTAATCATCGGTCAAAACGACAGTTGGACAATTGCAATGTTCGATGCATCATTATGCTATAATACACGAAATAATTCAGTCAATATTGCAATAAAATTGCTATTTTTTACAGAAGGTCGGGTAGTTTTGAATTTTTGATATATCGTCCAAGTTGCCACAGTATGAATCAAGTTTTCTACCTCGCGACCCTCGCGTTCATTACGATACACGTCAAAAAGAATAAAATTGTCACAAAAAGTCACTTTTTTTTGTTTTTGCCATTTATTTCAAAAACTGAACAGCTGTCGAAAAACATGTTCAGTTCTTTTTGAAAGTAGAGTACAATTTGAACTCAAGATAAGCTGTACAGGTCTGAGAATATCCGAGATACAACTTTAAAAAATAAAAGATATTTTAAACATGGTTTTAAAACTGCTGTGGAAACCATAATGATATATCCCTAAATATACATATATGTATGCATTATAAATTATGTAAACAGCAATATATATATTATATTAGATGTATCATACAACGACTTCGCAAAAGCCTTCGACTCGGTAGATCCGCTTATTCTCCTAAATAAACTCGACCAATTTGGATTTTCAGCGAAACTTCTACGCCTATTTCTAAGTTATTTCTCAAACAGACTACGTAATACGTAACTTATGGTATAATTCACTCTTCCAACTTCATCACAAACTCTGGAGTTCCGCAGGGGTCAAATCTTGGACCCTTACTTTTCTCGCTATTTATCAACGGCATTTATTTTTGCATAAAATTTTCTAAGTTTCTCTTATTCGCGGATGACCTTAAATTCCTTTTAATAAAATCTTTGGAAAATTGCTTGCAGCTACAAAGTGATATAAATTCTATCGTCGAATGGAGTCACACCAATAAATTAGAATTTAATATTAAGAAATGCTCTGTTATGTGCTACACCAAGGCGAACAAAACGATTTACTATAACTACAAAATGTCTTATTCGTCTCTTCAGAACATTGTTATTTTGAGAGATTTGGGAATCACATTTGATACGCACCTAACATTTCACGTCCACATAGAAACGATATGCAGCAAAGCTTTAAGAATGCTAGGACATGTGCTAAGCAGCTCAGCCGCGATTCGTTTGCTATACTATAGTTTAGTACGTAGCATTTTGGAAAGTGGTTCAGTAATATGGGGACCAGTGTATTTAACATACTATCAAATGATTGAGAAAGTGCAAAAGAAGTTTTTGAGATATTTATATCTTAGAGACTGATGGATATGACCAGGGATATTATCCCTGGTTATATCCATCAGCCTTTTTGTCCGGCATGCTTGGACATGAATCTAAATAATTCCCGGCGTTATCGGGTATTCCCCAAGGTTCAAACCTTGGTCCTTTGCTGTTCCTTATACTTATAGATGACATCCAGGTTTGTGTAAAATATTGCAAATGTCTTCTATTTGCAGATGACCTCAAACTTTTGATGGAAATAATCTGTTACTATGACTGCTTAAAAATGCAATCTGACCTTGATGCTATTGCAGAATGGTCAGTAAAAAAAAAATTAGAATTCAATATAAAAAAATGTGTAACCATGACATATACCCGCTCCCAGAAGCCCATAGTTTTTGAATACAACATTAAAGGGAAAACATTATGCCGAGTCAATAGCTTTAAAGATCTCGGTATCGTCTTTGATCCCAAACTGACATTCTCGGATCATATATCACGGCTCACTCCAGCATGCTACAAACTCCTGGGTTTCATCATCAGAATATGTAAGCAATTTGATGACCCAGATGCAATGATAGCCATGTTTGATGGAGTCATAAGAAGTAAGCTGGAGTATGCCAGTGGTGTGTGGACTCCGCACCAAGCGAAATATATTAATATGCTAGAACAAGTTCAGAAAAAATTCCTTAGGTATGTCTATATGCGGATGAATGGAACGTACCCGAGATTCATGCACCATATGGAATTACTTGAGGCAACAAATAGATTTAGCTTGGAAACTAGACGTTATGCAAATCTTGCAATTCTTAGTTTTAACATAAGTCATAATCGTATTGACAGCCCATTCCTCTTGGAATGTTATGGCTTATACGTGCCTGAAAATTTCAGCCGTAGTCGTCGACACGACTTGTTCAAAATACCATACGGCAGAACAGATGTTCTAGCACAGCATAGCATGACAAGAGGAATGGTGCTGTTGAACGAAATATCGGAAACACTAGATATATATAACTCTTCTTTAGATAGCCTTAAGATTTTTTTGTATATTAATCATATTCCTAGGTGTTAAGACTGTTAAAATGAGAAAATTGTACAGTAATTGGATAAAAATCTGTTGTACAATTTTAAAAAAAGTTAAAATAAAAATAAATAAAAAAATAATAAATAAATAAAAAATAAAAATTAATAGCTTCGCCGAAAGAAGGAAAACTGCTTTGCTGACAACAGCATATAAACTTTTAAACGGTAACATCTGTATTCCCAATATAATACAAAAATTTGAGTTTTATGTCCCCGACAACTTCACAAGAGCGCGCAGACACAGAACTTTTGTTGTTCCGAGATGCAGAACTAACTTGCCATATTAGTAATGCCGCTCGGAAAAATTATTCTGTTAGTAAATTTCCTGTCCCCTGATATAGATATTTTTAAACTAAATATTCATCAATTCAAAAACGCTATTATTACTTAATAAAATAAAATGTATGTTTATTATTGGTTATGTATAACTGTAAATGTGCATTTAAAATAAAATAAATAAATAAATACAAAAATAAAAATCTTTTTAAATTTCAAAAATTTAAAACTTCACAATAACTAGCAGACCCGGCCACGCGTTGCTGTGGCTAACGAAACACAACGCCATTACCCAATCTTTATAAAATCCACACCACCCGCTTGCCAGCTGCCCGCTGCCCGCTGCCTGAATTGAATATTTGAATTTATCGGCTTTTCTCTACTATAATAAGCATGTATGTTACATGTATTATACATATAAACATTCCTCTTCAATTATTCTATCTATTGGTGAAAACCGTATGAAAATCCGTTGCATAGTTTAAAAGATTACATTTTGAGCGACTTCATTTTATACTATGTAATGATGATGATGATTACCCGCCAAAACACAGTGATATCCTTAATATGCGGGTGAAATAATTCTAAAAAAATATGTTCACTGTACAAATTTGGTTTTCGCGCATAAATTTTAAAAAAACTTCGGTAGGTATATTACACATTGTAATATTATATGTATCCTACTTCTTTTTAATTAGTTTTGCTGTAAGAAATAGGATTAGCTATAAGGCCTATAAGCTACACCCTTTATACTTTCTGCTACTTTTTCAAAATGGTGGGCCTTGTCTCAACCCAATCCGCCTCTTATACCGAGGATGGTGGAGGGGGAGGGGTTGAGTGGTGAACAAGAAGGGATGGGGGTGAAGGTAGGGGCGGGTGTCCACTTACTCCGCCCGAGGGGAGGGGGAGTGTTGACACAGTGAAGGAAAGCAATTCGGATATACAATCCCTCCATCAAGTAGCGTCCCATACCCGTTCTCAGTGCGCTCAAATACCTATCGGCTTTCCTCAAGGATCGTATTTGTGCAGTAAAAGGATTCTTAATTAAAGAACATTTATTCATTTAAAACTATTAGATTCCCACAAAGTTTTAAATGTAAAAATTAATATGGGGAAATATTAAATTATAGGAAATCGTGCATTAAAAGCCTTTCTAAATATTTTACACTACCTTTTAATGGGTACGTTTAAGAGATCGCTTATATCTACTGCTATTTGCATATTTATACTATTCTGTTAATTTAACCATGTTATTATAATGTTGTAAAATATTGTCTTAATGTGCCTGCTTACAAACTACAAAATTAGTTTATCAGATTTGAATGATATTAAGAAAAATAAGTAAATTAATACAAAGTACTGTTTTTATATTGATGATTTAAATTGCAGTTTATCGTTTTTTGTACTTTGATAGCCATGTAGTAAGGTCCTTTATGGAATATTATTTTATTTTCTTGTGGTGGGTATTAATAAGTTTTCTGTAAATCGTGTCGCGTGTTGAGCGTTTTTAAACTTATCTGGAGACGGCCGTACTAACACGTAGACATAACTCCATAATATAAATATACTTCCGTCATATGCAAAATGCAGCCCGAAATTTTCAATGGTCATTATCTGATCTAATCAATAATAAGAATTCAATTGTGCTACGGCGCAAACATATTATAAGAAGAAAGAACACAATAAATTCCATTTGGGCATTTCATTCGTGATTCAGAAGTTTGACAATTCCATGGGCATTCCATTCGTGATTCTTAAGTCTGACAATTCCATATGTTCATTCCATTCGTGATTCAGATATCTGACAATTCCATGGGCATTCCATTCGTGATTCAGAAGTCGGTTAATTCCATATGGGCATTCTATTCGTGATTCAGATGTCTGACTATTCCATACGGGCATTCCATTCGTGATTCAGAGGTCTAACAATTCTTTGCGCGATATTCAAATGGGATGGAGAAATACGATGTCAGGCAAGTGTAAGAGAGACAGAGCGCTAGAATGCTGCTGAATTAGAACCAAAATGTTCTAGTCTAGTGGCGGCATTGGTTTCCATTCAAATCTACAATTAAGGCATTCTAGTATTCTTCTTCACTTGGATTCGGGATTTTCGAATAGTCGTGAATAAATAGTCTCGTCGTTATTTTGAGGGCTCTCAAACTTTGTATCATTATTATTTTAATTAGATGTTTCGAAATCTTTGATCAGCATCGAAACTTTGAGAGCGATCATAAAAATATTATTTCATTATTAGATACATTGTTTAGGATTTAGTTTTATTTTTTACAATTTTGATTACCATCGACTAATTATTTGTGATTCCATTATGCTTACAATCGGGTTCATGGTCTGCCCCCTGCTGCATGGCGGGCCGGATCAAGAGAGACTAGTTGAGGGAGGCCTTTTGACTTTTCCAGCCGAACTATCGACCCATCGCCTCGCACCGCAGTTGGAGAGATGAATTGTCACTCCTGGATACACTGACCCCCAGAATCCTACCCACCCCTCGTACCTTTTTCCTCCCCAGAACTTCCTATCCTTTCCTTCCTTAAAAATACCCTCCATACAGCATCCCCTAAGATGACATAGGACCTGAGGGAAGTTATTTTCCTCGGGGACTCCTGTGTGGAGCTAATGTAAAAAAAAAACTAGAAGACAAAAATAAATAATAAGTTAAAAGTGAAACTTTGTCACATAATAAAATATTTATTTATGAAACCCAAAAAAAATCCACTACATCAATACAAAAAAAAAAAAGCACAGCACGCCACTGGAAACTAAAACGAGCAGGTTTCGGTCATGCCTTTAAAATGAAACTATAAAATTCAAACATAAACATTGGCACATAATATTTTCTGCATTATTAAAATGAAAAATTTTGAAATTTTCTGGATGGATGAAAATAAGTGGCATTTTACAAAAAAACTCATGTTTTATTGGCCAATCAGTTTATGCGATGAAATAATGCCGAATCTGATGAAAACGTTTAAAAATATCAATCTAAGCCAAGATAAAATAAAAAGTAAAATGAGTATATCAATTTCTTATATCTAAAATGTTTTTTTTTTTCATTTAGATATCTTGCTTTTAACAGCAAATACGTCACGTTTCAGAAGTGAAATAAACACAATCGATCTCCTAAAGTATTCACGATAAATAAAGCCGTTACATTACACAATTCATGTCACCAAACTATTACAGTAAAGCTTCGCCAACCGGTTTATAGAATTATTTACCCTTAAATATAAGGAGTAATATATGCTGTCGTAAAATAACGTGAAATCAAATTACTTCCAATAAGTTGGGCGCTCGTGTGATATGAAAAAGACTATAAAATATGAGACAATTTTACGTTCGGCTTTTATTGTGTTTTGCTACAATTTTTGGGGAGCATAAATCTAGTATTAATGTTACAGGTCGCTACATAACTGCGCATGTTTCATGGGAAATTTTGAAAAAAAGTAAAGGTTCGTGTTTTCTCGGGGTAACTAGAGAGGTGTTATGAATATTTCCTGGGGAGCCTAATTTAGTTTTAGGGAAAAGCAGATGGATAGGTGAGACGTAATTTTAGTTCACTTTATTTATTTATTTGTTGCAATATATTTAAATTTATTTTAATATATTGCAATATATTTCAATTTTATACACAATTCAATGATGTTGGCCTCACTGAGTGGTTTACCCGTGCTGAGGCCTCCATTTTACATACAAAATTATACACAATACATATAAATATATATGATGTATATATATATATATATAATATTGGTGAAAAGAAGAAAAAAGTAAATAAAAAACATACGATTAAGATAAAATTAACGTATAATTAAAAGTAAATAATATAATATAAGGTTAAAAACGATATTTTTTATAAGTGTTGTGTGTTTGTGGGTGATTGTGTTTTATATTGGTTTTGTGTGTTACTTGTATGTTTTATTATTTTATGCTATGATATTTTGGTAGTATTGTCTATTTTGGCCTTTAATCCATTTTGTAATTTTGTGCCGGAATTTATTTTTGTTTTCCTCATTTTTATTTTCAAGCGTTAGACTGTTGAATGCTTTTATAGCGTGATATTGGTAGTGTCTTTGTCCAAAGCTTGTATCTACCGTCGGAGTTTTTAAGTTTTCTTTGTATGCTTATCTAACTGGTCTGTTTGTAATATTTTGTGTTTGTTGAAAATTGTTTTTTTGGTCAAAAATGTAATTTAGTAGCGATTTAATGTATAATTGTCGTATGTATGTCGTATCTAATACATCACAACGCGTTGCAACGGTTAAATATTTGGTCTGTATCAGTAAGTCTATATTTTTTAAGTATTACCTTTAAGATCGTTTTCTGCGCAATTTCCAGGTGTTCGATAGCTGCTCCTGAATATGGAATAATTGCTCCTCCCCAAGCAATTATTCCATATTCTATTATAGACTGACATAGAGCAAAGTATATTGTTTTCATTTGTTGTATTTTGTATGTTTCTTATGTTTAGGAAAATGTGTATCGTTTTGAGGAGTTTATTTGTGACTTGTTTGATGTGATGTGTCCATCTAAGGTTATGATTCCTAGATACTTTATTTGTTCTTTTTTTTCTAGAGGAGGGCAAACGCAGATGTTGGTGTTTAAACATTCGTATATTTTTATGGTGTTTGTGTTATTTTTTGGCTGTCCTGTGCTATTTATACAGTACGTTGTGATTTTTTTTCGATATGTTTAGTGTAAGTGAGTTTGAGTCTAGCCATGATTTCACTCGCGTGATTCCTAAATTATTTTATTAACTATTTTATTCTTTTGCACACATAGTTTAGTAATTTATTTTCACTTTTCTTTAGTTTAGGAACTACTCGTAATTTGATTTTAATTACTGGCAATTTTCATTTAGTTGCCACACTGAAAGTCACGCGTTGGACCACGTTTCTGAACGAGAGAGTGGTTTCAAAATGTTTCGAATGTCGGTCGTAATAACGTCGTACTTCTTAGATACTAACCTCCGTGTTTGCAACCGTTTCTGTTAAACAATGCTTGTATAAATTTGAGTGCTTAATAAAATTAAATCTGTTTGAATATTAAATATCTTCATTTAAAAACATCCTACTATAGCATCCGCATCTTTTAGCAACAAGCAGAACATATTAACTTTAGCTTACGTCTTGGGGATTTTGAAGGTTTTGGTGTTGTTTTAGTATCAACTACTTATAGGTATTAGCTACACATATGAACGTATCTTTGCAATATTATGGGCAACCGAAATTGCAAAAAAATACATTTTGATATATATATAGTATAAGCAATTTTTTTACGTGCCGGAGGCCTAAGGAAATGGAATTCCATTAAAGCCCATGTTATCTTTGGGAATGCTGTGTGGAGGGTCTTTTCAGGGAAAAGAAGGAAAATAAATTCTGGGAAGAAAAGGGTAAGAGGGATTTTTTTTACATTAACTCGACACAGGAAGCCCTGAGGAAAATAATTTCCCTCAGGGCCTATGTCATCTGGGATGCTGTGTGGAGGGTTTTTTTGAGGAGCGGAAGGAATGAACATTGGTCTCGAAGAGACCCATGTTGTAGGAGGGAGGAAACACAGAAAAGAAGTCGAAGAAACGACCCGTTCTCATGTGACAAATGTCAACCGTGTAAAAATATTGGGCACGCGTTTGGTGTGTTTTACGACTATGTACCGGTGCCGAAGGGATCAATGACGCTAGTTCCTCGGAGCATCTTCCATTGTAATACCGATAGAACAAGGATAGCATTCCCACCCGACGCCTGTGCTCTAAAGATTGCAATCCGTCTGTTAAGATTGGTCGGAATCTGGAGGTTAATATATATTTCTAGAAGTGACGAACCTATGAACCCATCTCTCCTGTAGTGCAAGGCGAGAGAGTCCGGCTGAAGAAGTCTAAATTAAGTCTACCTCAACAAGTGTCTCCTAATACGGCCCGCCTTGCGATAGGTGGGCAAAAGCATTCGCCGCTAAAACCTAGACAAACCTCACCCCATGAGCCCGGACACGTCTGCTAAGTCATCAAACGGAGGGAACCACTTGAGGGGACCTATGATAAGGGTGTTGGTTATCCAATAAATGGTTCCCGGGGCGGCGGTGCTCACACCTGCCTCTTAAAGTGATGATTTTACGTCATCATGAATTTACAGTTTGATAACATTTTAAAATAAATCTTTAAAAATGGTAGCAAAATATTACTTGCAAATGTAAATATTAAGTTGTTAACTTTGATTTTGAGGATGCTCCGATTAAGTGAAGGAGGAAAGAACGATGGTGGCCTGAATGATGAACTTTTGTATGAACGAGGCTGAGAAATGACTATTTCCAATTCTGTAGTTGTCAACTGTGAAAGATTAGCCTTTAATTTTGTCAATTTTTATCTACTCGCGGATCGGACTTTCTCGTTGGATGGCGGAACGATACTGGAATGATTATTCCGTTAATACATAAATATTATTTGTTTTTTTTTTTACAAAACTTGGCAGCCTGCCATAAGCATTATTAATATGTAATTGGTACTTTACAAACTCAATAACTCAATGTAAAAACATAATAAAATTTTAATAGTCATCGAAAATGCCTTCTTCACTTAAAAAAAAAAACAAAACTAATATTGAAATAATAATGACTTTCCATTGACCTATAAAATAAAAGTTCCACGCGTAATTATTGACTGCGGAATTCGTTTATTTGTTTGGCTTTTGGCAATGAAAGAAATGGTATAAAGCCCCAATACCTAAGGTAAACAATAATTAATATTTCTGCCGCTTGTGAATTATTGACCTTTCAACTATTTTGGCTATCGAGAGCCTAGATCAGCAAATTTATAACTTTTTACCAACGAAAAAGAAATGACAAGACTGGTCTATTAGCTACGTGACTGTAAATGCTTCTTGACATCGTTGTTTTCGGCTGTTGTAAGCTTAAACCATGTTACTGGCAATCTCATTACTACCAGCGGTTATAATGGTTTCGTATTTGTACATGCAATACCAATACATTATCGTGATATATATTTATTATAACCGTTTCTTGAAAATTTGTGACGTCGAGCGTCGATGGAAATTAAGAAGGGGAAGAGAGTTGAAAGTTAAAGATTGGGAACTTGCGAACTTGAACTTGGACTCACTTGCGCTTGTAATGAACTTAAAAATACTAAAAACGAAACGATACGAAATGGTGTTTGCGGGAATAGGTGATAATATGTGTAGGAAAAACAAGGTATGTAAGGAAAAGGGATAACCAATCACTTACCACTGTTCTATCTGCGGAGAAGCACACAACACACCCACAATATAGTTACATATTTCCACCGCGATATCTCAAGGTAATTATCGCCACAACAAAACGAATGATTACAAAACATATGGCAATAATATTTTTTATGTTTTATACACCGCCGAGGACGCGTGCCTCGTACTGAACACGGGTTTGGGAAGGGAATTGGCGAAACAAACCCGTGCACAGTAGGATGCCGCTTGCCTTCTACTGGACACGGTTTTTGAGGAGAAATGGCGTTACAAACCCGTGTTGATTTCGAGGCATGGTTGCCTCGTATTGAACACGGAAAAAATGCGCGTTCGGGAGAGGTAGGAACTGGATAAATTATATCTCGGTAAGAACTAAGCATATCCTCATTTTAAAAGCAGACAATAGCTAAAGGCATTTCAAGCATTATTTCAATTCAGCATGGTATGGTGGCGTCATACCAAGGTGAGAGTATTTTCCATTCTGAAAGATTTTGGTGTTAATCTGCTCTGAATGATGCACGTTTATGTCAAAAATTATTTTATTTTTATCAACAACAAAAAAATTCAAATCAAACATATTTGTGTTCAATTTTATTATTTAACATGTGTTTTTTTAGTGTACATTTCTTAAAGAAAAGATAAAGAAAAGTTAGCTTTTCATGACAATAAAGAGACAAGGTTCTTATGTTTGGTGAGGAAATTTCAAGCCCAAATGATAAAATTTGTAAATAACAACGACAAAATAAATAATAAAAATCAAAATTCATCGATGTATTTTAATTTTATAAAGAAGAGTTTTATTTAAAACCCTATTATTCCAAGATCCATGAAATTTTGCGCATATGACTTTCAAAACAAGAAGTAAGTTATTGTCCAATGAGATTATGAAACACCAGCCCATTCCTTTTAATCACCCTTTAAAGCTAAATTTAGAAACACCTTGAAAAAAAATTTGTATACCTACTTGACCCCGTGGACTTGACCATAAGAAGAAGAATGTTAATAAGTTACAACACCTTTGCCACAGGTCACTCCAAGTGGTTCGCTACGTTTGGTTACTTAGCAGGGGTACCCGGGGTCATGATGTGAGGTTTGTCTGGATCTTGGCGGCAGATGCGTCTTCCAGACCAAATCGGGAGAGACTGGTTGAGGAAGACTTTTCGACCTCTCCAACAGGACTCTCTCGGAATATCGCCTTGCACCGCAGTTGTAGTGATACGAGTAGATTCATAAATTCATCACTTCTGGACATAATGACAACCAGATTCCTACCATCCCCTCATATCTTCTTCCTTCCCAGTGCTTCCTCTTATTCCTTTCCTAAAAAGACCTTCCATAGAGCATCCCCAAATATCCTGTGGAGACATAATGTAAAAAAAAGTAGATAAATACTTTAATACGGCCGTATGTTGTATATTTTAAATAATTTTATGTACTCGTATTAATCCAAAGTAATTAGATTGATATTGAGGCTTTCCTACCCTCACCAAGTGCTTGTGCACCTTCTCTACATAAAAGTTCTGCAAATATTATTTTATACCTGTGAAATTCCCAAATAGGTCAAGAGTTGAATTTTGACAGCTTAACGATTTTCAATAACTCCCAGAATATGGAGAACATTCGTGTGTCAGCATGTTCGCGATAAAAGTGCCAGCCTAGCGGAGTGTCCCGCCGCGCCGATAGATGGAGCTAGTGTGCTCAACACACATACCTACGTATTGAACATAATAAATAAATAAAACTTTTTTTAATATACGGAATAAATAATATATTATAAGTTCTGACGACCCATAAATAATGTCGGCGAATGTTTAATCATTTAATAAAATATTAGCGACTCTTAAACGAAACTTTGAAACAGAAAAATCAGAAAAAGATTCGATCACATCTAAGAATTTAACCCAAGATTTGCCGGAGCTCTGCTCTAACCACTGAGCTAATTCGTATCCCCTTCGGTAATAGATACTTAATTTTTTCATTCTTCGACTAAAAACTACCAACATTACCTAATTTTCTTAACGCATGTTTTTATTGGCTGCTATAGGTATTTACTTATGATTAGAAGATTCTTCCTGTACTAAATGAAATCTAGATAGTGCCTTAGATAATGTTAAGCGCACCTACCTGAGGTGCCTACCTTCTGCCGACAGACCAGCTCAGAGTGGTCAGCAGAGCGGAGGAGACTATCATCACCAGGGTTGTAGGATCTCTGAGGCGTTGGTGTGGCATCCCTGAAATAAACTCTGTCCTAAGGGCCGGGGAAGCAATGAAACAATTCAGCTGCAGTAAATATCAGGTGTATTGGGTAGAATCCTTTCATATAACAACAATGGTACATAACACAGTCAAGGTTAGAACAAAGTACCATCAATATCCTATCTATTTCAGGGGTATTTGGGCCTAATCTCTCTCTGCTTCGAGTCTCTCGGGGCGGTCATTAATTACGCGTAGAATTTAAAAGGAACACACGCAAAAGGAGGAATTAACGGTGTGGGTACTCACAGCGGCTGGTCTGCAGTCTCGAAGACACCAAGGTGAGAAATGTTCTATTGGGGCTGGCGTCTCCCAAGGGAACTTGCTGGCGTAACTCGTCATTTCGCTACCGCGGAATCTTCCAGAACACAATGCCGTAATGGCGACGCCAGGGCGTGCGTCCTTGACTGCAGGCGGAGCGGGAATGAACTTGCCCGCCGATCTCCGGTCCGGCGGCCGCGGGGGTCGGAGTATGGGGAACGGGACGGTGGGGAGCGCTTGCAATGCAGTGGCGTAGCGTGATTTTGTAGGGCGTATTCGTGCATCGTAACAATAAATACATCCGATAAATTCAATTTTCATTTAATAATAGCAAACATTGTCTTGGTGAAGTTCATGAAAAACTTCCCCCTCGGTTCGCTGTTTAATAAATTGCATTTATTTTGAATTCATTGTATATTATTTGTTTACCTTTCTACCAATATTTCTTTCTACCAATGCTCTAATCACCATTAATATACCCATTATAATTCACTTAGAATAATTTTACTTCAGAGAGCAGTGGGGTAATTTAAGTATGTAATTTAAAAATGTAATAACCCAAATACACGGAGAACCCTAATAATAATATATACCATAGTCACTATGGCATAGTGCATCAATATTATTTGTCAATTAAGCCCTAAGCAACAAGGAGGGAATAACCAAACATTACCAAAATAAAATATCAGTAGGTAATCACAAACCTTTTAAATTATATAAATTCATGTATATTCATTTGAAGTAAAAATATCTATTTTTTTATTTTTTTTATTCCAGTTAAAAGAAAATTACATTTTCACTCATTTAACTAGAAATAATTATACACATTAAGATAAATAAATATTTCAATACAGCGCTATTCTATTTCATTATTTTGTTTATCAAGAATAAATATAAATAATTGTTTTTTAAATTTACCCAGCTTCTTTTCGTTTTTAATGTCATTTGGGAGGCAATTATATAAGTTGCCCCCCTCGTAACCAATGGATTGTTTACCATAGTTAGTGTGGATGGTATTTAAATGTATGTTATCGCGTTGTCGTGTAAAGTGTTTGTGTATTTGGGACGTTTTAATGAATTCTGTGTTTGTGTGTACGAGATTATTTTGTATTTTGTATATAAGGAGACATGTATTGTATTCATATAGTTTTCTTAATGTTAATAGTTTTGTTTCCATATATAATTTTTTGTGGATGTTCTGGGCTTGTAATTAAATAGTTTTTTGATTACCTTGTTTTGTATTACCTGTAATTCATTTATGTGTGTTTCACATGCGTTTCCCCAGATTTCAATAAAATAATTTAAATGTGATTGTACGAGACTATAATATAAACCTATTTTTAATTTATTTGGCAACAGATATGATAGCCGGCTAAATACGCTGATTAAGGGGATGATTTTATCTTTAATACCTTGTATGTGTTGTTTAAATGTCAAATGCTGATCAATGCACAACCCAAGATATTTTTCCTGGATCAGGTTTTGCAAGTCGTTGTTTTCAATTTTTAAGGGTACATGAGGAGGAATTATTTTACGGGTTGAGCTTAAAATCATGTATCCTGTTTTTTTAACATTCATTGTTAAAACATTTGATTGGAGCCAACTATTGATTTTTTCTAGATCTGTTTGTGCATTTTCTAGTAAGATATCTAAATCTTTACCCCAGTAGAAAATTGCTGTATCATCTGCGTATAAAAAGATTTCACCATTTAAAATTAATTGCGATATATCATTGATATAAATTTGGAACAGTAGTGGACCTAGTATGGACCCCTGCGGAACTCCATAGTTTATTGGAACGTAGTTGCTATTTTGATTGTTAATGCTAACGAATTGCTTTCTATTGCTAAGATATGATTTGAGTATATTGAGAGCAGGACCAACTACACCAATTTTCTCGAGTTTCTTGAGAAGTATGTCATGACTAACTGTATCAAAGGCTTTTTGAAGGTCAACTAATATAGATAAAATATAATTTCCACCATCAATGCCACTTCTAAGTTTACTGATTAAGTCGTTTATTGCTCCTAGTGTGTTCGATTTTTTCCTAAAGCCGTATTGTTTTTTATATAAGAATGATTTTTTTAGCAGAAAATTGTTTAATCTTTCGTAAATTACACGTTCAAAAATTTTTGATAAAATTGGTAAGATTGAGATAGGTCTGTAGTTTGAGGTATTTGTTTTGGACCCACCTTTGTGAATTGGTATCACCTTAGCAATTTTACAGCTATCGGGAAAAGTTCCTTCTTTGAAACATTGATTGATTAATTTTGTTAGAGTAGGAATCAATTCTGTGGAGAGACTTAGCACTGTCTTACATTTGAGTGAATCGTAACCAGCACTTGCATTTTGTTTTAGAGATTTTAATATTTGACTTATTTCTAACTCCGTAGTAGGCTGAAGATATAAAGATTATATTTAATATGTAACATCATTCATAATTTTAATAATAAACTTTATAATTACCTGTATGTACCTAAAATTAACAAAATAACTTATAATACCTTAAAATTAACAAAATAGAAACATTCCTTATATAGAGACAATGTTGTGTACCCCTACCTAAGTGTGTATAAATATCGTAGCATAAGAATTTCAACTACCAGTCTGAAAATGTCCGTATAATAGTATGAAACCGGTCCTGGTGAAATATAAATAAGTGGAAGAAAGTACAAAAGTGTTTTAATTTCAAATTCTAATACAATGGAATTCCTCCACGAATTATCAGTGCAAAAACTAGACTGATTAAAAAATTTATAATAGATACGTGAATTACGACTAGTATAGCTAAAGTAAGCTACGATTACGTCGGACAATTATTATTACGGTTTTTTTTTGGAATTGGAACTACTTCATTTATAAGCGTGGAATACGGTGAATATTTTCTTCACCCTTGACCTCCGGACTAAAGCCAAAGCTCCTAACATTCTGTTCCGTAATCGAGTTATCGGTAATAGTGTAGATTAGTGGACATTCGGACCTGATTGCAGATCTTGATACTATTTAGTACAACAGTCAAGATACCCGCACTACTGTTCATGATGCTTCCTTAACAGGGCCGGATGTATGTCATACTGCGCCAAACACAGTTTTTCAATCATTCTAGTTATTTTTTTTATTACGATTATATTTGGCAATATTTGAAAAACTTCTTAAAAGTAGTATCATAATTACTTTATTTTATTTATTTATCTATATGAAGTTTAATTGATTTGAGTGTTTTTTTGGTTCCATGCCAACTCAGAATGAAACCAACTCAGAAAGGCTATTAAAAGCTATGAAAAAATACATAATTAATAATAGCCGGTAACCCTGACCTAACTTAATCTATTTAACCAATTTTTTTATCATTACTCTTAATGACCTTTCTGAGGTGCTTCTAAGTTGTTTTCATTCTGAGTTGTCTGGTCACCGTTTTTTTCGTTGCCTGTCTCGCTAGGAAATATCTGTGTCGAGACAGTTGTAGAAGGCACATAAATGTCTATAAACATACGAGTACATACAAACACATTAAAATTTAGAAAAAAAAACGTGTTTTATTATTTGCAGAAAGCTATAAAAACACCTGTTATTTTTTAATTTTCAAGAAGTTGAGTTATAAAGAGTTAAATACTTAGATTAAACACATTGAATATTTTCTTTAGGGTAGATAGAATAATTTTTTAATAAAAACAATAACAAAAAAGGAGATGTAGATTAATCCAATAAATGAGAATAATATTACAACTGTAGAAAAAAAGATAAAAAATCATAGTGTGCAATACACACGCGGTAGAAGAGAAACCTTCAGA
Source organism: Limnephilus rhombicus (assembly GCA_929108145.2). Classification (NCBI taxonomy): domain Eukaryota; kingdom Metazoa; phylum Arthropoda; class Insecta; order Trichoptera; family Limnephilidae; genus Limnephilus; species Limnephilus rhombicus. Next base: position 55,744,634 of record OV815276.1, read on the forward strand.
AAACTAAACTAGACAAGAGTGTAGAGACGACGAAGTACCGCACAAAGATGAGACGTTATATCATCTCATAAATCCTATAGATGTATCTATGTATTTTCCTCTTTTTAGTGTCGCTATTTTTCGTTTCATCTAGTTTCAGATCACAACCGTGTTAAAGAGGTTTTTACTTCAATAAACTAGATATTATAATAAAATCTACTCTGTAATTTTTTTTTATACTACCTGTATACCTTAAAAACTTATTTTTTAAGTCTTTGTGAATCAGTTAAGTAACTGCAAAATAAAACCAGAAATAATATAATATCGTACTACATATATAAAATACTGTAATGTTTTCTTACAAATAAAAACAGCTGATAAAATCTACATTCTAATCCAATAAATGTGTAAAAAACAATCCTTAAAAAAAGTATTTTACTGTGATGTAGCCAGTTTCAGAGAAATACGTGTGTGGGTGCGTGTGTGCGCTTGAGTGCCACCAAAGGTTTAAAGAATGCTTTGTTAATTGTTAATTGTTAATAGAAACAAAATAAAAGCTGTATCTATTGTAACCATCGGCATATTTTTTCCCGAACCGTGATTTTCAAATAATTATTGTTATTTCATCTACAAATCTGCGAACGTATTGAAGCCATAGGTTTTGAAGGTAACCAAGTTTAAAAAAAACTATTTTCAAACGAAATTTCATCAAAAGTAGGCAACATTTAATTATATGTTGATAAATTTGCATTCCATTTGAATATGTTGTGATTCCGGTCCTGTTCCTTCACATGTGATATAATAACAACTAGTTCCATTACGCTTCCTCCCAAGTTCTGCACACTCTCGACACTCGATATATTGTTCCAGCTTTATCTTTCCTCAAAATCTTCATTTCCTGCAGCGCATAATGTCATCCCTATCTGACTGAGCAAAATGTCTTCCTATTCACAAGATGGCTACCGTCACGTTGTGTTCACCGCAACACAAAATGGCGGCCGCCTCCACAAAATGGACGCCTAAGGATGTTGTTTCAATGGATGGAGTCTAATTACTGTTGAAAATGGGAGCCTACATTTTCCAGGAACCCTCTTCTGAGAGACTAAGTATTAATGATACAGCTATTGGGATGCTCTAATTACCTGTGTATAGTGTATACATAAGTGTGTGTTCTCCGATCACTAGTCTGATGGGCACCCCAGAGTAAACGGCGTTTATTTAGAAACAAAAATTATGAAACCTTAAAATTGCTTATGCATTTATAATAATGGTTACCCGACAATAAATCCCCCGACATTTCCCCCCGAAATGATATCTTATATATAAAAATCTCGTGTCACGGTGTTTGTGGTCGCACTCCTCAGAAACGGCTTGAACGATTTTTATGAATTTTTTGTATGTATGAGAATAGGTTTTAAAGTATATTTCATACCGCTAGGTGATTAGGGTGTCCCTATCCAGAAAAAAAAAATCTTTTTTTACAAAATTTTATTTTTGTATTTTTTATTATTTGGCATCAAAAAATACCTATAACCCCAAATTTCAACCTTCCTACCCCCACCCTCCCATTTTAATCACGATTTTAGTATTTTTATACAAACAAATTTAACCATCTTTCGTATTTCAAACAGAACGAAATTATTTATGTTGTTGAATGACAGATGGCACTACGTCCGCCTCATCGAACTTTCATCTACACATGCGCAAGACATTCACGAGAAGCGTCGCGTCATTTTGATACTTCATTCGGCATCACGTTCTCGCGTGAGCAATCCATCGAGCTTATTTGTGTTGGATAAAGACGGACTGACAAAAAATTAGTACACTCAATTGCTCTTCGAAATTCATGTTGATTTTCTTTACTTCATTTTCCTACTTTAGTTGGAGTTTTTTTTTATCAGCGGTCATCGTCTACAGCGCTTCATTCCTCTTTCTGTCATAGATCCTATCCCCACACACTTACATTCGTTATTTTTTATTTAACAACCAAAATATTCACCAGAAATAGTTAAAATGGCAGAACAAAGTTTTTTGGGTCAGCTAGCTTATTATAAAATTATAAATCTTATACATTATTTACCAATTTCAAACCTAAAGTGGACTTCAAAAATACATTTAGTAATTAGTTGGTATGAATATCAAACGAAATGGTTTACATTGTCGATTTTTTGCACTTATTCGCAGGTATATGCAGTATACAGACAAGTAGTTTTTTCCTTGATACATTTAAATGAAAATATACCGGGTTTTCTCTAAAACGACTGCATATTGCATATAAGTATGCCGGGGGCCAACAGTCGGGGTATCAACTGACATGGAACTGATGAATGTCTCGTTTGTTATAAAACAGTACAGGTACAATAAATCAGAACATATCGGTAAATTTCATGGCTCTGAACCCAGTGGTGACAGGTTTATCACTCTGCTAAAGCAGACATGTTGAAGATGTTTGTATATTTTTTTTAATAATGTTTGTTAGCAGTCTTATTACCCAATAATAACACAGTACAAAGCACAAGATACCACCTGAAAATTTAAACTAGAAAATGAACGAAGAGAATTTTCGGTACCTACCTAGCTTCATAAAAGCAATGACAAATTGCACCAAAACATACATCAGTAATAATTCTTTCCAAACATGATTTTGACGAAATGCATGATTCATGCAAAATCATAAGTTTTTCGAATTTCCGTGTAGTCCAGCTGTGATGAATGTGAGGCTCTACTTATATAGAAGTAGTTATTTATTAATGTTTATAATTTTTCAATACAAAGCAACAATTTTTCAGTGTCGTGAACAATGCTTTTTATTTTCCAGTTTTACATAATAATTTAATAAACAATTTGTCAGGGTTTAATCAAACATGATATAGGTATATTTAAAGTAATCAATATCAGTCTGGTATATTTGTAATCCGCTTCAGAGGGAAACATCATCAATAGTATCACCGAGGCTAGAAGTCCATAATGGAGTTTTGAAATAAACCCTAGTGGGCGATGGGGGTTTGGTACTGGCAGAGATGGGAGGTGAACTTCGAGCATATTGGCGGTAAAACCATTTAACATCGAGAATGTAGAGATCTGATGAATCGATAATGGTACGCAAAAAGGTCCGCATATTAGTATAAGTTCAGAGATGTAAATTACAGGTCAGTGGAAGAAAAAATCTTGGTCTTCGAAGAAAGATCAAATTAGTTTTTTGATTGAAATCACTTTTGCTCTGCAGTGGCCAGGAACTAAAAAATGGACGTGAGTAGCTGAAGCAGGGTACAGTTTAAAATTGGTTTCAATATATTTATTACGCCGGAATTCCACCAAGTACTAATATGAACTAAATCAAATACGATTTGATATTTTCACGGCCAAAAATATTTTTGTTATTAGTTTTTGGGGTATTATGCCGTGTTGCGCTACGTCCTTCTTTAGCCAACGTTTCGGACAGCGTTGCAATATCCATCATCAGGGCAGATGTGTAATAGTTAGGGGTGATGTTTGTACTTACCTACTTAGGAGCGATACCGTGTCGCCAGCTCCACTCTTTTACGAGCTGGAGCTACATTATACTTCAACATGTTTTTTTGCGTTTAGCCTTGATGTAGCCTTGATGTAACCGGATACCAAGAACTATTGAGCTTAGCTCCGTCGTCTCTATTAATATTTATAGGATTTTTATGAATTTCAATTGCCTCCGTAATCAGGCGTGCTCTATGAGTTTTGGGTCTTCCCAGGACCTCAGGGACAAATCCAAAGTAATGGCCGGTTTTGATTAAGTGCTCGGCAATTGCCGATTTGTCAGGGTGGCCAAGTTTACAGGTACGAAAGTGTTCTGATATCCTTTTGGAGATCGTCCGCTCTGTTTGGCCTACATAAACCTCGTCACATCCAGAACAGCTGAGTTTGTACTCTCCATCTATTTCTAGAGGAAACTTGGTCTTTGCAGGCCTCAAAAAGTCTCGTATTTTTGTCGTGGTTCCGAAGACAGCCTTGATGCTTTCTTTTTTCAATAGCCTGGCAATTCTGTTTGTCACAAACAGAGCGGACGATCTCCAAAAGGATATCAGAACACTTTCGTGCCTGTAAACTTGGCCACCCTGACAAATTGGCGAGCACTTAATCGAAACCGGCCATTACTTTGGATTTGTCCTTGAGGTCCTGGGAAGACCCAAAACTCATAGAGCACGCCTGATTACGGAGGCAATTGAAATTCACAAAAATCCCATAAATATTAATAGAGACGACGGAGCTAAGCTCAATAGTTCTTGGTATCCGGTAATTGATGGTTACACCAAGGCTAAACGCAAAAAAACATGTTGAAGTATATTGTAGCGCCAGCTCGTAGAGGAGTGGAGCTGGCGACACGGTATCGCTCCTAAGTAGATAAGTACAAACATCACCCCTAACTATTACACATCTGCCTTGATGATGGACATTGCAACGCTGTCCGAAACGTTGGCTAAAGAAGGAGGTAGCGCAACACGGCATAATACCCCAAAAACTAGTAACAAAAAAAAAAGAACTAAATCAACTTCAACTTCGTTAGATACAAAATCTACATGATTCAAGAACCATATTCTCTTCATCAGGGTGAGTCAAGTACATGTCATGTCGAATATAGATTAACATTACGAGTGGACGGAGGACGGAGAAAACCCAAATCTGCAGAAGAATCGGTGAAAGAGTGGGAAGGGTACAAGTGGGTGAAGTTAATTAGGGAAGTAAATGGTTGTTAAAAGCGGAAAAATAAATATGTGGGAAAATATTAAAATGAGGATTATTTACATTTTTTTATTAGGTATTAATTATACATATTTTACTTAATACTATTCACAGTTTGTTCAATCTCTAATATTTCTAAATTATTTATATGCGAAGCCTTGTAAGATGAACATAATATTTTAACCGAATGTATATTTCAAAGTTTTTAGTAGTTTTTACTCTATACAAATAATGACGATCGCTATATAAAATGTAAACAAAGTAACTTTTAAAATTAACAAATTCACGTTATGGCGCCATTTTAATTAAATGAAAACAAATCACTTTGTTTTCATATAATTAATTTCACCACTTATTTCATCAAATTTTTCAACGTGTTTGAAAACCAATGATTTCTTCGCCAGAATAAAATATTTATTTTTATTTTATCCTGACGAAGAAACAATTGGTTTTGAAACATGTTGATTATTTTGATTAAAAAGTTGTTTGTATAAAGTAATTTGTTTTCATATTATATAAAGTAAATGTCAATGCAAAGTAAAATTAAAAAGCTATTCTAATTTTTAAGTACTTAATACTATTACTTAACAATTTAACGATAATTATTTTATCCAGAGTAGAACGAAGCCACGTGGACGCCAATACAACCCCAATGCCAGTGCCATGGCAGATCGTTCCTCTCCCGTCTCGTTGCACCTAGTGAATGCAATAATACGGAGGCTGTTGACTGTAAGGAATGGCGGTGCGACTTGCAAGTGCATTGCATGTGTGCATCTGCTCATCTGTGCATGTGTTCATGTGTTCACATGCAGCGGGCAAACACCGACACATATTCTCAAGTGCATCGGGGAACTAGACTGCCTCGGTTTGTTTGGATATTGGAGACGGGCGGCAGTTCGAGGAAACTAATTAAAACCATATAATGCAACTAACATTTCGGTTGTGGGATGAGAACTATACGTTTAAAATTTATTATGAAACGTATTGTTACTCCAAGTGAAACGTTGAACATTTACATGACTTTAAGCTGTAAACTAATAGTATAAATTATTCTAAACGCTTAGAATTAATAAAATTTCAGGCGACTAAGGTAGTTCAATGTTTATGTCGAATCAACCAATGCAAGATTTTAATTTTTTTTGAAGTAAAACTTCTTTAGCCCCGTTGTGATTTGAAATTCGGATGAAACGGAAGTGCGCCATCAAAATTTATTATTTGACGGTTAGCGCAGCGGCATAAAGCGCCTGACAAATCTCAGCGGCCAGAGAGAAATCCAGCGAACGGAGGTTCGAATCCTGTGAAATTTAAAAAAAAATAAACATTTTTATTTATGTAAAATCAATATCCAATCTTCAAACCACTTTAAAATAAACAGGCAAAAGAAAAGAAAGCGACATCTAGCGACTCTCTAGTTTCATTTCTACCGCGTTTGATTTGCACACTCTGATATTTTTATTATTAAGCGTTACTTTCACTATCCTATGTAAGTCAAACGGTTGTGCAATTACATGATATCACTACAAAGTAAGCCACACTAAACACAAAAATAATACAGAATATTTCAGATCCAGGTGATTGTAAGTGCAGTAAAACCACTATGTTTTGTAACAATTTTTGTTTATTATTTTATTTGTCAGTGATTTTCATTTTATAAGTGATTTTCAAAAGTTTAAAGTGAGTACGTCAATTTTTCTAGGCTTAGCTGGTAATAATGTATTGTATAATTTGCACGCTGTCTATTTAAATGATTATATTATATTATTAAGCAAGTGTTATATAAAATAAGGCAAGCGCCGATGTAAGCTTTTTACTATTTAACAATATTAATAAATGGATAATTAATTGTTTTGGACTTTAGGCCTTGTGCGCACCAGCGGCTAGCCGCGTAGGTGGTCAACAACAAGTTTTCACAAATCACACTTTCAAGATGATGTTTCTTGATAGTTTGGAAACCGTGACATAAAGAAGAACACGCCGATGCACTCAACAGATTACTGTTAGGAAAGAATAGGATATCATAAAGCAGTCAGATGTAGAGCAGTGATTCATGAAGGGCTGAAATGACGGTCAGAGGAATTAAAAAAAATTCTTAATGAATTCAAATAAGTCATAGGTTTGGCATCTCAAGAATCTTGCAAAGAACCATGCAATAGGCCACTTGCATGGATTTCATAATGACTTGGAAAAAATCGTATGGATAGTTTTTTTTACTAAGATTACGAAAATGTTGGTAATTTTTTTTTGAAATATACAGTTTTTTTTTTTAATAAATAAATCCATTATTTGGGCCCGTGACGTTACTACATGAAAATGTCCCGTCTCCGAAAATGTTCCTATTAATTTTGTAAAATTCCACCCTGATTTATTTATTTTTATATGGCAACACTTTGATTTCAGGCGAATATTTGAATTTGACATTTAACGTTCACTAGATTGTTTGTTCTCTGCGAACTTATCATTTGGTTTGACTTTTTGACTGATGTTATGAAGAGAACCGAGCTCTACCGATTGAGCTACGGAACCCATATCAATTCTGTCACTTTTTTCGGTAGAGCTCTTGCCATGTAAGCAAAGGGTCCTGGGTTCGAGTCCCAGCGGAACCAATATCTTTTCTGATTTTTCTGTCTCCAGATTTTCAATTGAGTTTCGCCAATAATGTCTTCATTTAATTAAATATTATAATTTGAGATTTTACTCATAAAGTTTAAAAAAATTAAAAATAAAAAATCAAATTTTATAATATTCTTATTATTATAATTTACAAGTACAAGTATATTACATTGGATTTAGTAATATAGACGTTGAACGTTATAATGATTTATGATCAATAATATGGATTAAGGAAAAAATATTTTTGAGTTGTAATATTTTTGGTATGCCTCTTTATTCTCCTGTGCCCTTTCTTGTGAAAAACGTTCTTTTTTTAAATGATTTTCGGCAATGTAATTATCGTTTTTTCGCACCCATAAAATTATGTCCCGTCTTTCCGGTTTATAAAAAAATGGTCTGATTTTTCGGATAGAAATTTTCAAAAAATCGCCAGGGTTTCAAAAATACTTTAAAAAAAACGGAATGTCTTAGAATATTTGCCTAAACCGGATTTTTTTTTAAGTGATGCAAGTGGCCAATTGGTGAGTGGTTTTGATAAATTAATAGTAGATATTTTTGTTTTTTCGATAGTAAAGTTCTATAAATCTTTCTTTTTATTTAGAAAGTAAAACTTCTGGGTTACAATTCACTTAGAATGTTAAAAATCCCCCCATTTAAATCAATATAAGTGAAAAATGTGGCTTTTGTATAATGATGGAGAACTAAACTAGTGGAGGATCGAATCCGCAACGCCCGAGTGAGAACCAATAAACACCACGCTACCAACCGTATAATATGTAGTCATTGTTTTTTTAATGGAGCGATGGTAGGGAAGGGTGTTGAAGAAAAACTTTCTTGGAAAGTGGGCGGTGAGCCAATGTTGAGAATCTCTGATGTGGGGGAAGAGGAAGACGGAGGTTTCCAACCCGCTGCGTGATGGACGAACTACGTCAGGACCGCAACAGACTCAGTGGAGTCAGTACTCCGAGCAGCAGTCGGGAGTAGGTGGTCGGGGGAAATGCAACAACTTCGTCAAAACAGCGAATTGCATTATGATCATCATCTATCTACCGGCTGCGCCAATGTAATATATTATATAAAAAATCTTGTAAGCTGTGACCTTTCTCTTGTTTTGATGGACGGACATTTCATCAATCTCAGAATAAAACTGTAGATTTTTATAAACAACAAAAAAACAAACTCTACCCTTTGTTTTCCAGACTTTATGCAAAAAAGTCGAATGCTCAAAAGTTCATCGGGAAGTAGCAACATTTTACTTTAAGGGGTGGGAAAAGGAAATACGTGTACTTTTTCGAAATTTCAAGTAGTTTGAAGATTAAGTTTGCAAAAATTCATCGATCTCGGAATAAAATTGTAGATTTGTAAAAACAGAACCACACCGGTACAATTCTTTATGATATACATTATATTAATACTATATTTCTGAAGTATAGTGGTTCGCTACCTTTGCTGACTTAGTAGGGGTGCCCGGGTTTATGGGGTGAGGTTTGTCTAGTGCTTGGCGGAGAATGCGTTTGCTCACCTACTGCATGGCGGACTGAATCGGCGGAGGCTGGTTGAGGGAGACCTTTTGAACTCTCCAGCCGGACAATCTCGACCCATCGCCTTGCACCGCAGTGGAAGGGATAGATTCGTATGTCCACCAATTGCGTGGTAGGCCGGATTAGGAGAGACTGGCTGGGGAGACATTTTAATCTTTACAGCAGGACTCTCGGAACATCGCCTAACCGCAGTGGGAGGGATGGATTCAAATGTCCTGGATAATCCTGGACCCCGGATTCCTACGCATCCCTCATTCCTTTTTTCCAGAACTTAGTCTCCTTCCTTCCCTAAAATGATCCTCCACACAACATCAGAACACAGCAGAAAAAGAAAACCTCATACACAATTATGTATATGAGGTTTTCTTTTTCTTCATGTTTGTATTTAAAATAGCTTACTATTTTTAATTTATACTGTCACTTCAATATGTGCTTTTTAATTTTTTGTCATATTATTCTTTTTTCTTAATTATGTTTATTCTTTATCCATTTCAAATTATTGCAATTCCTATGTAAAAGCAGTTAATCGGCGTCAGCGCCGGATCTGCCATACGTTCAAAAACGTGCAAAAAACCTGGCGCCAACTCCGAAGGGGCGCCGTGAGAAAATAAATATTGGATTAAAATTTAGTTATAATATTCCCTGAATCGTTTCAAAATTATCCATAGCACGAAATAATTATTACGCTCTAGCAACACTTTCCAAAGAAACAGAATGCGCATGCATAAATAAACCAGTCATGCGCACGCATCAGGTTGGTTTACGGCTTACAAATTTATAGTCAGTTACATAATTTTTTTACAAATTCCATATATTTAATTGAAACGTAAGATCTATTTTTCCATATATCTTTTACCGTCTTTTACGACGAATGGGTGCGATCCAAATTCAATAACCAATCACAGCGTGGTGTTTTTGTTCAAGAGAACAAACAAACCGACCACCTTTCAAAATGCTGACAATTTTAGTTAGCGTACGCTCGCTATTGTTTTATTTTGTACGATTTAAGTCTCTAGGAGAAGGTAGTTAAAGACCATTTTCTTATGAAATCTTCAGTAAATTCCATTAACAAAAACATCGCACGGTTTGCCGGATTTGTAGGTTGCAACGTGTTACGTGTTGACAGTTTGATCATTGCAGATCATTGATTTGACATATTATTTAAAGTTCGTTAAATGTATAATTAATATCTATTAGATTTGTTGGATCTGTTATTTTTCGGTGTCAGTGTAAGCGTCTTTCGTAAGCCGTTGATACCATACGTCAGTGTTTAGTGTTTGTTCGCTCAATTTGGTGTTTGTTCGCTCAACACGGGAAATGCAAGGTACAAATTTGAGGTTATATTCTTATTAGTCAGAAACTGTAGATGCTATTCTTGTATTGTACGTTGCCATGAGAACGTATTTGTATTTGCTTTTTCTATTAATATTCGCGTTGGGTATATACATAAACGCAGTAAATCTCAAGAATGTCTAATGGATCTAGTTCCGCTAAACCACCCGCATTGTAACCTATATTTTAAATCATGGTACGGGCACAAACAAAAAATTCGTTGTATTATTTTAAAGCATAATTTGCAAAAAGAGTTTTTCCTAAAATAATTAAAATAGCACCATAATTTTATGTTTACCCAATAGATTCATAGAGTATAGGGCTCCTGGCGATACTCTCTTTTTAAAAAAACGAGTGTGAGAGCTACCGCCAGGTCACTTGGAAAAGTTACACCCTTTATATGTCTTGATTTTATTTGATAAATTAGTGTAAAAAAAATAAAATTAAATAAAAAAAAATATTTAAAAAATGGGGTGAACGAATTTTTAATCAAAATAAAAATGTAGGGGGGGGCGCCATCGGTACCTACTGCACAGGGCGCCAGATTTCGTAGATCCGGCCCTGATCGGCGTTAATTCATAATATATAAATAATTTCAACCAAGAGAATTTGAATTTGCATAATTTGGAAGTGATTTCTAGCTGCACATTGAACAACTATTGAGCTTCGGCTTGAATAAGCCTTTCAAAATTCAAATGTGGCGGACTTCACACAATACGTACACTGGCTGGATGTATACTCCTAACAAAGGACGTCACGTCGTGTTTGGCCCGCAATTTAAACCTGATTCTTAGCACAATAGAGGTATTGCAGTTGCCAGTTATTGTCGAACTAGTTTATTGAAGGTGATCGATCAGCTGTCACTAAAATTGGCACTTGTGTGCCTTCTGTCTTTATTGTATTTAAGTGGGGATGAGCAAAATGGCTAAATGAACCAAATAAGCGTTTCCATTTTCATAGGTTATAACCTAATTATGGCCGAATCGGAATTTATCGTATTTTAGAAATGGGAAAGTTATGTTGGATTGACGTGCAAGACAATAATGTATAACAGATATCAAACAATCTCTTCGTTTCGTGGTGAAAAAGAACAAATTGACACTGTTAAATTATTTTTTCTTCGATATACTTAATACTGTAGGTACTTAACGCTAGTCAAAATCATTCACATAAAATTAAAAGAATTTGGCATAGGTACATGTCTAAGGAACGTAAATTATAAATAACGTTTTCCGATATTGAAAAGCAATTTAATGCAATTATTTTAACTATCCGAATTACCACAGCAAAGAAAAACATAAATTTAAATTTTTTAAAAAAACTTAAAACAAGTCACCGGAGACAAAAATTTAATTTACATTTTTTATTTCAAATAATGTCACTGAAATCTCTGGTTAGTAAGTCAGTACATACAGTCAGAGAACGATTAACTATTTTTTCGAAGAAAACTTCTTCGGAAAGGTTTTCACTCTGTGATGGCATTATTTATTTTAATGAAAAGACAAATAACTTTGTTTACATCACTTTTATTTATATACAATCAACACAAAGGATCAAATGTATACATTTGATCCTGATGATGTGAACATTGTTCATGAAACATGTTGATTGTATATAAATAAAAGTGATGTAAACAAAGTTATTTGTCTTTTCATTAAAATATGATTAACTGTCGCGTACCCAATAAAACCAACATGAGCCTCCATGGTCCGTTTCATGATTGCTTCTAACACTACTTTCGCCACGGGGTTGATTGCGATTGTGTCGACAACTGTTTTTTTTTTTTCAGTTTATCCATGAGCGAAGTCCCTAAGTCTTGGGTGAATTGCCTTAAACAAAAAAAAATCAAATCATCCAATGTAAAATGGACTTTAAGTTACGTCATGACTTTCCAGCCAATCACCGCTCTACCCCCGCGATAGCTAACCTTGTTAAATATTTTTTCTACGAACCTCGCGCAGTCGTGATTAACATGTTTATTTTTAAGGCTACAGAATATATTATTTTCTACTTTTGAAAAAATTGGCAGCAAAAATACCTACCAAAAATTATTGAAAATTGGTAAGTTACTGCGAAATTGTGTAAATTCAGAATCACTCAGGATAAATTGTTTTTCCTTGCACTTTCAATGAAATTTTGTCATTAGCATATTCAATCAACGCAACGTCTTTGAAAAAATTTCGTTGAAAGGAACTTGACATTATTTCTGAAAAGATTAATTATTTTTTAGTCTCAATTTTTGTAATTCTGTTGGAACGGGCGTTTTATCATATTTGCTCCGGAACGCCTGCTTTTTGCTTTTTGCTTTTCACTTCGAAAACGATTTAGCATTGTCTCTCCCATTAAAATGCAAATGCTTTTAAATACGACATTTAAATATTCGTTTGGGATGTTGTCTCTGATGAATATGAATGGTTTCAAGTACTTTGTGTAGGTAGTTGGTTTTCAATACAGTGCCTTGCTTTTTACGAGTCAAAACACAAAAAGTATTATTTATAAGAATTTCAACGTACACTAGGTGTAATTTGAATTTTTTTTAATTAATAAAATACTTAGTTTTAACCACGCAATGCTGACGTCTTTGGGATTTAATTAAAGAAACTTTTAATTAAAATGGTACCACAAAATAAATTCGCTGCGTTTTAACAAGTAATTTATTTATTTATTTTAATTTTAATTGACTAAGTCCTTATATTTGGATTCACAGGTTTTCGTATACAAAAAAATACAATAAAAATATATTTCCGTATACTTCTACCGCGTGTGCAGTTCACAGGCTCCCTCGCAGGCTAAATCTTACAGATGCTATAGATCCTTGTCTCTATAATCCTATAGATCCTTGTCTCTTTTTAATGTCGCTTTTTTGTTTCATCGATTTTCAAATCACAACGGTGCTAAAGAAGTTTTCATTTTAAAAAAAAAACTTAGGATATCCTTAAAAACTACAACCACCTTCGCAAACCCCTCGAGAATATAGCTGCGAAACATCAAACGAAAAAAAATCAGAGTGTGCAATTCATACGCGGTAGAAGTGAAATCTTCAGAAAACTAAAGAAGACAAGAATGGGAAGGCTACGAAGCACCGCACAAAGAGGAGACCGATTATACTATCTCATTCTCTGGTAGTCTGGTAGACTAAATCCTATAGATGTGTGTGCTTGTATTTCTTTAATGTCCATATATTTTTGGTTTCATCGAGTTCCAAATCACAACGGTGCTAAAGAAGTTTTCACTTCAATAAATGTTGAATTTAATTTTACCTGGGGTTGGGGTGTTTCAAACTCCATCAAAGTTGAAAACAAATCAACAACCAGCGCCATTTTTAATTTTTGAAGTATTAACTTTACATTTTTGAATGTAGCTATTACTTTGTGGTTATCCATTATAATAAAATGAAACAATACACCTTTGTATAAACCACTTATACATTGTTCTAAACTGTCAAATTAGTATAAGCTTTCCCTGACGAAGGAACGTTTGTTCCGAAACCGGTCGGATTTGCACATTTTATAAGTGGTTTATACAAAGTTGTATTGTTTCATTTTATTAACTTTACCTTTAAACGCCAATTTCAGTCTCGTCTTAGATTTTAGTCAATAATTGTGATTAGCTGTTATACATAAAAAAATCATGTTATTTTGCTTGTCAGATCTAAAGAGATAAACCCCCTAGTGAGGAGGACTAAGAAATACAATATTTTGTACTTAATTTCACATTTCATTTTGTATGTAAAATTTTTCTATATAGTCGCTATAATAAAAAAAAAAAAAAAAAAAAAAGCTTCAAAGGGGACCATTCTGATGTCAAAATTTCATAATGGCAACTTGATGGTCATCAAATGGAATGAAGTTTGATACAATCCAACCTAAGTAAATTAAAATGACATCACAAAGATCATTTTATAATATTATTCAGCCATTGTTTTTTTTAATGTCGGCGCCTTGGCAAATTTAAATGATAATTAATTCTAGAAAAACATAATGGCAAGCGAATTCTCAGTACCTGGAGCCCACCTTTATATTATCAATAACATTAAGTGTGGGTAAAGAGGCCTTGTCATGAACAGATCTTGCGAAAAAATATATCAAAGACTTGCGAACCTTTCTAAGTTATTTAAATATTATTCAAAGGAGATAAATTGTGGTTATTAGTACTTTTTAATCGCACAAGACTGTTTTTTTTTTTTATATAAATCGAATCATTGAATAGATTAAGATATCGTTGTTGGAAGTTGATCCATTTTGTCTGTGAGATGTTATTGCGGAGAAAGTTTAATTAATTGTTTTATGAATTGTCATAAAATGATTTTTTTTAACCTTACTTACCCATGGCATCCAATCATAGACTTTGCGCAATACGGGCTGCAACCAGATATCCTAATATGAGAGAACTATATTTGGTTTTATATATTCGAGTTGATAGTGTAATACCCATATACCCAATCTCTCCAAGTACAATATTACGCATGGGTAGGAATATTGATATAACTTAGGTAAAAGGACAAAGGTCAATGGGACTACACAATATTGTCCAGTCCTCATGTGGACTAGGAATTATCGACCTTTACCAATTTTAAATTGTTTTCGAATTTTATGGAATTTATGAGCGGGTATTAAAAAAGTGCTTCAATACGTTGACACTTGGTAGTTTAATCCAACAATATAGATATTAAAATCAATCATGTTCAATCGGTTCAAAAATCATTAGTTAAATTATTAGCGCATAAAAGTTTATACGAACAAAGACGTAATGTTCCGTACTTTTACCGGAATCTCAAAATTCTCTCAGTTAGAGCAATTCTATGGTATAAAATTATATCTCAGCATATAAACAGCCCTATATACATACATAAATTGGACCACACTTATAATACCCGTTTTACGCTAAATGAAGGACTAAATTGTACCTAAACACTTAAACAAATATGGACAAAGAACGCTGGACTACATGATACCAAATTTATTAAATATGTTATCTGCTGAAATAAAAAAATGTACAAATGGTAAAACAAATATTATGTTGAAGAATTGGCTCGCCGAAAGAAAAAAATTGTATTAGACACTAACATAAAAATTGTAACTGCAAAATAAAGTAAAATAAGTTTATTTATATGTTCAAAGTAAAAGCACCCATTGACAAACTACTAAAAAGGAGTTGATTGGGACTTTTCTTTTTTCTGTAAAATATTTATATTTTTTCCTGTCATATTGTATTACCTTGTCTTTATATTAAATAAATTTAAAAAAAAATAAAAAAATGTTTTATCCCGGTATAAGCCAGCCTTTCGACCATTACAGAGAAGAATTGAATCTCATGTAATCTATTTCAAAGCTTTTCAACGAAGAAATCATTTGTACCTTTGACAGAATTAATATTCTTTGGTGTTTCCACGGCATTTGTCTTGTCTATGTTTATTTACGATCCCACTTAAAATAAACAATGTCTTCTATCGCACAGACCTTACGGGGAATATCGGGAGTTGTCTCTTTAATGCTGGTAAGAATATTATAAGTGCGCATTCAAGAAAATGTTGTTTTTCCCCGGTAAGAGGATTGCAGTCTCCCTATTTCTCGGGAAAAATGTATTCTTAATGCCGTCTTTGCATTTATGGAAATCACTCTCTCGGCTACGGGCGGACCGTGTTCACTTAAATAATAAGGTCTAGACTAGTGGTTTGTTTAAGTAAGTACTTTTTTATTAATTTCTTCAATAATTATTATTCACAACTGTCGCTTTTGTAAGGTTGACAATGGTTTCAGTCTTGGTTTACTAAAATAAAGATGGCAGTGAAAAATCAATAATAATAATCTACATTATTTTAGGTAAAGATGCAGAATTACTGAGCACGGTTTTTTTATTATATGCACAAATTCTTTTAAAAACAATTTGTACAAGTTTAATAACAATAAGCAACATCTATTTCAGTCACCGGAAATGTAAAATAATGCATTTTGATTATTCACTTGGCAGACATTATGTTGATTAGCAGTTTTAAGGTTAGTTTTTTTTTCTTCTTCTTTTCTTTATTTTCAAATTATTTCGTCGAAACATGGCGTGAACAAAAGTCGTCGAATTATCCATATGGAGGTATGGGTACCGCCGCCCCGGGAAACAATCAGATAACCAGCACCTCCACGTGGTTCACTACATTTGGTGACTTGGCAGTGTTGCCGGGCTTCACGAGGTGAGGTTTGTCCATGTCTTGGCGGCAGATGCGTCCGCCAACCAACTGCGTGGCGCGCCGAATCGGGAGAGGCCGAATGAGGGAGACCCTTTGACCTCTCCAGCCAAACTCTCTCCAACCCAACGCCTTGCACAGCAGTGGAAGAATGGATTCATACGTCACTCCTGGACACACTGATCCCCAGATACCCACCTACTTCTGATACCTTTTTACTTTCCAGAACTTCCCTTAAAAATTTCCTAGGCACAGCACCATTAAAGATGACATATGCCATAAGGGAAATTATTTACCTCTGTATATGTTATATTATTTATATTTCGGTGACTGAAATAGAAGTTTTGCACAGTTATTTATCTGATAAGTGTTTTTTTCTATTAATTTGTGCATATTAGCCGCGTGCAGTTATTCTGGATATTTACTATCATTTTTAATTTTTTATATTCACAGAGGAGCACCGAGTGAAGTCATTTCCTACGTCATCTTTGAGGATGGGGATCGAGGATGTCGTAGTCCCACTGGCTCCTGACAATTGGGACTACAACATTCAAAATTGTACGGTATTATATATTTATTTATTTTTTTTTATTTTTTTTTTTTTTCAGGTTCTCCATAAAACAGTTATACACCAAATTATTACGGAGAAGATTATAAAATATATGAGAAAAAAAAGGCCGAGGGGGCAGTTTCACTATGTTGAGACATATGTCAAAAGATAGTTACTGAACTCTCTATAGGTAACATTGAAGATGTCAATGCTCAATGCAGAATCTTTAAGCAGTTGAATTGCTCTATTTAATGGGGCATTCTGAAAGGAAGAAGTTCTCGCTTTCGGAGCATAAAAAAGTGTGTGGGATCTCCCACGAGTATACGCGTTAGGAACATATAGGTTAATCTCCTTCAACATAGGTGGATTCAGTACAGTACCGGAGATCAGCTTAAAAAAAATGTTTCCCCAAAAATATTTTACGGCGGGCTTCTAAGGTATTAAGATCGAGCATTCCTGTTAAGAACAACAATGGATACAGGAATGGGTAGTATGTATATTCCCTCATATACAGGTAACGCATAAACCTTTTTTGTACTTTTTCTATTTCTAGGATATGGTTTTGTTCAGAGGGTGCCCAAATAATGGAGCTGTATTCCAGGATGCTGCGGACAAGTGCTTCATATGTTCTTTGTATTGCAATTTCATTAGTAAATGATCTCGATGAATATATATACTTAATATAATATATGATAAATACATATACTTGTACGATATTCAAATTGAGCCTACCTTGTTGTGGAACAGTCTCGATAATAACAATAATAATAAAAACGTTTTATCAATAGTTTTTTTTTACAATATACATTTTTTTCTTTTATCATTGATTGATTCTATTGATGAAAAAAACTCAGCTTCAAATCAGGATTTCTCTTAAAATGCAGCTGGTTTTCAGCAGTGCCTCCAATAAACATAGGTAAATAGATTGTAAGCCTAGAACTAAACTACCACCAAGTAAACCTTTTCATGTTTAGCATTTATCTTTCAATCTGTGTCCCCTCAGATCATTGTGTGTTAAAATTTCCGTCCTTTGCTTACTTCTATATCCCAACACTTCATTACTTCAACTTAATTAGTACAACAAACAACCATTTACGTTGGGGGAGGTGGAAACACATGCATAAAATAGGTTATTAGGTTTTTAGTTTGGATTATTTAATTTATTTATTTAAACAATATGTGGAAATTTAAATTGAGGTGGAACCTTCCGGCAAACGTCACATCATACTAACGAAATTAAACATGACGAATGTCTAATTAAATGGAGATTCCATAGTCCCACTGGATTTAAACAATTTTTTTAAATCTGTTAACAATGAGAATGATACTTAACACGGATCGTCTGTAACAATGTATAGAATCACTCTGCGTAAAAAAAAAATAGAGCAAAGTATTTTTGTTAAATATTTTCCACTACTTTCAATGTTACTTTGTAAACTTCCTTTTGAGAAAATTCTTAGTTTTTATACACAAACAACTTTCCTTCGAGAGTAAATAATCCAGCTTTTGAAGGTTCTCTCGAAAACTTTTACATTACAACAACCTTCAAGAATAATAGCGTGAAGTTCGTGAAAATTGGCAAACTAAACTATGTGTCTGTCACGCCTTCATCAAAAAAACTATAAACCCTAAATAAGGGAAAGATTGATGGCGATATAACAATGCCACAGATCCTAAAGGAGAATAAGACACATGACAATACGAATCTTTGGCGATTGTTCCATTTTGAAAAAAAACCACCGCGATTGGTAAAACAGTGGAAATTGAATTATTTTTCTAAGGCTTAGATTAGATACTGGAAAACTACGTTGTGTTTAATCTACAATCCTCCGAGATTGCAAGCAAAAAACTGGTAAATCTTCGAGAAAAAACTTCAGAAATATCGAAAAAATTTCGATAACTCTTTTTCCACTTTTGCAGCAACTTAATGGTTAATAAATCTTTTGGAGCCCGGTCTACGCTTCGACACATTTAAAAGAACATTCTTCTTCTTTATGTGCCGTATCAGGTCCCCCGACGTTGGCGATCACTCTTGAAAATGTCTCTCTGTCTTGCGCTGCCCGGAATAACTCCTCCACACTTCTAATGCCGGTCGACTCTCGTATATTTCGCAGCCAAGACATTTTTCTCCGACCAGGCCCTCGACGACCCTCTATCTTGCCTTACTTCTCCTCTCGAAGTATATAACCTAGATATGTAATTTTCCTGATTTTTATTAATGTAAGCAGTTCTCTGTCTGCTCTAGCCCGCCTGAGAATTTCTATTGGTGATCAGTGATCATGTCGGTCCATGGGACCTTGAGCATTCTCCGGTAAAGCCACATTTCAAAAGCCTCTAACCTGTTCATAGTATTAACTTTAACTTTAGCTTTAACATACAGCAAGACCGACCACACATAACATTTTAGCATTCTCTGTACAACTGTCAACGTACACTAGGTGTAATTTGAATTTTTTTAAATTAATAAAATACTTAGTTTTAACCATGCAATGCTGACATCTTTGGGATTTAATTAGAGAAACTTTCAATTAAAATGGTACCACAAAATAAATTCGCTGCGTTTTAACAAGTAATTTATTTATTTATTTTAATTTTAATTGACTAAGTCCTTAGATTTGGCTTCACAGGTTTCCGTATACAAAAAAATACAATAAAAATATATTTTCGTATACTTCTACCGCGTGTGCAGTTCACAGGCTCCCTCGCAGGCTAAATCTTACAGATGCTATAGATCCTTGTCTCTATAATCCTATAGATCAACGATACTCAACCTGCGGCCCGCCAAGCTTTTGTGGGCGGCCCTAACCACTTTACCATCAGGAAATTGATTTAAAAAAAACTATCATTCTAAATTTCGAATATTCGATTCGATTCGATTTATAATCTTGAGATTCGTTTCGACTTTGATGCACAGATAGTTACACCCGAAAAGGATTGTCATTAGTCATTATGGTCCACACGATCTGGTACAAGAGTAAGATACTTGTTTAGATATTCACGGCCAAAAGGTTTTTTTTATTATTTGTTTTTGGGGTGTTATGCCGTGTTGCACTACCTCCGTCTTTAGCCAACGTTTCGGACAGCGTTACAGCGTCCATCATCAGGGCAGATGTGTAAGAGTGTTGCTATTTACACACGCTAGATTTAATCCCAAAAAACAAATATTTGACACACAAGTAAGCGCGCAAATCTATAATATAAATATGAATCTCTGAATGTGTTGCTAAGCGCATAACTTCCTAACGACTACACCAAATTGGATAATTATTTTTTTGTGTTCGTTATTGTCAGGACAAGGTTTGTATAAAACCACTAGTGAGCTCTGACGTTATGAAATTTGTATAAAAAAATTGAATAGGTGGCACACGAGCTATTTGAGCTGAATGCACCGGGACTGAATGTATGGAGTGCGGGAGGGTTGGAGTGAAACCAATGAAAGGGGAGGGGAATCTGGGAGGGGGGAGGTGAACTTGGGAGGGGGAGTCGCGGGACGGGGAAGGGGGGGAGTGGAGTGGGGAAAGGGAAGGTGGAGGAGGCGGAGTGGGAACGCGAGAGGGGAAGGGGACGCGGGAGAGAAAGGGGAGACGGAAGGGGAAAGAGACGAATGGTAAAGGACACGCAGTGAGAAACTATTTCCTTATTAAACGGCATAGCAACGCATGCCGTGTACCAGCTAGTAATTTATAAATAAAAGTGCCACTTCTAGAAACAACCGCATCACTTATAATACATAAAAACTGGTTAATGTCAATGGTTAGTCAGGTACCTACTAATTTTAAAAGAATTTCTTGCTGTCGTATAAAGTACTATTTTCTTATAATATAAATACGCATAATTAGGTAATTTTTCACAAAAACAGCGCTCTACAAATTATCCAAATATTATTATTATTAATGGCGGAGTGTCTTCAAAATTAATTCGAAAAAATGTTTGTGGGGGGGGGGGGGTGATGATTTTTTTTCGTCATACCAGTATAGTGTTGGGGCCCGCGTAACTTTACAAATACATGTATGTGGCCCGAAGAGAAAAAACGTTGAGTATCGTTGCTATAGATCCTTGTCTCTTTTTAATGTCGCTTTTTTGTTTAATCGAGTTTCAAATCACAACGGTGCTAAAGAAGTTTTCATTTTTAAAAAAAAACTTAGGATATCCTTAAAAACTACAACCACCTTCGCAAATCCCTCGAGAATATAGCTGCGAAACATCAAACGAAAAAAATCAGAGTGTGCAATTCATACGTGGTAGAAGTGAAACCTTCAGAAAACTAAAGAAGACAAGAATGGGAAGGCTACGAAGCACCGCACAAAGAGGAGACCGATTATACTATCTCATTCTCTGGTAGTATGGTAGACTAAATCCTATAGATGTGTGTGCTTGTATTTTTTTAGTGTTCATATATTTTTGGTTTCATCGAGTTCCAAATCACAACGGTGCTAAAGAAGTTTTCACTTCAATAAATGTTGAATTTAATTTTACCTGGGGTTGGGGTGTTTCAAACTCCATCAAAGTTGAAAACGAATCAACAACCAGTGCCATTTTTAATTTTTGAAGTATTGACATTACCTTTAAACGCCAATTTCAGTCTCGTCTTAGATTTTAGTCAATAATTGTGATTAGCTGTTATACATAAAAAAAATCATGTTATTTTGCTTGTCAGATTCAAAGCTTCAAAGGGGACCATTCTGATGTCAAAATTTCATAATGGCAACTTGATGGTTATCAAATGGAATGAAGTTTGATACAATCCAACCTAAGTAAATTAAAATGACATCACAAAGATCATTTTATAATATTATTCAGCCATTGTTTTTTTTAATGTCGGCGCCTTGGCAAATTTAAATGATAATTAATTCTAGAAAAACATAATGGCAAGCGAATTCTCAGTACCTGGAGCCCACCTTTATATTATCAATAACATTAAGTGTGGGTAAAGAGGCCTTGTCATGAACAGATCTTGCGAAAAAATATATCAAAGACTTGCGAACCTTTCTAAGTTATTTAAATATTATTCAAAGGAGATAAATTGTGGTTATTAGTACTTTTTAATCGCACAAGACTGTTTTTTTATATAAATCGAATCATTGAATAGATTAAGAGATCGGAAGTTGGTCCATTTTGTCTGTGAGATGTTATTGCGGAGAAAGTTTAATTAATTGTTTTATGAATTGTCATAAAATGATTTTTTTTAACCTTACTTACCCATGGCATCCAATCATAGACTTTGGGCAATACGGGCTGCAACCAGATATCCTAATATGAGAAAACTATATTTGGTTTTATATATTTGAGTTGATAGTGTAATACCCATATACCCAATCTCTCCGAGTACAATATTACACATGGGTAGGTATATTGATATAACTTAGGTAAAGGGACAAAGAACAATGGGACTACACAATATTGTCCAGTCCTCATGTGGACTAGGAATTATCGATCTTTACCAATTTTAAATTGTTTTCGGATTTTATGGAATTTATGAGCGGGTATTAAAAAAGTGCTTCAACACGTTGACACTTGGTAGTTTAATCCAACAATATAGATATTAAAATCAATCATGTTCAATCGTTTCAAAAATCATTAGTTAAATTATTAGCACATAAAAGTTTATACGAACAAAGACATAATGTTCCGTACTTTTACCAAAATCTCAAAATTCTCTCAGTAAGAGCAATTCTGTGGTATAAAATTATATCTCAGCATATAAACAGCCCTATATACATACATAAATTGGACCACACTTATAATACCCGTTTTACGCTAAATGAAGGACTAATTGTGCCTAAGCACTTACACAAATATGGACAAAGAACGCTGGACTACACGATACCAAATTTATTAAATATGTTACCTGCTGAAATAAAAAATGTACAAATGGTAAAACAAATATTATGTTGAAGAATTGGCTCGCCGAAAAAAAAATTGTATTAGGCACTAACATAAAAATTGTAACTGCAAAATAAAGTAAAATAAGTTTATTTATATCTTCAAAGTAAAAGCACCCATTGACAAACTACTAAAAAGTAGTTGATTGGGACTTTTCTTTTTTCTGTAAAATATTTTTATTTTTTCCTGTCATATTGTATTACCTTGTCTTTATAATAAATAAATTTTAAAAAAAAAAATGTTATATCCCGGTATAAGACAGCCTTTCGACCATTACAGAGAAGAATTGAATCTCATGTAATCTATTCCAAAGCTTTTCAACAAAGAAATCATTTGTACCTTTGACAGAATTAATATTCTTTGGTGTATCCACCGCATTTGTCTTGTCTATGTTTATTTACGATCCCACTTAAAATAAACAATGTCTTCTATAGCACAGACCTTACGGGGAATATCGGGAGTTGTCTCTTTTATGCTGGTAAGAATATTATAAGTGCGCATTCAAGAAAATGTTGTTTTTCCCCGGTAAGAGGATTGCAGTCTCCCTATTTCTCGGGAAAAATGTATTCTTAATGCCGTCTTTGCATTTATGGAAATCACTCTCTCGGCTACGGGCGGACCGTGTTCACTTAAATAATAAGGTCTAGACTCGTGGTTTGTTTAAGTAAGTACTATTTTATTAATTTCTTCAATAATTATTATTCACAACTGTCGCTTTTGTAAGGTTGACAATGGTTTCAGTCTTGGTTTACTAAAATAAAGACGGCGGTGAAAAATCAATAATAATAATCTACATTATTTTAGGTAAAGATGCAGAATTACTGAGCACGGTTTTTTATTATATGCACAAATTCTTTTAAAAACAATTTGTACAAGTTTAATAACAATGAGCAACATCTATTTCAGTCACCGGAAATGGAAAAAAATGCATTTTGATTATTCACTTGGCAGACATTATGTTGAATAGCAGTTTTAAGGTTAGTTTTTTTTCTTCTTCTTTTCTTTATTTTCAAATTATTTAGTTAAAACATGGCGTGAACAAAAGTCGTCGAATTATCCATATGGAGGTATGGGTACCGCCGCCCCGGGAAACAATCAGATAACCAGCACCTCCACGTGGTTCACTACATTTGGTGACTTGGCAGTGTTGCCGGGCTTCACGAGGTGAGGTTTGTCCATGTCTTGGCGGCAGATGCGTCCGCCAACCAACTGCGTGGCGGGCCGAATCGGGAGAGGCCGAATGAGGGAGACCCTTTGACCTCTCCAGCCAAACTCTCTCCAACCCAACGCCTTGCACAGCAGTGGAAGAATGGATTCATACGTCACTCCTGGACACACTGACCCCCAGATACCCACCTACTTCTGATACCTTTTTACTTTCCAGAACTTCCCTTAAAAAGTTCCTAGGCACAGCACCATTAAAGATGACATATGCCATAAGGGAAATTATTTACATCTGTATATGTTATATTATTTATATTTCGGTGACTGAAATAGAAGTTTTGCACAGTTATTTATCTGATAAGTGTTTTTTTCTATTAATTTGTGCATATTAGCCGCGTGCAGTTATCCTGGATATTTACTATCATTTTTAATTTTTTATCTTCACAGAGGAGCACCTAGTGAAATCATTTCCTACGTCATCTTTGAGGATGGGGATCGAGGATGTCGCAGTCCCACTGGCTCCTGACAATTGGGACTACGACATTCAAAATTGTACGGTATTATATATGTACTTGTACGGTATTCAAAATTGAGCCTACCTTGTTGAGGAACAGTCTCGATAATAACAATAATAATAAAATCGTTTTATCAATAGTTTTTTTTACAATATACATTTTTTTTTCTTTTATCATTGATTGATTTTATTGATGAAAGGGTCACTGCTCAGCTTCAATTCAGGATTTCTCTTAAAATGCAGTTGGTTTTCAGCAGTGCCTCCAATAAACATAGATAAATAGATTGTAAGTCTAGAACTAAACTACCACCAAGTAAACCTTTTTATGATTAGCGTTTAGCTTTCAATCTGTGTCCCCTGAGATCATTGTGTGTTAAAATTTCCGTCCTTTGCTTACTTCTATATCCCAACACTTCATTACTTCAACTTAATTAGTACAACAAACAACCATTTACGTTGGGGGAGGTGGAAACACATGCATAAAATAGGTTATTAGGTTTTTAGTTTGGATTATTTAATTTATTTATTTAAACAATATGTGGAAATTTAAATTGAGGTGGAACCTTCCGGCAAACGTCACATCATACTAACGAAATCAAACATGACGAATGTCTAATTAAATGGAGATTACATAGTCCCACTGGATTTAAACAATTTTTTTAAATCTGTTAACAATGAGAATGATACTTAACACGGATCGTCTGTAACAATGTATAGAATCACTCTGCGTGAAAAAAATAGAGCAAAGTATTTTTTTTTAATATTTTCCACTACTTTCAATGTTACTTTGTAAACTTCCTTTTGAGAAAATTCTTAGTTTTTATACACAAACAACTTTCCTTCGAGAGTAAATAATCCAGCTTTTGAAGGTTCTCTCGAAAACTTTTACATTACAACAACCTCCAAGAATAATAGCGTGAAGTTCGTGAAAATTGGCAAACTAAACTATGTGTCTGTCACGCCTTCATCAAAAAAACTATAAACCCTAAATAAGGGAAAGATTGATGGCGATATAACAATGCCACAGATCCTAAAGGAGAATAAGACACATGACAATACGAATCTTTGGCGATTGTTCCATTTTGAAAAAAAACCACCGCGATTGGTAAAACAGTGGAAATTGAATTATTTTTCTAAGACTTAGATTAGATACTGGAAAACTACGTTGTGTTTAATCTACAATCCTCCGAGACTGCAAGCAAAAAACTGGTAAATCTACGTGAAAAAACTTCAGAAAACCCGAAAAAATTTCGATAACTTTTTTTCCACTTTTGCAGCAACTTAATGGTTAATAAATCTTTTAGAGCCCGGTCTACGCTTCGACACATTTAAAGGAACATTCTTTTTCTTTATGTGCCGTATCAGGTCCCCCCGACGTTGGCGATCACTCTTGAAAATGTCTCTCTGTCTTGCGCTGCCCGGAATAGTTCCTCCACACTTCCAATGCCGGTCGACTCTCGTATATTTCGCAGCCAAGACATTTTTCTCCAACCAGGCCCTCGACGACCCTCTATCTTGCCTTACTTCTCCTCTCGAAGTATATGACCTAGATATGAAATTTTCCTGATTTTTATTAATGTAAGCAGTTCTCTGTCTGCTCTAGCCCGCCTGAGAATTTCTGTTGGTGATCAGTGATCATGTCGGTCCATGGGACCTTGAGCATTCTCCGGTGAAGCCACATTTCAAAAGCCTCTAACCTGTTCATAGCATTAACTTTCAAGGTCCATGTTTCACATCGATACAGCAAGACCGACTACACATAACATTTTAGCACTCTCTGCCTTAGTTTTAAGCTGATATTGTCATTACAGAAGAGGGAATTCATTTTAATGAACGCAGATCGTGTGGCTTCAATTCTTTAAAAGAACATTAAATAGCTGAAATTAACCCTGAATAATTTAAAATTTGATGCTTGTTCTACGATTTTCCGGATACCTTGAATAAAATATAGCATACATAAACCATGAAACACAAAACTGTTTATCTGCAGTTGCTTTATGAAATTCGCACTTTCTTTTGGTGAGAGTTTTCTAGGACAAATAAACTTTTGTTACTTCGTAAAGTAATTAACCAATCAATCAATTTGGGAAGCGTGTATGGGTACCGCTGTCCCGGGAACCAATTATTGGATAACCAACACCTCTGCCATAGGTCACCCCGAGTGGTTTGCTACGTTTGGTGACTTAGCAGGGATGCCCGGATTCATGGGGTGAGGTTAGTCTATTGGCGGCAGATGCTTTTGCCCACCTACTGTGGGGCGGGCCAGATCGGGAGCCTGGTTAAGGAAGACCTAACTCAGACCTTTCCAACTGGACTCTCCCGACCCATCGCCTCTCATTCCTTTTTCTTTCCCAGAACTTCCTCTCCTTCCTTTTCCTAAAAAGACCCACCACACAGAATCCCCAAAGATGAAATGGGCCCTGAGGGAACTTTTTTCTCCTGTCTCCCATATCCTGTGTGGAGATAAAGTAAAAAAAAATATATTGAGAATTACGGAGCTTTAAAATACTCGGGCACTGCTGAGCAGTAACGTCTAGCTACGTATAAAATTTGCTAAAAAAGTGCAATAAAAGAATTTCGTCACCGTTAGGTCTATATCAAAACATGCCATTTTCATGAATTTCGATGAAAATAAATAATACCTTAGTATTTTATGAATAATATTGCCTTTTGTCAACAAAACTAAAATAAAATTGTCAAATTTATTTATTTATTTTAATTTAGGTTTTTTCCTAGTTTGTAAGAATAAAGTCACAATATTATATTTCACCTACGGTGCCCGTTTCTTGACCAATATGCAACCAAAATTAATCGAATATGCTAATTTATGTTGCCTGTGCTGTGCGTTAGTTAGTACTGCGTGAAGTCTGGTTCAATTAACTCATGTTTGCTTTGAATTTAAGTGTCATTTTCATAATTGTAACTGGTTATGTGAAGTATTCAAGAATACCAACCTATGATATAATATTTTTATGAAAATTATTTTAATCACAATTTTCTGAATTGGTACTGATTTGCCGAGAATTCAGACTATCCCGTGATTCCATGCACTAGTTTATTATAATCTCCAGATGCATGGTTTTGTTTTCAACAAACATTATAAATGCTTTTATTATAAAAAATGTGCTTGCATTAATAATTGCAAACCAACTCTTATGTTTTAACGCACAAAAAACTCGTTGAATCAAATCCGCAGTTGGCGAGGAATCAACACATTCCAAGATTCGGAATCGATTCGAATTCTAGAAAGTTTTCACAACCCTTCAGGTCTGCGGGATTCGAAGGGAAAGATGTCAAGAGAAATATTGGGTTCCAGGCCGGTGATAAATGGTTTCTGTCGATGATGAGCGCATCTTCGCCGAATAATTTATGTCGCTCGCATTTTATTTCTCAGTGAAATATTTGGAAACTTTTGGACTTCTTATCTATGGGGATTTGCGATCGAATCTACCGAGAACTTGCCATGAGAACTAGCGACAGAAATACCTTATATTAATTTCGTACTGTCTCACTGATAACAATATTTGTTAAATTTTAATAATAGAAGATATATTTACAGCCAAACAACAAGAAAACTTTTTTTTTTTTTACTGAAACATTTATTATAATTACAATTTTACAACATTATGACAACAATATTTCAATCGCTCTCCTAATAAAGCAGTTGCTTGTGTTTAGGAGAGGACAACTAAATACTTTTACATCTAAGTGTATAAATTAAAAATATTATTACAAAAACTAATAGTAATTTTGTGAGAAAATACGATACATGTAATAAAATTATTGGTTAGTTAATAAATGATTCAAAGAATTAATAAAGCAAAACATATTTCTAAACAATAATTAAAGTTATGAGGTGGTACTAGAGTATTTCAATTTAATGTTTATTTATATGTGTCGTAGTTTTCATCCGATCGTATATCTAGGGGTAATTTATTGAATAATTTTAAACCCTTGAATGTATAGTGATGTTGTGCTGTTGTAGTTCGTACTAATGGTACGGTTAATCCTCCAACAGATATGATTCGTTTGCTAATATTTAATTGTGGTGTAGTATTTTTATTAAAGTATAAATATTACCTACTTTTTTGTTTTGTTTTATATATATGTTTTATATACGCACGGTAACATTAATAACTGGCAACTTGTACACCAGTGGACAAAATTCCGATTCTTCATATCGTTGGTCAATACGTTCTTGACATAATTGGTCAATATCTTCTTGACATAGTTGGTCAATACCTTCTTGACATCATTGGTCAATACCTTCTTGATATCATTGGTCATTGGTGATTTAGCAGGGGTGCCCGGGTTCATGGGGTGAGGTTTGTCTAGGTCTTGGAGGCGGATAATCAGAACATACTGAACCCCAGATTCCTACCCATTCCTTAAACCCTTTTCCTTCCCAGAACTCTCCTCCTTCCTTTCCTTAAAAAAACCCTCCACACAGCATCCCCAAAGATGACATAGGCCCTGAGGGAAATTATTTTCCTCAGGGGCTCCTGTGTGGAGCTCAGGTAAAAAAAAAAAAAAAAAAAAATACCCTCTTGATATCATTGGTCAATACCTTCTTGACATCATTGGTGAATACCTTCTTGACATCGTTGGTGAATACCTTCTTGATATCATTAGTCAATATCTTCTTGACATCATTGGTCAATACCTTCTTGATATCATTAGTGATACCTTCTTAATATTATTGGTCAATACCCTCTTGATATCATTGGTCAATACCTTCCTGACATAATTGGTCAATATCTTCAATTGGCCAATACCTTCTTGATATCATTGATCAATACCTTCTTGATATCATTTTTCAATACCTTCTTGACATCGTTGGTGAATACCTTCTTGATATCATTGGTCAATACCTTCTTGATAGCATTTGTCAATACCTTCTTGACATCGTTGGTGAATACCTTCTTGATATCATTGGTCAATCTTCGAACATCTTTACCGTTTTTTTTGTAAACGGTAAGCGTGTTACAGAATTACTGTATATGTTTAAACTCAAATTACTGTATATGTTAAAACTAAATACACACTTTGTATTGAGTTTGTAAGGTAGTTTCTTTCGGGTGCGCGAGATTCATTCAGTCCATAGAATAGAGAATAACACAAGAAGTGCCTTGTGAGCGTGCTTCGTGATCCAATATAGGCCTATTTTGGGCCTAACTGGGCGAAACTGGGCTTTCAAAATACAAATGGGATGGAGATGGTGAGTGTAAGTGAGACAGAACGCTGGACTAGATGAAACGTTTGTTTCCATTCAAATTTGGATGGAAGGCATGTGATGTATTGCATTAATCAACAGTGAAAATTAGAAAATATCGAAGCTTCCCACTTTAATTTAAAAAGAAAAATATCGATTACTTATAAAACGGACACACCTACGACATCTATCGGATCAGAGTAAATTGAAATTCATATTTACAGTAGGGATCTATAATTACACAAATTGAGATGAGTATTAATAAAAAAACCAAAGATGGTATTAAGAAATCGTCACGACGCAGGGAGATCCCATTTTTTTAGGCTCAATTCCAAATATTGATATCTTGACAGCCAATTAGGTTGAAACAAATGCTAAAAAGAATTAAACAAACCAATCAATAAACGGGAAGGCGTACACCAACGAGGAACAAAAGATCGACCTTTAGACTCGGCAATTAAGGATATAATTAATTACTTTTTCATTCCCACCGAACCGAGAGGTGGATAAACTTCATGATAAACAAGAAACGATTCAGGGACTACCATAGTACATTGAACCCGCGTTTGGAGGTAAACATTGAGTGCATTTGTGAGGTAGTAAACCATAGTTTTCGAAGTAATCTGGAAAATTTAAGATTGAAAAAAGATACACGTAAACAACGATGGAAAAAATTTAATGGAAAATTTAAAAGAAAGTGAGGAAAACTTGATAGAAGCTGTTAAGGGAATTTTCATTTATAATATGAGTGCGTGTGACGACCGGAGATGATCAAATCGAGGGAAAACATGCTAAGGGAGATGGAAATGTTGAAAAACAATGGAAAATTATTGTTATCAGTTCTAGACGAAGCGGAGATATTAGGAAAACGAGTTGGGAAGAAAAATTAAAAAAAAAATTTAGGGTTACAAAGAGTGTAACGATTGGACGAGGGGACGATTCAGAGGCTTAGTGCAGTAACAAGTGTTTGAGAGAAATTGAGAGTAGAATACCTAGGGGAGTGGAAAATACTGAAAACATTGCGATAGATTTAACTCAGGAAAAGTAGTCATTTTACGTAATTAAAATGGAGATTGTAGCATAGAGTTGCACGAGACTGAAGAGAAAAATGAGACATTACAATGGATGTCGATCTCACATGTATATTGTTGATATAAACAAGGAATATCCGAACATGAGATTTGTTTAGATTAACACTATTAGCCATTAAAGAGGGCATAAAAATTAACATTGCTCTTACGTAATATTTAGATTATAGAATTCCCATAAAAATTAACGACACTCAAATAAAGGAAAATTTATTTCTTAGTACGTAGAGGTAATAATATAAACACATGTCAAACCCCATGGTTTATGTGATTTTCGGTAGGACGGAGACGGAGTCTGGGGGACGATCCATATGAAGTAATAAAAATGACAGAAATTAAGGACCGAAGTGGGAGTATCTCCTATAAAAATGTGAAAAATGATATATTAATTAATTACAGATAGAAAATGAAATTTTCCAAGAGGCAGCAAACATCACAAAACGATATGGTTATGTGAAGAGGGTACAGTGAAACTATGGGAGAGTAGATACGACAGAGAAAAACAAAGGAAATCTTAATCTTAATGAATAAAATAAATACGGCTTGAAATATAAAAATTTATAGGGATATGAAAAATGACAAAAGGGTAAACAAGGAAATTCATGGAAAGAGTATCGTGAATAAAAGAAAATTCGAGAAAAAAATGTAAAATTCAAATATACGACGTAAATAGAGAAAATACGGTTTTAAATGGAAAGGTTCATATAGAAGACAGAAAAACTCGAGGGGAAATTATAAAATAAAAATGGACAATTTGCGAGAAAGACTTCGACATGAAGATATCTCTTATACGCGAACTTGGGGACAGATTTGAAATATATGGTAGATGCCGTACGCATGGACATGTTGCGAAATAAATGAAAACAGAACTTTAAAATTATGAAATTCAAGCTAATTTTGTATGAACACCAGAACAAAGGAAGTTAGGGCAATTTAACATGATTTTACTGAATCCGGGTCTTGTAAGTATAGAAATACGAGACAAAAAGCGAAAGCACAACCGCAGTAAGGCTTAAGGAACATCATTCGATAATAACAAGGAAATTTCAAAAGATTACGAGTTGATAAGTATTAGATTGTTTCGTCACAGGAAATTCAGATACTCTCTTTTGGACCTAAGAGGGAGTATAAGACGGAGAACAAACGCCAGTTGAAGACAGTCTGCAGTCGATTTTGAAAAGGTTGAAGGTTTGTGAGACGCGACGAAACGTTTGGTAATTTAAAGTTGTGAAAATTTCTAAGTGGTTGGAATCTTGAGACCTGAAAAATTTGCAATAAAAAGATCAGTGACTCAGAAAATTTTGAAAATTTAGATCAGTGAAAATAAAAGTAAAGTTTACGCTTTAATTACTTGTGAAAAGTTAAAAGTGCTCGTGGTAAATACAATTTGTTTTAGTGGAAAATTCGGATTTTATAATCAATAAATATTGTATTTTGAGACTTAGAAATTTCGCGTCTAGTATCAGTGAAATAAATAAATGAAGTGATGTGATAATTAAATGTAAAGAAGTTATAATTAAATACGTGTGTCCAGTCTAAACGGAAAGAGTTCTAACAAATA
This sequence comes from Limnephilus rhombicus, assembly GCA_929108145.2. Lineage (NCBI taxonomy): Eukaryota > Metazoa > Arthropoda > Insecta > Trichoptera > Limnephilidae > Limnephilus > Limnephilus rhombicus. The sequence continues at coordinate 55,776,962 of OV815276.1, forward strand.
ATAAATATTTAAATTAATTATCAAAAAATAGTGTAGATTGAAAAGGGTTAACATATAAATAAGTGCATCCAGTTAAACGGAAAAGTTTCAACGAAAATCTTTAATTAAATTGAGTGTTTTAAATTAAGTGCTAGTCTTTTATTCATTTAAAAATAGTGTAGTCGAAATAAATCTACTCGTAAAATTATAAAAAGATTAAAGAAAAGAAAAAAAAAATAATAAAACAAAATAATATTTTATTACTACATAAAAGTTCGGAGGGATAAAAAATTAATTTAACAACAATTTACCATTTCGAAATTAATCGTGAAGTAACTATCATTTAAAGTGTTATTTAACCAACGAGTTTTGAAATAAAATACAGTTAGAATGATAAACACCAAATGCCGATTAATTTAGTAGATTAAACAAGAATAAAATAAAATTGAAGTCGAAAAGATTTTATTTAAATTTGGTTGATAAAATGAGATTGAATTAGGTAGGAAAATTGCAACAAGGTTTATCCGTGTAGATCCCGGATGGGAAAACCTTGGAGGAGGGGTGAGTTTTCCATTATAAAAAAAAAATTCCAGATTCCAAGGAGAAAGTGGCATGCAGCAGACCGTTGGTATTTGAATTAATTATTATAACAAAATATTACTTGCTTAATATGTGATATGTAACTATATTAAAATATTATAAATATTAAAGGTATATTTTGTATACATATGTATATATTTATTCCAAGAAAATTTTAATCAAAAAGAAACACACTTATATAAAAAGTAAAAGGTATCGATTCCGAATACCTACTTTGAACGTACTATGCTATTAAGAGATAGTTATGTGCTAGATAATTTTCTAGTTCATGTTTTATATTTATTTTATTAATATATGTACTATTATAATTTCAGATAATACGTAACAATTGAAATAAGTTATGATATTAGAAATTATTTCAATCGTAATATAATTATATATATATCAGTATATTATTAATTATCTATTGAGACAAAATATATTTTATTGAATATATATGTATATATATATACATTATGACTATACTTATCGGGGATCAGATTAGACATTTGCGAAAAAAAATACCACTATCAAATTCAAAGGGAAAAAAAATAGGACCATCTATGCTCGCGTTCGGGAATGTCTTTGAGTAAACAAACATCATACGCTTTGAATCTAGGTCACGAGGCCGTCGGGAATGTTTACATAATTGGAATGTTTATAAAATAAGTCGGTCACTGGGACACTAGTCCGAATACTTTAAAAGAAAAAAATGACCTTGGATCTTGAAAAGACAATTGTCATCAGTGGATATTGTACTTAGGTATTAACTTCTAGAAACGGGACAAAATTATGATATTGCGCAATTACGAGAGAAAAAATTAAACACAATCTTTAATTTGAACATGAAGAGATATCTTTAGAACTAAACAATTGTAAATAAAAAGATTTATTATAGCTAGACAAATAATGGGGACATCAAACATTTGAGAAATCACGGGATAGTCAAATAAAAGAGTAAAGAAGAATTACATGGAAGATTCGAGTAAAAATTTATGGAATAGTTACTCTCATAGGTATCAACCATTTACATGAAACAGTTGAAAAATCACGGGATAGTCAAATAAAAGAGTATTGAAGAATTACGTGGAAGATTCAAGTAAAAATTTATGGAATAATTACTCTCATAGGTATCAATCATTTACATGAAACAGTTGAAACATCACGGGATAGTCAAATGAGGTGTATTGAAGATTTACATGAAGCAATTGAAAAATCACGGGAAAGCTTAATAAAATGTATTGAAAAATTTACATGAAGCAGTTGAGAATCACGGGATAGTAAGAATTTATCAAAAGTTGAACATAAGGGGGGGGGGGGAAATTAACCAAACCAATAGAGATGACGAGTCTCTCAAATAAAATCGTCAAAAATCCAAACAAAAGCTTGGAGTTTTGGCGAATCTCCAGAACACATCGCCAAATAAGATCTTATTCTACTAGTATTTATTAATATTACCCACTCTTCTTACGTATTTATTCGTTTACCAAGCTTAGAATTGTGCAGAATTCCATGGGCGGGATCTGAGCTTGGGATGCGATGCAGATAGTTTCGTGTTGCAAGTTATAAAACCTTCCCAAAATGTATGTTTATATATCTTTATCTTTTTATGTACTGTTCATTGAATGAAGCGAACTCACTTACAACTAGTGCTTTAGACCTGTCGGGTCACTCTCGGCTCATTTCTTGAACGTGGAGGGAGGATTCACGACCCGTAACTCCACACAACACCGTGAGTATATGATTGCATATAGGACGAAACCGGTTCGCACTAAGTAAATAGTAAACTTTGGAGGAGCAGGAATTTGGAGGTATCTAGGCTTGGGTGAAGACCTGAAGGCAGTGCATGATGGCGAGAGGAAGATTCGGTTGGGACGCGATAACTGAGGTATCAATCAGTCGAACCGTGCCAAAAGATTGTGCGAATTTCTAGTTGAAACCTGATCATCTTGCTTACTTGTAGGAGGAAGGAGCCAAATTTTACCAGAAAAGGGTTTTCTGAGTTCGTCAAATATGCAATTAACTAATTACATTAACCTACTAAATCCACCTTTATATGTACCTTATAGCAGCTGAATCATAATGGAGGGGCGCCAAGCAGATACAAGATACAATCATAATCAAATTTACTAACATTTAACCATTTGAGTTATATTTAATTATCTATTCAATTATACATGTGTAATTTCGATTAGTACAGTTTATTTACGAATTCATTAGGATGTAGGGAATCATAATAAATGACAAAGGGAAGTTAGCTCATTTAAATAAATTATTTAAAGTTAGATTTGCAAGAGAAAGACCAATACAGTTTGAAATTCAACGCCCTGTTTAGAATCAAAAGGTTACCACAAAAAATGAAAGTAATTAAAGTCCTATATCATAAATCAAAAAAATTACACAACGTTTGATGGAGTTTAATTACAACCTAAATACGAAAATAGTTACGTTCAAGGTCGTAAATAACGTATTAATTAGTTAAGTATATATATCTAAAGATATGTAGTACAAGGGAGCTTTAAGTCGCTTTCTGTATTTATCAGAGGAAATAAGGGTCCAATTTTTATGAAGGCTTGTGTGACGTAGGGGAGGAATTTTCCATACCTACTACACATATGCAAAGCCTTAAAAATTTAAATATCGATCAGAGCCAAGAGAAAGGTAAAAAGAATAATATATGAGCATGAAAACAAAATTATCACACTGTCTTGCCGAAGACCAGGAGAGTTATATAAGAATAATATTAAAGAGATGGAAGAAAAACAAGATTATCACGACTGGTGCTAAGTGCCCAGGAGTAAATAAATAAACAACGATAAAAGCGAAGATTATTACAGGCACTTCTAGTTTTGTATTCTTTATACCAGAAAAGACATTACAAAAGTAATAAAAGTAAAAGTTATAACTAAGCATTTTATTAATTTTGAATTAAAATAGTGAACAAAAATATTTTTGTTATTTGTTTTTGGGATGTTATGCCGTGTTGCGCTACGTCTTCCTTTAGCCAACGTTTCGGACAGCGTTACAGTTTCCATCATCAGGGCAGATGTGTGCCCATCGGAAAGGAAGGAGAGGAAGTTCGGGGAAGGAAAAGGGTATAGGGGGTGGGTAGGAATCTGGGGTCAGTGTATCCAGGAGTGACGGACCTATGAATCCATGCCTCCCACTGCGGTGCAAGGCGTTGTTCCGAGAGAGTACGGCTAAAGAAGTCAAAAGGACTCCCTCAACCACTCTCTCCCGATCCGGCCTGCCATCTGCATCTGCCAGATGCATCCATCCGCCGCCAAGACTCGGACAAACCTCGCCCCATGAACCCGGGCACCCCTGTTAAGTCACCAAACGTAGCAAACCACTAGGAGTGACCTATGGCTGAGGTGTTGGTTATCCAATAAATGGCTCCCGGGGCGGCGGTACCCATTCCCGCTTCCCAGATTAGAAAGTGTCTGGAGAAGTTACATTCCGTCTATTATAATTAATTAATTTATAAAAAAAGTTTTTTCTTGTTTAGAAATGTTATATTTTTTTAGGTTATACACATACTTTTATGCATTGCGATTGTCATGGTCGAGTCTTTCTAAAACCTTTTTAAATTTCTCAAAAAGGCGAGTAGGTTCTTTTGATATTTCTATTTAAACTTTGTGTCTCACAATGTTCCCTCTTCACACCTCTTTGTAAAAATATTCCTCTTGATCCGTGAATAAATTGACTCTTCCAAAAAGGATCCGACAACGGGCTCAATTGTTTGGCCGTTTCCATCTCGGCCAAATCTTAGCACTTTATCGAAGTCACAAAGCGGCGGATTGTCCTAAACCCTTCGCCACCTTCTGGTCTGCGAGGGTTCACAACTTTTAAGCCACCATTAACCTACTGCGGAGCTACTTCTTATAAACTGAATAAATTATGAATGGTCGACAACAAAAGCGAAAGAATCCTCTCCATTTAACAGGCTCTCCTTATACTCGGAGCTGTTTTGTTTCAGACGAATAAAATGTTTTAATGAATTAAAACTTTTCACTTAGAAAAACTTTTGGGGTGTGAAGTACCTTTCCTCTTTTTATTGGTTTCCAGGTGTTTTTTATAGCCTATTAATATATTCTAGAAAACAATATAATTATTTTGTTATGGAATTTCCTTCGTGAACTTTTTTATTTTTAGGGTACGTACTTTTAAATGCTTATGTACAAACGTATATAAATGATTTGCTTTTATATTATGATTATACTAGCTTTTGCCCCCGGCTTCGCTCGCATATTCGCTCCCTCCCCCCTCCCTAACCCTCCCCCTCCCCCTTTCCAGACCCGTTACATTCATGTTTCAAACAGCTCGCGTGCCACCTATTAAAACGTAACAATCAAACACGCACAGTTTCGCATTTATAATATTATATTAGTGTAGCTGTTGGCTAAGGTCAAAGTGTAGATTTTTACGCACCAGATTTAAATGTCCGGGTTAAATTTTCCCCACAGGAAAAACTAAACCCTTTCACACACTTTCCCAAATAATCATCTAGTCAAACCACGCTATGCAATTGCACTATATAAGTATTATAAATACAAAATAATACAAGAACAACATGTCAACCTACCAGAGACCAAATGAGAAAATAATTCACCGACTCCAGATATTTTCATATCAGAGGGTTCGGCTCTGTGGAATTCCTAATTGAACCTATAAATCCTACTGATCCCTCAACATTAATATATCCCTCATTTTTAATCCTACATGTATTTAAAATGACCGATTTTTTTTCATTTTTATATAATAATAATAATAATAATAATTTTTATTTTAGTAATTTGTACATTTAAGTTTACAAATTTCTAATTGATAATAATATTTCATATTCACTATATTTTTTCAAGTTTTATGTAGCTCCTACGATACATCTTGAACTTTCCAATTGGTGTGGACTTTAAAGTTTCTGGTAGTGTGTTATACAACTTCATTCCCTTGTACAGTTACACAAGAGTTACACAAGAAACTAAAAAAAATCCATACGATATACACATGTTAAGATTCTACAAAAGATATAGAAACATTTGCAAAAAAGTTATTACATATACAAAAGAAACCTACTACAAGAAAAAAATTGTAGATTGTAAACAAAATCCACGGAAAATGTGGCAAATAATTAATGAAATAACCAGTTCTAAATCTGCTACCATGACATCAATTGACGTGCTGAATATAAACAATGTCCCAAGGACATACGCTGATAATCCTGACCAAATTCTTGAATACGTCAATAAATTTTTCATAAATATAGGATCAAATCTAGCAAAGCAAGCTACACAATGTAATGACGATATACTAATAAATGAACCCCCTGAACAAGGAAAAAAACTCGAGTTTAAGCAAATTACAGCTGATGATATCAAAAACACAATTTCTTCTCTAAAATCAAATGTTTCTTCGGGGGAGGACTTAATCACAACCAATGCAATAAAATATCTCTGTAAAGAACTTATCATACCTCTAACATACTTAGTCAACCTGTCTATAACTGAAAGCATATTCCCTACGGCTCTCAAAAAAGCTACTGTTATACCAATTTTTAAACAAGGATGTAAAAATGACATAAACAATTACCGACCAATAAGCCTACTCAACACATTTTCAAAAATATTGGAGAAAAAATTAAAAAAACAACTCTTATCCTACTTAAGTATTATCGGAAACACAGTATGGTTTTAGGGAGAACTTAAGTACTAGTGACGCCGTAGAAAAAATTACAGATATGATCACTAAAAGTTTAGACAGTGGAGAAAAAACTTTGGCAATCTTCATAGACTTACAAAAGGCTTTTGATACAATAGACCACAAAATACTTTTTGCTAAACTTACAAAAATTGGTATGACAAATACAACACTAAACTTGCTAAAAAGCTATATGATGGAGCGTACACAGAGCGTTCAAATTAATAAGAGAAAAAGCGAACCTCTCCTAATCAACCATGGCGTACCGCAAGGAAGCGTACTAGGACCAATATTGTTTTTGATATACATCAATGATATCTGTAACCTAGAAACAAGAGGAAAAATTATTAGTTTTGCTGATTACACAGTAATTTTATTTAACGAAAAAGATTGGATAAATACTTACAAAGAAGCGGAACACGGGCTTAGTCTCCTGCAAACCTGGCTTAAAAGAAATTCCCTCACGCTTAATGTTAATAAAACAAAATATCTTACATTTTCTATAACAGCCAGAGGGCAGCCGTTGGAGGACTTAAATCTCAAATTACACACATGCCAAGGAATTTATCAACAAAATCTAGGCTTATCATGCCTCTGTCCCACTATAGCACACTCCAAAAGCATCAAATGTCTTGGAATTGAAATTGATGATAATCTCCGATGGAACTCACAAATTGACGTAATTACAAAAAAACTAACCAGGTACATATACTTCTTTAGAAACATTCGTAATATCCTCAACATAATCGATATTAAAAAAGTATACTATGCTTTGTGTCAATCACAAATAGAGTACGGTATAACTGGATGGGGGTCTGCTTGAGCACTCACACAGAGCGACTCAATATAGCCCAAAAAGGATTACTAAAGACAATACTGAAAGTTCCGCTTAGAACTCCGACGGAAGAAATATTTAATAACTTTCAAGTCTTCAATGTACAGAAACTTTATTCAAAAAATATTTTATTTAAACTGAAAAAAAACATATATGTATACTCCACTGCCCAACATAAATACTCAACCAGGGCAGTAAGCAATAACATCCTGGTTACTCCCAGTTTGAACACATCTTTTGGACAGAGAAATAATAAATTCCATGCTATGAAATTATACAATGCTCTACCAGATCAAATCAAAAATATAAAGGAAATGAATATATTTAAAACAAAAGTAAAAACATGGCTGAGAGATCAAAGTGATAATAAAATTACAAACATCATGAAGACGATATACAGACAATCCATAACCAAATACAAATATTTAAAAAAAACTACAGGCCACCTCAGAACAGGAAATCCTAGTGAGGAGGTCTGTGAAAAAAAAAAGAATCTATACTTATACTATAGTTTGTACATACATGTACAAACCTTGCTATTGAAACTAATAATAAATAAAATAAAACAGTAAACTGTTCTGCGTATTCGCTTTGTCCTTTTTTTGTAGCCTAATTTCCTTGCACGTCCTTGTGTTATATCTGTGAATGTCTTTATTGTATAAAATTTTATTTGAGAAGTATTTTGGTAACGTGTTGTTCAATATTTTGTGGATAAATACCATCGTGTTCAAGGTCAGCATCTGTTTCACGGTCAACCAATTTAGTTCCTTTAACATTTTAATTATTTTTGAAAATCTGTTTCGTCGAAGAATTATTCTCATTGCCCTGTTTTGGAGAATTTGTAACTTATTTTGTTCTCTTTCGTTACAAAGGAAAAGTATACTTGAGCAGTAGTTGAAGTGAGGAGCAATAATTGAATTGTATATGGTGATTGCAGTTTTTCTAGAAATTTTTGGCCGAATTCTTCCAAAAAAGATATCTTTTTGCCAATTTTCTTTTGGGTGTATTCAGCATGTCTATTGAAGTTTAGTTTGGAATCTAATATAACTCCTAAGTATTTCATTTCAGTAACATTTTCAATAATTTCACCATCAATTTTAATTTTGCTTTCACTGGATGTCTTCTTGTATCCAATCACCATATATTTTTTTTTTTTTATTATATAAATTCTTTGACAAATCTAATATGCCTAAATTTTGAATCAGAGACCTAGGTATAATGCCAGTATAATGTAGGTATAATGCCAGCCGAAATAACAAATGGTAATATTTTTATAGTCTGAGAATGCCAAATTCTCATCTCATTTCCTAAATCTGTATATTTTCTAATTTTTTCAGAAACAGTTTTTTGAATATTACAGGAATTTGGAAGAGCTACATCAATGATATAAGTTATTTTTTTAAAACTATATCAGGTCTATTATCACAGGTCTACAACAAAAATGCTGTCTGGATGTTTTCAGCTGATTTCTATGTATTTAGGTGTTCTGAAAACTAGAAAAATACTCAAAAAATTCCAGAACGTCAGGTTATTTTGCAAAACGGTATACATATATATACATACAGATATAGATAGTATATACAATACTGAGCTCTGGCAATAAACATTTCATTCCTAAACCATTCATCCGATTGCGATGAAACTTTTGGGATATGATGTGTGCATGCCCGCGGTGGTTTCTGTATACAATAGTGAGCTATGGCATCATGAAATTACGAAAAATTAATTAATTAAATAAAAATTAATCGCAGAAATGTATGTACGCGCATAACTTTTGAACCACTGAGGACAAGGTTTGCATAAAACTACTGGTGAGCTCTGGCATTATGAAATTTGCACAAAAAAATTGCAATAGGTGGCACGCGAGCTGTGAAGACTGAATGTACCGGGACTGAATGTATGGAATGTGGGAGGGGGGAGGGGAACTCGGGTAGGGGGTTAGAGGGAGAGGGGGAAGGGAACTAGAGATCTGGGAAGGTAACCTGAATTTTTAGGCAATAACAAATACCTCGAGAGTGTTTTCTCTTGGGGTAAAAATAATCTCGTTGAATTTAATGTTTCAGAGACCCAATCTTGTCTGATTATGTCTAAAAGGGATCGAAATGAAAATCTAGTCTCTTTCACCGGAAGCAATCTTCCGAACAGGCCCTCCATTAATATGCTTGGTGTAACCCTAAGTGACCAGCTCAGGTATGGGGGCTCCATCGAAGCCAGAGTAAAGTTAGCTTCTCAAAAGCTGGGCGTACTGTACAGGGCCAGCAGATACTTTAATAGTACACAACTGCTAACCTTGTACAAATCACCAGTACGCCCCACGGTTGAATTTGGCAGCCATCTCTGGTCTGGAGCTCCAAAATACCTGAAAAATACCCTCGACACTGTGATAGTTTGATAGATGATGGTCCGTTTGATAGATTCTCCCATCTTAACAGACGGATTGCAATCTTTAGAGCACAGGCGTCGGGTGGGAATGCTATCCTTGTTCTACCGGTATTACAATGGAAGGTGCTCCGAGGAACTAGCATCATTGATCCCTTCGGCACCGGTGCATAGTCGGGAAACACGCCAAACGCGTTCCCAACATTTGTACACGGTTGACATTTGTCACATGAGAACGGGTCGTTTCTTCGACTCGTTCTTGTGTTCAACAGCTCGGCTGTGGAATGATTTGCCGGCCTCTGTGTTTCCTCCTTCCTACAACATGGGTCTCTTCAAGACCAATGTTCATTCCTTCCTCTCCTCAAAAAGACCCTCCACACAGCATCCCAGATGACATAGGCCCTGAGGGAAATTATTTTCCTCAGGGCCTCCTGTGTGGAGTTAATGTAAAAAAAAAAAAAAAAAAGACCCTAACTACAAACAAATCGTTAAAGGCATTTCAAGCGTTAGGTTGCCTAATGAGTTTAAAAGTACATTTTCTTCATTCCCATCTAGACTACTTTCCATAAAATTTAGGATATGTGAGTGAAGAGCAAGGTGAACGATTTCACCAAGATATTAAGGAGATGGAAAAAAGATACCAGGGAAGATGGAGCATCTCAATGATTGCAGACTACTGTTGGACGCTTCAGAGAGACCTTCCAGATTTCAAATTATTTATTTATTTATTTATTCTTTCAAAAACATTACAAAATTAAAAAATTTTATGTGTATTTTAAAAACAATTGTAAGAGTATTACATTAAACATAAATGGTAGAATGGTAGGCTAAAAACTATACAAGCATTAATAGAGCTTGCCTTTTAAAAGCAGCTTCACTAACGCTAAATATGTCGATATCCGAATTAATTCTATTCAACAGCAAGATTGCTCTCCCGACCGGCATGACCATTGGCAAGTTAGTCCTGCTTCCTACAAGCGAAAATGTACGAAAAGGAGTCTCACTGGGAAAAATAAATGTGTTTAGTGCTTACTCATCAATATATTTTAGATAAAAAAATAAGTTTTGTTACGCAATTATAAATTTAAAAATTTTTTTTGGTCTTTTATCTTTTATTTTAAGATGATAACTTGTTTAACATAGATACCTACATTGTCAGAAAACGTGATGTTCTGTGACAAAATGAAAGTCATTTTTGGATTCAGCACACCCAAAAACATAAAAATTACGCAAAAAAACCAAAACAGCTCTCAATTTTTATTTTTTTGTAGACCTGTGTTATGACTAATTGTTCTGCCTAATAGTATAGTTTTATCATAATACATTTTATAAAATTCAATTTCTAAAAATGAATTTGGTTCATATTTATAATAAGGTACTATATTACGGTAGTCAATCAAGTAATGTTTAATTACCAAACTTTGGTGGAATATTTTTAAAACCGGATTGTGCCTAAATGTATACTCGGACGGCGCTAATATAGAACATCCCGATATAATATGTTCTATAGTTTCCGGAAAAGCCAAACACTACTTATTTTATACATATTTGAATTTTTACTATCAAAGGAATCTCCATAGTAACCTCAACAAATAACATAATGACAGCGCACGTCAAACAATTACTTAGCGCTTTGCTTTTCGTTCAGACAATAAATGTGTAATAATTAATTTCATAACGCCAGAGTTTACCAATATATTCAGCCTATATTAGTTGCAAATAATGTAGGTTTCTGTAAGTGAAAGAATTTTTAAAGTCCATTCAGTATTTATTGCGTGAAAGAGTAACAAACCTCCGTACATCCACACATCCATACAAAACTTTCTCCTTTATAACATTAATAGGATGATTTAGGGGACACTCGAGGAAGACATGGCACGACTAAGTGAATCAGATACTAGAGAAGAAACGGGAATAATGAACGAGGCAAGGAGTGTGTGCCAAGATCGAGTTGTTTGGCGGTCCGTCCTCTCTGCCTACCCCTGCGGGGAAACGGCGTGATGGTTAGTTAGTTAGTTATATGATTTTCTAATGATTAGTTAAAAATTTCAATCAGAAATTTGTTGTGATTTTAATGCGTTTTATTAAACTCTCTGAACGCCGCCGTTGGCGCCAACAAAAAACTGTCAAAAGAAGCGAAGTTAGCCGTCCATAATGGAGTGTTGGTACTTACTCAGATATATGGCAGTGAGGCATGGAACTGGCAGAGGAAGGATGAAAGTAGATTGAATGCTGTAGAAATGAGATCCCTCAGGCGTGCGTGTGGTAAAACCATGTACGATCGTGTTAGAAATGTGGAGATCCGCGAAGAATGCAAGGCTGATGTAAGCGTAATGAGTAAGATTAAGAAAGGGACGCTCAGATGGTTTGGTAGAGCGAATGAACGAGGAAAGGAGTGTAAGGAGAATATATGACGCCAATGTGAATGGTAGAAGAAGTCGGGGACGCCCGAGGAAGACATGGCACGACCAAGTGAATCAGATACTTGAGTCGGGCCATGTGAAGAGTCGTAATAATAGAAGAGCATGTATGAGACGATGTATGAATGTGAACGAAGCAAGGAGTTTTTTTTTTTTTTTACATTAACTCCACACAGGAGGCCCTGAGGAAAATAATTTCCCTCAGGGCCTATATCATCTGGGATGCTGTGTGGAGGGAGAGCCAAGATCGAGTTTTTTGGCGGTCCGTCCTCTCTGCCTACCCCTGCAAAGAAACGGCGTGAGGTTAGTTAGTTCAAATGGATATCAAGAGTAATGGAGGGTAGCAAATGTAGAATCATGCAAAGTCCAGTATTTTAAATATAGTGTCCTCCGCGTGCAACATCATATCTTCTCCAAGCATAAACTTTCTAATAAATGTGTGTTTACCGGAAGTCACCAGCCAGGTAAGTATGTTTTCTGTATCTGTTTGTAAATAACAAAATTAGATAGAGCCTAAGAAATCACAATAAATTATACAGCGCCCTTTAGTGATTTTTCATAAAAACGGTGCTCTACAAACTTATTATTATTATTGAAATAGCTAATTATAAGGATAGTGTATCGAACATGTCGTAAGAATCCATGTGCATCTAACGAGTGCGCGAAAGCTTTTGACAACCATGGAAATTCAAGAATGGAATTTACGCTCCCACAGAGTACCATGCCGCCAGCACGACAATCTGAGAGCTGCTATTGGCTAGCGGAATAATGTGCATGTGGTGCCCCTTCCAAATGACTTGTCTACAACGCTATTATGTCCTTTAACTAACTAATCAATTGAAAACATAAATGAAATTGATAATGAATACATGCAGCAGCCTCATTGGACTGGAAAACACATCTGAATAACCACCTAATGCTTCCACAAGGGACTCCAGACAGCAATTATCAACGCCAAGGAAATGGCTGACTATTTACGTCACCCCCACCATGCGACCAGCCGAGCCACTATTAACACATTATATATCACACATAATTTTAACACAGCTGACTTCCAATCGTAGCGACCAGGGAAATTACCTAAAACAAGTACCTTAGAAAAATTAAGGAGGTTCTGTCCCCCAAAAGTCCGACCTGAGTTTGCCCTATAAAAATAGAAGTCAAACCGGTAGGAAGTCAGTTCAAAACTATCAGCCAAGAAGAAACAATACCTACTCAAGATACCAACAGTCTCCAAGTTCAAACCTCTTTTCAAGTGTTTTAATCAGTCTTAGATTCAGTTTACCTCTCCCAGTATCCCAGTAACCTAAAAACCCCAGTCTCCCACAGTCTCCAAAGTGAAAAATATTTATTTTAATCCAGTACTCAAATCAGTTTTGCAATTATACCTAGAAGCATTTTTTGTCAAAGTAGTAAATTCATTTAAAAGACCAGTGGCGTTCCAAAATCCACTGGCGTACCAAACTCCATTGGCGTGTCATTGTGGCCAGCTCCCTATTATATTTAGTTTATGTACAAACGTCTAGTACATTTGGTCCTTCGAGTCGGATCTACACATAACACGCCTTCAGTCTTACCCAGTGGAAATGCCGTCTCTTCGCAGTGGCCGTAAGACCCTGACATCTTCCGAAACATCGCTGTCTAAACCTAACGCCCCGGGAACAAGCCGAAACATGCCAATGGCACCCCGTCGGACCCCGGACCCACGCACCGTAGACATCGATGAGACGCCATCCAGCGGAACCCGCCACGATCTATCTGGTGCGAACCCTGCCAGGAACCCTGACCTCATCACTCTTGACCAACCTGCTCCAGAATGTGTCGCCGAGAGCCTCCACGGATCCAACAGTAAAAGCAGCGAAAGAACTTCTGAATCAACTGAAGACTCCCTGCGATTGCTGCGCCGAGAGATGCGCATCCGGGACAGACGTCACGCCAAGCAGACAGCCAATCTGCTCGTAGCCCTGAACGCTGCAACACGCCAAGCAGTCAAACAACCTACCCAGGAGCCCGCACCAACCAGCCCGACCCTGCGAGCCAACCTCGGTCAGGCAGTAATTCAAACCCAGGCACCAACCGGCCCGTCTACGAACGAGTTCGCAACGAGATATGCCACTCGAGTACACACGTCAGACGGCCCGTCTACCGGAGAGTTTGCAACGAGATATGCAACAACTCAAGTACACGCACCAACCGGCTCTTCTACTAATGAGTTCGCAACGAGATATGCCACTCAAGTACACAAGCCAGCCGAAGAGTTTGCAACGAGATATGCAACTATTCAAGTGCATGCACCAACCGGCCCTTCTACTAATGAGTTTGCAACGAGATATGCCACTCAAGTTCACAAGCCGGCCGAAGAGTTTGCAACGAGATATGCAACTACTCAAATGGACACACCAGCCGGTCAGCCTACCAATGAATTTGCTGTAACCGATCCAACCGGATACGCCGCCGCCGCCACCCAAGAGTACACACTACTGACGGGCCCTGCGAAGAACATCCCTACGGCCGAATACAGCCATATCGGACCCGAGCGCCCACTTTACAACACAGCAGGGTACCAGCATCAGCCAGCCTCCTCCGGCCAGGATTCCCCATTATTTACACCACCGCACACAGCCAATCAGACAGCACGGCACACCCGAGAATGGTTGCAGCATGGCAACGACCCACTGGCCCAGATCGCCTCTGTGATGGCAGCGGCGCTTCGCTCTTCCAGAACGCAAGATAGCCCCCGCACATTAGAAGATGATTCAAGAATGGCTGCCCTCATCGCCAGGCAATCCACAGCAAAAGATTTGCCTACCTTCTCCGGAGACCCCCTTGAGTGGCTCACCTGGAAGGCACAGTACGCTCAATCCACCGCCACCTGCCAAATGACTCCGAGCGAAAATCTCATTCGGCTGCAGCGCGCCCTCAAAGGCAAGGCACGAGATACCGTGGGTCCCCTACTAATGGATCCTGCGCAAGTCCCAGAGATTATCAGCTTCCTCGAGCAGCGATACGGCAGCGCTAACTCCATAGCAAAATTTATGCTAGACAAGGTTAAAAAACTACCTTACCTCACGACCGAGGTATCACTCGAGAACCTGGCAGATTTCTCCGGGACGGTACAAAACCTGGTGGCATCTCTCCGGATCCTGAAAACCGAAGGTTATCTCACCAATCCTGCATTAATGAATGACGTCACTGACAAAATGCCAAGTTCCCTGCGTCTGGCATGGCTAATCGAGATCCGCAAACAACACGCTCCGGCCACCATAACCCAGCTCGCTACCTTTCTGAAAGAGGTGTCAAACGCAATTCCAAACAGTGGGATGGTGGACCACATACGATCTCGACAACGCCGTGAACAAATACATGCCGGGTACCAGGAGGAAGAAGAGAGTGATCGCATGCGACTTCTACCGAGCCATGAGCAAATACATGCCGGACATCAAGAAGAAATCAGGGATGGCCCAAAAGAAAAGATTGCCCCCATAAAACGCAAAGTAAACGAGGAACATACTTACCCTGGACCAAGCCGAAAAAGAAAAACAGCTGATGAAAGCTGCGCCCAATGTGGCGGCGATCATAAAACCCGCGAATGCAAAGAATTCGCAGCCAAAGATGTTGAACTCCGATGGGAAACTTTACGCATGGGAAGATTATGCCGCAAGTGCTTAGAAAAACACCACTCACGAAGCTGCAAAATAAACCAATGGTGCAAAGTAGGGGATTGCAGATCCCCACACCACCCCCTGCTACATAATCCCGAGTTCGTACGAAAAAGCGCCGTAGAAAATGTCAACTTGTGACGCCAGGACTCCGGACAGAGAGTACTATTAAAAATTACGCCAGTCATATTAAGCGCTCCAAACAAAGAAGAAGTGTCAGTGTTCGCTCTCCTGGATGAAGGATCCACAGTAACACTTGTCGACACTGACACCGCAATATAAGTCCGAGCAAACGGCCCAGTTCACGGACTGCGAATCCACGGCGCGAAAGGAATGTGCACCTCCGACAATCTCTCCCAACGAGTGAGACTAAGAATACGAGGTGCAGGCAACAGTAATACATTCCACATATCTGCCAGTACAATAAGCAACCTCAACCTGCCGGAGCAACAGACCCAAGAAAGGTCGGTCGTCCCGAAGCTGCTAATAGGCCAAGATAACGCTCGTTCGCAAGTTCGTGAATGCAATGATACTACGCGAATAGCATCACGCACCGCACTAGGATGGATCGCTCATGAGGGAGTCAACCCCAGAGATAATAACACGACCACCACTTTGGCACTACAACCAGAAACGGCCGCAGACATACAGTTGAGGGAGCTAGTAAAAACCAACTTCGCCATCGACTCCCTCGGAGTAACATCAGCCACCAGAGTCAATGCAAGCGAACAACAGGCAATTGCACTTATAAATGCAACTACCCGTCCTCTTCCTGTAGGAAGGTGGGAAACCGGTCTACTATGGCGCAATCCAGAAGCCACGTTACCTGACAATCGGCAGTGTGCGCTGAAACGACTTCTGTCCCTGGAGAAAAAGCTAGAAAAAGTCAAAAATCTAGCAGTGGTCTACAACGACAAAATAAATCAACTTATCAACAAAGGCTATGCCAAGAAGTTATCAAGCCATGAAGCTTCCACCACCACACCTCGCAAATGGTACCTGCCCCACTTTGCAGTAATAAACCCAAATAAGCCAGGAAAAATCAGAGTGGTGTTCGATGCCGCAAGCCGATGCCGAGGAACCTCCCTCAACGACCAGCTGCTTACTGGTCCTGACCTGCTGTCCTCCCTCCTGGGGAATATAATACGCTTCCGGGAAGGAAACATCGCTATTGCTGCAGACATCAAAGAAATGTTCCTGCAAATAAAAATAAGGCGAGAAGATCAGTCGTCCCAGCTATTCCTGTGGAGGACATCACCCCATCACGAACCAGACACCTATCAAATGTCATCGATGATGTTCGCAGCCACCTGTTCCCCAAGCAGTGCCAAATTCGTCCGAAATAAAGTGGCTGAAACATACGAGCACGAGCACCCGGCCGCCGCAAAAGCCGTACGCACCAAGTTCTACCTAGATGCAGCAGACACACCCAATGAAGCTGCTGCACTCGCCCAAAGTGTAAGTGCCCTGCTCGCGAAAGGAGGGTTCCACTTGACAAATTGGGCGTCCAACAGCCCGACGGCCCTAGCTAGCGTACCTATAGAAGACCGTGCCAGCTCCACGATACAAATCAGCAGCGGAGGTCCGGAAACAGAGCGAGTGCTTGGTTTAATCTGGGACCCCACCACAGACCGCTCCCTGTACTCATTTCGTGAGGCAATCTCCCACGACACGGCCACACAACCTACCAAGCGGCAACTATTATCCATAGTAATGAAGATCTTCGACCCAGTCGGCTTCGTTGCCTGCCTTACCATCAGATCTAAGATGCTACTGCAAGCAGTGTGGCGCTCAAGCGTCGGCTGGGATGAACCCATTGCCCCTGAACACGCCCAGAGATGGACAGACTGGCTAAATCTGTTGCACACGAACAGCATCTCAATCCCGAGACGTTGCCTCTACAACAAACTAAACAACGTAACACTACACCTTTTCTGCGATGCATCGGAGCAAGCTTGCTGTGCCGTGGCCTACTTCACCGAAAAAATAGATGGATCCTTACGAGTAACATTCCTTGCAAGTCCTTGTAAATGCAAGGTAGCGCCACTGAAGCCTCTCTCCATTCTACGCCTCGAGCTTCAAGCCGCCCTCATAGCAGCGAGACTAGCCCAGACGATCCAAAAAGAAAGCAAAGCCCTGATATCCTGCACCTGCTTCTGGACAGACTCCACAACTGTACTATGCTGGTTACGCACCGACCCGACCCAACCCAATCTCCAGATGTCGGGGAGAATCTCGTTTTTAGGCATACATTGAAGAGATGACATTATGGTGGTATTAAAAGGTCGGAACAACCCTTTAGTATAAATGTTGGAATATTGTCAGGACCGATGGAGTGAGGTTTCTTTAAATTTGAGAGTGCCTCCTTAACATCTTTTTCTGAAATACTGACCTGGGGTCCTAGCATGGTCGATCGATATAGGTTTTATCGAAAATGTCGGTTACTTGCCATCGCTCCCGAGCACGACTGCAGGCCGCTAACGAATAAACAATAGTTTACAATGACTAGGGGTTTCTAATATATTTGACGTAAACTGTTGTTTATTCGTTAGCGGCCTGCAGTCATGCTCGGGAGCGATGGCAAGTTACCGACATTTTCGATAAAACCTATATCGATCGACCATGCTAGGGGGCCAGGTCGAATGAGGGCCCAATCTGTACAGTGTGAAGTGTAGAGTCAATATTGAGAGTTGGTTGAACATTTTTGTACACAGATGAAAAAAATGTAGCAAAACTATTAGCGATTTTATCATCAGTAGTCAATTTCTCTCCGTCAAAAATCATAGACTTAAATGATTGGTGGATTTTTTTAGATCCTTAATATACTTCCAAAACTGTTTGGGATCGATAGACAATTTTTCTTCCATTGAAGTTACATGATTTTTAAAAGCTTCACTGATTTCACGTTTTACGATGGAGCGATAGGCTGAAAAGCTAGTATAGTCCGAGTTGTGACGAGTTTTTTTCCATTGCTTATGAAAAATATGTTTTATTTTAATATTTGAAATAATACTATTGGTGTACCACTTAGGATATACTCTGTGTGCCGTAGTGCGAAGTGTGGAAATGGGTATACACTTATCGAATATATTGTAAATTGAATTGTAAAAATTTTTACATAATGCATTTATATCTATTGAACTTTGGCAGACCAGTTGCCATGAACATTCAGAAAGCAATTCATATATAAGGGGAAATTACCTTTGTTGAATCTCCGGGCGTTTATGGTTCTAGCTCCATGATAGGAGAAAACTTCTATTGGACTTTGGTTTAGACATGAACTTGAACCACCTGAGTGAGCCTCACTAATACTTACAGATAAAGCAGGGTGGTGCTTGTCTTCGTTTGTAATAGGGTCCTGACATGTAATGTATGCTTATTTATGGATAGGTACCAAGCACATTGTGGTGTAACTTACTTACCTTATTGAAATGTGGTTAAGTTGTTTTCACAATATGTATTATTATTTACACGCCCACAAGATTAGGTTAGGTTTTATCTAT
Organism: Limnephilus rhombicus; assembly: GCA_929108145.2. Lineage (NCBI taxonomy): Eukaryota > Metazoa > Arthropoda > Insecta > Trichoptera > Limnephilidae > Limnephilus > Limnephilus rhombicus. Next base: position 55,796,013 of record OV815276.1, read on the forward strand.
ACACGTTATCCGGAAACTCATAATACAATTGGGAAACTGGTGAATCTACATCACACGTAGAACCCAAAAAGTCTGAGCATTTCAAAAATTTTTTCAAACTTTTTTTCAGCAACCAAAGCGTTTAAAAACTTTTAGCCGGGTCTTCGAAGTGGGTACTTTTAAATACAGCTGATATTACTTAATCCCCTAGCAACCGATTTTTCCCAAATTTGACCTAAAATATTTCTAACTTTGGACTCGATTTACTCGAAAACGAAAGCTCAAATCAAAAAAGTAATAATACTCAATCGACTCCAATGTAGATTTACCAGCTGCCCGCTTGTACTGAGAGTTTCCGGACACCATGTATTAATGCTCTAAGACAGGGGTGCTCAAACTTGAACTGCTGGCGATCTACCTAAATATTATTAGACTCCGATCGATCGACTCCAACAGGTTGTAGCGCGGGGGAGGGTAGAAATCATTTTTTTAAATTGCGACCTCATTTTCTACTAAAAGTTTATTACTGCTCTTGGAAATTGGGAATGGTATCCATATAATAGGATTTCGCATCCTCATCACACAAGGCAGGTTTTAATTTAAAATCACTTCTGCGGAAGATTTTTGAAATAATAATTACGCACGGAACAGACAATTTCTCAGAATTTTGCGGCATATGGCATGCAACTCAAATGCAAAGCTTCACTCGGTTTACGGTAAATTTGCAACTTGTTATTTAATTTATCGTTATAAACACAAAACTGGTTCAAACTAAATCTGTATGCGTTGAATTAAAACTACACTCAGAACATGAAAATGTATTTTTTTATTCTGGTAGCACATGCAGACTATGGCAACAAACATTTTATAACTGCATTTCGAATAAGATAATGTTTTCCTTCAAAATGTGTCAGCAAATGAATCCACAACGGTTATTTTACATTTTGAACACAAAACTGATTTAAATTAAATCTGTGTCCGGCGAATTAAAACTACACTCAGAACATAAAAATGGTTTCTCTTGGATTCTGGCAGCACATACATTGTCTGCAACTTGAATTTTATGACTGCACTTCGAATAAGGGCGTGCTCCGGATTATACCAAAGGGCAACGGTAAGCCGAAGACGGACATAGGAGCTTATAGGCCTATAACATTATTGCCAATTCTAGGTAAAATATTGGAAAACATCATCAAGCACCGTCTACACCTCACCTTAACGCCGCCCTGCGATCTTCAACTCGGCTTTGTCCCCAGCAAATCCACGGAGCACGCCATTAAATATGCGCTTGAATGGGTGAGGATATGCCAAAAGAGGTACGTCAGAGGCATCTTCTTGGATATCTCGGGTGCCTTTGATCACGCGTGGTGGCCGATGATACTGATAAACTGAAAAGCAGGAATTGCCCGCGTAAACTGTTTGAGATTATTAGTGACTACCTAAGTGGTAGGACAGTCATCATAGGGCAGGGGGATGTTTTAATCACTCGAACAGTCGACATGGAATGTCCGCAGGAGTCGGTCCTCGGACCCGACCTGTGGAAAATCTTGTTCGACGACTCCTCCAGGTTGCCCTTGCCTGAAGGTTGTATATCGGTCGACTACGTAGATGACAAATTGTTTTTGATCTCTGGGGACAGTAGAAGGGAAGTGAAATCTAAGGCTGAAGAATGTTTACAGGTGATCCTTGAATGGGGACAGAGAAATAGACTGAACTTCGTTCCCCACAAGACCGTGTGAACTCCTTATGAAGGGCATGCTCAGTCGAGGCAAGAACCCCTTCATCAGAATGGGAGGCTCACCCATCCGATTTGCAGAAAACACCAGGTATTTAGGCGTAATTTTGGACAGATTTTCCTCGTTCCTAGCCCACGTCAAGAACGCCTCCGACAGGGCCCAGGCCCTGTTTAAGAAACTGAGAAGACTCTCAACTGCCGAGTGGGGATTGCGCTCTCCGGCGATTCGCCTGCTGTACAGAGGGGTATATGTGTCGCAAGTCTCGTATGCTGCCTCTGTGTGGGAGCATCGCTTGGATAACGTCTTGATAAACTTGGCTCTTAAACGGGGTCAGCGGACTCCCCTGTTGGCGCTCTTGGGCGCTTATAGGACTGTGGCCTCAGATGCATTACCAGTTCTGGCCGGCGTTCTGCCGATTGACTTTGAAATTAGGGAAATATTGACCAAAAAGGAACTTATTAGAGGCAGGGCTGCTGTCCACCTGGGAGTCGAGTTGACACCGGGAGGAATAGGGGCCCTCCCTGGCTTGCTCAAAGCGATGCGTGAGAGGACGCTGAGTGTATGTCAAGAGCGATGGGATAGGTCGACGAAGGGCAAATGGACTTTCTCCTTCTTTCCTTCAGTTAAATTCAGAATGGAAGGGGCATACATTAAACTAGATCACTACATGACGCAGATGCTTTCTGGGCATGGGGAATTCAGAGGTCGGCTTCATAGCTTGACCCTCCCTCCTCACCCAAACTGCGCATGTGGTGATACTAACCAAGACACTAAGCACATTCTGTGACACTGCGAGTTGATGAAGGAAGCACGAGAGGAAATATATAAAGAGAGCTTGAAAACTCAAACATCTAACTATAGGCCCATTTCTGTCCTACCGATTCTATCAAAAATATATGAAAGAGTAATATACGATAGGCTAGACATCTTTCTGAAAAAAAAATCATTTCTATATGCCAAACAATACGGTTTCAGAAAAAAATCTAATACTCTCTCTGCAACTAATGATATTATAAATAAACTTAGAACTAGCATAGATAATAAAAACTATGTCATAGCAATTCTCGTAGACCTTCAAAAAGCCTTTGACACCGTAGGTCATGAAATACTGATAAAAAAATAGAAAAAACAGGTGTAACCGGTCCAGCTATCAAACTAATAAAATCCTATCTGTCCAACAGAAAACAATGTGTTAACATAGGAGATAAAAACAGTCAACTCGAGAGTATAAACTACGGAGTTCCTCAAGGATCAATACTGGGGCCACTTTTATTCCAAATATACATAAATGACATCTGTCAGCTAAAACTACACGGTGAAATTTTCTTATACGCAGATGACACGGCAATTTTTTACTTCGGCAAAAACTTAGAAAGTCTATTAGAACAATCTCAAACGGATCTTAATGTACTAAACGATTGGCTAATAAAAAATATATTAACAATAAATATTAATAAAACCGGTTACATGATCTTAAGCTCACCTAAAAGAATAAAACCATCGCATAAACCATTACAAATAGAAGAAAGAGACCTACATATCCTAGATAGCGAAAAATACCTGGGCTTATATATTGATAAACATTTAACATTTAAACAACACGTAGAAAAACTAAAAACAAAAATCATCCCACTAATTGGTGTATTTGGTAGAATTGCTCATCTTCTACCAACAGAGGTAAAGAGGGGCTTATACTTTAGCTTAATCCAGTCCCACCTAAATTATTTAATGGAAATATGGGGAAACACATACATTACGTACTTAAACAACTTACAAATAATACAGAACAAAGTTATTAAAAAACTCTTCAACTATAACCCAGACACTCCCACAAAAAAACTATACCAGGAAATGAACCTTTTGAAAATAAAAACATTGTACGAATATAACATATGTCTTTTAATCTACAAAATACAAAATGGACTTATACACACAAACACAACATTTATAAAAACATCACAAGTACACGAACATTATACTAGACAACACAATAAATTGTACACAAATACTGTCAAGACTGAAAGTGGCAAGAGAAGTATTGGTCACGAGGGAGTTCATATATATAATCTCCTTCCAGATAGCCTAAAAACGGAAAATAACATAAAAACCTTAAAAAAAAAACTATTTAAACTCAAAATGTTGGAACAAAATTAAAAATATTACTTCTTACTACTGTACTATATATGCTCTGTATTTAAGTTAAGAAAGTGAAATATTATATTTATTTTAACTTAATAATAATAAAAATAAAAAAAAATAAAATAAAAATGTTGGATGGCTTGCGCGGAATAACAAGACCAGCGTGTAATGCTGACCTTGTGTCCAACAAAGAGAATTTCGAATGCTTGAAAAAGTTTTCCAAGTCCTGGGTAGAGAGATGGCCTGTACTTAGAGTCGCCGACCTGGACAAAATTTTATTCATCTTTGTTTCAGGTGCTACACGTATTGCTCCCGTCTTCTTCGGTCCTCCCCGATTACTCTTTATTTAGTGAATATGCTTTGAACTATCTATAATATAACTTATGTGACCTATAAATTACTGATTACGTTTGACTATTTTTTTTTCTTCTCTGGTCTCTGCTAACAATGATTTATGTTTTTACCTCGACAGGTCATCTTGGTGAGCGATGGTAGTGATGACACTATCGCTTGATACATTATCACTCTGTACTTATTCTGTAATTATTTTTCACATGTATAAATGCTCTTATTATTTTCTATTTTTCTTGATTAGTTTTGGTTTCCATTCTTTGGTGGCACAACTGAACTGTGCATGTTATGTATCATCGTTCCCCCATAGAAAGGAGGTGGGATAGACCCTGTCCATGCACATTGCCAGGCAAACACACACCGGAGCGGTCTTCCCGCGATCCGCCCGCGCCTCCCCCATCGACATGCGTTAGCCTGAGGCGTAGCCGTGCGGTCTCGATGTCCTTCCGTCCCCCCTCCGGTAACCCGACGCTCATCTTTCCTCAAGGTCTTCAAAAACTTCCCCTTCTCTCCCAAGTACATTTCTTCGAGGCAAAATCGGGGAACCGGCTAAAGGACGCGGACTTCGAGCATCTTCTGCGGTTGGGCCGATAGCTATACGCATTCTCATTGAGACTGCCCGGTGGTCTATGGAATACTTTCTCTGGCTTTTCTTTTTATATATTTTATTTTATTTCCGCTACTATAGTAATTACTTACATTATAACATAATCATATAACTGTTTTTTCCTCATTACTTATTTTATTTACAGAAGGTTTCTTCGACTGGTCACAGCCGTTATTTTTATTTTTCTTTTTCTTTTACTAACACTATTATCTCTTTTTGATGTTACCTATTTCAGGTGAATTATTCCACGGGCTGCTACTTCTATTTATCTTTTGTATAATGTTAATATAAGTACTTGCATACTGCTTACTAAACCCGTATGCATCGACATTGGAGGGTCTAGAGTCGTTCAAATAAATGTAGCTTCATTAAAAAAAAGGAGAGTCTTGACGTGTGCGGTGAAGGAGAAAACCATATGTTTCCTTATAACGCCGATGGGAAAGTGGTGGGTCCCCTCCAATGCACTTCGAATAAGAGAATGTTTGCCTTCGAAATATTACAACAGAAATTTTACATTATGAACTGGATTAAATTAAATCTGTGTGCAGCGAATTAAAACTATACTTAGATGAAAACGATTTTTATTTATTCTGGCAGCACATACATGGTCTGCAACTAGAATTTTATAACTGCACGTCAAATAAGAGAACGTTTTCCTTCGAAATGTGTCAGCAAATGAATCCACAACTGGAATTTTACATTCTGATCTATTCACCGCACACATTTTGTATTTTTTATTAATAAACTTTGTATCGCCTTCAAGTTACAACTCGGACTGACTGACTCGTAAATAAACTAACCTCACACTAGAAACTAGATCGATAACTTCGGTCTTTTGAAGTGGGCAATTTTGAACAATATTTCAACATGAATATGCAATATTTTTTTCTATTGGGAATTGTGACGTCTCACACCATCGATGAAGATAGAGTAAACAACAAAAAAAGGCGCGACCATATAAGTTACAAATAAATAATTAACAAAAAGGCATGAAAAATGTGCGGTCTTAAAATTGAGGATCAACTAAAGCAAAAACTGTGAATCTATTTACATGGGAAAATTTTTCACGAGATCGACTCAAAAAGCTCTCGCGATCGACCGTTTGAGCACCACTGCTCTAAGACGACCAAGTTTCCAACCGCCTCTGCAATATGTGTAAAATACTTCATAACTAATATTCAAGACAACTTGGCAAAAGCCGTGTAAAAACTTTTCGTAAACAACATTTCAATATTCTAGAATTACAGAGCTTCTCCCGATATGAAATTCGAAAGCAATCTATTACAAAATTTAATAGGTACCCTATTGCATTCTTAAAAAAGTCTTTCCGTCTGTGATGGAATCGCAAAGGCTAAGGGAAAGGGTAGCAGTGCCTCCATGTTCAAATTAAGGTTTCCAATTTCTTTTGTTCTCTGTATCGTACAGAAGAAAAACTATAAATTACGTCCGCAATTCTCCATATGGAGTAAATATAAAAGTAGCGTGAATAAAATTCCTTGTAAAAATCATTTTTGTTCGCTCATACAATATCCGAATCGAGCAAAAGCATTTATTTTTCGATTTCCTCCCCATCTACTTATTTAACCAAATCGTAGATAATAATAGCAAAAAGCTACACCAATTGTTTATTCGATCCCTCTAGCGACCAACAAAACGCTGGAAGGACAATGGAGGAAATGAGTTGAATCCTTCATGTACGAGTTGGCTTGCATCAAGAATTAATTTAATTGACTGCAATAAACAAGGGGATTGTTAGAGCTCCCAGCTCCAGGGAACGGTGGTGGGGACATGGAAAGAGCTTATTTGAGTTCAAACGACTTAACAAATCGTCACTGAGAGATTTTCACCCATGGAAGTAGCGAAGGAAGAATAGCTCCTTGTACAGAGCACTCGTATTAAAGTCTGCCTTCTTGATTGGAGTGGGGAACTGCTCTGAAAGGTCCGATTCAAAGAAACGTTTTCTGTCTTCAATTTGACTTTGTGCTTATTGATGACTCGCTTGATTTAACTCGATACAGAAAAACACGCGCCGACTTTTATATCGATTCGATTTTCTCCTTTTAGCGAAGGATTCATTGTGTCTCTGGTTACCCTCTCGTTGGGTTCGATACATGTTTTAAGGTCACCTTGCCAAAACTTTTCAGAGTAACAGTTGACCCGTGCAGGTTTCTTTAAGAAGTTCATAGGCTACTTGCTTAATTTTCTGTTTTTTTTTTTAAAGCAAACAATTACTAATTTAATGGTAATCGATGTAAGTACTTGTGGGATCAAGTTGATATCTTTTTAATTAATAAATCAAGTTTGAAAGAAAATTATTTTCTAACAATCAGTTGTTGGTAATGTGTGCAATGCGGTTATAAAAATAAGTTAAAAAAAAAGAAGATGTAAAATAACAATTAAATTCTCATTACTCAGGAGTAATTGATTACTCGAGTCTTCGGTGAAATTTTGTTGTCATTATTGTTTGAGACACAAAGCGCGAGTGCCTTTCTGGTAAAATAATTATGAAGTATCTATCAATCTTCATTATGACTTATTACATCCGAAACATTGTGACAGTAACACAGATCTTATTAAAAATGTATCGTTCAATCATAGCAAATTAGATTTTCTGGAAAATTTTCATTTTGCAGCTGTTGGTGACAATCGGCGAATAAGACGGCATATTTTTCTGTAATAATTACAAGATTGTAATCTAAATGGTAATTTAAAGAGGAAAGATAAGTTAATTAATATTTTGAGCCATAGTGTTGGCCCTAACAGTAGGTAGGGTACTTATTTAGGCACCAGTGATATAACTTTACTAGATTAGTTCTCCGGTTTTAAGGACACCGCCACATCAATGTTGATTGCAAAACTACACTTACTGCATTTCAATGTAGAAGGATTTTTGTTGTTGTTTTATACCGCCCAAGAGTTCCATATTCCCCGATCCATTGGAACTAATAGGATTTTAGGAGGATTGAAGAAAGGGAAGAAAAGTTTAAAAATACCTACCTGTCTAATTCTAGCCACATGTAATATCTCTTGAATATCTTCTCCGGAGTTATTCATTATTAGTACTGGGACCAGTATTCTCCAGTACTAGTATGTGTTTAGTTTTCTAGTTAAGTTTCAAACCAATTATGTATTATAAATGGTGATAATTATTATCAACAAGTTCATTCACTTAGGCCAAAGATGGCGCCAGTAATTTCGGATGTCGCTGATTGTGTGATCATTTTTTGAACTTACTCCCTAAAAAGTCCACGCTAGCTAAAAATTAACACTTCTCTAACTAAACTTGCATAGAAAACATAAAGTATTGATTAAAAATCTTTGTCCGTTGGGTGAGGAAAAAGTTATGTCTATAAACTTATAACTTTAAAAACATACCAATAAAAACAATGGATTTAATTTCTCAAAGGGTGCTTTATTTAAAAAACAGCTTAGCCACTTCTTCTTCTGTTAAGTCCTAACTTTTTTACAGTATGCCTATAAAAAGACAAGGATAAAAAATAAAAAGATAACGGTGACTGTTCATTGCCTTTCGTAATTTGTAAATATAGTTTAGGAAGACTGACGTCCTTACTAACCAGAAGCTAAATGTCATCATTAGTCTATGATTAGTTACAGAACAACCGTTTACCATACACGAATGGTTGTTTATTTTTATTAGTAATGGGGACAATGTTCAAGAATAACATATATGTTTTTAAGAGCTTAAAAACTTAACGTGTTTATGGGAGATATGTAAGAAATCGGTAGAAATTTGGGTAGCGGCGGCTTATCAACCAAACCCGCGAGCTCACGATGGTTCTTGTCTGTTTCGACACGATCGCATAAGGGCTCCGTAATCAACACTCACAATGCGTGTTGAAAGGACGATTATTAATTTTCAACTGAACATGATGACATATGGTTGTATTTAGTCGGCATAAGGTAGGTAAGTGGAAAAAAGAATTTGTGAGTAGGAATTACAATTTTGGAAAAAGATAAAAGGGTGAATGCTAGGTATTATTATATTAATGGGTATAACATTTAAAAGTTAAAAAAATTGATATTCTAATAAAAATTAAAAATAACATGCTCCCTAAATGTCTGCAAACTAATATTATGTACCATAAATACATACACAATTATCCTACTAAAAGTTGAAGAGCTTTAAGGCTTTCCAAAACTAAACCTACGTGCAAACAAATCAGCGTGTTTTAGGGACAAAAACTTAATAATAACCTAGCAAAGGCATTAAAGAAACCCACAAGTCTTAGATATAACTTTTCATAAGACATGGTGCCATACATGTAAAAGAAAATTATTTATATAGGAAGGTATTTACTAAGATTATTTTAGTTACTTTTATTCAAATTTAACTGTATTTCTTAAACGCTTTGTATTTTTTCCTACTAGATATATGGAATCTTGCATTTCTATGTATATAAAAATTAATATAGGTATCTTACCAATCTTACTAATATTATAAACGCAAAAGTTTGTATAGATCTATGAATGTATGTTTGTTACTCTTTCACGCCTAAACAACAAAAAAGAATTTTTAAATTCTTTGAGTAAAAGAAAATAGGCTGTATGTAATGGTAAGCTCTGGTGTTATGAATAAGCTCTGGCGGTATGAAATTATTTATCGTACGTTTTCTGTCCATAACAAAATCGAGTTATTGCAAACTTCAGAAGAAAAGCAAAACAAACGGTTGCTGTGGAAACGGTGTTGGCCTCGTAGTTAATATCTATTTTAATGAAAAGACAAATAACTATGTTTACATCACTTTTATTTGTATACAATCTGCATGTTTCGTAAACGATGTTCCACATCATCAGGATAAAATGTATACTAAACTTAAAAATTAAACATAGATCATATATGGGAGGAAGGGGTAGGAGGATGGGGAAGGGGTAAGATTGAGGGGACTTTATTAAAATTGGGGATTTCAAAGCCATTAATTAGCAGGGAAAGACCGGTTAAGTGGGAAAAGGTTCAAAAGACGGTTTATAAAGAAAAAAAAAAATTCATACGGGTTATAAGGCATCACAGATAAATTTTTTAGAGATTTTAGAAATTAGGAAAAATGTAAATAATAAAGCAGACATAATTAATAAGCAACAAATTTTTATAAATCCTCTTTTGAACCTTTTCCCACTTAACCGGTCTTTCCCTACTAATGACTTTGAAATCCCCAATTTTAATAAAGTCCCCCCAATCTTACCCCTCCCCCTCCTCCTAACCCACCAATATGTGATCTATGTTTAATTTTTAAGTTTAGTATACATTTGATCCTGATGATGTGAACATCGTTCACGAAGCATGTAGATTTTGTACAAATAAAAGTGATGTAAACAAAGTTATTTGTCTTTTCATTAAAATAAATAATGCCATCACAAAGTGAAAACCTTACCGAAGAAGTTTTCTTCAAAAAATTAATATTTATCTCTAAAAATGAAACGCCGAAATGTACGTAGGTACGCACATAACTTCCGAACGACTGCACCAAATTGGATAATTCTATTTTTTGTATAAAACTACTGGTGATCTCTGGCATTATGAAATATGTATTAAAAAAATGCCATAGGTGGCACGCGAGCAGTTTTATAATCGAATGTACCAGTAATGAGTGTATGGAATGCTGGAGGGGGGAGGGGTGGGGGCAGGGCGGAGAGGGGGAGTTGGAGCGGGGGAGGGGTGAAGGGGTGGGGAAGGGTGTTGGGGGAGGGAGGGGGGAGGGGGAGGGGGGAAGGTAGAGGAGGCGGAGTAGGAACCCCACTAATACCATGCAAGCGAAGTCGCGGGAAAAAGCTAGTGTTTTTATGTGTGAGTTGTTTCTGCATTGCTATATTAAGCATAGGAAATGTTTGAAACTTTCAAAATACCTTCTTTCCACCCTCGCGAAGGTTTCTTGATTATTACAACCACATGATAATGATAGCACATCTGAAAGTTTTTTTAATCATTATAAAAACTCTTACTAAACTGTCAAAAATGTCATAATTTGAGAATAACATTTTGCAAACCATCGATTGATAAATCAAATTTCAATTTCGAATAAACTCTTTAAATTAATGAATTTAATCGAAGTATTCACCTATGGTACTAACCAAAATCGAATTCTTTGAATCTAATCAAAAATTATATTTATTTTATATAGGTACCTATGTTAGGTATCTACCAAATTTGAAAGACTGTTCTTATAATATAGAAAAATGAATGTTTGTAATATAAGAAAAATGAAAATTGAAGCTGTTTGAAAATCTGAATGTATCCGGACTGAATATATTGAAAGCGAGGAGGGGAGGAGGGGGTTGCGGGAGAGGGGTTTACGGGAGAGGGTTAAGAAGGTTGGGGGGGGGAATGCTTGAGGGGAAGGGGACAAGGGAAGGGAAGTAAAAAAATATCTAAATAAAAAAATTAAAAACAAAATAATAACGTCGCAATATTGTGATTTACTAGCCAGACGCAATACCCAATCTAGGTTAATTCAACCCCAAGCCGAGCGCAGATTTGATACATTTCTATTTAAGGCGGGAATAAGACGCCGTGAAATAAAGCCTTCAACTTCCTTTAATCCTAATTGATGAGTCGGGAGGTATAATTCAGGCGCTCATTCAGAGCTTTCATATTTATTTCTGAAGAAAGCATTCACGATTGCCTTGCTTGGGATAAAGTAGGTTCTCTAATGAATAAACGCAATCAAATTGTGTTTGCGCAGTGCTCATTATTTATATAAATATGAAAGAATACAAATACAAACAGAAATTTTATTATTCTGTTTTTTTATCAGTGATTTCAATAATCTTATAGTCTTACTAATCTCTGCTGACCACACCATTGAAACTAAAACAAAACAAACATACGAAACCGGAAATATGCCTTTTTTAAATCAAATTTTAGACGTATTGACTCTTTTCCACAAAAAATTGATTGTTCTTTAATATAGTAAAGCTATGTTTTAAATTTTGAGATAATATTTTTATTTTTAGATTAATAATGTTTTACTGAGATCGTTGGCAGATTTGTTAAATTTCAAAACACATTTCAAATCATATAATCATGCAGTAAAATAAATCCATAAATTATCTGGGAACGCTATGTTTCAGAATTTTAATTTTAGTTTAAATAAAATCATTTAAAAAAACATCCGCACACGAAAATACTTTAGTTTGTCTATTTATTTACGGTCTTACTTACTTATTTAAGATATTTTTACATTCTTATTTTGTTTAGACATTATTGAAAAATTATAAATACTTATGATAAAAAAATAATCACAAAAACTACATCATTTTAATAGTTTTATCATCTCGCCTTTCAGCATTTTTGAATGTAGGTTTATACCTCTAATTTATATTAGAGCAAATTTAGCATGAAATAAAATCGATATTGAGTTATTATTTTAAAAAGCTGGTACGGAGAATAATTAATCTTTCTCATTGGAACCGCACTGTGCGATCGTAAGAACATCTAGGCCGCTGGCTGGATAATGACCATAAATATCGGAAAACACAACCATTTTAAGATTCGTACAAATATTATATACAATTAAAATTGTCTCTGAATTACAAGATTCACTTTATTCAATTTAGAAGGCGGTTATGGGTGCGGGTACCTATGCCCCGGGAACCATTTATTGGATAACCAATTCCCCTGCCGTAGGTCCGCTACGTTTGGTGACTTAGCAGGGGTGCCCGGGTTCACGAGGTAAGATTTATCTGGGTCTTGGCGGCACAAACGTTTGCCACGTACTGCATGGCGGGCCGGATCGGGAAAGACTGATTGAGTGGGTCCTTTTGACTTCTCAAGCAGGCCTCGGAACATCGCTTCGCACCGCAGGGGGACGGATAGATTCACTCTGTCACTCCTGAACACACTTCCCGCCCCTCATAACTTTTTCCTTCGCAGAAGTTCTCTCCTTCCTTTCATACTAGGCATATTTCCTCTACACGGCATCCACAAAGATGACATAGGCTCTGAGGAAAATAATTTTTCTCAGGGCCTCTTGTGTGGAGCTAATGTAAAAAAGAGGTATTGATTCAATGAGTTTATTTTACGTTTTTTGTAAATTAATTTTTGAATTCGGGGCAATTTTAGAGAAGTGCTAAATCGTCAGTCGGTTCCAAAAGAAAAATTAGAACTTTAAAAATATTAATATATATACGTACGCAAGGTTAGCTCATCAAAAAAAATGCACAACAAGATTGGCTCATCGAGGGGGTGGAGTAGTGATTAGCTAAAAATTTGTGACGTAGCTTGCAGTCCATGTTCCACTGGGAGATTTGAATTTAATGTAAGTAAGTGGCAGTGTTTTACTTCAAACTACGTCGCGCGTTCGAAAGTTCGAAATTTCGAAGCGTCCCGACGAGTTTTTTTTTTCGAAAAATGCCCGCATGAGCTAACCTCGTTAAACGCATTTTCTACAAACATTAATAAGTACGTATGTTTTAAAAAATGGAAGACAAAACAACAAAATTATGAATATGCCATCACGGATCAAAACAAATTCCCAAAAAAATCGAACTTGATTCACAAGATTGTAAGACTATGAAATGGTCCGTTTTATAAGCAAATATATACATTTTTGATGAAATCCCAGTCTATTTTTAAGCGAAATGAGCCAATCCCCGCTTACTCACAGGGTGAAATTTTACGTCAATCTGTTTATTGTGGTGGGAAATTAATTTTGAATAGGATTAAATTATTGGAATTACCTAAAATTCAGCATGTTTCCCCTGACACGTTCACTGATTAAAACATCACTTTGATTAAATTTTAGTTTAAAAATACTCTGCTGTACACTATTTTCCTCGGAATTAATTTTTAAAACTAACTAAATATTTCATTTCCTCGACCTCCGTGACATATGACAGGATGACTCTCGTTGTTTGGTTGACATGATGTGCACGCATAAACCATTTTATAACAAACATTTTTACCTAAATCAAGTAAGATTTTTACCTGCAAAATACAGTTACGCAAATTTTACTGCCTAAGATTACCAAACAATATCTTGTGTATTTGAACGTAGAAATAATATTTATAAACTCGTATTGAAGTTTTTTACTGGTGCATGGACACGCTGGGATTAATGCACCTAGATTTTCATAAGGGGCTATTTTGCATTTCTATAACATAAAAAAAACTACTGTTAATCTGGTTTCGTCGTTATGACGCCCGCACAACGCACTTAGCCGCTCCCACTTGGCAAGTAAGTTAGTAATTAAGGGGGGGGTAAGGTTTTAAAGGCGAAAAAAAGGTAAATTTTCATAATTAATTTTTTGGAGATATGAATAACTAGCAGACCCGGTAACACGTTTCTGTGGCTTACCCAACCTTTATAACCAACGCCATCTGTTAAATTGCACACAAATACACACCGCCCGCTTGCCATCTGCCCGCTGCCTGAATTGAATCTTTGAATTTCTCGACTGTTCTCTACTATAATATGCATGTATTATACATATAAACCTTGCTCTTGAATCACTCTATCTATTGGTGAAAACCGCATGAAAATGCGTTGCGCGGTTTAAAATATCTAAGCCCACATACAGCGGGAGCGACTTCATTTTATACTATGTAAAGATAGTGGTTTATTTATTTCATATACACGTTATAGTATGACATCTGAAGTATCGTATACTAGATTTAGTTATCTGTAATGAGGAATGCCTCGTATCTCAAGCATACAACCCTCTTGTCAGAGAGGATTTACACCATCCATCGCTCAAAATCACACTACAATTAGACACACTTCCAACAATTAATGCTCCACCAAAAGAAATTTATCGGTATGATAAAGCTGATTATGATTTAATTAACCAACACCTGTCTAAAACAGACTGGTCTTTTACTCACGATAATTCTGACGTTGACGAAGCAATTTATACTTTTTATGACATTTTAAATGACACCATTAACCAGTTTGTCCCTAAACGTTTCATCAAAAAGAAAAAATTTCCCAACTGGTACTCACCTTCCCTAATCAAAATCATCAAAGAGAAACAAAGACTGCACAAAAAATGGAAATCAAATAATAATCCAGTAGATTACATAGAGTTTTCTATCAAACGCATACAACAAAAACACTTACAGAAACATTGTTTCACCCAATATATAAGTTCAGTTGAGTCTAGTATTCCAACTAATAATAAAAGTATCTGGAATTACGCTAAAAACAAAAATAGGAAAAATGGCATACCACAAATCATGAACCTTAAAGACGAGTCAGGCACTGGTGCTCATCAAGTGTGCCAACTGTTCTGTAAACACTTCCAATCTACTTACGTAAGCGATGAGGGCACGGATGATCCCAATAATATAGATAATTCTACCTGCGTTAATAATGATAACCCGATCGGTAACGTACAAATAAACAACTCATTGGTCAATAAATACTTGAATAAATTGGATGTTACTAAGGATGCGGGCAGTGATAGTATCTCGCCATATTTTATCTCAAAATGTGCCAAAAATCTTGCATATCCTTTAACTAACTTATTTAACATGTCCTTAAAAAAAGGAATATTTCCCACAAAATTCAAAGAAGCCATTTTAATCCCCATCCATAAAACAGGTTCAAAAAGTAACATTGTAAATTATCGCCCAATTTCAATACTTACAGTATTTAGTAAACTCTTTGAGCGTATTGTGTACGATCAAATTTATATAACTATTGTCCGCAGCATACAAAATCAACAACATGGTTTTTTACAAAAAAGGTCAGTACTAACAAACTTAGTCAACTTTACTGAATACTTAACAAGCAATATGGATAACGGACACCAAGTAGATGTTATCTACACAGATTACTCGAAAGCTTTCGATAAAGTTAACCACTCTATCCTCATTAAAAAATTACACCAATTAGGAATCCATGGCGACTTACTTAGGTGGCTAACTTCATATCTGCATAGAAGACAACAGTGCGTATCAGTTGAGGGAACTAAGTCCAGCTTTTTTACTGTGCCTTCTGGCGTACCGCAAGATTCTCACTTGGGACCATTATTGTTTAATATGTATATATTTGATATTTTTAAATGTTTTTTACATTCTAACTACCTAGCATATGCAGATGACAAAAAAATATACTTAGTAATCAAGTCTATCAATGACTGCATAAAACTTCAAGAAGACCTAAATCGACTTTTTGCATACTGTAAATTAAACAAATTAGTCCTAAACATTTCTAAGTGCAACAAATTATCTTTTACGTGTAACAAAAATAAAATTTCTTTTAATTATAACTTTCGTGATACACAAATCCATGAAATAGAATCAATCCGTGACCTTGGGGTAGTACTGGATGTAAAACTAAATTTTATCAAACACATTAACGAAGTAATCAACAAAGCCAATAAAATGTTGGGATTTATAATTCGCATATCTAAACCTTTTCGCAATATTAAAACTCTGTATTCCCTTTCCACCACGTATATCCGCCCCCACTAGAATACTGCACACTAATTTGGGCACCGTTCTACCAATGCCATATTGACAGAATCGAAAGTGTACAAAATAAATTTTTTAAACACATAAATTATAACTTCTTCTTGAAACATGTTGACTTTTAAATAAAGTTTATTGTGGTAAAAACAAAGTGTTTTTAATTATTTCATTACATAAATTATAAATTCAAATTACTCTTTGCAAATAATACCGAATCCTTAAAATTTCACAACTTTACTCCACTTCAAACACGAAGATTATCTGATCAAATATTTTTATACAAAATTCTGAATAACGGCCTGGACTCTCCTGAACTCGTAAATTATTTAAGAATTCACATACCTACAAGGCCAACCAGACTAAACCATTTTTTTCATTTGCCAGCGTGCAGAACCAACCTTAGAAAAAATTCTCCAATCCCCCGTATATGCGCGCAATATAACACGCAATTTAACAATATCGATATTCTTAATAATACTCTTGTGAAAAACCGAAACGAAGTCAAACGTACGACCACAAATGTTAATTAAATTAATGCACGACTATAGAAAAAGGACAGCATGAGCATCTCCTGTCCCCATCCCACCTTCCTCTGCCTCTTGCCCTTTCCTATTCCTTCTTCCTTCTAATATACTTATATATTTTTTTTGTTGTTGTTATTTTCATTTTCATTTTATGGTTATTACCAATTACAATTGTATATTATATCATAATAACCAACATTAGCATAAGAAACTGTTTTGGCTTACCTCATGTTTAACCTCTTGTATAACTCATCCTGTATATAAATTGCTGTTTGTTTCTTACAATAAATAAATAAATAAATCTTTGAAAAAAAAAATTAAAAATATCAATAAATAAGTCCGTGAGAGCGAATCTCCGGAAGCGCCTCGAAAAAAAGTTGTTATGCCGTGAACTCCGGATCATTTGAAACAAAAAAGTCAAAATGCGTTTAAAAGGTGATATTTTTTCCCGGGTAATCAGGAAGAGTTTTTTTTGCAGCAGCAGCAGCATATTGAAGTAAAAAATGCGATTTTTGCTAAAAATTTTCGGTGAATTTGTTATTATAAAATGGTTAAAAAAAACTCTTCCTGATCTGTGGATTTTGTACAAATAGTGTAGAAAATTTCAAAAGGATCGGTCAAGTAGATTTTGAGTTATGATGTTCACGAACTAAAAAAAATGTTTGCGAGAAAATCGATTTAAAGTTTTGTTATATTCGAAATATACTTGAATCGAGCATGAGGGCCGGTCGCTTGAAACGCTGTATCTTCTTTAGTTTTGCTCGGATTTATTTGAAATTTTGACACAATACTCTCAACATGTTGCACATTCAGAAAAAAAATAAAATTAAAAAGGTTTTAAACTCTTAATTGAACGTTGATGGGAAGTGACGAATGCACAATTTTGGTCACAATTGATTTCATACACTTCATTTTGCCATTTTTACTGCTTAATTATTTATTTACTAGTTGGAAGCGGCTCAGTTCGTCGTGCGGCCGTCGTGTGACCGATGAAAGTCAATTAAAAACAATGGACTGAAGATTTCAGTAAGATTTCATTACCCGTTAAAAAGATTTTGGGCTCATACGCAAAATACCCTTGGCTGATTTACCAACTAACCAAATACCTGCCGTTCACGTTTAAAATCAGTTCGTCTCAAGTATATCTTTCCAGCTACAAGTTATTCATCTCATCGTGGTAATGGGAGCGGGTTGGTAACATGACATTGTAATACGTGGATAAGTCACATTTGTCAGTGTATCCCCGTTCAACATTTCCAGTTTCCAGGTGAGGTGTACATTTAAAATGTTTCATATTAATAATGGGGAGGGTAAACTCTACGGCCTACAGTAGAGTGGGCCGACAAAAAAGTATATATTATTTTGGAAGGCGGGTATTGGCACCGCCGCCCCGGAATCCATTTATTGGAAAACGAACACCTCTGCCATAGTGGTGCAATTGGTTCCCTACGTTTGGTGACGTAGCAGGGGTGCCCGGGTTCATGGGGTGAGGTTTGTCCATGTTTTGGCGGCCAATGCATCTACCCATCTACTGTTTGACAGGCCGGATCGAGAGATACTGGTTGAGGGAGATCTTTGACCTCTCCATCTGGAATCTCTCGACCTTTGCCATTGCCTTGCACCGCAGTTGGAGGGATGGATTCATACGTCCGTCACTCCTGGACACACTGACCCCCAGATTCCTATCCACCTCTCACGCATACTATTTCCTTCCCAGAATTCCTTCTCCTTCCTTTCCTTAAAAAAACCCTCCACGCAACATACCCTAAGATGACGTAGGCCCTGAGGGAAATTATTTTCCTCAGGGAAAATTATTTTCCTCAGGGCCTCCTTTGTGGAGCTAATGTAAAAAAATGTTAAACATACGAAAACCGAAAATGTAAAAAAAAAAATTGCAATACTTTCGGTTACTAATACCGAAAATCTATATAATTTTTAATCTTTTCGTTTTGTTTTTGTTCAGTTTTACCGATTTACGTGGATTGATGGACAAAACAATATTATTTATTATCATAAAGTCCTTCACAACCAGCAAATTAGCTGTAGAGTGGACAAATCCTTCCTCGTTGCAAAAAAATTAAATGATGATGGAAGAAGGAGAATTTAAAACATTGACATGTTATTCGTAACTCGGGAATATTTGTCATTAGTTTTTAAAAAGAATAAAGATAAAAGAAGTTCGTTGTCTTTTTTAGTACCTGCATAGCAACCGGTGATTAGAATTTTGAACGGAAAATACCTGGAAATTCTTTTGTTTTTCATTTGCTTGATTGACAAGCTTCACACATTTACATTGTACAATTTTTTTCTCCAATTCATTCTAAACTTTCTACATTTAAGCCTCGATGGAAGACCAAATCTATATATAAAAATGAAAGTATGTTTCTGTCTATGTATGTGAGATGTTATGCGTTGCTAATCCATTCATCCGATTACGATGTAAGATTTGATGTACGCATTCCCGCGATAGGAGTGGGGAGGGGGAAGCGGGAGAGGGAAGGCAGAGAAGGCGGAGAAGGATCGTGTGGAGGGAAGGAGATACAGGAGAAGAAGGGGAGGCGAAAGGGTAACGGGACGAATGGGAGAAACCTTTTCTTTATTAAGTGGAAATGCAACGCTTACCAGGAACAGGAAAAATAAATTCTAAACTTGGGAGAGCTACGTCTCAAAAAAGCCAGCATGAATAACGGCCCACCCTACCTTACCTACAGCGGTAGACTCGTACAGTAAAAGTATTGTACCTAGCAGGTGATATGGGCTCCGCACGCTTTTGCAGGGAGAAACGCGATTTGAAATTATCCCGGCTTTTAATTAGAGTAATGAACACCCACGGATGTCAAGAGTCCATGGAATTATCAAATCTTCAAATGACAGTCACGTTTTGATTACTTTCCGCTGAAGTCTAATTTAATTACTAGATCGAGCGCCAGTACGAGTATTATGCAAGTTATGCGGAGCAAATAAACCACAGTTAATAGGTTGAGTTCCATCGTAACCAACACCATTCCCCCGGAAATAGAACGCTGATAACAAATCTCATTACTGAAATCTATCTATTTGAGATTTTTCTGTGAATAGAGTTCCAACTTTTCACAACCAGTAAAAGCAGTGGAACTATGGCATCCCAAATAGGGGTGCGTTGTGAGGCTGACTCTGAAACATTTTTTTTTTCATTTTTACATTAACGTCATCTGAGATACTGTGTGGGGGGTCTTGTTGAGGAGAGGACGGAATGAACATTGTCTTGAAGAGACCCATGTTGTAGAAAGGAGGAAACACAGAGGCCGGAAAATCGTTCCACAGCCGAGCTGTTGAACACAAGAACGGTCGAAGAAGCGACCCGTTCTCATGTGACAAGTGTCAACATAAGTTGGCCACGCGTTTGGCGTGTTTCCCGACTACGCACCGGTGCCGAGGGGATCAATGACGCTAGTTCCTCGGAGCATCTTCCATTGTAATACCGGTAGAACAAGGGTAGCATTCACACCCGACGCCTGTGCTCTAAAGATTGCAATCCGTCTGTTAAGATGGGAGAATCTATCAAACACACCGTCCGTTTTTGCATAGAGTCGAAGGTATTTTTCAGGTATTTAGGAGCTCCAGACTAGAGGTGGCTGCCAAATTCAACCGTGGGGCGCACTTGTGATTTGTACAAGGTTAGCAGTTCCTACTATTAAAGTATCTGCGGGCCCTGTACATTACGCCCAGTTTTCGGGAGTATAACTTTACTCTGGCTTCGATGGAAACATTTATTTTATTATATTTATTTTTATTTCATAAAATTTTATTCGTTTTTTGTTTTTTTTGGCTACCACACTAGGCTTGGTAGTCATACATTTAATATTTTAATAATAATAATAATAAATAATTTATGTAGATATTCCAAATTCCTGTAATATTCAAAAAACTGTTTCTGAAAAAATTAGAAAATACACAGATTTAGGAAATGAGATTAAAAGAATTTGGCATTCTCGGACTATAAAAATATTACCATTTGTTATTTCGGCTACTGGCATTATACCTAAGTCTCTAATTCAAAATTTAGGCGTATTAGATTTGTCAAAGAATTTATATATAAAAATGCAAAAATCGGTAATTTTAAATACATGTAGGATTACAAAAGATTTTTTAAATATTTATATTGAGGGATCAGTAGGATTTATAGGTTCAATTAGGAATTCCACAGAGCCGAACCCTCTGATATAAAAATATCTGGAGTCGGTGAATTATTTTCCCATCTGGTCTCTGGTAGGTTGACATGTTGTTATTCCAGGATGTGGGGAGGATAGTGCAATCCCACACGTCCCATAAAGTTGTACATATTTACACAACAGATAAAGTAAAAAAAGTAAATAGAACAAACAAATATAAAAGACATAAGCGTTAATAGAAATAAAATAAATAATCAATTATAATGTAGGACGTGGTCTGGAGTGAGCTAGGGCCCAGCGCTCGCTCAGGAGTGGCACTTGGTGCTGGAAGGCTGCGATCACCACTGTGTTATCGGAAGCCGTTAGCCGCATCCTGGCTCCAGTGACCCGGTGTCTCATCAGACCGGCGAATCCGTGTAGTCCTAGCTCCGTAAACATTGAAGATGCGCTGCTGTATCTTCTGTATCCAAATATAATTCTGCAAGCATCATTATATTGGATCCGGAGTCGTTCTATTGAGCTGGTACGGTAGTGACACCATGTTTCACATGTATATAGGTTAGTGCAAAATGTATTGAACAATGTTTTTTTTACATTGTTACTGCATTTGAAGAATCTTCGGGCAATCATATTAGACAGTATACTGATACTTCTCCGCTGTCGTTCAATATCACCGTCATCCGAGAGGTCTTCAGTAATAATGTGTCCCAAGTATTTTACATTCTTAGATCCGTTTATATTTTCCTCATTAAGTTTTACAGGGAGCATTTTCTCGGGATTTTTTCCATGGTGGAATGCAATTAGTTCCGTCTTCTTGGGGTTGTACATCATGTTGTGGTCATTTGCATATTCTTCACAGATTTTTAATAATGTTCTCAACCCCTTGATCGACGGAGCTAGGAGAATCATGTCGTCCGCATAACTTATGTGATTTAGGCATAAATTATTAATACGACAGCCCGCCCTGGTGTCCAGGTGATTTGATAATTCGTCCATGTATACATTGAACAGGATTGGGGACATACACCCTCCTTGCTTTACTCCTGATCGCAAATATATCGGTTGGGAGTACGTACTTGCCCACCGTACAACGTTTTCCTGCTGAGAGTGCCATCGGGATAGTGTATTGATATACATAGTAGGTATATTTCTAGCTTTCAATTTCTCCCATAAGGTTTTATGACAGACCCTGTCGAACGCTTTGCTCAGATCTAAGAAGCATCCGTATACAGTAGTTTTTCGTTTCTTGTAATATTCTATTATTTGCTTAGCGGAGTATATTGCCATATTAGTGGATAATCTGTACTTAAAGCCCATCTGATTGTGTTTAGAATTGAGTTTACCTTCTATTTCAATCAGAATTACCCTTTCAAATAGTCTTGCAATTATAGTTGTCAGGGATATTGGCCGGTAGTTACTGGAGTTGGTCATATCGGGCTTTCCTGATTTCAGGATGGGGGTTATAATGGTTTTCGTCATTGCACTCGGTAGATGGTTGTGTTTGAGGATTGCATTGAACAGAATGTTTAGTAGTTTAGGTATGTATCTACCTCCGTACCTTATGTGTTCAATACTTAAACTATCATGTCCCGGAGATTTACCGGCCTTAGTAGCTTTGATGGCCTTCATTATATTATTTTCAGAGAGGAAGACGTTTTGTCCATCATATTCCATAATATCAGGAGCAGTCGGTGCTTCGTTTCCAGAAATATCTGCAAAGGTTCTTCTAAATGTCCTGGTGATTTCCTCCGTATTTGTGGACCCGTCAATTTGGCTGGCGATTCGAGCGTTTGGTTTGATCAGATTGTTGTTTTTCTTCCAGAATTGAGCAAACTGTTTTGTGTCAAGCGATTTTACGATTTCGTCCATCTTTGTTTGTTCGGCAGAGCTTTGGCAGTGTTTGAGGGCTCTTTTAAACTCCTTCCTGTTCTGTTTTCTTTCATCCGCAATGGGGCCTTGTGATGGTCTCCCGTTTTGAATCCACGTCATCAATGCCGATCTGGATTTTTCGTAGTGTTCCTTGACTTTTTGATTCCACCCGGAAATGTGACGATATGTTTTTGGTTCGCTTTGATTGCTCTCCCGATAGAATACAATGTCGGCAGCCTTTCTTAGAGCTTCCACGATATCTGTGTACATATTGTCCATGCTTTGCATATGATCGCATTTATCACATGTAGACTCAGAATTACATATGGATTCGCAGTGTCTTTGATATGTTACATGGAGTAATGCTTCTGCCATAGACATACGTCTGTGGCAGAAGTTCATTGATTTTCTTGTTGTTAGTCCTTCGCCATATTATATTATTAGGCTGTTTCGGGGCATTAAAGACGGTAGCAGGTAGGTTTTCAGCAGCGATTATGCAAGATGTCGGCCGGTGATCGGACCAGTCAGTATCGTAGTGTATATGCAGATTATGTATTTTGTCCTTGAGATTATTAGTGCATATACAATGATCGAACCAGGAAGTGGTATTGTGTGCATCGCTAACATATGTATATGTGTCGTTGGGTAGTCTTTCCATATCGATACAACTGTAGTTATTTTCAGTGTAGAAAAATGATAGTTCTTTCCCAAATACAGAAGATGGGTGAGCATTGAAATCTCCCATCACGATGGTTTCAGAGTATTCATTGTCTTGAATGATCGTATGTATTTTGGACAGGTAGTTGGTGAAGTCAGTAAGGTTGTCCGCATGACATACCGGCATGTAGACAGTCAGTACACATATTGTCCCTCCTTTGGTTGTTATCTGAATACCAGCGATGCGGTCATCTCCACATGGTATTACGGAAGCTTGCAACTCATTCCTCCAAAGTGCCGCGACTCCTCCATAGGGTCGTCCCCTCAGCGGCCCGTTAGCTAAATCTACGGCAGATGTGCCCCATCCCTGAAAGTTTGGATGAATTTTGGATAGATTAGATGTTTCGTTTTGTAATAGCCACGTTTCTTGCAAAAGTATTACATCGTATATATCGCACATATCTATAATGAAATTAATGTTTCTTTTAAAGCTTTTGCAGTTTATCGAGATTATTTTAATTTTGTTCCTTTCCATTGTATTTTTTTTCAATAAATTTTCGGAAAACGGCACCTGTTGGCCAAAATTCTTTGTTCATGTAGGTTTTGAAATCCTTATTCGGTATAGTCAACTTAAAGGATCCAAACTGTGTGGGATTTCGTTGAGTAATATTTTCCACTTGGATGTTATTCGCTGTTATTTTACTATCAATAAAGTTTCGAATATTATTCTCAGTTACACTATTGTCGAACCTCGATACGTAGAGCGTTGTTTTTATTTCGGCTATTTTAAGTGAGTGTTATATTTCTGTGGTTTTCTGGTAACAGTTTTAAAACCTTCTCGTGATAGTTTCTGTTGTGCATGAGAGTTAGATGCAGCTATTTTATTCCATTGTTTAGGGGTATGCAAGAGAGGCGGCGTGTGCTGTATTATCACATTACTGCAGTGGGCATCGTCAAATTGTAATTCTTTAAGTGGCGGGCTTGGGATCGAGCGGTTCTTATCTAGTGCTACTGGTATGGTGACCTTTAATGAATTCAAGGACGGCGATGTATTTACGTCTTGATTTCGAACATGGTTGTGATTGTTTGTTTTCAGTTCTTCCCTTAAAAGGGCCATTTCAGAGCGCAAAACTTCCAGATCGCTTTGTTTGGACATTTGCGATTGGATTGTAAAAAGTTCACCCTTTAGTAACATGATATCTTTTAATAGACATGTTACGTCTATGTGATCGAAATTTACAGGCGGTAATTTGTGCAGATTCTGAGCCACAAAGGTTGGTAAGGCTTCATTTTCTGTTTCCTTCAGTATTTTAATAATGTCGTATAGATTCTTGCACTTCTTACCTTCACCTTTCCTCATAATTCTGCGCCCAACTGTTTCACTGCACAGAATATCTTTCGCTGCCTCCACATCGTCTTCGGAGAAATGTGTGGAGCATATTTGCACAGCAGTTAGTTCATCTAAGACATCAATTTTATTTTGAAGAAACGTTAAAAGTTCGTTAATAATCAGTTTTTCACTTTTTTTCGTGTTATTCATGTTGTTTTCGTAAACTGCGGCGGCACATGCAATTCGATCCTGCGCCCGAGCAGACAAAATGCTGCAAAAGCTACTAAAACTTGTTTAAAAACATTAGTTATTCGAGAGCAAAACAAAAACTCGACAGCTGTCATTGACAGGTTATTGTCGCATGAATTAGTAGGAATTGATAAATACTATTTTAATTGGAATTAATAAATACTATTTTATTAAAACAGATAATTAAACATACTAAATAAAAATTAAGAAATTCTTAAAAGTAAGTGAAAAATAAAGAGAGAGAAAAAAATCATATTTTAAAGAAAAATAGAAATAAAAATGAAAATGCAAATAGCATCCATGGCAAAGCCGTACCAATAGCGGAATAAATTTATATTAATTAATTTGTTTTGTTTTACAATTTTTATGTAAAAATACCTTATTTTGTTGTTTTTTTGGGCACGCTCTAGAGTGGAAAATGCTCTCAGTATCGCCCCAGTGAAAGACCATTATTAAAATTTGAAACTTTGCTTGAGATTACATTGTTTAGTTAATAAAACTAGTTCTTCCCCTCCTTCCTCCCTCCTACCTCCTTCCATCTCCTTCCTCTATTCACTACCTTCAACCTCACAAAATACCCCAATTGGGGATGCCATTGTCATACTGGCTCCAGACGGTTAGAAACAGTTGGGACTCTTGTGCGGTTTTTACGTAAAAAATATAAACGATTTTCAATCAATGCAACAACGCGTAGTTGTATGACGTTTCGATTCTGAACGGTGATTTGTCGCCAGTGCGATGGGATGTTTCATAAAATTTTAACACTTTACCAAATTTCAAAGTCAATTGCGAAAGTCCTATTCAATTTCTATTTTTAACCAAGTACCTACAGCGACCCTACCGGCCCTGAGAATTTTAATGGAATTTTCACGGAACTTGAAATTTAACTTTTAAATTTTATGAATTGTTAGTATCTTCGCCTTCGAGATATGTGGTAAAAGATTTTTTAGTTCTAATTACAGATGTAAGTAATTATTATTTTGCAATGCGTAAATGTTATACGTGAGAAAATAATTTTACTGAAACTCTTGTTTTCGATTCTAAACTGAAAATAAAACTGCCGAAAGAAATATACGTATTAAAAATTTAAACCACTGGTCGAGTTACCATACACCTAAACCCAACTTTGTACATTTTCAATATGTAAAATATGTATAAATAGCAGACTCGTTAAAAATCGCGGGATATTATAATTAAAGGATTTGTAAAGCTGAGAGTATTTATAAAAAATACATTTCTCATAGGATTGCCTTTCAAAAGACGAATACCTTCAGAATTAACAACATTACGACACATGTCAAGAATTTGAACAAAATAAATACAATTTGAGAGGCGGGTATGGGTACTGCTGTCCTGTGAACCATTTATTGGATGAACAACACCTATGCCATAGATCACCCCAAGTGGTTCGCTACGTTTGGTTGTAACTGCTAAGCATCTAAAAGGGAAAAAGAAACCTGCGTTCGCGCCAATGTAACTGCTATTACTTGGAATGCACCTATGTAAGGACTCGTTTTTATTAAGAATGTGTGTTTTAATATTTAGTGTATGGCTAGCTTGTGAAATCTGAAAGATAAAGCATGAATGATGAAATACAGTATAATCAAATGAAAGTCTGATGCAATCGAATATATAAAAGGTTTATTGATTCTAAACTTCAAGTGACAATCTAATGTATTTAATTATTAGACTCTTTGTTTAATTACGTGATCTCAAAGGGATGTTTGTAAACCTCGAAGAGGTTATTACTACAGTAAAACTATGTTACGAAAATAATTAGTTTACGTTATGTGGAAGACAATAAACATGGTTGAGCCCCAGAACTTTTAAGAGCGGAGCAGGGCAAATGATTTTGTCGAAATTTGTCAAAATAGTTAAAAAAATTGTCGCTTGCGTCGCCCTCATCGAATTTTTAAATCAATTCCACCAAAAGTTAATGCTCATTGTTACTTCAAATGAGTTTGATCTCAGTATCCGCTCGTAAAAACCCGAAGTGACGGCGATAATTCCCGAACACGAATTGAAAAAGGAATATTACACGTTGGTCGTTTTTGTGGTTGGCTGAATTTTGATTTTTCCCTATGACTTGGGGAAATTTCCCCCGAGATTCCCTATTTTGTTACAAATAATTTAAAAATATTACACGAACAGCTTTTTAAAACTCACAGATATCCAAGATTCAAAAAGTATGATTTTAGAATTAAATTGGGAGATGTTTACTGGGTTTTAACACTACATTCTATGTTATTTTTAAACAAAAATTACAAACGTCAAAAAGTTTACCAAGTTCTATAAAAATCTGCTTCTTCTCAATATGAAGTTGAAATTAGAGGGGTATTGATATATTACATATTACTAATATTTCCACATTTCACGTGTATTGTACATAATTTTCCCTAAATATTGGGAATTTTTATACCTATCAACCCCGAACACCTGCTAGTGGCGTTTTGACTAGCGTGAACTTGAAGTCCATCATCGCCTGTGCAAATTGTTAGGGCTGTCAAAACATGGAAATATAAAACAACGTTGAAATATTAATTTATTTATTTAAAAGTTTAGGTTTTTTGCAAAATAGAATAAAATAGTTTTTATAACACGAAGAAAAAAAAACACAAACTAACTTCTATACATAACTATGATTATTGTATGTTTTTTGTTATGTATTTTTATTAAAATTATTATCATTTCCTACGAAAATTAGGTATTTTCCTATGTACGCTATAAACTAATGATTTATTACATCACTTTTTAGGCGTATGAATAAAAACATAATATTAAAAATTCTACCAAAATTTGGAAGGGGAGGAATAATGTAACCAAAAATAGTAGAATAATGTCTTTCCCTGGTTGGAATTTATTTATTAACTTATTTTTATAAACGTCCTAGTGGCCTTTACATACATACATAAAAAATACAATAAATTATATTTTTGTACCAATCAAAAAACTAATGCAATTCAGATAATAAAACTTGATATAAAACAAAATTTTATGTACTAAAGCTAGAATGTAGCTATATGGATACAATTATTCATGTGTGTTACAAACAATAAAATAAAGATATGATGTACACGTATGGTATCGAATTTTAAAAGAGAAGAATTTCGTAAAAAAAAAGTTAATTATCAGATGTTAGACTATCGGGAATATAATACCGAGATCTCGTATCTGTAATACTCGAAGCACCACTCATAAAAAGGAGAAAGTGAAAAGGATTTTTACCTTTGTAAAAATTAATAATCTGGTATTTATCAAAATTTCACACTCCGTAGTGAAAGAAGATACTCTCAGTATCACCTTGATCAAAAACCACCACTCAGAATCCAAGGGTTGCTTGAAATGGCTTTAGCCGCGTTTGGTGACCAGATTTGAATAACCAAGTAATTCCCCTACTTACTCAAAAAATTATACTATCTTATATGAGAAGAACATATATTAGTTACAATTTTAATAGAAACAACAGTTTTTTTTCACAAGGAACATAATACAAGGTAATAGACAGAGTGTACATTGCCGGTATTAGTTATGTATATTTCAACATTGCGGAATTCTATTGAATGTGCGGCTGTAGTGGATTCGGGAACGTCATACACACTTTGTTCCTAAAAGAAACATAATCATGTGTGAACACTTTTTCATTCACTTAGATGAAAAAATTACCCATATAATCATTATTTGATGTTGCTTACGGCTAAAACAGATACACCAGCCGTGAAAACTACATTCGTGAGTAGTTCAGTACTGAAATTTCCAGAGTAGTTATCCACAACAGCATTGTTCTCTTCTATTCCCGGAGATCTTCGAGAAATCGATCTGTACACAAAACAGTCAAATGTAATTTGATTAATTTGTGTTATTTCACAATTAATTCATTTGAAATAATACATAGTATATTTGTGGCACATTCCAGAGTGGAAGGTATTTTCAGTATCGCCTTGGTGTATGACCACCATTAAACGTGAAACTGTGCTTGAAATGGCTTTACCGTGTTTGATGAATGTGAAACATGTATGTTCATTTCATAAAGAGTCCTAATGAGTCCTGAATTCTCCAGATTAAATACTTAAATGATTATAATAATTAATCATTTATTTGCACAACCCTTAAACCTTTGTCCAATGTAACATGATATCTGCGAATATCAGCGAATATCGTTTCAATAACGTATTGTTACCGTGGTCTCGCTCTGACATGCCCACGGCCCCGTGCTAGAGAAAGAGACCACAATACAATTAAAAGTTGCTTTGTTGTTCCGAGTTTTAAATATGTACCCTGTGCGAGGCTAACGAAGGTAACACGTAAGAAGGTACAATATATGTGAACATTCGTGTCCTGGATATTCTAATTATTTTGTCCCTTTCTACGTGTTCCGTTTGAAAATATTAAAAAGGACTCTGTTTAAATAAAGCACGCACTACCCTGTGCGAGGCTATCTGAAGGTAACATGTGAGAAGGTAAAATATGTGTGAACATTCGTATCCTGGGTGTTCTAGTTATTTTGTCCCTTTCTACGTGCTCCGTTTGAAAATATTAGAAATGACCCTGTGCGCGCACAAAACAGCCAACACATCAAAAGTTACAATATACAAGGAAAGGCCGCGTCCTTGGCAGTTCCGTTAACTAATTCCTTTTGACATGTTTATTATTAAATGATAAACGGGTACTATGTTAAAAAGTTTAAGCATATTATGATCGTCCGTCCTTTGCTACGCACGTTTTAGAAATCCTTTTTGACAAGCTTCCTTCAAATTACACGAACACATTATACAGTTTGGTTTCATTCATACAGAGTATATGTATTACGTCTTTATAACTAATACACTTACGTTTTTCAACACAGCTTCACGGAACAGAGCGTCGCAGACAACCACCCGGGCGGAGAGACTTCCGCGCATAAATAAACCAATCATTAGATTGATAACTTGATGCTTTTTGTACTGACGAAGTGTCGACGCTATTTACTATATATACATGCTATTTATATATATATATATTTGGTCCCCATGTGATATGACGTCACACATACCATCGACAAGAATTTAAAAAAAGGCTCAACCATAGACAATATAATTCTTCTCTTTATTATTCTCTCGGTACCTATCTAATTCATTAGCCTAAAATATTTTAAAAATAAAGTGAAATGTCAAAAACTTTCCCAGAGCAACAAGAGCTGCATCTGACGGATTGCTGCTTGAGAAAATGAACTTACTTTTCTTTACAGCTCATTTTCTCTAGACAGAGCTTTTGTCAGATGGAAACCTATTGCTTTAAGAAACCAACTGTCGTAAAATAACCTAAAATTACTTGAAATTTGAATCCCTTCAAAACGGGAAGCACAATTTCAAATAAGATTAGCGTTCCTACGACAATATCGAATTTGGCACTTCTCTGGTATAGAGAAATGAAAACTCAATTACATGTTTTAGTATTTTATTATAAACAGGAAATACAAGAATAACCAAATAACCATCACGCCGTTTCCCCGCAGGGGTGGGCAGATAGGACGGACGGCCAAACAACTCGGTCTTGGCACACACTCTTTGCCTCATTCACATTCGCACATCGACTTATTGTACTATTCTGACATTGCCGTGGCCCGGCGGAAGTATCTGATTCACTTGATCGTGTCAGGCCTTCCTCCGGCGTCCCCGACTTCATATATTCTACTTACATTCAAAGCTTTGTTCATTCGCTTTACATACCCAAACCATCTGAGGGTCTCTTCATAAGAGTAATAATACAATATGGATGATTTGTTTAACACCATTTTTGTAAAAAAATCACCTCAAAGGCGCTCTGCACAAACTCATAATATATTTCTACAATCTTACTTCCAGCTACAAAGTAGACAAACCATTTCCATCATCCACCGGTTCATCGATCACTAATATAGAGCAGAAAATATACAGGACGATGCATGGTTTTACAACACATACGCCTCAGGGATCTCATTGCTATAGCATTCAGTCTACTTTCCTCTATCAGTTCCATGCCTCACTGCCATACATCAAAGTGGGTACAGGACAAACATCAAGGTGGGTAAAAAGTGGGTACTGTTTTTGGTTAGCGCCAATGGCATTCAGTCCATTTATTAAATATCTCTATCAGCCTTCCCGTCTCTCGTAAACATACCTCTCACGATATACAAACTCATCCACCCACTCTAAGGATTCATCATTCACAACCATATTGCATACTGTTTTCGTACTCTCTTTACTGATAAAAATAGAAAATACAGAATAAGAAAGTCAAGCGTACTGAGAATGTATTTTTCCTGTCGCATTCTGGTCCAGTCCATGGAATAGATTTCCTTCTTGTGTTCTCTCAAGGACAGCGCTGCCAGAGTGGTGGAACACGTCAGCCCCCATCTCCTCATATGACACAACAATGCTACCGTCCTACATACCTACAACAAAGAATCATCATAAATTAAAAATGCTTTTAAATGTGCACCAAAATAAGTCAACTGACTTTCATAAAAAATATTTAATAAACGTTAAAACGTTAGCAGAATCGTCGTACTGCATCCGGTACTACATAAAGTTCACCAAAAAGCAAGTTTATCTTCGCAAAATAAATATCTTTACCTAGATAATAAATTGAAATGCTAACAAACCAGTACTCTGTTGGCGCGGGCACTAGTAATCCTTAGTCTCCACCAGCCTGGGTGGTTTAGTATATTTATGATCAGCCGTCACGAATTGATGTTTCAAGCTGAAAATATTTTAAAAGATACATGAAAACTAAGATAGGTATAACAAAACAAAACAAATGCAAAAGCAGAAAAAAGTTTAAACTGCAAATGAATGTACCTTTGACAAGAAAAACCGCAGCAAAGAGAGTTTAATATGAATATTTGTATCTTTAGGTTATAATTAAAGGGTTTCACGTCGTCAATTGAATCACAAAATATACCTACCATTTCGCCACACTCTTAGCCACAAACATATGCACGAGTTCTTAATCGGGTAGTCGATGTATTAATAGTCTGCTGATTTCACTCCGCGCCTATTTTAGAAGCAATTTTACATTTGGTCACAACTCACAACATGCAAACAAATCGTAAAGCGACCATTTTGAAATATAATTGCGCAGAGCGTCCGCAACTGTCAATATAATCCAAAAATCCAAAGTCTTCCCATTGGTGGTCTGGGGAACGGCGTCACACAGTCATAGATATTATCTATCTTTGTTCTCGGTTGAAGTTTTTGGCCGGAGTTATACCCCCCTGCTTCCGCGTTATGACCAGAATATCTAAAACACCACAGTTTTTATGTATTTTGTACACTCAGGAAAATTGAATATCATCAAATAAATCATTATTTTTTTTACATTAGTTTATGCATTGCATAGGTAAAACACTGTTTTATTGGGTAATATTTTTATTATACAGAAAAAAAGGTTTTTAAGTACAAAAAAATGATTTTAAAATACGTTGATTTACGTAGTTTAAAAAATTTAAATACGTCATAATTAAGCTACATAATAAAAATATATAAATAGGCGGGTATAGGTTGATATGTGTCCTATAAAAAAATATTTTTCAATATTTTTTTTCTTTTCGTATATGACGACAGATGGAAAAAAATCAGTGGTACATTGACGATTTTTTGAAAACTGATCTTTTATAAAGAGTTATAAAGTAAGAAAAAATATTTTTTTAAATATTTAATTTTAACTTGTGGCATCTAAAATGCATGTATCTATAAAAATATAATGACAAACTTTTTTTTTGAGGTGCTGTTATCGACACAGATGACTTCGAAAATACGCAAAAATACGCAAAAATACGAAAAAAACATTAAATATTGAAAAATCCCTCTCGGGCTCTTAAACTACAAAACCCAAGTAAAATTATGTATAACAAAATGGTAACCTTGAATATTCTAAGATGAATAAAATGTTACGAGAGAAAACTGCATTACGATATCCAGACGCCATGGTGTGTTGGTTTTTGGTCCGTCGCAGAAACGTCCTTCCCTTGGGTTTGCCTATTCCAAACTGACGGTATGTGCAGATTGTTTCAGGAACATCTATGCTCCAGTGATGGGGTCAATGCTCTCCAATATTCGTGCTATATTATCGCATTCGGGGTTGGAAGGTAACGATGTAAACAATCGGTTACATGGTAACTTAGCAGGGTGCCCTGGTTCATGGGGTGAGGTTTGTTTAGGTCTTGGCGGCCTATGCGTGGTGGGGCCTCGTGGTGGGCAGGATTGAGAGAGGCTGAATGAGAGAGGTCTTTTATCCTCTAGCATTTGTCAGTGTGCTCTCACTGTCAGTCACTCTCCAGCCGGAATCTCTCGGCACATCGCCTTGCACCTTGTTGGAGGGATGGATTCATACTTCCGTCACACTGACCCCCAGATTCCTACCCAACCCTTACACCTACGTACTTCCTTCCCAGAACTTCCTCTCCTCTTTTTTCTCAAAAAATCATCCACACAGCATCCGCAAAGATGACACAGGCCCTGAGGGAAATTATGGTCCCCAGGGCCTCCTGTGTGGATCTTAAAAAATCACGTTTCAAATACAATATTCTAAAATTATTAACCTGCATAGTACACATAACATTGATACATTTTCAATTTTTAAGATAAATTGGTTTCAATAAAAAGTTTTACCGACGTATATTCGTATAATATTGCTTAGACTATTATAGGCATAATGTTAATTTAATCTGAACTTAATAATAACATTTATCTAATTTGAATAAATAAAAAATACATAGATTCCTACAAACGAACCGCATCCAATGTGAAAGTTAAATAACTTCATAACATTTTGACGTCCTACGCAAATATCTTCATTACATTTTGGCGCTCCAACGTTTGTTGGGCTCGATTGGCTAATACTTTGTGTGAGAGGGTTATTTTTTAATAATCTCTGAAAAAAATAACTTCGATTGATGTGTTAATCATTGTAAAAATATCATATATTATCTTCACAATTAATCTGATTATTGTAACATTTTTTGTTGGCAAATCTACAATGCTAATTTCTGTTCAATCTACCTACCTTGCCATCTAATTAAAATTCAAATTCTGATAGAGTAATATTCAAATTCAACTTCTTACAAATAATAATGTTACATATTTGCTACCTGCTATTCTTAATTATTTTGCAATTTATTTTTCTGCTAATTACCAATTCTGTCGTATTTTCAATAATAATGCATCATATATTTTACGCAGTCTATATTAAGAATTATTTTCGACAATAATTTTTTTTCGTTGTAGGTACTCAATAACATTATGGCGCTCAACTTAATTTGATATATTCTATTGGGATAATATAGTCATAAATATTTTTTTTACTTGATGGTAAATTTCTTGTTCGACACTATGTCACATTTCAATTGTACCTAAAGATTCCCGCATGGTTTCTTTTGTAAAGATGGATTTTCAATTCATATGTAACAATCATATTGTTGTTTGCGATTATGGCGATTTTATTTCATACATACTATTGGTAAATTTTACGGTTGTGTTAATGCTTTTTTAAATTTTCGTGTGCGTCGCTTTATTATCAATTGTCGATTCGCGTATGTTATTTTTAACCTCAAAGAAGTTGATATCAAAGTCGTTGTGTGCATTATAAAATGTCTTAATTTTACACAGGTATTTCAAATTGATTTAATGTCATTACCATCGCGACGTACATTGCTTATCAAAAGGTCTTACATTATATTATAATTATTGAGGTTATATTATGCAGTGAAGTTACAAAGGTGAATACCAACTTAAAAATATAAAAAAATTGCAATACTATTATTTCATCGGGTTAATAAAAATGTGAAACTTTTGAATATCGTGCAAAAGTTTTTAAAAACTATTATATTATATTCAAATATCTTTTATGGTATTATTATTACGATTCTATATTATTCTTTGTTTTTAAATATTTTCGGTTTGATTTCAAAGCAACAGCTGTTACCTGTCAAAATAATACACTGTTGACATTTTAAAATTTCAATCTGACATTTCATAGATAATGTTGTTTACAATCTCAAAATGACAGTTCTGTTATAATATGGTTTGTGAATTATTTTGTTTACTTTTCACTTTTATTCAAAATAATTATTCTTTGCTAAATAGAAAACGGTCTTACATTCTATTTCATTAGCTACGAAATATTATGTGACAATTGTTACTATATCTCATCACAGCAACAAATTTACAAACATTTATTTTAAATTGTCAACGCAAAGAGGGTACATTCATTTATAAATAACGTAAGAATGCAGGAATTTTTAAACCGTCATAACATTATTCAAATAATTTTAAATCCAGGTTTGGCACAAATTAATATATTTTCTTCAATATCATTTAACAACAACATCAATTATCAACAATAACAAAGCTATGTTATTTCTACATTAAGAGGATTATAACAACAATTCGGAAAATTGTTTTGGATGAAATTAACATCTGGTTTCTGTCAATCGTGACATTTTCATAAATTTGATAATTATTTCAATTTTTTCAATTACGGGCATAATGTTTTAGTAATTTTGTGGACTTAGAGAATTAAAAAAAAAAAAAAAAAAAAATAATAATAATATTTTTTTATTATGGACGTCGATGTTGTTTAACCAGGGTTTTTGTTTTCCTGCCGTGCTTGAAGTACCGCGAGAAACATGTTTACACTCAGTTAACACATCATTATAAAATTATGGGAGTACAATTGGAGATTGATACTTTCCCATATTTTGTCCACATATTCCGAAGATGAGAATAGTGTATGCCGCTACCTATTCGTAACGCTTCGAATTCATCGATCGTTCATCTTAATTCCGGGATGCGGAGAAACTATGGACATGACAGAATCTGTTCATAGTAGGACCGTGGCCCGACGTTTCGGAATAAGTATGCTCCAGCATCAGAGTGAAGACGGAGGATCTATTGTCTGCGGATGTTTTCCCTGCAGAAGGTAGAAGGGCCGTTGTCATGCTGATCATTAATGGACATACTAAAGTAACAGCGTGTAATGTCTCGAGTTTGTTCGGTTTATTTCGATTCAAAGTATTGTCAATCCTAACAACTCGCAAAAATCCATAATCGCAAACAACAATATGATTGTTACATATGAATTGAAAATCCATCTTTACAAAAGAAACCATGCGGGAATCTTTAGGTACAATTGAAATGTGACATAGTGTCGAACAAGAAATTTACCATCAAGTAAAAAAAATATTTATGACTATATTATCCCAATAGAATATATCAAATTAAGTTGAGCGCCATAATGTTATTGAGTACCTACAACGAAAAAAATTATTGTCGAAAATAATTCTTAATATTGACTGCGTAAAATACATGATGCATTATTATTGAAAATATGACAGAATTGATAATTAGCAGAAAAATAAATTGCAAAATAATTAAGAATAGCAGGTAGCAAATATGTAACATTATTATTTGTAAGAAGTTGAATTTGAATATTACTCTATCAGAATTTAAACTTTAAATAGATGGCAAGGTAGGTAGATTGAACAGAAATTAGCATTGTAGATTTGCAAAAAAATGTTACAATAAACTGAGATTAACTGTAAAGATAATATATGATATTTTTACAATGATTAACACATCAATCAAAGTTATTTTTTTCAGAGATTATAAAAAATAACCCTCTCACACAAAGTATTAGCCAATCGAGCCCAACAAACGTTGGAGCGCCAAAATGTTATGAAGATATTTAATTGGACGTCAAAATGTTATGAAAATAATACATGGAGAGCATGAGACAAGTTAGTGTAATTATTACTGGAGAATAAGCTAATATAAGTAAGCTAATATAAGTTAGTGAACCTAGTAATATAATTAAAAGGAGCCTTTGTTGTCTCCCCGGAGTACGGCTTTGAAATTACCAAAATCCGTCTCATCGTCGACAAAAAATGAAAACGAGCAATAAGGCTCCGAGGTAACCACCAGCCACCAGCCACCATCCTTGGCAACCTTTTAAAATAACGAAAAAGGGGCAAAAAGCAACCAACATTAAGGCGGATTGATGATGCTTACTGATACGATTTTTGCCATGGCAAAAACAAGCATCGTTCCACATTTGTCAGTTAATGCCTTCCTTTTCCTTTCAGAAAATTGGACACTTGGTCGCTTCCATTTTCTACAAAGCACCGAATTCACTAAACGAAAATACGTCCGACTTCCTCCTTCTTCCTCGGGCCGACCGGACGGAGAGAGCGGCCTGACAAAAAGGTTTGTGTAATAGTGACTTGTTTTATAAATATTTATTTTCTTTCGTTTCTTCTCCTCGTTCAAACACTTTGTACAGGACGTGATAGTAACGCGACATTTTCTTTTTAAGTAAATATAATCCCAACTGTCAGCGGGACTGCATCATCCCCAATTGGAGTTGTTTTGAGGCCGAGGGGGAGGGAACAGAATTGGAGATCGGGAAGAAGAAGGTTGAGAAGCTCTTGGCTATTTGTATCCGGTCAATAAACACGGCTAAAGCCAGTAACGGTTCTGTAATATATACATAAAGGGATAGCATGCAAGCAAAGGGAAATGCTTGCATGCTATCCCTTAAAATTTTGTACAGCGCCCTTGAGGTGATTTTTCACAAAAACGGCGCTATATAAATCATCCAAATATTATTATTATTATTATTATCTTATATAAACGTATGATTCAGTCAGTTCCCTATAACAAACATTGCAATTGGCGCAGCCGATCGGATGGCCTTATGATTTTGAATGGATCAGAAAATGAAAGCAGAGGTCGCTCACAGGTTAGATTGGCTGACGATTTGAAATCAACTGCAGCTTCGAACGGGTAAAACAGCACCAAGGATCGCAAATTTTGAAAAATTTTAGGATGGCAAATATCTAATGCTGGGCGCCAGGAGGCTTATGAGGATGAAAAAAGCTTCATTTAAAAACCGTTTCATTTATTGAAAATCTGCTGACAGGTTTTCCTAAGCCTCAATACAGTTATGTTCGGTCTATCTTTAGAGACTAATTCAAACTTTCAAATTCATGTTCAAGTTCTCCATAAATCTAATCTTAAAAATATTATTTGAGATGGTGCTCCCGGAGATCAAAACACAAACCACCACAATAATATTAAAAAATTTTCGTCACATTTCTAATTTTTCCAAAAAACTTTACCAACCATCCAACCCAAATAAATCCTGCATACCTTTTCCGTCAATTGACCTGTATTCAGTATTCAATGACTACTGGTCACAAAAATATAATTGGTAAACGACGAGAGGTTCTGGGTTCGAGTCCCAGTTGCGACCATTATCTTTTTCTGTTTTTCTGTGTCTTGTTCTCTTTCATATTTTCATTTAGATTATTATTATTTTCTTCTTCTGTGAAAAATATAATTCGTTCTTTAAAAACCAAATAGGGTGTACAACAAAAAAAAACTCTAAATAATTGAACGTGTTTCCACATTTATTTATCTAATCTGAGGCCGGAAAATACACATTTACATAGGTAGTTCTAGTTTACTAAAAGACAAAATCCATTTTGTAGGAAATAAATCTTCATGTTGATATTTAACTTGTAAATCCACTCTACAAATGTGGTCTTAATTGAGTAGCATTTCTTCCTTTTATTTTTGTCGTTGAATTAACCATTCTTGGCAACAATTTATCTTACTACCGGGTAAATACATACAGATTTAATGTCATTAAACCCCATATATTTTCATCTTCCGTTTTCTATTCAAGCTAATAAAGTTCATTGCTCCCCTGCGCGTGTTCTTGCGAACTGACAAAACTGAAGAATAACTGAGAATTTCGGGAGTGAAAAAAATGCCGATAAACAAAAATTTCGTAGAAAATGAGTAACTTTAAATAACCTTCGACAATTTATTATTATCGTCAGAAAAATTATGAGAAAATGATCGAAGGAAGTAATGCCAGGAGAATAATATGACGCGAAAGGGAATGGTAGAAGTCGGGAACGCACAAGGAAGACATGACACGACTAAGAGAATCAAATACCGAGTCAGGTCACTTTTGTCGAGTCAGAATAACATTTTTGTTAGTTGCCCGCATCAGAGGCGTCTTTTTTTAATTTTCCTTGTATTAACACTTGTGTACGTTGTTCTCCTCACTAGGTGTGTTCTGAGACGAAAAGCAAAATAATTGGTATTTGTTATTTAGGTATTTGTTGCATATATTTTAGACGGCCTCGCGGGTTTACATCTCGGCGTGCAAAATACTTTAAGTAACGCCCCGGTGAAAGACCACCATTTACAATCGAAAAGTTGCTTGAAATAGGTTTAGCCTTTTAGTGATAATATCTGAAAAGCTAGGTCCTTGCGCGTCACCCTCTTACCCAACTTCTCCCCCTCCCCACTGCATTCGGCCTCATACACCATTGTGAATGCCATCGTCTCCCTGGATCCAGACGGTTGGAAGCAGTTAGGACTATGAGTATGGATGTGAATGAAACAAGTGCTGGTGCCAAGACGTGCCGTTCCATTTAAATGGCATTCCCTTGTGAGACGTTCGATCCTCTATATCCAACCCTCTGGAAAACGGTATGACGATTATTAATTTCTTTAATCGTTCCGAAAATATTATTATTATTGTTATCCTTCCGCAAAAATATGAATTGGTCATGTGGTGTCGCCAGTCGCCAGTCGCCAGTCGCCACTGGCCGGTACCGCGCCGCGACCCTCGGGCTAACGGGCGTCGCGGCGGGCGAACCAGCCACCAGCCACCAGCCACACCCCTGAATAAATTAACTCTGCAAATTATCCGACGTGGAATTATTACAGTCGGGGTCAGAGATTAATTTCGCCATTCATTCGTCCTGTCCGGACTTTTTAGGTCCGTCCGCCAGCCGTGACCTTAGGAATAATAATACGCATTTTCGTTATTTATGCCTCGGAACAGGGTGTCCTTTATTATAACTTATAACGCATATTGTTTAAATAAAATTACATCCTTAATTTTATAAATTAACCGCAAACTGTACTCTTCTTTCAGATTATCAGGTATCTCTGGGGATATAATCGGTTATAAATCTCTAATATCCATTTTCATCCCTTTAAAAATAAACTCATTTTTAAATGTTATTACTGCAGAAGAGTCCCACCTACCTCCAAGTGTCCGGAGCCAAGGGTGTAGCTAGGATTTTGTTAAGGGGGGGGCAGGCATAGATAAACCAAGAATATATCTAAGGTAAATGCTGCATGAGCAACGGGACAGGTTACGTTAAAAATGAAAAACAAAATATTCATCAGTTAATTTATTTTACAAAAAAGTAGTTAAGGAGGTTCTTCACAAAACCGTTTTAACACCTCAGATTCGATTAGTTTTTTGTACCATGGTACGGTGTACACTGAGCATACATAGGGCGTTCAAACGGTTTTCAGTCATCGTTGATCTCAGCCATGTTTTAACACGACGCGACGCACTGTAGAAAAGGACCTCTCTATGTTACTTGTAGTGCAAGGTTGTGCCAAGGAAATAAGTATTGCTTTTTTTGTTGCGGGAAATGTTCGCCTCCTTTAACACTTCAGTAAAATCTAGTTTTTCGAGATCTTCTCTGGTTGTATCCTTGTTCTGCCATTTTTTATACCATAGTTCGGCGTCTTGATTAAAATTAAGTAAATCGTAGTATAGGCAAAAACTTTGTGCTTTTTCTTCGAAATCAATTAACGACATATTCAACATTGTACTGGGATGTAGCGACATTAATCCGAAAGCAGGCAAATTTTGGTCACCAAAACGCTGCTCCAATGCAGATATTAGGGAATCTAAATAAGGATCGCTTCCAAAAATCGCATGGAGTCTCAGCAAGGTGATTGGACCGATGTTGTTGGCGAGATACAATGCGTGGGACTTGTATATCAGTTCCAAAGGCAGCTGCAGTTCTAATTGAAATGTCTAAAATATTTTGGCCTCTATGTCTACGTTGCTTCGATGATCATAAATTATACCTTTAATATGACTCATACATACCGATAGTTTCCGATTGTAAAGCATTGGCAATAGGTTCCAATATGCCTGAGTACTTGGCTATCAGTTGAACACATTTAATGAAAAATGATTTAATAAGAGTAACTGATAAGCACGTTTTCTTGATGCTTCATTAATCATGATCAACTAAAAAGTTAATAATTAAAATTAAATTGATTCTCACAAACAATAGGTTACCGACGTAATATTACTTTACGTGAGCATTCCGTGGTTTGTGAGCATTCCTGCATCACAGTCGAGGTAAATCGTTAGGTTGAAGGGAATGAGGTGGGGAAGAGGAAGATTGAGAAGTAGGTACCAGGCTATTCAAATCTGGTCACCAAACATGGCTGTGTACATATACGTAGTATGCATACCCCCATACCGTAGCAACCAATTAAAACCAAGGGAAATTTTAATATAAAGTTTTATATCTACTTGTACTTAGATATAAAACTTACCAACAATATGTACTTGTACTGTAAACAAACAAATATGGACAACTTCTAAACCTGTGGATAAAATCCCGATTCCTCAATTTTTTTTTTGGTAAAATATTTTTAGTAGATTATTTTTTTAAGGATAAGAAATAGTTAAAGACACAATAATTACAATCTATCAATAACGAAATTTTACTACATAAGTATATTACACTATACAGATTTTTATAAAAAATGACGTGTTTGTCCGTTGGTAAAAACACCCAATGTATTGTACCTATGGCTTCAGATCAATGTACCCGTGGAGACATATGTATTATGTAGGTATGTATGAGATGACGTATGAATGTGAACGAAGCGAGGAGTATGTGTCAAGACTGAGTTGTTTAGCGGTTTGCCCTCTCTGCATACCACTGCGGAGAAACGGCCTGATGATTAGTAAGTTAATTTATATTAAATACAGTAACTCGAATAAAAATGAAATAAAATGTTTTGATATGGCACACCGTACGTCTGTGCAATAGCGTGGTGCTTTGTGCTGTGAAGGAAAATTTGAATAATTTAGAGAATCGGTTTTTCAAGGGTTCCACAGAACTTGGGCGGAGAGACTCCCTTGATCCGAGATAAAAATAAAAATACACGCATAAAGGCAGGTAACGTGGTAGGTGCTAATGGAGACTGAAAATAGTATTTCTTCCTTTGTGTTTCAGTGAGAGAGAAAAACATTCCCTGTTAC
Organism: Limnephilus rhombicus; assembly: GCA_929108145.2. Taxonomy (NCBI): domain Eukaryota; kingdom Metazoa; phylum Arthropoda; class Insecta; order Trichoptera; family Limnephilidae; genus Limnephilus; species Limnephilus rhombicus. The sequence continues at coordinate 55,838,154 of OV815276.1, forward strand.
AAATAACCTGACAACATTTAAAAATTTCCTACTACCACCACACTACGCGGAAAATGTTGCTTATATGGTCATGGAGGACCTAGCCAGTCGAGGAATCGAACGCACGACGCCTGGATGGGACCCAAACGCGATGCCAACTCACCCATTGACCCTTGATATTATGAGAGTATAGGGCTCGTGTGAGACTAGCATTGTTCGGAGATCCGATCGAACTCTCGATTCGACGTCGAGAGCTCTCGAATTCTTTTACGAATATTTAAAGGTGTGCCCAAATAAAAATTAATTACAACTCGCGATCGAGTGCTCACCCGATTTTGACAGCTCTCGATATAAAAGCTCTACAGTTATCCGTAACGAGCTTTGTCTACACCCGACCTACACTGCCTACAGAATATCGAGTATAACGTTACCTACCTAGAATCGCATAATCCCATATAGAAGTATTTATCTACTTTTTTCAATTATATACTCAAATCAATGACCCATAGATCTATTATGCATGTAAATATTACAGGTTTCAGCACACAACCATAGCTTCATCCAGCCCCGAGTGCACGATGTAACCATTAAAAGAATATGTAAAAAGCAAAGCTCTCAAAGCTCCATGTACATTCCTAGCTTACTTTGAAAAGCTCTTTGAGTGTCTTCTCAACAGGAAGCTCGTTAATTAAGATATTTAATACGGGATTTATATCAAAGTTAAAGACCTAAGGAGTTATGAAGAAAACAGAAAACTTCCAAGACAAAATTATATTAACGATAACTTTGTATCTACCTTCGCATTTAATTATAATTGAATCACTCTCTTTGGTATAAAAAGGCTGTGTAGGTGCTCTACGGCGAAGGAAATAAAAGGTCATTTTAATTCCATGAAGTGTTAAATGATTCATGAATATTTTAACATAAACGTAATCGATTTTTATTTTTTATTTTTTAAACATTTATGAGTAAAATCTCAAATTATAATATTTAATTAAATGAAGACAATATTAGTGAAACTCAATCGAAATCTGGAGACAGAAAAATCAGAAAAGATATTGGCTCCGCTGGGACGCGAACCCAGGACCCTTTGCTTACATGGGAACAGCTCTACCGATTGAGCTACGGAACCCATATTAATTCGGTCACTTTTAACTGTATCATACTTCGACTAAGAACTACCAACATTATCTTCATTTTCTTAATGAACATATTATTGGTTGCTATCTTTATGTATGAGCCTTTTCTGATTTATCTGTCTCCAGATTCCAATTGAGTTTCACTAATATTGTCTTCATTTAATTAAAAAGTAATCGATTTTAATCATTATGATTAATATTTCAAAAATTTCGTAGTGACAATATGAAACCCCAAATAACACTGTTCTGTAATGCAGGAAATAAAACAATTTGAAATGACGGGATGTGTGCGTGGGATGTACAATTGTACAATAGAAACGTAGCTTTTGACGGAAAAATTAAATTATATCCACCCATACGATAAACAAACAATATTAAGTTTCCGACATCATACCACACTGAAAATTCTATGTAGTGTTTAAATATCAAATAGATTGCAAAAAGAATAATCTCAGAACCATGCCTTATCTGAAAACAAAATATCTAATGTATCGTAACTTACTCAATAGGCTGATACGAAACTGCAAAAAGAAATACTATAGTATACAAATTGAAAATGCTAAAAATAACACTAAAAAAACTTGGAATATTATAAATGAAATTGCCAACAAAAAAAGTATGTCTTCAAGTATTGTAAATGAGGTTATAATAAATAATGAAATAATAACTAACAAATCGACCATTGCAGAAAGCTTTAATAACTATTTTACAAATGTAGTAGACGTAGTACTTGAATCATCCGGCATTAATGTTAATGATGCTTATATGGAGGCATCTCCTCAATTAAATTCAAATAATGATTCAATTAATTCTATAGAATATTTTTCTCCTGTTACTTTTAATGAAATTGAAAAATATATTGATAACCTAAAACCATCCAACTCTAAGGAAATGATGGATTATCTTGTGATACGTTAAAAATAATAAAACAACATGTCTTAACTCCATTGCAACATATTTTTAATATATGCCTCAAAAATGGTCATTTTCCAGAGCAATTTAAAATCTCCAATATAATACCTATTCATAAATCTGGAGATACGAATAAATTAGCCAATTATAGACCAATATCTCTTGTTTCAAACCTCTCGAAAATATTCGAAAAATGCATCAAGTTTAGAGTCATTGAACACTTAGAAAAATATAAAATTCTATCGAAAAACCAATACGGCTTTCGTAAAGACCTAAGCACCGAGGATGCGATATATGAATTGACTAAAAAGATATACTCATCTATCGATAAAAAAAAAGAAATGTCTTGCCATATTCCTAGATTTAAGAAAAGCTTTCGACACCGTAAATCATAATTTACTCATTACAAAAATAAATCAACTAGGCTTCAAAAAAGACACACTAAAACTACTCTCTAACTATCTTATAGACAGAACACAAAAAACAAAAATTGGGAATAATTATAGTTCAGAGTCAAAGATAAAAAATGGAGTTCCACAGGGAACTGTGCTTGGCCCGATTTTATTCTTAATTTATATTAATGATTTATGTAATTTTGTAATCCCTGGTAAAATTGTTTCTTACGCAGACGACACGGCAATAATAGTAGATGGTAATCATTGGAAAGAAACTTTTTCGAAAGCAACTGATTGTATTTCACTGGTTTCAACATGGCTAAAATATAACAAACTCGTTTTAAACTATAGCAAAACATTTTACTTGCCTTTTTATAAAACCATTAAAAATAAACCTAAAGACAACCTTAAAATTAGAATCCATAATACAAGTTGCAATCAAGAAATGTGCTTCATGTGCAACTAACTCACTAATGTCGAAAATATAAAATATTTAGGAGTATCAATAGATTTTTTTTATTTTTTTTATTTATTGGCAATGTTTATTAAAAATACATATGAAGTTACAACAGTTACATAGTTACATAAGGTTAACAAAAAATAAAAATAAATTGCCTTTCCTCACCATAAAGAGACAATGCTCTTGTGTTTGGTGAGGGAGTTCTAGCTCAATTAGTAAATTAATGATCGTGTAAGTTAGTAATAACGGCTATTGTAAATAATAAGAAGGTTAAAAAATCTTGTATAATTTAAAAATAAAAATCCTGAAGAGTTTAAAAAAATCATAATATAAATTAAAAAATCATTATAAATATGTAAGAATCATGTAAGTTAGTAACAAAAATTATTGTAATAAGTAAGTAAAGGATACGTAAGAAAGAACGCAAGATTTATACAATAGTAGACTCAGAGATTTAGAAACTAAGAAATGAAAGAAAAAAAGAAGGAATAAATGATTTATAAAATAGCAGACTTTAAGATACAAAGTAAACATATTTGGGACTTTTATAGTAGTTTCAGGTAATTTTTTAATTTGGGCTTAAATTCCTGCATATTTTCGATGGTTTTTAATTTTAATGGGAGGTTGTTATAATAGATTATGCCCAGATAAAGATAGGAATTTTGGATGTGCTTAGTATTAAATTTAGGAATTTTAATAGTTTTCTGGTATCTTGCTGATGTATTGAATTGGAAGTTACGAGTATTTAACTGTATTTCTTTGTAAATTTGAAGAATTGAATATTTTTTATAGATTTTGTCTATTATAGGCACATTGAATATTGAAAAAAGAATTTCAGTAGGAAATTTAGACGGTTTTTTTAAGATTACCTTAATTATCAACCTTTGGACAATTTTGAGGGGATTTAAAATATTGTCATATGTTCCTCCCCAGCCAATAATACCATATTGCAATATAGATTGAACAGTTGCATAGTACACTCTTTTTAGGTTTTCTAAGCTAAGAATATTTCTAAGTCTAATAAATATATAAATACATTTCCTAATCCTTTTGACGAGTTCACAAATATGTGTTTTCCATTTAAAATGTTGATCTATATATACACCAAGATATTTGATTTTGGGAGTTGGACTAAGTATAGCACAATCTTGATTGCAGATAGTTTTATTACATTTACTTTGGTGTATTATGATGTTTAAATTTGGTTCTAATTTGAATTTATTGATAGAGAATGGGATAAATTTTGTTTTTTCAGTGTTTAGAGAGAGGAGATTTTTATCGAACCAATTTTTCAATATGTTAATATCAATATTAGCTAGATTATTAACAGTATTCCAATCCGTACCTTCAATTATTATGACAGTATCGTCAGCATAAGATATTATTTTTCCGTTTAGTTTTTGTATGAATATGTCATTAACATAGATAATAAACAGTAACGGTCCCAGGACTGTACCTTGAGGTATGCCGAAATGACTCATTTTTGGTGAACTAAGCACACCATTAATTTTTACAACTTGGGGACGTTTGAAAAGGTAGCTTTTTATCCATTCTAGAGCTGAACCATTTAATCCAATGTTTCTTAATTTACTTATAAGTTTGTCATGTGATATACTGTCAAATGCTTTTTTGGGATCTATAAAAATTCCCAGGCATTTAAATGATTTATCTAGTGAACTATGTACAAGGCTACTTAATTTTGCAATTGCATCTTGTGTGCTTCTACCTTCCATAAAACCAAACTGGTTTTCATTAATTATATCGTTGCATTTTATAAATTGGCTCATTCTTTTTTTAACTAGTTTTTCAAAAATTTTTGCTATATTTGAGATTACTGATATGGGACGGTAATTATTTACTTCTTCTGGATTACCTGACTTAAATATTGGGGTAATAGTAGTTTGTTTGTAAATTGATGGAAATACTCCGCTTTGGAAACTTGTATTTATTATATGCATTAATGGCTTAGAAATTTGATTTTTTATGTTTTTTAAAATATCAACCGTGACTGCATCAAAGCCCGGAGCAGATCCTCCTTTCATATCGGTTATGATAGAAACTATTTCGTCCTCTGTGGTGACTTCAAATGTTGTCATTTTATTTTTAGCATTTATATTACAGTCTGGAGATGTTATAATATTTGGATCAATGTGAATGAGATTGGCGAGATTTTTCCCAACATTTGCAAAGAAAGTGTTAAATATATTTGCAGCTTTTGAGGGGTTTTCTTTACAGCATGTTTTTGAGTTATCATGATTAATAGCATTGATTTCGTTATTATTGTTCTTTTTCTTGTCAATTATTTCATTTACAACCGTCCATACTCTTTTACTATCATTTTCAGCTAGATCCAACTTCCGTTTATAGTAACTTTCTTTAGTATGTTTTATGATATATGTAAGTTTATTTTTATATGCTCTAAAGTGATTAAGTAAGTTTTTATTATTAGGTTGTTGAGTTGTTAATTTATAAAGAGCTTGCTTACGTCGTACAGATACTATTAATCCATGAGTAATCCATGGTTTTATAGGTTTGAAGTTAGACAGTTTGTGTTTGGGAATTACATTTTTTGACGAGTCATTTATGTATTTAGATATTTTTTCTTCAAATATTTTACAGCAGATATTGACATCATTACATTGTAATAATTCGATCCAATTTTCTGATTGAAATTTGTTTTTTAATGTATCCATATTAAGTACTTTTTTGGAAGATTTTGTTTGTTTAAATGATGGCAATATTGGATTGCTGGTTTTGTGGTTAAAGATACAAGAATAATGATCAGTGATAGTTGTGTGAATGACAGCTGCTGTTATATTTTGGATATCCGGTATATTTGTAAAAATATGATCTAAGCATGAAGGTCGTTGACCTCGAACGTCTCTAGTGTACGAATTTATGCACGATAAATAATTGAGTTCTGCTAACATGTTGAGATAGCTATCTTTATCCTTACTAGAATAGTCGCTTGCGATATTTAAATTCATATCTCCAACCAAAACATTGTTTTTATTTCTAAAATTTAATAAAATATTTTTTAATTCATCAATAAAGTGTGACACTATCGACCTATGTGTTCGATAAATAGCAATAATGTTATAATGTTTATTTATGTCTTTAAATTCAATATTTAATATGTTAACATTACTAATACTGTGAATCTCTTTAATATTAAGTACATTGTATTGGTTAGATACAAATATTCCAATACCAGAGTTTTTGTTTAACTTTGTTGTTGTTGTGTAGTAAGAGTACCCCGGGATAGAGCTTAATTGGAAATCACATATTAATCAAATCACTTCTAAATTAAGATATCTGACCTACATATTTTATAGACTTAAGGAAGTACTAAACATTGAAAAATTGAAAATGATCTACTTTTTCCTGGTGCAATCATCAATCACTTATGGCATTATAGGATGGGGTGGTGCACTTGATACATTTATGAAGCCTCTACAAATAATTCAAAAACACATAATTAAAGTCATATATAACAAAAATAAAACATTCTCGACCAACTTACTATACAAAGAAACTAAAATATTTAATATACGTAAATTATTCATTACAAACTTTGAAATATGTATTTAAAAACAAAAATAATTTCGAAATAAATGAAAACAGAACGAGCAAAAGAATAAATAATATATTTTACACCCCACAAACCAATACTAAATTGTTGCAGACACATAGCAGTTTCATTGATCCTCGTACATTTAACCTTCTACCACTACAAACTCAAATGATAAATAAAACGATAAAAGAGGTAAAATTATGGTTGAATAATGTAGATATTGAAACGCTTTTTCTATAAATTTATCCATCCTTCTACAACTCACTTTCTATAACTTTCTAAACTGTAGTACAATATGTTTTCTGTTTATTTTTTTATAATAACTAAAAAAAAGAAAAAATCAGTATGTTTTTCACCATATTTTTATAATAGCTGAAAAAAAACCTTTTTCACTTATTCTACCTATGTAATACTAACTTTTTATACTATCTTTATATTTTATATGTTTTTTAAGTCTATTTTATACTTTGGGTACTTGGAAATATAGTATTTTGTTTTAATATTACCCACACTCAGGCAGTGCCTTAGTGGGTTTTCATTTCTTGTTCATACTATTTGTTATTATACATTATGTTATTATATACTATTTACTTTTATACATTTTATGTACAAAGAAATGGGAATAAATAAAGTTAAAAGTAAAAATAAAAATAAAAGTATTTAGATCGGTGTAACCAACTATGTGCAAGTATAGCAAAAGTAAAGTTTGTGCTCATCCTTGGAGTTTGAAATCTTCCAACAAAAATGGAAGTGCGTACAAAATATTATTATAGGGTAAGTCAGAGCGTATTCCAAGACTAAGTCCTAATGTCACGGGCGTAGCCAGGTTTTAGTATCGGGGGGGGGGTTCAAGAAAATAGAATTACTGAATGTGCATGCAATAACCTTTATATTATATACCACCACCTTGGCAAATCAAAACTCGTGTCGGGGGGGGGGGGGGTATGGGGGTATTGTTGGACTTACCAGCTCGAAATTTTCTCAGATTTAGTGCTGATTTCCCTTTTCCCTAAAAAATAATTTCCCTAGACATACCATCACTTGTGTAGGGATACATAACAATACCGTACCGATACGGCACGAAAATATACAAAGGTTACCGAATGCGATCGGATAATCGACGACGGCCAGCAGCGGGTGGTAGAGAGGGTGAATCCAAAATACATTATTAGTGTAATAATTAGTAATAAAATAAGTTATGCCGCTCGCCTCTCCTTATTTTAATATTATTGATGTTGATATCTTAACTTTTCGGGGGGCGGGTTTGAACCCCCAAAACCCCCCCCCCCCTGGCTACGCCCGTGCCTAACGTCATAAAGTTCAGTTTAGCACTACCTTCGCAACGAATAGCATTATTAGAGGTGGAACGTTAATTTCTCAAAAGCAAGAGACCTCTTTGTGTTTGTATAGGTTTCCAAGACTACAACTTGGATACTGCTGAAATGGAATGTGCAAAACTTAGTTTGGGGCATTTGTAAATAACTTTGATTTAAGTACTATTGACGTATTCAGAATAATTAACTCAACAGCTAAATTATGGATGAAGAAGATTCAATTTTAAAAAATCAGAGTATGCAGTTCACATGCAGTAGAAGTGAAACCTTCAGAAAACTAAAGTAGACAAGAGTGGAGAGTCTACGAAGCACCGCACAAAGAGGAGACCGATTAAACTATCTCATTCTCTCACAGGCTAAATCCTACAGATTGTAACATATCTATTTCGTGAGCAAGTACTGCTCAAAATAGGTACTGTTTTTGTCTATGCTTTATTTATTTTTTTCTTTTTTTTTTACTTTGTTGGTTGGCCAAACGTCATTCGAGGAAAGATGGCGGGGGATCGATTAAATCTAAATTGTCTACAGATATGGCAATATTCAGCTTAAAACAATGTATCGAATATTATAAGGCAAGAAAAACAACAGTGTATGCTTGTTTTCTTGATTTAAGTAAAGCCTTCGATCGGGTTTCTCACGCACTACTTTGGAAAAAACTAAAAGAAAGGAAGGTGCCAGGTTCAATAATTAACATTCTGGCAGTCTGGCATCATGAACAAGAGAACCAAGTTATTTGGAAAAATAAAATGTCAACGCCTGTGAATATGGAATGCGGCGTCAGACAAGGGGGAAGCTTATCACCGATTTTATTTAACGTCTACATGAACGATTTAAGCGATAAACTCACCTCGGCAAACGTAGGCTGTCACCTGGGAAATAACTGTGTAAATAACATTGCGTATGCAGATGATATGGTCATTTTGTCACCAAGTATAAAAGGACTGAGAAAGCTGTTAAAGATTTGTGAAGAATACGCTGCTGAACATAATATGGTCTATAACCCCACTAAATCTGTGTTGCTCGTATTCAAGTCAGGCGCAGGCACCATGAAAGTATTACCCGTCAGTCTAAACGACACAAAAATAATAGAAAAAATCGAGGTCAAATACTTGGGACACATCGTAGCAGCGGACCTCAGTGATGACTCGGATATTGAGCGACAGAGAAGATCACTGTGCATTAGGGCAAATATGATTTCTCGAAGATTTAACAAGTGCAGCCCAGCTGCAAAAAGGCAACTTTTTAACACGTACTGCACGAGCCTATATACCTCGGAGTTGTGAACCAACTTCAACAAAGCGTCACTAAAAAGAATGGAAATACAGTACAACAATTCATATCGAACGCTTTTTGGGTTGTCCTGGTACTGCAGTGCCACCGAGATGTTTGAAGAAGGGCGCGTTCCCGGATTCCGAACACTTATAAAAAAACGGATCACCAGCTACAGAACGCGATTGGCCTCGAGCGAAAACACTCTTGTGATGGCAGCATTCCACTTCTGGCAGGGTCCCATTTATAAGCGATGGAGCCACTTCCTGATGAAATAGATAACAAAAAGTTAACTTTTTTTTTTCTTTTTTTTTTTTTTTTCAAATTTTATTTTAATTTTTGTATTGCTATTATTTTCTTTTATTTATTTCCTTTCATTATGTAAAAAAAAAAATATATATTTCATATTGAAATATTTTAATTTAATGTATTATATATGTATAATATGGAACTCGTGGGACTGCACCACCCTCCCCGAGATCTGGAATAAACGAATTAAAAAATTACGTAATTTTTTAAGGCGAGAGGAGATTTTTGAGGGGATTTTTTTTTGTTATCAAAGATTCTAGTGCGATGTAGTCTAGAAGGAGTTTTATTTTTCTTTCTGTGAGCGTGTGACGACTCAAATGGCATAGAAGCCTGTTTATTTTATTTAATTTCTCGCCGGATGCCGAGTGATTGCTTGAACCGCGTGCGGAAGTGAATTTAAACTGTAATCAACGGGCGATGCATTGATTGCTTTGCTCTGCTTTGGCCGGTGAGATTTTCTACACGCGACTTGATGGGTGTATATCTGCTGTGCCTGGTTGTTGGGTGGAATCCCTTTGAATGAAGCGGCTTTGCGACTCGGGGGAGTGCGCCGACATTGATTGCTTTGCTCTGCTTTGGCCGGTGAGATTTTCTACACGCCACTTGATGGGTGTATATCTGCTGTGCCTGGTTGTTGGGTGGAATCCCTTTGAATGAAGCGGCTTTGCGACTCGGGGGAGTGCGCCGACATTGATTGCTTTGCTCTGCTTTAGCCGGTGAGATTTTTTAGACGCCACTTGATGTGTGTATATCTGCTGTGCCTGGTTGTTGGGTGGAATCCCTTTGAATGAAGCGGCTTTACGACTCGGGGGAGTGCGCCGACATGGATTGCTTTGCTCTGCTTTGGCCGATGAGATTTTCTACACGCGTCTTGATGGGTGTATATCTGCTGTGCCTGGTTGTTGGGTGGAATCCCTTTGAATGAAGCAGCTTTGCGACTCGGGGGAGTGCGACGACATTGATTGCTTTGCTCTGCTTTAGCCGGTGAGATTTTCTACACGCCACTTGATGTGTGTATATCTGCTGTGCCTGGTTTTTGGGTGGAATCCCTTTGAATGAAGCGGCTTTGCGACTCGGGGGAGTGCGCCGACATTTATTGCTTTGCTCTGCTTTGGCCGGTGAGATTTTCTACACGCCACTTGATGACGTGCTGGACGGTGTCTTGGGGATTGCTGTCGTCTTTTGGAGGAGTCTCACGACTGTCACGGCGACGGGACGTGTGCGGTATTAAAATTAAACGTAATTTGTTGACTCTCTCTTTCTACATCAGTTGATAGTTGCTCAAGGTATTTATGTTTTGTTTACTTTTCCTTTGTTCAATTTTTCCCTTGCAAACTGCAATAAAGTTAACATTAATTTTCACTAGTAAAATAAGCGTCTTTTTTATGCATGACCTCTAAATCCTTATCTCCACTATCCTGCGATGGAGTTCTACTTGCTCTGAGAAGACAGTGGTCGGATGACAAAAGGTATAGGTACTACCTACACAAAATTTATAATACCTTACGATTAATACATTACATTTGGCGGCCCAACAAAAGAGATTTTTTTAAGTTTAATAACTGGTGCTCGGATGGGATTTTCAGTTCATGCATATATCTGTAATAATGGTCTTGATAATTTGTAGGTTATCTGTATTTTACGATGTATTTTATATAGAACGCATCAGTGTGTGTAGTTTTTAGGTTAATTGTTTTCCTAATACGCATTTATACTTGTTTGACGTTTCTGTTTAGTTTATGTGTTGCCACATAGATAAAATGCATAATAATATATTGTTTTTGACAATTTAAAAGTACATTGTTAGCAGTGACAGATTTGTGGGGTAAATATTTTCTCTTTACTGGCAATACGTGAATTTCAAATGTCAACTGTCACCTGCCAAATTGACGTGTTTGTTTATCAACATACATGGTAAATACTCAAAGCAAAGTATTATTATTTTTTAGGCAACATACTCCCAACGTACAATATATTTAATTGTTTTCGATTCATCGGTTCGATTTATTCTCGGCTTTACACGGTGTCCGGTATTTCAAACTACAAAGTATATTATTTATTTTTTTTAAATTAAATAATTTTAATTATTTTTAAAATATATTTTTGGTAAATTTCCTTACGGGGTGTCCGGTAAATTCTATTATAATATTAATTTGCTTTAAGTTATATCATTATTTTTAAAAATATATTTTTTTTTTTAAAAAGAAAATATATTATTATTTTTTTTCTCAAATTTAAAAATTAAAAAAAAAAAAAAAATGGCGATTTCTAATATTAACGGTGCTACTAAGGAGGAGATGATACAGATGTTATCTGAAGTGAATATCACTCCAGAGCCTACGTTATCAGCTATGCGGGAACAGGCTCGTATATATAATAAGAGTTTAAAACAATCCAGTAGTGATTCTCCACAACAAAATGAAGGCAATAGTGATAATGCGAGTCAGACTACAGACATAGTCAATAATTATTATCAATCGATAAATACAAATACGTCCGTACATTCTTGGGGTATTAAATTTTCTGGTTCTTCTGATGTTAGGGATTTTATACAACGTGTGGAGGAATTATCTAGATGCCGTCATATAGAACTGTCATCGGTTGTGACGTCCTTTGCTGATCTTTTGGAGGGGAAAGCTCTCTCTTGGTATAGGACTATTTATAAAGATTCGTTATCTTGGCCTGACTTGAGAAATCTCCTCATAGCACGTTTTGACCGTTGTATTAATCAAACAGAGGCCCTAAAAGCTTTATTCGCGATGAAACAGAAATTTAATCAAAGTGTTGTGGATTACGTTGATGAAATTAAATTAGCTAATCTCAGATTAGACGTTCAACTTACGGAGGAACACTTGGTAGACCTAGTTTCTGATAGTCTGTTACCTAAATACGCATTGGCTATCGCATATTTTGCAGAAAAGGACTTATCTTCTTTGGTAAATGTGTGTAGGAGATTTGAAAAGCACTCCGTAGATAAACCCTTACCGCATTTTACTTCTCCTCAAGCAACGTCCTCTTCTCCTTCTTCTTCTTCGAATAGTAGAAAAACTTTAAATTGTTTTTATTGTAAGGCGCAAGGTCATACAAAACCTTTTTGTAGAAAATGGAAGTTTGATTCTCAGAAGAATTCTGACAAACGCCGAGTTGACCCCGCTCGCACAAACCCAAAAAACTAGAGTGTGATCCTCTGCGTCCTGCTAGCAAGGATGCCGGGAGATCATCACCCTTAGTTTATAGCTCCAGTAACCGGTTCTTCAGGCGTGACATGGACGCATGCATGCCGATGGCTAGTTCGGGACAAGATATAAGACCCCATGCGAATATTTCGATTCAAAACCTTGTCTTTTCAGGTCTTTTGGACAGTGGTGCGACTGTCAGTTGTTTTGGCGGTTCTCTTTACAACTTCTTTATTAGTTTAGGGTTTAATTTAGATAAGTTAGAATCGTACGTTACCACCGCTGATGGTGTACGTCAAGATGTAATTGGTACTATGCGAGTACTAGTTACTTGTAATAATTTTAAGAAATATGTTACCTTTTTTGTTATTCCGTCTCTTTCACCTGTGATTGTTTTGGGAGTCGACTTTTGGAAACAATTTGCCATCGCTCCTCAATTGTTTTCAAAGGCCAACAGTGGATGTGATGTTGAAGATACTATAGGTGAAATTCGCAAGATCACGTCAGCTTCCCTACTGTCCCCTCAAGACAATCGTAGGTTAAATAATGTTATTGATAAATTTAAGTCAATTTCTTTTGAAAAATGTGGATTGGGTCGTACTCATTTAGTTCAGCACAAAATTAATACGACGGGAGATCCCATTAAGCAACGGTATTACCCTTTGTCTCAAACACGTCAGCAACAACTTGAATCTCAACTTAAGGAAATGTTAGATTTAGGTGTTGTTCGCCGTTCGCGTTCGGCTTGGTCGAATCCGGTTTTAATCGTGCCTAAGAAGGATGGTTCTGCAAGGTTCTGCTTGGACTCCAGGAAGCTTAACAGCGTCACGACAAGAGATTCGTACCCCTTGCCGTATATTTCGCGTATTTTAGACAAGCTACGTGGTGCACGCTTCATATCTTCTATTGACTTATCGAAAAGTTTCTGGCAAATCCCTTTACATAAGGATTCTTGCTGCAAAACGGCTTTTGTAGTACCTGGACATGGCTTGTTTGAATTTGTTAGGATGCCGTTTGGGTTAAAAAAACGCTCCTAGTGAACTTCAGCGTCTGGTAGATGCACTTTTTGGTCCAGAGTTCGACGAAAACATTTTTTGCTATTTGGATGACCTAATTATAATTTCAGAAGATATCGATTCACATTTAGAGCAATTAAATAGGGTTTTCTTACGTCTGAAAGAAGCAGGCTTAACTGTCAATTTGAAAAAGTGTGAGTTTTGCAAGGATGAATTGAAGTATCTCGGTTACGTTGTGGATGCAAAAGGACTTCGCACAGACCCAGTTAAGTTGGAATGCATTCGTACTTACCCCATTCCAAAGAATTCTAAACAGGTAAAAGCTTTCATTGGCCTGTGCGGGTATTATAGGCGTTTTATAAAGGATTTTTCAACCATTGCTGCTCCCTTAACAAAATTCACTGGTTCAAGGAAGGGAATTAGCAATTTTTCTTGGTCTCCTGAAGCGGAGATGTCTTTTAAGAAATTAAAGAAGGCGTTGACTTCTGCCCCTGTTATTAATTGTCCGGATTTTTCGCTTCCTTTCACGATTCACTGTGACGCGAGCAACGTTGGGATCGTTGGTACTTACACAAATTTTTGAAGGAGAAGAGCACCCTGTATCTTATTTCTCTAGGTGTCTTAATGTGCATGAACGAAACTACGGCGTGACGGAGCGCGAACTCCTAGCGGTGTTAGATTCAATCAACCATTTTAGGCCCTACATAGAAGGTGCTCACTTCACTGTGGTAACGGACCATTCTAGTCTACAATGGTTAGTCTCACTATCTAACCCGACAGGTAGACTGGCTCGCTGGTCTACTCGTCTGTCACAGTACTCTTTTGACGTTATTCACAGGAAAGGTAAATTAAATACGGTTCCGGACGTTCTTTCACGTAAAGACGTTTCTTTAATTTCGGCCATTGATTCCGTTCCCACGAGTACAGATACTTGGTATAATACCTTATTTTCTAATTGTAAATCAAATCCACAACGTTTTAATAATTTTCAAATTAAGGAAAATAAATTATTTCGTCACACTAAATCTCGTTTCGCTCTGCAGGAGGACACAGCTTGGAAGCTTGTTGTTCCTTTTGAGGACCGTAACGCTGTTCTGTCTAAAGAACATGAGTCGGTTATTTCTTGCCATCCAGGAGTTTTTAGAACATATAAGAAGGTTCAACTTCATTATTTTTGGCCAGGGATGTATAATGACGTCAAAAATTTTGTCAATAGATGTAAAACGTGTAAGGCACATAAAATTAACACTGCTGCGCCGGCAGGCATTTCTACGAAACCGAAAATAGTTACAAGACCTATGCAAATGCTGTCTATTGACCTTGTTGGTTCTCTTCCGCGTAGCTATGCAGGATTTATGTATATTCTAACAGTCGTTGATGTATTTTCTAAATATACCTGGATTTTCCGCTTAGAAATGCAACTACTAAAAGCATTGTTAAAAACATTGAACAATACATATTCCTTGTACACGGAGTGCCGCAAACGTGCGTCTGCGACAACGGGAAACAATTTATTTCAAAAGACTTTAAACAATTGTTAGCAGAGTATAAAGTACCTCCGCCTTTTTAAAATGCTTATTATACTCCCCAAAATAATGTGGTCGAACGCTATAACCAAACCATTGGAACTGCTTTGTCTATTTTAACCGAATCTGACCAGCGTAATTGGTCCAGATTTCTGCCTCAAATTCAATCTGCTCTCAATTACACGGTTAATTTTGCAACCGGCTTCACGCCCTTCTTCCTCATGCACGGTAGGGAACAAATTATTGACGGAAACTTTTATAAAAAATAACATATCTTCTAGCGTCGTAGACACTACGTTACAGCAATCTAGGGACGAATTCGCTAAGAAGTTGGAAGACTTAGTTCCAATTTATGAACAAGTTTCAAATGCTTTGTTACAAGCTTTTAAGAAAAATGCCCAACACTGCAATTTACGCCGTCAGACAGTTAATTATGAAGTAGGCGACGTGATCTGGAGGAGGAATTTCGTTCAATCCAGTGGACCGAATTATTTCTCTCACAAATTGGCCCCTAGATTCGTTCGCAATGTTATTAAAGGTAAAGTCTCTAATTTGGTCTATACTCTAGCTGATATGAACGGTAAAAGTGTAGGAAATTTTCATGTAAAGGATATTGTTCGCATTGATTAAACATTTCTTACTCTTTATATATAGATGAAACCAACGTAATAGTATGCGGGGCTACCAACCCTGCATGCTGTTCCGTTTCGTCAGTGGTTTTTCTAGTCACTTGCTTTTGAGGTTTGGTACCCTCAAGAGGTTATGTCTAGAATTTTCACGAAATTTCCTCAATCTTGCTACCTCATTATTTCTTTATAAAAATTATTTTCTTTATATTTTTCGGATTTTTTTCTATAGGAGACGTCGTTTACAATAAATGTCGTTTCCTCTGATCCGTGTGATCAGTGGCGCCCAATATTTTGTTTAAGTCATATTTGGTAATTGGCTTTGTCTTTGACGAGATTTTTTTTATTTTAAATCTAAATAATTTTTTGTATGAAACGAGTCGTTTCGCCTTCCTTATAGGCTACAGTTATACTTACATACTGATGCGTCCGTAAAATAATAGGTTATGTTGTACTATTTTAGTGTTTAAGTCTGAATCCTTCTTCTCAAGTTCATTGGAATTTTCTTCCGAATAATGATTTTCCAAGGACTTGGAAAGAATGATTCAAAACTTCTGTTTATGAGAGATTTGAGCGACTTTCTTATGTACAGATTGTTAATATTTCAACAATTAGTGATTAAGTAAATTTTTTCATAAACATACCATAGCTATGTTAAATAGATTAAGTCTGGTATAACTTTCCTTAAAGTCAGTTAGTTAAGTTTGTTAAGAATATTTGTTAAGAAATTTTTTTTTCTTGTCACAAACAAAGGTGGTACTGCTCTGGCATACCTACCCATTAAAGTAACTCATATTTGAAGTTTATCACCTTACCTCTAATACAGGAAAGTGTATTTTGTCTTTTAGTTTTAAGTTAACATTAAGCATTTACATATATAGGTCTCTCACTGCTTAAACCAGTGTTGTACTGTTAATTTTGTCTACTAGTGTCGTTCATTTGGATATTGTTCGATCACACCTTATCTAGTGTCGATTATCTAATAAGTATATTCGATCACCAAAATATCATTGTTTGTTCAAGAAATTTATGACTTTTCACTTTCTTGATGTATTAAGTGTTATTTTTTTTTGAAGGAATGCCACCTGGGTTTATCTTCAGTCTTTTCTTGCACAAGCAACGTCCTCTGAGGATGGTTTATAATAGTTACATCTTGTATAAAATCAAGAGTACCTTTTGAGGTTCACTTTTATAATAGCTAGGTGTTTTGTTTAATTGTAATCCCTAAGCTCTAAGCCTAACATTCTAGATCCTGTTTTGCTTCTGTGTTCCTAATGATTTTTTTCATAATTTTGATGGATAGGTAATTAAAATATGTAAACCCTAATCTAACCTCTTTTATAGATAGGTAGTGCCTCGGTATTGTAAAATCTGATCTAAAACCGTTTGACAGATAGGTATGTCTTTACATATAAACCCTACTCTGACCACTTTGTAATTGACAGTTTTTTTATAAAACTTGTTATACGATGGACAAGTAATAATTGTATTATACTTGATCTGACCTCCTAGACATCAATTTTAAATTGAACGAGTTAATTCTGTATATTTGTTTATACCTTGGACTAGTTTTAGTCGATAATTTAAGACGCATTAAGTATAATTTGTATGACGTTACTTTTTCCATATATCATTTTTGTTTAGAATATAAGGATAGAGAAAGAGAGAGTTAATTATATGTTAATAATAACTAAGTGTTGCTTTTTTCTATAAAGGAAAGTGGGAGCTTGAGTTCTCCATACTCACTAGTGTTTTCTTGAGAGATTGTCTCTCGTCAGGTGAGTAACGTGTTGGTAATCTTACAAGCGAGCTTGTAAAAGTGGAGGTATTACCTCATTTTCAAAGTTTTTCTTTTGTATACCGTTCTGTGAATGGGTTTTTTTTTTTTTTTAATTTTCTACTTTAGTATGTCTTATGTTATTGTTTTTCTGATACTGTGATGTGTTGTTTTCTTTAACAGATATGGAAAGAGAGAGTCTTGTTGGGCGGTGTCCTAATAATTTTACTTCACTTCGCGGCGTAAAATTTTCGGGGGTTGCGGGGAAATGTAACATATCTATTTCGTGAGCAGGTGCTGCTCAAAATAGGTACTGTTTATTGTCTATGCTTTATTTATTTTTTCTTTTTTTTTACTTTGTTGGTTGGCCAAACTGCAAGGGGACCGGAAACGTCATTCGAGGAAAGATGGCGGGGGATATTACGTAATTTTTTGAGGCGAGAGGAGATTTTTGAGGGGAGTTTTTTTTGTTATCAAAGATTCTAGTGCGATGTAGCCTAGAAGGAGTTTTATTTTTCTTTCTGTGAGCGTGTGACGACTCAAATGGCATAGAAGCCTGTTTATTTTATTTAATTTCTCGCCGGATGCCGAGTGATTGCTTGAACCGCGTGCGGAAGTGAATTTAAACTGTAATCAACGGGCGATGCATTGATTGCTTTGCTCTGCTTTGGCCGGTGAGATTTTCTACACGCGACTTGATGGGTGTATATCTGCTGTGCCTGGTTGTTGGGTGGAATCCCTTTGAATGAAGCGGCTTTGCGACTCGGGGGAGTGCGCCGACATTGATTGCTTTGCTCTGCTTTGGCCGGTGAGATTTTCTACACGCGACTTGATGGGTGTATATCTGCTGTGCCTGGTTGTTGGGTGGAATCCCTTTGAATGAAGCGGCTTTGCGACTCGGGGGAGTGCGCCGACATTGATTGCTTTGCTCTGCTTTGGCCGGTGAGATTTTCTACACGCCACTTGATGGGTGTATATCTGCTGTGCCTGGTTGTTGGGTGGAATCCCTTTGAATGAAGCGGCTTTGCGACTCGGGGGAGTGCGCCGACATTGATTGCTTTGCTCTGCTTTGGCCGGTGAAATTTTCTACACGCCACTTGATGACGTGCTGGACGGTGTCTTGGGGATTGCTGTCGTCTTTTGGAGGAGTGTCACGACTGTCACGGCGACGGGACGTGTGCGGTATTAAAATTAAACGTAATTTGTTGACTCTCTCTTTCTACATCAGTTGATAGTTGCGCAAGGTATTTATGTTTTGTTTACTTTTCCTTTGTTCAATTTTTCCCTTGCAAACTGCAATAAAGTTAACATTAATTTTCACTAGTAAAATAAGCGTCTTTTATATGCATGACCTCTAAATCCTTATCTCCACTATCCTGCGATGGAGTTCTACTTGCTCTGAGAAGACAGCGGTCGGATGACAAAAGGTAAAGGTACTACCTACACAAAATTTATATTACCTTACAATTAATACATCACAAGATGTATGTATTTGTCTCTTTTTACCGTCGCTATTTTGTTTCATCGAGTTTCAAATCACAACGGTGCTAAGACCTTGTTCAGAAGGGGCGAATTCGATGCGAATCGTTTCGCGCGTATATTTCGTCCAGAAGGAGCGTGGAACGCGCGAGGTTTTGGGGGCATGTGAACAATTCCGTATCAAAATTTTGCAGCTCCATTTCCCTTGATACGCATTCGCTCTGTAGTTCGCGCGTAAACTGGACACAACCATGGATGGAATCTGGAACTGTAGTATCTTGATAGCCCCTCCAGACTCACGGCGAGAAGCCCCGAGAACACCCGAGAAGCGTGAATGTGATGTGTTTCTCGCATTCTCTTTCTCGTTCTCGGCTGTTCTCGGATGGCTGTCGGTAAATTTGGCCGCTTCAAAGGATTTCTCGGGCGAGAAGCGAGAAGGGTCTACACTCACGTTTTGTCTCAGTGTTGTTTAGTGAGCGGTTGAGAGTAGACGTGCGATATATTTTTGTTTTTGTATCGAAAATTTTGTTTACTTTAAAATGTGGAACAATCAACAAGAGTTGGAATTTATAGAGTATTTCCAAAATGAACCGGTGTTATGGGACGCAAAACATCGGAATTATAAAGACAAAAGCTTGAACCACGATGCGTGGAACAGACTAGTAAACTTTTTAAATTCTCCGCTTGGCTCAGCAACTAGTTCATCCAACTGCTTTAGCATACTGAAACTAAAGAATACAGTTTATATATAAGAATACATGATTATAATAATAACGAAAGAATATTAAATAAAAAAAAATTACCAACCCTGTTCTGTTTCGATGAATTTGCGTTACCCACCATCGTCTGGCTTTTCTATTTTTTTTAACTTTATTTTTAGTTACAACAAAATAATAATATGCCATGGCGCACAGAGCCAAACTTGCTGCATTTTTAATATCGTCTGTAATGTCGTCCATACCGGATGGGAAACAGATCACGAGTGAGAAAAATGAGAGTGTGGATAAGTGCTTATTCTCGCGAGAAGTCTCGGCGAGAATGAGAGTGTGGATAAGTGCTTGTTCTCGCGAGAATTTCTCGCCGAGACTTCTCGCCGTGAGTCTGGAATCGCCTTGAGAGTCTGGCGTAGGTACTGCCGATGCTTGTGGACGCAATGTATTGACTCCGTACCCCGTCGATGCGCATATGTATTCGCGTGAAAAGATTCACGGCGAATTCGCCCTTTCTGAACAAGGTCTAAAGAGGTTTTGAGTTCAAAAATCCACAATATGGTTTTTTTTTTAAAAAGAATTCATACGGAAATACGGTCGATAACTAAGAGTAATTTTCTCAGGCTCTACTGCTCCGATTTGACCGAAATCTTATATGTGGGCTAAGATTGATGGTCTGAAACGACTTAATTTTTTTAAATCCTCAGAATGCAATATTCACGAAAATACCATTAACCATTGGACAAATAATTGTTCAAGTAAAATTATATGGAAATGTTATTCATATTAATCATATTGGATTTTTCTATTGGACAAAGATTTGCACGAATGGACAAAAAATAAAACATAGGCAATGTTAGAAATTCTCAGGAAATTGTAGGAACCTGGAAAGGCATAAATCTCACGTAACCTCAGCAGGTTAATGGTGGCCTTCACTTCACACTGATTTTAAGTGCTCAGTAGGTATATTTAGATAGTTTTCAATTTAACAAATAAAAAAAACTTGTATTTTAATGAAGGTAGAAAGAATAGAAAACAATCTCTCAATACGGTTGTCAACTGTTTGAAATTTGTCACGGCACTGAACTTAGTTTTCATGTCACAGGTTTGGGTAGGAAGAGGAAAGAATATTAATAGGAATAATCCCTTACAGTCAGTTTGGACAATGAACTGATATTTTTCAAATGGAAAAATTGGACGATATTTTTTGTTTTTTTTTTAAATTTATGACATGTAAAAAAAATTACAATTGATACATTTTTTATATTATTTCACCCACCATGCATGGGATGGCCCCATGGGTGTAGGCATGGTGGTCGATGCATTACCTCTGGCATTGATAACCGAGTTGCATTTTCAAATTTACAGCATCCCCAAAGATGATGAAGGCCTTGAGGAAAATTTAAAAAATTCATCCTGTGGGGAGCTAATTAAAAAAAAATACTGACAGTATATTTCGCTCTGGATGGCTTCTTATTTTATGAGCCTTGGGGTTGAACATTGTAAGTCATTTTCTCTGACTTTTCATTATATTTTATTTAACAGGAGGCCTGAAGGAAAATAATTCCCCTCAAGGCCTGTCTCATATTTGGGGATGCTGTGTGGAGGGTCTTTTTGAGAAGAGCAAGGAGTGAACATGTGTCTTGAAGAGACCCATAGGAGGGGGAAATACAGAGGACGGCAAATCATTTCATAGCCGAGCTGTTAAACTCGAGAATGAGAATAAAAATAATCCATTCTCAAGTGACAAACGTCAACCATGTACAAAAGTTGGATGCACATTTGGCGTGTTTCCCGACTGGCGCCGAAGACATCAATGATGCTAATTCCTAGACTTCCATTGAAACACCAGTAGAACAAGGTCAGCATTCCCATTCCCATTTGATGTCAGCGCTCTATCAAAGGGCTCACTCGTTTCTGCACAGTCAAGGGTTTTTGTTTTGTATTTTTCCACCAGAGATGGCTGCCAAAATTAACAGTTAGCACACTACCGATTTGTACAGGATCAGCAGAATATTAAAATATCTGCGGGCCCTATACATCAAGCCCAATTTCTGAGAGACTAACTTAACTCTGGCTTCGATGGAGCCCACGTACGTGAGCTGGAGTTACACCAAGCACAGCAACGGAAGGCTTGTTGAGAAGATTGCGTCCGTTTAAAGGAGACTAAATTGTCATTGTGCGTTCACAAGACAAGGGTTATGAATTATTGTTGTCTGTCTGTTATTTGACAACAGTAAGTTAAAAAAAAAAACATTTTAAATAAAAGACCAAATAATTATTATACTTTTATTATACAAAACAATAAATTTCATTGTTTCTTATTAAGTACATTCCAATACCTGCGCTTGTAAAAATATTGCAAACTAGTAATAAATATATTCCCAAATAATTTCACAATAACATTATGCACAATTTTTTAATGAACAGAACACATTCCTAATATGACTGATATTTGATCCCAAGCAAGTATAAAAATACAAATTTAAGTGAATACCATTTCATGATTTTGTTTAACATTATTTAAAAAATATACCTTTATGGCTACAATATTATTATTTAGGTGTATGAATTGAACATAAAACACATACTCGTACTATCTATGTACAACATATTATATTATAATATAATACAAACATGGAAAACGGAAAATATTAAATTAGTCTTCTAAGATCTGCTGTATACAATGAGCCACTTGCATGATTTTTTTTCGGTTCAAGGAGATGGTTCAATATTAAATGACTGTATATAAACCGATTTGATTGTGTGTTAATTTTTTTTTCTTCAGTAAGTTTGTTTGTTTGGCTGCTAAATTTGGCTGTCTTTCCAAACCTTTCAAGTCAGTGATATTCACAACTGATTAAAGATTACAGCCTTGTTAACCCCTCAGGCTAATTTGGGACAACTCATGTAGAATTTCATAGAAATGTTGTCTCCTTTACTATCACGGTTAGAAATATGATCTAAAATCTAAACGGTGTTAGAAAGAGAAAACACCACGCTTTATTTTCAAATTTAAAAGTTAACCTCAAAATAAATAAAATGTACACCTTTATGAAAACAAAGTTTCTGACCAAAATTTGAAAAAAAAATTATGAAACTTTGGGAATTTTTTATCAATTATTTTTAAGGGGAACGAATGCGCGGCCCATTTCTGCCCGTTTCATACAAATTTAAGATTTGGATTTGAGATCAAAATACCCAAACAAACTGAAAAATTATTTTTGTAATCAAAAGGTGTATCAAATATCTAGTCAGGATGTGAGCTACTTTATTTATTTTTGCTTTAAATTATAAGATATGGGCCATTCAAGATTTTAGTGTTTCATGATTTTGGAGGCAACTTAGATAATTATTTGTGAGTAAAAGAAAAACATGAAAAAAATAATTTTACTAAATTTATTTCAAAAATACAATTAAAAATAAAATTAAAAATTCTTAAAAATGCATTTTTTGGGTGGTAATTTTAATAGTTAATTTGTATTTTAAATTTACACCCATCAAAATGATTTTTTTGTTATTTCTTTTTTTTATTATTTTATATTTCATCATATGACAAAAAAATATTTCATCATATTTCAAAATGACAAAAAAATGAGTTGACGGTAAAGTTTATAATACATTAGCCTAATAAAATATATATATGTGTGGGTGTTTTTTTTTCATTATCAGTAATTTTGGTTAGAAAAAACGTAAGGTGAGCCATTTTTAAAACTTTTTTAAGTTTGCATTCAAAATATGTATTTATATTCCAAAAATTATATATTTATTACGAATTATAAAATTTTAAAGTGTATTTCATCAACTTTCAATAACAGATTTTAGTTTCCGGATGCGTTCAGAAATATTCCATGAATTTGGATTTAATCGCAAAGCGGAAATGTTTTGATCTTTTGACAAAATAGGTCCGCGGCCTGAGGAATTAAAACTAAAACATTCCATGTTATTATTGATGAGGGTTGTTGTTAACCAATAAGTGCTGTTATTTAATGAAGCAATAAATGTCATTGCGATAAATGACTGCAACAAGTTGGCGATTTACTCACTACGTCACAAAGTTCAAGACTCATAAACCTTGGAATCAATCAAGGTCTTCATCGCAGACAAAGGCATCGCATTAAAGGCATACTCATAAACCTTGGAATCAATCAAGGTCTTCATCGCAGACAAAGGCATCGCATTAAAGGCATTCATAAAGATGTACATTTTAATTATTTTGAGGTTAACTTTTAGATTTTAATATAAAGCGTGTTGTTTTCTCTTTCCAATACCTTTTAAATCATACTTCTCACTAAGATAGTAAGGGAGACACAACGAGTTCTATGAGACCTGTGTGAGATGGGACAAATATGGTCTCCTGTGATTAAACGGGTTAATACTTGTAAAGGTACTTTTTGTGTAATAAAATAATAATGTTCATACAGTGATGGCACAAGCTAAAAAAAATGGGTTTTTTATTATATTTCCAACATTTCTGCATCTCAATAGAAAAATCTATTTGTGTGAATTTTTCTGAAGTGTGCACACAATTGAAAATGCATGCAAGAAGCTCATTGACATTATGCAAAGAATCGGATTTTTTTCGTAAAATTTTAATAGAAATTTTTTAATAAAAAATCATATTAATAAATTATTCACCAAAAATGAGCTTAGAAAAACAAATTTTAGAAATGTATAAACATGAATATGAAAATTATACCATTGTACACGATTTATTTTAAATATTTGTAATAATCACAATACATAACAATTTAACTATGATATAAATTAATCTAATGTTTTCTAAAATTTATGCAAAGTCAAGTATTTAACGAAATATAATATAATACGTGTCCAACATGATTCAAAATTATTTCAGTCACATTTTTTTTCCTTAAAACTTTCCCAATACTTATACAGTTAGCAATGACATCTTAGCAGAGATGGCCAGAAGAGGTAAAGAGAATTAAATATTTTCTCTAGAGTTTCTTCAAGCCGAAAATAAATAATTATCTAAATCTAGTGATACATTGGGAAAACCTATGAAAAGTGATATAAAACATGTTTTGGCATTTGTGGAATTTGAAAACCTACAAAAATTGCTGATAATTTTGTTGTCAGATTTATGAGAAATAATTGCTCCTGAAAACCTTTTATTATTTTCAATTGCAACAAAATACATTTTTTTTAATATTTCTGAATATAAAAAATTAGACTATTTAAACTCTAAATTGAAAGGGAATACATATTCAGACAACAGTTGCTCGAAATAAATCCTACCTATATCAACTGGAGCGCTTTTTGCCACAATATGGCACTATTTAAAATACCTTTGATTGCTTTGCTGCCAATTTTAGCAAATTTTCCCTTATTTGTAAGTAATTAAGTAGAAGTTTACGATTTTATAAAAAAAAATTATAAATCCTACGAATATGTGATAATCGACAAAAGATAGGTGAATTCATTGGCTATATGTATAGAACTATAATCGTCTATGTCTCCATACTAAAATTCAGTAGTATGATTTTTTTAATGTGGGCGGAAAATATTCAAAATGACCACCAAAAAATCTCGAGCAGTCAGAGAAAAAGTTTTAAATTGCACTGTCGCTCCGCTCCAGTGGTTAGGGATGTATTTGCACTGGCATCCCAATATATATGGTGGAGAAACCACCATCTGCAAAGTTATCATTGCCAATCTGTATTACCAACATTGTTATAAAGGAAGAAAGAATGAATTTAACAATTCTGATTAAAATGAGTCAATCAAGAGTTAGCCAATATGTATTGCGAATAAATGTACATAATATTACAATACAGGAACAATAAACTGCTTCCCTTGGCTAATCAGTAAAACCTAACCAATGGAAAGGACAAAAAGTCCCTAACAAAATTTATGCAATCAGTATGGACAGATGATAATAAAAATAAATGGATAATTTGTACAGCACCTTTTTTGCGAAAAATCACCTTAAGGGTTTTATATGTAGATGTCAATTTGATGATTTGACGTTGAAGCGTACCAACAAAATGATAAATACATTTCACCAGCTTACCAATATATCTCTAACCAGACCAAGGCCAGGACAGAATCCCTCCTACCCTGAGTTAGATTTTGAGAGAATTGCTTTCACAATCTGCCGCTATCAGATGAGATTCATTCGAAGACAGTTTTCTTTTTTAAAGTAGGAGGGTAAGAATAAATTAAATTAAATTATTGCTTATGCAGAATAGAGCCCAATTTGTGTCATTTTATAAGGGCAACCATTCTTACATTTACATAACTGAAAGCGATATACAGTTATTCTTTATATTTCAATGATAGTTATATTAGTAAGTTATTATATCCGATTATGCTAAAGTTTTCTTTTTAAAACAATAACTTTGTCAACAATGCAAAAGCTTGACAATCAATCATATTTATGCACCGAATAACATACTGCATACTCCCCTATCTATGGGGGTAAAACACTAAACACACAACTTCACATTTACTATTAAGGTAGAGTTCCGAGCACATTGTCTATGGTGAGTGAAGCTGCGATGGTGTCGTCTCACCACACAATAGTTTTAGGCATTTTTTTATTGTTATCAAGTTAATTTGTAGAACTCCATTTTAATTGGGGAAATAATAACCATTAATAATTTCAGTCATTTTACTCAGAAATTAGTCAACGTAAATACCTATCTAGAAGTAATATAAATACATTGTCTGTAAGTGGTATGACCACAGTTTGATAATGCCTTCAGAAGGCGAAACAGCTGTCACGCATAATAATAATTACATAGCAGAACTTCTTTATACATAAACTGTTTTTATTAATTGAATAATAATCTTATTGAATATGCAAAAGAAATAAAAAAGAAGTATTATGCATTTTACTCAAATTTACTCTAGCTTATACGAACACAGCGATACTGATGCAGTCACTACCCGGCGCCACCGCCGTGTGGGCCATGTCGATAGAGCCGCGCTTGCATTTGTATTGTTGTTGCATGTGGTTAATTTACAGGTTAACTACAAGTAAATACTATATTAATAAAAATGGAGGCTTTCAAAGTCTGCTGTGTTGAGGACCTTGAAAGCCACTAACGTCAGTGAAGCTGCAACAGTGTCGCGGCGATACTAACGCAGGTCACTTTCACCATACACGAAATGCTCAGAACTCTACTTCTAGGCCCAAGGGAAATCCAATGTAAGACTTCATATGTACATTTGTGTATAGTATGACAGCGTGAACAGAAACAGAGAGTTGAGAGCCGTGACTTATTCAGAATTTGATTGTAATGATCTTTATGCTATATAAAATTTTAGTTGTCAAATTTCAAATGTGTGATTATATTGATATATCTACTTTGTTCGCACAAAAAGCTATAAAACAGGGAAATAAATAAAGGTATAAAGTAGTCCTGGGTCGATCGATCGTTTTACACGACCCGGGTCGCTCACGACCCACTGGCGTTACGAGCGGGTCGCGAAGACCCGCTCTTTTCGCGACACAAAATATGTAACTCGATTACGCTTCACCCAGCTACTTTCTACTACCTGAGTCGAGAGAGCGGGCGGCGAAACCCGGGTGTTGACAAACCGTCCGCTCTCTCATACATCTATCTATCGTCGCTCGCCCCGCCACATCCGCACCCGAAACCCAGGTTGCAGTAGTAGAGCGGTTGCGAGAAGTGGGTCGCGAACCCGGGTGCTGACGAAAAAATGACCCGCTCGCTCTTTGGTGGTCCGTGAGCGGGTTTCAATGAGCGGGTTATTCACGACCGACCCAGGACTAGTATAAAGACTACAAATAAAACTCTGGAAATATTAAAAAATTGGAATACCGGTCACTTCTTCTCAAATCTTAGCTTGTTTGTATAGCCGTAAGTGAGTTCGTAAGCTGAAAGCTGCAAGCTCTATGTGTAAACTGGGTACAGTGGATTATTCTTATATCTTATAACGATAGCTTACGTACATACACATTTAATCACAGTATGGAGTAGGGACAATTTATATGTTTTATGAATCATGAAAGATAAAATAAAGAGTGTGTACATAGATTAAAGATTTGTGTACATAGATTAAAATTGGTCCCACAAACATGTACATAAAAAAAAACATTAAGATATAAAGCGCCATTATTAAAAATAGAGTTCAAGGCCAAATTTAGTTAATAACATGACCGCGCCATCTTCAGAGAATAAATAATAACATTTCTCCAATTCATTCAATCTAGAAAACTTTTACAGTAAGATTATTATTAAGCGATAAACAACACAAAATACAGATGAGCAATTAATTCACACATTAAATCTCAAATGAGTATTAAGAAATGGTAATTAAATAAAAAATTAAAGTAACAAAGTAATTAATAAATCTCTGATGCAAAGTCCAGTAATTGTGAATATAAATCCCATTTAAAATTATGGATTTCATCTTACAAGTAATAACATATGGAAATTAGAGCAAGGTATTGAGAAGAGCACCTGCTAATATGAAATTATAAATTTCAAGTACATTTTTAAAGTCACACTTTATAAAATGGTAATACTCCACAATTTACAAATAAAAACTTAAAATCAAACTTACAAAATGGTAATTAAACTACAATTTAAAATTATTATATTACGGTTAAAGTCAAACTTTAAAAAAAGGCTACACGGCGAGTGCTTTGTTCCCATTTAATTTACAATTTATTCGCATTCGTGTGCGACTAATTAACTTGTATATAATACTGTAACAGAAAATGTCTGTGATACTAATCTAAGAGTACCCGGCACACTATATTATTTACATTGGTGGCGGATGAATCATAAGACGATTGTTATTAATTTATGATAAAGTATTGCTCTCTTTTACTTTAAATGCACTCACTCATCACAGCGACCATTTCACATACCCGATTCGGCAATGCCTTCGTCATCTGTAACATAAAATTTAACAAATTAGAAGTGATCTATGTAACAAATCAGAAAATCCATTAATAATTGTATAAACAAGTACTTTTCATATAATGAAAGTTCCTCAAAAACCCATCTAAATATAAATTGTGACTGGATAAATTTGAATCATTATCGTGATTTATTTTTGAATTATTATGTCATATAACCCTACCTCCTTCTTTACTTAACATTTCGGACAGCATTATAGTGCCCATGTGATGATGTATGTAGATGCAATACCAGGTTGCCAGCTCCAATTCTTTTGATAGCTGGTATTATTACCCGTTAGAGCCCTACCCATAGAGCCGGTGTTAATTAGTTACCTATAGAGCTGTCACTGCACACACTTCACCGCAATCTTCGATTACACATCTGCCCTTATGATGGACAGTGTAGTGCTGTCCGAAACGTTGGCTAAAGAAGTAGGTAGCGCAACATGGCATAATAACCCACAAATAAATCACGATAATACTTTGGCCGTGAAAATCTCAAATCATAACCAAAATTTAATCATGTTTACATAGTCACTATATCAGTAATGCTAAAACAGACTGCGGTAGAAATGAGATCTTATTAGAATAGAGAACTCCAGCCCAATTTTTTTATTTTTTTTAATGAATAAAGACCTTCAAACTTAAATAACTGCATTTTTATTTTTATTTTTATAGTTAGTTTTAATAGTTAAAATAATTGTCAAAGTTTTAATTTTTAAAGACTCCCAGAAACGCACCGTATCTATGGTGGTCTTTACCCACCGTCCCCACCGTTAGTTTTTTACTTTTTAAGTTGTCATTTTGAATCAGTGATGTCATGTCGAGGGAAATTTCCCTAGATCTAGGGGAGAAAAATATTTTTTAGGGATAAGGGAAATCAGGACAAAATCTAGGGAAATTTCGAACTCTGGCAAAAATTTTGGTAAATATCGGTTCGGACTGGCCACGCTTATTACGAATAATTTTTAGAAAAAAAACTTTAGATTCGCCTTAATTACTATAAAAGGAAACTTTTTGGCTTTGGGGCGGCGGAAAATAATGCATTTTAATTTTCAATTGCATAAAACCAAAATTCACTTCGCGAACCGACGCAGCGAAAATCCGCGGCCGTAGCTGTCACTTGCTGTCACTGTTATGGACTGTAGCTGACTTCGTGGGATACCTACATGAAATACCGCGAATCACAAACCATGTTACACAAACCTAGCGTAGCCGCTAAGCCACTTGAAAACTGGGATGTTTTTCTTGCCTTGACGCGAGTAGGCGTTATAAAGGGCCACTTTCTTTTGTATCACAAACCATGTTACACAAACAAGCCCGCTAGACAAATTTCATAATTACGCGCCTTATCCCACGAAGTCGGCTACAGTCGTATTAGCTCTTGTTAATTTATCAAGGATACCAACATCACAGTGACATGTACGGCCGCGGATTTTCGCTGTGTCAGTCGCGAAGCGAATTTTGGTTTTATGCAATTGAAAATTAAAATGCATTATTTTCCGCCGCCCCAAAGCCAAAAAGTTTCCTTTTATAGTAATTAAGGCGAATCTAAAGTTTTTTTCTAAAAATTATTCGTAATAAGCGTGGCCAGTCCGAACCGATATTTACCAAAATTTTATTACATATGACAGTATTACTGGTATTATTTATATATAAACGTATATATATTTTTTGGAATTCCTATGAATCTTAATTATTTTTCATGTACTTACATGCCATGTTATTTTTAACACTGACAACTCAAAATGATATTAGGGAACGTACCCATACTACGTGACACGTTCGGGGGGGGGGGGTCTTCAAAATACCACGCTTGGTACAAATGAGCGGCGGGTTGCTTATGATTTTTATTTTGCAAAGTGTTTTTTTTTTAATTTGGAATTCAGTTTCTAATTCACTGGTGAGTGTATTCGTACTTTTAAATTATTACTTCACGTAGCAAAAAGTGTTTTATTTGGAAAATCACGGTATTATTAGTATATTTACCAAGTTCCGATATCTTTCCAATTAATTATCATATTAATTAACATATAACAGGATTAGTGTTACACAATCAGGTGGCTACGTAGGTAATTGCGTAAATGTGAAATTCTAGGGAAATTTCACTTCTAACTGTTGGCAACACTGTGAAGAATCCAGAATAATCATGGCGGATAATGACTTTTAGGTGTGAGGTGTGTTTTTTATTCAAGATTAACTGCTTTTAATATAGAAAAACATTGGTAAAATGTCCACATTTCACCGCTACTGTTATTGTATTTAATCAAAGTGCAATATAAAAACAATAAATCATCTCTTTCATTGCAAATACATGTGACACCGTGTTTTGTGTCAGGTGTTACTTTGTAGGTACATTGTTTTATGTATAATACATACAGAAACACTGGTATTTATAATACACTGATCATGACGAGTGTGTAACAACTTGTATAAAAAGCCCTATACTAAAAACAATTTGAAAATACATAAAAACAAACGTCAAAATATGACATGACTTTAACCTCAAATAGACAACATTTATTGCAGATTGTCCGCAAATATAGCCCTTTTCGTAAATTGTTGAGGGCCTAAATTATGTTTCAATAAACACAATAACTATTATTTATCTAAATCTCTATAAACAGTATGAAAATAAACCAAAAACACGAAATGTTGAATTGCATAGGTACGCGTGCACTTCAAGTCATTTCAAATGTCAATACAATACAATACACAGGTTACAGGTTAACTGTGACGTCACGGTTAACCATTTCAGTAATGCCAACTTAACGCTGTGTTTTCCGAAGAGGTTTAAAAATGCACTTTTTAATAATTTATTAAAAACTCTGCATTTAATATTATGAAATAAAACTTATATATTCAGAATCAGCGTTTCTTGGTCTATATGAACATATTTTTTTAAAGCCATAATATTTTTCACTGGAGTTCCTTATTACTGAAAAGAATACAAGGTTGAAGTCAATGATTTGGTAGAGTGGATGCGTGGAGAAAGGCGATCATATCAGGAATATGATAGAGCCACACTATCAACACGATGACAACATTACTACTAAACTTAACTGTGAAAATAAATTAGAAAAATTTTTTAGGGCGGCTTGCACCAAAAGTTAAATTTGATTTAAATGTCAAGTTAAACACATTATTTGATTTAAGTCGACTTGGCGTCTTGCACCACAAAATTTAAGTTGTTAAACGCATTTAAAGAACTGTCAAAGTTAAATACCCAGAAAGGGCTGTTTAACTAAGTTAAACGTGTTTAGCGAGCAAGTTCTGTCAAAACAATTTTAGGTTATTCCTTCGATTTCCGATTGTCTAATATTTCTGAAATCTGTCTCATTTATTAATTTGTATTCACGATGGACTTTTGTTTTTTATTCTGATGTTGACGAAGAAATTATAGATTTTATAAGTAGACAGTTTATAGTGAGAGAAGTAAACACAAGAACAAATTTATCTGATACTCAGTGGCAGAAAGTTTCAAAGATTTCTTATTGAGGAATAGGAATTGATTTATTTATGGAGGAATACTTTGAAGGTTGTAAACTTAAAATATACCTACAGCATTCTTATAATAGTTTAAAACAATCTACATAAATGAAATGAAAAACAAAATTACTACTCAGATATTTGTTTTATTTTTAAATCTAACAACAAAACCTCTTTTTGCCCCATTTGATAGTTATGTTTGTTTTATTTTCGCACTCATTTACTGGATCAAAATAAAATAATTCACTACGCAACCACAACATAACCTCAAAATATTTTGACACTCGCAAATTTAAGCACCCCCCACACGGACAATTCGGAGCGATCGTGCCGATCGTGCCCTCGCCACTTCAAGTCGCTGTGCAAAAAGTGTGCGTGTGGATGGTGCTAAGGAACGATGCAACTGTTTTACTGACGCTTTAACGGCGGTAACTGTTTTACCGACGCTAAATGCTATTTAACTAAATAATCGCTCCAACTGCTTGGTGCAGGACGAAACTAAACACATTTAAGTCAAATGTATTTAGTGACTTAAATGCATTTAGTTAAATACAATTTAAGATAAAATTAGCGATAGTTGGTGCAAGTCGCCCTTAGTGTGTTGTATGTAGAAGTGGTATTACAAATCCATGTAGAGAAGCAATACTTTCCCGACAAAAAATAAAACAAAAAAGAGAAAGAGATCTAAGCATGCAAGGTAATAAATTTAGAAATGTTTCAGTAAGTATATAAGTTGTGCTATAATTTGTAGACTTTGGTAATTTTTTGTTTGTTATAAAATCACAAACGATTTGTAAATCAATAAAATTAAGGCACTTCACTCAAACCCAAATTGTATTTACAAAAAAACACACGTTTTTATATATATATATATATAAAAACGTGTGTTTTTAAATATATACGAGGGGGGACCCAAAAGTAACGGTGGTTGTGCTGTGGTGGAGAGGAAGAGTGGGGGGACCCATTGTCCGACCAGGTATCCGTTAGTCAGTCCTCCTGAGTCAGTATGAAATGTTGTGTCACTGTGAGTGCATCGGTTCGCCCGCTTTTTTAGTAAAACAGCTTTTTCCATTTCGGCGAAAAAGTAATGGCAGATTATCGAGAGCAACGCACGGCTGTGAAATTTTGTTTCCTGTTTGGGAAATCTGCAAACTATTGTAATGCTGACTGCTTAAGGGGATGTTGCCCTAGGTAAAACCAGAATCTATGAGTGGTTTTCACGTTTTAAAAATGGAGAAATGTTAATTGAAGACCAACCCCATTCAGGACGCCCCTCAACGTCAAAAACTGACGAAAACATCAACAAAATCAATGCCCTCGTCCGTGGAGACACACAGGCAAATTGATCAACTCTGTGAGATGTCTGGAATGTCATGGAGTTCAATTCAGAGGATTTTAACCGAAGAATCGCACATGCGAAGGGTTGCAGCCAAATTTGTCCCCCGCCTTCTCACAGACGAGCAAAGGGAGCGTCGACTTCAGGTGTGTTAAGAGCTTCAAAATCAGCTTGAAGAGGAACCTTGATTTTTTTCCAAGGTGATCTAGCCCCCTGTGACTTGTCTTTGTTCCCCACACTGAAAAGGGACGTGAAAAGAAAGCGTTTAGTCACTATGGAGGAGGTAAAACAAAAATCGCCGGAAGGCCTAAATGACATCCAGATAAGTGAATTTAAAAATTGTTTTGAACACTGTAAGAAGCGTTTAGAGAAATGCGTTGTGGTCCATTGAGAATACTTTGAAGGTGATCAAAATTTGGTGTAAAAATATTGAGAATAAAGAAGTTATGACGAAATTACCCTTTTTTTGGGTCCCCCCTTGCACAGTATGATTTTCAAACAAAATCAAACGATACCCACATATTTTGAATCATTCCCAAAACAAAATAAATCATGTACTTATATAAAATATTTTAGTACTTATATAAAATATAAGGAAATTTTATATTACAGCAAATAAAAATATTAGTTTAAAGCTTGTATTGTAGATTTCCAATAGTATAACTTTTTAAAAGATGTATTGCGTCAAGTAAATTAAAAATCTGTAGAAGCTTTCTGTTATCATGCAATGAATAGTGGGAGGATGTTCAATGAAGCATGCACCGATATATGTGTAACAATACAACACCATACATCATGTTATCAGTAATCTGACAAATCAAAGAATGTGGCTGATGGCTGATGCGCAGAAATGCATGGTAAAAGGTAGACTCAACAGGGAAAAGATCATCAATAGTTGCCTACAGACTAGCCGAAAGAAGCATGTCAGAAGGTTCGGCCATTCAGCAGTCCTTTCCTTGAGTCACGTGCATTTCTCAATGCTTTTTCAGATGTTTTCTTCACATCAGATGACCAAATCAGATAAGTCTGAAGAGGTAACCGGATAAAATAGAACAGCATCAAAACAGAATATGATTTAAAAAAATAGGTTAGGTTAGCTAGCAGGGTTAGGTTGTGATTATTTCTTTATCTTCACTTTTCTTAAATATGTATTCTGTTTTGCCCCTGTTGTATTTTTGATGTAAACATTTATAGATCCCTACTCCGAAGTATCCCGAACAACTTTGGCAAAGCTGCATACTAAAGTCGAATTTACATTCCGAAAATAGTTTTGCAAAATTTGTTTCACAACATTAGTTTTATTGGAAGTTTCACATGTGTACAGTCTCATCATGAATGCATTAGTTTTATGAAACCAAATTAGTTTCAAGCCCCATGCGATTTTTTGGCAACACTAGTTTCTTGCAATTAATTTCATCATGCAAAATGTGATGAAACTAGTGTCGCAAAAAAATCTTCTGCTGATCGGAAGCATTTTATTACATATTTCAAAAAAAAAATTTGATGCTAATGGTGCCATGGTTGCTGTAAAAATGAAGATTTCGAAACACTAAATTTTATGCATTTTCCCAACTGTTAGTTGTTGTGAAATTAATTCCAACATGCATAAAAGTAGTTTTGAAGGGCCTTCCGCATTCTTTAATTTGTCAAGCTCTGGTTAGTGTTTATATATATAAAGCGTGCCTAGTAGTACCAGTAATTACAGACCCCGAACCAAAAGCTCTCTGGGCACAACGCTGACAGTTCTGTGTTCACTGGCAATAGAGTTAGTATTGGGAACAGGAACAAGAACAGTCAGGTTTGCGCAGACACAACAGACATCATCTCTCCTTTTCTCCGGTGGGGTGATTTGAATCCACACTCGTGCTACTCGTGTCCACGGAATCTCCGTTTGACTTGCCTGGATTCAACACATAACCTTGCACTGAGAATTCATTGTATACATGGGGCAAATCGGATCACTTTGTAAATTATGCAGTGCTAAAGAGAATAAAATTATTGTTAAAATCATTCATAAAGTAAACCTTCTAATAACACAGCTAAAAAGTTTAAAGTTCTAGAATCATGATACAATCTGAAAGACTCAATTAACCACTGGAGCAATTTCGGTCGAAAAATGATCCACTTTTATTTTTCTGCAATTGATAGCGGTCCAAAATTGGACCACATTTTCCTACCATTCGTAAAACATTTATTGTAATTATTTAAAACACTTCCCCGGCCAGCCATTTATTTTAAAACGAAGCTATTGAAATGCTTTATCTATCGTGACTATAGATGTCACAAATCCAAACTTCGTAGACTATTTTAGAACGATATTAAAAATATATTTTTTTTTTATTTTTACGTCAAGTTTTTAATCAGCTGTTTACGGTTAAAATTAAGTCATTTTTCTATAGATATGCACCTTTCATTATCAAGTGTACCACAAACATACAGAAATTGAAAATATTCTATGTTGACTCGAATAAGTACCCCTCACGGCAGTTTCAAAATAACAACACGCAGGATTCACGCGGTTATAAACTTTACAATTTTTTTTAATATTTTTTTTATGAGAAAAATCCTACAAATATGAGATAAACGGTAAAATACAGGTTATTTCATTGGCTATAGAGCATTATAATAAGTTTTTATGTTTCCGTGTTAAAATTCGAAGGTATGATTTTTTTAATGTTGGCGAAAATTTTAAAAATGATCTTCTGGGAAATCGCGAGCAATCGAGGCTAATTTATTTATTTCGCTTGATCGCTCCAGTGGATAAGTTTATAAGAAAAATACAATTATGTACCTGATTTTTTATTTATTTTTCTAATTTAACAGCTTGTATGTAATACTGAAGGGCCTGGAGTCTGCAAAGATTTTTCAATACAAAAATGTTTAAAAAATCATCTGACAAAAAGATTCAAAGTTGCTCTATAACTACAGAAATATACATACATATCGTCACTGGAAAGGAAAAATGCCTGAAGCGCCGTGCAGCTGGAAAGTAAGTGTGGCTGAAACGCCATTCAGCTGTATGGCGCTTTAGCCATTTTTCCTTTCTGGAAAGTAAGTGTGGCTGAAGCGCCATTCAGCTGTGTGGCGCTTTAACCATTTTCCTTTCCAGTGTCAATACAAAGAAAACACACTGCAAACAGCTGTGGAGCAGGTAATTACGTATTGTATTTATTCTTGACAGACGCGTAAATTAAATTATGATAGAATCTCCAGTTTTCACTTTAGGAATCAAACCCATAGTTGTAGGTCTACACTTCTCATGATCATAGTCCTTTTCACGGATATTCCGTTGGTGTTGATAAATTTGTTGATATGATATTGTTATTAAAAGGTTCACAATACTTTCTACAACCAAATCGGCGGAGTTAGAGAGAAAGGTTACCCACAACCACAATAAAAATACAGGTGATGTTAATTTGAAAATAGGGTAAGACAAAACTGATGGCTGTACACGGAAAGACAACAATAAACTACCGATCTCATTAAATAATATCATACATGAGTGATAAGAAAGATAATAACAAAAAAAATTTACTCAAATAAATTGAGTAAAAATGAAAATGTATTTTACACATTTGAGGGGGGCAGTGAATTTTTTTAATTATGTAGAAATAGTGATACACAAAAAACATTCTAGAGTGTGTAATATTTGACTTAAAATTCAGATAGGCTTAGAACACACATTTTTACAAAATTATAAAATAATTTTAATTTCAATTTTGTTTTCTCGAATTAATTAATGCAAATCTTGAAAGTGGAAATTAACCCACTTCCTGACATCCGATCGAGCTGAAACTCGGCAGATAGATTCGTTGTCGATGACAATGCATTCTATCAACTTTTGGTGACAATCACGCACACACACGGACATACACGCATTTCTCTGAAATTGGCTATGAGATGGCCCAACAAATGGCACTACTAGGTCGTGCATTTCGATGCGTAGGACTGTGGCGGAAAGTCGAAACTGTTTCAATAGATAATAGATGTATAGTAAAATAACGGTATGATTTTTTTTATTATGTAAACTATAATTCACATATCAATTATCGAGCAGATGTTAAATAACAAGTGTACATTGCTTTACAGCATTTCCTTGCTCTATCAAACATTCAAGGCTTCTATTTTTTTTAAGACCATATTGTATTTTCCAATCAAATTGAATTAATTATTATACCATATTTACAATTGCAATTATGTACTCCCTTTATTACTATTTCTTGCCTCGGTAACACAGAGCGATTTCAAAGTTGCTATGTGACCAGGTATTCGCTGCGAGTAACTCAATTAGCAGTTTTTAAACATTTGCGCGATTAGAACTTGTTCAATTCTGATCATGCGTTTTTTGTTTTCACCACTATGCGACGCTGCCGTTGCCTTTTCTGACACCTCAAATCACTAGTCACTAGTTGTCGAATGATTTTGGTTTGTTACGTGTATTTTTCAGTAAGTGTAGGATGTTTCAGGGCTTTATTGACAGTATCTTACATCGAGACATGTGTGTGTGTGTGTGTGTGTGCGTGCTGTGTTTCAGAGACGAACGGACAAGCTTAAGCAAAAGATGGAGCGTACCTTCGAAGGCCTGATTGTGATGGATCTGATGCTGGGGCAGAGACTGGTTGTTGTGGTTCATCTCCTGTCCCTCTAGCACAGCCAGGAGGCACTGGTGGATGCAGATGTACTGTTGCTCAGTCTGCACCATCCAAACGCGCTCTTTGCGCATATTGTACACGATGCCGAAGATGTCCACGTACTCGGCACAGCCCGCTATCTGCTGGATGATGCGGTCCAATGTGATGAAGGTGCCGGATCTCCCTACTCCCGCGCTGCAGTGCACCACGATGGGCCGCTGGTCGGGGCCCACGCGCTCGCGGAAGGCGCGCACGAAGCGCACCAACGTCTGCGGCGGGTTAGGTACGCCAAAGTCTGGCCACGTCGTGAAGTGGAAATGTCTTATGGCACGCTGGGTTTCCCCCTAAAATCAACAATAGTAGGTCATAAGCTACGTCCAGTCATTATGCGGCATGTGATTAAGTAAAAATTAATGTGTTTTTTTTTGTTTTTGTTTTTGTTGCTCGTAGGTATATGAATTGTACATACGAGTCCTCTAAAGTCATCCATGAGGATTTAGCATTAGATATATTCTTATTCTTATTTTGTATCGAGTTTATGCTTTATTTATATATTTTGTAATCTTTTTTATTTATGTTATACTGTTGTTATAAATGAAATTTGTATTTGATATGTAAAAGCCCAATAGGGCGTCAATAAATAAATAAATGTGACGAATGAGCTATAGATGTGTGAACAAGTATAAAGTAATATGTAGTTGAACATTAATGGAAAGGCCCGAATATATTATTATACCTAATCAATTTTTTTTTTCATACACTTTATTTTGCACTTTTAATTTCTCAAAAATCTATTTGGTGGTCACAAACTGCCTCTGTCAGCCCCCTAACACAAAACAATGATAAAGGTTTTATCGGTAACTCATCATTCCCGAGCATGACTGCACTTCACCACTGAACAAACAAAACTAGGCTAAATGTGCTTTATTTAGCAGGAGTTAACTGTTGTTTTTTCATTGGCAATCTACAGTCATACTCGGGAATATTGACATTATTGATAAAACCTTTATTGATGATTTGTGCTAACGACCCTGGAAAAAGCTACTGGAGAACCAATTTTAATGAATAATATAATATGCGCTAATTGAACTCACCCTACAGAGCATGAACTCTGTAACGCTCCAGTCCTGGTAGTGACTGTCGTTGAGTATGGTGACTGAGATATCGCCATAGTAGACGGGCCGCGTATCGAAAGGCCAGTAGTGGTCGCACTTCTCGCGACCCTTCTCGATGCAGCGCGTCAACATCACAATGGCGCGCGAGTTGCTCTCCCAGCACATGCGCCAGAAGTCATCCCGTGTCGAATGCAGCGGGCCCTGTGTCACTACAAACTCACGAGGGGAATTGTAGCCCTGGAAATATAATCATTTGTGATTAAAGTCAAGGTGTTGAGAGATTGTAGAATGATCATGATAGATAATAACTGTCACAAGCGGCAGAGCCAACGAAAGTTACGTGCTTAGAGTGAATGTGAAACAAAAGCGGAGCACCGCTGTTCATAGATGCGATTTGCAGTTGTATGGGTGAACCTGTTGGCAACACTTCAGTGTTGCTTGCTTCCAGTATAGACAGGAGTCGTGTAAGCAACCTAA
Organism: Limnephilus rhombicus; assembly: GCA_929108145.2. NCBI lineage: Eukaryota > Metazoa > Arthropoda > Insecta > Trichoptera > Limnephilidae > Limnephilus > Limnephilus rhombicus. Next base: position 55,877,782 of record OV815276.1, read on the forward strand.
TCAACTAACTATAAATATTATATAGGTATTAGATATGTATAAGTGTGTGTTACGCACAGGTACATAGTTGGCATTTATATAGTCAGATCCCTCCTCATCATCCACAGGCTGCAGCTTGAACCTTGAGTGGTCGTACGGCAGAATATTGGTGAAGCGGTTCTTGGGCCGGTTGCATGGTAGATCGGCCGCAGTGCAAGCTTGCTCGCGTCCAACATGCTTCAGCTCCTCAAACTCTTCGCTGAATCTGCGGGAAAACAAATGGTAAAGTCACTTAGCATAATAACAAAGAAATCTACTTGTGTAATAGAACAATATGTAATTGATATTTTTCTGATATGAGCATACATCCTGTTTTGAAAAGGGACGTTTAATTTTCGAAATCATAAAAGAAACACGAAATTGAAAAATTATCTCAAGACTTCGTTCTCTTCATTCTTCCATACCTAGTTATTATTGAGTCTAACTAACTAAACATCACGCCATTTACCATAGGCAGAGAGGACGGACCGCCAAACAACTTGATCTTGGCACACACTCCTTGCCTCATTCATATTCATACATCGTCTCGTACGTGCTCTTAACGTGAGTCAGAATAATAATTATTTATTATCATATTAATTATTGAGTCAGAATATGTTATTGGTTGACACCTCCAAAATATCAGAAATAAACTCCCGATTTCAGTAGAAACGGCTATCGACCGTGACCCAATGGCTAATTATCACAACAAAAACAATAATTCTAATTTTTAATTTTTGACCAATTGACTTTGTAAGAACTTTCTAAGCTTATTTCTGATATCAACCATCTCCACCAACAAACCGTTTTAGGGCTAAAATGTCTGATCACGCTATATTTACCTGAAATCTGAGTCAGCCGACATGATCCTGTAATGCTCTGCAAAGTCTGATATTCTGACAGGACGAGAAGTCTCGATGACGCTGTCAGGGAGACTCATGGTGTCGTTGCCATTGCGCGCCTCCTTGGCCTTACGGCCGGCGGCCCTGCGGCGCTTCAGCACCACGATGAGGATGACCAGCAGAGCCAGGAGTGCCAGCGGCACCGTGATACCCACTATCACGGGCGTGTTGTCCGTATCTATAACATACACAGAAAAACATACATTCAGATACTTTTACTTTATTTCCTGTTAAACTAAACCCATTGATTCCAAGAATACTAAGCATGCTGGATCTTCTATCATCCCTAATCATTCCAACATTCCAGATTCATTGATAATCGACTGATTTTTATGCGTTTCACAATATTATTATTAATTTAAACGACTTTTTTGGTGCAATATTCTAAATAAAAATACATGCAACGATCAGAAAATACAAAACAAAATAAATTCAACAATCAGGATGCAATACTGCAAATATGACTATATTGTCCTTAGAAATTATGCAGATGGTGTCACATATTGTGAAAAAAAAAACTTTTTAACAATGGATTAATTAACACAGACAGTTAGAGAAAAATATTACAAATCGAATGGCATTAATAAGTCAGGTACGCCTCGTACGTCATACACGGTTCCATGTCAACTCAGAATGAAACCAACTTGGAAACACCTAAGAATGGTCATTAAGAGCTATGAAAAATAAATTTAAAATAGCCGGTAATCCTAACCTAACTTAACCTATTTATCCATTTTTTTTATATCTTTTTATCATCACTTTCTAATAAAGTGTGTTTTATCGGAAGTGTCCTGCAGGTAAGTATGTTTCTGTATCTATTTGTATATAATAAAATTAGATAGAGCCTAATATTCATAATAAATTGTAAAGTGCCCTTGAGGTGATTTTTCACAAAAACGGCGCTCTACAAATTATCCAATTATTATTATTATTATTATCACTCCTAATGACCTTTCTGGGGTGCTTCTGAGTTGTCCGGTCACCGTCATACACATGTCTGGTAATTTATTTATTTAAACACCCATTGGGCTTTTACATACATAGTTTATAAAAATATTGTGAAGATTATGTGTCAGAGTGGTTAAAATAATATTTATTACTTTTGGAAAAATTGTAACATTTGTGGTACTGCATTCCGAATGACGATATACATATAGAATAAAGTCAAACAGTTCAATGACTTTGAAATTTTGATTCTAACAAATCTGTAATATAGGATTGAAAAACTATGCAAGTTATTATTATTATTGTTCAATTTTATTTAATAAAATTGAAATACATGAAGTTCAAATAACATGTGTGGATTGTTTGGGAAATAACACTTGTTTCAGATATTGATAAACTCATATGGAAGTCCTTAATAACATAAATATCTATATGATAGGGATAATCTTCTTTTTCCCTCTGTGTGTATTCAACGATATAATGTAGTTTTGCCTTTGTTTTAGCAACAATTCAGAACATGTCAGCAAATATCTTAGTGCATATTCAAATCTATAAGGAAATATATTTCTTACTATTTAATCACTTAATATCCGTCGCTCAATAATTGCGTGAGGCAAACTAATCGACCATGAAGCAAGTCTTCAATAGAGCAATAATTCTTGGGTGTTTCTTTTGGACACACCTTACTCAGTTTAAGTCACATTAGTTTTTTTTTTGAAAACTAGCAGAAATTTTTGCTTTTATAATTCAATGCAGTACATACTGTCGGATGATTCTGACATGTGGAAAACTTTACACAACGATAATTCGATGATTTTAGATCAACCGTAAAACTTAACACAACTTGTCACATAATTTACAATTTAGGTTATGCTGTCACCAAACAAAAATTACACATTCCACTTCTGATCAAAATTCAAATATGTATCAACTGTGAGATCTGATAAGCTTATCACTGAATAAAAACTAAAGATAAAAAAAAATTACGATTATATTACTCAGGTATTATATATACAGGGAGCTCAAATAGATCAATAAAATAATTTACTATAATGTGACTAATTTTAAATGGGAAGCCATTTGTGAGAAAGTTGTTTTCGGAAACTAAAAGTACACCATCATTTGGCATTCAATTTTTTATTTTTTTATTTTTTTTAGTTGACCTTTCCTATAGTGTAAGAAGAATATACAACGCGAATGTGAATGGTAGGCGAAGTCGGGGACGCCCGAGGAAGACATGGCACGATCAAGTGAATCAGATACTTAAGTCGGGCCATGTCAAAAGTCAGAATAATAGAAGAGAATGTATGAGACGATGTATGAGTGAGGCAAAGAGTGTGTGCTAAGACCGAGTTGTTTGGCGGTCCGTCCTCTCTGAATACCCCTGCGGGGAAACGGCGTGATGGTTAGTTAGTTAGTTATGTTTGTATTACATTAATATTATTTTTATACCAATGTAATTTCAAAAATGCTTAAATTTTTCTTTGCATTTAGCGTTTCTCTACTTTCTTTTTCTTTACTTCCTTTTCTTTATATATTTTTTGATTCTCTAGTTCATAAATTCATCAAAATCAAAACTAAAATTTCATGGAATGGTTGAAAAGCATACAATTATGTTTATAATTTTTTGGTTTCTTTTTTAATTTTCTTTTTATTTCTCTTCTCTATGTTTTTATTGTTTATGTTATTTTAAAATATAATATTTACATTCATAAGTAACTTCTTGTTTCTACCCTACCAACAAAACTTTAATATATTATCCACCAAGTGTAATATCTAAGTAAAAGTCAATATAATAAACAAAACAATAAATCATGTAATAAATCTGCTCATTCTGACTGTCCTAAAATGGGTGAATTTCCTAGTTGGACAGCCAAAGATCATTGTAACATGTACTTTAAAAAAAAAAAAAAAACGTAAATAGCGGGGATGTAAAACTGACTTATTAATGCATAGTTGCAATTTTTCTCCGAGTATGTTCATCCGCAGAATGCCAAACTAACTAACTGACCGCCAAACAACTCGGTCTTCAAATACACTCTTTGTCTCATTCACCTTCATAGATCATCTCATATATACTCTTCTATTATTCTGACTCTTGACATGGCCCAAATCAAGTATCTGATTCAATTGATCGTGTCACGTTTTCCTCGGGCGTCCCCAACTTCTTCTACCTGTTTGTTATAATTTGTATTTTTTTTACAATATGTAACACCGCTTCCGAGGACAATAAATATAGCATCGCGACATGTGTCGTGGTTTTTTCGGTCTCTTAAACAATTTATAAATTATTCACATTTGCAGTATTGCATGCCGAACTACAATATAATTTTTTTTTAAAGTGACACAATATGGAATGAAGTTTTCCACTGGGAAACTGAATAATACATAAATAATAAAAAAACAATATTTTAGTGGAAAAACTACTGTACCCATACATTGTAATAACAAGATCAACAAATCGACCCTTTGGAATAACAAGCTTCCATCTGTTGCTGTAACGTCATGCGATAATGAACTCTAAAGTAGCTTACTATAGATCCATATAGCATGACGTCACCGCGATAGATAGAACCTTGTTATTCCAAAGGGTCGAAATAACAAGATTTGAAACAAAAACAAGATGCAAACTAACACATTCAGCAGCAAAAATACACACGTAAAGCGATTAGTTTTCATTAAAACATTAATAAAGTGTTATACAGCATACCTTTTACAATGTAACTCACCTAAAAACAATACTGCTGAATGGCAGCATAAAACCAATTAACGAAAATATATTAAATTCAAATGAGGGTGCTTTAATTTCTTGGGACAGTTAGTTACAAATTAAATGAAAGATCAAACTGGTACTTACATATCAGTGACGGTCCGTGACTTCAGTGAGCTGGAGTGCTAAGATTGGAAAATGCGACGTTATTGATGTTGATGTAGCTGAAAATGAATTTTAAGCAAAGCGCCGCATCCCCAAACTGAAAAATCTTCATACAAAAAAAATTTTAATTTGGAAAAAAATAAAATTCATTTTCAGCTACAACAACGTCAATAATGCGGTATTTTTCAATCTTAGCATTCTAACTCACTGAAAAGTAATGGACCAACCCTGATACATATATTTTACTTTGAATGATGAATTAAAATGATGCAATCATAATAATCACTTAACCTTCCTATACTCGCGCATTGGTCTCTGACACTGACCAATCAATAATTCGTTATTTTCTCAAATCACTGCGACATAGCGGTTTTTAGTACCTTCTTAATTTGTTGTTAGGCATTGTTTAGTACGGCGCGAGCATTGGTGATGAGTGGACCTGTGACACTTTATTACTGTTATCGGTCCGTGTGACTGACGCAAGTATGAGTCTTACTATTTTAGGTAAGTAACAATTACTGCACAAACAACCCTAATAATGATTATTTCTGATTTTAGAAATATTTTATTTTTCTTGATACTTTTATTTATTAGATTTCCGAGTTTTTTAATAATATTGACACATGATAAAGTTTATTTTTGTCATTAGTTAGAGCACAAAAATTTACGTTTTTTTTTTAAAGTCTGAGTTGAAAGTCTGTTTCTACTAAGGGCGGCTTGCACCAAAAGATAAATTTGATTTAAATATCAAGTTAAACACATTATTTGATTTAAGTCGACTTGGCGTCTTGCACCACAAAATTTAAATAGTTAAACGCATTTAAGGAACTGTCAAAGTTAAATACCCAGAAAGGGCTGTTCAACTAAGTTAAACATGTTTAGCGAGCAATCTGTCAAAAAAAAATTAGGTTATTCCTTCGATTTCCGATTGTCTAATATTTCTGAAATCTGTCTCATCTATTAATTTGTATTTACGATGGACATTAGGGTTTTTATTCTGAAGTTGACGAAGAAATTAAAGATTTTATAAGTAGACCGTTTATAGTGAGAGAAGTAAACACAAGAACAAATTTATTTGATACTCAGGGCCAGAAAGTTTCAAAGATTTCTTAACATTAACATCAGCACAACAGCGAGGTGCTCGCTATACTCATTATTGAGGAATAGGTATTGATTTTTTTATGGAGGAATACTTTGGAAGGTTGTAAACTTAAATTATACCTTTTTTTTTTTTTTACAGTGAATACCGCACAAGAATCTCAACTGCTCCCGTCTGGAGCCAGTGAGACTATGGCATCCCCAATTGGGGTATGTTGTGAGGCTGAAGGTAGTGGGGAGGGGAAGGAGGTGGGGGAGAGGAAGGTTGGGAAGTACCTGGCTATTCAGATCTGGTCACCAAACACGGCTAAAGCCATTTTCAAGCAACGTTTCAATTCTGAATGATGGTATTACACCAGGGCGATACTGATAGTATCTTCCACTCTGGAACATGCCGCAAATATACTTTATATTATTATACCTACAGCATTCTTAAAATAAGTTTGAAACAATCTACATAAAAGAAATAAAAAACAAAATTACTAGGTACTCAGATATTATTTTATTAACAACAAAACCTCTTTTTGCCCCATTTCATAGTTATTTTTGTTGTATTTTATTTTTTCTTCAAATCTAGATGATTTATTAATTTGTTTCTTGTGCTCAATTTCTATTTGTAATCTCTTTTTGTAGCTGAACCAACTCCATTACTTTCAAAAACAAAAATTGTTCCTCTCGCTCGGGATTTATTTATTTGGGCACTCATTTTCTAGATCAAAACAAAATAATACACTACGCAACCACAACATAACCTCAAAATATTTTGACACTCACAAATGGACAATTTGGAGCGATCGTGCCCCTCGCCACTTCAAGTCACTGTGCAAAAAGTGTGCGTGTGGGTGGTGCTAAGAAACGTTGCAACTGTTTTACCGATGCGTTAACGGCGGTAACTGTTTTACCGACGCTAAATGATATTTAACTAAATAACCGCTCCAACTGCTTGGTGCAGGACGAAACTAAACACATTTAAGTTAAATGTATTTAGTGACTTAAATTCATTTAGTTAAATACAATTTACGATAAAATTAGCGCTAGTTGGTGCAAGCCACCCTAATGTAATAATTTCTAATATTTTTCTGTTTTTTTTTTTTAATTCAATTACACCCCCTTCTTTATAATAAATACCAACAATGCTTAAAAGTGTATAATTAAAATAATACAGACGGGATCAAATCTCGCCAACACCCTGCGGGAATATATGTGTGATACCGTTGGGCGCGAGTATATGAAGGTTAAGAAAATATCTTTGCAAATAATTATTTATTAGAATTTACAGATGACGTTACAAAAGTGATAGTTCAAAAGAAAATAAAGTTTTTTTATGTGAATACTGCAAAAGACTCCCAACTGCTCCCAACCGCCTGGAGCCAGTGAGACTACGGCATCTCCAATTGGGGTATGTTGTGATGCTGGAGGTAATTGGAGGGGAAGGAGATGGGAAGAGGAAGGTGGGGAAGAGGAAGTTAGGGAAGTACCTAGCTATTCAGATTTTGTTACCAAACACGGCTAAAGCCATTTGAAACAACGTTTCAATTCTGAATGGTGGTCTACACCAGGGCGACACTGAGAGTATCTTCCACTCTGAAACTGCTTGTGTATCGACCATTTTTTTGTAAGGGGAAGCGGAAGGTAATAGCAGAAGTGAGTTTAATTTCCACATATGTGTTTGATTATAATGTATGATTGACTTTTTATTAAGTTTTTTGGGACCTTCACTCACCACAACTTATTATATACATCACATTGTTAAGAGATAGGTGCAAATAGTAATATTGTATTTTCCTTGAGCCCCAAAGTACCCTTGAACCTACGCGGATACGGGCGGTCCGTTTGATAGATTCCGCTAACTTAAAAAATGGATTGCAATCTTTGGAGCACATGCTTCAGGTCTCCTTGTTCTAACGGTATATCAAATGGAAGGTGCCCCAAGGAACTAGCATTGATCATTGATCCATTCGGCACTGGTGCATAGTCAGGAAATAAGCCCAGTTTGTACAAGTTCATTTCTACTCATTCTTGAATGCGGCTGTGGAACGATCTGCCGACCTTGAATAGGACTTTCATAGAACTTGAATATACAATATTATCTTTGAAATATGATGAATTGTTAAAATTTTGTGGAAACAACCTGTCATAAAAGACAACATTTCAAGGACAGATTTCAAGAACGTTGGCTCAACAATTTCTTAGTAAAAGGATTGCCGATACAGTGCTGAAAAAAGGTAATTTAAATAGTAGACACTGGAGATGATTTATTATTACCTGTCTGTATTGGGAAGCTGTAGGCCGTGTCGGTGAATTTGTCCGGGGCTGTAAAAGCCCTGACCTTGACCTTATAGACTGAGCCTGACTTCAGCGGCCCGTTGCAGTAGCCCGTGTGGCGCACGTCGCACTCCTCCCACCCGATAGTGAAGTCCTCCACGGAGCTGTTGTTGAATGGATAGTATGGTTCCATCACCTGAAGCCAAAACATTTACATTACAACTACACAAACATATTTACATTATAACATAATGGCTGACTGAGATTATAGAGAGATTCAAATCTAACCTCTCCGAGTAACTGTGATCTCACCAATAAGATTTAGAGAATGAATTGGAAAGGATAATCGAGTGAAGATTAAATTAGATTAAATAAAATTAAATTAAGATTTAATTTTATTTAATTAATTTAGATTAAATTAAGTTAAAAATTTAATTTAATTAGAATAAATAAGATAAATTATTTAATTAGAATAAATTAAATAAATTATTTAATTAGATTACATAAAATAATTTTAATAAGATTAAATTTAAAAGTACATTAAATTAAAATAGATTAAAATAAATTAGAATAAATTAAATTAGATTAAAATAAATTATTTTAAAAGAAAAATTTAATTGATTAAAAAGATAATTAATAACATTAACGCATGGCGCTCCTCAGGTGATTTTTCACAAAAACGGCACTATATAATTCAGCCAATTATTATTATTATTATTATATTATAACATTATAGGCTGTAAAGATTAGATTAGTGCTCAAGTATGTAGAGAGGTATGTGGGCATTTTCACCAAAGTTTGTACATGTTTTTATGCATTCCATTCCATTCAAATTCCATTACTTTAACGTTCCACTTTAAGTTTCCACCAATATACTTTCAGAAGGGAAGTAAGGGATCCTGAATAACAAATGTTAAATGAAAATCTGTACCCATATTTTCCAAAACCATATAATGTAAGCTATTTAAGTCGCCACAAATCTTGACCTCAGACTTTGTTTAATAGAATGTAAAAAATGTAATCGGGGCATGGTAAAACACTATCTTTTTTATTTAAATAATTGATAAAAATATTGAACTGAATAAATAAATAAATTAATGAATGTGTCAGTTAAAAGTATAGAACTTTCCAATATTCTGTAATAAATAACTGCAAACAAAATCAAAACATGATAAAAAGCAATTTACAAAGTTTAATGAAAAAGCCAATGCCATAAAGATTTTAACTCGTACCTGGTACGGAGGCCAAACGCTGTAAGCCTGCACATCTCTCCAAGATGGCATTTCCAATCCGGACGCGTTCTTGGAATCATCTTCTGCTACGATTATAGTGAACATGGTGATGTTTCCATTTTGGGAGGAGAAATAATTCTTTCTGAATCGGATTTGAATGGTGGTTGGAGTTCTGCACACCTCGGTAGGAACCACTTGAGCCCTGGGCTTTGGAGGGGCTAGAATAGGCATCTTCTGCTTCCAAATAACCTCTTTACCATAACCCACTTTGGTCTCTGCTTGAATCCTGAATATGTAAGTTTTTCCCGGAACTAAATTCTTGAGGGATCCTTGTGTCTCCCAAGGTTTAAAGTCTTTTTTCAGTGTATGGATGGATCCTTCCAGTCCGTATGTAATAGTGAATTTTCTAACTACACCATTTTGTTCAGAAGGCTGCAGCGCCCATGTAAATGTTATTTCGCTCGGTTGAATGTCCATTGGTTGGAAACTAGAAACATTAAAACATCAGAAATAGATGTAAAGAGTTATCATGTTAAATGCCAGCTTTGGATGGGGTAAGCTTGGAAAATGCCACCATTTTTTTTTTAAATAATGTTTGGAAGAGACCACACAAAACACCAGTAAATCACGGGAAAGCCTATGATTTTAAAATATGTTCATGTTATATTATATTATTTAATTATTGAAATAACTTTTGAAAGTAATACCCTTCGTTGTAATGTTTAATCATTGAAGATGAAGATAATATTAATAAATCTAAATGAAACACGAAAGAGAATAAGGCACAGAAAATAAAAAGGCAATGATCGCAACCGGGAATCAAACCCAGAATCTCTGTCTAACCGGGACAATGCCTTTAGCTACTCAGCCATTGAGACCTGATTTTTTACGAAATCTTGGATTCGATTCCCAGTTGTGACCAAACCTTTTGTATTTTCTGTGGCTTGTTCTTTTTCATTTGTTATTTAGAATTTTTGGCAGAATTGACACATGCATTGGGAATTTCCGAATCCAAAATATATTACACTTCGTCAATTTGTGTGAAGTTTTTCATGCAAACGCCACTGATCGGCAGTGCCGGTAGTGAACCAAGCATCATTAAAATCATCAAGAAAAATGCATCTGTATATTATATTTTAAAGAAAGAAAATGATGCACGAAGATAAAAAACAACATAGTGTCTACGGCCAACCAATATAAATGTAGGAAAACTCTTACCTGTCAACTTTGCCAGGCACACTTTCCAGAGTTGTGAAAGTTGCAGAAATAGGAAGAGAACTCCTCAAAATGCTTGATTCAGTCCCAGATCTGACACTGATAGTGAAAGTATAATTTCTATGAGGCTTCAGGTTGGACAGGGTTATGTAGTCATTCGAAGTGACATTTTGCAAGAGAATTGATTCAGTGTTGGGATATTGTTCCGTCAGGTATTGAACTTCGAAAGCATTCCATTCTCCTTGCGGAGTATCCCATTTTAAGGTTATTTCGGTATCAGTGATTTTAGTTTCGTTTAAAGTTGTGATTGGTTCGGGATCTGCAATATTGATAAGAAAATTAAATTATAGTTCTTAACATTTTAAGTGGTTTGCTTAGTAATTGAAGATAGGTGTGCAGATTACAAAAACGTATGCTTGTAATGCTTAATTATTGTTACATTCAAAACGTGCAAGAATTGTACTTGTACGCACTACATGCTGTATTTTAATTCTAAAATACCAAACGGATGATTGCATTTCAGATATCTTAGTGAGTATGCACCTGTTATGTTACCTGCATTTTAAGCAGGTTTTATCTTTTATTTGATGAGAATTAAATTAGTGATTAAAAAATTAATAAAAATAAGCAAAAAGAAATCATGTAAATTACAATGAAACATTTAACTTACACAGACGGTCCTGCCTCTGAATAGGCTGGCTAAAAACACCGTCGCTTACAGTCCAAACAGTAATGTTGTACAGTTTTCCCGGGATCAGACCTCGGAATGTGACCTTTTTATCAGAATCATTAGCCGGTTTCTCTATGACGGGAATTCCGGGTTCGCTCAATGAAAAGCGGTACAGATCAAACTTTGAGGATGACGAGGGGGTCGGAGTATACCGAAGAGTTACCGAGTCTCGCTCTTGGTGATTGTTCACTACCACCACTTCAGACTGAATCAAAGGCACTAAAATGAGAACATGGGGAACATACAATTTATTAATATGAAAACAGACATCAATACACTGGTCTCGCAAAACACAGCCTCCTTCTAATATGAAGTCATTTTAGATAGGTGTTTATCATAGACACTAGAAACAAGAGATAGGATAGGCATATGCTGAGATGCAGACCGGAAAATGCAGAATGTGCAGAGCAGAGCAGTTCAGATTTTGTAATTACATACATTACCAAATCAATATATATAGCAGCGTATGTCGTATCAAACGACTTACGCTGTGGGGCGGCCACGTGCCATGCAGAAACACATCTGCACTGCTCTACGTAGAGTTTTGGCTGCGGCGAAGCCGGCCAGCCAAATTTTCCATGAAAATCTCGCTTTTTCATGTATTTGCGCTTTGAAAAACTATAAATCGATAGTAAATTTGTAATTTTAAAGTCAGAGTCGGGCTCGGAACTCGACATTCTCACAAACGACCATTGCCCGAGCAGGTACAAGCTCAACTAAGCTACGTCGCAGCACATACTGGTCACCGATTTCTGCGTCGTCTGTCCTGTGGCGACATTTCTGCACTGCACTTTCTGCGCGGCCTGCATCTCAGCATACATATGGCGATGAAGTGTCCCGACTGTCGCCAGCTACGATCAAACAAAGCAGCAGAACCAACGAAAGTTATGCATTCAATGTGTAGGTAGAAATAAAGGCGATGCTGAGCGTAGATGCGATTTACAGTAGTATGAGTGAACAATGTTGGCAACACTTTGTGTGCTGGTTTCTAAAAATGGTACATGGCCTATCTCTCTTGTTTCTATTATCTATGAAGTTTGTTTACAGACCAGAAATATTGAATTCCAGCAATTAATTACTAGTTATGTTGTTGATTTGACATTCCAGCATAAACAGCCAATTATGTTTTACGCAAGCAAAATCATGCATTTAAGATAGCGATATAAAACCATTCAATGAAACACAAATCTGTTATTATTATTCTAGGTTAGTCGAGTCAACTCACTTGTCCTCGTGGTCAGTTTGGTTTTCTCACTCTCGAGGTTATAAGAGACAGTGAAGATTTCAAAGTGGTATTGGACTCCTGGCCTCAAGTCTCCAACCAGAACTTTAACAGGTTTGATCTCATTTTCCGGTATGTTGGAGGTGGAGGGCTGGGCATTGGTGATGTTCTTGCTGAGACGGAGCACGGACTCCGAGGGGTCAGCGCTCCACCAGCTGACCATGTAGGTCTCAACTCGACCCTCCCTGCGCGGCCACTCCAGGGTTATGTTGGTAGAGTCCACCAGCAGGGCGATGTTGGATACGGGATTCGGTCCTAAAAATAATTAATTAAAGATTATCGTTTTTATTAATTAAAAAACATACCTTTTCACATGATGTTAAAATATTCAAAACGTAACTGCCACCTCTTTTGGAACCAAAATATGAAGTGTATGTTTTGTGAAGGATATCCATCTAATAAGAGAGGGTAAATAGTTGAAAATGCCACAAAAAATCACAAAAAACCAAGAGCTTTGAAAGACCAGCAATATGAAGAAAGACTCAAGTTTTAACCGGACACTATTATAGTCTGGAGCCCCAAAATATGTACCTGAAAAAAAAACTCAACTCTGTGTAGAAACGGGCGGTCCGTTTTTCCTATGTTAACAAATGCATTGCAATCTTTAGAATACAGTCATCTAGTGAGAATGCTATCCTTATTCTATCGGTACTTCAATGGAAAATGCACCGAGTAGCTAGCATTGTAAGATTCCTTCGGCACCGGTGCACAGTCGGAATCACAACATCCCCAAAGATGTTCTGTTAAATTATTTTCCTAGGAGCCTCCTGAGTGGAGTTAATGAAAAAAGTAAATGAATATAAAGTACAGTAGTGGAAGCATGGAACAAACTTCCACAACATATTTTGTCATTTGTTTATGCGTTTTGGTACTATTTGGTAATGTCACCATACGAACTAGTTAGAAGGGAACAGATATTAATTTTAATTATGAGGATATTGATAAAGTGCAAATAATACTAATTACTCATATTAATTTTACTACTGTCATTTACACATAATATTGTTTTTGCTTGAATAATATTGTGTTATTTTCATGTTTCTTTACTAAAAACTATCTTATCTCACTAAATACTGATACTATCGAGTTGGGAGTGATCTCATTCGATTCAGCACAAATGAAAACATAATAAACAATACCTCACTGTAACGGACGTGTTCGCACCCTCAAAACATCTTTTATCAAAGTTCATCGCTGGTGGCATCCTTTACATTTTGAGGTCATTTCTTGGAAATTTTGCTGAAATTTCTGGCCTCGAAATGCTAATGTACCGTGCCGCCAGCGACTAAATTTGGTGAAAAGATATTTTGTTTCTTTAGGTATAAAATTTCCTAATACTTATTATATAAAATTATGTAAAATAATGTTTTCCTAACAATGTGCATGTTCCCGGTGCGACAAATAAACGCTACCTGTTGCAGGTTGCCACCGGGGACATTTTATAATTTTCATGTAAAATTTATATTTGTTACATATTCTATTGTTTTGAATATTTAGCCTCTGCAGGAGGCAGGCACCTTTTAAATACTTTGCCGCCAGGAAGCAAACTACTTTGCATCCAGGGAAGAGCAACCTACCTTTCCAGGGAAAAGCAAACTACTTTTCCAGGGAAGAGCAAACTACCTTTCCAGGGAAAAGCAAACTACCTTTCCAGGGAAAAGCAAACTACCTTTCCAGGGAAAGGCAAACCAGAGTCTACTCCTTTTCCTCCTTCGCCGCCAGGCAAGAAGACTCCTTTTTTGCCCCCAGCAGTCACTCCTTTGCCGCCCGAAAAAGGGGCAAGAAGAGTCTGCTCCGCTGCCAGCCGACGAATATTTAGCCCTGCAGGAGGCCAAACTTAAAATGTACATTTTTTCGATTAATGTAACTTACACACCCCACACAATGAAACAAACATATTTCATTCCAGAGTCCTGCAGGGCATCTAGGGAAAGAGAATTTAAGTCTCTGACCCTTAAACTCACAATGCTAGTGCGTTTTTTGCCCAGAAAAAACACTTACAAAAATTCCTTGCAAGAATCCGTTTTTTCCCATTTTAAAAATCCAGGGACCTCGTAAGACGATGAAACAAACAGGTTTCAGAAGCTAGTCTTACGAGGGACCTGGGAAAAATACTAGATTCTTATTTTAACTTTCCACAACTAGCCAAACGGCAAATACTTATGACCAAATTATAAACTTACCTTAAAATCAATACAAATTCACCAAAACAAAAATCTGCGGATAAAACTTAACTGTACAAACATGTTAGACTTAAGACATTTACCTGTAAACATCAAATGTGCCCTGTATAATTGTTATTAACTTGCAATTTTAATCGACCACTTTTATGGGCGACACCGCCAAAATGAGGACGCCACATAAATGTCGCCCTATTTATACGATGAGGAGCGAGGCCAGAATCCCCTCCACATTTTGTATAAAACAATGCCCGATCGCCGTCGGGTTCAACTAACCCAATAAATTTGACGAATTTTTCAAATAAATTATGTTCAGTGTTCAGTTCAACTGTTTAATACTACCTCAATCGTTTTATTACTCTTTCCTACCTCTGGGAATCTTCGACCTGCTGCCTCCTGCTGAAGTTCTGCCTGAACGAGTACCTGGTGCCTACCGCTGCAGTCGGCCCTAACTCTGGGCACTTCCAAGGCACCGCTCAGGCAGAAACTAGGCGCATCCAGGACCTCTACCCACTGGATGTAGGGAGGCCAGCCAGCTCTAATCATCATCATCAGCTTGTACCTCTGGAAGGTGTGCACGAGACCGGTCCCTTTTTTACAGTTCTTGTAAAGATGCTGACATGTCTGTTACACCCCACCTTGGCTCACTTTGTAACGTGAATTTTTCGAAAATTCCCTCCCTCCGCCTCCCCCTAGATGAGTGTTCTGCCACTTTTTGCGATGAACTCTGCAGATCTTCATTTATACTGCTAAGATGAATGTATAACCAAAGTTTCATGAATGCACAAATTTTGTCATTTATCCATTCAAGCGATGGAGGTTTTCGGGTGTTCGGTTTTCAATTTAGCCATTCGATATAATAAATATCATGCCTCCAAATATTAATATGGAAACAAATAAACTGCTTACTGCGGTTTAGAACGAATTAATCCACTCAGATTTCACTGTTTATCCCATATTTGTATTAAGTTTTTTAAAGTTAAAAGATCGTTAAAATTTATAATTCATTTTAATTTATAAAAATCACCTACCTACATTTGGGTAGCTATCGCTAGAGATTAAAAAAAACTTATTTAAATGTAATACGTAGGCGCCTTGTTGTGGCAATGGATCCCCTACTCGAACAGGACAAGGGGAAGAAGGTGAGAAGAGATCTTTGCAACTTAAGTCTCTTTGACCTAAGACACATAAAAATATACAGGACGATTAAAATTTACTCACGGACGGTATGATTAACCTGCTGGGGACTGGTGCTCTCCACGCCGGCGCTCACGGTATTGACCTGGATGGAGTAGCGCTCTCCGGGTGTCATGTCCGTGACCTCCGCCTCCGTGGAGCTGGCCTGCACGGGCGGTAGGCGCACCCACTGGGCATCTGACTCCGTTTGGTAGCGGATGGCGAACTCACTGACCACAGAGGTTCCGGGTTCAGGACCGCGCCAGTGCACCAGCACAGAGTTGCTGGACACGCGCTCTATGGACATGTTGCTAGGAGGAAGGGGTACTGAAAATAAATAAATTTATTTATGAATGGAGAATTCTTATTTTAACTTGATCTCTTGACATTTCATCGGTCTGCACAACAGGAAATTTGTTTGCACGTTACGTTTATATGTGGCCTTCGTATATAAGTGAAAATTGTGTTCCGTTGAGTGGCGCGTATTAAAAATCATTTGAATTTTTGGGTATTATTGAGTTCACTCAATGCAAATATTATTTATTTTTATTTTTAACTTTATGAGTAAAACCTCAAATTGTAATATTTAATTAAATGAAAACAATATTATTAGCGAAACTCAATCAAAAATCTGAAAACAGAAAAATCAGAAAAAGATACAGACACATCTGGGACTCGAACGTCCTGGGTTTGAGTCCCAGATATGAACGTATCTTTTAGCCAATATTGTCTTCATTTAATCAAATTATATTAGTCTATGTGTACTTTACAACTATTATTTATAGTAAATGTATACTTTACAAGTATATCGCAATGAAGATTCAGTAAATTATTTTATTATTATAACTAGTGCAGGCCCGTTCCCACAAATCAGATCCAATTTTAAATAATTAAAATAATTTTCTGCTAAAATATTATATTTTAGATGGAAACTTTATCACATCTGAATTCTTCACATTCAGTTCCAATTTTGAAAATGACAGTTAAAATTGAATCAAATTTGAATTCATTGAACCAGACTTCACGCAAGACTAACGCACTTCTTCTTCTTCATTGTGTGCCGTATCAGGTCCCCCCGTCGTTGGCGATCACTCTTGAAAATGTCTCTCTGTCTTGCGCTGCCTGGAATAGCTCCTCCACACTTCTAATGCCGGTCCACTCTCGTATATTTCGCAGCCAAAACATTTGTCTCCTACCAGGCCCTCGGCGACCCTCTATCTTGCCTTTCAATATTAAATGGAGCAAGTGATACTTCTCCCCTCGAAGTATATGACCCAGGTATGAAATTTTCCTGATTTTTATTAATGTAAGCAGTTCTCTATCTGCTCTAGCCCGCCTGAGAATTTCTGTGTTGGTGATCATGTCGGTTCATGGGTCCTTGAGCATTCTCTGGTGAAGCCACATTTCAAAAGCCTCTAACCTGTTCATGGTATTTACTTTCAAGGTCCATGTTTCACATCCATACGGCAAGACCGACCACACAACATTTTAGCATTCTCTGCCTTGGTTTTAAGCTGATATTGTCATTGCAGAAGAGGGATTTCATTTTAATGAATGCAGTTCTTGCTGCTTCAATTCTGCACCTAACCTCCACATCGTGAGAATACTGCCGAGGTATCTAAATCTTTCCACCTTTTCGACATTGCAACCATTTAACTGTATCACTGATTCAGAGTGATCTAGTCGTCCAAATGTCATCCATTTAGTTTTATTGATGTTGATTGTTAGGCCCAGTTGCTCACCAGCATTATTAACAAGATTTAATAGGTCTTGGAGGTCATCGATACAGTCAGCTAGTAATACAGTATCATCTGCGTATCTTATGTTATTAATGACAACTCCGTTGATCTTCAGACCCTTCTCAGTATTACGTAGGGCTCTTTTAAAGACATAGTTGGAATAGAGATTAAACAATAGTGGCGTCAGGATACAGCCTTGTCGTACTCCACGCTGAATGGCAATAAGGAACTCCAGTGAAAAATATTATGGCTTTAAAAAAATATGTTCATGTAGACCAATAAACGCTGATTCTGAATATATAAGTTTTATTTCATAATATTAAACGCAGAGTTTTTAAAAAATTATTAAAAAGTGCATTTTCAAACCTCTCCTTAAAACACAGCGTCAAGTTGGCATTACTGAAATGGTTAAAGGTGACGTCACTGTTAACCTGCTAACCAATTCACCAAGTGTATCAAGATGTATTGACATTTGAAATCTTACGCCTTACGCCACGAAAGACACGCACGCCATTCAACATTTCGTGTTTTTTGGTTATTTTCATACTGTTAAAGAGATTTAGATAAATAATAGTTATTGCTTTTATTTAAATAAATGAAGACAATATAAGCGAAACTCAATCGAAAATCTGTCCCAGAGGTGTCAATATGTTTTTCTGATTTTTCTGTTTCCAGATTTTCGATTGAGTTTCGCTTATATTGTCTTCATTTATTTAAATATTACAATTTGAGGTTTTACTCATAAAGTTAAAATAAAAAATAAAATAGTTATTGCGTTTATTGGAAACAATATTTAGGCTCTCAACAATTAAAATTATGACGTAAAAGGGCTATATTTGATAGTCATAAATAGTCATAGTCATAAATAGGTCATATGTCATATTTGACATTTGGTTTACGATACATCGGTCATATTTTCGAATTGTTTTTTACTAAAAGGGCTTTTTATACAAAGACGTTACATACTTTAGACGCGGGGTAGAAATCTCAAAATGGGAAGCCAACAACAAGACAATTGTAGAGTACTCGATTTCTAGTACTTTAGTACTAAACTGCCACGCGTCGAGTAAGGTCGTGTCCTACTTGTAAGTAAATTGCATTAAAAAGCGCCAAAATTCCCTCCTGTGTGATGAGAAAATGTTTCCATTACACGGTAAACAGTAGTAAAAGCGAAGGAATAACATTTCATTTGTAAATACATGCAAATTACTTATTATTATCGATTATAAAAATAATACAATTGCTTTCCGCACAAAGATTTTATGCGTCATTAGAGAACTCAAGGCCTACTAAAGTACAGGTCTGGATGCGCAACAGCCAAATTACAAAGTCGATGCCATGCCGTCGCTAAGTAAAATTTACTTTTTATAATAATAATCTAATGATTCTTTATTTACTTGCCTGCGGTAAAACAACATACAAATCTGCAGAAACAACAAATACAATAACAATCAACGCCATTTGCAAACTATCGTTGTTCATTATAGCTATAATGAACAACACCTCAAAATTCGACTGGTGCCCAGGCCTCCTACTTTCGTCGGCCTTGAGACAGTATTCGACGGAAATTTTGAATATGAAAATGCCACCCGCGTTCTATCTTTTGTTTCGTCCATATGCACATATTCTTTTAAGCGTCTATCTTTATCATTCATGAATAACTTTTGAATTAAGAAATTATTGAAAATCGCTGAAAACAAAAGAGTTTTGATTAATTGCCACATTATATCTTGAGTTTGTGAGACTATGACAAGTCTATTTATATAACGTCATTGTTTTTATACACGTTATTACACAATCGTCATGATCAGTATATTATAAATACCAGTGTTTCTGTATGTGTTATACATAAAACAATGTACAGTCACGCCAGATGATTTATTGTTTTTATATTGCACTTTGTTAAAATACAATAACAGTACCGGTGAAATGTGGACATTTTACCAAGGTTTTTCTATATTAACCTGTAATCGGCCAGACACGCTCATTTGCGCGCAGCTTTTGCGCATGCGCGAAACATATATTTCGAAATAAAAAAGTTTGTCTGCGATTTTGACCCTTCTTTGTACAGAATTTGTATGAAAACAAGGTCAGAATCGCTTGCGCCAACATCATTGATGATATAGCCACTAGTTTCATTCACCTGACAACACCAGATTATTTTTAAATGATTTTTATCTGTGGAATCGAAATGTCATTTTTGGCGCAAATTGAAGCTGTCAATATTGACGCGTGTTCCTCGACTAAAACATCATAAAACCTATTAATTTACGTAATTAACGCAAGTAATGTTGTTTTGGTGCATAGTTTATTGTTCTAGGAACGTGTTTCAGTCAATGAAATATACGATAGCTCAAAATTAATCAACAAAACATTTAATTCAAAATTCAAAATCGTGTTTTGTTACGAAATTTACGTATTTTTCCTGGAATTTGCGGGCCTTTGACAGGTTAAAAGCAGTTAATCTTGAATAAAAAACACACCTCACACCTAAAAGTCATCCCAAAGCGTTCTGCCTGATTCTGCCATTGATTTTTCTGGATTCTTCATTCAAACAGGGATGTTCTGCCCAAAAAAATAATTTCCCTAGATTTCGAAGTGAAATTTCCCTAAAATTTCACATTTACGCAATTACCTACGTAGCCACCTGATTGTGTAACACTAATCCTGTTATATGTTAATTAATATGATTAATTAATTGGGAAGATATCGGAATTTGGTAAATGTACTTATAATAATGTGCTTTTCCAAATAAAACACTTTTTTCTACGTGAAATAATAATTTAAAAGTACGAATACACTCACCACTGAATTCCAAATAAAAAAAAAACACTTTGCACAATAAAAATCAACCGCAATCACCGATAAAACAGAACTTAAAAATTTTTTGTTTTTTTTTTTCAGAGGTCCCATTTATCTTTTTAGATACATAATATCATTTTGAGTTGTCAGTGTTAAAAATAACATTGCATGTAAGTACATGAATAATAATTAAGATTCATAGGAATTCCAAAAAATACATATACGTATATAAAAATATATATATAAAATATATAAATATAAAATATATATATAAAATATATAAATAATACCAGTAATATTGTCATATGTAATAAAAAAATTGCCAGAGTTCGAAATTTCCCTAGATTTTGTCCTGATTTCCCTTTTCCCTAAAAAATATTTTTCTCCCCTAGATCTAGGGAAATTTCCCTAGACATAACATCACTGATTCAAAATGACAACTTGAAAATAAATAAACTATCGGTGGGTAAAGACGTCACACAATCCACCATAGATACGGTGCTTTTCGTGGGGTCTTGGAAAATTAAAACTTTGACAATTATCTAAACTAACTATAAAAATAAAAGTGCAGTTATTTAAGTTTGAAGGCCTTTATTCAAAAAAAAAAAAAAAATTGGACTGGAGTTCTCTATTGCATTAGATCTCTCATTCCCATGTCTTATTTCTGGTGTTTGGAACCAATACACGTTTTAATGAAATTCTTGGTGTCAACATTACAATCCGCAAGCATTTTCATTAGGTCAGCATGTTTTACCCTGTCAAATGCCTTTTCGTAGTCAATAAAACAGGCAAAGACTTCCTTTCTTTGGTCACGACACTTTTGCAATAGTACGTCGATAGACAATAATGCTTCACGCGTCCCAAATACATTTCTAAAGCCAAACTAAGTGTCATCCAAGTCCTGCTCGCACTTATTGCGTATCCTGGCATGTATTATTTTAAGGAATAATTTAAGGACATGTGATGAACCTGCTTTGTTGGATGGTTGGCGAATATTTTTTTTTAAATTACGAATATGATCACACTATCGACATCTATTGGTTAATTTTGAAAGCAATATTAAGGGAAACTGAAATGATTGAACATTTTTCTGCTACGAAGGGTGTAAACAAATTTTGGAAGAAAAAACGACTAGCAAATCCTAGTATGGTTGGAAGCCATTAGACGCATATCAGCCAATCACATCTCGGGGCGTGGTGTGAGGGGGTTGTGTCAAATTGAGACACAAAAGTTATCCCACGGTCCAAACTGATAGTTATTTTAAGTGGTAAAAACACTTCTAACTTGGTCATAAATCGCATTTTTATGGGGAGCACGAGGGAATTGACAACAGTTGATTTCGCATCGGGGGTCGGCGAGTTTTGCAAGTATTTCGTTGACGGAGGTTTTAAAAGGAACAAAAATCATGCGTTAATTAAACATGAAGTAACGAACGATTTCGATTGTATGAGAATAGAAACGGGAGTAGGCATTGACAATCAATATCGCTTTTCCCAAACAAAATTCTAGCGGGATTTGCGTGTAGGTATTGGGAACGAGCGTAATATGGTAGTCAAAACACAAAAGCTGATAATCTCAGGGTAGTCGGGAAGGAATCGATTACGTCAACGACCAAATAAAATCTAAGGTTTCGGGTTGGATTTTATATCTGTTAGTTTAGAGGGGAGGAAATGTTGTCGATCTCTTGCGTATTGAAGTGGTTTCAAGTGAGAAATATCTAACACGGTTTTGAGTCATTAGGATATTCATTAAGCTGAAATCACCACTCGAGTTTATACGCGAGATATAGGTAATAGGAAATTAGGAAAAGCTATAAAATTTAACGGCCTGTCAGGATTTGAAATTATTTGAATCCTTAAGTATTTTTCTCAATTGCTAGGTGCATAACAACGGAGATTTATTGGGTTTTACGCCAGAGAGAGATGGGGTATGATAGGAGGAACTAGAGATGCAGATGAAAAAACGTTCGGAGGCAGGTATGGAATTAGACTTTGGTAGAGGTTACAGCCCGTAAAAGGAAGAATCGAGATCATAAAAGTTTAGATTATTACTAAATTAGGTCCTACGAGTGTCGCGACCTTGTTTAGGAAGGGGTCAAATGACTAGAGATTGTACTTAGGTATTTGCGAACGCGGGAAATATTAAGAAAATGTATGCGAACACAAGGAACGCGTCATATAGCCAGGGACAAACACAGCCGCATGTCCACATAAGGGGTACGTCTGAATAAGAATATTCGGTCACTAATTGTTAGAAAATCCACAGTCAAATGCTAAAATGACAAAATACCTAGAAGGTGACGTGTTATGCGATTTGTGCGATAATAAGATGCATAGTAGATGACGGTCGGAAAATGTTGTAGGTTGCAGTGTTGAAATAAGACCTGGGGTTACCAAGGAAAGTATGGAAAGTATATCAAAAATTCAGGATACACCATACCTGGAAGCGATTTTAAAAATGGTAGAACGGACACAATAGATTTTCGAGAAAAGTTGAATTAATTATTCACATGGTAAATGATATCTTGTAGGCGCTAGTCTTGCAGAAGATTCATGTGTATATCTAAGGGACGAGACCGAGTACGCCCCTGTCCGATTCTACGAGATAGTGCTTTCGCGCAATACGAATTCTGTGTTGGGAGCACCGTTCAGGACGATATGTCGTAAACCGCGGGATACGATACTGGATTTGGAAACTATGAAGGTTGTGCGTTTAAGGGTATTCTCAAAATATATTTAGAAACTTCACACCAATAGATGGCGTTAATTTCAATATTATCGAAAAAAACGCTTTCTACACGTTATGCTTTTTAATATTGGGATGAATTATTGGTTTGCGGACGTACATAAGATATAGCAATCTGTTTAAATAGTTTTTTATACCTATAACTTTATAATATTAGAAAACGGCTGAAAAACACACAGTTTTACTACAAAATTAACACGTAAAAAATACATTTGCTACAACCCCGCGTGCGATCATACAGATTTTTTTTTACCCAACCGAAACATATTTGCGATAAACAGTGCATTTCGTAAATTTAACGCCAAAACGTACTAGTTCAAAAGAGACGGAAGACTAGAGTTTGTTGAATTTAGTAAATTAAATCAACAGCCGGGGAGATAGAATAATTTATAAAAAGGGTCAGCTGAGTTAAAAGAGCATATATTGCGGTTGCTGGCGTTAACTGGATCTTTTTTATAAAGACCGCTTGCAAGACTTACTTTTCTGTCCACGATGTTCGGGCTACAGAGTCCGTATTACATGGTTCCAGAAAACTGTATTGTATTTTTTTCCAGTGATTTATATTTTTTCCAACGAAAAGTTCTAAGTTTTATGGAGGTTTCCGTAAATATTATGTGTCGCTGTTGAAAATTTCGCACTCCTTCAACGCCACCGGTAGTTTTAATAGCCCTTTTCAACGTGTAAAATTAATGAATTTCGACGTAGATACTTATCGCTTCTACAGAAAAACGTCAACAGTGGGTACTTTTTTCTTGTATGGAAGTTGTTTCTCCTTCAAAATAATGCACCACCTATTATAATTTTTTTTATGTCTTCCCTTCACGAAAATTCTTTGAGATGTATCAGTAGCATCACTTGCTCAATGAAGAACGTTGTAGTACAAATTATATTTTGAAATAATTTAAAGTGCTTGCCCACTTAAGAGCTATTCCGGTCATTTAAAATTATCGTCGATAGGTATTGAACCAATGTCTTCTGTTCCACTCCGCGCTCCCCTCAGGGGAACTGAGCGAAAGGGACAACTGCATATCGGGCCGAAATACCTAAATAAAATCGTCAAAATCGATGTTTTGTAATCCCCATTTTTCTTCTCCAAAACTGGATCAATTTTAATTTTTTTTTTCACTAACTGTATTAGAAGAAAATATTCTATGTCGGTACGTTTTGCTTTTTTTTTCAAAATACATTGTTTAGTTTGTATACTGAATGTCTTTTGACGGCGTTTAAACTAGGCAATTTTATTCATTTTTGGAAGGTCCTAACTTCTATAAGAAGTAAATTATCAAAAAAAAGCAATACGTACCGACACGCTAATGGTCAATATCTATATTATGTAAGCTTGCTCTTTGCTCTAGGGTCAAAATCCAGAGAGATAAATGGGGAATACGTTTGTATGGAAAAAACACCGCTGGTATTTCCTCTTAAAGACCTCTAAAAAGTGGAGTAATTTTAATCACTTTTAAACATTTAGTTACTATAATAGTGTTCAATGAGATCGCGAAGTCAGTATAAGTATAATATAACATAAGACCTGTGCCTGACGCAGCTATAAAAGATGTGGCTTGGCGTATTTCGGCATATCGCTCGTCGTACATTCCCAATGGCGAGCAATATGCTGAAATAGGCCTAGCCACATATTTTATCTGCGCGTGTGGTACCCCACTTTAACCCCTCCGAATTTTCGAGAATATTAGCTTTTGGTGGCTTAAACGAAATGACATTTTACGAAAACTTTGTATTATTACCGCTTCACAATTAAAACACTATAAATGAAACATTTCTGAACGTAGCCGAATAGTAATAACTGTTTTAGACAGGTTACAAAATAAGCTTTCGAATTATTATATTACAAATAAATATTAACATTTGTAAATATTAAAATTTAGAATGCAAACATTAAAAAAATGTGAAAATGACTCACGTGATGTTTTTATGTGAAAACGGTACTAAAATCACAGATTATGTAAACAACAATATTTATTCTATTGTATAAATGTGTAATAAATACTTTTGTCACCTCACTTTTTTATCATTTCATATAAAAATATTTAATAGAAATTAACATTGTCGGGCGCCCGTAGGAAATTTGGCGGGATAAATTATGTGTCAGACTGCGCGTCTGACAGAATGTTATTTTTATGTATTTCTATGGACAACTTGAATAGAGATGTGCAGCATGATTCACTATCGACATTTCACTTTTTATTTTACGGATGTAACTAAAACAATAACGGAATTATAACGGTTTCTATGGAGACACACGCGCTGACGTGTAAACACGCTTATTGTACTTGACTGCTGTCGTATTTTTAACGCATATATCTGCTTACGTTGCGGAGGGGTTAAGTGTTATATTACATGAAATTAAACAACTTAAAATACATATAATTTTTATTTGTGTTTAAGTTTACACTAAGTATTGGATAAAATCAACATAGTTTTATTGTGATATTACTCTGAATCAGAATAGAACGGTAATAAAAATAATTTTTCGCAAATTAGCGGGATAAAATGCGCTTAAATCGCCAGTAACTAACTAACTAACCATCACGCCGTTTCTCCGCAGGGGTAGGCAGAGAGGACAGACCGCCAAACAACTCGGTCTTGGCACACACTCTTTACCTCATTCACATTCATACATCGTCTCATACACACTCTTCTATTATTCTGACTTTTGACATGGCCCGACTCAAGTATCTGATTCACTTGATCGTGCCATGTCTTCCTCGGGCGTCCTTTACTTCTTCAACCATTCACATTGCTACTAGCCTCAAATAGCCAATAATCGTTTTTTGTGAAAAATCACCTCAATGGCGCTGTACAAATAAATATATAAATGAATTAATATTACTGGCTTACAACAAAGATTTACAATTATAACTAGTGACTTTCATATAAGACTTATAGCTTGTGAATTATGTTACTGGCTAACAACCACGATTTACAATTATAACAAGTGACTTACATCTAAGCTCAAATATGATTGCAAACGCTAGTTTTTTTCTAATACCAGGCCTCATTTTGCTGACAACTTTTCAGTTTAATTTCAATAAAAAAACTAAATGCTTTATCGTGTTTAACGGGCTTTTCCCCCAACGACGCAAGCTGTATGTACCCTCGTACGTGTTTGCTTTTTTCTATGTTTGTCAAAAGCGATAAATGAGTGATATCTGTCAAAAGGTTAGGATCTGTTCCTTTATATGTGTGCAGCTAATTTATCACACTAACAAAGTGGTATATCTGATATATCTGAGAAATGGTTTCTCGTGTGCTCAATCCAGGACACATTTACAACTTCATTATACGTAATAAAAATAAGTTTGTATTATGATTTTGCTAATAGGTAATAATAAATTAATAATAATATTATTATGAGACGATGTAGGAATGTGAATATGACACGATAGTGAAGGGTAAAAGAAGTCGGAGACGCCCGAGGAAGACATTTCAATTTGAGTGGCGGGTTAGGCTACCGCCGCCCCGGGAACCATTTATTAAAAAACCAACATCTCCAACATACGTCACTCCAAGGGGTTCATTATGTTTGATGACTTAGCAGGGGTTACCAGGAAAGGGCGCGAAGCGTGATGGTTACACAGTAAATAAATAAATTAGATGATAATTAAAGTGGGTACCTAGGAACCTACCTAGCAAATGTTTGTGAAAATAATAAGTATTTCACTCATTCTGGGATTCGTTTCTTCCCAGAGTATTTGTAATTTTTATAAAATGCATGCCTAATGTTTTAGAATAACGCAAAACTGTGTTTGAGAAAATTGTGTTATTTATTTATTTTTACAATAGCTACAATAGGAAAATAATTTCCTCCAGGGCTTATGTCATCTGTGTGGATGGTCTTAAAAGAAAGGAAGGAGAGGATGTTCTGGGAAGGAAAAAGGCATGCGGCGTGGCTAGGTATCTGGGGTCAGTGCAGTGGGTCCAGGAGTGACGGACGTATAAATCCATCCCTCTCACTGCGGAGCAAAGCGATGGGTCAAGAGAAGAGTGCAGGAAGCCTCAAATGGTCTCCCTCAACCAGTCCCTCCCGATCGGATTTATGGAAGGCTAAGCACCTCTAACTACCTATATCACTGTGTCTTGAGGTATTTTTTTGCAGAAACCAAGTGAATCAATTATATTATTTGAGAACGGTCACTCGAAATAACAGTAGAGAAGACTGACAAATCACGTTATGTGACAGAATGTAGATACCCGCGCAGTTTGATCTACCTATTCATTTTATTGTTTAGTAAATCGCAACAACAAAATAACTTGGCAAGTCTACCTACCTAGTGATAGTTACAGATTTATGAAAGTTCTAAACTATTACAGTGGCCCTTGTTATCATTATGTAGTTAGTTTTGCCACTTTTACTGCGTGTCTCGACCACAAATATTCCCTGCGCACAGAAACAATCATAAAAAATCAGAAAAGAAACTTGAAATTTTGTCGACAAATATAATATCAAACTACCAAACCATAGGAATGTGCTAAATGCGTTCACGAGACGTGCATAATCGGGATCGCTCGCACATAAGTTTGTCGCCTTCTAACATGCGGATACCTATTCCCGCGCCCGCGCCCCGCGCCGGGTGTAGCGGAGTTTAGCTACCCGTGTCTAACGTAAATCTGATGAAAAATAATTACTTTTGTTAATGTAATAACTTCGTTATTATAAGTCATATAACAGTGAAATTTTTGTTCGCGTAAATTTCATTATTAGTGTTATTTTTTTGTACAAAAATAAATAACATACTATCTGTAGTTTTCGAATGCGGCTGAAAAACAGATTGTATGAGAATTGTCGCTTCTGTTTCACCTTAAAGGTCGGCATTGAAAAATTTAAGTTTGATTAATGGGTAAGCGGGGAGACAAAAAGGGCGGTTTTAGGCAAGAGAGGGAAGTTCAGTGTGGGATCTCGGAAAGGGAAGGCGGTGTTTTGGGGAATTTTTTCGGAGACTTAGCAAAAATCGTTCCGGCGGAGTGTCGATCTAACTTCAGTGGATTTTGTGCAAAGTGTTAATTAATTAGATTCAGGAGAAGGGGTACGAGCCAGTGGTGAAAAGCTTTTAGGAACTTAAAAAAATTGTGAAAATTATTTAAGGACAGTGAAAATATTGAGTTATAATAACAGATATTAGTTCGGTTTAAACAGGCGTGATCTAATAATAAAAACTTCAGTATTACTACAATTTAAACGGGGTCGACAAATAAATGTTAATAATAAAATTGCGGATTTTATATCAGAAATAATAATAGAGAAAAAAAATCTTAATTACGATAAAAAAATCGTTCTTTTGAAATGGAAAAAATGTTTAAGTACCGAATAGTTTAGAAATAAAACAATAATAATAATAATTTACGAAAAACGTTCAATCTTGTGGTTTCGATAACAAGATATAGCAAGTGCTAATTTAACCTTAGGGAACACACATATTTAAAGAGGGACGATATATTTGAAATAGTCTACAAACATCGGGCAACCGGAGTACATTACAATAGAGAACTCCAGTCCAATTTTTTTTATTTTTTTTAATGAATAAAGACCTTCAAACTTAAATAACTGCATTTTTATTTTTATTTTTATAGTTAGTTTTAATAGTTAAAATAATTGTCAAAGTTTTAATTTTTAAAGACTCCCAGAAACGCACCGTATCTATGGTGGCCTTCACCCACCGTTAGTTTTTTACTTTTTAAGTTGTCATTTTGAATCAGTGATGTCATGTCGAGGGAAATTTCCCTAGATCTAGGGGAGAAAAATATTTTTTAGGGATAAGGGAAATCAGGACAAAATCTAGGGAAATTTCGAACGCTGGCAAAAATTTTATTACATATGACAATATTACTGGTAATATTTATATATATATATATATTTTTTGGAATTCCTATGAATCTTAATTATTGTTCATGTACTTACATGCAATGTTATTTTTAACACTGACAACTCAAAATGATATTATGGAACGTACCCATACTACGTGACACGTTCGGGGGGGGGGGGGGGGGGGGTCTTCAAAATACCACGCTTGGTACAAATGAGCGGCGGGTTGCTTATGATTTTTATTTTGCAAAGTGTTTTTTTTTATTTGGAATTCAGTTTCTAATTCAGTGGTGAGTGTATTCGTACTTTTTAAATTATTACTTCACGTAGCAAAAAGTGTTTTATTTGGAAAATCACGGTTTTATTAGTATATTTACCAAGTTCCGATATCTTTACAATTAATTATCATATTAATTAACATATAACAGGATTAGTGTTACACAATCGGGTGGCTATGTAGGTAATTGCGTAAATGTGAAATTCTAGGGAAATTTCACTTCGAAATCTAGGGAAATAATTTTTTTGGGCAGAACATCCCTGTTTGAATGAAGAATCATGGCCAGCGTTGCCAGAAGGTTACTTTTGTAACCTTTTAGGTGATTTTTTACTCTGAAAGGTTTCTTTCAGGTTACACTACTCAAAAGGTTACTTTTAGGTGATTTTTCAGAACCAACGTCAAACGGAATGCTCTTTTGTTTTTTTTTCGTGTTGGCTAACGGCTTGCTAAATCATGGACTATACACTTATTGCAAAACTTTACTTCTTTCTCTTTCACACTATTGTGAAAGAGGAACACGTTTCGCTCAATATTAGAATTCGGATCAGTCATATGGAATCCCCAATACAAAGTAAATATTGAAAGGTTAGAAAGAATTAAAAAAAAGACATTGAAACACCTAGACTTTAAATCTTTTCGAACATCAGAAAACCTAAAAGACTCATTAACATTCCATAATTTATCAACTTTAGAAGATAGAAGAAATATATCCGACCAAAAATTTTTATTCAAAATCATTAACAACGTTGTTGACAACAACTGTCTTCTAGAAAACATTAATTTCCACTGTCCAATAAGAAACACAAGATCAAACCAACTATTCCACATCCCACACTCAAAAACAAATTACACACAACATTCATTTCTCTGAAGGACGTGCACAAAATTCAATGATATCTTTTACGACTCTGATATTTTTCATTTGTCCTCAGGCCAATTTATTAAATCAGTAATAGAAAAAATTTAAACAAATTTTTAATTACGAACTCTTCACCCCTGCTGCATGTTATTATTTTTTTTTTTCATTCTCATTATGTTTGTTTTCCTTCTTTTTATTATAATAATAATATTTGGATTATTTATATATCCTATAATATGCTTTATAATTTGTATGTTTTTTTTTTCATTTCTGTTGTATATACAGGGTGTTAAGGGACGTACTTGACTTACTTTAACCAGTGATTCCTGACATTATTTGGAGCAAAAAATGTAAATGAAATTTTGGTCTCCGGTGACATTTTTGATGTTTTTTTTTTTTTTTTTTTCTACAAAAACATAAAAAAATGGTAGTTGTTGAACAGTTGGAGGCGGGGTAAGGGGTTCTTCGGGCACCCGGCTGAGTGACCAGTGACGACATGCGGAAGAAATTTTTTTTTGTTTGATTTTGAAGAAAAAAATTTTGAAAAAAAAAAAAAAAGTCGTCAAAAAAAGTCACCGGAGACCAAAATTTCATTTACATTTTTTACTCCAAATAATGTCAGGAATCACTGGTTAAAGTAAGTCAAGTACGTCCCTTAACACCCTGTATATATATATATTTTTTTTTCTATCACTTTATGTTTTCTTTAATGTTTTAATCTATGTTTTTATATATATATTATAAATTTTACCGGAAACTTCGCTGGTTAATGCAACCATGTAATATGTTACTTTATTATTAAAATATGTATTACTGTTTGTTACCTCAATAAACTAAAAAAAAAAAAAAAATGTGTAAATTACAAATTAACCATAGCTTCTCGCTCACTCGACAAATCTGATTGATCGCTCAATCTGACTTTTTGCATTTTGAGTACCCGCTATTTACGCCGGCAAGGTTATGCAGGTAGAAAAAATATCAGATTTTTCATACCGGTATATACAAAACAAAAAACTCGCTCTACTCAAAAATAATCCAAATGGCTTATGTCCCACTTTAATACTGAGCTCCTCATGATGATTGGTTTATTTATATCCTCATGTATTCTATCAACTTTTTACCATTCCACTGGAAAAAATACGAAAGGTTATTTTTCACACAAAAAGGTTACTTTTTTTTATATATTTTAGGCGACTTTTTACAAGACACGGCTGGCAACACTGATCATGGCGGTCATGGCAGAATGCTTTGTAATGATTTTCAGGTGTGAGGTGTGTTTTTTATTCAAGATTAACTGCTTTTAATATAGAAAAACATTGGTAAAATGTCCACATTTCACCGCTACTGTTATTGTATTTAATCAAAGTGCAATATAAAAACAATAAATCATCTCTTTCATTGCAAATACATGTGACATCGTGTTTTGTGTCAGGCGTTACTTTGTAGATACATTGTTTTATGTATAATACATACAGAAACACTGGTATTTATAATACACTGATCATGACGAGTGTGTAACAACTTGTATAAAAAGCCCTATACTAAAAACAATTTGAAAATACATAACAAAATGTCAAAATAGGACGACTTTAACCTCAAATAGACAAAATTTATTGCAGATTGTCCGCAAATATAGCCCTTTTCGTAAATTGTTGAGGGCCTAAATTATGTTTCAATAAACACAGTAACTATTATTTATCTAAATCTCTATAAACAGTATGAAAATGAACCAAACACACGAAATGTTGAATTGCATAGGTACGTGTGCACTTCAAGTCATTTCAAATGTCAACACACTATCACAAGGTGACAGGTTAAGTGTGACGTCACAGTTAACCATTTCAGTAATGCCAACTTAACGCTGTGTTTTGAAAGAGGTTTAAAAATGCACTTTTTAATATTTTTTTAAAAACTCTGCGTTTAATATTATGAAATAAAACTTATATATTCAGAATCAGCGTTTCTTGGTCTATATGAACATATTTTTTTAAAGCCATAATATTTTTCACTGGAGTTCCTTATTGCGAGATAGTCAGATGGGAGCGATAAAGATACCTCCAATCAGATTCAGGTTATAAGGAAAGGGGGTTAAATTTAATCATAAATCTAAGACTACGTTAGGCCTTGTCGTATAAAATTTAGGAAATCGTAGGGAGGGACCTTTGTGTTTTCTCCACAGGTACAGGTCTACAGGATACGTAATTAAGGTGCAATTGGTCGTGTTTTCCCGACCGGAGAATTAAACAATTACGTACGGGTAAGTTAAGGAATCTATATTTAAATTACAGGTACCTGGTTGCAGAGTGACGTGAATGGAACGCGAGCCCTGGACAGTAAATTTCAACAGCTCCAGCGTCGAGAAAATTTAATATTATTGCGGCAGCTGATATGGATATGTTTAACCGTTATTATCATTTAGGGTAGTGACGTTTTCTCCCAGACAGCTGATGCCGGGCGGTCAGAGGAGCACACACATACAAAAAAATGAACGAGCAAGCGAGGTACTTATGTACATCTCGGGGGTGTTGTACACTCAACCAAATGGTGGGCGTTCCGAGAGTACGACATATCGAATCGAAGGCGATTATCTGCAACCCGAACAGCTGAACATCTTTAGACAAGAGGGCAGAAGAGCAGAATCACAATATTAAATATGAAACAAATAAAACTAACAGGTACTCCGCTGAATTCCTACTTGTTGATTTACGCTTTTTAAATCTTTATGATTGAACAATGTGATGACGACACCGAGGCTACACATACACACAATTGGTGGTCCACCGGTAAGGGTCTTTCCGCATTGTCATGTTGGAGGATGCTCACCATAGACTGATCGGGTCACGCGAGGTCCTGGAAGCAATTCCCTTTCGCGGGACGGTGTCGAGTGATTGGGCGTGAAGGACCGTATGAAATGAGGTGCCAATTTGTATGAAAGGGCATGGTTCGCTGTCGGAGGCGTCTTGGCCAAAAGCATCTCGAGTTACCGGCAAGGTAGTGTGGATGGAGGCATGGGCATGGCTTCTTGCGGAGAGATTTCTGCAGCATCATCACATTTTTTAATCCTATCGACCTGGAAGCAAACGTATCTCTTACAAGGGTGGGGATACGTCGGCTTCTAGAGGTGGTCTGTAACGCTAGGTCGGTCACGTGGGAGGAAGGATCTGCCTGTCACAAGCTTACGCCACTTTGTACCGTGAGTAGAGTCTTGATAAGGGACAAAATAGATTACCCCTTCTAGAGCCAGTAAAGTAGTTCCGGAGGTGTTCGATACTGGAGTTGATCAGGAAAGGTTTGAAGGCATGTCGTTCTTCTTTTGTTATGGAGGGGTCCGGGTATCTGGTTTATCGTCAAGAGATTTTCCGGGTGCCATGGGTATAGCCTCATCATGCATTGGTCGAGGGGTCGTGTCCTGAGAGCTGACCACCTAGTCAATTTGGTCAAGTGGAGGAGCCAGTACTAGTTTGCAAAGAATTTCTTCCCCATCACCATCCATTATATCCTCTATCCCGTCTTTATACTTCCATCCTAGGTATAAATTTGTGTTCACTAACGACAGAACATATTATCACTATTATGTATAGGATCTAGCCACGGAAAGCAGAGCAGAGGAATCGCCAAATATCCGAATGAAACATTCTAGGTATGTACATTAAAAAATCATTAGGACGTAGAGGGGGAGAGATCAATTTTATAGCCTAGCGAGAGTAATAAGAACAGTGCTCATAATGTGAATATTGGAGCAGTGTACATCATTAGGATCATAGCGGGGACTAATTCAGGATAGTTTAGACCGGAGGTGTCCTTCAGACGTTTAAAAGATACAGAGAAATTCTTCCACACCTTACCTAAAAGAACCGAAAGTTACCACGAAAGACATTAAATACCTATCCTAGATGTCCTAGGTGCTCCGAAGCAAAAAAATCACACAACGTGGAGAAAAGGGTTTATTGTAAGAATTTCCCGGAAAACTACCTTTTACTGTGTTCAGTCACAGGGGTGGGAAAAACGAGTTATGATTCAAACATTATTGGCGAATCATTCAGTAGGTACGAGAGGAAGATCTACCAACCGGAGATCTGAACGCGCGAGAGAGGGGGGGGAGGGTATAAAACTCGAGGAAAAGGGTTGCAACATCAAAAGTGGTTCCGTGACCGAGGAGAGAGCGTCACCACCGATCTTTGTTGTAAATCTTCTAATTCAAATCGAGAAGAAAGAATATTATAAAGTTTTCATTAGGGGGGGGTGTACCATTACAGACATGACTCATCAGGCTTATTAATCGATAGTCACTGCACTTCTTAGGGTATTGTTTTTTAGGCAATGTCACGAAGGTGGATTTTAGCCAATCTTGGGGTATATTCTCTATGGCATATATAGAGTTAAATAACCTCAATAGGTAGTCAACATTTTCATCATTAAAGAGCTTCAACACCTCAACTGGAATATCGTCTGGTCCGCACGCTTTTCTATTGTCTGAATTCTTTATCGCATGAAGAATTTCTGATTTTAAAATCGACGGTCCATGCAATTGATCATTAGGAATATTAATGTCAGGTCTAATATCTTTGAATGTATCATGAATATACTTTTCCCATGTTTGTAAAATATCTTTTCCATCCAATATTAATTTATTGGAATCGCCAACTATACATGATGGAATAATTCTTCTAGAAGTGCCTGTAATTTCCTTCAATTTTTTGTGCATTGTGACTACGACTGTACGACTCTAGTTCTTCACACTGTGACTTCATCCATTCTTTACAATTTAGCATGTAATTATTAACCCCACTAGGGTTCGCCTGTATCGGGTTATTATTATTATATTAATTATTTATGCATTAAACAGCTTACTCGTTAATACGGAAAACTTTTTATACAAACAGTTAGATTTAGCTTTATTATTACGAAAAGTGAGTATGTATTTATGTCGGGGGAGACCAAAAAACATGCAAAAAATATGCATTTAACATTTTAATTTTGTTAAAATTAATTGACTAGCGCGGTAACGCCATGTTTATTCATCGTTTTTATTTTAACATTTCATCAATGCTGCCAATCATAGAAAAATTATTTTTGCGTAAAACAAAGTGAATGCATCATTGACAAGTTTGTACCAGTATTAATAACAGTAGAACATGGAAAGAAATGTATTAAAATAATTACACAAACCCGCTAGACAAACCCTGCGTAGCCAAACAAACAATTCAAAACCTGGGATGTTTTTTAAAAGCATGATGAAAAGCGAGTTTATTTTAGAGAATTTATTTTATAAGATTGGTACTTCCGACAAATGTCATATTTGATTGTCTATTAGTTAAAAAAGGAACATTCCGTATTATCCGTGCATCAAACTTCGACAACACGAACGTTCCGTATTATCCGTGAGGTGGACTAACTGCATATTTACCTTATATTATATTATTCTTCTTTGGCTTTTTTAATTTCAAGTCTAATCGTTCTTTCTAAGTTTTTATATTGTGTCTCATTATGTTTGTTTACGTCTCTCATCCATTAAGTTCAAAATGTGGTCAGTCATCCAATTCTTTTTTCTAATTTGCTTATCAGCTTTCAAATTTGTATCACAGGTTTCACATATAACTGACTTAAGGTTATCCCATTGTGTTTGTATTTCTATCGAAGGGTCACAGGGAATAGCCTAATATTATCGGTCAAGTCTGAGATACCCTATTTCTGACCACTTCTTCGTGGAGTTTCGAGATGTCCATTTTAATTTTGTTTTTAGGCTTTTTATTTGTTTTCCGTAAAACAATATCGGCAGTTAAACAAACATGGTCAGAACCAATGTCCGCACCAGGACATTTGGTTCTGGTGCGGAATGACTCTCTTTACAGAGTTCCTGAATCTATGGTCAACTAACACATAGTCAATTTGGTTCCTGACAATATCATAGATTGTTCCATCCTGAGGTGATCTTCATGTATAAAGCCTTCTTTTCAGGAGTTTAAACCAGGTATTTAATACAACCATATTTTTATCCTGGCAGAATTCATATAGTCTATCACCTCTTTGATTGGTTATGCCTAAGCCATATTCACCAACTATATGAGAGCGGCAACCTTCACCAATTTTGTCATTTAAGTCTCCAATGACAAAATTGACTTCTCCTCCTTTCAAACTTTGCAATGTACTGGCTAGTGGTATCACAGGTTTCACATATAACTGACTTAAGGTTATCCCATTGTGTTTGTATTTCTGTCGAAGGGTCACAGGGATTAGCCTAATATTATCGGTCAAGTCTGAGATACCCTATTTCTGACCACTTCTTAGTGGAGTTTCGAGATATCCATTTTAATTTTGTTTTTAGGCTTTTTATTTGTTTTGCGTAAAACAATATCGGTAGTTAACCAAACATGGTCAGAACCAATGTCCGCACCAGGACATTGGTTCTGGTGCGGAATGACTCTCTTTACAGAGTTCCTGAATCTATGGTCAACTAACACATAGTCAATTTGGTTCCTGACAATATCATAGATTGTTCCATCCTGAGGTGATCTCCATGTATAAAGCCTTCTTTTCAGGAGTTTAAACCAGGTATTTAATACAACCATATTTTTATCCTGGCAGAATTCATATAGTCTATCACCTCTTTGATTGGTTATGCCTAAGCCATATTCACCAACTATATGAGAGCGACAACCTTCACCAATTTTGGCATTTAAGTCTCCAATGACAAAATTGACTTCTCCTCATTTCAAACTTTGCAATGTACTGGCTAGTGAGTCATAAAAAGATTCCACATCACCATCATATCTCACTTCCGCTGCTGGTGCTTACACTTGAATAATTTAATGTTGATGGGTTGACAGTGTAATTGTAATAATATTATTCTGTCCGAGATGGGTACAAAATTCTTAACAAATTTTTGCATACTCTTCCATGACAAATATAACAACTCCATTTCGACGGTTTCTGTCCTGCTAACGCACAGCACAGACAAACGAAATTAGTATTCATTTCATAGAATTTCCTCGTTTTTGGTAGAATTCCCTTGTTTCTATTTAAATTTGGGAGGGGGGAATGGGTACCACCGCCCCGGGAACCTTTATTGGATAACCAACACCTCTGCCATAGGTCACCCCAAGTGGTTCGCTACGTTTGGTGATTTAGCAGGGGTGCCCGGGTTCATGGGGTGAGGTTTGTCTAGGTCTTGGAGGCGGATGACCAGGACACACTGAACCCCAGATTCCTACCCACCCCTTAAACCCTCTTCCTTTCCAGAACTCTCCTCTCCTTCCTTTCCTTTAAAAAAAACCCTCCACACAGCATCCCCAAAGATGACGTAGGCCCCGGGGGAAATTATTTTCCTCAGGGCCTCCTGTGTGGAGCTCATGTAAAAAAAAAAGAAAAAAGTAAGTTGAATAGTAGAATGACGTATACTTACAAACCGCTTGAAAGTATTCATGAGGCTCACTGGGCAGGTCATGACTGAGGGCGAAAACCTTTACTTCGTACACAGCCCCGGGGAAGAGGTTGCGAATCAGAAGACGACTGTCCATTGTAGAAACCTGCAATTTATATGGAGCCAACTATAAAATCGGTATAAATAATTGTGACTTATTAAGCGTACCGTAAAATGTTGTGACTTTGATCAAATTTTTGATTTTGAAACTATTTTCGGCACAAAGCACTCTTTTTGCAATTCACCCGCCTATTTCAAAAAAAATAATTTTAAATCTTCTATGATGGAAAAAGTTATGTCATATTTATTGCACACGTTTAACCCCTTAGGCCTCAAGCAAATTCTGTCAGGTGCCAGATTATTTCCGCTTTGCAATAAAATCCAAATAAATGGAATATTTCTGAACGTATCTGAAAAAAAAAACTGTATTTGAAAGGTGATGAAATACACTACCAAATTTTATTATTCAAAGTAAAAATATAGTTTTTTTAAATATGTGTTTTTAATGCAAACCATACATTTTTTATTAGACAAATGTATTATAAATGTTATTATTACGTCACTTTTTTTCGATTCATATAAATTAATTAATTAAAAAAATCACAAATTTCATATATTTTCTTCAAATTGCGGTAGGAAACTTTGGTTTCAAAAAGGTGTAAATAATTTTTTTTCTGTGGTTAACTTTTAGATTTGAATATAAAGCGTGGTGTTTTTTCTTTCTAACAAAGTTTAGATCGTATTTCTCACCATGACAGTAAAGGGTATAATTAGGAACTAATTTGAGACTTATTTTCGAAGCATTGTATGATTTTGTCGATGTATCCACTTTGCCTGAAAAAAATCATTAAAAAGAAGCGAGTGATTTCTGAGTGATAGCGAAAATTATGCAGATATTCACGATGATAAAAGTTACCCCCGATTCAAAAAAAACAAACAAATATATCCATCCCTCCCATTGCGGTGCAAGGTGGTGGATCGAGAGAGTCCGGCTGGAGAGGTCTAGGTTAGGTCTCCCTCAACCAGGCTCTCCCGATCCGGTCCGGTAAGCAGTAGGAGGGCAAACACATTCACCGCCAAACCAGGGCGTTGATTATCCAATAAATTGTTTCTGGGGTGGCGGCACTCATACACGCCTCCCAAATGCTTATTCTGAATCTTGACATTCACAACTTCTTCTAGCATTCACTTCCCCGTCATAAATTAAAGGGTCGCTGTTAACCTGTTGAACATTGGATGGTATTTCGAAAAAATGCCCACAAATTTCATAGAAAATTCTTTTTAAATTATTCAGAGTAGCTACAATAATCAAATAGTACGTAGGTCCTAGATTGATATTGACGCAAGCGATTCTGACTTTGTCCTTCATACAATTTCTTTATACATAAGGGATAAAATCGCATTTAAAAAAAAAAAATATTTTTGGGCCCCGCTGGCGGGCTTGCGACAGATGAGAGGACAGATGGATAAGTAATACTCTGAAGAATTATTTACCTTTTCAATGTGTCCAGTATCATTTCTTGTGTACCACACTTCGTATTTATTCTGTTTGGAGGTGACGTCTGTCTTCCAGCTGATGTTGAGTCCTCCGGGGATGGAGCGGAGGTCCTCTATGATGGGAGAGGAGGGCCGTGTGGTGACATACATTATGGTTTCATTGGATTCCATTTTGTTTGAAACTGCTTGTACCTGAAAAATAAAATACCATACTTAACCAAAAAAAATACAAACATAATCTTGCTTCCTATAAAAAAATGGCCCATTTTCATTGATGCATTAAAGGAAAAAATAAATAAACAATATCCAAGGACTTTACACAATTTCACATCACTGGATTGTTTTCTAGGGATTACAAATTGTTAAGTACAAGATTGTTAAGTATGATTAATATAACTTACAGTTATGGAGTAATTTCGCCCAGGCAGTAGACTTTCCAGTGCAATTTCAGTCTTCTCTGTTAATACGGTATTACTATCTCCAGTAAATGTTTCTACCTCGTGGTAATTCACCTGTTACAAAAAAGAAAAACATTAAAAATGTACAAGGGTTTTTTTTATTCAAAAGGACACTTTTGCATATTTCTTGCGTTGAGAAATTTCAACTTAACTTCACAACTGGCGGCGTTCTCTATTTTCTTGAACATTATAAACACTCACAGAAACAACACAGTCAATACCAGCGAGATGTAACGTTGCACACAGACAGCTGAAATACAACTGATCGTGTTAGTACTTGTCCGACGGCTACTCTATTAGAGCCGCACGGCGTAAACGGGTACTACTTTACGATGACCCTCGTTAATTGATTATTTTTCATGTTTATTAAATTGGAAAATTTTAATTTCAAACGTGAAAAAAGATGAAAAAAAATTAACCACATATGTATTTATTCCAAACACAAATTAGTAAATATGAGTCGTTCAATTTCTATATCCGCTATATCAACTTTCAATGATTCGAAGAAAACCGCAAAAAACCGTCACATCTCTAGCGTAAATAAATAATTGCATTTTAATTTTTTAAATAATGAATTGGAGCAATATAAATTCGAAAAGTGTTCATTTTTCAATGTATGTCTAGAAATATTTAAGTAATTTGGAAAAATAAAATGGATATAGCGGATTTTGATACTCACTTTGTGA
This sequence comes from Limnephilus rhombicus, assembly GCA_929108145.2. Classification (NCBI taxonomy): domain Eukaryota; kingdom Metazoa; phylum Arthropoda; class Insecta; order Trichoptera; family Limnephilidae; genus Limnephilus; species Limnephilus rhombicus. The sequence continues at coordinate 55,918,004 of OV815276.1, forward strand.
TTTATATGGAATATATAGGCTTTTGAAACTCAACTGACCTGAAGGGCGTGTTTCTACACCCGCCATCTTTGCGAAATAACTGCTCATGATTGGTTGAATTCCGATATAGCGGGTTTTGATAGTAACTTCTTGAATGATATAGCTGGTTTTGTTTCTCACTCACACTTTTAACATGGTTTTTGGTCATGATAAGGGAGGTTTTGAAACTCAATTTTAGGTTAGTCTTGTTCCTCGCAAAAATGTGAACAAGATGTCATACTCAGATCATTTTGTCAAAAAATCAGATATAGCGGGTATTGAAATTATAAGACTCGTATATTGAAATATATTACTATAATAGTGAATTGGTCGTCAGAATAGGAATTATAAACTAAAACATAATTTCAATCACACAAAAAATCAAAACTGTAATTTTGCCAGGAAACTCAAGCGCATGGCGCATGCGCCAGTCTGCCAAAATGCAATGTTGCCAGTTCTTTCTCAGCGCAGTTAAAGATATTTTTATATTACTAATAATTCAAAATGAAGATTGTACAGTCCTTGTTCAACGCATAACTGAAACACTGTTAATGGTTGGAAAGTATTTTTTTATTAGTAAGGTTGTAAATGTACAACGAATGTTTGGCAAGTTTAAAATTAGATAGCATTAGAAATTAACTAGGAGCTAGTAAATTGCCAAAATTGGGAGAATAATGTGGCTAGTGGAAAAAACAATTTTCAATAATATAGGTACTCTCTATGGCCCGGCGGGTACCACACAGAACTAGCTGTCAGACTGATCGAGTTTGAATCTGACATAAGTCAGTAGTGATTTATTCCATCTCTTCAGAATAAGTTGTACTAACGAATAGCTTTCTAACTATAAATCTTTCGGCATCTTTAATAAGTCAGGTATGCCTCCTACATCCAGTGGCGTGCACAGAGTTTTTGATCAGGGTAGGCAGTAAGAAAACTGCCAAATTGATTCAAATAAATTTTAAAAAAAACTTACTACAAATAACTCCCTTCATACAAGTTTTCGCAAAGTGTGCTTGCTGCTGGTAAGACAACTAGTTGATAGAAATAGATAACAACAGATGTCACTGTCATCACTGATTGCCATTTGCTCATTTTGTTCCAGAAAGCACTGCCTAATACTAAGAAAAAAACTTCATAGAAGCAAATTCAAAACGGCAGTTCTACTCTTTGCAATGTGCATTTGTATGAAGTTAGCTCCAAGCAGAAACAATTCCTGCTTAGGCCGCATTTTAGTGAGGCAGTCGGAGGGCGCACATGTAGTTTCTAGTTACAGTTTTTGCCACGTTTGTAGTATGCCGTTTGATGAGGCGCTCTCGTAGTTTCGGTTACTCAGCTTTTCTGCACTTATTTTTGAAAGTGTGTGTTTATTTTTGGCAATAATTTAATAAATTCTAATATTATTTACATGCTTATGTTTTACAAATACGGTAGGGTAGGCAGTGCTTATGTGCCTGTATTATCACAAGTATGTCCGGCAACAATAAATATAAATATAATACATTTCCTTGGGGACGTATCTGAAGACCTGGCCATCCTGAAAAAACACAATATTGGGGTCAATATGGCAAAACTATTCATTGAAATAAAAAAAATGAACTAAAACTACACAAAATTAATAGATAATTAATTATTACTTACTTATTTGTACAGCTGAACTTATAAAACTCCTTAAAATAATTATTTTCAATATTTATTTACGAGACGCTCGATCACGCGTTTTCACAAAAATGCTGGCCACTTAGAAATAACCTTAAATTTTTGACAGATGTGAAGCTTTGCCAGTGTTGCCACTTCTTAAAAGTGTCAGTGGTGATACCAGCAGCAAAAATAATAAGGGGATGGCCACCATATCCAAGTAATTTAGAAGTAGAGACAACGTTAACATCAAAAAACCAAAAAAATGTTACTGTCCCTATTAATATGGCAACCCACTGTATCATGAAAACAAGCTTATGGGTCCGAGCGGTTAAATCATAAATGTTTTCAGAAAGAAAAAAATTGTTAAATAATTACCTTATAACTATCTTGGGTACTGGCATTCGAAGGCATCCACATCACAACTAAATTTGTGTCCTCATTTATATATGACTGCAAGTTGTAAACAGGTAAAGGTTCTGGAAAAAAAATAATATTAATTTTTCAGTTGCAGGCGAAGATTTAGGTCATGTGGATGAAAAAAACCAGTTGGTAAGAGAAACTGAAAAAAAACCAGTTGGCGACTCAATCGCTACCCATAGGAAAGGAACTTGTTAATTTCATTGGCGGTAACATTAAGATAGGAACTTGTTAAAGACTGTTGACAGGTTGCCATGGTAGCGGCTCACGACCTGTTAAGTTTTCGAGTAATTTTCAATAAGTCAGATCAGAAAAATATCGATTTTGTTCAAGAGGTTGATAAATTGAGTTGTGCCGTGAATCGAGTTGCCAACCAGTTTTCAGTTTCTCCATGAGCGAAGCCCTTATTCGTACGAAACCCTTAGAAGGCGTGCTATGAGCATTTTTGCAAAAATTGAATGTGATATTTTTCAATATTAGAGATACCATGGCGCCCCTAAGGTCTAGGAACCTTTCTAACTATTCACCCCATCTCCCCTCTCCCCTGGTGTAACCCATGCCCTGCTTAGTATCTAAAAAGCGTGTACCTTGTGCCGTCAATTACTCAACACAGATTGTGTGACATTAATGTGTCATATATGTTAAGAGAGGTAACTTCGTCATCTATTTGAATTTCGATTTCGTTTCTTTGAATGAATATGAAATGGAATCTTGGAAGTAGAAATTAACCCACTTTCAGACACCCGATCGAACTGAAACTCAGCAAATAGACTATTTGTCAATGACAATGCATTCTATCATGTGGCAATCATGCACATTTCTCTGAAATTTGATATTACAGAAGTTAATATACGCAATAATTATAGTTTTTCTGTAAATTTTTTGGTGAATTCTTCCCAAAAAAGTGATCTTGTTCCCAGTTTTCTTGCATATACTCAGTATGCTTGTTAGGCTGGGTTTAGACTCATAAGTTTTTTCCTGTAAATCGCTCTTGTACGAGATTTATGGCCAAATTACTAATATAAACGACACCATAAGTAACTTAACGTAATTTATAGCAAGTTACAGAACTTATTCTTTCGGAAGTTTTTTGACAGGTCTAATCGCGCCCGCGCGAATTTCCAGCCTTCTTACAGCTTATAAAATCAGTTTGATAAGCTAAGAGACTTACCGCAAGAAATAGTACCGAAATGCGCCGTTGCGAAACATCAAAAATTAAAAGACAATTGTTTTCATAGGATTTATTTCTACAAAACTAATATTTATTTCCAGTTATTTAAGTTTGCTGGAAAATGAGCATCCTTCTATTCAATTATCGGTCCAATCCTTTCCTATCTTAATGTTTCTGTTGTTAACATTTACGTATTTGAAATTTTGAATTCGAAGTCGGTTGCTGTCAGCAGATGTCAGGTAGCTGTCATTCGGATAAAACAAAATTAATTGCCACGATTGCTGCCTTAGATGGCATAAAAGAATTGTTTAATTAAAGCCAAATTTTAACACTTTATTTGGGCCTTTTGGTCTTTAAAATGACAAAATCGCGTAAATTTGACAGTAGCAGGTCGTTGTTGACAGGAAGTCATCTAACCGCAAATAAATTTACAGATGTAAAAGGTCGCATTAGAATTTACACAGGTCGAACTTCCGAACAACTTCCGTGATTATTAATTACCACAAGTCGGATGCATATGTAAACGCTCCTGAGAGTAACCTGTCAAAATCTTACGTAATCCGTAAATTTTTATTACGAGTGTAACCCCAGCCAAGGTTAGTTTAGAATCCGTAATAACTCCCAAGTATTTTATATCAGTAACATTTTCAATAAATTCACCGTCATTTTTAATTTTGTTTTCACTGCATGTCTTCTTATGTTCAATTATCATACATTTTGTTTGTATTTGTATTTAATTTAAGTTTATTTAATTTTAGTTATCTTGATACATTATTTACTTAATTATTTAAAATATTTATTAGTTCTTCGTAGTTATCTCTAATTATGTATACATACTAGTGTGTCAGCGGAAAATAGTTTTACCATGTCATTAATACAGAATATGAACAATAAAGGTCCAAAGACCGATGAACTCCCTCTTCTAAGACAAACTTACTCAGCGTAACATCTCCGGTTGCGGGCCACGACGTAACCTTTCCGGACAAGGTCTTGACGATAACAGGGTATGTCTTGCCGGCTTCCAGCTGCTCCTTAAACTCCCACCAGGCTTGGCCCTCGTCTCTGTTCCTCATGGCTGGCTGTAACCGGCGGAGGGTAGATATCGACACTTGGTATTTATCAAATTCACTGGAAAGGAAAATAATCATATTTTAGGAATTTTCTAAAGCATGTCATCCTATAATATCTGATGGAAGTGGAATTGGTGACTATGAGTGTAAAGTACAAAGTCTTAGCCTTCCTTTATCCCTTTATCTTTAAACTCCCCTATTTCATAAACAACATTCCATCACGTTTCGCCTCAAATAAATAATCTACAGGTCAAGGAGATTAATACAATGTAGGTAACTATAAATATTATATTAACCTCTTAAAAGCTAGTGTTTCCAAATGGATAGGTTTAAAAAATCATTTCTCTGAACATAATATATTCTACATGTGGTATATTATATTTTATGTTTTACTATTTTAATAAAAGTATAAACACATTATTTGGTAACATTTACAAAATAATCATTTTGCAAAAAAAAAGTAAGTTATGAAGAAAATAAAATGAGATCACAAATAGTTAAGTTATTATAAAAACTAGGGCAGGCCCTTGAAAAATCACAGGTTAGTTTGAATTCTTAACAAATCAGTTCCAATTTTGATGAATTAAAATTATTTTCTGTACTTCAGTTGTCTGAATTCCTCACGCAATCAGTTAAAATTTTCAAAATAAAAATGTCAATTAAAAACTAACTAACTAACCATCACGCCGTTTCTCTGCAGGAGTAGGCAGAGTGGACGGACTGCCAAACAACGTGGTCTTGGCACACACTCTTTGTTTCACTCACATTCATACATCGTCTCATACATACTCTTCTATTATTCTGACTTGACATGGCCCGACTCAAGTATATGATTCACTTGATCGTGCCATGTCTTCCTCGGGCGTCCCCAATTTCTTCTACAATTCACATATGCGTTGTATATTCTTCTTAAGCTGGGTACAGATTGCTGTAACGTAACACGCAATGTAACATGAAAGGAATATTTTATAAGTGTGGACGCAGCGCGCGCACGAACCGAGCATGTACTTACTCGCATCTGTTTCCGGCATATGCGCGCGGTGAACATAGCTCAGTCTGCCGAGAACAAGTCCTCCATTGTTCGCGCGCGATCTGCAGTATAGATACAAACAACCCGTCCACACTGACGCTCCGCGCACACTGCGTATTCGGCGAAAAAACCGACGCTTTGTGGATTGCGGCATGCACGAGTTGAAATGCTCTGTTCGTGCGCGTAGTGTGCACGGTTCGTGCGCGCAAGGCGTCCACACTAAGGGAATTCTGTTACATTGCGACAATGTGGACGGCAAATTCTTTCATTGCGTGTTACATTGCATGTTACATTACAGCAATCTGTACCCGGCTTTACACATGTCATGGATATTACTTTAAATCAAATTTGAGTTCATTGAGCCAGAGTTACGCAGGACGCAAAGACAACCGAAATTAGTATTTTAGATTGATTGCAAATCAAATAAATTCATCTCTTAGTAAGAAGAACACAAGAAATGCGGTGTGGGCAGGTTTTGTGATTAAAAAATCTAACAATTCTTCGCTCAAATTTCAAATGAAGAACTGTGTTTTATCATTACGATAGTTTCATTACGAAAATACAGAATGGTGATACATGATACATAAGGCAGTGTAAAAGAGGCAGAGCGCATGCTAAATAGACTAAAACCAAAAGGTAATAAATCTCTTCACATGGAAAGCATTTCTAGTGTTTAATATCAATTCAGTGATACATCCTTATAATAAGGAATGAATCACAATAAAAACAAAATTAACAACCCAAATCAATTAATTATCACTGAACCAATTCATCCGAATAAATAATAATGACATGATTTACAAATGATAATAATTGTTTTCATTTGTGGATCATTGAACTGAATAAAGGCATTTGGTGGAAGAGCATATAGTTTTATCGCAAACAAAAGGTGTCTCTTAGCCACTTACCTACTAAATAACTTCTATGCTACTATGTTGTTTTGTAGAATCTTTTAAATTCAATTATATGCTTGAGGATTCTTAGTTTCTGTTTAAATCTTTATCTGTGTATTTTGTTTTGAGTTTCGCAGCAACCTTTTTTGTCAATATCTTTATATTTTTTCTTTATAGTTTAAATTTGTAAGTATTTACTTGATACAAATAGATTGTAAAATTTTAAAAGAAAAGCCCACTAGGGCGTGTAATAAATAAAATAAATAAATAAAACTGTGCTGTGGAAGCATTAGAGGCTTAATAACTACATAATATAAGGAGGTTCCTAATCTGCCTAGAAAATAAAAATATAGCCATGAATATATTTGTTAGTTACCTCTCTCCTTTGGGGGGATCCCACATGACTTTGAATGAACTTGAAGTGATGGAGGCCTCATCCACAGTAACATTGAGAGGCCTCAGCGGAACAGTTCGGTACTGAGCAGTGGTTGGGGTTGAGATTTCTTCTTCAGACATTGTTTGGACCGATATGTTGTACGCTCGACCTAGAATCAAGAAATGAAAGTAAATATTAGTGTTTCCCAAAGTGGGCGGAATGACTCTCGGAGATTCCGGAGCAGGACAGCAATACAAGTAATATAGAATATTATTGAAGGGGTAAAGGAAACAAATGGTCTAGGGTTCAGGTATCAATTTCCGGTAGACTTAAACTAATTAGACTCGATTTCTGAGAATTTATATGACTGCCTCCATGGTTGAGTAGACACAATCCTCAGCTAAGAATCTGGTGATGGTTAATTTAAAGATATATGCATCACATTTCAGCACGAGTAGAAACTTTTCGGTATCGCCCTGGGTCCTTGGGGGGTACCTCATAAAAAAATATAATAATTTGTACATAAGCCGCCGCATTTATAAGCACGGATTATGGAAATCACACTTCAACAATTAACACAAGAAACAACTATTTACGTACACAAAATAGGATCTTAGTTCTTAGTTATTATTATTTTTTTTTGGGCCTCTGCACAGGTGAGCTACCCAGTGAGGCCGACATTGCTGATTTGTATTTGAAATGTAAGATATTATATCAAATAAATAATAATTATAATCTAAGTAATTGAGATGTATTTAGCTTGAAACGAAACTTCGCAAATGTCAAATCCATACAAAAAAAAAATGGCGGCAATTGAAATTTTTAACTTTGATTGAATGAAAATCGAATTTGAATGCATATTTTTCCATCTATCCGGACCGAAACCGATGTTGCTTTTGGTGAGTTTAAAAGTAGTTTACTTTTCAAAATCTTTGCCTTTTAAAAGTGTAGCAGCAAGTGGCGGCTCTTGCACAATTTACCAAAAAAATGACTCGATTGTCTCACTGGCTCCAAAGGGTTTGGAGCAAATGGGACCCTCGTGGGGTACCTCATAAAAAGAAGACTCGATTTTCCATAGTGCGACAGATCATACCTGGAATAAGTCCCTTGAAGGCGGCCTGCGCAGGCCCCGGGGGCTCCCCCTCCTTCTCCACGTACAGCACACTCTCCAGGGCATCAGGGGGCTCGATGGACACCTTGTAGTGGGAGTAGGTGCCGGCCGGGTAAGGAGGCTGCCACAGCACCAGCAGCGTAGTCTCATTGCGGAACCACACGATAAACTTGCCAGGGGTGTTGGGCTCTACAAGTAAAGGAAAAACAACATTCAAAATGTGGACATGTTGAAAAACTTGTTGGAGATACCAACAATTTCAAAAATTACAACTTAAATCAATATTGTCCAACGGCACAAAATTACAGGGCGATAAATTCACAAAATAACTCAATTATTATTGGCTGATAATATTTCTAGATGATCCTTGGCATACAAATTCTAGATAAACTAACCCTTTTAATAATCAATACAATGAGATATCAGGAAACTTATTAGTTTATTAAGCAATCTAAATTAGAAAAGTTGGTAGATAACAGCGTAAGTAGTCGGTGATGGAGATAACCATCGGGAATATAGAAATGAATGATCTCCATGATAGCAGAGTTTTCAAACAAACCATGAATCAGTTAAAAGAAATTTTTAGCAATTGCACAACCCTTCTGACCTGTAGATGGTTCATCCAAGCATACGCAAAATAAAGTCAGTAGGATAGAGATAATAATATCCAATAATCTCAGAAATGTTATAATTATTTTTTGCAATGTATTTGTTGACATGTATTAAACTGTCAACAAACTTTTGCAGAGCATTTGTTTTTGGTTCGGGGTCATAGAGGTAACAGAGGATTTAAAATTTAGCATTGTGCAAAAGAGGTAAAACTGGGTGACTAACTTTTGCAAAGCTTCTATAGGGGGTATCTAATTGTCCAAAAGGAAGTTATGGAATTTTAACATATTTCTATGGCGAGAAACCATCGATGTTGCATGAAATTACTCTGGCTATGTTAGTAACCATTTTTAAACACTCAGAACAATCGACGCACTCTCACTCACTTTCTTCCGCTTACAGCATTACCCCACAGTTTCGCTGGCTGACATGAGATTCACATTGAAAATTATGTTAATTTTGGACATATTATGTATGTACAAATTCCATTCATGTGAGCTATTTCTGGAATCCCAATTATGAAACTAACCTTAGTAATGACATAGTAATAACGTCAGTAGATAGTATGAATAAATACGCAAGTTGTAAGGTGTTATCTCTCTAAAACAGGTATGTATCTACCACAAACAGACTACATATAGTACTTAAGATAATTATTGTGATAATGATTCATACTCCTTTCACTGGTGAAGGTCAACATTCTTATCACAGTCCAAACAAGCAAGACCCTGACCTTCACTCATCACCTGTTCAAACTCATCACATGTTTACACTCGGCAATTAAATAAATAAAGGTCTTACCCACTTTATAATACCTCTTCCGTTTAGCTGGACAGAAGGATGAACAAATTATTACATCATTAAAAATCCGGTGATTATGATTATTTAAATGCGCTTTTCCTGGTTACTGAACAAAATAGGGTTACAATAAACACCAATCTTGGTAATACACACAAATCTAGCTTTATCTAAAACAAGGAATCCCAGCATTCATCTAAGACTCTAGAAAATGCTCGGACTGGTTACCCTTTATTGGCTTTGGGACACAGAAAGGCAAAGGATTCTCGATTGTGTTAACATGGACAAATTCAAACAACAGAACACATTATAGAAGTATATCCCTTCATGAGTTTGCAGGACTCATGATGGCGTCGACTGGCTGAATAATCTCAGCACTCCTCTTTGACTTCCACTAACTTTCCTCCTCCATACGAAGAAGAAGAGAGATTAGTGATGCAAAATTTAGGGACAGAGCATTAAACACGTATAGGTCAACCTGAAGTCAGCCTGGTGTGTCGAATTGACTGGTGGAATCGTTTTGTACAAATGTTGCGATGTTTGGGAATAGAGCACTAAAACGCGCGTCAACATTCTTGGAATGTTCTGCCATTTAGTTTGAGGTTAGAAACTAGTTTTGAAAACCTTAAAACTAATTTAAAAACACACCTTGTTAGAAAAGACTACCTGCTAAAAATTATGTAAACCCATTTACAAGTACTGCAAAATTTAGGGACCGAGCATTTAAAAAAGGTGGGTGGGTTAACAGGATTGGAATTAAATATCGTGTCATAATAATGTATTGGCATCAAATAAATCAAGGCGGTTATCAAACAAAACAGAGAATGAGAAAAAATAGGTTAGCCTAGTTTTAGGGCTCCGATCTAAAAATTGCATGTCACATTTTAACAAATTTTACAGGAGAGCAAAAATGGTGATTCCATGCCCCCAAACCAGGCAATAATATACAAACGGTTATTTCTTTTTTCATTGATAATGTACTTTCCATAGTATGCCACTTTGTAAAATTGAACCTTCTGATTCGCAATATTTATACTGACCCTATAATAAACAGTATAGTGCACTTGAGGTGATTTTTCATAAAAACAGCGTTATATGAATTATCCAATTATTATTATGCCAAAAATTCATTTTTCAAGTATGGACATGCGAGTTTACCTATGTTAGTTGGATTAGATTGGTTGTTCTTTTTCTTCAAAGATCTGTTTTGTCATGCAACATAATGACTAAAATTATGACAAGATTATTGACCGAATTTAATGGTGGTGAATGGTGACTTACTAGTGGTGAAGTTTGTGCTGGTATATGCAACACTCTCCTTGCCATCGAACACTGTGTACGCCTGCAGTTGGTAGGTGGCGCCCGGGTGCAAGTCGCGCAGCACGTATTGCAGCGCACCATCGTCCACGGGCAGCGCGCGCGCCGGGGCCGCAGGTTCCGATAGCGCCGCCACGCGCAGCCGGTAACCTGAGCTACGGCCCTGCAGCGGCGGTGACCAGCTCACCAGGGCCTGCTTGCCACTGCGCGCCGATACGGACAGGTTCGACGGCGGGTCCGGGGCTGGAATAAACAAACAACTGACTGATTAATATATATACATACTCCTTTTTGATTGCGACAATTTATTCTCCTTCAATGGAAGTCATCTTTCATTGGCAAGGTCAGTCGGGCTCAGCTCAGACTCGGAAGGGCTCCATCAAAGCCAGAAATAAGTTAGCCTCTTGGAAGCTAAGTATATTGGTGAGGGCAGTAGCTGACCCTGTACAAATTCAAGTGCGCCCCACGTTGAATTTGGCAGCCACCACAAATACAGGATATTTCTCCCCTATTTCGCGAACATTAAGACAATATAACACTATACTGCTCTAATAATGAAATAGACATTTTTAATGACCCATTTAAATACTTCAAAAAATATATTTTACCATCAATCATATAAAGCTGATACTGTGATGAAGCCCTTTTATTAAGGCAGGCAATATAGGGATTGGTTTATTTATGGTACCAACTAAATCATTGTCCCATCAGCACAGGTGCCAATAATAAATTGTGTACTTTTGCATGTTTAGCCAACCATTTTTGTTACTATTTTTTGTTATAATTTATAGTAATACATTGTATTTAAATCATCCATGTATGTAAATTTTTAGGCCTCGTGCCTGTTTTATGTACTAAAATAAAATAAAAAAATATTCATTTTATTTGGATTTTGACCTTCTGTCCGAATAAGCCCGAGGTCTGAGGGGTTAACGAACGGATTAATCTTTGGAGCACAGACAAAAGGTGGAAATGCTGTCCATGTTCTACTAGTATTTCAATGTAAGATGCTCTGAGGAATTTGTCTCATTGGACCCTACACTAGACACAGTTAATATTCGCCACATAATAATGGGTCGTTTATAGTTTGTACGACAAGTTGCCAATTTAAGTATTAAGGAGTTCCACAAGGAAGCGAACTAGGGCCCATTTTTTTTGGTGATTTACATAAAAAGAACTACGCGATACGGCAATTGACTCAAAACTCCTCAAAACCATACACATTTTTCTAAACATAAGAAACATAATAAATACAAATTAAACAACTGAAAACAATGTATTATTCACTTTGCCAATCCATAATAGATTGCGTAAACATTGTTTGGGGAGGAGCAACAAACTCAGCTTTCGGTCATATTGAAATCGCTCAGAAAACTATTTTAGGGGTAATGCACTCTTCCAAGGGAAATACGTTAAAAACATAGAGTCTGTCAAATAAGAGTAGAAAACATAGGAGTGCGCCACTGTTGATCAAATGGCAATACTAAAAATACAACCCATGGTGGCGATGTAAAGCTGTGTAACCTACATTTTTTTGTAAAAAATCAAAAACACATAAAAGTGGGAAAACTATTTTTTTATTGCAATTTCGATATCTACTGATCTCAAAATTAGAATTGCATTTGGGTATATTATACCTACCATATTTGTTAATGCAATGAAGAATAACGATATTATAATAAAATAAAAAGCACAGTTAGAAATCGCTCACATTTATTTAATATTAGCTTAAGTACCCAGCATTGCCCGGGTTTTATTAGATCATGTCTCTAATTTTAGATGAGAATATATTTAACTCAGTCAGACCCCAAAAGGTAGAAATACGTTAAAAACATAGAGTCTGTCAAATAAGAGTAGAAAATATAAAAAATCGAACTACTAATTTTGTAGGCTGGCAACACCAATTTAACTGTCAAATATTATTTCAAATCGCAATGACACTGAATGTATAAAACACATTAAAAAAAACTTTTTTTTTTTTCAAGAAAAAAAATTAATTCAAAGTAGCACTGTTGTTAAGGTACGTCATAAAATTGATTTAATGGTGTTTTATAAAGTGATTTGCTATAATTTCTTTAATTGCTCTAGGATTAAAGCGTACTAATTTCCGGTTAAGAAAACACTTTTATCTTTGTAATCGATCAACAGGATTCTTTCTGAGTCCCAAAAGACTGTCGCCATGATTTTCCCAGCCGATTGTGACACCTTAAACTTCTTGGTGGTGGTGTGCTTTCCTGTGCCACGCATTGAGTCCTGTTTAGACTCAGGTTCATAATGATGAACACAATTTTCAACGCAAGTAACAATTTAAGCCAACACTACATCTTTGTCTTCCATACAGAGGTCCGAAAATGCACGAGAACACTCCACGCGCTGTTGTTTTTGAGGCGGCGAGCATTCCCGGCACCCATCTTGCGCTGACTTTAGTCATGCCAAGATGGCCATGAAGAATTTTGAAAATGGTTGTATCTGATACTCCAACTATTTCTGCGAGCTATTTCGTCTTTAGTCAGGCATCTTCTACTATTATTTTTTCGACTTTTTGAATAATTTCCGGAGTGGTCGCCTCGATCGGCCTTCCCGGCCGTGCGTCGTCTTCAAATGACCCTTGGCTTGTTTAAAGAGGGTAAGTTACTTCTAAACCATAGTTTTACTTGGACAAGAGTCCCCGTAAACGGATGACATCTCTTTCAGTATGGTCAGAAATGATTTTCCTTGCTTGGTAAGGAACTTTATAACAGCGCGGAACTCGATCTTCTCCATATTTCACAATTTCTTCCCGATTGACATGTTTGGTCGACGATAGCTCAAAGACTAAGTCCCCGTAAACGGATGACATCTCTTTCAGTATGGTCAGAAATGATTTTCCTTGCTTGGTAAGGAACTTTATAACAGCGCGGAACTCGATCTTCTCCATATTTCACAATTTCTTCCCGATTGACATGTTTGGTCGACGATAGCTCAAAGACTAATGACCTAATTACGATAAAATCCGGTATTTGTACTTACAATGAGTTGTTCAATTAGTGTCTAATTCAGCGACACCCCCACTCATCGCCTTCCTTCCCATTCCGCGAACTTAAAAACCTCCCCTCGTAAGTTTAGCTACACTACTTTTGGGGTCTGACTGAGTTAAATATATTCTGATCTAAAATTAGAGACATGATCTAAAACCCGGGCAATGCTGGGTACTTAGCTAGTATTAAATAAATGTGAGCAATTTCTAACTGTGCTTTTTATTTTAGTATAATATCGTTATTCTTCATTGCATTAACAAATATGGTAGGTATAATATACCCAAATGCAATTCTAATTTTGAGATCAGTAGATATCGAAATTGCAATAAAAAAATAGTTTTCCCACTTTTATGTGTTTTTGATTTTTTACAAAAAAATGTAGGTTACACAGCTTTACATCGCCAGCATGTGTTGTATTTTTAGTATTGCCATTTGATCAACAGTGGCGCCCTCCTATGTTTTCTACTCTTATTTGACAGACTGTAGAATGACTAACACAGATCAATTATTATTCAACATATGCAACACGCCAATAAAAACGGTATTAAAGTACATTTCTGATCAAAAAACCAAATTTCAACAAACACAAAACTAACATAAATAGGCCTGTTAGACAAATGTAAAGCACAAGCTTTGAACAAAGACATAATAAATACCAGACAATAAAAGGCATTTAACAATCTATTCTCTAATATATAACACTATAATGGAAGATACTCTCAATATCGCCCTGGTGTAAGACCACCATTCAGAATTGAAACGTTGCTTGAAACGGCTTTAACCGTGTTTGGTGAACAGAACTGAATATCCTTACAACATACCCCAATAGGTCACTTGCATGGATTTCATAACGACTTGGAAAAATCGTGTGGATAGATTTTTTTACTAAGATTACGAAAATGTTTTTTTTTTATAAATAAATCCATTATTTGGGCTCACGACGTCACTACATGAAAATGTCCTGTCTCCGAAAATGTTCCTATTAATTTTGTAAAATTCCACACTGATTTTTTTTATGGCAACACTTTGATTTCATACGAATTTTTGAATTTGACATTTGACATTATTATTAACTATTACATTGGATACTTTCAAGTAATATAGACGTTGAACATTATAATGATTTATGATCAATAAGATGGATCAAGGAAAAAAATATTTATAATAAATATGTAATATTTTTGGTATGCCTCGTTATTCTCCTGTGCCATTCGAGTGGAAACGTTCTTTTTTTAAATGATTTTCGGCTATGTAATTATCGTTTTTTCGCACCCATAAAATTTTGTCCCGTCTTTCCGGTTTATAAAAAGTCTGATTTATCGGATTGAAATTTTCAAAAAATCGCCAGGGTTTCAAAAATAAAATCGCCCGATTTAAAAAAAAACACAGAATGTCTTGCCTCAACGGGAAAAAAAAATGTGATGCAGGTGGCCTATTGCGGTTGCCATAGTCTCACAGTCGTGTATATTCACATAAAAATGCCTGATACAAAATATGAGAGGAACAGAACAAAATTACGAATTAAAGAACAAAAAGGGCAATATTACACAATCTTATGTATAAAAAATCTCGTCTCACGGTATTTGTGGTCGCACTCCTCCGAAACGGCTTGACCGATTTTCATGAATTTTTTTATGTATATTTGATAGGTTTGAGAATAGGTTTTAAAGTATATTTCATACCGCTGGGTGATTAGGGTGTCACTATCCAGAAAAAAAATCTATTTTTTTGACCAAATTTTTTTTCGTATTTTTTTTAATTCGGCATCAAAAAATACCTACATAAATATAACCCCAAATTTTAACCCTAACACCTCCACTCTCACAGTTTTAATCGCGATTTTTGTATTTTTGTATGAAAAAATTTAACCGACTTTCGTATTTCAAACAGAACGAAATTATTTATGTTGTTGAATGACAGATGGCGCTACGTCCGCCTCATCGAACTTTCATCCACAAGACATTCACGAGAAGCGTAGCGTCATTTTGATATTTCATTCAGCATTATGTTCCGGCGTGGGCAAACCATCGAACTTATTTGTTTTGGCTAAAGACGGACTGACAAAAAATATCTTACACTCAATTGCTCTTCGAAATTCATATTGATTTTCCTTATTTCGTTTTCCTTCCTAAGTTGTTGTTTTTTTTGGTTTAATCGGCGGTCATCGTCTACAGTTATTTTTCATCAAACAAAATATTCACTAGAAATAAATTATTAATAAAATGCATTTCAAAATAACCTACATCCTTATTTTATAAGGATTGCCTTAATTTTCATTATCAACTATTCTTTAAATATGTAATTAAAACTATTGAAACAATACACAGTTTCGCCTTCTCAAACCTACCTTACACCCAACGTAATTAAATTGCAAAATATATTATGTAAAAATGTCAACAAATAGGTAAATACTGTAATATATAGAAATAAATAAATTGAAATTGAAACTAAAAGCAGAGTCAAGTAGGTTTTACGCCATCTCTTTTTTCAGCCCGTTTCCAATTACAGACCAAAGTCAACATTTTTCGCATTACGCAATCGCTATTTTCATCTCCATTTTCATATCTACGAGTTCAATTGTCATCACTGCAAACAACACATGAACCATGCTGTTTGCTGTGATGCCAACTGAAATCGCAGATACGAAAATAGAGATGAAAATAGGGATCGCGTAAAGCAAAATTTTTTTAATTTGGTCTAGACGTCGTATATTGTAGGCATTTCACAAGGTTTCCAGCGGTAATGTGCACTAACTTCTGGGGTTGATTCTACATGATGGTAGAAGTAAAAGAGATAAATAACTTTTCTTTTTCCGTAGAAAAATATTACTTCACAGAAGAATGTTATTTCCATACAAATTCAAATTTTACCTGAAAACTACCTTTAATCTTTGGATGTCAGAGTCCTCTTGTGTGGAGTTAATATAAAAAAACTTCGAAAGTACATAATTACGATACCATAATAGTATCTAGGTAATGCCAATAAAAAAATGCTGTTTTCTCAAAATACATTTTTTTACTGAATCAACTAGAATTATTATACAATATATAACATGTTTCTAGCAACGAATTAAATTTGTACTACAAAAAATTGAACTGGTACAAATCAATGTCAGTTTTCTAGCCACTGGCTTTCCAAAAGATATTCAACGCGTGCTTATTAATTTATTACAAATAATCGGAACTTTTTTAAAGAGAAAGTAGGTAACTCAAACAACAATCTTGATTCGTATCTCAAACAACCAAAACTTTCAATTTTATTTATGATTTTTTTACGGAAATATATATATCATACATTTTGTCACGAGTCAATAATATTTTTGGCCATGTCAAGAGTCAGAATAACAGAAGGATATGTATCAGACGATGTATAAATGTGAATGAAGCAAGGAGTGTGTGCGGGTAAACGGTTAGGGGGGTTGCTGTGACAACGAAACACAACGCCATCTACTAGATGGTTACCCATCCTAGATAACCAAGTGTTGTGTCGATAAATTAACTCACACCGCCATCTGTTAGAAACGTGTGGAACTTACAAATAATTACAAAGCTTTGTCCTATAACAAATATTTAATTCGCAATAATAAATATTGAAGTCAATAATCAGGAACAGAAAAACTATTCTATCTTTTAAGTTGGACCAAATTACACACAGAAAGCCAATTTTCAATAAAATCGGTTAAGTAGTTTCGGAGTTTAAGTCGAATAAACATCGTGACGCTAGATTTTTATACATGTAAGGAGCCATCCATAAATTACGTCACAAGAATTTCATGATTTTTTTACTCCCCCGTCCCTGTCACATATCGTCACATTTGTGAGACCCCCTCCCCCTAGTGGGATGTCACATATTTTGCAATTTTGTAATATTTTAAAGTTTTTCGTTTTAATAATTTAGATTTTTACATGTGAAGTCACAGAGCTGATGACCCCCCCATACCCCTTGTCATTCTTGTCTACTCCCCCCCCCCCCTTAAGGTGTGGTGTAATTTATATTATAAGATACCTAAATACTTACCAAGAGCTTCGATCTTAATATCTAGTTTGCACTTTTTAAAAGAGTGTATTCCAATATGGCGGTAAATCCTCTTTGTAAGAAAAGACGGGGATGGTTAGTTAGTTTTAGTTATAGTTAGTTAGTCAGCAATCAAACCCGAAACCTCTGTTAAAAATTGAGATACTACCAGCACCTATGGGTTGCTTGAGCAAGCTCCCAGACATTAATATTTCAAATGGTGCGAAGCTTGACTAGTCGCTGAATGTTCGGTACCTGTTTTAACTACCAAGTACGTACTATGGAGGAAGCCATTTTTTTGTAGATGCTTCCGAGTGTCAAGTGTGTAATGATTCATTCTTTAAATGTATGCAGGTTTTTACATTATAAAAGTGCTAGCATCTCATTATTATCGGCTTCTTCCCAACGCAAGTTTTAACAGTAAACAACTGCCAGTGTTTGGCCCGGTGTGTTGACACCGTATTATAATACATTTATAACATGTCCAAGTGAAATAAACAGTGAAGTTTTTTGCAAAGATAATTATTTTATTTAAAAGGACACCCATCAATTTTGAACATGGGCCTTACGATCCGGATTGCAATCAGAGGACTGCAATAATATAAAAAAAAAACAAGAACCAGCTGCCAATTAATACAGATGACCAAAATTACAATTACCGGAATCACAAAGATGAACAAAGGAAGACTGGATTCACATCGGAAATGAGATAAGTTTTTAGTGCCTTCCCACCCATACCCATTCCTTAACATCCATTCAGAACTCATTCGTAGTTTTTTAACAAGATTAATCCCATAAATATTGTATTGTAAAAAATAAAATCACTACCCACGTAAAGATTTTATGCAATTCATGATTATCAATTAATGATTGAACATTAGGTTCTCAATTAATAATTGCCAGGAATATTGTCGTTGTTGTCTTTCAGGCGGGTAGCTTCTCAAATAAATAAATACGCATTGTCGGAACACTTTTTATCAGGGATTAAGCTACGAAAAGGTATTTGTACACAAAATGGATAAGATCAAATCTTTAATAGCCAAGAGAGGCGTGATTAAAGGGAAATTGACGCGTTTCGCGGATTCTATAAACTCCTTGTCCGCGATTGAAATTAAACTGAGGTACGACCGAATAAAGCCATTGTTAGATCAATTCGAATCTATACAGGACGAAATTGAAATTTTATCGGATGAGGAACTGGAAAATTCTATTCAGCGCGAGACGTTTGAAAATCAATATTTTTCAGTCCTTGCTACTGCTAAAGGGGCGATTGACTCAATTAACGAGGGTAGAGTGGAAATCAAACTCCCAACTCTCCAATTGAGAGAATTCGATGGGAATCAAAAAGATTGGGTAAATTTCGTTGAAACCTTTAAAACTTTGGTTCATAATAACAGTTCCTTGAGCAACGTCCAAAAATTCTTTTACTTACAATCTGCGCTGAAAGGGAACGCATTGAAAATAATTAGTAATCTAGAAGTTTCGGAATTAAACTACCTATCGGCTTGGGAATTGTTGCACGACAGATTTGCGAATCTCAGGGCTACCGTACATAAACATATCCAAACTCTATTTCAATTAAAGGATATGAAACATGAAGAGCCTGTAGCATTAAGGTATTTAATTGATGAAACTAATGTCAATTTGAAAGCGTTACAAAACATCGGAGTTAAAGTAGATCATTGGGATCCTTTGATTATTTACATAATTTCAAATAAATTGGATATAGCTACCCGGAGAAATTGGGAACAATATACATTGCAAGGTGAATTACCTACATTAAAGGAATTCATAAAATGTCTATCTGCTAGGGCACAAGTATTGGAGCTTATGAATGCTTCAGAGAAAAAATCTTCTAACCTACATAAAATGCAAATAGGCAACAATAATAACAAAAAAGATTCATCGGTATTCTTGGCAATAAAGGCAAACAACTGCATTTATTGTAATGATAAAGGTCATCAAATTTATTTTTGCAAAAAATTTCTAAAATTAAAATTACAGGATAGGATTGATGCTACGAAATCAATCCGGGCGTGTTTTAAATGTTTGAGGTTGGGTCATCAAGCACAGAGTTGCAAGACAAACCTAACCTGCAAAATTTGTGGCAAGTATAGCCACAATACTCTATTACACAAGGAGGTACCTCCGCCGGAGACCTCAAATATGGATGCTAATAACGAGGTTATAGTGTCGAATTTTTCTGCATCGGAAAAGGCAGAAAAAATAATATTATTGTCAACCGCCTACATAGGAATTGTGGGGGCCAACAATAAAATGTTTAAAGCTCGCGCCCTGATTGACTCTGGTGCGCAGAGTAATTTTATGAGAGCTGAATTTGCTAATAAATTAAATTTACCATGTGAATGGATAAACAAACCCGTGTCTGGGATCCATAATAATATCACACACATAAAAAAGAGAATTTCAGTGGAGATGACTTCGCTTAATACGGATTATAAACGCAAAATATCATGTCTGATTTTACAGGAAATTACAACCAATTTACCACAAGTGACAATGGCGAAAAAAGAGTTCAAAATACCACCAGGACTGGAGCTGGCAGACCCGAACTTCAATATAGCTGCACCCATCGACATCCTGTTGGGCGCGGAGAGCTTCTGGGAAATGCTAAACAACGATAGATTGAAACTCGAGTCAGGACCAACGCTTCAACGTACGCAACTGGGATGGATTGTGTCCGGTCCTATCAACGTGTATCCCAAACAAAGGCCTGTATCAGATTTTTGCAGTTTATCTATAAATAAGTTGAGTCATCAAATAGAAAAATTTTGGAAATTGGAAGAGATTAATTCCACTAAAATTCAAACTCAAGAAGAAAAGGCTTGCGAAGCCAGTTTTGTAAGTACTCATACTAGAGAAGATGACGGTAGATATGTTGTAAGTTTACCGCGTCGGGCATGCATTGATCAGTTGGGAAACTCATTGCTCACTGCCGAAAAAAGATTTAAAAACATGGAAAGAAAATTTGTGTCACATCCCGAGTTAAAGACACAATATGTAAAATTCATGCGTGAATATGAAGAACTGGGACACATGGAGATGTGTGACCAGTCAAAAGGGGATCGTGACTCCTATTTTTTACCGCATCACGCTGTAGTGAAAGAATCCAGCACTACTACTAAAGTGAGGGTCGTTTTTGACGGCTCCGCCAAAACCTCAAATGGAATCTCCCTCAATGAAGCCTTGATGACAGGACCTGTTATACAAAAGGATCTATATAACCAACTATTGCATTTCAGGAAACATCAAATAGTCATGACTGCCGACATCGAGAAGATGTACCGTAAGATTAACATGTGTGAAGATGACCTGGACCTACAGAAGATAGTATGGCGCGAGTCGCCACAGGATGTGCTCAAGCATTATCGTCTGAAGACTGTGACTTATGGACTGGCACCTTCCTCCTTCTTAGCCACAAGATGCTTAAAGCAAATTGGTATGGATAATAATTTAATTTTTCCTAGAGCTAGTCAGGTCATAGAAAATGACTTCTATATGGATGACTTGTTAACGGGAGCAGATGAGCTGGAATCCTGTAAAAAGTTAAAAGAAGAATTAATCAGCATCTTGTCATCTGCGGGGATGACGTTGAGGAAGTGGAGGTCCAATGCGTTGGAATTGTCAGCCGAGTCGGGCCAAGCTAAGTGTGCCGATTCAGGCGATTCCGACAAAATTATTACTGACAATCCAAAGACTGAGAAAATATTAGGATTAACATGGAACAATGAATCTGATTACTTTTTTTATGTAATAATGAAGCCATCAGGTCCAACCGAGAGCAAACGAGAGATATTGTCTTGCATCGCATCAACCTTCGATCCATTGGGACTCCTAGGGCCGATAATAGTCATAGCCAAATTGATAATGCAAAGGCTGTGGCAGTCCAAAGCAGCATGGGATGATCAGTTACCTAATGAAATATTAGCACCCTGGAGGACCTACCTGCAAGATTTAATTCAGCTAAATGTGTTGAAAATACCAAGAAAAATTATTTGCAAGCAAGCAAAAGAGCTACAGCTACACGGTTTTTGCGATTCGTCTGAGAAGGCTTTCGGAGTCTGTATCTATATGGTGTCAATGGACCACAGCGGTAAGTGGCATTCACACTTAATAACATCCAAATCAAGGGTAGCACCATTGAAGTCTATTTCACTGCCTAAGTTGGAGCTATGTAGTGCTGTACTACTGGCAAAATTAATGAAAACTATAAAACAAGCATTAAATATAATGAAGATCAACACATATTATTGGTGTGACTCTACGATAGCGCTGTGTTGGCTGAAAGGTCAACCTACTCGTTGGAGCACTTTCGTGGCCAATCGAGTAGCCGAAATACAAGAACTGAGTGATCCAGATCAATGGAGACACGTATCATCATCCGACAATGCAGCGGATATACTTTCCAGAGGAGCTACTGCGGATAAACTGATAAATTCTACAATATGGTGGAATGGACCAAATTGGTTGACCGACGGAGTCAACGATTGGCCTATATCGAACATTTCCTGTTCAAACCCTCCGGAGCTCAAGAGTAAAAATATTCTTTTATCTACTGATATTCAAGAATGGGAAATATTTGGAAAATTTTCCTCATTTATCAAATTGAAAAGGGTTACAGCACATGTACTGCGGTTTGTGAATAACTGCAGAAATATTAAAAGTAAAATTTCAGGTAATTTAAGTGTAGCTGAACTAGAAGCAAGTTTGAATTGTCTACTGAAATCAGCTCAGGCACATGCCTTTCAAAAAGAGTTGAAGACATTAAAAAACCAGGGAAATGTCAACAAAAATAGTAACTTAAAATCTCTTCATCCCTTTTTATGTGATGGTCTTATATATGTGGGCGGTAGATTAAATTTAGCTACACACCTATCGTACCAACAAAGACATCCAATTATATTGCCAGCTAAACATAAGCTAACCGAATTGATTATACGTCACTATCATTATGTAAACTTACACGCAGGACCTCAAGCGCTATTAGCTGAAATAAGATTAAGGTTTTGGCCTATTTTTGGGAAAAATACTGTTAAAAAGATATTACATAAGTGTATTGTGTGTTTTAGGTGTAATCCTCGTATTGGTAACCAGATCATGGGAAGCTTACCGAGCGAAAGAATCACACCGAGCCGACCGTTTGCTATCACGGGAGTCGATTTTGCTGGACCGATTCCAACCAAAAGTGGGCCACTGAGGAGAGCTCCACTCGTGAAATCGTATTTATGTATTTTTGTTTGTTTTTCCACAAAGGCGGTTCATTTGGAATTAGTTTCGGATTTATCTAGCAATGCTTTTTTGAACAGTTTAAAGAGATTTATATCCCGTAGGGGAGAACCTGATAAGATCTTTTCCGATAACGCTAGCAACTTTCGGGGGGCCAGTAATAGGCTCAAGGAGCTGTATACCAGTTTGAGAGAGAACAACGACAAGATTCAAAATTATTTAGCTAACAGAGGTATTGAGTGGAGGTTCATAACCCCTCGAGCCCCTAGTCAGGGAGGGCTGTGGGAAGCTGCGGTCAAGTCAGCAAAGTTTCATTTGTATAGAGTCACTAGTAATTCTGCTTTAACCTTTGAACTTTTGTATACCTTAATTTGTCAGATTGAGGCCTGTCTAAATTCCCGTCCATTGACTTCCTTGTCTGATGACATCCACGATTACCAACCCCTCACCCCAAACCATTTCCTCATAGGCACTAATCTATCATTCCGGAGAGAGATGTCCGAGCCATACCAGACAACAGGCTGACCCAATATCAGAGAATCCATGCGCTAATGTTATCCTTTTGGTATAGATGGAAGCGAGAGTACTTGATGGAGCTACAAAAAAGGACTAAATGGCAAACCAGTAATCAACGGGCACTGCAAAAGGATGATCTGGTTATTCTGAAGGAAGATAATTTACCTCCACCATTATGGAAAATGGCGCGAGTTATATGTACACATCCCGGCGCGGATGGTGTAGTGCGAGTGGTTACCCTGAAAACCCCTCAAGGAATCTTTGTCAGGCCTATCACAAAGATATGTCTAATGCCTCTGGATCCGGAAGCTGAACCTGTGACGGACGCCCCGGACCCTTCCGTCAGTCCGGACACCCCGGACGACCATGATGAAACTTTTTAGGGTGAAAATATTTAAAAAAAGACCCTTTAAAGATACCAATCCCAGGAACAACATGACAACCTATAAATTGATGATTGATTGCACCCCGCGCTGTGGTGCTTATATCGTGGACTGCACCTGGAGAAGATCCTAACCAATGGACTTGAAAAAAAAAGGGACAATTGTGTTGTGTTGGGTTGGGTTTTATTATAATATTATTTTGTGTTGGGTTGTGTTCTATTATAATAGTATTTTGTGTTAAGTTATTATTTAAATATGTTAAAATAATTTTTTGGTCAATTTAAGTTTATGTAATTAGTTTAGGTTAATCACCTTAAAATTCAACTTGTGAATGTACATTTTTAAATAATAGTATAATAAGCAGTGCAGGATTATTTAGTTTTGGCTGCTAATTTATAATAGGTAAAATTATTTGTTAGTATTTGTACGGTATTTAGAGTTAGGATTTGTGTTTTTTCTACTTTTGCCTTGATTGTCTTCCCCTGTTTTTGTTATGTTTTCTTGAAGGGTTCATAAATCGGTATAGGCGATTTAGAAACCCCGAGGCGGAAGCTATGTTAAAAATTGAGATACTACCAGCACCTATGGGTTGCTTGAGCAAGCTCCCAGACATTAATATTTCAAATGGTGCGAAGCTTGACTAGTCGCTGAATGTTCGGTACCTGTTTTAACTACCAAGTACGTACTATGGAGGAAGCCATTTTTTTGTAGATGCTTCCGAGTGTCAAGTGTGTAATGATTCATTCTTTAAATGTATGCAGGTTTTTACATTATAAAAGTGCTAGCATCTCATTATTATCGGCTTCTTCCCAACGCAAGTTTTAACAGTAAACAACTGCCAGTGTTTGGCCCGGTGTGTTGACACCGTATTATAATACATTTATAACATGTCCAAGTGAAATAAACAGTGAAGTTTTTTGCAAAGATAATTATTTTATTTAAAAGGACACCCATCAATTTTGAACAACCTCCTCTTACGAGGTCGATCATTTTACAGCTGCGTTATCCATCTGCGCCAAATATGACGGGAAAATGAACTCTAGAGCAGCGCGGCGGAGGCGCATCGGTAATGTTATTTTCACCTGTAATCTGGATCATCGTGATTTGGTAAACTCCCGCAAAGGTCATTAACAGCACACTTGAATCTAGTTCAATTTGCATCATTTACAGTTTATAATTTGATCGGCAGGTAGGTCACACAAGACTAAGGCGCTTCAATATTATCATTATAGACAATTAAAAATAAATCACATCTTCTCTTCTTCTAACACAGCAAACTTATTTTGTGGCACCATTTTGATTCAAATTAATAAAATACTTAGTTTTTACCACTTTTATTGTTTACAAAAACCAACATGTTTCGTGAGCAACGCTCACTTCTTCAGGGTACATATGTTATAGTCAATCCTCGAAGCTCCGGCGCTCCTAGGTTTGACTAGTCAATCCTCAGGTCTGACTTGAAGTCTTTGGCCCGAAGGCTTCGGTCAAACTTAAGATAAACCAGTCATTTCGCGAAGAGACTGCATATCGACTATGATATATTTGACTATGACATATATACTTCTTAGTATCAATAAAAACCTTGAAGAAGTGAGCGTTGCTCACGAAATATGTTGGTTTTTGTAAACAATAAAAGTGGTAAAAACTATGTATTTTATTAATTTAAATCACATCTATGTCTGTGGGTGGTTTGTTTTTTATACAAATCCACAGTTTTATTCGGAGTTTGGTGAAATTTTACACACTTGACCTGCAAATAAGAAGCAGGTCACACGTTTATAAAAACTGCTCGTTTCCCGTTTCAAGCAGAATTTTTATACTTCTTGATGAATAATAGAAGAGTGTGTATGAGACGATGTATGAATGTGAATCAGGCAAAGAGTGTGTGCCAAGACCGAGTTGTTTGGCGGTCCGTCCTCTCTGCCTACCCCTGCGGGGAAACGGCGTGATGGTAAGTTAGTTAGTTCTTGATGAAATTTTGCACACTTGTCGTTCAAAAAAAGACGAAAATAAGGAAAATAAGAATATCTATATCTGATTTCGAAAATCTCTGCGTAAATCCCGGGCAACGCCGGGGTCTTCAGCTAGTTGGTACTAAAAATATATGATTTAAAAACTTAAACTTCACAATTAGAGTTGACCCAAACACAAACTTAGGATTGTGTATATTAGTGCATATTATCTATTCACTTCCGATATTATCTATTACCTATTCACTCCCGATTGACCGGTCAGTGGTTGAGTGGGCGTAGCGTTTGGGTCCCACCCAGGCGTTCCGTGTTCGATTCCTCGGCTGGCTAAGTCCTCCATCACGACTGAAGCAACATTTACGGCTTACTGTGGTGGTAGTAGGAGATTTTCAAATATTGTCGAGTTATTCGTAACCCGGGAATGTTTGTCTTTCTTTTAAAAAATTTAAAAAAACATATTTAAATAAAAAAATAGTTATATCTTTGTCACTGCGAAGGAACATTTTGTCTTTTTTTGCCTGCTTATTGTTCTTAGCGAGAAAGGGACAACGAGTGAATACTTACGATCTATAAAAAATATTCGAGAAGTTTTCTAGTGATAAGTGATTTCTTTTATGAAGGCTAATGAGAAGTTTGAAACATACTGGATGCAAGCAATGTATATGTGTGAATACAGGGTTCACTTCAACTCCGGTTGTGATACCTACAATTAGGGTTGCCATCCGTCCGGGTTTCCCCGGATTTGTCCTAGTTTAGAGGGCGTCCGGGGAGCGTCCGGGCGGGGTTTCATTTGATGTCCGGGTTGAAAAAAAAATCAAAGTCTTAAAATTTAAAGTCAAACGCATACGTTTGCTCTGAGGAAGGAACGGTCGTTCTGAAACCGGTCGGCTTTAAACAAATATAAACGTGGTTCAAACAAAGTAACATTGTTTCATTTAGGTATCTTTAATTAAAATGAAATTCAATTTCAAAGAATACAGTGGCATTGATTTTTACAAATTCCTTTTAAAAACTGAAGATATTCTAAAAGCTATCGGAAAGAGTAATAAATACAAAAAAAAACTGAAAAGTAAAAAAGGCGCGAGGCTGAGGAAAAAGCTTTAATAGCTAGATAATCAAATAATGTACTTTTGAGTGCAATATTTTTTTTTTCATTTTTGTAGTTAAAGTTATGATTGTTTTTATTAGGCAAAAGAAATTTACAATACGGCTGTTGATTAAAACTTTAAGGTGATATAAATGAGTATAGTTTTTGGTCATTTTATGCTTAAAAAATAATAATGTAACTTACACTACAGTAAGTTTAAACTAAACTTTAAAAAGGTTCAGTTTTGTTGCCTAAAATTTAAGAAGACAATTTAGTTCATATTATGTTAAGAGACATTTCCTTGTTTAAATGGCTGCTGATAAAAATTTAAATATATAATAATTATTAAGTTAAATAGTTACCTAAAAAATTGTAAGACTGAATACTAAAATGGTCTCAGTACTTTTAAGATTTATGTTTAAAAATTTAATTGAATTTTGTTAGGCTTAATATTTTGATAAGGTTTTGTTTTCATAACAGAGAATATTAATAATTTGTGTTTTATTTTAAGAATAAAAAATTCTAACCGATTATTAAAACAATTTGTAACAAACTGTAATAAGATTCTGTTTTGTTGGGTACATTTATAATGATGATAAAAGATGACTAAATTTAATTTGAAAATAAATAAAAAGGTGATTTTCGACATTTTTAACGGTTTTTTTATTTCACTGACTATGTTTAAAAAAACCTGTTAACATGTCCGGGTTCTGGGCTCTAAAATCCGGGGTTTTCGCGCGTCTTGTCCTGGTTGCCAAATTTAAGATATGGCAACCCTACCTACAATCCACATATTTGTCTCGGCTGAATTGCCACTCGGTTAAGTACCTTGTACTGTGGATACCTATTGTCCATTTGAATTAACTAATTGCATTACAATTACCTTATAATTAGTAATAAAGCTACAATAACACATAATATTTAGGATTCAAATTGATGGATCGTTTATTTAAAGAAACTAAAAATATCAAATTAATTTGAATTATTAACAGAATCGATGGTGGAAATAAATAATCGTTTAGAAACGGATCATATGGGTGCAGGCCTTATTATAGTAGATACAAAATATGATTCAGCATATATCTGCCTCTGAATATAAGAGGAAAGTGGAACATGAACATAATACTAGGTTCGCAAAGAATGAAGGAATGCTTGTTACAAAATATAACAACAAATATGGACAGCGAATCCTGGAATATAACAAAATATTTAACATGTTACCAAGTAATATAAAAAATTGCGATTTACCAAATAGATTCAGATATATATACTGAAAACATGGTTAATGAAATACTTTATACTAAGACATATGTGTTAGTAGTGACAGTCTGTAAAGTAACATTATAATAATATTATGTTTATATATTTACATTGCAACAAACATTGTTATTGAACATTAACATCCAAACATTGTAATTGGAGATTAACATCCTTTTGACAAACTGCTTAAATACGTGTTAACAGGATCATGTACTTTGAAAAAAAAATATATTAAATAGAATATAAAACCACAATGAAAGTGTTATCCGAGTTTATCCATGGTAAACAAATTCAACACTGGCGGTAAAGATATCATTGTGGTTTGTTATCTTTTGATGCGACAATATATTGTGTTTTTCAAAGTCTGGTCTAACCGCGACAGTACAATAAGCAGTGGCGGTTTGTGTGGTTGAAAAGTGGGAAGGCACAATCAACTTTTAAATTGGGGATTATGTACACCTACACCTAACTATTACATCTAAACTAAAAAAATCGGTTCTACTTCGGAAGTGATCGTTTTTTAAGGCGCGCCTCAAACTGAACCACACGCGATAACGCAACGGCTACCATTTATTTCGATTCCATGTGACTTCCCCACTCCCCTCCGCCAACATGAAATCAGCGGTTCTCGGAGGCGGCCCCGATCTCTGCCTCCTTAACGTATTATTGTGCTG
This sequence comes from Limnephilus rhombicus, assembly GCA_929108145.2. Taxonomy (NCBI): domain Eukaryota; kingdom Metazoa; phylum Arthropoda; class Insecta; order Trichoptera; family Limnephilidae; genus Limnephilus; species Limnephilus rhombicus. The sequence continues at coordinate 55,946,620 of OV815276.1, forward strand.
CATTGTTAGTATCTCGACGCAGCGAGCGGCAATCACTGATGTTACGAATAACATACTATAAATACAACCAGTCCTGGTAAAATATGTAAATATTCATGAGTAATATTTAAACTGAGGTTAACAGTAAGACTTATACATTTTTGAAATTGGTTACATTATTAAATTAAAGTTTTACCATATTTGGATGTATGGATATTGGTATCTTGTATCTTTTTCCCCTTTTCTTCTCTATGTTTTTGGGGAGACACAGCCTCCCCTGCCTCATAGCACGAACCGCCACTGAAAAGCAGCTACATTAGAGCACCCGGATAATAGACAGTCTGAGTACCTTATACTGGATTGTGGCTAATGGCGACAGGTAATAATCACTAAAATAAAGCTCTAAATAAATACAAAGCAATTATAAAAGTACGAGAAACAGAATTTTGTAGGTAAAAATACACGGGATCGATAGTCCCAAGAAGTGTGATCTATAAATACCTGTTTGAAAGAAACTACTTAATATCCGGCAAATTCACCGCCCACAAAATTCACCGCGAGAAAAATTATTTTCCATCATTTGGAAGTGTGGTTTTTTTACTGAAATAATTTAGTATAAATAAATAATGGCCAAGCATTAACGTGCAATAAATTTATTTATTTATATTTACGCCCTTGGAGCATTTACATCAATCGTGTAACATAGTAATAATAGAAATAGAAACAATTAAATAAGTATTATTTCTCTTCCTTTACACTAATAGAATATTTTAGGAAGCAGAATTAATAAGAAATAACAAAAACAATATTAGAATAATAAAATTTACATCAGAATTTTAGAAATTTCTGGTATAAATTTAGGTAAGGAATAAATGAAAATATCAATGGAACTGAATTTATTTAGAAGCCTTTGTAGTCTTTGGATTGGGGAGTTAATGAAATAGTTAGTTTTAGACGGACAAACAAAGAACAGCTATGGAAGTCTCGTGTCACGATTTGGTACTCGGAATATGCGTCAAGTGATCCATTAACTAATTTGAATAAAAGAACCAGATCTTCTATATTATGAAATAGCAGTTATATTAGGTTAGGTTAGATCTCGTTAATACTTATTAAATACAAACAGTTCTTTGCACCAATCAGATATTTATTTTATGTACCGTGTGAGTTGAATTTTCGCTGTGAATTAATAATAATAATAATAATCTTTATTCAATGAATTGTGGGTGCGGTGAATTTATTGTGTTCGCGGTGAACCGTGAATGTTCCCTGCGATGAATTTTACGCGGTGATTCGTGGACGGTGATCGTTCCTCGAACCGTCTCCAATTTATATTAGACCTTTCGACTTCACGGACGCAGACAGGTTGATGAAATTGATTATCTTTTAAAGAATTATTTTTTTATCTAATTCACCAGAAGTAAGGAAAACATTAAGCTTACTTAAGACACACGAACACGCCCACTTCCACATGTATAAAACATGAACACTTCTATCGTTTAAAATATATCGGATTATCTTTTAGTGTATAAAATACGTATATTTTATAAAACTTTGAAAGGAAAAGATCGAATAGGTGACGTTATTATTCATAATAAAAAGGGTGGAACAAAAACTGTACAAACAAAAAGTTTAAAAAGCGGATCAAATATGAGAGTTCAAACTACGCTATGAGAAAATACATAACAACTAAACCAGGCTTTTCATCACAATGGAGCCGTAAAAATGGTTTGGGTTTCCGGGGAGAATCGACAAGTAATTATGACTCGTAGAATTATTATTACTGCTGTTAAAATTGTAGGCAGAAACTGTGTCATATAAAATAATTATGACACAGTTTCTGAGAAAAATCGCGTCAAATGCGCTATAGATCATATTAGTTTTAAGGGATATACTAAAGATAAGGGTAAGATGTCAACTGTTATGACGTCTAATAACAATTGATGTGGTAAACCCATTATAAATGATACCTCTATTATAGGTTTATCGTTTACTGCTAATATCGGTAGTGTGTCTATTATCTATTTATTTATCTATTCATGTGTGTCATGACACTCATGACAAACATGGTGAGAGCAGAGTCACATATTATCATGTACAACTGGACAACATACCAATGATAAAATATAGAATAAATTCAACCTATTTATTAAAAAAATCAGACATGATAGGTCGAAGAAGTATTTGACGGTCAACCAATCAAAATATTATATCGCTAATCTTAGAAGTACTGGAATTACAAATTAGGAAAGCACCATCTACCAGAGCCGGGACAACGACATCTTCTAAAGGACATCGGAATCGGCCGATAAAAACAAGCTGGACTTAAAATAATACTTTCATTGATTATTTATTATTGCACTTTTTAGAGACTGCATGATCATAGACTAAAGAGCATGACGATAGACAAATAAAAAGACATGTCCAAATACTTCTGTAACAATTGAACTCCCGAATAAAGAAAAAAAAAATATGAAGAAGATATAACTGCAGCGTTACCTGTTGTTATGGAAGCCGACCAGGTCGGATGCTCACTAACAGTAGCATTCGAGTAATACAACCAGAAGTCGTATTTAGTCCCGGGCAGCCCCTGGGAGAACTGGATGACGTCCCCGATGTCCTTGGAGGCGATGGTGGTGTTTGGTGGAGGGTGACCGCGCGGAGGGTGGTAGTCTAGGCGGTAGTACGAGCCCTCCTGGCCCAGGTTGCCGGGGATCTCGATCACCAGGTCTGCGCACGAACATGTCTGGAACAAGCAGAAGGACAGTACTTTAGAGTGGGGAATTTCACGGGGCAAATGACGAAATTCCAATAACAGCAAGATCGCCAAATTACGAAGTCAGTAATGTCGTTAAGTAAACTCGCTATTTAAAATAGTCTAATAACCATCTTTCTTAAATACGCTTGCGGTAAAACACAAACAAATTGGCAGTAACAACGAGTATCAATAACAACTGTTGATTCTCGATGGCACTGACTTGATCACGTTACACTTCGAAATCCGTCGCGCGCCAAGGCCTGTAGGTACTGCCTGACCTTGAATAATAGTCATTCGTTCAGTCAAAGAATTTAATTTGGATCAGAGAAGTAGTGATCCTGGACAGTGGACAGTTGGAAAGGCGCTGAAATTGTTAAAAATATTAAGTAGAGGACGCATGGTTTGGGCAGTGGGCATGCACAGCCAACGACGAAGAAAGGAGTGTCAGGATTATACTTGAAAGGAGTGTCAGGATTATACTTGAAAGGAGTGTCAGGATGGCGGGAAAGTAGTCTCAAAGAAGTCAAACATTCGAAAGACAGACAATCATTTACCCTCTACATAAATAGTTGTTTATCAAAATTAATAAACACTTAATTTTAACCACATTTATTTTTTAAACAAACCAACATGTTTCATAAGCAATGCCTTCAATGGGTGGGGTAATAGGGCGTAATTTACAAAGGAAACAAATTTAACAAAGGGCCATTTAGAAAGACATTTGTACTCCTCTTTAAACTCGTTCTAACTTCCAAGATTTCAAGTTTATCTTCATAGATATCATTAACATTACAGTGTACAGTGTAGCAACTCTATTCCATTATTATAATTAAAAGCATGGTTCGTCTCCAATAAAGATTAGCATATTCCGAGAAACTATTACTGTTTATATCAGCCACAAAATAAGTTTGCTGTGTTTGAAGAAGTTGTTTATCAGTTTTGTAAAATTAAAAAAAAAGTTAATTAATTATCATTAATAAGGCCCTTAGGGTTTATTTAGGGCATACTGACTGTATTCACGAATCTGAAATTGGGTTTAGTTGCACTCAAATGTTCAGTGGCTGAATAGGAGCAGAGTTTTGATCCGCTCCGGTTGAATTTGTGGGCTGTTCACAGTGTGAATAAAGCAAGGAGTTTCATGTCTCTCAGTAGACGCAATGATAGTTGAATAGTGGTTGCGCTAACAACAATCTAAATTTGATTGTTCCAGATGTGTTTACAATAAACAACGAGTAATAATAGAGTTATAGAGCAACTTGTACAGAATAGGGAAACAAAGCGAAAACAAGAAGCCTCTGTCACGACCCAATGGAAAAACACCTTATACTCAAGAACAAGATAAACCTTACGTCAGGTATTAATGTGAAAGAAGATTACTCGAAGGAAATCCTGGAAAAACGTAAACAGCTACAACCTCAACTAGAAGATGAGAAAAAAAAAGGGAAACGTTACTTACAAAAAATATGACAAACTGATAGTGTTAAAATCGAAGAACAACATTAGCGAAAAGAAAAAAAGAGGAACTTCGGATTCTCCTAAGTCGTCAATCAGCACAGAAGAAAGTAAATACAAACAAAATATTGAGCAATCCTTCACAATCTCTACCCAAAACTGGCACGAAAGAGATCGCTAGACCTAACATACTGAACTATGTCAACCGAGCAAGTTCTGACTCAACTAAATACTCCAAAAAAATAATAATTTTCTGGGAAAATCGGAAACAAATAATATTAATACCAACTAGAATTAACAATCCATAATTGGTTTTGATTGTTAATTCTAGTTGGTATTAAACAAACAATATTAATACCAACTAGAATTAACAACCAAAACCAATTAACAAAAAGTCTCCCAATTCGGCTGGTCCCCGCGGGAGTTATAGACCACCACCCTCTAACAATAAGAAGAAACAAAACACTCAATATTGCAATTTTAAATACGAGAACCCTTAGGTTAGAGGAGGCCTATGCCAAGGGGTAAACTGAGCTTCGGGATATATTATAACAGAGCATGTCTAGTATTCATACCTAACAGAAGTCCAGAATAAAAAGGCTTATTATAATAATTATAGAGTTAAATATAACGAGATGGTTATACAATACAAAAAATGTATAAAAGAATTTCACTACAAAAGTCACCGTAATAGATAATATCATTAGCCAATTCATTGGCACGAAGAATTTCCAATTCATTGGCACGAAGAATTTATTTCTCACGTTTCGGCGGACAAGCACGCAGTAGGTACTGATAAAAAAAAACTTATTTGTGAGATTATCTAATAATTATTACTACAGCTAATTGCAAAAATGGATATAAGAGATTACGACGAAAGTATGTGGCAATAATTTTAATCATACGTTTACGAAATTACTACGGAATTTTGTATTATATTCGTGGTCTATTCTGATATGCATGCAAAGAACAAAAAGCGGATAGTTTTCGACGAATAATTTAGTTCAGTAATATTTCAGTTTTTACTGAAAAATTGAAGAGAAAGTATAACATCACCACAATGATACGTGATAGATTTGTAGGTATGTGCTTAACGTCAACTGTCGAACGTGTCAATAAAGCAGAGGCCACCTTCTTGATATCACACGTCCTATCCTTTTTGTATACGCAAATAATGATTCAGAGTGAAAAATACTCGACAACAATGATGACGATGTGTTCTATACAAAATAAAAACGATCAACAATCAAGTCGGCTATAGAAAAGTCAAAAGATCACGTAAACAAATATTCGTCAAATATTGGCAGGTCCCAATTGCTGCCGTCTGGAATCAGTGAAACTATGGCATCCCCATTTGGGGTATGTTGACCGGCTGAAGGTAGTGGGAGCGGAAGAAGATGGGAAAGAGGGAGGTGATCAATGAAGCAGTACAGCAGTTTGTATAAATACTACAGGTATGTAGGTGCCCATCATAAAGATACAGGGCGGTAGATATTCGGATTTACGCTATGGTGAAAGACGACTATTTATGACTACGCATGAAATGGCTTTAGCCACATTTGGTGATCAGATCTGAACAGTCAGGCACTTCACAACCTTCATCTTGCCTTCTCTTCCCCACTCCCTTCAGCAGTGGTGCTTCAATGAGGAATGCCACCAGTGTTGCCAACTCGAAATCTCCGTTCCCGCTAAATCGTGACGGATCAACGGTCAGAATTCCGTCAGATACACAAATTTTCGTCCATCCTGGGGGAGGGGGGGTTGTTAGGGAATTTCGGGGATCAACATTTCTTCATAAATCCTTAAATATAGGCTATTTTCGCCTATAAAAGTAAGTAATTTATCACTTTTTTCGAATCCGCCAGAAAATCCGTCATACTGTAAATTCCGTTATACAAATTTTCCCGTTTCGGGACACTCCAATCCGCCAGATATGACGGGAAATCCGTTAAGTTGGCAACACTGAATGCCACAGTCCCACTGGTCACCAGACATTTGGAAGCAGTTGAAACTCTGATGCGGTAGCTATGCACATAAAAATATGCCTCCCACTTTCTTAAACGGAGAACGCACTTAGATATAAAAGATCGTTTAGCTTGACCTATTTCAGCATATAGCTCGCCATATATTCCGATTGGGAATGTACGGCGAGCGATATGCCGAAACACGCCAAGCCAAGTGATATTTTATCTTTTGCTGTGTGTGACACATGCCTTACAGTTAGTGTTGAGTACCTCATACAAGAGGCACCTCAAATGTCCCATACAAACACGTAAAATGTCCCCTCACCTCACAAAATGTATTTGTACCAGCTCTTTTTCTTTGTATTACTTACTACAAATGTCATGTCAGGTTGTCGCGCATGGGACAAATACGAAGGCGGGACAAATTTGAGGTGTGAGGTGGTTGGTTTATTGGACTGCATTCATGTCATGTCACGTATGGGACAAATATGAAGGGGGGACAAATTTGAAGTGTGAGGTGTTTGGTTTATAGGACTGCATTCATGTCATGTCACGTATGGGACAAATATGAGGTGAGGTGTGAGGTGTATTGGACTACATGTCATGTCACGTTGCCACGTACGGGACAAATATGAGGTGAGTTATGAGGTGGTTGGTGTATTGGACTACATGTCATGTCACGTATCGTAAGGGACAAATGTATGAGGTGATGAGGCGTGAGGTGTTTGTATATTGTATGATATTTTTGTATTAGAACCGTGAGGTGGTTGGGGTGAGCCATTCATATATTGTGAATACCGCACAAGCGTCCCAACTGCTCCCAAATTTTTTTTTAAAGTATTTTTTTATTCTAAATTACTGTTAAGTGAATACCGCATAAGAGTACCAACTGCTCCAATTTAAAAAAAAAAAATTATTGTTATGTGAATACTGCACATGAGTCCCAACTGCTCAAAAAAAATTTTTTTTTCTCAATTTTTTTTATTTTAAATTATCTATTGTTAGTACTATGCATGTAATTATGCACAAGAGTACCAACTGCTCAAAAAAAATAAAAATATATTTTTTATTTTAAATTACCGCACAAGCGTCCCAACTGATCCGAAAGAAAATATTTTTTTATTCTAAATTATTGTTAAGTGAATACCGCACAAGAGTACCAACTGCTCCAAAAAAATATTTATTTTATAATTTTTTTATTATAAATTATTGTTATGTGAATACCGCACAAGAGTCCCGACTGCTCAAAAAAGTTTTTTTTGCGTGAGTGAGCCATTTATATATTGTGAATACCGCACAAGCGTCCTAACTGCTCCGAAAGAAGAATATATATTTTTTTATTCTAAATTATTGTTAAGTGAATACCGCAGAAGAGTACCAACTGTTTAAAAAAAAAAAGTTTTTTATTGTAAATTATTGTTATGTGAATACCGCACAAGAGTCCCAACAGCTCCAACAGGTTGAGGGAGTGTTGAGATGAGGTGGAGGGGGTTAGTGAGGGGGGGATCAGAGGGGGGTCCAGGAGGAGGATCAGAGGTGGTAGAGGGGGGGGGGAGAGGGTGGAAGGGGGTGAAGAGGGAGGGGCGGGGGGGGGGAGGGTGGAAGGGTAGGCCTTATTATTTTTATATCCATTTTTCTTATTACAAAAAGAACAAACACGGGGGGCGGGTATAGGTACCGCCACGCCGCCCCGGGAACCATTTATTATATAACCAACACCTCTGACGTAGGTCACCCCAAGTGGTTCGCTACGAGAGTGGTTGAGGGAGTCCCATTGACTTCTCCGGCATTACGCCTTGCACCACTGGTGGGGTGGATTAATAAGCATCCCCAAAGATGACATAGGGTCTGAGGGGAATTTTTGTGGAGCTAATGTAAAAAAACACCTTCCCTGAAATTCTCTACCCCCCCCCCCCCCCCTCCTCCCCGTAAGCGAAAATATTTTGTAACACCTCACCTCAAATGAGGTGGGACACCTCAACACCTCATTTCGATATTTGAGTACCTCATACAAACTCATCCTGATGTCGTGTCCTACCCAACACTACTTACAGTTGCATACGGTGCGCGGTATCCGGAAACTCTTGGTACAAGCGGGAAACTGTTGAATCTACGTCACATTTTGAGTCGATTTTGTGGTTTAACTTTTTTGATATGAACTTTCGTTTCCGATTAAATCCTGTCCAAAGATTGAACTTTTTAGGAAATGTTTATTTATACATAACTAGCTTTTTCCCGCGGCTTCGCTCGCATGGTGTAAGGAGGGTTCCCACTCCGCCTCTTCCACCTCCCCCCCCCCCCCCCCCCCTCACCCCTCTCACCCCCCCCCCCTCCCCCATCACTCCCGCTTTCCATATATTCAATCCCAGTACATTCATTTTTTAAACAGCCCGCGTGCCACCTTTTACAATTTTTATTCAAATTTCCATTTTTCATGTATATTAAATTTGGTACCTACATGGTACCTTTTTAAAATATCTGAAATTCATGATTCGATTCAAACTATAAGGGGAGTACCTACCTACTTTAAATAAATTTATCAACTTATAGATTTTCAAAAATAGAATCCTGATTTAACAATGTCATTCTCAAACACGCGAACTGTCAAACGTGCGATAGTCGTTAGGTTTTCTGAAATTATCCAATTTTCTGCGCAATTTTCTTAATTTTTCTCTCCGTAAGAACCATCCTCGTACTTCAAGGAATATTCTAAAAAAAGAATTAGCAAAATCGGTTCAGCTGCTCTCGAGGTTTGCGCTTAGCAACACATTTAGCGATTCATTTTTATATATAAGAAGATATATTATATACTACGAATTTCCGGACAGCGTGTATAAATACAGGACTGGTAATGTATCTTACTGTACAGACACAAACGTGTGTGTGTGTGTATATGTATTCTCATCCGGATGCCTCTGGACGAGGCCTAAAGAATTCATTCCTCATTACATGGGTTTCTTTAGCATTCATTCCGAAGAAAAGCAACGTCTGGCTTAATGTAAAATAAAGTACCTTAAAAGTAAGACACTTTGTACAATATTGGTTGGGCTCCTCCTTTGACATAAATAGTTAACAATGCAGATCTTATCGTTAGGAGTTAGTACGAAGCTTATCAAGGTTTTACCAGAGTTTGCCAACAATAGTCAGGTTTGTGCGCAATCGCTTAGGTAAATTAGTTAATCATCAATCTTGGTGGGGTTTACTTATTCTTAACATAATACTTTATTTTACAGCTAAACATTCATTGTGTCTTTAAAAGCATTTAGACACTGGCTAAATCTGCTGCGTTGCCCATAATCAGATGTAGACAGTAATTTACCTCTAATTTTGAAAGCGCAAAATTTAATCAAGTATCACAATTTTGCTTTAAAGGATGGAAAAGGGGATCGGGTGGTTTTTATTAAATCTCATGTAGACTGTGACTTTCACCTTGTTTTGAAGGTCGAGTGTAGTGTCCGACCGAAACTAGTTTTTACGGCTGAAACCGAAACTGAGTTTCGGCTTCGGTCTCAGGTTCGGCCGAAACCGAAACCGAAACTTCCATATAAGGTCATGTTTTCGTTGGAAAAAATCAATCTTAATCAATCAGTCTTTATTTTTAAATCATATATTAATCATTGAAGAAGAAGATAACAATAATAATCTAAATTAAAATATGAAAGAGAACAAGACACAGAAAAACAGAAAAAAAGACAATGGTCGCAACTGAGACTCGAACCCAGACCTCTCGTTCAACCGGGACTATTACCTTTTTGAACATTATTAACAAATAACATAAAATAAAAGGTAGAAAATAAATTTACCTTTTTTCAAACCTAATTTGTTTAGGTACACTAAACAAAAAATACTCTCATCTTAAGAACAAAATAATTTGGGAGGAGGGAATGGGTACCGCCGCCCCGGGAAACTTTTTTGGATAACCAACACCTCTGCCATAGGTCACCCCAAGTGGTTCACTACGTTTGGTGATTTAGCAGGGGTACCCGGGTTCATGGGATGAGGTTTGTCTAGGTCTTGAAGGTGGATGACCAGGACACGCTGAACCCCAGATTCCTAACCACCCCTTTTCCTTTCCAGAACTATCCTCTCCTTTCTTTCCCTAAAAAAACACCCTCCACACAGCATCTCAAAGATGATATAGGCCCACAGGGAAATTATTTTCCTCAGGGTCTATCATGAACTAAATCATTTCAATAGCGAAATAAAACTTACCTATTTCGAAATAATGTTAAGTATAAACACCTCCAATTTCACAACAAATAAACCAAACTACCACAAAGTTCGCGGAGCGAACACAAACGAGTGAATTAAGTCCTGACACGACTATAAGCGCGGACGCAGCAAATGAGCAGTGCACCGAACATGTCCGATCGCAGAACGAAACCTCCCACATTCAGTTTCGGTTTCGGCCTTAGTTTCGGCCAGATGGCGGCCGAAACCGAAACTAAGCCGAAACTCGTTTATTAGCCGAAACTAGGCCGAAACCGAAACCGAAAGTTTGGTCGGACACTAGTCGAGTGTGCAAAATTTCATCAATCTCGCAATAAAAGTATAAAATTAAGTTTAAAAACAAAGCCATATATATTTGACCGGTCAGTGGTTAAGTGGGCGTAGCGCTTGGGTCCCACCCGAGCGTCGCGTGTTCGATTCCTCGGCTGGCTAAGTCCTCCATCACAACACAAGCAACATTTTCGGCTTTCTGTGGTGGTAGTAGGAGATTTTCAAACATTGTTGAGTTATTTTTTTTTTGTTTTTTTACATTAACTCCACACAGGAGGCCCTGAGGAAAATAACTTCCCTCAGGGCCTATGTCATCTTTGAAGATGCTGTGTGGAGGGTCTTTTTGAGGAAAGGAAGGAGTGAACACGGGTCTTGAAGAGACCCATGTTGAAGGAGGGAGGAAACACAGAGGCCGGCAAATCATTCCACAGCCGAGCCGTTGAACTCAAGAACGAGTCATAGAAACGACCCGTTCTCATGTGACTAATTTCAACCGTGTACAAATGTTGGGCGCGTGTTTGGCGTGTTTCCCGACTACGCACCGGTGCCGAGAGGATCAATGACGCTAGTTCCTCGGAGCATCTTCCAGTGTAATACCGGTAGAACAAGGACAGCATTCCCACCTGACGCCTGTGCTCTAAAGATTGCAGTCCGTCTGTTATCCGTAACCCGGGAATATTTGTCTTTCTTTAAATAATCATAGATGGTAAGCTATCTATGCATAATCTTTTTTTTCCAATACGCTGCAGTAAACAGAGGAGCTGCATACAAAACAAATCTACTCCCTGTTGAAATAGGAAATAATATTGAAAAAACCAAGAGATTTTCCAACACCCTTTCCTGGTTTTTCCAACATTTTTGAAGAATTTAAAGTATCGAATCGAACGTTATTAAATAGGGTAACGTCTGTACGGATGAAAATTCAGAACCCGGCTCCGAGTGCATCTCTGACACCGCGCCGTATGCGCCGCGCCATATAAACATCTGTATACGTGAAGTGTAAAAAAAACTACCGTTGTAATTCGGTTTCGAATTCAAGAATTCGTCAAAGGGTGGCACCATTTATTATAAACTTAATCTTTTTTATGTTACATAAGTAATTGTGCTGTGCCTGTCTCACTAGGAGTTCCTGTGTTGAGAGTTGATTTATGTTAGCAGATCGCTCGAGGACGTGCCCCTGGCAGGGAGGGGTACTACGGATTTGTAAATTTGAGTATCTCTCCGGATATGGAAAGATTGGCGATAATAATAAATTAGAGTTGTGAATAATAGAATCACGCGGCTATATATTACACATGAATATGACATAATTGCCTGTTGCGGTTACTTTGTCCCGGTGACTAGCTGTCACTGGATCACAGTGCATCCGAGGCATCGGCTATTTTTGGAACCAGTTCCTATCAGATTTATAAAATGGTCGCCAACACTCAAACTGGGTAAAGCAGAATCAAAAGTCGCCCGCAGGGCCTAGCAGCAAAAACCTGCGGAGTGGGTTGATAACAATAATAAATTACAAAATAAGTTTACAGATTACTTTATAAACTGATTATTCAATAAATAAACAAACAAATAAAAAATTACATAGATAATATTGTGTAGATAGATAGATGGATAGATATAGAAGACATTTCAAAGGGTGCTAAAAAGCAGCTAGTTTCATACGGGTTGCCGCCAAATACTGTCAAAATATTCGTCTTCTACGTGATTCCAACAATCTATTCCGTATTTTTTTAGATCCAAGCAAAATTTATTCAATGTTCTTATCAACACCAAACTCATTTTGCTAGTTACGCATTTTTTTCGTTGAAGACAGGTTTAGAAAGTACAGGTGAGTGTTGCTGAAATGGGGCGTAGTGTTGAATGCTGTCGATTTCGATGCTTTGCTCGGCAAGTACCTACGGCAATACGCGCAGACGCTGAATAGCGTTTTCTATAATGAATTTAAACCAATTTCACGGTATTTAGTTTTATAGTAAATCATATCACACGCGTAGAGAAACCCAGTAACGATAATTTTCTATAATTCTTACATACTTAGTCGGATTTTTTATAAATATTAAGATTTGGATACGCCATATCAAACGATGTATAAAATAAATTTGCAATATTAATATTTTACATTATGCGCATGATACATAGACAGCAAAAGTTTTTATTGTGTAGATTAAAACATAAAAAAATGGACATAATACATTTCTTTTATGTGAACACCCCGCAAGAGTTCCAACTGCTCCCGTCTGGAGCCTGTGAGACTATGGCATCGCCAATTGGAGTACGTTGTGAAGCTGAAGGTAGTGGGGAGGGGAAGGAATTGGGTAAGAAGAAGGTGGCGAAGAACCTGGCTACTCAGTTGTGATCTGGTCACCTAACACGGCTAAAGCCATTTCAAGCCAGGTTATAATTCTGAATGGTAGTCTTACAACAAAGCGATACTGAGAGTATCTGCCACTCTGGAACATGGTATATACTATTTTTAAATGAATTAATTATCAAATAAAACAAATTAATCAAATGAAAATTATTTGCGCACACCGGGATTCGATCCCGCGACCTTCGGATTGCGAGTCAAGAGCCTTACCCCTTGACCAAGGGGGCCTTAAAATGGTAGATATAAAGATGCATTTAAATGTGTATAATATATTATTAAAAAAAAATAGAAAAAAGATGAAGAAAAAATAAATTAAAATTGCCGATAGGATAAAAATATTTCTAAAAATGAGTGCATAATTCATAATTTACAAGTGAACAATGGAGAAGAATATAAAATCTGTATGTACAATCATTTCTATGCGATGCTTCTAAATAATAATAGTATAAATACATAAAAAAATATCATTCAGGTATCTCTACTGGTAAACTTAATATTAAATATGTCGATATTTGAGGTGAATTTGTTTCCAGGTGCCTGTATGTAGTAGTTTGTTCCGGAATTATTCCTGCAGAATAATAAATTTTGCCTAGTTGCTCGATTTGATATTTTGAAGTCGATGAGATGCAGGAATTCACAACAGTCTAATTTGGAGTGAATAATTTTAAACAAAAAAATTAAGTCATTTAATTTTCTTCTATTTTCCACTGAATAATCAAATTAACTTGACAACGTATGGTGATAATGATGATGCATACATTGTCTGCCACATGACCCTACTGGACAATCTGTACATGGGTCTGCACTGAGGCAAACAGTGGAAAATTTAACCTTGACGGTCGTAAGCAACTGACGATATCTGATGTACTGCTTCTCGTAAGCGTAATTAATATCTTCTTTCAACCCTGAAATTTAGTGCACCATACTGGCGACGCTTCAACAGTCCCGGCGGCGTATTTACAAAACCTATACCGATTCAGTCGCGGTAACGACAATTTACATTTTAAATATATCTTTCCAATGTGTATATTAGAAATTAATAATTTTATTTCTAAATATTTAAATTTTGATATTGAAAATTTAAGGCGACTGAAACGAGGTAGGGATTGTAAATACGCGTCCCGGCGTGCACTAATATAATGAAATTAAATGTTATTTTTTCTCACTAAATTAAAATATCATAATACACATGGTGTCCGTAAACTAGTGGAACAAGTGGGAAACTGGTGAATTTACATAACATTTGGAATTGATTTTGTTGTATATATTTTTTTTATTATTTGAGAGTTTTTTACAGAGTTTTCGAAATCAAATGTAGACGTGACCTTCCTTGGCATACAAATCAAATCCACACCGCCCGATTGCCAGCCCGCTCTTCCACCACATACAGACATTCTCCTTTATATATTATAATTATATTTCAACCAATTTATACTAAACCTTGACAAATTATATACCTAAACCTTCCTCATGTATCACTCTATCTATTGGTGAAAATCACATGAAAATCCGTTCAGTAGTTTTTGAGTTTAGAACAGACAGATAGACAGACAGACGCGGCGGAGGACTTTAATTTATAATATGTAGAGATGTCGTTTTCTAGTAAAGCTAGTCAAAAGTTGAAATTTTTGGAATTTTTTTTTTTTAAATCACTACCTTTTTTACTTCAGCTTCACACATAGGGACTTGAGGAAAAAATCGCCCGTGTCATCTTTGGGGATGCTATGGAAAAAGAAGGAGAGGAAGTTCTGGGAAGGAAAAAAGTATGAGGAGTGGGTAGGAATCCAGGGGTTAATATTTCTAGGAGTGACGGATCAATACCTCCCAATGCGGTGCAAGGCAATGCAAGGCAAGGGTCGAGAGAATCCAGCTGGAGAGGTCTAGGTTAGGTCTCCCTCCACCAATCTCTCCCGATCCGACCCGCCACGGTAGGTGGGCAAACGCATTGGCCGCCAAGACCTAGATAAACCTCACCCCAGGAACCCAGGCACCCCTGTTAAATCACTAACGTAGCGAACCACCTGGGGCGACCTATGGTAGGTGTGTTGATTATCCAATAAATGGTTCCCGGGGCGAAGGTACCCACACCCCCTCTAAAATTGCTAGGGGGTTATTATCAGCTGCTTGTTATAATTTAAAATGCGTCGATTCGAACACGTCTCCAAAATTTTCTTAACTCTAAAGTATCTGAAAAAAGTTTAAAAAAAATCAAAACGCTCAAAAATGTAGATTCCGGACATCGTGTGTAGTATATTTTCGGTGCATTCCAGAGTGGTAGACACCTGCTTTTAGAATCGGCCTAATGAAACACCAACGTTCAGTATCGAGTTGCTTAAAATGGCTTTAGCTATGTTTGGTGACCAGGTATAACCTGACTGTTAAGAAGAGGAAGCTCTTTCCCATCTTCTTCCCTCCATCACTCCCTTTAGCATTACAACATACCCCAATATTGTCCTATTGGCTCCAGACAGTTCACAGCCATTTTGGAGCGCGTGAGTCTCTATGTTCCAGGTGGACTATCTTAGACAGCGTCATCATAGATTATTCTATCTTCCTGCCTGTAGGACTAACCTACCAATGATTCTCCCGGTAGGGAGGAGTATATAAAATTCGCATACCTCAACCACACACTACAAAACATGGGATAAAATCTCTGAACTATGTTGCCTATACACTATATAATTCGCTTCCAGATACGAGTATGTACAAGGGAATCCAGCAAAATAAAAAAATCAGAGTAATGCTTTAAAATAATATTTTTTAAGTACGTTTAAGGATGAAACTGTAATTTTCTTATCATGTCAATTTGGGAGGCGGGAATGGGTACCGCCGCCCCGGGAACCTTTATTGGATAACCAACACCTCTGTCATAGGTCACCCCAAGTGGTTCGCTACGTTTGGTGATTTAGCAGGGGTGCCCGGGTTCATGGGGTGAGGTTTGTCTAGGTCTTGGAGGTGCATGACCAGGACATACTGAACCCCAGATTCCTACCCACCCCTTAAACCCTTTTCCTTCCCAGAACTCTCCTCTCCTCCCTTTCCTTAAAAAAACCCTCCACACAGCATCCTCAAAGATGACATAGGCCCTGAGGGAAATTATTTTCCTCAGGGCCTCCTGTGTGGAGTTCCTGTAAAAAAAAAAAAAAAAAATTGTCTTGTTTCTTTTTCTCTTCTTTTCTTTTCCATTTGTAATCATCCATTTCTGTATAACCTTGTTTCTTTTTTCTTTAATTGTTTTCTATTGTTGTTTGTTCTACTCAACCTATCCTTTATTTTTCGTCTATATTGTATGTGAAACTTATATTTTTTAAATCTAAATTCCTATGTAAAATTGTAACTATTTCCTCCCACCCACGAATTGTATGTTCCTCCTGTCCTAAAATGAGTTCTGTAACTCATCGGGATTGCTCTAGCAGGAAATAAAAACAATTTAAAAAAATATTTTCGTTAGATGTGTCCCGGATCTACCCTGATGATGGACACTGCAACACTGTCCGAAACGTTGGCTAAAGAAGGGAATAGCGCAACACGGCATAACACCCCAAAAATAAATAACGAAAATACTTTTGGCTGCGGAAATCTAAAAAATACGTACCCAAAAAAAATATTGCTCCTGAACCAAATCTACGAGATTGATATATTTGGCGTCGCGTCGGTGAAGAGAGATTCAAAAGGGAAATTCTTTTGATTCTTGAAAGAATCTCTCCACAATCTTCACCACTACCTGATTTTTTTGAAAATGCTATATTTCTTGAAATTTCTTTTATGTATAAATATTTGTAAACAATTTCTTGTAAAATACATATTTATATGTCGTTATTTCTTAACTGTGAAAAATTCAAATTTGTAATGGTGTAAGAAATTAATAAAAAATATTATTATTGAAAAAATATGCATATTCATTAAATGTGAAATAAGTATTCATAATCCGGCAGTGAGTGTGAGTAGCCGCCATGACAGCAGCGGCTCCCCGATAGGCCAATATTTAAAAAATGTACAAGATTATTCGTGTCACAGCCCGCCTTGATTCAACTGTCATAATAAATAATAATGATAACATTAATTATGTTCAGCTGTCAAGATATTGTAATGTACGATAGATTGATAAACATATTAATTTATTAAAATATCCACGCAATGCGTCTAAAATGCTATTTAATAGTTACACCGATATTTTTTTTATACAACTGCCAGAAGTCAACAGCAATACGATATGATGAATATGGGCAAGTGAAAAAGAGGAGATCTGGCTATTCAGATCGTGTCATAAACAATGACGTTATATAAATAGACTTGCCATAGTCTCACAAACTCAAGATATAATGTGGCAATTAATCAAAACTCTTTTGTTTTCAGCGATTTTCAATAATTTCTTAATTCAAAAGTTATTCGTGTATGATAAAGATAGACGCTTAAAAGAATATGTGCATATGAACGAAACAAAAGATAGAACGCGGGCGGCATTTTCGTATTCAAAATTCAAAAGTTCCGTCGGATACTGTCTCAAGGCCGACTAAAGTAGGAGGCCTGGGCACCAGTCGAATTTCGAGGTGTCAAATAGCTATAATGAACAACGATAGTTTGCAAATGGCGTTGATTGTTATTGTATTTGTTGTTTCTGCAGATTTGTATGTTGTTTTACCGCAGGCAAGTAAATAAAGAATCATTAGATTATAAAAAGTAAATTTTACTTAGCAACGGCATGGCATCGACTTTGTAATTTGGCTGTTGCGCATCCAGACCTGTACTTTAGTAAGCCTTGAGTTCTTTAATGACGCATAAAATCTTTGGGCGGAAAGCAATTGTATTATTTTTTATAATCGATAATAATAAGTAATTTGCATGTATTTACAAATGAAATGTTATTCCTTCGCTTTTACGACTGTTTACCGTGTAATGGAAACATTTTCTCATCACACAGGAGGGAATTTTGGCGCTTTTTAATGCAATTTACTTACTAGTAGGACACGACCTTACTCGACGCGTGGCAGTTTAATACTAAAGTACTAGAAATCGAGTACTCTACAATGTCTTGTTGTTGGCTTCCCATTTTGAGATTTCTACCCCACGTCTAAAGTATGTAACGTCTTTGGTCATAAAGCTAGCTTGCCACGAGTTAGCGTTACTAAATGGTAGAATAGACAGTCCTGATTTAACTAAGCTCATTGAATTTCATATTCCGACGAGAATCACTCGTTCTAAAATCCTGTTTAAATGCAACAATAATAATAGGACTGAGTATATGAAACACTCGCTTGTACCTAGGTTATATGATGTTAGTAATAACTGCACGGAAGGTAGGTAGAAGAGGGCTATGCTATCAAATCTTTTCAATCAATATTATTTCCTTACTATACATTTTTGTATGTAATTGTCTCTCTGGTGACATTTCTCATTCAAATGCCACAATTATCTGCTATACTCTTTTTTTTAATAATTTCTAATATTTTTCCTATAATTTTGTGACATATGTGCTTATGGTATAAATATGTATACCCTTGATATGAAAAATAAACGTATAAAATATAAATTAGATCTTAAATCAGCATTAAATAATTAAATGGTAAAATTCTAATCTCGGTTGTGATTTTGTCTTTTAACTTCGGTTTTTACTCATTAGCTCTAGAACTTGGATTTTCTTTGAATGTGTCATTTTCAAAATTGGTACCATTCAGACAAACGGTAAAGGAGGTACCAAAACCATGTTATTTTACTTGTATAATGATTAATTGCATATTTAAAAGTGCATTTCTCTTGTTAAAATTTTTGGCAGATGTCGTAACTGTTCAAGTTTAATAACGGTTTTCATTGGAAAGTTAAATTTCTGATAGTGTCTAAAATTGACAATGTTTGTTTTTGAAATGCAAATATTATTAATAAATACTTTTAGCTTCTCAAATCTTACAATTTTAACATCCCTCGAGTTTTCACGGGTCTGAGCTAATAATAAAATTAATATTAGCTTAAGCCACTTTGAATTTAAGTAAGAAGACAAGCAAATATATAAATAAATGTAGAATGGCGGATTTTCACGCCCCATTTAAATGCCTTTAGAAAGGAGTCGAGCCAATAATCTTACGGATCGTGGGTTCTTCAAAATACTTATTCGATTCCCGCAGCAGTGCAAAAATTGTCATATTTTTGATTTCATTGATTTTTCTATCCAAAATGGGTTGCATATTATTGTAAAATAATAATACAAATAAATGGTAGACAATATCTAGACATCGGCTGATCGCATCGTAGACACTAAACAATGTCAAAATATATACCTAAATTAAGGACAAGACAAGAATGAGGAGTCCAAAGATGCATGAAATTAAAGAAAGCAAAACCTTTTTGATCCCCACGAGGAGGGGGACGAGTGGGAAATTAAGGAGTTTTTGCAGTTTTGGTAATCGTACATCAAATGTACAGTGTACAAGCAAGTAAGCTACCCTTTCACTGAAAAGTGAAATACTCGCAGTGAGCAGTGAGCAGTACGATCATCACTCATCACGCAGCAAGCCACCGCTCCGTGCTCTTCAGTCCAGACGACGGGGTTTGTATTCGAGTGCTGAAAACGAGAGGCTCGTCGTACGCTTCAGGATTGCTGAAATAGTGCTCACGTGCAACAAATGTAATTAACGCATTCACACGTGTCGAGTATGCATATACTCCGGGATTTACATTTTTCAAACTTGCGTTGTAATTAATTATTACGTTAACTAGCAGACCCGGCCACACGTTGCTGGGGCTAACGAAACACAACGCTATTACCCAACCTTTATAAAATCCATACCACCCGCTTGCCAGCTGCCTGCTGCCCGCTGCCTGAATTGAATATTTGAATTTATCGGCTTTTAGAAAGACAAACATTCCCGGGTTACGAATAACCCAACAATGTTTGAAAATCTCCTACTGCCACCACAGAAAGCTGAAAATGTTGCTTGTGTTGTGATGGAGGACTTAGCCAGCCGAGGAATCGAACACGCGACGCTCGGGTGGGACCCAAGCGCTATGCCCACTCAACCACTGACCAGTACTATAATGAGCATATATGTATAATAAATGCTCATTATAGTACTGGTCAGTGGTTGAGTGGGCATAGCGCTTGGGTCCCACCCCAGCGTCGCGTGTTCGATTCCTCGGCTGGCTAAGTCCTCCATCACAACACAAGCAACATTTTCAGCTTTCTGTGGTGGCAGTAGGAGATTTTCAAACATTGTTGGGTTATTCGTAACCCGGGAATGTTTTTCTTTCTTTTAAAAAAAAAAATTTGGTGAAAACCGCATGAAAATCCGTTGCGTAGTTTAAAAGATCTATGCGCACATACATTTTGAGCGACTTCATTTTATACTATGTAAGATGATTAATCGTTGATAGCTCCAATTACGGGAAAATAAGACATTTTATTCACGTCTCTTTCGAACACTCTTAATACAAAATGTAAACATAATTATATAAACATATTATCGGATGGGGCAGTGCAAATAAAAACATACTAAATCCACTAATTAAAACTCAAAAAGCCATAATGAAAATTATACTGAAAGTTCCTGTAAGAACTAGCACTGACGAAATCTTCAACAATCTTAACATAATGTCAATTAAACAACTATATTCTAAAACTATACTCATTTACATTCATAAGTACAAAACCCAAGAAATAACAACTTACACGTACATTAGAAACACTAGATCTCATGTTCAAAAACATATCCAACAAGTAACTGCTAACACAACATTTGGGCAAAAAAGCTTCTTATATTATGGCATTAAACTCTACAATAAAATACCACTCTCACTCAAAAACCTCAACATTATAACATTTAAATTTCAAATAAAAAGCTGGATACTAAATATAGGGAGATCAGAAATAGAAAATATACTGAAATCAAATACAGACTAAAACCGAATCTAATGAACTGAATTATAAAAAAACACTATCTTATTTACTTTATAATTATTAAAAAAAAATACTACATGATATATGTTATGTCGAATTCATATTATTCTTATAATTAAATTATAAAATGTAAATGAAATCATCAGCACGGGAGATCCCAGTGAGGATATCATTATCTCTATTTGTTATTAAGAAATGAAGACAATAAATCATTATTATTATTATTATTAAAAAAATTGATAACAAAATAATAATAATTAATAAATAATTCAATTAACATTACATCTTCCTAAATTTTAATTTTTATGCTTGTGGGTTTGGTAGAAAGGTGTTATTTATTTAGTTATTAAGTTTGTTATTACTAGGGCTGTAACGGATGTAGATGTCTGAATTAATGCGAATATTCCGCATTTGCGGATGCGGATGCAATTAACCGTAACACCCCTGGTTATTATGTGGTTTTCATTTTTAATAAAAGTTTTTCTTAAATTTATTTATTTTTGTTATTATTATATACATATATATTTTTTTAAACTAATGTTGTAGATTGATACCAGAATTCATTAATATTTTTTACACATTTGGTACGTGTCTGAAAACTAGTGGTACTACAAGCGGGAAACATAATCTACGTAAAAAACCCGAAAAAACATTTTCGATCTGAATATGTATTTAGATTTCTTTCTTTTTACTTTTTTTGTTAAAAAAAACCTTCGTGACAAGATACTTTATTTGATGCGTTTTAAAAGACATTAAAAAGCTGATATTAACCTATTTTTTTCAAAATTTACCTAATAATACGCACTTCGGAGTCCATTTACCTACTCGAAAACTAAAGTTACAATGGTTTTAGTTAGGTATATTAACAATTAAAAGACGTTTTACCAAAACATCGACTTCAAATTTAATTTCGATTCACCGGTTTACCGCTTAATACACTAGTTTCCAGACATCGTGTGCAATGTCTAACAAATGTTAATTAAAAAACGTTTTACCAAAACATCGACTTCAAATGTAATTTCGATTCACCGGTTTACCGCTTATAACATTAGTTTCCAGACATCGTGGGCAATATCTCAAATGTTAATTAAAAAAACGTTTTACCAAAACATCGACTTCAAATGTAAGTAATTTAGATTCACCGGTTTCCCGCTTATAACACTAGTTTCCAGACATCGTGTGCAATGTCTAAGAAATGTTATCATAAACGATTTAGTTCGGTACATTCACAACTATATTCAAATAAATAGATTTTACTTTTCATATTCCTCTTCCCAATTGGGAGCGCAATCGCCCAACATGCCCCGAGCGCGAGCGGTGAGAATCTCATTCTAGCTGAACGCGTGTGTCTGAATCAAAAGCCACTAACTAAAGAGGTCCTCGGAACACCCCCCAGTAAGGTAAGGGAGGCGGTGTGGAAGTGAGGCACGTCTGAGTGGGTGTAATTATTTTCTCCCGCCCTTGTCTTGATTTAAGCGGGAGATTAGGTGTATGGCCGCCGCAAAGGACTATGCAGTTTGTAGTACCTACTGCCCATAATGTCCACTGTCCATGTTCATATCTAACAAACAATTCGTACCTATTATAAAAATCTCACACCGCTTTTTTTAGCAAAAACCAGTTTTTACAAAATTATTTAAGAAAGCACAAAAAAATTGTAAACCTAAGATTATTTTTATGTACCACACTGACCCGTGAAATATCACGGGATATTATAATTGTATTATTTGTGATTTAAGTAATAATTCTTTACCTATAATAATATAATAATTTTTTTTTTGACAAATAATTAGAAAAATAATGACTAAATAAAATGTAGGTATTTTGTTTAGTCACTATTCGTGATTCAGATTTGCGTGTGTCAATTTTTGACAGATTTAGATCTGAAATCACATTTCAAATAGAGAATTATTGATAAATAAAAATAAAATAATTTTCTGATTATAGGTAGACACCTACCTTATCGCTTGGTTTCAATTTTAAAAATTACACATGTTCAACGCAAATTTGAGGAGGAGAATATTTCACATCACGCACTTCATCACAGACAATGGAATAAGTATGTTTGATGTTCAACAATATCTACGAGCACCTACAGAATTCAAATAAAAAATATTAATCAAAATGTCACATAAGAAAACAACATGATAGTAAACCAATCTCAATTATAAATTATTTTCGAATGCCTATTAAGACTGAGTGTTCGGCCGATATAGTAGAGTCCCTGAGAGAGATCGTACGTACGTCGTCGATGATCGTCCTCTTCCTTCTTAAACGTCTTTAAGGAAACCGAAAAAGACAGAAGATTTTAGAACGATGCAGTCACGCACGACCTCTCTCTGGGACTACTTTACCTGACGTTTGATTGGTGAAAGCAGCCATAGGCTAAAAAAAAGATACAAGAGAAATAAAAAATGATACCCACAGAATGGCGAGGTTACCGTGCAGAACGACTGATGTTTTGTTGGACAAAACAGGCTACAGATTGGTAGTTTTTTTATATACGAACTCACGAAACGAATCTAATAAAAACTGAAATATGGTGTGCACTGTGTGCAGTACCTACTAACTGTTTCAGGTCTTCATCTCGTCTCGTCGATGTGCTTCTTTTAACTATTTCCACTTCAATGGCGTATGGTGTAAAGTTTGGTGGGGATGGTGAGGGATGGGGCAGACAGCAAGCAATCCTTCTCCTCATCTTTTCACCATCGCTAACGACTACGCTGTATGCGTTCTCAAAGGATTTGAAAAGGAGACAAAAGGATGTACGAAGTCTTTAAAGAAAAAGTGAAAGAACGAATCGGCAAATGTTTTTTTGGGAGAGGGGTTCTTTTTGATTTAGCGTTCTTTAAAATGTTTCAAAAAGAGACTTGTATGTACAGGTACATCATTTAAAAGAGACCTTTGCCTGTGTGATGGTATTCTGGGCGGATAAAAAAATTACCATTATTTTACGACTTTTAACGCTCTTTGAAAACAAATTCAATTTTTTTTTAAATCTTTTACGTACGAAAAAAATGTTAAGTACAAGGGGTATAACTTATAGGTACATCCTATTTCATAAAGTCAACACGGTAAATAATAATTTAAAAAAAAAAACAAATACATCCACTAAATACAGGGTGGCAAATGAATTATACCTAAACGTTGTCATCAACTTAGATTTTTGTCGTTTCATGTAAAAATAATATAATTGATGAAAAATTCCCAAAACCTAATTTTTTTTTCAAATTGCGGTGGATACTTTAGATTCACAAAGGTGTATTTAAATTATTTTGTGCTTAACTTTTAGATTTGAATAGGCAGCGTGATGTTTTCTCTTTCAAATGCCGTTTAGATCATATTTCTCACTATGGTAGTAGGGGAGACACAAAGATTTCTATGAGTTTATGAGTTGTTCATTAGGGATTATTATTTTTTTTTTTTACATTAACTCCACACAGGAGGCCCTGAGGAAAATAATTTCCCTCAGGGCCTATGTCATCTGGGATGCTGTGTGGAGGGTCTTTTTGAGGAGAGGAAGGAATGAACATTGGTCTTGAAGAGACCCATGATGTAGGAAGGAGGAAACACAGAGGCCGGCAAATCATTCCACAGCCGGGCTGTTGCACACAAGAACGAGTCGAAGAAACGACCCGTTCTCATGTGACAAATGTCAACCGTGTACAAATGTTGGGCACGTGTTTGGCGTGTTTCCCGACTATGCACCGGTGCCGAAGGGATCAATGATGCTAGTTCCTCGGAGCCTCTTCCATTGTAATACCGGTATAACAAGGATAGCATTCCCACCCGAAGCCTGTGCTCTAAACATTGCAATCCGTCTGTTAAGATGGGAGAATCTATCAAACGGACCGCCCGTTTCTGCACAGAGTCGAGGGTATTTTTCAGGTATTTTGGAGCTCCAGACCAGAGATGCCTGCCAAATTCAAGCGTGGGGCGTACTTGTGATTTGTACAAGGTTAGCAGTTGTGTACTATTAAAGTATCTGCGGGCCCTGTACAGTACGCCCAGCTTTTGGGAGGCTAACTTTACTCTTAGATTAATTCGCTTATAAAAAAATACTTCCCCACCTTCCTCTTCCCTGTCTCCTTCCCCTCCCCACTACCTTCAGCCTCACAACATACCCCAATTGGGGATGCCATAGTCCCACTGGCTCCAGACGGGAGCAGTTGGGACTCTTGTGCGGTTTTCATGTAAAAAAAAAAAAAAAAAAACTTGGTGGGTTTCGCGATTGGCAAATTATAATATTACTAGCTGACCCTTCCACGTGTTGCTCTGGCTAATTAAACACAACGCCATCTACTGGATGGTTATCTAAACTTTATAACCACCACCATCTTTGAGTTCATCGCGAAGAGACAGACGCCGCGGAGGACTTTAATTTATAATACGTAGAGATGGTGCGAAAGCTTATAATAATGTGCAAGAAATGCTTGAGGTAAATAACGTATTTAAGTTGATAAGGATTAATACTGTCGAAATAACTTTCCAATTGCCGCATTGTACGTGACCACTTTTTTGACAGAATAGGTATGGTAAGCTCTCCGTAAAAGATAGATATCGCGAACAGGCAGACGGACAGACGACGCGGAGAACTTTAATTTATAATATGTAGAGATGTAGAAAAGGGAAGATAGTAAGCTATCCGTAAAAGATAGATATACGCCATGGCGGACTTTTTTGTAGATCTGTAAAACAGGAATATCCCACCAGGCATTGTTTTGTTATATCTCAATGGGTTTAGGCAGTGTTTTCGATGAAAGCTACCAGGCGGCTTGAGTTTTTCCGACGATTCTAACAATTATCGTTATTTTTTAACCAATTTACACATAACCTTAACAAATTATAAACCTAAACCTTCCTCACGAATCTCTCCATCTATTGGTGAAAACCGCATGAAAATCCGTTCAGTAGTTTTCGAGTTTATCGCGAACATACAGACAGACAGACGACGCGGAGGACTTTAATTTATAAAATGTAGAGATGTAGAGATCATAGTCAGAGAAAGACACTTCACAAGAAGGCCCGTGGCCCGTGATGATGTTAACCTCGATCTCAAAAGGTCGCTGAACATTAAATGTTAAATTTACTCAACAATTTTTTTTTTTTTTATTGAAAATTTTTGATACAATACATATAATAGATACATGAAATAATGAAAAGTATATAAAAAACGCTTAATATAATAAATGTATGAACAAAAAAATCCCACAAAGGCAATGCCTGTGCGTTGGTATAATATTGATTTTTACTTTTATTTTTATTTCTATGGTTATAGTGAATATTTTAAGTATACATAAATTAGCGATTTAAAAAAAAGTAACTCAATAAATGCATTTAAAAACTACAGCATAATAACAGTCTGCACTGTTATTATAGTATTTGTAAGTTTTGTAAGAACAGATGTTACAAGTGCAATTTAAAAAAATAAAAAACAAACAATATAAAATAGCAAACAATATTATAAATCTTCTCTAAAAACTGTTCAATGATAGATATACTTAACGGCTTTATTTAAACTTATAAGAAAAATATATCTGTTTCAGTGTTTTTTAGCCAAATTTTGGTATATTTTTTATAAGTTTGAAGATTTTGACATATGTTCTCTTTAAAGGTTGTACATAGTAAGTTATACATTTTTGGAGCTATAAAACTAACATGCCTTTGGGACAACCTAGTTTTGCAGTGGGGTACTGCATACTCACATGTGCCACGTCTTTGGCTGGTACGATTTGAATTTTTTAGAAAGTTATTTGCACGAATGTAAATAAATTTAAGACATTGAAGTCCATAGGTCTGTCTAAGGTCCAAAATATCAGTTTCCTGAAACAATTGTTTGGAGGGATACGATTTATTTTTTTTGTACATAATCTCAATAATTGATTTTTGGGCAATTTCTAAAGGTTTTACATGATTATTGTAAGCTCCACCCCAGCCAATTATTCCGTAGGAAAGAGATGAATGGACTAGTGCATCATAAACTAGTTTTATGGTTTTTATATTTACTATGTTACACATTCTTTTAAAAATATAATTTAAGTATCTCAGTTTGTTAACAGTATTTTCTATATGGTTGGTCCATTTAAGTTGACAATCTATGGTTACACCTAAGTACTTAATCATTTTTCCTGATTTCATCTCTTCACAGTTAGAGCATGTGGTTGGGTTACAATTTATGTTATGAAAAATTGAGATTAGTTTTGGGAGTTGACTTCTGTGTGATATAGAAAGGAATACAGAGAGTTTTTTCGTAATTTAAAGTAAGAAGTTTTCTATTTAGCCATTCTTTGACAATAGAAATACATTTGTTAGCTTTATTAGTTGTATCTTCCCATGTGTTTCCTTGGACTGTTATTGCAGTATCGTCAGCAAATGAGAAAATTTTACCAGGTATAACAATATTACACAAGTCATTTATATAGATTAAAAAGAATTCACAAGATAGATACTCATAAACGCATACGTGATTTAAAGCCGCCAACGATACATGGTGTGCCCTGTGCATATTGTTATACCTGATTGAAAAATCATAGGTAACTCAAGTATGCATAACAAACCTTTAATTACTAAAATGCTTTAGAACGTAAACTTGAATAATTTATTTATTTATTTCAACGCCATAAAATGGCTATTACATCCTGTGATACATGATACACAGTGGTACATAGGAGGGTAATTACAATAGTGTACATTAAACAAAGTACATATGTATGATAACAACTAGTATTTAGTTATAGGATTCAACCTAAAACTTTTAAAAATAGTATATTACTCATTGTGCCAATCTCACATCGAATACGGAATTCTAGCCTGGGGTAATGCATATTCCAATGCCCTTGATCCCATCATGAAAGCACAAAAACTAATCATAAAAATAATTCTTAAATTGCCGCTTACTACCAGCACTGATACTATCTTCAATTCTTTCAACGTTATGGACATAAAACAGCTCTACTCAAGATCCATATTACTTAATTTACACAAAAACAACAAAACACCATACAAAGCTACACAATACCCGAGCCAAAAACAACGAACTTCTCCAAACTCCTTTTTTCAAAACCACCTTCGGGCAAAGACACTCTAAATACATAGCTTGCAAACTATACAATACACTACCAACTACGATCAGACAAAGTGACTCCTTTACAAAATTCAAACAAGATATTAAAAAATGGATTTTAAGTATTGGACGCCACACTATCACAAATATCTGTAAAATAAATCACACATAGACAGAAATAACTATTCACATACAACCTAGCTAATATAAAACAAATGAAAATAATGGAATCCTGTCAAATTTAACCTATAAATAGACTAGGCAGAATTTATTTCATTACTCCATCTCCAACATTTATAAAATAACTCTCTTTAAAAGATTTACCACCCTTCCAATCACCCTTCTGTTTTAATTCTATTCATAATATGTATTTTACCTGAAATATCCTTGTAACTACTATATTCATTTATGTACGCCTGTCTCGACACAGGTATACCCTAGTGAGACAGGCATACAAATAAAACCATTGTAAATATATTTTATTATAGATAAATAAAAAAATAAAAAATAAAAGTAAACAATAAAAAAATAAAAAATAAAAATAAAAAATAAAAAAATGTTTATAACAAACAAAAAAGAATATAAGCTCATACAAAATACACATTTTTATGCAGAATAAACGTTTATTTTTTATGACATATATATTTAAAATAATTACCCTCAGACCTGTGCCATCTTTAGGGATGAAAAATGAAGGAGAGAAAGTTTTGGGAAGGAAAAGGGTGTTTATTACTGCGGGTAGGAATTTCCGAGACAGTTTGTCCAGGACTGACGGAAGCATGAATCCATCCTTCCCGCTGCGGATCGAGAGACCATCTGGAGAGGACAAAGTGTTTTCCAAACCGGTTTCTCCCTATCCGGCCCGCCATGCAGCTAATGGGCGGACGCATCCGCAGCCAAGACCTGGACATACGTCACCGATGAACCCGGGCACCCCTGCTAAGTCACCAAACGTACCAAAACACTTGGGTGACCAACGGGAGAGGTGTTGATTATCGAATAAATTGTTCCCGGGTCTGCGGCACCCATATACGCCTCCTAAATTGAAATGATTGGTGTATAAATTTAATATGTGGTTAAGTGATCTATGTCATGAGGGCGATACGGAACAATTATACTTTTGTAGAAATTAATAACAAACTTGTATGCTTTTCTCAAGATTATCCATTCCTAACATTGAGATAACTCATTGGAATGTTGTGTACCCTGTACCTACGAGTACATCTATAATTTCAGTCTCACCTCTTCAATATAGGATTCTTTCATTTTAGTTAAACATCTTACAAAACAGTAAATTTAAAATCCATTGTTTTGTAATCGATACTGACTACCTCATCAAATAATCATTAATAACCAATCATGATTAATATTGCATAGCTTTTTATTGTTCATTTATAATATTTATAAAGTGTAGAACAAAACACCTTTTGCAGGAAAGGCCAAGTATAGTTAGTACCAGTTATGTATGAAACGATTGAATATAATTGATGTATGAACAAAATCATGCATACCTAAGCATTTCGTGTCTTGCTACATGATTAAATTTCCAAGGGTTCGCTAACTGCTTGAAAATGGACGCTTAAATATCCGAGTAATGAGCACAAGCATATTTTACACATTAACAAAATAAAGTATGTGAAGTGTGAAGCAGTGGCGAATGGTAGTTATGTTATACTTGAGTAACAATTTTAAAAAAATCGTATTAAAATTATTATTTTATTTTCCTTTGGACCTGGTATTTCTTACCGCTTCTGGGTTTAATGGCTTGATTAAAATATTTTCATTAATTTTTTAAATAATCAAAAAAAACTTTCTAGTCTCAAACAATGTGTTCTTACAAACATTGCCCTCGAACTTGGATTATAATTTGATATAGGTACTCTACTCATAGAATCTACGACATCCGTGAGGGACAGGTTTTTCTATGGAATTTTACAACCACAACCTCTACCAACTAACTAACTAACCATCACGCCGTTTCCCCGCAGGGGTAGGCAGAGTGGACGGACCGCCAAATATCCCGGTCTGGGCACACATTCCTTGCCTCGTTTACATTCATACAACGTCTCATACATTCTCTTCTATTATTCTGACTCTTGACATGGCCCGACTCAAGTATCTGATTCACTTGGTCGTGCCATGTCTTTCTTGGGCGTCCTCGACTTCTTCTACCATTCACATCTGCGTCATATATTCTCCTTACACTCCTTTCCTCGTTCATTCGCTCTACATGCCCAAACCATCGGAGCGTTCCTTTCTTGATCTTACTCATCACGCTTACTTTGCACTTACTTGCATTCTTTGCGGATTTCCACATTTCTCACACGATCATACATGCTTTTACCACGCATACGCCTCAGGGATCTCATTTCTACAGCGTTCAGTCTACTTTCATCCTTTCTCTGCCAGTTCCATGCCTCACTGCCATACGTCAGGGTAGGTACCAGTACTCCATTATGGACGGCTAGTTTCGCGTCTTTGGATAGTTTTTTGTTGGTGCTAACGGCGTTCAGTCCTCCATTAATAGAGTTACCTGCATTCACCCTTCTTTCAATATCTCTATCAGCCTTCCCATTTCTCGTAAACATACTTCCCAAATAAACGAACTCATCCACCTGCTCCAAGTATTCATCATTCACCTCTACATAAAGTGTTATATTTTACATTTATTGAACATGAACATAAAACGCAAATTATTTTGTTCGATTTTAAGACTACCGATTTTTAGGTGTATTTCTTGTTACAATAACCTCCTAAAAAGAAATTTTATTTTGTCAAAATGACAATTCTCACTGAATAAGCATCACAAAGTGTCTCTATTTTTGTAACTCAGTCGCATTGTAACAACAGCAAACACGAATACAATCACAAAACAAGGTTTTAATTATTAGAATTACAACTAATAAAAGAACATTCAGACGAATTAAAAAGCATTCCAATGCATTCCGATACACTATTTCGATAGTTAACTCAATATTGTGATTGTAAATCGATTGAAATGGATATCCTGATTATGGCTCTATCACCAATGCATAGCTCGTACGCAAATTTTTACCTGAAACAGATTGTGATCAGATTGAATAAAAACATTAAAAATAAATAATAGATTTAGTGAAAACTCACGTCCTGCAAAACAGAATGAGATAACGATTTTATTGCGAACAACTCTCGTCCAACAAAAGTAAAAGAAACCAGATTCCGAGAATAGAAACTAGGTCAGTGGTAGTCAACATTGGAAAAAAGCCATGCTCGGAAAAAATCATTGGAATTATACACGAATTAAGTACCTACTTAACATAGTTTTAAGGTGGGAACATCGACACAAACAGCAAGAAAGTGGGCACACTTTAATTTATTGTAACAGCAAAGTCGCACCGAGTCACCAAATAAGATTTAAAGAAGCTTAATAATTATGTTCTAACAAGATTTCAAGATGCTAAATTTCGTTCCATAATCGACGATGTTTAAAAAAAATATCAGGGTGTGCAATTCACACGCGTCGGAAGTAAAATCTTTAGAAAACTAAAAAGAAGAGTGGGGAGACTACGAAGCACTTTTTTAATCAATGATTTTTTTTCCATACTTTTGTCGTCGAATTCCAGTGCACCTATACATTTGGTCATCTTAATAGTATTTGTGTTTTCTTCTTCGGAGTCGCTAGATGTCGCTTTTTGCGTTTTCTATGCCCATTCATTTTTAATTGATATTGATATTACAAAAAAAAAAAATTTTGGTTTCCGTAGGAATGTTTGAGCGCTAAGGTTCGTCGAGAGCTTCATACCACTAGACCAAAGGTGCTCGCGTGGGACCGCCGAAATTCTATAAATGTATGTGTAGGTATGTCTCTTTTTAGTGTCGCTCACTTCCGTTTCATCGAATTGCAAAACACAACGGTGGTAAAGAAATTTTCACTTCAAAAGTGATAAATATGTACGCGGGTATGAATCAAACAATTGGGTTAGAAGATTAATTAGTTAGGTTAGCACAAAGGTTACACTTGAAAAGGTAAACATTTCAGTACAAACAGGCAAAGGAAAAGATTTAAATAGGAAGTAAATAAATTAAGAAAAAAATCTGTCAATGTTTAATTCCGGTATTCCGACTATTTTTAATTTATGGAATATCTTCATGGGACGGTCCAATTCTTAAACATATATTATCCATATATGTATAAAGCGATGGGAACCTTACTTTTGTGATGATTAGATCACTTTCACACTTATAAACAAAACTATTATGGAAGCTCTCTGGATACGCGCCATAAATATATTTGGGCATTAATTTCTTTGAATTGATAATTTATGCTATGAGACCATGGGGGCGCCATCTATGGGTTTTGTATTGTATTGAATTGAACCTATGTGACTTGAGATGCAGTGTATTCATGCGTTTCCTTACCTTTGTGAATCAAGCAATTACTTCTGACGGGAGTGTCAGTAAAAGGCCAAGAGATGTCTCTCCTGGTCAGTCATAAGAATAATTCATCCAAGACACCTAAAATGGATTGTTTTTAAAAATAGTATCCAAACAAGTGAATAACTGTCATCATCTGTTTTGTTGAAAATATTTCTTCTCATAGTTGAAACTTCCTTGCTGTGCGAAACATCTGTCAAGATTATGCAATATCGCCTTGACATTTTTATTGGAAAGAAGTGTCTTTTTGTTTGGACATCGTGGCTGAGCTGCATTCTCTGAGTGAGTGTTTGTTTGTTTTCACTTTGGTTTTTGAGATTGCTGGGTCAACTGTTTCTTTGTGTCACATAGGGAAGAATTCAATTTTCGTTAATTTTACATAGGGTAGTAATCCCTCGTGTCAGGGGCTATTTACACGCCCCTACATATTTAATGGTCCTTCGTAGCCTGGATTATTAATTCATTCATACATTCAATTCGAGATTATAGCTTAATTACATGGATGTTTGAATTTACGTATTTTTTTTGGTAAATTTGAAGTACCTCTCATTTTTTGAGAACTATAGCTGGTCTTGTTTTTGCTTTTGGATGACATATTTGGATGTTCGCAGAATTATCGTAATTTTGGATAATTATTCGCAACATTATTATTATTAATTAATTGTTAACATTGTTCGCAGAATTGTCGTAATTTTGGATAATTATTCGCAACATTATTATTAATTAATTATTAACATTGTAACATTATTGTAAAATTTTGTGGTAATCTTTTCGCATATATAAAAAATGCCAAGAATTACGGAGGAGGGTTTTGATGAGGCTCAAGACAGATCGCTTATTCTTTTAACCGCAAAAAAGGAAAATCTTTTTTTTCGTATGAACGATCTGTATAATGCAACAAATAATATATCTAATTTTGAGTCAAGAAATAACGAAGTGTTTATGGCTCAGTCAGAGATGATTGATCAAATGCGAAGTCAATTTGAAAATATTATAGATAGCATCAATGATCGTCAGTTAACTTTAAATCCAGAATTTAAACCAGATTTTCAAGCTTTAAATGCTTTTGATGATCTTTTTTTGAAGGTCAAACGAACTAGATCGAATATGAAAACTTCTGTAAGAGAATCACTGACGTCACAAAATAAGTCGCGGGAGCCGTGTATGATTAATCTTCCTGCAATAGATCTTCCAACCTTCGATGGTAAGAATGAAAGTTGGTCGAAATTTTTTGAGTCATTTAAAGCCAATATCCATAATAATAGACAGCTAACTGACTCGCAGCGTGTGCAGTACTTAGTCGGAAAACTCACACACGGGGCTTTGAACATAACCGCAGGCATTGTGCCTTCGGGTGATACATATCAGATCATTTGGGAGAGTTTAGTTAAAAAATATCAAGATAAACGTACACTAGGAACACATTATTTAAATAATATTCTCGATGCGAAAAACTGCACGAATACATCTGCCAGTCTCAATTCTTTCATTGAAAGATATTCTTCGTCAGTGTCGGCATTAAAGCAGTTAGGTATTGAAGATTTAACTGATTTTATTTTGTTTCACTGCGCGGTAAGAAAAATTGATTCACAGACGGCTCAGAACTTTGAGCTGACGGTTCGTAATAAAGAAATTCCTTCTTATAATGAGTTAGTTTCGTTTGTACAAGATCAAGTAAAGATTTTAGAACGAACGAGTAACTCGCATGGTGTCGTAAATAAAACGCATCCCATTTCGTCCTCCCGATCAAATAATACTAAATCGTTCGTCGCGAGTAATGCGAATATTCCGCGCTTCCCAGCTCCGCCGAAAGGATGTATTCTGTGTAACAAAACTGATCATTTAATCAACGTTTGCTCAAAGTTTAAATGTATGAGTTCCCCACAGGCTCGATTTGAATTTATAAAATCGAAAAATGCCTGTGTAAATTGCCTTAGTGGTTCACATACAATCAAGTCATGCAAATCGGGGTTAGTTTGTGATTTGTGCAATAAACGTCATCATACATTCTTACATTTCGGCAGTGTGAATAATATGAAAACCAATACTCATGTACATACGTCGCAAGTACCTACCAGTGAAGAACCGTCAGTCCCCCCTCCAGTGTCATCCAGCATCAATGGAACTGGCATTGGTGATAAGCAAGTGGAGGGGACCGCGAATGTCAATCCTTCGTGTTCGCTTTGTGCCAAAGTAACACCGAACTCTTCTATTTTACTTTCGACCGCACAAGTATACGCGAAGCTTAAAAACGGAAATAAAGTTATTGTTCGGTGCCTAATTGATAATGGCTCTCAAAATAATTTGATTACGGTCGATTGTTGTAAAACTCTGAATTTACCAATAATTCCTTTGAGTAATTCGTTTGTCAAAGGAATTGGATCAACGTCTCGACCAATTTTCGGTTACGTGTATTTGGATATTGAGTCTCGCGTATACCCAGAGAATAAATATAATATACATGCGCTTGTCGTTGACAGTATCACCGATCAATTACCTAATCACTATATAGCCAAGGGTGATATGAGGTACTTAGAGGGCATACCTCTCGCAGACTTAACATGGAATATTCCTGGATGCGTGGATGTCGTCATCGGTGCACAACTGTTCCCATATATTTATTTAGGGAACAGGGTTGAATCGGGTACTAGTGCACCCCCCGCGTTATCGACCGCTTTCGGTTTCGTGTTGATGGGTGATTACCCCAATAATGTGCTCAACACAAACACATCATTCTCGGCACTCGCACTTAATGATTTAGTGCAAAAATTTTGGCTGTTAGAAGAGATACCTAATATAAAATTTCTAAGTCCGGAGGAGACAGAATGTGAGAATCTCTTTACTTCATCAATTTCTCGCACTGATGATGGTAGATATTCTGTTGCTTTACCTTTCTGTAAAGATCCAAGACAATTGGGTAATTCTCGTACTGCTGCCCAACGCCGTTTTTTGGCATTGGAGCGAAAATTTAAACATTCCCCTGCTTTGCAGGAGAATTATAACAAGGTTATCAGTGAATATATTGAAAATAATTACCTATCAGAAGTCTCAGAGTCTGATATCACAGAAGATGGATATTACATCCCACATCATGCTGTCACTCGTCCAGACAAACCAATGCCTCGTATTGTGCTCGATGCTAGTGCTAAAACACACACAGGGCTGTCACTGAATGACATTATTCATACTGGTCCCAATTTGCAAGCCGATTTGTTTCTGCTTTTGCTTGACTTTCGTCTTTTTCCCATCGCTATGACTGCGGATATAAAGCAAATGTACTTACAGATTGAAGTTCCTAGCAAGCATCGCAGATACCTGAGGATCTTATTTCGATTCTCAAATAATGGTCTCATACGAACTTTTCAGTTCAATCGAGTTCCTTTCGGCTTGACGGCAAGTCCATACTTAGCAATGCGGACGGTTCGCCAGTTGGCCCAGGATATGAGACCACATTACCCGGATGCTGCCAAAGTGGCAGAGTCCAAGCTGTATATGGACGACCTGGTCTATTCTATTGCAGATGAGCCCAGCGCCATACGTCTTTCTCGAGAATTAATCTCGTTGTTTAAGTCCGGTGCCTTTGATTTAGTAAAATGGACTAGTAATTCTCAAGTTGTACTTGAGAACCTCCCGGATTCTCACCGCAGCCCAGTGGACTTCACTGTTGGTTCTAACAATACCTCTAAGGTGTTGGGCCTTTCGTGGGAACCAGCTGATGACAGCTTCTTCTTTACGACATCTTATGTTCAGGAGAAGTGCACAAAGCGGAGCATACTCTCCATAGTCGCCCGTTTATTTGATGTCCTCGGCTTGGTCGCCCCTGTCATTCTGTACGCTAAATTACTTATCAAAGAGCTATGGCTGTGCAACATTGGTTGGGATGATACACCCCCTGATAGCGTTATTCGTCGGTTTTCGGCGCTTACACAGGAATTTCCGCTAATTTCAATGATAAAAATCCCTCGCCATGTTGGTGTCCTGAAAGACAGTACGGTGCTCGTTGTTGCTTTCTGCGATGCAAGCATGAATGGTTACGGCTGTGTGATTTATTTGCACACCACTGATCTGTTTGGAAAAATTACAGTGAGATTGTTGTGCGCAAAATCAAAGGTTTCTCCCACCAAAGTGACGACCCTCGCTCGTTTGGAGCTCTGTGCCGCAGTATTGATGTCCAAATTAATACGGACGGTTCAAGATAATTATTCTGAGCGTCTTCCTATTGCAGGAACATATGCGTTTTCCGATTCTACCGTTGCGCTCTCTTGGATACATTCTTCACCGCATCGCTGGTCGGTGTTTGTTAGTAATCGCGTAGCTCAGTGCCAAGAAAATTTGTCTCCAGAGAACTTTTACCATGTTGCTGGTAGTGAAAACCCGAGCGACTGCCTTTCTCGTGGCATGCTTCCTTCCCAACTCGTTTCACATGATTTATGGTGGAACGGCCCATCATGGATTCGCAGCCCACCTTTGGAATGGCCATTAAAACCGTTTCACCCTACCAATACTGGTGAAATGCCTGAACACAAGGCTAATGTGCTCATTGCAACATTTCAGGGTGAAAAATCGGTCCTGAGTGAACTGGCTCAGCGTATATCCACTTGGGATAAACTACTAAGGATTGTTGTTTATGTCCTCCGATTCATAAAAAAGATATCACTTTCCTCTGGAACGGTCAATAATCTTATGACTGCTGAAAAGGCTGTGATTCGTGCTGTGCAGAGTATTCATTTTGCAGGAGATATTGCTGCACTCCAGGAAGGCAAATTTCATTCCAAAAGACTTCAGAGTTTATCTCTATTTCTTGATGGAGATAATCTGTTACGTATTGGGGGGCGGCTTTCTAAATCGGATTTACCTTTTGAGGTTAAACATCCGGTTTTGCTTCCCAAACATGACTGTGTTGTCGATCTGATCATCGCTCATTTTCATGTCGTGAACTGTCATACAGGCCCAGGACTTCTTATGTCTATCTTACGTCAACGCTATTGGATATTAGATGCTAGGACTGTTATTAGGGCGATGGTGCGGAAATGCAATTGTTGCTTCCGCTTAAATCCATCGCATCCTACACCGAAGATGGCAGATTTACCGTCATATCGTGTTGCAGAAGCAAAGGCCTTCGTACATACCGGTGTAGATTACGCAGGTCCACTCCGTATTACGCTGACTCGTCGGAGAGGACAACACTCTCAAAAGGCATATATTTGTCTATTCGTATGCCTTGTGACCAAGGCTATTCATATTGAGTTGGTCTCTGACTTAACTTCAAATGCTTTCCTGGCTGCTTTCAGCCGTTTTATTTCTCGGCGTGGCCCGGTAACATGCTTGTATTCAGATAATGGTACTAATTTTGTGGGTGCGAAGGCACAATTAGATGACCTCTACAAGTTTTTGGTTGAATCTGAATATGAGCCCTCATTAAAGCGCGAACTCGCTAAGCGTCGTATAGAGTGGAAAATGATTCCACCACGCGCGCCTCATTTTGGGGGTATGTGGGAGTCGAACATAAAGAGCATGAAGACACACTTGTACCGTGTGATTGGAACTCAGCTTCTCACCTATGAGGAGTTACAGACTGTGCTAGTTCAAATTGAGTGCATAATGAATTCGCGTCCACTTACAGTTATGTCTTCTGACCCTTATCCAGAAGTCCTTACGCCTGCGCATTTTTTAATGTCGACACCATTGCAGTACTTGCCTGCTTCTGTCCTGGCAGACGGTAAAATCAATTTGACTCAGCGTAAGCAATTATTAGACAGCATGGTTCAGTCCTTCTGGAAGAAGTGGCGTTCAGAGTATCTGCACACCTTGCAAGTCAGGCAGAAGTGGACTACTTCTGATCATCCGATTGATATCGGAACTGTCGTACTAGTGGGACAAGAAGATTCCCCTCCGTTAAATTGGCCTTTAGGCGTGATAACTGAAATCCATCCCGGAATGGATAAAATTGTTCGCGTTGCGACGGTAAAGACAAGATTTGGTTCTTTTAAACGTCCGGTTGTCAAATTATATCCCATTCCAACACAATAATTTTATATTTTATCTATTTTTGTTTATTTTTATTTATTTATTTTTTTTTGATTTTAGTCATTGTTTCAATGATCTCTGACCCAGACATGGCATTACTTAATATCCGTTATCTTGGTCAATTGAACTTTATTACATTGTATTTTTAGTTATTTTTCTTTATTTTGTGAGATTCTGCGAATTTCCAATGCGTGTCATTCCTGAATATTACCGGTGAATAGTCACTTTATTTCTATTTCATTTCTTGTTTCATTTGTATTTTTATATTCTTTCTTTTGTAAGCTCTACGAACTTCCAAGGCGGGGAATATGGATACGCGCCATAAATATATTTGGGCATTAATTTCTTTGAATTGATAATTTATGCTATGAGACCATGGGGGCGCCATCTATGGGTTTTGTATTGTATTGAATTGAACCTATGTGACTTGAGATGCAGTGTATTCATGCGTTTCCTTACCTTTGTGAATCAAGCAATTACTTCTGACGGGAGTGTCAGTAAAAGGCCAAGAGATGTCTCTCCTGGTCAGTCATAAGAATAATTCATCCAAGACACCTAAAATGGATTGTTTTTAAAAATAGTATCCAAACAAGTGAATAACTGTCATCATCTGTTTTGTTGAAAATATTTCTTCTCATAGTTGAAACTTCCTTGCTGTGCGAAACATCTGTCAAGATTATGCAATATCGCCTTGACATTTTTATTGGAAAGAAGTGTCTTTTTGTTTGGACATCGTGGCTGAGCTGCATTCTCTGAGTGAGTGTTTGTTTGTTTTCACTTTGGTTTTTGAGATTGCTGGGTCAACTGTTTCTTTGTGTCACATAGGGAAGAATTCAATTTTCGTTAATTTTACATAGGGTAGTAATCCCTCGTGTCAGGGGCTATTTACACGCCCCTACACTCTCATTAAGTACTAGAAAGAACCCGCAAACAAAATAAGCGAAAGGAAGCGAAGGCAAACGAAGAAACGTTGGAATAATTTAAAAGCATTCACAACAGCGGACGGTGACAATGACAGCATGCTTTCATGCAATTACGAGTATTTACATTGAAATGCTAAGCCACGTTTGTAGGAGAGGGATTATAACTCTAAGAAAAAATAATTGAAATGCATAGGCAGTATTAATGCATTTAGAATAGTGATTCCATACCTACCTACGTACGTTCAGTGCGTGCAGCAATAGACACGCACTACCTACTACACACGGCTTAAAAATTAGAAAACATCACGGAAAAATATATTTCTAGGAATTAATGCCATAAATTTTAATTTGATTAATAATAATTAAGACACTGCAGTCAAGGCTACGCGTTGTTCAGAGTGGTGATATCCCGAATCCCGACAAAACTGGCGAAAGGATCTGAATGGCCGTGAAATTCTGAGGCGTAACTAAAGAATAAATCAATACCTTTGTTGATAAATGTGCACTTCAGTAACAGCATGTATTAATATCAGCTTGGATTTTTCTATTCATTTTTGCAGTTGAGAGGAATGCACGCATTGCCTGTTTCATAGATAACTTGTAACACTTGCATTAAAAAAAAACTCATTGCCGTCATAATAATAAGAAGGTACTTGTTTTTTTCTATGGTCATACACAAAGATATATAAATTATTGTAGAAAGGAAGACTGCCAATCAAACTGCGATTTTTATTGCGAGGTTAGCTCAGCTCCACCTGCGTTGTCGCCAGATCGATTAGATTCATGCGTCCGTAAATTGAATGAGAACCTGTTGAATAAATCTTCATCCGCGCGAAGGCGAATCGTTGAATGCTAATTCATTTGTGAACTGAAATATCAACGGATGTAAGAATGAACCACATTGGCGGATACAAAATTTAGAAACGGTTGAACGGACCTGATTCGAAACCCCGGCAATGAAATATCTGGAAATAGTAAGTATACCAATGGATCAGAAAGTAGACGGATTAACATAAGTGTAAAGTGTAACGCCTCACGCAACAAACAGCGAACAGTGGCGAACCTTTCAAAATCCCAAATTAAAAACAACAAAAATAATAAACCTCCACGATTACTAATGTTTAATGATGCATTCATAAAATACAAACATAAGTATTCCAAAGAGGTTGCCAAAATGCATACCTACATGAGGTTACATGCATGGCGTAATGAAAATTACTTACTAATCTTGTTGCAATTGTATTAGAAAAGACGCTTATGCCCCAATCAAGTGTTTAATTGGTTTCATAAAAATAACCCATAAAGGTTATGTAACTGGCGATAAAAATAATAATCTAACTGTAAAGTGGGCAATTTGATAAAACAACTAAATTAGTAAAATTTCAGATTCTTTTTTGGCATTGAAAGATTTCTATTGTCGTTTCAAGTTGATTCGAACATTTGAAGACACCCAAGGCTCGGAAAAACTAACATTTGTAAGTACTATCCACAGTTTATTTATAAACAAGTTCTGCTGTGTAATTATTTAATTATTATTACGCGTGACAACTGTTTCGCCTTCTGAAGGCAGTATAAAACTGTATTATCAAACAGTTTAATAATGCCTTCAGAAGAAGAAACAGCTGTCACGCGTAGTAATAATTATATAGCAGAACTTGTTTATAAATAAACTACTTTTTTAAATTAAATAATAAATACATATCTATTATTGAATATACAAAAAAATGGAGTTATACAAATTAGACTTGATAACAATAAATACCTATGAATAACAGGATAATATTTTAATTCCTCCTACTAGCATCGTAATAAGTGGAAATTGTTATTTGAGCCATGTGATGAAGGACTTAGCTAGTAATAATTAACTTAATCTTTAAAAAATAAAACGATCAATGCCGATGTTAGACCAGATAATTAATAAATTTCCATATTCATAGGGTGTATTGTATTTTGCTTGTTTAGTGTACTTGAGTGTTGATTACCCCCCAGTTATCCATCGCACACAGAAGTGTGAGCAGAATCCGTCCCTGACTACCCGACGTCCTATGCAGATAGAAGATAGCCGACTCAGCAGACTCCTGGTAGTCGAACGATCGGGTTATTTGTCACGGACACGTTCTAACTTTAGACAACTGGAGAAAACCGTTAGCCGTGCTCATTCCGTCTGCACGGAGCAAGGGGCACAGAGTTGGGGGCAAAATAGTATAGTAGCAAAAACAATGAATTTATTTGTAAGTTCCGTTTCAAGATGGTGGCCGTTTTAATGGTTCAGTGAAAATTATTTTTCGAATTTTGTCATTATTATGGTTCCTACCTGTCTGACCAAAATTTGAAAAATAAAATTTCATTGGACAAATTGTATAATGCCTTATCTACAAATATAAAAATCAATATGCGTTTCTATGTGAGTTGTCTATGCATTGCTAGGAAATAGCATAGGAAATGTTTGAAACTTTCAAAATACCCTATTTCCACCCTCGCGAAGGTTTCTGGATTATTACAACCACATGACAACACATTTGAATTTTTTTTTTAAACATTATAAAAACTCTTACGAAACAGTAAAAAATGTCACAGTTTGAGAATGATATTTTGCAAACCATCGATTGTTAAATCAAAATTCAATTTTCGAATAAACCCTTTAAATTAATGAATTTAAACATTTAAAGGGTGTATTTGGAATCTGTGAATGTTAACTTTAGTTAATACTACATATAGGAATAATCATGCACTATAAATGAAACCTGTCAATTTGACTGTCCTAGAACGGAAGACTTTCCTAGTTGGACAGTCAAAGCTTCTTTATAATGTTAATGTATTATTTATAACAAAATAAAATAAATATAAATATAAATCGAAGTACTCTCCTACGGTACTAACCAAAATCGAATCAAAAATTATTTTTATTTTAAATAGGTACCAAATTTGATTGATTGTTCTTATAATATACAAAAATGAATGTTTGTAATATATGAAAAATTTTAATTCGTAAAAAATTGCAATAGGTGGCACGCGAGCTGTTTGAAAATCTGAATACGTACCGGAACTGAATATATTAAACGCGAGAGGGGAGGGAATCGCGGGAGAGGGATTCGCGGGAGAGGGATTCGCGGGAGAGGGGTGAGGGAAGGCGGGGAAGGTGGAGGGGGATCGCGTGAGGAGAAGGGGACATGGGAGGGGAAGGGGAGGCGGAAGGGGAATGGGACGAATGGGAAAAGACACGCAGGGAGAAACAATTTCTTTATGCCGGGAACTCAATAGTTTGAAATAAAAACAGTTACAAGAAATTAATGTATGGTTTATAATTAAGTAGGTAGGTATTTAAATATCTAGTACTTACATATGAGTGTATTGATTTCAGCAGAAATTTTGGTGTTGATTTATTAAATAATAAAAAATTAGAAACATACTTAGAAGCGAGGTCTATTAATTGTTCACAGAACTACCGTATAGGAGGAATCGTAAAGAATAAGAAGATTGATTCAGTGTCCTTGCCTGGTTTGAAGAGATCTTGACAATATACACCAGGGGTAAATCAACACTAAACGGTCGGTAAGTATCTACAATTTTTAACGACAAAATTACCGTAGATAAAAAAGGTACTGTTTCGAATCATTTCGTGATTTTCGCTTTGCAATAAAATCCAAATAAACGGAATATTTTTTAACGTATCCGAAAACTAAAAACTGTTTTTGAAAGGTGATGAAATACGCTTTCAAACATTTTTATTAAAAATATACATTAACTCTTTTTAACATCGTTTAGGTCATATTTCTCACCCTCAACGATTTCTAAGAGACCTATTTGATCTGTTTCCAAGAGCGAACAAATTAGCCACAGTTTACCGCCGCCCCAGGAACCATTTATTGGATAACCAACACCTCTGACATGGGTCACCCCAAATAGTTCGCCACCTTTGGACTTAGCGGGGGTGCCCGGGTCCATGGGTGAGCTTTGTCTAGGACTGCCCACCGGATCGGGAGAGTGGTTGAGGTACATCTTTAGACCTCTCCAGCAGTACTGTCTCAGAACATCGCTTTGCACCGCAGCGGGGGGAATAGATTCATACTCAGTCCGTCACTCCTAGACACACTGACCCTCTGATTCCTACCCACCCAATATACCTTCTTCCTTCCTATAACTTTCTCTCCTTTCTTTCCTAATAAGACCCCCACACAGCATCCCCAAAGATGATATAGGCCCTGAAGGGAATTATCTTCCTCAGGAGTGTGGAGCTAATGTAAGAAAAAGAAAAAAAGTGCCGTGTCTTTCAGAGACGTTCCCGAATTCTTCTGCATCTAACAATAAATATAAATTTATATTGTACCATAAAGGGGTGTTCAGATACGGCTATAAACCGCGAGCAGATGTCTGTTGAACCGCGAGCGCTTATGTTTTGTACCGTACACACGACGCTATCAAATATTTCTTCCTATGGTAAAATAAGGGGTCAGATGAATTAGTGAGCGGCCACGGAATGCAACTGCTTAAACCGCTTAGGTGTGAACGGTCTGAAGGGATTGTATGGAGAGCGTTATTTGGCGTGCGATGATCTTTTATATTTTATAGCCGTTTCCGAACACCCCTTATTATAAAACTTGATATTAGCAGTGTGCGGCTGGCGAATATAAATAAATAAATAACTTTGTACATATGACGGCCCATTGTTCTAACTTCTCACAAGATATATCGTGTTGTCCAAGCCGATGTCATCGGAGAAGAATACAACGAGAAAAAAAAGAATCCGCGAGG
The DNA here is from genome assembly GCA_929108145.2 of Limnephilus rhombicus. Classification (NCBI taxonomy): domain Eukaryota; kingdom Metazoa; phylum Arthropoda; class Insecta; order Trichoptera; family Limnephilidae; genus Limnephilus; species Limnephilus rhombicus. The sequence goes on from OV815276.1 coordinate 55,990,707, forward strand.
TAAGGAAAACCCCGTACTGAAACTATTCGCACTTGCTTGATCGGCGCGAAGGTCACCCGGTCTAAATTTGGCGGAGTCAGACACCAGACGAGGAGTACTGTATCGCCTATCGTCAGCCATGAGATATTATTAAATTAATATCACGGGTAGGTGAACCAATATCCGTGTATATTTCTCGTTTCGGTGAAATATAACGCATGGTACCTTCAACAGAGAAACTACAGATGTGCACGGTGTACGGAAACTCGTTGTACAAGCGGGAAACTGGTGAACCTCGATCACATTTGGAGTCCATTTTGCGGCAAAACTTTTTGAAATGAAAACTTATTTAAAAACTTATTAACTTATGAAACGAAAAAAAGCGACACTAAAAAGAGACAAACAATACATCTATAGCTTCGTAGACTCCCCACTCTTGTGTACTTTTGTTTTCTGAAGGTTTCACTTCCACCGCGTGTAAATTGCACACTTTTTTTTCTTATCTGAGCATTCGTTTCCGAAGAAACTGACTGAATTGAATTTTGAATTAATCAGAAAAAAATTGCTCGCTGGGGATTAATATCAAATATTGAATGCCTTAAAATGTGTGGAAAGGTTGACCCGGATAAATTTTTTTTAACCTTACAGTTGGAAATACGGAAAAAAGTTTTAAAACAAAACTCGAAACGATCAGATTTAAAAAAAAAAATTGTGGTTCCCGCTTATACTAGAGTTTCCGGACACCGTGTATAATACTATTGTAACGAAATGAGCTTTTTCATTCAAATAGTGTGGAAATTATTTTAGGTACGCTCTTGAGTTATAAAAATTTTAAATTGTAAAATAAAATAAATAAATTATAATTATAATTTTGAGAGAAACTTTTACAAATATTAATATGTAAGTAAATGGAAATTATCGAGACTTGTTTTTGGGGTATTATGCCTTGTTGCGATACTTCCTACTTTAGCCAACGTTTTGGGCAGCGTGACCAAACGACGGCTAAAGAATAAGGTAGTGCGACACGGCATAATACCCCCAAAATCGATCTCGATAATACTTTTGACCGTGAAAATCTCACATCATATCAAATGGAAATTACTTTTTAAATCTTTATCTAGCCACTCAAACATAAACTTTTAAATAGTGCAGTTTTATAGCAATGCTAAAAACGAATTTTCTTGGGTCGAAATTTAAAATTATAAACTACAAATTTGTGTTCTAACGATATAAAAAACAGTTCAATCGTACGGAAGTTTCTCCTTTGGCCGCCCGCAAAGATAAGTATGTCAAACTACCTATAATATATTGAGTAAAATATTTGCTACCTTTCTTGTTTAATTTTAATGCGCAGGTGTGCCAACGTAACAAATGTCAACATTATGTAGATTCTAATCAAACCATTTTTTGCAGACATGAAGATAATAAAATGTTGCTTGAACAATATAACAAAAAGGAGATTAATTACTAATTAAATTTGAGTTGTTTTATTCAAATTGGCTTTTACGAAGCGGTTGAATAGTCACTGTAATCATAATTTCTGACTTCCGTCTACTTTTACTTTTGTTGTATTCTACGAAATTTTCAATTACCTAACTTTTGAAACACAGGAATTCGAACAGACGTCTATTATTCTTGACCACCAACTATATCTATATATTCTTGAGAAAAAAATACTGCGGTAAAAATTGTACTTTGTATATTTGTTTTTTTTTTGTTAAATACAACCATTTGAATTTCACTCTTGTTTGTTTGAATGAAAGGGAACCTTGGCAGTGGAAATTAACCCATTCCCCGACACCCGTTGGAGCTGAAACTCTGATGGGCAGATAGACTCGTTGTCGATGGAAAAGCATTCCATCAATTGTTGGTGGCAATCACACACACACAAGCGGCCATATAAGCATTTTCCTAAAATTCGAAGATATAGCACTCAATATACGAAATAAATATCTATCACACCAGCCCGGGATTTGGCCCGGTTGATAGCGCGGTTGATTCCGAACACTGGGTAGAAAGGTTCAAACCAAAGTAAAACCAAAAAAAAGCTTTAAAAGACATTTGAAAATAGAATATGTATTATAGTAAAATAAAAAACTTTGTTTTCTACGGGTTTGACATTTAAAAAAAATTAAAACATAATATGGGTCATCTCTTCGATCAAGTGGTCAATACTTGAAATTCCCAAGCATACATCTATAAAAAATGATAATAAAGTTTTATTTTAAAAGAAACTAGCTGACCCGGCGAACTTCGTACCACCTCAGAATCAATAACTGTTGTGTTAACTTATTAAGTAAATTAAATTCAATTTTTTTATTACGTTAAAAATTACACAATAAAGCAATTATCGATGCGCAACTGTCCGTGATTGGTTTTTGTCAGTATCAGAGATGGCGTTGTATACGGATTTATATTTTTTTTGCGATTTTCTTACTTTTCCACTTACTGACGGGAATTGCGTTTCATTTTCTTTATACGTGTGAGGGAGATTTATTATAATTATTGTATTTTTCCTTTGGAGGCTTGCAGACATAAGTTCACCGCTTGTATTATTTTCGACTATTGACATGTGTGTAAGAAAGAGGGACAGCATTATATGTTTAAGAACAAAAGCAAAACAATCAGCGCAAAAATATTTCACGTTTTTTAAATTTTGGAATTCACTCACTATTCAATATTATACTTATCATAATATTGCTGCAGCTCTTTCAAAATATGAGAATTCGTTCCATACAAAATGTATGAGGAATAGAATTTTCTTCATAACTTTTTTTTCGTGAATTTTTCCGGTGTTTTAATAGCTATTCTGCTATTCGATGCGGAGACAAATCCAACAAATCAAAGATCATAAAAATCGGTCCAGCAGTTCTTGAGTTATAAATGGTGTAACTAACCCGACTTTGTTTTATATGTTAAGATGATCTGATCATAATCAAATTCACGTTCAAATAAAAAATACATAGAGGAAACTCCTTTTCGTATTCCCAATAAAATAGAAACAGTTCGTTAATTGTATTTTTGCAAGGGAAAAATCGATTGAAATTAATAATAAAAGTCCCCATATTCGAATTTACCTGTGTACACGTGAAAATTTTACTGAGAAAATCACAGTTCATGTAAGACGGCTTAAAACGCCTCTGCGATAGACCGCCCACAAACTCGTAGTTACAGTGCATGGATTGCCACAGGTAGGAGAGCCGGCACAAACCGTTGACATCGAATGCATTAGAAGAATTCACAAGGTAAATAATATTTTTCAACCTTTTAATAAAATTAAACTTGTTCACACACCACTCGCATACTTTTGAACACGTCACGGACTGCACTTGACCCAAGGCGTGCGAAATGGGACGAATAATTTGGTTTAGTTCATGGCTCACTTTGATTTGGTCTGTGGACGTGCCACCAACATCTATAAATGTATTTATTATACAAGTCGAAAGCATTCTTCCTAATTTGCATTACTGTGAAATAATTAGGTTATTCGATTTGGTTCAGACATTTAGGGCCTCATTTGAAATATCTCCCAATGTAAGAAGAATTAATGAAACTATTATTATACAATGCATTAATGCAGTCAGTCTGTACATAATTACTAATTACGTATATCTATGATATAGAAAACATGCAACACTTGCTTTACTGCTAGGTCACAGAGGTCATCAGAAATAAGAATGACAGCATAAAGCAGGAAAACAAGAATACGGTGACCGGTAAACTCATGAAAGTGGCACTTCATCATTCAATTTAGCGAAAAAATTCCATTTTAAAAAGTCATTAAATTGATGAAAAAAAAAACTACGTTAAATAGGTTAGGTTAAGGGCTATTTTTTCATCACTGTAAATTATTTTTCAAAGGGGTGTTGAAATGTTGAGTTATCGTAGAACTTTGTCGAGTTGTCATGGAACCCTATATATAATACACCGTTTTTCCACTGAAACGTTACACAACTAAACTTGTGATTTATTTATCATATTCTAGAAAAGGTGTGTGCTCGTAGCTCTACAATACCCGCGTACGTACCTACCTACCGATCCAGTCGCATAGGTAGGCATCAGTCGTTAGATTACGGTCGGTGAAACAGAATTCGCATTTAACGAGTAAATAATGGTCTGTAGGGGTGGTATATGTTTACCATATTATACGAAAAAATAGTATTACCGTTTTTTTTAAATTTGGGCCTTATTTACAATCACGCCCCAGAATTTCGCCGTACCACCCTGAAGCACGGTTTATACAATACGTTTTATATTATTTGGGGTCATTTTCAACAATTCTCTTGTGCATTTCGTACCAATGTTTGGTACAAGGAACGGTGTAGTTTGTTAGAGAACACTGACCTAGGGTTTACACGGTAGGTACATTCCTACACAAGGCGCAAGGCAGTACAATAATAGCGCTCTGAAATCTGCGAGGCGTGAGTCGGTTGCAATAAGATTCAATCCTTCGACCAATTTGGGAGGCGGGAATGGGTACCGCCGCCCCGGGAACCTTTATTGGATAACCAACACCTCTGCCATAGGTCACCCCAAGTGGTTCGCTACGTTTGGTGATTTAGCAGGGGTGCCCGGGTTCATGGGGTGAGGTTTGTCTAGGTCTTGGAGGCGGATGACCAGGACATACTGAACCCCAGATTCCTACCCACCCCTTAAACCCTTTTCCTTCCCAGAACTCTCCTCTCCTTCCTTTCCTTAAAAAAAACCCTCCACACAGCATTCTCAAAGATGACATAGGCCCTGAGGGAAATTATTTTCCTCAGGGCCTCCTGTGTGGAGCTCATGTAAAAAAAAAAAAAAAGGGGTATACTTGGTCGAAAGATTCAATCACATTCATTTAGCACTAGCAGTTAAAAACCCGCTCCGTAGGTTTTTGCTGATGGCTTTTGGTTCGGCTTCGCCGAGTCAGAGTGTTGTTGACTATTTTATAAATCCGATAGGAACAGGTTCCAAAAATAGCCCGTTCCTCGGATCCACTGTGTTCCAGTGATAGCTAGTCACCGGGACAAAGTAACCGCCGTAACCAGGACAGGCAACGTCGTATATAATATATAGCCACTTGATACAACTAAGTATTACCATCAATCTTTCCATACCAGGAGAGATACTAAAATTTACAAAATCGTAGTACTCATACCTAGAGGGGGTACGTTCTCATGCGATCTGCTTGCAGAAGTGGCGCCATGCTTTGACGAATTCTTGAATTCGAAGCCGAATTACAACGTAGCTTTGTTTGAAATTTCACGTACATAGATGTTTATATGTCAGACATGCACTCGAAGCCGGGTTTTTAAATTTCAAAACAATAATTATCAGCCTGAAACACTCATCTACATTGAAAAAAATCTTCCGAGAAAAGATACATGCCGCCAACAGGACTCGAACCCGTTTCCAAAGGACACGGTTCAAGTCCCGTTGGCGGCATGTATTTTTTCTTGGAAGATTTTTTCAATGTAGATGAGTGTTTCAGGCTGATAATTATTGCTTATAATAATTGTTACCCTTTGTGCTATGCATAAAAATCTCGTCTTAAACGTTAGTTTATCAATTAAAAATAATAAAAATAATCATAAAAGCGTCAACATACTTACTGAAACAAATGTAATGAACGGATTCAGTAATATGCAGAACATCAAACAGACCTAAATAAAGATGATTTTTCTTTCATCTTATTACAAGTTTGCTAACATAGAAATACTGGTAATTCGTTAGTTAGCTAATACTACAGCAACAATTCGATTAATAATCGCTAGTACGAAAACATAATGCATACAGAATAGTAGTCTACAATCTACACACAACTACTGACCTGCTACAAGACAAGTAATATGCAGAATGGCTATATCAAACATGAGTTTGATTTCATCTTATAAACATGATTTTTATTTCATCTTATTACAAGTTTGCTAACATAGAAATGCTGGTAGTTCGTTGGTTCCTAATACAGCATCAATTCAATTAATATTCGGTAGTACGAAAACCTAATGCATACAGAATAGTAGTCTACAATCTACAACACACAACTACTGAGTGCTACAAGACTAGACCGGCCGAGAACAAGTTGACCTCGTGATGGAATATACCTTTACACATACCTGGACATTCTCATAACGCCTGCATAATGATTGGGAATCCATACGATATACTATACAGTCATTGGATTTCCACGCAAGAAAAATATTATATTACTAGCTCAAACCAGTAAAAAATCACGGGATATTATAATAATTGTAAGATGATTGAAGCTGAAAGCATTTAAAAAATATTTGTCTCGGAATCACACTGCCTTTAAAAACAAATATTGTCAATTTTATTTATACATAATCAAATATTTATTTTATTTATTTATTTATTATTAGTTTCAATAGCAAGGTTTGTACATGTATGTATAATGTATAGTATAAGTATAGATTCTTTTTTTTTCACAGACCTCCTCACTAGGATTTCCTGTTCTGGGGTGGCCTGTAGTTTTTTAAAATATTTGTATTTGGTTATGGATTGTCTTTATGTCGTCTTCATGATGTTTGTAATTTTATTATCACTTTGATCTCTCAGCCATGTTTTTACTTTTGTTTTAAATATATTCATTTCCTTTATATTTTTGATTTGATCTGGTAGAGCATTGTATAATTTCATAGCATGGAATTTATTATTTCTCTGTCCAAAAGATGTGTTCAAACTGGGAGTAACCAGGATGTTATTGCTTACTGCCCTGGTTGAGTATTTATGTTGGGCAGTGGAGTATACATATATGTTTTTTTTCAGTTAAAATAAAATATTTTTTGAATAAATTTTCTGTACATTGAAGACTTGAGAAAGTTATTAAATATTTCTTCCGTAAGAGTTCTAAGCGGAACTTTCAGTATTGTCTTTAGTACTCCTTTAGTATAAAATTAAGACGCTCGCGCTGTCTGTGTGCTTAGATATTTTAAACTACGCAATGGATTTTCATGGGGTTTTCACCAATAAATAGAGTGATTCATGAGGAAGGTTTTTAGGTAAGTATATAATTTGTCAAGGTTGTGTGTAAATTGCTTGAAATATATAAATATAGGGAGCGGGCTGGCAAGCGGGCAGCAGGCTGGCAAGCGGGCGGTGTGGATTTGATTTAACAGATGTCGTTGGTTATAAAGAGTGGATAATGGCGTGGACGGGTCTGCTAGTATACTATAAAAGAAAGTGTGCGTCTCGCTAAAACTCAGAAACGATCAAGGTTAGCACCAATAAATAGAGTGATTCATGAGGAAGGTTTTTAGGTAAGTATATAATTTGTCAAGGTTGTGTGTAAATTGCTTGAAATATATAAATAGTAAATTGCTTGAAATATGTATATAAATATAGGGACCGGGCTGGCAAGCGGGCGGTGTGGATTTGATTTAACAGATGTCGTTGGTTATAAAGAGTGGATAATGGCGGGGCGTTATGTTTCGTTAGCCACGGCAACGTGTGGACGGGTCTGCTAGTATACTATAAAAGAAAGTGTGCGTCCCGCTAAAACTCAGAAACGATCAAGGTTAGTTACATGGTGTGGTAGCCTTCTATCCCCCATCCATGAAAAAGGTTCCCGTTTTTATATATAATATAAGGGCTGGGTTCCCGATATAAGGGCTGGAAGTTTTGCCATCTAGAAAAAAACAATCCAGAACATTCCAGAGTATTCGAGAGCATTCCACAATATTCCAAAACATCCTGTGCTGAGCGAAGCCGGGTACCTCAGCCAGTGACAAATTAGAGAGATTCGATATATCGTCGCTCAAATTATAACAAAAAATACTACTTTTTTTTCGGATTTCTTTTAAAACTATGAATGCGCCATCGTTTAAATCGACAAACAAATGATTTGACCAATCACCCCGCTCCTTGTATACAAAGTTTTGAAAGAAAATAATTGGTACTTATCAATGATTAGCGGTAAATGTTTATACAATTTTTTTATTTAGTACATAATAAGAATAAAATGCTCTTATAATTATTTTTGTTTTATTATTAGAAAAAAAAAAATTAATAAAATGGTGACCGGACAACTCAGAATGAATTCAACTCAACATCTCCAATGAAAAGTCTTTAAAAGTGAGGAAAAATATATTAAAAATTGGTTAAATAAGTTAGGTTATGGACTATTTTTCAATTTTTTTAATAACTTTTCAAAAAGTAGAGTTGATTCAGAGTTGTCATGTCACATAAAATCGATATTGAGTTATTAGTTAAAAACGCTGGTTGAGGAATAATTAATCTTTCTCATCGGAACCGCCCTGTACAGTTATAAGGGTACGATCGCAAGACCATCTTTCGACGAAATTTGAATTCTCGGCCACTGGCTAATGGGCCGTATACGCGTATACGTAATTCTAAGTAATACTAGATTCGTTCCGTAAACTGAACAAACCACCTTAATCTGTGGAGTAAACCATAACTAATTTGTTTTAACCTCCCATTCATAACGATGATTCCCAGACAATAAAAGTTCAATAGAGAACTCCAGTCCAATTTTTAATTTTTTTTAATCATTAATGACTTTCTAACTTAAATAACTGCATTTTTATTTTTATTTTTAGAGTTAGTTTTAAGAGTTAAAATAATTGTCAAAGTTTTATTTTTTCAAGACCCCCCGAAAACCACCGTGTGTATGATGAATCGTGTGACGTCATCAATCCTGAAAAATTCTATAGGATCGGGAAATCAGCTGATCAACTGCCGCCATTTTGAATTCCGTTGTTCGAAGTATTCTCCGTAGAAATAGCATTACTATTTTTTTGTGCAGTAGTTTTTGAATATTTTCAATAATAGAGATTAACTAATAAGAGATACCTTTATTTTTGAAATATTACTTTGGCCTAAATAATGTTTCAATAAACACAACAACTAAATCTCTATAATAAGTATGTAAATAAACGAATAAATTAATACGATGGCTTGTGTCATATCATACATTCCCATACAATGACTTTACGGTGACGTCACGACACGTCGAACAGTGACGTCACCACTAAAATTTCAATAATGCCAACTTGACGGCGTATTTTTACGACCCGATTAAAAATTGACTTTCTAATAATTTTTTAAAAACTCTGCGTTTAATATTATGAAATAAAACTTATATATTCAGAATCAGCTTTTATTGGTCTATAGTCTATATGAACATATTTTTTTAAAGCCGTAATATTTTTCACTGGAGTACCTTAGCAACCATTCGCCATGTATTTTTTGTGGTAATAATAATAGTTCTGAGAGGTTTTAACTGTTTATTTTTCAAATCAAAACACAATAACAAAAACCTTATCACGTGACGAAAACAAACCAGAAATGATTTCAAAACATTAAAATATAATAGGCATAATATTGACCAATTCAACAACGCTTCAGGTACCAGTACAACTTACCTGCTGTAAATTCGTTAGTTGTGATCGGCCTTTTTTTATAAAACGAAGACGGTTTACATAGTTCCCGTGAACGGTTCCATGCCGACTCAGAATGAAACAAACTCAGAAAGGTCATTAAAAGCTATGAAAAAATAATTTAAAAATAGCTGGTAACCCTAACCTAGCTTAACCTATTTAACCAAATTTTTATATTTTTTTTATCATCACTCTTAATGACCTTTTTGAGGTGGTTCTGAGTTGATTTCATTCTGAGTAAGCTGGTCACCCCCGTGAACACCTAAGCCATGGGCCCATTGTGATATCTCCCATGTTAGCTCCTTCCTTTGGCAGTCTCTTTGATAAAGTTCACCAGGGTTGTGATCCCAAGTAGCCGAGTCATGGTCCCATTAGAACGGGACAGTGGCACCATAGGTGAATTATTGGAGTCTCTTCATCCTCTTCACATTTCTTGCATCTATTGGTGTTTTCCACTCCTAACAGCTGCGTGTATCCACTATGACGGCATCAGTGTCATGTTAGTAGTCCTTTACTAAATTAGAGATTTTGGTCTTGGCAGGTATGGGTACATCAATTTGGTAAGCGGGTATGATTACAGCCGCCCCGGGAACCATTTATTGTATGAGTCCCCCCAAATGGTTACGTTTGGTGACTTAGCAGGGATGTCCGGGTTCATGAGGTGAGGTTTTTTTAGGTCTTGGCGGCGGATGCGTCTGTCCACCTGCTGTGTGGCGGGTCGAATTTGGGGATTTAAATTTACTTTAGCAGTCCTTTTGTGCAACGTTGCACAATTTATATTCAAGATTTAACGCTTCAAAGCATGTAATGACGCAATTATTAAAGCTCGTCCACAATGACTATGTAAATCGCCAACAAAGGATGGTGTCATCAACAGCAGTTACGTCTTGAGGAGATTTATGGTTTCGTCTGACTGCCCAAGAAAAATGAGTGTCACAGGTCGATTAACGGTATATTTCCTGAAAACTGACCGATTTTAACTAACTAACTAACTAACCATCACGCCGTTTCCCCGCAGGGGTAGGCAGAGAGGACGGACCGCCAAACAACTCGGTCTTGGCACACACTCTTTGCGTCACTCACATTCATACATCGTCTCATACATTCTCTTCTATTATTCTGACTTTTGACATGACCCGACTCAAGTATCTGATTCACTTGATCGTGCCATGTCTTCCTCGGGCATCCCCGACTTCTTCTACCATTCACATTCGCGTCGTATATTCTTCTTACACTACTTCCTTCGTTCATTCGCTCTACATGCCCAAACCATCTGAGGGTCCCTTTCTTAATCTTACTCATTATGCTTACATCAGCCTTACATTCTTTGCGGATATCCACATTTCTCACACGATCATACATTGTTTTACCACACATACGTCTCAGGGATCTCATTTCAACAGCATTCAGTTTTACCGATTTTACACCCTTTGTTTAAAACCGATTTTACACCCTTTATTATCCACAAATAACAATAAAAAAATCATCAGGTATTACACGATTTCAAAACAATACAACGATAATGATTATCAAATGAGCGAATCTGTGACGAATTACAAACAAAAAATATTAGGTGAGCGACAACTATTAGTAAATTGATAAGAATTATTATTGCTGAAATAATTTATTTCGATACGGTACCTACCTTAGTAGGTACTATTCAAAATACTGAAGTGAAAATTCTACGGATAATCTCCGTATAACATCCGCATTATCAGATTAGTCGTGTCAAAATTTTCAACTGTATTAATCTAAAATATACTAATCTATGTGACCTGCCAGTAACCATTAGCCTTTAAAACTCTTTACATGATAGGTATAATAATATAAAACTAGCTGTTAAAAGCCCGCTCCGCAGGTTTTTTCTGCTAGGCCCTGCGGGCAGCTTTTGGATCGGCTTCGCCCTGTTAGTATAGTATAGATCCAATACGAACTGATTCCAAAAACAGCTCGTTCCTCGGATCTACTGAGCCAACTTACATTGCTAATTATTTTTAACTAGCAGACCCAACCACACGTTGCTGTGACTAACGAAACACAACGCCATCTACTGACAACGCAATTACCCAACCTTTATAACCAACGCCATCTGTTAATTTGCATACATATCAAATCCAGATCGCCCGCTTGCCAGCCCGCTGCCTACCGCCCGCAGCCCGCTGGCGCTGCCACATATATTATATATTTCAATTTACTCAAAACATTGACAAATTATATGCCTTAAAACCTTCCTCATGAATCACTCTATCTATTGGTGAAAATCGCATGAAAATCCGTTGCGTAATTTAAAAGATCTAAGCGTACAGACAACGGGAGAGTCTTTACTTTATACTATGTATGTAATGATGATATCATAAAAACTAGAGCCAATTCAGTACTTTCATGAATATATCCGTAAACTGGGTACTTGAAAAAATAAATATCCGCAGAGATATCCAGGGCAACAAAAAAAATACATTTTTTGTTGAGCTGTGTTATCTATGGTTATTTATAAAATAGAGCCTAGAGAGTAATATCCATTGTTGTCGTGCCTTTGGGGGGATTTTTCTCAAAAACGGCGTTATACAAATTATCCAAAGATTATTATTGACATCTCTCTTGATTTTGCTGTACGTGATATGGTGTCCATGACGCGTGGCTATTTGGCGAGTGTTATGCAGTATGCACCAGTTAGATCAAATAACCTTATTTGCAGAGAATCGGCCGGAAAAGCAGCCAGGCCGTGTAGCCGTGTGTAATTGAGAACCAGTGATGCCATGTCAAAAAATGAAAAACCATGTTTCAGGGGTAAAAAAAACATGTTTTGCCCTGTTTTGAAGGATAAAAAACAATTATTTTTAATAGAAATAATTATCAGCCTGAAACACTTATCAACATTGAAAAATCTTCCGAGAAAAGATACTTGCCGCCAACAGGACTTGAACCCGTGTCTTTCTGATTGCCGGTCAGCTGCTCTTGACCACTGAGCTATGGGGGCTTATCAAATACCCGCCAAATAATTCAATATATACTAGTGTTTCATTCAACAATTACTGCTTATTATATTTTTTCCACCTGAAAACAACCAACTTTATTTTTGCGAGAGAGACATTGTAAGTGTTAAATCCCTCGCTAGGTGGCGTCGAGACAAATTATGACTAAATATAATAAGCAGTAATTGTTGAATGAAACACTAGTATATATTGAATTATTTGGCGGGTATTTGATAAGCCCCCATAGCTCAGTGGTCAAGAGCAGCTGACCGGCAATCAGAATGACACGGGTTCAAGTCCCGTTGGCGGCAAGTATCTTTTCTCGGAAGATTTTTCAGTGTTGATGAGTGTTTCAGGCTGATAATTATTGCTTATAATAATTGTTACCCTTTGTGCTATGCATAAAAATCTTGTCTAAACGTTAGTTTATAAATTAAAAATAATAATAAAAAACAATGTTTTTCGTAAGCTTTTCATTGAGAATTTAAATAAGAAAACAAAGGTAGGTAGGTACCTATGCACCTAAGTAAAAAAACTTTCATTTTAAAATTTTCTTTTGAATAATAGAAATATACATGTTTTAAGATTTTCACGGCCAAAAGTATTTTCGTTATTTGTTTTTGGGGTGTTACGCCGTGTTTGCGCTACCTCCTTCTTTAGCCAACGTTTCAGACAGATGGACACTACAACGCTATCCGAAACGTTGGCTAAAGAAGGAGGTAGCGCAACACGGCAAAACACCCCAAAAACAAATAACGAAAATAGAAATATATTTTTATTTAAATACAAAAAGTATTTATTTTGTTCTTTCAATTTTAATACTCTTACTACTTTTTTTATCAAGTCGAATTCGTAGAACTCCATTTTAAATTAAATAATATTAAAAATACATACCTATAAATATATAAACTTTTCAAACATAATGTTTTTTTCATTTCCATGAGATGAGGAAGAGGAAAATCTCCCACGACTCTAATAATTTATTTTTTTACATTTTAAAGTGGCGAATGTACCTAATTAAAGTTATTTGATGTAGAAATTATTCAAATAAATGAAGACAATATAAGCGAAACTCAATCGAAAATCTGGAAACAGAAAAATCAGAAAAACATATTGACACCTCTGGGACTCGAACCCAGGACCTCTTGCTTTCCGGGCAAACACGCTAACCACTGCGCCACGGTGTCGAGGTCGTGGGTTCGAGTCCCAGAGGTGTCAATATGTTTTTCTGATTCTTCTGTTTCCAGTTTTTCGATTGAGTTTCGCTTATATTGTGTTCATTTATTTAAATATTACAATTTGAGGTTTTACTCATAAAGTTAAAATAAAAAATAAAATAGAAATTATTCATTTCATTTTATTGATGAATTCTTATTAGGTATTTATTGACTGAAGTTTAAGAACTACATTCCCGAATTCAGGATGTTAATAAATCACACCTCATTCAAAATTACATGTCTTTGATGATCGGTAAAAATGGAGATATAAATGACCGAAAAAACCATCAAAACACAGTTCAACCATGAATCTGGCAATACTGCTGGGAACTAGGAATGTACTACTGACTAGTACTGTATTAAAATATAACTAGCCGTTGGAAACAATAGTTATATTATTTCAACGTCCAACGCTGGTGAAAATAATTAGCGCCAACAGTTGAAATATAATACCTACATGCGAATATTATTCAACGCAGTCAACGATTCAACTGCCTAATAAATAAAAAGGGTTAAGAGTTTGTACTTCGTGAACAACATTACTCGATATTTTAAATGGTCTTTTGGTTATGTACGTACCTACTGCACGTTTTTTTTTATTTTCCCATCCAATACGGCCGATACGCAGCGCCATGGAACAATCAAATTTATCAACGACAAGCAAAAAAATAACCTATTGATAATTGTCTCTAACAGCTATGTTTTGTACCTATTGTTTTCAACGGTGTTGGAATGATTAAGTCAAAAGGGTCAAGGGATCACACTTCGTGAACGATATTATACCCAATTACACAAGAGCTTTTGGTAATGTACATACCTACTGCACGTTTTATTTTATTTTCCCATCCAATACGGCCGACACGCAGCGCCAGGGAACAATCAAATTGATCAACGACAAGCAAAAAATAACCTATTGATAATTATCAACGCCGGTCCGATTTTGAACCTATTGTTTTCAACAGTGTTGGAATGATAAGTCAAAAGGGTCAAGAGATCACACTTCGTGAACGATATTATACCCAATTCGTCCCAATCTTGTCGATGAGGGATCTAAAGAGAGTATATTATGCTTTATGCCACTCTCGATTGGAATATGGAGTAATAGGATGGGGCTCAGCAGCATCTAATCACTTAAAACAACTTAAGATAACTCAGAATTGCATTATAAAGACCATTCTAAAGGTCCCCATAAGGACGTCAACAGCAGAAATTTTTAAACAGTTTGATGTTCCAAGCATACAGAAAATCTATGCCAAAAACATTCTAGTACATCACCACAAAAATGATTCAGAGGCAGACACCTCACACGCTCATAAAACCAGAGCTAAACAAACAGACATACTTAATATACCAAAGTGTAACTCTTCATTTGGTCAAAGAAGTTCTGCATTTTTAGCAGTAAAGTTATATAACAAACTCCCACTTAGTATCAAACAAATAAAAATAAAAAAATAGCTACATTAAGGACATTAAATGTTGGCTGAAGAATCTATCGGAAAATGAACTTACTAGTATACTTAAAACATCATAGAAGTTTCTGGAAAACCTTATCCAATGAAGTAAAACCATAGAAGTCGCTGAAAAACTTATCCAAAGCATAGTCCCCCTCAGCACAGGATCTCCTAGTGAGGAGGACTACGAATATATTTTATATATACATCTAACTAACATGTTTCATATAAAAATGTAAAAAATATTATATAGTTACTAAATAAAAATAAAAAAATAAAATTAGACATGGTCTTTTGGTAATGTACGTACCTACTGCACTTTTTTTATTTTCCCGTCCAATACGGCCGATACGTAGCGCCAAGCAACAAGCGAATTTATCAGTGACAAGCAAAATATATCTTCAACATGATAATATTTTCAACACCGAAACCAACGTCTTCTAACAGTTTCAACTTTCAACGTTATTATAGGATTATTATTACGTGTGTGGGGCGTAGAGATAATAATAATTAATAATACATCAATGATTCGGGGAACCACCCGTTAAAAGCTATTCCTTAATACGATTTCGATATATTTTTTGTTATTATCGTGTCGATCTCCTATTATAGTTGCGTCAACGTCGACGTTATTTTCAACAGCTATTTTCAACAGTTGAAAATTGCCAACGATAACGACGTTGGCGTTGGATAGAATTATCGTCAACGCCCAGTACTACTACTGACCCTCTGAATGAAGTGAAATCAAAGCTATCCCAAATGACCAAATGCCACGCACAACAAACAAGTGCGTAGTGCCTACACAGTTACAGTCGTGTACATTGTCATTCACCGAGCGCAACAATGGATATTACATGGCACATTACAATCTGCTGAAGCGACTGGAACCGAACATTGGTGAAGAGTCTCGGTGTAGTCGCAGATAAATTGACTGCGAATCAAAGGACTGTAATTAAAAAACAACTATGGTTTTCAACGTGAATATCTATGGGAATAGCTTGGTGAACAGTGGACATTGGGAAGGAACCTAACTTAATTTTTACACAGCACCTTCGATATTATAGCACCGAGGAATCACTGGGTTGATCAATGCACAAGTTTCCGTTTTATCGATATTAAAGTCACCGAGATACCATGGGAGGTGATAATTGCACGGGTTACTTCAATAGACTGACTGCTCCCTGGAGTTATTGTTCCAAAATGTCACATATAGGTGTCAGAGGTTAGGTACATGGATAGTAGGTTGGTTGGAGAAAGGGATTAGTATGTATAGTTGAGACAACACTCAGTGTTCTAATAGAAACATCAGCTTCACGGTAAAACGAGAGAAGATGCGATACATTCGATGGATAAAACTTTTAACATTGGAGTATGTTGGGTTGTCTAGTAGTCTGTAGGGATTTAGAATTACTTTAAACAATTTTATAAATTGACGTATTTTGGAGCTGCTTAAAACAAATCGTCTAGTATCCAGTGAGATAAAATGAACTCTCCTCCAATTCAGCCATAATCTCAATAGTTACTGAATTATAGCAGAGGAACACTAAAAGTTACTTTCTCTTAAAAAAAGTCTTGTCAATCACTATTATTTTTTTACAAATTCTGTTAGATGAAAACGTAAAGGCATTTTTTGTTCGCTACGTTTGCACTGGGTCATTTTTTTATTATTTAAAACCCGTAGTACTTTTACAAACATAATAACTACCTGTCGTCATGCACGTAATTGTTATAGTCATATGAATTCATAAATAAAAACATAATATGAGCGTTACATTAGATAAGCGTAGTTTCATACACAGAAACCTCAACACATCTCTGTTCCAAGGCAAAATAGATTTACGGATTTGAAACACGCAGTTTGATGATGATGATTTCATAGATGCCACAAACAGCCGAGCGATTCTATATCTTTTGTGGGATCGAGATCTCCTGACGGACGAGATCTCCTGTCAGATTTGTGTCAGTTTCTATGGCTGTTATTTGCTTTTTATATGGGTATCAGGCCAACTTCGCCGATTTAAGACGATCTAAACTAAAATATGTGACAGCTCACAGTTGAAATCTGACATCGGCCCATAGAAAAAGTAAATAACAGCAATAGAAAATCACACAAATCCAACAGGAGATCTCGTCCGTCAGGAGATCTCGATCCCACAAAAGATATAGAATCGCTCGGAAGCGGTAATTAAAGCCCTTAATAGAGGATCATGGGATCTATCTAAGGCGAAATCACGAGTATCCTAAACAGATTTACTTTTAGAAATTAAAGTGAAGTTTTTTTTACATTAGTTCGAGGCCCTGAAAAAAATAATTCCCCCTCAGGGCCTGTGACACCTTTGGAGATGCTGTGTGTGGGTTTTTTTTATGAAAGAAAGGCGAGAAAATTCTGGGAAGGAGGGGGGTCAGTGTGTCCACGGGTGACGGACGGACGTACAAATCCACCCCTCCCACTGAGGTTTAAGGCGATGTTCTGAGATAGTACGGCTGGAGAAGTCAAAGGGACTCCCTCAACCATTCTCTCCTGATCCGGCCTGCCGTGCAGCTGATAGGCAGGTGCATCCGCCGTCAAGACCCGGACAAACCTCACCCCATGAACCCGGGCACCCCGACTAAGTCACCAAAAGTAGCTGACTTATGGCAGAGGTTTTGGTTATCCAATGAATGGTTATTTTAAAAAGAAACAGAATTGCCGAGAGCGTTAAAATAACTAAGGGAACGTACAATATTTAACCCCCCCCCCGTGACCAAAAACCTAAGCCCGCCGCCGCCCATTTGTACCGAGCGTGACATTTTGAAGACCCCCCCACCTAAACGTATCACGTAGTATGGGTACGTTCCCTAAAACGAATATGTGCGATGTGAACTGCTAAAGCAATTAAGTTGCTAATTATAACCGGCAGATCTGCAAAATTTTATTTGCATAGTTCTCACTTGCCGAGACAAGCGGCATAATGTGCACCTGTGTTATGTCAACATTATCATTTTTATAATTGCAGGTTCAAAACAACTATCCCCAAATTTATTTATTAACGGACATACGTCCAATTTATAACAAAGTATCACGAAATATGGAAATGAACATTGTAAGGATAAAGAATGGTACATTAAAGCAAAGACAAGCAGAGAAAATAGAAGTGTCGAGTCAAGACTCTGCAGAAATCAGAGTAAATATAAAATGTCTTCAATTGTTTAAAGAGCGACAGAAATCATTTAAGCTTATACCAAAAAAATCAAGATCTCGTCGTGAGTTGACCATTCTACATATTCTGGACAGTGGTGAATTATAACCATAATTAATCGAGTGCTGATTGAGGAAAAGCAGGTCTTTATTTCTGAGTCCACGAGAAGGTATATTGAATGTGATGAGTTGCAGTAATGTAGGTGAATCGATTAAACAGTTAATAATTTTGAAGAAACAAATTAGATCAGATTTTTCCTACGGTCTTCTAAAGGAGAAAGGTTTAGAGTTTGTTCAATGTCGGCATACGAGTAATTGCCTCGCTCTAATCCTAGCCTCCTAGCAATCCCTTTTAGGAACCGATGTTGAACGGACTCAATATGACGAATATGGACAGCATAAAAAGGAGACCATATAACACAAGCATATTCAAGATGGGGGCGAACCAAGGAGCAGTAAAGAGTTCTTAGGGTATTTATGTTGTCTAAGTCAGAAGTGATTCTAGTGATGAAACCAAGTAGTTTGAGAGATTTATTAACAATCACATTTATGGGTTCCCGAAAAGAAAGCTTGCTATCAAGAGAGACACCAAGGTCTTTAATAGATTGAACAGTTGTTAGGCAATTATTATTTAGTTTGTATTCAAAAACAATCAGAATTGAGGAATGCTGGTAATTTAAAAGAAGTAAGAAAGGGTAAGTAAAATTGGGATATCCTGACTTTCGAGATCTGACCACTGTTTCAAGTAAAGTAACTGGACAACGATCTAATTTATCTTTATAATATTACAATTTTCTTTAACACAGTATGAGGTCTGATAACGAGAAAAAACCAACAACTTCTGACTCTTGCTTACCAAGGTGATATGATTTAATGTTGAAAAAGAACCATAAAATAAAATTAATTGGCTTCGGAATACTTTAAACAAGAAGTGAAACTCGGTATAAAAATTAATTCATTTTACATAAAAACGTACGCACATTACAATATTATATAATTGTAATTAAAAAACATTAATATTTACATATTGAAATAGAAACTGGAAAAACTTTATATGGAGTATTTCATTGTTATTTCTATGCTTTTTAATTGGTAAGAACTAATCAACAGGTTTACACTAATAAACAGAATTAATTATCATAATTAAAACATATCAGAATATCCACTGAATTGGATGTATAAAATGCTTAAAACTACATTAAGGCTCTGCAACCGAGCTCGAAAAGAAGAAGATGGAGAGATACGAAATTACGAATGTTAGAGGAGAGCGCTATCATTTACAGCGACAAAATCGATGCGAAAATTGCGAAAATGTTTAATAAAACACGACTCGTTCTTAATCACGAATCTTAAACAGCATTTAAAGAAACACTGTGAATTTTTTCGTACATATAACTTGTAAAATAACTTAAACAAACGTGTTTATAATAATTTTTAGAGCATACTTTGCGATTTTTTTTCTATCGAGGGAATTTTATATAACTTGCGTTTCGGCGCGGGCAAAGTCTAGATATTATCTTCAAGAATAACATATATATTTTTAAAAGCTTTAAGTTTTTAAGGGAAATATGTAATAAATCGGTAGAAATCCGGGTTGCGGGCCCTTAAGTTAAAAAAAAACTAACCAACTAACCATCACGCCGTTTCCCCGCAGGGGTAGGCAGAGAGGACGGACCGCCAAACAACTCGGTCTTGGCACACACTCTTTGCGTCACTCACATTCATACATCGTCTCATACATTCTCTTCTATTATTCTGACTTTTGATATGGCCCGACTCAAGTATCTGATTCACTTGATCGTGCCATTAAGTTAGTTAGTTATAAATCTTTTAGGTAAATCCTTCTATTTAAAGTGGTAACCATTTTCCACCATTGTAAAATAAATATTTAAGCGATTTAGAAAAAATCACAAACACAATATTATATAAATTAATTAATTAACATGCACAATATTATAATACTGTGTATTCTTAATAATGTGGCATTTCCATTGCCCCCAATTAAAATTTTGGCTAACGTCCAAGGTTCAAGGAATCCCTACTTCTTTCGCAGTTCTAACTATTTATTTGCATCATTTTATTATCAAGAATAATGTAACGAATAGATATTATAGGTTAAGTTTATTTATAGGAACCCGGATATCAGACTGCTAAATGTTGAAATATTACAAAACAAACTAAACAACTGAGTGATAATTGAATACTTCCGTTCAATTGCCTGCAAAATAATGTATTTCAAAATTTGCAGATGTGGTGATTTGTTGTTTTAGGAATAATTGGACATTGTTGGTAATTTGTACCAAATAAAATTTCGGCTTCGTTGTTGTTTTCTGCGTCCGAGAAATTATTAATTAGAAACAATAAAAATTATTTGACTAACCATCACGCTGTTTCCGCGGAGGGATTGGCAGAGATAATAGACCGCCACACAATTATGTCTCGGTACTAGCTCCTTGCTTCATTAAGATTTAGTTTTTTTTTTTGGTAAAATTAGTTCACATATTTTAAAAAGTTATTTGATAAAGTGGGCCTCACCGGGTGCTTAACCAGTTCATTCCCGTTTACCCCATTTCACAATTTAATAAAATTCGATAAAAATATAATATGAAATAAAATAAAATACAAATAATAAAGGTGGTAATGAAAAAAAATCGGCAAATGTCATGAAATAAAGTACGGTCGTATATTATAATGAAGCGTGAACTGTAATCGTTTTGTGTATCGTGTAAACAATTAAAATTATGGTTGTATATAATGAAACGTGTATTGTAATGGTGTTGTGCATTATGTTTTATTTTTTAAAGTTATCATTTTCTTTCTGTAATATTGCCATTACATTCATGCACCATCTCGTGCATACTCCTGTTATTTATTCTTGACATGACCCGATAAAAGAATTTGATTCACTCAGTAGTGCCATGACTTCCTCGAGCGTCTCCTACTTCTACTACCATTTTTCCTGGTCCCCTTTCTCCGTTCATCCGCTCCACAGATCCAAACCATCTAGGCGTACGTTTCATAATCTTGTTCACTATATTCACATCAGCCTTGAACTCTTTTAGGATCTTCGCAGTTGAAACACGGTTATACATGGTTTTACCACACATACGCCTCAGGGATTACTAAAAAAATGATTTAAGGCGAATTTTAATGCTAAATCACAATTTTAAATTAATCTTAACTGAGAATCTGTTTACATTATGAATACAAAAAATTTGGATAAATTAAAGCTTTTCCTTATATTTCCATACAAGTTTTATTTATTTATTTTTTAAGCGTAAACCACAAAAATGTATTTTTTCATTAGAAATATATGAATGCATATAAGAAACAACTTTTTTATTAAATACCATTTTATGGCTAAAATTATCTGTGACAGTTTCCGTTGATTAACCTTTTTTCATTCTTATAAAATTATTCACAAAATAAATAAAAATTATATTTTTGAATGTAGCTATTACTTTGTGGTTATCCATTATAGAAAAATGAAACAATACAACTTTGTATAAACCACTAATAATAATTTCAACATTATTAACTAACAACGGCTCCAGCCCCTACCATAATAAAACATTGTTCGAAACTGTCAAATTAGTATAAGCTTTCCCTGAGGAAGGAACGTTTGTTCCGAAACCGGTCGGATTTGCAAATTATATAAGTGGTTTATACAAAGTTGTATTGTTTCATTTTTCTAAATAAAAATTACTTTTCGCGTAAAATCGCGAACTCTTTGATTTTCCTCGTGATTTTTATACCTATATTCGTAGCGTTATAAGGCACACTAAGAATGTATTTTTGGCTGGCGGCTTCCTCTCAAATATTATATAAGGTGCAATCTGCTAGCTTCTTTGCACTGGATGCCAAGAATTCAGCAAATAAACACGTAACTATTGATACATACAATGCCTATAATATTTTCAAACTTGACTTATTCAATTTTCCTTCGAAACAGATACTCTAACTATTGATACATACAATGCCTATAATATTTGCCAACTTGACTTATTCAATTTTCCTTCGAAACAGATACTCTTTCAATCATGTCTCGTCAAATAAACAAACACAAGTCAATATTACATGTATTCAGTAATGGGTAAAAATAGTACGCGTGATGGCGCAAAATGAACATTTATACATTTGGATTAACGAGCTGACTAACTTGGTGTTTGCACCGACCGAAATAGACGCGTTTTGATAGTAGTTACAGAGATTGCCTAGCTCTCCTAGCTTATAGTATTTGATATTACGAGTATTATGAATACAGTAGCTAAGTCAATTAACGAGCTGACTAACTTGGTGTTTGCACCGACCGAAATAGACGCGTTTTGATAGTAGTTACAGAGATTGCCTAGCTCTCCTAGCTTATAGTATTTGATATTACGAGTATTATGAATACAGTAGCTAAGTCAATTAACGAGCTGACTAACTTGGTGTTTGCACCGACCGAAATAGACGCGTTTTGATAGTAGTTACAGAGATTGCCTAGCTCTCCTAGCTTATAGTATTTGATATTACGAGTATTATGAATACAGTAGCTAAGTCAATTAACGAGCTGACTAACTTGGTGTTTGCACCGACCGAAATAGACGCGTTTTGATAGTAGTTACAGAGATTGCCTAGCTCTCCTAGCTTATAGTATTTGATATTACGAGTATTATGAATACAGTAGCTAAGTCAATTAACGAGCTGACTAACTTGGTGTTTGCACCGACCGAAATAGACGCGTTTTGATAGTAGTTACAGAGATTGCCTAGCTCTCCTAGCTTATAGTATTTGATATTACGAGTATTATGAATACAGTAGCTAAGTCAATTAACGAGCTGACTAACTTGGTGTTTGCACCGACCGAAATAGACGCGTTTTGATAGTAGTTACAGAGATTGCCTAGCTCTCCTAGCTTATAGTATTTGATATTACGAGTATTATGAATACAGTAGCTAAGTCAATTAACGAGCTGACTAACTTGGTGTTTGCACCGACCGAAATAGACGCGTTTTGATAGTAGTTACAGAGATTGCCTAGCTCTCCTAGCTTATAGTATTTGATATTACGAGTATTATGAATACAGTAGCTAAGTCAATTAACGAGCTGACTAACTTGGTGTTTGCACCGACCGAAATAGACGCGTTTTGATAGTAGTTACAGAGATTGCCTAGCTCTCCTAGCTTATAGTATTTGATATTACGAGTATTATGAATACAGTAGCTAAGTCAATTAACGAGCTGACTAACTTGGTGTTTGCACCGACCGAAATAGACGCGTTTTGATAGTAGTTACAGAGATTGCCTAGCTCTCCTAGCTTATAGTATTTGATATTACGAGTATTATGAATACAGTAGCTAAGTCAATTAACGAGCTGACTAACTTGGTGTTTGCACCGACCGAAATAGACGCGTTTTGATAGTAGTTACAGAGATTGCCTAGCTCTCCTAGCTTATAGTATTTGATATTACGAGTATTATGAATACAGTAGCTAAGTCAATTAACGAGCTGACTAACTTGGTGTTTGCACCGACCGAAATAGACGCGTTTTGATAGTAGTTACAGAGATTGCCTAGCTCTCCTAGCTTATAGTATTTGATATTACGAGTATTATGAATACAGTAGCTAAGTCAATTAACGAGCTGACTAACTTGGTGTTTGCACCGACCGAAATAGACGCGTTTTGATAGTAGTTACAGAGATTGCCTAGCTCTCCTAGCTTATAGTATTTGATATTACGAGTATTATGAATACAGTAGCTAAGTCAATTAGTTGAAAATATAAATTTATAAGTAAAGTTATTGTTTTAATCGGGCGAATTGAAGCTTTTCACCTTGGAAAATTCATATTATTTTGTTTTGGAGAGTTTTATTTCACATGTACATTTGTGACTTAATTTGTATTTATCTGGTAACGGTTTTGACACATCACACAAATTTTTAGTTAGTTTTAAGATTGCCAGTGAATGACACAGATGAGTCGAAACAGGTCGCAGGTCTTTGCCGCTAAGTCCTGCGGGCGGTTTATTGGTTTGGCTTTGCCAATTTTGAGTGTTGGTGACCATTTTATAAATTCCAAAAATAATTTATTAATTTCCAAAAACAGCCGGTTCCTCGGATCCGCTGAGATCCAGTGACAGCTAGTCACCGGGACAAAGTAAACGCGACAGGCGATGACGTCATACATAACATATAGCCCTGTGGTATTATTATTCACAACTACCAGTTACAAAAAATCATATTATCGTCAATCTATCCATATCCGGAATCACGCTGGCTGGCGCCATCTTTTGGCATTGCTTTAATTCACGTACGAAAATGGTTTTGCGTAAGGCGCGGCGTCAGAGTTGTATTATTAGACAGATTATTTAATATCAACCGTACAGTCGTTAGGCTATTAATACTGTTTGATGGTAATGATTAAGTAACAAAAGAACATGTGAAATAAAACTCTTCAAATCAAAATGTCTAGATATTATTACATAGTTAATGCTCAAGAAATATTAAAAATTGAAACCATTTTACAAAACATAAAAGGCGGAAAAGCCTAGCAACATTACAAAGTTTTCTTATGGATGCAGGTAGGTGAATTTATGCAACGTAGGTGAATTTTCTCGATTCTATTTATACGGGATTAGTTTTCTTGGAAAAAATTGTGTACTTATCGTATCCAAGTAATAGTAAGAAAAACAGGTTACTTTGGAATTCCCCTTTGCAGGATAGATGTTAAAATGGGGATTTTCCTGCTTCATTAAATACTGGTTATTTGCACCTGCAAATGATTATGATGACGAACTACAATATAATTGTTGAAAGTACATCACTACTTTATGTTCGCTGCATAAAATGCTAACGAATACAACTCATGAAACAAGGTTGGTGTACACGATAGTAGCCGAGTTGTAGAGTGCGTCAGATCCCTACCCAGGGGGCTCTACATACAATCTAGATGTGCCATATAGAATTATTGTTTGTTATAAACATTCATATCAACAGACGAAAGTCTAGATAGAAACATATGGCGCTATGAGACGTGGCACGAGTTGATGGAATTTGATG
The DNA here is from genome assembly GCA_929108145.2 of Limnephilus rhombicus. Classification (NCBI taxonomy): domain Eukaryota; kingdom Metazoa; phylum Arthropoda; class Insecta; order Trichoptera; family Limnephilidae; genus Limnephilus; species Limnephilus rhombicus. The sequence continues at coordinate 56,015,939 of OV815276.1, forward strand.
CATGCCGAGTTAAAATAAAAGCCGGCCCGACCAGCTGACAACAGGCCCGCCCAGCTGCTGACTGAATAAATGCCTATGATCTAATTCAGAGAAGATCAATATTTTTCTCAAGAAAAATGAAAAAAAATATTATTCACCTGCAGCGGTTTATCAGTGCGAAAAAAGATCAGCCGTGCTTACAAAGTTGGTTAAGTAATTACTAGGACCTGGATTCGCCATCGCAAAGCAGGGGCTCTGCTTTGCGATCTAAGAAAAAATGTATATAGAACCCAAATAACCTCAAATTTAATCTTAACCTTAAAAATTAGAATATTTTTCCACACGTTCCAAGTAAAACCTAATAGATAAATAAAGTTTAGATGGGAACGAATTGAGATCTGATCTCACGTTGATAACTACTAATTTATTAAAACCCGTTATGCTCAGTGAAAGGAGTTCGGGAACTACATAAAACATTTAAGGAAAGTTTTTTTTTACTGAAAAGAAAATTGGTTTATTATGAAATTGAAGGCGTTTCATCTTGAGATGCCACGAATATTCGGCTACTATTCGCTACTCGGCCTAATCGGCTACTTTTTTACCATTCGGCCGAATACCGAATATCAAATCATGAAAAAAAATAACAATAAATAAAATATTACGAACATTTTTTTTTATTTCTACGAAAAATAGCATATTTAATACTTCAAATCTATCAGTCTTAAGTTATGATTTATGATGAATGAAAACATTTTTTTCAGAATTTGTTGATAGGAAACGATTGGGTTTCTCCTCATAAATTATACCTACTTCCGAAAATAGCCGCTCACTATATACACTGCTACCGGGACATGATAAAAAATATCTTAGCAAATTCTGCTAGGCAGACTGGGATACTGTTTTGTGTTTGCTGACCGATCTGTATGAACAGTTTTCACGTAAAAATCAATTTCATTTGCGAAATGTAACTAATTAATATTTTCATGAAAACTGTTTGCGAAAATGTACTAAGTGTCGCCGAATATTCGGCCGTCGAATGTTCGGCGCTTCGGCCGAAAGGCTAGCCGTATACTCGGTATTCAGCAAAATCACTATTCGTGGCATCTGTAGTTAGGGAACGTACCCATACCACGTGACACGTTTAGGGGGGGGGGTTTTCAAAATGTCACGCTTGGTACAAATGAGCGGCGGCGGGCTTAGATTTTTGGTCACCGGGGGGGGGGTGGGTTAAAAATAGCAAAAAGTTGGTCACGTAGTATGGGTACGTTCCCTTACAACCATTCATCTTACTATTTTAGAATTCGGAGTTTAGATACTCAGAATCAAAATGGAAACTTTGCTTGAAACGCCTTTAACCGTGTTTAGTGACCAAATCAGAACAGCGAGGTACGTACACTGGCTCCAGACAGCTGGGTGCAGTCGAGACGCCATGTAGTGTTCACATTATTGTCTTATATAAGATTAAATTAAACTGATGGAGACACACTGGCTTCCCTAGCCTCGCCAAAAGCATTCGGCGAAAGCTAAAAACAATCGAGCCAGAAAATAGAATACATACATTTTATTTATATTTGTATGACAAGCATTTATACACATAGTATGAAACCCAGTCAAAATAGAAATTACGCATAGTATAATAAACAAGTGAACCGCGACATAGAACTTACTATTGTAATGTCAGCACAGATATCGTTTTAAGTAAGTAAGTAAGCAGTCAAGATTAACCGATAATTTTACCGTTTTACGATCAAGAAAATATCAAATTTTCAAATTCGTAGGTACCTCAAGCCAATCGAAAATATATTGGCAGATCGATCGTTCGTGAATTTTCTCTTCTGTATCTATTATACCTAATATTAATTTATTACATTTGTTTACAGATTGTTATCGAATAATAATAACACAGTACACAAGCATACAATAGGAACTGAAAAACATTAGAAATTAACGAAGAGAATGGAAGGTGCCTACAAATAAGCTAAACTCGAAAAAAGCAATGACAAATTGGACAAAAAATATATCAGTAATGCTGCGTGTAAACAGGAGAAAAAATGCGCGAACCGAACCACGAATTATGCGGTTGCTTCGTTCCTTTCCCAAGGCTTATGGTTCGGCTCTTCTGTTTATATGATTTCTGAACATGGTTTTGATGAAATACACGATTCATGCAAAATCATAGTTCTTTCTGGTTGTAATGTAGTCCAGCCCTAATGTACTCGTATGTGAAGCGATATATTAATAATAATAATAACATAGTATTTATATAGCGCAGTTTTGTGATATTTCACTTCAAGTGCGCTTAATTATAATAAACTTAAAATTAATCCTACAGTGTTCCTTACGAGTCCTTACAAAATACAAAATTGATTAAATTATGTGAAACAAAGAATATACAGTATATACAAAGCAATTTCTAAAGAACAATATTAACAAAAAGAATTCATTAAAACTAAATTATAATAAAGAATAAGAGGCAGTTTACATTTAGAAATAATAATAACAGAGTGCACATAAAACTATATTTAGGAGGTAATCGAAACCAAACAATTAACAGAAACTTGAGGAACATGGCTTATTATAGTAGATTGAAAACGAGTTAAAATTCATGAAAGGTACGATTTTTTAAATAAGTTTCTTTTTAAAGCTCTTTTGAATTCAGCCAAGTTCTGGATATTAGTAAGAGCTGAGGGAAGTTTGTTCCAAATGAGCGGGCCAGTTACACGAAAAGATCGATCATAATAAACGGCATATTCATATACAGAAGTAATTACATATTAATTCTTTTTTTTTTTTTTTTTCAGTGAATACCGCACAAGAATCTCAACTGCTCCCTCTGGAGCCAGTGAGACTATGGCATCCCCAATTGGGGTATGTTGTGAGGCTGAAGGTAGTGGTGAGGGGAAGGAGGTGAGGAAGGGGAAGGTTGGGAAGTACCAGGCTATTCAGATCTGGTCACCAAACACGGCTAAAGCCATTTTTAAGCAACGTTTCAATTCTGAATGGTGGTCTTACACCAGGGCGATACTGATAGTATCTTCCACTCTGGAACATGCCGCAAATATACTATATATTATTTTAAATGAATTAATTGTGAAATAACACAAATTAATCAAATAAAATTTATTTGCGCACGCCGGGTTCGAACCCGCGACCTCCGGATTGTGAGTCAAGGGTCTTACCCACTGGATTACTTTCTAATCCAAAGTAACAATTTTATTTTAATTAAATGTGTCAAAGTGTTATTATGTCTTGATATTGACTGCTATCTGGAATAGCTAGAAAAACAGCATAGGTATCGCAGCCAGAGTTGACAAGAATACAGAACCCTCTCACAGATGACATGCTTCCGTACAGGATGTTTCAAACTTGTTATTTTATTTGCCGTTAGAAAACTAAAGTAAAAACATTTTCGGTACATAAGTACATAAAATAAATAAATAAATAAACAAGAAGTAGAAAATTATGAACAAAAAAGTAGTGGCATTAAAAATAATCGTACACAGAGAGAAAGTTTGCTGGGTTAATAATATTATTGGTAACACTATAACTACAAATTTATTATTTATGTATTTTTAAATTATAGTAAATATATTGCTAACAACTTTGGCACATTTATTGCTTGATGAAACTGGTTTTGGCTAAAATATTGACATACTCCATGGAAATGTTTTACCTTGTGGTTGTTTTCTCTCTATCTAAGAAAAATTCTATATTTAATGTTTACTTCACAGCTGTCGCAAATAACATAAAAGTATAAACATAGTTCTCGAGGTGGTTTGTAACTGGCTCTACTAAAAACGAATTCGTATTATTATTGAAATAAATGCTTATAGTTTAGTAGTAGAATCCCCTCCGTTTATCGCACCGAGGAAAGCGGGTCAGTGTACACGCCGGTCACGTGGCCGTTTTCCATGTTTGCCAAACTGGTCAAGGAATTGTCGAAGTCAAAAGTCGCGAGAGGAAAGTCGCTTATCGAACGGCCGAAGTGTCTCGACTCCAAGACTTGCAGATACACTCCATCGTCACTCTCACACGTATATTACGTTCAATCTGGCAACTAGCAAGTTAACTATGCACCAGAAAACAGGCACTGTGCAGTGTGCACCACTTCCAGGTGACTAGACTTCGAGGTCTACAGTGCTAAACACGCGACAGACAATGCTCATTAAGTTAATTTATTGGTGGTAACTGCTAAATGTTTACCTTAAATAGATTTTGCTATATGTGTTGTGGAAATACGTTAAAATGATATTGTGTAATATGTTCTTACAAAATTTATCGTGAAAACTTGAGTTTTACGATTTTTTGTCAAAATTTTCTTCTTTCTACCGCTCTAAGTCATTATATATTAATTAGATTTATAAAAAAAAAATTCAAACAAAAAATGTACGTAATTTAGTCTTCTTCAAATTTGCCATACACATTTTTGTTGTAAAATCAACCATTGAGGAATTATTTTGAAAAAACTAAATTTTGGCACCTTCAATCCAAGATGGCGGCTCGAGCTCGACCCCCCTAAGGTCGAAAACTTTTTTTCTTTCTTTAGAGTCCCAATCTTAACAACATATATCAAAATCGCTACTACACGACCTTTTGCAAGGTAAAACTCCCCACTGACTGGGAGAGAAGTATGAGATCCTGCATCTCATACTGCAGGGAAAGATTGCCGGAAGAGAACCTCATGGCTGAAAAACCTGAGACAGTGGTTTGGCCAGTATACCGTAGAGCTGTTCCGGGCCGCAGTAAACAAAGTCCGCATAGCCAACATGACAGCCAACGTCTGTTGAACGGACAAGACACAAGAAGAAGAAGAAGGTTAGAAACATGACGTAAACGGTGTTAGAAAAAGAAAACACCACATTTTATATTTTATAAAGTTAACCGCAAAATAATTCAAATGTACACATTTATGAAACCAAAGTTTACGACCGCAATTTGAATATATTAATCTTTGGGAATTTTTTAATCATTATTTTTAGATGAAACTACAAAAAAGTGAGCTGACGATAACGTTTGTAATACATTCGCCAAAAATACGTGAGTATTTATTTATAAAAATATATATTTAGAAAAAATGAACATATATTTAGAAAAAAATGTGAGATGAGCCATTTTTAAAACATTTTATGTTTGCATTAAAAAAATTTATATTTAAAAAATTATTTATGTGAAAATATAATTTTATTGCCAAGCGGAAATATTGACCTTCCGACAAAATATACCCGAGGCCTGAGAGGTTAGAAAACAACGATTTTTAAAAATTCTGTCAATAAATGCCTACCTAAACATTTATCATCACAATAAAATGTTTATGTACAATTCAAATTAACCTAGTAACGTGGCAAAATATGTTTAAAGTGAAACAAGTTTTTATAGTACCTATAGAGTGGGTACGTACTGGCAAATTTGCAACCAAAAATATAATTTTCTTTACCGGAAATTGGAACCGACATGAAAATAAATTGAACAAATTTTCAAGAGCCTTGTTCATGTAATTAATTTGTCATGTGTTTGCATTAATGAGCGGTTTATTCGGAGATGCACCTTGCTGTTAAACAGGAACCTGATGATTGCGTTTCGTCACTATTTAGCCGCGGTACAGCTATCAGAAATCAGTCACCAGGTTCATTATCAAGTTTAATATATCGTTACTTGTCAGAAAGGAAGAAATAAAAAACAAAGCAAGTTTAACAGTGTTTCCTCCATTGTTTCTTAATGAATACGAATATCCATTATTATTATTTTACAGAGGTAGAAAATGTTTTACGTTACGGAAAAAATATGGATAAATACTTACGAAAAGATTAATACGCACGAAAGTACGATGCATGTTTTGACTTTTTCAAACTCAATTGATTTAACCATTTCCATTGACCACACTCGCTTGTTGCTTTATTTGCAATATCAATATAGTCATTAGTGCTGACGAAATATTTCTAAATACCACACACACTCTTATATTTTAAAGATATCATTGATATTTTAACAACTTCTATATTCATTGAAGAAGAAGGTAACACTAATAATCTAAAATCTAAACGAACATATTTTTTTTTTTTTTTTTTTTTTATTATTTATTGAAACATTTATTATAATTACAATTTTACAACTAAATATTTTTTTTTACAGGTTTTTTTTTTTACTACCCTTCCATTAAAAGCATTTGCTTGTGTATGGAAGGGGAGTGTACTAGTGTAGGGGAGTGTAATATGAAAGAGAACAACACAGAAAAAGATAATGGTCGCAACTGGGACTGGGAGTTGCCCATGATATGGAAAAATTATTCGAAAATAATATTGTTTATTCTAAAATTGAAAAATATGAGATTGACAATTATGACGGTTTGAAGGAAGAAGCAATGGCTGAATTGGTAAAAACGCACGTCTCGGTTAGATGAGAGGTTCTGGGTTGCAACCATTATCTTTTTATACTTTTCTGTGTCTTGTTCTCTTTCATGTTTTCGTTTAGATTATTAGAGTTATATTCTTCTTCAATGATATTGTATTACATTGATGGAAATAACCTTCAAAAGTTATAAAAAGAGAGTTACTTGTTCTTATAAAAAACTGAACTTCTAAATTCGCTCGATAGCTCTGAAATTTTGATAAGAAAGGCATAAATAAGAACAAATTAATATTTCAAACGTGTATGATTTGCCTATACGTCTGAAGCAGATTTTCATGATTTCTCATCCTCACAAAGATTATTGTCAATAGATACGAAATGTACAATTTGATCAGAGATTGTTGCGATGCAGTAGTGATTGTACATACTGAAAAGGCCAGTTCGTTTCACATCAATGACACCTACCCACTTGTCTCCAGGTATTAATGAAATATCAAACGGCTAAGAAGTCTCATTTTTCTAAAATCGTTAGTTCCTGCCAGCTTATAAATACATCACGGTTGAACGATCAAGGCAAGGTTTTTCAAGCAACTCTAATACAATTTCATACATAACATTAAAAGAAATATAACAGGTAAGAATGAGCTCAAAAGAACCACTGCATATTAGTTTCGAAATCAAATATATGGAAAACATGTCTTCAAAGTATACCGTACCATACCAAACCTCGTGGGGTGAGGTTTGTCTAGGTCGTATACCTATTTACATATTGAACATATTTATTTATATATTACTTCGCATACTTAAATAGTAAGTATAGGTACTCAGTACACAAACAAAGGTGCATTACTAATTAAAATCACATAAATAATATTCATTTTACCAATTATTCATATACGGCGCCATAGTGCCTTCGAAATGTAAAACGGCTGTCAAAACTAGATGTAATCAAATGTGTATTATTTTACGTTTAGTCTTTGTTTTCTCAAAACGCTTGAACACTCATAATAATGTCAGGAACAAATTATTCACTTTGTGATTTAACCTTTGTAACTTATCTGAAGTGACCTGCCAGGTAATTTGTTTTTGATGTTAGTACATAAATGGATCTTAAAAAGTAATATTAAGATTTTTCGCAGAAACGGCGCTATACAAAGAATCCAATTACATATTAACATTATTTTCTTACTAGGCATAGATAAATAATACCTCCAGAGATGACACAAAACTCTGTATCTAAGAATCTAAAATTTACACGGATATGAACTTACATCGTGTAAATGTAATATTTTATCACATTACGAGTATAATATCATCATCACTATAAAACAATTTGTCGGAATTTTCCATTTTCATTTATGGTAGAGAATATGTAGTTATCCATAAAACGATAATTGAAAACAATAACATCGTAACGACACGGCAGTACAAATCAAATCTACAGTGGGGTCTCCTGTGAACGAAAACACAAACATTTACTTACACATTTCCAATGTTTATAGCAATGTTTAAGTATCGGCCACAAGCAGCGTTAAGAGCGCGATCACTTATCTGTTGAACCTAGAGCGCGTATGTGTTGTACCGACACACTACACTATAAAATATTTCTTCCAAAGGGGCGGTCAGTTGAATTAAGGAGCTGCCGCGAAATATCATTTCTTTGTACTGGATCTGTCAACTTGACAGCAGTCATCCGCATGTTTACGCAGCGCCGTAATTAAAATGACCCCCCTGACTTTTTGTATATCGCGTGAGCAGCTGGTTACGGCGTATGAGCTTACCGCGAAGAGTTCCAAGCGCATCATCTGCTTAGGTGTGGCAGGTCTGTATGGGATTATATGACGAGCGATGTTGTGCGTGCGATGATCTTTTGTCTTTTATAGTTGTGTGTGCCACCTACATTAAGCAAACGTTTGTGTTTTCGGTCGCAGGAGACCCCGCTTATCGCGAACATAACTATATATAATAAATAATAATATATTATGAATATTTAATACTTATTACAAATTACAATCGAAGATGATGTTAGCTTGACGGTTGTGCCTACTCACGATCCAATTTGCACAACCCCAACAAGCTGTCCTGCAAGCAGTTTTGCAAATAGGATTGCGAATAGAGCTTTTATTTCGACTGTATACACATTATGCGACTTGACATTATGTTCTACTAGCGCAAATCCGTGAAAAATTACGGGATATTATAATTATCGAGGGTGTTGTGAAGCTGAAAGTACTTATGACATTTTTTTGCCTCACGATTCATGCCTTTTTTTAAATACAAATACTGTCAATTTTCTTTATAAGTTTATTTTTTGTTGATTTTTTTTTTAACTAACCCTTTTCCTTCCCAGAACTCTCCTCTCCTTCCTTTCCCTCAAAACCCCTCCACACAGCATCCCCACAGATGACATAGGCCCTGAGGGAAATTATTTTCCTCAGGGCCTCCTGTGTGGAGCTCATGTAAAAAAAAAAGAGACCATTAGTAATTTAACTTTCGAATGTACGAACGCCTTTATTAATAAGGAACTCCAGTGAAAAATATTATGGCTTTAAAAAAATATGTCCATATAGACCAATAAACGCTGATTCTGAATATATAAGTTTTATTTCATAATATTAAAAAGTGAAGTAAAAAGTAAGAGAAAAAATATTAAAAAGTGCATTTTTAAACCTCTCGTCTAAACACACTGTAAAGTTGGTATTACTGAATGGTTAGTGCTGACGTCACGCGTCACCAGTCATTGAATTGAAATCTTTGATTATGTAGGTATGACATAAGCCATCAGTATTAACAACATTTCATGTTATTCGTTATTTCATACTGTTTATAGAGATTTAGTTGTTGTGTTCATTGAAACAATATTTAAGCCTAAATAATTCAGTATCAAAAATAGAGGTATCTCTATTAGTTTATCTCCATTATTCAAAATATTGAAAAACTACTGCACAAAAAAAATAGTAATGCTACTTCTAGGGAGAATGCTTCGAATAACGCTATTCAAAATGGCGGTACTTGATCAGCTGATTGCCCAATCCTATAGTCATTTTTCAGGAGTGATGACGTCACACAATTTACCGTACATACGGTGGTCTTAGGGGGATCTTAAAAAATTAAAACTTTGCAATTATTTTAACTATTAAAACTAACTCTAAAAATAAAAATTAAAATGCAGTTATTTAAGTTAGAAGGTTCATTAAAAAAAAGATTCATTAAAAATTAAAATGCAGTTATTTAAGTTAGAAGATTCATTAAAAAAAATTAAAAAATTGGACTGGAGTTCTCTATTCTAGTTATTTACCATGGTTACCTATTGCAAATAACCCTTGAAAAATCGCGAAATCTGAATTTACTTTTCAAGATTTATCTAAGAAATTTAAACGAGTTCATTGAACGAGATTCTTAAATTAGTATGTTTGATGAGAGTGGGTTCAAAGCAAACACCTAGACACACAGACATATTAAGGTTATGCACTACCAAGCAATGTAAAATCGTGTGAATTTGGTTTGAAAATTAAATCGCTTACAAAATTTTAGATGCTTATATTAAATGCTGTTATTAGAACATACAAAGGCCTTTGAAATAATCAGGCATTTTTTAATTAATCTTTTTATACTTAAGCCCAGGAAAACATATGTATCAGGCCCATAAAAACTGCTTTAAATTTCAAAATCTCCGACTTACAGACCCCTTTTCGGTATGGTTATATTGTATAATGTCGAAAAGTAAATTCTTTAGAAGATGATCGTCAAACATTAAAAATTTTTGCTTCGCAAATAAAATAAAACGCTTTTTGGTCATATTTTTTTAGTGAATAAATCAAAACAGGCCGCTGGTGTTAAACGTGAATTTAAACCTCATCTACATAAGGAGTGTCATGGTACTTCCACACCAAAGCCAACCTTCCAACTCCGAACTTAGTTTGGAGTTGGAAGGTTGGCCGATCGTGTGGTGGCTGCGGCCAACCCTCCAACCCCGAATTCCGAACCCAAAATGGCGGACATTGAACAGCTGTAGCTACGCTGTATCTTATGTCCATTGCCTATAATTATTCCGCACGTATAATTATATACTTATGTACACGACATGTTTTCAATCAATTGTTATACTACTCTCCGTAATAATACTGTCATTTTAATAGAACGCGGCCGCGCGTCTTGATCGCCTGCCGTTCGCAGACTGATGTGTGGACAGCTGCGGCAGGCTGGTTCGTGTGAGTTGGCCGTCGGGATCGCCTCGAGGGCGATCCCGGGCCAACTCGAACTCCAACCTTCCAACTCGAACTTCCAACGCACGAACACCCCTCCACACGATCGTCCAAACGTTTGAAGTTGGAACGTTGGCCGCTGTGTGGGCTTACCATTATCTATTATTAGCGGCCTGATCTAGAACTTTACACGGCATAGTGGATCACCTTAAATAATTTTCACTCTTATCCAAGATAGATTGAATTTGCACAAACTCGGATCACGGATTCCAAAAGATAACAAAGATCAAACGATCTGAGCATTTCCATCCGTGGCTCCGCGGTGTACCCGAGACCCGAGACCCGAGTCTCAAAGCGATTCAACTCACACGAGCAACAGCAATATGGCCGTGTCAGCCGTGTGACCATATCCGGGATGCAGCGTTATTTTATTGTAATGATCTCCATCAACGGAAGTCTGTCTCATGATGATTTTAAAATGGCGCGCTTCCCGCATCACAATGGCGGAAAAACAAGACATTTACGCGACATTAATCGTCTTCGCCAAAGGCATATAAGGCTCTGCTATATTAAATTGTGTGATAGCATATCTAAATCTTTATAGTGTATAATATAAAATATTAGCTGAAGTCGCCGGCGATGCCCGGGCTTTACACAGAGTTTTCGGAATCAAAAGTAGACAGTGACTCTCCTGTGTATACAAATCAAATCCACACCGCCCGCTTGCCAGACATTCCGAGTATATTATATATTTCAACCAATTTACACAAAACAAATTATATACTTAAACCTTCCTCATGAATTACTCTATCTTTTTGTGAAAACCGCATGAAAATCCGTTAAGTAGTTTTTGAGTTTATCGCGAACAAATAGACAGACAGATGCGGCGGAGAACTTTAATTTATAATATGTAGAGATGTAGATATATTTATTATACACGGTTGAGTTTACGCAGTTTATGGCATTATTGCTATTATTGCTAACAGCTAACCACCAACCAACAAATTAATATTTGTACAGAGCCCTTGGGGTGATTTGTCACAAAAAAGGCGCTATATAAATTATCCGATAATTATTATCAAAAAATACAAGTGTGTAGTTCACACGCGGTAGAAACGAAACCTTCAGAAAACTTAAGTAGACAAGAGGGGAGGCTACAGTCTTTGTTTTGTTGCAGCACAGCATAAAAAGGAGACCGATTATTCTATCTCATTCTCTCGCAGGCTAAATCCTATAGATTTTTATTTTTTTATTTAGTAACTATATAATATTTTTTACATTTTTATATGAAACATGTTAGTTAGATGTATATATAAAATATATTCGTAGTCCTCCTCACTAGGAGATCCTGTGCTGAGGGGGACTATGCTTTGGATAAGTTTTTCAGCGACTTCTATGGTTTAACTTCATTGGATAAGGTTTTCCAGAAACTTCTATGATGTTTTAAGTATACTAGTAAGTTCATTTTCCGATAGATTCTTCAGCCAACATTTAATGTCCTTAATGTAGCTATTTTTTATTTTTATTTGTTTGATACTAAGTGGGAGTTTGTTATATAACTTTACTGCTAAAAATGCAGAACTTCTTTGACCAAATGAAGAGTTACACTTTGGTATATTAAGTATGTCTGTTTGTTTAGCTCTGGTTTTATGAGCGTATGAGGTGTCTGCCTCTGAATCATTTTTGTGGTGATGTACTAGAATGTTTTTGGCATAGATTTTCTGTATGCTTGGAACATCAAACTGTTTAAAAATTTCTGCTGTTGACGTCCTTATGGGGACCTTTAGAATGGTCTTTATAATGCAATTCTGAGTTATCTTAAGTTGTTTTAAGTGATTAGATGCTGCTGAGCCCCATCCTATTACTCCATATTCCAATCGAGAGTGGCATAAAGCATAATATACTCTCTTTAGATCCCTCATCGACAAGATGTTTCTTAATTTTTTGAAGAAGTAGATGAGTTTTGTTAGCTTTTTTGAGGTAAGATAAAGTGTGAATTCCACTGTAGATTTTCATCAATTTCAATCCCAAGATGTTTCTTAATTTTTTGAAGAAGTAGATGAGTTTTGTTAGCTTTTTTGAGGTAAGATAATGTGTGAATTCCACTGTAGATTTTCATCAATTTCAATCCCAAGATATTTAATACTTTTGGTTTGGGTTATAGACGGGCAGGAACATTGTGGAAAAGTATTTTGACATTCATGTAATTTGAGGGTATGCACATTCATTGGTTGTCCTCTTTTGTTTTTGGAGAAAGTTAGATATTCAGTTTTACTAACATTTAATGTAAGGGAGTTTACTTTTAGCCAGTTTTGAAGTACAGCCAGGCCATGATGTATGTGATTGTCTCTTTTTCGATTTATCGAGTTTCAAATCACAACGGTGCTGAAGAAGTTTTCAATTCAATAAAAAAGACGAAACACATAATAACCATAAAGTTCGAGTACACTTAAGTAATTGCAAATAAAGGAAAAAAAATCAAACAGAGAAATTAAATTAATGATAATTTGTAGAGCTGAAACGGATAGTTGTTTGACCGGATACCGGATATCCGGCGAGCTGCAAGGACGGATATCCGGCGGCCGGATATTCAGTGAAAAAAGATCGCCTATTTGGCAATATTTCGACATAAACAGTGAAAATAATAAGTTTACGTTTGCTGTTTGTTTGTTGTGCCGGTTTCAAATTTCTCGTGGTGGTGAAGGGAAAAAGGCAGGTACGTGTAGGTTATTTTTTGTTTACAGTTAAATTAATACATTTTTATTAGTTGAATAAAATAAGAATTAATATGGCTTTTTTGTAACTTTTTCGACTTTAAATAAAAGTCGTCATAATTATAAGCCATTTTATTGATATTTACCTCACAAAGATTAATGTATTGCATTTTATTATAGGAAATTGTCGTAGTTTTTGAATATCCGGTATCCGGCCGGATATTGAGTTACTATCCGGTATCCGGCCGGATAGTAAATTTAGGCCGGATACCGGATAGTTACCGGATATCCGTTTAATCTCTAATAATTTGTGATGTGGTAAAAATCGATTAAAGGTGGTGGGTGTATCACAGCCAAAGTTGAGTCGAGCATGGTTTCACAAAATAAAATTTCAGTAACTTTGAAAAGAACACAGTGAAATAAAACTTTCGAATATTCAAATTCGACCAAAGTATACAGTAGTAGTTGTCCCTTTTTTGCTATAAACAATAAGTAGGTTTAAGCAAGACAAAGGGTTGTTTCTCGGTGACGTTTCGCAACAACACCAAACTTGTATTCATATTTCATATGCACCAATATACGCAATCCAAATGTGTTGATCGCCTCAACTGTACGCCTCTGTGCCTATATTTAAATAATTGAATTTTAAGTAAATGCAAAACACGATATTTGCAATTGGTTATTGCATATTTTTTATCGCTATAATACTGCGGCTTGCATCTAAAAGGGCCAATGTCAGTTTTCGATACATTTTTTTTGCTACTTCGCCCCGAAATTGGGTAATCTTCAGAATTATAAAAGAATCGAAAAAGAGGATTTTTCGATTTTCTTTCATGTTACACTAAAAAGTCGTTTTTCTTAATTAAAAGCTGTAAAGGTCATATAATAGAAAGAAATATTCTACACTGAAATTTGAAAAAAATGACATCTAATGAAGTCCTTCTGAAACGAGAGTTTTTGGCTGTTAGTTTTTTGTAAACTTACGAATGCCACCTAATAAAAATAAGGTCTCCAAGGTGCTGCGGTCGTGAGGAATAATTTTACGCGCGATCCGGCAACACTGCGTGTAGTCTGGTTTTCCCACGCGAAATCCCCACTGCGCTGCACTCTTCGCTTAGTCTCGGCATGGCAGCCGTTCGCGATGGAGCTTTCACTTGTCGCCAGGTGTGAATTACGCTCTGTAATCCGTTTTTTGTGTGCAAAGAATGATTCCTGATATCAGTAAGACCACAACAAGATTTTGACAAAACATTTAGGTTACCACAAGATCGACGCAAGATGGGTCCCAAAAATGCTCACCGAAGATCACAAACAACAACGGGTTGAAGCTGCTTGTATTTTAATGTAGCGGATACATCGACATACAGAAAAACGTTGTAGTTTCGTTTTTATTAGTACGTTATCTATCTATATTATTTTATATACTATAACATTTTACTAAAAGATCTCTACTACTAAGATAACCCCCTGGAGCCTCTGACGCCAAAAATTGAAGACATTAAATTATGAAATACTCGATCGCCATGATCAGTGATTTAATTCTCGTTGCCTTCAAACATACAAAGAGTCAATCACCTTCTTCATTACCATATTATTTATGAGTGATATAATCATATTGGTTAAGCCTGACTAATTTTAATATTAACAAATAAGCTCCAGATTGATGTTATAATAATAGGAAGATTGAACAATGGACGGAACGTGTTTGAGAATAAAATAAATAATGTTTTCACAAAAACAGACGGCTGCACTGAGAACAAAATATATTACATTAATTATATTTTTTCACAGAGGAAAATACGACAGTCTATTATTATATTATTGTTAATTGTTATGAGCCATCTTCATTAAAAATAGAAATTCCTAAATGCGAAATGTATCTAAAAGTATGAAGAGAAATGTTAAAATATTTTATATTTTCAAAAGAAAGTTATACATGTACGTACTAATTGTTATATTTATTAAACTGGATGTTTCTAAATTACAAAGAATAATTATTTTTATGCATAATTAATCTGTGCAACTCCATTATTATGAACG
Source organism: Limnephilus rhombicus (assembly GCA_929108145.2). Lineage (NCBI taxonomy): Eukaryota > Metazoa > Arthropoda > Insecta > Trichoptera > Limnephilidae > Limnephilus > Limnephilus rhombicus. The sequence continues at coordinate 56,031,222 of OV815276.1, forward strand.
ATATTGAGATAATATATTATTATAAATAAAAATTTCAGATATAAGATATGGGCACAATATAAAATATATAATAGTTTTTGTTTCATTGAAAATAACTTATCGCAGCATTGTGACATTAATTAACCCTTATTACTATTACACTTTATGTCTCTTGCGTGTGGCGCGCGTTCCAATATTCATGCTGCGCCATAGAAAACATCTTGCAAACTTGGTTACCACGAGATGGGGAAACCAATGTCCCTGTCACCGAAACATTAGAAATCGGCAAATTAAAAAAAAAGTATTAATAAATCAAACGTCTTAAAAAACAATTTGTATTACTTTATTTCACAGTGGATTATTGACACTTCTTGTAAAGGGTGGAAGAACACTAGCAATATTCAAGCAATATGAAAATATGAAGAATTTAAAAAAAAACCTATCTTGTGTATTTTTTTACAATTTAATATTCTTAGAATAGATAGTTAAAAATCTTTAAATAATAATTAAAATAAACGTAGTGCGGCCCTGTGAAAATTACGGGAAAAATTATATATTTGTGAGATTTTTGAAGCTGAAAATAATTATATAATAATAATTATAATAATTATATAATACCACACACACATGCGGCGGTATCCATATGCGGGAATGGATCCCGCCGCCCCGGGAACCTTTATTGGATAACCAACACCTCTGCCATAGGTCACCCCAAGTGGTTCGCTACGTTTGGTGATTTAGCAGGGGTGCCCGGGTCATGGGTTGAGGTTTGTCCAGGTCTTGGAGGCGGATGACTAGGATACACTGAACCACAGATTCCTACCCACCCCTTAATTAAACCCTTTTCCTTCCCAGAACTCTCCTCTCCTTCCTTTCCTTAAAAAACTCCACACAGCATCCCCAAAGATGACATAGGCCCTGAGGGAAATTATTTTCCTCATGGCCTCCTGTGTGGAGCTCATGTAAAAAAAAACTTCACCTTACAAATGAAAACCGTAAATTACGCTTTCTTGAAAATGGAAAAGCGCAGACCCTTGACAAGATTAACCCCAAGAAAATTAAACAAAAAAAATACACATTTCAAACATACAATTAAAATAATTATCTGATATAAATATACATATATTATTTGCTTGTCTGAATTCTTGACACAATCTATTTAAATTTTCTAAATGACCTTAAATTCAAATCAAATCCGAGTTCATTGAACCAGAGTAACAATCACAGGCAGACCAATAAAAACCTTGACAAAAATTTCCATTTCATGAAATTGGATCTATTTACGCACGATATAATAGCATAAGTGCATCCAAGATATATTACATTAATAATGTATTAGTTATAATATATGTAACTAGTCAGTAAATCAAAAACACAAATATGCTCGTAGCATATAATCATTAGTAGAAATAGGAATTGCAATAAATGCAAGAGAATTCAGTTCCGGTAACATATAAAAGGCTGAATAAAGTGAGATTGCACAATGGCAGCTATTAGCGGTTTGTTATTTGAAACATAACATTTTTGTAAGTAGCCGGGGAGGGAAACCTACTGATACTTTTCCATACTTGACATATATCGCCGTTTCTTTTTTCTAGAAATACACATTTGATAATATTGCGTGGAGTCCATATAAGATTCGTAAGTAAGTAGGTAATCGTAAGTCTGTTGTACATAAACAACAATATTGTATGATCTTAGTTCTTGATCAACTTTTCCAGCAGCACAAACAATCATATTAAAAAAATAAACACGGCTTTTTCCGAAAACGGTCACTCGAGAGAACCTGATGGAATACACAGATTTTATATTAATTTCTATGGGTAGTAAAAATCAAATACAAAATGTCTGTAATAAATCATCAGGAATTCCACAAGGACCACATCTCGGACCTCTCTGGTTTATTTTGTATATCGGTGATACACATGCTTAAAAAAAATTTAATATTTTTTTACTGATGACACCAAGATGAAACTAAGATTAATCGCATCCTAGAAGTAATTGCAATAGGATATTAAAAGGCTTGGAATATATTATGCGAACAACAGACTGTTCCTTAACCGGAAAAAATAACACAGTATCTTTCACCAAAAGCCTTATTAATTGTTTTGTATTTAATTCGTAGTATTCCATTTACATATTTTTTAAAATATTTACACAGTATAAAGCAAAGTCGCTCCCGCTGTCTGTTTCTCTACAGATCTTTTAAACTACGCAACGGATCTTCATGTGGTTTACACCAATAGATAGAGTGATTCATGAGGAAGGTTTAGGTGTATAATTTGTCAAGGTTTTGTGTAAATTGGTTGAAATATATAATATATAAAGGGAGCGGGATGGGACAAGCAGGCGGTGTGGATTTGATACGTATGCAAATTAACGGATGGCGTTGGTTATAAAGGTTGGGTAATGGCGTTGTCAATAGACGGCGTTGAGTTTCATTAGCCACAGCAACGTGTGGCCGGGTCTGTTGGTTTATTATAATAAAAATTTAATAAAGTTATTATTAAGCCCTGAAACAGCCGTCACAATAATAATAAAAAAATAAAAGACCTGCAGGATTTAAATATGTATATTTTTTAAATTAACAGCATTAACTAAAAATATGTAGTGAAGCAAGGAACAATAATGGACTCCAGAATGTCTTTCTGCTCACATAAATTTCATCTATGAATTTTTAGGCTTCATCCTAAATTTGACCAAAAAAATAAAATAAAAAAGATGCCTAACATTTTGAAAAAATACACAAAATATTATTTATCGTCCATTCTGCGTTGATTAGCATTAAAAGTACCTAATTTATTAAACCGCTTCCTCAATAATAATTGCTCATCGGAAGCTGCATACGAACAACAAAATTAAACCGGAATAAATTTGCGATAGTAATCACACGATATCGAATTCTGCATTGTTCGACCGTGAAGGTCGCTTCAGTGGAAATAATGTACGTATAAAGTTACCAAGATACTTCAATGCATATACGTACATAAAGTTACCATTGTTACATACCTAAACAATCTATTGGGTAAAAAGATACGCCAAAAAATACTAACAACGAACTAGTCACAAGAATCTTCTCTCAGTGCGACAGGGATTGCTTCCCAAGGAATTTTTTTTTTGCAATTTTTTTTCTTATAACCTCACAAGAGGCCCTGTTTGTACCGTACAGAGGCAGGGGAACTGTGTCGCCACCCGGTTGGGCATTGTTGTGAGGCGGGTTAGGGGAGGGGCTGAAGGAAGAAATGTATTGAGAAGAGGCCCGGATTATACGAAGGAGGAAAAAAAGATGCCGGTAGCTCGTTCCACATACAAGCCGACTTACACAAAAACGCGTAGAAGCCCCCCGTTCGCGTATTTCCAAAACCTATACCGGTTCAGTCGCTTTACATTTTCAATATCAAAATTTAAATATTTAGAAATAAAATTATTAATTTATAATACCTATATCTACACATTGGAAAGATTATTTTATCTAGATTTTAGAACAATTTTTGTTTTTGCAATGTGATAAAAAATAACTAATATAGAGGTATATCATAGACATCCAAATCAATAGACCAGAATATACAGATGAGGGGTAAAACCAAACTATGGGGGGCGAAGAGAGGAAGACGAGACTGTGATTCGTTAAAAAATCAATCAGACAGTATATAGGCATCTCGGATTATAATATCACCATTTAGTTCTTAAAAGCAAAATCTGCTTTGAATGAATAGACCTTTTTACATGGGAGTGCGAATTGCTTGCCACGTTAATAACATATTTTCGAAGGCCAAATGCTCGCCCCGAAAAGATTCGCCCCCATTCACATAGCAATATTTTGTTGCCGTGTTTAGTTAAGACACTTTTACAAATGTTTCATAATTTACTTACCCCTGTAACCAGCGACGAGCACACTGGAGAACCGCCCACATTCGCTATGTCCAATAATATGTGGGTATAAATGTATAGCACAAGCTACCGTTTTCGGCGTGTTATTTCGTAAAATATATGAATGTTAGTTCCGCGCTGGTCACGACAAGAATGATGACGTCACATATTTTAGATTCAAGCTAGGTTCTCTCCCCTCCCCATGGAGCGAGCTGGCTCCAAGGTGGAGCTCTAGCCGGCTCCGTGGGGAGGGGGAAATAATACTTTTTTATCACTTAGGGCAGGTCCAGATATATTCATATGTCCGTGAGGTATATTTAAAGCGTAAATTGTCGCTACCGCGACTGAATCGGTGTAGGTTTTGAAAATACGTCCCCGTTCTCGTAATCCAGCATCAACCGTGAACGGGTGTTCGGCTCGTGTCCGTCGAGTTTCACGCACGTGTACCGGTGCACCGGGTTCAATGCCGCTATCTCCGCAGAACAAGCTCCATTAAAATATTTGTGGAACAGACTCTGAATATCCACACTGCGCTGTGCTTGAGAGATTAACAGCGAGGCAATTAACAACGTGTCAATCAGACGAACCGCTATCAATTGCACAGAATCAAGTAGGTTCATCAAGTATTGTGGGGCTCCAGCCCAGAGTTGTCTGCCGTATTCAATTGTCTAGCTTACTTGAGATTTGTGTAACGTTACATCTGATCACTATTGAAGAATCTGCTAGCCCTATACAAAACGCTGCCATAAGCAAAGCATCCAAAATAACTAAATGTGCTGACATATGAAAATAATAAATAAAATATTATATAACTAACATGGGCGAAACAGGGAACGAAAGCAAGTGTGTTTGCACAAGTTTTTTTTAAATATGTAAACATAATAATGAATTTGTCAGAGTCGGTAGTTGTTGGTATGTTTGCCTTTCTGGTATTAAACTTCAACAAGGTTAATTGCCAGGTGATTTGGAAAAATTCTAAATTAATGTGTTTATACGGCATTGTTTGAATTTTAAGTCATATTTTTCGTGCAATTTGTAACGACGTACAACATTTTTTGGATACAGAAAATAGGTAAATGTGTTGGGAGGTATTTAGGCACTTTTTAATAGAAAATTTTACTGACTTGAAAGACTAAGCATTAGTCCACAGATTAATTTGACACTAACGATAAAAGAATTCGATTGCAAAGGGAAATTACCAACAACAAAAAAATTTTATAGCACCTGACAGCCATTTAAATGTTTTATAATATTAGTACAGAAAATTTTACATAATTTGTTTTCTTTTAATAAGAGAATTAACCATTGAATACTATATTAGCGACTCTCAAACGAAAATTAAGGCGGTACACAACCCTACAATTTTTGTTTGCTCAAAACTTACATTTTAATCATTTCCGGCGAATTTGTAACTATAATAACTTTTTTATTTCCATGCCGCACAAAGAATGCGAGTTATTTATTTTTTAGATTAATAAAAACAGTACCTTACCATTAATATATTTTACGTACAACGATTTTAAAACTTTATAACCCGTTTTTCTACTATAAAGTTAGCGGTAAGCACCAGCTTTTATTTTTCTAGACGATGAATTAATAACTTCGGGAGGACAACATGGAAACACATTTTAAATATTTGTAACACGTTCTTCAGAATTAATTAAAATTAACGCGGCAGAAAGGTCGAATCTCCAGGCCTGCTAGGGTGAATTCGACCGTACGTTCGTGCAATACGCCGTGCTGCAGCGTTTATTTGTTTACACGCATTCTTCACTTACGTCGTTAAGATTCCCACGTTATTTTCTTCTTCTTCTTTTCTTTGATACGGCAAATTCGACAGTTGGTCTGTTCAATACACGGGTCGAGAGTCGCAATTTATATACACGGGAATATATTTAGTTATATTGTCGTCTTAACAGAAAAATCAGAAAAAGATTCGGTCGCATCTAAGAAATAAACACAGGACATTAAGCCTTAGAGCCCCGGCATGACCACGGTTCCTAGATGCGTCAGATTTTTTTCTAATTTTTCGGTTTCAAATTTTCGTTTGAGAGTTGCTAAAATTGTTCTCAATGATTAAATACTATAGTTTTCATAATGTAATGTCATGATAGTTGCAGATACTCTAAATATCAACCTGGTGAAAGACAATAGCCTTGTTTAGTAGAGACCAGATCTTAATAGCCGGGTACTTCTCAAATTTCCTCCTCTCCATTTCCCTCGCTTCTCCACACACAACCTACCCCAAATGGGGGTGCCATAGTTCCACTGCTTCTGGAGCAGTTGGAATTCTTGTGTGTTACCTATCCATATAAAATTAAAATTAAAAACATATATATTTTTATAATGCAATCAATGGATCCCTTTCTGCTTTCCCACCAGATAATTATCGTCGATACATAAATATTTGTTTATTTCCTACTACCGCGCGTTTGATATGATTTGCGGCACGTTCCAAAGTGGAAGATACTCTCAGTATCGCCCTGGTGTAAGACCACCATTCAGAATTGAAACGTTGCTTGAAATGGCTTTAGCCGTATTTGGTGACCAAATCCGAATAGCCAGGTACCTCCCCACCTTCCTCTTCCCTATATCCTTCCCCTCCCCACTACCTTCAGCTTCACAACATACCCCAATTGGGGATGCCATAGTCCCACTGGCTCCAGACGGGAGCAGTTGGGACCCTTGTGCGGTATTCATGTAAAAAAAAAGTCATAATCCGTACATCCGTAGGGTAAGGTTTGTCCAAATCTTGGCGGGCGATGCGTCTGCTGATCTGCTGCGTGGTGAGCAGGTCTTTTATTAGGAGTCAGAATTTCTCGACCCATCGCCTTGCACCGCAGTGAGAGGGATGGATTCATTCGTCCATCACTCCTGGACACACTGACTCCCAGATTTCTACCCACCCCTCGTATCCTTTTCCTTCCCAGAACTTCCTCTTCTTCCTTTCTTAAAAAAGACCCTCAACACAGCATCCCCTAAGATGACATAGGCTCTGAGGGAAATTATTTTCCAATAAAACATGTTTTGATATTTTTAGATTTAAAATTGCAAAATATGTGACGTCACACTACGGGGGATGGTGTCTCACAAATGTGACGATGTGTGACATGGACGGCAGGGGGGGTAAAAAAATCATGAAATTCGTGTGACGTAATTTATTGATGGCCCCTGATGCATATTTTGTCACACAGAATGTAATTAATGAACGAAGATTGGGAGATATTATCTTCTGCTGAATCAAGGATCTAACCTTAGCCCATATAATAAATAGCCACACTGCCCGGACAATAGTGGCGTGCGACCACCTCAGTATTAATCGCTCGCAAATTAAAATGCAACAACCTTTGTTGGCCGAGATATGATCGTGTGAAAATACATGAAAATAATTAACATCACCTGGGAAGCCGAGATCAGAGAAAGTTAAATAAACAATGCAAATAATTGAAAGTTTTCTCGTCAAAACGATTGCTTATTATGTATTCCGTCAGAAATAATGAATATTGCACAATGAAATACAGTCGTAATACTCTATCTTGAAAATACTCATCTTCGCAATAATGATGATAATTTACAGTATTCATTTATTTTTATAATACGTGCATATCGAAATATGCGGAAAGTACATGTAATGCGGTATGTAAATTGCGCATAGACAGACATGAATAATTGTATGCAGTCATTGATAATAAAATAGAACTTAGGTACTTACTAAATGAAGTCTCGACTAAGAGGCAGGAAATACACATAACAAAATAATAATAATAATCTAAAATTAAGTTATTTATCTTCAACTTTCCTTCCGTAAAGCCTCGATGAGATTGAGCGAGTTTACAAGCTACTAGCCGGTGAATGCACTATCTTCTAGTAAACTTGCTCAGTGATATCGTATTACTAGCTAACTAGCAGATTGTGAACAACCTACGAAAAAAGTTGAAAGGGGGTCAACTTTGCTCGCTACCCGCTAGCGTGTACGGCGGATGGCAAGATGGCGGCCCTCGAACAGCTGATTTCGTAACTGTCAAACTACTGCTTGATCTGGATTATCTGTTAAAAGTAACCGGCAAATAACTATTAGCGGTGGGCTAACTGCGAATATCTTAGTTTTCTACAAAATGTCGACAGAATTAGTTCGCGCGGGAGTCGTTATTTTAGCTCAGCTTTTCGCTGGCTAGTTCGCTACTGAGCAAGTGGAACGTTTTATGTGTCATCATCACAATCGCACTCGCCGATATGCCCGCTTTTAAACTTACCGGCTAGTAGCTTGTAAACTCGTTCAATGTAATCGAGGCTTTAGATTATAAGAATTTGAGACTTTGTGAAAAAAATGCTATTTACTCTTATTAAAAAGTGATAATATATAAAAATAAATGGGCTGTGAAAGAGTTAAGATTTGATGAAGTGTAGTGTATGTGAATATTTACGCAGTTTCAATGTCTATCAACAGATTCGTCAGTGTAGGTAGTTATATGTGTTTATATTAGTTTTAATGTGTCTCAACAGAGGTTAGTAAACTTGTACTAAATGAGAGAGACAACTGTCGCCCATTCGCGTCTATATACCCAAACGGTTACGAGGATATCCGATTATATCCGATCGACGGGTGGGCACCTTCAGTGACCATTTCTCCTGCCACAGATATACTCAGAGCATCCTTTAGAAAGTCCAGTTAAATATTCATTGTAAATAAGACGATGATAAACACGATTCATCTGAAAAACCGAAGTATCATTGAAACTCTCAATCATCCGAGTTGAATTGCTCATCAGAAAAAACAACAGTACACCACCATAACTATAAAAAATGAGACAAAAATAATAGTCAGAAGTTTACGGTTTTAGATTGACAGAATATAACTTATAACAAAAGAATGCTTGCTTTATCAGAGCTTGCTTTATAAGCAGAACATCCAGGAGTACCTACAAATTATTTTTATTTTTCCTCGCAGAGAAACAAAATCAAAGTGATATTAATAATTCCAATCAATACGATAAAAATTTCCGAAATCCAGGAATTCTAATGGATAAGAATAATTTTTAGTATCAAATGAAAGTAGGTGCGTTCTTGTTGTTTGTGTTTCACAAAACACGTGAATGCCACGCTTCACGAGACATGTTCAGTGTTTCTCCTTCGCCGCATGTACCAGGGGTTGTGAATATTCAGTTTCGTCAAAAGGGTTGTAATATTTGTACATTTATTTTGCATTACCTCCACACAGGAGGCCCTGAGGAAAATAATTTCTATGTCATCAATCAAAAATCAAAATATTTATCATGTTACTACATTTATGTGTTTAATTTTGGTCATTAAAAACTAGTGTCCGACCGAAACAGGACTTTTCACCGAAACCGAATCTTCGGTGTCTGTCTCAGAGATGTTCAAAATCAATTGTGTACTGTTATTTGGCTTATTTTTTACACTTATTCAGATTATACTTATACTAATCTGTTGTGGATACGGGAAAGATCCTTTACGGCATCAGCTGTCAAATTTGTGTGATTTTCCATGACTTTCAATTACCTTTTCAATGGGTGTCGTGGGACGATGACAGCTGCCGCCAATTTAACTTTTTAAGAGTTTTGTGAAGTCGAATTACAATTGGAAGGATGCTGTTTACAAGAAAGACAATCTGATCAACTCTAGTTGTAATATCTATAACTTCACTTATTCAGCACTTCTGATCGGGGTGTTATCTTTATAAAATCTATAGTTGCTTTCTCATTCAATTCTCAGTAAAGCCACAAGTTAGTTTGTAATTGAACAGCTCTGTGTTGTATGCCGTATCTACTTGACCGACTCTGAATGGTATTCCGCAGGGACTCGTTCGCGGGACAGGTTGATCTAGAAAACACCTTTCACCTTCGATAATAAATATTCACACCAAGTGCCGGCCAGTGCTAGTGCTAACAATTGCACCAGACCGGCGGTATTTACTGTTCACCCATTCGGTACGAATGTTTTTAATTACACCTTGATGATAACCAATTAGTATTACTGTTTGCGTTAGAGATTGCTTTGTAATAAATAATAGTGAGGGGCATACTTGAGATTTCAAATTTTTACATCGAAAGGATCGATTATTCAGAAAAATTATTTTAATTTTAAAACAAACTATTATAATATCTGTCGCACGATTAATGTGGACCCAAACAACACACGCTAAAGTGCACCCGCATAATATAATCCCGACAGTGGTAGCTTTGGGAAACGTCACTGAGAAACAGCATTTTTCCTAGTTATTGTTACTAGCGAAAAACGGACAGCAAGTACCTACCTATACATGGTTAGAATTTGAATATTCCTTGAGGGGTTATATACAATTAGAATTTTTTTTTAATTTCATTTTTGTAATTTACATATATTTAAGTAGGTACACACACAGAAAATTTCAAGTCAATCCGGCGATTATTTTCGAAGTTACAGGCATATTTGTTTTAATTTTTTTTCTCTATGTTAAGTGCTTTTGAAACTTTAAACCCGTTTTTCTCAAAACTGTGTTTTTAGAGTCGGTAAACAAGATTTCTCGGAGTTTTTTTTCAACGAGTAGTAGAAACGACCCGTTCTCATGTGACAAATGTCAACTGTGTATTAGTTGGGCGCGCGTTTGGCGTGTTTCCCGACTGTGCACCGGTGCCGAAGGAATCAATGACGCCAGTTCTTCGGAGCGTCTTCACCATCATCACCACTGAAAGACCGGTAGAATAAGTTTAGCATTCCCACCCGACGCGCCTGTAATCTAAAGATCGCAATATGTTGAATTTGAATATTTTTTTATTCATTATACAAATATTTTCGGAATTAAGTAACTCGAAAAGATTTGAATCTCTGTTTTAAATTAATTTGATAATAATAAATTGACAATGTTTCCTGAGACAGTCTTATAGCCATTTATGTAAAGTTTATCAAAATAAACTAATTTAACAAATCGGATCTATGAGCTTGTTTTCACGGTAATATAACATTTCCAGATATATACATGACGTATGAGGAGTACCTTATATCACAGCATCCAGACTGACAGATTAGACAGATGGGTAGGTACGTAGGTAATGAATGAACACAATGATTAACAGATTCCCCAGTGCCGATGTTTAGCGCGTGTAACGTATTTTGTATAATTGTACAACCTACTTGAAGTTAGGTACCTACATTGATTTTCTGTGAATGGCCAAGTGATGAAATTAAATAGAGAGAAGAACAAGAGAGAGATGATTGATAATATATTCTCAATAAAGAGGTCAGTCCATTCAACGAAGCGACCTCCGTCTTTAGTATAAATTATATCGTAAATGGTTTATAAATATAATACGATGTACATGCATTATATACAGGCGGGCAAAAAGTTCCTTTCCGATTTATAACTGTAAGTTTAAACGAAGTTATAAAACCAACAAAAAAATAAAAAAAATTCTTTCATTCATTTTTTTTACTTTGAATGTGAAAAATGGCGGCGAAATAATTAAAAATATATAGGTACTTATTTAAAAAAAAAATTTAAAATATTGTTACTTTAAAAATAATGTGACCATTTTCGTTCGCTTTGCGTTGAGGTATTGTTCTGTATTATGATATCCTAATTTTATCTAAAATTAATATAATAATACCAAAAGAAAAACTCACAAATAAAATTATTAATTTTCCCAATTTATTTTAATGGTACTTTTGCATTTTCTGTATAAAGATTGGTTCCGCGACTTTTCATCCCGCGACAAAATATCACCCGACATAATATCCCCCGACAAAATATCCCCCGACAAAATATCCCCCGACAAAATATCCCCCGACAAAATATACTATCTATCCTAACCTAACAAACCTTTCGGCGCCAAATTTAAAATTTAAATCGAAACTGTAGGGTCCTTTCTCTGTCTCCTTCCTTCCTTGTCGGGTGATGTTTTGTCATATTTTGTCCTTCGAGTGATATTTTGTCGCGGGATGAAAACGCGCGGTATCGTATACATTAGCGATTTGAAAATTATATAAATATGTTGACTGGCGTTCGTGTTACTAAAAATAACAACATTCCTTTATTGGAATATGATTTAGGTATGATGAATGTTAGATCTAGATACTATACATACCGCCCTGAAATATCGCCATTCTAAATACAAAAGTTGCTTCAAATGGCTTTAACCGTGATTAGTGATTAGGTACTGATTAGTGACCAGATCTAAATAGCCAGGTACTTCCCAAACTTCCTCCCACCATCTTCTTTCCTTCCTCTATATGCCCAATTGGGAACGCCGTAGTCCCATAGAGCGGAAAATGGTACTCTTATGCGGTATGAGATATTGTTATTAATTATTAATAACAATAGTTATGTTTATCCCAGAAGTATGCAGGGGTACTTCAATGCAATATAAACCGTAAATGACAAAAATAAGAAAAAAGAAGAAAAAAACAATATACGTACATTCCTAATGATAAGAAAAACAGGCAGATAGATTTTTTTTTAAAATCAACCCTTTAATAAAAACAAAGTTTTACCACAATGCATCTATTTTCAAATTTCGGGCTATCTCTTGGGCCAACTAGTAGCCAATTCCGGAGAAATGCGTGTGTGTGCGTGAGTGGCACAAAAGTTGACATAAACAATGTGTCTCTCTGCCGAATTTCAGATCGATCGGATGTCGGGAAGTGGGTTAATTTCCATTTCCAAGATTTGCATTCATTCAAGGAAACAAAACCAAAATTCAAATGATGACTTTAAAAAGGATGTGCAAGAGTATCTAAGTAGGTACCAACACATATGTATTTAGGAAGAAAATACAATTCAACTTTTTTTATGTCATGAAACCGGACCAAAGAATAAAACGTTTATATGTGAAGCAGGATAGGGCAGGTTAAGGGTTCTGAGTTCTGATGATTGGGATGTATGTGACAGGGTTCCAACTGCATTACATACAATCGCATCCGTCCTTAGAGCGGTTCCCACAGAACTACAGATCGCACGGCAGATGCAACTTTGCAGGGCAAAAACAGCGGATGCACTCACGACAAGTCAACCAACAGAAGTGGGAGCAACACCAGACGCCAAACACGTGCGCCAAGGAACCCGGATGAGATCCTGTTTTATATACACGTGGACATGTGACACCACTCATGCGTCCCATTACTTAAAGCCGGAGAGATTATGACACCTCCAATTAAAGAAAGAAATCTTATTGCTGAAGGGTGGGGATAAACACGAAGAAAGAAACCGAAAGTTAAAAATACATATTCAATGAAAAGACATCCATATTTTTTACTTTGGAGATTAATGATTTTTCTGATTGAAATAACATTTCAATGGCGTTGCAGTTCCTCGGTCGGCGGAAAAGTAAAAAGAAACAATATTGTATCTAGGTATGCCAATATAGGCAACGTGACGTCTGTTTGTCTATTCACTTGACTTTTTTCACCTGTCGTTTATTTTGGCATCCATTGTTTTGTATTTGAGTGAAAATGGGATGGATAGGTAATAAAAGGAATCAAAGATAGAAGATAGAAATCAGGTATTGTGTAAGAGGAACAGATGTGATTCTTATAGTTTTGACTTATATTGATTTTAGAAGATGTGTAGTATGTAGTGATTGTCCTACAAAACCAAATAAAACCCAGACTGCTGTCCAGAAACACCAAGATATTAGTGTACAAAATACCTACTTATCAGACCATATCTCACATACGCAGCACAGACTTGGGTACTAACTAAGGGGAATGAGCGAGCACTGGACGTTTTTGAAAGGAAAATTTTGAGGCGTATCTTCGGACAAGTTTTAGAAAATGGATTTTAAATAAATAAATATTAAATTAAATAAATGTTTATTCCAGTATGCGGGGAGGAGAGTGCAATCCCACACATTCCATAAGGGTATAATATACACATACATACACAAAATATTTGAAAGGAAAAAAATAAAAAGAAGGTGGATATGAATGTACACGAAACAAAAAAAAAGATAATAAGCTAAACAGTAGTAAAAGGAAAACAAAAGAAATATTTTTTTTTGACGCAGACGTTATAACAACGATCTGTATACTCCGTTTAAGGATCTAAACGTCACAAAATTTATAAAACTGGGAATACTTCGGTGGCTGGGTCATGTAGAGAGAATGACCGAGCATCAAGCACCAATTCCCTGCTGAACTCAAGACCGATAGGGCGAAGGAGCCTGGGAAGACCAAGATTAAGATGGAGCGACAACGTCCTCAATGATGTATCTACCTTGGAGCTTCTAAACAGGAGAGAGCTGGCCCAAAACCGAGATGAGTGGAGGAGGAGACTTGGGGAGGAGACCCACCAGGAGTTAGAGCCTAGAGTGATAATGATGATGTAGTATGTAGTGTGGGTGAGGACGTGCGTTATATCAAAACTTTGCTTGAAAATAGCATTGGCCATGTTTGGTGAACTTCCCAATGTTTCTCTTCTTCATTTTCTTTCCTCCCCCACCTCCAATTCCAACATAACCGAAAAGGGGATGTTGTAGTTCCACTGGCTTCGGATCGTTGGACTATTATGCGGTGTACATAATGTTCACTACAATTAAAACACTACCATCTGAGGATCTGAGACAGTCCATTCCAAAGACTGTTAAGTCAAAGGGATGATGAATGTGGAGTGATGATGGGTAGAGCCTCAAGGAATCTCTAGTTACTTGAGCAGGGAAAGACCCCATATATTCGAAGGTTAAAAATGTTTCTGGAGGTAGGTAAGTAGGTTTGCGAGTTGAGATTTTGAAGCATACAAGAATGAAGAACACTTTCGAAGCATATTTTAATGTATTTTGACAATATATTGTGTATTGTGATGGACATAGAAAGCCGTAATCGTGTGAGGTATTCAGAAATATGATCTCATACTTTATTTCCGCTGTATTCATTATACTTACATACTTCCTCAGCGAACTTTTTATTTGCATGCTGCATGCAAAATTGACTAGGTATGCATGATTAAAACGCATTTATATTTCTGATCACGTATGGCGTGTTCTGTTTTAAAGGTTCCACCTACCAAAAATATTGCAATTCTTTACCTGCATCTACTTTCTCCTTTCTTTAAAACACCCCGTATGCTAACCGCATTCAACACTTTTATGTTTTCTGTAGAAACAAAATATTTTACTCCTTGCGTAGGTAAGTAAATTAGAAATGGCCTGCAAAAGCGGACCTGATATGAACGCAAGTTTCAAATAATCTTATCTTAATATATAAAACAAAGTCGGGTTAGTTACACCATTTATAACTCAAGAACGGCTGGACCGATTTTCATGATCTTTGATTTGTTGGATTTGTCACCGTCCCGAATAGCAGAATAGCTATTAAAACATCGGAAAAATTCACGAAAAAAAATTATGAAAAAAATTCTTTTCCCCATACATTTTGTATGGAACGAATTCTCATCTTTTGAAAGAGCTGCAGCAATATTGTGATAAGTATAATATTGAATAGTGAGTGGATTCCAAAAATTCAAAAACGTCAAATGTTTTTCTTTTGTTCTTTAACATATTGTAATGCTGCCCCTCTTTCTTACACACTAAATGTCAACAGTCAAAAATGAGACAAACGGTGAAGGTATGTCTGCACCCCTCCAAAGGAAAAATACAATAATTATAATGAATCTCCCTCACACGTAGAAAATGAAACACAATTCCCGTAAGTGGAAAAATAATAAAATCACAAAAAACGTAAGTCCGTACACAACTCCATCTCTGATACTGACAAAAAACAAAACACGGACAGTTGGGCATCTATAATTGCTTCATTGTGTGATTTTTAAATTAATACAAAAAACTTAATTTAATTTAGCGATTTATTGTTGATTCTGAGGCGGTACGAAGTTCTCCGGGTCAGCTAGTAAAGAATAAAAATAAGCGTCCGGAAAAATAATACATACGGAGGCGTCTACTAATATCTACAGGAATTCCAAAAACTGAAAAAATCGGACTAATATCCATGACAACCAAAGTCGTACGAATATCTACAGCTCAAACTGCTCGACTAATATCTATGAGAACCGAAGTGATGACGAATATCTACAGCACCGGCAGAGGTATATACGTGAAATCTCATTTTACCCCCCCCCCCCCCCCCCCCACCCCTCGTGATATTTCGTGATTTTTTCCGAACCCCCCCCCCCCTTTCAAGCCTCACGTGATTAATGGACGACCCCTATGTATGTATGTAAAAATCCCTAATATCGGACTATTGGACACATTTAGCTGAATATTAAGGATTTGGGTTTTTGTTTTAACATGTTTCTTTGTTTCGAGTGCTTCTAAATTATTTAGTCTGTTACCATGACCATTTCTATGTCAGTTAGGTTAGGTTAGGTTAGGTTGGGTTGTGGTGCCGTGATTTCGAAATAAATAAATATCTTTGTATTATGACCGTTAACAGCAAAATACGTAATATTATGCAAAAACTTCATGTACTTTACACGTTTAAGCCTTTACGTAATTAGTAATTACGTAATTGAAGTAATTTATGCTTTTCCGTACAACCTTTTGCTCAGCTGCCCTCTGTAGATATTAGTCCAACCTACGCTCTGTAGATATTAGTTCAACCTACGCTCTGTAGATATTGGTTAACACTGGGACCGTCATAGATATTCGTCCGACCTTAGCTCTGGAGATATTAGTCAACACTCTGAAGTTCGTAGATATTAGTCCAACATATGAGCTGTAGATATTCGTCCGACATACAGGCTGTAGATATTAGTATCTGGAGTCATATATACCTATTATCTACTGGTAGACAGGTATTTTATCGCTCGTATGGATTTGAAAAGATAGGTATAGGGATATCGCATAGGTACAGTTCCAATTTCAAAAATACCGACAGTGAAGACGTAGACTTTGAGGCACCGAAGGAATTAAATCAGAAATACAATAACCCGAAAAATGTACAGTACGTTTGACGAAACAAGTCATTCTTTAGCATGGTTTTCAAATGAGAATCTTAGAAAGCGAGTCAAGGCAGTTAGTACGTTAGTAGTGGTAAGCAGGTAACCTGATGTGTTGGACAGGTGTCATTATTCCGGTTCGTTCTGCAATGCTGAATGTGAGGTCATTCAGTGATCAGTGTGATCATGATGTCATTAAAACACGAGAATCTTAATGTGATGCCCCAGGCCCGAAATCTAGATCAAAAATGGATCTGTAGGGTTTCTAGAAATTCCAGAAAAAATAGTATCACCTTCGTTGGGTTGATTCGCCGGTTATTTACAAACAAAACTCACTAACGAAAGCCCAAACGCGGATCTTATACCTAGGTAGGTCGCGCAATTTGAGTAGATCCAAACAGCACAAATACCTACCGAATCGGTATTGTGTGTATTCGTGCAAATTGTGTTCGCTTTTTAACAAGAAAAGGAAAAACGGCATTTGAAACTATTCGAAAAGTTTGTAAAAACTTTCGCAAAGTTTAAGTGTGCTATTTTTGTTAATTATGAAGGTTTTTAGAAAAAAAACTGAAAATGGAAAGTTTTGTCTTCTTAAAAGGACTACCTACTTTTAATTTTCTTTTCTGGATAACAAATATGAAACGTGCTATATGCAGGCAAAGAATATGTAGTACCTACATACTGAGTTCGACCCCTCCATGTGATGGATAGGTAGGTTGCTGGAACGTTGTAAACATTTAAAAAATAATTCCCTACAGGGCCTATGTCATCTTTGGGTATGCTGTGTGGAGGGCAGGGCCGGATTAAGACTACTTGATGCCCTAAGCAATCCACGGCTGTTGGCCCCCCTATCCATAAGTAAACTATTATCGGTCTTTAAAAAACGTATAGATCATTACGTACCTTAAAATATGTATGAAGGGCGAAAGAGATACTTGGAGTGGGTAGGTACCTATTACAAACAATAAAAACCAAAGCGTTTTTTTAATCAATTATTGAAATGCGGAAAATAGTGTTTTTAGCATATCTGAGTATCTGACTCTACATATAATATTGATAAAGCATCGAGCCTTTCCTGAATCATCGTCGTTCTTTTTTATTATTTTCAATTTCGAAAAAAATCGTTCCGCTGTGCAGTTTGACATCATCAGGCTTAAAAATATACGCAGGGCTGTTTCCACATTAGGGACCGCTCATTAAATTTTATCATCGTGTGTTATTTTGTACAAATTGTGCGCGAGTTTGATGTGAACTTGTGCGAGGCAAATCACTGGAACTTATTTTTTATGACATATGAATGAAACTGTTGAATTTCGATTCCTAAATCGGTATTAAGGTCTTGTGGATAACCTATGTGTTACTAAATTTCTACAATGCTGAAGTTTGATCGGGACACATAATTGTATCGACATCCTATTTTAGTCCGGAATGAGAATTTGTCTGCTATTTCTTTGTACCTATATCTTTCCCCTTCTTCGCATTTAATTTATCAATGACGCCATAAAAACTCATGATTTTAAATTGTAGGTACCTACCTACCTACTCTCGGAATGAGACTTTATTTTGGTGCTCTTTCTGATGCACCCCAAGACGTGATGCCCTAAGCAATTGCTTAATTTGTAATCCGGCACTGGTGGAGGGCTTTTTAAGAAAGGAAGGAGTGACACAAAACTGCGATATATATATACAAATATAACGTTATTATTATTATAGGAAGCTATGGGAAGGAAAAGGGTGTGAGGAGCGGGCAAGAATCTGGGGGTCAACGTGTCCAGGAGTGACGGAATTACAAATTCATCCCTCCCACTGCGGCGCAAGGCGATATTCCGAGAGAGAGAACGGCTGGAGAAGTCAAAGGGACTCTTCAATCATTCTCTCTCGATCCGGCCTGCAACGCAGCTGGTGGGCAGACGCATCCTCCTCCAAGACCCGGACAAACCTCACTACATGAACCCGGGCACCCCTGCTAAGTCACCAAACGTAGCGAACCACTTGGGTGACCTATGGCAGAAGTGTTGGTTATCCAATAAATGGTTCTCGGGGCGGCGGTACCCATACCCGCCACCCAAATTAAAAATTCATTAATTCATGTTAATTTTGGTCAAATCCGTATGCGTAATATCCTATTATAACAGAAATGTTCAATATGGCCTGCCTATGAATGGAAAGGTAGGTACCTACATACCTACATTATTATAATAAATAAAATATTCAGAAACTTCTTATTAATTTAGAGTGGCTTTTATTTATGAATGGTACCTACGTAGTTCAAAAATGTTTAAAACCATACAGGCGTAATTTTCGCCTACGCAAACCTTGAAGGACAATGATCAAATAATCCCAATTCTCCAATGAAAATATAGTTCTGCTACGGATTATATATTACATATTACTTCCACTATACAAATAATTTCTCTAACTATAGGTACACGTGTGCGCTTTGACACTTTAGAAACTTCGACTCACAGTCCGAAAATAGTTTTCTAAATCAAAACAAAACGGTTCGAAAGGAAACACCATGTGTCGTTGCTCGCCTACAAACTTGCATAACTATACACAGGTAAATAAGTAGGTGACAAATCTCAGGTAACTTCTCGGGAAAGACGATAGAAAGAGATAATAAAACAAAGGAACATACCTTGAAAGCAACAAAAAGACTGGCAGAGATTAAAACAAGAAAATCCCAACGGGTGCGACGAGGCGTATTCATTTTGTTTTAAAATATTCACAACACGATTACACAGCAGACATGTCAACTACAACTAGTAGCAAAAACTTTCAAAACATTTTATAAACTTATAAAATATACTATTTATTTGCACAGAACAATAAACACACTCGGAAATTAATTTAATATCACATATATTATTCAAAGAATAATACGTTGCACTGTCTTTTAGCAATCAATTGTTTTAAAACTTTCATTTCTGACGATCGAGTCGATCACTCCCCATCGAAACCGGCCATAATTCTCGACTGAAGAACGGAATTCCACGACAGTTCCAAATTGGAACTGCGAACAAACTCGCACGAAAAGTTTTGCGCCGCTATCTTCACGCCATATGGCCTCTAATGTTGCCAAGCGTAAATTGTTAATAATGTAAAGCAAAACACTCCACTCACGAGAAGAATATGTTATACAAATTGTAAATATTTTTACTGAATAAAAAAAAATCATTTCGTACTAAATAACAAAACGTAATATGTTGACTAATTGTTTCGTCTCTATTTTCGAAATACCTTCAGGCAGTTCGTTCAAAAAGGAAAAAATAATATTTCAATAAATCAAAAAAGAAAAAACATAAATTTATTTCTTTATTCTCTTTAAAAGTCAAGATTAATTTATGCCATCTGTCTAATAGGCCACTTGCAACACACATTTTTTTTTTAATTTCCGGTTTAGGCAAATATTCTAAGACATTAGGGTCGTCCATTAATCACGTGATGTTTTTTAGCAACTTTTTAACCCTCCCCCCCGTGGTGATATGTGGTGAGGTTTTAGACTAACCCCCCCCCCCCCCCCCCCAAAATCACGTGTATTTTTTGGGTACAAAGTATTTTAAATTTTCAGAATATTATCACGATAAATAAATACACGTGATATCTCATTTTACCCCCCCCCCCCCTGGTAATATTTCGTGATTTTTTCCGAACCCCCCCCCCTTTCGAGCCTCACGTGATTAATGGACGACCCCTTATGTATTTTTTTTTTAATCGTATTTTTAAAACCTTGGTGATTTTTTGAAAATTTCAATTCGAAAAATTGGACCATTTTTAATAAACCGGAAAGACGGGACATAATTTTATAGGTGCGATAAAACGATAATTACATAGCCGAAAATCATTTTTTTTTTAAAAGAACGTTTTCCACACGAATGACACAGGATAATAACGAGGCATACCAAAAATATTAAATCTCATAAATATTTTTTTCCTTGATCCATCTTATTGATCATAAATCATTATAATGTTCAACGTCTATATTACTAAATCAAATGTAATATACTTACTCCTAATGGAAATTATAATAATAATAAGAATATTATACAATTTGATTTTGTTAAAATCCGCACCATTATCATTAAACCTCTAAAACACGCACGTACAACGTAAAATATACGGGGTTCTCTTCATAACATCTGTCAAAAAATCTAACCAAATGATACGTTCGCAGAGAACAAACAATAAATCTGGTGAACGTTTATGTCAAATTCAAAATCAAAGTGATGCCATATAAAAAAAATAAATCAGTGTGGAATTTTATAAAATTAATAAAAAAAAAAAAACTGTACATTTCTAAAAAATTTTACTAACATTTTCGTAATCTTAGTAAAAAAATCTATCCAAACGATTTTTTCCAAGTCGTTATGAAGTCCATGCAAGTGGCCTATTATATTACATATTTACTTCAGCGTATTTTAAGTCGCCGCTACCCGCATTTCTACCGATTTCTTACATATCTCTCTTAAACATTTGAAGTTTTTATTTTTTACGATCATATTTGGACGCGTTCCACGCCGAAACGGAAATTATATAAAATTCCCTCGATAGAAAAAAATCGCAAAGTATGCTCTGAAAATTATTATAAACACGTTTGTTGCAGCTGTTTTACAAGTTATATTTGTGAAAAAATTCACATTGTTTCTAAATGATTCTTTAGATGCATTCCACGAGATTATTGCTCTATTTTAAACGAGTGGTGTTTAATTAAACATTTTCACAATTTTCGCATCGATTTTAACGCTTTAAATAGTAGCGCGCTCCTCTAACATTCGTAATTACATATCTCTCCATCTTATTCTTTTTGAGCGTGGATGCGGCGCCTTAACTTCAATAGGCGATTTTACGTGATGGTTGAAGAAAAAAAGAATAACAACTTTTCCGGAATTCAAACTTTTTTCCCATACTAAAAGACATATCTATTAAAAATCCTTTGATTATATAATGTCATCAAAGTAAAAATCCTTAGTATGTGGTGCAAACTGATTTGATAAATTTGCTGTGAGCTTGTTGGTCGTGATTGCGGCAACGTTGCATGGTTGTGATTGGCTCGTATCCACGGAAATTCACGTTTACAATATGCTACAAAATCATATTATGTTTTACCAAATTCCAAAAGTACTACACTAAAATAACGGAAAAAAATCGGTTTAGGGGCGGCGTTCCTAGATAATAGAACTAGTTATTTTTATACTAATCATGGGCCGGAAAATCCGAATCTGAAAGAATTAGGCGTCGGAAAGCAATATTAACTGAATTACACGACTTTAAAATTTTCTATACACACACAGAAAAACAAGCCATTTTGAACGTATTCTGACACTACAAGTCATAGAAAAACAAGAAAGATGTTACACCACATAAAATTAAGTGTTGCCATTAAGCAATAATATCAATAACGTAAAACTTTCCTATATGAATCAATGTGAATAGATAACAGCAGAAAAACATACCTTATAAATCGACCAAGTCTTCTTCGTCCGTTGTATCCTTGTCAAACTCGCTTGTCTCGAAGGGTTCCTGTCGGATACGCGGGTCATGTAAGAGCCCAGCTATGTTTTTCCAGAAAGGAATGTCCAAAAAAATGTGCCGGCAGTGTTACCAACTCTCAAGTTTTCAAGTAGTTTAGCGGCTACGCTAGGTTTGTGTAACATGGTTTGTGCCCCTTTATACCGCCTGCTCGCGTCAAGGCAAGAAAACATCCCAGTTTTCAAGTAGTTTAGCGGCTACGCTGGGTTTGTGTAACATGGTTTGTGATAGAAAAGAAAGTGCCCCCTTCATAGCGCCTACTCGCGTCAAGGCAAGAAAACCTCCCAGTTTTCAAGTAGTTTAGCGGCTACGCTAGGTTTATGTCACATGGTTTAAAGTGAGTAAAATTTGTAAAAAATAATTACTTAAATTAGTTTTTGATATTATTGCTTAATGGCAACACTTAATTTTATGTGGTGTAACATCTTTCTTGTTTTTCTATGACTTGTAGTGTCAGAATACTGAGAATACGTTCAAAATGGCTTGTTTTCCTGTGTGTGTATAGAAAATTTTAAAGTCGTGTAATTCGGTTAATATTGCTTTCCGACGCCTAATTCTTTCAGATTCGGATTTTCCGGCCCATAGTTAGTATAAAAATAACTAGTTTTATTATCTAAGAACGCCGCCCCTAAACCGAACTTTACCCAAAATAACAATTGAAGGCACACTTTTAACGATAAAATTATTTTGACTAATAAAACACTTAACTGAACTCTTGCGTTTAGAAAAACACGAGCGTTTGGCAAATTTCGATTATTCCATATTTCATATTCCCGGCGCGCGGCGTCAGCATTTCCATCAACGAGCCCGTAGACGTAATTAATGTTCACCCGTTCTTCGATGGTAAAGCCAGGCATTGTCATAATAATTCAATAACAAAATTTCGCACAAATGAAACACAATTTTAACAGTTAAGTAAGTCTACGACTAAATAAACAAAATGTAAAGTTACTACAACTAAATAAATAAAAGTATGAAGAAAACACGTATAAAAAAATATGTTCTTTTACGTAAGTCTTAATAAATACACACCAAACTAAACAAGTTTTGATTTAAAAAACCCCGTGAAAATTTCATTCATTTGATAAACGGCCGGGAATGTGCAAATATTAAAAAATGACAAAAAATTGTTCATGGAAAGTCATGTACATGGCATACATAGGGGGTTGTGGGTTGTTCATCTATTGTATTCGCCTGTTTCCGAACGAGTTTTGGAATTTTTCCAACGTATTTTAAATGTCTTGCATATATCCAATATATCTTATTTATTCTTATTCAGTATTTTAAGTTTTTAACATTTTCCTGGCCTTTTGCAGTCTTTTGCATCTTTGTGATATTGAAATTGTGACACTCAATGATCCGTCACGCCGTGTGTGTAGCGCTTTACAAATAATTTTTGTAAAGATCATATTTACATAACATTATGAAAGATTTTACGACTTTTTAGAAGTGAATAGTATGAAACCATATGAAACAGGGTTTTTGAGTGATGTTCTTGTTTAGTTCATAGCTTAAATTACGCGGGTTTTGCTTCAGTTCGAGATCTCGATTCTCGAAGTGTCAGTTTTACAATTTTACATTCATTCCAATTCATTATTCATTCGTCCGCATTCGTCTTTGTTTAATCCATGTGGTTCACTGTTTGATAATATTAATTTTTTGATATTGGTGGATCTTGTGAATAAGAATTACCGTAAAAATGGAGACTGAAAACCGGAATCCCGAAGACATATTTAATGTACTCGTTGCAACCGATTTACATTTGGGATACAATGAATTAGATCCGATCAGAGGAGAGGACAGCTTCATTACTTTTGAAGAAATTCTCCAGTTTGCTGTTGAACACAATGTTGATTTTATACTACTGGGGGGTGACTTATTCCATGACGCGAAACCATCGCCTGGCTGTTTGCTCAAATGTACAAAACTGTTCAGAAAATATTGTTTCGGGGACAAGCCTGTCGAATTCGAGATATTTTCCAATCAAAATGAAAGCTTCAAACAAACGCTTACGGGCTCAGTAAACTACGAAGATCCCAATATCAACATTTCATTTCCAGTGTTTTCTATTCATGGCAACCACGATGATCCAATCGGTAGAGGCGCTGTAAGTTCTTTAGATATTCTGTCAAACATGGGACTCGTCAATTACTTTGGCAAGTGGACCGATTACAGCCAGATTACTGTTTCCCCCATTCTGATGAAGAAAGGAAAAACACAACTGGGCTTGTACGGGTTAAGTTTTTTGAAAGATCAAAGATTGGCCCGACTCTTCCGGGAAAGCAAAGTCAAAATACTGAAATCAGATTCCGATGATGTTATATTCAACATATTCACTCTTCACCAAAACAGAGTGGACCGGGGACATCTAAACTACATTCCAGAAGAAGTGCTCCCTGATTTCATGGATCTGGTTATCTGGGGACACGAACATGACTGCCGAATTGAGCCGGAATGGAATGCAACCAAGAACTTCTTTGTTTCCCAGCCGGGTTCTCCTGTGGCTACTTCCCTCGCCCACGGGGAGGCCCTTCCCAAACATTGTGGCCTTCTTCAGATACATGAAAAAAACTTTAACATGCACAAACTAAAATTAAAAACTGTTCGTCCATTTGTGTTTGAGGTGATAGTTCTGTCTGAAGAAGAAACCTTGGATTCTTTGGCGGTGGACGCCTCAGATCAAGTTCAAGAATTTTTGAAAATGAAGGTTAACGAAGCGTTAACAAAAGCCGACGACCAAAGAAGTGGACATTCCAGTCAACCCCAATTGCCTCTCATCAGGCTCTGTGTTCTGTACGAGACGGATAACCAACAATTCAATGTCATCAGATTCGGGCAGCAGTTTTCTGACCTTGTGGCCAATCCACAAGATCTTATACTTCTCAAAAAGGAAAAGATACGCGTGAAGAACACTGAAGGCAAGAATACGATTAACAAAGAAGCCTTAGACGAGATCATCATGGGAGCAGACGTCGACGAGATAAGCGTGGAGACCCTTCTAGAGAAATATTACAAAGAACGCCCCGAGAATGAGCAGTTGAAAATGCTTTCAGTTAAATGTTTAGGAGAAGCCGTGATAAGTTTTACTCAGAAGGGGCACCCTGAAGCTTTATCGGAAGTCATCAAACTACAGAAGGATCAGTACTTGGAACACCTGATGAAATTTGACGTTCAAACGGAGGAGGAAATTCTGGAACACATCTCAGTGTTGAAGCAACAGTTTGAGGATGCCAGCGGAGACAGGCTGGCGGGGGTTAAGAAGATTCTGCAAGCTGCACCTGTCAATCCAGATTTTATAAACGTGGATGATTCTGATGTCAGCGGGGATGATGAGCCTGTCGTGTTAGTTAGCCCTCCTCCGGAGTCGGGAAGGGGCAGAGGTCGCGGCAGAGGGAGCAGGGGTGGCCGGGGGGCGAGGGGGGCCCGCGGAGCAGTTGCTGCAGCCTCTAACTCCTCCAGCAATACTTCTCTTAATGTCACCTACCAACCAACTCCCAGTAATGCCGCTGGTACTAATTGGCTGACTAATCTGAGTCAACAAAAAGCCACCCCTGCGCCCAAAGCAGCGCCTAAAAGACAAGTTAAGAAGAAACAATATTATGATGATTAATTTAATTACATTGATTGACATTGAACCACTTGAAAGTCATTTCAGTTCAATGAAGGTGCCTATTGTATTATTACTTAAAATAATATGTAATCTTCTCATTCATAGATGGCAGTAATTTAATTATTTTAAGAAAAAACCCTTTTTCATGTCCCTCAGTCATGCCATAAAATATTGAGGTGAAACTTTAAAGAATTCATAATCTTCTCTATCATAGATGGCGCTAGTTTAATTATTTTATGGAAAAACGCTTTTTATAAGTTAGCTTTAAAATATTAAGATGAATGAATTACTTAATAAATAGTTTTTTTTTCATAAAAAAACTCAATCTTTCAAGAAAGGCTAACAAATACAGTATTGGATCGGTGATTCAATCCAATATTGTATTTGTTAGTCTTTCTTGAAAGATTTGAGATTGTCTATGGACAAAACTATTTATTCATGTTAATATTGCGTGTGCGGGAGCAACAATTAATTCATCTTAATATTTTAAAGCATAACTTGTAAAAAGGGTTTTTCATAAAATAATTAAACTCACACTATCCCTGAAAGTGTAGATTATAAATATGAATACATTATAAATGGCTTACTTTTAATTTACATTTATTGGAAGAATTTTGTTACTTATATATTTCTTATAATATATTCATCATGGGATACAAACTACCCACCCCAAGGAATTACTTTCCTTGTTAAGTATGTAATAATGATAATAGAGTAAAAAAAAATTATTCATAATAATCTTACAAAGGTTTTTATTAGTTTTTATACTCGTTTTACTGTTATGCCGTGGTGATCTTTCGTACAAAACGAAATATTTTATAAAATGTTGAAAACAATAAAGAAAAATAAATTAAAACCGTTATTTTTATTTTCATTGTGACCCAAACATCAATTATAACCAAGTCAATTAGATTTACCAGTGTGGTAGATACTCTCAGTATCACCTTGACCACCATTCAGATCGATACATTGCTTGAAATTGCAATATCCAATTCAATTCAATTATTAATTCATTTTTAAAACATTACAAAATAAAATTTCAATGTGTTTTAAAATTATTTTTTTTTACATGAGCTCCACACAGGAGGCCTTGAGGAAAATAATTTCCCTCAGGGCCTGTGCCATATTTGGGGATGCTGTGTGGAGGGTTTTTTTTTAAGGAAAGGAAGGAGAGGAGAGTTCTGGGAAGGAAAAGGGTTTAAGGGGTGGGTAGGAATCTGGGGTTCAGTATGTCCTGGTCATCCGCCTCCAAGACCTAGACAAATCTCACCCCATGAACCCGGGCACCCCTGCTAAATCACCAAACGTAGCGAACCACTTGGGTGTATTAACAAATAGTATTAAGATAAAAATTTAAACAGGCAATTTATATTTCAAAGAAGCACAATCATACTAACAACAACAAACCTTGTTGTCTGAATTGTGCTTCATTGATATTAAACATATCGATATTCGAAGTGATTCTATTTAACAACAAGACCGCTCTCCCGACTGGCATAACCATTCGCAAGTTAGTTCTGCAAGCCGGGAGATAAAACAGTCGATGACGGAGATAACCATCGGGAACATAGAAACTAATGCTCTCCATGATAGTCGAGTTTTCGAACCTTCCACGAATCAGTCTGAAATGTGTTACAATGAGCGCATCCCTTCTGACCCGTAGAAGGTTCACACCAAGCATGCCCAAGAGAAAGTGGGTAGGGTAGAGCCACAGCCATACTTCCTCAGGTAAAGAAATCTCAGAAATTTCTTCTGAACCCTCTCCAACCTGAGTGAATACTTCACTTGGTGTGGGCTCCAAACCACCGACCCACTCTCAAGCCTACTCCTAACCAAAGCATTGTATAGTACTGTGAGAACCCGGGTGTCTCTGAAGTTTCTCGCAGTGCGTCGGACGAAACCCAACATTCTCAGTGAAGCTACACGTCATTATGATATGAGCATGAAAAGTTAACCTACTATCAAACAAAATACCAAGATCTTTCATAGTGGAGACACGTTTTAAATTTAGAGCCCTCATAGTATACCGGTAAAACCAGGTTCCAGGTATGATACGCTCTAGTGAAAGAAAGAAGAAAGAATGAAACATTTAGAGATAGTTTGGTTACCAGATTTGAATAGGTACAGGTACTTCTCAGCCTTCCTCTTCTTCTCCTTACCTTCAGCCACACAACATACCCCAATTGGGGAATTCCAAATGGGATCTGACAGTTGGAACCAAGGCCTACTACAGATCTACAGAAGGCAGTTCTGTAGTAGGCCTTGGTTGGAACCCTTGTGCTGTGTTCACATTTTTAAGAACGATCAAAGTTCTTCGATAATACAATTTTTTATTTTTTTATTTAAATTATGGGAATGTAGTACTCATACATAATTGCCGAAACATATAAAAGGGCAACTTCGTGTTACTCTTTACTCTGTAGGTACATTTATGCCGTTCTAAAGAAAAATTTTCGGCTTTCCGCTTGTATCTCAAAAACGGTGCGTCGCAGAGGAAAATTTTTTGCAAATAAGTAAAAGCTTATAAAATTATCTATAACTTTTATTCTTTATGTAATTTTATAAATCCCAGCCGTTTTTGAGTTACACGCTCCACAAATGTAGATATTTTCGAAAAAATCATTTTACCTCACATTTTTCATCAAATATTCCTTCATATCTCATATCGTCTAAAATATTCATCACACATCCGGTAGACATCTACCGGATCTGCCGGATCTGCCCTGATGATGGACACTGCAACGATGTCCGAAACGTTGGCTAAAGAAGGAGGTAGCGCAACACGGCATAACACCCCAAAAACAAATAACGAAAATGCTTTTGGCCGTGAAAATCTTAAAACTTAACTTAATTATCTATTTATTTTAAATTTCTTTTCGAGGTTTTAAAGAAAACCCCTAAAGGTATACTTTGAGGATATTCAGCAGTTAAAAATATTTTGTAAAATTTACGAAAAACGGTCAGAATAAGGTCGGATTTCTGATTTGGTTTTGATAAATGCTAAGCCTATGTAAATTTGAAAAATTTATAAAAAATATTTTTCATATTAAAAACTTTATGTTTATCGATTTGCGTAATAATATTATCATTATTTAAAATTAATAAAAGATTACACTTGGCCTTAAAGCCAGTTATTAAATAAAGTAGACAAAAATCATATTCCTTAAAAAATTTTAAAATGTGTTAAAAATTGAGATGCTACCGGCATCTATGGGTTGCTTGAGAAAACTCCCATGTTTAGTATTTCAAACAAATGGTGCGAAACTTGGCTAGTCGCTGAGTTTTCGGTAGATCGGTAGCAACCTGTTTTAACCACGAACAGGAGAAGTCATTTTTGTAAATACTTCCAGACGTCGGATGTATAGTCGTTAATTCTATAAATGTGTGCAGGTTTTTACATTATAAAAATGCTAGCATCTCATTATTATTGCTTCTTCCTAACGCAAGTAAAACAACTGCCGTAAAAATCGTAAAAAATATACATTTATAACATGTCCCAGTGTCCCAATATAATTAAAGACTCTTATAAATTTATATGATCCCAGGGGTGTTTGTAATTCTCGAAGAGAATTACAACAATCAAACTAATGCGAATAAGAATTTAGGTTATGTGGAAGTTAAAAGAATAGTTGGACGCCAGAGCATTTTAACTACAATGAACAAGTAATAAAGATTGAAACAAAAGGTAACCTTGACAATCTAAATAATATGTTAGGATGAAAATTAACGTTACAAATTATTCGAGACGCCATGGTGTGTCCGATTCGTCCGCCGTAGGTACGTGCTCCCTCACTGTAGGCTCGCTCAATCCAAACTGAAGCTTGCGGTTCTCTTCGTATTGGCGAACCCCCGATGCTTACCACGTACCAACATCAGGAACAAAAGGCGTTGTTGCCATTATTTAGGGACCAGCTGGTAGCTACCCGCTACAGAATGTTTTATGAAAAATGTGAGGTAAAATGATTTTTTTTTTAAATATCTACATTTGTGGAGCGTGTAACTCAAAAACGGCTGGGATTTATGAAATTACATGTAGAATAAAAGTTATAGATAATTTTATAAGCTTTTACTTATTCTCAAAGAAATTTTCCTCTGCGCCGCACCGTTTTTGAGATACAAGCGGAAAGCCAAAACTGGGACCTTCCCCCCCCCCCCCCCCCTAGCTCACCACCTAGACGTCAGGACTTTTAGTATGTTCACACCCTAAGCACCCTAAACAAGTTTCTGAAGGAATCGCTTAGGTACCTGCTCACGCACTCTACACCTCCTTTTGGAGCATTTATTGACATTTATAACGGTTTATTCACAGCAGCGCAGTTCACTGTGAGTCTTTTCTGCGTCGCGGCCCGACGTGCCACGCTCGGAAGTGTCCGTGTGGGGGGTGCTATTGTGTGTGAAACACACCAGTGTTGCCAGATGCATGGTTCTTACCCTCAGAGTAATGTATTCATGGATCATTTTTTGGATCATTTATTTAAAGTGAGTTGGGGTAAGTGACATTTTGGGGGAAGTATATCTATGCCTTCTAACTTCTTTGAATACAATATTCAAGCGCTGTCATCTATAGAGAATATGTTGTAATTAGCTAAATTCTCACTCTGACGTCTAGATGGCGCTGCTTCATAAACACGGAGAGTTGTTAGAGAGCTTCGAATTTTGGCAGTTGGTTTTAGTCAGTGTTCGAGTTGTGAGTGCTGCCTTAATTTGTCTATAACTTGACAGAAACTTGTGCTAGGAAGCTACAAATTGGTGAGTACTCTATAATTGAATTGAGGTTTGATATGTATATATTTGAATTATGAATATCTTAAAGAATTATGATTTATAAGACTAGATTTACTTCCCCCATAAAATTACGTGCTGGGGTAAGTGCTACTAAACTGTAGATCCACTTCCCCCTGATATTTTTGTATGGACCCAAATGTTACTAGTGATGTGCATACTACTTTAAAACAAATGAAACGTAAGCTTAATTAGTACCATTAGAAATATGACAAAGATTAACAAAAATGATCCATGTTTGTAAGGAAAATGGATGTAGCTTTTCTTAATTATCAATATTATAATGTTTATGAGTGGGTACATTAATATAACAATACTGTTCTTTCAATACCTTTATTATTATGTGTTATTTTTAACACATCATAAAATTATTAACCTCAACACAGGCTTGTCCTAGCGAGGTAAAATATATTGCAATGAAATTTATAAAACCTACGATGTAAACAAACATTGAATAAAATAAATAAATAAATGTATTTTACTAACGAGATTAGTTAAATATTATGACATTTCAAATATAAAGTATAAAATGAAGTAGGTAAATACCATCTTGACAAATAATATTGGTAATTTTTTGGGATTAGTGTCCATGGCTATTACGAATAATTTTTAGAAAAAAACTTTTGAATCGCCTTAATTACTATAAAAGGAAACTTTTTGCATCTCGGCTGGCGGAAAATAATGCATTTTAATTGTCAATTTCGTTAAATAAAATTTCACTTCACGAACCGGTACCACGACAGCTCGCCCGCCATTTTGTCACTGTAAACCATTCAAATCCTGGGATGTTTTTTAAAATAAAGATAATATACACAAGCCCGCTACACAAACCCTGCTTTGCCAGACAAACCATTCAAAAACGTAGGCTGTTTTTTAAAGTAAAGATAACATACACAATCCCGCTAGACAAACCCTGCTTGGTTTGTCTAGCAGGAAAAATGGCGGGCGGGCTGTCGTAGTATTGGTTCGCGAAGAGAAATTTTATTTAACGACATTGAAAATTAAAATGCATTATTTTCCGCCGGCCGTGATGCAAAAAGTTTCCTTTTATAGTGATTAAGGCGAATGTAAAGTTTTTTTCTAAAAATTATTCGTAATAGCCATGGACACTAATCCCAAAAATTTACCATAATAATCTTGAGGGTTTTTTTTTCAGAAAGTAAAATGCCCAGGAATTATGTAAGAAAGACTTTTAAGGCTACTTCTTACACGAAAGAAGAACTGTTGGAAGCAGTGGAAGAAGTAAAATTTAGATGTTGAGACAAAAGTTGGTGATTGGATACTTAAATTTATAGCAAAGAAGAGCTTCAATCATTACATGGGAAATATTTTAAAAATTGATAAATGTAAGAAGACAGTCAAATATGTACGAAGGGTTTCACATTTAACCAGAGAAAATCATAACGTATTTTCATTTCCGAAAGTTGATGATATATCCGATATTTA
Organism: Limnephilus rhombicus; assembly: GCA_929108145.2. Taxonomy (NCBI): domain Eukaryota; kingdom Metazoa; phylum Arthropoda; class Insecta; order Trichoptera; family Limnephilidae; genus Limnephilus; species Limnephilus rhombicus. Next base: position 56,063,321 of record OV815276.1, read on the forward strand.
TAACGCAGATATTGTATCTGTTTTGCCAAACCCGGGAGATGAGGAAAATTAATTTTTAAAATGTCCTTTAATGGCTTTAATATTCAATAAGAGATTTTGTATGAGATAAACTCTTACCTGTAAAACAAACGTTATTTTTTTATTTGTAATCATTTTTAAGTTGCAAACAAAAGGTTCCACAAAGGCATTTTATGGGTTATTATTTCCACATTTACATTATATCTTTCCACATTATCATTTATATTACTGTGTTTAGCCAAACCCCTTAACTGGGAGAAGAGAAGAATTCGTTTTTCGAAAATTGATTGGATTGACAACTGACATTTTTTATTCATTTTGCCATATAATATTGAAGTTAGATCCACTTACCCCGAAGGCGGGGTAAGTGGATCTATCAAGACTTTTTTTTTTAAACACTGAAAAATCAAATAAAAACAGTAAGTAGATTAACTTCTGGTGATTAAATCATTTGATTAAAGAATAGTTAAAATTCCTTGAATAAAAAATTGAATGCGATGGGATAATGCTGTGACCTGGCTGTGACATATGGGATTTGGGAGGAATGCAGATCCCGCCAATGTGGGGGATTTTAATAAAAATGCACTTTGTAGATGAGAAAAGTGTGGAAAAGTTGAATAAAAAATAAATTAAGGTGCGCTCGGCAAAATTGAGGGAGATACAGCCGTTTAAAGTATGAATAAAATGTCTCTTCCTGAACCGCCATTGCCAATGTTTGGTTTATGCCAAAAACGATGTTTTTACCGCGTTTTAAGTGGAGAACTTTAATCTGGAAGGTGAAAGAAAGCGCGGAAAGCAATAAAAAAAAATTGAATAAGTAATTAATTTGCAATTGCGTTAAGTAAAATTTCACTTTGCCAATCAACACTATTGACAGCCCACCCGCCATTTTTTCAATTGTCACTATAATGTTGGTATCCCTGACCTGATGCAAACAACAGCTAGACTGTAGCCGACTTCGTGAGATACATGAGGCGCGTAATTATGAAATTTGTCTAGCGGACTTTTTTTCAACGATTTTTTAAACTGTTTATCACCTTCCAAATTAAAGTAACCTAACCTAAGACTACGCTAAACATGGTTTGTGTAACATGGTTTGTGTAACATGGTTTGTGCCCCTTTATAACGCCTACTCGCGTCAACGCAAGAAAAACATCCCAGTTTTCAAATAGTTTAGCGGCTACGCTAGGTTTGTGTAACATGGTTTATGTAACATGGTTTGTGCCCCTTTATAACGCCTACTCGCGTCAACGCAAGAAAAACATCCCAGTTTTCATAGTTTGTGTAACATGGTTTGTGACCATTATTAATTCTGTTTTTCATAATTACGCGCCTTATTATAATATCATACGAAGTTGGCTACAATCGTATCAACCTTAGTTTATAGCAAGTCTGAGATACCAACATAATAGTAACAAAATGGCGTAGTATAAGTTCACGAAGTGTCATTTTATTCATTCTTTAAACGGCTGTATCTCCCTCAATTTTGCCAAGCGCACCTTAATTTCTTTTTTATTCAACTTTTCCACACTTTTCTCATCTAGAAGGTGCATTTTTATTAAAATCCCCCACATTGACGGGATCTGCATTTCACCCTGGGATTTCTTTAAACTTCATCTATTCATTTTATACAGTGCTCTTACCCCAACTCACCTTATCCTTTTTTTTATTAAAAAAGATAAAACGTGGTTTTTTATCTGTCACCAAAAAATGACACGTGTTTGGTGAGGTTTGGGAGTGAGGTTTGTCCGGGTTTTGGCGGCGGATGTGTTTCCCGTTAGCTGCGTGGCTGGCCGGATCGGGAGAGACTGGATGAGGGAGGTCTTAAAACCTTTCAAGCAGTAGTCTTTTGGAAGTTCACCTAGCACCGCAGTGGGAAGGATGGATTCATACGTCCGTCACTCCTGGGCGCACTGACCCTCACATTCCTACCCACCCTTCATACCTTTTCCTTCCCAGAACTTCATTTCCTTTTTTTTTTTACATGAGCTCCACACAGGAGGCCCTGAGGAAAATAATTTTCCTCGGGGCCTATGTCATCTTTGGGGATGCTGTGTGGAGGGTTTTTTAAGGAAGGGAAGGAGACGAGAGTTCTGGGAAGGAAAGGGGTTTAAGGGATGGGTAGGAATCTAGGGTTCAGTGTGTCCTGGTCATCCGCCTCCAAGACCTAGACAAACCTCACCCCATGAACCCGGGCACCTCTGCTAAATCACCAAAGGTAGCGAACCACTTGGGGTGACCTATGGCAGAGGTGTTGGTTATCCAATAAAGGTTCCCGGGGCGGCGGTACCCATTCCCGCCTCCCAAACCGGTTTCGGAACAAACGTTCCTTCTACTAATTTGACAGTTTCTGTTAAATTAGTATTAGTATTTTAACTGTCGAATTAGTATAAGCTTTCCCTGAAGAAGGAACGTTTGTTCCGAAACCGGTCGGATTTACGCATTATATAAGTGGTTTATACAAAGTTGTATTGTTTCATTTTTCTATAAATATTTATTTTTATGCTTGACCGCGCTGTTTCGCCAACCGAAGGTACCAACATTATAACCATGATATAGGTATTTGGTTTTTTTCCTGACGGCAATGAACCACTTGACAAGATGATGTTGGTTATTAATATTTTTGGTAATATCTTAAGCAGGGTCTCCACCAACCTAAAACACGAACATTTGCTTACACTCCTATAAACATTGCACATGGGGGGCGTGGCCTTGCACATTTTTGTATGGTTCTGCAGTAAGGGCACGCCCCCATTGCCAATGTTTAAGCTGGGAACATACTAGGCCCACGCCACGCTACGCGACGTGGGTAGACGTCATCATTTCCATATCTGGACTACTTACCATCCATACATTTTCTATGGAAACGGGTGCTTTAGAATCACACTAGCCCCACGCAACGTAAACCGACGCCCCCCACGCGACGCGGATCTGCCGCAGCCAGATCGGCGTGGGCCATGTGGAAGGTGGAGGGGGTATGGTCACGCCTACTACGAGATGATTTTACATCTTTCTGGTGTTATCTAAGCATCTAACGTTATGTTTCGCAATATCTGTGGTTGTTTTTTTGACAGATATTATTCAAAAATGGATGACGAACATTTCATTGAAATTGTTAGACAGCACGAAGATATTTATAAAATCAAATTACAGGATTATAGAGATTCTGCATACGCAGTACAGCTTGGGAGGAAATTTCAGCCATTCATGGCATGACTTTCAATATTATACCCCTATAATTAATGACAATCAAACCTTAGACACACTGCCAGTCTTTCTCTGATCCGAATGGACTTTCGAAGACGCGTGTTTTCTTTTTTTATGTCATATTCAATTATGCTGTGAAGCTCTTTAAATACCACTTTACTCAAACGGAAGTACTTGAAGAATCGTCCGTCATCAGATTCTAGTTCCTTAGTTCCTTTACTAAAGTATGGAACTCTCCAAACATTTGTCTTTGTTTGTTAATGTTGTGGACCCAAATACTTTTCGCTTTTTTCTTTTTACGAGAATATTGATTTAATAATAATAATCGTAGCAAATTATCTTCAAATTAGCTTTCAAGACATGGCAAAGCTGTCATATGCTGAGAAGAGAATCACATAAACATAACCTAAAAAATAAATGTCAAGTGTGTCGAATCAAACGCGCCTGCGCACAACCAGAGACCCCTTGTCACATGGTCACAGCGACGCGTACATACGTCGGCCAGTGTGAACATGGACAGGAACGTTGCGTCGCGTCGCGTAGCGTTGCGTGGGCTTAGTATGTTCCCAGCTTTTATCATGTTTTCGGTCGGAGGAGACCCTGCCTTAGGCCGGCCGCATATGTCCAATCCGACTATCGGATCGGCAATAAAATAGTTTGTCTTTCGCGTCGGCCGTCCAATCCGACTATCGGATTGGACAGCTGACGTGGAAGGGCGCCGCCGATTTCATTAGATCGGGTATGATGTGTGCGGGCTTTCTCAACAAATTTATGGCCAGCCGCACACATCCGATAGTCTGATCAGGCTATCAGAAGGTCTTCGTGCCATAAATTTGTTGAGAAAGTACGCACACGTCCGATCCGACTATCGTATCGTTAGGTACTTATTCGCACTTGTCTAGCTCCCTCACACCTGGGATGAGTGGTTTGGTTCATTTATGCGCCTGGGCGAAGTATTGGGGAATGTAATTACAGGAACATTGTTTACTTCCAGAGAGAATAAGGAACTCCAGTGAAAAATATTATGGCTTTAAAAAAATATGTTCATATAGACAAAGAAACGCTGATTCTGAATATATAAGTTTTATTTCATAATATTAAACGCAGAGTTTTTAAAAAAATATTAAAAAGTGCATTTTTAAACCTCTTTCAAAACACAGCGTTAAGTTGGCATTACTGAAATGGTTAACTGTGACGTCACACTTAACCTGTCACCTGGTGATAGTGTGTTGACATTTGAAATGACTTGAAGTGCACACGTACCTATGCAATTCAACATTTCGTGTGTTTGGTTTATTTTCATACTGTTTATAGAGATTTAGATAAATAATAGTTATTGTGTTTATTGAAACATAATTTAGGCCCTCAACAATTAACGAAAAGGGCTATATTTGCGGACAATCTGCAATAAATTTTGCCTATTTGAGGTTAAAGTCGTGTCATATTTGACATTGTATTTTCAAATTGTTTTTAGTATAGGGATTTTTATACAAGTTACTACACAATCGTCATGATCAGTGTATTATAAATACCAGTGTTTCTGTATGTGTTATACTTAAAACAATGTACAAAATCACGCCTGAACACAAAATTGAAGAATGATGTCACTTGTATTTGCAATGAAAAAGATGATTTATTATTTTTATATTGCACTTTGTTAAAATACAATAACAGTAGCGGTGAAATGTGGACATTTTACCAATGTTTTTCTATATTAAAAGCAGTTAATCTTAAATAAAAACGCCTCAATTTCTCACACAAAAGTCATTGAGTCATCCTATATTAATTTTATTCCGCCATTTTCTTAAATTCAAAATCAGGGATGCTCAGCCCAAGAAAATTATTTCCCTAGATTTCGAAGTGAAATTTCACATTTACGCAATTACCTACGTAGCCACCCGATTGTGTAACACTAATCCTGTTATATGTTAATTAATATGATAATTAATTGGAAAAATCTCGGAACTTGGTAAATATACTAATAATACCGTGATTTTCCAAATAAAACACTTTTTGCTACGTGAAGTAATAATTTAAAAGTACGAATACACTCACCACTGAATTAGAAACTGAATTCCAAATAAAAAAAAACACTTTGCAAAATAAAAATCATAAGCAACCCGCGGCTCATTTGTACCAAGCGTGGTATTTTGAAGACCCCCCCCCCCCCCCGAACGTGTCACGTAGTATGGGTACGTTCCATAATATCATTTTGAGTTGTCAGTGTTAAAAATTACATTGCATGTATAGATCACTTTATGGTTAAATCAAAAAGTCAAATATGTAGTGCTGTATACGAATCCACAATCACAGATCACTACACAACTATGATAGGCCTGACTTCGCCAACTAGAAAATCAACGTTCCAAAATAATACAGCCAAAAAAATAATTGATTATGTTAATCTAAATCAATGCTTAGAAAAACAAACGTGGGAACATCTTACAAAATTTAACACGGCAGAAGAGGCCTGGAATTTCTTCATAACACATCTACAAATTCTCATTACCCAAAATACCAAAACGATATACATACCTATCCCGCACCGCAAAGTAAGACTTAAAAAATGGATTACCCAAAGCATTATAAATAGCATTAAAAAAAGGGACAAACTACACAAACAAGTTAAACTGAACCCTTACGACACTCCGCTTTATTTCTTCTACAAAAGGTACAGAAACATTTGTTCTCTAATAATACGTAAAGCCAAAGAATTGTGTTATCAAAACAAACTTATAGCAGCAAACTATGACCCTAAAAGCGTATGGTCAATTTTGAGGGAAAGTACGCATTCACAGAAGAACAAAAATGATACCATAAAAAATTTACTTATTGATGATGAGGAAATCCACTTCCACGACAATCCTACACGCATCCTCAATTATATTAACAAGCACTACACTAATATAGGAGCTAGCCTAGCTGAAAATATAAAAAAATCACAGCCTCTCCAAGATATTCAGGAACCTCAAAACACTGCCACTAACATCAGCAATGAAAATATGAACAGACACTTCAAATTACAAAACATTACAGTAGAAGACACCAATAAAATAATTCAATCACTAAAGAATAACACAACAACGGGACCCGATGGTGTGGACTCCAAAACTATCTTAACAGTAAGCCAACAACTACTCAAACCACTCACACACTTAATTAATCTTAGTCTAAAAGAAGGAATTTTTCCCAGCTTACTAAAAAAAGGTCTTATCATTCCAATTTTTAAATCAGGACAAAAAAATAACATAAACAACTACAGACCCATTACGCTACTAAATACCTTTTCAAAAATTTTGGAAAAAATTATTAAGAAACAGCTTCAACACTATCTGGAAACCAAACAAATACTGTCGATAAACCAACATGGATTCAGGAAAAACAGAAGCACAGAACATGCAATAGCTACTGTAACGGACTTCATCACACATAGTCTTGATGCTAAGAAAAAAGTTATTTCAATTTATTTAGACCTATGTAAAGCCTTCGACACAATCTCACACGAAAAACTTTTCAAGAAGTTAAAAAGCATAGGTATTAACGGAGTAGAATTCGACTTAATTAAAAGCTTCATGTCTGACCGAACTCAACAAGTTAAAATTGATAACAAGATAAGTGAACCACTCTTAATTACGTACGGAGTCCCACAGGGGAGTGTACTTGGCCCTTTATTATTCCTCATCTACATAAACGAACTATGTGACATTGAAATTGAAGGTAAAATCGTGACCTTCGCTGACGATACAGTTCTCCTTTGTCAAGCTGCCACATGGAAAGATGTATTCGTAAATGCCGAAAAAAGTTTATCAGTTGTCAAAAAATGGCTAAACAGTAATACGCTTACCGTCAATACTATCAAAACAAAATACATCACACATAGTATTACACAAAGAGGTCAACCTCCATCAAACATAGACCTGCTTCTGCATGACTGTGAACAAACTTCTTCCAATTGTCAATGCGAGCATATAGAAAGGGTCAAACAAACAAAATACCTAGGGGTTATTATTGATACACACTTACGCTGGACTGAACACATAACTTTCATCACAAATAAACTAAAAGGAGTCATGCACCTAATAAAATCCATTAAAAACATTTTCCCACTAACAATACTCAGATCCATATACTTTGCACTTTTTCAATCCATTGCGACATATGGAATACTGGCTTGGGGAAGTGCTACAAATGTAGCAATTGACCCAATTCAAAAGATACAAAAGGCGATAATTAAACTAATTCTGCAAGTGCCTTTCTACACAGATTCAACCGAAATATACAAATCATTAGAAGTCATGTCAATAAAACAACTTTATGCCAAATCTGCTCTGCTATACTTCCTCCAAAACAAACTCCATATTCCAATTCAACCCAAAATAATAATAAAAACCAGGTCATTAACAAATATAACCCTGAACATACCAATAACACACACCACACACGGACAAAGACATTTTCAGTATTATGCAACCAAACTTTTTAATTATATGCCCATTACTCTGAAACAACAACTAATTGCAAATACATCTACAAACATCCACAAAAAACATATCACAGCCTGGATCAAAAATCAAGATATTCACTTTATTCAAAATACTTTAATCCCTAACCAAACATAACCAAACTATAACAAGTGCAAAATAAATAAACATGTCTATCAAGAATTTATCAACTATTCATATGTACATATAATATACATGTATACCTTATATATATATTTTTTTTCTTCTAAGTAATCTATGTACAATTAACATTAAAATGTAAAAAAAAAGAAAAAAAACTAACTTTCTACTACAACACATAAATACCTGTACCTGTCACACTTAATCATAAACACGTAAACACCTCAGCACAGGTTCTCCTAGTGAGGTGTTCACGAAACATACAATATTACCAACCAACAGTTTCATCTTCTCAAACCTACCTAACACACAACATAATGAAATGTAATATTAATATGTAAAAATGTTTTCAAAATATATATTACATATGTAAAAATGGTAACAATAAGGTGTAAACTGTAATATATAGATATAAATAAATAAATAAATAAATGTAAGTACATGAACAATAATTAAGATTCATAGGAATTCCAAAAAATATATATACGTATATATATATATATAAATATTACCAGTAATATTGTCATATGTAATAAAATTTTTGCCAGAGTTCGAAATTTCCCTAGATTTTGTCCTGATTTCCCTTATCCCTAAAAAATATTTTTCTCCCCTAGATCTAGGGAAATTTCCCTCGACATGACATCACTGATTCAAAATGACAACTTAAAAAGTAAAAAAACTATGGGTGGGTGAAGACCACCATAGATACGGTGCGTTTCTGGGAGTCTTAAAAAATTAAAACTTTGACAATTATTTTAACTATTGAAACTAACTATAAAAATAAAAATAAAAATGCAGTTATTTAAGTTTGAAGGTCTTTATTCATTAAAAAAAATAAAAAAATTGGACTGGAGTTCAATATTGTAGGAACTTTAGTATTGATCGCCTCCGGAGAGTGATCCCATTTATAGGTATTTTGTAAGGACTTTGCTAGGGATTTTATATTTTTTGATGTGGCAATGCTGATCTTTACTGGCTTGACAGCGTCATTCATATTTGTCTGTCAAACTTAGGTTATGTGATGTTTTCTTGATACTTGTTTTACAGGTACATTTTCAAATAGGTCGTTTTTTTATTGTTCAACACTGTGCCCCGCTTCAATCACAGAATTTTACTCTGCAAAGTAGTTGAAATGTAAGTTCATGATGTTATTATTTTAGTTTACTGACATTGACATAAACTTTGTTTGATTCCTTCTTGAAAATGATGTCAATATTTTTATGTTGATAATAATTACCTATGCTAAGTCACTACATATTTACCTGTTTCAAGAAAATTAGAAATTAGCAGCCGATCGTTTATCTTGTTTAATTTGCATTTTCAAGTTATGCATTGTATTTAAAATTTTATCTGTGAATTATAAAATTGTTGTTTCCCATGTTAAAAGATAATTAAACAAATTTATAGTTTTAATATTCTTTTAATTTATCAGTCAATTTATAACATTCATTTGTTGGTGTTAATTAAAAACTATACAAAACGTAAGTTTACCAGTGGCGAAAAGCTCTACCTACCCTAAGAAGAAATTATAGAAAAATTTAGGGCGAGAAAACTCTCTTCAAAATGCATTTTTTCCATGAATTTACTAAGGAACTTGTACCATAATTTATTCAGTTGGCCATTCAGCAAAAGATGTAGTCATTTTGAAATATTCAATGCACAACCAAAATTCATACTTACAAAACTACACACAGCATACCTTTGGTCGTAGAGCAATGCACATTACACGCCACCGGGATTTATGTATGATTTCTTCGAAGGATTACATTATCCGAGTCAGTTTTTGGATTGGGCTGTAAAACTGCCTAAGGTAAATAAATAAATAACAAAAAAGCATTATTCCCTTTTTGTGATTTTTATATTGATATCAATGAACCTATTTGCAATTAGTTATTTTTCTAATGTATTATTTTTTACTTTTAACAGTTTTACTTTGGTTTTTTCTTTTCTTCTTCTTTTTAGTTTTCTCGAATTGCTCGTTGGAATCTATGGAATCGGATAGGTCGGAAAGTGCACTCTGTTTGGTGTTCTTTTTAATTTTAGTCTTTTTGGTTTGCACTGCCGTCGCCACAAATCCAGACTTACGGAATCGACTCCGAGCGGTGATGTCAGTTTGTTCACTCTTCATGGTTGTCATCTGTTGACTAGTGGTGATGGTGGTATCTATTATGGTGAAACTCGTGTTTATGGTTTCAGATTTAGTTGTTTTTACTCTGTGGAATTAAACGATATTATTAGTATTTATATATAAATGAAGCATCAACGAAGGAATGATAGATAGGGTGTAATAAGGACAACCGAGGTATGCCTTGATTGAGCTGGTGTTAAAGATTGAGTGAGTAAAGATCATCCTTCTTTTCTATTATGGTACTGACACACATTCTCATTTATGAGCATGCTCATCAACTGTAAACATTTGCTCATAAATAGCAATAGTAAGCTTGGTATGCTGTGGGCTGTGAGCATGCTCAATCATGTACTCATGAATGTGCGTGCTCACAACAATTGAACACACACGCTCTTTATGAGCATGCTCATGTCAAACAAATGTCAACAAATGGAGTCAGTTCCATTCCCCCTGAACTAAACAAAATAATCTTATTGCTTGTAATCAATTATTTAAGAATCTTCTGACGAAAGAAAATAAAACGGTTTTTTGGGTTGAAGATGTCAACAAATCCGAAAATGACTAGATAATAAAAAATAAATGTTAACTTCATTAGAATGTGGTTTTATTTATGAGATAAAGGAACTTTAGGGGTATTTGAAAATCTATTGTGGGTATTTTAGTGACCCTGTGTCCAAAATATATTCGTGATTTTCATAATAAATCATGAAAAGCAAAAAGCGGGCCATTTTTGATATTTTTGCAAAGAATGCGCAGGTGCAAACTGAGATTGGATCGAAATGAGCATCACTCCTGTTCACACATGCTTAAAGCGCTTCCCTTTCCAACCGTGAATCCCTTGAGCTCAAATGAGCGTGCTCAATACTAGCGACGTCACTGACACACATGCTACTATTTGCTTATTAGTAGCGTTGATTGCATGTTGCTCTTGCTACTAATGAGCGTGTCTGTCAGTAACCATTAGAAAGATTTGGTGGTATCGGCAGGAAACTGAAGTGCCATCTCTTTTGGGAGATTGTAATCCCCTTATTGTCAACACCAAAGACAAACATAGCGAGCTACAGCAAAACTCATTACTATAAATACAAAATACCTTGTCTTTTTTTTCCATGACCTTGAAATGCTTTGACTGTCCTGAGTTAAGTATTCGTTGACGACATCGGATAATTTCAGCTTCATTTTTGACTTGGTCTTTTTGGATTTGACTTCATCTTTCCGCAACTCTTTAGTCACATAACTGCTTTCTATTGCCTCTAGCTTCTTTGAACAAGATCTGGCACAATTTGGAAAATATTTTCATGTATAACAATTTTCTAGTGTATGGATTTATTTTGACGAATATACCCACATTAGCAGTCAGCAGGTATTTATTACATAAAATATCTTGATGTAAGATTATTTTTAATACCGTACCTACTGTGTATATATTCTGTAATGTGTATTGTTATTTCATTTATCATTTTATGTACATATCAATGATTTTACTGATAATATTCTAGATAAAGAAAATGTTTTATTTGTTTGGAAGTGTAAACATTATAAATAACTTACTTGAGAAGTGATTCGCTGTCTATAGTATAGCTGCTCATGGCTAGGTTGGATATCCCCCATGACAGCGGCAAGTAAGAGTTGGGAACATCTGATTGTACTCCCGTCCAAATATTCTTCTTTAGCGTCGATAATTTTATTTGCAGTTCCGATGGTTTGGATCGCCGTGAAGTTCTCGTGTCGGAAACACTTCTGGAAAACGATTGACAGGTAGGACTTAAACAACATAATATATCTAAGTCTTTTCCTCTCTTTACAGCATGCATTCATTTTGAATATTTCTGTACCTCCAACAAATATCAATAAAAAATAGGCAGTTTTCATTTTCCAATTGCTGGTATAATTGGCTTTGCGGGATAGTTTTTATTGAACTTTAGCTACTAGTTCAGGCTGTAGCCATTTTGATTTTTTTTGTATAATTTCAACCATTTTTTCAATGTTTACTTTTTTAAAATTTTACAAAATTTTATATTTTTGGTATACAGTGAATGATTTATCATTTTATGTTAAATTCGCCTTCTGAGATCTAATGATTTTTCAAATGAAAGTAGCAATGGCTTCTAAAATATTGAAAACTTTTTTTTTAACACCTCGATAACAATTGTTATCAAGCCACAAATATGTTCTACCTCTGCCAGTTTTGATTTGGGTCTGAAATGGTTAATATTCAATTCAACTTATTGTTTTAATAATTTGAAATCGATAGGTAATCCTTAGCTTTTAAATTTTGGTTTTGAATACAATCTATCCAAGCATAGATTAGATTTCCAGCTGGCCAGGGTCTTTGATTATATAAATGTCTAGATATAGCGCTCGAGTGACGAAGCGCCAAAAAAAATATCTGCCAAAAGTTGGCATATAAGCTCGGCCTGTCCGCTCAGTGGCGACACTATCGTTGTACGGTAAACACGTGTTGTGTGACATTTGAAAATGATGATTTGCGCTATATCAGTGTGCAGGAATTACATAGGACGATTGAAAACAACTAAAAATGTTACCTATCATCGGTTAATAACCTTTAAATAACCATTCAGTTAAAGAAACAATTCAGTTTTAATAGTGTAATTTGGTCTTAGGACAACGCCGTTTGACCCCATGTTTTGACGCCATGTTTACAGGGTTGCCCGTTCTTCAAATTAAATTTTCCCGATAATTATTTCGAAGTAAAAACCGATCAGATTTACGGTCTTCTGCATCAAGTTAATTTGATAAGTTTGGCCGTGGAAAAATATTTGGCCTTAAGATATCACTATAAGACAAAATTGGATAATATTAACCGGGATGTCAAATCTATACGAAAACTGTTTAAAAAAACAAATTAAAAGGAAAGGTCATTAAGAATAAATAATAACTATCGATAGCTTTAGTTTTAAAAAGTTGCATTGTCTTTTTTAGTGTGACAAGATAGTTTTACCATTTTTAAGGGATTTACCTGGATGTGGGCCACCTTCTTTATTTGATGATGATAAAAATTTAAATTTAGACACAACGATACCTGCCGGCCAGTTGGCAGCGTCTATGAATGTATCTTTCTTATTTTCTGTATTTCTTATTTATTTTTTTAAAATAATCAAACAAAAATAAATCTCTTGTAACAATGATTTTCTTTTCATTTATATCATTATATGTAGAAAACTATCTTACTTAAATGAATTCCAAATTAAATGAATTATAGGTCCCGCTAAACCGAAACATATTTTTTACCCACTTTTATGGGAAATACTCGGGAGCTGGTATCACTCATCACGCCTACAGTGACGTTGAGCGCTTTACGTTAACAATATAAGTTACCTATACTTGTGTGCGTGTCACGCACACAAGCGTTTCAAATCTGGCCCGTTCTTTTTTCGGAGTTACAGCGCAACACTCTATCTAGACATTTATATAATCAAAGGCCAGGGTATTGGCATGCAGTATGCAAGTGCACATTTTTAGCAGCCTTGGCAGTGGATATGCTAATAGGCTACTAAATGTATAGTTCTTACACCAGCTGAACATTATAAACAATGATAGTGTTTAGGTTAATCTTTAAGTTTTCTAGAGTTTCCTAGAACATGTTGGAAACTCTAAAAAACTTGATTTGGTGAACACAAACAAACAATATATGTAGCTTATTGTGTAGGTTCATCTTTAATGACACTGTATGGCGGTTTAGCCAATTTTTCAGGTCATTCATTATAATATATTATGAAGAAAAAGCTATATGAATAAAGAAGCTTTCATAAAATATTTTAACAAAATAGGTCTGCATAAATGAACTATGTGTGGTATGATTTAAAAATAGTTTGAATATTTTGCTTTATATAAAATTTGATTGCGATTGATAAACGTATTTACTTTATTGGCGGAAAGCAACGGAACTGATGCCATGCAGGCAATTTAGTTTTCGCAGTTTCTGATAATTCGGTAAAGGAAGACACGGCTCGAGTCTGGCTTCTCATTGGACTAGTTGAATACTTCTCTTTGTCGGAAGGCTCCGGTGACTCCATCGTCTGAAATATTAAGAGTTTTTTTTAATCTATTAAATTTATCAAGCAACTCGTAGATTACTTGAGTAAGGTATTTTGAAAAATCTTTTAAAGAAAGCATTTTCATAAATAATACTGATTGATTTATTATGTATACGTACTTGTGCAGGAGTAACTTTGAGTTCCGGAGGCATTCTCTTTTTATGTTGCGGTTTAGTTTTGCCGGAGGATCTGAATTGCTTGTGCACGCGTCTCACGGGACTAGACTCGTCTGCCGTATCTATGTCTGAGGAAAACTCCCCCAAGTCTGTCCCTTGGTCAGTTGTTAAGTCTATGGTGGTCCGATATACCTAAAAATAAACAAAATAATTACTAGATATGAAACGGATATTCGGTAACTATCCAGTATCCGGCCTATATTTAAAATCTGGCCGGATACCGGATAATAAACGAGTATCCGGCCAGATACCAAATTTGAAAAAAAAAACAATATATAAACTTTAGTTAGGGCCACTCACATAACAAATAGAACCATTAATTTTTTATTACAAAACAAAAAAATTAATACTCGAACTGCGCTAAGGGCAAATTATGATGAATTAATACCAATTTCTCTGCGCTAAGAGGCAACAAACGATTTCGCTTATCTTCTGAATTTATAGAAAGAAACACTAATAAAATCACCTCAAATTCAAACTACAACACACATTTTTGCATAACCTCAAATGATCGTGTTTGCAATCAATTCAATAAGGCAATGAAACGAGTCCACCCGATCGTTGGTGCGGTTCGCTCGTGTAACTAGTCGCCAATCGGCTATGTCAGGCAGGATATTCGGTATCTGGCAAAACATCTATCCGTTTCGTTTCTAATAATTACATAGTTATTTAATTGCATTACCACATTTTCATTTTGCATATTATATCTATAAATAATATTGGACCATAAACAACTTACTGGCAAAGTTTCTCGAGGTATAGGTGGATTTTGCTTTATGATTTCGAGTTTTGGACGAGCCTTCTTCATTACCTGCAATCGATGTCATTTGTCAATTTATTTTATTGGTTCAGCACAAAAAGGAATTTTTTAAGTGTGGATGTACTGACCCTTTTAGTTTTAGTTATTCCGTGCGGTAAAACCGGAGATGGCGGGGGGACGGGGAAGTTGTCGGAAGCGTTTTCTTGATCTTCGGCTTTTATTCTAGACTCATTTTCTGAGCTGCTGCTTGATGTGTCTCCTTCATCACTGTTGAATTTAAAAGCAGTCAATTCTCTCTCAACATATTTTTCTGTTAACTGTTCTTTGTTTTTATGCATCTTTAACCTCTCATCTGTCGCGGGCCCGCTTTTTTAAAATGCGATTTTAATCCTTATGTATAAAGAAAATGTATGAAGGACAAGGCCAGAATCGCTTGGCGCCAATATCAATCTAGGACCTAGGTATTACTTGATTATTGTAGCTACTCTGAATTATTTGAAAATAATTTTCTATGAAACTTATGGTGGCTTTTCGAAATACCATCCAACATTCGACAGGTTAATACATTTATTCTCACTTTTCGTGTATGGTTATTTTTTTCTTAATGGAATTTAATTTAATTTTTTACTATGCATATATCCTCCATAATGGAATCAATGATTTTTGATATCATTGTCGCCAACCTGGGTGTTTATTTTTTTTTCCTTGTGCCCAAAGATACCCTCTTGCTAATATTATCAAACCAAATATGATATAAAAATATCTAACAAACTAATGGTCTGTTGAAAATAAATAATTTATTATTATTATACTTGATAGAAAATGTCTGAGAAGGATACACTTCTATGTATAGAATTCTTATATCACTGAATTAGCATTTTTATAGTATTAAGTTAAATTCTACAATGCACTCTTTTTAGGGTGAATAGCCTAATTAAAAAAAAAAGAAGTTAAATTTTGTGATGAGTTGCATTTGCAAGTTTTGCTAAGACAAATATTTATAGGGTATGGAAATTTGTGCAAATGTTTACCTGGAATAATCGGATAGATCAATATTGGTAGGTTCATCTGCGCTAGATCCCTCTTGCAGCAACCTATTGATGATTTTATTCCGGAGTCTCTCCTTGTTGGGGTTCTCGTCGCAGAAGTCCAGCAATGTCTCGCAGAAGGCCCGGCCGAGCCCCTCATAGTCCTGTGTAGTGAAGTGCGTGGCCACTCGTCCCCCGAGCTCCGAGCCCCCGAATGAGGCCTCCATCGTATAGCTGTTGGCCACTCCCATCATCCAAACCACCACGCGACCGGTGCCCTCTTTGCTTCGTTGAATTCGGAACTTGCAGCTTTCAAATGAAAACTTGAAAATAAATAAAACATTAAAAAGTAATCATTAATTTATCTACTGCTACCATCGATGTAGGGCTTTGATGCATCGATAACTGATACCATTGATTCTAGCTTCAATATTATTACCATTCTGCAACTCTTAAGTGAACACTTTTGTCAGATTTCTTAAAAAATATTGTGATGGTAATAAAAACATCGCAATATAAGACTCCAATTCGACAGAGCATAGGTTAGGTGAAGTCAAATGAATTTAACCTTATCAATTGTTGAAATTGACTGCGCTTGTATAACTCAAATAACTCATAACTATATAATATTCAACAGGTGAGTGCAGAATACACTTACTTAGTATGTAAAAAATTCCACACAGATTTTGCTTAATTTCTTACCTTATCGGCACAATTCTTGTGCAGCATCAGTGGAAAGACTTGTTCATGCAGTCTCTTGTCCAATCCTCGTCTATTCTCACAGCCGTAAATGAAAACATTGTGTTTCCTTGAATGTGCGTGTAGGTCGCAGTACATCACAACTCCACACTCTTCTATCAACCTGAAAATATGTGTATCGATTAGACAATAACAACTTGAGCATTTGAGTTAATAATTGAAATACGCATCCAGTGTCCAAGTTTTCAGTATCCGATTTGGATGATTCATTAAAAAAATCATATCTCCAAATTTTAATACGGAGATATATAAACTGCTTATAGTGTTAGAGAGCCATTTTTATTTAACCATTTATCACATATTTTTATGATTCATAAAAAAATTATAAAATATCATTATTTATAAACGCTTGAATTTTGCGTATTATTCACTTTAAAATTGGTGCAAGTAGTACCTATTTGGAGAATATTCAATATTACGAATTCTATATGTTGTCTATAGCCTAGCCGATAATCGCAGATATAAATTTAAATTCGAGCTTGAATTTTTTTAATATGTAACACATGATCAGTGATTTGTATGAAAAAATATTTCTATAATTTCGGTTCGCGAAATTTCAATAAAAAATAATTCAGATGAGATACGAGACAGCTCTTGTTGGAAAGTGAAAATACTGTGTTATCTTTGTGATTAATTGAAGTATACAACGCGCAGGATATTTTGAAATAATTCCAATAAATGTTTTAAAATATCTTTTCAAATTGGCCAGATTTTGACCAGCTAACGTTCAAGGGTGTTTGCAAATTTGCCAAAATATGGTTAAGGCCAGTGGTTAAGCAGAATTGAACCAATTTGAAGTTAAGATTAAACGTCATGTACGTTATAATTTACGCATTCACAGACAGCGCCAATTAAATTATTTTAGGTTTTTAATACCTTTTGCACGTTATGCTTTAAAATATTAGGGTAAATTAATTATTTGCGCCCGTACATATTTAATATGAATATAAATAAATAGTTTTGTCCATAAACAAATCAAAATATTTCAAGAAAGGCTGTAAAATACAGAAAATACAATATTGGATTCAGTCACGGATATAAAATTGAATTTTTCAGCCTCTCTTGACAGATTTGGGTTTGTTTATGGACAATACTTTTTATTTATATTCATATTAAATATGTACGGGCGCAAACAATTAATTCATCTCAATATTTTAAAACAAAACATGCAAAAGTATTAAAATCTTAAGATAATTTAATTGGCGCCATCCGTAAATGGGTAGATTATAAAATTATAACGTACGTGACGTTTAACGTTAAAGTTTAAGGATTTTGTTATTATTTTGTCAGTACCTTCGTATCATTAGTTTAGTATGCCAAACCGAGGGGTATGTTTCTCTTATTACTGTCCTGTATTGTCGATTCAGATCTCTTCCAGTCAGTGAACATCTATTGTTCCCAACAATTACCTGAAATGGTAACATATTACGATTAATTAATTATTTCACTTGCAAAGTTCATCCTACTACTTTTAACATGATTACAATTCTGCATGGATAAAGGTGTTACTGGTTTACAGGGTTGCTTGTGCTTAGAGTGAACTATTGAACATTATAATAAAGCTGTGCAGAAGCAAGAAAGACAATTTTCTATTTAATTTTCAACAAAAATTAGTTTTAGAGGAAAGAATGCAGTTCTTGTGGTGTTGTCCCAAGTTATGGGTCACCTATCACAAATTTTAAGGTTTTTTTACAAAAAACAAATTCCAATTCTAGAAGTCATTGAACCTTGTTACACATAGATATAGGGACACACCACCGAAATTATCAACAAGTACCCTGTGCAAAAGGTTTATTATTGTTCTTGTCTTACGCCATCTGGGTTCAGCATGGGCACCAGTTTGAAGATGAACTTCTCCCGGAGTTCCCGGGCCTGGTTAGAGTCTCCAGTGAGGAAGTCCATGAACCCCTTCATCATCCAGGAAGAGGGTGTCTCCCCGGGGTGGACTCTAGCGGTTATTACAATGGCTTTCTTTTTCTGCAAAAGATTTTCATATCAAGATTCTTTTTAAACATTTTCAAGGAATACTCTCTATTCAACTATGCAGTTAATTATACTGCTTACAGATCAGTGGCGGTTCACGAACAAAACAACAATAATGCAAACAAAAATTTTATAATAATACAATATGGTTCATGAACGAAACAACAAAAATGCCAACAAAATTTATGCATCCAATAATAATTTCTTATTTTTGAAGCGAGAACTTCTTTAGCAACGTTTTGATTTGAAACTCGATGAAACGAAAAATAGCGACACTAAAAAGAGACAAACACAAACATTTGTAGTATTTAGCCTGCGAGAGAATGAGGTAGTATAATCGGTCTCCTCTTTGTGCGGTGCTTCGTAGCCTATCGGTATCCTCTTTGTGCAGTGCATCATAGTCTCCACACTCTTGTCTACTTTAGTTTTCTGAAGTTTTCACTTCTACCACGTGTGAATTGCACACTCTGATATTTAAAAAAATTGTATTTCTCTTCCATCTGAGATGCGCACAAATTTGACATCATCAAGTGGCATCTGGTGAATTTTATAAAAGCTCGGACATCACATGCACAATGAATGGTACATAATGCTAGTGGACCAAATATGAGTACTTGGGCCCTGGAGAATGTATCTCTCACTCTATGAGACAGAATATTGTTGCATGAAATGTTTCATGGGAATTAACTGTTCATAGGTGAGTTCTGGATTCCGCTCCTATGAATGGATTTTCACAAGGGCGGGCATTATGAGTAAAGAGTGGTGACAAGCGGTTCAAAATGTGGTAAAATTACAATTCTTGTCTAAAGGATGTGTTTAGTTAAAATGGGGTAAAAAAGCATTGCAACAACACTTGCCAAGCGATCATGAAGGTTATGCAACATTCGTAGAATTAAAACTATCGGGTTTCATACCTTGGGATCATTTTCATTAGGTGGTGCTGTGACCGTCAAATAGTAAACGTTATTTCCCGCTATTGTCCGACACAGCAGCCTCAGTTTGGTGAAGGTGGACTTGACAGGGTGGCTTTGTATTTTGCACAAGTAGTCTTGCAGGTCGGAGTAGGTGTACGGATAACAGTGGGCGAGGAACACTTCATCTCTGTCATTTGGGAATTCTATATTAAATGTTAAAGTGTAGCTGGGGAATTGTTCTTCTTCTTCACACCTTAAACACAAAATATCTTCAGTACACATTTTAAGTTTACTAATTAAGTAGACTGTAATTTGTAAACTTACGTTGGTTCATTTTTGTAGTAGGAAATGTTATCTGCACATCTTCTCCAGCCAACTGAACTGACTTCAGCGTCCATTTTGGAATACATAAGTGGCCTCATTCCTTCATTGTATAAACTCTCTCCCTTTGATAAATTAACTATTGAAAATCTGAAAAACATACATATTTTTTTAAATGTCTTGAAACATACATATCTTTTTTAATATACCTAGTTGTTCATAGCAATGTCAATAAATCGTTATAAATACCATAATGATTTTCATTTTTATACTAACAACTTATAAATACAGTAATGTAAAATTTTCTACAATTTAATAATAATCTAAATGGTTGTTAGTTAGTAAATTGCTCCGAAATGCAATTTTTGCAAGATAATCTTCAAAAAAGTTCTGGGGGCGGACCCCCCTGTTTTATTGGTTGGTTACCCATCACGGGTTCAGCCTCGGAGTCTGTGGATCTTAAATATCCTCGCCATCGAGGTGATAACCATTCAACTGTCGTCCCACCCAGCGAATTCCACAAATCGCCATACAAGGGCCATTGGTTCTTGAATCAGTAGTGTCTTCAGATTAGCGGCAGCTTGAACTCCTCAGGTTAAAAGCGGCGGTTTGGGAGTGGAATCAATAGGTTATTTCATGTTTGTCAAACCTGTAAACGAGGTCCTTTCTCGTGTTGGAAACCCTGAAGTAGAACCACTGCATGTGCCTGTTGGTGTAGAGGTCAGTGCGGAGGTAGAGCTCGTAGTAGGTGCTGGTAATCTTAACCGCCTTGGCGAGGTTGCCCGACTCGAACCTGGACTCGAACAGCAGCTCATCCTCCGCTCCGCCCGTCCCGCTCGCCGCTCCCGCGGTGCCGCAGGGAGACACGAAGAAGCGGCTGCCTCCAACACTAGAGCGACTGAACTGGAAGAAACCCACTTCTCTTGTAGCTTCGTCTTTATAATGAGAATTGTCAGGGTCATATTGATGCCCAGGCTACCAAAGCTGCTTGGGCCCGCGCCACAAATTGTGGTTATGTTGTAAATATTTTCTATTATTACAGATTATTACAAAATATTTTGTGTTAAAGCAGATAATTTGCTTAAATTTTTCGTGGTGGTGAGGTGTCTCTGAATTGGTAACGACGATTTCATCGAAAATCAATTTATCGAAAGCAAAATCATCGAAAACGAGTTAATCGAAAACCAATTCATCGAAAACCAATTCATCGAATGATCAATTCATCGATTCGCCAATTCGTCGAAAAAAAAGGTTAGGTTAGGTTAGTCTCCTTGTCCAAAATTTTATTATCAATTTTTTTATATATAAATTTATTGTCAACTTTTATTGACCAATGTTTTTTAAACGACTTCAAAAAGGAGGAGGTTCTCAAGTCGACTGTATTTTTTTATTTTTTTTATTTATTACAAGCAATAATTGTCAGCCTGAAACACTCATTTACATTGAAAAATCTTCCGAGAAAAGATACTTGCCGCCAACGGGACTTGAACCCGTGTCCTTCCGATTGCCGGTCGAATGCTCTGACCACTGAGCTATGGCGGCTTATCAAATACCCGCCAAATAATTCAATATATACTAGTGTTTCATTCAACAATTACTGCTTGTTATATTTTTTCCACCTGAAAACAACCAACTTTATTTTTGCGAGGAAGACATTGTTAGTGTTAAATCCCTCGCTAGGTGGCGTCGAGACAAATTATGTCTGCATTTATTGGGGAAATACTTAAACTTGTTAAATATTAATTATTATTTTTTAATTTATAAACTAACGTTTAGACAAGATTTGTATGCATAGCACAAAGGGTAACAATTATTACAAGCAATAATTGTCAGCCTGAAACACTCATTTACATTGAAAAATCTTCCGAGATCTTTTCTCGGAAGATTTTTCAATGTAAATGAGTGTTTCAGGCTGACAATTATTGCTTGTAATAATTGTTACCCTTTGTGCTATGCATACAAATCTTGTCTAAACGTTAGTTTATAAATTAAAAAATAATAATTTTTTTATGTTTGTTACCTCAGAACTTTCGACTGGGTGAACCGATATTGATAATTCTTTTTTTATATGAAAGCTAGTGCTTCCCGTGTGGTCCCATTTCAATTTGTTCCGGTTCTGACAATGGCATCCATGAGAAAACCATATAAGTCTTAAATTTGCGTTAAGTATGTGCGCGACAAATGGACGAATAACTCAATATCACGCCAACCGATTTCAATGATTCTTTTTTTTTGGAAAGCATGTACTTCAAGGGTAGTTTGATGAGAGTTTGGTTAGGTTCTGATGATGGGATCCATAACTCAACCAACGGAACTCTTCAATTCTAGCAAATTAACGATACTCGACCGAAACTTTTATAGGCTGATATGATTTTAGATTTTCACGGCCAAAAGTATTTTCGTTATTTGTTTTTGGGGTGTTATGCCGTGTTGCGCTACCTCCTTCTTTAGCCAACGTTTCGGACAGCGTTACAGTGTCCATCATCAGGGCAGATCCGGTCAACGGTCAGATATAGGTCAACCGGATCTTTGAGTCACATATTAACGATAGCTGAAATCACCGAACCAGCGCCTTCGTAGCCTGATCACTGTTTCTGGAACAGCCAGTCATTCTCGTATGAAATCATACAATCATGATTCTACCGCCGAGAGCTCCGGTGTAACGTCTTTTTCTGATACATGTGTCATTAATGGTTTCACGACAAATCGGAACACTTTAATACATGAAACCAATACAAATATAAAAAACCTCACCTCACCTATTTCTTTTTCTATTAACTTTTTCAATGTCATATTTCATGACTACAGATCACTTTTCAAAAGTGTTGTTTTGTCCGTTTGCCGTCGCATCGTTTATAAAGTAAGAGGGAGAAGTTGAAGCACACTTGAGGTGGAAATGTTACAAAATTTGCGCTGCACAAATGTGATTTTATTATTAGGTTGCAAGTTACAACGAAGCTATTAGCGATATGCCTCTAGTAATGTACACCTATAACATCTTCAACTCCCTTGGAAAGCATGATCTGTGCTTGTCCAAAATATTATTTAAAATGTTCCCTTGGAAGCTGCCGTGTTCACGCATTTCAAGAAAACAATTTGATAAATAAAACAGCTTCGGCTTGGGTCGATCTTATCTCTAAGGTCATGCGTCAAATGCAAAAGATATGGACGGACTGAGAGACTCTTCCAGGCGTTGTTTTCCCCGTATTTCTATACGGTGTGGAAACATGAACACTTGAGCCAACGAAAGAAAGTGGATAGACGCCCTTCTAATGTGGTGCTGGAGAGCTGGAGGCAAATGCTCAGAATTCCATGGACTGCCAGCGCACAAATGTGTACATTCTGGAAGAGCTAAGCATCCACAATAGGCTCTCAACTATCTGCCTACAACTTTTTTTAAAGATTCTTTGGGCACGTTGCTCGCCAAACTAAGGACTCCAACTTAAAGAAACTCATGGTCATTGAAAAAGTGCGAGGTAGAAGAAGAAGAAGAGGAGGGATCATCAATGCGCTGGAGTGACCAAGCACAAGCTTCCAGTAAATCAGTGTCTGCAGCTCTCACAGCACAGAACCGCAAGGAGTGGAGGAGCCTTGTCCACCTTAGAAATTGGAATAGGGGTCACGAGTGTCACTTAGCAATGAGGAACCGACTTAGTAAGAACATCTGTAAAACTATTACATAGACCACTTGCATGGATTTCATAACGACTTGGAAAAAATCGTGTGGATAGATTTTTTTTACTAAGATTACGAAAATGTTAGTAAAAATTTTTAGAAATGTACAGTTTTTATTTTAATAAATAAATCCATTATTTGGGTTCGTGACGTGATTACATGAAAATGTCCCGTCTCCGAAAGTGTTCAATTAATTTTGTAAAATTCCACACTGATTTATTTTATTTTATATGGCAACACTTTGATTTCAGGCGAATTTTTGAATTTGACATACAGGTTTATTGTTTGTTCTCTGCGAACTTATCATTTGGTTTGACTTTTTGACAGATGATATGAAGAGAACCCCAATTATGCCTTTACAATTTATGCCTTCTGTACCTGTTTTAGAGGTGTAATGGTAATGGTGCTAACTTTACAAAATCAAATTTTATAATATTTTTTTTCCATTGGATTTAGTCATATATAGACGTTGAACATTATAATGATTAATGATCAATAAGATGGATCAAGGAAAAAAATATTTATGAGATGTAATATTTTTGGTATGCCTCGTTATTCTCCTGAGCCATTTGTGTGGAAAACGTACTTAAAAAAAAAAGATTTTCTGCTATGTAATTATCGTTTTTCGCACCCATAAAATGATGTCTGATTTTTCGGATTGAAATTTTTTAAAAATCGCCAGGTTTTCAAAAATACGATTAAAAAAAATACAGAATGTCTTAGAATATTTGCCTAAACCGTTTTTTTTTTTAAATGTGATGCAAGTGGCCTATTACTTACAGATGAATGACTGTGATAGTCAATGAAGCAGTTACTCACATAGTTAACAGCGCTCATGGGGTAGTACTGGAACATGATCGTTCCAGACTCCTCCCCGACAGGTTTGGGCTGGAGCTCCCGGCCAGTGCGGGTGTAGTAACTTTCCGGGATTGGAGGGCAGTACTCGATGTGCTGTATACGCTCTTCTAATACCTGAAATCCAAACAGAAGTTTTTGTTCATCAGTCGGCCAACAACTGCAATGTCCGATCCACAAATATCATGAATTCTTCATTAGCTTACACGAATTACCTACCTACAATCGTTTTTTTTTTTAAATAGTCGATTCACCCTAAAAAGAGTGCTTTGTGCCGAAAAGTTAAGAAAGATAGTTATAATTTTGAGGATAATTCATAAGAGATTAGGACAAATCAAATATTCTTGGAATATCATTCAGAACTGGTGTAACCCTAAGTAACCAGCTCAGGTATGGGGGCTCCATCGAAGCCAGAGTAAAGTTAGCCTCCCAGAAACTGGGCGTACTGTATAGGGCCCGCAGATTCTTTAATAGTGCACAAGTGCGCCCCACGGTTGAATTTGGCAGCCACCTCTGGTCTGGAGCTCCAAAATACCTGAAAAATACCCTCGACTCTGTGCAGAAACGGGCGGTCCGTTTGATAGATTCTCTCATCTTAACAGACGGATTGCAATCTTTAGAGCACAGGCTTCTTTGTTCTACCGGTATTACAATGGAAGATGCTTCGAGGAACTAGCATCATTGATACCTTCGGCACCGGTGCATAGTCGGGAAACACGCCAAACGCGTGCCCAACATTTGTACACGGTTGACATTTGTCACATGAGAACGGGTCGTTTCTTCGACTCATTCTTATGTTCAACAGCTCGGCTGTGGAATGATTTGCCGGCCTCTGTGTTTCCTCCTTTCTACAACATAGGTCTCTTCAAGACCAATGTTCATTCCTTCCTCTCCTCAAAAAGACCCTCTACACAGCATCCCAGATGACATAGGCCCTGAGGGAAATTATTTTCCTCAGGGCCTCCTGTGTGGAGTTAATGTAAAAAAAAAGAACTGAAAAAGTTGAGAGATAGCGAATACGGAATACTGAGAGGAGAATGGTGGGTGATTTTAATGAGCTAGCGATATATGCTTTTGAAGGAATAATGATTTTTACAATTGAAAAAGACATGATGAAGAGTCTCCTCCTCCACACCGCACTGGCAGAGCGGACTATCGAGCACTCGAATTTTAAACAAATGCGTTGTAATAGAGCAGTGACCAATACTCATTCTGAAATGCAGGAAATAAATCTTTTGGATTTGTTTTTGCCGTGAAACCAAGGTTTACTTGGAATATGATTTTGAATTTCATCTTACACAGAAAGATCCAGTTAGGGTTTTCGTGTATGACCACTTTTCTTCCCAGGAACGAGACATATTGGATTTAGGAACAGAGGAGACGTCAGAGATAGAAATTTTAAAATCTAAAGGAATAGAACCGAGATTGTTTCAAACCTACAATCTTTGATATTAGTTTTGCCATTTAGGCACAAACATAAATTATGTTATTGTCGAAATAAATTTCTATTATCCAAAAGGCGGCTGGGATATAAATAATATGACCAACTTTTGATCAAGCAAGCTTTAGCATACGACAGGGGACCTCTTTTTCGCGTCTCGAGGTGTCTGATTTCTCAATATGACAATATTGTCTGTTTGACGAAGAATATTTTTTATTACCTAACAGTTTTGGTTGTTAGATGTTAGTGTTTATTTATCTTGATTTTCGACTAAGTTATCAATGTTGTATCTTGTATATAAGTCATAGTCAAAAGTCGATATGCAGTCTCTTCGCGGAATGACTGGTTTATCCTAGGTTTGACCAAAGCCTTCGGGCTAACCCCGAAATAAATTCCAATTTCGGCCTTTGATTAAAGTATTTTTAGTCAAACCTAGAAGCTCCTAACTTTTCATTCAAACATCGAAAGTAACATAATCTGTTTCGGGCTTTGCCTAGTCGATCCTAGAAGCGACTGGCAGACTTGGTCAAACGTCGACTGTAGGTACTTGTAACACGTTTAAACAAGTTTATACTTGCGGTGTTCATGCGCTTCATACTGTGCTTCAATCAGACAACGGACGAGATTTTGCCAACCATGTCGTAGAAGAGTTAAAAGTTATGTGGCCCGAATTGTCCATGCACTATGGACAATTCGGTTTTTAGGTTCGGTTAGGTTAGGTTAATTTAAAAAATCGTTTTATTACACCTAATTTAACAAACTAAGACTTTCTAAAACCTAATTGAAGTTTGACTGGTCAAACCTCGATTTCATTAAATTGAGTTTTGACGTTTGCCTGACCAAATAAGTTTCTCCTAGGTTTGACGAAAATTCTTTAGTCAGAGGCCGAAAAACTTCTTTGGGTTGGGTTTGTTTGGGTTTTGACTAAGACTTCAAGTCAGACCTGAGGATTGACTAGTCAAACCTAGGAGCGCCGGAGCTTCGAGGATTGACTAACATCTACATGTAATCGCGTGTGTACGAGATTGCTAGAAATTTAAACGGTTGTCAGAATATTAGCACTGTATCCTGGATATTCGACAAATAAATTCTACATAATTCTCATTGAATAAAT
The DNA here is from genome assembly GCA_929108145.2 of Limnephilus rhombicus. NCBI lineage: Eukaryota > Metazoa > Arthropoda > Insecta > Trichoptera > Limnephilidae > Limnephilus > Limnephilus rhombicus. The sequence continues at coordinate 56,090,380 of OV815276.1, forward strand.
TCTACATAATTCTCATTGAATAAATTACTCCAAATGCATATGTTTGCCAGCAAAACTCGTGTATAATATTATTTTAAAAGCTTCCCAGAAAAATTGACATGAAACAGTGAACCCGACAACCAGTGGTATTGTACTTGTAAGCCACGACATCGGACGTGTTTTACGCCTTGATTTTAAACCTATTTTTAAGTCCGCATTGTATGTGGACATTGGGGGAGTAAAAATGAATATTCTGCCTTGAATAGTACCGGCACACTGCCTTGCACCGATATTTTATTGTATATCGGCCTTTCTTTCGAAATGCGAGCAATACGTTCGCATTTAGTCGTGTGTCGTGAACCTAATTCTTTACAATAATAATAAATCGTAGTTTCGGAATAGACAATTGCAAACAATATTTACACAAAATACAAACATTTTTAATCACAGTAATTTAATCCATTGTGAATAGCCATGTTTTTTCTAATTGATCTACTGCTACATGTCACACGAAAATAGTTTGGTTTTAATTTGAATTCATCGAAACGTTTTTTGGTCCGGCAGTTCTTTGTGACTGTTGATCTCGATCAGATTGCTCTTGATGGAGACTCCAGGTAGCTGCTGATGTAGGCACCTGGAGATAAAATATGAAACTAACCTGGCACTCCGTCGGCCATCTTGCTGTCTGCTGCGAGCAGTCCAGCTCTTTGGGCAGAGCAAACAGGTCCCGCGGCTCTCGGAGCTTGGCGATAGTCCGGAAGGTCTTGGTGTCTGTGTTGATTTCGATCTGATTGCTCTTGATGGCCGACTCCAGGTAGCTGCTGATGTAGGCACCTGAAAGACAAAATAAAGTTGTAGAGTTGGTGTTACCAAAAAGAGATCAAATAGTATCCTTTTTTCTTTATTCACTTCAAAAAGTTTCATGATGTTTTATAAAGTGCTTTTTACAGTGCTTCCCACCTTGCCGAATATAAGGGCCAGTTTACAGAACAATCAACAGACAACAAGAACTTGGACAATTCATTAATTTCAAAGCTAATATTCAAGCTGACTGTTCACAGAACAATCTGTTAGCCCATAATGGAATGATAACAGAACTTGAATAGAACATTCACAAGACTTGAATAAATTTGATGAATAATTGTTCAAGTTTTGTACAACTGTCGCCAAGATTATTTAAAAAATATTAGGATTGTCTCGCATCTCAATGTAGTGATATATGTTATGGTCAAGAAGTAATGAATCTTTCGTTGTTCCTGAATTTTTAAACAACTTTTTCGTGTTTCGGTTGCAGTTCTGCAAAGTTGTTGCAGCTTTTTTATTAAACCACAATATTTACATTTTATTACACCGAATGATTTAATTAATAAAGTCAACATTATTGCAGCTTATGGAAATCTTTATTAACATAAAAATACATGGAAATAGGTTAAAGCACTTAAATTTTCATGTTAAATTCTGTAACCGAACGTGTTTTATGCTCTCCCGTCTCTTCAGTCGATTCGTTGCTTTTTTCTGAGGACAGATTGTTTCACACAATTTGAACAATTCATCAAATTTGAGAGCTAACTTTCAAGTTCTATTATTTTCATCACTCCCAGTTGTTTCACAGATTTGAAATAATAACGGAACTTGAAAATTAACTTAGAAATTTGATGAATTGCTCTAATTATGTGAAACAACCAGTCCCAATATTACTTTTGCTTTTTAAAAATAAAAATGAGTGTGCTTTAGACCACATGGCTGAAAAACTTCAATAACTTATGTCTCCCTCTCAACTTCCGTTCGCCTCGCTCTAACGTTCGCCTCGCCCGATCACACTTTTCATTACGCTCTCGTCACGCATTCACCAGCTTACTCCCCACGTCAAGCGTGCGTAAAGAAGTTTTACTTCCATAATCACATTATTATTTTATTTTTTAAATTTTAAGTAAATATATATTTTTATTATTGTGTCAGCGGTGTCATTATTGTGTTTTGGCGGTCAAAGCTAATTTGAAACTATCAATGTAACAGTTCTCACAAAATAAAAACTAAAATATAGCACATCCATTATTTCAAAAAAAATTAAATGGAGTTCTACGATTTAAACACAATAATTATTAATTATTATCAGTCTCATAACTTAGCTGGGATCGATTTCTGTCATTATTGATAAAGAAATTTAAAAAAAAACCATTCAATAAGCAAATTTTTGATTGTTCTTAAAATGGTTAACGCCCATTATTAATTTTTCACAACGGTCATCATCATGAATAGAATAAAATAATATTTAGCTGTTACAACACTTTATAATTGCTTAAGATATGGAATTGTTTAAGATATAATTGCTTAAAGTATGGACTTACTATGTAGGTACTAATTCCTCCAGTAAAAACCAAAAATTCTTTATCCGCACTAATTTTAATAATAGTTATTGATATTAGTATAACATTTGGTTCACCTTTACAGCAAATGGGAAACAGTTGAGCCTGCAGTTCTCGGACTCGTGGGAGGTCCATTATCTCCAGGATCATTGCCATGCCAACCTTATCCACCCCAAATAAACAAGTATTATTGTTCACCTCACGATTTACGTCAGCGTTTCTTATCTCATCTTCACGAGGGACACAATGTAATCATAATAAATGTGTGTAACTCCAGCGAAAATGGGACAAAAATCACGTTAAAAACCAATCACTTGTGTCATTTCATCATTTTTGTACTAAGTATGCCGATAAGTCAGTTTACTTGGTGGCGGTATATCATTCATTTTTTTACTAAATTAAACAAGTCAGTTTACTTAAGGGCGACGTATCGGTCATTTTTGTTACTGTACCAACAAGTCAGTTTAGTTGGGGCAGGTATGTCAGTCATTTTTGTTACTGTACTGACAAGTCAGTTTACGTAGGGACGGTATATCAGTCGTTTTTGTTACTGCACCGACAAGTCAATTTAATTGGGGCAGGTATGTCAGTCATTTTTGTTACCTTACTGACAAGTCAGTTTACGTAGGGACGGTATATCAGTCGTTTTTGTTACTGCACTGACAAGTCAGTTTACTTGAGGCAGGTATGTCAGTCATTTTTGTTACTGTACCGACAAGTCAGTCCACTTAGGGCCGGTATATCAGTCATTTTTGTTACTGTACCGACGATTCAGTCTATTTAGGGCGGTACATCAGCCATTTGTGTTACTGCACCGACGATTCAGTCTATTTAGGGCGGTACATCAGCCATTTGTGTTACTGCACCGACGATTCAGTCTATTTAGGGCGGTACATCAGCAATTTGTGTTACTGCACCGACGATTCAGTCTATTTAGGGCGGTACATCAGCCATTTGTGTTACTGTACCGACAAATTAGTCTACTCAAGGCCGGTACATAATTTTTAATAATGATAAAATGCGGCTCATATTCCGGCCCTTAGTTGCTCATTCACATTTTACAACTTAAATGGGAATCGCAAACAGAAATGACTCAAACACAGCACCCACACAGATGCATTGCTTGCATACAGCGTGTTTTACACTTGTTATTCTACTTCACAAATAAAAATGCATAAAATTTAGTTTTTAAATTATTAAAAGCCCACTGCAAAACTTTTCGGATTTCTGTAAAAGCTTTGCGAGTACAGATTCGATGATCGCATACACTTTATGTCTCTTTCTCACTAATTAGTAGGAGTAAGCAAGACAAAATGCTGTTTCTCAGTGACACATATTGCGATCGCGTTGTTTGAGTCAACACAATTGCGCGACCCACGAGTGTACGTGAACTGTTTCCAACGTGCAATGATTATTGTCTTTTTTTCGCGTGTCTGAATCACAATAATTTAATACTTTGTTTGTATATATTGCATGAATGAATCACTTAAAGTTTATTTAAATGGAGTATGCTTTAAAGGTTCACTATCCCACTTTGAAGGTTAAACTGCCGATATAACTATTATATACCAGATCTTGAATGAAATGAAACGATACATAGATTCGTCTTCGCAATCGATTCGCGTTCAGTCGCCGAGACGCCTCACCAGGCGACTCACTATTAGCCTCTAGGAAATACACTAAATTTAATGCACTGTTACTTCTTATGTAAAACGTTTCCCCCACAATATTACAATGTCGATGTAGATTCTGTTAGGTATTATAACGCAGGGAAAGGTTTGCCGGATTCGTTTTATTGTGATTGACTTACCCCACAGGGCGGGAAATAATCTCGCGAACCCAACGAAAAGAATTTAATTTTTACTCTTTATTATTTGACCAGATATTTTCATTGTACAATTCAAATTAAAAAAAAAACATTTATTGCACAAAAATACAGAAAGTACAAAAGGTATAACTTATAGGTACATCATATTTCTTCCAGCTAACCCAACAAAACAAAAACATGTTATATTATAAAACTCGACAATTACATGTTACATTACAGGTTATATAGTATATACATTCCATTCCTCATTCCCAGCCCTACTTCGCCACCGACTAGCCAGCTTCTGGAGCAGGATACGGACTTCAACCAATATCATTGTCGTGGCTGCATCCGAGTGGCTCAGTTCCCCATTAAATGAGCGATGGATGCAGATGATGAGGCGACCTCCATGATGGACGATCCCAAAATATCTTTTTATTTTTAATTCTGTCTACTTATTATTTATTTTAATTTTATGCTTATTTTTTGTTATTTGTGTGATGAATTTTGTTTTCATTTTATGCTTTAATTAGGTACCTACCTAATATTTAAACTTTTTTTTTTTTTCTTTTCTTTTATAGTTGTTTATGTAATATGGCAGACTGGGATTGCACTACCCTCCCAGTCTTGCTGGAATAAAAACTTAAATAAAAAAAAAAAAAAAATATACATGCAAATAAAAAAATATTAAAAAACATCTATCGTATACCTATCTATACTGGTAGTTCTGCGAACAGTCGATTTCGCGTCAAAAAAGCATGTTTCTAATTTTCTATTAATTAATAAATCAAAACCAAAGTTTCCTCTCAAATTATAAGATTTGTATGTAGGTACTTTATTTGATATAAACTGTGTATTTCAACTTTTTTTTATCATAATTTTTTTTTACATTAGCTCCACACAGGAGGCCCCGAGGAAAAAAATCTCAGGGCCTATGTCATCTTTAGGGGTACTGTATGGAGGATCTTTTTAGGGAAAGGAAGGAGAAGAAGTTCTGGGAAGGAAAAAGGTGTGAGGGGTGGATAGAAATTTGGGTAGAAGTTTAGGAATGGCAGACGAATGAATCGACCCCTCCCACTGCGGTGCAAGGTGATGGGTCGAGAGAGTTCGGCTGAAGAGGTCTTGGTTAGGTCTCCCTCAACCAATCTCTCCCGAACCGGCCCGACATGCTGTAGGACGGCAAATGCATTGGCCGCCAAGATCTAAACAAACCTCACCCCCATGAACCCGAGCACCCCTGCTAAGTTACCATACGTAGCGAACCACTTGGGGTGACCTATGGCAGGGGTTTGGTTATCCAATAAATGGTTCCCGAGGCAGCGGTACCCATACCCGCCTCCCAAATTGAAAAAATATGAATTTTATGTAAAAAAATTTCATTCAAATATGAATTTTGCATTTTTTCCAAAGAAATGTCACTATTTCAATGACAGTTATTTTTTCAAACGTTCTTCGGGCAGTTAAGAACCTACAATAATATTGAAAAAATGCGAATAAGAAAATCGAAATAAACACGACCATTTTACGTTTCAAAAAATAATCTTTTCTGAACCATTAAAACGGCCACCATCTTGAAACCAAAACGGAACGTATAAACAAATTTACTAATAGATCAAATGCAAAACCGTGGAGTAAACTCATGTATTTCTATAACATCTACAACGTACATAGCTTCAAACTGTATTATCAATATAAGAAGCGGAAATAGGTCGTTATTAACATAGGGGTTGAGTTGTTTGCATTTAGGGGGTTGTATAAACCCTATATTTTTCTATCTGGTACCTGCACCTTTGTGTGAACACGCTTGCTATTTTAAAATGTTGGATAAAGTCTTCCCGAGGAATCTTCCACCTTCCTTGATATGGCAAATGGTGGTTTTTTGTATAAAATGGGCTGCAGTATTGAACATACAGCAACTGTACATCAAAATTATATCTATAAATTACCAAAAAGACAAACTAAACCATCATACTGCACAACACAATTACGTCACAAGACATAAACATCAACACATGATTCCGAAGACAAATACTACATATGGACAAAGACATTATCATAATCTGGCTCCAAATTTTTTTTATTTAATTGAAAAAGATGTTAAAGATTAAGCCACGTGAAAATGTGCAATGCAAATCATCATAATGCAAATCTAAAACACAAAATTCATAAGTGGATAATCAACAAAGGTATTGCATACTGCGGGCAGATAACTTGAACAATACAAAAACACATTCAACGCCTGTATTTTTTCTCTTAACCTCACAATTATTTTTATGTTTCTAAATTGTTTCTTTCATATTTTTTTCTATTTTTCCATTTTTCTTGTCTTTTTTCTTTTTCATTTCTTTTGTTGTTCTTTTATTCTATTTATCTATTTAAATTAAAATATTTTTATCTTTATCTTATTTTTCTTCCAAGATTAAGATATCAAAATTAGTTTAAATTCCTGCCACCTCGGAACAGGCTCAGCCTAGTGAGGTGGTATATACAAAAAAAATGTATATTGTATTTTGATAAATTATTTAATATATTATATTGTAATATCTTGGTTAATAAATAATAATAATAATAAAAAGTATATAAGAACTTGTACTCAGTAAACGCCCATGTTTAAGATCGTTGATCAGAAATCGTCGCAATAGGCGAGTTTAAAGATTAGAAAAGTGGCATGCCCCCCCGCCCACACCCTTCTTTGTCGCATGCTTTTACGCATCTTTCTCTTTCGCTTACGTTCATTGTAAAGTTTGTAGGTACTGCTCGAGAATGGATCGTACCGCGTTTAGGTCGGTCTAAAGCGGCCTACACACGACACTGCATGTAGTGACTGCGACAGTAACTGCAGAGAGTGTGGGTTTGAGCGAACTAGCGCTGTCTCGTTCTAGCGGCCCTTTAACAAACGAGACAGCGCTAGTTTGCTCAACTCCACGCTCTCTGCAGTCACTGCCGCAGTCACTACATGTAGTGTCGTGAGGAGAGCCCATAAAAGTTTGGCGTGTACTGTACGCAGCGCGCAGTGACTATATTCTCAAGAAAAGGGCATTTTATTACTCGAAAGGATATTGGTTGTTTTCAAAGTGAATCATAAAAATCGAAAAGGTAAAATGTGGAAGTGATACCCACGAACTGTTTTGGGCTTCATCGGGAAAAGAAACTAAGGCCTCCGGCTCAGAGTGAAAGCTTTTATGCCTCTGTCGTCGTTAATATAAGTATAGTAAGCGCCAAACTTTAATGCCGACCGTTGTTACAGAAATGGCCGCAATAAGCGAGTTTAAGATCCGAAAAGCGGCATGCCTCCCCGTCCATGCCTTTCTCTGTCGCACATGTATTTTACGCATCTTTCTCTTTCGCTTATGGCCATTTTAAAGTCAGTAAAGTTACTGTACCTGCGCGAGAATAGATCTATCAAGTTCAGTTTTCCTTTATTTTTTCCTATTATATCTTGATACATTTGAAAAGTATTTTTTTTTACGTAATTTCTAAATACATATAAGACAAAAGTAGATAATGGGAACCCACTAAGGCACTGCCTGTGCGTGGGTAATATTAACTAAAGTGCTAAATTACATAAAAAAAGTACAAGTAAAATAAGTAAATTTTAAAGTGAAAGTTTAAAAATATAGGTATCTTTGAAAATATTGTAGTAAAAAAGGGACACCTAGAAGTTATTTTCGTTATTTGTTTTTGGGGTGTTATGCCGTGTTGCGCTACCTCCTTCTTTAGCCAACGTTTCGGACATCGTTGCAGTGTCCATCATCAGGGCAGATCCGGTAGATGTGTGATCTTAAAACTTACCTAGAATGAGTTTATTTATCGTTCTGTTATACGTGGTGGAATTATATTGTATTAAAATTGAAATTAAAACACTTTTTAACTTATTTCCACTTATTTATTTCACCAGTACCGGTTTCATCCTATTATGGACATCTTCAGGCTGGCAATTGACATTCTTTTCATAAATAATTCGCATTTTTTTCATAAAGAATGTCAATTGCCAGCCTGAAGATGTCCATAATAGGATGAAACCGGTACTGGTGAAATAAATAAGTGGAAATAAGTTTAAAAGTGTTTTAATTTCAATTTTAATACTTACCTAGAATTTAGTTGATTTTTTGTTATAGTTTCAAGAAGCTTCAAGACAGTTAGTCTTTAAGTTACAGTAGAATTATACTGAAAAGTGAGGCATGTAGGTTTACGTAGAAAATACTTTTTATCAATCATTTTTTTGTTGTTGTAAAGATGTGATTTATTATCTTTATTATCAATCATAAGTACTATAGTAAGTATTTTCATCAATACGGTTTAGCAAACCTGCGTTGTTTCTTTAATGGTTAATGTTAAATGGGCAAAAAAGAAACAACTTTTTGGACTGAAACTAAAACAGATTCGCTATCAATTTTGTATTCAATGTGGAGACTTTCACCTGACTCACAACTCGCATCACACGAAAACTTTACTTTGTCAGTTTTCTTGAAAAGTCAATATTCAGTTGGTACCTTTCGAATAATTTGAAGGTTGCCGGTTGACATTATGCCAATGTTACATAAACCTTCAAACCTTGCCTTTGTTCTAAAATTAAATCGTTTTAAATAACAATAAATAATAAAAATACTATTATGGTACGTTCTGAAATATTCAAAAGCTGTATCGTGACATTATTGGAGTCATTTTCGGCTTATCAAATTAAATGTCGGCTTTATTTAATGAAATGAAGGTCTAAGTAATTTATTGTTTAATAAATGGCATGTTTTTTAAGTTCCTGGTATATATTTTATTAGGTATAGGCTGCATTCCGTGACAACCGGAAGGCACTGGCAGTCCCAACTCAATAAAAAAATAAATTAATTCGAAAAAGTGTCCCAAACACGAAATGGGATTTGTTTGTTTGAAGTACGAACTAGATTGTGTATTGGATATTATTTGTATGGTGGGACATCTAAAAATAGGAAATGTGTGGGATGAAACTGTTGTTTTTTTACATTTAAAAAAAATATTCCGTGAAGGTTATGCGTATTATGCCATTTGCATCGAATATCATATTTTTAATGTCAAAGTGATGTGATTTTGTTACCAATTCATGTCTATTGTTGATTTATAGATAATCACGAATAAGTTATGTATTGTACTTATTATAAACTTTATGTTGTAAGTTCTTTGAATCATTTTTAACAAGGGTTTTACAGGATTGCTCCAAATTCTATTGTTGCAATGATTATAACATATCCTAATTATCATTGAGTGTTTTCAGTATTTTAAAAAATTTTCTTATCAACATTTTTTTAAATTTTTTTTTTATTCCAGTTAACAGAAAATTACATTTTCACTCATTTGACTAGAAATAATTATACACATTAAGATAAATAAATATTTCAATACAGCGCTATTCTATTTCATTATTTTGTTGATCAAGAATAAATATAAATAATTTTTTTTTAAATTTATCCAGCTTCTTTTCGTTTTTAATGTCATTTGGGAGGCAATTATATAAGTTGCCCCCCTCGTAACCAATGGATTGTTTACCATAGTTAGTATGGATGGTGTTTAAATGTATGTTACCGCGTTTTCGTGTAAAGTGTTTATGTACTTGGGACGTTTTAATGAATTCTGTGTTTGTGTGTACGAGATTATTTTGTAATTTGTATATAAGGAGACATGTATTGTATTCATATAGTTTTCTTAATGTTAATAGTTTTGTTTCCATAAATAATTTTTTTGTGGATGTTCTGGGCTTATAATTAAATAGTTTTTTTGATTACCTTGTTTTGTATTACCTGTAATTCATTTATGTGTGTTTCACATGCGTTTCCCCAGATTTCAATCAAATAATTTAAATGTGACTATAATATAAACCTATTTTTAATTTATTTGGCAACAGATATGATAGCCGGCTAAATACGCTAATTAAGGGGATGATTTTATCTTTAATACCTTGTATGTGTTGTTTAAATGTCAAATGCTGATCAATGCACAGCCCAAGATATTTTTCCTGGACATTAGCGACCATATTCTTGCAAATCACAAAAACTGTGACTGTCCCTAACGAAAATGAGTCAGACGATATTATGTACTTTATTTTCTAGTTCATTTTCACCAAACCACCTATAACTTCCACGGTATGCTGTTTTTTTTTTAATTGTTGTTAGTGAATTTCACCGTGTTCATTTAATTTCTTTCAACTCATTAGATCTATTCTACGTAAACATTATGAAAACAGATACGTTTTTAGATTTTCACGGCCAAATTTTCATTATTTGTTTTTGGGGTGTTATGATGCCGTGTTGCGCTACCTCCTTCTTTATCCAACGTTTCGGACAGCGTTGCAGTGTCCATCATCAGGGCAGATCCGGCAGATGTGTGATGGACACTGCAAGAGGTAGCACAACACGGCATAACACCCCAAAACAAATGACGAAAATTATGAAAACAATTCTCTTTTGAATATTTTCCCACTTTTAACCATTTTACCATTCCAACGACAATATAATTCCCTAATTAACTCCCCCCCCTCTCTCACCCCTTCATCAATTCTTTTGCCGATTTGGGTCCCACCCCCGCTCTTTAACCCATCTCCCAATGAATCTATATTTAATTTTAGTAAAAGACTCGTTCTGATGAAGAGCACATTGTTCTCGATTTGTATCTTGTACCCATTGACCTATGATATACTTCGTCAAAGCTTGTACCTAATAAAGTGATGTCAAAAAAGTAACGTTACTTTAGTTCGTATTCCACATAGATATTAGGGGTCTTCCATTTCTGCTTAACATTATGATCTTTTCTATTTTATTTCAATGGTTACGAAGCTTTTGATTTAATGTCGAATCGTGATAAATCTTTTTCCTTGAGTTCGTTGGCGCCGGGTCAAAGTTCGCGGAGTAACCGACTCCCATATAACTCTATCGTCCTTTGAATATCGCACGAACATAACCCTTTATACCTCTCGTACGTATTGTACCTGCCAGTCGCTCGTATAAAGGCTTTTATACCGGCTTCATAAAGCCTGCAGCGAGTAGAAAAGAGAATGATTGATTTCGTAAAACCTAAAACATTATTGTGAAAAGAAATCTAAATGTATATACGGTAAATTTGATGTAAATCCGCAAACTAAGTGTCGGAATTTTTTTTGTATCTGAAATAATAATTTTTCTGGCATATATGTGTGTTAATGCATTAAAATCTTTCTTTACATATTAACAACGAATATTTCGTGATCTGTTAATCTACAAAACGATTTCTCAATAGTGAATACAGACGCATTAATATTCAATTAAAGCTGTACCCGATAAGTTTTTACGATCCATCCCCCCACCGTAACCACCACCCTTATTAGCTGACTTTGCTTTTGCTATTTTGTACATGATATAATTACTTTTAATAATATATTTTTGAATGTAGCTATTACTTTGTGGTTATCCATTATAGAAAAATGCAACAATATAACTTTGTAAAAACCACTTATATAGTGTGCAAATCCGACCGGTTTCGGAACAAACGTTCCTTCGTCAGGGAAAGCTTATACTAATTTGACAGTTTCGAACAATGTTTTATTATGGTAGGGGGTGGAGCCGTTGTTAGTTAATAATGTAGATTGGGTGGAAATTAAAAAATCCCTTAAAAATAATGAATCTATTATCAACAAACAAAAAATATTGTCATATAGCCCAATCATGGATTTGTTCCCCTACCCACCCACTCTACACTAATACCTACCCACCCAATCTACATTATTAACTAACAACGGCTCCACCCCTACCATAATAAAACATTGTTCGAAACTGTCAAATTAGTATAAGCTTTCCCTGACGAAGGAACGTTTGTTCCGAAACCGGTCGGATTTGCACACTATATAAGTGGTTTTTACAAAGTTATATTGTTGCATTTTTCTACTTTTAATAATTATTATTTTTTCAATTTATATTGCTATTGGCTCGCTTACAGAATACATCACATAATTACAGTAATGAAACACACTTTCAATATCACAGGAGTCCGTTAGGAAACAAAATTCAATCAGGGTCTATGTCATCTTTGACGATGCTGTGTGGAGAGTCTTTTTATGGAAAGGAAGGAGAGGAAAAGTTCTGTGAAGGAATAAGGTTTGGGGGGTGGGTAGGAATCTGGGGTTCAACGTGTCCAGGAATGACGTGCGCATGAATCCATCCCGCTGCAGAGCAAAGCGATGGGTCGAGAGAGTCCGGCTGAAGAGGTCAAAAGGTCTCCCCCAACCAGTCTCTCCCGATCTGTGTTTAAACCCATCAGTTGCCAAGACCTAGACACATCTCGTGAACCCGGGCACCCCTGCTAATTCACCAAACGTAGCAAACTATGGGGTGACCTATTGCAGAGGTGTTGGTTATCCAATAAATGTTCCTCGGGGCGGCGGCACCCATACCCGCCTCCCAAATTGAAATTAACTTTACAATTAAATTATGATTACCTATTTATTTATTACCTGTAAGCCTGATCGTAATCTTATGATGGTAACTTTACGTTACTAATTTGCAAAATATTAATTGACGGCCTCCGTGGTCTAGGGGTAAGGCTCTCGACTACCAATCCGGAGGTCGTGGGGTTCAATTCCCAAATCCAAATACTCTTAGTATCGCCCTGGTGTAAGACCACCATTCAGAATTGAAACGGCTTTAGTCGTGTTTGGTGACCAAACCTGAATAGCCAGGTACTTCCCCACCTTCCTCTTCCCCTCCCCACTTACTTTCAGTCTCCCAACATACCCCAAATGGGGATGCCATGCTTTCACCGGCTCTAAACGGATGGGAGCAGCTGTGGGAGGGACTCTTGTGCGGTATTCACATAAAAAAATATTATTCGTAGTATCATTTTTAAGCGTAATCTTCTGAACATTTATTTATATTCTTCTAATATTGTTCAATTATACATGGTGTCCGGATAATAGTGGTACAAGGGGAAACTTGGAGTTGTTTTTGTGTAATAACTTTTTTGATTTGAACTTCAGTTTTCTAGTAAGTTAAGTCTGTAATTTTTTTGGCGCTTATTATCAACAGTTTATTGTCTTTTTAAGTGCGTTTAAGCGTAGAACCGACTCCAATAGTTACTTTCTAAATGTCCAAAAAATGTAAAAAAATATAAATGTTGAAGAAAAAATGTAAAAAAAACTTTTTTGGTTCCCTATGTAATGTAGATTCTTCAGTTTCTCGCATGCACCACTAGTTTTCGGACACCGTGTATATAATTTTATAATATTAACTATTTTAAAAGCATAAAACAATTTACTTACTACTTGCCACAAACTCTTCCAACCCTTCTTCGTCCCTGTCGATTCCTTCTTGCCGTTTCAACATTTTCACTTGATTCATGAGCGTATATTTAAATTTACACTTCGTGCCTCAATACTAACAATATTATAACAACGTTAACTGTATAAATTGATTAATTAACAATAAATTAAGGACATTTCGTGAAAAAATCACGAACGAAGGCACTCGATCCTTGAAATGACGTCACAGCTCCCAGCCATGAACAATCATTTCAAGTTGTTGTTTTGTTTGATTATTTTCCCCCCATTTCGGAATAGTAAGAATTGTTTAGTTTGTCCCGCGCCAGGGGTGGGGAGGGGTGTGGAGGGGGTGGGGGTGGGACGTCACGTGACTTTCAGCGAGCCGTCCATGCCGCGCGAAGCTTGGAAGAGCTTTGGACGATTTTCTTTCTAAAGCTAGAAGCTCGCTGAAATTTCAGGGTGGCTCAAGCGCGTGGGCAAGTTACTGCTGCATTTTGTGGCCCACTTTCGCGTGAAATAGTGACTCCCTTTCGCGTGAAATGTGAGATAATATCCCCACTATTAATTTATTTTGTGAAGGAATATCTGAAATGAAGGACTGTTAGTTTATTACTGCGGAAAAGGTTTTTTCCCAGGAAACAGTTAGCTCCCAGAGCAATTTTGGGAGGTATTTCTCCCAAACGTCAAACACCTAGAGTCTTTTTGGGAGATATTTCTAGCAGCCTGATAAAATTCAGAAAAGTTTTGTTTTTTTTGTGTTACGGTGAATTATATGATTTAAACGGTGTTAGAAAGAGTGAATACCACGCTTTTTTTAGTTTAAAAATTTACCATAGGTGCTCCCGAAAAATTAGAAATATATATTTTTTTTATATGAAACAAAAAAAAAAGTTGGATGACAATAACTTTGCCTAATTGAAGGTGTCTTTTTAGTTTCGTATAGAGTTGATAATTACAGTTAACACGGTAAAAACCATCGGTAAGTTACTTCATTTTTTTATCTGTGTGCATTCAACATTTTAATAATCCTAATTATAAGAGTCACCTGCTTTCAAAAACAGTATTTCATTTTGAAATGCGATCAAAAATAGGAAATTTATCTGGAATCAAAAGTAATGCGAAAGTATTTTCCGCGTAATCCGCATTTAGACAGTTCACTTAAGAGAAATACGTTGGAAAATATAGAGGCTTTAGGTGTTGATATTGAATCGATACATTGAATAACACTCTCGTATGAATGTTGCGATGTTTGGGGACAGAGCATTAAGCGTGCGAGGTTAACATTCTTCAATTTATCTGCCTTGCCACACTGACCCCCAGATTCATACCCACCCCTCATACCCTTTTCGTTCCCAGAACTTACTCTCCTTCCTGTCCTAAAAAGGTTCTCCACACAGCATCCCCAAAGATGGCATAGGCCCTGAGAGGAATTATTTTCCTCAGGGCCTCCTGTGTGGAGAGTGTGAAAAAAATCTGAGGCCAAAAACAGATTTTCAAAACTTTGGCTTTAGAAGTAATAAAAATAAACATATTTTTTAGGAAAGGCTACCTACAGTCAACAATGTAAAGCGCCCCTGAGGTGATTTGTAATTTGTAATTCACATAATTTGTGACATGTTAGTGAATCAATCACCTCACATCACAATTTAAATTACAGAGTGAAAACCTGAATGGATGATTTCCATTAGAAACCTACTGATAATTGAAATATGTTTAAAATCCCACTAGGACCTTAATAAACAATAAATAATAATTATTTTTTTAATTTATAAACTAACGTTTAGACAAGATTTTTATGCATAGCACAAAGGGTAACAATTATTACAAGCAATAATTGTCAGCCTGAAACACTCATTTACATTGAAAAATCTTCCGAGAAAAGATACTTGCCGCCAACGGGACTTGAACCCGTGTCCTTCCGATTGCCGGTCGAATGCTCTGACCACTGAGCTATGGCGGCTTATCAAATACCCGCCAAATAATTCAATATATACTAGTGTTTCATTCAACAATTACTGCTTGTTATATTTTTTCCACCTGAAAACAACCAACTTTATTTTTGCAAGGAAGACATTGTTAGTGTTAAATCCCTCGCTAGGTATCCCTTTCGACGCCACCTAGCGATTCAATATATACTAGTGTTTCATTCAACAATTACTGCTTGTTATATTTTTTCCACCTGAAAACAACCAACTTTATTTTTGCAAGGAAGACATTGTTAGTGTTAAATCCCTCGCTAGTATATATAATTCAATATATACTAGTGTTTCATTCAACAATTACTGCTTGTTATATTTTTTCCACCTGAAAACAACCAACTTTATTTTTGCAAGGAAGACATTGTTAGTGTTAAATCCCTCGCTAGGTATCCCTTTCGACGCCACCTAGCGAGGGATTTAACACTAACAATGTCTTCCTTGCAAAAATAAAGTTGGTTGTTTTCAGGTGGAAAAAATATAACAAGCAGTAATTGTTGAATGAAACACTAGTATATATTGAATTATTTGGCGGGTATTTGATAAGCCGCCATAGCTCAGTGGTCAGAGCATTCGACCGGCAATCGGAAGGACACGGGTTCAAGTCCCGTTGGCGGCAAGTATCTTTTCTCGGAAGATTTTTCAATGTAAATGAGTGTTTCAGGCTGACAATTATTGCTTGTAATAATTAATAAATAATTAAGTAATAATTAATATAGTATCAAACCGTATGTCTAATATTTCTAATTGAGACGTGAATTGAAATGACTTTACCTAAGTTTAGTGACCAGTTTGATTAGACAGCATTTTCCTAACAAAATTTCCGAGTTACGCTGTCTCTGGGTACCTGGAATGATTGAGTGATTTTCTCATTACAAAACTACAAACTTAAAAATTTGACTGAAATTATATTATCGATTACACACTGAAAACGTGTGATTTCGCCATGAAAGCCAATTTCATTAAGTTCCGATACCAAAGCTCGTAACAGTGCCTGCCTTTTAACCTATTTCATCATGGAGTTTTTTCTATTGTTACGATTTTTCGTTTCCGTTCGCGTTTTCCCTCGGTTTTCTGGTGAATTTCCCTTTGCACCCGTCCCGTGGTTTATTAATTTTCCCTGGAACATAGGTAGATACCCCACAAACCTAACTCATATAAACCTTCTATAGTTTCATGGCCGTGTAGTTTTACCAATAATAAATGTATTGTGTTATGAGTTATGACAAACTTTACTAGATGCTTGCCTATTTTGTGGTCAATGTGGTAAATACATTTGATTGAATCATTTTGGACCCCATGAGCTTATTTTGTTCATTTTAAATACTACGTTACTGTTGATGAAAGTATCTTTAACTAAGTATAACGTGCAAATTAATCTTTTTGCATTCTTCACAGTTTGTTCCAAAAATAATCCAAACCTGAATACCTATGTGTATGTTGTCTAGCTATGTACAGTGTCATCCCTGGGGTGACATTTCACTTTAAAAAGACTCTAAAAATTGTATTATTTTTACAAAATTTCGTCATTTTGTAGACATTATATTCGTGAGTTTACATAATAATAATGATGGTTATGTTGCGACAGTGATTATGATTATATTCATAATAGAAGTTTCTATAGCATTATTAACCGTATGTAACTGGCTTTCTTGTTCCCCTTGTTTGTTTTTTTTTTGCCTGCTTAATAATGTTGCGAGTTTGATAGGTTTATAAATTGGAAAACTCTATATTTCAGAATGTTCGTCTATTATAAAAGAAACCAAAACATAGTTGCTTCAAGGCGTTTTACATACAAAATTTATGCGATAAAATCATTAAACTCATTTTTGTGAACTTTGTGACATGACATGCCTTAAACGCAGTGGCGGGCAGTGACTTTATAATTTTTTTCGCAAATTACAACATAAATTTCAATTAATTATAAATTGTTTTTGTGTTTAATTCGTAGAACTCCATTTTATTTTTTTAAATTTAATTAAAATTAAATTTGATAATTTTTTATCTAGTTCTGCAATTATTTTAGTATGTATTTTTGTTACAGCTGTTTCGGTTTACAAGACCATCTGTACAAAAATACATACTAAAATACTTGCAGAACTTAATAATAACATTATCAAATTTAATTTAAATTAAATAAAAAAATAAAAAATAATAATGTCATTATTTTTATACCGAAAATAATTGTTTCTATTTCCTGCTTGGAAAAAAGCTATCTGGATAAAACTGGCATCTTTAGGAATGATATTACTTCTTTCTGTTTTGATATATGAACTTTCTTCTTCTTTGAACTGTGCGATTTTTGAAAAAAAAAAACAAAATTTAGTTTATTTAAAAAAAATCGCTAAAACATCTCAGCATGCCTCTGCTAAAGTTTCCTACAAAATTACCCTAATAGCATTTTATCAATGGCTTCTGCCAAACAAAATGAATTAAGTTAGGATTTAAATCATGCAATGCATTATTCAGTGATTACTCAACGTCTAAACTTGAGTAATAGATTCCCAGGCTTTTCGAGTGGAAAAACGCTTTTAAACTTTTTTGGCACTCGATTCTAATTAAAAGTATTTAATTGCTAATACACTGAGGGACTGATTCTCAAGTTTTTCGGTTAGAAATTGTTCCTAATAATTATTGCATTTCTTCATTTACTAGGTCGATCTGCCAAAATGCCAATAGTATTTTTGTTTTCAAATCAATTAAAATTATTGATATAAATACTTAACGGGATGACTAAAATATTGAGAAAACAGTAAACGTAAAATATTACGTAGGCAATTGAAATTCACAAAAATCTCATTAATATTAATAAAGACGACGGGGCTAAGTTTAATAGTTCTTGGTATACGGTAACTGACGTCTACACCAAAACTAAACGCAGAAAATCATTTTAAATTTTACGATAAACCGGTTCTTGAGAAGATTGGAGCAGGGTACGCGGTAACGCATCTACCAACATCAGCACATGCTTCATCACAATCTTCGATTACACATCTGCCCTAATGATGGACACTGTAATACTGCCCGAAACATTGGCTTAAGAAGGAGGTAGGGCAACACGGCGTAATACCCCAAAAATAAGCCCAGTAAGAAAACAGGTTTAAAACAAAAGTATGAAGTTTGTATATAGGTTTGGTATGATCTTGTTATCAATTAGTTTGTTAATTATTTTCCTAACCTCTTCTTGTTGCCAGAAAACATGTTCATCGATCTGTATTAATACGGTAACGTCTGCTTGGTTGAATTTCAGAACCCAGCTTCGAGTGCATGTCTGACGCCACGCCATACGCGTCGCGCCACAAATGCGCTACAAATAACACCTGTGTACTAGGAATTTCACACAAAGCTACTGTTATAATTCGGTTTCGAATTCAAGTCAAATTTAGAATTCGTCACTTCCGTCAGCAGGTCGAATGGGGACGTCTCCCCTCTAGGTATAACTGCTACGAATTTGTGAATGTGTAGTATCTCTCCGGATATGGTAAGATTGATGGTAATACATGCTGTATCAAGCGGCTGTATATTACATATGACGTCATTGCTCTGTCTCGGTTACTTTGTCCCGGTGACTAGCTACACTGGATGACAGTGGATCCGAGGAACGAGCTATTTTTGGAACCAGTTCCTATTGGATTTATAAAATGTCACCGACAATAACTGGGCACAAAAAGCCGCCCGCAGGGCCTGGCAGTTAAAACCTGCGGAGCGGGTTTTTAACGGCTAGTAAAATATTATTGTTTATGTCCGTTCATGGCTGGTTCTTTAACATGTTAATGACCTATTACAGAATTTTAATTATTTTTTTTGATGTAGGTACATATGCATATACCTACGAGTACACATGTTTTAATTAGTTTAATCACAAAAATATGTAATTATTGATTTATTTTTATTAATGACTAGCTGATTCCTGGCATGCGTTGCAACGCCATATTCAAAGAAATACATTGTATCTCCTTGAATCACCTTTCCCGTGCGTCCCCGTTCCCCTCCCGCATCCCCTTCCTAGCTAGCTTTATAAATTATATCCTATATGTTATTCTGATGTATGAGCTTTATTATTGTAAATTTTCATTAAAATCCACTCAGTAGTTTTTGCGTGAAAGAGTAACAAACACACATACATCCGTACAAACTTTCGCGTTTATAATATTAGTAAGATTATCACTTATACATTATTAAGTACGTATATCTTAGTATAGTGTAAAATAAGTTATTTATATTCCCTGTCCTCCTAGTTTGCGATGTATGTTTAAAGGGATATGCCCTAACAACAAAAGTTTTGCATTTAGAGGACTTCAACACGAACTTTTTCATTTTAGGGAAAGTTTTCAAAACATGGATCTGTGTCAGGTGGATAGTTTTTCTTTTTCCTATTCTGTTTCAAAATAATTAAGTGTCGAATTTTTGGATACGAACGACGAACTCGAGCACTTATAATGTTGAAGGTGTTTTTGCAATATATACTTTATTCGTTGAATGTTTATGTTTTCTTTCACGAGTCACGAAATAATTTGAATTCTCCGATGTTAGAAAAGTTTTTAGTTGGTTCTTAAATAGGTTCACATTATAACAGTTATTATTTTTTAAATGTGGCTTATGGGATTTATCAATCGATTGTTCTAAAAATTTCCGGATCTTGTTTTTAATATCTTGTGTTGATTGCACCAATTACGTCGAATTAAGTACAACTGCATAAAACACTTAACCACACACCTATCCGTTCAATCATCTGCCTATCTACTTATTACTATACTTGTAGGTATCACTGAACAGATAATAAACACCTTCACACATTGTATATAAATATGTATGTTCACAAACGTATATTAGAAAAAAATATATAAATCAAATCATCAAACAGTATTAATAGCCTAGTGACTGTACAGTCGAAATTTAACAATTCGGCCAAGAAAACAACTCTGACGCCTCACCTTACTGATGCGGATTTTGTATACAAATCTACTTTTCTAATAGAACTGAACTAAAGCAATGCCAAAAGATGGCGCCATTTACGTTAAAAGCTAGCGTGAGGAGCATGGCAGGCGTGAGTACTATTGGATTTGTAATTTCGTGAATTTATCCGGATATGAAGAGATTGACGATAATATGATTATTATTGTAACTGGATACTTGCAGTTGTAAATAATAATACCACGCGATTATATATTATATATGATGGCATTGCCTGTCGCGGTTATGATGAATTGTTAATTTTTTTTGTAAACATTCCGTACTTAGTGATTATAATTTAGTAATAGGTGTAGGTATATGAGTATTCGGAGTGTATTCGTTTCAGGTATTTTACATTTTTGTATGCACTTAGAGATTCTTTCATATATAAACATTAAACAAATACAAGATACACACAAATTCAAATCGTCACTAAACACTTTCCTTGTTAATAAATGTCACTACACGTTGAGTGAATACCTCACGTAAATGAAACGCCTATTTTTATTGGTATATATATTTGTATTTTTTTTTTTCATTGGAATATTGTTATTTTATCTGTATAAAGATTGTAATTATAATAAAACAAATAATATTATATAAACATTGTAATTAAATAAATGTGGTTAGCTGGAAGAAATGGGGTCTACCCATAAGCTACACCTTTTGTAATTTTTATTTTACAATAAATATTTTTTGATTTGATTTTGATTTGAAATTTAATAAGAAATAGGTATGCTGTTCGTGCAGAGCATTGTGGAAGATGCCATATTTTTCCAATCGCTCAATTTCAAAACCTTCCCCATATCCACCACGTAACACCCCCCCCCCCACCTCACTGGATACTGCCGCAGTGTTTCTGGAGATACAGGATGTCAAACAACATTTTCGTATTATGAAAACCTGCAGTTATTTTTTCGCTGAATGTCTCGTTTAGATGTGTCACCGTCTATTCTACGTTATCTTATATTTTAAACATTGAAAGATTTTATAAAAAATCTAACTTTTTTTAGCGCTTCCATGGATCTACCAGTCAACTGTTAACAATCAAATATTAAATTGCCAAATTTTATAATTATGGACTAATATATTTATCGAGTGATGAGGATATTTTTTAATGTTTTTAATATATAATCAAGTAGCTGGTTCTCGGCATGCGTTGCAATGCCATATTCAAAAAAATAAATTGTTTTTCCTTACATGTCCTGTCCATGCGTCCCCTTCCCCTCCCGCGTTCCCCTTCTACCTTCCCCGCCTTCCCTCTTCCCTCTCCCGCCCCACTATCCCCCCTCCCGAGTTCCATATATTCAGTACTAGTACATTCAGTTTTCAAACAGCTCGCGTGCCATCTATTACAATTTTTTTGATTCAAATAGGTAGGTACCTATTTAAATTATCTATAATTCTTGATTCGATTCAAAGTGTTGGGCGAGTAATCATTTCCAATGAGTGAGCATTTCCAATGCTTAATATAGCAATACATGGACATCTCATATACTCACATATACTATACTCGTAAACCCCCAAGCAAGCATATTTAGATTTTTATTTATATAGATCTAAAATAGTCTGAAAAGGGATTTAAAAAGTTTCGACAGTCAGAACAGTTTGTTTTCAGCGGTTAATTTCACGAATAGTGCCTGACTCCGGCAAACAAATACGATTTACAATTAGTTTCCTCGCACACAGAACCATGCTTATTGAAGTTGGAAACTTTATCAAAAATCAATCCTCCTAAAAATATTTTATGTTCATGATAAACTACCGTCGATGCAACCTGTGCGGAGACATTATGGCATCCCCTTTTGGGGTATGTTGTGATGCTGAAGAGAGCGGAGAGGGGAATGAGGTGGAAAGAAGAAGGTTACGAAGAATCTAACTATTCATTTCTGGACACCAAAGACGTTAAAGCCATTTCAAGACGCGTTTTATATCTGAATTTTGAATTTTGAATACACCTAGGTTATCCTTATCTATTTTTTTATTTTTTTTTTATTTGTTTTACAGTTTTTTAGGAGTACTGGGGTACCCCGCTCTAAGGACACATTGTAGAAGTTTTCTTGTTTGAAATATAAATAAATACCTTTGTTAAAATATTACAGAAGAAAATTATAAAGTTAAAAGTACAATACAAGTATTAATCTTTGTTAGGTTCAAAATTGTATCTATATTCTTCCTTCCCATGCCCATAATCCATATCTTTATGCTTCTTTTGAAGTCAGTTATTTTTTAATGGTTTTTATTGCAAGAGGGAGTAAATTAAATAATTTTATAGAGAAGTATTGCATATTTTTTGGTCCAAAAGTCGTTTTAGTTGTAGGTTGGTGGCATGAATATATGATTATTACTAGACCTGCCCTAAGTGATAAAAGCGTATTATTTCCCCCTCTCCATACCGGTTCCATTGGAACCGGCTGGGATCGAGTATGCCTTCGCGTGAATCTAAAAAATGTGACTTCATCATTCTTCTGCGAGCCAGCGTCGAGCACTCATCGGTGCATTTTACGAAAAAACACGGCAAAAATAGTGGCTTGTATTTTGAAAACGTGTAGAAATAGAAGTGAAAAAGAGAATAAACCCAATTGTCGTATTACATTCCATAGGCAAGCATTATTTTACGTTATTTTAAGCTTAT
This sequence comes from Limnephilus rhombicus, assembly GCA_929108145.2. Classification (NCBI taxonomy): domain Eukaryota; kingdom Metazoa; phylum Arthropoda; class Insecta; order Trichoptera; family Limnephilidae; genus Limnephilus; species Limnephilus rhombicus. Next base: position 56,113,349 of record OV815276.1, read on the forward strand.
TCAGATCACATAATATGGTCGTTTTTGTAACACATACTATCACTCGAGATACATGACGTGTGCTCGTCGCTGTTTAGAGGGGAAGTAAATTATGAAACATTTGTAAAAGTGTCTTAACTAAAAATATGGTAACAAAATATTGGACTCAGAAAATAGGCGAACTTTACTTTGCCGTATTTGGAATTCGCAAATTTGTTCATTACGCTGCGAGCAATTCGCTCTTCCATGTAAAAAGGTCTATTCATACAAAAGCAGAGTTTACTTTTAAGAAATAAATGGTGATATTATAATGCGAGGTGCCTGTATACTGTCATGTTGAGTTTTCGACGAATCACATATCTCCAAAGTCACCTTCCCACTCTGCGCCCCGCTGTAGTTGTTGTCTACCCCTCACCGTATGTTCTGGTCTAGTAATATTCATATGTCTATGGTTGGTGGAATGTATGTTGTAATGTAGATCTTGTGAATCGGCCCGAGTTTGTCTGTGTAAAGTTATACTGATTTTTTAATGCGTACAGTAGAATATATTTTGTGTATAATTATTTCAGTGACATTAAATTCAGCGCTCTAAAAACGTGGTCTGTAGGGGTTCTGATGGGGACTCTAAGTATAATTTTCAAAATTGCCCTTTGTGCTATGAGGACTGGTTTTGTAGTGGAATCGCATGAGCTTCATTTCTTAATCCGATAAGACCATATTGTAGAATGTAGATGAGATTGGGCTAATGCATAATAGATTTTGATTAGCTGTTCTATATCTAAAATGTTTCTTATTTTTTTGAAAACATAGGTTAGTTTTTTTAAATTTGTTGCCCACATTTTCCATTTGGGAGTTCCAATTTAAGTTTTGACCAATAATTATTCCAAGGTATTTTATTGTTTTTATTTCAGTTACAAGGAATTTCTCGGTTCACGTTTATACAGTCTATGAATTTTTATGTTAAGGTTTATATTGAGGTTATCTGTCTGAAGTGGATTTTGAATTTAATATTTTTTATAGATCTACCGTTATTGAAAGTTAAACACGACATATGCTAATATGCTTAGGGTTGTTTTATTTGCAGAATTTAATGGAATAGATCGGTACATTGTTCCATTAATTTTTTTATAACAATTATCTTGTGAAAATGTTCAATAAAACGAACATTGCCAAATGTGATGTTTCGCGGAATTGAACTCTTTATTTTGCAGGCACACCCTGGCAGATGGTGTTTGTGGGTAACATAGTTTACCTCCCCCTATACCCCACCGTGAGCGATATTTCCCCGGAGATTCCCCACCTGCAGGTGGTATGCCGAATGCCCCCGCCCCACGGGAGATGTGCCGCCGATAGTACGGCCAAATCATTTTAAAGAGGACACCTTTGAATGTATTCGTGTACATCGATAGTATTAAATAAAAGTTAAGAAATACGTTTTTCGAACTATTTTGGAACCTATCTGCAATTGCGCGAAGATGCTGGTTTTACGGAGCGACATAAATACAATTATTGAATTAAAAATAATTATTGTCACGTAGAATAGTTACTCAAGTAGAAGTAACCCGTTTGAATTTATTTACACTTTATAATTTCCACACTCTTATAGTCAAAGTTTCCGGAAACTGGAAGTGCACGCGGGAAACGGGTGAATCTATATCACACAGAGAACCCAAAAAATCGGTCAGCGATTTAATATTTTTTTTCAATTTGGCCCTAAAAATTGCAATTTCGATTCGAAGGACTCGATTTAATCGAAAATGAAAGCTCATTTAAAAATATATTTTCCGGTACACCGTACACGTATTAAAATACGTATTTTTAACTTTTTCTTTATTGGGTTACTTTTAGGAATGGGATGTACATATGAGTCAAGGCTCAAGGCTCGTAGAAAATGCATTTAACAAGGGGTCGTCCATTAATCACGTGAGGCTCCAAAGGGGGGGGGGGGGGTTCGGAAAAAAATCACGAAATATCACGACGGGGGGTAAAATGAGATATCTGTATTTATTTTTCGTGATAATATTCCGAAAATTTCAAAATACTTTGTACTAAAAAAATACACGTGATTTTGGGGGGGGGGGGGGGGGTAGTCTAAAACCTCATCACCAGGGGGGGGGGGGGGTTAAAAGTTGCTAAAAAACATCACGTCATTAATGGACGACCCCCAAGGTTAGCTCATCGAGAAGGTAGAGCGGTGATTGGCTCGAAATTTCGAAAGCGGCCCGACGAGTTTAAAGATTTTTAAAATTAGAATTTGTATTTTGCATGTAAAAAGGTAAAAAATCGTTATTTTTTCCTTCCAGTACACCACTAAAGCAAGTGTCTCTTTAAAATGATTTACCTGTAGGTGGATACGTTTTCAGTTCGACGGAAAGTTGAATCACTCCGCCTATCGCAATATCGTCACCTTAATTAGTATATCTCCCATGTTCATTTGGTTATACTTTGCTACCAAAATAGTACGCATTTTAATCTTTGAAAGTATGTACCTACTACCCGTTTCAGAAAAGGCTTTTTTTTCTAAAGTATCCCCAATTGGGGTAGATGATATAGATCCCCAGTTGTTTGGTGTGAGTGAAGGGAGTTAAATGTGAATGATTACATCCACCCAATTTATTTTTATTTTTATTTTTTTATTTGATTCACCTGATTTATACATGTGTGTTACATATTTGACTAATGTGGGCCTCACTGGGTGCTTTACCCGTGCTGAGGACCTCATTTTACAGTTTGATATGATTTTTTATTTTTATTTAAGATACATATACAATAAAAACTAAAGAAAAAAGAGACTCAACAATAACATATGAGAATTGAAAGAAAGAAAATAGAGCAAAACAAAAAAGAGTAAAATAACACTAAAATAAAACAATAGAATAAAACTATATAAATAGGATAGATACATATAAACCGATAGTGAAATTAAAAGGTTTTATATATTAGTGAGTATTGCAATGGTGTTTATGTCTATGTGTTTTTATTTTTATTTTTATTTTTTTTATGTTGTGATTTTTTTGTAAACTGATAAAATGCCGCAGACGCATAGACATGTCTATGCGCAGACGCAATTTTGCAAACCAATAAATGCTTTCGATTCTTTATTTTTCGGACAGTAAGTATACGTTATTCGTTAGCGGAGCATCCACCTCAAACCGATACAAAGGTCGCACTGAAGCAGCCACCGAGCCGGATCACCGCTCACTTTTGAGGGAAAAGTCTGAGCTATACGCTAGTGTACTATATTTTGAGAAATAACGTCCGAGTCGCCGAAAGTGAGTAAAGGTCTTTAATTCTTGGTTAACCTGTATACCAACAATATTTAGACGAAAATTCTTTAGTATTTTCTTAAACGGAAATATTATATATCGTTAAGATGGAAACCTTTAAAATATATCAGTTTAACATGATAGTGGCCTAGTGGACAAATGGGTCAGATTCCCACCTAGGCGTCGCGAGTTCAAACCACTGCTAGCTAATAATAATAATAATTGGATAATTTGTAGAGCGCCGTTTTTTGTGAAAAATCGCCTCAAGGGAGCTAAGTCTTTCATCTTTTTATTTCACATAGGAATGTGAAATATTTTTTTCAGAGTTGGTGTCCTCAATGTTGGTTCCTGGCCGGTCCTTTTCCGATATTGGGGCACAATGGAAAATTTGATATTATAATTTCCCGAGTTCTTTGATCTCATTGTGTACGATTTTCACAGCATCCCCAAAGATGACATGTTGTGCCACAAGGAACTTTTATCCTATCGGGTCCTCCTGTGTGGAGTTGTTGATAAAAACATAAAATAAAAATCTGTAACAATTATTATAAGCAATAATTATCAGCCTGAAACTCTTCATCTACATTGAAAAAATCTTCCAAGAAAAGATACTTGCCGCCAACGGGACTTGAACCCGTGTCCTTCTGATTGCCAATCAGGTGCTCTTACCACTGAGCTGAGATAAGCCGCCATAGCTCAGTGGTGAGTGCACTGAGCTATGGCAAGTATCTTTTCTCCGAAGATTTTTTCAATGTAGATGAGTGTTTCAGGCTGATAATTATTGCTTATAATAATTGTTACCCTTTGTGCTATGCATAAAAATCTTGTCTATAACGTTAGTTTATCAATTAAAAAATAATAATAATAAAAATCTGTCCCTGACCGGGGCCTCTTGGGGCTAGGCGCTAGGCGGAAGACCGGGCCTGACCGAGACGACGCGTCGCGACGCGTTACCTCTGTATCTGGCACCAAACTTGTCAGGCTTATTATAAAAAATAACTGTATTTGTCTTTTTCCTTTATTTTTTTTTGTTTACCAATTTATTCAAGGAGGGCAGCACCCTTGCCGACGTCCATGATAATTTCTATTCAGATGCCGAGTTGAAAAATAATTAGGAAGGTATGTGAAATTTTCAGAAAATCGCTAAGACTGCTCCGAAAATTATGAAAAACACATCTGGTTCTGTTATTTAACATGTAACAGGTATGAAAAAATTACAGTTTTTCTTTAAATGCTACTTAAGCCTCCGTTACCCGAATTTCTACCGATTTCTTAGATATCTCCCTTAGAATTCATTTATTACGTAAGACGAATTTTGCTAGTTTTCGACTCCCCCCCCTATTATAAGAAAAAAATAAGAATAGGCCGACCCCCTCCCCCTTTTTAATATTTATTACGTAAGAATCTAGAGGCAAAAAATGAATACACGTTTGGTTTGTTTTAATGTTTATTTTTCAAAGTAACATTTTTAGAAATGTTTTTTTGTACTTTCAAAGGTACTAATAATTTTAACTTTGAGCATTTTTGTGATCTCACGTAAGAACGATCGAGACTCCCTCCCACCCCCTTGTAAGAAAAAATAAGACATGGTCGACCCCCCTCCCCCCCTAAATCGTCTTACGTAATAAATGAATGGCCCCTTAAATACTTTTAAGTTTTAAGGCTCTTAAAAAAAAATGTTATTCTTGAAGATAATATCTAGACATTCCCCGCGCCGAAACGCAAATTATATAAAATTCCCTCGATAGAAAAAAATCGCAGTATGCTCCAAAAATTATTATAAACACTTTTCTTTCATTTTTATTTTTAATTGTTAAACTAACGTTTAAGACAAGATTTTTATGCATAGCACAAAGGGTAACAATTATTATAAGCAATAATTATCAGCCTGAAACACTCATCCACATTGAAAAATCTTCCGAGAAAAGATACATGACGCCAACGGGACTTGAACCCGTGCCCTTCTGATTGCCGCTCTCCCAATTGAGCTATGGCGGCTTATCTTATACCCGCCAAATGATTCAATATATACTAGTGTTTCATTCAACAATTACTGCTTATTATATTTTTTCCACCTGAAAACAACCAACTTAATTTAATTTCGGCAATGTGTGATTCCGGTGATGAAATTAATGCCTGTGTTTTGTTGGTTTCATGGTAATATTATGTATAAAGAAGTACTAATAGGTGATTTAAATATCATTTTGCCAAAAAACGGACTTACTAGTTTTTCTACTTAAGGTGACGGTATTATTTTCCCTGAATTTCGCGATTCGAAGCCAATAATTCATGGAATCTAACCAGACGTTGGCTCCGTTCAGTACTTTCTGAAGCAATTCGTAACGTTTGAAGCCAATAAATTCACAGAAACTAACCAGATTATTGGCATCGTTTACTGCGGCTCGGTAAAGCAATCCGTGCCCTACTTAGTTGTTTCGTTAACGAAATGCAAATAGGGGAGACTTTTATTGCTGCGATTGACATAATTTTTTTGACATTTATTTTACTAGGTCGCCCTTGTGCGGCATTCTGCAAAATATGTATCATGGAAAAATTTACTTTAATGTTAATAAAAACTATATACCGTCGACAAATAAAAATACCAACCAAATACTTGAATAATTTTTTAACAGATTTCTTATTTTGACTACATGTTTATTGATTGTTTTGACTTGTATGTCTACAGAAAAACATAAAATATTTTTGAATTAAATGAAGACAATATTGCGAAACTCGATCGAAAATCTGGAGACAGAAAAATCATAAAAGATATTGGCAGCCCAGATGTGCCAATAGGTGCTGTGTTTAGAGTAACAGGAGTCATGAGTATAGGTTAGTTTATCGAAATAAGCAGGCTAAATTCTTACTATCGATATACCCACACAAATACCACATAAATAAGTCGTTATTCAATCCATTGGGCTGATACTTCAATTATTAATTGTGGTTTTGTAAATAGCATTTGGATTAGTTATTTTGAAAGAAAGTTAGTTATACGCCTACCCAATAAAATTTATTATTATTTCCTTGGAAGAAGGTTATTTCAAATTACTCATTAAACTACCAAAATTGATAATAATGCAAAAAACTCTTTATCAGCACATTTTTTTTACATTAGTTCCACACAGGAGGCCCCGAGGAAAATAATTCCCCTCATGGGAATATATATGTCATCTGCGGTGCAAGGACGAGAGAGTACGGCTGAAGAAGTCAAAGAGACTCCTTCAACCATTCTCTCTCGATCCGGCCTGATGGGCAGACGCATCCGCCCGCAAGACTCGGACAAATCTCACCCCATGAACCCGAGCACCCAGGCTAAGTCACTTGGGGTGACCTATGGCAGAGGTGTTGGTTATTCAATAAAAGGTTCCCGGGGCGGTGGTACCCGTACCCGCCTCCCAAAATTAAATAAATAATTTATCAAAATATAACACTTAGTTTTAGTGTTTGTTTTGGATCGCAAACCGATCGATCTGGAGCCATCGTGTTGAGTACCGAGACAGGGTGATCTGCAGCTGGTGTTGGTGCTAGTGCTGGCGCTGGTGCAGGTGCTGGTTCTGGTGCAGGTTGACGGTTTAACTGGTTTGGTCACGATGGCGGCCGCGAAATGTAGCTGCTTCTGAGTATTGATGGCGCGCTTGGTGCCGTCCGGGAGCTGTTTTGAACCACAATTGGAACCACAATTGTTTCGTCGCTGGTCCAGCTCTTGTTGTGTGAAAAAGTTGAACGAGCTGAGGAGAAGAGTTTTAGATGCGACTTTTTTAGGGATTCGGTTAGGAGAAGAGAGGAGGTTTTCGGCCCTTTCTTCGTCTCCCATACCGATCGACGATCTGAATAAGAGTGGGTCGGTTCCTTTTTGGTTTCGCGCGACCTAATTTCCTGGTATCCACACGAAGCTCAAGTTGAGACACATTCTCTTGGAGAGCGCTCATCTCCGATGTCATCTTCATCTTAAATGCATTGAAGTCTTAAAGACTTGAGAGATCAAATTGCGAGTTGCCGGGTTTATTGTTGGCTTTTTCATGCCGTTTTTCCTTCGACCAGTATATCTAGACAGGGCGTGTAGGTCTTAAAAATGACACCGGAACCAAAAATATTGGTTTACGAAAACATTTATCAAAAAGAAATTCTATTATCTCACACTTAAAAGATCGCAAGAAGCATTGGTTTGTACCTTTCGTTGGTCTGCGTGGAGCTAATTTATTTTTCAGCAAGTTCGCGGTAACGGAACTACTAGCTTTGTGAAGATCATTTTTAAATCTCAAATTTCAGGCAGTTAGAAATATTTTAGGTATGGGCTATCACGGACTTTATTATTAACAATTTAATCAGTTATATGAATATCTAAAAAAATATGTACGTAACATATGAATTCGAGGCAGCGTATCGAGAAAAGTAACATTTGATAAAATATGTTTAATTTCTTCCTAGTAAAACAACTACGTCACGCAAGAGATGCAGTTGAATTCGTTGGGTAGTTGTATTACGAAATTTCTCGTAGATGGTGTCACTTTGGGGTTGAAATTGGGTATGGGAGGGCTAATCTATAGTTAATATATCGATGCGTTTTTCGAAGTCATTCATGATGTCTGTGAATTGCTTCTAGCGACATGTTGATTGCGTTATTGTGGGTTTGTTAGGGCTAGTGCTCATTAGCGGTCAGCCGCGTGGGCTGTTAACCGCATTCTTATTTTAATATGCAACCGCTCATATTTAATTTGTACGCACTAAACCGTCGACAAATTCAAACAGCGGCGGGTGCGATTTAGTTCGCTGCTTGCCGCTGCTGAGTTTGCAGTGTTCGCCCAGCCTTGAATTTCGACACAGAAAAAAATATCGTTGAAATTCAACAACCAGGGGTTCTTTGGAATTGTGAAGGAGCAGCATATAAGAACACAGAATTGAAACGCAAACAATGGGAAGAGCTATGTAGTAAATATTTTTGGAAACAACGATGAGGATTTGGATGAGACAACGCAGTTTTCTACCTACCGCAGTTGAACCGCGTCAGGTGGCAAGCCGCTTAACCGAACCACCCACGCGACTGACCGCTAGTTTGCACGAGCCCTCAGAATAAGTTCCTGTCAAGTATTTTAAATTATCACTGAATAACACTATTTTATGGAAGTGATTTTATTTATTTTTAGTCTTATTTAATGTTATGTGATCGCGCACTTTATGATATTACATTCTATTTAAGACAAATTATATTTAAAATATCAAACGTAGTGTAGTGGGCGGCAATAATAATATGCCATATCGCGCACCCCTTCACAGCGATTCAGCGATAGAGCAATAAAGCCTGCATTCAAACACGCTTCAGATTCCATAACACCAACTTGTCTAAGGCTTTCGCGGTGGGTGGAGCGGGTGGGCGGAAGTTCATTGCACCGGGAAATTTAATGCGCCTCCCCGAGAGTGGATAACTAAAGGTGTTTTAACTTTGTTAAAAAACTACCCTGCCAGACTAATGGGGAAACTACTTTATTCTGTTGTTTTATTCATCACACCCCTTCTGCTGCATTAAGGGTTGTCACGCCATGTTTACCTGTTCCAGTTCCGGATGTTTCGGATTTCATTAATAATAATAATAACGTAGTATTTATATAGCGCAGTTTAAAACCATGTACGATCGTGTGAGAAATGTGGAGATCCGCGAAGAATGCAAGGCTGATGTAAGCGTGATGAGTAAGATTAAGAAAGGGACGCTCAGATGGTTTGGGCATGTAGAGCGAATGAACGAGGAAAGGAGTGTAAGGAGAATATATGACGCAAATGTGAATGGAAGAAGAAATCGGGGACGCCCGAGGAAGACATGGCACGACCAAGTGAATCAGATACTTGAGTCGGGCCATGTGAAGAGTCGGAATAATAGAAGAGCATGTATGAGACGATGTATGAATGTGAACGAGGTAAGGAGTGTGTGCCAAGATCGAGTTGTTTGGCGGTCCGTCCTCTCTGCCTACCCCTGGTTAGTTATATAGCGCAGTTTTGTGTTATTTCACTTCAAATGCGTCAATTCCAATTCAACGTCAATTACCGTCACTATAGGCGGATGGGTTATTCAAATTAATTTATTCATGTTTTTATTTTTTCTCTCTTAGTTTTTCACTTAATTTTATTTATGTTTTAATTTTAATTTATATACCTATATATTTTAATTTATATATTTGTATAGAACACTTGAATTCTTAACACTATCTTTATTATTAGTTTATGTGTTTCAAAATTTGAATTTTAATTTGAATTTCTATTTTTCTTTAAAATATGATTTTTTTTCTCTTTATTTTTCACTTACTTTTAAGTATTTCTTAATTTTATTTAGTATGTTTAATTATCTGTTTTAATAAAATAGTATTTATTAATTCCTATTTAAAATATTAAATGTACGACTACGTACATTAAAAACGGGCATTAGTCTAGTGTGGTAGCCAAAAAAAAAAAAGATCTGTAACTAATCAAATTTTATGAAATAAAAAAAAAATAAAACCCTGGACTCGTTGACCCCAAGATCCTACCCACCCCTCATACCTTATTCCTCGCAGAACTTCGTCTTCTTCCTTTCCCTAAAAATACCCTCTACACGGCATCAGATGACATTGACCTTGAGGGTTTTTTCCTCAGGGCCTGCTCTGTGGAACTAATGCAAAAAAATAACATTAAAGAGAAAATACCTACCTTAGAAGTGTGATCCAGAGCTGCCGATTATTATATATCAATTATTATTATAAGACCTTTCGACGCGTAGGCCCCGAACTTGATTATCTGATATTTATAAATTTGATTTTTTTTAAAATTAATTTCAAACAAAAGTAAGGAAAATTGACGTTATTTGTGGCACACGAACACACCCAAAAGTCCCTTCTATGTGTGTATCTGTGACTCAGTGAGTCGAAGCCAATGAATGACAATAAAAGTACGATGAACTAGAAACTCGATCATTCATAACTTTTACGGAATGAATCAAACTGTCTGTAGTGCTGTTTTAATTCGGCCGTTTTGCATTTCGTCTTCCTAGTAAATTTGTTTGGACGTACCGTTTCCGATTCACTACGGTGGCAGTTTTAGTGGCTTAGTAAAGATTATTTTTTCAAAAGTGATATCGTTGTGTTTATTTGGACCTTATAATTCACACATTTTCAATATTACAGTACTTACGTACCTGTCCGAAGAAAGTTTGAATTTTCTTTGAGATATTGAACAGTGTTTCTCTGGACAAATAACAAGGTTCGTGCAAAGAAAAATACTATAATTCCTTATTTGAATTTTTTTAATGTTACCCTCGTAAAATCTTATATAATTTATAATTAAGTAGGTAGGTACTTAGTACCTGCTTACAAGTCTTGATTTCAGAGTGTACATGCGAAAATATTGAAGTGGTTAAAGAATATGTTTATTTAGGTGTAATTATTGACTGCTTTTTCAAATGGGATTTACAAATAAATAAAGTCTGTGAACGTCTGAGATCTATTGTTAGTAGATTATATAAACTTAAATTCTATGTTCCAATATGCACACTTCGAATAATTTATTTATCATTAGCTGAGTCTATTATAAGGTACGGAATTACAGCTTGGGGACTTTCCTGTAAGACAAATGTTAATCATGTTCAATCTGTCCAAAATTCATTAGTTAAATTATTAGCTCATAAAAGTTTATACGAGCAAAGACACAATGTTCCGTACTTTTACCAGAATCTTAAAATTCTCTCAGTAAGAGCAATTCTGTGGCATAAAATTATTTTTCAGCATATGAATAGCCCTATATACATAAATAGACTGGACCACACTTACAATACTCGATTTACGTTAAATGAAGGACTAATCGTACCTAAGCACTTAAACAAATATGGACAAAGAACGCTGGACTACATGATACCTACATGCTTAAATATGTTACCTGCTAAAATTAAAAAATGTACAAATAATGTAAGAACAAATATTATATTGAAAAATTGGCTCGCCGAAAGAAAAAGTTTGTATTAACATTCTTGTAGTACTCGTAACACAAAAAATGTCAAACTGCATTATAAGTTTTATTTAAAAAAAAAAAAAAAAAAAAAAACTTCAAAGTAAAAGCACCCATTGACAAACTACTTAAAAGTAGTTTATTGGGACTTTTCTTTTTTGTAATATCTTATTTTATTTTGATTTCCTGTAATATTTTATAACTTTTTTCTTCTAATAAAAAAAAAAAAAAAAAAAAAAAAGAGTAAATTTTGATTTGATTTGTAAAATAAGAGAAAATTAGAAACGTAATTTTTTAGACATAAGGTAGCAGAACTACTAATTACACACTAGCAGGTTTTTATTGCTAGGCCCTGCGGGTGGCTTTTGATTCGGTTTCGCCCGGTTTGAGTGTTGGTAACCATTTTATAAATCCGATAGGAAATGGTTCCTAAAATAGCCCGGTTTCTCGGATCCACTGTAATCCATTGACAGCTATTCACCGAGATAAAGTAACCGCGACAGGCAATGACGTCATATTTAATATATAGTTGCGTGATACTATTATTCACAACTGCCAGGTACAATAATAATCATACAGGATGCGGCAGCATAACTTCCTTTTTTCAAAACTTAATAAAACCCATTGTATGAATCAGATTTTTTTTATTCGTTTTTTATAATGTAGGCACATACCTAAAGTTTTGTTTTACTTAGTTTTTGAAGATCAAATCAGGTAGGTGACGTCCCCCATTCTCCATACTCTGAGTAAACCGATTTCTGGCATTTGTCATGACTCTTGCCAGCATATCATGCGTTATCCTGGCAATTTCCTCCTGGATGTTGGTTTTTAAATCTTGTAGGGTCCTTGGACGGTTCACATAAACACGGGGTTTCAAAAAAATCACGAGGGGACGAATCGGAAGAGAGGGCCGGCCACTCCAAATCACCCCTAATTGAGATGAGGCACTCTGCGAAGTGTTCCCTCAAAACAGCCATCAATGCTCGGTGATCTAATGGGACGAGGGACTCCAGTTCTTCCTCTTGTCGCACTTGCGGTTTGTCTGAACATAGTGACCCATATGACAATTGATTTCTGGTCCAGGACAGAGGCTAAATTAAAGTGATTCCGAAAGGCCTGCTCGGTTGCGATCACAGAACATCCATTTAAAAAGTAGGCTTCAACCCCAAACGTAAGCTCCTCATTGTTCCAACGCATGATGGCGACTAAACTGTGTCTGGACTAAACTTTAAAGTTCCGCCTCACGAACGAGATCACTAGCGCTCCGCTACGACATCAACCGACTGAATGGAGCGCATTTTAAAAACAGGAAGTTATGCTGCCGCATCCTATATTACATCCGGGGAGATACTCAAAATTACAAATCCGTAGTACTTATACCTGCCAGCGGCAAGTCCTCATGCGATCTGTTAATGTACGTGGCGTCATCCTTTGGCATTATTGTCTACTTGCTTGAATACGGTTCTATTACAAAAGTAGCTTTTTAACAAACTTCATTTACGAAGATGGTTTTGCGTACGGAGCGGCATCAGAGTTGTATTCTTTGCCGGATTCTTAAATTTCAACCGTACAGTCTCTGTCCTATTAATACTGTTCGATCGATCTACGTAGTTATATTGGTTTAATGGTTGTTTTCCGAGTAAGATTCAATTCTATCTCAACAGGCCACTTGCATGGATTTCATAACGACTTGGAAAAAAATATGTGGATAGATCTTTTTACTAAGATTACGAAAATGTTAGTAAAATTTTTTAGAAATGTACAGTTTTTTATTTTATTTTTAAATAAATAAATCCATTATTTGGGCTCGTGACGTCACTACACGAAAATGTCCCGTCTCCGAAAATGTTCCTATTAATTTTGTAAAATTCCATACTGATTTATTTTTTTTATATAGCATCACTTTGATTTCAGGCGAATTTTTGAATTCGTTCACAAGATTTATTGTTTGTTCTCTGCGAACTTATCATTTGGTTTGACTTTTTGACAGATGTTATGAAGAGAACCCCGTACATTTTAAATGTCGGTACGTGTTTTTTGAGGTATAATGGTTATGGTGCTGATTTTAACAAAATCAAATTTTATAATATTCTTATTATTTTATAATTTACAAGTACAAGTATATTACATTGGATTTAGTAATATAGACGTTGTACATTATAATGATTTATGATCAATAAGATAGATCAAGGAAAAAAAAAATGAGATGTAATATTTTTGGTATGCCTCGTTATTCTCCTGTGCCATTCGTGTGGAAAACGTTATTTTTTAAAAATGTTTTTCGGCTATGTAATTATTGTTTTTCACACCTATAAAATTATGTCCTGTCTTTCCGGTTTATAAAAAATGGTCTGATTTTTTGGATTGAAATTTTCAAAAAATCCCCAGGGTTTCAAAAATACGATTAAAAAAAAATACAGAATGTCTTAGAATATTTGCCTAAACCGGATTTTTTTTAAAAAATGTAATGCAAGTGGCCTATTGACGTCATTTCGAATGATTACGCACTTTCTTGCGATTACATTGCATATCTTCTAATCAAATCTCCACGTTAGTTACAGAAAGTTTTGTGGTTGTTCGCGAGCTTTACGTTGCCTGTCTACACATCATTTGGACAGAAAACTTTTAGCATGCGGCCCGTGTCTTGTACAGCACGAACATCATAATAGATACTAGATTTAATGGACAAACGTTCATTGTTAATTCTGTGTTCTGAAAACCGATTTACTCGTACATCGATCGGTATTTAAAAAAAATAAACTCAATACGAAAGTCATCGGAATGGGAGGGATGAATACGAAATTAGCTACATACAACATTAAGCACTTCATAAATAAGTACGTTTCTAATTTTCTCTTATTTTACAAATCAAATTTTCGACCGGTCAGTTGTTGAGAGGGCATCGCGTTTGGGTCCCACTCGGCGTTCCGTATTCGATTCCATCGTCCTCCATCACACTCACGACAATACGACTCAAGCAACATTTTCGGCTTACTGTGGTGTTAGTAGGAGATTTTCAAATATTGTCGGGTTATTCGTAACCCGGGAATGGGAAATTACAATCTTATTGGATACGATTTTAGATTTTCACGGCCAAAAGTATTTTTGTTATTAGTTTTTGGGGTATTATGCCGTGTTGCGCTACCTCCTTCTTTAGCCAACGTTTCGGACAGCGTTGCAGTGTCCATCATCAGGGCAGATGTGTAATAGTTAGGGGTGATGTTTGTACTTATCTACTTAGGAGCGACACCGTGTCGCCAGCTCCACTCCTCTATGAGCTGGCGCTACAATATACTTCAACTTTTTTAAATTTTTTTTTTTTTTTAAATCATTACTCTTGTTTTTATTGTAAAACCCGCAAGACATTAATTTATGTTGATAAATCTCAGACCTCTCAAAATACCAAGTTTTGAGATAATAATGTAGTTTAGAGAGGAAAACAATATTCGAAAGCTCACCATAAATTAAATATTATTTTCACGTATCTGTGTTTTACATATACACTATAAAATAACACTGGGAGGCATAACGGTCCGGTACATTACGTGACATCTTGCAATATCCTGCTAGTGACCCAGTAAACATAATTTTTTTTATTTCGTTTATATATTCAATAATATTATTATTCAATTTATAAAAACCGTTTATTTATAAACAAGTTCTGCTATGTAATTATTAGTGACAGCTGTTTCGCCTTCTGAAGGCATTATCATACTGCTAGAAGATTTTTTATGCATTATCATTGATTTGTGGTGTTTATGAATAATCTGAGTATTCTACCAGATAGAGGGTGCACTTTACATATATAACTGTTAAATTAATGTTATCCAGATAGATTTATTTATAAAAACAAAGATTACCCATGTAATCTCATTTTCAAGCTTTTTGGAAAATATTGCACGAAAATACATATTATTGTGGGAATAAAAACATCGGTGCATTGGATCCAGTCTTATTCGTGCATGTTTTCCGAATTAATTTCTTTTTTATTTTCTATAATGATGTCTAGTCGGAAAGTGCACGCCTTTCATTGTTATTTACGGGTTCAATACCCGCTAGACGAAGATGTATCGCGTAAATATTTTTTATGAAAAATGTAAATATTCATGTTTTGCGTGTCGTCGCATCAAATAGCTGAATTCATAAATCATAACAGCTCATCTACGGTTCTTCTTCAAGCGACCCAAGCTTTTGTGGTTTCTTCCCTGTTTAAAGTTTTCTGGAAATAGATTAGATCGTATGTTTATTGCAAGCACCTGTCCCACTCGCTTTCTGCACTCCCAGGAGGTGGCCTGCCGCTGAGAGCCCCGTTGAATCTCTCTTTCTGTTGGGTTAGTTGTTAAGGAGAAAGAGGGAGCGGTAGGTTGCGCGGGAGCTATCAGCGGTGGCAGGATATCGCCTGCTCCAGAAGTTTTCCTTGGTCTCCCCGCGTTCCTCGGCGCCTGGTACGGCCGCCATATCGATTGCCTCCTTCTGACTTCCAGTTAATATTATAATATGGAATCGATTCCGACCTGCCTTTGTGTGGTGTAAGGGTAGACTCACGAAAAGGGTTGAAATGTATGTTTCTCAAATAAAATCATTATTCAATTTTTCTTAATAAAAATCATGAAAAAAACGCACATAAATTTAATATTCAATATTTATTGTCTTCACTACAAATTTCATAATATTCCCAAATATTTGATTTTTTATTAAATTGCCATCTCGTTAGGCTTTTCGCGAACAGACAGTCGTGTTACACACTTAAATAATACAATTTGATGTTACAATCAACAAATAATGCGTGTTGTGAGTTGTGACACAACCTACTCGCAAATGAAACAAACACGTAGTTACCACACGCACTTCAATGATGCAGATCGGAACCTGTCACTCGCGAAATGTAATGTCGCCAAATGTTCGGCTGCCGAATATTCGGCGCTTCGGCCGAGAGCCTAGCCGAATATTCGGTATTCGGCAAAATCACTATTCGTGGCATCTCTAGTTATTCCTATCAACCTAATATATCATTGAAGAAGAAGATAACAATAAAACGAAAATATGAAAGAGAACAAGACACAGAAAACACACAAAAAGATAATGGTCCCAACTGGGGCACGAACCCAGAACCTCTCGTCTAACAGGGACGTGCGCATTTACCAATTCCGCCATTGTCACCTACTGACAAACCGTCATATTAGTCAATCTCATATTTCAAATTTTAGAACTAACAATATTATTGTTTATGTCTATTATTTTTCTCTATTACCTATGTATGTCTATTTTTAAAATTAGTTCTGTCAAAACCCTGAAGAAGTCAGCTTTGCTGACGAAACATGTCGGTTTTTGTAACAATATTATCTTTAACTAAGTGCCAGTCGTGACCATTATCTTTTTCTGTGTCTTGTTCTCTTTCATATTTTCGTTTAGATTATTATTGTTATCTTCTTCTTCAATGATAAAATCATTATTTATTAATTATTTGATTTTTTTCCTCCGGTTTACCTGCCATATTTTCACCACTAACGCAATATTGAATAACTTTGTAGGATCTATCCCGATCTGACAAGAGATCTCGCCCGAGATCTATCTCGATCGACATAGATCTCGGGCGAGATCTCTTGTCAGATTTGTGGGATTTTATATCGCTGTTAAATGAATAAATAAGCATGCATTCTTGCAGGAATGTGTGTTTAAAACATTGTTTAAAACGACCTAAACTAACATACGTGACAGCTCAAACCCGAAATTCTGACATCGGCCCGTAGAAAACGCAAATAACAGCCATTGAAAATGACTCAAATCTGACAGGAGTTCTCGCGCGATATCGATCTCGTTCTCACAAAAAATAAGGAATAGCTCGTCAGAGATCGTATTATTATTAACCCTATTGCTTTAATCAGTCCACTTTATCTCTCCTAGACTTGAAATTGCTGCTGTATTTTAGTTTTTTTTACAGTGTAAGTATGTAGTGATAGCCTGTATTTCTAATTTGATGTCTGGCGCTTGGCGTAAATCTGACCGTGACTGCTAATTGGCAATTATTTATATTAACTCATAAATATACCAAACCACCCACTATTAACTCCTCGCTAGCCCTTCTAGCGGCAACCCTGCACGCCGCTCCCCGCGCGCCGGTGTCGTGTTGATGTTAATACTCCCACACTTGACTGACTGGTGACTGGTGACTGGTCTTGTCTATGAAAGCAGATTAATTGAGGAAGGTTTCATATTCGTGTTCGTGACCAGACCATTATTTGTCAAATTATTCATGCTGCCAATACCGCCCGTGTCGGCAGTTCGGCGATAAACATCCAATAATGGAATAATAGACAATAGTAATCTTAATGTTAAAACATTTCCTAGTTATGGCTAGAAGTGTGATGTGGGCGTGTGATGCTCAGTTTATCTCTACTTCTGTTTTGAAATTGATCAAACATTTTCATGTCGAAATTCTTTCTTGAGCAAATAATCAGTTTCATTGGTCCATCTTACGTAAATTGGCGACATTAGTTTTCTTTCACATCTGATCACACTTGTAGGTATTATCTGTCCAGTGAAATAGAGCAATAAATCAAAATCAAACGATATTCAAGTTTTTTTCCAACTATTTTTTGAAGTTTTATTAATATTAATAAAATTAATATTAATATTAATAAAACTTCAAAAAATAGTTGGAAAAAAAGTTTTTTTTTTTTTCAAGTTTTTTTCCAACTATTTTTTGAAGTTTTATTAATATTAATAAAATTAATATTATTAATATTAATATTATTTTATTAATATTAATTTTCAGTTAATATTGCTTGCCGCCGCCTAATTCTTTCAGATTCGGATTCCCCGGCCCATAGTTAGTATAAAAATAACTAGTTTGATTTTCTAGGAATCAAAATGCTTCCAGAATGGCTATTTTCCTGTATGTGTATAAAAATTTTTAAAGTCGTGTAATTCAGTTAATATTGCTTGCCGCCGCCTAATTCTTTCAGATTCGGATTCCCCGACCCCAAATTAGTATAAAAATAACTAGTTTTATTTTTTAGGAATTTAGCCCAAACACCGAACTTTAGCCGTAATAAATCGAAATCAAATGATATTCGAGCTTTTTTCTGACATTTTTTTGAATTTTTATACAAATTTCCTCCATAATTCCTGGGTCCCATGAATCTACTATCCAGTGAAATAGAGCAATAAATCGAAAACAAATGATATTTCAGTTTTTACAGACTATTTTCCACAATTCCTGGGTCGCAAGAATCTACTATATTCTGTACGTACATTCAATATGAGAATGATTCATAGCTCCATAAAGGGTCCCTAATTCCTGAATTCGGCTGGAATCATTATTGATAACGAAACCATACAACCATGTCATAATATTCGGTCATCAGATAACAAAGTGGTGAACGCTTTTCGTCTGTAAAATAGTTGGTAAATAAATTAGTTTATTGAGGTTTTATGTTACTTCCATGGTAACTGTTCCCATGGACGACGTAATTGCGAAACTACTATGTATTATTTTTTACGATTACATAACT
This sequence comes from Limnephilus rhombicus, assembly GCA_929108145.2. NCBI lineage: Eukaryota > Metazoa > Arthropoda > Insecta > Trichoptera > Limnephilidae > Limnephilus > Limnephilus rhombicus. Next base: position 56,132,076 of record OV815276.1, read on the forward strand.
TTCATGTTTCACAAAGTTAACTTTGCCCAATTTTGTCATAATTTTGATATTCAATGTCAATTGCTTTAAAACACAGTACCAAGTTTGGAGGTCAAAAATGTAAGCCAAATTATCTTGCATGGTAGATTACAGAATATAAACCAATGTAAAATTTACTTTTCCTTTTTATTATGCGACGCCACCTATTGAAAAATGAATGATATGACGCCGAAAATATAAATACAGTTTTTTAGAGGTTATATTTTATGCAACAAATATTCTTGGAGAATCACCAAAATGATCAAGTTTTAATATACTTAACACTAAGAGCCCATTCACACTTCCGTTTTAACGACGGAGGCAGGTCCAGTTTTTAAAATGGAAGCCCTAGCCGCTGTAGTGACTCATGGAGCTGTTAGGTTCCGGCATAAAAAACTGATCCGTCATTTTTTGTCGGAGAATCGCCTACGCAGAGCGTCCGTTTTTTTCGCCGGAAGGGGACGCGCTGGCCATACATTTCAATGGAGCTGTTCTCACTAGACGGAGAACGGTTCCGTTTCCCCACCTCCTGCTCGACACTTCCCCACCGCCCGCTCCCAGACGCAAGCAGCAGGCCAATTATGCGGTTGTGTTTTTATAGGGTGCGCGTGGCGTTTATAATATTATTATTGTTTGTTCCAGAATGCGATTTCTTCTATTTAATTATAAGTAAAATAATAATTAGTTCGTAAGATTCGTGTAAACGAAACATCGCCTAAAATATGCAAACAAAATATTATCCCACGGTTTGAACAAATAAGTAATTAAATAATAGTAATTAAGTAATATGGCTGTTTTTATTTATAATATTTAATATTTATATTTATTAATATTTTTCCTTCTTTTTAAGAAGTACCACATGACAACAAGAGCTTCATCGTCGTCCATTGCGCACGACCGTCTACTGAAGAATGAGCAAATAAAATGTTTTGGTCGTTGTTTTCGTAGAGTAGGATCCGTTTTTTAAAACGTCCGAGGCCCCTGTTCACACAACCGTTTTAAAAAACGGAAGTGTGAACAGGGGCCTCGGCTTCTGTTTTAAAAAACGGGACCCGCCTCCGTCTTTAAAACGGAAGTGTGAACGGGCTCTAAGGCGAAAAGATTTATTAACTGAAGCCTTACTTTGAATTTATGTATTTGTGATAAAATGATCTGAAAATTACCATTATTATTTTATTAACAGTTTTTTATAATTAAGTCCCGTTAAACTGATTGATATCAGTTTGTCAACAGGTTCTTTTAACATTTACTTTTTTTAAATTGAGACAGGTGCATAAAATATACACATTATTACATTATATACAGAATTCGGATATGACGACTTCGCTTATAATGGCTTACCGTTTTTAGCGACGACAATATAAACTCAAGTTAGGTAAGTACTAGGAAAATATATCCGTTTAGTACGACTCTGTTTTATGCGACCAACTGCTTAAAGCGACCTATTTTAATTATAATTTGTCCGGTTAGAATGACACGGTGTTTTGTTTACAAAAAGACACGGTCTTTTGTTTACAAAACCTACGCACCTATACTCCTCGCCTACTCCCCGCGCCCGGCTACTCCCTGCGCGCTAACACTTATCCTTATTAGCAAGTGTAAATCACAGTCAGTGTTTATCATCTGTTGTGACTAGGCTAAAAGCTCGACAAAATGAGTTCCATAAAGCGAAAGTGTTTTTCACTTGTATAAAAAAGTGCTTTATTACACCGTTTAGAAGCCGGTGAATCAAATGTAACCCTCGCGGAGGAGTTCGGTGTGTCTCATGTTGAAACTAAAAGCGGAAAAATAGAGATTATTACAAAAAAGTTTTTTCACTTAACCGTTTTTTTAGCATACATTTCCTTCTGAAACTCAATTCACAGCTTTTTATTGAGTTTGGTAACATATTGTAAATTATTGTAACAGGGAGTTCTTTGACCGTATTTATTTAATATGGTGTTTTACAAATTGAACCTACATAATCCAAAAAAATTACTTGTTCCACTGTGGATGCCTAGCTCTTCTAGAATGGACACATTTGTGCATCTGGCTGTGTATGGAATCCTGAGCATTTCTCTCCAGCACCTCATTCGGATTATCTATTATCCCGTGTCCCATGATTTCCAGTATAGAAATATGGGGAAAATCAACACCCAGACCATATCTCACTCCATATCTTTTGCATTTTAGAGCTACTAATTGTACTCTGAAATTACTGTTAAAGTTTTCCTGCCTTATAAATAATACGTATTATTAATTATTTCAGCGGTAAGATCGAGCATTGAGAAGTACGTGCCCTCCAAAAGATTCAAGATGGGGCGCAAGGTGACGGTCGCGGTATGTACCCTCAACCAGTGGGCCATGGATTTTGAGGGCAACAAGAACAGGATATTGCAATCCATCTCGCACGCCGTGGACCTCAACGCAGCCTACAGAACTGGCCCTGAGTTGGAAGTGACGTGAGTACCATGTTGGTTGTTGATAGAATGAGATAAACGTTAATGAGGTTAGGTTTTATATGCAGCCTTTAGTATTGAGCCTGAGGAAGTGATGTGAGTACGATGTTAATCTAAATCAGATCTCCAGCGACCAAAAGTTTCTAAAACATCGGACAAAAACAAAAACATTGGGTCAGGGCCACAAAGTTTTTTGTTTTCGATCGCGCATGGGAAACAAAAACATTATGACCCTACCCCAATGTTTCATGTTTGCACAAACATTTGGTTCAATGTTTGTGGTAATATTGTCGCTGGAGACCTAGCTTAAAAAGACAAAGATTAATGAGGTTGGGTTTCGTATGCAGCCTGTCTTTTGACGGTCTTCAGTCGAGGGGTAAGGCTCTCGACTAGCAACCTGGGGGTCTCAGGTTCAAATCCAGGCACGCAACATTAAATTTTTATTTTATTAAATTGTGTTATTTCACATTCAGTCAGTCATTAAAAATAATTAATACAGTGTATTTGCTGCACATTAGAGATGGGTAAGTTCTGTATTTTGCCGGACATGCTCCCTTTTAGTACTAGACACTACTTGAGTTCTTGGAGCAGGTCCCGGGAGCTACCCCCGACCAGCGAGTGGCTCAGACCGAGACACACGGGTTCGACCGGAGACGGATGTCGAAGTCGGAACCCGCATAAGAACTCGAACCCGGGCCCTGCCCTGTTTTTTAAGTCATGGATCTTAGGTTTAAGTGATAATATGAGTATGAGTATAATATGAGTTCACGGTTTGTATCACTACCAGTACCTTATTCGACAGAAGCCTTAACCTTTCTTTTGTCAACATTTTCCATCTGTTTACTCCAAGTCCTTCTTTCGGCTTTATTCAATTATTGAAATTTTGAATTCATCTCCATCGGATCGGCTCAACGATTCTCAACGATAAACCATGAATATGATTTCCCATTCTAGTGGCTACAGTTGCGAGGACCACTTCCATGAGCCCGACACGTTCCTTCACTCCTGGCAGGTACTGCTGGAGGTAATGACCGCACCCATTTGCCGGGGCATCCTGGTGGACCTGGGCATGCCAGTTCAGCATAAGAACGTGGCGTACAACTGCAGGGTGGCCTTTTTCAACGGCCGCATCCTGCTTATACGACCAAAGATGACATTGTGCGAGGATGGCAACTACAGGGAGACAAGATGGTTCTCTCCGTGGACAAAGGTAGATGATCAGATCATTTGAATTATACTTCAAAGTAAAATATGTACACTATTGCACAGACTCAGTTCATCCATCTATCACTGTCAGCAAGAGGTGGGGCTAAAGTTAGCAGTCAAAGTATATTATTTAACCCTAGCTTGGTTTTTTTTGGTTCTTCTTCATATGCTGAGATTATTCAGCTAGTCAACGACATCGCGAGTCATTTGATTCAACACAAAGTGTCCCCGGCAAACTGTAGAGTGAATATTCTTAGCTTGTCTTACTCTTCATATGTACAAACCAACTTAGCCTCACAGGAAATAGTAATAATAAACTAATTTTAAAAAAACCATCAGATTTTTCATCCCATGAATAATGAAACAAATTGTAAGTTTTACAATAAAATAGAATTTATCAAAAAATTGCTTTGCTTCTAATCCAAATAGATATAATAATATCTATTTGGATTAGAAGTAAAGCAATTTGTAATAATATAATAATAAGTAATAATTATTAGCCTGAAACACTCATCTACATTGAAAAAATCTCACGAGAAAAGATACATGCCGCCGACGGGACTCGAACCGCGTCCTTCTGGCTTATCAATATACAGGGTGTTAAGGGACGTACTTGACTTACTTTAACCAGTGATTCCTGACATTATTTGGAGTAAAAAATGTAAATGAAGTTTTGGTCTCCGGTGACTTTTTTTTTTTCAAAAAATTTTTTTCAAAATCAAACAAAAAAATAATTCTTCCGCATGTCGTCACTGGTCACTCAGCCGAGTGTCCGACGAACCCCTTACCCCGCCTCCAACTGTTCAACAACTACCATTTTTTTATGTTTTTGTAAAAAAAAAAAAAAACATGAAAAATGTCACCGGAGACCAAAATTTCATTTACATTTTTTACTCCAAATAATGTCAGGAATCACTGGTTAAAGTAAGTCAAGTACGTCCCTTAACACCCTGTATACTAGTGTTTCATTCAACAATTACTGTTTATTACATTTTTCCACCTGAAAACAACCAACTTTTTTTTTGTGAGAAAGGCAGGTGCAGGCAGGGTTTTTGAGTGTTTCAGGCTAATAATTATTTAAAAAAATGGGAAAGCTTATACTATAAGCTTTCCTGACGAAGGAATGTTTGTTCCGAAACCGTTCGGATTTGCACATTATATAAGTGGTTTATACAAAGTTGTATTGTTTCATTTTTCTATAATGGATAATCACAAAGTAATAGCTACATTCAAAAATATAATAATTATTACTTATAATAATTGTTACCCTTTGTACTATGCATAAAAATCTTGTCTTAAACATTAGTTTACCAATTAAAAAATAATACCAAATAGATATGCTAAAAATGAATGTTTGTCACTGGTAATGTTAAGAATTACCACAGTAGTTGGACTTGAAAGGGACTTTCACAGAACTTGAAAATTTACTTTGAAATTTGATTAATTTTTTAATTTCTGTGAAACTATGACTATGTAGACTATGAGAAAAAATATTTTAATGTTGAACCTTTTTTGTTCAGGAACAAAAAACTGAGGAGTACTACTTGCCGAGGATGATTTCTTCTGTGACGGGGCAGACCACGGTGCCGTTTGGAGACGCTGTCATCGCCACCAGAGATACTTGCATCGGTTACGAAATATGCGAAGAACTATGGAATCCTAAGAGGTGATTATATCATTCCTAAAATTATCAATAACCGTATGAGTGATAGATGTACGAAGGCTTTAGCTAGCAGAGATACTTGCATCGGTTACGAAATATGCGAAGAACTATGGAATCCTAAGAGGTGATTATATCATTCCTAAAATTATCAATAACCGTATGAGTGATAGATGTACGAAGGCTTTAGCTAGCAGAGATACTTGCATCGGTTACGAAATATGTGAAGAACTATGGAATTCTAAGAGGTGATTATATCATTCCTAAAATTATCAATAACCGTACGAGTGATAGATGTACGAAGGCTTTAGCTAGCAGAGAATTGAACATGCGATACCTGGTCAGGAACCCGTAGGGTTAGTAGCGAAGTATACAATTACGTAGTAATTGTATACTTCGCTACTAACCGGAAACATGAATGTTATTTAGATACACCAGTAATGATTTATTCAAAGAGATAGGAGTTCTGGATGTGAGGCAGTTATAAGAAAAGTTATATTATACACACACAAATATCGTCACCTCTTCCCCTCCGTAGAACATTATCACAACACCTGACACGGAGGGAGGAATCCAATAGTTCCACTTGCTACTATGACATCCCTTGCTCAAAGACAATATTCTTACCTAGGTCCAAAAATGTTCAACCTTATACCCGGTTCTTGGAAATTGAAAAGTGCAAGCGTCCTGCGCAAATTAGTCAATGATTGGATTCTGAACTTAGGGAGAGTCGAAAGTGAACGTATGCTGTATAACTGGTAAACAAAATCACCTAACTTTCCTGATCACTAGACCAAAATTCCTACCACACTTCATCCTTTCTGTTGTTTTTATACCTTCTGTTGTTTTTATACCTAAGATATAATGGTTATGCGCCCCTGAAGCCTGCCTGCTCCGTGTAGGTATATCACTGCTGTAAAGCATATCACTTGTACGTCGAACTCTGTGTGAAACTTGGTACCTTACTACGGTAACGATATATGATTTATAATAAACAAATAATACATAACACAATATGGCGTACGAAGTAATGCACCAATTTCACCAAAGTAGCACTAAATCAGGTACTATGTATTTATATTCATAGTTTATGTTTCATAGTTTATTTTTCTATCTATATTTATAGTTACATATTGTTTTTATATTTTAGCAGGAGTAGTTCAAAACATGAGCGCGGTGTATATTCGTATTGTCGTATACACATTGTAGTTACAACGCTTAAAAAAATCATATAAATAATTACATAGGTACATAAATTATATCTAATATTGTAAATTTTGATATAGTTTCTTCTATAAGTGTACTATGTATTATAAGTTCAAAGTTCTAAAAACATAACCTAACTTAATTTCATATCTTTATGTTGTAAATCTTATTGTAATTCCTCCATCTTGTTATCAGGTTCATGTTACACCTTTCAATACTACTAACATAGCTACTTATCTCGTACTCTGTAAATCTTAATATATTATATGTTACGAGGTTAATTCGGTAAATCCGATTACAATATATGCTACCAGATTACTTTTTCTACTTTGTCACAAAAAATGTATGTGTACTTATATTTATATATGTATATTATATACATTTTCTTTATTACACAACGTAGTTTCAGAGAAAAATGAAACTTTTTTTTTTTTTTTTGTTATGTAATTATGTACATTTCAGGAATAATATGAACTAAACATGTCAATTTGTCTGTCCTGGAACGGGAAACTTTCCTAGTTGGACAGGCAAAGCTTCCTAATATATGTAATTTGTACTTTCTTTTGTATCTATCTATAATAAATAAATAAAATAAATAAATTCCAGTCGTCACATCCCCATGGGTCTGGACGGCGTGGAGATAATCTCTAATGGGTCGGGCAGTTACATGGAGCTGCGCAAGGCCTTTGTGACGGTGGACCTGGTGAAGAGCGCCACCTTCAAGAGCGGCGGGGCATACCTGTTCAGCAATCTGCGCGGCTGTGACGGCCAGCGGGTCTATTTCAACGGCTGTTCTTGCATCGGCATCAATGGCAGCATCGTTGGCAGGACGCAACAGTTTTCTCTCATCGATGTGGTGAGTTTGCATTATTTAACTTTATTAGTTTATTAGTCAATTTTTTAACAAGAATGCCAAAGCAAGGTTATCTGCCTTAATGATAGACACTGTAATGCAGTCTGAAACGTTGGCAAGGAGGAATGGCAACTTGGCGTAATAACACTAAATTTGGTCATATGTTAATGATTACTTTTTAAACTTAATTATGGAGATAGAATAGTTCAATGTCAATATGTATTTATGCAGTGGAGTAGACCGTACCTGATCTGCCTGGGCAGTAGGCCTAAGGTTCTCCAAGGGGTCTTTGGCAGGTAATAAGGTGATAAAAAAATAAGGGGGCATGAAAATGATTATTTTAGCACCAAAGATATTAATGTATCTTTCTCTGTTGTCATTTTAGGTGAATTCATTCAAGTGTGTTGTATACAATGTACATGAAAACTTATTCTGTGTGTTTATTTACTATAGTAGTCCCAGAGAGAGGTTGTACATGTCATCATTCTCAGACTGTATGGGTGCTTTATTTGTTAGGCGAACGATGCGTAAAGCCTCCGTGGACGACGGGGAAGGCTCTCAACAATCAATTTTTATTTCACAATTTAGTAATTTAAAATAATTTGTCTAGTTCATTTATAAATTATTATATTTATATAGGTTAGCTGCATGTTCCAGAGTGAAAGATACTCTTATTATCGCCCTGGTATAAGACCGCCATTCAGAATTGAAATATTGCTTGAAATGGCTTTAGCCAAGTTTGGTGAACCGATTTGAATCAGGTATTTCCCCACTATCCTCTTCCCCATTTCCTTCCCCTTCCCACTACCTTCAGCCTCGCAACATACCCCGATTGGGGATGCCATAGTCTGACTGACTCCAGACGGGAGCAGCTGGGACTCTTGTGAAGTATTAACCTCTAATAGGCTGGAGACAGGCGGGCGCGCACGTATTGTGCGCATGCCCGAGAAAATAATTAGAAAAAGTATCGAACAAAAAATGTTTGTCTGCGATTTTGGCCCTTCTGTGTACAGAATTTGTATGAAGAACAGGGTCAGAATCACTTGCGCCAACATACACCATAAGATGCATCAAAATTTCATTCACCTTGCAACCCCAGAATATTTTTTAACGATTTTATCTGTGACATAGAAATGAAATTTTTGCCGCGAATTTTTGCTGTCAAAATTAATGCATGTTCCTCGACTAAAACATCGTAAAACCTATTAATTTACGTAAATAATGCAAGTAATGTTGTTTTGGTACATAGTTTATTGTTCTAGGAATGTGTTTCAGTCAATAAAATATACGATAGCTCAAAATTAATCCACAAAACATTCAATTCAAAATTCAAAGTGGTGCCTTTTTAGTGAATTTTCGTGAAATAGCCTGGCCTCCCAGAGGTTAATATAAAAAAAAAAACATGAAAACTTAGTGCATGCTGTTTGTTAACTATAGTATGTAGTGCCAGGGAGAGGTTGTACGTGACATCATTCTTACACTTTATGGGTGCTTTATTTGTTAGGCGAGCGATATATAAAGCCTCCATGGGTGAGGGGTAAGGCTCTCAACTACTAATCTGGAGGTCGCGAGTTCAAATCAATTTTTATTTTAAAACTAGCAGAAGTCCCCGGCGATGCCCGGGCTTTACACAAAGTTTTCGAAATCAAATATAGACAGTGACCTTCCTCTTGTTTTGACGGTCACATGTGCAAAATTTTATCAACCTCGGCATAAAACTGTAGATTTGCATACAAATCAAATCCACACCGCCCACTTGTCCATCACATACAGTCATTCTCCTTTATATTTATATATTTCAACCAATTTACACAAAACCTTGATAAATTGTATACCTAAACCTTCCTAATCAATCACTCTATCCATAGAAAACCAAATGAAAATCCATTTAGTAGTTTTTGAGTTTATTGTTTTATAATACGTAGAGATAAAAATTTTTATTTTATTAATTTATGTTATGTCCCAATTTAGTCATTTAAACTAATTTATGTAGTGCATTTGCTGGATGTTCCAGAGTGAAAGATACTTTTAGTAACGCCCACCATTATAGGACTACCATTCAGAATTAAAATGTGGCTTGAAATTGCTTTAGCCATGTTTGGTGACCAGATCTGAATAGCTAGGTACTTACCCACCTTCCTTCTCCCCATCTTCTTTCCCACAGCCTTCAGCCTCACAACAGACACTAATTAGAGGTGCCATAGACACACAGGAGAGTAGTTGTGGCTTGTGCGGTATTCACATAAACAAAAAATAAAATCTACACAAAACATCAAACGATTGTCCCCGGGACTGTGCAAAGTTTACTTGAGAGATATTGTTTGGTAATTAGTGAATTTCTTGTCATCGATTTATGTTTTATTTGTTTGTGCACATAATAATCTTCATTTTTAAAGCTGCTGTAATCTGGAACATTACATACTGTGTAAAAAAAGTAAGTTAATAATATTATGCTATGTATTTTCATTCTGTAGGAAGTAATAGCGTCTACTATCGACCTTGAGGACATCAGATCGTACCGAGCGAACCTGCGTTCCCGAAGCCACATGGCAGCAAACAGCACCCCCTTCCCACGGGTGTTTGTGGACTTTGCACTTTCCAGCGATGATGACATCAGTGTGCCCAGCTGTCAGCCCATTGACTGGGTCTATCACACTCCCGAGGAGGAGATTGCGTTAGGTCAGAAATTATTGTTATTTTAACAATACAATACTCTCTCACAAATCTGCCACCCCAAAACTGGGGAAGTGTTCAATTACTTATAAAATCTAATACATGATTTTATAAAAACAAACAAACACATACATTTTTCATTCAGTCTTTTGTAAAATTTCCGTTTTTTGGTTTTAAGATAGGTGTCATGTTTACGCTTTTGAGAAGACTCCAATTTGTTAACTTATCCAAAGAAAAAAATGTGGCAGAACGAAACACATGTGACAGTTGCTTGAATATGCCAAACTAGGACTAACTAAAATGTTTTAAAACAATAGTTAATCTGCAGTGACTGGTTGAGCGCTTTTATTATTACCATGATGACCCACATTTACGGTGAGACAATAAACAAGAGACACAAAATACGTGTGTCTGTTTCCTACAAAGTACTACTTTTTTCCTTTGGAGGAAACAGATATATATTAATTTAAAATAAAACAATAACTTTGTAAACACCACTTTTATTTTTATACTTTATGCCGACCGGGTTTCGCTACAACCGTAGCTTCATCAGGGCAGTATAATACTCTACTAACATTAGGTTACATTTGTGTTATAATATATATTTTAACAAAAAATGGGCTGGGCTGCACTCGTCAAGTGGAGGAGGAAGAGGGAGGCATAGATGGAGAATTGGGAAGGGAACGGACGTGTTCTTTATCAATAGGGAACAATCTTAGTATGGGACTTTTATTTAAATTAAGTTGGTTATTTACTACCTTACTATTAGTGTTTATGGCTTTCCTAAGTTCAAGTGCCTCTAAATTATCCAACCTTAGACCGATGTCGTTTTTATGAATAAGTTTGGCGCCAGCGTTTTTGTCAAATTTATGATCGTTTTCAATCAAGTGGTTTGCAAATTCTGAAAATCCAGAGCTGTGTAAACATCGAAGATGTTCTTTGACACGGGTGTTTATGTTGCGCGCTGTTTTACCAATATAAAAAAATGCGCAATCGCTGCATTGAAGTGAGTAAATTCCCGAGTGTGATAGACTGTCTTCCTTATCCTTACCGTTCATTAAAAGTTTGCCTATATTATTATTAGTGTAAAATGCTGGTTTGATTTCTGATGGGAGATTTTTAACACTTTTTTGAGAGAAATTATTGATGTACAGGATTCTACGCCATTGATGAGGTTGATTATTATTACTTGGTATATTATTATTATGAGGTGGACTATTGTATAAAAATTTACTAGTGGATAATTTTTTTAATTTTTTATTTAGAATGTTGTCTACTATATTTGGGTTGAAACCGTTATTTATTGCGATTTGTTTGATCGTAGATAGTTCTATTGCAAAGTTGGTATTTGATAAAGGGACTGTAACTAATCTATGTATCATGGAATGAAACGCTGAATGTTTATGGGAGTTGGGATGGTTAGAGGAATTGTGAATCGTTATGTCAGTGAACGTCGGTTTGCGGTAGATTTTAAATTCGATTTTATTATTTATTATTGATAACGTAAGATCTAGAAAGTTTAACCTGTCACAAAATCTATTTTGCATACAAGGTGTGACATTGAAATCTGTCAACAAATGAACATTTTGTTGTTATTCACGATTTTGACTAAAAGCGTCATAAATCACGTTTTGGGAAACGTAGCCTCATTCTAAAAACTGTTTTGGAAAGATTATGAAATGCACTATCACATTATATTATTATTAACAAATATTTGCCCTTCTAAATATATTTTTTTTTTATGAAAACATCAAAAATATTAAAAAATCGCTTACCATTATTCAAAGCCTTGAAAATGAACTTTTTTCTGCAGTAACGTAAAAAAATAACAGTTTATTTATTGTAGAAAGATATTTAAAAACTTTTTGTCACCTCAAAATATTATCCGTCCAAACTAAAATATTAAAAAAAAAAACTTTTATGTAACACAAAGCAATGCCATTTTCGAACTTTCACTGAACACTGAGACCAAAGCAAATCATTTTATTTCAATTATTATAAAACGTAATTACAACGGCAATCGATTTCAACAGATGCATTATGCTCGTATATATGCGAATATATGCAATTATTATTAGTTATAATATAAATTAATATATTTTTACGCATAAATTCATGGTAACCTGCAAATATGGATACATTTATGACGTCGTCAATTCATACTAAAACTAAACCTTTGGTTGTTGTATTTACACTAAAACGTTAGTACACAGGACGAATTATATACACATGTTGAAATCTACTGAAAAATTTTGAATATAGACTTTGTAATTAGAATTCGAATAATGATAAAATGCGCGCCAAACTCTCAAACAACTGACAACAAAGACGGTTTATTTACACTGGAGTGAAGGTCGCCCGGACCGAATAGTGATGGGGCCAACTTTTTTAGTTGATTCGAACTGCGCTGGAGAAACAGTTCCAAAGAAATATTTTATTTCAATTTATTCTAAGTTATTGAATACAGGTAGACAAAAATAAAAACACATGATATATACAGGTATATATTTTTTTATTATAAAATGACAACAATTGTAAACAAAAAAGGAAAATAATATTTTATTCATATTATATTTTGGAAATCATACATTATGGAATTCATTTAACATTTTTTTCCAGTACAATTATTTTAAATGTATCATATTTTCACATTTATTTAATACAAATAAAACACGTTACGCCACGTTAGAAGTGAAACTTGTGGAACTCATTCAACATTTTTTTCCAGTTCGAATATTTTAAATGTAACAATGTTTTAAAAAACACGTTGTGCCACGCCACGTTAGAAGTGAAACTTGTGGAATTCATTCGAGACCAGGCCTCTCCCTCTCCGACAGCACATCGTCCCCTCACCCCGCTATGCCCTCCACGTCTCCCGGGTACGGCTGTTGGGACAGGTAGCGGCTGCAGAAACTGGAAATCTGAAAATATAAGAATAGGACACAGATAAGAATGGTCCTGTATATTTCTAAAAGTGTGAATGGTAGAAGTCGGACACACCCAAGGAAGACATGGCATGATCAAGTTAATCAGGTACTTGAGTCGGGCCATGTCAAGAGTCAAAATAATAGAAGAGTTTGTATGTATGATATGATGAATGTGATTGAGGCAAGGAGTGTGTGCCAAGACCGAGTTGTTTGGCGGTCCGTCCTCTTTGCCTACCCCTGCGGGGAAACGGCGTGATGGTTAGTTAGTTATAAAATGTGTAAAAATGCCAAAAGTTGTTATAATAGTTTATCTAGTAGGAGTAAGATAGATTGTAGAAATATACTATAAATTTGTACAAAGCCCTTGAGGTGATTTCTCACAAAAAACGGCGCTATACAAGTCATCCAAATATTATTATTATTATCATGGACAAATGCTGCAAAATATAAATATATATATAATAATATATATATAATATATATATAATATATATACAAAATATATATATAATAATGTATATACCTTCTATGTGACTACCGCTTGCTTCTCTATCACTGTCAGTCTGATCCATCGATTCTGAAAATATAATGCAAAACTATTACACAACGCAAACACACACTACTTGTATAATATGTTGTAAAGACAGCACAATACAAATAAAATTATATAGATATTATGTATATATTTATTTATTACAATGTATATATATACCTTCTACATGTCCACCGCCGCTTGCCAGATCTCCACTGGAGCCTTGGGCAGCAGGAGCCACCAACGAATCCAAAAAGATCATTTGACGAGCTTCTTCTCCGCTCGAAAAAAACGAAGAAGTCTGAGAAAAAAATTGAAAAACATTTTATTTTATTGGCGGAATAAAAAAATAAACATTACACAAAGTATTGATTTTAATTATATAAATCACCTCGTCAAATGTCTCTCTTGGGTCCTCCAAGTCGGATTCGTTGGCCTCAATCAACCGCCCAAAGCTGCTGTTTCTATCATTATCAGCTCCAGTGGAGATCAACTCATCGTCGTCATACTCTGACTGAAGTTCAATACGAGCCCAAGTTGGCATCGGCTCCGTGAGGTTCCATGATGTGCTATTCGTAGAAAAATTATAATGGTTTACTCAAATATCAGTTCGCAAAGAAAAATTTTCGAATTCGAATTTTTCAGAAAAATAGGAAGTTACATCCCTAGTGATTTCGACATGTCAAACTAACAGATTTTTACCCTCGTAGCCAATATTTCATAAAAACGTTGAAAAAATAACAATTTTGTCTTGAAATTACTAATGTTTTTGATAGATATTGCAATAGAATACATGCTTTTATGAAAATATACAATTTCAAGCGGTAATGGTGGACATTTTTTACGAAAGCGTCCATTCAACGCGATGAAAAAATCCAACCACATGAAAGTGTGCAGTAAAATAACGATTTTTACAAGAAAAAACACTTCAAACCAACTAAATATATGATGAAAGAGTGGCAAATATATATCTCAACAATATAGTAACTACTTACTTTTCCATTTTACGATGGTTTTTGTCGAAACAGTCAAAATGTCAGAACGGGGCGTTTACCAATTTCACACAAATGTTCGTTATGAAAGATTGACGTTCAATTGGGCATAGAAAAATAATTTCTATGTTCCATAGATATTTTTGAATACAGACAGGTAGCGTTGTTCATTATCGATATTCCGTTTTTTATTCCATGGTAATCCGTGAATTAGTGATGCAAATAAATCAATTTTTGTAAAAACTCGCGCGTTTACGTCAAAACACGCTCTAATGTCTCGACGGCTATTGTTATATTTTCGTCTTTTGACGCTCTAATGTCTTTACCGGTTAAGGTAGAATTGGTTCCTATTTCTATGGTGAATTTAATTTGTTTATGGAAGGAGTTTATTAGCAACAGGAAGGAGTTGAGTTGTCTCTTGGTTCCCAACCAAACACAGAATACATCGTCAACATATCTCTTCCATAACAATAAGTTTTGTAATAATGGTGATTTACTATTAAAAATATTATTTTCTAAATTGTCCATGAATATATCAGCGATGAGGGGTGATGTCGGTGCCCCCATGGCCAAGCCTTCTTTTTGTTGATAAAAACATTCATTGTATTGGAAATAGTTTTGGTTAAGACATATATTAAACAGGTGAGATAAATCCTTAGATAAATTATTTGGTAACTTTGAATTTTGTAGCAATTTAGATAAAACATTTTTACTTTCAGCTACGGGGATATTTGGAAACAGGTTAACAACATCGAAGGAGACTAATTTTGCACCATTGGGGATATGTAAGTTTTCTAGCTCATCAATCAAGTCAAAAGAGGAAAAAAAAAGGTCAAAAGAATTTCTAATGGTGTATTTTTGGAGCAAAAACTTTTGAGTTATTAAATACATTAGTTATAAATGAAGCTATTTTGAAATTTGGGGAATTGCAACTTGATACGAATGGTCTTATTGGTTTGTGAAGTTTATGAAGTTTTAAGAAACCATATAATTTAGGGGCTTTTGGATTTTTTGTAAAAAATTTAACTTGTTGATATGAGTTGTCTTGAAAGATTATGGATTTACATGATCTTAGAGCACTTTTTATATTTTCTTGGAATTTGGTGGTGATCTACGATCAAACAAATCGCAATAAATAACGGTTTCAACCCAAATATAGTAGACAACATTCTAAATAAAAAATTAAAAAAATTATCCACTAGTAAATTTTTATACAATAGTCCACCTCATAATAATAATATACCAAGTAATAATAATCAACCTCATCAATGGCGTAGAATCCTGTACATCAATAATTTCTCTCAAAAAAGTGTTAAAAATCTCCCATCAGAAATCAAACCAGCATTTTACACTAATAATAATATAGGCAAACTTTTAATGAACGGTAAGGATAAGGAAGACAGTCTATCACACTCGGGAATTTACTCAGCGAATTTACTAATTTATGCAGCGATTGCGCATTTTTTTATATTGGTAAAACAGCGCGCAACATAAACACCCGTGTCAAAGAACATCTTCGATGTTTACACAGCTCTGGATTTTCAGAATTTGCAAACCACTTGATTGAAAACGATCATAAATTTGACAAAAACGCTGGCGCCAAACTTATTCATAAAAACGACATCGGTCTAAGGTTGGATAATTTAGAGGCACTTGAACTTAGGAAAGCCATAAACACTAATAGTAAGGTAGTAAATAACCAACTTAATTTAAATAAAAGTCCCATACTAAGATTGTTCCCTATTGATAAAGAACACGTCCGTTCCCTTCCCAATTCTCCATCTATGCCTCCCTCTTCCTCCTCCACTTGACGAGTCCAGCCCAGCCCATTTTTTGTTAAAATATATATTATAACACAAATGTAACCTAATGTTAGTAGAGTATTATACTGCCCTGATGAAGCTACGGTTGTAGCGAAACCCGGTCGGCATAAAGTATAAAAATAAAAGTGGTGTTTACAAAGTTATTGTTTTATTTTAAATTAATAATGTCACATCACAAAGTATCCGCTTCATATGAACAAATATTATTAGCAAGTACAGCTATTAAAGCAAAAATGTATAAAAACTTTACTGTGAAATATCGAGTTACGTGTGTTGATATATACTTTTATAAACAGTGTCTAAAAATGAAAGTTTTTCCTAATTATCTGAATGCAAAGTTTAAACATATGAATAATAATCCAGACATAATAAAATCACCTTTATTTCAAGCAAAACTTGCTTGGTTAAAAGAAGATCTTAAAAGTGCCTATAAAAAGCGAAATAATATCAAATTAACACTAAAAGTTTTACACATAGAGTTGGTGAACGAATTACACCCGGTTGAATGGGATTTGTTTGACGACAAAGCTCGAACCTTCGCCTCTATTAAAGCCTACAAGAAACGTGAAATTATGAACAAAAAACCGAAAAACCTGAATCTTACTCAACATACAAATAACAATGAAACAGTGAAATACACCCATCAGTTCTTCGATCGAGTCCAGAACCTCTCATCGGTTCAATTCCAACCAGACGAGTTAACCCTGTTATCTAAAGGCCTCAAATATAATTTAGAATATAGTAAAAATAACATAATTAGTGCAGTAGAAAACGTTGCCGTGGACATTGAAACTGCATTATACAATAAACCCGGACCACCCCTATATAAAAGTGCAGAAACAATAAAAAAGCTAGTTCCTAATCTTAAAGCTAGTTCTAACCGAGAAACTTCCACTATGATAAACATTCGTAAAAAATTAAAAAAAGAACAACTAATACTAACTAAGGCAGACAAAGGCAATACTGTCATAATATTAAATAAAAGTGATTATAATTCTAAAGTGCAAGAATTTATTAACACGGACAAATTTGACATTCTACCTAAGGACCCCACCACCAAATTCCAAGAAAATATAAAAAGTGCTCTAAGATCATGTAAATCCATAATCTTTCAAGACAACTCATATCAACAAGTTAATTTTTTTACAAAAAATCCAAAAGCCCCTAAATTATATGGTTTCTTAAAACTTCATAAACTTCACAAACCAATAAGACCAGTCGTATCAAGTTGCAATTCCCCAAATTTCAAAATAGCTTCATATATAACTAATGTATTTAATAACTCAAAAGTTTTTGCTCCAAAATACACCATTAGAAATTCTTTTGACTTGATTGATGAGCTAGAAAACTTACATATCCCCAATGGTGCAAAATTAGTCTCCTTCGATGTTGTTAACCTGTTTCCAAATATCCCCGTAGCTGAAAGTAAAAATGTTTTATCTAAATTGCTACAAAATTCAAAGTTACCAAATAATTTATCTAAGGATTTATCTCACCTGTTTAATATATGTCTTAACCAAAACTATTTCCAATACAATGAATGTTTTTATCAACAAAAAGAAGGCTTGGCCATGGGGGCACCGACATCACCCCTCATCGCTGATATATTCATGGACAATTTAGAAAATAATATTTTTAATAGTAAATCACCATTATTACAAAACTTATTGTTATGGAAGAGATATGTTGACGATGTATTCTGTGTTTGGTTGGGAACCAAGAGACAACTCAACTCCTTCCTGTTGCTAATAAACTCCTTCCATAAACAAATTAAATTCACCATAGAAATAGGAACCAATTCTACCTTAAACTTTCTAGATCTTACGTTATCAATAATAAATAATAAAATCGAATTTAAAATCTACCGCAAACCGACGTTCACTGACATAACGATTCACAATTCCTCTAACCATCCCAACTCCCATAAACATTCAGCGTTTCATTCCATGATACATAGATTAGTTACAGTCCCTTTATCAAATACCAACTTTGCAATAGAACTATCTACGATCAAACAAATCGCAATAAATAACGGTTTCAACCCAAATATAGTAGACAACATTCTAAATAAAAAATTAAAAAAATTATCCACTAGTAAATTTTTATACAATAGTCCACCTCATAATAATAATATACCAAGTAATAATAATCAACCTCATCAATGGCGTAGAATCCTGTACATCAATAATTTCTCTCAAAAAAGTGTTAAAAATCTCCCATCAGAAATCAAACCAGCATTTTACACTAATAATAATATAGGCAAACTTTTAATGAACGGTAAGGATAAGGAAGACAGTCTATCACACTCGGGAATTTACTCAGCGAATTTACTAATTTATGCAGCGATTGCGCATTTTTTTATATTGGTAAAACAGCGCGCAACATAAACACCCGTGTCAAAGAACATCTTCGATGTTTACACAGCTCTGGATTTTCAGAATTTGCAAACCACTTGATTGAAAACGATCATAAATTTGACAAAAACGCTGGCGCCAAACTTATTCATAAAAACGACATCGGTCTAAGGTTGGATAATTTAGAGGCACTTGAACTTAGGAAAGCCATAAACACTAATAGTAAGGTAGTAAATAACCAACTTAATTTAAATAAAAGTCCCATACTAAGATTGTTCCCTATTGATAAAGAACACGTCCGTTCCCTTCCCAATTCTCCATCTATGCCTCCCTCTTCCTCCTCCACTTGACGAGTCCAGCCCAGCCCATTTTTTGTTAAAATATATATTATAACACAAATGTAACCTAATGTTAGTAGAGTATTATACTGCCCTGATGAAGCTACGGTTGTAGCGAAACCCGGTCGGCATAAAGTATAAAAATAAAAGTGGTGTTTACAAAGTTATTGTTTTATTTTAAATTAATAATGTCACATCACAAAGTATCCGCTTCATATGAACAGATATATATTGGCCCAGCTACAGGAATGGAGTTTCATTTTCTTTACACGTATGAGGGAAATGTATGAAAATGATTGAATGATTAATTAATGGGAATGGTGTTTCATTTTCTTTATACGAGGGCTATTCAGAAACTAGGGAACGTTTCCGTCTGACGCCGCTAGGCGCACGGCGATCACGTATGTTTTGGTGTGCGTGTGCTCGTAGCTTCAGTCGGCATCCAGCCGTCAGAACGAGAACGTCTCTGCGCTGCCCGTTTTCCCAATATTCCAATTTAAAATGTGCGCTGCAATTTCAAATCCCGCCAGTTGTGAAGTGCGGTCCGTAATACGGTTTTTGTTAGCAAAAAACGAAAAACCGATAGAAATTCATGACAGAACGACGTAATGAATGAAAGTTCAGTGCGAAAATGGTGTATCCGGTTTAAAAATGGCCGAACCAACGTGCATGATGAAGAGAGGAGTGGATGCCCGAGCATTGTGACTGACGATCTTCTCGCCAAAGTTGATGAGAAGATTCGTGAAAACCGTCGCTTCACAATAACGGAGCTTTCGCTTTGCTTCCCACAAGTTTCACGGACTTTGTTGTTTGAAATTGTGACTCACAAGCTTGGCTACCATAAATTTTGTGCAAGATGGGTGCCAAAAATGCTTACAGACCTCCATAAAGGCCAGCGAATGGGAACAGCCTTAACATTTCTTGACGCCTACCACACACATGGTGATTCTTTACTGGATCGAATCGTAACGGGTGACGAGACATGGGTGAAGCACGTCAATTGCGAAACAAAATTGCAGTCCATGGAGTGGGGGCACACAAGTTCCCCCAAAAAACCAAAAAAATTTTTGCAAACCTTGTCAGCGAGGAAGATTATGGCTACTGTTTTTTTGGGATAGGCAAGGTGTGCTGCTTATTGACTTTCTCGAGCGTGGTGCAACAATCAACTCTGATCAGTACTGCCAAACATTGCGCAAGCTTAGAAGAGCAATGCAAAACAAGCGCCGAGGAAAGTTATCGTCAAATTTTTTGTTTTTTCATGACAATGCCCGACCTCACACGGCAAATCAAACTGCAGAACTTCTTGACTCATTCAAATGGGAGATTTTCCCACATCCACCCGACAGTCCCGACCTAGCACCGAGTGATTTTCACTTGTTCCCGAAGATGAAGAACTGGCTAGCGACACAGCGTTTTGATGACGACGACGAGCTCTGAGTGTGCGTCACTGAGTGGCTGAGATCGCAGGCGGCGGATTTCTATGATGAAGGAATTTCGAAGCTTGTCCACCGCTACAATAAGTGCCTTAATTTGTTTGGTGACTATGTAGAAAAGTAGCATTTTAGTCACTCTTTCAGATGTATATAATAAAATATTTTTCCTGTACCTAGTTTTTGTTTTATTACAAAACGTTTCCTAGTTTCTGAATAGCCCTCGTACATATGAGAAAAATGTATGATAATATTATCATACATTTTTATGATTAATGTTTCCTTTGGGGGGGGGGGGGGGGGGGGCTGCAGACATACATTCAACGTTTATCTCATTTTCGGCTATTGTTATTTAGTGTGTAAGAAAGAGCTGCAGCATTATATGTTTAAGAACAAAAGACATCGTCATCGCTTTGACGTTTTTGAATTTTTGGAATTCACTCACACTTGAATCCTTATAACTATATTCCATAATTTGTAAAATATCGTCACGGCAAGTAGTATTATAGGGTCTACGGAGATGTTACGCTGCAGTGTGTGAGAGAGATGCAAGAAAATGATGGCTTTTTCTTTCCTTTGGAGGAAACAGACCTACGTACATTGTGTATTTCTTTTGAAAGAGCTGCAGCTTTATTGTGATTAGGAATTTATGTTTATTGCCTTTTTCGTGCCGTCACAGTACCGTAATCGTGGATCATCACAGTAATAATAAAAGTGCTCGTTGAATGAAATAGTAAAAAAAACTATGTATGATTAATATAGATAAATGATCGGTGCAATACTTTGCGAGTTTTGTATGAAATTATTTTAGGACTGGAAGAAATAAAGCACACACATGCCGGAAAACGATTTTTCGACTTCACTGTATTTGTTTTTTGTTTGTTTAGGTCCAGCATGCTGGCTATGGGACTACCTGCGGAGATCAGGCCAGGGGGGTTTCTTCCTCCCACTCAGCGGAGGTGTGGATTCATCCAGCACAGCTTGTATCGTCTTCTCCATGTGCACACAGGTCTGCGAGGCGGTGCAGAGGGGTGGTACGTATTTATTAATTAAATTTCACCGCTATAATATTTATTCTAATGACCTCACTGGTTTGTCTATGTCTATGGCACATAACTACAAAACCCTTTTGTTGTAATTATTGTAACAATTTTTAATGGTTTTGACAGAGAGCCAAGTGTTGGCTGATATCCGGAAGATAATGTGTCAGTCGGACTATACTCCGTCAGACCCCATGGAGCTGTGCAACCGCCTCCTCGTTACCTGCTACATGGGCACGGAGAACTCTAGTCAGGAAACCAAACAGAGGGCCAGTCAGGTAATGCATCACAATCCACTTATGATATTTTGATATGAAACTAGTATTACAATATTTATGTAGGTACTAGCATTACAATATTTACTAGCAACTAGTATTACAATATTTATCTAGGTACTAGCATTACAATATTTACTAGTAACTAGTATTACAATATTTATGTAGATACTAGCATTACAATATTTACTAGTAACTAGTAACTAGTATTACAATATTTATGTTTGCTACCAAAATTGTGTATTTTGACATAAAATTAGAGTTTCTCCCCCTTACCTCCTCTGTAGCAATTTTTAAACAAATCGGTTTGAGAGCTCTAAAATTTCTAGTTTACGTATGTACATATAATTTTAGATGGGAAATCGTAAATTTTAGACTGGAAAATTGGTCGGAAAATGGGGGAAAATCAGACCAGCAGTTAAAAGTCTGAGGGTTTTTGCTGCTAGGCCCTGTGGGCCGCGAGCGACACGACAGTAACTTAGTCAAAAACTTCACGTACATATCATCGATATCCAGACTGAAGAGATTCATGAAAATGTTAATCCAAGTGTACTTACGCCTGCCAGCTGACTTTCCTCATGGTAGGTGTTACGTATGTGGCGCCATCTTTTGGCATTATTGTCCATTTGCTTTTTTTTTTTTTTTTTTTTTTTTTTTTTTTTTTTTTTTTTTTTTATTAGAAAATAGTTTTTTTTCTTGTTTACATTGCACCTGCAAAGCTACTGCAAGTAGCTTGTCGGCAGGAAAATAGTGTGGACAACAACATGATACAATATACAATGTTTTACAATAGAAGAAAAAAATATTGCAATTTAATAAAAAACATAATAAAAATATAAATAAGTATAAAGAAAAAAAAATAATAAAATAAAATAAAATATTAATAATTAAAAATTAAAAATGCACGAGGAGTCAAGTCAATACATAAAATCTGATTCCAATAGCCATGTTCTAAACAATAGTGCAAATTTAGGTGTCGAGCAACAATTCGGTTCTATTACGAATAGTTGTTTAGTTACAAATTTGACATTCACAGACGGTTACCATATGGCACAGCATCAGAGTTGTACTCGGAGTCGCATTCTTAAATTTCAATCCTACAGTCGCTAGGGTATTGATACTGAATTAGGTGGCTCACCAAAAATGATCACCCTATCGGAAGATGCTCACATTTTTGCAAATACCATTTTATGCCTTCAAGATTTTAACATTTCTGAAGCTAACAGAAGCAGAATACGCATTGAAAATCTTTGTATCAATTCTCCCCAAGAGTGCGGAATAATTGAATGAATGTTTTTGAGAAATAATATTGGTCGGTGATTTTGACGTGAATTTCGTCATCGATTCCGTGGTCATGTGTTACCAACTGGGCAAACTCTGCGACGTTTAGAAGTTGTAATGGAAACAAATTTAAACATCTGAATAAATCAACAAGAAAAATCATTATTTTTTATTTATAAACAAAGTTATGCCCTGGGAAATAGAGTGAGGACTTTTGCGCCACCTTGTATATGTAATGTATATTGTTTTATTTTCAGTTATCTAGTCAAATTGGTAGCTACCATTTCTCGGTCTCAATAGATGTGGCAGTCAGTGCCGTGTTGGGCATCTTCACTTCTGTCACTAGTCTGGTTCCGAAGTTCCGGTCCAAAGGCGGCTGCCCAAGGCAGAATTTGGCACTACAGAATATTCAAGTAAGTTGAAATTACGTACCCTACGTAGCTTTGGAAATACGCAAACGAAATATGCAAACCCCAATCTGCATTGCCTGCTCTAAACTCTTTATTAGAATACCTGACAGAATCCAAGCATTAGTAGTTGACATAGATAATTGAAACTGCCAGAGATTTGGCATGGAAGCGTGCTGACTATCGGAACTGCAGATACTATCAAAGCGGCAGATTAATCGAAAGTTATGCGGTTTGTATGTAGGTACAAAAAAAAAAAAAAAAAATAAAAAAATAAAATAAAAGTTTTAATTTAAAATTTAAATAATATATATTTTTTTTTAATAAAAATTAATGGCGCCCAACGTGGGGCACGAACCCACGACCCTGAGATTAAGAGTCTCATGCTCTACCGTAGTAGGTAGAAACGAAGATGGGGCACCGCTGTGCATTTACAGTAGTATGGATGAACGATGTTGGCGAGACTTCAGGCACGGTTCAATACTGTAATAATGGTTCTTGACGGTGACCGGACAACTCAGATTGAAACCAGCTCAGAAGCACCTCAGAAAGGTCATTAAGAGTGATGATAAAAAAATATAAAAAAATGGTTAAATAGGTTAGGGTTACCGGCTATTTTAAAATTATTTTTTCATAGCTTTTAATGACCTTTCTGAAGTGTTTCTGAGTTGGTTTCATTCTGAGTTGGCATGGAACCGTTCTTGACCTATCTCCCTTGGTTATATTATTTACTAGAGCAGACCTGTGAAAAATCACAGGATATTTTAATTCTTGTAGCATTTGTGAAGCATGCCTTTCAAAAATAAAAATTGCCAATTTTATTTATAATATAAAGATAATTTTTTGTTCACAACAAATTAGAGAGACAATCAGAAATGTACCTTTCAAGTGAAGTACATAGTTTAGTAAATTTTGTTAGTAGTTAGTGTGCTCTCGCGCCTAAGGCCGCAAGGTTAACAACCATCTAGGGATCATCTCTCCATGTGTTCTGTTCATTCTGTTGAACTTTTCAACATTATTCTTATCAATATTCCAGGCCCGTCTCCGCATGGTGGTGTCGTACCTATTTGCCCAGCTGATGCTGTGGGTGCGAGGCCGGCCCGGGGGCCTACTGGTGTTAGGTTCGGCCAATGTGGACGAGGCCCTCCGAGGCTACATGACCAAGTATGATTGCTCCAGCGCAGACATCAACCCCATCGGGGGCATTTCTAAGACGGATCTGAAGTCCTTCCTCAACTACGCTAAGAGCAGGTTAGTTGTCCAAGAAATTCATCATTTGATCTTTCGGTTCCTGGTTGGATCCCCCATTGTTCCAATAATACAACTACAGGTTACAGTTATTTCTTTGGCCTCCTCAACTCCTCATACGTCTCTCTTTCTGTTTAACTGTATTTGATTGTATAGCAATGACGTTATATAAATAGACTCGCCATAGTCTCACATGCTCGCAAAATAATATGGCAAGTCAGCAACACTCTTTTGTTTTCAGCGGTTTTCAGTAATTTCTTAATTCAAAAGTTATTCATGTTTAAAAAGTTATGCTACTTCCACACTGAAGCCAAACTTCCAACTCAAACTTCCAACGCATGAACTACCCTTCTACGCAATATAGCAATGACGTTATATAAATAGACTCGCCATAGTCTCACATGCTCGCAAAATAATATGGCAAGTCAGCAACACTCTTTTGTTTTCAGCGGTTTTCAGTAATTTCTTAATTCAAAAGTTATTCATGTTTAAAAAGTTATGCTACTTCCACACTGAAGCCAAACTTCCAACTCAAACTTCCAACGCATGAACTACCCTTCTACGCAATCGTCCGAAAGTTTGAAGTTGGAAGTTGGCCTCAGTGTGGCCGTAGCATAAGACAATCAAAGAATGTGTGTTTTTTCTCTAATGATGTACAAAATTGTCGGACGGGGAACATGAAAATTAATTGTATTGCTTATAATAATAGATAATAATAAGTAATTTGTGTGTAAATATGTTATTTCTTCACTTTTACTAATGTTTGCCGTGTAATGGAAACATTTTCTCATCATACAGGAGGGCATTTTGGCGATTTTTAAATGCAATTTTCCTTCTGGTAAGACATGACCTTACTTGACTAGTTGCAGTTTAGTACTAAAGTACTAGAAATCGAGACCAGTGCAATTGTCTTGCTTTTGGCTTCCCGCTTTGAGATTTCTATGTATGTAACGTCTTTGTTGTATAGCTTGACATTTTGATCAAGTGCATTCAAAGAACATTTTCATTATTGTGGCAACACTGAGTATGTAGGTATATTTGCTTGAATATTCTTTTCTGAAGTCAAATAACAAATCTGAAAGGTGCAGTATGAAAGAAAACGCATCTGTGTGAGTATTGTATTCTTATGATACCAATTTAGGAGCAATTAAGTATTCAAATGCGAGGTTATGTTTGACAGGAAAACAGAACAAATTTTATACATTTTTATATCAGCATCATAGTGCTTTTTTAAAGTTTCTTTTCTCCATAGATCAGACAAGATAATAGCGAATATTAACTGTAGAATTTGTCTGCATCCACTATTTTGCACAGATTACCATTATTAGCAGCAGATAAGTAAACTTTTATATAAATTTTGTTAAAAAAAAATCAGTTACATAGAGAATTGAGAAAAAGTGCTTGCCATTTGGTGTTGCCATATAAAACATTTGAAATGACTGCAGCGCCCTCAACTTAGAAGATTTTTTCTTTTCAAAAAATTTCATACGTTTTTCTGAAATTGCGGTTGGAAACATTGGTTTTAAGAGGGGCACATTTTAACCCATTGGCCACAGAATTTTAATGGGCAAAAAAATTGGCCTTCACCACTGAATTCATTTTTTACCAAAAATTGAAAACCTGCATTGGTGTACTAAATCTATTTTAACTTTTGAACCATATATTCAAATGAATTAATTTCTTAAAATTGGTTTACATATTGGATTTCGGTAAAGAAAACTACTAAAATAAAATTTTTAAAAATATTAAAAAGTGTGTAAATAAGGATACAAATATAACATTATCTTTTTTCGATAGTTTTTTTTCAAATTTTTATTCATAAAATTACAAAAAACATAATATTCATAAATCGAACATTAATAATTTTTGTTTTTTACATACATGTATTTTTTTTATTAATTTTTTTTATTAGTTACAGATTTTTTGTTTTTTTGGCTACCACACTAGGCTAATGCCCGTGTTGTGGTAGTCGTACATTTAATATTTTAAATACGATTTAATTAAAACAGATGATTAAACATTCCAAAAAAATAAATAAGAAATACTTAAAAATAAAGAGAAAAAAAAGAACACATTAAAGAAAAGTAGAAATAAAAATGAAAATTCAAATTTTGAAATACAAAAATTAATAATAAAGATTAAATGTTAAGAACTCAAGTGTTCTATATAAATTAAAACATATAAGTATATAAATCAAAATTAAAACATAAATAAAATTTAGTGAAAAACTAAGAGAAAAAAAATAACAACATTTTAAAGAAAAATAGAAATAAAAATGGAAATTAAAATTTTGAAATGCAAAAATTAAAAAATAAAATGTAGTGTTAAGAACTCATGAATTCTTTAAAGTACGTTCGTCCCCTTTCAAAAATCCAATGTTGTACACGTGTTATAAAAAGAGAATTAGAATTACTTGACTTTATGTCAGTACTCAGAGCATTATATATTTTTGGAGCGATGAACCAGAATTATTGTCGTTGAGCGAATGAGGTGTTAGTTTTTGGGACCACGCAACCCAGGTTTGATGAAAAGCGGGTGTGTGCTTGATGTTGTGGAGCGATTAGTAGATTATTTTTTTGTATATAACAAATGCTTGTTTTAGTATTTACTATGGCTGTCGAATATCTAAGACCCTGACTTTTGCAAAGAGTTCATTTGAGGGATGGGTAGGTTGACATTTAAATATAATTCTCAGAATTAGTTTTTGAACTAAAATAATTGGTCTAATAATGGATTCAGCACAACCACCCCATCCCACTATACCATATGTTGCTATGGATTGGAAAAGGGCAAAGTAAACGCTTCTTGGAGTCTGTGAATCTAAGATAGAACTAAGGGAGCAGAAAATATGGCAGAGTTTATGAAGTTTTTTTACTGTGTCACCGATGTGAGCTTCCCAACGTAGTTGGTTGTCTATGATTATTCCCAAATACTTAACTATTTTTGATGATTTGAGGGTCGAACACGTACAATTAATATTAGATGTGGTTTCTGGATTTTCTAAATTGAGTTGACATGAGTGGATGATTGGTTTAGGGCAGTTGTTGGGTATATTGTATTTGCGTATGGAAAATGTCATATATTGTGTTTTGTCGATGTTAAGTGTGAGGAGGTTTGTGTCAAGTCAATGCTTTACTTTCATTAGAGCATTATTAGTTTTGTTAATAACTAATTGCCATGTTTCATCTTCGAATATTAAGACCGTGTCATCAGCAAATGATAATATTTTTCCACCAATATTCATGGCACATAGTGAGTTAATGTATATAAGAAATAAAATTGGTCCTAGTATGCTACATTGGGGTACACCACAGGACACAGATAGTTTATTGCTTATATGTATTTTGTCAGATTGGATGAGAGTTTGTTGTGTTCGGTTTGATAGATAGTTTTCAAACCATGTGTAGGCTACTTCAGTTATTCCAATATGCTGCAGTTTTTTTAGTAGAAATGGATGTGAGACCGTATCAAATGCTTTTGCGAGATCGAGAAAAACAGCAAGTGGTTTGCGACCAATGTCAAGATTATAGAAAACGATCTTTGTGAGGGCGGCTATTGCATTTGAAGTACTTCTACCTTTGCGAAAGCCGTATTGATTGTCAGAATAATATTTTGTTATATTCCTTACTATTCCTTCGGTTAGAAACTTACGTTAGAGTCTATGTTTCACCGCTTTTTCTACAACTTTAGATATTATGCTTAGTAAGGATATCGGTCGGTAGTTATTTACAAATAATTTGTCTCCCGCTAAATATTGGAATTAATGTGGCCTGTTTTAGGGAGTTAGGAAAAATGCCAGTTTTGAAGCTTAAGTTGATTATGTGTTTAAGAGGGGATGCGATGTAATTTTGAATGTGTTTGATTATTTTTGTCGAGATATGATCAATTCCCGTGGAGTTACTGTTTTTAAGAGATGCTATTAATCCTATAATTTCGAATTCAGTGGTGGGAGTGAAGTGAAACTTGTTATAGCTCAGATTATTGAAAGGTCGCAAGATCTGATGAGATTTGCAAGATCTTTCTCCAAGACGCTGTTTCTATCTAAAATTTTTTTTGCTAAGTTGGGTCCAATGTTGGAGAAAAATTGATTGAAATGGTTAGATATTTTTTCAGGGTCAGAATTTACATGTATTGTTTGGTCTTCGATATTAATTTTAACAGTAGGTGTGTCAGTTTTATTAATATTGGCTATATCTTTTATGATATTCCAAATTTTTTTATCATCGGTAGCTTCATTGATTTTTTTTTTGTAATAATCCCTTTTAACATTGTCAATTATTTTTTTACAGTTGTTTCTATAACGTTTGTAGAATATGAGAGATGCATAGTCACTGGGGTTTTTCCTACAGAAGTTGTGAATCATATCAAGCTTTCTGATACATTGGAGAATACCAGTAATGATGAATAAAATAATTTGGTATGATAGTCCTCAAAGCAATCAAGGACGTGCAGGGTCACTGCCAAAAGCCTAGAACCACTCGCAATTTTGAAGAAATTAAATAGTGACTGGCTGCATACAAAACTTGGCCGGCACCTGGCTGCATTTATTACATTAACTCCACACAGGAGGCCCTGAGGAAAATAATTTCCCTCAGGGCCTATGTCATCTGGGATGCTGTGTGGAGGGTCTTTTTGAGGAGAGGAAGGAATGAACATTGGTCTTGAAGAGACCCATGTTGTAGGAAGGAGGAAACACAGAGGCCGGCAAATCATTCCACAGCCGAGCTGTTGAACATAAGAACGAGTCGAAGAAACGACCCGTTCTCATGTGACTAATGTCAACTGTGTACAAATGTTGGGCACGCGTTTGGCGTGTTTCCCGACTATGCACCGGTGCCGAAGGGATCAATGATGCTAGTTCCTCGGAGCATCTTCCATTGTAATACCGGTAGAACAAGGATAGCATTCCCACCCGACGCCTGTGCTCTAAAGATTGCAATCCGTCTGTTAAGATGGGAGAATCTATCAAACGGACCGCCCGTTTCTGCACAGAGTCGAGGGTATTTTTCAGGTATTTTGGAGCTCCAGACCAGAGGTGGCTGCCAAATTCAACCGTGGGGCGCACTTGCGATTTGTACAGGGTTAGCAGTTGTGTACTTTTAAAGTATCTGCGGGCCCTGTACAGTATGCCCAGTTTTTGGGAGGCTAACTTTACTCTGGCTTCGATGGAGCCCCCATACCTGAGCTGGTCACTTAGGGTTACACCAAGCAAATCAATGGAGGGCCTGTTCGGAAGATTGCTTCCGTTGAAAGAGACTATATTTTCATTGCGATCCCTTTTAGACGTAATCAGACAAGATTGGGTCTTTGAAACATTAAATTCAACGAGATTATTTTTACCCCAAGAGAAAACACTCTCGAGGTAACCGTCCATTCTTTGCTTCAAAGCCTTACGAGCTGTTGGAGTTTGTGAGCCCTTTGGGGGCTTGTCAAACAAAAAGCTATCATGAACTGTACTGTCATCCGCGTAGCAGTGAATTGGTGCACATGACAAAAGGTCGTTGATGTGCAACAAAAACAGAGTTGGAGACAGAACCGATCCCTGCGGGACGCCAGCATTTATCGAGTGAGAGGAAGAGGTGAAACCATCGACTACCGTCTGAATCGACCTCTCCCTCAAGAAGTCGGCAATCCACGTACACAAGGATGCGGGAAGTCCGTAAGAATGCAGTTTGTTGACAAGTCCTCGGTGCCAAACCCGGTCAAAGGCCTTGGATATGTCCAGTGCAACCGTTTGGGTTTCACCGAAACGTTCCAGGCATCGCCCCCAAACATGCGTCACATACGCGAGAAGATCACCGCACGAGCGGTTCCGCCGGAATCCGTATTGACGGTCGTTAATAATTTTGTTCTTCTCGAGGTATGTGAGCAGTTTGTCGTTGATCACACGTTCCATCACCTTAGACAGAACTGATGTGATCGCTATGGGGCGGTAGTTGGCCGGGTTGGAGCGGTCATCCTTCTTTGGAATAGGATGGATAACCGCTTTTTTCCAACCAGAGGGCACAGAGCCAGTCTTCAGGGACAGTTTAAAAAGCTTCGTCAAAATTGGAGCTATTTCTGCAGCGCACCTTTGCAGTACCAGGGCAGGTATTCCGTCAGGCCCACTAGCTTTATTAACATCAAGCCCTCGTAAAACATGGAGTACTTCCCGATGCCGGATCCTCAGCTTTTTCATACGAAAACCGCAGTGAGGAACCGACGTCGGGACAGCACCTTGGTCATCGAGGGTTGAGTTATCCGCAAACATTTTACCTAGTAAGTTAGCCTTTTCGGTGGCGGTGTTTGCTAGTGAGCCGTCAGGTCTGGTAAGAGGTGGCAGACTGGATTTGCAGAAATTGCGACCTATTGAGCCCGCAAGCGACCAGAATTGCCTGCTGCCATGCGGGCATGCAGTCAGCTTTCTGCTGATCTGCTGGTCGTGCTCGAATTTTGACCTATTTATGATTCTCTTGGTTTCCTTTGCCATTTTGTTGTAAGCTGTTCTGTCTTCAGATGTTCTAGATGTGTTGTAGGCTCGGTAAGCCGCGTTTTTTCGTCGCACTGCTTCAGCACATTGTCGACTGAACCACTGCTTTGAGCCTACACCAGTTTCCTTAACAGTAGATTGGATGAAGCCATCCATCGCGGATGTGATGACCTCACCAATTTCCTGGGCACATCTTGAGGGATCCGAAGTCCGAAAACAGACAGCTGACCATGGGAAAGCATTAAAATGTGCCCGCAGACCGAACCAATCTGCTGACCTATAGTGCCACACTTTTCTCTTCAGCCTCTCGTTTGGTGGTCTGAAGTTTACAGGGATTGATGTCGTCACCAGGCAGTGGTCGGACGATCCTAAAGGCGCTGTGACTTCAATACTGTAACCGTGTGGCACAGTAGTTAAAAAAAGGTCTAACAGATTGGAACGGTGAGTCTGGACATCAGGAACCCTTGTAGGCTCCTGAACCATTTGCTCCAATCCGTAGCAAAGGGCAAAGGATTCCGCTTGGCGTCCAGCCGAGTCTGTTGATCCTGAGAACTTCAACCAAGGTTCGTTATGAACATTGAAGTCCCCCAGGACCACAAACTCTGCCATAGGGTAGCGGGGCAAGAGGTCATCAATAGTGTCGCTTAAATGTTTGAAGAGCTCGGACGTGTCTGATTCGCTAAGGTTCGGTGAGCGGTATAAACACGCGTAGAATCTTACCGTACTGGCAAGATTGACGCGTACCCACATTACGTCGAATCTGGAGTTTTCCAGATTCAACAGTCGCACACAGTTGACGTCAGCTCGACTATAGAGACAGACACCTCCTTTAGGTCTGAACTTGCTTGCGAGGGTGAAGCCCGGGCAGTCCAGATAGGAGGCGTCTACAGGCTCGGCTATCTGCGTTTCAGACAGGAATAGTAGGTTGGGGCGTTGAGAAAAAAGGTGGTGGTGGACGGAGTTTAAATTGGTATGCAGGCCGCGAATGTTGGTGTAATTCACCAACATTTTTGGCCTGCGCCGGGGTCGCCTACTACTCGCCGCTGTAATGATGTTAATTTTTGTTGTTTGTTTTGTCATGATTTTAAATATTTTTATGATGGGGTGTGGGGGGAGGGAGGTATGGGAAGGAAAAGGTATGAGGGGTGGGTAGGAATCAGAGTGTAGGGGATCAGAGTGTCCAAGAGTGACGAACGAATGAATCCAATCCACCCACTGCGGTGCAAGGCGATGGATAGGGAGAGTCCGGCTGGAGAGGTCACCCAATGCGCCCCAAACGCTACTGCTGGGTCCCCTCCGGTCACGAACCGGCACAACAGCAGCGGCGGGGTTTTTACACTCGTTGATGGGGCAGCCCACCCTCAGTCGTGAGCCTGAGGGTCGGGCCCCTGTACTACCGAGCGGCCCGGACAGCGGTAACCGGTTGTAAAGGGTCTCCCTCAACCAGCATCTCCCAATCCGGCCCGCCACGCAGAAGGTGGGCCGACGCACCCGCCATCAAGACTTGAACAAACATTACCCCAAGAACCCGGGCACCCCTGCTAAGTCACCAAACGTAGCGAACCACTTACTGGAATACAGGAATACAAATATCAGGGAAAAAACATACGAAAAATATTATTGCCAATTCTACCAAATGAATTATTAATTACCTACAGAGCGTTCGACATTTAAAATTTTATTCAAAAATGTCACAGTCGTGCTCGGTTTCGGTTTTTTAGCGGACCTACTCTAGTCCGTCAGCGTGCCAGGGTTTGTGGTTAAGTACCTGTAATGTCCGTCTGAGCCAGTTGTGGTGTCAGAGCCAATTCAGATGCGGACTTACAGATGTGTAAGACGAAGTATTATTGTGGCTAGTACACTAAATGAAGAGCGTAACAGAATTCTGTACTGGTATTTATTAGGGAGCTGCCTTAAGCAAAAGAGGACGAATCTAGCACGCATCGCCTTATATTGATTCTCGCAAGCATGCTATCTCGCTTGCACTCATGCAATTCACACAGACATTACAGTACCTGAGTTGCACACCCGGCAGGCTGCCGAGGTTTGTGGCCAATGGGTTAATTTATACATGGTTAACTTCTAGATTCTAATACAAAACGTGGTGTTTTCTCTCTTTTTCTAATGCCGTTTAGATCATATTTCTCACCATGACACTAAAGGAGATACAACGATTTCTTAGAGACCTATATGAACTGTTCACAAAAGCAAACAAATTAGCCTGAAAGGTTAAAATAAAATCATAATTTCCAGGTTCTTCCTACCCGCAATCTCGGAGATAATGCAGGCCCCACCCACCGCCGAGCTGGAGCCCCTGTGCGGGGGACAAATCGCGCAGACGGACGAGCAGGACATGGGCATGACGTACGCAGAGCTGGCACACTTCGGACGTCTGCGTAAGATGGAGCACTGCGGCCCCTACAGCATGTTCTGCAAGCTGGTGCATGCCTGGGCCGATAAGTGCACACCGCAAGAGGTAATCTATTACTACCTATAATAGTAACCTAACTTACTAGCGTAGGGAGTGTGGCGAACCCATCGCTCAGGGAGTGGGAGAGTCAAGGGGAAGGGCACTCTTCCAGTACGGGGCCTTTGGAGAACCAAGGAGGAGTGAAGAGGAGAGATGATGTCGTCTTCCCATGTGGGGTCTTCAGGGAACCACTTAGGAGTGAAGAGGAGAAATGAGGCCATCTCTGTGAACTCTTCCCTTGTGGGGCCTTTAGGGAACCAAGGAGGAGTGCAGAGGAGAGATGAAGTCCTCTTCTCTCCTGGGCCCCTCGGGGAACCAAGGTGGAGTGAACTCTTTCCTTGTGGGGCCTTTAGGGAACCAAGGGGAGGTGGACTCTCCATTGTGGAGCCTTCGGAGAACTAAGGAGTGGGGAGGAGAGATGAAGCCCTCTTCCCTCATGGGGCCTTCAGGGAACCAAGGAGGAGTGAAGAGGAGAAATGAGGCCATCTCTGTGAACTCTTCCCTTGTGGGGCCTTTAGGGAACCAAGGAGGAGTGCAGAGGAGAGATGAAGTCCTCTTCTCTCCTGGGCCCCTCGGGGAACCAAGGTGGAGTGAACTCTTTCCTTGTGGGGCCTTTAGGGAACCAAGGGGAGTTGGACTCTCCATTGTGGAGCCTTCGGAGAACTAAGGAGTGGGGAGGAGAGATGAAGCCCTCTTCCCTCATGGGGCCTTTAGGGAACAAGGAGGAGTGAAGAGGAGAAATGAGACCTGGGATGACACATTGTTGTACCAGAAGATATAGCTTCATTTCCAATGACAATCCTGGTGAACTTTATAAAAAGGACTGGGTTACTGTCAAATAATGAGGTAAAATAGGAGAGAGCACATATGTAAACCGTCTGCGCTCTTAAAAAAAAAAACCTAATTTAACCTAACCTCAGCTTTCCACTTTGACCATAAGAAGAAGGAAAGACTGAATGACAGGGAAAGAAAATATGAAAAATTGAAACATGTAGATACTCAGGTAGATACCCACTCTTTCAGCCTTACTAAAAAACCCAGTGAAAATTTTATTCAATTGACAAACGGCCGCGGATGTGAAAACATTACTAATTAAAAAAATTGTTCATGGAAAGACATTACATAGTTTACACAGCCTGAGGGGGTAGTTTAACAGCTGTATATATGTTAATAAAAATAATTCATCATCGGATTTCGGAATTTTTTCAATGTATTTTGAATGTTCTATATATTTCTTATTTTTGACGATGTCATAAAAAAATTACCATAATAGAAACTAGATAAAATTATCTTTTAGATTTTTGTATTTGAAACATACTTTAGCATTTAAAAATCGACATATTTTAAGCTTCAATAACGAAAAGTATTTGAAAAAAAAAGCTTACCATAAATACTTTTAATCAAAACATAGAAAAAATTTTTATGAATATAAAATAAAAAAAAAAAACAGTCATTATATTTAATAAATTTTAAAAAAAACTGTCACTTCACTTTTTCTCATTCCATTCAATAATTATTTTTTTTTAAATGTTAAAGTTTGCTTTTCAAATATAAAACTGAACAATAAAAAAACTGATATTTTATGCATTGCATGCACCTCTTAAAGTGTCAATTTCTTTGATACGTTTACCAACATGTATGTATTAGATACTTACGTTATAATAAAACATAACTTTGAAGAAGTTCTTGCAAAATAAAAAGCCTAAAATGAAGTTTGAATAAAAATATAACCTAAAAACCATTTTCTGACACTTCAATTTACAAAATACGATTATCATAATTTAACTTGAATAAAACTGACGAAAACTACCACAAATAAGTTGTAAATACATTAAATACAGGAATATAATAAGAAAGTGACCGTTTAATGTAACAAAAACGCTATTCTTAATTAATTAAAAAAGATAAATATCCACACGAAAAACCGCCATTGCCAAGAGTGGCGCGCCGCAAAAAACTCGTCTGCGCATGCGCTACCGGTGTTGCAAGTTCGAAATAACTACATTTTAGAGATAATTTTTTTAGTAACAAAACATGCATGGGCTTTGTATAACGTACAACAAATATACAGTTTAACGATCGTGCTGTGGTTTTTTTTTAGTAAGGCCGTTTGTGTTTTACTTCAATTTACATAATAGCTTTGTACTCTTAGTTAGGCTCTCACTCTACTTAGGCTCCAGTCAGGCCATTAACTGTGTTTGCATCAACCATGGAATGAAGAATAAAACAAGAAGTGCCTTGTGGCTGCCAGGCTTAAATTTCCAATAAAAAACTGTGTTTAAGAAATTCAAATGGGATGGAAATCTACAACGTAAGGCGATTGTAAGTGAGACTGAGCACTGGGCTATTGGGGTAAATTGAACATTTGTTTCCATACAAATTTGTATGGAAGGCACTTCTGGTTTGCTTTTTTTTCTATGGCATCAACATTTGCTGCGATTCCTATACAATTATTGTATTACAATAAGGAACTCCAGTGAAAAATATTATGGCTTTAAAAAAATATGTTCATATAAACCAAGAAACGCTGATTCTGAATATATAAGTTTTATTTCATAATATTAAATGCAGAGTTTTTAATAAATTATTAAAAAGTGCATTTTTAAACCTCTTCGGAAAACACAGCGTTAAGTTGGCATTACTGAAATGGTTAACCGTGACGTCACAGTTAACCTGTCACCTGTGTATTGTATTGTATTGACCAGTATTGACATTTGAAATGACTTGAAGTGCACACGTACCTATGCAATTCAACATTTCGTGTTTTTGGTTTATTTTCATACTGTTTATAGAGATTTAGATAAATAATAGTTATTGTGTTTATTGAAACATAATTTAGGCCCTCAACAATTTACGAAAAGGGCTATATTTGCGGACAATCTGCAATAAATTTTGTCTATTTGACGTTAAAGTCGTGTCCTATTTTGACATTTGCTTATGTATTTTCAAATTGTTTTTAGTATAGGGCTTTTTATACAAGTTGTTAAACACTCGTCATGATCAGTGTATTATAAATACCAGTGTTTCTGTATGTATTATACATAAAACAATGTACCGACAAAGTAACACCTGACACAAAACACGATGTCACATGTATTTGCAATGAAAGAGATGATTTATTGTTTTTATATTGCACTTTGATTAAATACAATAACAATAGCGGTGAAATGTGGACATTTTACCAATGTTTTTCTATATTAAAAGCAGTTAATCTTGAATAAAAAACACACCTCACACCTAAAAGTCATTATCCGCCATGATTATTGTGGGTTCTTCACAGTGTTGCCAACAGTTAGAAGTGAAATTTCCCTAGAATTTCACATTTACGCAATTACCTACGTAGCCACCTGATTGTGTAACACTAATCCTGTTATATGTTAATTAATATGATAATTAATTGGAAAGATATCGGAACTTGGTAAATATACTAATAATACCGTGATTTTCCAAATAAAACACTTTTTGCTACGTGAACTAATAATTTAAAAGTACGAATACACTCACCACTGAATTAGAAACTGAATTCCAAATTAAAAAAAAACACTTTGCAAAATAAAAATCATAAGCAACCCGCCGCTCATTTGTACCAAGCGTGGTATTTTGAAGACCCCCCCCCCCCCGAACGTGTCACGTAGTATGGGTACGTTCCCTAATATCATTTTGAGTTGTCAGTGTTAAAAATAACATGGCATGTAAGTACATGAAAAATAATTAAGATTCATAGGAATTCCAAAAAATATATATACGTATATATATAAATAATACCAGTAATACTGTCATATGTAATAAAATTTTGGTAAATATCGGTTCGGACTGGCCACGCTTATTACGAATAATTTTTAGAAAAAAACTTTAGATTCACCTTAATTACTATAAAAGGAAACTTTTTGGCTTTGGGGCGGCGGAAAATAATGCATTTTAATTTTCAATTGCATAAAACCATTGGATTGCAATCTTTAGAGCACAGGCGTCGGGTGGGAATGCTATCCTTGTTCTACCGGTATTACAATGGAAGATGCTCCGAGGAACTAGCATCATTGATCCCTTCGGCACCGGTGCATAGTCGGGAAACACGCCAAACGCGTGCCCAACATTTGTACACAGTTGACATTAGTCACATGAGAACGGGTCGTTTCTTCGACTCGTTCTTATGTTCAACAGCTCGGCTGTGGAATGATTTGCCGGCCTCTGTGTTTCCTCCTTCCTACAACATGGGTCTCTTCAAGACCAATGTTCATTCCTTCCTCTCCTCAAAAAGACCCTCCACACAGCATCCCAGATGACATAGGCCCTGAGGGAAATTATTTTCCTCAGGGCCTCCTGTGTGGAGTTAATGTAAAAAAAAAAAAAAAAAAACCAAAATTCGCTTCGCGACTGACACAGCGAAAATCCGCGGCCGTACATGTCACTGTGATGTTGGTATCCTTGATAAATTAACAAGAGCTAATACGACTGTAGCCGACTTCGTGGGATAAGGCGCGTAATTATGAAATTTGTCTAGCGGGCTTGTTTGTGTAACATGGTTTGTGATACAAAAGAAAGTGCCCCTTTATAACGCCTACTCGCGTCAAGGCAAGAAAAACATCCCAGTTTTCAAGTGGCTTAGCGGCTACGCTAGGTTTGTGTAACATGGTTTGTGATTCGCGGTATTTCATGTAGGTATCCCACGAAGTCAGCTACAGTCCATAACAGTGACAGCAAGTGACAGCTACGGCCGCGGATTTTCGCTGCGTCGGTTCGCGAAGTGAATTTTGGTTTTATGCAATTGAAAATTAAAATGCATTATTTTCCGCCGCCCCAAAGCCAAAAAGTTTCCTTTTATAGTAATTAAGGCGAATCTAACGTTTTTTTCTAAAAATTATTCGTAATAAGCGTGGCCAGTCCGAACCGATAATTACCAAAATTTTTGCCAGAGTTCGAAATTTCCCTAGATTTTGTCCTGATTTCCCTTATCCCTAAAAAATATTTTTCTCCCCTAGATCTAGGGAAATTTCCCTCGACATGACATCACTGATTCAAAATGACAACTTAAAAAGTAAAAAACTAACGGTGGGGACGGTGGGTGAAGACCACCATAGATACGGTGCGTTTCTGGGAGTCTTTAAAAATTAAAACTTTGACAATTATTTTAACTATTAAAACTAACTATAAAAATAAAAATAAAAATGCAGTTATTTAAGTTTGAAGGTCTTTATTCATTAGAAAAAATAAAAAAATTGGACTGGAGTTCTCTATTTCAGGAGCAGTAGCTACAGTAATAGTTTTTCTACTTTCATGAGTGATAGTTAGGTGTCTATTGTTAACCTCAATGTATTGCCTAATGGCAATACAGAGTGATTCTATTTTTGAATTTGAAATTCTTTGAAAATCAAAAAAAAATATGGAGGGAATAATGATTGACACATAGAAAAAGTTTTTGTATGTTTGAATAATTGAATAATGTGCATTCTTACATTTGTGTGAAAATAATATTATTATGTGCTAAAAAATTATTAATCTTTTTTATTACGTAAAAGTCTGTACGTTTTGCTTTTTTTAAAAATATATTGCCAAGTTTGTGTACTGAGTTCTATTGTATTGATGGCGTTCTAACCAAAGACGTTACATACTTTAGACGCGGGGTAGAAATCTCATGGTACGTTTCCACGCTTGCCAAGGCTTGGCAAGCCTCCACAAGCTCCAAGCGTCCACAAATCTTGCTTGGCATTTGGAAGTCGTTTACATGCTTGTGAATGCGTCAGTGCGCTACCTACACCCGAGCATGGCAGACGCCAAATTTGTGTCGGCTATTGCGTTTGGTTTATCAAACTTTTATTTGAAATACAAGCAAAGTGTAACAAAAACAAGGAAAACTCGACGACCACGAAGATGATGGATGATACAGATTCATAAAAATCGTCCCAGGTCACTTCGCACAAAGAGGAGAATTATCTCACAGGCTAAATCCTATAGATTTTTGTCTATTTTTAGCACCACTTTTTCGTTTCATCGAGTTTCAAATCACAACGGTGCTAAAGAAGTTTTCGCTTCAAAAATAATGATCGCAATTGGGACCCGAACTCAAGGATCACTTGTCTTATATAAAATTACTTTGTATTATGAAAAAAGTTATTCTAACAAAAATCATATTTTTTTTTACTATAATAAATAGTAAATCATCAATAAAATATTATTTATTTATTTTGACTTTTTAGGTAAATCCAGTCGCAATAAATTACATAACATAAGTGCATTCAAATTATGTATTTATACATTTTAATAAGTCTGGCACGCCTCATACGTCATACATATGTCTCGTAATGTTATAAATATTATCATAGACCGCATGGAGCAAAAACGGCGTGCATTCGCCGCCAGTTTGAAAGTTCCACTGAGCGTTTGCCGAAGCTTGCCGCTGGATCCGACCCCGACTGGATCGGCGGCAAACTCTAGCAAGCTCTTGCAAGCCTACGCAAGCCAAGCCAAACGACCTGTTTACACGTTTGCGCTTGTGGACGCTTGCCGAGACTTGGCAAGCGTGGAAACGTAGCATCAAAGTGGGAAGCCAAAAGCAAGACAGTTGCACTGGTCTCGATTTCTAGTACTTTAGTACTAAACTGCAACTCGTCAAGTAAGGTCATGTCTTACCAGTAGGAAAATTGCATTTAAAAAGCGCCAAAATGCCCTCCTGTATGATGAGAAAATGTTTCCATTACACGGCAAACGTTAGTAAAAGTGAAGAAATAACATATGTACACACAAATTACTTATTATTATCGATATATAAGCAATACAATTAATTTTCATGTTCCCCGTCTGACAATTTTGTACGTATTAGAGAAAAAACACACATTCTTTGATTGTCTTATGGTAC
Source organism: Limnephilus rhombicus (assembly GCA_929108145.2). Taxonomy (NCBI): domain Eukaryota; kingdom Metazoa; phylum Arthropoda; class Insecta; order Trichoptera; family Limnephilidae; genus Limnephilus; species Limnephilus rhombicus. The sequence continues at coordinate 56,172,569 of OV815276.1, forward strand.
GGCCACACTGAGGCCAACTTCCAACTTCAAACTTTCGGACGATTGCGTAGAAGGGTAGTTCATGCGTTGGAAGTTTGAGTTGGAAGTTTGGCTTTAGTGTGGAAGTAGCATAACTTTTTAAACATGAATAACTTTTGAATTAAGAAATTACTGAAAACTGCTGAAAACAAAGAGTGTTGCTTACTTGCCATATTATTATGCGAGCATGTGAGACTATGGCGAGTCTATTTATATAACGCCATTGGTTCTAACTAGACAATTTTAATGATTTTTTTATGGATTCTAAGTTTTATAAGACATGCCTGTAGTCGGAAATCTATTTTATATAAAAAATATTTGCACTATTGTCAAAATCCAGAGGGGAAATAGGGGAATACTTTTGTATTGGCAAAACACCGCCCGCATTTCTTTTTATTTCTTAAATGTGTAATATGTAGTTAAATGGCAATGCTTAACCGTGATTGATATCTCCAGGTGGCGGTGAAGGTGAAGCATTTCTTCCGGTGCTACGCGATCAACCGGCACAAGATGACGGTGCTGACTCCGGCCTACCACGCCGAGTCCTACAGCCCCGATGACAACAGATTCGACCACCGCCCATTCCTCTACATCGTCCATTGGACCTGGCAATTCAGGGCGATTGATAATGCGGTGGGTTTCCCTTATTGTACTTATTTAATAATTTTTTCCATTTAATAAGGTGCACGATGTGGAACATTGATGGATTAAAAAGAGGAAAGTACAAATAAATCTTGATTGCAGAATCCGTTGGATAATGTGATCATTGAGAAAGTAATTTCTTCAGGTTAGGATAGGAAATTTTTTGCTTTATGGCGCATCACTATATATGATGATATGACCTTCTATCCTTCTATATATCACTGTATATAGGTACCTACCTGATCAATATGTTTTGTTTAATTTCAGGTTGCCATGCTAACTAAAGAAAAGAAACTACCAACCCGAGAAGTAGATAAGTCTGGAAACCAGTCCACTTCATCTCCAGTCCTTAGCAAAGTTTCCAACACCAGTGTTGCCAACCTCAACAATGCCTCAGGTGTAACAACTGTTTCTTACGCAAAAAATAATGATAGAAAGGGGGTGCTTATTTAACAATTAAAGAATAATTTGTATGAAACATTTTAATTTTTATAAAAATATTTTTGTTATTTGCTGACAATTTTTGTTCTTTTGCTCAATAGGTAATATAGTTTTAATTTTAGTAGAATTTTATTATTATGTTGGAATGATTGTTTATGAACTGTTGTGCTTTGTATTTAAAACAGTGCAGTTTACTGGTGCTAGAATGGTCATGAGCTTTTATTGTTATTTTTATACACTTAAAGAGGTTTAAACAAAATAATATGCTTAGATTTAAGAATACATTGCCCCAAATTATCAACTTTCTCTTATAATATTTTTATGTTTTTGGCCCTTAATTTTCTAAATGATTTATGTTGGGTTCCTACGTCATTCCTTTTATCCAAAGTACCTACCTTTGACTAGAACACTTTCGTGGTGAGAAAAGCCATTTAAAAAAGTAATTACCTACCTTCCCAACCATCTCTTATTTCTAATATAAAAAAACTCTTATTTCAAATGTAAAACAACAGAACAAAAGTGTAACTGAAAATCGAGTTCAATTGTTTTCAGCTTAAAGTTAATGAAGAAAGATAAGGATTTGGTTGTTCGTTGGTTTTTTCACTTCAATGAAAATTTTTTTTAGACTTGTAATATTCTGGTTCATCACTGATTACCTCGAGGTTCTGCATCTTGATTATTCTGCTGCTTTTGAATAATTTCAGACAGCCTCCATGGTCGAGGGGTAAGGCTCTCGACTATCTTTCGGATGTCGCGGGTTCAAATCCCAAAGTGCGCAAGTAAATTTTATTTGATTAATTTGTGTTATTTTATTTGTGTGTCACAATTTACTCATTTAAAATAATATATAGCACATTTGCAGCATGTTTCTAAGTGGAAGATACCAGGGCGGTTTAAGATCACCATTAATTTGGAACTTTGTTTGGAATGGCTTTAAATGTATTTGGTGACCAAATCTGAAAAGCCAGGTACTTTCTCACCTTCCTCTTCCCCATCTCCTTCCCTTCCTCACTACCTCCAGCCTCACAACATACCCCAATTGGGGGTTCTGGTTCAAGAGTGCTCTGGTAGGGAGCAGTTGGGACGCTTGTGCAAATTCATGTAAAAAAAAACTTTATATATGATTTAACTAATGAAAACCTACAATAAATTGGTTTTTAAGTGAATTTTGGTTGTGTTTGTGTGCCTGAAAACCTACAATAAATGTTGTCATGTTAAGTGATTGGTTTTCCTTTTCCTACCATTCTTCGTTTCTCTCCCACATTCAATTTTACCCAATTTTATCAAACATAACAATTGTCATAAAATTTTTGTAGATTTACCGTCCCATCCATAGTAAAATTAAGCCGTGAAATTAAGAATTATTACTTATTACCTTTGTTTACAAAATTACATGGTGCTGTATACCTCATACATATTCCTTTTTTACAGTACCATTTTGTAATGAATTTATTTGTTTTTTAGATGAATAACATTCCAATGGGACCTTCTATGGCCTAAGGAACTGTGGGAAGGAGGTATTATATAATATGTGTTTGTGTAGTCCATTGCAATAATTCAAGTGATTGCTTTCTGTGCGTATGGTCACAGGGTATCGGGGGTAAAGTCCATTAACTTCAGGAGGTGATTCTACATTATGGTAGGAGTAAAAAAGATTAATAACATTTTCTGAAATTCCAACTTTTTTTCCCATACAAAAAGACATACAGTAGGGCCTCGCTAATCCGGATAGGGAAAAACAAGACCCCTTCCGAATTATCGAGGCGTTCGGATTATAGTATGCAATTTTTTAATAGGAATAAAACACATTTTTAACTTGGGTTTCATTTATTAAAGTAAAAATTCAAAGTCAATTTAGACAAGAATATGTATGTATGTACAAATGTACTCATACAAAATTCAAACATGTGAGATATTTGGGCACTTAACATGAAAAAAAAACAAAGTTAATTTACGAGTGACGGCAAATGATTGAATATTGACATGTTTTGACCCGCACGCACCCCGGATTACAGTGTGCACCGAAGTAACGGGGTCCGGATTAGCGAGGCTCTACTGTACCTACTAAAAATCCTTAGTGTAAGGTAGCACTTACCCAACAAAGTTGCTGTTAGCTTGCCGGGCGCAATTGTTGCAACGTTGCTTGGTGTAATTTGGCCTGTATCCATGGAAACCGTTTGTAAACAATAACAAGACCGAGAATTTGACGTTTATACAGATTGTAAGTTTTAAACCAAATTTAAAAAGATAACTGCATTTAAATAACAATTGAAGGCACGCTTTTAATGAATAAATTGTTTTAAAATAATTGAACACTTAACTAATGTCATCGCTTTTAACTAGTTTGACAAATTTTCAAAATGTCCACCTTTAGCTTGTAAGCAAGCATGTAAACGTAAAGTAATATTATTATCAATTCGTACGTTGTGGCGTATCTCATTAATGAATGTCTGCCCGTTCTTTGTTGGTAAAGTAAGGCATTGACCGAATAATTCAATAACAAAATTACGCGGTATTGGCACAATAATTCAATGACAAAATTACGCACAAATAAACACAATTTTTACAGTTAGGCAAGTCTACAACAAAATAAACAAAAGTAAGTCTGAAAAAAACATGCACTGAATAAAAGTTGTTCCTTTAAGTCAGTCTTAATAAATACACACTAGATAAAGACACATTAAATCAACAAGTTTTGACTAACAACAAAGTTTTTAAAGTGAACACTACTACTTGTTACATTCGAATTCAACACTGAAACTGAGCGCTTGGAGCGGGGATTCGGCAACAACGGAAAATAATAATGCTGCCCGCACACGCCTGTCTAATTTTATCTTTTTAACAGAAAACTACCCCTAAAAGTTGGAATTTCGAAAAAAATTATTTATCTTTTTTACTTGTCATCATTTATCTTGTTTACTTTTTTACTATCATGTAGAATCACCTCCTGAAGTTAATGCACTTTACCCCCAGACACCCTGTAGATTGTTGTCTGCTCTAGGAGTTGTGATTTTAATGCTAGAAAGTTATAGAAATGTAATTCCCTTTAGCTACGGCAATTAGCCAAACTGTTTATTTTTGCTTACGTACACACATATATATTCATGCTTGACATTTTCGCTCGATCGAACATTTTGGTTTGTAACTACGATCGTCGTTGCGTCCACATGCTCAAGTAGCTCAACGCAAGACGCTGTAGAGATAGACCAAGAGTCAAATCCTAAATGTCTGTCGAACATCGAACAAAAAAGCATTGAGTGAGATGGTAGACATGTTGAGACATGTTCGAATGAGCGTAAAACCATATAGCATGAATGAGCGTGGGTACAGGCCATTATTATTATTATTATGTAATGAGCAGGCAGCATTCTGCTGATGCGCTCATATCTAATTTCACAATAGTTTGACAGTAAATGAGTAGTTTTAATTTTTAACTAAGCTAGTCCTTTCTTCTCTCCAAATATGAATCCAATAAAGCTTTGAATTGGTTTATATTAGTTGCATCGATGACATGTTGTGGGAGTTTGTTCCAAGCATTCACCACTCTATTTGCATGAAGTGTTTTCTGGGATTAGATGCAAAAGGCGTTTTGGTAATTTTTTTTGAGTGTCCACGGAGAATTATATTTTTATTAGTAGTGAAGATTCCTTGGATGCCAGGCAGGGGCAGGGGGGCAGCTGAAGTGTCCAGTCTCGTCAAGTCACCCCTTTCTCTTCTTTCTTTTAAGGCTGTTAATCTTAGTTCCTTGAGTCTATCTTCATATCGCCGATCTTTCAAAACTCTTGGTATTTTAGTGAAACATTTTTGTACTCCCTCTATCAGATTTATATCCTTTGCGAAGTAAGGACTCCATATTTGGAAAGCATATTCCAGGAGAGGTCGCACATATGTTTTGTATATTTTTAACATCGTGTCCGGTGTTAGGTTAGTGTGTTTACGCATCTTTTAATGTTAAATCTTTAATGCCACTTGCATATCTAGATCACTTGGCAGTTCATTAAAAAAATGTGGGCCTCCGTTGATTGCTTTGTTCCCAAAGTCTGTTAGATTTATCGGTCTTTGCGAGCAAAGTTATAGTTATTTTTGGGTAGGACAGTCCCTCACGCAGAGATGAGTCTTGTATCATTTTTTCAACCTGGTCAGTGCCTCATTAGTGCCTTAGCAAATTTGAAACTCTTTCTGTGTCTCAAAGCGAGCGTAGGTAATATAATGGAAGACATTCGACAATCCCTGGTGTGTCATTCGGTGGACTGGTGTGTTGAATACCCTTTGCAGTCTGTCATAAGACAGAACAGCATTCAAACTATAGCAGTAGGCAAGTCAGAAACTACAACATTATGACGGTACTTATATTATACTATTATTAGTTAAAAGCTAGGCTAGGCCCTACGGGTGGCTTTTAGTTCGCCTTCGCCCAGTTTGAGTGTAAGTAACCATTTTATAAATCCGTTTAAGAACTGGTTCCAAAAATTGCCAGTTCCTCGGATCCACTGTGATCCAGTGACAGCTAGTCACCGAGTTAAAGTAACTATGACAGGTAATGACGTCCGTCAGTAGCGTCCGACATGCACTCGTAGCTGGGTTCTGAAATTCAACCATGCAGACGCAAGCCTATTAATACTGTTCGATTAGCAGGACTTGGTCTCCCAAAGTTTATTGTGAATTTTGAGAGGATATTGTTTTAATGTGACTTAACTTTTTGATACCTCACATAGTGCCTCTGTCTGTACGGTGTACAGCTAGGAGAACTATATCGCCACCCCACGGGGCAACACTATCTTCTACTAAGGTACATTATAATGTAGAGAAAATGCACAAAGTTCATTGCTTGTAATAATGAAAATTTTAGTGTTAGGATATCTTTATATATCCCATCAAACGGCGCATTTTATCACAATGTTTTTTTATAAGATTGATGATTACCTCTAAAATTCAGCCGCTCATATACATATACTACTTAGCCCAACACATATTATAATCAGGGAGCAATTTGACGAAATCTGTTCAAAGTTTTGATATTTCTAAAAAGAGTGGAAAATATTGTGAAAAATATGTGTTCATATGGATCAACAAACGCTGATTCTGGATATATAAGTTTTGTTATACATAATTATGTTTATTCAATTAATCATCACAAATTTTCAACTCGATTTGTTTTGTCTCTTTGTGGAAATACTTTTCATTATTGTTTGATTACTCAGATTGTTCAGTTGATTAGTCAGACATCTCCGAAAAAAAAAATCCACTTATTTGTAAAAGTGTACCCTCTATCTGGTACAATACTAAATTACTCATCAACACCACCAAATCAATTATAATGCAGAAAAACTTGTAGTGAATTAATCAAAATGTTGATGTGTTCTGGTTCACTAGTGGGATATTTCAAAGTGTCATACTAATGTTCCAGACGGTCATAATGCTTCCCGGTGTTATTTTATAGCGTATTTAATATGTAAAACACACATGTGTAAATAATATTTGATTTTATGGTGAGCTTTTGAATACTGCCTTGTTACTGTTTATTACTGTTTAAAACACTTTTACATTGTGGATTCATTATTAATACTTAACTTTTACTTATGCAAGCTTTAAAAATTCACCAAATAGGTTGTTTTGTTGTCTGTTACAATTTTTCATCATTATTATTGCTGTATTTTTAATTACTGTTGCAAATGTATTTAAATATCAATCAAAAGTTTAGATCTCTTTTATACATATTTATAAAAAGTTAAAAAAATCATGGATTATGCTAATTCTTTTTTTCTATTTTTTTTTACTGTCCATTGTAAAAAGTAGCCATTTTAAAATCACACAATACATTTTTACGCATCTTTTTTCATACAAAAAATCTTTCCTTTTGTAGAAATACCAAACTTTATCTTTTTGCTTTGGAAATGTGAAAAATGTAATGCTCTGTAACATTGAGTGCCTAAAAGAAACCTTTTAATGTATTATAATTTTGATCAATTCTGTGGTCTTAAAATGTAGTCTTTTAGCAGCGAAATACAGTATCTAATATTATGTAGTCTGCATTGAACACCTCCATTTTCTAAACAAATTCTTGAAAAATTGGGTGACTGGACAACTCAGAAACGTACAACTTCATCACCTCCTTTGAAAAGTCATTAAAAGTGATGAAAAAAATATTTTTAAAATTGGTTAAATAGGTTAGTTAAGTTTATGGGCTTAAAGGGGTATTGAAATGCCACTTTGTTGATTTGTCGTGGAACTGAAAAATTGTACACCCTCGACGGTTAATAGGTCTACGCTAACATTATATTTCTCTATGTTCATGCGTATAAAATCCATTAAAATTACATTATGACAATGATGCAAATATGCATGTGTATTATATTCATTCTCACCACGTCCCCTATGGTTCCAACTCAACAAAGTGGCATTTCAACACCCCTTTGAAAAGTCATTAATAGTGGTGAAAAAAGGGTTAAAAATAGCCCAAAACCCAACCTAATGTAAACCTGTTTAACCAATAGTTTTTTTTCATCCCTTTTTTATGACTTTTCAAAGGAGTGATGAAGTTACACATTGTTAAGTTGTTCGGTCACCGGTCAAAATATAGAACATGCACCACTATCTTTAATGAGGTTGGCCGGGTTGGCTTATTTTCAAAATTTGTACAGGGAAACGTTTTTGTAAGGTCATCTATAGACCACTTAACTAAATTATTGCCTTTTGACCGGAGCTCATGCAAGTGAAATTATTTTGTCTGCCGGAGTTCTTATAGACCTCAGAATATGTTTTTCCTGTGATACCACACCACGATGATTAGATTAATAATCTTTAGTCACTATCCTTGACTTGTTTTGTCAGCACATATTTTAGTAAAGATGTATATTATAGAACTGCTTTGACGGTTGCAGCAGCAATCCATATTTTATATAATTCTTTATACACATTTTCAGTAATAATTGTTACACATTCTTGTTACTTTTGGAATAAATATTTTCCGCGAAGTACTTTTTTAATTTTATTACCATTTCATGAACAGCAAGCAGGAAGGGTTTTTTGTGTCATAATGAAAGTATGCAGGAATTATTTTCTTGATAATTTATTGGTTAATCGACACAAACATTGTTCACATAAATTTGAGGACATTGTAACAATTGTATAAAAAGATGTCTTAAAGTAAGTAAATGCTCATAAATAGAATGCAAAAGAATACTGAGTACATGTTGGTTGGATGACAACGAAATGAATGATACTTGACTGGCATTAAAATGATTTGAATATACAATTCAATTACATTCGTCTTTAAATCAGTCTATTATTTAATTCTCTAAAGCTCCGTACAATTAATGAAACCCGTGTGATACTTTTGTTAATTATATCACAAAGGCCGTTTTATGTCTATTAAATGCTCTTCCATTTTGTCACAACTGGTTGTTCTTTTTTGTTTTTGTTAAAACTCTCCCGTCTTTAACATTTTATAAATCCAATTTAATATAAGTTGTATCTATATCTATAGAAGGTACTTAGCTTTAAAATGTTAAATCTTTAATGTAAACTTAAAATAAATTTTAAATAAATATTTACATATGATTGCGTATAATTTAGTTTTTCTTTTCAACAGAGATTTTATACAAACAATAATTTTCATTCCTTATATCCGCAGAAGAGCTTCAAAGCATTTCTCTTGAAAATCCTTTTAAAACTTTATGCCTAAAATAATAAAATTTTATATCACAAGTTTTAAAGTGTAGGTAAATAGGAATGCAGACTTCATGGAAACTATCTTTTTTTGGATAATTTCATAAATAATTTATTTTTTACACCTCTGTTGGAAGATAAAATCTCATTACAATTTGTCCATGCGAGCTTTGAAGAGTTGATCTGTTGAACTCACACCCTCTCTCGAGTGTGAACAGAACCACTTCCTGGAATCATATTCAGGACTAGTTGCGCGCACAGTCCAGAGATGACTGAGTCCTTCAGAGGACCTTCTCAGTGGATACCGATTTAAGGAAAGTTACTATTCTATCACAATAGAAGAGACAAAATATTCTTTCGTCTGATCCATTAAAAATCAATTCTTAATCAGCATAGTACATTCCTATTTCTTTGAAAAGGGGCAGCGTGTAATATAGATTTTAATACATTTATTCAATAAAAATAAAAACAATAAAAAAAACAGTCTTCGAAAAAATTAAACCTAAGCATTTTAACCAAATCATAGTTAGATTGAATAAAGTTGTAAAAAACTGTTAAAATAAATAATTGAAGCTGCCCAATATGCTGAGAAAGAATTAAAAAAAACCTCCCATCATTACACATTTAACATATTATAAAATATAATAACATCTTCAGTAAATTTATCAAAATATCTATAATTAACTATTTATTACGTCTAAGTTTTAATATTAACCCCAGAGACCGACACCAGATTGCACAAATAACCCGATACTTTGATTTTTGTTTGTTTGCAGTCATGCCCATGATTGGCTCCTTCTGCCTCACTTCATCCTTACCCCTCTTCCAGCTGAGGATCATCATGTCTTATATATTGGAAGCGTTCAAATGCAAATGTTACTTTTCATAAAGAGAGAAACTTTGAACATTTTATAATTAATTCTATTGTAAATATCACTTTATGCGTTTAGTAACAAAAATAACTTAGAAGCGTAGCAGGTAGCAGGCACACAACAAATGATTGTTTGACCCGAGAGGATGGCTTCAGTCGCTGATGATGATGTAAGCCAACGAATTGAAAGGATGGTCGCTCGGTTTGGACGGTATCATGACATGTCTGCGTGACTATCATAAAGCCAGAGAAACACGTCCGACGATAGCGGTGGGCGCACCTTATATTCCTTCCACGGTTTATCGATAATACTAACTAACTTCAAATAAATAATGTTGACCCCACGTTGTAAAGTCAGACGCGCTTGCCGGCATCACTCCTCTCTGCTGCTAGTTTGTGGCTAGTTGCGGCTAGTTATGGACCGGCATGGGGAAGGAGCCCAGGAGGTTGTTGGCGAAGGTGGAGTTGGTGAACTTGAAGTGGCGCTTGTCGTAGAACTTGAGCAGCGCCGGGGAGTAGGGATGCTTGTCCTTCAAGTGTATATAGTGTACTTCGGGCTCGCTTGTTGTGTGGCCGCACTCTTCACACACGTACATCTGCAAACAAAAATCATTAATTAGTACACAAACATTAAAAAAAAATTGAGATTAGTTTAGATTCTTCTTCTCAAGTCGGTTCCTCATTGCTGAAGATCATGACCCCTACTCCAATTTCCATGGTGGAAAAGGCTTCCACTCCTCACGGTCCTGCGCTGCATGGAGAGCTGCGGACACCGATGTACCAGACACCAGTGAAACACTCCAGTGCATTGTTGGAAGGAAGGCTTCTTCTACTTTCCACTTTGCCAGTGATTATGAGTTTCTCCAATTTGGAGTTCTCAGCTTGGCGAGCAACATAAGATACGTTGTAGACAGATAGTTGAAAGCCTAGCTCTTCCAGAATGGACACATTTGTTCACGTTTCCACCCCGAACAGAAATATGGATAAAATCAATGTTCATTGATACAAAAAGTTTAGATGCTAGATTTCACAAGTTTATTGACGTAATAGAGACGATTATTACCTTTGTACGTCTTTCCTTGTATGCGTATTGGTGCTGGACTCCGTGAACCTTGAGGCAGTGTGATTCCAAGGAGCAGCGTTGGGTGAAAGACTTTTCACAGAGGTTGCACTTGTAGGGACGGACTCCGGTGTGTGTGCGCGTGTGCCTCTTCAGGTCAAAGGTGTCGTTGAAGCCTTTTCCGCAGAAGGTGCATAGGTATCTCTTCACGTCGGAGTGGCATTTCATATGCCTGTTGAGTAGCCTTTGTAGGGTGAAGTTCTTCGAGCAAATTCGGCAGACGAACTTGTTTGGGTCATCGTCCGAAATGCAGATGGACACTTTGGGCTTCTCTTCGTCTCTGGATCTGCCATTGACTTCGGTGGCGAGTGGGTTCTTGATTCCGTGGCCGCCATTCACAAACTCCAGTTGAACTTCTGATGGTAGACCCAACTGTAAATAAAATAAATATAGATTAGTTTTATGTTTTACAGGTAATTTACATTTATTTTGTTGTGACTTTTCATTTCGATCGTAAAACTAATTTTTTTACACAATTTTGGAAATTGTAAAAAACTTTAACTTTCATTGAATTGTTTTCTGGGTACTTTTAAAATATTTGTTTCTGTTGGACTATGTGCGAAATAATTTTGTTAAAAGCGATTGAATCCCAAATAATTGGCAAAGTGTGAAAAGTAAAATTTTAAGTCTTTGACAGTGAAGGTGTGTTAATGTTTTCAGGTAGGTTAGATCGACCAAATTATTTGGGATACAACAGTTAAAGCGAGCAAATTGATTCAGGCATAGCGTATTCTTTCACTTCAAAAAATAAAATGACCGAATTTGCCGAATGCAAATCGTGACATTTCGAATGAAGAAAGCATCGCCATTTAATCAATGTGAAAGCTTACCCCGGGTTTCAAGACTCCGAACTTGGAGTCTCGTTTGAAGGAGTTCCGGCGGACACTTACAGAGGCTGGGCTGAGGCAGGGGGGCTCCCCACCGGGGGAAGGCATGGACACGCAGCTGGTGCTGGGCGAGTCCAACTCCAAGCCGCTGCCCGAGAAGGACAGGCCAGGGGACGGCGCACCCTGCTGCTGTTGCTGCATCTGAACCTGGATCTGCAACTGTTGGAGCTGCCCCTCTCCCTGCAGAAGTTGTTGCATCACCAGCTCCGGCCGCTCCCTGACTCCGTACCCGGACTCGTGGCCGCTGAACTGGTTCAGGTAGTTCTTCTGGTAATACTGTCTATTCATCATTATCTGGTCAGAGAAGGAGTCTATAGCATTGTCGTTCCGATTGCCTACCGAGTCCGGGGTGAGGGACGGGGTGTCATCAATCTCGTCCGTTATGATCTCCGCTTGAGAGTCCTCTCCGGGCAGGCGTTGAAGGAAGTTGGACAGGTCTGCGGCGTCCGATAGGCTGTCGAGCAACGCGTGCTCTGCTGGTCCAGAGAAGGTTAAGGTGGCCGTGAACTGCAGCGGATCCATCACATTCCCCGCCATGTCAACCATCATTGAGTCATTTACGTCGTATCCTCCGTAAGAGCTCAGGTTAGACCCGAGTCCCTCTAATTTGTTATCATAATCCAAGTCTGTCTCATCCTTCAGTACGATTCCGTATGCGGCATTTTGAAGAAGCGAGTACTGCTTATCTGGATTTTCATTAAAGGCCGTACTTTGAGAACTCTGCCCGGTGTCGCAGTCGACATCGAGATTTCCATTCATCATGTTGAAATTGTTCTGCGAGAGGAAGTTCCCATTAGCGTTGTACGCGTTAATTCCATTCTGTCCTCCCTTCAGACTCTCGTAGAAAGGGGGGAGACTACCGGTCGGAGGACTATTAGGCCCGTAGTCAGATCTCCCATCTCTTCCGCCCATTCCTCCTCCTCCGGCCCCACCGCCCAGAGCCCCTCCTCCGCCGGCCCCGGCTGAGCCCCCGGAGGTGCCCCCGTTGTATCCTCCCTGACCCCCGCTGGCAGCTTGTCCCCCGCTGCCCTGGCCCCCGCCTCCGGAGCGGCCATGCCCCGCGGCGGCCATCAGGAGTGCGGGCAGTTTGCCCGGAGGAGCCAGGCTCCGCCCCGCCAGCCCGGCGCGGGGGATAATACTGTTGGCTATCTTGGAACTACTGGATCGCCTTTGCTCCAAGATCTTCTTTTCCTCCTCTTCGTCTTCCCCTTCTCCTCGAACTTTGGGGATGTGATAGTCGATGGGCTGTTCCTGCTCTGGTTCAGAGATGGCGATGGAAGCTGGCAGTTTGACTTCCTCTTTCCTCTTCTCGCGCACTAGAGGGGTCCTCTGGATGACGGAGACCTGGTGACAGCGTGGCGGAGGTGGAGGGGTGGCAGCGGGCAGCAGCGGGGGGAACTCCTTGCGCTCCGCCCTGGTGAGCACGTGACCGCGGGAGCCATAGGGCACATCCCCCCCGAGGATGGAGGAGATGAAGCGGGCGCGGGGAGCCCGAGGTGGGGTGGGGGGAGAGGGCCCCGCGGAGTTCCTTTCATCAAATATGTCACCGGCTGAAACAATAGAAATTAAATCATTAGACCTATTGTTTATGAATACTAAAGAGCGGGACACCTCGATAATAAATAATATTAGTTTGTTAGTCTGAGGTACAGAGATAATGTATTATTTGTTGCCTTCTCGACTTCATGAATGAAATTAATGAAAGGTTTGAATACGTCCATGATCTAACGCGGGGTTTATGCACCTTCGGTTGACACAAATAAAAATATGTATTTTTTCAATTGATTCGTTTTGCAATGCTAAAACGTCTATGAATAAAAAAATGCATGATTTTGTTTACTTGTTCATGTTTAAAAATAGACTTTTCAAATGTACCTAACACATGACACATTCAAGTAAGTTAAGAGTTAAGAGGTGTAATATGTTATATTATTAGATATACGATTTAAAAAACAAGTATCTGCAGGTATATATAAATAATATTATAATTTCATGTGTATTCTTTTTAAGAAAAGACCACGTAAGTTACAAATTTTAAAGTGTAGCACACAGTAGGTACGTTGAATTAGCAAAAGCTACATGCAGGCAGCATTTTCACATTAAATATTCCTATACCTAGTTCCGCCTTCAAACATCTTCCGAAAGAGCCGTAACAACAGAACTTACGTAGGTATTTAAAATAATATACTTTGTCGTTTTTAAACCGTTTCAAATTCCGAGAAAACGGACACAGCCCGACATGACACACCTCAACATGTGTGACGAAGTCGCTTTGATAGTCACGCAAACGATTTGCTGGATTATCTGAACGAAAGATCTGCAGCTCCTAATCTAACACTAGAATCTGCAGACACATGGAAGACACTAAGGTAAAATTATGTTAAAAACCCGTTCTATATAAAAATCGTGATATTATATTTTTAATTAGTTACCTACTAAGGAGGGATTTGGGTACATTGGGTCGTGATGATTGGAAGTTTCGCCCAATGTAGGTGTATGCGTGATAAAACCATGAGTGATCGTATGAGAAATGTGGAGATCCGCATAGAAGAAAGACTGATATTAGCATAATAAGTAAGATTAAGAAAGAGACGCTCAGAAGGTTAGGGCGTGTAGAGAGAATGAACGAAGAAAGGAGTGTAAGGAGAACATATGACCCAAATGTGAATGGTGAAGTCGGAGACGCCTGAGAGAAAGATGAGACGATCACAAGTGAATGTAAGGGACGATATATGAATGTGAATGAGGCAAGGAGTGTGTGCCAAGACCGTGTTTGGCGGTCCATCCTTTGCCTACCCCTGCGGGAAAACGGCGTGATGGTTAGTTTGATAGTTAGTCAGGAAGAGGTTAATAGAGCTTTTCCCCTTCGTAGATACGCACAAAAAATAGCAATAATGGAAAAATTCGATTATCTTTACGTACACCTACCTATAACTCAGTTTATTTGAAATCCACTGGACAAGAAACTTACTTTCGATTAACGAACTACCATTTACTGATAAATTTACTCCCACTTTCTTAAAATTACATTTTACTAGTTTATTGGCATTGTTTCCATTAGGCATCAGAGACGGTTATCATTTAAAAATTGTCGTTTTTTACTTCTTTTATCACAAAAAAGACTTGTTCGGAAGTTTAAAACTATTTGAAAAAAGTATTTACTCGTATTATCTAGGTATGCACAATATTACATACATTTTATTTTGTCGACACGTTGAGGGTTAAGTTCGGTGTTAGTATTCGGAGCGCGGCGTGGTCGGCTGTCTGATTACCTGCAGCTATTTGCCTGTGCACTTTAAGTAGGCTCCAATGTGAGTATTTTAATAAAAGCACGATAGAAAGAATTTCAAGAATCGAACCACAAATGCGCATAATAGGGTCAGTTTTTATGCTAAGCCCTCCCTCTGCCGATGCACATGAAGGGTGGCGCGTTCACTGCACACTGCACTGTTACCTGCAGACGGTTTATTGTTCACCAGGTAATAAATACAGGTTCCTTGTGTAAACCCACATATCAATAAATATACGATTTATTCCTTCAACCCAACCAATTTCCTTTCTTCTTTCGCTATTTCCTAAATAAATGTTATTGTCAAAAGATCAATTAAAATAGTGAAAGCTTCGCCTATATTAGAGTTGAGTACCCGCCTGCCTATAGCCGTTAAGGGTTGCTTTAAGTTAATTAGCTAATTTTATTACAGTACCTTTAACATAAAGATGTAGGTACCTACCTTTACGCAGGTAGTCGATGACGCAAATGACATCAATTTCACTTTTGTTATTGTTGATTTATACTTATTATGGAGTGCCTGAACATGCTTCTCATTTTTGGACTAGGTTAAATAATGATTCATGAAATATTCAGTTGGTTACCTGCAATGGTACCTACTTATTCATATAGATATTGTTTCAATGATTTAGATATTGCGGTTAAGCTTTTCTCTGCGGTACCTAATCAGTTTGACCATAATACAAGAAATAATGATATCTAAGTTTACCGTTGATTTTATAATGTATAGGCATCTTTGAATCTACGTAAGAGCTTTGAAAACATTCAACCATAACATAATACTTTATGTTATTCACGGGCCTTGTTGCCTAAACTTGTTGCATTGCTTCAAACTGTATCCTATTCCCATCCCTATCTAATGCATAGCTAAGGCGCGTTTTCTTCACAATACAATTTAAGTATTATGGCAGTTTGTTTGGTATTATTGCTACAGAAAATACAGAATGGTCCTGATTTATTGAAAAGGAAACTACAAGCAAATCTCGGAATCCGATCCCCGCTTCACTGGGAATGTTTTGTGCCGAAAGGTTTCAGCCGAAAGTGAAACAGCCCATAAAATATTGTGGACTGCATAACATGAAAGTTTTTTTCTGATTTATGTTGTGTGTCCTCACCTAACGATACATTTGCTGCCAATATTGGCTCAGACTGTCATTTGAATTATAATCAACATATTTAGGGCCACAACAATATTCCGAATTTTATAAATGAATGGCATGAAAATTGAAAACTTTATCCTTGATTCACTTTTACCATCTAAAGGTGGCTTATTCTTATTTAGTTATGGTTGGTGTACATGTTCCACTTTCTACCCTTCTTTCAACAACACCAAGGCGCTTTCGAAAGAATTCTTACTATCAAATTATTCAGATGTTCCTCTCGAGTGGTCCCCGCCATTCCCACGGGTAGCAACTAGCAACCCCGGCAGCCTTGACTATCTCAAGTCTCGCACTAGTCCGACCACCGCCAAGCAGGTAACCGACAGGTGAGTGGGGACTCCGCGGTTAAAGAACACAATCAAATCGTGATTTGGAATGACTCATACAGGAAATGAAATGCTCCGTTTACCCCGCGGTACTGTTTTCCTTGTACAAATCTTTGTCGCCTTCTTCCTAACGACCAAACATCAAGGGCACGTCATGCAACAGAGAGCAATGAAATAGTGGAACCGCGAGGCGCAAGACGAGACCGTATCAACATTTATTCTAATATGCAAAGTAAAAAAGATCAAAGTAGATCTGGTATCTCTTAAGTGTGAGGGAGGTTCTACGAAACCCCCTTTTCAAACCGGAATGATTACCATTGGCTGCTATAATAGGAAGCACACTGTTTGGCGGCAATCGTGGAAATGCGGTGCAGTCCAACACCTTACACACTTACACCGTAAGTAGGCACTGCTTTTAGCCGTGAAGGATATTAAAATATAATATCTCTGGAGCTATCAGACAAAAATAGTGACTTAGGTATGGTTTGTTATGATGGGCATATAGATTTTCGGAATCGTACGAGTTTCTATTAAGAGGATAGGTATTACCAGAGAAAACCAGAAATATGTCATTTAAAACCAGATTTTAGACGTATTGACTCTTTTCCACAAAAAATTATAAATGGATTTCGAAAGATTGTTCTTTTATCTAGCATTCGCATGTTTTAAATTTCGAGAAAAAATGTTTATTTTTAGTATAATAAGGTTATACCACAGGTCGTTGGCAGATTTGTTAAATTTTCAAAAAAGATTCTGTATTATACTATACCCATTTAAAATTATATAATCATGCAGTAAAATAAATCAATACATTATCTGGGTATCGCATGTTTTAGAATTTTAATTTTAGTTTAAATAAAATCATTAAAAACGATATACGTAGGTACATGTGTTTCTTGACGAAAATTGGTCCATTTGTGTATTTATTTGCGCACTTACAAACTAATATATTTCAGATTTTTTTAACATTCTTATTTAACTTCGACATTATTGAAAAAAGATAAATACTTATAATCAAAAATAATTACAAAAAGTACCTACATTATTTTAATAGTTTTATCATCACGTCTTTCATCATTTTTGGATGTAGATGTAAATTAAAGCAAATTTGGAATGAAATAAAATCGATATTGAGTTATAATTTAAAAAAGCTGGTACGGAGAATAGTTAATCTTTCTCATTGTAACCGCCCTGCATGGTCTTAAGAACAACTTTCTACGAAATGTGGATTTTCGTCCGCTGGCTGGTTAAACGCTCTTAAAGTACAGTGTAGGTACATGATTAACTTTTGCTGGAAAACGCTTATCGCAAAGACAAGTTGAAATTTTATATTTATAACAGTGAGACTTCGTAGTCATTTACCACGGTTGGTTGGCAAGTTATGCTACAATGTTTAAAAGATGAAATGCAAAATGCGCGCTTTGATACTTTTTCCCGAAGGACAGAGGGTTGTCGGAGCAAGTGAACTTGTTATCAAATTTAAATTTAATCACCGCATTACAATATTAAAGAGATATCCTGTCTTGTGTTCTGGACGCACTGATACATGAATTAGGTAGAGATTATCAGGTGGCAGTAACCTACTCTCATTAAAAATTCTTACAGGAAAAACAACATAAAAGCCTTGGCTTGAAGGTGAAAATTCTAAGACATTTTATCACAAGTTTTCATTGTATCTTTTACCAAATGTAATTGTTTTGTTGAGAATAAATAAAATAAATATTAAGGGTCATTAACCAGCCAGCGGCCGAGAATTCATCTTTCGTCGTTATTACGATCGTACAGGGCGGTTCCAATGAGAAAGATTAATTATTCTCCGTACCAGATTTTTTAAATAATAACTCAATAATTTTATTTCATTCACAATTTGCTTTAATTTATACCTACATTCAAAAATGCTGAAACGCGTGATGATAAAACTATTAAAATTATATACTTTTTGTAATTATTTTTTGATCATAAGTATTTATAATTTTTCAATAACGTCTAAGCAAAATACAATGTAAAAAAAATCTTAAATATATTAGTTTGTAAGACCGTAAATAAATAGACAAACTGAAGTATTTTCGTCACAAAACACGTGTGCGGATCTTTTTTAAAATGATTTTATTTAAATTAAAATTCTTTATCTCATTTCCAGATAATTTATTGCATGAATATATAATTTGAAATGTGTGTTGTATAATACAAAATTTTGTTTGAAAATTTAACAAATCTGCCAATGACCTACGGTAAAACCTTATTATACTAAAAATTAACATATTTTCTCAAAATTTAAAACATAGCTTTACTAAATAAAAGAACAGTCTTTCAAAATCAATTTATAATTTTTTTATGGAAAAGAGTCAATACGTCTAAAATTTAATTTTAAAATGACATATTTCCAGTTTTGTCTGGTTATTCGCCCTTAAGTTATAATCTTCGTAACCGTTCGGGTATTAGACTGAAACGTCTGACAGTAGTTGACTCTTGTACTATTACTAATGACATCTATTGAGACACCTTAAAAGTACATCTAACTACATAAACTAACGACATCTGATGAGAGACATTGAAACTACTTACATATTCAGATACACCACATAAACTAATGATTTAAGGTTAAACGTCACATACGTTATAATCTACGCATTCACAGATGGCGCCAATTAAATTATTTTGGGTTTTTAATACTTTTTACACGTTAAGCTTTAAAATATTAAGGTAAATTAATTGTTTGCGCCCGAACATATTTAATATGAATATAAATAAATAGTTTTGTCCATAAAAAATCCCAAATCTTTCAAGAAAGGCTGAACAATTCAATTTTGTATCGGTGACTCAATCCAATATTTTATTTTTCAGCCTTTCTTGAAAGATTTGGGTTTGTTTATGGACAAAACTATTTATTTATGTTCGTATTTCGGAGGTATGGGCGCGAACGATTAATTCATCTAATTATTTTGAAGCATAACTTGTAAAAAGCATTTTTCCCTAAAATAACTATACTTGCGCCATCTATGAAAGAGGAGATTATGAATTCTTTTGAGAATCACCTTAAACTCAAATACACCACTGTGTCATGTATGATAAATATGTAAAACCAGTAATTTTGAGTAAACAAAGTAAAAACTCGTTCGTTCATTTCCATACACGATAATCTGTAGGTGGTATCTAGTCCGCGCTGCGAGCTCTTTGTTCGGATAGGCACTGCTGGTCTTTTGTCATTTCAGTTGTTTTAGTTTCGTTGGTCCTAAATAAAAATAAAATGAATGAATGAACGCGAATGAATTATCAAATCAATAAAATATCAATTTTACAAGTTGATTGAGAATTCTCAGAAATTTAAGTGGAGTTTTTTGTTAGGCTAGGTTTAGTTTCCCTATTTATAGGTTAAAGGGGTGTGCCTGGTTCTCCCTTCACCGGAAGCGTTTACCTTCCACTCCATTAGCATAAACTCTATTATAGGGTTTGTTAATTGAGCAAAAATTGTATAAATGACGTTTTACGCAGACCGTTAAAACGGACATCGGTTTGACCTTCAACTTGCCCGTCACGCCGACAGGTGCGACTTACAGTTAGTTATACTCGACAGAATAAACTCATAACAATGCACTTGTGTGAGTTATCAAACCATTTGTCGGATTGTCGCACCTGTTCACCTGTTGCTGGTGACATTGCCGCCGGTTTCGCTCAACCTCCGTGCTCCGGTTCATTTGACAAAGGAACGAATTTGCTACTGTTTGCGCAGTTCAAGAAATCTCAATTTTCATAGGTTCCAAAATATTATATTAGTAATTCTGTGAACAGCAGACCTTCCGCCAAAAAAAAAACGTTTCTAATTTTATCTTATTTAATAAATCAAAATCAAAATTTCCTCTGAAATCATAAGATTTGTAAGTAAGTAGATACTTTCATAACTACCTACACCATAAGTATAATTTTCACAATTTGGGAAATGGGTGTGGGTACCGCCGCCCCGAGAACCATTTATAGATAACCAACATCTCTGCCATAGGTCACCCCAAGTGGTTCGCTTTGTTTGGTGACTTACGAGGGGTGCCCAGGTTCATGGGGTCAGGTTTGTCCGGACCTTGGCGGCGGATGCGTCTGCCCACCAAATGCGTTCCAAGCCGGATCGGGAGACTGGTTGAGGGAGCAGGACTCTCAGGAGGATTTGGACCGTAGTGGAAGGGATGAATTCATTCGTCCGTCATTTCTTTACACATTGGCCACCAGATTCCTACCCACCCCTCATACATTTTCCTTCCTAGAACTTCCTCTCCTTCCTTTCCTAAAAATACCCTCCACACAGCATCCCCAAAGATGACACAGGACCCGAGGGGAAATATTTTCTTCAGGGCCTCCTGTCTAGAGATAATGCAAAAAGAAAAAAAAATCAAAATTTCCTCGAAATCACAAGATTTATAGGAAGGTACTTAATTAACCACCTACTTAATAGGTACAATATTTAATAAAAACTTTAAAAGAATCAAAACGGAGTTGTACAATTTATCCAAAAAAGTCACTATCTCAAAGAAATTTATTTTTTAAACTTTCTTCAGGCAGGTAGATACCATAATATTGAAAACATGCGAATCCAAATCCAAAAGAAAAGTCCAAATAAATACAACCATTCACATTTGAAAAATAATCCGCACCGAACCATTAAAACGGCCACCATCTTGAAACGGAAACGGAACATACAAACAAATTTACATACAGACTAAATGCAAAAGTCGAATTAAAACAGGACCTCGCTCCTCCCAGTCAATTATTTTATCGAATACTCAATGAGTCCCGATTTTAACCTTTAGATTTATATAATAAAATATTTTTTTCTGTAAACTAAAGAGTATACTACAAATTATTATATTTTATAGTACATAGGTAATATGAATTAGGTGTTTGCTCTGCACAAGATAGATAAAGATACAATATGTTATACTGTTATATGAATAATACTAGTTTGAGTTGTCCAAAGCCACTCTTAATTACTAATTATTATTTTTAGTTAGGTGTTTCCTGGGCATTTAGTCGTATGACTGAGTTTTTCTTATTCCTTGGAACCAGTGTCCTAATTATTGTAACCTTTAAGTTAGCACTGAAATACTGGTCTTTGAAAGAAGTCTTGAAATCTAAGGAGCTAAGTATGCAAATAAAAAGGAAAGTCTTCAACACGTGTATACTTCCAGTCATCACCTATGGATGTGAAACTTGGGCACTCACCAAACGCCACAGAGAAAAGTTGGAACGCTGCCAGAGAGCCATGGAGAGAAGTTTGACAGGAACAAGGAAACAGGACAGAGTGAGAGGTAGCACAATAAGGGAGAAAACTAAAGTTGCCGATGTAGTTACCCGAATAGACCAACAAAAGTGGAGATGGACAGGACACATGATACGCGATCCACAAGAGAAATGGTGCAAAAATGTCACTGACTGGTATCCCAGAGATGGCAAGAGAAGTAGAGGACGTCAACACATGAGATGGGAAGATGACCTAAAACTCACTGCTGGACATCAATGGAGAAGAGTAGCGCGTGACAGGTCCCAATGGAAAATGTTAGAGGAGGCCTATGCCAAGAGGCAAACTGAGCTTCGGGATATACTATAACAAATAAGATCATGTCTAATACATACCTAACAGAAGTCCAGAATAAAAAGGCTTATTATTATTATTATTATTATTCTTATATTAAGTTAGCAACCTTTTGATATTGATCATCGTTAAGCGAACTCAAATTATATTGTACCAACAAATGTAGATATTTTGATGTTGTTATTTTTCAACAATTTTTTCGTTCTGATCTTCGCAAAGATTTATGTTCTCGTAATGAATTGATCGCATTTTTATTCATATATTCACATCCTCTGATTGTTTTCCGAAGATAATGAAAATATTAACGAAATGTGAAACTGAGCTACTCTCTTAGTGTAAATTTTGCGATATTCATGTTCGGAATGAATATTTGTCTGCTTTTGATGCATCGAGTTATTCACACGTAATAATTGTCCTGTAATAATGACAACTGTGGTACCTGGCAACTGGTGACCCGAGTTGCCATGGATACAATGTGTGGTCGGATGACACAGATACCGCTGGTGTTAAATAAACCATCAGCGGCCACCATGTTAAGCGGCGGCCATTGTTAATTGATGTCATTGGCAACACAATTCCCCATTGTTGAAGTTTTACTATCTATGCAAATTATTGCGTGATTCCGTACACAACGGCTCGGCTAGCAAATACCTCATACGCTCATAGCACCCGCACGGGTTCCTATACTTCCATTGCGTATATGAGTTACATTATAACAAAGCAGTGACAATAGTCCATCGGTAGGTTATTTTATAAAAAACACACCGCTACACTGTTTAAACACCAAAGCCTTTCATGAAAATTTCACCGCAATAGAAGCACTCAACAATTTATACCAAAAAAATACATTCATCGTCTATTTAGGTCGCGTGTTACGAAACCTAAGGACACTCCAGGCTACAATTTGAATATCCCGAGTACATCTAAATAGAGAATAAAGGATTTGATCTCTGTTTGAAATTGATTTTTAAATTTTAAATTGGGTGGGAATAAAAAAAATAAAGGTCGTTACTAGATTATTCGGCGTTGGGCAACGATTAAGTGGGTCAGAACGGACGATTATTTGACGTTAACGGGGAATAACGAATAAGTACTCGCTGCGTTAAAATCCCGCATTGAAATGATTGAATATAATACGTTAAATAAATTGCAACGACGATTGTTGCGAATAAGCTCATTGTTTGCGACCTAAAAACTATTTACGAACGTTCAGAACGAAAACGCGGAGGTTAAACCAATGATAATAAATTAATAATAAATAAATGACTTCTGTAGCGCCGTTTGTATGGAAAAATCTTCCCGATATTGAAAAATATTATAACGTAAATGGATTTCTATAATAAAAGGTAAAAAATATAATTGGACGTGTAAAATTGTGAAAACTGTCAAAGTGTTAAAAAATAAGGAATTCCATTTTAAGTACCTAATTAATTTGATCGGAGTTCCGCGTCAAGACTTTAACGGCGAATTATTTGATAGTAAAAAATTCGCAGTTGCATTTTCCGTGGTGGTAATATGCATGCTCGAACTTTGCTGGTTTTTGTAAGATTTTTCGCTGCGGTTTTCAGTTCGCTGTTAAAAGGTCAACAGCGTTTTCTTCGCTACTGATATGAGATGTTAAAAATTAATTGATTCATTCGAATTTTTCCAATCATATATGATTTATCTAACTAAGATTATAAACAAACACGAAAAAATGGCTAGAAAATGTGAAGGAACCGACAAAAAGTAATAATAACTACTACTACCACCACCAAACTACTCTCTTCACCAAAATTATGAATGCCAGAATCCCACTGGCTCCAGACAATTGTGGGGTAATTACATAAAACAAAGCTAATCCAAATTAATGAATCACACCACTTCGTGTTCACCACTTATTTAATCAAAATTATCAAAATGTTTCGAAACCAATCGTTCTTTCGTCAACAAAATAACAAATAAGATCAACAAAATAACAAATTTGAGACAATAAAGTTATCTACCTTAAAAAGCAATAGAGAACTCCAGTCCAATTTTTTAATTTTTTTTTAATGAATAATGACCTTCTAACTTAAATAACTGCATTTTTATTTATATTTTTAGTTTTAATAGTTAAAATAATTATCAAAATTTTAATTTTTCACGATCCCCCTAAGACCACCATATGTACGATGAATCGTGTGACGTCATCACTCCTGAAAAATTACTATAGGATTGGGCCATCAGCTGATCAAGTGCCGCCATTTTGAATACCGTTATTCGAAGCATTCTCCCTAGAAGTAGCATTACTATTTTTTTGTGCAGTAGTTTTTCAATATTTTAAATAATAGAATTAAACTAATAGAGATACCTCTATTTTTGATACTGAAATATTTAGGCTTAAATATTATTTCAATAAACACAACAACTAAATCTCCATAAACAGTATGAAATAACGAATAACACGAAATGTTGTTAATACTGATGGCTTATGTCGTACCTACATAATCAAAGATTTTAATACAATGACTGGTGACGCGTGACGTCAGCGCTAACCATTCAGTAATACCAATTTTACAGTGTGTTTTGACGAGAGGTTTAAAGATGCACTTTTTAATAATTTTTTAAGAACTCTACGTTTAATATTATGAAATAAAACTTATATATTCAGAATCAGCGTTTATTGGTCTACATGAACATATTTTTTTAAAGCCATAATATTTTTCACTGGAGTTCCTTATTGGTAAAATAAAACATAATAATGATCACTCAAGTCTAAATAACCAAAATAAATTATTATAAATAGAAGTATTAATATTAAAATAAATTTTAGACAGGGCTATTTAAATTTTTTTTATTAATACCTAATCCAAAATTTATAAAATTTCTAAGTCATCTATTATGTTTGTATGTAAATATGTTTTTTTTGTAAGTATGTCTGTATGTAGGTACTTATTTTTTAACGTGTTTGTCTTTTTTTTTATTTTTGTTGATTTTTATTTTATCCTGACGAAGAAACCATTTTTTTCGAAATGTGTTGATAATTTTGACTAAGTAAGTGGTGTATATAAAGTGATTTGTTTTCCTTTGATTAAAATGACGCGAAAAAGTGAATTTGCGAATATTGAAGAAGCAAAGCTAATTCATTTATAATTATATTATGAGATATTATTTTCAAGGTATTGGGAAAATCTCCCTTTGTATGCGTTGGGAGTTGACATTGTAAATGAATTTGTAATGTCAATTGTTGACTGTAACTGTTCTACTGTATTAATTTACCTCCGCGGTCTATCACGGGCACTTGTCAGACACATCGAGTCGTCACATAGGTAATGTTAATCAGTGATGAGTTCACCAACCCGCGGTTAACGCTATCAGGTGTAACTGGTGGTGTGATTAAACTCGACTCATCACGGCCAGCTCCGAGCTCACCACTCGAGGCTTCTTTGTCCCCGGCTTTGGTGGCTTCTAACTGGCCATTAGCCTATCAGCGTTAGATAAGGCGCATACCAACGTGATGACCTAACCTGGTCCAATCAAATGAATGTTTGATGTTGGTGGCAACTGGCACCTGAATATAATTTAAATCAATTTTAGTGTTATTTGATTAATCGAAAAGCGCATTTGAAGTGATTTCAAGCAAAGACAACAGTTCGCCACTGACTTTGTAATTTACTTCCTTTCGGCTTTAGCTCATTTAGCACGCGCTCTGTCCCTCTTACCGTATATCGCCATCCATGGGCGTAGACAGGTTTTGGTTTAGTGTGGGACAAAAATAAAAATATAAAGTTGGTACCGAAAAAAGTAGGCTTCTACAACATATTCAAGCTTTAGGATCTATAAATTCAATTAATATGAATGGTAGAAGGAAAAACTATCCTTTGAAGAGTTGTAATTAGAAAATGCGACTCGGTCGACAATCCAGTTACCATCGGCCAGTTACCTACGTTAATTTCGCTATCCCATTTGAATATCACAATGATGTGAAACACAGTTCCGCATATGAAATTTAAGCAAATAATGAGCAGACTTTTGACAAACATGCCACACTTCTATTTATGTTGTTTGCTTGTTTTCTTCTTTATTCTATGGTGAACGACCATCATTTCTAATTAGAACGTTACTTGAAATGGCAACAGCCATGTTTGGTAACTAGATTTAATGAGTCAGGTAGGTACTTTCCCCCCCCATTCCCTCCTGCCTCACAACATACCCCAATTGGTGATATCAAAGGGACAGTTGTAAGCAGTTGGTACTCTTGAGGGGTATTCACTTATACATTCCGTGATAAATATTCTTTCGAAGGGTTTTATTGCAATTAGCCCTTTACACAATCCATGCTAAACGTTTTCGTGTTCAAAATGTTTAAAAAAACACGTCGCGTTGGCTAAATCGTGCGGTTCACAATGACCTCTGCCAAACGAATGCATTCCTATTGATATTCAGACGTATCGAGAATGCAGACATCGCCCATTGCATTAAAAGTGTTGTTGCACCAAATACCCCCATATACCCAACCTATAAATACTCCTATACCTACACTAGTCTGATACGGATACCTGCAGGCCGAGACTGCAGGAATTCTCCGCTTGTATGTACCGCAAATTGCACACAATGGATCGGGTGGGCCAAAAAAAAGAAGCTGTAAGCGATTGGGCTTTGTTCTCGTTGCATCGAGAGACTCCGGCCACAGGTAATAATATTCTAAAGGCCCGGAGCGTTCATAATAAAATATTATATCTTTGTTATATGTTACTGGCAAAGGGCATGAATAACAAAACTCCTACAATGGTGTTAACTTGTTCGTATGATTATCATACATTGGTAAAGATGCAATTTTTAAAATGACTCTTGGTTAAAGTTTCATTACTACAAGAGATGACTGTAAGTTTATGTCGGGGGAGATGGTAGAAGTCGAATTAAAGTTACTTTTTTTAATCACCGTTTAAAATTTCATGTGTTTGGTCAACATTTTTTTCTTGTTAATCAGGCGTTTAATAGGTTAATTCCTTAGACCTTGGGCATATTTTGTCGGAATCCAAATAAATAGAATATATCTAAACGCATCCAAAAAATAAAAACTGTTTTTGAAAAATTATGAATTACGCTTTCAAATTTTATAATTCCAAATAAACATATCCTTTTTGAAATATTAAAATTTTAAATGCAAACACAAAAGTTTTAAAAATGGCTCATCTTACGTATTTTATAACTAAAATTGTTGATAACGTGAAAAATAAAAACACACAAACATTTTATGAGGCAAATGTATTATAAACGTTATCGTCAACTCATTTTTTTGTCCTTTCTTGAAATTAGCCCGAGCGGTTAAATTTGATGGTTAGGAAATATGCATAAATAACTCAAACTATGAACTTAATAACAATAACCTATTCAGTGCATGTTTTTCCATCTTCCCCGACGTAAACAGTTATTTTAATTTTTGCAGCTTTTCCCATACCTCAGAAATCCATGTTTTCTGGATTTAAAAATTGATTATTTTCAAAATTGTTTAATCTTCGTCTAATACTTTCAAGAAAATGCAGCTGTTGACTTGAGCAATTCAACCTTTTAAATCGAAATGGAAATATGACTTTATCCGCTTTGACAGATGCAGTCGCGATTCGCGACACGTCGCGAGTCGAACAAGAATATCGCCTTCATTGGATTACAGTTTCTTCTATCGCGGTTATATAAATACCTGGGATTCATTCGACCTATTTGGACAATGCGCAAATTCTTTACATGTCTCAAGAACATGCGTTGGATAAAGTGAAATAATGTTGATGTTAAGATTAGCATGGCGGTATAGACACGTTTGACATTTAGCGTACACCTGTGCAGCATGCCATATCAGAACTAATATAATTATAAATAAAAAGTTATACAATATAACGGAAAAACTGACCTTGTTCGGAGGTTAAGATGGCACGAGCACTTGTGAGTAATTTATTACATTATGTCAGCTAGAAATGGTCGTTATTATTTAATAAGAAATAACACATTGTATGTATGCACACCGTCACTATATCACAACAATCACTTAGAGTAGTGTTAAATCAAACCCGTGTATACTGTGACTGTATTTATGTAGGTATCTTCTACGTGTTATTTTTAAGACTCACGTGCCAGACAGTCCATTTACTCTATATCTTCAATGAATTCAATGATTTATTAATCGCTATTCAACAATGCAGAAAATTGCATAAAAATACTGAATAATTCATTATGCAAAGTGACAAAGCAGACAATTCATATGTGCAACAAACACAAGTAAAGTGATATAGACTTGCAACTTGCAAGCAATATAAATCACACCGACAAATCAGAAATCGAATATAGCTATTACTTTTATTGATATTTTTACTTTAATAAATTAGCCTTTTTTAATTCTCGATCTTGGGAGAAAAACGTAATGGTGCAGCTATTCCGTTGTGTAAATTATGTCTATCTCATATCATGCATACATCACGGGCAACTAGATGCATACATTGTTGAGGAATAAATTATCTGAAATTCATAGTGAATACAAAACTTAACATTGTAAACTAAAACATGTGCATAATAATAAACCAAACGATGAAAGTCCATTTAATACAATAATTACACCCATTAATAACAACTAATAGCTGCCAGCCGTAAATAAGTTTATTTAAGATTCTGTTCTCACGATATACTTATGATAATTTTAGTAAACGAGTTTTCTCTATATTATGAGTATACGTATCACGATAAATCTTTTAACCAAGTTTAGGGAATACGCATGACCTTCAAAAATAATGTCAATATAACTTACGCTAATGAATATAATGAGTTGTAGTGTGGAGTGAGTTTATTAAATCTAAAGCAACATGAATCATGGCTGCAAAACATTGCATTCCCGTTATACGGTGATTCTGTATTGTTGCGTGCATTTCAAGACGTTTTATGAATACGTGATCCTAGCTTTTGTTTTCTTGTCTCATTTGAGGCCAGATTGTCGCAGTTTGATTTTGGCACGGAGATTATCATAGGTATGATGTGTGTTTACATATTGATAGAGTCCTCGATCCCTGCGGCCGGTAATTGTCCCATTAGGAGCGTAACAAATTCAGCCGAGCTGCGGGCAATCATCTTGGAATGTGTACGCAACGGACCATCGCGGGTTCCGCGGGTCATGACACACATAGCTCTACACTCTACAGGTACCTGCATTATCTGCAGACTGCAGTATTATGCACCTCGCATGCTCGGCTCATTATGCATCTCTGCGCTGTTTGTCAGTCAACGCAGGTGTGATTTATCATAGGAATCATATTATTATGAATAGTCAGTAAATTAGAATACTTATAAATTCTTAGCACGATTGTTTTAATGTTCAGCAATAATTTTCTTGACATGTTGATTACGACCGAGAGATAAGCACCCGAAGAGAAATCTTTTAGCAATAAACAAAAATAGTGGGGCACAGTTAATAAATATTAAAAAATATATTTTATGTCTTGCTGATTGTCGATAACGCTTATTCTATGTAGGTATGGTTCACGTCTGAAATACTACGAGTCTAACTACTTACATATTATCAGTGAAGTGGGCTAGCTATAAGGCAGTAATTTATTTTTCAATCAACATGCGCAGCTCAAGCATTCAAGATGATTGAAAAAACCAATTTGCATTTGTAATTGCGTATCATCGATAATTTAATAATTGATTTGATCGCAGATCACTCTGTTATGAAATCTCTTATTTTAAATGTATGATTATCTTACATCAACTGTGGTTTCTTTTACCAAAGGTCGCTTTCATGACCGTTATAGATGTTATAGAGGGGAAATTACTAAAAAGCGTTGCGGTTTTATCTTCACATGAGCCTAAATAATTTACCGCCGAGGTGGATATAGAAGGTTGTATTTCTCAATTCTCGTATTTACTCGGTTTGAATTCGAATAAAAACTATAATAGCTCCGTAATCTCGTCATCTCAAACCGCGAGGGCGTTTTCGATGCGAAGGTTTTTCTTATAACAAGAACTTGAATAAGAGAGCCTCTGTGCTCGCGTGTAAAGATCTTTGCGCTGCTTAGAATTCTCTAACAAAGACCCATCCGATGAATGAAAAGCATATAAAATGGTAGACTGTCAACCAATTGAACATTTGAAGGTAGATTGCAATTAAATATTCATTAGCTACTTTTATATTAATCGTTAAAAATGTTTTACACCACTGCAATACCGGTATGCTTCGAGTATATTTGGAATCACATTTTGTGTGATATTGTGACAATAATTATTGAATCTAATGTAGCGTGAGCCCAAATACGAATCCGCTGGTTGAACTCCTTTGTAAACAATTACTCGAATACTGATACCTACTTATGTTAGGCCTACTTATATCTTTCTAGCTCTGTTTATCATTTTATGTACTATATACTTATGATACTGCATACTTGTTATAATGCTCCCGTACAATTTATTTTATATGTAAAAGCCATCAAGGCGTAAACAAACAAATAAATAAATTAGAATGTAAAGGTTTCCTATGTTTTCATCTTGTGTATATACGGATTGGCAGTAATTAATCGTCTTTGGTATCGTGGTTCTTGGCATCAAGATGATTGACCCGCTGGAAAAATAGGACCTTGATTCCGTTGCGTGGCAAAGGTTAGGCTTAACGTTTAAAAAATGTGGTTACAACAGACATACGAGTAGCTATCAACCTTCCTTAGGAATCCCAGCAAGTCGTGATGTTTTAATCTCAACCAATATTATCCGAGACTATTGGAAATGTTTTTTTTTCAATGAGTTGCTAGGCCTGTTGTGTGTGAAGGCAGATAGGTTCTATAATAATTAGGCTCAGTAATTTGTTAAGAAACAGTGGCCATTGCAAAACTTCTGCGAAGTAATAATGAATGCAGATGCGTCTCCCAGTAACAGCTCCCTGTAACATTATATTCGTCCTATGATTTATTAGTTAGTTCGGTTCGGATCTATTATCCTGTCGATGGCGTGACTGTATTGAATTAATGTAAACTCTGTTGCGAAATTTAGGTACGCAAATGCGTGTTTTAGAGCGAACTGTAAGCCTGCTGAAGGTTGTATTGAATCTTTAAAGAATAACTTATATAACTGATGATGGTTTGATTTTCTTACAACATTCGTAATGGTAATGATTTACTTCATATTTTTCTCGTGTGCGTGTGCACTATTTTATTGAAAATTTGCATTTTTTTATGCTATCTCAAAACCAAGGACCAGAACATTTTCCAAAAGATAACCTTTTAAATCAATTGATTTATTTCTAAAACGGCTTAAACATAGAAATATTTTCACGTATGGAACAACACTGTAAATGTTTTGATTGATCTTCATTGATTATTGAAAAAAAGATTTTCTGTTTTGTCGAGGTGATTTTTAAAAAGAACTTGGAAATGCAACTATAGTTGTTCAAGAGTCCTTTATTTATCTTCACGGATACTTCACATTCAAAGTATTGTGATAATTAGCTATCACATGTTGATATCAACGCAAGAATGTGGATTATTTTTAATTGAAGAATGCCATGCCTTAGAAGGAGCATGTTACATTTTCACTAAGAAACTGGAGTGCCCAAGTAAATCGAAAGTCTAGTAGTCATACATAACTCCCGCTTTAACACTTCAAATCCAAGCATTTTTATTAACCATTAGAAGACAGGTAATGTTTGTACGTATCTTATAGCCAAATATGATAATTGGCAGGCTTCCACATTATCAAATTGTTTACATTACAATTTTCATGAACAGTAACGAAATAGTTTAACTGCGTCTAAAATCTAGCTCTACACACTGCAGTTCAACTGAAGGTAGTCATGATTTCACAGGACTGCTATTTTGTTCGAACCCCAGGGAACTGCTAAACGACAAATTTAAGTCAGATCTCGCTTTTTCTCTCTCGAATTTGTCAATATCTTCAAATTATCAAATGCCGATCAATCATATTGATTTTCAGTTTCTTTATGGTGTCATTCTTTGTGATTCTGATTCGTTCGGTTCCGTCATAGCTCCTTGGAAATAAGTATAATAAATTAGTATATTCGTCATAGCCTGAATGGGTTTCTTCAGATCTGGTTTCGCTAATAATAATTGGTCCAGTATCTCGACCAGCAGAGCAGTGGTTGGCAACAGCGGCAATGGAGTATGCAATAACCGAAGCCGCAGCCGAGGCGATGGATGTGGGAAACCTCCTTGTACTTGGCACGAATGGCGGAGCTAAGCGGGTCACGGCGAGGGGAAGCCGATTAGAAGATCTCGCTGAGTCTTGCTCGGACTCGGACGTAACAGAGAAACAGGTGTCGGGCATGTTGAGACTGAAGGCGGCGGCTAATTGTTTCGGCGGGAGTGTTAGATAAGATCGTGTCGATCGATTGCGTACCGATTTGTACAACGCTGATAATCCATGGCGTTTGTGATTCATAATACAAAGCCTTTGTGTATTTATTTAACAAAATGAGAAACAAAAGCATCAGTTGTTAACTTTGTTGCAAAATACTTATTTTCTCGTCAGTATCAGATCTGAATTAGACATGATATTTTTAGTATTTTTAGCGGGCATTATATCTCCCACGAACCCCCAAATAAACATAGGTCAGATAAGTCGTTACGAGCTGCATACCTACGTGGGTGATTATCAAATTAACAGTAAAAATCCTGCTCTTTAAAAAATAACTCGTTTGCAGCTATATCGTGTATAAAAACACACTATTTGAATTAACAATCAGATGTAGGTATGCACAACCGCTAGGCAAGCCGAATGCCGAAATGTCTACAGTATATAATATGCATGCAATTAACTCCCCACTCGCGGCAGTAGCGGTCATGACCGATGCACTAAACTGCATAGAGCAAAAAAAATCACAATGCGCCGCAACAAGTGGTTGAGATGAGTATTATAAATACATTTATCGGGTATTCGCCGTCACACCGAGCGTCACACACACACACACTCAGTATACACCGCTATCATTGGTTACCGTTGTGTGACGTCACCAGTCGCCGGCCACCTCTAGTGTGGAGGTACTCACGTCGCGCAGCGATTCGACCTCCGAATTCTGAAACGATGCCTAAACGAACGCAATATTTTTCATGTGTCAACATTTCTGTTTTTTTCGGCGCAGATTTACGAGGTGTGGGCGTTAATGTTTATTAAAGTATATCTGCCGACTCTAGTGCCGTTACGGTGACGCCGAAACTATAAAAAACATTCCGTTTCATGCACGCTAAAAATGCAGTGCAGTCCGGTTTTAAAAATGTCAGTGAATGTAGGAGGAATCGGGCCACGAAATAACGTCATGTTTTCAAAAGTTTGACCTCAAAGTCGATGTTTTCTGTTACGTATTAAAAAACATTTTATGAAAACATTATCATGTTTAACGTTATCTACATATTTTCAATAAAAACAACAACAGATTGAAGGTGAAAAGGATATTTTCAAGTTTTCTGGTAAATATTGAGTTTAATGACCTCTTAACATACGAAAAAAGTATTTTT
The DNA here is from genome assembly GCA_929108145.2 of Limnephilus rhombicus. NCBI lineage: Eukaryota > Metazoa > Arthropoda > Insecta > Trichoptera > Limnephilidae > Limnephilus > Limnephilus rhombicus. Next base: position 56,206,031 of record OV815276.1, read on the forward strand.
TTAAAATGTTAGACCGTTTTCTATGAATATTTTTCTTAAGAATATTTAAATAATAATATTTGGCTGATTTATAAAGCGCCGTTTTAGTGAAAAATCACTTGATGGATGGCGATTTAGTTGTTAGTTTTAATTGTTAGTTATTTTAATGAGACATTTATAATGCTAACGGTATACTAAATATATGTTAGACCTCTCTGAGATAGGCAAATCAGAAATGTATTTTAGGCGATGCACCACGCCGTGTAACACTTGGAATAGAATCGCTAACAATAACACTCCTTATGTAGATGGCGATAAGGTATACATTCCTGTTTAAGGCGCCGAAACCGGGCTCAAAAAGAAGAAGATAGAGAGATATGAAATTACGAATGTTAGAGGAGCGCTAGTATTTAAAGCGACAAAATCGATGCGAAAATTGTGAAAATGTTTAATAAAACACGACTCCTTTAAAATAGAGCAAAAATTTCGCGGGGGTTGTCTTAAACAGCATTTTATGAAACACTGTGAATTTTTTCATGCATATAACTTGTAAAATAACTGAAAAAAACGTGTTTAGCTATAATCATTTTTGTAGCATAATTTGCATTTCGGCGCGGGGAATGTCTAGATATTGTCTTCAAGAATAACATTTTTTTAAGAGCTTTAAAACTTATACAGCCTTACTAAAAAACCCAGTGAAAATTTTATTCAATTGACAAACGGCCGCGGATGTGAAAACATTACTAATTAAAAAATTGTTCATGGAAAAAAATACACTTGGTTTACACAGTCTGAGAGGGTAGTTTATCTCTGTTTTAGTAATGATGTTTGAACGAAATTTGGATTTTTTCCTAAGTATTTTGAATGTTGTATATATTTATTATTTTTGAAGGTGTCGTAAAAATAAATACCATTTATGAAAACTAGATAAAATTATCTTTTAGATTTGTGTAATTGAAATACGCTTTAGTTTTAAAAAACTGCCATATATTAAGATTCAAACGTGAAAAAAAAATGGAATTTTTATTTTACCAAAACATATTTGATGAAAGTGTACAGAAATTTATAAAAAAACTAAATTTAAAAAATACAGACCTTTTATATAATGAATTTGGAACGAAACTGTCACCTCACTTTTTCCTCGTGCATACAATAAAATAGTAATAAAAAATTTCAAAGTTTTTTTTATTGCCAAAAAACTAACCTAAAAAATGATACTGACTTTTATAACATATTTATTGCATTTTTAAAGACGTTAATTATTTTGATAAGTTTAGGAAAACATGTATTAGATATTAATATTTAAAAAAAACACCACTTTTATGAAATTCTCATAAAATAAAAACGTTTAAATATAAATTTGTATTTTCATGTTTTATATAAAATACTTTTTGACATTGCAATTTTCAAAGTATGATTATTTTTATTATAACTTGACTAAAACTTATTAAAAACCACAAAAACTCGGTAAATATATCAATTATACGAAAATAATGGTGAATTAGTCATATTATTAGAAATTACGATCACATTTGAGTAAGTAATAATATTACACACACATCCGAGGAGTGATTTTTTTTCGCGCTTTCAGCCCGAACGACGAATGCGCAGGCGCCCGCACCGCCACCTGGCGGTTATGAAGGAAAACACACAATTTAGTACTTACACTATGAAAAATTACATTGTTGCCAAACTTATAAAATACATTTTAAGAACAAAGCTTATTAGTAATGTTATCGTGTTTTAGTGTATTTTTGTTTTATTCATGTTGCTGCTGCAACGCGGGTTATCGGGCGTGCTGTGGTTTTTTTTTAGTAAGGCTGAAAGTGTTTAAAGGAGATATGTAAGAAATCGGTAGAAATTCGGGTAGCGGCGGCTTAAAGCGTCTAAAATATTTCTAAACGATCAAATCTTCAATAGAAAAATACACGATTTTACATAACTTCGTAGTGATTCGCCTTAATTCTAAATACAGGCAGAAATGAAGCGTCAAAAGGCTTTACTTACAAAGAATTCACATTTTATGATAATAATTGCGATACCTATACCTAAGCTATACGCTTGGATCCAAATGATATTTTTCTCATGTTACGCGCAGTACGAAAATATATTCAACCGTAAACTAATAATTTAATTTGAATGTTGAAATAAAAACTGTTAAAACGTATGAGTTTGTCGTCCTTGTACGGTAAGAGTCGCTGAACATACTTGACATTTAATTGGCCAGGAAAGCGTTGGCGTGACCTTCATAAGGAGGTACCGGTACGCTCCGGTACCTACCCCCCACCGACCAATAATTGTTAAAAGGGATTGAGCAGGAAGGTACCTAACTCTGTACATTAATACTTACAGAATTTGTAAGACAGCAGTTTATTTTGTGAATGAATAAAATTTTTATTATTATTAAATTCAATTTTATACTCGTGGAACACTTGGGAACCAACTTTATAGACGTATTATTAGTATATGAATCTTTATTTGAGATATTTATATCTTAGAAACCTCGGACATTATCCCTGGTTATATCCATCAGCCTTTTGTCCGGCATGCTGGGTATTAAAAGCCTCGCCGATAGAAGGAAAACTGCTTTGTTGACAATAATCTTCTAAACGGTAACATCTGTTTTCCCGATATAATAAAAAAAATGAGTTTTATGTTCCCGATGACTTCACAAGAGTAGGTACGCAGACACAGAACTTTTGTTGTTCCGAGATGCAGAACTAACTCACCATTAGTAATGCGGCAATGCCGCTCGGAAAAATGATTCCGTTACTAAATTTCCTGTCCCCTGATTAAGATATTTTTCAACTAAATATTCAACAATTTAAAAAAGCTATTATTGCTTAATAAAATAAAATGTCTGTTTATTATTGGTTATGTATTACTGTAAATGAGCATTAAAAAAAAAAAAAACAAATTTGTGTATTATATATTAAACTTCTGTGTATCGAAAATGCCCGTATTATCATCACGTGAATATTAAAAAAATAATTTAGAAAAATACAATTAAAATGGTTTTATCACAAAATATTATTCCATAGGTAGATAGGAACCTACTTTATCGCTTTTCTGAATAATTCTTCAGACAAATTTGAGTTCATTGAACGTTAGTGTCCAATATTTCACATTTCACGCTCCGACAAACGAAATTACTAGATAGGTATGTTCAATGATTGATAAGGCGTTATAAGTTTTCATACTTTATACCTCAAATCCAAATGTGTGATACCTATCTGTAGGTAAAGTGTGCAAATATTTAGAAGAGAAGCGAAGCATATTGTAAAAATATTAAAGCATTTTTATATTAAATATAATAAAGTGCGCCCCGTAGGTGATATTTCATAAAAAATAACGTGGTAGAAATTAGCCAAATATTAGTTAAAGTATGCCCATCCGCTTGCAATATTGTCAGCATTTCGAGGCATCCTGTGAATTGAACACACTTCGGATTTGCAGATTTCTTTAAATAAATATTCATCAGAATGTTTCATTGTCAAAGTGATTTCAAACATTCATGATTTCACTCCTTGCGGACATACCATCAGGTAAAAATTTGTCCTTGCATCAGTAACATATCATTCATCCTTTTCTATTCTCATGTACAATCTTCTTACAGGTTCAGGCGTGGTTGGGAGTCACACTGAACCCTCTCTCTTGGGGGTGGATATGACCCCAAAATGATGACCAGAGATGCAGCCCCACAACACCTCTTGCGGATGATTTCTTGTGGCTTCACGAAGGGTTGTGGGAACGCGTGCAGCTGCAGGAAGGCAGGATTAAAATGCTCACTAGTCTGGTGAGGGGCCTCTTGTGATAATATACCTGATGTTGAAGTAATAGATATCCCAGAAGGCGACGATCTGTCCGACGTCGAAATGAAGGATGACTTGTGGGCACAAGACGTCGACGATTCTTCACCATCTCCTTATGGGGATATGCCATCCCAATACGTCGATCCAGATACGGACGAACTTCAACCGGGACCTTCCAAGAGGGCTAAATTATTTTAATTTTTTACTTCATTATTCGTAGCTTAGCTTAAACATCATCATCCCATCATAAAAGTACAGGGCTTTGATAGTATAATCAGGGTCAAAATTCATTCCAAACGACAGAATTGCAAAAAATTGCGATGTTCGAAAAGAATGATAAACTTTGAAAGGCTTAATCTCGGAAACTATTAGGTCTACAGAGACAATTTTAGTATCATACTGTAGCAAATTTAGTCTACTTTACAAACATTTAAAAAAAGTTTTCAAAAACTAGTCCTTTAGGCTTATCATCGCCGAAATTTGAAAAAAAAAAGTTTTTCGCGGTTTGCGCTCGAGGTCACAAACTTTGAAAGGCTTAATCTCGGAAACTATTGGGTCTACAGAGACAATTTTAGTATCATATTATAGAAAATTTAATTTACTTTAAAAACGTCATAAATTTTTTTTTTCAAAAACTAGTCCTTTAGGGATGAAATCATGAGTGTTTCAGTATTCCAATATGATATAACTGAAAACGTGCAAAATATTTAAATTTCATATTTCATTCATAAAGTTTGCAATTCGCGATTTTCTATTTGAGGAAAACAATTATAATTAGAAATGTATATTTCTCGTATATTTCACATGAAAATATGACAGATAAGATTCAACCTTCATTATTTATTACATAACATAACTACATTTATTATAGTTGTTAAAGTTGAACTTACATTAATGTTGGCCTGCTAACATTTGGTACAATGCACGATGCACGCGAATTGTACTAAAATAATCGCCTGGCAAATGTACTAATGTTGGTAATTTATGCAACTATGTATTTCATTACCGGGTTCACACATGTGTCGAATGAGATTCACAGCTTGGAATGTATAAAAGGGTATGTTGAATCTCAGCTTTGTGAGTGTGATACCTCTCCTAGAATAAAATTAACGATTTTATCAATTTATTTTTATTCTTAAAACCTCAAATGGTAATATTTAATCACTGAAGATAAAATTAGCGCCGCTCAATTGAAATTTTGAAACAGAAAAATTAGGAAAAGATACTGTCGCATCTAGGAAATTAACTCAGGAACTTGCCGGGAAGCTGCTCTACCATTGAGCTAATGCGACCATATCCCATTCGAATTGCGGCGAATTTTCCTCGATAATGAAATGTTTTTCGGGATAAAAAGTACCTAAACTATGTCAGTTCCTAGTCCTCCAACTATCCTTACGCAAAAAATCATGTCGATCGGTCGCTCCGTTGTGACTTAAAAGATGGACAAATATACGTAGAAACACAATTTCGCATTTATAATATTAATTGGGATTAGCGACAGGTATTAATGCAACTAATAGTGGGACCATGCCATTTACGAATATATGATTCTGTTTTGGTTATTTGGAGCTCAAAAAAACCTAATTGCCAAAGACAATTCGCTGGTTTTCACGCCCTTCCGGATATTTCATTGTTCTCATTGAATCTTTTGAATTACCTATCAGATTCGACTTATTGGCTGTACCTAATCCAATATTTTGACCGATTGCTGTTGCCACGGACCAAACACAAACTTATCTGCACTGGCATCATTAAAGAGAGAGATAAATCTCGTCTCCAACGTCGCCGTGAGCCACGAGGGCCGAACCGAAAGAACAGACAGATAAAGGTCTTGAAGGTAATGTTCATTTAATGTCTGGGCGATAAATTATGTACGATTCATATTGAATGTTAATGTGTTCGCAGAATTACAAGCCGGGCATATATTTTTTAATCAATGGAAGTTAAGTTTAATAATTGAAATGAGGAAATACGGCGTCGTTTGAGATAGCAAAAATGATTATTTTTATACTTGAATGATTGATGAATTTCGGCATCCCATAAAAATTAAATCGAACAAAATATTATCCTCGGTTGTTTGAATTCAAATCTACCAACTGATTCGCATTGTTCCCAGCGACATGTGTTTTGGAATTTGTAACACATGCGAAATGCAGCAGACATTCGTTATTCTCGATTATTCCTAGAATTGGTTTATACCAAAACGAAGACGCTTGATTTTTTGCTGTGTTGGGTCCCTTTTCACATCTGGTCACGGGGCAGTGCGTTATTTCACTTAATTATTATGTGGAAGAGTCCAGATATCCTATTTCACATTCGTCTTAAAAATAATACAAAGACAAACCTATGAATAGGTACCTACTAACATTTAAACATAATTAACATTTTACAAAGCGAAATAAGCTTTAGCTAAAGACATGCAGGTATATTTAACAACGTTATTTTCATACTGCAGGCCCATTATTATTAATACTAAGCTTGTGTTCAATAAGATACCTCACCTAACCCTTGAAACAAATCATTGAAAATTATTGTAACACATAAGACTTTTTCTGAATAAATTCGGTAAACCGGGGTTACGTTGCATCATTTTTTTACCTTTCACTAAATTGTTGTTTTTTTTAAGATATGTAAGTAGTATTATTGAAATTTAATGGTAAGATAATATAAGGTATGAACATCGATAAGTGTACTTGATAGTTCTTTGATATTGCATTTTTTAAAATTATGTAAAGTATGGTATACGCCAATCTTTAATACCATCCTGATGTTGATACTGAAATCGTCGCAATAAGCGAATTGGTCAGAAAATCGGCATACCTCCCACTGCCCATGCCTTTCTCTGTTGCACGTATGTTTTATGCATCTTTCTCTTTCATTGTCAAGTCAAGAACGGATCGTATCAAGTTCAGGTCGGCATTTAAGTTTCCCGCCTACTGAATCTTCCATGAGGGGTGACTGCATCACTTTTCATTTACTGTAACTCATTGGATTGGATATATTATAATGCCATAAAAATATTTTAGGCACCCCTAACAGTCATTATAACTAACTAACTAACTAACCATCACGCCGTTTCCCCACAGGGGTAGGCAGAGAGGACGGACCGCCAAACAACTCGGTCTTGGCACACACTCTTTGCCTCACTCACATTCATACATCGTCTCATACATACTCTTCTATTATTCTGACTTTTGACATGGCCCGTCTCAAGTATCTGATTCACTTGATCGTGCCATGTCTTCCTCGGGCGTCCCCGACTTCTTCTACCATTCACATTTGCATCATATATATTCGTTGCAGTCATTATATTCTTGTCTTAATACGATAGCTTCAATTACCACCAGAATAAGTACCATAAAATAAATGTTTCTGATACTTGTCATCTGCAAGATACAAACTGATAAAATGTAAATTGTCGATTTCCCAAAAATGAACAAATAATTTATTTTTGTTATTACAAGAAAAAAATACAATATAACATTTCAAATTATAACTATTTAAAATACTACTCCATAAATTGAGCTTCAGTAGCTCGTGAGAGGAGTATTTACATAAATACCAAATATAACGCTTAAAAGGCGATATGCAGGCAATAATCAAAGACTTATTAAATAACTACAAACGTAAAAAAATTATTAGTCTGCCTTCGTACAAAGTTCCCCGTAAGATGCAAAGTAGCATCGTTTTACTGTATATTTGAATTGTCTTTACCTCGCGGTATATTTAGCTATCACGTACGATCCCTCTGGAGATGTTCTTCTTTTGACGCAATTTACATTTCAAATTGTCAAAATTTGCCAATCGTATGTAGGTTCAATATTGCGTACAAACTGTAAGTGCTATTACTTCACGAAGTATGAATATGTTACGCGTACAGTTGACAAACATAACGTCTGCTTTCGACAGCAGTATTACATTCCATCGCCAATTTAATGTAACGTGCTAACATGATATAATTGTCCTGGATGGAATATTATTTATTACACAAATTATATTGGTAATATACATTATACTTTGTGTACAAAGTAGGTAGATACTCAGTACAACTTAACGGTCCTAATGAGAGCTCTGTGGTACGCAGATCAAGGTAGTTCATATGGAACTGTATTGCGGTGAAAATAATGATCATTACTTCCACGTAAATATTTAATGCCTTTATATGCCAGGTACTTTATTAATAGCTACTGGCGACATATTGCCCTTTTCCATGAAACTAATTACATTTTTTACAGGAATAACTTAATGGCTTTGGAATAATTTTGGTCCGCAGTAATCAGAATAGAGCTATTAAAATAACAGGATATTTTGTTTATTGCTGCGGTTTAGGTATAATTAAAAATGGTATTGACATAAGTAGATAAATTAATGCCATTTAATCGAGAACCCCATTTGCCTAATTACCGTTTGAATCATTGATGTAGATATATGTTTCTGTGGAAATACTCTTTTACTAAGAACGACTCACAAACGTAAGTCCATCTTACGAAGGTATAACTCGTAATATAACATAAAGCTGCCTACCAAAATTTTAAAACCCGAAATTTTCTTAGCCTGAAGAGATTTCAATGGGCGGTGAAGCGTGAAACCCAGACTTTTTACTGCCAGGATTCGCGTCTCTTTAGCTGTAAATCTAAGTTAAGTCAGTCGAACGACGAGAAAAATATCTTTAATTTATACAACCGTACGCAGGGCTGTCTGCGTTTACTTTCTTCTTTTTTACCAAGTAGCCCTTTTGTATTTGACACTCTCACTTGCCTCTCCAGGGTTCTTCACGAAGGTGGGCGAGAGGAGAACGAGATACTGACGATTTAGACGGGGAGGAAAAAACCTGATTTGACAAGTCCGTCTGGGAGTATTGGAATTTTAATAGCGGTCTCTTCTGTAGAACGAATTTGATACTATAATTATTACAGGTAAATACTAGTACATTTTTTTAAACTTTCGATCGAATCGATAGCAATTAATTCCCATAGAAACCTTAGTGAATAAGCGGAAATTCATGTAATTTTTTTGAGTGAATCAAGTATATTTATGACTCTCTAATGTTTCCACAATGAGTTACTTCAGGAAGTCAGAAATAACACTCAGCTTTGGTAATAAAATAACACTAATAAACCGTGCGAAAGGAAGCAGAAACTTCGTACATTTATCGTGAGGTCAATAATACTCGTAACCTCAGAGTGTAGTACTTAATTGATCAAAAAGGCTCGATGAGTCATGTGGAAAAATATTAATTAAAGATTAGATTCATTTTAAGTGGAGAGCACTTAACAATTATTTTCAAGATGTAAATTGATGCTTACCATCTCTCCTGTCCCTTCGGTCCTTGAGGAGCGGTAGTGGCTCCCCGTCATCTAGCGGAGATCCCGGACACAGTCCCTGGTCATCCTTGGCCAGCAGGCCCTGCGACTCCTGGAGTCTCAGCTGCTGCTGGTGCAGCCTGTTTTTGATGAGGAAGATCTTCGGCATCTTGTCTCAAAGAAAAATCCACGGCAATCACAAAAATCCCACCACTAAATCCTTCACAATGCACAAAATTCGTTAATAATAGCTTCACAAAAACAACAATGTCACGATCACAATAAAAGTATGTTATTATCCTTTGAGAATGTTGGTAAATTTAATAAAAACACAATGTGCGACATCCATTACAACGGGACTGTCGAGTCTGATCAACATTTTTATCACTTAATTTTAATAATGTTCACAGAAGCACAGCTATTTTTTCAAAGTGTGTTGAAACGCAAGTGTTCGCAGGGTTCAAGAACAACAATTGTCTGCCTAACTGGTGTACTGTGTACTGGACTGAATGAACTGAACGGAACAACCGGAAGTGTGTGTCGGTGTCGATTTGCGATGCGGCCCGGTGGCGCGCTAGATGAAGACTGCGGCAGCGGGTCCGTGCGGGCCCCGGTGCTAGCGGTACCCGGGGAGGGGCGGGGGGGGGGCAGGTAGCACCGTTGGACCGCCCGCCCCCGCCAAAACGGCAAAGGCAGGTTGAAGAGGGACTAACGTTGGAGGTGCGTTACAATTATATCGGTATATTGCGGTCTGTCTGTCAATAGCAAACTAAATAATCGGTTTCTTTCGGAAATAGCTTCAGTTTCTTTCAGCATTTTTTTCAGATGAAATAACAAATGAACCTAGGTAATTGATTTGAATGAGCGACTCTTAAAGCACATATGTAATTAGGTTGAAAATAAATACTTAGATTTTATTCTATGCATCTTGTTAGAGTAAATACCTACATATTTTTACACGGACTTTTAGACATATTAGGTAAGTAGGTACCTACCTAACCCTATTATGTTCTTAGCTTTTTTAACGCAAATGCAGCTTTAAATTTATAATTTTACAGTTACCATGAGGTGATTTTTCACAAAATGGGTACTCTAATAAATTATTTAAATATTATTAGTGAAGCGAAACATCTATAGTCCCGCTAATTCCCTTATGATTTTGATTTCAGATGAAACGGATATGACGATTACTGCACCTGCGACGCAACAACTGTGCTCATTTGATTATGATGTCACTTTTAAAGGCTCCTATTGGTTGAGATATAAAACGGAAATTACTCTGATCTACGCTCATTGGTCGCTTTGAATTTGACCTCACTTTTCAAGTATTGGTTGAGATTGTTTTGATAAAGTTTTGGTTCTACCGCGCGTAAACTGCACTCGAATATTTTTTATCTCATCTCTTTCATAACCGATGTATGGCTATGCAAAAAAAAAGATTACGACACTTTCTTGGGTTGTTGATTAACAAGGATCTAGCATAACATAATTGAGTTTCCACAACGGCTGATTGATTTTTCATCAGTTCAAAGGATACTACCTAATTGTTTATTATATTTATCAACAAGGGGCTTTTTTTCATACCTAATTTGCATGATTTTCCAAAATCTAATCTTGCCAGTTCGACCATGTTTCATCACATTACCTAATTAATTTATTGTTACGAGGGGTATGAATGTGAAAGAGGAAAGGAGAGACCGGGTTGTTTGGCGATCCGTTCACTATACTGACCCCTACGGATATCGGCTTGGTGTTAAACGGAGTTAGTATAGTACACGCCAAACTTTAAAACCGAACAGACGTTGATACAGATATCATTACAATAGACGAGTGTAAGGTCCGTAAAGCGGCATGACTCCCCGCCCATGCCTTTCTCTATCGCACGTGTGTTTTGCGCTTACGGTCATTGTAAAGCCAGTAAAGTGACTGTACCTGCGCGAGAATGGATCGTATCAAGTCGAATCAATGGATCGTTTCGATAAGGATAGGATAACTTTCGGTAACTTCTCATGGTTCCCTAGCATGACTGCAATCGCCAACGAACAAGTAACATTTCACAATGAGTAAGTGTTCTTAATATATTCTACGTCAACTGTTGTTGGTACGTTAGCGATCTGCAGTTGTCCTAGGGAACGGTGAGAAGTAGCCGAAAGTTATCCTATCAATCCTTATCGATCGACTGTGCTAGGGGCCATGTCGGCATTTAATTTTGGTACGTACTGTACAACTAAGCACGTTGCGTTACGCAGTGACAAGGTGATACCATTGGCCACATTACAGGTTCACTGTTTGCTAGCTTGTTTATTTGCTGGCTGCGTTCGGCCGAGTGGAGTAGAGGAATAGAGCCTCAGTCCGTAGTCCGCACTCTGCAGCCCGATAGCCGCTAGCCGCTAGCCGCTAACAGCTAGACAGAGTACAGATACAGACGGAGGCCGGGGGACCGCGCGGTGCGGTCTCGGCCGGGATGAACGGGCTGCGGTTGGTCGGTTATTCCGCCCTCCCTCCCACTCCTCACCCACTGAACTTCATATACACAGCCTTCAGCATTCGGCTAGCTCCTGCAAGGAGGGGGGGGGGGGCGCTGACTTTAAAGTTAAAAAATATATATAATAATTCAGTTTACCAACAGTTGGTTTAATTACGATATTATGTAAAGGATTTCAAGTATATTTTAATAAAAAAATTATTGATAGTTTTTTTAATTTCCTTTGAATTTAGGTAAATATTTTATTAACACAACTAGGCTATGTTAATATATTTTTTTCAATTAGAAACTTTTAAAAAATAATCCTTACACCACATTTTTTTGCTATTATTTTTGAACACTTTACACTAAAAATATTGTTTGAGATTTTTACGTTGAAAAGTATTATAGTGATTTATTTTTGGGTATTATGCCGCGTTGCCCTACCTTCTTCTTTAGTCAACACATCATACTGCCCCAAAAATAGATCACTATAACTTTACATTTAAAATTAGTTTTTTTTCTGGTGACAGTTGAGCCTTTCCCCAAATCTTGACTTGACAATATTTTAAATTTGAATAAAATTAATAACCTAATCCAAAGTATTAAAAAAGTCTTCAAGTAGGAAAATCAACGGAAAATAGGAAACATTATTTTACTTTTATCCAGTATAATATCTCATTCCGCAAATTACACAATTATGGAGTAAATACTTGCTTTACTGTTTCAGGATAAAAATTTTAACCATCATAAAAATGAGTCTCGAATTGGAATTTTTTGTGACTGTAACCATTTAGTGCTTCCTAGTAATGTAGAATCGCTGTAATAATGATGCTTTCTTCAAACTAATCAACAAATCTGAAAACAAAATTCACAATTTCTCAAGCTAATACTAGTAATTTCCAGGTAGCAATGCGATTTGTCCTTTTGACCCAAAAAATTCTGAGACGTCGTCAATAGCGCGCAGGACATCATATTGAGGTCAAATCAAAGAAACGTACAACGCGCAACTCCACAGCACCGCGCGTATATCATACTGGTATTGCTTACACCCGCACACTCACACACAACCGCACTCCTTACAATCCTTACACAAGGGTTGACCATTTGTATAATACGGCCAGGCTTGTCGTTGTATTTGTGTAAACAGCCTCTCGGTAAAATATCCAATAAAACATTTATGGCTTTGTTGCCTTTCTTGCACGGCTTTGTACGTGCAAGTCCCAAAGAGAGAAAAAAATCCTTCTTATAAATTCTCCCCTGCAGCAGAAAGGGTAGTAGCGTTTGTAGGTATAATTATTTTATTACATACAGATGAAAAGGTGCTTTGTTGATTTCTTTAGGATTGCTGTCAGTTTCAACCCTTCTGGCATGTCTGGACCGAAGGAAGATAATGCGAGATGTTGAAATTATGTAGGAATGCGCACCAATACTATCGCACTTGTACCGTGAATATAAAATCCGAAGGACGCACTTTGGGAAGCGTTTAGGAGAAATTTTGTTGAAAGAAAACGCAAGTGTCAGTAGGTACTTCTCGCGAACGTAAAAAGGAAACACATCATTGTTTCAAAGTATTTCGCAACCAGTCATTCATAACTTTAAGTAAATGAATAGATTTATCATTGAAACGTCAACATGTTACCTGAAAGTCTGTTAAAGACTTTTATTATTTGTTCATATGAAGCAGATACTTTGTGATGTGAAATTATAATTTAAAATAAAACAGTAGAGGAGTCCAGCCCATTTAAAAAAAAAACATATAGGTATTATCTGTAACACATTTATCTTAATTTTGGTAGAGTATTATACTGCCATGAAGAAGCTACGGTGGTAGCGAAACCCGGTCGGCATAAAGTATAAAAAATAAAAGTGGTGTTTTCAAAGTTATTGTTGTATTTTAAACTTTTAGTATTATTTTTTTTTATGAATGCCGCACAAAAGTCCCAACCGCTTCCTAATGTCCAAAGCGCTGCATCCGCGCTCAAAAAGAAGAAGATGGAGAGATATATAATTACGAATGTTAGAGGAGCGTGCTTATATTTAAAGTGATAAAATCGATGCCAAAATTGTGAAAATGTTTAATAAAACACGACTCGTTTAAAATAGAGCAAAAATCACGTGGAATCTTTTAAAGAAACATTGTGAATTTTTTCACAACTATAACTCGTAAAATAACTGAAACAAACGTGTTTGTAATAATTTTCGGAGCATACTTTGCGTTTTTTTTCTATCGAGGGAATTTTATGTAATTTGCGTTTCGGCGTGGAACGCGTCTAGACATTATCTTCAAAAATAATATTTTTTAAGGGCTTAAAAACTTCAATCTCAGGAAATCGGTAGAAATTCGGGTAGCGACGGCTGATGTAGTAGGACTATGACTATGGCATCCCCATATCTCCTATGTTGTGAGATTGAGAGGATTGCATAAGAGAAGAGCACTTGAGCGGTGCTCTATAAATCATCAAATTATTGAAGGATATGAGAAAGAGGAAGGTTGAGAATTATCAGGTTACTCAGATCTCCTACTAACAAAATTACTCTATGAAAACCACGTTATGCTTTCATACATTACTTAGATCTTGTGACTAGTTATTGACCGTATTTTTAGATATCAGAATTTTTGGCGCATTTCTAAGAACATCACAACTCACAACATGTGGTGAATTACATTAGTATATATATATATAAGAAAAAAATCTAGCAGAATGTTGGTTCAAAAGTCGCAAATATGAAAAAAAAGTCTAGTCATTAGAAATGCGGTTACGCCATTACCCGTAAGAAAGAGTACAATAATCCTTCCTCTTCTGATGTTCTCCGGATCAGCCGGAGCATTCACACGCCTGCGCGGGCCGCGGACCGAAGCGGGTCAGGCAAGGGGCGGGGGTGGGGCGGTATTGCGATGGGGGGAGGGAAGGGGCAACAACCACTGCCAAGATCACGGCGAACGGGCGAACTTCACGCCGCAGTGGATTCGGTGCAGTGGTAAGGAACCTAGGCATCAATATCTTGTAATAATTATAACATTTCTAACTATTTCCCATTACTTTGTGTTCACAATAATCTATGCCAGAGCTTTTCGTGTTCGTCCAAAACTGTGTATAACATTAATCGGAATGATGAACCGGAACACAAACTAAACGATACCAATATAAGTTTGAAAAATAAGACTTTGTACCAAAACGGAGCGGGAAGGGTTGGTTGAGAGCAAAAAGAATATTTTATGACGCTTATGTGAATGCTAGGAGAAGTTGGAGATGCCCGAGGAAGTCATGGTGCAATCAAGTGAACTAAATACTTCAATCGGGCCATTTCAAGAATCAGAATAACCGAAGAGTATGTATGATTCGATGAATGAATGTGAATGATGCCATGAGTTTGTGTTAAGACCGAGTTGTTTGGCGGTTCGTCCTCTCTGCCTATCCCTGCGGGAAACGTATTGAAGGATATTTATTTAGGCTATAGAGACAATTCGCAACAAAATTAACATTCTTCGTAACTCCTTGATTCATCCACATTTTATTGAATTTTAAACGAATTTCTTATACATATATCTTATTCCAACCGAATTATTTTTATGGTCATTTTATCGTGCCATGTTTTTCTGAGATTAAAATTCTTACATTCATTTGCAAATCATAACTAATTCGTTCGCTAGATTTCCACCAAGAGACTGGCGCACCCGGCTTTTAAATTAAAACAATATTTTCGAACTCCCTCTGTTTGACCTAATAAAGAGTTAAGTAAAGTTGGAAAATAAATTCTCCCCACCTGTGGAATTAACCAACAAGAATATATACAATGAAGGGGTAACATTGTTCCTGGGCCAAATTTACAAATTACCCTTTTATCAGAATCGAATGCAAATCAATTGTTCACGATATCTGTCAATTTTCGCCGTCACAAGGAAGGCTTTGCTTGCTCGCCGACCGGCTATAAGGCTATACCACGGGCGGTCGGCAATCTCGCTTCGTGCTTTTCCGATTCCGCCCGAGCGAGTTCGTGCGTGCTCGGCTCAGCGATCACGGATTGTGTAATATCCGACCGCAGCAGCAGCAACCAGCAACCAGGGCCCAGAGCGCTTGCGCAAGACTTGTCTCGGTCTGATCAGATTCTTTGCCAAGTTTAATGATGACTGTGAGGTCTTGTCTGGTGGTAACTACTAACTACACGAGCGCTAGCGCACTCGACGCGATTTCAACGTCAACCAGCTCTCCGTCGATTTATGTCTATTCTTGGCTAATTTCTGAACAGCCATTTTTATGAAGTAAAAAAGAAGAATATTAATGTATTCATACAGGTGGATCAGTACGAATCTACACAACAAACTCCAGTGATTCCAGTAAAAATGTAAATGTCTCCGGAAACTTTTTTGTTCACTTAACTAAAAACATTATAAAAATCAGTGGGAAATGGACATTTAGGGTCACGGCGGGTTTTTTGTTTTTATATTAACTTTTTTGAAGTGAAACGGCGCTCTACAAATTATCAAAGTATTATTAATTATTACTTTATCTTGGCGTGCTGTCCTTTTAATTTCATACGTTGCCTAATATTATATTGTTCGCAGAGCTTATGGCCGTTATATCAAAAAAGTTTTATGAGAATACATTTTTTTTAAATGTCTCTCTATGATTTTGACCAACTTTGTCAAACATATTTAGGTACGTGTGGTAAATAAACTACACGTTGATCGCACATTGCACGCGGGAGAAGGCTGTTGTAGTTCCTTGCTCAAGACTAACCAACCACGTAGGAAAACCGCGATATGTGAATGGCTGTGTATTTTAATGTTCGTATCTATAATAGTGATTTTGTATGAAATTATCAATAAATCAACCGTATTATACAGCCTTGCTAATATTTAAGCCATTATTTTAACAGTTGCCAAACCACAGCATGTTTCTGCCATGTAACATGCGAGGTCTAGGCATTGGGCAGCTGGAAGATATTCCTAGTACCTACGTACCAACTGGTCGAATAATACATATAAGTTGGTAGATATAAAATAAATTAAATATTAGGATACCTAACTACGTGTTCACGGACAAATTAATTTAATTGGCTCATGAAGTAGGTAGTAATTCCGTGGACAGTAGACCTTGCGTCAAAAAAGTAGGTTTCTAATTTTCTCTTATTTAATAAATCAAAACCAAAATTTCCCCTGAACTCATAAGATTTATGAATAGGTACTTAAATACTCACACTACATCACTCCTCTGAAAAGTCTTTAAAAATGATTAAAAAAACTTGGTTAATGTTATATTAAATATATTATGATTATGTTATGTTAGGTTAGGTTGTGGGATATTAAAAAAAAAACAAAATTTTAATGATTTTTCAAAGGGGGGCGTTGAAATATCATTTATTGAGTTGTCATGGAATCCTTAAATACATTCTTACTTAACTATATACCCTATACTGAATGTAACCAAATCGTAGAAAATGAATTAATAATAATAATAATGGTCATTTTTTCAGAATGTGGGGATGTGAGTACAATCCCACACATCCTATATAGAGTGTAAGTACATATATAAAACACATAGGATATTTATAAAATATGGTAATAAGAAGAAAATAAAAGAAAAATATAAGTAAAAAAAAAAACAAAAACGTTAAACGCGTTTTCTACGAACCTTGTTAATTTCTCAGCATTTCTTTAAACTTTCAACATTTTTTATTTCAAATAAGGAATTATACAGTTGTTCATAGACAATTCGCTTTATAAACAAACTTTCTTCAGGTCGGTAAGTAGGTACTATAACATTGAAAAAATGAAAATAAGAATGTCCAAATAAACATAACGATATCATATTAGAAAAAAGGATTTTTTGCTGAGCCGCATAGCCAAAGTTAGCCATCTATGCAAAGTAAGGCTTCCTTGAATAATAAAGTGGATGTATAAGGTTTTCCAAAACAGAAAAGTAACAAATAAACAAATTTACAAACAGATAAAATGCAAAAGGTAGAGTGAAAACAGGTTTCGCTACGTTCAGACAATTAAAATAAAATATTTGTGATGGCTGATTTATAACGCCCAATAATATAATTTGGAGTTTTTTTCAGATTTTTAGATTTTTCGAAGCACGAAAGTTTTGGTCGCGATTATCATCTAGTGTATTAATAAAATATTTAAAAACAGATTAAAATCAAAATTATAAAATCAAGATAAATTTGCACGTTGTAGAAAGGTCGGAACCCATTCGGATGATCAAAACAACAAACAAGAATACCTATGATCCTCCCACACACCGGCCAGCTCAGCAGCCAGTGGGAGCTTCCATGTTCCATACAAAACACGCCGTTAGATAAAGTTATGCGTACCACCTTGACCCCAAACCTTCCCGCTGACTGCTGTTAGACTGTTAGGCCAGAATGTTATTATTCTGCCAGTCTGACATTATGCCAGTCTACTATTCTGACAGACGTCGCTAAACGCAGATCAAACCGCGGGACGGAATTCTAATATCCGCGCATTCTGTGTTAATCTGTTTTGCGCGTTACTCTTGCAAGAAAACAGTTTTGACAACGTTATATTATACATGGTTGAAGGGTAAGTCTCTTGACTCGCAATCCGAAGGTTGCGGGATCGAATCCCGGGGTGCGTAAATAAATTTTATTTGATTAATTTGTGTTTTTTTTTTTAAAATAATATATAATAGATATATTTGCGGCACGTTCCAGAGTGGAAGATACTCTCAGTATCGCCCTGGTGTATATTCAGAATTGAAAAGTTGTTTGAAATGGCTTAACCGTGTTTAGTCACCAGATCTGGAGAGCCAAGGTACTTCTCCATCTTCCTCTTTCCCATTTCCTTCCCCTACCTTTTACCTTCAGCCTCCACCAGGGCGTTACTGAGAGTATTTTCCACTCTATTACATACATATTCTTATTTTTTATTATAATAACGGGGGAGAGGGTCGAAAACTAGCAAAATTCGTCTTACGTAATAAATGAATGGCCCCCATTCAACCACATTAGAAGCGCGGAGGTTAATAATAATGATTTTTGCGAAATTTTTGAATCATAAAATGTATACCTATTAATTATCCTTTGCTTGTTTTTAGTATCAGATGAATAGAAATAGTATATAAATTACAGTTGGCTCTTTGGGAACTAAAATTGTTTCTGTGTGCCCAGGAAATAAGTAAGTACTCTACTTAAACCTTTCCTGCCTAGTAACAAGTCACGATCCTGAACTAAACATTTAAAACGTGATATACACATAACACCCCTGTCGCGAATAAAACTCGACTCACTTTGACAACTTTATTAAATTTCGATTGCCATTAAAATACTGATATTAAAAAAAAGGTGTTGATAAGTTTGTTTTTGTAGGTAGTTTTAAAAAATCTACCTATAACCAATCCAATTACCTGTTAATGAATTTAGCACGACGAAATTCTATAGCAAAATGTGGGCACATGTCTAAAAAAACAAACAAAACTTTGACTAAAATTGCGGTCAAATTTGTTATTCAAATTGGCCTCCAATTATTAAGCATATTCACCTGTTGTTCTTTGAGGTTTGAGCAGCTCTCAAAAATACAATTTGGCCAATTTCTATTGGCTTGCGCCCTTGTGCGAGGGGTTTCGCGTGTTACCGTAAGTTGTAATCTTTGGGTAAATTGATTTTTGTTCTTATTTGGACCTACTTTACTATATTGCCTACCTATAGTTGTACAATATACGGGGCCCTGTACCCTCACCGTCATACACCTGTCAATGTTACCCCTATCATTTTTGGAATAATGAGCAACCTGTGTGACTTAGATATAATACGTACCTTCTTATTCATATTAAACCGCGAGTAGCTACTACATAACATGAACATGTAGGTACCTACGCATAAAAGCAGTAGTGTACTATTTTTAACTTAAGTTTGTTGATAAAAAGAAAACAGATATAACTTTACAATTTATTCAATAAAATGTCGAAAACCGGCAAAAGAAGGCTCACGTAATATGGAAATAGGTTTTTGTAAAAGCGTGTTGTTTGGATTGGTAAAATTTTAGGTGTTTATGAAGCAATACCATTGTGTTATAGTACACGCCAAACATTAAGACCGGCCTGACGTTGCTCAGAAATCGTCGCATTACGCGAGTGACAGAAACGTGGCATGCGCCCTCCGCCCATGCCTTTTTCTGACGAACGTAGGTATGTTTTTTACGCATTTTTCTGTTTCGCGTACACTCATTGTAAAGTCAATAACTGCACGAGAATGAATCATACATACCATGTTCAAGCCGGTCTTAAAGATTGGTGTGTACTATACTTACATATCGCCCTCTCCACACTCCTTCTATTCTAATGTTGTGTAGTTTTTGTTTTAAAGAACTTTCAATACCTAATAATCAATTTTTTATAATAGCTATAACTGTAGATCCATTTTGAAAATGTGCATCTAACTTTGTGAAGAACATTGCAGAACCCGGATCTAACTGCGTTAATTAATTAGATGAAAAATTAAACTAAAATATTTATGCGGTACGCAAGAACCAAACATAAATGGAGGTTGTGGAAGAAAGATATTATTGACATTTTTCACGTTTGATACGTTCGATGTAATAGGAGAACATCACCTTGACATATGTGCTATCTAAAATAAGTGTGAAACCTTTATAATAAATAAAACCATAATATTTGCATGTGGCATGC
The DNA here is from genome assembly GCA_929108145.2 of Limnephilus rhombicus. NCBI lineage: Eukaryota > Metazoa > Arthropoda > Insecta > Trichoptera > Limnephilidae > Limnephilus > Limnephilus rhombicus. Next base: position 56,226,246 of record OV815276.1, read on the forward strand.
AATGTGTTCTTCACAGAATGTACCGCGAGCTGACCAATCTGGGAACTCTTTCCTTCGAAAAGTACACAGCAAACAGGTTTGGCAACAGGAATAAAAAGTCTCTATATTCTGGAGACGACCGCCATGTCCACGTCCAAGTCCAGGTTTAGTTATTCGGGGCAGGTGTTCTGATCAATTAACCAACTCAAGGCGCCAACTTTTTGTCTTTGCGATGTTCCACTCGTCGCGGCCATCGGAGTGGCGATTCTCCTGTTCCAATGGACTTTACGATGAATAAGACTTTTAACAAATCAGCGGTTTATTTACTGAATACATTGCTTCTTGATTAGGTATTTACTTTCATGATCATAATATTGTTTTAGTTAGCTAATTAGTAATGAAACAGAAGATGGGTAATTAGATAGTACCTAATAGAAGTGGTAATAATAATTGAATGTTTTGTATTTAAAAAAAAAAAAATGCGTTAGCTCCACACAGGAGGCCCTGAGGAAAATAATTCCCCTCAGTTCCTCTGTCATCTTTGGGGATGCTGTGTGGAGGGTCTTTTTAGTACAGAAAGGAGAGGAAATTCTGGGAATGAAAAGGGTATTAGGGGTGGGTAAGAATCTGGGGTCAGTGTGTCCAGGAGTGACGGATGTATGAATCAATCCCTTCCACTGCGTTGCAAGGCGATGTTCCGAGAGGATACGGCTGGAGAAAACAATGGAACTCTTCCAATACGGCCTACCATGCTGCTGGCGGGTAAACGTATCCGCCGCCAAGACCCGGACAAACCTCACCTCATGAACCCAGGCCCCCCTGCTAAGTCACCAAACGTAGCAAACCACTTGGTGACCGATGGCAGAGGTGTTGGTTATACCTTCATCCGCCTCCCAAATTGAAGATTGAGCGCCGATTTTGTGAAAAATCACCTCATGAGCGCTGTATGTACATTTATGAGTTTCCAGGCATTATCTAATTTTATTATTTATGAACAGATAGAGCAGGTCACTTCACATAAACACTTTTATTAGAAAATTTTAAGCTCGGAGAAGATACGACTTTGCACTAAATACTTCTAATAAAAACACAATATGTTTTGATGTAAACAACTACTCGAGAAAATCGTGCTAATCAGAAAAAGTAACGTAACGCCCCTGATGGATTGCATTATTTACTACACAATAAATTAACAAGTCAGGACATACATAATATGTACGTAGTTTACTGTAGCGGTAGGTGCCTTGATAGATTTTATTGTAGATCAAGGAAACCAGCTTGTTTGCCTACATTTTAATCGTGTGAAATGTAGCTAATTATGTTATTATTAATAAAACAGGTGCATAAATATATTCGTATTATAAATATATTCACTATGACGTAGATTTATAATCATCGATCAGTTTATAATAAATTATTAATAATGATTGTTTATATTATTTATGAGCAATTTGAGGTTAATATTGTGTTTTTGTGGTTACTGAGTAGGTACTAGTGGTTACTGGATAGGTACTACTGGTTGCTGGGTGGGTACTACTGGTTATTAGATAGATACCTACTACTGGTTATTGGATAGATAATACTGGATACTGGATAGATACTACTGGTTTACTGGGTAGGTACTACTGATTACTGGATAGGTACTACTGGTCGCTGGGTGGGTTCTACTAGTTATTAGAGAGATACTACTGGTTATTGGATAGGTATTACTGGATACTGAACAGATACTACTGGGTTACTGGCAGAGATGTGCTTTGTTTCAAATAAATCCATTTCAAATGGAAATGCAAAATGAAAAATGGGTATTTTCCATTTTGCATTTTAAATGGTTTTTCTTTTCACCCATTTCCATTTTAAATGCTTTTCTCAATGCATTTTCCATTTTAAATGCATTTTTCCAACATTCTTCCTTATATATTCACTCTGTCGGTCCATTGGTCCTTAACCTCGATATGAGAAATATTTACGGCTGTCAAGTTGCTCCCTGGTAGGAGCCCTGCCAAGCAGACGCTGTAATATTAAATTTTTGATATAAGTTACTATTTTTTTACGCTGGCAACATTTGTCCCACGTAAATTTTTTGCGGTTTCGTAATCTGTCAAACTTTTAATTAAACTGTAGCTTGTTTCGACTTGTTTCTTTTTCGCGTCTTCATTTATTGCGTCGTCGTGGTGTTTTTGGTTTTACATTAATCATGTAAAAGTACTGTAATTAATATTATTATATTGAACTGTCTAGGTATGCACACTTCAAAGAAAATCAATATGCTAGAATATTGTAGAATGCTATGTTAGTTTATTCAGTATTATAATTTAAATACAATCACCGGCCGATGATACGAGTGAAGACCAATATGAGGACAGTTTCGATCAAAACTTTGTATGGCATTGCTTGTCTTATTTCATTATATAAATATATATACGAACTGCATTTTAACCAAATAGTGCATATTTTTTCTTTCAGGGATGTGAGGTATGTCAATACATTACCACAAATATTAAGTATTTGCTTCAAAGATGTTACCAGCATTGGCAGTATTGAGAATGGAAATGTTTCCGCCACTTGCTTAACTTGTTCCAAGGTTTTAAAAGGAAGCATGGTTGCTACTACAAACTTTTTACATATATTTTTATAATATAGACAATATAATATGTGGTTTTCTAGTGCGCCTACTTTAATGAAGTTTTCTGTGATTCTATAGTCAAATAATGGGTGCGCACTAGAAAACCTCATATTATATTGTCTCACTGTCCTGTATTTCTTTATTGTTCACAGGTGAATGTCCCCTCACTTGAGAGTTACTACACAAATGATGATGGCCCTAAGAAAAATTCCTTAAAAATGACATTATTCAGTTAATAATAGATACTATTATATTCCACTCAAATTCAAGATTTTTTTACACAGTACGAATCAGTATCTATGATTTTTTTTATTCCACAAGTTGATGGCCATTATTAAAAAAATAAAGTTGTTTTAAATTCAATAATTGTTTTAATAGAAGGTTTCTGGTTGTTAGTTTTTACTCTCGTTTGACCCGAGAAACCATTTTGCATTTTCAATGCATTTTGAAAATAGGTATTTTGCATTTTGCATTTTGCATTTGAAATGCTTTTCTAAAAACCATTTTGCATTTCAAATGGTTTTGGGTACCCATTTTGCACATCTTTGGTTACTGGGTAGGTACTACTGGTTATTGGATAGTTAGGTACTACTGGTTGCTGGGTGGGTACTACTGGTTATTAGGTAGATACTACTGGTTATTGGATAGGTATTACAGGATACTGGAGAGATCTGGGTTTACTGGGTAGGTACCTACTACTGGTTACTGGATAGGTATCTAAAGGGTCTGCCATCTAACATTTTTTTTTCAACTAGTGCTTATTGCGTGAATGGTAACACTTAGCTCATGTCTGATTTGACAGATAATTAGTGTTATCCTTCCGCTGAACGAATATGGTTGTGTACACGCTTGAACAACGCTGGGAAATATTGCAACATTACTTTGAAAATCATGGTAATGTTGCAGAATGTGTGCGAAAATTGGAATTTTTTAAAAATTGAAAAAAAAAATCGTTTGTCTACCTCGGAGCTGCGATTTGACACTATTATTTGTGGGGTGCCCTCAAAGATAAGTGTTACGCCGACAAGCCAGAGACAATTGACGCTTTAAAGGACAATATTCGTGAAGCCATTGGTGAAATACAGCTGCACACAATCGATAATGTGCTTAAAAATTGGACCGATCGTGTAGGCTACTGCATGGCCAGCCGAGGCAGCCATTTGAATGAAATTATTTTCCATTATTAACCGGAAGGATTGTACTTTCAAATAAAAAAAGAAATTTGAGAAAATATTCAGTAGTTTTTTTTTATAGCATTTTCAAAAAAAAAAAAGTTATTTGGCGGACCCTTTACCACTGGTTACGGGGTAGGAACTCGTAGCATGTTATATTATCCTAGCGCACGGGAAAAATCACGGGATATTATAATTGTATGAAATGTGAAACTAAAAATATTTAAAAAAAGATATACATAGGGGATCATTGTCTTTAAAAAATAAACGTCAATTTTAAAGACGATCAGAAATTTACCCTTAGTATGGACACTGTTAGAAACCATGTTGAAAAGCAGGATTTCTGATAATAAATTATCAAAGAAATACACATATTTGAAACGTAGAATTATTGATGAATTAATTTAATTGACATAATTTTTTCCTACTTCATCGCTTATATGAGTTGTTCCTACAGTTACAATTTCCAAATCCAAGTTCAAGAGTTTATTGAAGCGGAGTTACAAACACACAACAAAAATTAGCATTTTAATAATATGTATAACACTACATTAAAAAAACTATTTCATAATTTCTAATTCTTTGGTCAACTTACACGTTTAAACTACTTCATCCTGCGCCTTCCGCAGTGCAAAGTATTCCAGAGTCTCATGGGGTTACCTATTACCTACCCGGCCTACCCCCAACCCAAACCCACAGTGTTTTAGTGTTTATCTGCTTACCTCACTGTGTAAGTACGTATGCATTTAAACTTTGTAAGCGAATTCTTGAACCCTTGCACAAAAGCGTGCAGTGTGCACACTCTTTAGCTGTGGGTGCACGGTAGGAACGAGTTAAGCAGATATTATGTAGTAACGGGTACGTACCAGCATTATGAAAATACATTGATAAAATAAATAAGTACAATACAAATGCTCTTTATATTGCATTCATTCAGATAATGACTCCGCATACATCATTACGAACAATTGACTCAGTTTGTTCTTGGTATATGCATTAACTGCATTATTTGCATTAGAAATGCAAGCTGCAGTTCTCAGGGGCTCTGCAAGGCGTATAGGTATTTAGAATATCGCGAACTGCTTTAGAATACGGTACCAATGCCAAGGTCAATGTTAATGTGTTAATGCAGAGAATATGAAATACAGATCTCCTGCAATTACATTAATCACTGATACATCAGCCACTAGATACCACACTTACAGGCAGCAGGCTCTAGGCGTGACTAGACACACTAGTAAATAGTACACCTCTCACAGGCTATTCGCGACATCTGCTTTATACGAATATAGAAATAGGCAATGCAAGCTGTTACTTTATTAAACCAATTTTCAATATGGCGCTCGTATTTTCGGACAACCATTAGCCTAATGAAATAGGATCTTGTATCCTATCCATCGGCTGTTCAAACACTCGATTCACATCTAGCATATTATTATCTAATCACAATATAATTCCCGTGTGAAACAAGCCTGTGAAATGTTCACTAATTATTATCTATTATTAATATAACATGTGTCCAATTTGAAGCTGAGAATCATTAAAGAACATTATTTGGTATTTAAACTGTGGTGGTATTAAAACAGGCTTTGCACTAAGCGGGATCAATGATGCAAACACTGGGGATCAAGGCCCCATCGAGTGATTTTTTTAAAACTTGTAATCAACAGTGGCGGTCCATGAGTTTTCAGTGAGCTAGAGTCAATGACGTTATATAAATAGGCGCGGGGTAGAAATCTCAAAGTGGGAAGCCAAAAGCAAGGCAATTGCACTGGTCTCGATTTCTAGTACTTTAGTACTAAACTGTCACTCGTCGAGTAAGGTCGTGTCTTACCAGTAGGCAAATTGCATTTAAAAAGTGCCAAAATGCCCTCCTGTGTGATGAGAAAATGTTTCCATTACAGTATTACACGGCAAATAGTAGTAAAAGTGAAGAAATAACATGTCATTTATTTGTACACACCAATTACTCATTATTATCGATTATTATAAGTAATACAATTAATGTTCATGTTTCCCGTCTGACAATTTTATGCGTCATTAGAGAAAAAACAAACATTCTGCGATTGTCTTATAGTACGACCACACTTATGCCCACTTCCAACTTTAAACTTTCGGACGATTTTGTAGAGGGGTAGTTCGTGCGTTGAAAGTTCGAGTTGGAAGTGCTTCAGTGTGTAGCATATCTTGTGAATACATGAATAACTTTTGAATTAAGAAATTACTCAAAACCGCTGAAAACAAAAGAGTGTTGCTTACTTGCCACATTATTTTTCGAGTATGTGAGACTATGGCGAGTCTATTTATAAAAAGTCATTGGTTAGAGTGCTAAGATTGAAAAATACGACATTACTTAATTTTTTTTTTTTTTTTAATTTAAACTTTTTGTATGAAGATCTTTCAGTATGTGGATTCGGCGCATCCCTTCACTGAAAGAATCCTAAAGATCTTCCTAAAAAATTGAAATTTTGAAAAAAAAAAACATTTTCAGCTGCAACAACGTCAATAACGTCATATTTTAAATCTTAGCGGTCTAGATCACTGAAAACTCACGGACCGCTACTAGTAATCAACTGGTATAAAAACATATCCACCATGAGAAGGCAATAGAAAATAAACCAAATACATTTTTTAGGGGAAATGAAGAAAAAATCCCCGCATGATTTAATTTACTTCTAGGTTGTGAAAAGTTACCCTAATATTAATTATGACAGTTTTTGTATTTACTTTTGTTAAGGCGCCGTATCCCCGCTCAAAAAAGAAGAAGATGGAGTTATATGTAATTACGAATGTTGGAGAGAGTGCGCTTATATGTAAAACGTAAAATTGAAGCGAAAATTGTGAATATGTTTAATAAAACATGACTCTTTAAAATAGAGCAAAAATCTCTTGAGGTTGTCTAAAACAGCATTTAAAGAAACATTGCGAATTTTTTTCAAACATATTGTAAAATAGCTGAATCAGACGTGAAAATAAATTTTTTCAGAGCATACTTTGCCATTTTTTTTGCATAGAGGGAATTTAATATAATTTGCGTTTCAGCGCATAGATATTATCTTAAAAAATAACATATATTTTTTTAAGTGCTTAAAAACTTCAAATTTTTAAGCGGGATATGTAATAAATCGGTAGAAATTCGAGTAGCGGCGGCTAAAGACGATGCACCACGTCGTGGAACATGCGGAATCGGGTCATTAACAGTATCATTCCTTATGTAGACGGCGATAAGGTTGAAATTACCACATAACATGAGCCGCCTGTATTGATTTATGCAAAAAAAAAATTTGAGGTTCAGGCATAAACATTAAAATATTTTCCTATCATTTACTAAAAAACTTAATTTTCCACATGAAAGAATAAAACCATAACCAAAAAGAGGTCCTTGTGCACTTCAATTTAATCAGTTTTATAGGTATGGAACTTTTTTTAGGTTTTTAAAAAGACTTATTAAATAAGTGCTCGATTATTGCAAAGGTCAAGACGTGTTCATTCGCAGGATTTAAATAAAGCATCTAAAATATTTGTAAGGGATAAAATTTCAAACCAAAAACACACGATTTTGCATTACTTCATAGTGTTTCGCCTTTATCTGAGAGTTATTTAAAAAAATCCCTTTCGTCCAACCGATAAATTGACAGCTGTATAAGAACTGTGGTTAATAGTAACTAACCCTTCTCCTTATCTTAGCTCAAAATGCACCTTGAAAATTACCCCCCCGAAACTTAAATATTTTGCCACGCCAATCACCTGTTTAAAAATACCTAATGAACTTTGAGGCTAATTTCCTCTATTATACACTTGGCAAGTGAGTCTAATGAAATAAAGCAATTATCGCCAAAGTGAGGGTTTCCCCCTCGAACTTTCCAGAGCCAATAAATGATCGTATGCTCTATTCATACCGTTATGTTCAGGAGTTTAATATTGTGTTATTCATTCGTACGCCATACAGCATTCTCGGGCGATGGAATTGCCTTTGATTTGAATCATGCAAATATAGATATGAAAGCTTAAATACTTCAAGAAGACGCGTACCACTGGCTTTTACAGTATCACAATGGTCAAGTAAACGAACGAATGTGTCTATTTTTGTAATCATCGTGAGGGTGATATTCTATACAATTTTAGTATGTTTTAGTTTGGAAAATCCACGAGTTTACTGACAAATTAGACCTGACAACAACTTAGAACATTATAATAAAACGAATATAAAACTTTATTCCACTTAATTTTATTGGACCGTAACCGGTTTCAGCTCGTCAAAGCCATCTTCAGACTGGTACAAATATTTCCTAGTCTACGGTTTATATACACAACATATTGGGGAGGGGGAGGGGGGTGGTCTACAAGGATTTTAATCAATTACAGTAATTATATTTCTTGCTAAGTCATTTTAGACTATCGAATTTCTAAATATTTTGGTTATTCCAGTAAGCTAATTACATTGGGTTTGCAGCTCACTTCAATGATGATTAGGGAAAAACCTTACAAGTAATATGAGTTACTAATGACCTAATTTTATTGTCAAATCGTTATTATATTTATGAAGTTTGGTATTTTTTATTGCTTTTTGAAGGGATACGTGTTTACATTGGAGTTGAAATGGTCTAAACTAATTACATATTTTAATATCGAAAATTATTATGAAAATTAGACTGGATACAAAAGCGGGGACTTAGCAAATGAATCTAATTGCTTTATCTTTAAAAAGTTACTTTATGAAGGGGTACATGTTTACTTTGGAGTAGGAATGGTCTAAACTAAATACCTATTTTAATTTCGAAATTATTATGAAAATTACAATGGATACAAAAGCGGAGACTTAGCAAATGATTCTAATTGCTTATTCATTACAAAGTTAGATTCTATTTTTTTAGTTAAGCGGGTAATTTCTAAAGATTCTAGTCTATCCAGTTTATGATCTTTATTGCAAATATGGAGAACTTTAACATCTCTGTCTTTATCAAATGAATGTTTATTTTCTAATAAGTGTGATGCTACATTCGACAATTCTCCTTTATCATTCACCCAGTTTGTAAAATGTTCTTTAATTCGGGTTTTGACTGACCTCCCAGTTTGACCTACGTAATACGATGGGCAGTTGGCACAATTCACTTGGTAAACGCCTGAGTTTTCAAGTTTTTCTCTTTTATCTTTATTATTAATCAAAATTCTCCCTAGAGAATTCACGCTTTCTACAAAAAAAAAAAAAATATATATATATATATATATATATATATATATATATATATATATATATATATATATATATATATATATATATATATATAAGATTTTTGCAAACCTATTGTTTATTACGTTCTTAACCACTTGTAAAAAATTTAAACATTATGTACCCAATGTAAAAGCACCATGGGCTTACAAAAGAGTGAATTAATAAATAAAATCGACTGACGGCATACGACTAATACTAGTAATAATTGTAAGCGCCTCAAGAAAGAGAGTTTTTTTTAATGTGATGACCCCGCAAAAGTTCTAACTGCTTATAAGCCACGGTGTTAGATAGATACCCGTGATCCTGTGGAATTAGCTACATTTTGTAGGTCTTCGTTTATTTTGTTAATTGCATCTATGTAATCTTCACACGACATACGGATTAAGGTTTCGTCTGCAAATAGTATAATTTCGCAATGTTTTATGGTTTTAATTATATAATTTTTGTAAATTATGAATAGAATTGGACCTAATACCGGGCCTTGCGGAACACCAAAGTTGTTTTCTATCGGTTCTGATTTAGATCTTTCCGAGAAGATTGAAGAAAGAATTAATGTATTAAAGAAATGTTATGCTTATTGTAAAAATATTTAAATTTATCAAAGAAATGTTACATTGTGCTTATTAGTTTATATTCATGTAGTATAAACTAACTTCATGTAGTATAAGTGCGTGTATCTGGTCACAATTTTTTTTGTTTTTGCGTGGTGGTCCACTTACTTGCGGTCGGGTCATCTAGCGAATAACATCTCGATGGCATTTTGATATTTATGTGTAATATGGTAATCCAACTCCGCCCACGCAATAATAATATAATCTAAAGCAACGCGGTGGAAATCTCTCAAATAAATCGTATTCCACGCCATTAGTCACGGACCAGTATTACAGTTTTCCATGAATATTTCAGTACGTGGTAGTATGCAGATGCAGATCTGATGCTGCGAGCCGAGAGCCGAGGCTGCGATGACGGACTCGATCCTCCCGCGGTTTAATCGACTAGAACGAAACAAACCTACTGGTAATATCGCTGTGTGGTTACATAGCTGTTGGGTAGGAATTTATCTCAGATTCCGAATCGATTCGGTAACGATTTGGACTTTGTTTTTATAAAATAGGTCATTATAGTTGAAATAAAAAAAAATTGTAACGAAAATATACATATTAAGTATTTTTATATTTATGTGAATACCGCACAGTCTTAACTGCTCCATCCTGGAGCGAGTGAGACTATGGAATCCCAATGGGGGGTATTATGTGAGGCTTAAAGTAGTGGGGGGAAGGAAATGGGGAAGAGGTACGTGTCTATTCAGATCTGGTCACCAAACACGGCTAAAACCATTTCTAGCAACGTTTCAATTCGGCGGCCTTACGCCAGGGATGCTTACGAGTGTCTTCCACTCTGGAACGTGCTGCAAATGTACTACATATTTATCGGTCATGCAAATTTGAAATGCTGTAAAGTGTAAAGGACCAAATGCTAATTGTTCAGGAGAGCGAAAACAAAGTTTTTGTTTTTTTTTCAAGAAATCATTTCTCCTGTTTTTGTAGACCTTAATTATGAATTTTTGTTATAAAATAATACTGAATAGAACATTTAAAATTTTTGAAGTGAAACTTCCATAGCCCCGCTATGATTTGGATTTCGGATGAAACGGAAATGACGATTACTGCACCTGCGACTCGTCAAATGCGCTCATTGACCGCTTTGATTATAATGTCACTTTTAAAGGCTCCTAGTGGTTGAGATATGAAACGGAAATTACGCTGGTCTGCGCTCATTGGTCGTTTTGATTATGACCTCACTTTTCAAGTATTGGTTGAGATTGTTTTGGTAAAGTTTCGCTTCTACCACGTGTAAACTGCACTCTTTATAAATTTCTTTAAGAGGAGTAGATATTTAATTTATTTTTAATTTTTCAGAAAAATAAATCGTCGTAAAAGACGCACTTATTTTCTTAGAAAGATTTTAACGATGCCTATCGAAATGGGGCATACATTTTTTGAGCAGTTTTTCTTCCAATATAGACCCCTCCCCCCCTTGGTGAGATAAATTTGGGCCACTTCGTGGGTCTTTTGGGTCATATTCTTTTCAAGTAACGTGAGATTTTGCCCCCTCCCCCTTTTAAGCTCACGTAATTAATGTATGCCCCCAAAGAGAAACAAAACTTAGAAAATTGACAAATTAAATATTTTATTTATTTATATTCAATAATAAGTGCTCTTGAGGCGATTTTTCGCAAAAACAGCGCTATATAAATTGTCCAAATATATTATTATTATAATACATAAAATAAATATTTTTTTGTATATCCATACTAACATTATATCTATACTAATAACTAAGACGGTTGTCGTGGAAACGATGTTGATATATTTGCGAGAAATTTTATTTCAGGCGTCGTAGTTAATACCGAAATGTATGTACGCGCATAACTTCTGAACCACTGCACCAAATTGGATAATTATTTTTTTTGGGTTCGTTACTGTTTTGTATAAAGCTACTGGTGAGCTCTGGCATTATGAAATTTGTATAAAACATTGCAAAAGGTGGCACGCAAGTTGTTTGAAAACTAATAGTTTTTAAAACTAATAACATAATTAATGATAATAATATTGTTTGGTGCATCCTTGGTGAACGCTCACGTTGCAGATATAAAATACCATTTGTATTTCAAATACATTACAGTAATAATTAGTGTGGTACGGAAAACGTTTTATGTGCACCAGTTTTTCGGCGAATCGGTTTCGGCACCGCTAATGAAAGACTGCGTTAATATTTACAGTCAAGTAACAAATTAGAATGTTTCAGTTTTAGTTTTGTAGCAATTAGTTTTTAAGAACCGGCTTCTTGTTTATTTATTGCTAACATTATAAATAGATTTGAGATTGATGGCAACTTTTAATCAGGCATGCTAAAGTTGAATCGCTATAAATAACAAATTTAAAGAAAAAAAAACATTGAAAAGCATAGTGGCAGTATAGAATCTTCCTACATAATTTTTGGTATGAAACATTAAAAAACGGTGGCCGGACAACTCAACTTTACTCTAGGGATGTCGAAAGTGAAAAAAATCGATATATCGATGTATCGATATTTATTAAAATATCAATATCGACGTCGATATATCGAGGAAAAAATATTGATATATCGGTCAAATTTTCAAGAAATTTTGCGTTTTGAAAATAATAGTGTGTTCAGCTCAATATTATCAATAGTAATTTTTGTACACAATTTGCTTTTTTAGTACAAAAATCTCAATAAAAAGTAAGGTATTTTTATCACTATTCATTTTTATTACGAAATAATTACAAAAATATCAAAAACTAAAAAGCTGTATTCTAACTTATATGTAAACTGAGATGCATACAAAGTTTGTATGCGTCTCAGTAACATTCTATTGGCGTTTAATCTGTCAAAAAGGACTTCGTGTTTGGAACAAGGTATAGTCAATAATCATAGACAATTAGGAACCAACAGATAGGAGTGGCTTAGAAAAAAATGGCGAAAAATAGCATACATTTCTATGTATGTACATACACACACGAGATAGTATTGGTGATCACAAATATTAATGCAAAGACAATAGATTTGTAAGCTATTAATAGTTAAAATTTCAACTGCCAGATGTCATGACCCAATACAGTTACTTTTTTCCGTTCGTTCCTATACGGTTTTGGATTCTAGTGACTATAAATACATAACTTTAAAAAAATATAGTTTTTGATACAATTTTCGATATTGGATATTTTGTATTGATATATCGGATCAAAATGTATCGGCTAAAAATATCGATATTTTGAAATAGATATTTCGATATATCGATATTTTTTCAAGAAGCCTACTTTACTCAACAGTTTCAATTTCATCACTCTTTTGAAAAGTCATTAAGTGACGAAAAAAAAGCTTGCTTAAATTGGTTATGTGAGGTTAGGTATGGACTATTTAAAAAAAAATCATTACTTTTAATGAATTTTCAAAGCGGTGTTGAAATCCCACTTAGTTGTCATGGAACCGATGATATACATTTTGGGGAAGAAAGAAGCGAAGCTAGCCGTCCATATTGGAGTACCGGTACCCACCCTGATGTATGGCAGTGAGGCTTGGAACTGGCAGAGGAAGGAGACTGAATGCTGTAGAAATGAGATCCCTGATGCGAATGTGAGGTAAAATCATGTACGATCGTGTGAGAAACGTGGAGATCCGCAAAGAATGCAAGGCTGATGTAAGCGTTATGTGTAAGATTAAGAAAGGGACGCTCCGATGTTTTGGGCATGTAAAGCGAATGAACGAGGAAAGGAGTGTAAGGAGAATATATGACGCAAATGTGAATGGCAGAAGAAGTCGAGGACGCCCAAGAAAGACATGGCACGACCAAGTGAATCAGATACTTGAGTCGGCATGGCCCAACTCAAGTATCCCGATTCAAGAGTCAGAATAATAGAAGAGCATGTATAAGACGTTGTATGAATGTAAACGAGGCAAGGAATGTGTGCCAAGACCGAGTTGTTTGGCGGTCCGTCCTCTCTGCCTACCCCTGCGGAAACGGCGTGATGGTTAGTTAGTATGTTATCGTGAAAAAAAATAAAGGTGTTTTTGGTAAACTAACTACAATCACGCCGTTTCCCCGAAGGGATAGGCAGAGATGATAGACCTCCACGCAACTCGGTCTCGGCAAAAACTCCTTGCTTCAGTCACATTCAAAGACCGTCTCAAACACGGGCTTCCTTCTGTTTTTCTGACTCTTCCCACGACCGACTCAAGTAGGTGCGTGTTTGATTCACTTGGTCAAGACGTGTCTTCACCTGGCATCTTTGATTTCCTCTTCTATTCACTTCCTTTTTCCATTTATCCGCTATAACACATTGTCCAAACAATCTAAGGTTCACTAATATTGCACACTACGCTTTCATTCAGCCTTGCATTATTTCCGAATGTCCACATTTCTATTGCGGTAAAATAATGTTTTTATTCACACACATACGCCTCAGGGATCTCAACGCTACAGCATTAATACGATCAGGGATCTCAATGCAACTTTTGTTCCTCACTACCATTCATCAGAATCGGGATCAGCACTCTCTTGTGGACTGCTGGCCTGGACAATCTTTTATTAACATACCAGCGACCCAGCCACGTGTTGCGGTGGCTAACAAAACACAACGCCATCTACTGGATGGTTACCCAACCTTTTAACTCACACCGCCATGTGTTAATTTTGCATAAAAATCAAATCGATCGGTCGCTCCATTTATATTATTATAGCGAGTTACTGGTATGCGTTGCTATGCCACTTATTAAAGAAATTGCTTCTCCTTGCGTGCCCTTTCCCATTCGTCCCGTTCCCCTTCCGCCTCCCCTTCCTCTCCCGCGTCCCCTTACCCTCGCGTTCCTCTCCACTCTGCCTTTCCTCTCCCCACTCCCCTTGCCCGCTTCCCCCGTCTCGCGAACCACTCTCCCGAGTTCCCCTTCCCTCTCCCGAGTTCCACTCCCCCCTCCCGGACTCCCCTCCCCCCCTCTCGCGAACCCCCCCTCTCCGGATTTCTCGTCCCACTTCCCGAGTTCCCTCCCCCCTTTCAGGTTCCCCTCCCCCTTCCTACATTCCATTCATTCAGTCCCGGTACGTTCAGTTTTCAAACCGCTCGTCTGCTACCTATTGCAATTTTTTTTATACAAATTTCATAATGCCAGAGCTCACCAGTATATATATATATTTTTTTAAATTTTTTTTTTTTTTATTTACAAAAAGATACAAAAAATATAACAAATTTTATACAATTATTTATCAAATGTGCGAAGCAGCCGACGAGTTGGAAGAAAGAAAGGTGAGAGCCAAAAATTTAATTATCACAAATGTGCCCGAAAGCGTCATGGCGAATCAATTGGACCGAATCAAACAGGACAAAGTGGAAGTTTTAAAAATTCTCAACAAAATCGATTCCACGCTCGTTGAAAACTCTGTCAACATCTTCCGCATTGGCGTAGTTAAACCAAATAAAATAAGGCCAATGAAAGTCATCCTTAACGACCCATTGACAGTATTAAATGTATTGCGCAGAAAAAATATAGCGCTAACACACACCGATTGCAAAATCTATTCCGACCAAACCCCTCTACAAAGGCAATACCTAAATGATCTTAGACAAACCCTGGCAAACCGTACCCTGGAAGGCGAAGTCGGACTAACTATAAAATTTATAAATAATAAACCAGCAATAGTAAATGTCTCAAAAAACTAAAATCCACCATTGGATATGGCCTAACTAATCGAAAATGCCGGACCAAATGCCCTGATAAAATCAAAATTTATTATCAAAATACACGAGGACTTCGTACAAAACTACATGACCTTAAAGTAACGGTACCTTTACACGGACATGATATATTTATCCTTACTGAAACATGGCTCGTTCCAGAAATAAAATCTCCTGAACTTGGTTTCACAAACCACAAGATATTTCGGTGTGACAGAAACCCTAAATCAAGTACCAAATCCAGAGGAGGCGGAGTTTTGATTGCAATCAGGGAAAATATTTCAGTGAAAAAACTAAAAACGCAAAATACCTCATTGGAGCAATTATTTGTACAAATTGTCACTCCCATGGAAAAAATCATCATTGGAACTGTATACATACCACCAAACTCCGACATCCAAACCTACAAGAAACATTGCGAAGACATCGAATTTCTTATGTCAAAAAATCCTACATCGAAAATAATTATTGTCGGCGATTATAATCTTCCCAATTTGAAATGGAACTCTAGTGACAATGGTTATATTACTAACGAAAGTTCTAACGACCCAGCACGTGAAGTGATAGATACGATAAACTATTTAAATTTGCATCAACATAATTTTGTACCTAATGTATGTGATCGCTTTCTAGATCTTGCCCTTTCAAACAGCTCTAAACTGTGTGTTGAAATGTCAGACGATCAGCTCGTTCCGGTGGATAATTATCATCCCCCCTTACACATTATAGTAAATATGTACACGAATAATCCACCACTGAAACAAACAACACTCAACTTCAAAAACGCTGATTACGAGTCTATTAACTACCAACTCACTAATACAGATTGGACTTTCCTGACCACTAACAGTGATACCGAACAAATACTAGAAAAACTCTATGAAACATTTTCTGAAAATATAAAATCTTATGTCCCCTCGTATACACCAAAACACAGAACATATCCAATTTGGTTCTCCACAGATCTTATACTCTTACTTAAACAAAAAAAACAGCTACATAAAATTTTTAAACTGACTCACCAAATCAACGACTACTCAAACTTCTCAGAAACAAGAAAGAAATGTAAAACACTATCGAAACTGTGCTATAAAGCACACATCACCTCCGTTGAGAAAACTGCGCTAGGAACAAAGAATCTTTGGAATTTTGTTAAAAAATTAAACAATGAAAGTACAGACTACCCCCCCACAATGCATTATGATGGCAAAATAGCCAATAGTACCTTTGATATTGTTAATTTGTTTGCGGATCATTTCCAAAGTGTATACGAAGGTGAAATACCAGATAACAACGTACCATCATACACATATCAAAACACAATACATCTACATAATTGCCTCATAACACAGGAATCATGCTTAAATAAAATCATTTCACTTGACCCTAACAAATCTGCAGGCCCAGATAACATCCCACCAATATTTTTCAAACAATGCGCATCTGCAATATCAGGTCCACTCACCGCACTATTTAACCACCTACTTTCTTCTGGACATTTTCCAACCCGTTGGAAATCTAGTTATATTACCCCGATTTTCAAAAAAGGTGACGACACAGACATTAAAAACTACCGTCCTATATGCATACAATCAGCACTCCCGAAAATCTTTGAATCCCTTGTTCTCGATTTAATTTATCCATCAATATTAAAAGTAATTGATAAAAACCAACACGGATTCGTTTCTGGTAGGTCAACTGCCACTAACCTGTTACTTTACCATAACTATATTACAGAATCTTTTACAAAAAAAAAACAAGTTGACAGTATCTACACAGATTTTTCAAAAGCTTTCGACAAAGTGTCACATAAATTATTACTTAGTAAACTGTATGCCTTAGGACTGAGAGGCAAGTTGTTAAACTGGTTCTCAAGTTATTTGTCTAACAGAATCTTATTTGTTAAAATTAAACATTCTAAATCTAAGTTGTTACATGCAACTAGTGGTCTACCACAAGGGAGTCATCTCGGCCCCATCCTTTTCTTAATATTCATAAATGATATCATAAGTTGTTTCGACGATGTAGAAGTTCTGCTTTTTGCCGATGACATCAAATTATACAAAGAAATATCTAATATAGGTGACTGCCTAATCCTATAGTCAAACATCGTCAAATTACAAAATTGGTGTGTCACAAACAATTTATTCCTCAATTTCGATAAATGTAAGACACTAACATTTTGTCGAACAAAGACCCCACTATCTTTCAAATACACAATAGATAATAAAATCTTGGAAAAAGTCAAAGAAATTAGGGATCTTGGAGTTGTGTTTGATTCGCAATTAAATTTTATAAATCACATACAACAAATAACTAACAAAGGCATGAAAACACTAGGATTTATAATCAGAACAATCAAAGACTTCGATTCGTTGGAAGTTATAAAAATCGTATATTTGTCACTCGTACGCAGCTTGCTGGAATACAATTCCACAGTTTGGTCCCCATATTATCAAATTCATATAAGAAATATCGAAAGAGTGCAGCACAAATTTTTAAGATTTATTAACTTCAAGTTACACATACCTATTCAACACATTAACTACACATCTTTACTAAATACACTTAAATTGCATTCCTTAGAAGACAGAAGAAAAATAAACGACCTAACTTTTTTGTTTAAAATTATTCACTCCGAATTAGATTGTTGCGAACTCCTGCATCTCATTGACTTTAAGGTACCAACTCGAGCGACAAGGCAAAACACATTATTCTGCAACAATAATTCTCTAACCAACTACCACACACACGCATCAATTTCTCGACTACACACACTAGGGAACAAATATACCTCAAATATCGATGTATTTAATACAAGTTTACCGTTATTCAAGAAATATCTGAACAATATTTTTATGTAGAATATGTTGATATCTAAGGAGCATCACGTAGGGTCTATTGCGTATATTTGTGTATTTCTATCTCTCTGTAAAAACTTGTTAACGTTTTCTTTTTATGTATCTTGCATTTTGTCATGTATTATTTATGACATTTAATCAGTCACCTGTAAATTTTGTATTTACTAACATACCAACTAATTTATTTTCTATGCCATTCACAACTAAGATACTTTCTCTTTTATTGTAATGCACTATCTTTCCTTAAATTTATCTGTATACCTACCCTTCATATGATGTTTACTTGTTATGTTTTTATAGTTTATCTTTTTTATTAAAAAAAAAAACGGTCTCTGTATCATAAACTTGTCATGTAAAAGCCCATCAGGGCGTTGAAAATTAATAAATAAATAAATAAATAATTAATTACATAATACATGTATTTGATGTACCCCCATAAATAAGCAGGGCTTGTCTGTATGGGGGGTGATAGAAACCTTTGGGTGATAGAAACCTTTGGGGGCATGCACACACCAATTCCCCAAAGTTTGAATGAAATAGGTAAAGTTGTTCGGAAGTTATGCGCGTACATGCATTTAGGCGATTCATTTTTATTTATACAGAAGAATAAGAATAAGAATAGAAGATAGATAGATATAAATAGAAAGACAGATTCTATTTTTCCTTTGGAGGGGTGCAGACATACGTTCACCGTTTGTCCCCTTTTCGTCTACTGACATTTAGTGTGTAAGAAAGAGGGGCATCATTATATGTTTAAGAACAAAAGCAAAACAATTAGCGCATTGACATTTGACGTTTTTGAATTTTTGGAATTCACTCACTTATCAATTTTATGCTTATTACAATATGCCTGCAGCTCTTTCAAAAGATGAGAATTCTTTCCCTACAAAATATATGAGGAAAAGAAATTTCTTCACAATTTTTTTTTGGTGATTTTTTTCCGATGTGTTAATAGCTATTCGGGGCAGAGACAAATCCAACATATCAAAAATTGGTGCAGCCGTTGCTGAGTAATAAACTGATGGTGTAACTAACCCGACACTGTTTTATATATTAAAGATTGATGCAAAGATTACTTACAAGATCGCAGAAACTACTCATAGGTAATAATCTCATAAGGCTAGTAGGTTGAAGTTCCTTGAACAGTAACAATAAAAATAAAAATAAAAGGGTTTATGATTTTCCTGCACCGAAAACATCCTTGAGATGCGCCGACATGCTTTATAATCCATAATATTGACTCATCGTCTTTTCAAAAGCACGCATCGTTTATAGACCTTTTCTCCCTATCGGTTTTACAGCCAGCAATTTGAGACTATTATTCTTCAAAACAACTGACTTTACCGCCAGTGACAGTAAAATCCTCACAGTTTGAAGGAACGAAAGAAAAAGGTATTGAAACAATTGATGTTTGTTTTGAAACATGTTTATAATTTATTTATTTATTTTATTCAGGTTCTCCATAAAACAGTTATCACTTAAAAATTATGGTGAAGATTACTTTTTTTTTAAAAGTGCATGGGGGCAGTTTAAATATGTTGTGACGTATGTCAAGAGATAGTTACTGAATTCTTTGTAGGTGACATTGAAGACGTCGATGCTCAATGCACAGTCGTTAAGCAGTTGAGTCGCACTGCTTAATGGTGCATTCTGATAGGCAGAAGTTCTCGCTTTCGGAGCAAAAAAAAGTGCGTGGGATCTCCCACGAGTTGATCTATTTCAATATTGGCGGATTTAACTTAAAAAAATGTTTGCCTAACATATTTTTCGGCGGGCTTCTAGGGTGTTAAAATCGAGCATTCCTGTTAAGAACAATGATGGATACAGGAATGGGAAGTATGTATGTTATTCCCTCATATACAGGTAACGCATAAACCTTTTTTTGCATAATATGTAAGGAACGTTTCTCTTTTGATGAGGGTGCTCGAAAAAGCGAGGACACTTTGATGGCTAGTGATGCTTGAGTGTTCAGGATCAAGGAGATCCTTGTAAGTATAATAGAAATGGTTGGTAATGGTGGTTGAGCTCGGAGAAGCAGAGGCAGGCTGTGTTGTCTGGTAGCCATTGCAGTCAGTCTCAGTTCCGAGTGTTTACTCGGTAATAATACGGTGTTAATTCGTCAAGCTCGTTGGGAAAGAATAAACCGTGACTTGCACAGTTCAGGGCACATTGAGATTGCATAAATATTTATGGATCACTTAAAGA
This sequence comes from Limnephilus rhombicus, assembly GCA_929108145.2. Classification (NCBI taxonomy): domain Eukaryota; kingdom Metazoa; phylum Arthropoda; class Insecta; order Trichoptera; family Limnephilidae; genus Limnephilus; species Limnephilus rhombicus. The sequence continues at coordinate 56,246,570 of OV815276.1, forward strand.
TGATGTAAAAAATATATATTCCAGGTGAAGTTTACGTACCTGCGCGGAATAATTATAATTGCTGTATGAATATTACATTTGCTATGCATCAGGATAGGTGGGGAAGGCATAGAGAACAATTTCTTATTCGTGTTCGTGCAAATGGCGCTAGCTAAGATTGTGGCCGGGCTAACAACCGTCTACTTGTAGGTATTACAGACATAAACTAAAAATTCAATTTTTTCAATCACACTATAAACTCCAAACACTATAAGGCTTGCAACTTTGTCCACGAAGAAGATTTCTGTCAATAACTGTGATAACTAACCATAATTTCAATAACACCAGGACACAGCACAACACAAATCAAAATTCTCCGTTTCGGAGACCTCTCAGTATCGGAAATAAATATTCTAATCTAGGTGATACTTGTATTTCATCTTAAAATTAATCAATATAAATGTTGTACATTCTATCACTTTTATTCTTGTAGACAAAAATAGACTTACATAATTTCTGCAATTTTTGTTTATATTGAATTTGAGATTTCTTATCATTTTTACATACTTATTTTAATTTTATTATATGCTTTTGTTGTTACCTTGTATTATGAGTTTTCTTTTCTCATTGTATTATATTTTATTCATTGTTTGATACCCAACTTGTAAACTAAAATGTAAAAGCCCATCCGGGCATGTAATAAATAAATAACCTGTATACCTATACCATAACCCTGTGGGTTGGTAAAGACACAAGTTGATTACTTCCACATGAGAATTGGGTTGACGTTCAACTTATCCTTAAAATAGGAAGTGCAAATTCAACTAATTATAAATTAACCTACATACCGAGAAGTATTAATTTTCATTAGATTTAAGGCTTTCGGAAGAAAAGCATGTGGATACATGTGCATACATTCCGATTAAGATTATACTTCACATATTTCATGATCTGTTCTTTTATAGATGGGGCTAGTTATGGGATAGTTTAATTTTGTTTGCAAGTAATCCTGTAAAATATGAATTAATTGTTTGAGCCCGTACGGTAATATGATTATTATTACTATAGTACGGGCGTACGTAATAATTAATTCATCTTCATAGTTTAAAGCATAACTTGCGAAAAATGTTTTTTTTTTCTTAAAATAATTAAACTAGCGCCATTTATGAAAGAGCAGGATATGAATTATTTTATGTATAAGATGACGCCATGCGAAATGATGCAAAATCAAACAAAATCATGTATTTTTGTTTTGAAAATTTGATCCCTTAGAAGTATTACAGATGCTTCAATTAAATACTGCGTGTAGAAAATATCTTCAGGCCCTCAATATTTAGTCTTTTAATAAGCCTAGAAAAAAATAAAGTATTAGGTCTACAAAAAACACTTTCAAGTGCAAACTCTCCAACTTATAAACCCCTTTTCAGGTATGGTTTTATTGTTTAATGTGCAAAATTCAGTTTCTTTTAGAATAATCGCAAAAAAATTGATAATTACGCCAGATCTTCACAAAATAAAATAAAATATTCATTTTTGCGTTGTTATTTTTGACATGAATCAACACGGCCAGCAGTCGACGAATTTGGATTTTCAAAGTGAACCTCATGCCGTCCACCTAAGAACTAAAGACTTTCCACACTCATTTTGTATCAGTTCGGCCCCGGCTGCGATGGGGAATAGATGTCTTAGACTCCGAGTCGCTTGGTTCCGTGAAATCAATTTTAAATTTTCTCGTTATTACAATAAACAATGCGTAAAAAATGAGTTAATGTTTTTTACAGGCCTTTACGAAATCAACCTGTAAAAAAAATCTGGAATACCTTTCCAAAAGCTTTTTCTCAAGTATTTTTAAACTCCTCACAGAAAGAGGCGTGAATTCCGATTTCGATTTTTCCCCGGGCTATTGGATCACCTTAATGATACATGTTTCCGGAAGAAATTAATAAACAAAGCTAACAAATAAAACAAATTATTGTTTACTAGTTTGTTCATTTGTTTTTTTGAAGTAAAACTTTACGCATGCTTGACTTGAGAAGTAAGCTGGTGAATGCGTGACGAGAGCGTTATGAAAAGTGTTATCGGGCGACGCAAACGGAAGTTGAGAGGGAGTAATAAGTTAGTGAAGATAGAAAGAGAGAGAGTTACTCTTTCTCTCATAGCCAGTTACGTTTTGAATATCTAAGACACAGTGCAGGCCTATTGTCTGTATCACATTGTGGGAGAAATAGAAATTTTCTTTCTCTCTTCTTTTATAAGTTAGTGAAGTTTTACTTCAGTCGTGTGGTCTAAAGCACACTCGTTTTTTTTAAATAGATATATACATATATCTGCCCTGATGATAACTAAAAATTTATTAGAAACATTAGCTGAAGTAGAAAGAAGCGCATCATTGTACGGGTATAAAAACTTAAAAAATTAAAGTGTACAATTTTCTGTGATTTCAGTTAGAGTGGAAACCTTCAGAAAAATAAAGTAGACAAGAGTGGTAGGCTCGAAGCACCGCACAAAGACAAGATAGGTAGGCTACGAAGCAGTGCCCAAAGAGGAGACCGATTATATGAAGAATGTCACCATCCGCTCCTGATTGCATCGGACATCTTCGTTATGGTATGTTTGATTTCATGGATTCCGACCACAAGAGGTATATAGGTATATCATATCAACTCATTAAAATCCCACAAGTATTCAAGTAAAGCAAGCTAAAAGCCTAACATCGGCAGCGTTCGCTGTCTGTGTCTTTCGCAAGCGTAATAGGTTCTAATGGGTACCGCTATTCCCGCACGCTCTAGTGCTTTTCCTTACATTTCCCCGCGAGTCGCGACACTACCTATTACCTGTTTGCAGTAGACATTTACCGGGAATAACTGTACCGCCTCTCAGACCCGCGAGAAAAACACCACGCATCCGCTTTTTAACACATCGACATGTTAAGTTAATTGTGCTGCGTGAAGGGGTGGCGGTATTCCTCTCAAATATTATGTTTTCCTGGTAGCGATTTACGTGGAATTACTACCGATTTCATTACTATTGATGCGATTAATGATTAAGCCAACCACGTTGATTTACTACATCGTATTTGACGTATCGAAAATTTGATCTGACGACTTGTTAAACGTCATAGGTATTTCTAAAGGGTAACAATTATTATAAGCAATAATTATCATCCTGAAACACTCATCCGCATTGAAAAAATCTTCCGAGAAAAGATACATGACGCCAACGGGACTTGAACCCATGCCCTTCTGATTGCCGGTCAGCTGCTCTCCCAATTGAGCTATGGCGGCTTATCTTATACCCGCCAAATGATTCAATATATACTAGTGTTTCATTCAACAATTACTGCTTATTATATTTTTTCCACCTGAAAACAACCAACTTTATTTTTGCAAGAGAGACACTGTTAGTGTTAAATCCGTCCCGTTGGCGTCATGTATCTTTTCTAGGAAGATTTTTTCAATGTGGATGAGTGTTTCAGGATGATAATTATTGCTTATAATAATTGTTACCCTTTGTGTCTTAAACGTTAGTTTAACAATTAAAAATGATAATTAATATTTGTAAAGGCATTAACTTTGTGATTCGCCATAATTTACAATAAAACATACGAATTTGTTATAGACCACTCTAATTTTATTTTATTCACCCTCTACCGGTTTCGGAAGAACCCTTCCTCCGTCAGGAGAATATTAGAACTAACTTAGGACACAGAATATTGACACATTGACATATTCATAAATTTTAGGTGCTTGGTTGAGGGGAGAACAAAGGGGAAGGGGTAATTATGCGATTTCCGAGAAGAACAGAGCGGTTTATTGGAAATATGTCTAGAATAGGACTAAAAGTTTAATTAATTTGATAATTCAAAATACTTTTAGTATTTTTCCTTTCTTCCTTTTTTATCAATTTCTTTTTGATTCTCTAGTTCATAAATTCATCGAAATCAAAACTAAAAATTCATGGAATGGTTGAAAAGCGTACATGTTTGTAAATTTTTTGTTTCTTTTTGAATTTTGTTTTTACTTCTCTTCGCTACGTTTATATTGTTATATTATTTAAAAAAAAATAAAAAAAAAAAATATATATATATATATATATATATATATATATATTTACATTCATAAGCAACTTCTTGTATATACCAACATAACTTTAATATATTAACCACCAAGTGTAATATCTAAGTAAAAGTCATTATAATAGACAAAACAATATTTCGTGTAATAAATCTGCTCATTCTGACTGTCCTAAAACGGGTAAAATTCCTAATTTGACAGTCAAAGATCATTGTAATACGTAATGTTAAAAAAAAAAAAAAATGAATAAATAAATATTTTTCCGGAATTTTCTGATTTCAAATGATTCTATGTTACGAGTGTCTAATTTTTTGCTTTTATTGTTACGTAACAAATGTATATGTTTTTTTTTTGATAAAATTATTATTTCCGATATCGGAAAAGTAAAAAAAAACTTTTCTCGTAATTTATACCTAGTAGAAACCGACGTAACTACAGTTTTGCGAACAGTAGATCTTCCCTTCAAAAAAGGATTTTAAATTTTTTTCTTATTTTACAAATCGAAACCAAAATTTCCCCTAAAATCATAAGATTTTTAGTAGGTACCTACTTAAATATCTATCTACTTAAACATAAACCATATACGTATTGAATTTAAGAAATTATAAAATTTGTTCAGACAAACGTCACCATCTCAATGAAAATTTATTTTTTAAAACTTTCTTTAGGTTAGTAGGTACCATAGCATTGAAAAAATGCGAATTAGAAAGTTCAAATAAAGATTTAACATTCGAAAAATTCGAATATATACTGAACCTGCAAACGGCCACTATATTGAAACAAAAACGGAAAGTACACACAATTTTCACATAGACGAAACGCAAAACGATCGAGTTATTAAGCCAAGAAAGATTTTGCCGCGACGAAGATGCAAACTAGTGAAACTTTGTTGTTATTTCTCAAATTAATTTAATGCACTAAAGCATGAATAAAGAATAAAAGAACAAGACAGTTTAGATATTATTTAAGTATGTATTTCAAGAGAAATAAAACAAGTTGCCTTTTATGGGAAGGTACCTATCTACGTAATATCTTATTCACAGAATAAGCATTAAAATATTATGAAGAAAATAAAGATGTTGCATGACAGACTTCATTAAAGCAACGAGTTATCACCGTAAGTTCTCTAATCTGGTGCATGATACACTACCTCCCTGGTAAATGCACTGGCACATTATGTCATTGCACTGCAGCCTGCAGACTGCTCTAGGTGCACGCTGGCTTCTGGATGCTGATTGCTGACTGTGTTATAATGGTCTCCGACTAATGACGACGTTTGGCAAACACGCAATTCGCTTATTTATGACACGCAGAAGTATATTAAGGATATTAAGGTTAAGAGTTTAAGTTTTGGTTAGTCTTAGACGTGTTAATTCCTTCTCTGCCAATGATCAATAATATAGAATATGATTCATTTGTCATTGCCACCTTCTTTCCGGCTAATTCATAAGTCGAATCACCGTTTAAGCGTCGATGACACAGGGCTAGTTTACAAGCTACTATCTACTAAGTTTAAAAGCGGGTAAATCGGCGAGTGAGATTGTCATGATGACACACAAAACTGTCCACTCGCTCAGAAGCGTAGGAAATGGGGTCGCTGCTATCACCAGTAACAAGAATAACGACGCCTGCGTGAACTAATTCTTCAGATGTTTGACAGTCGAAATCAGCTGTTTATCGGAAGCCATGTTGGAAACATAAATAAACCAATCACGAGCAAGCGTGTAGGCGAGTAAAGTTGACGACCTTTCAACTTTTTTTTTGTAGATTGTCAACAATCTGCTAGTTAGCAAAGTAACACGATGACACTGGGCGAGTTTACTATCAGATAGTGAATTTCCCAGATAGTAGCTTGTAAACTCGCCCTGTGTCATCGACGCTTTAGTAAATATTCCTTGATAATCCATAATCATACCCGGCTCAAGTAGCCATATCAAATATTTTCCAAACAACGGTTTCTTCCTTTATTTGTACATCCGCCAAAACGTTAATATCTAACTGATGAGCTTACCATACTAGTTTCAGCGAGAGATCGTATGTGACATCATCGTTAATTTGGGAGGAGGGTACGATAACCAACACCTCTGCCATAGGTCACCCCAAGTGGTACGCTACGTTTGGTGACTTAACAGTGGTGCCCGGGTTCATGGGGTAAGGTTTGTCCAGGTTTTGGCGTCTGCCCATAAGCTGCATGGCAGGCCGGATCGGAAGAGAGTGGTTGAGGGAGTCCCTTTGACTTTTCCAGCCGTACTCTCTCGGAACATCGCCTTGCACCGCAGTAAGAGGGATGGATTCATAAGTCCGTCACTCCTGGACACACTGACCCCCAGATTCCTACCCACCCCTAATACCCTTTTCCTCCCCAGAACTTTCTCTCCATCCTTTCCTAAAAAGACCCCCCCACATAACATCCCCAAAGATGATGTTGTGGAGCTAATGTAAAAAAAGATATAAAAAAATAAAGAGAGCTAAATTCTCCAGTCATTCAAAACACATATCTACTTTTGCCACTCATCTTCTCAAAAATTTAGTATCAATTTAATCCTTGACGGCTGTTTCGCCTGACGGATGCCATATATATATATATATATATATATATATATATATTTTCAATTTGAGGGGCGGGTATGGGTACTCAACTTGGGAGGCGGGTATGGGTACCGCTGCCCCGGGAATAATTTATTAGATAGCCAACACCCTTGCCGTAGGTCACCCCAAGTGGTTCGGTGACTTATCAAATGTCCTGGTTCATGCGTGAGGTTGAGGTTAGGTCTTGGCGGTGGATGCTTTTACCCTCCTACCGCATGGCGGGCCGGATAAGGAAAGACTGGTTGAGGGAGACCTTTTGACCTCTCCAGCCGGACTCTCTCGACCCATCGCACCAAAAAATCCTACCCACTCTTCATACCCATTTCCTTGCCAGAACTTTCTCTGCTTCCTCTCCTTCCTTGTCCTACAAAGACCTTCAAGCATCATCCCCAAAGATGACATAGGCCCTGAGGGATTATTGATTTGAATAAAAAATTCGAAGATATCTTTAAAAATAATGATATTGTATTTTTAATCGATTGTCGGAATTGGCGTTACGCTTAATATTGATGGGAAGTCGTAAACATTACGGGCCATTAACCAGCCAGAAAAAAAATAAAAAAGAATAAAAAGAAACCAAAACACATTCATCGCATTCATAGACCTGGAGAAGGCTTTCGACAAAGTTGAATGGAAAAGACTCTTCGAGATTCTGAAGAGAATTGACATCAAATATAGAGATAGACGAATAATCCAGGCGCTATACAAGAATGAGGCCGCTATAATTAGATGTGACAATGATGCAAAAGAAGCCAGTATAAGACAAGGGGTGAGACAGGGATGCTCTCTGTCACCTGTTCTTTTTAACGCTTATATACAAAGTGCGATTGATGACTTGAGAGAGAGAATGAGTCACAGAAAAGGTGTAAAGATACACGGGCAAAAGGTGGATATGATAAGGTTTGCTGACGATATTGCTATGGTTGCTGAAAGCGAAGAAGAACTGCAAGAGGCCTTAACAATCATGCAAAGCATTCTTCAAAACAATTACAACATGAAGATAAATAAAGACAAAACAAAGCTGCTGACTGTAGGCCGAACGCAACATCAGATGAGAGTAGAGATGTCAGGAGTTCCACTAAAGAACACCAAGGAGTTTGTCTACCTCGGGAGCAAAATAACATGGGACGGTCGGTCTAAGAGCGAGGTCGACAGGCGCATACACCAGGCTAGGCTTGCATTCAATAAAAGGTTGAAAATAATAGAATTGAATAATATAGACCTAAAACTGAGAATACTCCTTATCAAGACCTATGTATGGAGTATCTTGATGTACGGCTGCGAAACATGGTGCCTATCCGAAAGAGATAAACGGAGACTAGAGGCTTTTGAGATGTGGTCCTATAGAAGACTATTAGGAATTTCCTGGAGAGACCACATCACAAATGAGGAGGTTCTCCAAAGAATCGAAGGAGGAAGGCACCTGCTCAGGACCTTGTCCGAAAGGCGCGCAAGATGGATCGGCCATGTAATAAGACAAGAAGGCCTCTTGCATGCCATAATGGAGGGTATGACCGAGGGGACACACGCTAGGGGACGCCCACGCCGAGAGTACCTGGAGGACCTGCTGGTGGACGTGCGCTGCTCATCATATGCAGACTTCAAAAGAGCCGCACAAGACAGGGAAGGGTGGAAGAAACGTATTGATGAAATTGCTGCAAACCAATCCCACGATTGAAACCAGAGAGAGAGAGAACCAGCCAGCGGCCGAGAATTCATATTTCATCGAAAGATGTTCATACGATCGTACAGGGCGGTTCCAATGAGAAAGATTAATTATTCTCCGTACCAGCTTTTTTAAAAATATTAACTCAATATCGATTTTATTTCATTCAAAATTTGCTTTAATTTATACCTTCATTCAAAAATGCTGAAGGCATGATGATAAAACTATTAAAATTATGTAATTATTTTTTAATCATAAAGATTTATAATTTTTCAATAATGTCTAAGCTAAATAAAAATGCAAAAAAATATTAAATATATTAAATTGTAAGATCATAAATAAATAAATAAGAATGTAAAAAAATCTCAAATGTTTGTAAGACCGTAAATAGATAGACAAACTGAAGTATTTTCGCCACCAAACAACGGCGCGGATCTTTTTTTTAAATAAATTTATTTAAAATAAAATTCAAATTCTGAAACATGGCTTTCCCAGATAATTTATTGATTTATTTTACTGCATGATTATATGATTTGAAATGTGTGTTGTGTAATACAAAATTTTGTTTGAAAATTTAACAAATCTGCCAACGACCTACGGTAAAATCTTATTGTACTAAAAATTAACATATTTTCTGTAAATTTAAAAAATAGCTTTTCTACATAAAAGAACAGTCTTTCGAAATCAATTTATAATTTTTGTGGAAAAGAGTCAGTACGTCTAAAATTTTATTTAAAAAAATGACATATTTCCGGTTTTATCTGGTTATCCCCTCTTAAAGAATCGGTAGTTTTCCACTGGCGATTGTAAGAATGAGTTCTATGTATTCATTCCTAATAGTTCCTCTTTTGTTCGGGAGATTGAAGTTTATATAGTATACTTTTAATTATATATGTATATAGTATATAGATACCCATACACGTACAATAGAGTTAAAGAAAGTAGACAAGATGACGCTAAAACACCCGTGCAGTGGGGTAAGGAATTTTGGAATTTGGGGTAAGGAAGCTCAGCGGGATTTACCAGGAACAAATTTAGTACTCCTGTTGTTCTTAATTACATTGCTATTACTATTAACATTTATGGCTTACTCGGTTTCGAGTGCTTCGTAATGATATAATCCCTAAATAAATTGTATGTAGCACATTAATATCCGACTCTTTACCACAAGTATGAAGAGTTTCCTCTAGTTATTAGTAAATTCTGAAAAACCGTTATATAAACTTTAAACATCGGTTGTTCCTTAAATTTAATATTTACATTGCCGGTGGCTTTCCCGATGTGGAAATAAAAATAAATGTTGCATTTTGATTTGAAGTTTATAGATTGTCAGTGCATTTTACAGCGTACATTCCATTACGTTTATTAAGAAGTACTATTTTTCATATATTGATAAACATATATTTTTATATTTTTGAATGTAGCTATTACTTTGTGGTTATCCATTATAGAAAAATGAAACAATATAACTTATATGATGTGCAAATCCGACCGGTTTCGGAACAAACGTTCCTTCGTCAGGGAAAGCTTATACTAATTTGACAGTTTAGAACAATGTTTTATTGTGGTAGGGATGGAGCCATTGTTAGTTAATAATGTAGATTGGGTGGGTAGGTATTAGTGTAGAGTGTTCTAAATAATAATAACATTGTTCTAAACTGTCAAATTAGTATAAGCTTTCCCTGACGAAGGAACGTTTGTTCCGAAACCGGTCGGATTTGCACATCATATAAGTGTTTTATACAAAGTTATATTGTTTCATTTTTTTATATATTTTTATCGTTGCAATATTTTTTTATTTAGAGCAGGGTTTCCCAAACTGTGTTAGGGAAACCCTGGGGTTTCGCGACAATTTGTCGGGAGAATTTAATATAATAAGCCATCTTCAAATTTCAACACTACTGATATTACCCACAAGAAATTATTATTTGTATAAATATTTGTATAAGTTAGGTTCTAGACCCTTCCAGGTACAGAGACCAAGCTTTATGGAAGTTGAAAGAGCCGTTTATGCTGTTATTGCAGTAAATCTTCATTTTGCATATTAAAAATCTCTGAAATATATTACTGCGCTGTGGAATACTATGATAAGAGACAATAATATGAACATATGAGCGATATGGAAACAATAACAACGGGATAACGGATCTGCATGCGTTTTACGAAATTTCTGTTCCCAAAGAACCCAACCATATTTTTTTTGAAATCAACTTTACCTGAAAGTTTTTTTTTATTATTTATTTTTATTTAAATAAAACATACAACGAAGTTGTATTCCCATAAGTTATCAAAACTCATTAAGGGATCGCCAATTGATTTTGAAAAGTTAAACCCAACCCAACCCAATATGCAGACACAATATATGAAGAATATTTTTACAAAACATTTCACAGAAACAACACACAGACACAACATATGAAGAATCACTTAACAAATATTTCACAGAAACACGTCTTATAATATTTTATGAATTATTATAACCACTCATTTGATTTATGTACTGTTGGTGTCAAAAAGTTAAAATAAAGTATCCTCCATGATGGACTATAGAAATGCAGTAAAATATAAAAATCAATCAATCTTACCACATCCTTGTTAGAAATTAGTATATAAGTAAAAGCGCATGGTGCCGTAAATGTTGATGAAAAAATGAAAAAAAAAATACGATTTTGGATTCTATCAGTTCAATCTACTCTTATTGGTTGTTTTCCTGCTTTACAAGAATGTTTGAATAAATTAAATTTGAAATTAGATGATGAGGTTTCCAAAGAATTTTAAGATCATGTACATAACTTGAAAACAAATCTTTTGCAATAATTTCCGAAAACTAGTAAGGACGATTCCTGGTTTCGGAATCCATTTTCCGTGACAGCTAAACAAGTAGGCTTAAGCGCAAGTGATTATGAAAATCTAATTGATTTAATTAGTGACTCTTGACTTGAAACTAAAATACAAAGACCAGCGTTCAAATGATTTCTGGGCTAGTAAGTCATAAGAGTACCACAATTGATCAAAAACTGCTAGTATTTTTTAATTTCGTTTTAGATAATCTATTTATGCGAAGCGGGATTTTCTAATTATGCTGCAACCAAGTCAAAGTGCAGAAATAGGCTCTACGCCACACCAGATATTAGAATCCAATTTACCAATATTGAGCCCGATATCAAGAAGATATGCAATTCACGGACTCAAATCTTCAAAGTCATCAGGTTTAGGTTTTTTATTTATTCCATTTTTTTGGTTGTATTCCTTTTTTGTTTTACATATCTACTAAATAAATAATGTGCTTAATAACTCTTTTCTTTTTTAATTTTTAAACTTAGGAATTACCCAACTTAAAAAATAAGCCAAGTGTTCCGTTATAATGTGCGGGTTGCGAAGTGTGCCATTGCAGAAAAAGTTTGGGAAACCCTAATTTAGAGGAACACTTTGTTTGCTTTGTCATTTATACATGTTCTCAACTTCTATTATCTATTCATTGCGGTTTTGCGCGCTCATTAGAGATGTCTTAGAATTCACATTTAGATAACTTTTCAACTTGAAATACACTTTTCTCACTATATACCTGTACAATACACGCAAACTTTAATACCGACCTGCTGCTGATACAGAAATCGTCACAATAGGTGAGTTTAAAGTCCGAAAAGTGACATGCCTTTCTTTGTGGCACATATGTTTTTCCGCACCTATATCTTTCGCTTACGGTCATTGTAAAGTCAGTACCTGCGTGACAATGGATCGTATCAAGTACAGGTTGGTATTAAAGTTTGGCGTGTATACAAATATACCTCTTCTTCATCTAAAGTTACTAACATACATTTTTAATAAAATAAAATAAGTACTAAGTACAAACTTACGTACATTTCTTAGGCATTCCAGTATTGTAATAATTTAAACACGATCTCATTTTGCTTTGTTATTTAAACATGTTCTTAACTTCTATTTACTGCTTTACACGCTCATAGGCTCTTTATTACTTACTAGCTTTTTCCCGCGGCTTCGCTCGCATGGTATTAGGGGATTCCCACTCCGCCTCCTCCACATTCACTCTCCCCACTCCACTCCCCCCATCAACCACCCTTCCCCGCCACCTCCACCGTCCCCTCCCCCACTCCTCCCCCCTCCGCCTTCTGTCTCCCCACTCCACTCATCCATTAACCCCCTATCCCTCCCCCTCCTTCTCCATTTACCCCTCCCCCCCCCATACCCCTCCCCACTCCACCTCCCCCCACTTTCCTCTACCCCTCCCTCTTCCCCTTCCATCCCTCCCCCTATCCCACCCCACTCCGCCTCCTCCACCATCCCTCTCTCCACTCTACTACCCCCATTAACCCCCTCCCCCTCTCCCTACACCCACCCTTCCCCCCACCCCCTACTCCTCCCAAATTCAATTTTTAATGCAAATTTCATAATGCCAGAACTCGACGGTAGTTTTATACAAAATAACGGACAAAAAAAGGAATTATCCAATTTGGTGCAGTCGTTCGGGTTTATGCGCATACATAGATTTCGGTGATTCATTTTTAGAGATAGTTATTAAGTAGGTACCATGCCAACAAAGCACTCTTTATCGTTTCCAAGGCGAAAATTGGTTTGCTTTTTTTCTGACGTTCGCAATAAATCGATTTTGTTAGGGTCAGAAAACGTATGATAAATAATTTCATAACGCCAGAGATTATTCATAACGCCAGAGCTTATTAATATATATATAGCTTATAGATCTCGCAAATAATGTAGCTTTCTATTAGTGAAAGAATTTTTACAATCCATTCAGTAGTTTTTGCGTGAAAGAGTAACAAACATACATCCAGACATCTATACATCCATACAAACTTTCGCTTTTATAATATTAGTAGGATGCAATTCTAAGTTCACATGTTTTAGTTTATTCTTTATACTATGCTATTTTATTTCAAATCCGAAAGGCGTTAATGTTACAAATAAATAAATATTTGTGGTAAAGGTCTGAGAAAAATGGTTGTTCCGAAAATAATTTCGCAGAACTTTGATGATACCACAAAATCTTACGATTGGTGATCTGACTTTTGCATATTTCTTTGACGATACGGGGAGATCCGGTTGTACCAGTCGGCAAGCAGAATCGGTCACTGTTTTAGCCTTTCTAGGATACATGGCGTTGATGTATCATTCACTGTTAGTGCATTACCTACCTACGAGTTGACAAAGCGGAAGCCATCTTTGTGGCATTTCGCGTTCTCAGACAGTATCAGAAAAGTCATTTGGTGACCCAGGCGCACTTCAGTGCTAAAGTTCTCCTGACTATCACGCCACTTTGATGACAAGCATTCAAATCATTGATTTGTGTATGTTTCCTTAATTTATTACAAAATTGGCCAAATTAAGATATTATTTGATGTATGATTTTTTCGATTCTGGTGGTATCAGTGATCGTTTGGGCACATGTGATTTTTTACATGTCATTGAGAATATCAAGAAAAGCTTGAAAGGCAAGGCACAGCAATAAGCCTTCGAGGAGCCAGCAAGATGTTCATTAGCCATAAAATCGCTCGACGAAGACTGGATCTAATACAGAAACTGTTGGCATGAGTACATGAAGCACACAGAAAGATTAAGCTGGTAAATGTGTAATCACTGCCTTACACAACAATAATTCGTACGAATAATTTTAAACAAACACGTTAAATCATAAATATTTTTTTCCACAATATTAATGAATTTAATAAATAAATTGGGTAGCCGGACATTCCAAATAAGGCCGTGCCTTATTAATAATATAATTATAATTGTATTGATAATAAAAGACATTAAACATTTATAAAAATAATACATATCTAAAAGGGTTCATCAAATGGATGTTGGAATTGCCGGAACTCCCCCCTCCCATCGCTATCACAATGTTCCATGCCTGTTGGCCCCCCAGCAAACTTATATACAATATGAAGACGGTTTAGAGAAAATACGGTATATCTTGCATAAAATATAACTAAGTGTACCCGAAGGGGTATGTAGAGAGGATGTATCGCCGAATAATAAAAGCATATAACATATTTTCACACAAATGAATAACGAAAGAATTGTCTATGTTACCTATGTAAATACCAGCGTATAAATACATAAAATTGACATTGTAAATAAATTCGTTTCATATCCATACCAACTTTTATTAAAGATATTTTTGAAGTCGATTTAGGTATGAAATTGCTAAATAATGCAAAATAAATCAAAATTTGATAATAATTGTAATTTGATAATAATATTAATTTAAGGGAGAACTGTCGAAGAATCAATATTGTCGGGTCACCTTAAATAATATGCAACCTATACATATGGATCGTCCCAAACCGTAGTGAACTAATTCACATTATTCATCTTGTCGCGGCTTTCCTACTAAATAACTAATCTAAATTATTTTATTCACACAAATTTACTTAGTTTTTTGCTATCCCATTCAAAGTTCGTTATCAGACAGTTTGATAGAAAAACCGACAAAATCTCATTAAACTATATTCACGTTTAGCAGCTTAATACGAGATATATGATCGTTCATCGGTTTTTAATCTGCTCCGGATCTGAGAAAAACGGAAGAAGCAATTTTTTTTTGTCTTTAATTACAGAGATGATCGTAAATAATCTTCGAGAGAGAAAATCTCACATCTTCGAAACGTTCTGTTACCTACTTACTATACATATTGCTTACAACTATACTATGTTCTTTCAATCTTAAATGGAATCGGAATCAGCAATTAAAAATGTAAGTCTGTGATTATTCACCAATATCCATTAATAATAACAGTAATGTTGAATGTGATAAAATTTCGTTCAATTAACTGGAATAACGTTTATTTGTACACAATGTTTATTATCGCTTTATGCTACTTTATGGTATTTAATATTAAACTAATATTACTAATACTTACGTGAAAAATATTATTTTTATTTTTATTTTAACGCTTATTGGGTTTTTAAATATTATAGCGTGGCTTTAACCTGAGAAAAAACAAGTTTGAAAGTGAGAAAAGAAAAGAAACTAGGATAAAAATACAAGAAACGACAAAATACAGAGAAAAAAGAAGGTTTTGAAAGTGAAATGGAAAAAGATAGAGAAAGGAAAAGGAATTAGTTTGCGTCATTTGAGACTAACTAGAACAAGGAAGTAGGACTTTCCTGAACTATACTATAATAACACCATACTACATGGCCATTAAAGTATATAACAACCTTCCACATAACATTAAACAAATACAAGACACACACAAATTCAAATCGTCACTAAACACTTTCCTTGTTAATAAATGTCACTACACGTTGAGTGAATACCTCACGTAAATGAAACGCCTATTTTTATTGGTATATATATTTGTATTTTTTTTTTCATTGGAATATTGTTATTTTATCTGTATAAACATTGTAATTATAATAAAACAAATAATATTATATAAACATTGTAATTAAATAAATGTGGTTAGCTGGAAGAAATGGGGTCTACCCATAAGCTACACCTTTTGTAATTTTTATTTTACAATAAATATTTTTTGATTTGATTTAATTTGATTTGAACCTGGGAATAGGCCTATTTTTACGATGACTATTACTATTTGACTTTTGAATTTGACATTTTATATTAAAGTTTTCTCTTAAAGCACGTAAGTTTTTTTTATTTTTGTTTATTTTTATTTTTTAATTTTTTTTTACAAGAGCTGAAGAGGCCCTGAGGAAAATAATTTCCCTCAGGGCCTATGTCATCTTTGAGGATGCTGTGTGGAGGTTTTTTTTTTAAGGAAAGGAAAGTGAGGAGAGTTCTGGGAAGGAAAAGGGTTTAAGGGGTGGGTAGGAATCTGGGGTTCAGTGTGTCCTGGTCATCCACCTCCAAGATCTAGACAAACCTCACCCCATGAACCCGGGCACTCCTGCTAAATCAGCAAACGTAGCGAACCACTTGGGGTGACCTATGGCAGAGGTGTTGGTTTTCCAATAAAGGTTCCCGGCGGTACCCACTCCCGCCTCCCAAATTGTAAGATACTTTTCCCTTTAATGCAATGCACCACAACGTGTGGAATCAGTCCGCTGACTATAATACTCCTTATCGTCGCTTAGGTATATTAGCCTTTTGCACCACCCTGTACACTTGCGAGCTCTGGGCAAACTTAAAAAAAAGAACTATCGAAAGGCTATGGGAGGAATATAATAATGCTTACCGTTTGATGTTCGGCTCCCTAGGCACTGCAGTGCCTCCTCAATGTTCACAGAAGGGCGAGTTCCAGGATTTAAAGCTCTATAGAAACAGGATTGCAGGACTGAGGGGAAGGATAAACCATTCTAGAAATATTCTCATCATAGAATCGCGTCCGACTTTAGGATCGAGCATAGAAGAACATTGGAGAAAGACACTGGCTCCCACAATCTCAGATCCGATGGACTAATAAGAGCTCAATTAAAGATTTTATCATATTTTATGAATACTTATTATCTAATGATGCCTACTACTTTTATTTTATTTTTTATTTTTTATTTTATTTCTCTTAATTTTATTTTAGGTACTATATTATATACCCCCGTCGGGTGGCACCCGGGCGGTCCGCCCCCCTCGCTACGCTACTGTGTGGGATTGTAGTCATCTCCCTACACCCTGGAATAAAGACCATTATTAGATATTATTATTATATTATAACACCGCGTATGTCATTTTCCACAGATTTTCAGGAGGAATAAAAAACCGTTTGGTTTATTAATTAAAAATAGCACGTCTTTGAAAAAAAGTGTCAACTAATATGTAGTGATCAATTATTTGAAGATATTTTTTTATTAAAAACATATATTTATGTATTTTAAATGACATTCGCATTGTAAAACCCAAAACGGCTGAGAAATAATGAGATGCGTTTGGTTCTTACGCGTTAGATATGCAATATTCTATTCAACTTTATTTAATAATAAAACAAAAATATTTATAAGTAAAAAATATAATAATTTTATTCTTACTACTAAATAAAATTTTAGACACACGAAGCAAAAAAAACATTGCCAAAAAGTATCTTTTATTTTATTTTGCAAGGTTAAGGCACAAACATTTTAATGTTTTCCGATAATTGAAATTAATTTGCCACAATACATAATAAAATCACAACCGAAAGGGGGTTCATTAAGTAGGACATTTTGAACTTTAAGGCAGTTTTTTATCGGCCTGATACTATATTTTTCTGTCTTAAAGGCCAATATGTGTTCTACTAGCAATATGTAATCAAAACATGTAAAATATTTCTAAGCTTTCAAATCAAACCAAAAACACCTGATTTTGGATTACTACGTAGTGCATCACCTTAATAATTAAAAAAACCACAGCAAACCATATTATATTTAACCTTTTAAAAGCAGTTAGCAGATGCATTGTAATCATAATGAAATCTGCTTTAAATGCATCCTAGAGTATAAGCGCAATGCTGTCGATGTGTTTACCTGCTAATTATAAACGGTACAATCTACGCCTTCTGTTCAGATGAAAACATTATTTTTAATTCTGTGTATTTTAAATTTACCATAAAAAAGTGTTTAAATATTCGTTTTGCTTTAACCATATCAAATTGTAATGAAGACATTATAAATAATTGAAAGCTTAACCATAATAATCGCAATTTCAGACACACTTCAAATGTAAAAAATCAGATACATGTTTCAAAGAGACATTAGATATGCATTTTAAAACCGGGTGGTCAAATGATTAGTGTTCAATTTATTCAATTTTCTTTTACTGTACATATAATACGGTTTTTTGATTGCATATTTAGTGAAGAGTAGTTTCAACTGGCAGCAAGAAGATTATTTTTATACTTTTTATTAGCATAATTTGATAATAACCAAAATATTTTTGTTCAGAAAAAATACCAATCTACATAAATAAATTACATAGGTAACTACTCTTCACAGGAAGACATGAAATAAATTAAATCAACTTTTCAATCCTTTTTGATATTTCTCTTCGAACCGTTGAGATTTATTTTGTTTACCTTGTGATTAGCATGGAAAATGATCACTCTTGATTTTTATTTAAAAAAAATTATATTGTAAAAGATTATACATTAACACAACATTAAACAATTATTATTAATTATTACAATTACAATTATTATACACAAGCAATTATTATTTATACAATTATTATACCAACCACACTCACTTACCAATAGGATGCATGATTTAGGCAACAAGCTTGGTGGTATTGTAGATATATTCGCTGATTCACTTTGTATTCTAAAATGCAATTTAAACCAACACTTTGTGGAATCCTACAAATTATTGTAACGTAGGTATAATATATTTGACTATTTTATGTGTTATTGTTTTATATTATATTTTGTTCTACGTTATTGTCAAATATTACATTGTTTAAAATATTTCACGGTTTTACGCAAGTATAAACAAGTGGTTTTTTCTTCAAAAACTACTTGTATATTCTTAAATTTTTTTCACTTTTATAACTTTTGTTAAAAATTCCATATATGTGTAAACCTCGATAACTTAAATATTATTTTATAATCTATGTAAAAGCCCCCATGGGCTTATAACAACAATAAATAAATAAATAAACAAATGTATACATTATTTATAAAGTGTTTTGATTATCCAACTAGGAGAATTCTTGTTTTAGGACAGTCAAATTAGGATGAGTACGAACATATGGAATATGTTTTGTTATTATCACAAACAAAAAGAAAATGGAGGAAATTAAAAGAGAAAAAAATGGTTGCAAACATGATAACTGTTGTTTGTTTAGCATAGTTATTAAAATAATATTAATATAAATTATTAAGTATATGTACATAATGAGTATTAAACATACAGTTAACTAGTGTTTTGTGTCAGCGGCCGATCGTAAAATCAGGCAGATCATGATGCGCCTAGCTACTTCGTGAAGTGCCTGGCGGTAGATCGTGAAGTGATGATAGGCCTGATTTTACGATTTGCCTGCGACATATGAATTTTGATAGTACATATTATATAGTTCATTTTTAACAAGTTCCCTCGGGGCCTATGTCATCTTTGGGGATGCTGTGTGGAGGGTCTTTTTAGGAAAATGTAGAAGAGGAAGTACGAGAAAGGAAAAAGGTATGATGGGTAGGTAGGAATCTGAGGGCCAATGTGTCTGAAGTGACGGACGTACCTTTACCTTCCCAGAACTTCCTCTAAAAAGACCCTCCACACAGCATCCCTAAAGATGACATAGGCCTTGAGAGGAATTATTTTCCTCCTTTTTCTGTGTGTTGCAAATGTAAAGAAAATAAAAAGTGTGTCCATTTGTAATTTCCTGAAATCCAAAGCATTTCGACCCAAGAACAAGTATTGGGTCGGTATGACATAATAAAATAATACAGAAATTTAAATCAGTCCAGCTTATAACTATGTATTCTAGAAAGGCGGTGTTTAAATACCAAATAAGCTTCAATTAACCTTACAAGTAACGGTTAATCACTGATTAGTTTTACACGATTGCCTATTTACAGGGTGTTACTAAATATCTCTATCGTATGATGAATAGGTGTGTTGCTCAGACTAGATAAAAACCATAATCAGTAACTGTCGATACACATTATACAAGATCAAGGCTAGAACTCTCATTAGAGGCAGCCAGATTAACTTCGGTCGTGCTATTTTTCGATTTTCAGTAGATATAAATTACATCAGTACCGTTTGTCAGATGTTGGTGTGTAAGCCGATAAAAAATACCTTATCGATCTGGACATCTGTCAACATAGTGATTTTGATCAAATTATCGGCTTACTAATAGACTAACACACGCGAGTGCGCTGTCCATATTATTATTATAATTAAATTATTTAGAAAGAAGATTCCTTCTTCTATGTGAAATTCTGTTGTTCAATTTTTTGAAGGGATGGTTTTAGTAGAAAACAAAATGACGTATGAAAAAATAAGCAAACCGATTTTGTTAAATTTCTAAATAAACACGTGCATTTATTAGATTACAAAGATGTAACTAGTAGATAAGTTTTAAGATTTTCACGGCCAAAAGCATTTTCGTTATTTGTTCCGGTAGATGTGTCATCTACCGGATATGCCCTGATGATGGACACTGCAACGATGTCCGAAACGTTGGCTAAAGAAGGAGGTAGCGCAACACGGCATAACACCCCAAAAACAAATAACGAAAATGTAATTAGTAGTTCTGTCAATAGTAGTGTTGATTACTCCGCCGTGACAGCTGAATCTCTGGCGAAGTAAAAAGGTACCTACTGCACGGCTACCATCTTGACAGGATTAAGCGGACACGTTACACACTAACAAATTTGCAGAGAGACGAAATGCAAAGTGGTCAAGTCAAAAAAGGACTTCGCTGCACTCAGTCAATTAACTCTGCAAAATGGTTGGACTTCATTGAAAAAATGGCGTGTACCTACCTTATATATTATATCACATATGTACTCTAATACTAATAATACATGACATATATACATATGGCAGCTATATGGAACGTCAGGTGAACTAATGACAATTAATGGTAACTATTTGTTTTATTTATTGTTATTAAGTTTAATCTGTAGAACTCCAGTAAGTTTATTATTATTCCTTTTAAATATTCCGTTGTAAAAACAGTTAATTTATAAATAAGTTCTGCTGTGTAATTATTATTATGCTTGAGAGATATTTCAAAAGTTTGATAATGCCTTTAGAAGGCGAAACAGCTGTCACGCGTGAAAATATTTTATTACAAAATAGAACTTGTTTGTAAATGAACGGTTTTTAAAATAATGATATTATTGAATATAAAATATATAATAAAACATATCTTTTCTACTGCTTCATATTTTATCTACACATTTCCATTCACCTTTGTTATTTTAAGTATTTAATTTTTAGCAATTTTCGTAACTATTTCATCGACGTTTCTTTGGCGTTACTTTTATTCAAATACGAGATTATGTGATTAATGATTGTATGAAAAACAATGAATTTTTAGTGAACCATCAATGAATATAAAAATAATAATAATTTTATATAAAACAACAACAAAGTATATCATAATATAAATTATTTTTTATCCTTAATACGCTTTCGCTACGACCGTAGCTTCTTCAGGGTAGTACATAGTAGGTATATTATACTGATTTATTATTATTAAAACTTATTGTTTTATTTTAAATGTTTTATTTTAAATTATATTGTCATATCACAAAGTAACTGCTCTTTATGCAGAAATAGTTATATTTTCATGATTTTAAAGTAGATTTTAAGATAAAGTGTAATTTTACCGCAATAGCTCTTCATGGGATACTTTATTTGAGGAAAAGGTTAAAAATCTTCACAAAATAATAGATTTTCTGATGTCGAGATAAACTCTCATTTGGAAATTATTGTTACTGTATTTTTTTTAAAGATATTAAGCACCATGACACCAAAATAAAGCAACACTGATTTTGATGTTAAATATAGTTCCAAGTTAGTATACTCTGGTATAATGTATTTTATTTAATCTTCCCGAACGACTGGAATGTTATCGACCCGGGATTTTCAGTCTTCCGACAATGTACAGAGCTAACCGATGAACAGCTTATCTCTCACTATTATAAAAATAATATTAAAATCATTTAATACTCGGCTAATCCATTATTGACGTTTCCTGCCTCGGTCATTTAACTCCAACTGTTGATGGCATTGGTAATAAATAATAAATTCATTTTCAGAAACAATTATTGAATCTGCATTAAAATTGATCGAACCGGTTTAATTTTAATTATTTAAAATGACATAAAACTAGTTCGTTAAATCAATATTTATGCAACACGATAATATTTATCGATATCAAACCTCTTTTCCGTTAGATATTCATTACGTTGTAAAAATTATTTATTTCCACCGTGCATCAAACATTAACGGCGTTACTATAAAACATTTCCCAACCATATTTAATTCAATGAACGAGAAATAAAGTGAAGCGACAGTTTTGTTGTAAATTCCTTAAGCCGCCACTACCCGAATTTCTACCGATTTTTTGCATATCTCCCTTAAACATTTGAAGTTTTTAAGCTCTTAAAAATATATGTTACTTTCGAAGATGATATCTAGACGCGTTCCACGCCGAAACGCAAATTATATAAAATTCCCAAAGAAAAAAAATCGCAAAGTATGCTCCGAAAATTATTAAAAACACGTTTGTTTCAGTTATTTTACAAGTTATAGTTGTAAACAAATTCACAGTGCTACTTTAAATGATACTCGAGATTTTTGCTCTATTTTAAACGAGTCATGTTTTATTAAACATTTTCACAACTTTCGCTTCGATTTTATCGTTTTAAATATTAGCCCGCTCCTCTAACATTTGTAATTACATATCACTCCATATTCTTCTTTTTGAGCGCGGTTGCGGCGCCTTAAATGAAAGGACTATGTTTTTTTTTCAAGTTTTGAATTTTTTTTTTTACGTTTTGGTGAAAAATGTTGGTGTTAGGTTTCGTTTAAGTTTTTTAAAATTTTATTCATGTTTGCAATTTTTAATTTTACATAAAGTACATTTCAAAATCAAACTTCTAAAATGAAATTGTATCTAATTTCTGAAATCGTATTTATTTTTTACGACGTCTTCAAAAATAAGAAGTATAGGTATAGGTCATTTAAAATACCTTCGAAAAAATTAATACAACAGATAACTAGCTCTGACTGGATAAACAATATACTCGTATACTCGTGGCAATTTGGGAGGCGGGAATGGGTACCGCCGCCCCGGGAACCTTTATTGGATAACCAACACCTCTGCCATAGGTCACCCCAAGTGGTTCGCTACGTTTGGTGATTTAGTAGGGGTGCCCGGATTCATGGGGTGAGGTTTGTCTAGGTCTTGGAGGCGGATGACCAGGACACACTGAACCCCAGATTCCTACACACCCCTTAAACCTTTTTTCCTTCCCAGAACTCTCCTCTCCTTCTTTCCTTAAAAAAAACCCTCCACACAGCATCCCCAAAGATGACATTGATAAAAAAATATATCCTTCCATGAACTATTTTTTGTTAGTTCCTATATTAGTGAGGTTTTCACATACACGATTGTTTATCAATATTATATAAAATATTCACGACGTTTTTTAGTAAGGCTGTTAAACTTTACAGTCCTAATTTAAATGATAGTTGATACGTACAACATTTGCAAATCTTATTGTTATAGTTAATCACCTTACAATCCTAGTATATACCCAGTAAACAGTTTTTGTGTAAAAACTCGTTTAATAAATCGTATTCATTTAAACAGAATTCACGAGATTGGAAGCATGGTTTTATTTACACGTTTTGAGATTTATATGAGATTTTCCTCTAATCGATAGAATAACGGTAAAATTAAAAAAAATATATATATAAACATACACATACTTTGAGTTGAAACTAAAAAATAAATGGATCAGCTGGGAAAGTGCAAGTTTATTTGCAAGTGTTATTAAATTTTGATTTACTTTATTGAACTGTTTACGAATACATACCACCTAGAAGTGGTTTGCACAATATTTTAGGCAAACTTGAATAAGCCAACAATTAATTATGCCTACAATATACGACATATTATTTCAGCACGATTCCAATTAGAGACCAAAGTCATCATTTTTCGCTTTACGCGATCGCTATTTTCATATCTATTTACATATCTACGATTTCAGTTGGCATCACAGCAAACAGCATGGTTCATGTGTTGTTTGCAGTGATGACAATTGAAATCGTCGAAATGAAAATAGAGATGAAAATAGCAATGGCGTAAAGCGAAAAATGTTGATTTTGGTCTCTCATTGGAATCGGGATGAAAAAAGATGTCGTGTATTGTAGGCTTTACTCAAGGAGGCACGTGAAAAATCACATACTGTGATTGTGTTATTCGTTGTAGTTTTAGTAATTTGTCTTATAGTACTGTTTAAGTTTGTATTTTATTTTATGTTACTATTTCGTGTTTTAATCATATTGTTTCACAATAGTTTAGTTTACCACCTTGTGTAAAATTAAGTCTATTCTGTCCATAATCTACATAAAAGCCCAGCCGAACAAAAGAACAATTAAATTGAGAATGTGAGTATTTCTCAATTTGGGAGGCGGGTATGGGTACCGCCGCCCCGGGAACCATTTAAAGTATAGCCAACACCTCTGCCATAGGTCAGCACAAGTGGTTCGCTGCGTTTGGTGAATTTGCAGGGCTGTCCGGGTTCATGGGGTGAGGTTTGTCCGGGTCTTGGTGTGCGGATGCGTCTGCCCACCTGCTGCTTGGTGGGCCGGATCAAGAGGATAGATTGAGGGAGGTCTTTTGACCTCCAACCAGACTGTCGACCCATTGCCACGCACTGCAGCTGGAAGGATGAATTCATACGTCCGTCACTCCTGGACACACTGATCCCCAGATTCCTACCCACCCCTCATACCCTTTTCCTTCCAAGAACCTCCTCTCCTTTCAAGAACCTCCTCTCCTTCCTTTCCCTAAAAATATCCTCCACACAACATCCCCAAAGATGACATAGGCCCTGAGGGATTTTTTTTCTCAGGGAACATTTCGATTTTTTATAAGCAAATAAACGTGGTTAAGGCTTTGTAACCTATTAATTTTGAATTTTTATTTATTTATTTCTATTCGCAAACATACACTTAACAGATTATTACATTGGTTTAAGTACATAAATAATAAGTTTCAGTACAATAAAAAATATGAAAAATGTTATTGATGCGTAACTGTACGTAAATTGGTTAAAAGTAGTGTTTTGTGAACACCTCACTAGGCGAACCTGTGCTGAGGTGTTCCCATTTTTAGGCTAAGAGCTCTTCTGTCGGCAAGAGTCGAAGCACAGTATCCTCCTTGATTTTGTCAAGAAGGGCACCGTGGGTCGATCCATGACGGCAGTATCCTATACATAAATTAAATATTAGTAAGGATCTATATACAGGTTATTTCAGGATATCTAGAATATGTATAAGATAAAGGAATTACTTGATATACAATTAGGTATAATTTTTCTACAGACCTCCCGCCACTAGTATTAAATAATATTGTGGTACTTTTTTGTGGTACTTTTTGTGTCCCGAAACAATTTTTATTTTTTTTTTAAGTTTGGGTTGGGTCATGTTTGGTTAGGTGTTATAATCTTTTGAGTAAAGAGAATGCCTTGTTGTTTGATCCAGTCTTTAATTAGTTTTTGTGATGGATTGTTGATGTATTTGAGGTTAATAGTTGCTTCAGTGTATTGGGCATGCAGTTATAAAGTTTGGTTGCATAATACTTAAAGTTTCTCTGCCCGTGTGAGGTATGAGTTATTGGAATATTTATGGTTTTTTTTTGTAGAGGCCCTGGTTTTAATCGCTATTTGTGGTTGCATTGGAATGTGGAGTTCATGTTGGAAGAAGTATATTAGTACAGATTTGGAATAGAGTTGTCTTATTGTCATGACGTCCAGTGTTTCGTAAATTACATTCGTGTTTGTAAGGAACGGTACTTGGAGGATGAGTTTAATTATTGCCTTTTGAATTTTTACTAAAGGGTCTAAAGCTACATTCGTTGCACTTCCCCAAGCCAGTATGCCGTATTAGATAATGGATTGACAAAGTGCAAAGAATATAGTCCTGAGGATTGTTCTTGGAAATATGTTTTTAATTGAATTTAAGAGATGCATGGCTCGTTTCAGTTTGCTTGTGATATAAGTTATGTGGTCAGTCCAGCGCAAGTTGGCATCTATTATAACTCCTAGGTATTTTGTGTGCTTAACCCTTTCAATACGCTCGCATTGACAGGTGGGAGAAGTTTGTCCGCAGTTGTGTAATATAAGGTCAGTATACGGTGAAGGTTGGCCTCTTTGTGTGATGCTGTGAGTAATATAATTGGTTTTTGTAGTGTTTAGGGTAAGAATGTTGTTGTTTAGCCAATTTTTAACTACCGATAAACTTTTTTCGGCCTTTGAATATACCTCATTCCATGTTTCTTAATTAAGTATCTACTTATAATTTTTTTTTGGACGCGAGGTCTTCCGTTCCCAGAACTACTAGTGATATTTTAAATTGTTTCAATATTACCATCAAATGGGTAATGATGTTTTTGATTTCATTTTGGTTAAAAACAAGATTGTTAAAATATGATTGTAATGAATTTTTGATTTGATACCGCGGTACGCAGGCATATGACTAAATAATTAGGTCCAATACATTTATTAAAATAATATGTAATTTTACCACGGTTCCGTGTTAACCATGGTCGAGATAATAAATTTCACAAATCGGTAATGCTAGTCGGAGCATCTCGCATTTTGAACGGCGTCTTCTTTGAACATTTGAGAATCCCACGCCAAATTTAAATAACCATATCTGAACATAAATACTAATGATACTCTCTCCGATATTGATATGCTAATGAATGGTATCACGCTGGAGAATTTAATCTCAAGGCATTTTAAATTGGATTTCCAAAGCTATAGTTAAATTTTAATCCATATAGTAAATCAGAGTGGTCCGCAATGCTTAAAATCGTTTATTATACCTTATGCCCCTTGTGGTATCAGTAGGAAATTTCAGGAGACGAAACCAGAAATATGTCATTTTTAAATCAAATTTTAGCCGTATTGACTGTTTTCCACAAAAAATATAAATTGATTTCGAAAGACTGCTCTTTTTTCTAGTAAATCTATGTTTAAAATTTTAATAAAATATGTTTATTATTAGTACAATAAGGTTTTACCGTATATCGTTGGCAGATTTGTTAAATTTTCAAACAAAATTTCGTATTATACAACACACATTTCAAATCATACAATCATGCAGTAAAATAAATCAATAAATTATCTAGGAAAGCTATGTTTCAGAATTTTAATTTTAGTTTAAATAAAATCATTTAAAAAATGATCCGCACACGTGTTTTGTGACGAAAATACTTCAGTTTATCTATTTATTTACGGTCTTACAAACTAATATATTAAAAAAAAAATTGCATTCATATGTTGCTTAGACAATATTGAAAAATAATAAATATTTATGATCAAGAAATAATTACGAAAAGTACATAATATTAATAGTTTTATCATCACCTTTCATCATTTTTGAATGTAGGTATAAATTAAAGCAAATTTTGAATAAAAGAAAATCGATATTGAGTTATTATTTAAAAAAAGCTGGTACGGAGAATAATTAATCTTTCTCGTTGGAACCGCCCTGTACGATTGTAAGAACATCTTTCGACGAAATATGAATTCTGGGCCGCTGGCTGGTTAATGTCCCTTAACATTATTCTAGAATATATCTCATCGAATGAATTAACTCACCTGTAAAAAAAATCTGAAAAATCGAATTTAGTTTGAAAGTTTTATTGTACCTGGAGCTTTATAATACCCGCGTCTCTATCTTAGGCCTTGTGCGCACTGGCGGCTAGCCGCGTAGGCGGTCAACCGCGCGGCTAGCCGCATTTTTATTTTAGTATGAAATTTTTCGGCGGTTGGGTGCGTACGGATATGAGCGGTTGCATACTAAAATAAAAATGCGGCAGGCCGCGCGGTTGACCGCCTACGCGGCTAGCCGCTAGTGCGCACAAGGCCTGTTAGACTTCATCCTAGTACTTAAACGGATTCATAACTTATTTTTTCTTTTTGTAATCAAGTCTTTCCTTGAACATTATCTTGTGATGTGAAAATGTATTATTTTTATTTAAGATAATAGTTTAATTTCATATTACCTATCCTACCTAAGTTAATCTATGTTTTTATTTTTCCTTTTTATGTATTTTTTTCTTCATTTTATTTTATGTTTTCTTTAATCATTTATGTTTTTCTATACACTCTGATTTTTTGCGGAAACTTCGCTGATTGACGCAACCATGTAATATGTAATTATTTTAATACAAAATGTATAACTGTTTGTTTCCTTAATAAACTAAAATAAAAATAAAATAATTAAAGCACATGCAAAGTGTTTCGTTTAGATTTTAATAAAAAATATAGGTTCTGTAAAAGATATATGCAAGTTCTGTTATTATGTCATTATTGGCCAGTTGCTTCATATACCTAAAATAATAACAGAATTGAATAGAACTTTCCCAAAACTTGAAAATGCTCTTTGAAATTTGATGAATTGTTCAAATTGTGTGAAACAACTGGCCCTTAATGATTATTTCACAATTCAGAGTTCGAAGCCAAAGCGTGTTGAAGTCGGTTAAATAGAATGCATTTTGGCATGCCGAATATAGTGTTATTTCATTGTTATTTAAAGAGTACATCTGAATGTGATAACCCTCAGGACTTAACTCAAATTTGTAAAATAATGATTCCACAAAATAAGTTTGCTGTGTTTGAAGAAGCGATATTTTTTCATTTGTGATATCATGCACCCGATCGAACTGGAACCGATGTAAGCTTCTTAATTATTTTAAAAGCACCGAGTTTCGCCAATCATATCCACCAAATTGTAAACAAAGGTATGAAAACACTAGGCTTCGTATTAAGAACAACCAAAAACTTCAATTCCATACAAGTCATTAAATTATTATATGTATCTCTAGTTAGAAGCCTAATGGAATATAACTCGGTAGTTTGGTCTCCATCTTACAAAATTCACATTAATAACATTGAGCTAATACAAAAAAAATTTCTGCGTTTTATAAATTTTAAATTAAATATCCCACTAGAAGACTTGAAATATAATTTATTATTAAATGTTTTACAAATACACACACTAGAAGACAGACGTAAAATAAACGACTTAACATTTTTATTCAAAATACTTAACTCTATATTTGACTGTTGCGAACTACTGCAACTCATAAACTTACGAATACCGACAGTAACTACACGACAAAATACACTATTCTACTGTAGCATTCATAAGCGGAACTATATTCCCCACTCTCCGATACAACGATTTCACACTATGGGAAATCAGTACATAGGTGATATTGACATATTTAACATAAACTTGGCGAAATTTGTTGATCTTGTAAAAAACTTATTCCAAAACTATTCCTAAACCTATCTGTTTTTCTGAAAACCTATGAAATCGCTGTATTTTTGTATTTTTATGACTTGTGTGCTTTTTTATCAAATTTTATTTTTATTATTTCTGTATATGTTAAATAATCTGTCATGAATTATTTGTACTACCAAAATGTAAAAGCCCATTGGGCGTTAAATAAATAAATAATAATAATACTGGAATACACTTGTTGGATACACCGATGGACAGAAACATTTAATTCTAAGCATTTTTCTTGCATCCAAGTCTTACTGCGTTACCTTTACTTTACATACCCACTTCGCTTTAGGCGAGTAAATGCAGCGAATAGCAACTCACACAGTATTTATGTGCATTATTTGTACGGTAGACTGCAGGAAACAAAATTTGCGCATTAAAAATCCGTACTATTATAATGCTACCATGTTTTTACAATCTTCTATATCATTCGATTTGTAATGGCTTAAATGTTTCACTGCAGAAATACAAATTGTATTATTATTGTTATTTTAATGATGTATATTATGACTAATATTAGTTCACAGGGTGTTCATTATGACTAATATTAGTTCACAGGGTGTTCATTACGACTAATATTAGTTCACAGGGTGTTCATTATGACTAATATTAGTTCACAGGGTGTTCATTGTGTTATTTTTTTATACATTTAGGCACAATCAGGTTTTAAAAATAATCCATCAAAGTTTGGTAATTAAACATAACTTGATTGACTGCCGTAATATAGTACCATATTATGAATATGAACCAAATTCATTTTTAGAAAATGAATTTTATAAAATATATTATGATAAAACTATACTAACAGACAGAACAATTAGTCATAATAGACCTGATATAGTTTTACATGACAAAATTAAAAAAATAACTTATATCATTGATGTAGCTATTCCAAATTCCTGTAATATTCCAAAAACTGTTTCTGAAAAAAATTAGAAAATACACAGATTTAGGAAATGAGATTAAAAGAATTTGGCATTCTCGGACTATAAAAATATTACCATTTGTTATTTCGGCTACTGGCATTATACCCAGGTCTCTGATTCATAATTTAGGCGTATTAGATTTGTCAAAGAATTTATATATAAAAATGCAAAAATCGGTAATTTTTAATACATGTAGGATTACAAAAGATTTTTTAAATATTTATATTGAGGGATCAGTAGGATTTATAGGTTCAATTAGGAATTCCACAGAGCCGAACCCTCTGATATGAAAATATCTGGAGTCGGTGAATTATTTTCCCATCTGGTCTCTGGTAGGTTGACATGTTGTTCTTGTATTGTTTTGTAATTATAATACTTATATAGTGCAATTGCATAACGTGGATTGACCAGATGATCATTTGGGAAGTGTGTGAAAGGGTTTAGTTTTTCCTGTGGGGAAAATTAAACCCGGACAATTAAATCTGGTATTTAAATGGAAACTTGTGTTGAGCAAGGAAGTATTTGCTAGAAAGGTAACATTTATTTAAATGAATAAAGTATCAAACTTTGTTCACACCACTATTTATTAAAAATAATAAAGATTTTTTTAAAAACCAATGGTTTCCTCATCAAGATTAGACAACTAAGTATCTATAGACAAAAATATTACGATAGGCTGTAAATTTTGGTTATTATTATAAAAATGTACTGTTAAATAAAATAATTTGTGTAATTAAAAAAGAAAGTTTCACAATTTAAACCAACAGAATTGGTTTTGAAATTTGATGATATTTTTTATTATTAAATAGTTGTGTAAACAAAGTTTATTTTATTTAATTGAAATACGATGTAATTAATTAAAGTCGATAAATACGATTGCGCTATTATTGACGAAGTAAAATATTTTTTTTAAGTAGAAGGAAATAATTGCCATTAAAACGTAAATGATTTTACAAGAAGTCTCAATAAAGCTGTGTATTACTGTGACTACATAAAAAATGTTGCTTATGTGCGTTTGAGATGTTAAAAGCACTCTGTGTGTAATATTAAATAACAATAATACCGGAAAACTTCAGGATAATAATAACTACGAATAAAAAAGATCAATTATGTTCCCACGGAAGAATTAAAAATTAATTCCTATTAAATGCACGTTCAGGCATATATTTTATGAAGTAATCTTGATTTGGAGATTAGTTATGCAGTCTTAACTTTATATCACCAGTTCATTGACTTTAAGTCGAAGAACAGTTAAATATTTATACTTCAATGATTTCGTTATACTAGTTTTTTTTTTTTTTTTAATAATCTCCACTCAGGAGATCCTGTAGAAAATAATTCCTCTCACGGCCTATGTCATCTTTGGGGATGCTTTGGAGAATCTTTTTAGGAAAGGAAGGAGTGGGAAGGAAAAGGTTATGAAGGGTGGGTAGGAATCTTGGGGTCGGTGAGTTCAGGAGGAAGGGACGTATGAATCCATCCCTCCCATTGCGGTGCAAGGCGATATTCCGAGACGAAGAAGTCAAAGGGATTCCCTCAATCATTCTGTGTCGATCCAGCCTGCAATGCAGCTGGTGGGCAGACGCATCCGCTACCGAGACCCAGAAAACTCTCACCCCATGAACACGGGAATCCCTGCTAAGTCACCGAACGTAGTGAACCACTTGGGGTGACTTATGGCAGAGGTGCTGGTTATCCGATAAATGGTCCCGGGGCGGCGGTACCCATACCCGCATCCTAAATTGAAAAACTAATTCCCGGCGTGCAGAAATTGTTTCTCCTACTATTCGTCCCCGTTCCCCTTCCGCCTCCCCTTCCCCCGGGTCCCGCTTTCCCCCATAAGTGTTCCCCTCCCCCACGTTCCGCGTTCCCCTTCCACCTGCCCCGCTTTTACCCCTCCTTCCAAAAAATAATTTCATAACGGCAGAGCTCACTATTATATACATCACAAATTTTCATCGCAATCGGAGGAATTGTTTAGGAACGCATAAGGGACAAAAAAGGAATCCTTCATTCATAAAGAAACATTCATTTTCATTTATTATAACAACATCAGTAAAATTTGGTACCCAACATTGGTTTGGGTGAGTATCGTAGGTGAGTACCTCAAATGAGTTCATTAATTTAAAGAGTTTATTCGAAAATTGAATTTTGATTAAAAACAATCGATGGTTTACAAAATGTCAATCTCAAAGTGTGACATAGTTTCGTAAGAGTTTTTGTAATGATTAAAAAAACTTTTCAGATGTTTTGCCATGTGGTTGTAATAATCCAGAAACCTTCGCGAGGGTGGAAAGAAGATATTTTGAAAGTTTCAAAAATTTCTTACGCTTAATATAGCAATACATATAGGACAAACAAACAAGAATGCAAGCAAACATACATTTATTTATATAGATATGTACTTGTTATATCTATACCATACTATAGCTGAAGCACCCAAGCGTTGCCCGGGCTTTATTAAGCTTTAAGGGGTGGAAAAAGGGAGAAGATGATTTTTAGAAATCTTATGTAGGCAATGCTTTCCTCTGGTTTTGAAGGTCAGGTGTGCAAATTTGCATAGATGTGGGAAAAAAATATTGTCTACAATGGCTGACCCCTTAGCACGGTCGATCGATACGAGTTGAATTGATAACTTTCGGTAACTTCTCATCGTCCCCTAGCATGGCTGCAGATCCGGTTTTCTGGCCTTTCTCTGGTTTTGATTTAAAGACTGTTGGAGAGTTTGCATAGAATGTGTGATAAGTGCGTACCAAATTGCAATTATTTCAAGAGGCTGAACAATTTATTATTTCAATAGATGTAAGAAAAAAATATTGTCTACAATGCCTGGACCCCTAGCACGGCTGATAGATAAGGATTGAATTGATAACTTTCGATAACTTCTCAAAGTTCTCTAGCATGACTGCAGCTCGCCAACGAATAAATAAAATGTGGTTCACAATGACTAAGTGTTCTAGATATATTCGACGTCAACTGTTGTTTGTAGCGATCTGAAGTTGTCCCAAGAAACGATGAGAAGTTATCGATACAATACTTATCGATCGACCGTACTAGGGGTCCTGAAATATATATTTTATCGAAATGTTCTGTTTCCAAAAAACGAAAAGCGCTTTAGCAATATAGTAAATAGTGTACATAAGGTTCCTCTACCCATTTAGACTTGCGCAGAGGCATACGTCTTTTATTGCACCAAAACATTTAATCAACTCTAAGACTATTGAAATTAAATGTAAAAACGTATCGACACACAAATAAAAACTCGTATCACAACCAATGAAACAAGTATTTACCTGCTTTAACTTGTAACTTACCAATTCTTTTATCTTTTAAAGAAGCTTGAGCCGTAATACATATCTATGAATAAATTGTTATTAAAAATAATCGTGATGCTTGTGAATCAAAAAAAAAATGAAAATTCATGGATTAAGAAAACAGCGTGTGAACGTTTTCGTTCGGCTGTTTTTATATTATTATGGCAAAAATGAAATAAAATCAATTAATCTTATAAATTAATTAAATTGGATTAATGAATCTGACCGCACCGATTCATTTGTAATACCTACCAAGTATTAACAATACATTGGAAGGTACATTGTATACTCAAATATTTCAATCTAACCTCACGGTATAAGAACACAATTATTTAAAGGTCATGATTAAATTTAAAAATGTATATTTGAATTAAATGAAGACAAAATCAGGGAAACCCAATCGGAAATCTGAAAAGAGAAAGATCACAAAAGGATACTGTCACATATAACGTCGAACCCAGGACCGAAGCCTTGCCCGGGCGGAGCTCTACAAAGTGAGTTAGTGGCTTCGTATTAAGAACAACTAAAAACTTTAGTTCCATAGAAGCCATTAAACTATTATATGTAACTCTAGTTAGAAGCCAAATTGAATATAACTCGGTAGTTTGGTCTCCATCTTACAAAATTCACGTTAATAATATTGAGCGAATACAAAAAAAATTTCTGCGTTTTATAAATTTTAAATTAAGTATCCCACTAGAAGACTTAAAATATGATCTATTACATATACTAGAAGACCGACGTAAAATAAACGACTTAACATTTTTATTAAAAATACTTAACTCTTAATTCGACTGTTGCGAACTCCTACAACTCATAAACTTACGAATACCGACAGTAACCACGCGACAAAATACACTATTCTACTGCAGCATTCACAAGCGGAACTACATTGCCCACTCTCCTATACAACGATTTCACACTATGGGTATCAGTACTTAGGTGATGTCGACATATTTAACATCAACTTGGCGAATTTTATGGATCTTGTAAAAAACTTATTCCTAAACTATTCCTAAACATATCTGTATTTTTGTAAACTTATCAATTCGCTGTACCTATATTTTTTGTATTTTTTGTGACTAGTGCGCATTTTTTATATAATTTTATTTTTATTATTTATTTATCTGTTAAAAATCATCTGTCATGAATTAATTGTATTACCAAACATGTAAAAGCCCTCTGGGCGTTGAATAAATAAATAAATAATGTGTACCTATCCGATTCGGTCATATTTAACACTTCGACGAAGAACTACCAAACATTATCTTCATTTTCTAAACGCATATTTTTATTGGCATCATGATTACAAGATTCAATCCCGAACTAAATGATATCTAAATAGTGAAAAGGATAAATTTTATCAATTGTTATTTTCATAAAGCGACATCTATCGACTTTTCTACAAGTCTGGGATGAATATTTATTTTTATTTTTAACTTAATGAGTAAACCTCAAATTGTAATAGTTTTAAATAAATGAAGATAATATTAGCGAAATTAAATTGAAAATCTGAAAACAGAAAAATCAGAAACGATACCGTCACATCTAGGAATCGAACCCAGAACCTACGCCAGGCCGGGGCGGAGCTCTACCAACTGAGCTAATGTGTCCCGATCCGATTTGGTCGAATTTAACTGAATCATACTTCGACTAAGAACTACCAATATTATCTTCATTTTTTAATGCATTCCATATTCGTGCCACTTCATACAATTAAAACATTACATTGTGAGGTTTCACTTATGAAGTTAAAAATAAATATATATTTAAATTTGTAGCTCGACAATATGCAAAAAAACTTGTTATTTATAACTCTGATGTCACGAAAAGCAAAAAACGCTAATTGCACATCAAGTTGACGTTCATGCAGAATATTCATTTGCCGGAAAAGTAAAGAGCCTTCTTTGAAATGATTCTGCAAATCTGCCCGCAAACCCAAGTCCACGAAGAGCTGTTGTGTTTGCAAAACTGTGAATCTTGTCTTTAGAACCCGAAATCAACCCCCCTCCCCCTCCACCCATCCCTCCCCGCACCACTCTCCCCTCCACCTTCCCTCTCCCCACTCCACTCCTCCCATCAACCCCCCTCCCCCCAGCCCTCCGCGCACCCCTCCCCCCTCCACCTTCCCTCCCCCCACTCCACTCCCCCTATCAACCCCCTCCCCCGCTCCCCTTACCCCCACCCCTCCCTGCACCCCTCCCTCCTCCACCTCCCCCCAGCCCTCCGCACACCCCTCCACCTTCCCACTCCCCACTCCACTCCCCCTATCTACCCCTCTCCCCCGCTCCCCTTCTCCCCACCCCTCCACCTTCCCTCTCCCCACTCCACCCCCCATCAACCCCCCTCCCCCTCCATCCACCTATTATATCAACTGATATTTTAAGGATCGCACCATTTTCCTGAGATCTGGAATATATAATAATTATAACTATTTAATAGGGTACACTTCATATATGATCGAATCGATAATCAAGAAGCTAGTATATCGATAAAACTTGAAGAAGAAGTAGTGTAGGACCATTGGTAGGGGGAAAAATCTGTGGGCTTAACCGCTATTGGTTATTTTCGGATGGATATTAATAACAGCACTTTAGTAATCGTGAAAAATTAAGGGATATTCTGAATTCTTGACAAATCAGTTAGAATTTTGAAAATGATCCAATTAAAATAATTTTCTTTTAAAATATTATACTATAGGAACATTTTCATATGTATACTTTATTGCTTGTCTGAACTATTCACACATCAGTCACAATTTTGAAAATGACCCTTAAATCCAACGCAAATTTGAGTTCATTGAACCAGGTTAAGCAGGATGCACAAACAATCGAAATTAGTATTTTGATAAGGTATCTACAATGTTTCCCATTTTCAAAAGTGTGACGGAATTAACGAAATTGATTTTTGGGGTATTAGTCCGTGTGGCGCTTCCCCTTTGTTTAGCCAAAGATTCAAATGGATATGCTTAAAACATATCCTTAAAAGGTATTATTGAAAAAAAAACATGGTGCACGATAAGGAAAATCTCTCAATCTGTTTTTATAACTTTATTTTGTTAGCGCCTTATAGCAATGGACAGATATTCGTATACATTCACAAAACTGTCAGCAAGTTTGGTGGGCAACAAACAAAGTCCCCGGTGTTTGAGGAGTTGTACCGCGCGGTCCACTGAGTCATAAGCCGTGATAATGGTTTTCTTTGTCACTTGTCCTCATTTTTTAGTTCAAGTTCCGCCCATTGAATTTGAGTAAGTATTCTCTAATACGGCGCGATGTCGTCCATTTAACATTTCGACGGCTAATGTCATTTTGATTGCGTAACCGATTTTTAAACTGAAACTCTTCCGTATTGCTTTCCATGATGTATGAACTTGTAGTAGTTCTTTCTGAAAAGTTTGATATCATAGGTTGCACAAGTTGTCTTAGATATACCTAGGATTGTAAGTAATGTGTACCTGAAAAGTACAATCAAAACTTAAATATTAAAACACCAAGCCGAATTCATCGGACAGTGGCAAATTATATGTTTTATTATTTTCATCTTAATTCATACACATGTTAAAATGTATACAACACTATTTTTAAATGTAACTTATTATTAAAGATAATATTAACAATAAGTATAATAGTATATAATAATAGTAATATAATAGTAATATAATATAAGCTTTCCCTGACGAAGGAACGTTTGTTCCGAAACCGGTCGGATTTGCACATTATATAAGTGGTTTATACAAAGTTGTATTGTTTCATTTTTCTATAATGGATAACCACAAAGTAATAGCTACATTCAAAAATATGTAATATTAACAGCTCTCAAATGAAAAATATGAAATAGAAAAATCAGAAAAAGATTTGGACGCATCTAGGAATTGAACTGAGACTTTCCGTGTCTTTGCTCTATCCACTGAGCTAATCCGACCCCATCCCCTTATGTTATAATTAACTGTCTTCGACTAAGAACTACAAACATTATCATCATTTTCTTACCGCAAAATTTTTAGCCGCTATCTTTATAACTACTTTTAGCCGGTTTTATTATTATTCGAAACAATAACAAAGAATTACTACAAATTCCCATAACTCATACTACTTTTGGTCAACGTAGCTTCAGATACCTTGCAACAAGACTTTACAACATTCTTCCAATTAGTATATAAAAATGTGATTCACAAAAAAATTAAAAAAAAAAACATAAAAGTTACGATAAAAACTAATGATAGGGCATTTACCGGTGCACTCACCCAAATTCGAAATTAGTAATGAACCAATGCTGTCACTATTGTACCTATGTTATTGTTATTATTAATGCAACCAATCTATTGTGCGATCATTTTCTAATATAGGTGTAGGTATTTTCTCAGAATTATAAATTGACGTAAAATTACTGCCTCAACACAGGCTAGCCTAGTGAGGCAGGTTACGAGAAACCTACGTTTATAGTTATAAATCTCTATTCTTTAAGTACCTACTGTTATATGTATATTGTTTACCATTATTAACTTTTGTACTTATGCAACTTTTAAACTATTGTCTACTTTTTTTGTAGTTATAAATCTTTAAATTTTTGTTCAATAAAGATATATATATATATATATATATATATATATATATATATATATATATATATATATATATATATATATATATATATATATATATATATATATATCTTTATTATTTTGAGATATTTTTATTTGTTTTTTATTTTTTTTTTTAAATATGAACACCTCACAAGAGCTGCTCCCGTCTGGAGCCAGTGAGACAATGGCATCCCCAATTGGGGTATGTTGTGAGGCTGAAGATAGTGAGGAGGGGAAGGATATGGGGAAGAGGAAGGTGGGGAAATACATGGCTATTCAGATCTGGTTACCAAACACGGCCAAATTTCAAGCAACGTTTCAATTCTGAAGGGTGGTCTTACACCAGGGCGATACTGAGAGCATCTTCAACCGTGGAACGTGCCGCAAATATACCATATATTACTTTAAATGAATTAATTGTGAAATAAAACAAATTAATCAAATAAAATTTATTTGCCATGCCGAGATTCGATCCCGCGACCTTCGGATTGCGAGTCAAAAGCCGTACCGCTAGACTACGCCGGCCGTTAATGATCATACGTATAAATAATATTTATGAAACTCAAATTTGTTTTCATACTTCGGTAATTTTTCTTAATTTTATTAATGTTTCTGTATACTTAACCTTCCTTAGTTGATACTTTCACATTTGTTTTCACTTTGAAGTTTCTTATATTTTCATTAATGAACATTGCTTTTGTAAGCACAAGCACCAACTTACATTAGGAAAAAATATAAAATTGCATAAAATTGTGCTTTGAATAATGAAAATACTACCGAATTAAAATATTGTATACACTTCCGATAGCGACGTCCTTGCGAAACGTCACCGAAAAACAGTAATTTGTCTTGCTTACACCTGCTTATTGTTTATAGCGAAAAAGGGACAACGAGCATATTGATCTACTTGAATTTTTGAGAAATTTTTATTACTCCGTTTACATAACATGGGCACGTGCCAAGCATATTGGAAAAAAAATCCCAAATTATGTAACCATCAAAGCAATCAATTAAGAAGATAACAAACTTATGATTTGAATGATTTTAAAGCAATTTTTTATGAATAATTAAATAACTAGTTTTAAATATGCTATTCGCAAGCAAAGCATCTATTTCAGTTGCAACCCCTAATCGCGTTGGAAAATGTTCCTAGGAAAACAACATTTCAACAAGAAGATCTTTGAAATACTGTCATTTGTTTGTTTCAAGCACGAGGTACCTTGTGATGTTTTACGCTTCCAAGAGTCAACCATGTTCAGAACAAAACACACCTAATAAGGCGAAACAACTATTGAACACAGCTCAAACTGACTTATGTTTTAGTGTGTGTACCTTGTACTTACGTATAAACAGTTTAATGACTTAAGCCTGACACTTTCAGACACTTTCAGAAGAAATCATAATATCATAACTGCATACATATATATATATATATATATATATATATATATATATATATATATATATATATATATATACACACATTATGAACCCATATTTATTTATAAATATCAAATTTTTGTATTTGATTATTTATCAATAATGTTTATATGAAATATTCATTTGAATATTAAAAGCGTTTAACCAACCAGCGGACGAAAATCCACATTTCGTCGAAAGTTGTTCTTACGATCGTGCAGGGCGGTTACAATGAGAAAGATTAATTATTCTCCGTACCAGCTTTTTAAAATTATAATTCAGTATCGATTTTATTTCAATTCAAATTAGCTTTAATTTATACCTTCATCCAAAAATGCTGAAAGGCGTGATGATAAAACTATTAAAATTATGTACTTTTTGTAGTTATTTTTTGATTATAAGTATTTATCATTTTTCAATAATGTCTAAATTTAATAATAATGTTAAAAAAATCTGAAATATATTAGTTTGTAAGTGCGTAAATAAATACACAAATGGACCAATTTTCGTCAAGAAACACATGTAGGAACATATTTTTAATGATTTTATTGAAACTAAAATTAAAATTCTAAAACATGCGTTTTCTAGATAATATATTGATTTATTTTACTACATGATTATATTATTTGAAATGGGTGTGATATAATACAAAATCTTTTTTGAAAATTTAACAAATCTGCCATTGACCTATGGAATAACCTTATTATACTAAAAATTAAAAAATTTACTCAAAATTTATTACATGCGAATGCTAGATAAATGAACAATCTTGGAAAAGAGTCAATACGTCTAAAATCTGATTTGAAAATGACATATTTCTGGTTTTCTCTGGTAATGCCCTCTTAATATTAATAATAGTACCAACAGGTACATCTAGTAGTTCCATGAACCCTAGACCTCCCGTCCAAAAAGGTATGTTTTAACTTTCTCATCTCAAAGCAAAAGATTCGTAAGTACCAAGGTACTTAAAAACATACGTTCTTATTTATAAACTACACAGGAAGCATTTTTTTTGGATTTCAAATCAGGATATATACAATTTGACCAAAGAAAAGTCATAATCTCAATGACAATTTTTTTTCAAAACTTTCTTTTGGCAGGTAGATGACATAATATTGAAAAGCTCAGTCAAAGTTAATTCATTTAGTCAAAATAAGGCTTGCTCTAATAATAAAGTGGATGCAGCTGATTTTCGAAAGCGGAAACGGAACATACAAACAAATTTACGAACAGAAGAAATGCCAAATGATCGAGTTAAAACAGGACTTAGCTACGCTCAGTTAATTAATTATTTTTTTTTAATTTTTTTTATTTTTCATTCATTGCATATTATGGTTACATCATTTGTGGATTTTTCGATCACCACCCCAGGCTGATGCCCGTGTTGTATCTAAATGTATATGTCACAACAATAATATCTCCTTTTAATATTTTGTCAACAGATTGGCTGAGCGTATCAAAGAAATCAGGAAAGGCCTGAGATTTGTCGGTTGTCCAACTTTAATATGATGACGGTACGTGATTGAAGATGGAAGATGATGACATTGAAACGTAGGTTTTTCTTTTATTTAGGCCACCATTTACATATAAAAATATTCCCGCATCTTGCCACTACAGCGCAGGCTCCTCCGATTCCAAATATATGAAAAAAATTGTATCTACATCCCCATGAAGAGCCTCAAACGTTTCACGTATTTTTCATGCAACCATTTTATTAGCTGCTAGCGTTAACGATTGAAGTTTTTTGAAATCAGATGTAGGTAGGCGGTATTTTTCCTCTTATTTTTAACGTCAAGCATGCAAAAATTCATCAAGAAGTACCAAAATTCTGCTTTAATGTGTGGAAAAATGGGGTTGGGTGGTTTATCATAATCTCATGTAAACAGTGACTTTTCTCATTTTGAAGGTCAAGTGTGCAAAATTTCATCAATTTTTATAAAAACGCAAACCCACATTGGGACGCTGGTCTTTTTGTATAATAGCTAACAAACCACTGACTCATCAAAAAACTGCAAGATGCAACATGAAAATGTCGGTTTATTCCCCCAGTTACCAAAAACTGCTTTGAGAGGTATATTTCAATGAAAAGATATGACCGTTAAGATTTAATTAAGAAATGTTTAATAAAATTGGGATAGTTAAAAATTTTACTTTTACTGGAATATCTTTAAATTAAATTGCCTACTTAAAAAAAATCCTACAATTATGTTTGGTGTGGGTTATTAGTTGAATTAGGGCACAAGGAAAGTCAGGTCGCATTCCAGGTGAGAGAAAATGACTTAGTAACTGAACCGTTTGACTGTTGGACTGTGTTGTGGGTGTTTATTTCCAGTGGGTCGAAAGTCGACAGTCGGCAGAGATATGTTTGTGCAGTGGAACTGTTACGAGTGAGCTCATCGCTGTTTATTTAAGGAATTTCATCACAGAGACCTGTGAGCGAATTCACGTATGTAAAACACACACCGACCACACGGCATAGGTACGCGTATACACGGGCACCTCCACAAGGACACGAGGAAACACCACAAAACACTTCATCGTTTTCGCAGTGCTTTGTGTTTAAAACAATGAGCAATTAGGAAACGTAACAGTTGGTTTTAAGTGATTTTTACACACTGGTGCACTTGTCATAACGTTTTTGTTTATTTCACAATCAGTCCCAGAAAATTATAAATAGGTTCTCTAATCTTTCGCGTTCACAATTCAACGCGGGCAACAATAAGTATAATACAAAAACAACTTTATATTGAAAAGCAAAGCTGCTAAATAGAATCAAAATGAAGGAATGTTATTTTAAAACGAATATTATGCTAAAAAACCGTAAAGATGATCACATAAGCAAAAACTTTAAAATACCGTCAACAATGATGACCTCAGAAAACAAAAATGTTACAGTTGATGGATAAATGAACAACTGAAGGAATGTAAAGTATTCATAATTGTTTATTTATACTTTTGAATGTAGCTATTACTTTGTGGTTACCCATTATAGAAAAATGAAACAATTCAACTTTGTATAAACCACTTATATAATACGTTTATTTATACGTTTAGGTATACTGTTTCACTTCAATTGTACAAGTAAATAATAATAACGAAATATTTGTATAGAGCAGTTTTGTGACATTTCACTCCTAGTAAAGCTAATCATCTCGACACGGGACTATCCTAGTAGTAACTTTTTATTTTTATTTATTTTGTTACATATTTTAGAGAATTGTTTTGGTACTCATGAGAGGAGAATTGAGAATCAATACATGCAATATGCTCCACACCATTCTTAGGTGATATACTCTGATTACTACTTTACGGAATAAATCAATAAGCACCTATAATAATGGTAATCAACAACATTATATGGCTATAATCCATACCTGGGATGCGCCAATTACTTTTTAAATAAACGTATGAACTTACCGACTAACTGATGATATTTCATCACATTGGTTTTTTAACTGAACATGCTCTTCCACGAAATTGTATGAATAAATGATTCTTATTAGACTCAAATGAATGTACCTACCTACCAAGGTGCCCATAGGATTAGACCACTCGAGCATCGCAATGATGCCGTTACTTTGAAGATAAGAGATTTTTTTATCATCACAAGTTGTACGAAAATACTTACATATGGTTAGATTAAAAACTCCCAGCCTTGCCCAATTTTAACACAATACTCATTGCGTCACGTAACGTGCAAGAATTGTGTCCTTGATTTCTTCCGCATTTTGTGAACTAATGTATTCGAGTATTCAATATTGTAACACCACTAACTAAAAAAATGTTATTTTTTTTTATTAACTGCTTAACTGTTAACAACGCTTCAAGATTCTAGCCCATGTATAAAGTATTATTACCCATGTTATCCATAATATCTTATTTCATAATTACCATAATCACGCGCTATTTGACAGCCTGTGGGATATTTTATTTATATATTACTTTAAAAAAGAGTTACAAACTATTTATTATTGTTATATGGACCTTACTTATCTTACAACAATATTGTAGGTAATATATGGACCTTCCAAGTCCATATATTACCTACAATATTATTGTTTTACATTATTATATGGTGATTTGAACCTCTAATGTAAAAACAAACAAAGAGTAGATCTTAGTATTTTGCTTATGTTAGACGAGCTGGATTTGTGCTTTGTATTTATTTTTTTTTTGTAAAATCTCTTCCTGCTGACTTGATTCAGATATTTTATTAGTTTTTTCAAAGCGAAATTGTTCATTTTGTGTTTTAATTACAACCGGAATAATATTGTACCTTACTTCTTTTCAGTCTTCGGCCATCTTCCTCAAGTTCTTTAAGACCAATTTTGTGGCTAACAGGTCTTTACACCACTCATTCACCTAAATTTAGGTCCATCATTCTACAAAGCACTCATTGACCATGCTTCTTTGTTGATCGGTATTTTGTATTCTTATCATACCATGTGCAGGGCAGTTATCATAGTTTTATGGTACAACTAGCTTTATTTTTTCTGTAAGACAATTTTTTTGTCTTATCCAAAAATGTTTTAGGGTTTTTTATTTGAAATGTCTTACTAGAGCAGATGTTTGCCAGTGTGATACTTCCGTTAATTTCCTCAATCAACACAATCTGCACAGTAACGAGAGTTCCAATCTCGTTTAGAACTTTTTTGATAGAGTGCTAGCGATAATGGCTTTAGAATTAACAAGCTGCATCCGTAGGATTTAAATCGGAGTTTCCTATATCAAAGCTTCATCTGATTGCAATACCGCCATCAATCAGCATTATAACACTAACAATACAGCCTTAAATAAATTATATTAAAACCCATGTACCTGCCTACATACAAGCAGAGGAGTAGATACACATTATGGCGTTGAGGTCCCATATACCATATGCCTTGAGTTACTGTTGTTAGAAATCAAAATCCCGTTTGATAGATCTTTTTATTTCAG
This sequence comes from Limnephilus rhombicus, assembly GCA_929108145.2. Classification (NCBI taxonomy): domain Eukaryota; kingdom Metazoa; phylum Arthropoda; class Insecta; order Trichoptera; family Limnephilidae; genus Limnephilus; species Limnephilus rhombicus. The sequence continues at coordinate 56,291,008 of OV815276.1, forward strand.
TGATGCGAGAGTCTGCTACTTATAAATATTACATGAAATTCATATTTCATAAAAGACAGCTCATTAAATAAGCTGATGGTAGACTTGGACTTGTGACCTTACGCCATCCGGATCTTCCTACATTAGATTGCAATTAGTTGCAAGTTTGGGAAAGAAAAGTTCCTACGCGGATAGTTACAGTAATGTTGTAGGAACACGTTCCCAAACATTAGAAGTGTTTTCTTTTTAATTGCCTTTCATCTAAGAAGACTGACCTTTATTCCAAATCCATGCCAAATAAAGCGCAACAAAAAAGATATCTTCTTTTGGGAATGGTTTTCGAACATATCTTGGTCAGTCAGATTTCAGAATTCATTTGAAAATCTTTAGCAGATAAGTAATGCGTTTGGGTTCCGTTCTTGCCTGCGCATTCAATTTGATTGCGCATGAGTTTAGTTATTTGGTTGAATGCATCTTTCTTCCTAGAATGATTACGTATTCAGTGTCTTACGAATACATCAGCAGCAAACTGTTATAAATGAAAGGGAAGTATTGGGACGCGGCAAATAATGCAGATATTGACGCGTTAACCTTTAGGTAACTGCGTCACATTATCGGAAGGCGAGTTCAACGTTCACGAGAGTCATGCAAAAACGCTGTCGTCGTTTTCCCGCGCGGCTGGTGCGCTGTGCGTATGTAAAATGTAGATATATGCGGGGCGATTTACATCCATTATGCGAACGAGGCAACGAGGACAATGATTCGTGCTCGCGGAAAGGTTACGGGCTAATATCGGGGTGAACAAGCCCAAACGCGTCCCTCCCGTGCGGGGTATTCATCCGACCGACATTACCATATTTACTACCTACCACTATTTAAATACTACGTGGCGCTATCGACGAATAGCTATTATTCTCGTATTTAAATAAGTATTCGAGTTTGAGTAATTTGACAAACAGTGACTTATATGAAATGCGCATAAAAAAATTGTGATTTAATTCACGATAAAAATTATGGAATGACCATAGACATCAGAATTCAATAGACCAGAAGATACGGACGAGGGGGTAAAACCAAACTATGAAGGGGGAAGAGGGTAAAGATGACTGTGATTCGTTATACAATCAATCTGACAGTAAATAGGCATCTCGCATTACAATATCACCATTTAGTTCTTAAAAGCAAAATCTGCTTTGAATGAATAGACCTTTTTACATGGGAGCGCGAATTGCTTGCCACGATAATAACATATTTGCTAAGGCCAAATGTTCGCCGCAAAAAGACTCGCCTCAATACACATAGCAATATTTTGTTGCCGTGTTTAGTTAAAACACTATTACAAATGTTTCATAATTTACTTACCCCTGTAACCAGCGACGAAAACACTGGAGAACCGCCCACATTCGCTATGTCTATATAATGTGTACCTATAATGTTAGCGCAAGCTGCCGTTTTTGGCGTGATATTTCGTAAAACGTATAGACGTTACTTTCGCGCTGGTGACTACAAGAATGATGACGTCACATATTTTAGATTCTCTCCCCTCCCCATGGAGCGAGCTGGCGCCAAGGCGGAGCTTATAGCCGGTTCCATGGGGAGGGGGAAATATTACGTTTTTATCACTTAGGGCAGGTCCAGATATATTCATATGTCCGTGGGAATGACAAATTATTACAAAGACTGTTATGCAATTCTTTATTTGTGCTGAATTCCCCATTTAAATGTGCCTATATGTATTTCGCTTAATATTACTAAAAGCATAAGTATTTTATTTAATTTTTTTTTATTATTTTTCACATTGATTCATTTGAAAATATAAGTATAATATTTTATACTTATATTTTCAAATATTATTTGTTTGTGTGGGCCTCGCTGGGTGCTGCGCCCGTGCTGAGGCCCCCATTTTACAATTAAATAAAATCCAATAAAAAGATAAGTTTATGACTTAAGCCGCCGGTACCCGAATTTCTAGCGATTTCTTACATCTCCCTCAAACATTTGAAGTTTTAAAGGTCTTAATATGTTTTTTGTGAAGATAATATCTAGATGCGTTCCACGCCGAAACGCAAATTATATGAAATTCCCTCGATAGAAAAAAATCCCTAGTATGCTTCGAAAATTATTATAAATACGTGTGTTTCAGTTATTTTATAAATTATAGTTATGAAAAATCACAATGTTTCTTTAAATGATACGTAAGACGCCTTCCACGAGATTTTTGCTCTATTTTAAACGAGCCGTGTTTTATTAAACATTTTCACAATTTCCGCATCGATTTTATAGCTTCAAATATTAGCGCGCTCCTCTAACATTCGTAATTACATATCTCTCCATCTTCTTCTTTTTGAGTGCAGATGCGGCGCCTTAAGGAATTGAAGTGAAATAAAATTCAGTGAAAAGGGCGGCAATTGGCGTATATTATTTATATATACGTATTTGATTTCCTCACTAAATAGTTTTGATTTCTTTACTAAAGCAAGACTTTCGATTAAATTTTCAACAATTCTTTGTTTAATTCCATATTTATTTGAATAATTTTTCCAAATTTCTTTAATGAATTCCATTCATCGGTTGTGAGAAATAGATTATCGTCCTCGCTAATTAGCTGAAAGATTAGCTGTTTTGTTATTTAGCAAAAATAATGCTTCTTTTTTACTTGTAACCAAGAGAAAAGTGTGGCACTATAGGTCAGCAGATTGGTTCGGTCTGCGGGCACATTTTAATGCTTTCCCATGGTCAGCTGTCTGTTTTCGGACTTCGGATCCCTCAAGATGTGCCCAGGAAATTGGTGAGGTCATCACATCCGCGATGGATGGCTTCATCCAATCTACTGTTAAGGAAACTGGTGTAGGCTCAAAGCCGTGGTTCAGTCGACAATGCGCTGAAGCAGTGCGACGAAAAAACGCGGCTTACCGAGCCTACAACACATCTAGAACATCCGAAGACAGAACAGCTTACAACAAAATGGCAAAGGAAACCAAGAGAATCATAAATAGATCAAAATTCGAGCACGACCAGCAGATCAGCAGAAAGCTGACTGCATGCCCGCATGGCAGCAGGCAATTCTGGTCGCTTGCGGGCTCAATAAGTCGCAATTTCTGCAAATCCAGTCTGCCACCTCTTACCAGACCTGACGGCTCACTAGCAAACACCGCCACCGAAAAGGCTAACTTACTAGGTAAAATGTTTGCGGATAACTCAACCCTCGATGACCAAGGTGCTGTCCCGACGTCGGTTCCTCACTGCGGTTTTCGTATGAAAAAGCTGAGGATCCGGCATCGGGAAGTACTCCATGTTTTACGAGGGCTTGATGTTAATAAAGCTAGTGGGCCTGACGGAATACCTGCCCTGGTACTGCAAAGGTGCGCTGCAGAAATAGCTCCAATTTTGACGAAGCTTTTTAAACTGTCCCTGAAGACTGGCTCTGTGCCCTCTGGTTGGAAAAAAGCGGTTATCCATCCTATTCCAAAGAAGGGTGACCGCTCCAACCCGGCCAACTACCGCCCCATAGCGATCACATCAGTTCTGTCTAAGGTGATGGAACGTGTGATCAACGACAAACTGCTCACATACCTCGAGAAGAACAAAATTATTAACGACCGTCAATACGGATTCCGGCGGAACCGCTCGTGCGGTGATCTTCTCGCGTATGTGACGCATGTTTGGGGGCGATGCCTGGAACGTTTCGGTGAGACCCAAACGGTTGCACTGGACATATCCAAGGCCTTTGACCGGGTTTGGCACCGAGGACTTGTCAACAAACTGCATTCTTACGGACTTCCCGCATCCTTGTGTACGTGGATTGCCGACTTCTTGAGGGAGAGGTCGATTCAGACGGTAGTCGATGGTTTCACCTCTTCCTCTCACTCGATAAATGCTGGCGTCCCGCAGGGATCGGTTCTGTCTCCAACTCTGTTTTTGTTGCACATCAACGACCTTTTGTCATGTGCACCAATTCACTGCTACGCGGATGACAGTACAGTTCATGATAGCTTTTTGTTTGACAAGCCCCCAAAGGGCTCACAAACTCCAACAGCTCGTAAGGCTTTGAAGCAAAGAATGGACGGTTACCTCGAGAGTGTTTTCTCTTGGGGTAAAAATAATCTCGTTGAATTTAATGTTTCAAAGACCCAATCTTGTCTGATTACGTCTAAAAGGGATCGCAATGAAAATCTAGTCTCTTTCAACGGAAGCAATCTTCCGAACAGGCCCTCCATTGATTTGCTTGGTGTAACCCTAAGTGACCAGCTCAGGTATGGGGGCTCCATCGAAGCCAGAGTAAAGTTAGCCTCCCAAAAACTGGGCGTACTGTACAGGGCCCGCAGATACTTTAAAAGTACACAACTGCTAACCCTGTACAAATCGCAAGTGCGCTCCACGGTTGAATTTGGCAGCCACCTCTGGTCTGGAGCTCCAAAATACCTGAAAAATACCCTCGACTCTGTGCAGAAACGGGCGGTCCGTTTGATAGATTCTCCCATCTTAACAGACGGATTGCAATCTTTAGAGCACAGGCGTCGGGTGGGAATGCTATCCTTGTTCTACCGGTATTACAATGGAAGATGCTCCGAGGAACTAGCATCATTGATCCCTTCGGCACCGGTGCATAGTCGGGAAACACGCCAAACGCGTGCCCAACATTTGTACACAGTTGACATTAGTCACATGAGAACGGGTCGTTTCTTCGACTCGTTCTTATGTTCAACAGGAATGATTTGCCGGCCTCTGTGTTTCCTCCTTCCTACAACATGGGTCTCTTCAAGACCAATGTTCATTCCTTCCTCTCCTCAAAAAGACCCTCCACACAGCATCCCAGATGACATAGGCCCTGAGGGAAATTATTTTCCTCAGGGCCTCCTGTGTGGAGTTAATGTAAAAAAAAAAAAAAAAACCAAATATATAGTTACATGGATATGTCTTCGTAACAAGCTAGGCCAAGCAGTGGCATGCACAGAGTTTTTGATCCGGGTAGGCAGTAGGAAAACCGCCGAATTGATTCAAATATTTTTTTTAAAAACTTACTACAAATAACTCCCTTCGTACAAGTTTTTGCTAATTGTGCTTGCTGCTGGTAAGACAACTAGTTGATAGAAATAGATAATATTAACAAAAAACCTCATAGAAGCAAATTCAAAACGACAGTTCTACTCTATATTATGTGCATTTCGTAAACATTGATATCATATCTTGTATGAAGTTAGCTCCAAGCAGAAATAATTCCTGCTTAGGCCGCATTTTAGTGAGGCAGTCGGAGGGCGCGCGTGTAGTTTCTAGTTACAGCTAGTATGCCGTTTGATGAGGCGCTCGCGTAGCTTCAGTTGCTCAGCTTTTTCAAGCTTATTTTGAAAGTGTGTATTTATTTTTAGCAATAATTTAATAAATTATAATATTATTTACATGCTTATGTTTTACAAATACGGTAGGGTAGGCAGTGCTTATGTGCCTATATGGAGTGCACGCCCCTGAGGCCAAGGGAGTGTTTTCTAAATATATATATATTATCTACGGTTGGTTAGGTTAGGTTAGGTTAGGTTAAATAATTAGGCTAATATTACAGGGTTTCTTCATAAATCATTTGGGCGGTAGTAGTTCAGCAGTTTTCTTCTTTAATATTTATGAAAAATAACATCATAAAATTAAATAAAAATTAACATGGCGCGTTTCAATGTTGTGTTTTTCGTACGTACGTAATTACCTGTACCTTTTTTTTTAAATTGCAACAAATGACAAATTTCTCTCTAAAACAAACATATACATTTTTTTCATTTCTTTATTAATCTTAAGAGGAAACAAAAGACATCATTTTTATTTTATTTTTTACACAATATACAGAGTGACTACCTTTTTACACAATATACAGAGTGACTACCTTTTTACACAATATACATAGTGACTACCTTTTTACACAATATACAGATTGACTACCTTTTTACACAATATACAGAATGACTACCTTTTTACACAATATACAGAGTGACTACCTTTTTACACAATATACAGAGTGACTACCTTTTTACACAATATACAGAGTGACTACCTTTTTACACAATATACAGAGTGACTACCTGTTTAAAGTGCAAAACTTGTGAAAAAATGCAGAAAAACGTAGGATATTAGTTTTAATAATAAAGTTTTCAGATTAGTTCTATTTTATATACATAGAGTTAGCAAAAAATAAAATAACAACAAAGGTAAAAAAAGAGAAAATAAAAGAGCACAAATATTACTGAAAAATATTATTGAATTTTTTTTTGGTTTTCTTTTTTTTTTACTTTTAAATTTGTTTTTTTTCTTCTAATCTAGTATTAACAGGTAATAGGTTTAACCATTTATCTTTAATGTATTTATAACTTTGTAATTGTTATTGAGTGTATTGGTAATCGGTAACGAACTTTATTGTAACAACTCTACTTTTGCTCCAAATAAATGTATTTCGCATTACTGCCTACGTAGCTTTTGGCATTCCGTAACATGCCCGTGAATGTACATTATGTAAGTCGCTTTTCAAGTGGAACATATTCTAATGAAGTGTATAATTACCTCTGTAACATGTGCTTACCGTCTGAAGTTCAAATCGTAAATAATAATATCTTCCTAGACTATTGAACTCTCTTTTTTTGTAGCATATGTTATTTTCTCAGTGTACTAACAAAGTAAACACTATTATTTAGCAGTTAAATAGGTAGCTGCTACCTAACAAGCAAGTAATGCAAGACATTAGTTGTGTTCGTCGATTCTCTTTTTTATACTTCATTGTTATGCGAAGGGAAAATATTACCTAAGTTACTCAAGCCCATTGAATAGAACATTACGGTATTTAATGAAGGCTCTTGGGAAAACCTTGTTTATGAACACTTGTTATAATTCTTACTTTTATCTGGAAGAGAACAAAGGTGTAGCGTGGTCTCAGTGAATTCTCATAGATGTAACTACTCTAACTGTACCGCTATGAACAAAAAGGTTAACCGTAAATCTGCAAGAATAACACAGAAAATGAAATTAGTTTTTTCAGATCTGTCGCAAAAACAATGGTTGTTACTCAGATGAGATCTGGATTGGGGTAATGATGGTAAATAATGTCGTTTGCAAGAAGCATGAAACAATTACATTTAAATTGATAACCAGTTTTTAAAAAGACAACCAGAAGAAGGTCTGCTAAGAGATTTGTTTTCGGAATTTTCAGAGGGAAGAAATCCAGTTGGTCGCCTCAAACAATGATGGGAAAAAACTAACTAACAAGCGTAAACTATGAACTATGGGAGGAAAATTGGACCCGCAATGATAAGTAAAACTTCTTTACGCACATAGCTTCTTGACTTGGTGAGTAAGCTGGCGAGAGCATTACGAAAAACGAGGTGAAAGCTTCGTATATTACTGTAGGGGCAACAGAGAGATAGGTGCGAGCACACATTTTCTTTCTCTCTTACTATCATAGTCATCCATTACGTTACAGAGTGCAGGCCTATTGTCTGTATCACACTGTAGGAGCAAGAGAGAGAAGTGCGCGCGCACATTTTCTTTCTCTCTTCCTATCATATAGATGGAGCAGAAGTTACTTCAGTTGTGTGGTTTAAAGCACACTCTTTTTTTTATGTGAATACCTCACAAGAATCTCAGCTGCTCCCGTCTGGAGCCAGTGAGGCTGCGGCATCCCCAATTGAGGTATGTTGTGAGGCTGAAGTGGGGAGGGGAAGGAGATGGGGAAGAAGTAGGTGGGGAAGTACTGGCTATTCAGAACTGGTGACCAAACACGGCTAAAGCCATTTCAAGCAACGTTTCAAGGGTAATAAATGTCGACATGATTTTTGGTGAACATGGATATTGATAAATTGAAGTAATTCAGAACAGTCAATTTTGTAATGCAGTATTTTATGTAATAGTATTAAATCTGTGCTAAGTCTTCTTTCTGAAAGTTTCAATAGAGACGTTTTATCCAGGAGATAATTGTAATCAATGTTTAGTATAGGAATATGCAATTTATAGTTAATAAACCTTAGAAACTTCCATTGAATCTTTTCAATGTTGTCTGAATGAATGTTGTAAAAGGGAGACCATAACGTAGAGTTATATTCAAGTTGGCATCTGACAAGGGTTTTATACCCTTAATTACAATATTCAATCCCGGATTCAATCCCGCAACCTTCAGATTGCTGGTCAAGAGCCTTACTCCTAGACCACGGAGATCGAAGGAGCGCAAGATCAGAACGCTTAGAGTTGCTCACACAATAGGTACTTTAACATTCCCGACTTGCTAAGTAAAGTAGATCAAAATTACAATGATGTAATATGAAATAATTTTTCTTCAATCTAAGAAGAGGCGAAGCAACCGATGAACTGTTGGTTTTTAAAATCTTTATTTCAGAGTGAGGTTCCTCGAAATGATTTTATCTTCCCCTTGAAATGTTTAGCAAATTAACGAGTAGGTACCTACATAGTTATATTTTTTAAGTATCCACACTTAACCAAAAAATTTTGATGTCTTTGGTTGTGATTTTTTATAATGCTGGTATTAAAAAATGTTGAACTTTCAGAAGTGTACTTAGAACCTATTTATAAATCATCTCTGAAGCGACGAGAACTTGGAAGTTGATTTACAGAGATACAAAACAGCGTCGTACTTTGCAGTCATCGAAAACGAAATGGCGCCGATGTTTTTACTTACTCGTGACCTGATAATTATTGGGAGAACCATAAATTCTTGTAAAATATGAAATATTTAAGAAAAAATGTGAATAATAAATGAGATAAACCCCACACACAGCATCCCCAAAGATGGCATAAGCCCTGAGGGAAATTATTTTCCTCAGGGCCTCCTGTGTGGAGCTCATGTAAAAAAAGGGAGGCGTCTACTAATATCTACAGGAATTCCAAAAACTGAACAAATCGGACTAATATCTATGAGAAACTAAGTAAGGACGAATATCTACAGCTCAAACTGCTGACTAATATCTATGAGAACTAAAGTGAGGACTAATATCTACAGCTCAAACTGCTGACTAATAACTATGAGAACTAAAGTGTGGACGAATATCTACAGCACTGGCAGAGGTTGGATTTGCAATTACGTGTAGCATATTGAAATAACGTAATATTGCGTACGCAGTTTAAAAAACTAAATTTATTTATGTAAAAATCCCTAATATCGGACTATTGGACACATTTAGCTAATTATTAAGGATTTCTATGTCAGGTAGGTCAGGTTAGGTAAGGTTAGGTTGTGGTGCCGTGTATTTCGAAATAAATAAATATCTTTGTATTATGACCTCCATGTTGTTCAATAAATTATTGTCCTCGTAATCAGCAAAATAGGTAATATTATTCAAAAACTTCATGTACGTAATTTAAACTTTTAAGCCTTTACATAATTAGTAATTAAATAATTGAAGTAATTTATGCTTTTCCGTATAACTTCTTGCTCGGCTGCCCTCTATACCAACATATGAGCTGTAGATATTCGTCCGACATACAGGCTCTAGATATTAGTATCTGGAGTAAAAAAAGTGGTAGTGGAAAATGTTGCCTCTGTCACCGACATATTGAGGTGCGAAGAAACATTTGTCTTTGAAAAACAACCTATAATTATCATAGACATTTTAAAAAAGGTTAGTAATACCGTTGAGAAATGCTGCATTTCCATTGAATAACCAAATAATAACTGTACATATTAATTGAATTAATCTTATAAATAATCGATATTAATGATCTTAAAATTAATCGGGACAATTTCTTCTTCAGATGTAAAGAAAATATTATGTGTTATTAGTTATTACTAATTACCTTTTTTAAAGTATGAATTTTGTAACTATTATCAATAAACCACTTACATTTCTATCAAATTAACCAAAAAATAGTATATATATTTTAAAGATAAATGAAACAATTTAACTTTGTTTGAACCACTTATATAATGAGTAAATCCGACCGGTTTCAGAACAACCGTTCCTTCTTCAGGGAAAGCATATAAATTGTTTCATTTATCTATAATGGATAACCACAAAGTTATAGCTACATTCAAAAGTATATATAAATATATATATATATATATATTTTTTTTAACTTTCTCACTGCAATGAACTACAGGCACATAATACATGAACCTATTATATTATACACAGAGCGCTGTTCGGCCTCCCTTGGCGATACAGCGCCTCGCAGATGTTCGCAGAGGGACGGGTGCATGGATTTGCTTCTTTGATGCGCCGCAGATGAACGGAACGAGTCAGCATTACCAGAGATCGGAAAACACTCTTTATCAGGCCGTCAGTATCCCAGTGGCAGAGTGCGCCCTTACACCATAGATGGAGAATTTCTCTTAAACCACATTATTTCAAGTCCTAACATGTTTTGCATTTTATTTTATATTTATTTTCAATTATGTAGTATGTGCTTTTATATGGCAGATAAAGTATTCCACTCACCGCTCCGTTCAACTGAATTTAAAAAACGTTTTAATTATTATTATTAATTACTGATAACCTAAATAACTACAGTAATGTACTGTACACTCCTCTTCCAACCACAAAGGGTAGCATTAAAAATCTCACAATACGTTAACACCAAACGTAAATCCTACATTATATGCACTTACCATATTTCTTTAGTAAATAATAAAAATATATTTTGAACATCGTTTGATCGTGAAATAGTTATTTAATAAAATCGTTATTGCCTTCGACGTTGCTTGAAATGGCAAAATCCGTGTCGAGTGAACTGCTTGTTTCAGCAATATCTATAATATCTCTCATGTTATACGGATACTTCTTTGGATTACTTGAATCCCTGAAATAGCCAATTTGATACTCACGAATGCGTTCGATCTTCTCGTGTGGTCTCGAATCCTACTCTTTACATTGAAAAAATCAAATAATAATTGAATTATAAAGAAACTCAAATTAAAGGAAACAATCTTTACATTGGAAAAATCAAATAATAAGTGAATAATAAAGAAATTCAAATTAAAGGAAACAATCTTTTATCCCATTACATAGCGCTTTGGTCACCGTACTTCTTTGAGGCACAAGGCAAAAGGCAGCCCACGAAAATCGATAATGACATATTATTCGTCTGCAGTACCGTTATCTAAACTGAATTCGCGGTTTCTTACGTGTTGTGTTTTTATAACACTTATATAATAATACTCCAGCCATTTGAGTCATGAACTTGGATTCCGGCGAGCTATTACGTAGGCTTTGTTTTTGCCTCTCACGTTTATGCAAGTATCTCTTGCCTGTGTACTTGTTACAAGTTTTAGGTCAATCTATCTAGTTCCCAAGACTGCGACACGCGACTTTGACTTTTTGTGTAGATTATTTTGAGATGAATGTCGTATCAATTTACAAATTTTATAACGTGTAGAAGAAATTATTACATGTTTTTGTACATAATGAAATTAGTTCTGTAATATTGGTGCTACTCTCACACGAAGAGATTGTCGTGCATAGTGCACAACATTTTATATACTGTTGCCAAAACTTTAAAACTTGTGACAGCTGCCATCCCTTTGGTCGCATTTATCACAATATAAATCCTATTATGATGATTACACTAATTGCTTGCACTTTTTCATATCTCATTTTTAAAGTTCAAATTTATAAGAAGGATTTATTTTATTTATTATTTCATTATTTTAATATTACATTTGATTACAGTAATGACGTATTGCCCATCTAATTACTTCGAAATGGGATCTAGTATTAGTCCTTTAGTAGTAGATAAATTTTTAAGCAATTGGAAGATAAGATTTTTAATAGTCGTGCTTCTTTAATGTTAAGTGTTTATTTTCTTTAAATATGTTTATTTTTGGAAAATATACGCAGATGACATTTTTTGAATATGGCCTGGTACTAATAGACAATTAATTTTTTCTCATATTTCATGGTTAAATACTAAAAAGTTAAATTTACTTTAGAAATTGGAAAAAATTGTAGCTTAAATTCTTTGGATTTGAGTATTTCTATTTTCAATAATATATTTGATTTTAACATTTTTCACAAAGAAGTATATACACGTATTGTTATATATAAAACATCTTACCACCCATTTTCTCAAAAAATTGCAGCATTTCATACCATGCTTAGTAGATTTATAAATATTAACATATAATTAAATATCACCAAACAAATTGTAATACTTGTTTGTCTGATGAAAAAAAAATGGTTTTGAAACATGTTGCTAATTTTGATTAAATTTGAGTGGTATACAAAGAGATTTTATTTAATTTAATATAAAAAAATGTTTGGCAACTAAAATTATAAAATATTAATAACTTCTGTTTCAGAAAAGTCATGAAACTCAGGAAAAGAACTATGACAAGCCACTACATCTTTTATTTATGGTTTTATTATTTTTATTTCGTACCCATCTGAAATCATGCACAATATTCCGTTATTTTGTCGAAAAGAATTTATTTAAAAATCAACCCGTAGACAACAAAGGTTTTGTTACTATAATACGACCTCCGTAGTCCAGTGGGTAAGACTCTTGACTCACAATCCGGAGGTCGCGGGTTCGAACCCGGCATGCGCAAATAAATTTTATTTGATTAATTTGTGTTATTTCACAATTAATTTATTTAAAAATAATATATAGTATATTTGCGGCATGTTCCAGAGTGGAAGATACCATCAGTATCGCCCTGGTGTAAGACCACCATTCAGAATTGAAACGTTGCTTTAAAATGGCTTTAGCCGTGTTTGGTGACTAGATCTGAATAGCCAGGTACTTCCCAACCTTCCTCTTCCCCATCTCCTTCCCCTCCCCACTACCTTCAGCCTCACAACATACCCCAATTGGGGATGCCATAGTCTCACTGGCTCCAGACGGGAGCAGTTGAGATTCTTGTGCGGCATTCACAGTAAAAAAAAAAAAAAAAACATTAATTTTCAATTTCCGACTTAGTTTCGCCATCTCTTGGGCCGAACAGTAGCGAATTTCAAAGAAAATATTATTTTGGTATGTGATTTTAATGATTTTTTAAGTAAATTTTCCATGTGAAATAGATGGTTAGATGTGAAAAATACGTATTAAAAAAAGACGATGTAAAATAATAATGGTTATTCTCTTCTATCGCCGCTATACAATTTCTATAACTTTCAGCACATTAGTATGGAAACTATTTGTGAGTTGATCTTTGTAGATTTTATCAAAATTATTGTCAATTTGTAGATTCGGTCTGATTGCACCGGTCCCTGAGAAAATGCAAACAGTTTTATTTCAAACAATAAAACGGCAGCTGATTCATTTTGTTGTATTTTATTTATTTTTCCTCTTGCGGTGTTATCATTAAGAGCAGGAAACGTTATGTTTTCGCAAGTTTATGACAGGATATGGAGAAAAGATATCGTGAATGAATAAGCGTTGGGGAGATACGAACAGTGTAAATAAGATTAAGAAAAGGTCAAACAAGTGTAATAATGAAGTTTTAAATATATATAATAAATATCCAAAAGTTACTCGAGGCAGGAGCACCTTGAATAAACAATAGATTGACAACAAATCAAATTGCGAAAGAATTTTCTGCGAAAGTAATTGAGTACTTCAAAAGTATTTATATATGTACCTGAAAAGGCACACTGTTTCAATAAACTCTAAATAGGTGCATATTACATATCACCTGTAATTTTGAATGTTTTTTTGAAAAATAACCTCAAAGGTACTGTTGCTACAAATTCATGGCACATTTGTACCATACTCTATCTTACTTCTAACTACAGAATAGACAAACAATTATAATAACTTATGGCTAAAATATTGCATCCAACGTAGAAAATGTACATGTAAAGTGTAGAAAATATACATGACCATGCTAACTTGAGGTTGACACTGTACATTGTTTATTATAGAAATTTAGATACAGTTTGAATGTAGAGGACATAATTGAGAAATGTTATTGGAATTGCTATAACTTAATCCTGGCTTATACTCGTGAGCATTTAACCGGATGCAAAAATCGCCTATCCAGTCTCACCGACCACAGAGACCATTTTGGCAGGATAGGGAGCGTGGCAAAATCATGTCGCCATTTAGGAGATTTCATACAAATTAACGGTGCACCCCTATCGGCGAAAACTAGAACCTCTAATTAAATCTCTCATCGACGAATAAATTCGGCCTCAGTTATGTTTCCAGCCGACAGGTTCGCACTTCAAAAAAGAAAAATCTTTCAAGGAATCAAATAAGGTTTTTTTCAATAGAAAATGAAGTTTTAAGTGATTTGTTATTTCGTATTTTAACGGCGTTCCTGATGAAAAAATGACATTTTAAAGGTGCAACATGCAGTTCAACATATCGTCGAAAACACGCATTCTGGCAGAGATGTTTTTTTGATAAATTTGAAGATGAGAGGTTTTAAATGTTTCATAAGGCGTTACATATATCACTTTTCCTGAAAAATGTTCTGCAATGCTGTTACCAACTTTTGACGAAAAAACTTTCATCGATGTAAAAATTCGCAGCCAGTAAAATCGGTGGTTTTACAAGTTGGAGTAGGTACCTAAATTCATTTTTAATTCACAAAAAAATAATAACATAAAGTAAATATTTGAATTATAACCAAATATTAAATAATAATATTCTAAGTAAAAGCAAAAGTTTATGATATTCAGTGCAAAAGTACAAGGATTTGATTGGAATATTTATCTTCCTAAATGTGATTCGTCCCACGGTTAGTGACAGCTTGAGTTGTAAAGTTTCGAATAATGTTAATCTAATAAAAAAAGTTTGACTAGGATATATTATAGGCAATACGAAACAATGTGTTACGAAAAATGTAAAAATGCAAGACTCGAAATGATTTATTTCGGTGAATGACTAATTATGTAATACAAAATGATTTAATATATTATAATGAAAACTATACGTATATGTTTACTTATCATCAACTAAATTCGTTAATTCTTAATACTCTGTACCAAAGATTTAATTTTTTTATGCCAATTTCGCAGAAGAGTCCTAACTGCTCCCCAATGAGGTGTGGTTGAAGGTTGTGGAGAGGAAAAGTGATGGGAAAGGAATTGGGAAGTATATGACAATTCAGATTTTGTCACCAAACACGGCTAAAGCTATTACAAGCAACGTTTCTATTCTGAATAGTGCAGGTCCTTTACAGGGCAATACTGAGAGTATTACCATTCTGGAGCATGCTGCAAGTATTTAATATGAATCAAAAGTGAAATAACATAATTTAAATAACAAAATTTATTAGCGAACTATACTTACATCTAAATATAGCACTAAATTCTGCAAGTCAAAATACTACACGGCAAATCAATCCGAATTCGCTGTACCGTTCACGCTTTCGGGGTCATTGTTTCACGTTCACACAATATGAAATTGGCCTTGGTTTTAAGAATGATGAGTTTGGTTTAAAATCAAAACCCAACTTCCCCAAACCGATGCAGATGCCAAGAAAATTGATTTATAATAACCTAGAGAAGCTCTCACGTGGATTATGGAGGCACTGGAGGCTCTGATGAAAGAACATCCTCAGGGCCTGTGCTACATTTGGAGATGCTGTGTGGGGGGGTATTTTTTTGGAAAAGAAGGAAAGGAAGTTCTGGGAAGGAAAAAGTTATGAGGAGTATGTAAGAATCTGGGGTCACTGTGTCTAGGAGTGTCGGACGTGTCCCTCCCTCCCACTACAGTACGGTGATTGGTCGAGAAAGTCTGACTTGAGAGATTAAAAGGTCTCCCTCAACCATTCTGTCCTGATTTGACCCGCTCCGTGGGTCAAATCAGGACAGAATGGTTCATTGCATCAAGGCCTAGATAAACCTCACCCCCATGAACCCGGACACCCCTACTAAGTCACCAAAGGTAGTGAACCACTCGGGATGACCTATGGCAGGTTGCCTCCCGAATTGGGCATTGGTAGCCTTTCTGGATTATAATAATTATAACCAGTGAACTATTTTTTTTTGGTTAGTAAGGTATGCATTAAAACAACGTTATAATGCCTACCTTGCAAATATATATTATTAGTACATGCGTATTTGAGCCTTTTTGTCATAATTCCTCCAAATTAATCATTTAGTAATTTAATTCCTCCACCTGCATACGTCATCGTTTAAATATTTTGCTGACATTATTTAGGCCCCCCTCCCAAAAAAAATAAAAACTTCCCGGATTTCAGAAGATTCGTTCAGCAATACCCCCTCATTCCCAAATAAATTATTGTTTAGGCATTTAATCCCCCCCCATTCCCAAATAAATTATTGTTTAGGCATTTATTTAGGTGCATAGTTTGGTATTTTAGAGCAATCATGAAATTCGGTTTACACTTAGATACAACTGATCTACGAGTATTTAGAAATTCATAACCATTTTTAAAAATAGTTCAAACCGTTATTATTACATCTAATCTCAACGTAGATTCATTAAATATTGTGATTTTTGCTTTCTTTAAAATGTTGCCCTTAATTTGTATTTATTTCATATTTTAATCATTATGACCATTTCACAGTCCGATATAAATACAAAGCATAGTTCATTTCGTGATACCTGGTCAACTCGTATTTAACAGGCTTGAGTAATTTTTTTTAGCTTTTTAAAGCTAACTTTAGCTGATATGAGAATTATTAAAGTGGTGTTAAAAATAGCAAAATGTTATAATTAACCTTTATCTATACTATATCATTTAAAAATCTACCTACATTACAAAAACACCTAGTTTACGAAGGGTGGTGTTTGTTTGGTTTTAAAATGATAATATGCTTAGTCCCTACCGGGATGTCATTGATCCATTTCCTAACTCTCTCTAACCATCACCTCGATGGAAAAATATTTGAAATTTGGAAAAATGGCAAGAAAAATAGTGAAAATTCGGGTGCATTGGTGTTGAAAACAGAAGAAGGTTTAGGACTACCTTGGACGCAAGTTGTTGGCGTTTTTCATGTACACAATCTCATTTTTAAGTAAAAAGAAGGAATTTGACCATTTTGGAATTAAATAAAATAGTTTTGTACTCACTCGTTTTGTTATGGCGATAATTATCTTGAGGTAACGCGATAGAACTATATAACTGTGGTTGTGTGTAAGCCCCTTCGCAGTGATACATTGGTAAGTGATTGGCTATTCCTTTTTCCTTGCATACCTTGTTTTTTCCTACATACGCTATCATCCAATTCCAGCAAACACCGTATCGTCTCATTTCATTTTTAGTATTTACAGTCCACTACAAGTGCATCTGAAGCTGTAATCCGTAAGCAGTTTTGGACGCTACAGGGTTCTTGTATTTATATCTTGGAAGTCGGCAATAGACGGCTGATGGTAAACTGACGATTTTGTTCTCACCTTATCTTAACAGCAAAACTTTATCAATACTTCGCGGTTATTTTCGGAAGTACTAAAGCCAATCTGGCTGAGCTAAATCTTTGCTAAAATATAAATCAAGCTGACGTAAATACATTGTGGCACAAAGAAAACAAAGCAACTTATCTGCAGACATAATTATTACCGGTGTTCAAAACAGATAAACAGAACAAAACCATTCTTATTATTTATGTTCTCAGGTACGTTAAATGTTCAGGTTTACACGTACGTAATATGTGTTGGTAATGAGTACTAGGTACGTATAAAAAATAGATAATAATTTAAGTAGTACTGCTTTGTCAAGATTTAACTCAAGGGTGCTTTACAATAAATTATAATAGTAACAATCTTTTTAAAACATTTTGTCTACGGGAATGTAATGGGTTCGGTAACGTAGCTAAATTGTATATTAGGTATGTAGATTCACTACTAACTTGATGGTCTTTATTTCTTCACCGTTCGTAAGAAATCGGAAGAAAGTTAAGTATTTTCAAGTTTTTGACTTATCGGAAAAGCAGAAGTTACTACTTTGTATCATAATACACTCCTGTTCATTGTAAAACAGTAATTTGAAGACCATAATAGAACTACTGTATTTTTATGCAAATTAATGAAAAGGAAGAGTCTGTTTTAAAACGGTTTTTCCTCAAGATTTTTCACTCGGTTCACGTCACTAGGTAGATACCTACCTCTGTCAATGATTTCAATGTCGTTTAATCTGAATTTAACGGCCTCCTTGGTTGAGGGGCAAGGGTTTCTACTAGCAATCCGGAGAACGCGGGTTCAAATCTCGGCATGCCTAAATAAATTTTATTTGATCGATGTTTATTTCACAATTTTATCCAGATGTGTCCACACATCTGACCTGATGATGGACACTGTAACGCTGTCCGAAACATTGGCTAAAGGAGGAGGTAGCGTAACACGGCATAACACCCCAAAAACAAACAACAAAAATACTTTTGGCCGTGAAAATCTAAAATCATATCTCACAATTTTATTGTTTAAAATTAATACATAAAGTATATTTGTTACAGGTTCCAGAGTGGAAGATATTCTCAGTATCGACCAGCCCCCCTAGCATGGTCGATCTACATAGGTTTTATTGAAAATGTCGGTAACTTGAAATCGCTCCCGAGCACGACTGCAGGATGCTAACGAAGAAATAACAGTTTATGTCAAATAAATTATGAACCCTTAGTCGATGTGAACTGTTGTTTGTTGGTTAGCGGCCTGCAGTCGTGCTTGGGAGCGATGTCAAGTTACCGACATTTTCGATAAAACCTATATCGACCGACCATGCTAGGACCCCTGGTGTAAGACCAGCATTCAGAATCGAAAAGTAGCTTAAAACGGCTTTTTAAAAAAACTCTTTAGTCGAGTTTGGTGACAGATCTAGAATAACCAGATTCTTCCCCACCTTTCTCTTCCCCGTCTCCTTTCCCTCCTAATTACTTTCAACTTCACAACGTACAATAATTGGGGATGCCAAAGTCTCTCTGGCTTCAGACGGGAGCAGTTGGGACTATTGTGAGGTATTCACATGAAAAGAAATATCTTTTTTGTACAGGATGTTAAGAGACAATCCTGAATTTCTGTTACCAGTGATTCCTGAACTTATTTGGAGAAAAATATGTAGATGACGGGTTTCGGTCGGAAATGATTTTTTTATTCGACTAAAACTAATAGTTAGGGTCGGGGTTACGGGTAGGGTGATTACTCGGCTGAGTGACTAGTAAAGATATGTTAGTGGTTTTTTTTTATTCTGAAAAAAAAAATTATAAAAAATAAAATTTCACTTACATTTTTTACTCCAACTAATGACACGAATTTAAACAGCCTTAATACTCTCTATAGTTTCCTATAAAGACAGGAAATTCTGTTTTCTGTGACAGAATATTAACATAACTTGTTGACCTATATCAAACCGTTGGGGACTAATACGAAGTTTTCCTTGAGTGATTATTTTTTCTTTTTTTTATGTCAGGGTTTTTCCACTAACAAAATTTGTTCTATTAATGGTGTTAACGTGCATGACGTAAAAACGTGCATTAACACATTTTTTTATAATTGTAAAATCATTATAAATTTTAACGTCATGTCAACTTATTTATTTATTTATTATTTATTATTAGTTTCAATAGCAAGGTTTGTACATGTATGTACAATAAAAAATTTGTTCTATTAATGGTGTTAACGTGCATGACGTAAAAACGTGCATTAACACATTTTTTTATAATTGTAAAATCATTATAAATTTTAACGTCATGTCAATAAAAAATATTTTTTTAAATCCACCTTTAAATTAATAATTAATAAAAATAATATTATGTTAGCATACGCATTCATTTGAATCATTGTTTTCACGATATCTCTGTATTCTTGATTAAGATGAATATACACGTGAAATCCTATTTAGATACAATTTTGATTAATCTTTACGACGAATCGGCTTACAGTATGAACATCAAAAAATATGCTACGGATAAATCGAAGCTTTTACTAGCTTTTCTATGTATTGGAATTACAATGCAATTATTATTTACGTAACAAAAAATATAAGCGTAAACCACAAAAAAAAAGTTTTTTCATGACTTAACTATGAAGTAATACAAGATTTTTTAAAAAAAAAATACCCCTTTATGGCTAAGACTATTTTTGAGGTTTTCCATGTTCTAACTTTTTTTCGTTCTTATAAAATTATGCACAAAATAAATAAAAACCACTTTTTCGCTTACTTGCCTCGTGCAAAAATACGCTTGATTTTAAAATTTTGCAAGCCTGAGATTCGAAATATTTCTAGCGTTTATATTCCTCTTAACTTACATTTCAATTTGGGAGGCGGATATGGGTACCGCCGTCCCAGGAACCATTTATTGAAAAACCAAAACCTCTGCCATAGGTCACCCCAAGTGGTTCGCCACGTTTGGTGACTTAGCAGGGGTTCCCGGTTTCATGGGGTTAAGTTTATCCGAGTCTTGGCGGCGGATGCGTCTGCTCTCTCGGAATATCGCCTTGCACCGCAGCGGGAGGGTTGTATTTAATGACCGGTGGCTGAGTTGGCATCGTGTTTGGGTCCCACCCGGACGTCGCGTGTTCGATTCCTCGGCTGGCTAAATCCTCCACCATAATACAACCAACACTTTCCGTTTTCTGTGGTGGTAGTAGGAGATTTTAAAATATTGTTGGGTTATTCGTAACCAGGGAATATTTGTCTTTATTGAAAAAAAAAAATCACTCATTCACTCCTGGACACACTGATCCCAGATTCCTACAAAACCTCTCATCACCTTTTTCCTTCCCCGATCTTTCTTACCTAAAAAGGTCCTCCACACAGCATCCCCAAAGATGATATAGGCCCCGAGGTGAATTATTTTATGAGTGGAGATCTGTGAGTGGAGCTAATGTTAAAAATATTCTCCATGATGAAACATACATAGCTTTCCAATACAATCCTTAAGCTTACAATCGTTCTTTGAACAAAAAACAAAGACATCAGGGTTTATAGTAACGTTTCCTACGTTGACGAGTGGCTCTATCGTACAGTACTGAGCACTACAGTAGTGAACACCACACTACATACAGCAAAAATTTAGTGGGAACGCAGCCGCAGTCAGTAACAACATATCCTTGAACCGTGCTGAGGTTACACTAACACCACCAAGAGACGGGATTATTCGCGTGCTCCGAGCGCAAACTGGTCTCCGTGGCTCTGCCTGCTGTTACACGTACACGTATATACTTGTGTAGGATGTAGTGTATCTGTATGCGAGCAACCTTTACATGAACAAATATAGCCAGGAAAATGTTATAATATATCCACTTAGCTACATATTTTATCTTCCGTTGGCGGGATGGTTCCATGACTATTTACAGCGGATTTTTAACAGTTAGGTGGTGGGAGAGTTTTTGAGGAAAATAATCAACTTAATAAAACGTAATATTTAAGAGCTGATTCATGATTATGATTGCTCTGATCAGTAGGATCTTTGTTAATCTTAATAGACTTTTAATTCATTGGGTCAAGTTTAGATTATTATTCAGATAAACTAATATCACGTAATGCGTTATCTATTGTTTAGTTAAATGTGATTTCCAAAATTAATGATTACGGTTTACACAATTTTAAGAGTATCTACGTAATTATCGATGTTACTACTTCAATTAACAAATAATGTTCACTCTTACCTCTATGTAAATACAATTTAGAATGTGTGAAAAATATGTAAATTATGTGGCTTTAACATACATCGCACTTAGATTTTCAAGATGTAAATTAGCTTAATTAATTTAGAATTTTGGTATTAAATATTTCAAATCAATTATTAAATTTAACTCTTCAGGTTTATTTTTTCACTTTTCGGATCAACTCATAAAGCTCTCTTAGAAATCGTCGTATCTCCCTTAGTATTATGGTAAGAAACATTATTTAAGCGGTGTTAGAAAGGGAAAACATCACACTTGATATTCAAACCTAAAATTTAACAAAATAATTAAAATATACACATTTATGAAGCCAAAGATTCCAACCACAATTAAAAAAAATAAACTTTGGAATTTTTTAATTAATTATTTTTATATAAAACGACAAAAAAGTGAGTTGACGATAACGTTTGTATTATCTATTATCTATGTAATTAAAAATGAATCGCCGAAATGTATGTACGCGCATAACTTCCGAACGACTGCTCCAAATTGGATAATTCTTTTTTTGTTGTGTTCGTTATGGGCAGGACAAGGTTTGTATAAAACTACTTGTGAGTTCTGGCATTATGAAATTTGTATAAAAAAAATTGCAATAGGTGGCACGCGAGCTGTTTGAACACTGAATGCACCGGGACTGAATGAATGGAATACGGGAGGGGGGAACTCGGGGGGAGGGTTCGCGGGATGGGGGAAGCGGGCGAGGGGAGTGGGGTGAGGGAAGGCGGTGTGGGAATGCGAGAGGGGGAAGGGGATGCTTGAGAGGAAGGGGAGGCGGAAGGAGAATGGGACGAATGGGAAAGGACACGCAGGGAGAAACAATTTCTTTATTAAATGGCGTAGCAACGCATTCCGGGAACTAGCTAGTTATTATTATTTTCTATCATTATTATTATTATAACATTAGCCTAATAAAATATGTGTGTGTATTTATTTTTCTTCGTTCAGTAATTTTAGGTGGAAAAAGCGTAAGGTCAGCCATTTTGAAAACTTTTTTACGCCTGAATTAAAAATGTTCATATTTCAACAATTATGTGTTTATTTCGAAATATAAAATTTGAAAGCTCTTTTATCACCTTTCAAAAACAGGTTTTAGTTTTATGATGTGTTCAGAAATATATCATTTATTTGGATTTTATTGCAAAGCGGAAATATTTTGACCTCCTGACAAAATATGTCCAAAGCCTGAGGGGTTAACAAATATTCTTACGTATAAGTAAATACAATTTAGAAGATGTGAAAAATGTGTAAATTATATATAATAAACCAACATCGCACTGGAGTTTTCCAGTTGAAAATTAGCTTAATTATTATATAATTTTTATGTTAAATATTTATAATCAATAGGCCACTTGCATAACATTTTTTTTTAAATTTTTTCCGATTTAGGCAAATATTCTAAGACATTCTGTATTTTTTTTAATCGTATTTTCGAGACCCTGGCGATTTTTTGAAAATTTCAATCCGAAAAATCAGACTATTTTTTATAAACCGGAAAGACGGGACATAATTTTATAGGTGCGAAAAACCGATAATTACACAGCCGAAAATCATTTAAAAAAAAAAAACGTTTTCCACACGAATGGCACAGAAGAATAACGAGGCATACCAAAAATATTAAATCTCGTAAATATTTTTTTCCTTGATGCATCTTATTGATCATAAATCATTATAATGTTCAACGTCTATATTACTAAATCAAATGTGATATACTTGCACATGTAAATTATAATAATAAAAAGAATATTGTAAAATTTGATTTTGTTAAAATCCGCACCATTATCATTATACCTCTAAAACACATACGGACAACGTAAAATGTACGGGGTTCTCTTCATTACATCTGTCAAAAAATCAAACCAAATGATTCGTTCGCAGAGAACAAACAATAAATCTAGTGAACGTTAAATGTCAAATTCAAAAATTCGCCTGAAATCAAAGTGATGCCATATAAAAAAATAAATCAGTGTGGAATTTTATAAAATTAATAGGAAAATTTTCGGAGACGGAAAATTTTCATGTAGTGACGTCACGAGCCCAAATAATGGATTTATTTATTTAAAAGTAAAATAAACTGTACATTTCTAAAAATTTTTACTAACATTTTAGTAATCTTAGTAAAAAAATCTATCCAAACCAAAGATATTGAAATATAAGTAGATGTGCTATCTGCTGTTTTTACTATGTGGGTCTGCGCTTCCGGGTGTCGCCGATATTGTTTACCAATTAACAAATAAACTAAAAGAACAAATAATTAACGAATAAACCAAACGAACGTTAAACTAAATGAACGAATTCTTTCCTTATTCAAAATATATTGTTAACCAATATTAATGCACATTTTCAAAAAATCAACGAAATGAACAAATTATTTTTGTTTGAAAACTACGCTAATTAGCGCGTAGTCCGGCGACAGTTGCGCAGACACCATAGCATATCTATTCTGTATTTGAATAACTTTGATCCAAACGATTTTTTTCAAAGTCTTTATAAAGTCCATGCAAGTGGCCTATTACATTTAATCATTTATGTGTCTCCTTGCAAGCGATACTGCATGAAATACACAGAATAAAAATAAATATACATAAATGTATAGAATATGATCAGCATTGAAATCTTGCTTACCATAAATTAACGGAAAGCAATAGGCACCTATAGGATGACATCAGATAGTATTATAATACGAGAAAGGTTCTGACTCCTCACTTTTCTTTTCAAGGAAAAGTGACGCAGGTAGCTGAAGTAAGGAAACTAGGTCGCGTACTGAGAAAACAAAATTTAATAATATTAACGTTCTCTCTTCAAGTCTTCCTGTTAAAATTACTGTTCCAAATATTCCAAACATCACATTATACGAAATGGTATTTCGACAATTTCCGGAAAAACCTGCTATTAGTCGTTATCCTTCTTTCAAAGGACTGACTATTTGGAATGATGTTAATGATATTGAATGCAATTTTTTGAACTTCCAAAGTAATGCCATATTCTTGGCTCAATATTTTTAACTAGTTATATTTTTTTCTGTTGCAGGCAAATTTAATATAATTTTTATTTTGATCCAATATTTTCTTTTTACGTTTCATAGTACAATCCAGTAATGTTGGCCTCACTGGGTGGCTTAACCGTGCTGAGGCCCCCATTTTATAATATAAGGATTTACACATAATACATTTTGAAAAAAAAAATGTTGGTGACGAAAAAACATTTAAAACTAAAATAAATTTCAACTAAAAATAAAGATTAAAAATTAAAGTAAAATAAAAATAAAAATCGGCATATATTATGATTTGTGTGTTGCGCGTTTTATATTGGTTTTATATGTGTTGCGTTTATACATAATTTGTTTTATTCTTTTATGTTATAAAATTTTGGTAATATTGTCTTTTTTGTTCTATAATCCATTTTTTTTTATTTCATGTCTGAATTTATTTTTGTTTTCCTCAGCAAATTGGTAAAAGTCCTAAGTAAATAATTTGTTGCGTATGTATGAAGCAAGGAGTGTGTGCCTACAATCTTTTTAAATAATTAAATATTTTAAGAAAAAAAAAACAATATTAATTTGAGTGATCTTAAAAAAACAAATGCTCGTGTCAGATTTGCCAAGGCAAAGTGAACCAAGTATTTTCGCTAGACAAAAAGTGAAAATCTAAAGGTCTGAATTTTTATATACTATTTCTATTTCTGTTTGTAACCTAAAAATAACCTTAAGGCCCCGTTCTCCCCACAAAAAAAAACCATTTCGGACGAGTCGTGAAATTTACTTTTAACGCATTCGACAGGAGGTGTATCTGCAGCGTGCGGGTCAATAGGAATGCGCGCGCATTATTATTACAAAAAGGTCTGGTTTGGAACTTGGCTAATAATTGTCGACAAGAAGTATCATTTCAAAAAATATGCGTTCCCAGAGAAATTGATAATATTTGTAGGGCTGCCACAATTTTAAAATACACATAATATTTATGAAAATATCTGTTATTTTCTCAATGTATTACGTTAGATTACCTATAAAGTGTAATGTACACTTGAGGTGACCGTTCACAAAACAAAGCTATATTATTTATTATAACGGAACTACAATTATCATTGTTTCTCTTTAATTTCTCTTATCAATTTGGGAGACGGAACGGGATGGGTACCGCCGCGCCGCCCCGGAAAACATTTTTTGGATAACCAACACCCCTGCCGTAGGTCACCCAAGTGGTTTGCTATGTTTGGTGACTTAGCAGGGGTTCTCGGGTTATGGGATGAGGTATCAATTTTTAAGGCGACCATTGCCGCCCGGCAACCATTTATTGGATAACAGAGGTGTCCGGGTTCATGGGGTGAGGCTTATCTATTTATTGGGTACTGCTTTTTTTAAAAGAAAAAGAGTCATAATTCGTATTCCCGGTTTACGAATAACCTGACAATTTGAAAATCTCCTACCAGCATCATAATAAGCGGAAGATGTTGCTTGTGCATTGAAAGAGGAATTGAACCCGCGACATCTTGACCCGACCCATTTTTTAATTTTCAACTAAGTAAAGTGCACATTTTAATCATATTTGTTTATAGTCCAGTCAATTTTTAATTTGGGAGGTGGGAATGGGTACCGCCGCCCCGGGAACCTTTATTGGATAACCAATACCTCTGCCATAGGTCACCTCAAGTGGTTCGCTACGTTTGGTGATTTAGCAGGGGTGCCCGGGTTCATGGGGTGAGGTTTGTCCAGGTCTTGGAGGCGGATGACCAGGACATACTGAGCCCGAGATTCCTACCCACCCCTTAAACCCTTTTCTTTCCCAGAACTCTCCTCTACTTCCTTTCCTTAAAAAAACCCTCCACACAGCATCATAGGTGAGCATAAAGATGACATAGGCCCTAAGGGAAATTATGTTCCTCAGGGCCTCCTGTGTGGAGCTCATGTAAAAAAAAAAATGTTCCAAAAGGAGGTGTAGAGTGCACCTAAGCGATTCCTTCAGAAACTTGGTCAGGGTGCTTAGGATGTGAACATACTAAAAGTTCTGACGTCTAGGTGGTGAGCTAGGGGAGGGAGGGGGGGGGGGGAGAAGGTTCAAATTTTACGCTTATATCTCGGAAACGGTGCATTTCAAAGGATTTTTTTAGAATAAGTGAAAGCTCATAAAATTATCTACAACTTTTATTCTATACGTAATTTTCGAAATCCCAGCCGTTTTTGACTTACACGCTCCACAAATGTAGATATTTTCGAATAAAATCATTTTACCTCACATTTTTCATCAAACATTCCTTCATATCGTCTAAAATATTTATCAAAGAAAGAAAATTGTTTGAAAGAAGTTGTAAAGAATTTAATTCCCTTTTAGATAATATATATACATTTCCAAACTAATCTTCAACCAGTAAATATTTACAGGAATTTTAAGTTTTTTAGTAAATGTCGTCATTTTTTTAATCTTATTACTGACACACCACTTTTGTTTGTAACAGATTGTGGGACTTGGATTTAATTTATTATTTCATCATTTAGTTCCTAAAACAATTAGTTTAATGAATCTTCACCAACTTGAACAGCATCTTAGCAAGTTATTGTGGCGTCTCCGACGACTCCACTCCACAAAAATTGACATTATTTCACTGGTTTGTGGGAAGGGAGGATGTGCATCAAACCACTGACTGAGTTTGGCACAACCTGTTTTTGCCTACATGCACCTTTTCGCTCTTTATTTATATCCGGGGGTAAAGTGCACAAACTTCGGAAGGTAATTCTGCACGACAGTACACGTAAAAAAAGATACGAAACTTTTTTCAAAACGTTCTAAGGTAGTTACGGGTAAAAAAGTTTTGTTGTTTGTATGAAAAAAATAATATTCTTCTGTGGAAAAATAATTTTGTATAGGGAAAAAATTGAATTTAGAAAAAAGTTATTTGTCTTTTTTACATTCACCATCATGTACCTCCCGAAGTTTATGTAGAAATTTATGAAGTGGCAGCCCTAAAAGCTATCAGCAAACTACTACAGCTTTGCTAGGATTAGTTAACCGATGGAATCTAAATTATTAAACATTTATAAAAAGGTCAAAGTAATTACTTATAACAATGTAGTCGGTTTTAGTAAACAAGCGAAACTTTTATTTACTTAAATTTACGTAACGCATTTTGGTTTTATTATCCAACGAACATCTAATAATAGGTAGTAATAAAATAATACGTATGATGATAATTACATATTTCCTTGTCCGTAACAATTTGGGACGCGGGTAAGGGTACCGCCGCCCCGGAAACTATTTATTGGATAACCCCAAGTTGTTCGCTACGTTTGGTGACTTAGCAGGGGTGCCCGGGTTTGGATCTTGGTGGCGGAAGTGTCTGCCCACCAGCTGCGTGGTAGGCCAGATCGGGAGAGACTGGTTGAGGGAGATCTTGTGACCTCTCAGGCAGAACTCTTTTGGAACATCGCCTTGCACCGCATTGGGAGGGATGGATTCAAAAGTCCGTCCCACCCAAACCCACTGACCCTCAAATTCCTACCCACCCCTATAACCTTATTCTTTCCAGAACTTCATCTCCTTCCTTTCCATTAAAACACCCTCCATACAGCATATCCAAAGATGACATATGCTCTGAGGGAAAAAAATCCTCAGGGCCTGTGTGGAGTTACTGTAAAAAAAACAAGGTAATTTTTGAAAGCAGATTTTTGTTAGCAGTTTGATCCGTAAAAATGTATTATTTATTATTATGTCCTATAATTTTAATAAATGAGCAAAATAAAAGCTTTTGCATTCAATGGTCATTTAAAAAAAAAGTAATTTAATTTTAAAAAACTTGCCCGGGAATTTCAGTTTCCGAAGCATTGGAAATAGATTTATTTCCCAAAGTACGCATTCTGTAAAAAATAAAACAATAACTGTCACCTCTGTTATATAATACACAAATAAATTGAAAATTTATTTTTATAATAAATATTACATAATAGTAAATAATACGAGTATGTATTATATTAATAAAAACAAAATTTTATTTTTTTCTTCTTACCTTATACATTCCATCATACGTTCTCGATTTTGGAGATAATATTTACGCTTACAAATACGACTTTTTTGTTGTTGTCTTACCATTTTCGCAAAATAATATTATTATTTACGTACGTGTATATTAAACAAATCATGAAACGTACGACTACACGTCTGTGTGGCGAGCTGTCTGGACAGCGAATGACGAATATTTGAAAGGCACATAGGTTACACGCACGTTAGATAGAGATGGCCTGTAAATATTATCTTTAGAATTAAAAAACGTAAGCGCCTGTTGTTAAAATATTTAATTAATCACAGTTTATTGAAAAAAGAGCAAAAATCTCGCGATAATTGTCTTTAGTTTTATTTAAAGAAACGCTGTGAATTTTTTCATACATATAACTTGTAAAATAACTGAAACAAACGTGTTAATAATAATTTTTGGAGCATACTTTGTGATTTTTTTCTATCGAGGGAATTTTATATAATTTGTGTTTCGGCGCGATAAATGTCTAGATATTATCTTCAAAAATAACATATATTTTTTTAAGAGCTTAAAAACTTCAAATGTTTAAGGGAGATTTGTAAGAAATCGGTAGAAATTGGGAGAACCGAGGCTTAAGGTGGGGTAAACTTAAGGGGCAGAGTGGTATTTTTTCGCGTGCAGATTCCATCTTAAAAAAACTCGACTGTAGAGTATTACTGTTATTCATAACCACTGTTAAGTTTGAAGAGTTTAAAAAATGTTACTTGGTAACTAAAGAGATCACATCAACAGCTTGCCCACGCCCACATATAATTTTTCATGTAATCATTTCATACAAATAACTTCGTTCTACATATTTAAAGTCCGGTCAGATTAGCAGCGCGAGTAATGTTAAAAAAAGAAAATGAAAAAATCGGAGCTTAGTAAAATCGGATCGTTTTACAGTTTCTGCAATATTCAAGATCACAACACAATACAGGTAAAGCTATTGATAGCATTCATTAATAACAGGTTAATCTATTAACACTACACGAGGTAAGATTAATTTATTTCTATCACATTAATTCATTGACACAATTTATTGATCCATGGTTTTATTTTCAATACAATCGCTTCTATTAACATCACAAACTTTGTCTCAGTTCTGATCTGAAGGATCATGAGATTTTTTGATTAGGTTGTCGACCATTAGTAAATATAAAGGCGAAGTGCTTATTATGGTGTAATGTTTTTTTTCAAATGTGATATCGCCGTGATATTTGTAACAGATATTCGTTGATTTTCACATGACTGATTTAATTTATTACTGTTGACTTTTGACATCGATAAACAATTTGAATATGTCGTGCATATAACACGCATATTAATAATACACGATAATATGTGCATAAGAACTTGTGATAATTCATACGTTTTCACCGAACAGTAACAGCAGCAATTTACGACGAGATATCGTCTAAAAAGCATAAATACAGTTGCTGGTTTATTTTCATGGATTTATGATAAAGATCTGATATGGTGCGTGCTTCATTTTCAGCAATAAACATGCTTCATAATATGGACTAAATATGAACGAGCAGTATTAAATCAAGCATTCAGTAGAGTTAATTGGGGTTTTGAGGACTCTGCAAGTTACTGCTATCTGCTTTAGATTACTTTGCTTGTGGTAACTCCTTTTGATTAATACAATTTGATAATCGCAATATTATGATTCTAGTGATGTTAACCTATTTCTAAAATCAATCACACTGTTTCTTACAAATGCAAAACCAACACAAAAGGTCTTTTTATTACATACTAGCAGACCCGGCCACACGTTGCTGTGGCTAACGAAACACAACGCCATTACCCAATCTTTATTAAATCCACACCACCCGTTTGCCAGCTGCCCGCTGCCCGAATTGAATATTTGAATTTATCGGCTTTTCTCTACTATAATAAGCAAGTACTATACATATATACATATATAAACTAATTAACTCGCCACTAAGTATACAATGCTTGCAATGCAAGACTGGATATTTGAAAAGGGAAAATCAAATACCTACTTACTCTAGGACATCTATTTTCCAATTTCTTCCGTAGAACGAATTCAAAAGTGACTATAGTACGGCCCGCCAGCCGTTTTAAATCGCACAAAAATATGTTTTCTTTGAATTTTTCGGATATAATTTACATGTATTGCACATATAAACATTCCTCTTCAATCACTCTATCTATTGGTGAAAACCGTATGAAAATCTGTTGCGTAGTTTAAAAGATTAACGCGCACATACATTTTGAGCGACTTCATTTTATACTATGTAACTAGCAGACCCGGCCACACGTTGCTGTGGCTAACGAAACACAACCCCATCACCCAACCTTTATAAAATCCTCACCACCCGCTTTCCAGCTGCCCGCTGCCTGAATTGAATATTTGAATTTCTCGGCTTTTCTCTACTATAATAAGCATGTATTATACATATAAACCTCCCTCTTGAATCACTCTATCTATTGGTGAAAACCGCATGAAAATCCGTTGCGTAGTTTAAATGATCTATGCGCACATCATTTTGAGCGACTTCATTTTATACTATGTAATGATTTGTAAAAACCATTAAATTTGTGGCTCGCCATAATTTACAATAAAAACACATAAATTTGTTGTAGACCACTTTTATTTTATAAACACTCTTCCGATTTCAGAAGCCCCCTTCCTTATACTAGGAGAATATTATTATAATTTTATTGTTTAACATTACAATTTTATAATTTTGACATTTTAACAGGATACATATAAAATATAAATATAAAAGATACGTAGACTCTTGGTCTTTTTAATTAGGAGAACTAGGTTTTGTACAGAGGGTTTTCAGCGACTTCCATGATATAACTTTGGTTTGGTAGGGTTTTTTTTTCAGTATCTACTACGACGTTGTTTTTAAAATACAAGTGAGTGCTTTTTCCTATCAATCCTTTATTCAAAATCTGATGGACTAAATGGGGTTATTTTTTGTTTTAATTAGTTTTTTGATACTGAGTGGCAGTTTGATATAATATAATTTTACAGCTAAAAATTCGCAGCTTTTTTTGTCCAAAGATAGTGTTAAAGGTATATTTAGCTTGTCTATTTGCTTTGTTATAGTTATCTGATTATATGAGGTTTTTCTCCTTTTTTGAGATGATGTTACAGAATGTTTTTGGCATAGATTTTTTCTATACATGGAATGTCGAACTGTTTATATATTTCTGTTGATAACGTCCTTACGGGGACTTTTAATAAGATATATATATATGTATATATATTTTTTTTTTATTCCTTTATTTTTCCCATATTTTACAATTTATATTTACATATTTTGAAAATCATAAACAATAATGTGGGAACCCACTAAGGCGCAACCTGTGCGTGGATAATATAGTTAATATAAGTTTTATTTAGTACCTAGAAAAAAACAAACAGGGGTATATATTGATGATGCATTTCCCTTGGTACGGTGACTTTACGGTGCCTTCGTTAGGATTTGACCTTATTATGATTTTAGTTCCTACCATTGTTTGTTTTGGAATTGATATTGATTATAACTTCAACTGAGGTTGCAGAACACACTGTGTGTATCTGTGGAGAATTTTATGCATAACGTATAAATTATTTTAAAGAACAGGTTTCTCGCACCGACTACCGACACTATCATTATCATAACTAATACCTACTTAAGTACAAACTGCATGTAAGATCTTAACGAACACATATTTGGTTCTGTGAGTAATAATAATTAAGGTAGTAGAGTTACAAGAAGCATTCGTACGACGTTGAAAGAAAGATGCGGGTGAAGAGTTCATACTACAATATGCTATAATTTTATTCACGACAATCATGATCAATGAATTGGAAACTGCGTCATTTTAATAATTACAATATAACATGTTGTTTACAAAAGGACAATAAAGAGTTTCACCTCATACTCACTGCCAAATCTCTCAGAACACGTCATGGCAAAGGTAGGATAGGTAGTAAATTCTTGAAATATTTTTTGACTTCTGAAAAAAGAAACCGACGAATCGTCATTGTCTGATTGAAGATTCTGACTGAGACCAGTGCGCTGTGCACTGTGTTATCGAGAAGCAAGAAGCAATGATGAAGCGAGTGTTCGTTCTTTTGTATGGCTGGTTTCCGTGAAAACCGCCACGTTGTCCGCTTCTTTATGAAAACGCCAGGGAATGGAGTTTGCCTTTGGAGTTTAATACGTTGTTTATGTAAAATGCCGGTTCGTTATCCGCATTTCTCGCTGCATGTATAGATAGATTGCGCGCTATAGTCGGTTGGATGTTTGTTTGTCGGGTTTTTTTGGCACACGGGTGGAATGACACCGGCGAAGGCCGCGCTC
This sequence comes from Limnephilus rhombicus, assembly GCA_929108145.2. Classification (NCBI taxonomy): domain Eukaryota; kingdom Metazoa; phylum Arthropoda; class Insecta; order Trichoptera; family Limnephilidae; genus Limnephilus; species Limnephilus rhombicus. Next base: position 56,323,830 of record OV815276.1, read on the forward strand.
CGAGCTCCGAGCTCGATGCTTCGTGCTCCGCTCACAGAGCTCGCCGCTTGCTTCTCACCGCTCATGGGTAGCGCGACTACCGCACTGCGCACTGCGCATCGGAGACTGCGATCGCAGCAAAAATACTCACGAGTACAACTACTGCTCTAATGCGTTCATTACCAGAGGTACAAACTACGAACGTTATTTAAATTGCTTCCAACTAGTGGAACTAGTACTTTTCACGTTATTATTAATTTATTATTTATTTTTAGATTAACTTATCGAGTAGAGCCACAAATTTGTAATATTTAATCAGTAAAGACAATGTTAGCGACTCTCAATCAAAAATTTGGAAAAAGAAAATTAGAAAAAGATACGGTCGCATCTAGGAATTAAATCCCTTCTTAGACTTGCCAGGGTGCTCGCCTACCAATGACGCAATTCGACCCTTTCGGTCATATTTAACTGTATCATATTTTCGACTACGATCTACCAACATATTCTTAACGCGTATTTTTATTGGCCGCTATCTTTATGTATGCTTGCAAGATTATTCTAGAACTAAACGTAATCTATGTGGTGTCTGGGTAGTCCTGGGTTCGTAAGCTTTTTATTTTTCTATATTGTTCTTTTCATATTTCATTTAGATTTGCTAGTATCATCTACTTCTTCAATGAAATTGATGGGAATAACCTTCAAAAGTTAATATGGAAGAGAGTTCTAATTCTATAAAAAAATACATATTTAATTGCTTAGAGCTGGCGAACATATTATCGACTAAATATCGGCAAACATAATGAAAACTATATTAGTAATAAAGTATTATGTTTTGGAAATTATACAAATGTAACTGTAGAAAAAAAACCTTGTTTTATTAGTTGTTACTTAGCGACTGCTATATTAGTAGGTATTCCAACACAATGTCTCTCTGCAATGCGCGTCGTCTTTATGGTTACCTCGTGTAAGAATTGCTTCTGATGACGTTAAATGCATTAATTAAACTTTTATGACATTCGATATATCTTGGCTGCTTGTACAGTGCAAAGAAGCTGCTTTTAGTAATTATGTTAGGCATGTGTGAGTTTTCACACGACTGCAACCTCCGTTAACCAAATGTTTTTCTCAAAACGAAATCGGTCGAATTCAATTTTAAATGCGCAGCAATTTCACGAAGATCTCATCTCATAGCGTCCATGGCGCTTCCACAGAGAGTTTTAATATCTTAATGTTTAAGTTTTAAGTGGAACTCTTTAATTGAAGATTATAGATAACAACGAAGAAGAAAAGTAATTGTTCCTACTTTGCTCGGGTAACGGCTTGCTTCACGCAAAAAAATAATGTCGGATTATAGCTAAAGTAATTCGGTTTGTTCAAAGATTTTGTAGCTCGTAAATCAGACATGTCAGAAACGATTGATTTTTAGTTTTTTTTTTTAAATTTCATGCAACAGCAGAGATTAAAGGCAACTTTGAATTAATGAGGTGGGGTTTTAGAGTAAGAAAAAAAGGATTTATGTTTACACATTTTTATTGAGAGCAGATCTATTATTTTTTTGTAGATAATATAAACTAACAATATTTACTTTCTTGAAAATAATACACATACGAGTAACAAATTAGGAATTATTTTGTTTACTTGTTTTCGTGGCCGAGAGGTAAGGGTCCCGACTAGCAATCCGAAGGTCGCTAATTCAAAACCCGACGGCGCAAAAAAATGCATGAGATTGTAATGTGTTATTTCACAATTTAATCATTTAAAATGTGAAATAACACATTTAAAATGATTAAAAATTTATGAACCTTCGACTGATTCGTAGAAGGTTCTAAAACTCGGCTATCATGGAGAGCATTAGTTTCTATGTTCCCGATGGTTATCTCCGTCACCGACAGCATAGACTGTTTTATCTCCTGGCTTGCAGAACGAACTTGCCAATGGTTATGCCAGTCGGGAGAGCTGTCTTGTTGTTAAATAGAATCACTTCGAATATCGATATGTTTAATATCAATGAAGCACAATTCAGACAACAAGCTTTGTTGCTGTTAGTATGATTGTGCTTCATTGAAGTATAAATTGCTTAAATCTGTTTAAATCTTAAAATACTTTATCTCTTTTAAAACGCATCGAAATTTTATATTGTAATGTTTTAAAAATGAATAAATAATTGAATTGAATTGAATTGAAAAATAGTATAAGGTATGTATTATTTGTAATATATTATTTTATGATATATTTTATAATATAACTTCGATGCTAAACGAACGAACCGCTCTAAAGTCCACGCTGCTAAATGAGGTAGGTACTTGAGAGGAATGATTGAGAGGAGGAATTGGGAAATAAGGAACTAAGGAACTCGACGATCCGAGACGATTTAAACAAGGGGAAGAATATTATGATGTTGAAGATGTAGATCGCACTAGTGTAAAACCACTCAGACCGTTCAGAATTGAAACGTTGCTTGAAATAGCTTTAGCCGTGTTTGGTGACCAGATTTGAATAGCCAGGTACTTCGCCATCTTCCTCTACACCATCTCCTTCCCCTCTCCACTACTGGGGATGCCATATTCTCCCTTAGTCCATGCGGTTGAAAGCAGTTGGGACTCTTGTGCGGTATTCACATAAAAGAAGAAGATGAACTATTTTTATTTTATTAGTCGACTATCATATTTCTTTTTTTTATCTTCTGGAAGTAGGGTTGCCACTTGCCATACGTTCAGAATTTTCCGGACAAGTCCGGAAATATAGGCCTTTGTCCGGAATGCGGGGGGAATTCTAAACAGTCCAGAATTTCTACAATTAAGTGGAGATTGATATAAAAAAAATTGAAATAAACCAAACTATTTTTATTACAAATCAAAGTAAAAACATCACTTTAACGTCAGAAATATTGTTCCGAATCTTTAATAATAGTTTTGTAGAACATTTCGCAAGTCATATTTTTTAAATTATGTGTTAAGAGAATCGACTTGACAGACTCAACAGAAAGCCTGTTCCTTTCTTTTGACCGTTGGGTCCCCCCCCCTCCCCGATGCGGGTTTTGAAATGGCACGATGCATAACGACATTCATATTATATTTACAAAAAAGTCCGGAATTTTTATCGAATGTCAGGAATTTTCTCCGGGATTTTGATTTTTTGATCTGGAAACCCTTTGTGGAAGGGAATTATATATCATTAGATACTATAATTGGGGATGCCATAGTTTCCCTTATTACAGGTGGTTGGAAGCAGTCGGGAGTGTCGGGACTCTTGTGCGGTATTCACATAAAAAAAAATAAAGACGAACTATTTTTATTTTATTAGTCGTCTATCATATTTATTTTTTTCTATCTTTTCCTTTTCGTAACTAGCGGAGTCCCGGTAACTGTCGTTGTAACAACACAAAATGACTTAAGGGGTAAATCCTTCAGATTCATGATCCAAAAGTAAGCATCGCTATGTCACATTGAGGAGTAAGTATTGAAATCGAAAATATCCCTTCCCAGATGAAATAACCCTTCAACAAAACATTGTCTACGGTCAAAGTCGAAGACAGCTAGTATGCTCTAACAGAATGCATTAGTTTTATTTACACACTTTGTCTAAATCCAATTATTATATCTCCAGGAATTCGCAGATACTTAAAAACTTTCCATATTCAACACATTTTTTGCTAATTACTGTATTTTTACTTACCACGGCAGTATCCGCTTTTTACTGCAAGTTGTGGAGGTTTGATTATCGGATGAAACTGGCATTTATTTTAATATCTCAACAATTTATTGTATTAGCAGTTGATTTATGATTTTATAATCCATCAATCTTTGTAGGAAGATAATGAAATGTTTTTTTACACAATTTTGATAAACAGGTTATTACTTGCACAAATGTGCAATTATGATGTTCAATTAATCACAGTTTGGGTAATGTAATAAATTAATTTCATAGTTGAAGAATAATTCTTATAATAATAATAATAGTAGGAAAATAAAATAAAATAAAAAAATTAAAAAAATTATTATTATTAATAAAATTTTTTCAGATGATATTAAAATGACTTTTGGTTTAGATAAATGTAAAACGATCCATATAGAGAAAGGCAAAATTGTAGATGGAGACGAGGGTATATTTAGAAATTTCAAAATTAAAAGTATGAAAGGGGATGAGGTTTATAAATATTTAGGATACCCGCAATCGAAAAGATTAGATCACACTAGTATTAAAAATGATATTAGGATTAAATTTCAAACTAGGATCAGAAAAATTTTAAAATGCAATCTATCTGCTAAAAATTTAGTAAAAGCAAAAAATACTTGGGCTATACCTTTATTAACGTACTCATTTGGCATAATTAAATGGTCCAATACAGATTTAGATAGTTTAGAACGATTAATTAGAACTACGTTAACAAAGTTTAATTGCCATCATCCAAATTCAGCTATAGAACGAATCAATTTACCTAGAAATTTAGGAGGTAGAGGTGTAGTCAAAATAACATCTTTGAAACACAATCAGGTAGAAATGCTTAGAAATTTTTTCCATAGGAAAGCTAATAGCTCAGAAATGCACAAAATATTTTGTAAGGCAGATAGAAACATTACACCTTTAAATTTATATGACGAGAATGCCAACATTCTTATAAATACTAACCAGGAATTATTAGATTCCTGGTCAAATAAAATTATTCAAGCAAAACACTTCAATTATCTCAACCAAACGTATGTTGACAAACTTTCGTCAAACAAATGGTTGAGTATTGGAGAGTTGAGCGCAGAAATAGAAGGATTTATGCTTGCCATTCAAGATAGAGTCATTAATACTAAAAATTATAGGAAGCATATAATCAAAGATATAAATCAAATTGATGATTTATGTAGAAAATGTTTGGCTTTTCCGGAAACTATAGAACATATTATATCGGGATGTTCTATATTAGCACCGTCCGAGTATACATTTAGGCACAATCAGGTTTTAAAAATAATCCACCAAAGTTTGGTAATTAAACATAACTTGATTGACTGCCGTAATATAGTACCATATTATGAATATGAACCAAATTCATCTTTAGAAAATGAATTTTATAAAATATATTATGATAAAACTATACTAACAGACAGAACAATTAGTCATAATAGACCTGATATAGTTTTACATGACAAAATTAAAAAAATAACTTATATCATTGATGTAGCTATTCCAAATTCCTGTAATATTCAAAAAACTGTCTCTGAGAAAATTAGAAAATACACAGATTTAGGAAATGAGATTAAAAGAATTTGGCATTCTCGGAATATAAGAATATTACCATTTGTTATTTCGGCTACTGGCATTATACCTAGGTCTCTGATTCAAAATTTATGCGTATTAGATTTGTCAAAGAATTTATATATAAAAATGCAAAAATCGGTAATTTTAAATACATGTAGGATTACAAAAGATTTTTTAAATATTTATATTGAGGGATCAGTAGGATTTATAGGTTCAATTAGGAATTCCACAGAGCCGAACCCTCTGATATGAAAATATCTGGAGTCGGTGAATTTTTTTCCCATCTGGTCTCTGGTAGGTTGACATGTTGTTCTTGTATTGTTTTGTAATTATAATACATATAGTGCAATTGCATAACGTGGATTGACCAGATGATCATTTGGGAAGTGTGTGAAAGGGTTTAGTTTTTCCTGTGGGGAAAATTAAACCCGGACATTTAAATCTGGTGCGTATAATATTCAAAGTGTAGCTTTCTTATCCAATCCAGTTCACTCGATATAATATTTATTTATTATAATTACATATCTGAAGGTTTATTCATTTTTATCTGCAAGCGCAAAGCACCGAAGAAAAAATGGAAATTTCAAATAAATTACCTTAGCAATGTGAAAATTATTTTGATCTACAAAATTTTAGAACGAAAGTGGACGATTTTAAAGTCTGCCACACATAGCTTTTTTAATCGTTTTCCGCGTAATGAAAACGGTCCATGATTTTTACGCTTGTGTTAATTTTTTTAAAATTTTTAGTACGCGAGGCATTTATTTATTGATACAAAATGTCACACTTTGAATTTTGATTTGAGACCAAAATACCCAACCAAATAAAAAAAAAATTATTATTCAGCAGGAATAGCAAATGTCTTGCACGAATATTGCTATTTTATTTATTTGTGTTTTAAATCATGAAACACAGGCCATTAATTTTTTTTCGTGATTTTAGAGACAACTTTAACAATTATTTGTGAGTTAATGATTTTAATATGCGATTATGATGAAACGATTGGCAAAGCATTTCGATGGGCGGAAATTTAAATTACAAACGACCAATGTACGTTGGGACACAAATTTTGAGTATATATATATATTAAAATTTTCAAAATGCCTTTTTACGATGTTTTATTTTTTATCGTGTACAACAATTGGTAGAGTAAGAATTTTATTAATAATTATAATAAACTCACAAAAAATGCCACAATTGCCTCTAAAACCAGACAAATAGGAATTATTTAATTTATTTAATAATTTAAAACACAAATAAATAAATTGCAATTATTCGCATTATATGTTTGCTTTATATTTTGATTAACAAAATAATTATTCAGTTTGGTTGGGTATTTTGGCCTCAAAGCCAAATTTAAATTTTGTACGAAAAAGCCGGCTTTTGATGAAAATTTTTATTATCTCCTTGTTAAACTTTGCCTCGTGTCCTGTGTATTGTGTCTTGTCTCTCGCTGTGTGGCTGCTATTGTGTGCCAGTGAAGGATTCGACTTTTGAATTACGAAGTTGTAACCGAAAAGAGCACCAGCGATAGGAACCAAAATAAATACGATCATATCTCTCTCATGGCAGAATATCTTATTTTGTTTATTTAATCCGTGAGATTATTTGCTGGTTTATTGCTGGATCGTTGGTTTTGTTAAGAGTATGTATGCAGGAACATATATTTTTTATTTTCTGGTTGTAGCATTCACATTTTTTTAGCTTTCAACCTTTAAGGGCAATCTTGGCCTTGATACGTAGATATAATTTTTTATGTATTTTTGTTGTGATTTTTGACATCTTTTTTTTAACATCCTAATAATTATGTTGTATTGCGCCATTTGTACAAATATTTTTTGCTAGTGTTTTTTAGGAATGGTTCTATTACATGTAGTAGATAATAATGATAATTAGTAATAGGTTTGAACCCAAAAGGCTTTTAAAAGCACATGAAGGATTTTAAACACGCGGCCGCATATCTAAGGGATTTTAACCAGTAATTCCTGAGCATATTTGGAGTAAAAAATGTAGATATCATTTTGCTGTCTGATTTTATTTTTCTTCAAATAAAAACAAAAATATAATTTTCCATTACTCGTCGCAACTGATTAGTTTGGTGCAGCCAGCACGGGTCACGTGTTACACACTCCGTCTCATTCTAGCAGCGCTATATCAGAGAGTCACCACTGGTCACACTGCTACCGTCGCCACGCGTAGCAGTGTTATCAGAGGTGACGCGTGATAGAAACATTTTTTGTTGTTGTTTGACAGCTCAGGAATCGTTAATTAAAAACCTTCGGGTATGTGCTGTTGCATCTGTGCACAGAAGGTATATTCCATAAAGTAATGTATTTTTAAAATATTAATAAACATAAAAATGGAAAAAAAAAATATATGCATATATACTCGTATATTATGGAAGTTCAATTTCTGAATTCTCTCAAGAGGGGTAAGTACCAGTTTTTTAAGTCAAATTAAACCTGCAACTTTCTGTCACACGTAAAAAATCTTCCTGTTATACACTGTCCTCGAGAGTTAACGGCGTTAATGGTAATGATTAATGATTAATGATATTACAGAAACAGACCATTACATTTGGGTTACATTAGGGAAGGCTGACGAGATGAATGAATTAATTAGATTTTCGTGCCCTTTAATCGTTCAATGATTAGTGGAAAAAAACTATTTTATCAACCAAATACCCTTTGTTATGTTTATGATACCTTTAGAAAACGTCCACATAAATGATTTATGCACAGCTTCAGAGCAGTTGATCCGTTACGCCACCAATTAAATAAATTAATTAAATTACTTTAAAGTTTCTGATACATTATTATTTACAGTTTTATGCGTACTTTCAACTTGAAGCTGCCGATAAAATGCTATGTGGTCATAATCATCAATCTTATCGTTTATAGGTGTCATTTATTACCACCATGATTATTATTTAGCGGGTCTTCTTCACGTTAAATTGAAGTGTTCATAATTAAAAATGATTTTATTAAATTAATTACAAACGCGATTCAAGGAATCAATGGCATCAATTTTCAATTATAAGAAATATCTTAACAGAAATCATAATTACTATTTTAAGTCTGACACCTAACTGATCGTATGTGGCTATCAAAGTGTTAAAATATTAATTTACTGGAGAGCCCTTCGTCATAGATGGGCATTCGTCGTGTAATATAATTGATAGGTTTTAGTAGGTATTGCAACACCAGCTAGTGGGCAGCTGAGAATTCGGTCGATGTCTTTGAAGATGAAAATAAAACTGGAGTTATGATTACAAGAGAGGTTTGGTAGTTTTTTTACATTAACTCTACATAGGAGGCTCTGAGGAAAATAGCTGTCCTCAGGGCATGTGCCATCTTTGGGGAGCTACGTGGAGGGTTTTTTGTGGAAAGAAAGGATTGAACCTGGGTCTTGAAGAGACTCATGAGGTAGGAGGGAGGAAACACATAGGCCGGCACATATTTCCACAGCCAACTTTTGAATTCAAGAGATCGACCCGTAAATCATAATGGTGACATGTGACTTGGAAGTGACAAATGTAAATCATGTAAAAATATTGGGCGCGCATTTGGCGTGTTTGCCGACTGTGCACCGGTGCCGAAGGAATAACTGATGCTAGTTCCTCGGAGCATTTTCCATTGAAGTATCGGTAGATCAAGGACAGCATTCTCACCCAAAGCCTGTGCTCTAAAGATTGCCATCCGTTTGTTAACAGGTTGAAAGGGTCTCCCTCAATAGACCTTTCCCGATTCGGCCCGCCACGCAGAAGGTGGATCAATGCATCCACCGTCGAAATCTGGATAGACCTTATTCCCTGTTAAGTCACCAAACGTAACGAACCACTTGGGTCGTGAACAGCTTGTGACAGAAGTGTTGATTATGCATTGAAAGGCGGCGGTACCCATACCGCCTACCAAATTCAGTATACAAAAGTACCATTTAAAATAGAATATCCACTACTGGCTTGACAGTTCTTATTCGAATAGCTATAAGAAAAATATATATTTATAATATAATTGGTATTAATTAACATGCTATAATTGTTTGGGAAACAAATATTCCAATGTTGTTGATGTATTTAATAAACACACCTAAATACTTTTAATTTTTTCATCTGGTAGAGCTAATTTATTTGAAGGAATTATCCCTGTGTTAATATAATGAATTAATAATTTTAAATCTTATATCTTAATATATAAAACAAAGTCGGGTTAGTTACACCATTTGTTACCCAAGAACGGCTGGACCGATTTTTATGTTCTTTGTTTTGTTGGATTTGTCTCCGCCCCGAATAGCAGAATAGCTATTAAAACAACGGAAAATTTTACGAAAAAAAAATTACTAAGAAAATTCTTTTCCTCATACATTTTGTAAGGAATGAATTTCATCTTGATAATTTTAGTGGTAACTTGGACAATTATTTGTGAGTAAATAAAAAAATAATAATAATTAAACACTTAAATATTTAATGGTCTAAGTCTAAACCTTATAATATAAAGCAAAAATAAATAAAGTAGCTCACATCCGTACTAGATATTTTTGATATACCTTTTGGTTGCAAAAATAATTTTTCACACGTCTCTTTCATCCCGCTCCGGCCGGGACGTGACTGATACGAAATAGGTGTGCCTAGCGCATGGTTCTTGTGCCCATGCCATAAGGGCAACTTCAAGAATCCAAATTCGTAAAGTGCGGGCCGTATTGATTATGTCAAAAATAACAACGAGAAAATGCATTTTTATTTTATTTTGTGAAGTTAGGGCGTAAATATCAATTTTTTGCGATTATTATAAAAGAAACTGAATTTGCCATATTATAAAATAAAACCATATCCTAAAAGGGGTTTATAAGTAGGAGAATTTGCACTTGAAAGTGTTTTTTAGAGACCTAATACTTTATTTTTTTCTAAGTTTATTAAAAGACCCATTAAAAAAAATGACCGATGTTTTTAAGGGCCAAGATATGTTCTACCCGCAGAATTTAATTGAAGCATCTATAATACTTCTAAGCGATCAAATTTTCAAAACAAAAACATATTATTTTGTATGATTTTGCATTATTTAGTACTTACTAGGCTTCATCTTAACATTACAGTGGCAAAAGTATGATCATTTCCAATACATGAATAGCAAACTCTGAGAAACTATTATTGTTTAAATACCTCATGTGGTCCTTAATCCTAATTTCAAGGTTCCTCGAAGTTGTTACCTAGATGAAAAATCCGCAATCCTTACATTTCAATCGGATTCTATTAATTCCAGATTTTTTCAATATTAGTCTCCATCCTTATTATTCGATATTTGATTTAAAAAAATCTTATTATTTGCATAAAATGCCGGGAGAATTGTATTTGGTGCATGCTTTGTTATAGAATTGAAAATTTTATTGATTAAAAACATCATCATCCTCCATTTTTTCTCATTCGGATCATTTTGTATAGGATAAATACAGGTTTTAAGTCATTCATTGTTCTTGTATTTTTGTTAAAAATGTTTTATTTTTGATATTTTTGTTAACCACTGAAGCGATTGAGGTCAAAATATGGACCGCTTTTATTTTTCTGCTAATGACAGCGGTCCAAAATTGGACCACATTTTTTTTTTATCAAAGTTTACGATTTTATAATATTTTTTTATAAATCCTGCGAATATGTGATAATCGATGAAAGATAGATGAATTAATTGGCTATACAAAATTATAATCAGTTTGTATGTCTCCGTATTAAAATTCAGAGATATGATTTTTTTATGTGGGCGGAAATATTCAAAAAAAATTACTAGCAATCGGAAAAAAAAAGTCTTAAAATTTAGTGTAACCCATTTTTACTTGCAATTTGTTTAATTAGATTATTTAGTCAACTTATTTATACGCATTTTTGAGTTCCATAAGTATTAGCTTACAGTTAATAGTAAAATAAAGTATTTACTGTAAGTTTAATAACCACGCCTGCATTGTCCTATACGATGATTTAATACGTTTCCTCCATTTAACTTAATACGGCGTCCGCGTATGAATTCATTTTCAGCGTACACCAGAAAATCCACCTACCTGCCTTGTTTATACGGGTAAAAGCTAGTTCGGGCACCGGGTTAGTGATGCCGTCTAACGGGACTGCGCGGCTCGCGGAGGTCTCCCTCACTCGCCCGCCCCCGGGAGCGCGCGTCCCTGTCTGGCGCACCGGACGTAGGTCGCGAAGCGTCACCCGACGGCCTGACCCGTTATCGGTAGACTTGTTATTGTTTTCACTAAATTCAGGATTTCCCGCCATATTTGGCGACGTATTGACATTGTTCCGTAATAATGGCGCGAAATATAAGGCGTTATGTATTTGATTAGATATTTTGGCCGTTGTGGTAGTTCCTAGTCACAATAATATATTATAATTTTAATTACTTATGTGAAAATCTGTTATTGGATATTATGTGTGTTGTTAATGTTATTATTATAAGTGTAAAATATCTGTTGATTTATTGTATAATTTTTGAAACTGCAGAGTTGATCATTTATCTGCCGATCTTTATCGTCTTTTATGTGTGAATTTAATTGATATCATAATTGTAGGATTTGTGAACATATATTTTTTATGTGAATACCGCACAGGAGTGCAAACAGCTACACCGGGAACCAGTGAGACTATGGCATCCCCATCCCAATTGGAGTATGTTGTGAGGGCTGACGGTAGTGGGGAGAGGAAGAAGATGGGAAAGAGAAAGGTAGAGAGTAGATCTGGTCACCAAACATGGCTAAAGCCATTTACAGAAACGATTTAGTTCGGAATGGTGATCTTACACCAGGGCGACACTGATAGTATCTTCCACTCTGAAACGTGCCCCATATTATTACTATGTGATTAAATTGTGAAATAATACAAATCAACCAAAAAAAAAATACTTGCCCACACTGGTTTTCGAACCCGTGACTTTCGGATTGTTAGTCGAGAGGCCGTCAAATGTAAAGAACACAACACAACAAAGGCATTATATTAATTAATATTTACAGCAACAACTCTTCAATAACAACACTTTTTTGTGAATATTTTTTCTTGATCAGTTATGTCCGAATCTTGACATCAGTTTCAATTCTGAAAATGACAAAGCAAATCCGATTTCATTGAATCTGAGTCATCGCTCACAGATAGACCCACAACAGAAATTAGTATGCTGAAATTCTTTTTTTCGGCGTGATGAATATGTTTCAGATGAACATGAATAAAATTTGAGCTGTTCAACGCTCCGAGAAGGCCAAGAATTCGATCACAGATACCCGCCATACATACATACATACATAGGGGTACGAGGTACGAATACTGCGAGTGCGCCAAGTTGTCACTAGATAGAAGGTAGATAGACACATTATTATTTCAGAGTGTTTGAACTGCGGCACGTGAGCAGAATCCTCACGCAGTCTGGAAATAAGCGATCCGCCAACTGCCAGGAGTTGCATCATTTAGGTTAGTTTTGATGTAACGGCCTCCGTGCGTTAGATTATAGTGTGGTTAAAATACTACGGCACTTTGAAAGGAAAGCTTTTGCAACTTTTTTGACGTACGTGATGTTAATGCCCCTGGCTTAAGTGCCAAAGGATTTCATGCCCTGCTACGTGCTACACGCCCCAGGAGACAGAAGCAAGATGGCGGAACGAACGGATGGAATATTAACTTTTGATTGACTAATGATTTTTCGGGTGATTTGTTTTATTGTCACGCGAACTACCATTTTTTTCTTTAAACGATTATTTGGTGCCCTTGGCTTCTCTAGATGTTAGAAATTAATTTATGGTGCAGAAAGAACAGTTTTATAAATTGAGTAAAATTTCTGCTTTGACCAACGTAAGTGATTTACCAATAGTTGAATTATACGAAAGTATTAATAACAGTTGGCAGGATCTATTGAGTCTTCTAGAGTTCAAGATCTGCTTAATGACCTTCAAAGCATTGCAAGGAATGGCGCCAGCCTATATATCGGAACTATGTGTCCGACAAAACTTAAGCGATAGGCAGCTTACTCTAAGGTCAGCAGATCGAGATGTTACTAATCGTTTAATCGAACTTTCTAGGTCAAATCGAGCCGTTTACTATGATCGATCTTTCCGTGTAACTGGCCCGCTCATTTGGAACAAACTTCCCTCAGCTCTTACTAATATCCAGAACTTGGCTGAATTCAAAAGAGCTTTAAAAACAAACTTATTTAAAAAATCATACCTTTCATGAATTTTAACTCCTTTTCAATATACTTTAATAAGCCATGTTCCTCAAGTTTCTGGTAATTGTTTGGTTTCGATTACCTCCTTACTATAGTTTTATGTGCACTCTGAATTTGTATTATTTCTAAATGTTAACTGCCTCCTGTTCTATATAATTTAGTTTAAATGATTCTTGTTGAATGGTACCGTGATGGTTTATCATTATATATTGTCCTGTGCCAAAACAGCACTCACTATTGTTGTTAATATTGTTCTTTAGGAATTGCTTTGTATATTTTTGTATATTCGTTATTTCACATTATTTAATTAATTTTTTAAGGACTCGTAAGGAACACTGTAGGTTAATTTTAAGTTTACTATAATTAAGCGTACTTGAAGTGAAACATCACAAAACTGCGCTATATAAATACTACGTTATTATTATTATTATTATTCTAGATTCAACGTTAATTAAATAACTAGCCCAGTGAAAACTCAGGGGATAGTCTGAATTCTTGATACATCGGTTCCAATTTTGAAAAAAAGGTCAAAACAATTTTCCGTTTAAATGTTATATTATAGGTAGACACTTAATCGCTTGTCTGAATTCTTGATACAATCAGTTCCAATTTTGAAAATAACAATTCAATTCAAAAGTTACTACCAGAGTCAACTGAAATCTGTTTTTTCAATCATCACCCACTGACAAACTATGAAAAAGTAAATTATTTCTTTCAGTATTTTTTTAAAAGTAATACATTATTTGCTTATTTACATGGCCCAGGATGGGGGTTGATTTAACCTTAGAGGGGTTCCAAATTGCTGATTTATAATTAAAGTTATCAATTTTGAAAAATAGAGAAAAAGGAAAATTGAAAGGATCAAATTTCAGCTACCCAATTTTATTTATTTCTCCCTTTTCGTTCGATAATTCAAATTGGGGTGCCATAGTCAAACTAGCTCTGGAAACAATCATCTAAGAAAAAAAAATCTTTTCAATACTTGATAAAAAGTCTTTCTAAGCATACCCACTTACTCCTGTCAAACAATTTTTATAATTAATATTTTTTACTCAATGGCTTCGAAACGTGTGCAGTTCTGCAGAGTTTTTTCGATAATAGACAAACTCCGATAAGAAAAGATAATCAAAAGACAGAGAAAAGCTTAAATAATGCGCTACAGACACTATCGTGAAATTAATCATCATATAATTTATCTTAAAATTATTATGGACATGTTTATTTTATTAAAAATATGGTAGAACCTGCTCACAAGCCGCCATGTGAATTCGCATTACTTCCTTTAATTGTATTTTTTCAAATTGTTGTGATATTAATGTTGTATAATAAAATAAATAAACAGCTTTGGTCGAACTCTTTTAGATTTGTCGTTCCAGTGACTTCAGGGAAATAAAAAAAATGTATTTTATTTATCTAACATGAAATAATTTTTCCCGTCTGGAGCCAGTGAGACCATAACATATGTTAGTGGAGATGTGGAGAAGGGAACGGGATGGGGAAGAGGAAGGTAGGGAAGTACTTGACTATTCAGATCTAGTTACTAAACACGGTTAAAGCAATTTCAAGCAACGTTTCAATTCTGAATGGTGGTCTTTCGCCTGGGCGAATCTGAGCGTATTTATTAAATTGCGAAAGAACTCGGATTGCTATTCGAGAGCCTTACCCCTCGACCACGGAGGCCGTTAAAATAGTGGAAACTGTGGGTTACATTCATACATAAATATATTTTACAAAATATTATATTTATGGTAATTATTGGTCATACAGTATAGTATATACCTTATCAAAAAAGCTTGCTTGATGATTGCTTCAAATTGCTTTAAAAATTAATATAATAATATTATTATAATATAATTAGTATTATATCACAATTTTTATATAATAATATAACCAGTATTAGAAATAATTTGAGTGCAGTGGCAGATGTTGACCAATCTGGCCGATCGTTATTTAGCCAGTTGACAAACTCGTCCCAGTTTGATGGGAAAAGGACTCTACCAACACCATACCACGCAATATACAATATACCACACACACCAACCAACTAACCATACCATTATATAATATTAAACCTATATATATATACACTGCATATCATAACAGGTAGTGTTAGTTGTCACTAGAGACATATAGGCTACCTACGAGTATGTAACAAGTTTCAGACCAGTCTGCCAGTGAAGCAAAGAGTTTGCTGAAATGGATTTAATGAATGGACGTGGCGTGCTGCTGATATATCGTATTATCATATTCGTATGATTATTAATCGAGTGTATGCTCTAAGCATTGACAGATCCGAATAGCCTGGCCGAGGCAGGTTTGTCAATGTTATTATATAACCGACCGTAATTCAAAAGCTCATTCAATTTCATGATAAGGCAGTTATTACTATACCGGTAAAAAGCTTTCGTGAGCTCAAGAAAATTATTTGAAATATCTTAAAAGTGTATCGACATACTTATAATCTTAAGTCTTGCAAAGCCTAAGGCTTTTGACTCTGAACCCAGAGGTCAAGTTTTCGGAGACCAGTGAGATTTTTCAGATACCCATATACAATAACAACGTATTTGTACCTATCCATGTTTAAAAGATTGGGTTGTTTATATTAAAAATACCTACTAATTTCGGTTAAACTAATATTTGCTTTGAATTTAAGTGTCTTTTTGAAAATCGGAATTAGTTGTGTGAAGAATTTAGACAAAATAAGTCTCTAGCTATAAGTCTTAGATGTATGTCACTAGTTATAATTGTAAATCTTAATTGTAAGCCAGTAAAATAAGTCTCTAGCTATAAGTCTTAGATGTAAGTAACTAGTTATAATTGTAAATCTTAATTGTAAGCCAGTAATATTAATTCCTTTAAATACTTATGTGTACAGCGCCCTTGAGGTGATTTTTCACAAAAATGGCGCTATATGAATTAGCCAATTATTATTATTATTAATCGATTAAGTAGGTAACTACATTCCCATATATTTTAACACAAAACTATTTTAATTAGCGTTTTCAAAATTGAAACTGATTTGTCGAGAATTTAGACTATAATTAAGATAACTAGTTTTTTGTCACACGTCAAAAATCGCTACATAAAGGACCACTCGTTCTACGAAAACGAGATTCAGTAGGATTGCCATTTACATGGCATGAAATTTGCTGGTTCATGGCATGAACTTTGCAAACATTGGATTTAAATGTATATTTAACGACAAGGAGCCTTCCCTCACATTGTTTCTTAAACGCAATGTTAAGTATTTAGCAGAGGATTATGTTTTCGAAATAATTTCAAACCATCCTTTATCAATAAGTGTTGAAAAGAAAAGGGATTTGGTGCCAATGACGAATTTAATCCCATCAATATTTCAGCAGTTTTACCGCCAACTTTCTACAAGCAATGTGTTGGATCAAGATCCAGATCTTGTGGATGAATACAAAATTGATTATTGTGTTTAATTTATATTCCTAATTTAGTCTGAGATTATAGGTTTTCATATTAATATACATTATTTTTCTCTTATCTTGATCATTATTTCAGTGAATGAATGGCTAAAACATTTTTTTACGTATCCAAACACATAAGTCATAGATTTTGTTTTCTTTTGTAATGCTCCTGAACACATAAGTCATGTATTAAATGGCGTTAATCAATAAATAAATAAAAATGTATCTCTTGAATTGTTCACTACAATTAAAAAAACTATAAATACCCAAGAAAAATGCTTAAATCATAAAAATGAAATCATTTTTCTTTTAATTTTTGTGCCTTTATATTTTTTCCATGATATTTTAGGGTACAACTGTTTTAAATAACACAGGCAACATACTCATAGGTATACACACTCTCAATGGCACACAGCAAACATAAACACACCCGCAGGCATAATCTTATATATAAAAATCTCCTGTCACGGTGTTATATTTTGGTAGGTATGAGAATAGGTCTCTAAGTATATTTCATACCGTTAGGGGATTAGGGTGTCCATATCCAGAAAAAAAATTTTTTTTTGACAATTTTTTTTTTGTATTTTTTTAAAAATTTGAAATCAAACAATACCTATAACCCCAAATTTTAACTCTCCTCCCACAACCCTCCCATTATTTAATCGCGATTTTAATATTTTTGTATGAACAAATTTAACCATCTTTCGTATTTCAAACCGAATGAAATTATTTATGTTGTTGAATGACAGATGGCGCTACGTCCGCCTCATCGAACTTTAATCCAACACGCGCAAGACATTCACGAGAAGCGTCGCGTCATTTTGATATTTCATTCGGCATCATGTTCTCGCGTGTGTAAACCATCGAGCTTATTTGTATTGGCTAAAGACGGACTTACAAAAAATATCGTACACTCAATTGCTCTTCGAAATTCATATTGATTTTCTTTATTTCATTTTCCTACTTTAGTTGGTGTTTTTTTTGTTTTTATCGGCGGTCATCGTCTACGGCGCTCCATTCCTCTTTCTGTCATAGATCCCATCCCCACAAAGTTACAATACATTCGTAATTTTTTTATTCAACAACCAAAATATTCACTAGAAATAATTTATATGGCAGAACAACGTTTGTCAGGGTCTAGTTATATATAAGATTACATGCGTACAATCAATGGATCTAATGTAATTAGAAAATATCAAAATAAAAAGTCTTGATCTATTAACCATTTTTTTAGCATTTTTATGAGCTCGGTGGAGCAATTTGATTCACTTTTTATATGCATTGGCATATTATTAAATACAATAAGATAAGTGAATGTTGGTTTACCGTATTTATTTTTAATTTTTACTAAAATAATATTATCAAACACTTATGTAGCTGTAAATCGTGTCGTATTGATTTAAAGCGGGTATTCCACTTGTGAAAAGTTGTGGTCAAGGAAAAACCAGACTTAACTGTTGAAAGGATGCGATCCAAATAAAGTATATTTGTATGAGTCTTGTGACGTGTTGACCATTCATTTGTACAGATTATTTTTGATTGTAATAATAATTAACAAAAGTACTGAAGGCCATTGTTTATACTTCGATCACAGTTAGAAGGTCTGCCTCATTTTTATTTAATTATTTATTTATTTATTAACGCCCCTTTTCTGGGCCTTTACATTACATATGAATAGTAAGTATATAATATACAGTATTTATTGTACATAACTGAACTGCCTCAGTAACAATATTTTATCATTGAAGAAGAAGATAACAATAATAATTTAAACAAAAATATGAAAGAGAACAAAACACAGAAAAAGGTAATGGTCGAAATTGGGACTCGAACCCAGAACTTCTCGTCTATCCGTAGGTAGTAGGTGGCAATTGCGAAATTGGTAAATTGGTAAACGCACCGGATAAACGAAAGGTTCTGGGTTCGAGTCCCAGTTCCGACCATTATCTTTTTCTTTTTTTCTGTGTCTTGTTCTCTTTCATATTTTCGTTTAGATTATTATTGTTATCTTCTTCTTCAATGATTTATGACGTTGATGGAATAACCTTCAAAAGTTATAAGAGGAGAGTTTTTCTTATAAAAAAATTACAATATTTTATATTTGTTTAAAGATAAATTGAAGATGTCCACTGAATTGGTATAATTGTTTCCTTCGAATAGTATTCTTGGCAAAGAGGAGTACATATGGTAGTTCGTCCCAGAATTTCTGCACTGAAATAAATCCTGACTTCTAGTATTAGACTTCTAGAACCCGGAAGCTTATCAATTCAAGCAATACCGGACCATCTACTAAACCATTTAGAATTTTATTTAAAAAATACCAAGTCAGTGAAAATTCTTCCGTCTGACAATTTGAGCACATTCATATCATCTAAAATAGTGTTGTTTTTTTAAGTTTTTTTTTTACACGAGCTCCACATAGGAGGCCCTGAGGAAAATAATTTCCCTCAGGCCCTATGTCATCTTTGGGGATGCTGTGTGGAGGGGTTTTTTAAGGAAAGGAAGGAGAGGAGAGTTCTGGGAAGGGAATCTGGGGTTCAATGGGTCCTGGTCATCCGCCTCCAAGACCTAGACCAACCTCACCCCATGAACCCGGGCACCCCTGCTAAATCACCAAACGTAGCGAACCACTTGGGGTGACCTATGGCAGAGGTGTTGGTTATCCAATAAAGGTTCCCGGGGCGGCGGTACCCATTCCCGCTTCCCAAATTGTAGTGTTGTGTTACAACATTTTCATAATAAAAAAAAAGTTGTTAAATCCTCTGAAATTATACTTACGCACAAAATAAAAATAAACTTACGTGAAAGCTTTTAAGCCCATCCGCTCTGTAATACGACGCGCGAAAGATTATCACACAAGAATGAAGGATTATTTTTAGGCTTTTTTAGAAATAAACTGTTTGCTGTTATAAAAGCCCAATCAATAACCTTTTGTCTTTGGATATGAAAAGAAAACACAAAGCACGAAACAGTTAAATAAGGATGACTGTAAATACATTAAATTCTATTTGATGAAACAATGTTTCCTGCTGGCTATCTATTTGATGAAACAATGTTTCCTGCTGGCTATCTATTTGATGAAACAATGTTTCCTGCTGGCTATCTATTTGATGAAACAATGTTTCCTGCTGGCTATCTATTTGATGAAACAATGTTTCCTGCTGGCTATCTATTTGATGAAACAATGTTTCCTGCTGGCTATCTATTTGATGAAACAATGTTTCCTGCTGGCTATCTATTTGATGAAACAATGTTTCCTGCTGGCTATCATTGACTGAAAATATTATTCTGATCAGTTACATAAAATTGCAATAAATAAACACTCTATCGTAACGCAAATATTGATTTTAATCAATAGTCGAATTCCATCAAACAATGCCTATCCTGTCTCCACGCACGCGTGTGCAATACGGATGGGGAATTATTAATGACAGAAGAACTATAATTACATCGCAGGTTATGTAGCACTACAAGAACTGACATGAAAAGATTAAAAAAAAAAACAAGAAACTGTACCTTTCCTGTTATCTTTTGCGTTATGTCAGCGTTACCAGACAATAGGTGCTTTTAATATTAACACGTTTAAGGAACGGCGACGATACAAAAAGGGCAATAATCATACGTTTCTTAACATAATAATGCTTCAGTTCTTTCTTACACATTTAATAATGATAAAGCAAAAGACAAGACAAACAATGGACGTAAATTAAAAAATGGTGACACAAAAAATGAAACTCACAATGTACTTATGTCTGTTTCCTCCATAGCACTACTTTTTTTCTTTTGAAGTAAATAGACATACGTAAATTGTGTATTTCAGCTTTTGTACCATCATTATTTAATGTGTAAGAAAGAGCTGCAGCATTATTGTGATAAGGAACGTATGTTTATTGCCTTTTTGTACCGTCGCCATTCTGTAAACGTGGGAACATTAAAAGCGCCGCGCATTTAAGACAAAAAGGCGAAATCGGAAAAGTCGGATATCTGAAGGCATCCGTCGTGCGTTATCGGCTGTCACATTTTATTGATTTTGCTTTCAATGGCTTTTCTATGCCTGTCTTGTGTTGATGTATTTGGTGTGGATTAATTATCTAATCAAAACAAAAATTAGTATTTATTAGTTGTCGTAATAACTGCTTATACTTACATATATTCCTAAAAAATATATTTTTTTAATTTTTCTTTCTTACATTTATATATTATATTTTTATTTTATATTTTACATGTATCTATCTGGATTTTATTGTTTATTACTGCTAATTTGTATTTTCCTAAAAAAATACTTTTATTTTTATTTTTATTTCTCTTTCTTGCATTTATATGTTATATTTTTGTTTTATTTTATATTTTACATGTACCTACCTGGATTTTATTGTTTATTACTGATGTATACCTAGAATAACACAACTTATATCTGATATTGTACCTAATATCTAAGTAACTCCCCCAATATGTACCATTATTGTTAATTATTATTGAATCCATTAATGTGAAAATATGTACACGCAACCTGCCAATTTGACTGTCCTAAAACGGGAAACCTTCCTAGTTGGACAGTCAAAGCTTCCTTTTATATTGTTATATCTTGTATGTAATAAATGTAATAATAAAAATAAATAAATATCATATAATTTAATAGGCTTTCATAAATGACCACCCATTTGTTGTATTATTTTTTTTTGTTTTAACGTGATAACATTCGGTTGATGACATTCGGACAATAGGTAGGTACTCTTAAAACAATATGTAAAAATTATTCTAGCGTGCTTCGTCTCTATCAATTTATTACGTAACCTGTTCTTGTGTTCATCAACAGTTTTATAATCACTGTGTTATTGATTTGAAGATGGTAGCGTGTTGGTTGGTATATCAGCTCCGTTGGCTCCTGTTTGGTTAGCGCTGGAGTCATTTGAGGTCCCGGTGAGACAATGAGGTCCGGCGGATGCTCGGCACACTTGTGTCGTATTTGTGCAGTCTGCTTCCGTGACGACAAACAGTATTCAAATAGACCTCCGCTGCTAGTACCTTATACCTTATACCAACCAACATAGCGCTAATAGCTCCTGGAGTTCGGAGAACTTTTATTTGTAGTGGTAGTGACTAGATTCTAGAACTTCGTAGGAAGTCGATAGCTGTGACGCAGATTAATTAAAAAGTCACGCTAAAATTAAAATTTGTTTTCTAACTTCTCTATCTATTTCACCAATTTTCTGGCTTAATTAAACCAATGGACAATGTCAGTGGAAACATAATACCCCATCCTGTGAATCATTTTAATGCCGTAAAGATTAATGATTAATTTAATTTTATGATATTATACTTTTCTATAAATCCAAAGCAGGTATTTTTGGATGGAAGTATGTTAGTCGTAAGTCTCTAACTTTAGGCCACAGTTGTAAATATGTATGTATTTCTTTAAGTCACTAGTTTTAAGTAGTTATAAGTTTTAGTCGTATTTAAATTTTTAAATTTTAAGTCTTAGACTTATGTCACTAGTTATAATTACAAAAATTAGTTTTAAGCCAGTTATGCTTTAATTTTAGAATATGCTTATTTTTTTTTTTTTACAGCGCCCTTAACGAGGTTCGTCACAAAAATGGCACTATAGGTACAAATCAGCCAAATATTATTATTATTATACGTAATTCACAAATATAATAGTGTATATCCCTCTGCGAAAGACTACCGTTTAAAATCGAAACGTTGCTTAAAATGACTTTTGCCATTGTTAGTGCCCAGATCTGAAAAGCCAGATCTTCGCAACCTTTCTTTTTCCCAACTCATTTTTAATTTGGGAATGGGTACCGCCGCCCCGGAAACCACTTACTGGATAACCAACACCTCTGCCATAGGTCACCTTAAGTGGTTCGCTACGTTTGGTGACTTTGCAGGGGTGCCCGGGTTTTTGGGGTGAGATTTGTAAAGGTTTTGGCGGCGGATGATCTGGACACACTGAACCCCAGATTCCTACCCACCTTTCATACCTTTTTCCTTCCCAGAGCTTCCTCTCCTTAGTTTCCTTAAAATAATCCTCAACACAGCTCCCCAAAGATGAATATAACTCTGCCCTGAGGGTAATTATTTTCCTCAGGGCTTCCTGTGTGGAGCTAATGTAAAAAAAAATCTTTCCCTCTCTACTCCCCCTTCCACAGATACCCGAATTAGCTATGCCATAGTCTTACTGACTCCAGGCAGTTGGCACTCTTGTGTGCTATTTGTCATACTTGTGTGTAATACGAGAATGGCGATCATTAGCACAGTACTATTAATAAGACCCAACCGGTTCGAAATGATAGGAAGCGGTAAAATACAAAAAATAGAATAATATAATATATTTACACAATTTAGAGTAATGTACTCAAAGTTACACTTATTATTTACATTTTTAGCGGTTTTCACCTAACCAAAGCCAGGAGTTCTGCTTTTCTATCTCAATCAAGGATATTTCTGAATTAATTTGCACTGTGCACCATCGCGTTCGACTATTCTGACCTCAACAAAAGAGTTCTTCACATTAAACATTCAGGTTAGTTGATTGGTGATCTACATATTACCTCTGGACAAATATCTTTTTTCCAATCTAGGCTACAGGTTTGCACACAATACGTGAATGTGGATGATGCCAAGTATCCGACTTGCCAACTCTTAAATAGCAATTGACAGTTCTTCACATATGTGTAATTAAGACAACCGCAATGTTTAACTTGAACTTAGGCAGATCGGCAAACATGTCGATTTTAGAGCTCTGCATATTGACGTTTCGAGATGGTCTTGTGCCTCGTCCTCGATTGGGTATTGCTGTACCGAATGGGATTTTAGAACTAAAGAGAAAATTCCGTTAGGTAAAACTCTTTACATGTGAGACTAAAGAAATAGTTTTGAGATATGTGAATTCTAGAAATATTAACTAAAAATATTTTCAAAATTAAAAGATTTCTTGGTTTTAACCACTTTTTAATGTCTATAAACCGACATGTTTCGAGAGCGATGCTCTCTTCCTCATGGTTTACTAAAAAAAAAATTGTTAGATTGTATCAATAATCGAGTGGGTGGCCGAGGGGTCCAAAGAGTCGGGTTCCTATTAATTCCGATTAAATCCTCTTTTAGCCTCCTTCATTGCTCAAATGATGCAGTGGAAAGAGGAAGAAGGTGGAAAGAGGAAGGTGGGAAGTAACTGGCTATTCAGTCACCAAACACCACTAAAGCCATTACAAGCAACGTTTCGATTCTGAATGATGGTCTTTCACCAAGGCGATACTGAAAGTAACTAGGGGGCATACATTAATTACGTGAGCAGTTTTTTTCCAATCTAGACCCACCCTTGGAGAGATAAATTTGGGCCACTTATCGAATTCTTAAGAAAAATTGATAAACTACAAAGCAAACATACACATGAGACGAGGAAAAGAAATGAACTAAGACTCTCCTTCAGGAAAAAACACAGAGTCAAAAGTCATCGATGTACGGAGCATTGAAGACATTTGGAGAATTACCAGAAGAAATAAAATTGGAAGAGAGCATAAAGGCATTTAAAATTAAATTGCAAGGATAATATGTGATTGATTTGGTATAGATGTGTTATTTTAAGCGTATGCATATAATAAGGATTGTATTAGGACATAGATAACTATGTAGGTACCTATTTAAAATACCGTAATAAACGTATTTAGTTAGTTAGTTTTTCAAGAAACGTGAGATTTTGCTGGACCGCCCCACCCCCCTTTTGAGCTCACGTAATTAATGTATGCCCCCCTATCACGATGGAACGTGTCGCAAACACATTAAACATTATTTTTTATGAATAATTTGTGAAATAACATAAATTAATGTAATATAATTTACTTGCACATGCAGGTATTTGAAGCTGCCACCTCTGGTTTCATAGCCAACGTAGATCGTGTAATCAAAAAACCGTGGGGCAAAACACATCATATTGTTCGTAGCCTCTATTTTATAACATTACATAATTTTTGTGCATTCAGCGTAAGTGAAAACTTCTTCAGCTCTGTTGTGATTTGAAACTCGATGAAACGGAAGCGAGTGAAACTAAAAAGAGACAAACACATACATCTATAGGATTTATCCTGCAAGAGAATGAGATAACAATAAAATATTTATTTATTTCACGGGTATTCAGTTCCAATATATAATACGATAATCCACGGTCCCACGCAAGCCTCCTTTGGTTTAGCGGTATGAAGCGCCTGACGAAGCTTAGCGGCCAGACATTCGGGGACCGAGGGTCGAATCCTACGAAAAAAAACAATTATTTATATAAAATCAATATACAATCTTCAAATCACTCCAAAATGAACTGGCAAAGAAAACACAAAAAAGCGACACCTAGCGACTCTGAATAAGAAAGCACAAATGCTAATAAGATGACCAAATGTATAGGAAAAGCTACACTGGAATTTGACGACAAAAATATGGAAAAAATCATCCTTCACATTGATAAAAAAAGTGCTTTGTAGTCTTCCCACTCTTGTCTACTTTAGTTTTCTGAAAGTTTCACTTCTACCGCGTGTGAATTGCACACTCTGTTTTTTTTTGTAGCGCTTGTCTAAAAGAGTAAAATGACAATACTCTTGAAAAATCATACTTTGGATTAACTAAAATTGTTTTCGATTTACAAACAGGACTAAGACAGGACTTCATTATCTCCACGGAAAAGGCTATGTTCGTAGCACTCTAAAGATAGACTTTAATCTTTAGTTAGTTTATTGCACTGCTCTGGTGCTATCTTCCTGTGTTTTTCTGTGTTTTGTATAATATTTTCTGTGTTTGGCATAATATATCATATTATGTACGGTATGGCAGGGACAGGGGTGTGTAGAAGTAGCACGTGCCTAGTGACTTCCGCGACCCGCATGAACTTATCACGGTGTTCACAGCTCTACCAGTAGCCAGAACTACCGGGTGACTGGATGTTGGGATAAAAAATGAAATTAACTTAATTCGGTACTAGTTTTGATATTTTTAAAACTCTACAAAAACAAATGTTTTCTATTGGAGATGCCATGGGTAGGTTATTTTATTACCATTGAGAAGATTCCCGTCAAAGGATAAATCTTCCTCGAAAAAACTAGGCTTGCGCAGAAACATGCTCTTTTCATTACACCAAAGATTTATAATGCGCTCCATAGAGATTGATTGTAAAAACATATAATCGTTTAACATATATATTGGTATCGGTGTAACGATACGCGCAACATGACGCCCATATATAAGAATGTAATAAAAACTTAGATCACAACCAATGATACAATTTACCTGCTGTAACATCTTACCTGCTGAAACTCAACAAATTCTTAATCTTTCATGTGCTTTCATGTTCACAAGCTTATGGGTCCGAGTTGTTAATGATAATCCTACTAATATTATAAAGGTGAAAGTTTGTATTGTTTGATCTTTACGAGGACCCTAATATCTCCAAGGAAATCAAAACTGGAAGACTCAGGTGGGCTGGACATATCCAGAGAATGAACGAAGGAGATATTCCAAAGCGAATTATGGATGGTGCACCTGGGGGGTCGGAGAAGAGTTGGAAGACCAAAGCTTCGATGGCTGGATGGAGTGGTGAAGGATGCAAGCACCATCAGCATCCGAAACTGGCGCAACGCAGCACAACACCGACAGTCATGGAGGCAGGCTCTGCTGGAGGCCAAGACCCGACCTGGGTTGTAGAGCCACAGATGATGATGATGATCATGATGAAAGTTTGTATGGATGTATGTTTGTTACTCTTTCACTCAAAAACTACTGAATAGATTTTAAAAATACTTTCACTAATAGAAAGCTACACATTTGCGAGATCTATAGGCTATATATATTGGTAAGCTCGGCGTTATGAAATTATTTATCATACGTTTTCTGTCCCTGACAAAATCGATTTATTGCAAACGTCAGAAAAAAAGCAAACCAATTGTCGTCTTGGAAACGATGTTTTGTTTTAAATTAGGCAATTCACCCTAAAAAGAGTGCTTTGTTGGCGTCGTACTATCTCTAAAAATTAATCACAGAAATGCATTTATGCGCGCATAAACCCGGAGGGAGAAGGGGGAGGGAGAGGGGGGGTGATGGATGAGTGGAGTGGGGAGTGGGAAGGTGGAGGGGGGAGGAGTGAGGGGAGGAGTGGGTGGAGGGGGAGGGGGGTTGACGGATAGAGTGGAGTGGGGGGAGGGGTGGGGGGAGGGGGGGGGTTATTGGGGGGGAGTGGAGTGGGGAGAGGGAAGGTGGAGGAGGCGGAGTGGGAATCCCTTAATACCATGCTAGCGAAGCCGCGGGAAAAAACTAGTAATTTATATATAGATTCTACACATATATATTAACTATAGAAAAAAATACGTATACCCAGTACACCTACTTTAAGTATAGAATAAAAAAAAAATGATTGTTAAAAATGTAGATAAAATCACACAAAAAAGATTTGTGCTTACAACAAATCGTTTTCACTTAACCATTTTTCCATTATCCTTCGGAAAATTGGCTAAACAATTTTTTTTATTAAGTTGTGTAAGATGTAACTTTTTTGAACAATGTTAATAAGATTCTTTGACCGTGTTTTTTTTCATATCTGGGAATTAAAAGTCCATCGTTTGCGGTTAACCTTGTATTATGAGCTAATATATCACAATTTTGTAATAATATTCAAATGAATGTATCTGCCATCGTATATTGTGATAGTTATGTTTGTTTTACCCTGTAGTTTGTTTGCCAGAATATGGTCGTATTCTGGTGGCCTCATAAAGTGTACTGGGATTGTTCGATGTTCACTGTTCACCTGCTGCGATACGATGATACCAGCCACACCAGGTTACCATCACATGTCGGGAGATTGACACTTTGCCTGCATCTGAGCATGTGTGCGTCTCACCTGTGCCCTGCAAGCAAATAGGTGACGGGAAGGGGACTATCGCGAACACAGATAAGCACACTTTTAAATATTACAATTCATACGATCATCATTTTAAAGGTGTTTAAAGACGTTATTATTTCGACATGACCCAATTACCAAAAATATTGAAAATAAGGAATTATAGAACATTTGTAAAAAGATACCTGAAAATCTTGACACGAAACATTACTAAAATTTTGGTAACCATTAAAAAATATGCATTTTTAATGTTTACCAAAAAAATTTGGAAGGCAGGGACGGGTACCATCGCCCCGGGAACCATTTATTGGATAACCAACATAGGTCAACCCAAGTGTTCCGCTACGTTTGGTGACTTAGCAGGGTTGCCCTGGTTCATTGGGGGTGAGGTTTTCCCGGGTCTTGGCAGCGAATATGACTGCCCACCAACTGCGTGGCAGGCCGGATCGGGAGAGGGAGTGACTGGTTTAGGGAGACCTTTTGACCTCTCCAGCAGGACTCTCTATGAACATCGCCTTGCACCGCAGTCGGAGGGATGGATTTATACGTCCGTCACTCTTGGACAAATTAACCGCCAGATTCCTACCCACCCCTCATACCATTTCCCTTCCCAGAACTTCATCTCATTCCTTTCCTAAATACCCCCCACGCAGCATCCACAAAGATGGCATGGGCTCTGAGGGGAATTATTTTTCTCAGGGCCTTCTTTATAGAGCTAAGTAAAAGAATAATACAACAAAATAATAAAAAAAAATATTATCGATAATTAGGTAGAAAACTTTAAAGAAATTATTCTTCGTTATGATCGCGAAAATAACTTATTTGACGTTGGTAGTTAGTAGGTATTTAAATTATTTGACGTTGGTAGTTAGTAGGTATTTAAATTATTTGACGTTGGTAGTTAGTAGGTATTTAAATTATTTGACGTTGGTAGTTAGTAGGTATTTAAATTATTTGACGTTGGTAGTTAGTAGGTATTTAAATTATTTGACGTTGGTAGTTAGTAGGTATTTAAATTATTTGACGTTGGTAGTTAGTAGGTATTTAAATTATTTGACGTTGGTAGTTAGTAGGTATTTAAATTATTTGACGTTGGTAGTTAGTAGGTATTTAAATTATTTGACGTTGGTAGTTAGTAGGTATTTAAATTATTTGACGTTGGTAGTTAGTAGGTATTTAAATTATTTGACGTTGGTAGTTAGTAGGTATTTAAATTATTTGACGTTGGTAGTTAGTAGGTATTTAAATTATTTGACGTTGGTAGTTAGTAGGTATTTAAATTACATTAGTTTAAAATTCTTAAATGTTAGTTAAAGGCAGTTTGAATTTAGGCCATTCGATTTTTTTTAAATATAAAGTTAATTGCACATTTCCAGTACATATTTATAAACGTACAATATACGTCGTTAAATGATACGATTTTTACATTTTTGAACGTTCAGTTTGAATAAATATATGTCCGAGGACAAATTATTTAGGTAATTACCAATAATGGGTTGGTTCTGCATCCTGGAATATCAAAAGTCTGGTGCCTGCGCGCTCTTATGTAATTGTCGGGAACGTAACACTTAATTTTTTGTGTTTTATCATATATGTGCTCACTGCTCACTAGATTTCTTCCTATCGTAAGGCTATTTAAATAATAATATTTTTTTATATGTCTTTTTGTTAATATTAATATTTGTTCTCTTAACAGGATTACTCGATACAAAATCTACGACTAATACGTAATTGTTAATTATACTAATAACATCCGAAATTGTGTCGATTTATGACATATTCGATCATTCCAAAATAGTAAGTCAATTAACTATCGCAGTCGCTAGTTCAAATGCCTTGCTTAACAATAACACTTCCCACAGTAACTTATATCTGAAAATAATACATTGTTTACATGTTGTTTACTGACACATTTATTTTAGAAAGTGTCGCAAATGTTTGCATAATTACTGCAACAAATGGCTGCAATATGTTATTATGCCGATAAAACGTCTTATCTGTTACACTGCACTTTTAGCAAATGCAGGCACCCTCAGCTAGTGTCAACCAACTTCTCTTATCAGAGTGTTATTATTATTTGTGAACACGAGTACCAAAAACTACTGATTATTTTGCCATAAAATTTGCGTTTTCAGTGCCAATTGTTTAACTATATTGTGGTAGTTTTTATCATATTTAGGACAACAAATGCAAAACTAAGTCAACTATCCACTACGAGTAAAACACAGAGTTATAAACTTGAAGGTTTAATATATCGAATTAAAATATTTGCCCTACGCAGGAGGCCCTGAGGATTAATAAAAAGTTACTCTTATACTTTTGCATGCCTCAAAAGTCATTAATTAAAAAGAGGTAAGTACAATTTGATAGGTTATTTCATTAAACACCCGGAGATAATTTTTAATCTTTTTACAACACATTAAATTTAACCCCTTTTGTAAATAGATTGAGAGACTAGTTTAAAGGGGATATTTGCACTAAACCATCAATTATGAGCAGTGTAACGGACCGTATAAATTAGTCATCTGAAGACACGCCATTTGACTACTTTATTACATGGACGTGCTTCCGTCAATTTAAATTCCAATGATTTGTGTGATAGATTCACAGCACAAACTACAATCATGTTTTTAACATAAAAGGAACGTAATTTAACCGAGGAAATCTTCGCACACTGTCCTTTTTCTGATATCTGGAAATTTATTGCAAGCGACATGTTTGATAGTGCAGCATTCAGCGCGAGATAAATCTTACGGGACCAGTCAGCGTCAGTGTCCAGGAGACGCGGCTAGGACAAGATAAACGGGTTTCCCCGGAGCGAGGAAGGTTTATCTGCACCAAACCGGAACACAGACAATAAAAACACACCGGTCTCCCGCTACCGCCGCATCTCACTGGGACATAACGACTAAAGAAAAATGGTGCTTTTTTAAAGCAAACAACAAGTTAACAGCGCAGATTTAGTTGGAACAACAAACATTCCAAACACACAACCAATTCCATTTCCATTATATGTATTGTTATTGCAAACAACTCGTAAATTTTTTTGACGTAGGTAGCGTGTGTTGCTCGCCCCTGAAAGCTCTCTTAGAGAAGCAGTGTAATTTATTTTCTTAATTTTTGTTGCTACACTGCTGCGAAGAAGGCACGGCTGTGCCCGAAACTAGTTGACCTTAAACTAAATTACAGTATTGCCCACAATGATTTTTTTACCTACCTATTAATCACTTGCGGTTTAATCTCCATTAAATATTTGAAATCGCACAATCCCTTCAATTTAAAACTTCTTGCAGATTTCATACGGCATTGAATGCATTGCGTTTACGCTGAATTGGATGGATAAATAAATTGAAGCCGGCATTGCGTCGAGTGGAAACAAACCCTTGACCTTTCGGCCAGTAGGCGCTTACAGTACTGCCCAGTGCTCTCAGGTAGGTCAGGAAGGTTGGCAAGGATACGAACTGGAAGAAGAAAAGCAGCATGGGGCATTTTATGCATGTATATACATTTTTATGTGAATACCCACCAGAGTCCCAACTGCTCCCAAACGTTTGGAGCCAGTTAGACTATGACATCCCCAATTGGGTTGTGTTGTGAGGCTAAAGGGTATGGTAAGGGGAAGGAGACGTGAGAGGAAGGTTGAGAAGTGCCTGGCTGTTCAAATTTGGTCACCAAAACGACTAAAGTCATTTTAATGAAAAGACAAATAACTTTGTATACATCACTTTTATTTGTACACAATCTACATGTTTCGTGAACGATGTTGACATCATCAGGATCAAATGTATACTGAACTTAAAAATTAAACATAGATCACATATGGGACGAAAACTGACTTAAGTCAGTTCAAGCATCGTTTCAATTTTGAATGGTGGTCTTTCACTCTGGCGATACTGAACCTACCTACTGGTCATCATTGATTTACCCAGGAAAAAACAGAGTTTTTTCTTTTTCTTCGACATTAACTATGTAATTATTTCTAGGCATTTTGTAATAGAAAAGTTTTATTTGGTAATGTATACTAATTGTTACTTATTTTTTTTTTTATATTTCGCTACGGGTTTCGATACATTCAGCAACTTTATTATCATATACCTAATTAATTTTTTAAACTAATTTAAAAGTACAGAAAAGGGATAAGGGGGTGGAGGGTTGGAGAGCTGAGTGTGGAAGGAGTCAAAATAAGAAAAAATGGTTAGCACGGGTGCTAATTTTGTGTTCACTATTTTAATTTTAAATATATCATAAAATAAGTAACAAATGTAAATTACATACATAAAAGTAAAAATCTTCTAAACAAAAAATAAGATTTTTACACGAATTAAATAGTTTCATTTTAATGATTTTTTGCGGTATTTTCTAGCCATGTCTTCACATGCCAGCCCGTAAGCCTTATAACCGCAGAGATAGCCGTAAAGTATTCAATATTGTTCAACTCCTGTTGCTAATTTTCTCCAGACGAGCGTTGGAGGCTTCGGTCAGTACAAAACCGGATATAATTACTGTTCTAAAGGTTCTACAACTAGGCAGGATTCGCTAACAAGACAAGGCTAAGTTACTTTTTACTTTTACAGACTGGTTTAGTACAGATTCCTGGTCTGGATGGGTATAATATCATCTAGGAAAATCTGTGCTTTCGTGAAAAGAAATTAAAGCTTTGTATTGATCCTTTTATTCCAGGAACTGAAACTTCACCCCCTTTCTTCTTTTTTAAAATATTTATTTTAAAGTATGCACTTTAAAAAAAATATTTTAATATTTTACCTTGAATAAAATACGGTACTCGGAATGGAATGTTTATCTTCTATCTCGACAGTTTACTTTATCATTCAAAATCAAGGCACAATTATGTGTAAGTTTTACGAATTTAAAACCTCTCATACAACAAAAGACTTAAATAGAAAGAAATTGGTTTCGACAGTTAGTAAAAATATCGAACAAATAACTAAATACGTTTAATAATGTACATTTTCTTATGTACATTTTCCAAAAGAACATCTACGTAAAGTTCATTATTCAGTTCACAGCTGTAGGCATACTAACTGGAAGATAACACACAAATATATCTATGCAGGCGGACAAAAATATGCAATAAAATAAAATTAGGTTTCTAATCCAACATATTTATAAAAACCTGTTAATTTAAATCGATTTTTAACCCCTCAGGCTAATTTGTTTGACATTCGGAACAACTCATATAGGTCTAATGGAAATCGGTGTGCCTCCCTTACTATCAAGGTTAGAAATATGGTCTAAACCAGGGTTTCCCAAACTTTATTTCGCCGAGCCTCCCCGAACCAAAAAAAATATTTTCATGCCCCCCTTAATTAAATTGAAAAAAAATAAGAAACACATTTTTTATATTAACTAAATTATTTATTTGAATTTCAAATAGGTACAATACAGATACAATATATTTATTTATTATGGATCTTTAATAGAAGAGTAGGTACACTTTTAATCATTAATTACTTGTACATTTACATTTCTTCGTTTTCTTTCTTTTTTCGGAAATGCAAACGTACATTTTGCGCCCCCCCTGACATTTCTCTACGGCCCCCTAGGGGGGCGTGCCCCCCTGGTTGGGAAGTCCTGGTCTAAACGGTGTTAGAAAGAGAAAACACCACGTTTTATATTAAAATCACCAAAAAAATAATTAAAATGTACACCTTTATGAAGTTTCCGATCGCAATTAGAAACTTTTTTATGAAACTTTTATTAATTATTTTTATATGAAACGACAAAAAAGTTTATTACATATTAACCTAATAAAATATGTGTGTGTTTTTATTTTTTTCTTATCAATAATTTTAATGTTAATTTTTTAAACTTTTATGTTTGCATTCAAAAATTTTATATTTGAAAAATTATATGTATGTTTATTTCGAATTATAAAATTTGAAAAAGTTTAAAAAGAAACAGTTTTTAGTTTTCAGATGCGTTCAGAAATATTACATTTATTTTGATTTTATTGCAAAGAAGAAATATTTCGACTTTCCCACAAAATAGGCCCGAGGCCTTGGGGTTAACGATATTAATCAACCATTTTCCCCAACATTGCATCAGCTAGCGATAAAAGTTGGTAAAGTTAATTATATTTTTGTTCACACCGGTTTAAAATATATGGAAGCTTTTAAATCTAATGAAAATTACTACAGAATTGAACTTGAGGTTTCATTTCCATTAGAAAAGCATTAAATAACGATGACTTCAAATGGCAACAGTAATTTTGTTCAGACTTCTTTATTTATAGCTGAAAATTGCAGCTTTTGCAGTCGCGTGCATATGATGAATGCAAACTCTAGTCTAATGATAATGTAATGATGTAATTTTGTCCAGTTGTCGTCTATCATTTCCAACTGAAAATGTCATTACCTTCCCGGTCAGGAAGCTATTAGCCGCGTCGGGAGAACTGACCTGAGGAATGCCAATTTTCTTCGTCTTTATTGTGCCGAAGCTTCTTGATTGCAGCTGAGTATTTTCTTTTGCATTTGTGTGTAGACATGTGAAGAATGGAAGCTTTTCATACTAACTCATAAAGGATACAAGGTGTTCTTGAATGGTGTGCTTCAGAAGCGAACCATTGCTGTTAAAAGCGTTGATTTACAATACATTTTTGTGAGTTATTTTATCGGAGAAACGGTAAATTTTTTATTTAGATTTTACGAGTACATGTTTTAAGTATTGCTAAAATTAACTAGACTCGTCTGAACGAAACATAAATTGTAATATTTCTTAGTCTTGTTTCAATTGCCCCTTCAAAATCCTGGAGTATTTTGTCAAAGTAAAAATATTTCCGCTTTGCAATAAAATCCAAAAAAATGGAATATTTGTGAACGTATCCGAAAGCTAAAAATTGTTGATGAAATAGGCTTACAAATTTAATTATTAGAATTTACCATGTAATGTTTTAAATATAAAATATTTTAATGCAAACTTTAAAAAGTTTTAAAAATGGCTCACCTTAGGTTTTTTCTAACTAAAATTTATGACTTAGGCAAAGGAATTCTAAACTTTATTTTTACCTTACATTTTTGCCGTTTGCGTAAAAAAAATCTTGAAAAATTCACAAAGCGTCATAATTTTTTTCAAATCGCGGTTCAAAACTTTGGTTTCATAAAGGTGTACATTTAAATTTTTTGTGGTTAACTTTTAGATTTGAATATAAAGCGTGTTGTTTTTTCTTTCATATACCGTTTGGATCATACTTCTCACTATGATAGTAAGGGAGACACAAGATTTCTATGACCTATGTGAGCTGGGACAAATATGGTCTCCTGGAATTAAACGGGATAAGAAAGAATCCACCTTCATATTCCTTAAAAAATAGCAACTCCTGTTTTACATGTACAATTCCTGGAATATAATTTATTCTTTAATATGAAATATATATTATACCACCGAAAATATAATTTTTATTCACATTTATTGTAGCATGGTGCGCGATATAGTCTACCTCGAATAAAATTTAGGTGCCACATAAGGGGCCAAAGATTTCCAGATCTCCCGGACATGCATAGCATCTTAGTTTGGGAATCTTGTTAGCGATTTTTATTTATTTATTTACATTGGATTTTACAGATAAGTGAGAAATTACGTGAGAACAATCCAGTTATAAAAACTCAGTTAATACATAAATAGATACATAAAATTTATGAAAACTTATTCAGTCAAAGGACAATCGTAACATCTACCATAAAATAAATAAATTATAAATTGTGGTGTGCATAAGAAGACTTCTTTCATCAACGTATTCCAATATAAATACGAAAATTCAAAACGACGAAACAAGACATTTTTGTTTAAGATTTTTTTTGAATTACCCATCATTCAATGGTATGACTTCAATTTAAATTGGATTTCTTTTCCTAGAATAGACATTTCAACCACAATAGAGAGTTCAATAAATATTGGCATTGATGGATTCATTTGCAGTAATGTCCAGTGATGCTGCAGGGCTCAACATTCCGAGACGGTAGTCTCTTGATTTTAGAATTATTATGGTCGTTACATGACTTCTCTTCAGCTTCATTTATCATATTGCAAAATTGACACAACAAACAATCGAATCATAATAGATTTTTTATATCATAAATCCAAATGCCTCAAATATTAAAAGCAGTAATTTTGTGAAAAGTACCTAATGTGTATATATTTTTTTCTTATTTAATGAAAACCAAAACTTCCTCGGGAATCTTAAAATTTGGAGGCAGGTACTTAAAGTGAATCATATATTTTATGTAACATTAAAAAAAAATTCAAATAAGGATCCAATAAATTTCCCAAAGAATCGTTACTATCTTAGCGGCGATCCTTTTTTCTTCAGGCAGCATTTATATGTCTTAGTCATAAGCCACTAGCTAAAAGTCTTAGATGTAAGTCATAAGTTATAATTATAAATCTTAGTTGTAAGCCAGTAATATTAATTCCTTTAAATACTTATTTGTACAGCGCCCTTGAGGTGATTTTTCACGAAAACGGCGCTATATAAATTAGCCATTTTTTTACGCAACAGATTTAAATGTCCGGGTTAAATTTTCCCCACAGGAAAAACTAAACCCTTTCACAAACTTCCCAAATGATCATCTCGTCAATCCACGTTATGCAATTGCACTACTTATATAAGTATTATAATTACAAAACAATACAAGAACAACATGTCAACCTACCAGAGACCAGATGGGAAAATAATTCACCGACTCCAGATATTTTCATATCAGAGGGTTCGGCTCTGTGGAATTCCTAATTGAACCTATAAATCCTACTGATCCCTCAATATAAATATTTAAAAAATCTTTTGTAATCCTACATGTATTTAAAATTACCGATTTTTGCATTTTTATGTATAAATTCTTTGACAAATCTAATACGCCTAAATTTTGATTCAGAGACCTAGCCAGTAGCCGAAATAACAAATGGTAATATTTTTATTGTCCGAGAATGCCAAATTCTTTTAATCTCATTTCCTAAATCTGTTTTTTTTCTAATTTTTTCAGAAATAGTTTTTTGAATATTACAGGAATTTGGAATAGCTACATCAATGATATAAGTTATTTTTTAAATTTTGTCATGTAAAACTATATCAGGTCTTTTATGACTAATTGTTCTGTCAATTTTATCATAATATATTTTATAAAATTCATTTTCTAAAAATGAATTTGGTTCATACTCATAATATGGTACTATATTACGGCAGTCAATCAAGTTATATTTAATTACCAAACTTTGGTGGATTATTTTTAAAACCTGATTGTGCCTAAATGTATACGCGGACGGCGCTAATACAGAACATCCCGATATAATATATTCTATAGTTTCCGGAAAAGCCAAACATTTTCTACATAAATCATCAATTTGATTTATATCTTTGATTATATGCTTCCTATAATTTTTATTATTAATGACTCTATCTTGAATGGCAAGCATAAATCCTTCTATTTCTGCGCGCAACTCTCATAACATTAAAAAAATGCGAACAAGATGCGAATCTTTAACGAACCAATCTCAAAGTTAGCCATCTGGTCGAAGAATAATAAAATGGTAAAATCTTGAACAATAAAATGGAAGCAGCATATTTTCGAAAACGGAAACCGAACGCACAAACAAATTTACAATATGACGAAATGCATGGCCGAGTTAAAACGCCCAGTCAATTAAAACAGGAAACTTTTCCACCGACTTCAAATTACTAAATTAAAAATGAAAGCAGGTAATTTAAGAATTAGATTTTTTTCTTGTCTCAATTTTGTTCGAAAATTAAACAAATAATAATTTGTGCAAATGTTAGTAAATAAACAGCAAATAGCTCAACCAACAAAACAACTAAAATTTTCGATTATTGTGGTTAGAATACATGAAGGACTGAAGTTTGTGTGAGGTCTCGTATGTTCTTTAGATCCTCCCTGTGTGGTGTTGTGTGCTGTGATGGATTTTGATAAATCTTTTGTTGCAAAAGCATAAATTTACAGGGCCATTCAACCTGTCTGTTGGCATGATTGGATGTCTTTCCTTTGGCTGAAGGGATTACCAATTTGTTTTGTTGACTTTAAATGCATTTGCATAAATACCAACGTGCAAAGAAAATGCGTTATAAGGAGAAAAAAAAATCCAATGAAAACCACCTTAAGTGTGGATTATATTAAAATAATGTTTGTAAATTTGTTAGTGTTGGTTAAAATCTAAAGAGCACAAACATAATCTGTGAGGTCTGGTGAGTAATGAGAAGTTGCTAATTTGACCCTGCAGAAGTTGGTTCAGTGTAAACCTTAAAGAAAATCTGAAAACCTTAAAGGAGCGGCAGTAAATAGAGTAACGTCTGGTTGAAAAGACTATGAATTACCACGTCCTTAGAGAGCCATCACGTAATTTCGCTGCCAATAACAACAGGGCTCTGCTCAGATCGTGCTGCGGACTCCGATCCAATCTACTTTAATAAAGTCTGACTCAACAACAATAATGCCTGAAAGTAACGACTAACCAAACACCACTGCTATCTTGAATCAAGTTCTCAGCAAGAGAAGATGACCTGAAGTTAAGAGTGGAACACGGATTATGGCGAAGAAGAGAGATGTTGTAATCCATCCTTTAGTTAGATCTGCACTCTGCGCAGTCGTGCATCAAGTATTCGCGGTCGCTAAAACCAGTTTTTACTTTACACCCTGTCTTAAAGGGGTCAAGTAGCAAAGGGAACTTCGTCAAAAGGTGTCTGGAATTTGAACATCCATTTATAATCCTCGACATCACTCAATGGTACACTTCAAGTTAAGTGTCTTGATTTATCTTGTACCTTGCAGCGCGCAGATGAAGATTTAATGACAATGAGAAATTGACTGCATCGTGAAAGAGATATAAAATGTGATTCCAAGCGAAGGGCAAAGGAAAAATGGAAACAAAAAATTATAGGTCTATCCCAGTGGAATTCAACGGTACGTTTTATCAAAAGGTTGTAAATTATCCTACGTTCATAACGTAGTACACAGATTAATTTAAAACCGTTATCTCAAAAGTATTAAAATATATAAATATCATAATTAATGATAAAATTTTCTGTCACCTCTTTGATTAACCCTTTTTAGGTAAATCTTTATCTTTTATCCCTTTTCACTCTTGTGAAATTCAAGATTTGCGAATTTTTTTTTTTTATATATTTATACCTAATAGGGAAATACGAAACAAATAGAGATTATTCCTGGTGAATAGACTCAATTAAAAAATGGAAAAAAACTTATGCTGTGAAAGGAAACTCATGCATGTCTTCATGTCACCTTATCTTAATGTGTTTTTAAAGAATTAATTAATGTGTGGCAGGTGGTTTCTTTGGTTTTTGCAAAAAAAATTCTTCTACTGTTGGTCTTTTCATTTTTTTTTTTAAATTCCTGTTTTGGTGAATTTCGAAACCGTTTTTGACATTTGTACAAGTAAGTGTGGTATTCATTGGTATCAAACATTTCATTACACAACATCACGTTACTTATGACAAAGTCTAAGAACTTAATTCACATGCCAGTGTGCTTTCACATTTTTGTCTGCAGTCCTCTCCGGGAAATGAGTACATTCAAAACTTATTCAACCATGTTAAGAAAAAACGAACATGGTATACCCATCTCAATGCACTTCAGAGAAAAGAGTAGTACTGATATGAAAGTAAAGGTTAACTATTTTGCTGATTACTTCAAAAGTGTTTATGACGAAGATATCCATCAGACAATTATGTACCACCTTGGTCCCTTAATGAGAACATACAAATGGTTGCCATGCAAATTAATATAATCGACGTTTTAGCTAAGATTAAATCTCCAGACAAAAACAAGAATTCGAATATTCTTATAAATTCTATTGCCTTATTGGCTAAGCCAATTTTCTTAATGGTTAATCAATTCCTTAACACAGGTTACTTCCCCAACATTTGGAAACGTTGTTATGTAAAACCTAAATT
Source organism: Limnephilus rhombicus (assembly GCA_929108145.2). NCBI lineage: Eukaryota > Metazoa > Arthropoda > Insecta > Trichoptera > Limnephilidae > Limnephilus > Limnephilus rhombicus. The sequence goes on from OV815276.1 coordinate 56,363,499, forward strand.
AAAAAAGGGTAATAAATGTCAAATAACTAGACCCATGTTCAAGCTATCCATAATACTGAAAAAAAAAATTGAAAATTTTGAAAAACCTGATTTATTTATTTATTTATTTATTTATTTACGGACTTACGTCCAATTTAAAACAAAGTATCACGAAGTATAGAAATGAACAATGTAAGGATTCGGATGGTACATGAAAGCAAAGACAAACAGTGAAAATAGAAGAAAAATAAGTGTCAAGTCACGTCAAGACCTTGCAAAAATTAGGGTGAATATTACATATCTTCATTTGTTTAAAGAGCGACAAAAAGCGACTGATAAAAATTTCCCCACATATTAATCATATAATTGTTCAGAATTAACTGTATTTTTGTCGGGCAGATCAACTTTGATAAATGTCTCACTAAATGAAAACTATACATTACTATACAACAGAAGTTGAGTCGATTCCATAAATGTATACGGACTATAAAGACATTTGACAAAGTATGCCATAAAATTCTGCTAATTAAACTGTGAAAGCTCTGTATTGATGGAAATCTATCAGACTGGTTCGCTAGCTATCTAACTGATAGAGTTCTACTAGTAAAAAATAATTCATTCCTTTCCAACCAATTCATGGCTACCAGTGTTGTACCTTAAGGATCTCATTTGGGCCCAAAGATATTATTAATATTTTTGATAGAGATATAAATGTATTACTTTTTGCAAACGATTTTTTTTTTTTAAATGAATTATAACCGCTGAAGATTGCATCTATTGTCTACAAAATAACTTAAACAGAATAAGTGTCATTCATTAAATTTATTTAAAATGAATAAGTGTTATTCAAAGATATAACAAAATAAATCAGCCACTTATTTATCAATATGAACTTAATATCTCACCCCTTACTTTTGTGAAAGAAATTAATAACCTGTACATAATCTTCGACTCTAAATTAAACTTTATATCTCGTACAAACGCAATTAATAATAATAGGGAATGAAAATGATTGGCTTCATTCTTTGAAATTCCAGAAGCTTTAGGAATATTTCAACCTTAAATTTTTTTTATACATCTTTAGTTAGAGGTCAAGTCGAAAATAACTTCTCAATCTGTTCCACCCATTTTAAAAAACATTCAGATTCAATGGAAAAAATTCACCATAAATTCATAAGATGCATTAATTTTCAAGTTGACATTCCCATTGACAGCATAAACCAAAATTACTTTTTGAAAGAATTAAATTTATTAAAAGAATGTATTAAGTCCACTTATATTTATATATTTTGTATGTACTTGTGTCTCCTACATTTGTATCCTTCTATAGGGCTTGTGTTCATTTTATACTCTCTGATACCAAAAGCACCAGAAATAGGCAAGAAGACCCATGAAGAGCCGAGAAGAAGCAAGAAGAAGGAAGACGTAAAAAAAAACGCTCAATTCATTCCTTTATTCCTGCTCAATCTAAAGTCAAATATTGGCTTATTAGGTTGCCATGTACACCGTAGATTAAAGTCCAACCTCCTTCCCATCCTCAGAGCATGTTTTCCAAGTCCTAACAAATCAGTGCCCTCTGGTGGACCGGTATCACCGGGATAGGAGTGCTCCTGGCTGGGGGTACAATAGTATCGTATCTGATATAATTTTACATTTAAATGCCAAACTTAATTGTTATTTAAAAAATATATATTTATGGTATTTGTTTATTCTTGTATTTAATTGTGACATGCAATTTTTATTAATTGGCATATTTTTATACTGTGGATATTAAATAAGTACTATTTGCCACTGACTTTTATCTTTCTAGTGTTTGTTTCCAAAATAATAAAAAAATGATATAAAATGTGTTTCTTTATGGAAATAGGCATTAGTGATATTCATTAACTGTATAAACAGACATAACCGGAAATATTTAATTTAAATAAAATTCCAGACGTATTGACTTTTTCCATAAAAAAGTATAAATCGATTTCGAAGGATTGTTCCATTATCTAGTAAAGGTATGTTTTAAATTTTGAGATTTTTTTTATTTATTTTTAGTATAATCAGGTTATATCGTAGATCGTCGGCAGATTTGTTAAATTTTCACACAAAATTTTGTATTATACAACACACATTTCAAATCATATAATCGTGCAGTAAAATGAATCAATAAATTATCTAGGAAAGCTACTTTTCAGAATTGTAATTTTAGTTCAAATAAAATCTTTAATAAAAGATTCGAGCACGTGTTTTGTGACGAAAATACTTCAGTTTGTATTTATTTACGGTCTTACAAATTAACATATATTAGTTTTTAAAAAAAAAATTTTTTCAAGACTTTATTAAAAAATTATAAATAATTATGATAAAAAATAGATACAAAAAGTATTATTTATTTATTTGACATAATATCTAATATTTTTAAATACAATTCAGCAATGTTGGCCTCACTGGGTAGCTCACCTGTGCTGAGACCTCCATTTTATAAAACAAAAATTTATACATATTACATTAAAAAAAATGGTGCATAAAAAAAGCTAAAATGAAACCCAAAATAAAAATTTATAATTTAGGTAAATATATATTTTTTTAATGATGTGTTTTATATTTATTTTTGTGTGTTAATATATAATTTTAGTATATAATTTTAATAGTTTTATCATCAAATGTAGCTTTTTTAATGTAGGTATATATCAAAACAATGCTTGTACGGAGAATAATTAATCTTTCTCATAGGGACCGCCCCGTACAGTTGCAAGGGTACAATCGCAAGACCGTCTTTCGATTTAATTTGATTTCTCGGCCGCTGATTAATCGCCTTTAATGATATTCTGAAATTAAATAAGTCGAAAGTATTTTTTCTTCTGAATCTTAGCCACTCCACTTTTTATAATAAAATCAGGCGAATTAAAACTGCCAAGTACAGTATATAATTTGAAATTTCAAAATTAATCCTGTAACCGACATGACAGGGAGGATTAATTTCAATCAGATAGTTGATTGCGTTTGAATCATGTTCACCATCTGCGTCCGCCATTTTCCTCGGCGATCGGAAGGTGACCTTGGAGGCTAATCATTCGCCGTGAACTTGAACCAGAACCTCGCAATCGGCGCTGTCATTGGTCGCTTACGGATAGCGTGCGCCAGGCACCAGCGCACTCTACCATTAAACTACCACTTTGGTCTGATGACGGAAGAATTATAAAGGTTTCGAAATATTTGGACATGGTAACTAAGTGCTTAATCTTTAAGGCTCCGTTACAAAGAAAAAAAAATACTAACGATGGTTTCAAAGATAGATATTATGTAAATTCGAATGATAAAAGGGGCGCGCTAAACTGTTGGGAAAATGTTTAATAAACACAACATATTAATAGAGAAAAAATCTCTCGATACCTGAGAAAAGTAGCATATAAAGAAATACTTAATTTTCTCATACATAGAGCCATGTTTGTTTATTATAATTTTCGTACCACATGTATTTCGCGGGTTTTCCACCAAGGTAATTTTCATACAATTCCTTTTCAATGCGGGATCTGAGATTATCTTAAATAATGGTACATTTTTAAAGAGCTAACATACTTAAAAAGTGTTAAGTGGAAGTATAGGTTAGATACCCGAAAGTTGATCCTTCGACATTGTTTCGGAAATTGTAATTATTTTAAAATTATAATTTTTCGTTCATTGTTTACCAATTTCAAACCGGAAATCAACTTCAAAAATACCTTTCATAATAAGTTGGTTTAGGATATCAAACGAATTTATTTACCGTGTCAATTTTTGTACCTATACGCTGGCATATAAATTGCATAGAGACGAGTAGTTTCTTCCTTGATGCATTTGAATGAAAATATGTTTTATACTTTACGCACATCCTCACTGCACACCCTTTGGGATGAAGTAGTTACGACCTCTTTCTAGGACTACTATAGTGTCTGCATTTATAAGTGGATGCAATATGAAGAAGTGTGAAAAGGTTACTTGGGGGCAATAACATTATATTTTCAGGCTCCAGTTGAAAACGCAACCTATATTAATTTGTTACGTGGGATTATATTAGCTTGGCACATTTGCGTGGAGAGTAAAAAAGTTACCTAGATACCTTTTATAAATGTTATTTGCATTATTGGAATGAAAGGGTTTTATTTAAATTTTTTAAACTTTATGAGTAAAAAATCAAATTATAATATTTCAAATTAATAAAATACTTAATTTGTACCACTTTTATACCCTGAAGAAGTGAGCGTTGCTCACGAAACATGTTGGTTTTTGTTAACAATAAAAGTGGTAAAAACTAAGTATTTTATTAATTTGAATCAAAATGGTGCCACAAAATAAGTTTGCTGTGTTAGAAGAAGTCCCAGCGGAGCCAATATATTTTTCTGATTTTTCTGTCACCAGATTTTCGATTGAGTTTCGTTAATATTGTCTTCATTTAATTAAATATGAAAGGTTTTCTTTTCCAATTAGTTACAGCTGGTCTATTGGCGTAGGTTATGTGCTGGTACAACCCAATCAAAAAATGGGGTTTCTATCTTCGTAAAGATTATAAGAAGCAGTTATTTTATTGGTATACGTTGTTGGACTATGACGAGGAATATTATATTTTTAGTTTTTTATTATTATCCATAATTCATCTAAACATATTATTAATATACAGAGATTTTATTTTTTCTTCCACGGTAGACATGATTTAGCTACAGTATTTCAGTTTATCCTAAATACATATGTATTATGATATAAACATTTCCGCTTACAGTTACGGTAGTAGAATATTTTCAAATATCGTAAGGTTATTTTTAACTCAGGAATGTTCGTCTTAAAAAAAGATTTACATTTGTTTATGGATTTAACCTAATAGGCGCTCTGAAGGTGATTTTATTTCGAAAACGGCTCTTTAGAAATAATTCAAACATTTTTAATATTATTATTTATCACAATCAAATATTCCCATCATTCTAACAGTTTACTCCAATAATGTGACAATATTCGTTGAAGGGAGTGTTTAAAACATAGAATAAAGAATATAATACCCAAAGTGACTTCTATACACATTTGTTTGGAAAGAGATGTTCCATTTAGCCCAACCCTTCAGCGTCCCGTCTAACTTAAATTTGCCCGAAATCGTAGACCTCCATCCCATTTGAATTTCGAAAACACAGTTTCGTGTGGAATTATAGGCTCAAATTGAGCTTATATTTGGATGACGAAACATGCCCACAAGACACTTCTTCCATTATTCTTTATTCTGTGGCTCTGATTTGTTTAAGAAGAATTGGTTGCAATTTGGAAGGCGGTTGTGGGTATCTCCGCCCGGGGCACCATTTATTGGATAACCAATACTATTGTCACAACACCAATACTCCCGTAGGTCACCCCAGGTTCGCTACATTTGGTGACTTAGTAGCGATGTCCCGATCGAGAGAGACTGGTTGAGGGGGGCCTTTTGACCTCTCCAGCCGACCCATCTCTGTCGACCCATCGGTTTGCAACGCAGTTGGAGGATTTATACGTGTGTCACTCCTGGACACACTGACCCCCAGATTCTAACCACCCTCTTACCCTTTTCTTTCCCAGAACTTCCTCTCCTTCCTTTCCATAAAAAACCCTGTATACAGCATCCCCTATGATGACATAGGCCCTGAATGGTATTATTCGGAGCCTTCTGGGTGAAATTAAGTAAAAAGATGAAGTGAAATTTGTTTAACTATTTAGGTAACTATTTTTTAAAGATGGTTTAGTTGTACCCTCTGTAGAAAAGACTCGCCCGTTTTTGTCCCTACATAAGTTAAGTAACTGAAAACCGAGAAACTTTACACCTTTGATCTTCGGCTTTGTTGTGTATTTTTACTGAATCGCCGAGATTTTCAGTTGCACGGATAAGAAAAAAGCACCTAGGATAGTCATAGAAATCTTGAAATAGTAGACACCGATAGAATAATTTCATTTCAATTCTGTCTCTTCTTCAGTTAAATTATAAAATAAAGCATTATATATTGGGGTAATCGCTAGATGGCAAGATAAGAAAAATGCAATTAGGGAAAATGTTACAGCAAGATACACAAATTATAATTCGGTCATTTTAATCGTTTCTGAACATGAACGTTTTGTATTACGAAGAAAATAACAGACGCCACTGGATCACTCGAGATGCCATAACATAAATTTAGTTTAGTAGCAACTATCTTTGCTTAGTAGCAACACGCTTTGTATGTGACTTGACATGCCAAGATTAAAATAAAGATTTTTTGTTGTTGCAAATCATAAAAATATGTTGATAATAGTGTATATATTAGTTGATTTGGTGCTCCTATTGTTCTTGATACATTCTTTTTATTACTTGCGAGTTCCCGGCATGCGTTGCTGGGCCACTTAATAAAGAAATTGTTTCTCCCTGCGTGTCCTTTCTCATTCGTTCCGTTCCCCTACCGCCACCCCTTTCCCTCACGCGTACCGATTCCGTTTTCTGCCTCCTAACTCCCCTCTCCCACTTCCCCCGTCCCGCGAGCCCCCCTCCCAAGTTATTCGCATTCCATACATTCAGTCTTCGTACATTCATAGTTTTACACAATTTTCATAATGCCAGAGCTCACCAGTACCATGCGCACATCAAATCCACAAAGTTTCATGCAATCGGATGAATGGTTTAGCAACGCATATATACATACACAGACGCGAACATATTTTGATTTTTATGTAGATATAATTATTTAAAAATAATAAACATCAGTCATAGCTTTGAAAATGTTACACTACGCAGTGGACACATGGAAATCATACTGTTTAGGGCTCCATAGTAAGCATTAAAAAAGAAGAAGAAGATGGTTTTAAAGGGAGATATGTGAATGCGATTGTTACAGGGAGCGCAATTACATTAAAAAAGTGCTTATAATCAAGCGAAAATTATGAAAATACTTAATAAAATACGACTCCTTTAAAATGGTCAAATATCTAAAGAAACACTGTGATTTTTTTTATACCTATAACATTTTAAATAACAGAAAAAAGCGTGGTTTTAACAATTTTCGGAGCATACTTTCTGATTTTTTTCGATGGAGGGAATTTTATAGAATAACCGTTTCGGCTCAGCAAATGTTGTTTTATAATATAATTTTCTTTAAGAATCATATTATCTTAAAAAATAAAATAATTTTCAAAGAACTAAAAAACATAAATTGTTCAAGGAAAATATGTTATAAATCGGAAGAAATTCAAAATGCCGGCCCTTAAGAAGATACAGTGTTGGCGTCGATGTTATAATTAACGATTAATGCATAATATTAAACCTAATTTTATTGACTTCAATTGATGTTCAAGCAATGAAAATGATCCCAGAGATAACGATAATAATTCTCTTATAATAATACAGTCATTCAGGAACGCACGACTCCATGAGAAAATAAACTTCAAAATTTGCATATTTGTGCCTATTATGTTGCAAAAACAACAATCCGTAACAATGCAGACACGCGATTAAATAAGGTGTATCAAAACCAAAGCTATGCGAACTTCCGAGGAAGTGTACCGAGAAGCCAAAAGCAAAAAGCCTCTACTTCGTTTCACACCACTTGGAACTCGTAACCCTTGAGTTTTCATCATTTTCTTACTTCTGTGAGATAGTTCATCAAAACACAATTGAATTAATAGGTGTTTAATAGTAAGAGTGTGGGTTGGGAAAATTTGAAAAGCTCTCCCCCATTTTTGTAAAAGGAAAGCTCTGGTTTTAAAATTGTTAATTCGGAGCTCGTTTTTTATTACAAAATTCTGAGAAAAGTTAATATAAGAGTACCTACTCGACACATTAGGCATAAGGACCTGTTTAATAGTCACCGTTCACACACGAATTATGTAGCAATTCCTCGCTAACGTGGTTTAGTAAGCGAACGTACAAATGATATCGACATTTTCAACAATGATTCGATGTTTAAAACACACACATGTAATTAAACAAATATTCCATTTCAAAATAATGTTTCTAATTAAGTATAGTATGCATAGTTTAAAAAGACAGGTAAAAGAAAAGGAGAGAAAAAAGAAGCACGAAAGAACAAAACATGACAAGAAAGTAAAAAAAAATTCTTTTAAAGCATTACATTGATTTTTTATTATGGTGGATGTTTTCGTTATTCTGTGTATTCTCTGAAGTTTTTTCTTAAAAAAATATATTATTTAATATGTCTTACACCTTTTAGCAAAGCTCGTCTTGAAAAGGCGGAGGCAACGAATGTCGATAACAATTTTTATTTAAGGTTAAATAATATATAATTTTTGTTAAATATATAGAACAAAGAATAGTAAATTAACAGTAAACAAAGAAAAATCGTATAAATCACATAGTATTTTTTTTGTTACATGAATATTGCACAAGAGTCCCCAACTGCTCCCGTCTGGAGCCAGTGGGACTATGACATCCCCAATTGGGGTATGTTGTGAGGCTGAAGGTAGTGGGGAGGGGAAGGAGATAGGGAAGAGGAAGGTGAGGAAGTACCTAACTATTCAGATCTGGTCACCAAACACTGCTAAAGCCATTTCAAGCAACGTTTCAATTCTGAACGGTGGTCTTACACCAGGGCGATACTGAGAGGTTCTTCCACTCTGGAACGTGCAGCAAATATACCATATTATTTTTAATGAATAAATTGTGAAATAACACAAATTAATCAAATAAAATTTATTTGCCACGCCGGGACTCGATCCCGCGACCTTCGGAGTGCCAGTCAAGAGTCTTACCAATGGACTACGCCGGCCGTCAAAGTATGCATCTATAGGTTTATATATATAAAACATATAATAGAAGGAATGTAATAGAATGAAGAGGAGGAAAGAAAAGAAAGGAGAAAAAAAGTAAGAAAAAGGATATTTTAATGAAAAGACAAATAACTTTGTTTACATCTCTTTTATTTATACACAATTAACATGTTTCGTGAACGATGTTCACATCATCAGGATCAAACATAAACTAAACTTAGAAATTAAACATAGATCAAATATGTGAGGAAAGGGTAGAAGGGAGGGCAAGGGGTAAGAGTGTTGGAAATTTATTAAAATTAGGGATTTCAATGTCATTAGCAGGGAAGACCGGTTAAGTGGGAAAAGATTCAAAAGAGGGTTTATAAAAATTTGCTGCTTATTAATTATTATGTCTGCTTTATTATTTACATTTTTCCTAATTTCTAAAATCACAAAATTATTTATCTGTGATGCCTTAAATTATTTATCTGTGATGCCTTACATTATTTATCTGTGATGCCTTAAATTATTTATCTGTGATGCCTTAAATTATTTATCTGTGATGCCTTAAATTATTTATCTGTGATGCCTTATAACCCGTATGTAATATTTGAACTCCATGGTTTTTATTACAAGCAATAATTGTCAGCCTGAAACACTCATTTACATTGAAAAATCTTCCGAGAAAAGATACTTGCCGCCAACGGGACTTGAACCCGTGTCCTTCCGATTGCCGGTCGAATGCTCTGACCACTGAGCTATGGCGGCTTATCAAATACCCGCCAAATAATTCAATATATACTAGTGTTTCATTCAACAATTACTGCTTGTTATATTTTTTCCACCTGAAAACAACCAACTTTTCAGGTGGAAAAAATATAATAAACAATAATTGTTGAATGAAACAGTAGTATATATTGAATTATTTGGCGGGTATTTGATAAGCCGCCATAGCTCAGTGGTCAGAGCATTCGACCGGCAATCGGAAGGACACGGGTTCAAGTCCCGTTGGCGGCAAGTATCTTTTCTCGGAAGATTTTTCAATGTAAATGAGTGTTTCAGGCTGACAATTATTGCTTGTAATAATTGTTACCCTTTGTGCTATGCATAAAAATCTTGTCTAAACGTTAGTTTATAAATTAAAAAAAATAATAATCCATGGTTTTTGTCAAAATATGATCATTTTTTATTAAATGAAATGTTATTGCCATTTAATGCCCCGAGATGTTCTTTAACCCTTACTTCAAAGTTTCTATTTGTTATACCTATATAAAAGCAATTACAGTCTTTACAATTGAGTTTATAAACGCCAGATTTTTTTGTTTTAATGTAAAATTTTAACCAACGTTTTTCTAAGCATTTTTCTTCACATTGAAATTGAAGAAATAGGTAAATACGTTTTGTCAAAATATAGCACAAACAACAACCGCAAACTACGTAGTGGCGATTATAATAATTGTCTCACATGCAAATCTTAGAGAATTACAATTAATTAAATGAACTAACAAATAAACGAAAATAACCAACAAATAAACAATTGGTAATAAAATAATTAACTAACGAACGCCAACCAGGCACTATTTAAAATATCTTGAAAATAACACAGACAATAAATATATATGACAATGCTGGAAGCCATATTCCAAAGGCCTACTCTTAGATAAGGCTAGATAGGAAACGTCGGCGGTGGGCCATTTAAATAGTACCTACTTTAATTTTTACTTTCAACAGGAAAATATATTTTTTATACATGAATTATTATAAATAATTAGTTCATTCGTCGAAGAGCCGCACTCGAGAATCTAAAGAGCGACAGTTTGCGATCACCGTAAAAAAAGATGTTTGAAGTACATACCCACCATAGATCTAATTTTTAAGTGTTACCAAGTAGTACAAGCTTGTCCATAATTCGAATCTAATTACATGATTTTTTTTTCAACCACACTTCAATACGGATAACTAGTTTTTTATGAAGTCAATATTTACATATTTACCACCTGACACACGAACCAATCGATACTATCTTATTAATTTACATTATATTTATGAGACAACCATAATAATTGAGAAATTTAATAAAGTTTCTCGAATAGGTACTTTTAAAAAATAGATACCTCTATTATCATCAATACCTATAATTAGATTCTGATCTTACAAAGCTATTTGTTATTAAGTATAGGCAGATATAAAAATAACGAATGCACAACTGATTTAATTTTTTTAAATAACAAATAATTCTAGAATGAACGTCTCCACAAATAATAAAAATTAAGCAGCTTTGCCACTTTCATGCGGTATATTTTATTTTCAATTCCCGCTGTGCCAGATCTTCGAGATTATCAATGGAAATCAAACGAATCGAATCAACTTCGAGTGTCGATAATCCAAGAAGATTAATTATCAAATTAAAAGAACCACTTATCGTTTACTTTATCGTAATATCTCAGTCTCCATGAAATTCTTTTTGTCATCCACTGATTACGAAAAGTACAACAATCAAATATAATGGCAAAAAATAGAAAATATTTTCTAGAGGATGATTAAACACCTTCAACAACCACGTTTTTTGATACGTTGGTAATATTGACCAACTGAAATTATGTAGAAAGATTGTATGTAGAAGATCCAGAAGTCATGGTCAAACTTCCGATGACAATTAATACTGAAGAACTTTAGCGTCGAGGATCTAAGCGGATAATAAATCAAAATCATCGATAATATTGTTTAGTTATTATTATACACGTACAAACTCATTTTTAAATATTTTATGACGTTTTACATGAAAATAATGTACTTTAGTCATTACAAGAAAATGTCAATAACATGACTTTCATCTTTAAAAAGCCATTTGTTTGTCTAGAACTGTAAAAATACAATTTACGTGTTTAATTTTAGACTTACGAATAATCTCGTTTCCACTTGCAAGTTTAGCACCTGCATACAAACTACTTGCTCACGTCCCAAATTAACATTTTTAGTAATGAACTTTGTTACTGCTCTGTTGAATTTCAGTCGGCGCTGTTCTAACGAGTAATTCTGGCACTTGGTAGGTCTCTAATGCTAGTATAAACAATGGTCTCAAGCAAATATACAGACGGAAAAGCTTTGTAGGAAAAACGCTTTGTAGTTTACTATGATTGTCATGTACTGTCAATTCGACTGAATGTGGCCCGTGGAGGAATTCTCATCAAAATTCCCTTCACTCATTGAAGAAATACGCTAAGTCCTAGTTATGAGATCAGATAGATTTTTTTTTCATGGAGATGAATTAGTGCGGAGTTATCAGTTAGCTATGTACCTTACTAGATCTAATCACTACCCACGTAACTTCTCTAGATCTCAAATATACCTAAAACAGTTCTGAATGTATCGGTACATCCATAGCCAATTAGAGGAATGACGTGGGTACTACTGGGTCTAAGGAATAAGAGTATTGTGAACATACTAGAGCCTGTGTGCGGAAGAACGTATCCGTATCGAAGTTCCAGAGTGCTTTGGTACTATAACCAATAAGAGGAAGTGACTACGAAGGTACTTCTCTAGGTCTAGGTACTACGCACCTTCTCTAGGCCTAGATATAATGGCGCTGTGCACATAAAGGAAGGTATTCGCGGTGTGGTGTGCGGTGTGCGGTGTGCGGTGTGAGTGCGGAGTGCTTGCTTGTTTCGCGGAGTAACGGGACCGTCACGTGGTGCGGGTCCACGACCTCGCGCGCCCCCGAGACCCGTGCGTCAGTCCGACAGTTCGTCAGTGCGACTGGCGATATTGGCGAAAGGAGGTTTGGCGGGAAAAACTACCTTTAATTCAATTAGTCAATGTCAAATGGGAGTCAGTTGATATCAAATCAGTTTTTTCAGTCAGTTGAGTTGAAATCATGTAGGAAATTCCGGCATTTTTGGCATTGATGTCACTTATCACATTATAATTGGTGGTTATTTGGTAATATGGGATGGTCGACAACCTGACAAGTTAGACGTAGAACGTGACACATGGATCAATCGGACTTACCAAATTTACACCCGAAAGAACTGGAATCGCGATTAATGAATAAGTCAAGTTGTTTGTATCACTCTTATTGTAAATACTTAAAAATTGAGACAATAAAGAAAATATAATGTATTGAAAAAATGTAAAAACAAAGCATAAATTAAAATGTAATGATTAAAATGTGAACAGAGGCTAAGAATCGTCACATAAATAAATCAAAAATAGTAAGAAGCATATAGTCTATTGTATCCAGATAAATAAAATTTATAGCATTTACGTTGATTATTTTAAAAATTACATATATCTCCCAGATCAGAATATTTATTTCCGAGACTGTGAAATCTCGGAATCGGGGAATTTTGAAAAACCGGTGTCCTGGTGTTGTTAAAGAAAAAATGTTATAAATGTCGGCCAGATCTTGTGTATATGGATGTTGATTAATTCAAGCAATTCAGGATAGTCAATTTTGTATTGCAGTAATTTATGTAATAGTATTAAATCTGTGCTTATTCTTCTTCCAGAAGGTTTTAATAGGGACTTTTGTCCAGGAGGTAATTAAAATCAGTGTGCTGTATATTGAATCTTTTCAATGTTGTCGGAATGCATATTGAATAAGGAGACCATAATGCCGAGTTATACTTATAAAACATGATAAATATTATTGAAGTATTTTGCAAAAATGCAAACGTACCTGTCACATAGCCATAACATGCCAAGACTTGCATCTTAAGTGAATGGTATTCTTAACTTTTTTGAACTTACAATTATTAATAGGTCGGCAAAAATCAGCATCAGCGCACAGTCCCAGTATGGCAGATAGTTGATAGCTCGTAGCGCGCCTGTGTGAGTCGTCATAACACCGCCGCAAAGAGCCGCGGCTCGGAAGTGGCCCGTGACGTCATCAGCTCCATCAAAATGGCGTATGAGACGTCGCACTGTCCAAGATGGCGTCCAAATTGACTCTGGATGCAACTGGAGCGTTTACCATCATCTTGCGATGTAGGAATTAGCATGGCGGTGTCTAAATTTACAACAGTTCAGAAACGTGACCGGGGATTTGTGGATATTACGGAGACGAATGCTCTTGAACTGGGTGATCTCGAAGACCTGGCCGAGTGTTGACTCATGCCTGTTTACTCGTGGGGCGTTCGATGCTGTATTTGAAGACGGTGTGAATGAAAAAACCACACTGAAAACACGACACGTAGTTAGCGGACAACACGCAGGTTTGTAAGTACAAAGTACTGACTGTAAATTAAGAACCACTGAGGTGTGACGCTATTCACGCGAAGGATTATAGAGATAGAAATAATCTGTAATAATAATCGGGCAGTAAATTTTTTGTGATTCTAGAACCCAATTTTAATGCCCAGAGTTTTCACGTGGAATCTTCAAGGGCTGCCAATTCTTTCAGTGATAGATACTATTAGAATCGCCCTGGTGTAAGACCACCATTCAGAATCAGCACTGTATATTCAATATTCATGCCATTTATTGGATGGTTCCATGCCAACTCAAAATGAAACCAACGCATAACCACCTCAGAAAGGTAATTAAAAGCTATGAAAAAATCATTTTAAAATAGCCGGTAACCCTAACCCAACTTAACCTATTTATTTTTACATTTATTTTACATTTTTAAATTTTTAAATTTCATTTTTTAACATTTTTTTATCATCACTCTTAATGACCTTTCTGAGGTGGTCCTGAGTTGGTTTCATTCTGAGTTGGCCGGTCACCTTATTGGATAAGTTAGTTGTAGTAGTATTGGTGACTTAGCAAGGGTGCCCGGGTTCATGGGGTGAGGTTTGTCCGGGTATGGCGGTGGATGTATCTGCCCACCTGCTGCATGGCAGGCCGGTCAGAGGTCAAAAGCTCTCCCCCAACAATGAAGGAGAGCTTGTGACCTCTCAAGCATAATTCCTTTGCAACATCGCCTTCACCGCAGTGAGAGGGATGGATTCACACGTCCGTCACTCCTGGATCCACTGACCCCAGATTCCTATCCACCACTCATATCTTATCCTTCCCTGAAATTTCTCTCCTTCCTTTCCTTTAAAAGACCTTCCACACAGCATCCCCAAAGATGACATAGGCCCTGAAAGAAAATATTTTCCTCAGGGCCTCATGTGCGGAGCTATTGTAAAAAAATGTATGCTGAGTTCGTTGATCGTATACTAAAAAGAATATTGTAACCATTTGAATAAAACATAACATACTGAGTTGAAGGTCGAAGTTTTTCTATTGTACATTTTGATATTCAACACCTTCGTGTATAATTTAATTGACTAAACAATGTTTGAATCAAAACTAATTTGAATTTTTAATTTAATTTTAATTTTTTCTTCTTGACGATGTAGATATGTTACACACATGGATTTGATGCACAGATTTTTTAATTTCCTCATTCTTTCTAATATGGATAAGCACATTAGTTCCTCTTAAAATTATTATTACATCTGCCGTTGAAGCTCATTTGATTTTGTAACGATTCTTGTATTGCCTTGAATTTAACACCTTCCATTGATGTGATATGTTTGAGTATTTGTTACGATGTTTGTGCACGCATGTTGATTACTTCTGGCGTGTTTTTGGTAAAAACTAATGACTTAACGCGCCTCAGTCGAGGACGCTTAGTCAATCAATCATGACTGTTCCGAAAGCTGTTTGCTCAGCGGAGATTACCACTTTGGTAACTGAAACTGCTAACTTTTAACTGGAGATTTCAACGCTGCGGTATATATGAAATAATAATTCATGGACAAAGAAGTAATAGTAAACAAAAGGTTCATTTAAATTTTAAGCACGATGTCGGAAAATCAATACAGAGGCGACGGGACTATCTCTGCATGATTATTTGTTATTTGCATTTGCAAGAAAATAAATCAAATTTTAATTTGATTACTTGAATGGTAGATATTCCGTCTAGTGTTTATTTTTCTGTCTTAATCTTCGATCATGGTTCCATAATATTGACTTAACATACATAATATCTTGGATTTCTTTTTTTTTTTTCTTTTATTTTTTTTTTTTTATCATTTATATATATTTTTTTTACAGTTTTTTAGAGAAAATGTGTCCTAACTGGGGTACCCCGTTCTAAGGACACATTGTACAAGTTTTATAATTTGAATTATAAGTAAATACCTAATCTATGTTAGAATATTGCCAAGGAAAATTATTAAGTTAGATCTAAAAGAAAGTACAAAACAAAGCATTATTCTTTGTTGGGTTGCAAAATTGAATCTATTTTCTTCCTTCCCATGTCCATAATCCATATTTTTATGCTTCTTTTGAAGGCGGTTATTTTTTTTTGTGGTTTTCATTGCAAGAGGGAGTAAATTAAATAATTTTACAGAGAAGTATTCCATATTTCTTTGTCCAAAAGTCGTTTTAGTTGTAGGTTGGTAGAATGTATGTTGTAATGTAGATCTTGTGAATCGGCCCGAGTTTGTTTGTGTAAAGTTATCCTGATTTTTGAATGCGTACATTAGAATATCTTTTGTATATAATTGTTTCAGTGACATTAAATTCAGCGCTTTAAAAACATAGTCTGTAGGGGTTCTGATGGGTACTCTAAGTATAATTTTCAGAATTGCCCTTTGTGCTATGAGGACTTAAAACCTACAAGTTCCTAACAACGTACTTTTAAAAGATATTCTCATATTTAAATTTGCCTTTTTAAAATTACAGGTCTTTCCATGAAATGCTAGGAACGTGATGGTGAATTGATATCAGTAAGAACCTATGTATACGTAGAAACAATCACTCTTCTGGTTGGTGTTCTCTGAAATCAAGTAGGCAATCAATTATTTAACGATTTTTTTAAGGAATTAATGAATTATATTTTATCTGATCTTGTACGACGGATGGAAGATCATTTTTCATTGTCAGTTTAACCAAAAATGACTCAAAATCTGCTGAAAGATATTGCCGATGACTTCATCTTCCCACCGCGGTATCCTGGTTTAACGATCTCTGGTGAGCTTCGTGTATGTCCTTGGAGATTTGTTAAGTTTAATACACTTAGTAAAATCTGATTTCCTTTGATTTTTTACAGTTTACATACTCTTTATCGTGCCGCAGTGATTAAAAATACTTGATTATTATCAACCGCTTTATTTAAAGAGTTATTGACCGAATAACTAATGGTAGAGAAGCATTGGAAATTCACAATTTGCATCAGAAATGATTTAAATACATCTATTTTTGAAAAAAATGCTCATTAGTAACTAGTTTTGTAACTATGGCATAATAAATATAGCTACTTCTAGTTTTTGCACAAGCCTACACCCGTATTTAGTTGTCTGTTACCCATTCTCTTTTGACATTTGGACATACTCGTAGATGTTTTTTTTTAAAATTGAACATTATATTATGTACACGCGATATATTTATAATATTTTTGTTGCATGTTAAATATTTTTATTTATTTTGCTTTACAACAAAAAAATTACAAATACTTAGAATTGACCTGGCAGTTCAAAGCATAACTTTCAGGTATATTCGAAAAATTATTTGTGAAAATCACGACATAATATTTCCATTTATTTTATTGATTACTCCTCACAACATCATTGAACTTTGTTTATGGTTAAATGCCAAATAAATTAATAAAACCAATCAAGGCACGTTGATGGATGCTTATTTTTTTAAAAATATATTAGGTACTTATAAGTAATCAGAGGGATCAATCCACCATATATATATAATATGTATAAAAATATTATTTATGATCCTGAATCATGACGTGACGTGCCGTAATTTTGCTCTAAACAACCAATTATAAGACATGCATAAAAACCGTAGGAAATACGAAGTTATTATTCTTAAGTGAACGTTTTTTTGTTGTTTGTTTAAAACTTAAGTGCATATCTGGCGTAATACGCTGGCAATGCACGACTAAGTAAGGCGTGTAGTCCGAAACCGCAGAAAACCGAATACCAAAATCAGTCACGTCGCTCACAAAACGTGATCCTGTTACAAAAACCCCCCAAATGGGCATTTACAGGGAGCCCACCTCCTAATAATATGCGGTCGCTTATTTAAAAATCTTTACGCTACCTGTTTCACGTACATCAAGGCAAATTTATTACGCCCCAAAGCCAAAGGGACACTACAAAAGCATATAAAATTCAAGGATATAAGCTACTTGTTAACCCCTTTTTGCCTCGCCCGGAAAAAAACCGCTATGTATGACGGGTAGGTACCGACCCACCAAACGGCGATCCTTTCTGCACGCGCATTCACCAGCCATAAACAAAAGGACAACTCGTTAGGAATTTAAAAATCGAACGCGTCGGGAAGGCAAGATGGCGGGCGGCAAGCACAGTAACCATAGTAACCTCATTCCGCGCCATCATGGAAAATCCGTTCCCGCGCTGTTATTTACCGCCACCGTAACGCGAGGCGAGAAGACGGCCAGGAACCGACAATTGCGTCGGTTGGTACCTACCTATTTGTCTACGATATAATTTTCGCTTCTATTTGCATTGTGGGATTTCATTGTAAATGAATGTTATTTTTTACTATCAGAGTTCTTAGTAGAATACAATAAAAGTTGTGGTGGAATTCAAGGATGTAAAGAAAAAACTTCTGTATGATTTGGATATGTTTGTTGTAAGTTTTAGCATATTTTATCATTTTTTTTTACGTTTACAATAAATTAAGACACATATCACAGAAGAAATACACCACATTCAAGTAGATATATATAGCAGTAAATATAATTGCTAGCTACTTCATTAAACATAAACGTTTAATACCGTCATTAAACAGCTTAATAATAAACCATTAATGTTTTATTTCAAGTGTTATCATAGTGATAATAGCAATAAAGGCCCATTCGGCTAGGTAGATATTGCGCCCGATATGATAATTTAATGATTTCATTCCTAGCAATACCAACCGCCAAATACGTTTCCTGTAAATATGTCACAAGTTCAATCAACCCAAAAAACGTACTGCATTATTAATCAAGAGGAGGTTTTAGCATATCAAACGATCACTGCGACTTAGCAATACATTTTGGAAACGACTACATAATATTAGGTATAACTAGATATATTATTAGAACATTCGGTCGTAAACACATTCACGTAACGTACAGAATATTCCAAGAAGGTATTGGTAAGATGGTACAATGCTTGTTATGTTGGTAGGTATCTACTTAGGGCGGCTTGCACCAAAAGTTAAATTTGGTATATCAAGTTATCAAAATAAAATAATACACGCAATCAAAACAGAACCTCAAAATATTTTGACAGTAAGGAATGACGTAACTGTTTTACCGACGCTAAATAACGTTTAACAAAATACCAACTCCAACTGCATGGTGCAGGACGAATTTGAAAACATTTGAGTTAAGTTATTTAGTGACTTAAATTCGTTTAGTTAAATACAATTCAAGATAAAATTAGCGATAGTTGGTGGAAGCCGCCCTTAGTAATAAACATTGCAGATATGCCCTAAATAAAAAGAACAAACGTACCTACCTATATTCTAAATATGAAATTCGAAGTCAGTTTTTCGGGGGTTACTAGAAATTTTTCGATTTATTTTTTTATTATTTATTAACCAAGAATAACATTACAATATACCTACATATACATATATATTATTTTTTTGGTATATGCCACCTCACTAGGCTGAGCCTGTTCCGAGGTGGCAGATAATACCTACATAACTTCTACATAATACCTACACGTAATATTGTATCTAAAACTTGAGATATCGGTTTTTATTTTTATAATTGTCGTGCCGAAGGTCAAAAGGAAACAAATCATTTATGGTCAACTGTCATTTGAAGACGAAAATGGTGGAACAAAATAAAAATCTTTGTAATCAATTGCTGATTCAAAGGAATGAATTCATAAATCCGATACTCCTGGACACACTGATTGCCTACACACCCTTCGTACCCACCCTTCATACATTTTTCCTTTCCAGAACTTCCTTTCCCTAAAAACATCCCCCACACGCCAAAAGATAATACAGAAATCCTTCGAAAAATAATACAGAATATTTAATGGTTTAAAAAGGAGCAATATCGACATATTTATTAATATAGGTTATGGTCCGTCCTTCGTTATATAAAAATAAAGCCAAGTATTACATTTTGGGAAATTTATTATAAACTAGCCTTTTCCCGCGGCTACTCTCGTATGGTATTAGGGGGTTCCCACTCCACCTCCTCCACCTCCTCCACCTCCTCCACCTCCTCCACCTCCTCCACCTCCTCCACCTCCTCCACCTCCTCCACCTCCTCCACCTCCTCCACCTCCTCCACCTCCTCCACCTCCTCCACCTCCTCCACCTCCTCCACCTCCTCCACCTCCTCCACCTCCTCCACCTCCTCCACCTCCTCCGCCTCCTCCGCCTCCTCCGCCTCCTCCGCCTCCTCCGCCTCCTCCGCCTCCTCCGCCTCCTCCGCCTCCTCCGCCTCCTCCGCCTCCTCCGCCTCCTCCGCCTCCTCCGCCTCCTCCGCCTCCTCCGCCTCCTCCGCCTCCTCCGCCTCCTCCGCCTCCTCCGCCTCCTCCGCCTCCTCCGCCTCCTCCGCCTCCTCCGCCTCCTCCGCCTCCTCCGCCTCCTCCGCCTCCTCCGCCTCCTCCGCCTCCTCCGCCTCCTCCGCCTCCTCCGCCTCCTCCGCCTCCTCCGCCTCCTCCGCCTCCTCCGCCACCTCTCCCTCCCCCCTCAAGCATTTATTTGAAGTACTCTCCTAACAATTTGAATCGAATAAAGAATTATAGATATCTTACTAATCGTGCCACCTGTTGCAATTTTTTAATACAAATTTCATAATGCCAGAGCTCTGAGCTATAGCCTATATGTTATTCTGATGTATGAGCCATATTATTGTAAAGTTTCATTAAAATCCATTCAATCGTTTTTGCGTGAAAGAGTAACAAACATACATACATCAATACAAACTTTCGCCTTTATAATATTAGTAGGATGTAATTCTCTTTCATCATTTAAAAAAATATATATTAGCAATTTCTTTTAAATATGGCTATGAAATACGTATACTATTATATGTTTAAATTAAAATAAAATATTTATACTATTAAAATTATTTGTTTAACATTCTGTAATGTATACCTACTCAAAAAGTGATTAATTTTGTTTTCACAATTTTTTTAAATATGCTAGACATGTCACATATTTAACTTTACTCCGGTTCACAATCCAACGTTAAATTTTACTTAACGTGTTTACCAATGTTTAGTTGAAGTTTACCGCCAATATTTTTAGCTTGGTATTATTTTAAACATGTTATAAAAAAGTCTGGTCTATAAGTTTTACGGTTTATAGAAAAAAATCTGGTATTTAAAATTTCGGTTTTCGTGGAGTACCCATTTTTTATACTTTTTATTAAACTTGTTTTAAATTTCATGCACAATGAAACGAGAATTATTATTAAAACACGTTGGTGAAACTGAAATTACTATTGTGTACCTAATGTTTTTACAAAGTTTATAACGTAGACCTGTATCCGACATTCATTCATCAGTCATCATCGCTCTTGGCTCCACAACACCTAGTGGGCCTTGGCCTGCCCAAGAGTCTTCCTATAATCATCTCGGTTTTGCGCCAGTTCTCTCTAGTTTAGAAGCTCCAAGTTTTTTGAGGACGTTGTCGCTCCATCTTAATCTTGACCCTCCCAGGCACCTTCACCCTATCGGTCTTGAGTTCAGCAGGGCATTTTTGCTTGCTACTCGGTCATTCTCTCCACATAATCCAGCCACCGAATTTTATAAGTTTTACAAATTTTGTGACGTTTAGCTCTTTAAACAGAGTAAAGAGCTAAGAATAACCCAAAAAGCTGATCGAGTATTGCTTTTAGATTTGATCTCGATTCAACAGAGTTATAGCTGAGCGTGTATTGAACACATTCGGATTTAATCAGAACAATTTATAAATTGAGCACTCCTGTCCCGCCGAAGGAGTTGCCATTTACGGCATAAGAATGGTCGTTAAATTTTCACTGGATATATGCCTACCCGCGGCCATCAGTTCGTGGCGAAGGTTCCTCCGGTAAGTGTATACCCACCAGTGGCGTGTACTAACATATTTCGACATTTTCTTTCACAAAATCTTTGGATTATATTTTTACAACGCAAAAGTTTTTTTTATCAGCAATACATAGGTGTGTTATCTAAAAACCTCATTAAATTGTTAACTAAACACCTCAAAGAGAAATCAGAACATATATACAGCACTAGATTCACGTGCAACGACGGGTTAATAGTTCCGAAATTTAACAATAAGTACGGACAGAGAACGTTTGAATACATCATACCGAAGATATTTAATTTATTACCTGACACTATAAAGCAATGTAATTCTATGAATAAGGTTAAATATATGGTGAAAAATTGGCTATCGGAAAAAAATATTTATATTGATATGTATGAAAAAAATGTTGAATCTGTAGATATAAGCACCTGTTGACAAGCCAATTCAATTGGCTTAGCAGGACTTGTTTGTTGATTATATTATGTATTATCTATTCTTTCAACAAAAAAAATATAAAAAAAATGTAGGTACACCATTAAAAACCTGTACACCGAAGGACACTTATGTATCAAAATTGATACCCGAAAATCGGACACATTTAAAGTGAAAAAAGGGTATGTTAAGAGTGCATCCTTTCGCCGACGTTATTAAATACACACGATAATATCAATGTTATTTAATACATACCTAATCAAGATTCCATCGACAGCTAGATGCACAAATGTGTCCATTCTGGAAGGGTTAGTCACGATACGCTTTGAACTATCTGCCTACAATGCATCTTAAGATATTTTGGGCACTTTGCTCGCTAAACTGAGGACTCCTTGGAGAAACTCATAGTCTCTGGCAAAGTGGAAGGCAGAAGAAACAGAGGAAGATCACCAATGTGCTGGAGTGACCAAGTTTCACTGGCATCTGGTACGGCGCAGAACCACGAGGAGTGGAGGAGTCTTGTCCACCATCGAAATTGGAGTATAAATAATACGATCCTCAGCTATGAGGAACCAGCTTAAGAAGAAAGTCCCGATTGCTTCCAAAAGTCTGAGCCGGTGGGATCATGGCATTAAATTTAAGAAAACACCCTTATTATGTCACACTTTATTATTCATTCACTATCATCAGTGGAAAGTTCATTATTGGCATAATTAACTATTTTACTATTGTTTTATTGTGTAATCTCAGATCTGCTCTCAACTTTCCCTAAAATAAATAAATAAAATAAAATAAATACTAAGGGGAGGATGAAAAAATGATGGTGGTAAAGTATCTGGGATTAAAGCCACTTTGGACAATTCTGAATGGTGGTCTTTTACAAGGGCGATACTGAAAGTATCTACGCTGATGGTTTTCGCTCGTGTGGAGGACGCTTGCACTGCCTTCAAAGTCTTCAGAACTTCAGAACTCAATTCAACATAAATTCCTAATAAATTCCGCGCTAATCAAACTATTATTGCACTTATACAACGCCTTTATTTCAGGAAATTATTATAACGTTTATTGACCTCTGTAGCAAAACAGGCAGAGTTTGACTCAAGGCCTAGAGGGCGCGAATTCAAAACCCTGAGAAAACAAAGGTTTTATACGAATCTATGCAAATATTTTGGTTAGAAGGTATTTAATTCTAATGTGAACGATATTCTCAATATTACCAGTCACAGACAGGGCCGGATTAACCATGTCGGGGCCCCTAGGCAATGCACGTCTCGGGGCCCCTTACAAGGCTTTAAGGGGAGGGGGGGGGTAAGGTTTTAAAACTTTTTTTCTGAATGTAAAACATGTCAGTACCTATATTGAGTATTGTATCAAAATTTCAAGTAAATCGGAGCAAAACTATCGAAGGAACGGCGTTTCAAGCGACCGGCCCTCATGCTCGATTCAAGTATATTTCGAGTATAAACATTTTTAAATCGGTTTTTTCGCAAACAACATTTCTGAAGTTTGTGAACATCATAACTCAAAATCTTGACTTGACTTGACCGATGCTTTTGAAATTTTGTACTTTATTTCTACACATAAATCAGGTAGTCCGAGGGAGTTTTTTTTACCATTTTATAATAACGAATTCACCGAATTTTTTTTAGTAATAATTTTTTTTCACTTCAAAATGCTGGCAAAAATAAAAAAAAAATCGAAAAAAAATCTACCTCCGACTACCTGGGAAAACAATTTACCATTTGAACACATTTCGATTTTTTTTGTTTCAAATGATCCAATGACGATTTATGATGTTTATATCAATAATTAAAGCATGTCATTTTTTCACGGGACACGGGGCCCCTAGCCGATGCGGGGCCCCTAGGCAGTTGCCTACTCTGCCTTAGGGATAATCCGGTACTGGTCACAGACCAAGAGTGTGAAAGGAATGCTCATCAATATTACCAGTCACAGACCAAAAGTGTGAAAGGAATGCTCATCAATAAGAAGATACACCGCACACATAAATATAAAGGACATTTAATTTTGACCGTATTACTTGACGATTTACACGATTATTTCTATGGAATCAGTTTAATTACTCTTCAATCGTCCTCAATATCCATAAAAAATGTGTTAAGTCCATACCGTAGGAGGCCAACGCCATCTTGTGACTGAAAATACAATTCATTAAAGATTCATTAGGAATATGGAAAATAATTACAATTAATGCCTCCATGGTCGAGAGATAAGATTCTCGATGATCAATCTGAAGGTTGTGGGTTCAAAACTCGGCGTGCGCAAATAAAAATCACAATTTAATAATATATTTGCGGCACATTTCAGAGGGGAAGATACTCTCGGTATCACCTTGGTGTAAGAATTGAAACGTTGCTTGAAATGGCTTGACTCATGTTTAGTGACCAGATCTATATAGCCAGGTGCTCCCATCTCCTTCCCCTCCCCACTACCTTCAGCCTCACAACGTACTCCAATTTAAATTTTTTATTTTTTATTTTGATAAAAATATTTTATATTTTATAGTATAGTTTAATAATTTTTGAGGCCAATATTATTAAACTTTGCATAGCTGGGGCCCCATTTGGGGTTGGTAAAGGGATTATCATAGTCTCACTTAAAATAATAACGTCACAAAAAAAAAACATTTTTTTTTTTTGTACAGAATATGTACATTTTTTGCATTTTTCACCACCATTTGGTTCCTTAGAACGGGCAATCTGCCTAGCTAGGAACTAATATAGACAAACAAGACATAATAACACTTGTATACATTTTAATAGTTATTTTCAAATATTATTATCATGTTATTTTGCTGTATAAATGTATCTTATGTAATAAATAAATAAATTAAAAATTCAATTATTGGTTCAAAATTACTAGTGAAACCTTCCCTGTTGAAATTTATCATATTTAATCTTCAAAAAGATTCCAGATTGTCTAAAGACGGTTTATAGAATTATTGTAGAATGTCCTCGAAGTGAGTGACGAGCGGTCAATGAGCGGAATGACTTCTTGCACTAAAAAAGTATGACGCTTTCAAACTTGAATATTGTTAAATTAGGCATTGTTAAATGATACGAAGGTCTTCCGGATTCATTCGTGCCATCAATCAAGATCGGAGAACATTGCAGACTCAGGGTGTAATCAATATTCCCGCGATGATCAATCATTTACTAAACCACCAAACTTGTATGTTAATGTAGACATGACATAATGGGCGTCCCTCATGTACATTTTGACAGTTAAATTGCAAAATCTAAACCTGAAAAATATATTTTAAAAAATGTATTTTCGAAGCTGGACTGTGAACTCAACAATTTTAGCAAACATGGATCAGTTGAAGACCTTGAAAACACAACGCGCATAAAAAAATATAACGGTTTTACTAAGAGGAAAATGGTAAAAGCAATATGTTTTAAAATGCTATTTATTCACTTAATGTCCAATAAATTGGAAAACAAGGTATCGATTATGTGCCCAGAAATTAAAAAAAAATTGCACCGTTATATTTCTTCGGTTTTTACAAATAAGTTTGGATAGCAGAAAAAACTTAATAATCCAACTGTTACGCCTTTATAGAGAATCCCGAGAAGGTGGTGAATATTATGATATTATGGTCAGTTGCAGGTATCAATAAGGAAAATGCTGTCACAAATAATACGAAAGCACTTGACTATAACTCGGTCAAGCAACACTCAAAGCAATTTTTGTAACTCAAAACAAATAATATTTTTTTGTGATATGAACTTTGCGTTAAAGCATGCAATTGTTGATAGAGCAAAATCAATTAATCAGATTCCTTCAATGACCTACGAGTATGAGTAATGATGTAATTTAACTTACATAATGATATAAATTTTCGGCACTATAAAACTTTTTTTTTGTGGATTTGAGCAAAATGACGGACTTCGTGGTCAAGGGGTAAGCTTCTCAACTAGCAATTCGGACGCCACGAGTTCAAATCCCGATGTGAGCAAATAAATTTCATTTGATTGATTTGTATTAATTCACAATTTAATCATTTGAAATAGCATAAATGGAAGATACCCTCAGTATCGCTTTGGAGTGAGACCACCATTCAGAATTGCAACGTTGCTTGAAATGGCTCTAGCCGTTTTGGTATCTCCACCTTCCTCTTCCCCGTCTCCTTCCCTCCTCCACTACCTTCAGCCTCACAACATACCCTAATTAGGGGATGTTGTGAGGTATGCTATTCTCTCAGGCTCCAGAATGTTGCGATCATTTGGGATTCTTGTGCAGTATTTACATTAAAAAAAAAACAATAAAAAAAAATAAAAAATCAGAGTACGCAATTCACACGCGTTAGAAGTGAAACCTTCAGAAAACTAAGACAAGAGTGGGAGGCTATGAAGAACCGCACAAAGAGGAGACCGATTTTACTATCTTATTCTCTCGCAGGATAAAACATATATACCTGTGTGTTTGTCTCTCTTTAGTATCGCTATTTTTCGTTTTATTGAGTTTCAAATCACAACGGTGTAAAAGAAGCTTTCACTTAAAAAAAACTTGAATATCTGCTGTATGTGGCGTGGATAAATCATCTGTCCTGATGATGGACACGGCAAGGCTTTTCGAAACATTGGATCAAGCAGGAGGAATCGCAACACGACTCAACACCACAAAAATAAGCACATAAAAATATTTGAATAATATTTGCCTCAACAACGCTTGACGTAGTGTCAGAATGAGAACCAATACAGAGATAAACACAATCACACAAACACTCGCGCATTCACCTATTGCCGAATTAAATCGGTCAAAGACTTTGGCCGTTGTTTCGTTCTATGGATCTATTTAGAATGTGGTTGGCCTTCAAATTAAACGTTACACAAACGTTTTTTTTCCTGTATTCTTAAAAAGATTTGGGCAAAGCTTACGTTACAGGTTGGCGGTAGAAAATAAACGTTTTCCCAGAAGTCAATCAAAGATCATTAGTGCCGTACGTAAAACAACGGAGGGATAATACCTACCTCGATTTTCCCCCCGCTTTTATTACTCCATTATCTTTCTACTTCCCGGTTGAATCTCCGTTTAATAGGTGCCCTTTTTCGTATGAAATGTTGGTCGTCTTTATTATAGAAAACTGTCCGATTTTAGGTTACTTTACTTGGAATGGCGGTGAGTAGTTAATTGCATGTCATGACATGCCTGTTAGCCTGTCCACCCCTTACAAAAGAGTTCATCGCAAATCATGAGCAACCATAATTGCTTCCAGATAAAAATACCAACTACAAATCATGTTTTTTGTATTTGCAAAATGTCATGTAGCTTTTCAAATTTCAAATCTAACTTCATTATTGTGGAAAAATCAAAATGTCAACGAATAAACAACTTCATTATAATATATAATAAAAAAACAACACTACTTCGGCAAATTTGTTTTGATTCTAAACTTCTTGAGCCGACTAATAGTCCATTTCAGAGAAATGAGTGTCACCAAAAGAATTCTTTGGGCAATAAATGTTTCAGCTTGGAAGGATCTCAGGAAATGGGTGATTTTCCATTTTCAAGGTTTATGTTCATTCATTTATTCACGAAAACAAAATCTAAATTTAAATAGATGTATTTAAAAAAGAGCTAACTTTATTTATTTTTTTAATTTTTCGTTTGTTAGGGAAACCAACAGAATAGGATTAAATAAAAATATAACATATGACGTCAGCAGCATGTATCTTTTCTCGGGAGATTTTTTCAATGTAGATGACGCTAATTATTTTATAATAATATAATTGTTACCCTTTGTGCAATAAAAATCTTGTCTTGAACATAAGTTTACCAATTAAAAATAATAATTAATATTTGGCAAGTTAAAGTGTTTCACCAAAAAATGTAGACATAATTTGTCTCGACGCCACCTAGTGGGAGATTTAGCACTTACAATGCCTTTCTCACAAAAAATAAAGTTGGTTGTTTTCAGGTGGAAAAATTTAATAAGCAGTAATTTTTGAATGAAATACTCGTATATATTGAATTATTTGGCGGGTAGGAGATAAGCCGACGTAGCTCAGTGGATAAAGAGCATTTGACCGGATATCAGAAGGACACGGGTTCAAGTCCCGTCGGCGGCATGTATCTTTTCTCGGGAGATTTTTCAATGTAGATGACGCTAATAATTATTGCTTATAATTATAATAATTGTTACAAAATATAAGTTACGATCTAGTAACTAGAATTTAGTTGAAGTGTAATATAGTCTTTTTTTTACAAATACTTCTTTCACAAAGATTTCCTTCAGGGCCAGGGCAGGGTTGGGTAGGAATTTAGGGGCAATGTGTCCAGGAGTGAAGGACGTATGCATCCTCCCCTCACAAGACGATGGGTCAATAGCGAACAGTTGGAGAGGTCAAAGACCAGCCTATCCCGATCTGGTCCGCCATGGAGCTGGGGGACAGACGCATCCAACGCCAAGTCCTGAACACTCCTCATGAGCCTGGGCACCTCTGATATGTCACTAACGTATCGAACCACTCGGGGTGACCTGTGGCAGAGGTATTGGTTAACCAATTTGGGAGGCGGGAATGGGTACCGCCGCCCCGGGAACCTTTATTGGATAACCAACACCTCTGCCATAGGTCACCCCAAGTGGTTCGCTACGTTTGGTGATTTAGCAGGGGTGCCCGGGTTCATGGGGTGAGGTTTGTCTAGGTCTGGGAGGCGGATGACCAAGACACACTGAACCCCAGATTTCTACCCACCCCTTAAACCCTTTTCCTTCCCAGAACTCTCCTCTCCTTCCTTTTCCTAAAAAAACCCTCCACACAGCATCCCCAAAGATGACATAGGCCCTGAGGAAAATTATTTTCCTTAGCGCCTCCTGTGTGGAGCTCATGTAAAAAAAATAAATAAATGGTTCCCGAAACGGCGGTACCAATACCCGCCTCCAGAGTTATATTATGTTTATCCATGTAAATTAATTAATTGGTAAATTCTGAATTATTAAAAAAAAAGTAAGTTAATAGAATGGTAGCAGCGTGATAATGGTAGACTGAAGTAATAAATGTTCGAAAGATCGCATGATGACTAAGAAGTACGGTGCAGAGTTAAACATGTCAAATAGTGTGTATTGAAAGTGAGTGATGCAAAAATACGAATAATCTTAAAATGCATACAATTATTTCAAGCAATCAATGTTTACTGTCATTCCACATAAAAATGCACATGTGTGCATTGTGCGCGATGCTCGTTCAAGAGACGATTCTTTTGTGTTAATGTTGAAAAAGGCAGTGCCTTTCGGTACAAACTACAAATGAAGCAATCGGTGCTATCTATTGAAACTTTATTAATGCGTACAGATTTCTAATGAAATGATTATACCTAGTCACATTATATTAGATTTCATAATTAAGTTATTTATTATGCAGTATGCAATTTCCAAAATTGATATTATGATATGGCTTGGGCCATCCCGACCAATAAGCTTAGCAATTCTTAGCAACTCAGAAGGTGAGCTATTTTTTTTAAATTTAATTAATTTGCTGTTTTGCATTCTGCCTACCCTGATTTAAAACTCTGGGCACGCCACCACATGCACTCAGGTATTATCAAGGAACCACAATGGTCCCGAGGCTAATTATGTCATGCACATGCACATGAAAATACGTATTTTATGTGTATATATGAATATATTATACAAAAGAATTTATTTAAAAAAGTTTCAGAATAATAAATGTGGTATAATTAATTAAAAAGTAAAAAAAAACAGTTGCAGCTCAGTGATTAAGTCCAAAATGTGTGTTATAATATACACTAAAGTGGTATAATTAAATACAAACAGTTAAAGTTCAATGATTAAGGGTATATTACCGCAAGCGCAGCATATTTAGGGATTTTTGATGCAGTTTTAAGAACATTTCTATATTGTTTATTAGAAAAAATATTATGTTTTGAAAAAATAAACTATTCTTCTAAATGGTGCGTTAAAAAAACGTGTTAAAATGTTTAAAACAATTGCGTGAAAAAATATTTACAAAACGTCTAAAAATAGCTTAAAGTTCGATTATATCTTTTAATTCTAAATACAGGAGAATTATAAAAAATATACATTATCACCACATCAATGTTGTCTAAACGACTGAATAATAAAATTATTTTAAAAAGCATTAAAACAATGCTTAAATAAATAAAAACAGTTTTTCAATATCACGATATTGTTATTTTGTCTCACGCCATTATATAAACCAAGACACGAGTTATTTCCAGTCATTATGCGAGATGATTTCAGAGTGAAAGCACGTCAAATTTTACAAAAAATAAATACGTAAATGTGTAGGCACATAAGAAAAGGGGTCACACTAAAGGTTAGTCGTTATGTTATTGTGTTTTATTTCAGAACCAAGTTGACTTTTTTACTAGAACTTTCATTTCGCGGCCGCCTGTTTGCAACCAGCGGCATAGAATGGTTTAGAGTGCCCCTTTACCCGTATTTTCGTATTCCTAGTTTTATTTATTTACGTCCTACTGTGCTTTTACATAAATTAGGTAAAGATAAAGATATATATATTATTGTTCACTTTGCAGACATATTATAATATTTTTTAGTGAACAAAAGATAATAATTGAGAATAGTAGGGAAAAAGTTTCATAATAACACGAAACGATCCTCACCATATATATCTCCCAGTACGAATCTAACAAACCTTTTAGCAATAATTTTTTTTATTTTTTTATTTATTTATCTATAATAAAATATATTTACAATGGTTTTATTTGTATGCCTGTCTCACTAGGGTATACCTGTGTCGAGACAGGTGTACATAAATGAATGTAGTAGTTACAAGGATATTTCAGGTAAAATACATATTATGAATAGAATTAGAACAGAAGGGTGATTGGAAGGGTGGTAAATCTTTTAAAGAGAGTTATTTTATAAATGTTGGAGATGGAGTAATGAAATAAATTCTGCCTAGTCTATTTATAGGTTAAATTTGACAGGATTCCATTATTTTCGTTTGTTTTATATGGGTTAGGTTGTATGTGAATAGTTATTTCTGTCTATGTGTGATTTATTTTACAGATATGTGTGATAGTGTGGCGTCCAATACTTATAATCCATTTTTTAATATCTTGTTTGAATTTTGTAAAGGAGTCACTTTGTCTGATCGTAGTTGGTAGTGTATTGTATAGTTTGCAAGCTATGTATTTAGAGTATCTTTGCCCGAAGGTGGTTTTGAAAAAAGGAGTTTGGAGAAGTTCGTTGTTTTTGGCTCGGGTATTGTGTATTGTTTGTGTAGCTTTGTATGGTGTTTTGTTGTTTTTGTGTAAATTAAGTAATATGGATCTTGAGTAGAGCTGTTTTATGTCCATAACATTGAAGGAATTGAAGATAGTATCAGTGCTGGTAGTAAGCAGCATTTTAAGAAATATTTTTATGATTAGTTTTTGTGCTTTCATGATGGGATCAAGGGCATTGGAATATGCATTACCCCAGGCTAGAATTCCGTATTCGATGTGAGATTGGCACAATGAGTAATATACTGTTTTTAAAAGTTTTAGGTTAAGGAAATTGCGTGTTTAACAATTAAAACTACCAAATGTGAATAACCAACAAATTGTGCTATTTCATATTGAAAAATGTTAGTTCACATTCCTGCCGCAAGTTTTTAATGAGAACTATGGAATATAATATGAATATTTTCAGAGACCTAGGTATAATGCCAGTAGCCGAAATAACAAATGGTAATATTTTTATAGTCTGAGAGTGCCAAATTATTTTAATCTCATTTCCTAAATCTATGTATTTTCTAATTTTTCAGAAACTGTTTTTTTTAATATTACAGGAATTTGGAATAGCTACATCAATGATATAAGTTATTTTTTTTAAATTTTGTCATGTAAAACTATATCAGGTCTATTATGACTAATTGTTCTGTCTGTTAGTATAGTTTTATCATAATATATTTTATATATTCATAAAATGGTAGTCAATCGTACGGTCAAGTATTACGGAAGTCAATCAAGTTATGTTTAATTACCAAACTTTGGTGGATTATTTTTAAAACCTGATTGTGCCTAAATGTATACTCGGACGACGCTAATATAGAACATCCCGATATAATATGTTCTATAGTTTCTGGAAAAGCCAAACATTTTCTACATAAATCATCAATTTGATTTATATCTTTGATTATATGCTTCCTATAATTTTTGTATTAATGACTCTATCTTGAATGGCAAGCATAAATCCTTCTATTTCTGCGCTCAACTCTCCAATACTCAACCTTTTGTTTGACGAAAGTTTGTCAACATACGTTTGGTTGAGATAATTGAAGTGTTTTGCATGAATAATTTTATTTGACCAGGAATCTAATAATTCCTGGTTAGTATTTATAAGAATTTTGGCATTCTCGTCATATAAATTTAAAGGTGTAATATAAAGGTGTAATGTTTAGGTGTATTATGTTTAAAGGTGTAATGTGTAATGTTTCTGCCTTGCAAATTATTTTGTGCATTTCTGAGCTATTGGCTTTCCTATGGAAAAAATTTCTAAGCATTTCTACCTGATTGTGTTTCAAAGATGTTATTTTGATTACACCTCTACCTCCTAAATTTCTAGGTAAATTAATTCGTTCTATAGCTGAATTTGGATGATGGCAATTAAAATTTGTTAACGTTGTTCTAATTAATCGTTCTAAACTATCTAAATCTTATTGGACCATTTAATTATGCTAAATGAGTACGTTAGTAGAGGTATTGCCCAATTATTTATTGCTTTTACAAAATTTTTAGCAGATAGATTGCATTTTAAAAATTTTCTGATCCTAGTTTGAAATTTAATCCTAATATCATTTTTAATACTAGTGTGATCTAATCTATTCGATTGCGGGTATCCTAAATATTTATAAACATCACCCCCTTTCATACTTTTAATTTTGAAATTTCTAAATATACCCTCGTCTCCTTCTAC
The DNA here is from genome assembly GCA_929108145.2 of Limnephilus rhombicus. Lineage (NCBI taxonomy): Eukaryota > Metazoa > Arthropoda > Insecta > Trichoptera > Limnephilidae > Limnephilus > Limnephilus rhombicus. Next base: position 56,396,557 of record OV815276.1, read on the forward strand.
AATTTTGCCTTTCTCTATATGGATCGTTTTACATTTATCTAAACCCAAAGTCATTTTAATATCATCTGAAAAATTTTAACTACCTTAATCATTTTATCTAAATTTGATTCAGAATTTGAAAATAATTTTATATCATCCATATATAATAGATGTGAAACTATACTAATCTCTCTTGTATTACCGTTAATTTTTATTCCAAACTTGCTTTTAATTAACATTTTAGACAGAGGATTCAATGCTAAGCAAAATCAAAGAGGACTCAATGAGTCTCCTTGAAAAATCCCTCTTTTTATTGAAATGCCCGGTACTACTATTTTCTTACCTTTTAAATTTACTAGTAAATCTGTATTCCAAAAGGACATAATATTTTTCAAAAATCTAATTATAATTGGTTTAACTTTATATATTTTGATTAGCCACGAGTGCGGGACACTATCAAAATATAACTTTTATATAAATATATAATTTTTATATATATAACTTTTTGTAAACAATAATAATAAATATTGAAAATGACCGATATTTTATTTATCTTTCCAATATATTCAGATATAATTATGATCACATATTACGAAAATAATGCGAAATTGAATACCGTATTGTTTTGACATCTGTCAATGAAGAACTAATGCCTACCGTCCAGCAGTGTAGTTGGTTGTATCGAATAATTTATCAAACAGGTTTGATCAAAATCTGATAAAGAGTCATAAAATCATGAGCTCCTCCTCCAATAGGTAATGTTTCTATCTAAATTTACCTAAAACATGCGCATTCAATTTAATAAACATAATTTGAAAGATGCCCAATATTTAACGTTTCATGTTCAAATCTTACTCAAGTGTACCATCTAGTCTAGATTCTTCGCTGCTCTGACTTCGTCGGTAGCGCGCAGCGGTTCCCCGTTCGAGCATACTTCATACTTCCCCACCCCGAAATATTATTTCGGTTTTGGTAAATTACCCCTTAAGTCCAAATGCATACTATAATACACATCAAAATGGTATAATTAAGACACAAACAGTTACAGCTCAGTGGTTAAGTCCAAAATGTCTATAATATACACCAAAATGGTATAATTAAGATCCAAATAGTTACAGCTCAGTGATTAAGTCCAAAATGTTTATTATAATACACACTAAAATGGTATAATTAAGACCCAAATAGTAACAGCTCACGGATTAAATCGACAATGTGCATCATAATACATACCAAAATGGTATAATTAAGACCCTAACAGTTACAGCCCAGTGATTAAGTCCAACATGCATATTATAATATACTTACACCAAAATGGCATAATTTAGACTCAATGTTAGAGCTCAGTGATTAAGTCAAAAATGTCTATAATATACACCAAAATGGTATAATTTAGACCCAAACAGTTACAGCTCAGTGATTAAGTCCAAAATGTATATTATAATACAAACCAAATAGGTAGTGCTATCTGAAGTGCCTATTCTGTTTTGCGTCAATGGCTGACGGTATCTGTATAAGTCTCGGATTTAATGATTATCCTGTACTTGGCAGTGTAATCGTTCGTACTGTTACGAAGCAAACTCAAGGTGAATGATAATTTGCGAAGAGCATGTAACCTTGTGACTGGCAGCGCCGAGCGTTCGGTTCAGTATCCTTGGGGCAGGAACAGTTGGCTCACAAAGAACGCTTTGAATTGAGTAACTGCGATTTTTTCTCGCACACAATGCGTGTAATATTAATCTAATAATATGTTATTTGCCCGCGTTTGCCAGCCGGCGTGGCATTCGCTGTTTGAGGTTTTGTAAAGTATTGCTTGTAACTTATGATTATCTAATGAGAGATAAATATGTACATTTGAAACATACACGTACCTGCAGGTATCGGTAGAGTGTAAGTTTCAATTATTAATAAACACACATGGTATGAAAATTATACTGAAAGTTCCTGTAAGAACTAGCACTGACGAAATCTTCAACAATCTTAACATCATCGTTATTTGTTTTTGGGGTGTTATGCCGTGTTGCGCTACCTCCTTCGAACGAAAATGCTTTTGGCCGTGAAAATCTTAAAACTTATCTAATCTTAACATCATGTCAATTAAACAACTATACTCATTTACATTCATAAGTACAAAACTCAAGAAATAACAACTAATACGTACATTAAAAATAATAGACCCCATGGCCAAAAACTTATCCAACAAGTAACTACTAACACAACATTTGGGCAAAAAAGCTTCTTATATTATGGCATTAAACTCTACAATAAAATACCACTCTCACTCAAAAACCTCAACATTATAACATTTAAATTTCAAATAAAAAGCTGGATACTAAATATAGGGAGATCAGAAATAGAAAATATACTGATATCAAATGCAGACTAAAACCAAATCTAGTAAAGTGAATTATAAAAAAACCACTATCGTATTTACTTTATAATTATTTAAAAAAAATACTACATGATATATGTTATATCTAATTCATATTAATTTCTTATGATTAAATTATAACATGTAAATGAAATCCTCAGCACGGGAGATCCCAGTGAGGATATCATTATCGCTACTGTTACTAAGAAATGAAGAAATAAATTATTATTATTATTATTTAGAGCTGAATAGAAAAAAAGAACGGTCTGGTATAAATAGACGGATACTCGGTATTTTTTTCATCGAATTACATGACTTCGAGCGTGATCATCAGCAGATCGATCAAACTTCTATCATCAAAAGTCTATCGATTTTCATTTAGTTAAATGTAAAATTCAATTTGCCATTATTTCTTGAAAGACCTCCCATTTCTAAAATCGTATAGCGATTTCATAATGATAACGCGTACGTAATTCAGCATAAGTTGATTATTATTTAAAGGAAAACAACCACTTTGTTTGAAACCACGATTTATTGATTTAATTTTTATTTACCTTCTATCATCAAAATACTACTTAGGTAAATAAAAATTAAATCAATAAATCGTGGTTTCGAACAAAGTGATTGTTTTCCTTTAATTAATATGTCAAACCACAAAGTGACTGCTTTCTACCAAAATATGATTATTATTTATTAATTTTATGTTGAATATTCCCTTATAGATGAAATTGCTGCAAACCAATCCCAGGATTGAAACCAGAGAGAGAGATTCCCTTAGAACAAATAACTCCGCCTTATTATAGGTATACCTTGAATATACACACATTTGAGTACATACATTTGATGATCGATGAAGGATAAAAGTAAATTTAGAGCTGACTTTTGCGAACTCCTGAGTCTAGTTAATATAAGAATATTTAATAGACACACAAGGCGTAATTCATTGCGACTGTTCACAAATAAATTTTGTAGCAAACTTACCAATTCCTCGCCTACATATTTTAGCGAATATACAAATAATATCGACCTTTTAACATAACAAATTCAATGTTTTAATATACCTAAATGAATCTTTAATGTCAAAATATTTTTTCTGAAAATGTTTAGTTTGTTATATATTTTTTACATTTTATCCAATTAGAAACCATCTCGGGCATGCACACATCAAATCCCCAAAGTTTCATCACAATCGGATGATTGGTTAGCAATGCATAATTTCATGATGCCAGATCTCACTATTGTTTATAGAAACCAACGTGGGCATGCACACATAAATCTCCAAAATTTTATCGCAATCGGATGAATGGTTTAGCAACTCATAGGAATATTTATATACGAGTATGTGCCTAGCACGGTGGTCGAAAAATCCTCATTCACGTAACAAACAAATCAATGAAATTTGAAAAAAAAATGTATACGAACCCAGAAGCAAGCATATTTTAATTTTTATATGTATAAAGATTTCCCCCTAATACAATGCAAGCAAAGCCGCTAGTAAAAGCTAGTAAATAAATAAAATTACGGAAACCAAAATGAAATACAACAAAAATTGCAATCGGTGACTTAATGTAAAGGCATTACAATGTAGATGGTTGTCAGTTTATCAGATAAACGTGTTATTTAAATAAATGAAGCCAAAGTTTAATTAACATTATCTCGAACTGGATCTTTCATTCATTACTGTAATCCTTTTTCATTTAATTTGACTTTTAAATCGAACTTAACCCAACACACAACCGGGAGTCTGGTGATTTCTGTTTATTGCTTTTCTGCAGAAATCATTTTATCTTGGTACCTCGTCCTTACAAGACAACGTTTCCTTAACATACGTTGAACATACCTATATTTTTTCTTCTTCTTCTTCTTAATCAGCCTTTTGGCGTTCAATTTTGATTATTTTATTTATTTATTTATTTTATTTAAACGCCCATAGGGCTTTTACACAGAATGCAGTACATTTTTTTAAATTACAGAGTAAAGAATGGGTTTACAAAATACAATACACAATACAAGTAACATAATATTTGTTAAAAACAAAATATAGGTTAAAAAAAATATAAGGGTTAAAAAAAAAAATTAGGTTACATAAAATATAAGCATTAGCAAAATACAGGTAACATAAAATATAAGAAACAAAATATAGTCCATAAAATAATAGTAGTTGACATAAAGTAGGTTATGTTTAAAATTGTTGTTTTCATTAGTTTATGGGATAGGTAGAAATAAATAGTTGGCACATATGGCGTTTGAAGTTTGCTAAGTTCAAATTATTGTCAAATACATCCAGATTGTTTAAGTATTTGTTACCAAGACTATGCAAACGTTGTATTGGAGAATGTAAATCATAGTTCGAATGAGATGAACGTATATAAAATGTCAATGTTTTTCTAGTTGTTCGCGTAGGTACATGTAGATTTATTAATTGCAGGAGTTCACAACTGTCGAATTTAGAGTTTAATAATTTTAATAAAAAAGTTAGGTCGTTTATTTTTCGTCGGTTTTCTAATGTTGAAATATTTAAAGTATTCATTAACGACGAGTAATTTATGTGCTCTAAAGGGATGTTAAGTTTAAAATTTACAAAACGTAGAAATTTTCTTTGAATTCTTTTTTGATTATAGGCTTCATTTAAAACTTTTTAATACTGCTGTTTCTTGACTTCTCCAGACAGCAATTTATTCTCTGTAGGCCATCTCAACACATTTGTTGGCTACCTCTGCTTCTTCTTAGAGCAAGGAAGTTAGGTTTTAGAATTGTAACCGTCATTCGTTTGTCATCTTACATGTCCTTGAGTTTCTCTTTACATCGATTAATGTGAATGGTGTTACGCTAAAAAGTTTCAGTGGTTCCACATACAGCGTTATTTATTTATTAAATATCCGATATATCTTTTAGTTGACTTCTAAGAATTGAGGTATGTTTAATCAATATTCCCAAGTGATCTTTATAGCCAATCTTAAATTTGTTTAACCACAGCTAATCATTATTTTAGCATTATTTCCGTACTCTTTTTTAGGGAAATAACAGAATCTCAATGGTGTTAATGTTGAAAAATGTATTTGTGTGAGAAAATAGGTGGATTAAAATGCAGTAATTGACTTAGTTATTTGATTATTTATGTGTTTTCAGAGTGTACAAACAAAAATAAGCCATTTGATGAAGTTAGTTGAAGTCGGTAAATTATTGTAGGTACTTCTATACTGCTGCCATAGGCAAAAAAGCAGGTGAAAATTTTCAATGTTCACATTCTGACTTTTTATTATAAAATTTTTAAACCTGTACAGTCTTTATCTGATTGTATAGAATTACAAAGCGATCTTGATCATTTGTGCGCGTATTGTGAATCAAATTTACTCTCCTTAAACATTTCTAAGTGTCACTCAATTACATTTACTAGAAATAAAAATAAAATCATCTATTCTTACAACTTGAATAATAAACCTTTACAATCTATGTCTACATGTAAAGATCTAGGTGTTTATTTAGACAACAAATTAATTTTTGATAAGCATATCGAACACATAATATCAAAATCCTACAAAATGCTAGGTTTCCTATTAAGAATATGTAAAGTTTTCAAAAGTGCTAAGACTCTTGAAATGTTATTTTGTTCATTGGTCAGAAGTCCACTGGAGTATGCGTCCTCGGTATGGAATCCTCAATATAAGGTGTACATAGATATAGTAGAAAGTATACAGAATAAATTCTCTAAATATTTATTCAAGAAATACAACAAAACTACAAATAACATGTTAAGTTTATTTATCAGATCTGCTGTTTCTGTATAACCTGCTAAATAATAAAATAGATAGTCCTGAATTGCTATCCACTATTGGTTTAAATGTCCCAATGAGGCGTACCAGGCACACTTCTCTTTTTCATATAGAATCCAATAACACTAATGCAGCGAGTAACTCACCAATTACTCGCACAATCATAACTTATAACCACTATGAAAAATTACTACACTTAGACATTTTTCATGATTCCTTGCAAACATACAAAACTAATTTATTAAATTTCTTGGCGTGATATAATTGTTTTAAAATTACTTACACTTAACTTTTCATTAAACTTTAATCAGTCAATTACAATTAGCGAGCATATAATTCTTGATTTTAAAATGTCTCCTTATCTCCCCCCCCCCCCCTCCTTTCTTCCTTTTTATTATTATTACTTCATTCATTCAATAATTAAGTTTTAAGACCGGTTCATATCTCAGGCGTAATTATCAAATGACATTCTATGGACTTACGTAATAGGTGCATAACCATGTAATAATTTAATTTAACATACCTTATAATCTGTATTATAATGTACTGTGTATGTCTTAATAAACAAATAAATAAATACCAGGTTAATAAACATGAAACGTTTGACATATCAGAATGTTATCATTAAAATTTTTCAGCTACCTTTTTGCTCATGAAGGCAGTATGGAACAATGCAGTATGTACAATATGTTTTTTTTATTTATTAACTCTACACAGAACACAGGACGCTCTGAGGAAAATCATATCCCTCGGGGCTATGTCATCTTACCCTACACACAGTAGGGTATTTTTGAGGAAAGGAAGGAGTGAACCTGGATATTAAAGATGCCCCGTGTTGTAGGAGGAAGGAAACACAGAGGCCGGCAAATCATTCAACAACCAAGCTGTTGACCTTAAGAACGAGTTATAGAAATTACCTTTGTAACAAATGCCAACAGTTTACACACGTTGGACGCGCGTTTGGCGTATGTTCTGACCGTGCACCGGTGTCTAAGGGATCAATTACGCTAGTTCCTCGGAGCATCTTCCATTGATATACCGGTAAAACAAGGTAGGTACAACAAATGTATACATATCACATAAAAAAAGGCATAATTAGAAAAGTTGTTCAAAATTTACATGAGGACTACAAAATAAATAGTCCAGTAATTTGACCGGTCAGTGACTGAGTTGGCATAGCGTTTGGATATCACCCAGGCGTCGTGTGTTCAATTCCTTGACTGGCTAAGCCCTCCGTCATGATACAAGCAACATTTTTGCTTACTGTGGTGGTAGTAGGAGATTTTCAAATGTTGTCAGTTTATTCGCAACCCGGGAATGTTTGTCTATCTAAAAATAAAAATAAAAAGGACGCACTTATTTTCCTAGAAATATTTCGACGAAGCAGATCGAAACAGAAAAAAAATCGAGTGCAGTTTGCACGCGGTAGCAGTGAAACTTTACGAAAACAATCTCAACCAATACTTGATAAGTGAGGTCATAATCTAAGCGACCAATGAGCGCAGACCTAGCGTAATTTCGTTTCATATCTCAACCAATAGAAGCCTTTAAAAGTGACATCAAAATCAAAGCAGCCAATGAGCGCAGTTGATGCGTCGCAGGTGCAGTAATCGTCATTTCCGTTTCATCCGAAATTCAAATAACAGCGGGGCTATAGATGTTTCACTTTTAAAAAAAACGAGTGTGCTTTAGAATCTTTAGACCACACGACTGAAGTAAAACTTCACTAACTTACAAAAGAAGAGAAAAAGAAAATATGCGCGCGCACAGCTCTCTCTTGCTCCTACAGTGTGATACAGACAATAGGCCTGCACTGTGTCTTAGATATACGAAACGTAACTGGCTATGAGAGAAAGAGAGAAAGAAAATGTGTGCTCGCACCTTCTCTCTTGCCCCTACAGTAATATACGAAACGTAACTCTCTCTCTTTCTATCTTCACTAATTTATATCTCACTCTCAACTTCCGTTCGCCTCGCCCGATCACACTTTTCGTAACGCTCTCATCACGCATTCACCAGCTTAATCCCAAAGTCACGCGTGCGTAAAGAAGTTTTTACTTTAAAAAAATAGTCTAGTGGGTGATTAGAGTGTAATAAATAATGTGCGCCGAGATAGAATTATTTTAATTAAGTGATTTTGAAATGTCAATATGATCAGTAGAATTTTTATATAATACAGTGTATTTATTAAGCTGTATCATAAAAAAGAACAGGTGTGAACGGGTTGGTTGGTTGTTGGAGTATTGAGTATTGAGTATAGAAATAGGAACCAGTACCATTAGCAGCTATCCGCATAGCGATAACTTCCTCACGGGGTCATTGTGTTATCCAATCTCAACACGGTCCGCCGGCCGGCTTCCTACGGTACAGTAACCTTGGAGATAGAAGCTGTACTTGATGAGAGCGAAGGAGAGGCTGGCAAAATAGAAGAATGCGTCGAAAAGTACATTTCGCTGAAATATTTCGCGATGTCACATGTCACATGTATTGATAATATAATTAATATTTTTAATGTCAATAATTAAAAATCGGTGACTCTTGCTCCCCCGCCAGTTGATCCCTCGTACACTTGATCACTATACACTTGATCCCTCACACTTTTGATCTCTAAGACACTTGATCGCTAAGACACTTGCTCCCTCAACACTTGATCCCCAAAAGATTATTTATTTTGTAATTCCTCTCTAAAAAAAAGCAAAAGCCGCAAAAGCTGACATGCTAATAATCTGCACGCATCACATTTGAGTGGAAATCCAAAATTGCTAACAATAACGCAGTGACAATAGCAAATTACGACATACGGAAGCAAGTACAATATAAATATCCTTTTGAGGTTCAAGTAACCAAAGGATCAACTGTCTGGGGGATGATCTGTCCAGGTATCCAGGGTGGGGTCAAATTCGTGGGATGACTTGTCGGGGAATCAAGCATCATGAAATTGAAATCCCACCTCAAAAGCGCTTAACAAGGCCAAAAAATAACTAAAAACTATAGATTAATAAACATATATTATTTTAGAAAAATGAAACAATACAACTTTGTATAAACCACTATCAAAGATAAATAAATATCACTATAAATCAGAATCAAAGAACATTTAAGGTGTCTTAATAATAATAAGAGTTCGCTAACCATATCATTGAAAATAACCATAGTTTTGAAAAAAACACAGGGATAAATATTCTTCATATTAATCGTAAAGGAAAACGTTTAGATAACTTAGAAGCTTTGGAAATTAAAAAATCCCTTAAAAATAATGAATCTATTATCAACAAACAAAAAATATTGTCATATAGCCCAATCATGGATTTGTTCCCCTACCCACCCACTCTACACTAATACCTACCCACCCAATCTACATTATTAACTAACAACGGCTCCACCCCCTACCATAATAAAACATTGTTCTAAACTGTCAAATTAGTATAAGCTTTCCCTGACGAAGGAACGTTTGTTCCGAAACCGGTCGGATTTGCACATTATATAAGTGGTTTATACAAAGTTGTATTGTTTCATTTTTCTATAATGGATAACCACAAAGTAATAGCTACATTCAAAAAATATATATTATTTTCCTATCTCCTCATTTAAGAGATGACTCTTCCACATGTACGACTAAAGGATTAATTTACTACAGCATATTAGTCTTCGAATTATCCTCAGCCAGTTCCATATCTCATCGCCATGTACAGGATTGATACCAGAATCACATGGTGGAGTGGTAATCATGTTTCCTATGATTTTTTTTTACAAAAGATTACTGCATCCAATCCTTCATCCTGTGAATTTCCTGCTTTAACGATTCTGCCATTGTTCGGAAAAAACGTAATTATATTGCTTTTTGTAATAAATTCATTATCAAGAGCCCAACCAAAGCCAGTAAATCAATTATTTAATATCAAAGTTTGAGGAAACGCGAATACTGTTGAGATCTTATGGTATAAAATAATTTATCAATTGTTACAAAGCTTTTCTAAATAATATATCGATCGTCCAATTGATTAGTCAAACATCTCCAAATACTGAGTTTTGAGATAATGAGGAAAGCAATATTCGAATGCTCACCATAAATCAAGTATTATTTACACGTGGCTGTCATTTACATATTAAATGTGCTATAAAATACCATCGGGGGCATAACGGTCGGGTACCTGACATTTTGTAATATCCAACGTCAACATTTTGTTTAATATACTACAAGCTTTTCTGCATTATTTTTTTTTTAAGAAAGACAAACATTCCCGGATGACGAATAACCCAAAATGTTTGTAAATCTCCTACTACCACCACACTAAGCGGAAAATGTTGCTTTTGTCGTGATGGAGGACTTAGCCAGCTGAGGAATTGGATGCGCGACGCCCGGGTGGGACCCAAACGCGATGTCTACTCAGCCACTGACCGGCATTATAAATGGCTGTATTATGGTGGTATTTATGAGTAATCTAACTATTGGACCAGATGGAGGGTACACTTTAAAATATAACTGCACAGAGTGCATACTCAACTCTAATTTCGATTTTTTGGATATGGCTGGCTAATAATAACAATAAAAACATTTAATCATTAATGGATTTTTACAATTTTATTTATCATTCGTTCTATTAGCAAAAGGTCACTGCTCGCTATACATAAGGATTTCTCCTGGAATGTAGCTGGTTTTCAGCACTGCGTCTAGTCTACCAATCAACTGGACGATCAGAGGCGGCTCTAGGGATCCAGAAGTGGAAGGTCATTTAAAAAAATGATATTACCTATGATACAATGTCATATTAAATATAACAATATTCATTTGTAGGAACCTCACGAGTTTGAGAGTCAAATTCACCCACATACGTCAAATTACGTTTAATATTTATTTATTTATTTATTGCTTCTTCACAAATATATTTTTAGCATGTAATTATTAACCCCACTAGGGTTCGCCTGTATCGGGGTTAATAATTTCACAATTTAATAAAAATAACACACGCAAATATCGGTCATGCAAAACAGTTAAGTAAAAGCAAAATAATAAAATTTAAAAATAAAATGATAAACAGAGAAAATAATAAGTGATAAAAATATGAATTAATAACAAAGTGTTAAGAGATCAGACAAAATGTTCTCATTCATTATATCATCAGTTCATACCATTTTCAACAACAGATAAAATTTAAAAAAATATATGTCCTTAGGTTTTTTTTTAAATATGTGTAAAAAAATAAAAAAATGAAACAAAACAATGATTTATAAGCGATTACATTAGAGCGAATCTTTCTTATGCAATATTAAAGTGACTATCAAATAATTATGAAATAAATATGAAAGAAACCGTTTTGATCACAATATTATTGTTTTCATTCCATTTAAGTGACCGTTTTCATTAAAATATGATTGTATTTTATAGTGTAAGTGACACCTTAGAAATGCCATCCGTGTGATCTTTTAGTTTTGACAAAGTTATGGGATACGATAACCCATATATATTTATTTATTTATTGTTTCTTTACCCTTTTAATTTAGGTGTTATTGTTTAACTTGAAATTTTTGAACTTCATTTTGACTTAAGATTAACAATTTTATAGTGTACACAAAATAATGTGTTGAAAGACAATATTGTTACAATAATATTTCTCACAGAATGGGCCTCTACTGCACTATAGGAACAAATACATTATAACGTAAAACATGTAGGGTGACCATATGTTGAAATCTAGCTTTGAAATAACATTTTTTTTTTGCAAGTTGTTTAATCTATAATATTTAAAATTAGGTTCGGTTAGAAAATTAATATGTAATGGTAAGTTAATAAGAAAATAAAAAATAATATATTAACAGTAAATATACTGTAATAAATAATCAATATGCTATGAATTTAGAAATGACAATGTAGAAAAAATCAATTGGCAATCCTCGGCTAATACGAATAATTTAACCATTTTTTTTAAAAGTGCACAAGGAATTAGATGACTTAATATGTTCTGGAAGGCTATTAAATATGAGTGGAGCCTGATAGAAGTAATTTCTTTGACCAAAAGAAGATTTAGTTTGAATTGCCACAAAGTTAAGACCAGACCCAATTCTAGTAGTACGAATTTGCTGAGTTCTTTCTGCAATATTAATATTATTAAAAAAATTACAAAGTGTTTGTGTAATATACAGCTGTTTTACATTCATGACATTACATTCCTTATAAAGTATATGAGTTGGATATCTAAACTTTTTCTTGAACATAACTTTAAGGATCAGTTTTTGGGCAATGTTAAGTGGTTCTATATAAGACTTTTGGCAAGATCCCCAGCACACTATATTATAAGAAAGTAGAGACTGGATTATTGCAAAATAAACCGTCTTCAATTTTTCCTTGTCTAGTATATGTCTGAGTTCTTTAAAGATATAGGTAAGTCTCCTAGTATTATTTACCAACATATTAACATGATCGTTCCATCTTAAAAATTTATCTATTTTTACGCCAAGGTATTTGATGCTGACTACATTTTCTAAAGGGTTGCAGTTACAGGTTTGCAAACAATTGTGTATTATTAAATTATGAGTGGCGGAAGGTTGACTTTTACTTGAAATGCTAAAAGTGATATATTTGGTTTTTTTGTAGGTTCAAAGTTAAAATACTATTATTTAACCAGCTATTTACCACTCTTAAACCTGTATTACATTTGTTAAATGTTTCATCCCAAGTTTTACCCTCAAATATTAAGGTAGTATCATCTGCAAAACTTACGATGTTACCAGGAATATTCAGATTACATAAATCATTTATATATATTAGAAACAATATTGGCCCAAGCACACTACCTTGCGGGACTCCAAAGGAGATTGATTTACCATTGCTTAATATTTTATTTATCTCTACTTGCTGCGTTCTATCACTAAGATAAGATCTGAAACAACCCATTGCTGTACTATCAATGCCTAGAGATGATAATTTTTTAAGGAGCAATTCATGGGAAACTGTAACAAATGCTTTTGATAAGTCCAAAAACATCGCTAAAGCTTTGTTGCCATAATCCAGCGAGCTTATAACTTTGGTCAGTACCTTCAATACAGCATCACTCGTACCTTTATTCTCTCTGAAACCGAATTGATTGTCGGAGAGTATTTTGTGCTTTTCTAAGAATGAAACTAATCTTGACTTTACCAATCTCTCTATTACTTTTGAGAGAGTATTGAGCAAGGATATGGGTCGATAATTGTTAACATCTAGCTGATCTCCACCTTTGAAAAGCGGTATAACCTTAGCAATCTTACAATGAGAGGGAAACACGCCATTTTTAAAACTAATGTTAACAATATGTGATATGGGACCGGCCAATACAGAAAAGTTTTGTTTATACACCATTGTACTTAAGCCATCAATACCACAGGAAAAAGACATTTTTAATTCATGTATCACTTTTGTAACTTCATAAATGTTAGTAGATTTAAATTCAAATGTGTCTTCTGTTACTTGAGTACTAGGTATAAAATTGTTTACAAGACACATTTCGGTAGTTTTGTTTGCGCTGCACAAATTTATGGCGAATCTAGGACCAATATCGCTGAAGAAGTTATTTACGTGATTGGTGATTATATTTGGATTCTCCTCCATTGAGATAATATTGTTATTGATTTTTAATTTTTTTATAGACAATTGTTCCTTTCGTATATTTACAGCCTCCTTTATAATCTTCCACTGTTGTTTGGTATTTCCATTGACGTTATCCAATTTTCTTCTGTAATATGCTTGTTTTGTATATTTTATAATTTTTGTACACCAGTTTCTATATCTTTTGTAATAGTTCAGCAATTGAATATTATTTAAATCTTCTCGACATTTGTAGTGCAATTTGTCACGGGTTCTGAGGCATTTAATAATTCCATCATTTATCCAAGGTTTTAAGTACTTCATGTTATGTTTTTCACTTTGTACAAATGAACAATTTTTCACGTGCATTTTTAAACACTTTATAAAATTTTCAGCAGCTGAATTAACGTCTTGAGATGATAGGACTGACTGCCATGATTCCTCCTTTAATCTGTCCTTCAAAAGATTGTTATCTATGACGGTTTTGATTTTCACTTTATCCTTTGCTATTTTCTTTAGTGTAAAGCTCATAAATCTCAGCAATATCACATCATGATCTGTTATGCCAGTAGTGAAGACAGCTCCTTGTGGTTCGAATTTAGATTTCACCATAATGTGATCGATGCAGGTTGAACTGGTAGAAGAAACTCTTGTAGGTGAATTTATGATTGGTTTCAAACCATGAAAAGCCATAAGTGAGAGGTATTTCTGAGTTTTCATATAGTAAATATAGTAAATTATTTCATGCGACAAGCGTAAAATATGCGAAATCAACTTACGTTTATCAAACCATCTCTTTCAGACGAATGATATTCAGCATGCTCTTTCTCCCTCACGGCTCTGACCCAAACCGTCTTCAGAATCCAAAAACTTTTTAAAAAGGATCATAGTGCCATCTCATTTATTGTGTAGTGCGTAAAAAGACAGAAGATATGATACCAGGGCATTTCATAATTTGACCCAGCCAATCGCAGTGCGTGGGAAAGGAAGCTTCCATTTAAGATGTTAGATGTCACTGCTTGCCACTGCCGGCTTTCTCTCGCGGTACATTTCAAATACATTAGAATAATACCAGTTGTTTTGATTTGCTTAATATTTCATAATAATATTGTTTTACTGTCATCTTATAATTTTGGGAGGTTTTTGACCAATTGTCCTGAGGGAAGGACCGCCACTGTGGACGATTGATATTAACTTAAAAATTTAGAGCATAACTTTTTTGTGATTGATTGATAGCATTCGTCGTAGGTTGAAATAGCGAGAAAGTTCTTTCTGAGAACAAGTACGGTAAATAACAGTATTTGGTATGGTAGGTACCTACATATTAATAAATATTATTTTACATATTACTAGCAGACCCGGCCACACGTTGCTGTGGCTAACGAAACACAACGCCATTACCCTACCTTTATAAAATCCACACCACCCGCTTGCCAGCTGCCCGCTGCCCGCTGCCTGAATTGAATATTTGAATTTCTCGGCTTTTCTCTACTATAATAAGCATGTATTATACATATAATCCTTACTCTTGAATCTATTGGTGAAACCGCATGAAAATCCGTTGCGTTGTTTAAAAGATCTATGCGCACATACGTTTTGAGCGACTTCATTTTATACTATGTAATGGTTATGATGTTCAAACGATTGCCTCAACTGATTTGCAGCCACTTCTATTGCGGCACCCCTAAAAATAAATGTATTTTGTTACAATAGAGGTTTGGATCAACCTGGATAATGTTGACACTTTAAATTTTGCAAGTGACCTTACAATAACAATATTTTTAAATCTATAAAATAGTTTGAGTGACTAAATCTTTGAAGCAGATCGCAGATTTGATTGATATTTGACCTTTTGGTAAGAATACCACCCACTAGCTCTAGTCTGTCAGCACGATTAGTAATGCGGATGTTGCTAGATTTTGGATTATGATATAATACTCGTACAATCAATTGTCTGGAAGGAACCTCCTTCATTTGACTAAAACACTTAACTTTTTATTATATGTGAAGCAGATGTGTTCAATTAATGTCCTTATTTCCTTATTGAAGGGTGATTCTGTATCTTTTTCCAAAGCGTAACGCGTGTTAAGAGGAATATAAACGCTAGAAATATTTCGATTATCACGCCTTCAAAATTTTAAATCGAGCATATTATCTGCACTAGGAAAGTAAGCGCAAAAGTTGTTTTTATTTATTTTGTGCATAATTTTATAAGAATGAAAAAAGTTAGAACATACAAAACCTCAAAAATAGTCTTAGCCATAAAGGGGTATTAAAAAAATTGTTTCATATTTTACTTCATAGTTAAGTCATGAAAAAAACATATTTTTTGTGGTATACGCTTGTATTTTTGTTATGTAAATAATAATTTTATTGAACAACACGTAGAAAAGCTTCAATTTATCCGTAGCATATTTTTTAATGTTCATACTGTAAACCGATTCGTCGTAAAGATTAATCTAAATACATAGTATCTAAATAGGATTTCACGTCCACCATCATTGACCGGTCAGCCGAGCGTCGCGTGTTCGATTCCTCGGCTGGCTAAGTCCTTCATCACTACACAAGCAACATTTTCAAATTTCTGTGGTGGTTGTAGGAGATTTTCAAATATTGATGGGTTATTCGTATCTCGGGAATGTTTGTCTTAAAAATTTATGATAAGATAAGTGCAAGTAAGAAGTTTAAAAAAAATTATTCATTAAATCACGCAAGGAAAGTTTTGTATGTTTGCAAGGAATCGTAGTAATTTTTCGTAGCGTGTTTTGCGCGAGATATTGGTGATGGATTGCATTGATTATTGGATTCTATATGAAAAAGCGAAGTGTGCCTGGAACGTCTCGTCGGAACATTCAAACCATTGACAGATAGCAATTCGGGACCATCGGGATAACACTCGACGGACGCCTTCCATTATCTGACGGATTTTGCCCTTTTGTCTTCCTAATAATTTTTATTTGCTCAAAACTCACATTTTAATCATTTCCGGCGAATTTGTAACTATAATAACTTTTTTATTTCCATGCCGCACAAGTAATGCGAGTTATTTATATTTTAGATTAATAAAAACACTACCGTATCATTAATATATTTTACGTACAGCGATTTTAAAACTTTATAATCCGTTTTTCAACTATAAAGTTAGCGGTAAGCACCAGATTTTATTTTTATAGACGATGAATTAATAACTTTGGAAGGACAATATGGGGACACATTTTAAATATTTGTAACATGTTCATCAGAATTAATTAAAATGCACGTGGCAGAAAGGTCTAATCTCCAGGCCTGCTAGGGTGAATTCGACCATACGTTCGTACAATACGCCGTGCCGGGTCGTATATTTGTTTACACGCTTTCTTCACTTACGTCGTTAAGATTCCCACATTATTTATCTTCTTCTCATTTTCTTTGATAGGGCAAATTCGACAGTAGGTCCGTCCAATACACGGGCCGCGAGTCGCAATTTGTATATACGGCTTCTTTACTTACGTCGTTAATATTCTGAATATATTTTAGGGTATATTATCGTCTTAAATGTCTTGTAACGCTGACTTAACGCGAAAAGATTGATAACGTGAAAACACAGAAGATACAGAATCGGCCTTCTGATGGTGAACCAAAAAAATAGTTTTTTTAATTCTTCTTACTCGAATTAAACAATTCATTGCTCGGATGTTCAGCTTTGTACATTAGTAGTTCTGTGAACAGTAGACCCCTCGACCAAGTCTTTTTCTTATTTTCTCTTACCTACTAATTAAGTATAAACCATATTAAAAAAATAAGGAAGTTTTTTTTTAAATGGCAAATAAGGAATTATAAAATCCCATCCCAAGAAAAGTCACCATCTCAATGACAATTATTTTTTCATATTTTCTTCAGGCAGGTAGGTACCATAGTATCGAATAATGCGAAACATTGAAACGGAAACGGAACGTTCAAACACATTTACAGACGAAATGCAAAACGGTCGAGTAAAAGCAGGACTTCGCTCACTCAGTCAAAAACACCGCTGAAAAATAATCCCACGAGCATAATACTAAAAAATCATAGTGAGACTATGTTTGAATGATCATTATTTTTTACTGATTCTGTTTACGTATGAGTTTTATTTCATAAATTTGAATAAAAATTGCGGATGACGTTTTGTATAACTCACCGGAGATTTCACAATTGACTTGTCCTTCGCCGCTCACCTTGAATCCTTCGCGCTGGTTTTCGACGATTACTCTGTGCTTTGTGGCTGCCTTACCACCATGTGAATTCACGATAGAAGCAATATTATCTACGCTGGAAGCTTGGAATGAAATTAAGGCTGATATAATAGATCGACTAGATTTATTTAACCATTTAACTTTAGCGGATGAATTAATCTTTATTTTGATACGTCAATAAAACTTAATGGATTAATTATTTTTTCAATACTTTACTTTACGGTGTAACCTATTATATTATGCGAGAAATACGGTATTTTAAAATACCGCCATTTGTAAATAATGCACATTAGAAGTCAATGTTAAGGCTCTGCAACCGGGATCGAAAAGAAGAAGATGGAGCGCTAACATTTACAGCGACAAAATCGATGCGAAAATTGCGAAAATGTTTAATAAAACACGGCTCGTTTAAAATAGAGCAAAAATCTCGCAGGCATTATCTTAAACAGCATTTAAAGAAACACTGTGAATTTTTTCATACACATAACTTATAAAATAAGTGAAACAAACGTGTTTATAATAATTTTTGGAGCATACTTTGCGATGTTTTCTATCGAGGGAATTTTATATAATTTGCGTTTCGGCGCGGGCAAAGTCTAGATATTATCTTCAAGAATAACATAAGAGCTTTAAAACTATATGTAATAAATCGGTACAAATCCGGGTTGCGGACTCTTAATGTGTCCTCGAAGGGGTGTTCAGAGAGGATAATATACCGCAGTAGACAAAAGTATAAAACATATTTTCATTCAAATGCATCAATGATAAAACAACGCACAACGCTCGAACACTCCAATGGTTTGGGCATGTAGAGCGAATGAACGAGGAAAGGAGTGTAAGATGAATATATGACGCAAATGTGAATGGTAGGATAAGTCGGGGACGCCTGAGAAAGACATGGCACGACTAAGTGAATCAGATAATTGAGTCGGGCCATATCGAGAGTCAGAATAATAGAAGAGCGTGTATGAGGCGATGTATGAATGTGAACGAGGCTAGGAGTGTGTACCAAGACTGAGTTGTTTGGTGGTCTCTGTCTACCCCTGCGGGAAACGGCGTGAAGGTTGGTTTAGTTAGTTAATTAAGTAATTTCTTTTGAATAGTTAGTTTTATACTGCACGTATACCAGCGTATAAGTACAAACATCGGTATTGTGAATAAATTCATATTTCATACCAACTTATTATTAAAGGTTTTTTGACGTCGATTTTAGGTTTGAAATTGGTAAATAAATATATAATTTTATTTAATTAAATGAAGACAAAATACCTAAGCGAAACTCAATCGAAAATCTGGAAACAGAAAAATCAGAAAAAGATATTAGAAATCAAGCGCTGTTGTAGTTAAATTTATTGTGCATTTACTTAATAAGTCAGTACGCCTCATTTGTCATACGTATGTCTGGTAATGTTATATTATCGTGAAAACAAGCTTAAGGGTCCGAGTGGTTAATACCATGGTAACAACAAGAAAATAGATAAGTTTTAAGATTTTCACGGCCAAAAGCATTTTCGTTATTTGGTTTTGGGGTGTTATGCCGTGTTGCGCTACCTCCTTCTTTAGCCAACGTTTCGGACATCGTTGCAGTGTCCATCATCAGGGCAGATCCGGCAGATCCGGTAGATGTAGATGGTAGACACACATCTACCGGATCTGCCGGATCTGCCCTGATGATGGACACTGCAACGATGTCCGAAACGTTGGCTAAAGAAGGAGGTAGCGCAACACGGCATAACACCCCAAAAACAAATAACGAAAAAAACAAGAAAATAAGTCAGAAAAATGTAAGATTTATAGATAACAGAAAAAGAAGAATTTTTAAAAATAATGACAAATGTGGATTTTTATGGTAGTTTTAGGTAATTTTCAATTTAAGCTGAAATTCATGAATATTTTCGATTATTTTTAGATTTAAAAGAAGGTTGTTAAAATAAGTTATCGTTAGATAGAGTTGGGTGGATATATTTAATTTGCTTTGTGTACAATTTCGTAATCTTAATGTATTTTTTTAAAATAAAATTGTAAGTCCCTTACCACTTCACAAGAGACAGTCTCATTTTGCTGAGGTAAAGCGACAAACTATAAACTTATTTTATTTTCTATTCTTCTTACAAACAATATGCTTATACATGCCCATAAGTTTATATGAACAATTTTATTGTTTTTAAATTGATAACTTATTTCTAAAACCTTTTTGTTTAATTTCTGAAATGAAATTCCCGAGCTGTTGCAAAAATGCTTTCACGGTCCAACGAAAATATTGAGAAAAAATATTCTAATTCCTTCTTTGATGACTTAATTGACTAAAAAACTTGCGAATTCTTGCGTCATTTCTTTTTTCGTGAATCTCACCATTATTGGAGTTAAACAACACTTATGCCAAGCCAAGAATCGTATTGAGGTCAGCCATTTGTCAGAGGACTTTAATATGTAGCCGAAATCGGTGGACATCTCGCGCAAAACAAATAAATTAGCTCTTTAACGGGACACAAATCCTGTTTTCGTCAGACATAATTTAAGCTCTAATCAACGAAACAGCATTTGATTAGTATAAAGGAATTATTCTGACTTTATTGCTATAATAACATTTCGATAATTCTGATATATGACATGTTAGGAATTTTGTGTTTGAAATAATAATGTTACCCATTCATTTGTCAGTTTTGGATTTCATTTGATATGTCATTAGTTTTAGTTTTCCCCAATTTGTTGGACTACCAAATTTATATGCCCCCTCGTGCAATATGTTATATATTCAACACCGTTAATTAAAAATTCAAAAATAATTGAATAGGACAATTATTTATTTTATCGTATTATAAATCTCTCCCATTTCAATAAGGTTTTTCATTGTTAAAGTTTTCCTTAACATTTGTCATAATTTTTGCAAGCTTTGAAGTTATTTTACCCCGGAAGTAAGCTTGACCTGAAATGGTGATCTATTTTTTAAAATTGTGTTCAAGCATTTCAGAGATGTGTTATGGCAATTCTACACGTATTTAAGCCTCGATGACACAGGGCGAGTTTACAAGCTACTATCTGGGAAATTCACTATCTGTTAGTAAACTCGCTCAGTGTCATCGTGTTACTTGCTAACTAGCAGATTGTTGACAATCCACGAAAAAAGTTGAAAGGTCGTCAACTTTACTCGCTACACGCTTGCTCCGCTTGCTCGTTATTGGTTAATTTACGTTTTTCAAGATGGTTGCCAATTAACAGCTGAGTTCGACTGTCAAGCATCACAGAATTAGTTCACGCAGGCGTCGTTATTCTTGTTGCTGGCGCTAGCAGCGACTTCAGTTTCCTTCACTACTAAGCTAGTGGACAGTTTTGTGTGTCATCATGACAATCTCACTCGCCGATTTATCCGCTTTTAAACTTAGTAGATAGTAGCTTGTAAACTCGCCCTGTATCATCGAGGCTTTACATAGAATATTGGATAGCACTCTCATACCTACACAGTTCGGTACTCACATAAAAAAATTAAAATACAACAAAACACATTTTTGGTTATCTAAAACACGTAATGCTTAGTTAGGTAAGTAAAAGAGTCAGTGCAAATAATTGATCACCAAAATACATCCGCAACTTTTCCCGTTGTGAGCATCTGTCAGCATCTCAGCGTTAGATAATATTGTTTACAATAGAATTAGCACACTTCTTAGCGTCGAGAAATTTGAGCCATTGCACTTACAGTTTTCAAAATGCCTTCACCGCCGTCACAAACTCGGTCAAAGGAAATCAAAAACCGCGCCGAGTCGAAGAGTGAACCCGAATGGCGATTTGCCGCGAAAAAACCGTTCAGTCGGTGACGCATTATTATTCAAAAACGGAAAATGAAACGATAACAGTTATGCGTACCTTACCTTGGCCCAAACGAAAATGACAACCGAAGGTCCCGTTGGCGTTGATGAGGACCGTTACGAGTATATTATTGGGTATCGGTGGATTGGCGTTACGAGAAATACTTTGGCATTTCGTCGCCGTCGCCTCTTGCCATTTGAAATGGTTTGTGACCTGGCCTTTTTCTCGCGGACTGACAATTTATTTATTTATTTGATACAGTAATTTACATTTTATAATATAATTTAATAATGTTGGCCTCACCGGGTGGCTTACCCGTATTGAGGCCCCCATTTTATTACACAAAAATTCAAAAAGATGAAGAACGTAATAAATTTTAACAAAATATATTAAGTCGGTAGTGAAATAAAAAAAATCGGCATATATTATGAGTTACGTGTGTGTGAATGATGTGTGTTTTATAATGGAATTGTAATTGAATTCTGTTATCCTTGTATGTTATAAAATTTAGGTAATATTGTTTTTTTTTTCTTTAACCAACTCTTAATTTTGTGTTTGAAATTATTTTTGTTTTCCTCATTTTTGTATCAAGTGAAAAATTTTTGGACGCTTTTTTTGCATGGTATTTATGGTGTCTTTGTCAAAAGCTTGTGTTGTTTATATGTTTTCTTTGTATGTGGTCTAGCTGTTAGTGATAGTTTGTGTGTTGATATTTGTTTTTTTTTCTTCAAAATGTAGTTTAGTTATGTTAATGTAACGTATAATTGGCGTATACCTAGTGAGTCAAATCGGTTTAATATTTAGTCTGTATCAGATAGTCTATGTTACCTGTATGTATTACCTTTAATATGGTTTTCTGTGCGATTTTCAAATAATCGATAGCTGAATTTGTTGCTCCTCCCCAAGCAATGATTCCATATTTCATTGACAAAGTACAAAATATATTGTTTTCATTTGTTATATTTTATAAATGTTTCGTATGTTTAGGAAATTGTGTATTGTATGGAGGAGTTTACTGGTGATTTGTTTGATATGGTATGTCCATCTGAGGTTATGGGCAATTATGATTTCTAGATACTTTATTTCTTATGTTTTTTTCTAGAGTAGGGCAATCGCAGATGTTGTAATACTTGTCTAAGCTGATTAGCATTTTTTTTTCGTAAACGCGTGACAGATTGAAACGAAATATCAAAAAAAAAAAATTATTTTGGTAACTAATATTGTTTTCATTTTGCGAAGATTCACATTTCATCAATATGAAGAGGAAAAACGCAAAGTTTCTAAATATTATAGAAATACCTATTCACCGAATGACTCTTCTACCATTAAGACGGATTAAAGTTGTTTTTAGGAATGTAAATTACTTTATCAAACATTAATGCGTGCCGTCATAATCTGCAAAATCGTCGTCTAATCTGCGATAGTCCTATCAAATCCTTGATGTAATTGTGTTTCTTGTTGTTGTTTTTACTACCAAATTAAATTTAACATGTTCCTTTAAAAGATCAAAGGTCGTGGGATAACGTTTTTACTAAAGTTAATACCAGTATCCTAACTTTTAAATTTACCCTAGCATTTTTTTTATATTCTCAGTAAATGATCCTTAGGAGAAGTATCAAAAATCACAAATCAAAGCATAGAAATTGATTTAAGTGAACAAAAAGGTTCGGTATGAATTAATGAAACTGTATCTGGACTTCTGAGGAAATCATTTCCCAAAGATTATTGATAAAAAACTGCTTAAATTCATGTAAGACAATAGTTGCGTTCATTAACATTTTATAATAAAATCGTGGCCGTGCTTTGGGAACTTTATAAAAAATCAATATAAAGCCGACAGGTACCTCTGTGAACATTATTATTATTCTGTTGAATTAAAATCATTGATCTGCACGATAAAATAATTAAATTCTTCGCTTGTAGTACCTTACAAGAATAGCAAAAAGCTTTTGTTATACTCGCATAATAAATATATAATACAATGCGATGTTTGACTTCCAACTGTTTTTATAATAGAATGTGTTATAACGTTGCCAAACAGGAATAGATCCACCTTAAAAGATTGTTTCTGAAACAAAAAAATTAACACGCTGATTGCAAAAAGTGTTAAAGTTAAGTAATTATCTGAACATGTTCATTTGCAGTCGTGTAAACCATGAGACCTTTTTGTCATCAATTAATTAATAAAAGCGGGTGCTTGCAAGGAAATAAATAAATTATACTTGTTTCACGAAAGGAAATGATACAATACGATATAATTATGTTTCTTTGTTTTATATGGTTCTTGAACTTCTTAATATTTTCGTACTATGTTTGAGTAAATATTGTATAATAAAACGAACCTGCAAGTAAACAATAATCTTGTATCGGTTTCTTATAATATAGATAACTATTATGTACTTAAGTATGCTTGGGACTTTTATTTTTGTATATCTATGTATGTAAAAGCCCAATGGACGTTTTAATAAGAATAAGAAATCAAATTATAATTATTAATATTACAAAAAAGAAAAGTTGGATATATATAAAATTCTGCGCCATTGAACGGGATTTATTGTTTTATTCCCCTTTGCTTACCTCCCACTCAAACACCTAACATTCTGTATCATAGTTTAGTTATAATATTCTCCTTACGAAGGAAGGGTGCTTCTGAGTGTTTTAAAATAAAAGTGGTCTTAAACAAATTTATGTGTTTTTTATTGTAAATTATGGCGAGCCACAAAGTTAGTGCTTTTTACAAATATATTAATATTACACTTTACAGGTGTTATAAAATTGAAGATATTGTCAAACTAAACATAAAATCGTGTTTAATATGCATCTACCTATATTTATTTCAATAAAACTTAAAACAAGGAAAACATCTAAAAATGTTTTATCAGATTTTAATTAAAATCTCTGTGAATGAATCCCTGAAATGAGATCCCTGAGGCGTATGTGTGGTAAAAAAAATGTATGATCATCTGAGAAATGTGGATATCCGCAAAGAATGTAAGGCTGATGTAAGCATAATGAGTAAGATTAAGAAAGGGACCCTCAAATGGTTTGGGCATGTAGAGCGAATGAACGAAGAAAGTAGTGTAAGAAGAATATACGACGCAAATGTGAATGGTAGAAGAAGTCGCGGACGCCCGAGGAAGACATGGCACGATCAAGTGAATCAGATTCTTGAGTCAGAATAATAGAAGAGAATGTATGAGACGATGTATGAATGTGAGTGAGGCAAAGAGTGTGTGCCAAGACGGAGTTGTTTGGGGGTCCGTCCTCTCTGCCTACCCCTGCGGAGAAACGGCGTGATGGTTAGTTAGTTAATTAAAATTCGTTAAATATGGTTTTTGACCTGTTTTATATGCCATTTTACTTTAGAAGCATGGAGATAGAAGATGAAATGCCACACAGCTCTGCATTGGTACACACATCTTGCTTCATTCACTTTAATGCATTTCTTAAGTAATTGCAATATAAACAAAACATTTGAGGTTTTAGAGACAATTAAAAATTCGTTGGAACATCCCGGAAATCGAAGTCGCATTTTGTTATTTTGGCTTAGCCTTATTCGAAAACAAAAAGGAAACCTCGTCCCGTTTGAAAAGAAAACAAAATCGTTTCTCCCGTAACGTGTGTGTGTAATATGTATGCCCCGGGGAGGCCTCTGCGCCGCGCCCGAGCCTCGCGTCTTTACTTTCTATAGGCCACCGTTAGCCCGCTCTCGGCCACCAGTGCCAGTGCGATCCTCACTTTGCTGACTTGCTGCCTTACCGCATTCATACGTACCCCGCCGAACTACACGCACACTCCTCACATAACTTCTACAAATCCTTACTCTTCTCGCGTATCCTTATACAGCCTCCAGAACGCGCCACCGAGTGGAAAAAATCAAAGTATTTCAACTCCATTTGAAATACATTAAGCCAACTCCAGTGAGTTTCATACCCAGGACCACTGCTTTATCATCAAAAAGGGTTATTGGTTTATTTTATGCATTTGTATGTTAGATGCAAAATATCGTCATTGAAAGTCTTTGTGATCAATCTCGTCTTTATCAAGCAATCTAGCTTAGGTACCAGGTATAGCAAGGGTTCAAATGTGGGTTGCTTGGTGGAATAACTATTTATCTTTGTTATAATAGATTCTTACTACATGATTTGAGTAATTGTACCAGTATATACTCCAGATGTGTTTTGCTATCAGGTGATCATTAAAAAAGGTTTTAAAAAACGGTAGGGATTTCACGTGATCGCTAGAATCAACAACTACCCCTATCTCTAACTTACATACATATAACTTTGTATTGAGAACCTCGTCAGATACTTCCATTTTATACTTAATGTATTGTACGTTATCTATTTGTATATGAATATTTTTACACAATTGAAATTTAAAGATTTTACCAATGTATTACTTTTATGTTCTCTATATGTATGTAAATAATTTTACACAATTGAAATTCTAAGATTGTACCATTCATAAAAACTATGAAATTTACATTATATAAAATATATCAAATTTGAATTCCACGATAGATCGATACCTAATACATTGCAAATCCACTGATGCACAACAAAACTGTGTTTTTCTCTGATAACTGTGTGGAATGACTACCTATGTTAGACTAAAAAACATAATATCGTAATAAATTATTTATGAAAATTATTTTCCACCTTAAATGGCAAATCAATTTTTGCAAGGCTGCACTTAGTTAATACAAAATCTGTTAATCTTCGTTAATTTTTATAAATCAAACATTTATTTGTCCTTCCATTTTACAGAAACAACATTTATAATATATAAACTCGTAGCTCGCACGTCTGTGACAGTTCGAGTATTACATCAATTTTTTTTTAATCAATTAAATAATAATAATAATAAATTTATTTAACGTTTTAAATTTTGTTTTATTTTATACCTACTTAGATCTAAGTTGATTTATTGGAAAATTTGCAAATATTGCATAAAGTCATGCATTACGATATGACTTTAGATAAATTTTTAGGCTGCACTAGGTATTTTGTTATATAGCAAGAGTTATAGCGAATCACTTAATGCTCTAAATTTATATTGTGTATTTAAGACAGCGTGAAAATAATTCGCTGTTGTATTGCGTTTCAACGTATCAATAAGTTAAAAGGCTTTCATGCGTGTTAACTTTATACCAAAATTATGAAATAATTTCAGGAGGTGGCCAAACGTGAAGTCTACCGGAGGTTTTTTATGCGAAGATAAACTTAAAAAAATGGACAAAAGAAATTCAAAAAAGAATTCCAATATTTCTAGTTCATGTTTTTGGTCAAAAAAAGATAGCTCGGTAGCTTAATAGTTCTTTTTACGATATGACAATGATTATTTATATCTTCATTGTTTTTGGTGATATTTTACTGGTGTTGGTAACTGAAAGCCTTAAAAATACCATATATATAACATAAAACTTTACTATACTAAACGTTACCATAATCATAAAACGTTACTATTTAGGAATGTTCTCAGAATGTATTTTTATAAAAGCGTGTCATGAGTGAATGACCCGCTTGCTGATATTGGTCGAGGTGATGCCTATGATAATATAATCACTGGCGAAAACATGACCAATAAATTAAAACGAATGCATTTAATGATGCAACCTTTGGTATTATGAATAATTTACTGCGAATGTAGCTGTCATGCACTAAAGTTGTAACGTTAAATTAAATTTATGGGAAAGTATGAGGGAAATAAAGAGAAAGATTTTTTTTTGTACCAGAAGAGAGTTTGATTTTTAATGGAAATAAACAATACATTGGTTACAGTGAAACACGATTTAGAGATATAAATATAATGTATTGGGGTTTGCTTGTAATGTCATTTTAAATTTGTGATACGTACATACATTGAGTGATTACCGAGTGTCGCGTGTAGTGCATTGGTAAGCGCGTGTATTTGTAGGTGAGAAGTGGACCGACGCGACGTGTACGCGCATTGAACTTTGTATATATCATTCAAGTGAGCAGCGAATCGGAAGAAATGATAGAATTAAGGCGAATGTCATTGAATAATTCTGTTCATTAAATAAAAATAAAAATAATGGGTTTTTGAGGCGCTCAGTAACTTTTATTTTAGAAGTTAATAAATTTAAAGGATTTTTATTAATAAATACTTTGATTCCCACATAAATTGCTCAATTGATTTATAGCCTCTTTTAGGCAACACATTACTATTTTTCAGAATTGAAATATACCTACACATTTTTATTTTATTTTATTAAAAAATATTTTTTTTTATTGAAAACAGTTTGATTACATTCGTTTTTTTTTTAAATTTAAAACTACGAACTAGATTCCTTAATAGTGTATTTTTTAAAAATAAAAATGGCATCAAAAAAAAAACACTGCAAATACAATTTTTATTTTCTATATTTCAATTTGCGAGGCGGGTATGGGAATCGCCGCCCGGGAACCATTTATTGGATTATCAACACCTCTGACATAGTGGTTCGCTAGGTTTGGTGACTTAGCAGGGGGTGCCCGGGTTTATGAGGTGAGGTTTGGCCGGGTCTTGGCAGCGGATGCATCTGCATATCAACTGCGTTTGGGGAAACCTTTGACCTCTCCAGCTGGACTCTCTCGACCCATCGTCTTGCAACGCAGTAGAAGGGATAGATTCATACGTCCGTCAGGCGTGGACACGGTGACCTCCCGATTTCTACCCTATTACCCACCCCATAAATGTTTTTCCTACCCAGAACAGCCTCTCCTTTCTTTTCTAAAAATAGACCCTCCACAAAGCACCCTCAAAGATGTCGAACTCTGATGAACGACCCTGAGAGGAATTATTACTGTGTGAAGCAATAATAAAAGGTAGGTACTGTATAATCTGGTATTTGAAGAATAACATATCCTTTTCAAATCCATACATTTTAAATTGTGATTTTCATTGTGTAAAACTAAATGATTTTTTAAATGTAGGAATGATGTAATGCGTCAACTGAACCAGAAATGAGAACACACTGACGTGGTAAGATTTTGCAGCACATAATGGTGAAATTCCTTAATGTTGTATAATTTATCCCGTAATATCAGTCATTTCCGCTTTGTCGTCGAACGGAGGAAATGCGAAATAATTACTATAATTATTTGGTCATTGAACCTGAAGGCCATTATAGTCAGATCACTTAATAGATACATTCAATATCTTAAGAATGTCTCCTTTACTTAACTTCACTAAATGTTAATAATTTAGCCATAGAATAAATAATATAACACTATAAGTGCCTTCCTTACAAATTTGTATGGAAACAAATGTTTCACTGACTTGGTATCTTTTGGTTCTATACCATTTAACTCGCGGTCTGTCTCTGTTACACCTGCCTAAAATTGTATATCGCTATCTCATTTGAATTTCGTAATCACGGTGAAACACAATTTTTATAAGAAATACAGGGTCAAATTGGGTCAACAATTAGATCACGAAACACAGTCAACAAGTAACTTCTTGTGTTATCGTTTATTCTATGATTTTGTGAACACCTCACTAGGAGGAATCTGTGCGGAGCGCAGTAGACGATGCCCGCCGATAAAAACAAAAAAACACCAACCATTCATTTTCTCAATTCAATGTATTTCATTAAAGTAACGGACATATTCATTGTTTGATCTCTTAAAAGTTAAAAAAAGTAATATTTTTTTAATCCCAAAGTAGGAAAATGAAATAAAGATAATCAATATTAATTTCGAAGAGCAATTGAGTGTACGATATTTTTTGTCAGTCCTTCTTTAGCCAACACAAATAAGCTCGATGGTTTCCCCACGCGCGAACATGATGCCGAATGAAATATCAAAATGACGCGATGCTTCTCGTGAATGTCTTGCGCACGTGTGGATGAAAGTTCGATGAGGCGGATCTGTCATTCAAATACATAAAGACCGACGGTTAAATTTGTTCATACAAAAATAATAAAATTGCGATTAAAAATGGGAGGGTCGCTATTAAAAAAATGGGATGGTGAAAATTTACGGTTATAGGTATTTTTTGATGCCAAATAAAAAATATTAAAAAAATTGTTAAAAAAATTGAATATTTATTCCGGATAGGGATACCCTACTCACCTATCGGTATGAAATATACTTCAAAACCTATTTTCATACCTACCAAAAATAAACATAAAAAAATTCATAAAAATCGGTCGAGTCGTTTAGGAGGAGTGCGACCACAAACAACACCGTGACACGATATTTTTATACATAAAGATGTAGATAAAAGGTAGTAACAGGGTAGTGAAAAAAAAGACAAAAAAATATTAAATAATAGCATCCTAGCGACTAGCGATAGTAGGTATATCTAGTGAAGATTTTTATTACGCGTTTTTTTATTTTTATTTTTATTCTAATTATTTGATAAAAATTAATGATTCATATTTATAATACGTCGTGATTTTTCACGTGTCTGCGCTGGTATTTACTAATAAATATATGAGTGCTATGCTTTAATCAGTTACATATCAGATAGACACTCTTCTAACACGTCTTTATTATTAAACATTTTATCATTAAAATTAATATTCCTCAAACTTCCTGAACAAATTGGGAACACTTTCCTAAAAACAAACAATTAATCCAGGAGGAAGTTTAACGGATCGATTAACAATTTTAACATTTGGGCGCCCGGAATTATTACATCACGGTCTATATTTCGTATCACGATTGAATTAAAAAATCAAACACGTTACATTCTAATACTTGACCTTCAATTCAACAAATCATGGGCGAGTAATTTATGCATTCAAATTAGTAACCAAAAGCGTAAACAAATCACAAATTGTAAAAAAATTTGAACACATAAATGAAAATTCCTTTTTGTGAGGTGGTGAAATGCTTTGATTGAATTTTACCTCCGGTGAGACAAAGATTTCAAGCGGCTTCTCGAGTAACCGGATTCTGTGTGTCTACATAAAATCTTGGTATTTACAAAAAATCTGATCAGTCGGCGGCACTAATGTAAAAAACATGTTGATTTCGCTGCGACAGCGACCAGATGAAATGCTATTTTTTCTGAGGCGCTTCAAATTGGACCAAAGATTCTGTAGAGCGCGTCTCAAGAGTGAGGTCAAGGAACTCG
Organism: Limnephilus rhombicus; assembly: GCA_929108145.2. Classification (NCBI taxonomy): domain Eukaryota; kingdom Metazoa; phylum Arthropoda; class Insecta; order Trichoptera; family Limnephilidae; genus Limnephilus; species Limnephilus rhombicus. The sequence continues at coordinate 56,427,340 of OV815276.1, forward strand.
AGGCAGCCCACGGTCTTCAGAAATAACTTCTTCTTTGGTAAATGGCTGTTGAAAAACTTTATTTTTAATCAACGGGGATTTTTCATCAAGTCAAATTAGTGCCTACCTAATGGGAATATTAGAGGATAATGCAATAAAATTATACATTCTTGTATTTGTTCGATTATGGATAAGAACCTGCCGATAGTGCAGATATCCTTTCTTGGCATTTCATCTCGCTAATTTACAAACGTAGATGCTGTATAAATTGTTGTTGGGATGGTACTTGTATAGTCCAATTGTGCTAACTCCGATGTCAGTTATCTATTCAGAGTGGTTTAATATACTATACCACAAATTAGAATCGAATCGTGTCTTGAAATGGCATTAGCTGTGTTGTTTGACCAGGTCTGTATAGCCAAGTACCTACTTCACAATATTTCCTCATCATCAACTTCGTTCTCTCCCCATTACGGGTATATTATATATATTTTTAATGTGAATATTCCAACTGTTCCCAACCGCCTGGAGCCATGAAGACTATGGCATCTCATACTGTGGTATATTGAAAGACTGGGAAGAGAAAGGTGAGGAAGTACCTAGCTATTCATATCTAGTCACTAAGCATGGCTAAAGCCATTTCAAGCAACCTTCAACCGTGAATGGTGGTCTTACACCGTCATAAGTCATAAGTAAAAACACAACATTCTCATGGAGACTCTCAAAGAGGATACTGTGATTCCACCCATGACGGCAGTCTTGTATATTAGGTTAGTAGTAGTTAAAGTACAGTGGGGCATACATAAGTGACGATGCTAAGAGTATCTTTCACTCTGGAACGTGCCGCAAATATACCTTGTATTATTTTAAAATGATTAAATTGTGAAAAAACACAAATTAATCAAATAAAACTGCGCACTCCGGCATTTGAACCCGCGACCTCCGGATCGCAAGTCGAGAGTCTTACTCTTCGACGCGGAGATCGTCATCATGATGCTATAGTCCCACTAACCTCGTATAGCTCCGACTATTTTGCTGTATTTATATTTAAAAAAAAAAAACATTTTGAGAAATGTTTCGCCGAGCTTGTCATCAGCAAACTGGCGATATCTTGTTATTCAGTAATAGGTATCGTTTCCTAGATATATCAATTCTATTCCCTTCAAAATGGGACAGCATTGTAAATTTATTGGCTTTTCTTTGCTTTTCCACACTTTCTACAATTATTTACTTTGAGTGTTTATTCTAACCCCTTTCGGGGGGGGGGGGGGGGGGGGGGTTGTAATTTGTTAGACATGGCAGAAAACAAATAGTGTCGATTTAATCACATGATTACCAATGATATAATAAATCCATACTCGATCCAACAACTTAATCTGTGAACATAATTCAATCAACCACCGTAAATCAAGCGACCAAATACAAACTTGCAAATAAACTTCCCGTTAAACCAGGCTGTAACTTTGTTGTACCTATTTAAATTTCAAAAATGTGGACATAATATTGCGTTTACAGTAAGGACTTGTACTGCAAATATACAAATTAATAGCTTAACAGGTTCAATCAGGTTATTCAGAGGTTTAGCTAGAACAATTTATCCCCGGGTACCCTATCAAAGTCACCAGTCTTAGTTTCCGCATTTACACAGGTTTTAATTTATAGCTCAGGAATCAATTGCTCAATAGTATGTACACATTATGTTTCAGGGTGGTTTCGCGAAACTCCAGAGGGTTCACAATATTCTAAAAAATACATCCTCATCCTCAATACAGGCTTATTCGTTGTCAAATTAAAATGAAAACAATAAATTTCCCATGTGAAAAAAGAATAAACAAAATACAATGAAGTGTTTTTGCTCCACAATTCTGCTTTTTGTTTTGGAATTTCTAAAAAAATTTTAACCTAATTAATTATTTTGTAACATTGTAACATCTTTCATTTTAAGATTTTCACGGCCAAAAGTATTTTCGTTATTTGTTTTTGGGGTGTTATGGCGTGTTGCGCTACCTCCTTCTTTAGCCAACGTTTCGGACATCGTTGCAGTATCTCCTCCGCTCCACTGCTTGTCACGGTTATTTTGTACCGGTGACTGTAGTGGAGCTGGCGACACGGTATCGCTTCCAAGTAAATAAGCACATATTTCATTACTAAAAATTACACATCTACCGGATCTGCCGGATCTGCCCTGATGATGGACATTGCAACGCTGTCCGAAACACAGCATAACACCCCAAAAACCAATAAAGAAAGTATCTAGCTTTCTGTTATCTTATTTGCCTATTTGTGCTGTCGCTTATTTTTTAAAATTATTAATATGTATGTTTTATTTTTCAATAAACACATTTTGTATCCTTTGGTTCAAAAACATAGATTCCATGACAGTTGATCCCCCAGCATCCATACTTACAATATGTAGTTAGTTTAGGCAAAATACGGTATAGCTACTTACATTAAATGTAACGAAGCGTTCGCTAAGGTGTGTGCAGAGAGGATGTACAGCCAAATAACAAAAGTATAAAACGTGCATTCAAATGCATCAAAGATGAAACTCAAATTAATAGATTACTTTGTATTAACCGCTTAATTATTTACAAAAACCGACACGTTTCGTCAGCAAAGCTGACTTCTTCAGGGTTTTGACAGAACTAATTTTAAAAATAGACATACATAGGTAATAGAGAAAAATAATAGACATAAACAATAATAAAATTATTATTAATAACATTTTTTGAAATCAGTGATTTATTCGTCAATTGTAACTTTAATTGTTCTCGAAGCTTTACAATACCCTCGTACGTACCCGCTTTTAAATTCGTTAGGTTATAGACGGTCAAATAGATTTCGCATTTAGCGAGCGAGTAGTACCTGTTTTTTTTTTTTTTTTTTTTACAGTGAATAACGCACAAGAATCTCAACTGCTCCCGTCTGGAGCCAGTGAGACTATGGCATCCCCAATTGGGGTATGTTGTGAGGCTGAAGGTAGTGGGGAGGGGAAGGAGGTGGGGAAGAGGAAGGTTGGGAAGTACTGAAGGAGAGATTGCACAAACATTAAGTTTATCTAAAACATACTAGTAGATATCGCTACTTTTATTCAGGTTAATTCATCCCCGTAGTTTTGAGGGGCCACCCTGAAACACTATGTTAATTATCTAATCTTGAATTAATATTAATGTGACTTACATTATGCCAGCAAATACAGTAATCCTACATTAATAAGATCAGAGTTAAACGTGGGTTTATATTTACTGTCGATGATTACGGAATATAAAAAAAGATGCACGCTTAAGAGATCTCAATCATTGCCACTGCGTTTATCTTTATTGCAGTGTTTTGCGTCGGTCAATTTTATGACTCGATGTTATCATGTTGCGAATGGTAATAAAACGGAAGCATGTAATTTTGATGCCACAAGATAAAAAGAAAAAAAAACATAAAATTAATCGTTGCCTTCAAAGCGTTTAAAAACCGCAAAAAATCAGTGACACGTAATGATTATTTAGGACCCAAAAATCCAAGTTTTTGAAAATTGTGTAAAAAAATGGTTATAACTTGTGTATGTCATCTGAACAACGAGATTGCCTCCTACATAGGAATTTCGCGCTACGTTCAAACGTATCATTTTCATTAGAGCACGCCGAGGATAAAACTTTTAGAGTTTTTTGAAAATACCTAAGGCGCCGACGAATTAAGCCCCTCAAGCCTCCGGCCTATTTTGTCGGAAGATCAAAATATTTCCGCTTCGCAATAAAATTCAAATAAATGGAATATTTTTGAACGCACCTAAACACTGAAAACTGTTTTTGAAAGTTGATGAAAAACGCTTCCAAATTTTATAATTTGAAATAAACAGGGGGTTTCATAAAGGTGTACATTTTAATTATTTTCGGTTAACTTTCACATTTGAGTATAAATCGTTGTGTTTTCTCTTTCTAACACCGTTTAGATCATATTTGTATTATATATTGGTTATTGTGAAAAGCGAACAATTTAGCCAGAGGGAATAAGTCATCGAAACGATATTTGCGGCTGGCCAAAAAACGTGTGACAGCATGTACATGTACGAGCATGCAGCACTGCCATTCGAATTATGAATTTTATTCGTATTACGTCACGTCACACTTTTGCATACATTTTACCAATATTCACTTATTGAAAGCTCATAACTTCTTGAGATACATAAGTAAAACAAATTTTATTGTCTTTATCAAATCTTAACTCAATATTCAACATTTTCGTAAAAATAAAATAAATTGAAAGACAACCACATTCACAGAGAGGGAAGAAGCGTGTTATTTTTTTCTTTTTTTATGTAAGTGGATACTGAATAGTTGTAGATACTGAATTCAAAACTATGTGCATTAACTGTCCACGAGGATGCGACAGCACAAAATATAATATTGTATGATCGAAGATCTTATTCTTGTGGCTTTTTACCTTTCATTTCTGGTGCTGTCAACTGAGTTGACCTTGTCTTAAATAATTTAAATGTCTTTGTTTATTATCTGCTATTATTATTACCATTAAAAAATGTTACGCAAAAACACATACTTGAAATCATAAAAAAAATATAAAAATCCAGTTACAGAACCGCGGCGTAGGGATTTTTTTAACACTTAAGGGGAAATATTAGTAAGTTGTAGGCATAAAATACTTTTATTAAATTTAAACACACGCCTTTTACAGCGCCCTTGAGATGATTTATCACAAAAACAACGCTAGATAATTTATCCAATTAATACTGTTATTATACTTTAAATATTTTCTCCACACTCGTACAATTAGAATAAATATATTCTTTGAGATAATTCTAAACGTTGTCGGGCGTTTAATTAAACAAGATCCATCCAGTTATACCCCGTTTAAACAAGTAACAATTTATGTGTTAGATTATCTGCCCCTTGCAGCGCTAAACAGGGAGTCCACTGTTCGCCGAAGCAAATCATTTCGTAGCTACTTCTCGGACAAACGAGAATCGTATCGAGGTATCTAAAGCTCAGTTTAGAACGATACCATTTCTAGATTCTTGTTTTCCACAAAGTATTAAACTAACGATTAAATCAAAAATTTAAGTTAACGTCCTTCATATAGATGTTTTTTTGGCTATTATAGAGTTAGAGGTCTTCTGTTTTTGGGTAGGGAAAAAATGAGTTTTTGAAAATCCTGATTTCTATTACCCATGGATATTTTCCTGATTCCATGCCAATTCAGAATCAACTCAACTCAACACTTCTTTAAAAAGTCATTTAAAGATATGACAAAAATTGAAAAATAGCTTATAACCTAAGGTGACGTAAACTATTTAACTAATTTTTTTTGTCTACATACATAAATAATTGTTACATTTTTATTTTATTTAACGACAATATAAACTAAAGTAGTTTGTTCACAGTCCTCCTCAATAGGTATTCCTGTTCCGAGGCGGACTGTAGGTTATTATATTAGTGTTGATCACGATTTCCTCATCTTCTAGTTTGTTCGTTTCTACAACACAAAAAATAAATAAAATAAAACGTATCGATGTTTGTGGTTTGTAGGTTGCGTTGGGGTTACTTCATATTTTTAATGATTTCCTCATCTTCCTTTCTTAGTTAGCCATTATTTGATGTCTTTTTAAACTTTTGTATCTCCATGGTGTTTTAAAGTTCAATTGGAAGGGAATTATATAATTTTGTAGTATGGAAATTATGATTTTTCTGGCCAAAAGATGTATTTAATTTTGAGATGTTCAGTAGATTTGAGGATTTCGTTCTTGTAGTGTAGGTGTGTTGGTCATCAAGGTACTCATATTTTTCTTTAAATGTGAGTAGTTTGTACGTTTATTTAGTTATCTATGTTTAGGTGTCTTACATTGATACTGCGTATACATTGGCAAACCGAGACGCGAGCCAAGCCACTATGCGAAAGGAACTAAGCAAGCCCAAACGACGTTTCGCACCGTCCGCGGGTGCTTTGATCCTTTTGCGTAATTCGTGGCCTGGCTCACGTCTCGGTTCGCAAATGTATATAAGTCTTGTTTATTTAGTTAATCATTTTTCAAGAAATAAATGCTGATCATTTTTCTTGTATTTTATCAAGATATGTTCAAAATTATTTCAGACAATGGTTTGGTGATAGTTTTCAGTCCTTAAATTCAAGGACAAAGTGTTGTTATTTTAAACAACACAAACCATGAGGTTGCCAGATTTAAGCGAGTCTTTTTAGGAAAAATAGATTACTAAAATATGTTTAAAAGAGACTAAGAGACTATTACTATATTTAAAAAATCTGTATAAAATGTTATATGTACCACATTTGGGCATACTGTGAAGCAATTTTTTATTGTATTAAACATAGAATTTTGATTAGAATCTTCTACTCCATGACAAATAATTATTCACGCTTTCTACCAAATTTTTTTTTTTTTTTTTCAAAGTACTAAGCCACTCGGGCGTTTATAAAATTAGTTGCAACGATTGTCCAGCATTCTATATTGGACAAACGTCACGCAATGTGGAAACTAGAGTAAAAGAGCACATAAGGTGCCTAACCAGTTCAGGGTTTTCAGAATTCGCAGAGCACCTAATTAATAAAGATCATATCTTTAACCGGGATACGGGTATTAAAGTCCTACACAAAAATGGGATAGGCTTAAGGTTAAATAACTTAGAAGCTTTAGAAATATAAAAAATCAGTTAATACAAAGACTGAAATCATTAATAATCAACTTAATTTAACATTCAGCCCTATTATAAGTATGTTTCCCGTTACCCCAATCGCTCCTCCCCCACTTCCCTCCCACAACTGACGCACTGTCCCGCTCTAATTTACTGTCTCTTTCTTGTACATTTTGTATATATATATGTATATTTCCCTGTATTTGTCAGTATTTTATATTCAGTCCTGATGATGGTACGGAGGTACCGAAACCGGTAGACGGAAGAAATAATAAAGTGACGTAAACAAAGTGTTTTCTTTTTATTTATTTTAAATTTATTTCTAATATGGTGGTATGTTTTATTAGCCAAGGCTTCTTGTACTTAAAGTGTAAATAAGAAGCGGATGAATAATATATGATATCGGTACATTTAACGTCCGACTTAATGTATATTCTCACTTTAATGCATGTAAAACGACAAACCACACGTGTTATTACGGATTGATTCCGACAAGATGATCGTCTAAACACAACTCACTGCAGAAGCAGCGGATTCGCTTGGAAATGGAGTAACCTTGAGTTTTTCTCGCAATCCGCCATTACATAACCGTTAGAATCAACTCCGAGTTTAGTTCCAAGCTCGTTTAGTCATTACATTATTGCAGGGGTGCTCAAACTTGAACTGCTGGCGATCTACCTCAATATTATTAGACTCCGATCGATCGCTTCTGACAGGCTGTAGCGCCGGGGGGTAGATTTTTTTAAATTTTATTGCGACCTCATTTTATGCAAATTTTTATATCACATGTGACTAGTTTTCTTCCAATAAATTTAAACTACACTCAGAACATAAAAATGGTTTTTCTTTGATTCTGGCAGTACGTAAATAGTCTGCAACTAGAATTTTATAACAGCACTCCCAATAACTGAATATTTTTCTTTCGAAATGTGTCAGCAGGTGAATCCACAACTCGAATTTTACATTGTGAACACAAAACTGGTTTAAATTAAATCTGTATGCGGCGAGTTAAAACTACACTCAGAACATGAAAATGTTTTTATTTTTATTCTGGCAGCACTTGCATAGTCTGCAACAACAATTTTATAACTGCACTTCGAATAAGATAATGTTTTCCTTCGAAATGTGTCAGCAGATAAATCCACAACTCGAATTTTGCATTGTGAACACAAAACTGGTTTAAATTATATCTGTATGCTGCGAATTAAAACTACACTCGGAACATGAAAATGTTTTTATTTTTATTCTGGCAGCACTTGCATAGTCTGCAACAACAATTTTATAACTGCACTTCGAATAAGATAATGTTTTCTTTCGAAATGTGTCTGATAAAAACTGTGAATAGATCTATTTACATCGGCAATTATTTCTCGAGATCGACTCAAAAAGCACTCGCGTTTGAGCACTCCTGCATTATTGTATGGCGGAGACCTGAACGGGTGGGCAGAACGGAAACCTGCCCATTTGCTCAGGCCAAGGCAGTCGCTGCGGGCAGAATTACATATTACACAAACATGATATAATCTACTGAACGACTTTACTGCTAATACTAACCTCGGTCCTAGACGTGAGATGTATGTTATTAAATCTCAATTTTAGATTCATTACGCTACGCGCCGTGTCATGTGCAGATAGGTACATTAAATAAATTATTTATGGTGACATTTATAACGTAATGTGCAGCACTTTACTTCGAACACAGGAGTACGAACTTAATAGTTAATAGTTAGTGGTGTAAACTTGATATTTTCCTGTTAGGACAGATCATAAATTTGAATGTGAAAACTACTGTTACCAGTTTTATTCAAAATTTATTAGTTTTTTGTAATGTATTCCGAAAATGAAGAAGAGATCAGATAATGCAAACATAAATAGATGTTTTGTTTAAATGTAGATACTTTGTATCAATATAATTATTTTTTTTCTGAAAATAAAGAAAATCTGCAAACTTAAAAACATATCAGAACAATTTCGTCTTTGAAAAAATACACATTTATAGGTCACTTGGTAATATGATTTTTTCGCATATTTTTCACACTGGTAGCAAAAGAATTCTTGCACTTTAGGGACAAAATCCATTTAAAAGTTTGTTGAGTCTTTAAACGTGGAAGACGTTCTACGGAAATATGGAGGTCTAGGTTAGCTCTCCCTCAATCAGTTTCTCCCGCCACGCAGTAGGTGGGAAAACGCATTCACCGCTAAGATCTAAACAAACCTCACCCCATGATCCCGGGCACTCCTGATAAGTCAGCAAAAGTAGAGAACCACTTGGGGTAACGTATGGAAGAGGATCCAATTAATGAATCCTGGGGCAGCGGTACCCATACCCGCCTCCCAAAAAAATACCTATATACTAAACTCCGTGTTTTCAACCTTTCTGATAACATCGCTTTGTGACTTTAAAAGTGTTAAGACGACGATATATCCAAAAATATATTCAGAATCTTAACGACGTAAGTAAAGAAGCCGTGTATACAAATTGCGACTCACGACCCATGTATCTATTGTATGGACCTAGTGTCGAATTTGCCCTATCAAATAAAATAAGAAGAAGTCAAATAATGTGGGAATCTTAATGACGTAAGTGAAGAAAGTGTGTAAACAAATATGCGTTCGCGGCACGGCGTATTGGACGGACGTATGGTCGAATTCACCCTAGCAGGTCTGGAGATTCTACCTTTCCGCTCCGTTCATTTTAATTAATTCTGAAGAACGTGCTACAAATATTTCAAATATGACTCCATGTCGCACTTCCGAAGTTATTAATTCAACGTCTAGAAAAATAAAATCTGGTGCTTACCTAACTAACTAACTAACTAACCATCACGCCGTTTTCCCGCAGGGGTAGGCAGCGAGGACGGACCGCCAAACAACTCAATCTTGGAAAACACTCATTGCCTCGTTCACATTCATACATCGTCTCATATATGCTCTTCTATTATTCCTACTCTTTACATGGCCCGAATCAAGTATCTGATTCACTTGGTCGTGCCACATCTTCCCCGGGCGTCCCCGAATTCTTCTACCGCTTACTTCATAGTTGAAAAACGGGTTAAAGTTTTAATATCGTTGTACTTAAATAGAATATATTAACAGTAAGGTATTGTTTTTATTAATCCTAAATACGAATAACTTATATCCCCAGTGTTCTGTTGGAATAAAAAAAGAGTTACGAATTCGCGAGAAATTAATTAAAATGTGAGTTTTGAGCAAACAAAAATTATAAGGGTTGTGTAGGTACCACCTTAAATAAAAGCAAATCTGTTTGAATAATAAATCATACATCGTATTATAATATCCACATCATCCCCTTTTTTACTATAACATTAACACGTTATAGTAAAAAAGGGAGCACAACATTTCCTTAAAATGCGTTACCTAAGTAAATTTGTAACAAATTACAAAAAATACAAAAATTCAATAAAAACTCTTTTTATATAACTTATCAATACAACAACTCAATTATAATATTAGATATCCTTTTCCTCTCATTATTTTTTTCCTTCCTCCTTATCTCCTCCTCTTCAGTCAGTTGTATTTCTTATCTATTATTTAGTTTAAAAAAATATATTTATATATTTTTTTCTTATTTACTGTTAATTATCTATTTTTTTAAATATATATATATATAAAAAAAAATCCTTTGCTAAACCTGCGTTTATCCGCCTTTTTAACTCGAGCTTTGTTGTTAAAAAGGGTATAATACGTATTATTTAATGTATTTTAATAGAAAAACTTTATTTCTTGTTATATAAACATGTAATTGATACCATTATATTATATTAAATTAAAAAAAAAATGTTAAGAAAAAAATGATAATTTAAATACTTTCTTGAGTGAGCTAGCGCAATCAAGATTGTATATTTTCAGGAAATCTTTAAAGAAAACTTGAATGGATTCGCTCAATTTATCGTTTCCTCTCTAGCAATAAAAAAAGGTTAACAGCTTTGTAATGGCGAATTTCCTTTGAAAATAGACCTCGCTTTTGTGTTGCCGATAGCGAGCTATATTAAGAGATACAGGTACCTGTGCCAAAGTCTAAAATAATGTTGTTTTGGAGGTCGATGTCATACAGTCCTTGAAATAATATTTAAATGTTACTTTAAAATGCAGCTTCTGAACAAATTTGCACGGAAACCGTTTTTATGGGTGAAGCAATAAAAATAAAAATTTTGTTGACTACGAAATGTTATGTACTTAACTAATCTAGCAGTATCGTAAGGCTGTAAGGCTTGACAACAAAGGATGTTTTATTTTTTTTATAATTAAAATAACAAATTTCATAATAACATATTTCATTATAACACATTACTAAAAGAACAAATTTCATAATAACATACTAAAAACCATATTTCGTAATACCATATTAAAAAGCAATGAGGCAGAAGAAGTCGGCGACGCCCGAGGAAGACTTGGCATGACAAAGTGAATCAGATGCTTGAGTCTGGCCATGTCAAGAGTCAGAATAATAAAAGAGCATTGTATAATACGACATATGAATGTGAATGAGGCATGGAGTGTGTGCCAAGACCGAGTTGTTTGGCGGTCCTTCCTCTCTCTCTCTACCCCTGCGGGAAACGGCGTGACGGTTAGTTAGTTAGTTAGTTATTTAACATATTTAAAGAAAATATATGTTAATACTTAAGATTTAAAAATAAATATCTACCAATCTCAGATTGTACAAAATATTATAACCGTTAAAACTATAAAACATATGTAATAAACTACTACTAAATTAACTAAAAAGCATGTAAGTAGTGGTAAAATAAAATATTTGTAAAAATTTATTCAAAAACAGCAATCGAAAAACATTTTTTTTTTCTTAAAACGGCAAATAAAAAAAATATCGTTTTATTACGTTGGTAGGCTAACTAGAATATTATTTATGATGAGGTAGTAAATGATATCTGAGATATTTAAAGAATTTATATATGTATGTATATAAATAATATTTTTTGCGAATTTTTTTATTTGGCAAATATGTTAAATAAATTATACTGCCATTCACGTCTCGATAAACGCTTTTCATAATTCAGTTCATTAGAATTTATCGTGATTTGTCGGAATTGACGTTTTTATGAGATTGTCAGAGTGCCCAGGTCATGTTTACACCACCCTGAATCGTAATAGAGGAGCACCGTTATTATTTATTATCACGTTTCACAATGATTTATTCCTTTTGGGTAATAAACACTACATTCCTCGTAGAAACCGATGAGTTTATTAATGAAAGCTCTTGATTCTGGATCCAGAGATTGTTGGTCTTAAACCTGGCTGAATTAAAGTCGAAGAACAAACATGTCCATAAAATTTAGTAGGTACTAACTGTGTTAACGGTTCATAATAATGGTAACGCACGTTTCCATCCCGCGACAATATATCCCTCGACATAATATCCCAAGGTAAAAATATCCTACGGACAAAACATCCTCTAACAAATATCTACTAAAACCTAACCTAACCTAACTTAACCCAAACTAACCTAACCAAAGAAACATAATTGCCAAATTTTAAACAAACAGTTACAATTAACCAACAGTCCGATTTTAAAGTTATTCCCTTTCTCCCTATGTAACCCCCACCCCCACCCGCCCGTGACCCCGCCTCCTACCCTTCTACCAACTAGTATCTGATGTTCTCTCCCTCTCTTATATGCTCTCTCTTTCTTTTGTGTTTACCTTTGAATCTTAACTCTGTACTGTAATTTAGTTTATATGTTTATTATCCTGAAGAAGGTTGAGGTCAACTGAAAACGGTCGACAAATATAAATAAAAATAAATTGGTTTTTAAACAAAGTACTTGTTTCATTCTAAATAATTTATTGTCTTTATAGGTTGTCTATATTATTTTTGTCCCATTTTTCTGTTAGGTTAAGTTGGGTTAGGTTAGATTTTAGTAGATATTTTGTTGGGGGATGTTTTGTCCGTAGAATATTTTGTCGGAGAATGTTTTTGTCCGTAGGATAGTTTGTCAAGGATTTTTTGTCGGGGGTATTTTGTCGCATGATGAAAAGTCGCGGAACGAAAAATAATCGATTTGATTATTTATAGATTCTGGTGCTAGTAGAATTGCTAAATTCTTATTGATTAAGTATACAAAATTGATAACCACAATAAGTAACATGTAAACTGTAATGTCGTTCTTTATACATTTGTTAACCACAAAAAAACTTCAATCGACAGCAGAACATGATAGAAAATAGATAATCAATTGTTCAAGGTAGAACATTTCCTGTAAGTCAGTTTGATAAGCGAGAGAGAGAGTCTGCAATTTAGTAAAGGAAATACTGAGGAAGTTTGAGTAGATCAGATTGAGGCATTCTTTATGATGTCTACCTATCTTTAGATTAACGAAATAATTGCTACTTGTAAGTTAATCCAAGATTTACGTAAACGTGGATAAACCTTTTATAATGAACAGCGTAAGAGCAAGTCGACCAACATGGACTGGTCAGGTACGCTGAGCACTGGTCAGGAGGACTGGTCAGGTACGCTGAGCACTGGTCAGGAGGACTGGTCAGGTACGCTGAGCACTGGTCAGGAGGACTGGTCAGGTACGCTGAGCACTGGTCAGGAGGACTGGTCAGGTACGCTGAGCACTAGTCAGGAGGACTGGTCAGGTACGCTGAGCACTGGTCAGGAGGACTGGTCAGGTACGCTGAGCACTGGTCAGGAGGACTGGTCAGGTACGCTGAGCAAGGAAGGATAACATGCACGAAGCCATGGCATATGTAGTAGGCTATTGGGTAGACCAGGACATTGAAAATGTGCTTGCCGCCCTGAGAGAGGATCCTTTGCAGATAAGGCATTGGATTACCAACTGGAATGACTTAATTAAGGGTAACAATTATTATAAGCAATAATTATCAGCCTGAAACACTCATCAACATTGAAAAATCTTCCGAGAAAAGATACTTGCCGCCAACGGGACTTGAACCCGTGTCCTTCTGATTGCCGGTCAGCTGCTCTTGACCACTGAGCTATGGGGGCTTATCAAATACCCGCCAAATAATTCAATATATACTAGTGTTTCATTCAACAATTACTGCTTATTATATTTTTTCCACCTGAAAACAACCAACTTTATTTTTGCGAGAGAGACATTGTAAGCGTTAAATCCCTCGTTCAAGTCCCGTTGGCAGCAAGTATCTTTTCTCGGAAGATTTTTCAATCTTGATGAGTGTTTCTGGCTGATAATTATTGCGTATAATAATTGTTACCCTTTGTGCTATGCATAAAAATCTTGTCTAAACGTTAGTTTATAAATTAAAAATAATAATTACTTCATTAAGGAGGCAAAAGCTCATTAGCTCGACAGCTGTATTGCCATCCTAAGTAAATAAGTTTGCGCGTAGAACTAATTTTTTCTACAAATCTAAGATAATTTTAAAGACAATGTTAAACCAATACCTATTTTTAAGCAATAATATTGAGTCTTATCATACGTACAAATCAACATTCATGGCCTCCGTTGTCGAAGGGTAAAGGCCCTTGTCTAGCAATCCGAAAGCCGCGAGTTCAGTTTAAATAATTTTTATTTGATTAATTTGTGTTATTTCATAATTGATTTATTAAAAATAATATGTAGCATATTTGCGGCCCGTTCCAGAGTGGAAGATACGCTCAATATCTCCCCGGAGTAAGACCACCATTCACAATTGAAAGGTTGCTTTGAATTGGCTTCAGTCGTGTTTGCCATCCTGAATGGCCAGATACTTCCTTACCTTCCTCCTCCCCATGTCCTTCCTCATGTCCTCCCCCTATCCACTACCTTCAGCCTCGCAACATACCCCAAAATGGGGATGCCATAGTCTCAATGGTTCCAGACGGGTGCAGCAAGGACACTTGTGCGGTATTATTAGAAGAAAAAAATCGGCAATAAAAAAATAAGGAAAAGGTTCTTTCACTTTCTATATTACAGTTTGAAATTAATAAGATTTATGACTTTTAACTAAACATCTTGGAAATGTGTTTTTGTTTTCGACTCTTTATTGTTCTCTAAGACATCAAGATCTCAATGTAGTTGATGTTGGTTTCTGCGGTGACAATGATGGTATACATTTTTTGTTGTATACGGAAGCCTTTTATGCAAAGTTGGGTAGGTTCAACAATGGGGCATATTTGGAACAACGCTTCTAAAAGTAAAATTTTCTGTGTATTGCCGTATGCCCGTAATATTACTGTCACTATAATTGCTTTATTTTGAAGTCCATTAAAACAATGGCGCGTCTGCAATAAACACAAAGTACAAAAATTTGACGACCTCCGTAGTCCAGTGGTTAAGACTCTTGACTCATGATCCGGAGGTTGCGGGTTCGAACCCGGCATGCGCAAATAAATTTTATTTGATTAATTTGTGTTATTTCACAATTAATTCATTTAAAATAATATATAGTATATTTGCGGCATGTTCCAGAGTGGAAGATACTATTAGTATCGCCCTGGTGTAAGACCACCATTCAGAATTGAAACGTTGCTTGAAAATGGCTTTAGCCGTGTTTGGTGACCAGATCTGAATAGTCAGGTACTTCCCAACCTTCCTCTTCCCCACCTCCTTCCCCTCACCACTACCTTCAGCCTCACAACATACCCCAATTGGGGATGCCATAGTCTCACTAGTAAAAAAAAAAAAAAGACATTTTTTTGGTTTGAAAATGCAATTTGTTGCAGATGACCGTTAAACGGATAACTATGAATTATTAACAAGAGGGTTTTTTCATAAAATTACGCTAGTGAAGGTATTTTTAATTTCATGTTGCAAACATTTTTTTTTATAATGGTTTAAAATTTGCCATTGCCTCTAAAACGACAAGTTCGTTTTTATTCTTGAATTTGGCGGTGTTGACGTCACGCCGGGCAACGTTGACGTCAGCCGTCTTATCAGACATTGGCGTTTTCTACGCCATAATGACGTTGAAGCCAGTTGGAACCGTTTCGGAATGTGCGGTTAATCAAATAAATAACTTTGAATCAAAACATTTCTTTTTTTTGGGGTGTTATGCCATGTTGCGCTACCTCCTTCTTTAGCCAATGTTTCGGACACTGTAACGCTGTCCGAAACGTTGGCTAAAGAAGGAGGTAGCGCATCACGGCATAACACCCCAAAACAAATAACGAAAATACTTTTGGCCGTGAAAATCTAAAAAATTGAATGAAAACGTTAAAATGACACATTTTTAGAAGAACGACAAGAATGAGAAAGATAAACTTTAAATCTTCTACACAATTTTAACGGCGTACTTTGAGAAAATAACCGATTTAATACGAGAAATATGTAAATACATATATTTAAAAAAAAGACAAGTCCTCCAAGTTTAGGTCCGAATAATCTAATAATGTGTATTTAATTTTGAATAATTGATATACAAATATATTATATACACGTATAATGAAAAAAAAAGATATTTTATGATATTTTACTAAAGTTTTGACGCATTTCAAATGAATTCATAGTACACTAAGTTATATAGGAGAGTATTATTATTCAAACTTTGACACAGCTGCAACGCGGATGTTGAAAGTAAATTTTCAAAGAATAATAGTTATTCTTGGCATTTTTGGCCCTCAAAAGAGAAAAGGGTCTCAAGGACGAATAAAAACGAAACCGACTGTTGTAAATCACCTGTTTAAAAAGAAGCATAAAAAATGCCCTTTCGTTTTCTTAAACCCTTTCAATGAACCATTTTTCATTAGTTAACGCAGGTTTGAATGTCTTTTCGAAGAAGGACCATGGAATGGAATATTGCCGAAGCTTGACTTAACTGTTAACAATGCGCACTGCATATATTGCGCACGTCTTGCATTTTGGGATGGATTATATCAAATAAGATTATGTTCTAAAAATCATTATTTTAACGCAATGTAAAAGTGCATTGTATCTCTGTAACAGGACTAGCAAAATATGCAAAAATACGTTTTTTATCATTGTAAATTAATATTGTTGATTAAAAGTTAATAGGTAGTTCAAAAAAGTTTTCACAAGACAGCTTGCCTGTTATAAATTCAAACTACCTAATTAAATATTTTGGCTACTTTTTTTCCTATTTAAATTTATTGTCTACTTTTAGACCCACATAATTATTCAGTTTAGGTGTATATTGAAATGCGTACAAATGGTTCCATGACAACTCAGAATCACGTCAACTCAACACCTCTTTGTATAGTCATTAAAAGCTGTGAAAAAAAAAATAATATCCCATAACCACATATCACATTATTTATCCAATTTTAAATATATTTTTTACCACTCTTAATTCAAAGGAGGTTCTGATTTGATTTAATTCTGAGTTGTTCGGTCACCCGTACAAATATGTATAATCGAAAATGTTATTTTTATCAGAGAAACTATGAATTTATTAAAATAAAAAAAAATGGTATTTACATTGAAAGTTTATTCCGTTTATTCGAAAGATAAATTATTGCACATTGTTAACTCTCGATAGGCCAAGTTGCCAAAAATAACGTCCGTAACCATGTGGGTCGGCCGATAACCCCATGCAATTTTTTTTACTGTTAACCCATTGAAATCACTTTTTTGTTGTTATTTATCCATTTATTGGGCAGGGAATATTACCTATATTTGACAAAATATTTTTGCCTGCGATTAATGATTTTTTTTTCACATTTTTTTAAACGGCACTTTATGTATTAATCATTTGCGCAAGAATACCTAAAATAATAAAAATATATTTCACGTATTTAAGTAGATAAAAGAAGGATAGTAATTTTGGGGTCTACCTTCGGCCCCAGTAGGCTGTGGGAGAGTTAATAAAATATGTATTTTGATTATGGATAAGTTTTACGGGATTAGCTTTTAGCTAAATGTGTTTATGCGAATCTAGAGGCGTAAAGAATCAATATTGTTGTTTTATGTTCACTCATTCATAATTCATATAACAATTTCCGACTGCAAAGAGAATGCCAACCTAAATATATGGTGAAAATAACAAAATAACATTTATTTTATCAAATCAAACTGTTTAAACCTTTAGTCTATTTTTCTTTATTGTTACTCACAATCATTTAACCGATGAATAAAAAAATTCCATGTAAACTGATACGCATTATCTTGCGGTTCGAACCCTTTATGGCCGTTGTTCGTATGCTGTTAGAAAGTGATGTTTTATCCCATTTCCATAAGATTTGGATACAAATAACCATCTGAAGTCGTGGGGGGATCCAACAACACTTGCACCTGTGATTATTCCCACGGCCAAATCAGCTGGGGCCAGAGACTCAAATGGAAATATTAAGATAAACTATGAAGATTGTTTTGAATCACATAAGATTTATGTTTATTAGTTCCTTGTAGCTAGTTTAATCGAAACACATACCAACTTTTGATTATAATAACAACAGAAGTTTATTTGTTGTTTATGAACACTTTTCGCATTTTTCTACGTTTGTGTACTTTGTGTTAATGTATTTTGTGTTTTGTTATCCAATCACCTTGATTAACATTAGGTACCGCCTAATTCTTCTATTCTAGATATGTTCTGTTTAAAAAAATGTATATTATTTCGTTGCTTAACAATAATTTATTCCACGGGTGAAAAGGTTGAAATTGTTGAAGTCTCACATTTTCCAATTATTTTATTTGAATTCCAAATATAAAATTTACCAAACTCGGAGGAATTTAAAAATGTATTAAAATGGAAAAAAAGTTTTTTTTAATTAGAGATATCTACAAAAGTTACCCAAATGAAAATTCATGGAAGTAGTGGACATTTGATAAAGGAAGTAGCAGCACCTTAATAATAGACAAATTCAGATATCAGAGGGTTATCAGAAGAAGAAGAAGAGATTGACCAGTGCATTACAGACAGACTTTGACATTAATTAAATTTAACTAAATTTACCAACAAAAGATTATATGTTATGTTTATTAAATTTTACAACTTTTGACTTCTTTTTTGCTATTGTTATAATTTCTGTAATATGAATGTTTTGTTATAAAAAAATTATATTTATTTGTAAAATTACACGCAATAGTTTCTAAGAACAGGAACTGCTGAATACATTATTTTTATAAGTGTACGTGACCACTGTGACACTTGTTGATACAACAATAACAAGTGTCACAGTGGTCACGTATTTTTTTTCGCTCCACAAAATTTTACGGTGTGCATTGATTGAACGAGTCTTTGTAGTGATTTTTATTGGCGATTACTTAAACAAAATCTAAATTAACACTGTGTAATTATAACAGCAGCTGCCAACCGGTAAATCTTTACTATTTAACTCATACTCATATTATAAACTGTCACCCGAGTGCAATAGACACATATTTTCACACGCCAAACAACGTCCAGTCATAGACAATTAGACAACTCAGATACAGGGTTGACACCACTATACCAAATAAAAATCAAACAATCAAGATGAGCACCACCGATGCACTTTCGTACATAAATAAGGCAAAGGAAGAAATAAGTTTATTACACACTAGCATTACTGATCCAGGGCTGAAGCTTACTAAGGATCAGATGACTAAATTACTCAATAAACTTTCCAACCTTTCTGGCACCATGTTGGATGTTGGTGTCAAAGTTGGAATCCTCGAGGGTCAGGTTAAGTCGTACGAAAATATGGTCTCCTCAAAACTGATAGAATTAAACTCATCACAAGAATCTTCAAATTTATCAATGTGCGAAGCTGCTGATGAGCTTGAGGAGAGGAAAAAACGATCGAAAAATTTAATTATATTCAACTTTCCCGAAAGCTCAGCCTGTTCCCAAATCGACAAAATTACTGATGATACGACGAGAATCTCTACTACACTAACAAATCTAAACTCGACCATCACGCAAGCCAACGTTACTACCTTTCGTCTGGGGATCAGAAAATCGGACAAACCTAGACCTCTAAAAGTTATGCTTGCCAATCCCGTCAAAGCCATAGACATATTGAGAAAAAAAAAACAGCATAACCGAGTACCCTGGTATTAAAATTTATTCCGATCAAACACCAGCCCAAAGAAACTACCTCGCCAATCTACGATTAACCCTAGACCAAAGAACACAAAATGGTGAAACCGGACTCACAATCAAATACAAAAATAATAAACCTACTATTGTAAATACTAATCCAAAAAACTAAAACCTATCATGTGTTACTACCAGAACGTCAGGGGATTAAGGACAAAGCTGAACGAATTTAGGATAAACGCCCCACTTACTTCACACGATGTCATCGCTCTTACGGAAACCTGGCTAGAACCTTCAATTTACTCAACGGAGCTTGGTTTACCCTATCATCAAATCTACCGGCTTGACAGAAATATCAAGACCAGTTCCAGATCCAGAGGTGGAGGAGTCCTTTTAGCAGTCTCCAATAAAATGTCTTCAAAAATGTTAAAAACCAAGTATTGTGATGTTGAACAAATTTTCATTATGGTAAACGATAAAAATCAAAATTACATCATTGGTTGCGTGTACATTCCTCCGTCAGCTAATTTATCAATATATAAAAATCATTCCGAAGATGTCGAACTTTTAAAATCAAAACATAAAAAACATAAATTCTTAATTTTTGGAGATTACAACCTTTCAAATTGTAATTTCAACTGTACTAATTACCAATCAGTAACATTATACGAAAGAGAAATCATTGATATGTCAATATTTCTGAATCTCACCCAATTTAATAATGTACATAATTCGAGTAATCGTCTCCTAGATCTTGTTTTTTCAAATGAAGAGGACATAATAGTTAGAAAAGCATTAGAGTCTATCCTTCCCATAGATAACCACCATCCTCCACTGTCAGTAATTATTCCAAACAATTAAAAAAAAAGTAATAAACTCACAAGTTCTAGTTTTAATTTCAAAAATGCCAATTACACTGAAAGTAATGATCATCTCAGCAAGGTAGATTGGTCATTTCTCAAGGAAAACAATATGATCCATAATATAGAATCATTTTATCATAAAATAAATGCCATTATCATAGACTGTATACCTTTAATTAAATTCAAAGAATCAAAGCATCCAAAATGGTTTAATAAGGAATTAATCCAATTAATAGCTAAAAAAAAAGTTTTACACATAAAATATAAAGAAGAGAGATCCCTATCAAATTATATTGAGTTCAGTAAAATAAGAAAAGATTGCAAAAATATGTCAAAAATTTGTTACAACAATTACATAAATAAGGTAGAAATGTCAATTAAAGGAGATACAAAACAATTTTGGAATTACACAAAGTCTTTGAAAAATGATGATATTAGCATACCCTCCAATATGTGCTATGAAAAAAAAAATAGCCAACGACTCTCAAAACGTAGCTAACCTATTTGCCGACTTCTTTAAAAGTGTATATGTCCGTGACTCAATAATAGTCAATGATTACTCGCCTAGTTTTTCCTCAGATCATAACTTAAATTTAGTCAATGTAATAATTGAATATAAAGATGTATTGACTCAGCTAAAACAACTGGATCAAAGTAAGAGCGGTGGTCCTGATAATATCCCACCTGTTTTCTTAAAGAATTGCGCTACCACTCTTGCATATCCACTACATTTTCTTTTCAATCAGTCATTACAAACAGGACACTTTCCTGAAAAATGGAAATACAGTTTCCTCACCCCGATATTTAAAAAAGGAGACAAAAATGAGGTGAGCAATTACAGACCGATCTGCCTTTTATCAACTATTCCAAAATTATTTGAGAAACTTATTTTAAATAAAATCATTCACTGTATCAAGCCAGTAATTTCACCTAACCAACATGGTTTCACTTCTGGAAAATCTACTTTGTCCAATCTTTTAATTTACCAAAACTTTATATCCGAATCCATGTCTAAGAAGTTACAAGTTGATTCAGTCTATACTGATTTCAGCAAAGCATTCGACAGAGTTAACCATGACCTGCTGTTAAAAAAGCTACACAAATTAGGAATAGCAGGGTATTTATACATGTGGTTTAACAGTTATTTAAGTAACAGGCAATTGGCCGTTAAAATTGATGGTTTTATTTCATATAAATTTATGGCTACCAGCGGTGTTCCCCAAGGATCACATTTGGGACCAATTTTTTTTTTAATATTTGTGAACGATGTTCTTTCTATTTTCAATGATGTCCAAGTTTTAATGTTTGCGGACGATATGAAAATATTCAAAGCCATAAGAAATATCAATGACTGTCAAACATTGTCAAATAACTTGCTTAAACTTTTTGTTTGGTGCCAAGAGAATTATCTACAACTAAATATAAGTAAATGTCTAATTATGAGATTTCATAGAATAAAAAATCCAATAATTTACGAATACTCCATCAATGATGTAATGCTAACAGTTGTAACCGAGGTGAATGATTTGGGTGTAAACTTTGATCAAAAACTGAATTTTATAAACCATATTGAAATTACATCAAATAAAGCTTTGAAAATGTTGGGCTTTATAATAAGAATTTGCAGTCAATTTAAAAATATTCAAACCTTTAAAAATTTGTACATGTCTTTGGTTAGGAGTCAAATTGAGTACAACTCTACAGTATGGGCACCTAGCTACGCTAGTCATTCGCTCACGATAGAAAGAATTCAAAATAAATTCTTAAGATTTATTAATTTTAAAATGGGTATTACAAGGGATTGTGTCAACTATGATTATCTACTATGCCAACTCAATTTATTAAAATTATCGGAACGTAGAATAGTTAATGACCTAACATGTTTATATAAAATCATAAATTCAATAATTGACAGCCATGAACTATTATACTTGATTTCTTTTCATATACCTCGCAAACCAACATCGAGGCAATATCTACCGTTCTATTGTGATAACTCCAACACAGAATCACAGTTGTATACCCCCGCTCGCCGCATACAAAATTTGGGAAATGACTATAAAGATATTGTTGACATATTCAACACACCATTCACCAAATATAAGCAAGTCATTACCCAATTTATATTGAAAAGAAGAATACATATTACATACAACAATACAACCTTTACATAGTCTTGGTAACAAATACTTATACAATATGGATGTTTTGATAACAATTTTTAACTTGGCAAACTTTAAACGCCGTTATGTGCCAACTATTTCAACTTGTTTCATTAACTATTGTGAACACAAATTTTATGCACTTTTATTAATATTATTGTTGATATGGAGGATATTAGAAAATTATCTAATACTAGCTGGGTTACCCGGCTTCGCTCGGGACAACATTCGAGATAGTTCTGGAATACTTTGCATCTTGTATTTTATGTAACCTTTATTTTATTTTCTATATTTTATGATATCTGTATTTTGTCAACTCTTTATTTTGTTTGTAATAAAAAAATGTACTGCGTTATATGTAAAAGCCCTTTGGGCGTTTAAATAAATAAATAAACTAATAAATAAATAAATAAGAAATTTCACGCTCATTCCCAACTATCTAACATGATGAAAATATGAGCCTCATTTTCTCCATATACCTAAGTTTTGTTCAGTTCAAAGAAAGGTGGTTTCTTGCTTTTTCATCTTCCAGCACTGATCACAGTATATTATTAGAGGATGTTTGAGTAACAAAAGATAAATACATGTAAAAAATCAATATGCAGGTCAGTACTATTGGAAGCCAGGTATAAATACTGTAGTGTGTGAATATCGCCAAGGATCGTAAACACCTTGCAGTATTGTTCAGCTGTGTGGGAGAATTCGTACTTCTTCGTATGCGTGTACGTAGGGCGTACCTATTCTGTATATTAACGTGACATGCGTGAAGGGAATAGGCAAATACCTACCTGTAAATTATTAAGTAACTAAGTTATACTATTTATCAATTTGAGATGCGGGAATGGATACCGCCGCCCCGGGAACCATTTATTGGATAACCAACACCTCAGCCATAGGTCACCCCAAGTGTTTCGCTACGTTTGGCGACTTAGCAGGGGTGCTTGGGTTCATGTGTTGAGGTTTGTCTAGGTCTTGGTGGCGGATGACATGGACACACCGAACTCCAGATTCCTACCCACCCCTCATAGCTTTTTCCTACCCAGAACTTCCTGTCCTTAAAAAGACTCTCCACACAGCATCCCCAAAGATGACATAGGCCCTGAGGGAAATTATTTTCCTCAAGGCCTCCTGTGAGGAGTTAATGTAAAAAAAATAAGTTTTTTCAATAGTTGTGAGTAGGAAAAACATTTTTTTTACGTTAACTCCAAACATGAGGCTAGGAGGAAAATAACATCTCTCAGGCCTATGTCATCTTTGAAAATGCTATGTGGAGGGTCTTTTTGAGGAGAGGAAGGAGTGAACATAAGAGACGAAATACAGAGGCCGGCAAATCGTTCCACAGCCGAGCTATTGAACTTGAGAACGAGTCGTAGAAACGACCCGTTCTCATGTGACAAATGTCAATCGTGTATGTACGTTGGGTGTGTGTTTCGCATATTTCCCAACTGAGCACCTGTACCGAGGGGATCAATGACGCTAATTCCTCGGAGCGTCTTCCATTGAAATATTGCAATATGTTTGTTAAGGTATGAGAATCTACCATACACGGATAGCCCGTTTCTGCACGAGAACTTTTTATTTGGTGATAATGAATAAATTTTCTTTTTTATATTTAATCGTTTGTACAGCATTCTTGAGGCAATTTTTCACAACGCCTGGGCTGTGAAAATGATCTGTATTATTATTTTTTATTTAAATCTCACTCTTTTAAAGCGCATGGGGGTGAGAATGTTTCCATAAAAGGGTTAATTTTTTGTGAACAGCACTCGTTTTTATCTATCTCAAAGGGTTGATCTGTGCGTTGAAAAAACTTGTTCCCAGATCTAAAAACTAATTTATCTATGAGAAATTGTAGGAGGGACACCTGTCAATGATGTTTCTCCAAATTTGAATTTTTCTGTTTATCGAAACTTTGATATTTAAATTGAAAGGGGTAGATCGATCGATAGTGATTATTTATTAAATTTTGAAGCAATGTGACTGCTCCTAATATTATAGAAGGAATGAAACACCTGTCGATGTGTCGATATGATAACTATGTTTTTTTAATTATAAAATCAACAAGCAACATACCAACGGTAGTATATTGCAAATACCGGTATGGCAACTTTAACCCGTCTGCTTGGTTCAATATATTCGCACCTCACAATACGGAAGCCTCAGTTTTGCGGGTAAAATCTGAAACCGTCACTTTGGATCGAGATTGTAAAATATCTATACAAGATAGCTTTCATATTTTAAAGACAATAAGAAGCATTATTTCGTTCTCTTTCTGGTTAAATGAAAAAATACATATGTTTGCATGAGAGGAAGAGTGATATATAGCTTTTAAAATGTAAGGTCGCTCGGGACGTTTTTGGTCTTATGAAAGTATAACACGATTACGTGTTTTGGGATGTATTTGTTCGTAAACAAGCAGACGGGTTAAGTTGCTTAATATAACCCACCACATTATAATAACGTAATATTATTAATTATTCTCCTGTTTGAGTTTCAAAAATTTAACCTTTTTAAAAATAAACATTTTTTTACGTACTCTCTCATTGCGCAGTAGGTAGGCAGGCGCAACTGCAGACAATCCTCACCCAAATAACCCGGGCACCCCTGCTAAGTTACCAAATGAAGCGAACCGCTTGGGGTGATCTATTGCAGAGGTGTTGCTTATCAAGTAAATAGTTCCAGGAGCGGTGGTACCCATACTTACCTCTCAAACTGCATCAAGTGTTAGATTACTTATATACTTCACTGTGTCTTAGCAATATTGGTATAAATGTTCCCAATTCCCATTGTTTAAGAAGCCATAAAATGTTTCACCTGAACACATTTAAAAATAATATCGCCTATTTTAGCCCTCTGACCCCATGTGTCGATCATATAAAAAGATAGAGTGTGCTGAAGTAGATATTTTTACCGATAATTTATATGGATTCAAAAAAATGCTCTGCGATTGCTGAAAAATATGTGCTAATTTTTTATGTACCATTTGTGTCTTTAATTAGGACTCTTGTATTGCCTCTCTTTAATTGTCATTTGAGTAAACTTTGTATTTTTATAATTTTTTATTTCTTATTGTTTTTTTCTTTTATTTTATCAAATTTTTATTTAAACTGTTTCAAAATTTAACGATTGTATAATTTATATTTTTGAATGTAGCTATTACTTTGTGGTTATCCATTATAGAAAAATGAAACAATATAACTTTGTATAAACCACTTATATGATGTGCAAATCCGACCGGTTTCGGAACAAACGTTCCTTCGTCAGGGAAAGCTAATACTAATTTGACAGTTTAGAACAATGTTTTATTGTGGTAGGGGTGGAGCCATTGTTAGTTAATAATGTAGATTGGGTGGGTAGGTATTAGTGTAGAGTGGGTGGGTAGGGGAACAAATCCATGATTGGGATTCCAACTATTCAATTCCACCCAATCATGGATTTGTTCCCCTACCCACCCACTCTACACTAATACCTACCCACCCAATCTACATTATTGGGGAACAAATCCATGATTGGGATTCCAACTATTCAATTCCACCCATATATAAATATATTTGTTATTATTTATTTATCTTAAAAATGGTACAAATTATAATATTACTGGTCTTCCATTAAAAGCATTTGCTTGTGGATTGAAGAAGAGTTTACATTTTATGTTTATACAATTCATACAGTCACGTGTTTCACATATATTTAGGTACAGTTGTACCAATATAATCCCATCGTAATCAAGACCCCCGCATCGCATAAAAGACACAAACATTCAGTAAGAAGAAAAACAAGTTTAATTTTTAGTGTGACATTGATGTGGAAGTAGGCGAAGTAGGCTTGTTGAAAAAGTATCGATATATCGATATTTTTAATGCAATATATCGATATTTTTAGCCGATATATTTTAATCCGAAATATCGATATATCGATGCAAAATATCCAATATCGAAAATTGTATCAAAAACGATATTTTTTTAAATTTATGTATTTAAAGTCACTAGAATCCAAAACCGTATAGGAACGAACGGAAAAAAAAGTAACTGTATTGGGTCGTGACATCTGGCGGTTGATATTTTAACTAGTAATAGCTTACAAATCTATTGTCTTTGCATTAGTTTTTGTGATCACCAATACTATCTCATGTGTGTAGGTACGTACATAGAAATGTATGCTATTTTTCGGGATTTTTTTTCTAAACCACTCCTATGTGTTGGTTCCCAATTGTCTGTGATTATTGACTATACCTTGTTCCAAACACGAAGTCCTTTTTGACAGATTAATACGCCAATAGAATGTTACCGAGACGCATACAAACTTTGTATGCGTCTCACTTTAATAATAATAATAATAATAACGTAGTATTTGTATAGCGCAGTTTTGTGATGTTTCACTTCAAGTGCGCTTAATTATAATAAACTTAAAATTAACCTACAGTGTTCCTTACGAGTCCTTAAAAAATTAATTAAATAATGTGAAATAACGAATATACAAAAATATACAAAGCAATTCCTAAAGAACAATATTAACAACAATAGTGAGTGCTGTTTTGGCACAGGACAATATATAATGATAAACCATCACGGTGCCATTCAACAATAATCATTTAAACTAAATTATATAGAACAGGAGGCAGTTAACATTTAGAAATAATACAAATTCAGAGTGCACATAAAACTATAGTAAGGAGGTAATCGAAACCAAACAATTACCAGAAACTTGAGGAACATGGCTTATTACAGTAGATTGAAAAGGAGTTAAAATTCATGAAAGGTATGATTTTTTAAATAAGTTTGTTTTTAAAGCTCTTTTGAATTCAGCCAAGTTCTGGATATTAGTAAGAGCTGAGGGAAGTTTGTTCCAAATGAGCGGGCCAGTTACACGAAAAGATCGATCATAGTAAACGGCTCGATTTGACCTAGAAAGTTCGATTAAACGATTAGTAACATCTCGATCTGCTGACCTTAGAGTAAGCTGCTTATCGCTTAAGTTTTGTCGGACACATAGTTCCGATATATAGGCTGGCGCCATTCCTTGCAATGCTTTGAAGGTCATTAAGCAGATCTTGAACTCTATTCTTTCAGGGCATCGAAGCCAATGAAGATCCTTTAGAAGCGGGGATGAAGATCCTTTAGATCTAAATCCTAAAGAAGATCCTTTACATATAAGTTAGAAAACAGCTTTTTAGTTTTTGATATTTTTGTAATTATTACGTAATAAAAATGAATAGTGATAAAAATATATTCATTTTTATTGAGATTTTTGTACATTAAAAAAAGCAGATTGTGTACAAAAATTACTATTGATAATGTTGAGCTGAAAACACTATTATTTTAAAAACGCAAAATCTCTTGAAAATTTGGCCGATATATCGATATTTTTTCCTCGATATACCGACGACGATATTGATATTTTAATAAATATCGATACATCGATTTTTTTTTCACTTTCGGGGAAGGGGAAGCAGTCTTCCCGTTGATGATTTCACTAAAACACTTTTTGATAGAGTTCAACAATAATTGTATTTTGTCATTAATGCTTCTGATGTCTACTAGTATTCTCTTTGGTGTGTATAATGGTGTCGGGCAAAAGAAGTGTTTAGTTTGGGGCGTACAAATACATGTTGATTTTCTTTTAGTTACTTTATGTTGCTTATGTGTGGAAAAGACAGCATGGATGCTCTAGGAAGACATGCCTCGAATGAGAGAATCAAAATACTTGCGGTTGGGACATAGATTCTGAATATCAGACAAATTTGTAGATATGAATATGTAACAGTTCAGAATATCAGCGTTAGTTAGTGTGTTCAAAATTGTCGAATCGAATATCAACATAAGGATGATCATTGGATCCGGAAAAAATCGGAATCCACGCCTCTTTTTGGACGGGATTTAAAAATACTTGACAAGAATTGAGAAAAAGCTTTTGGAAAGGTTGGAAAAGGTATTAGAGAGTTGTTTTTTATAGGTTGATTTCTAAAAGCATGCAAAAAACGTTAACTCCTTTCTTACGCTTTGTTTATTGTAATAACAAGGAAATTTAAAATTGACTTCATGTAACCAAGCGACGCAGTCTAGGGAGGTATATTCTCAGTTCAGGCATAAATATTTGCTATTATTATAAAAAAAAAACTGAATTTGCAACATTACGAAATAAAACCATATCCGATAAAGGGTTGCTAAGTAGAAGAATTTGCACTTGAAAGTGTTTTTTTAGACCTAATACGTTATTTTTTTCCATGCTTATAAAAAGACTTTAATTATCGGAATTTTCTAAGCGACCAAATTTTCCAAACAAAAACACTTGATTTTGTGTGATTTTGCATTATTTCGCACAGCTTCATCTTAAGAAAAGGTTTCTTCATAATACGACTTAAACGTTTCTTATACTTATTTGGTTTTTAATAATTAAACCGTCCTTTTTTCCATCGAATCTAATGTGCATTTAGTTCCGACAGTAGGTTTCCTACGCTGGTTGGCTGGTTGGTTGTTTGTTGGATAATACCGTCGCAAATTATTTTTTCCACTCTAAAGACTCCAGTCTGGGGTCAACGACTGCACTTGTCCCAGCGCGGATTCTATCTCCGTCCCTGTCTGGCGCGTCTCTAGCGCTATCCCTCCTCCTGCCGTCTCCCTCCCGTCCCCGTCACACATTCAGCCGATGAATGGAATGTTGGACTTTTGAAAGGCCACCGAAATATAAATCTACAATCACTCGGCGGTGTTTGTCGTGGCAAAAGCTTCATACCAAGATCAAGGCCACTGCCAGGTAGAAAGGTGAATATTAAAATCCTTGCATCCACAACGCGATCATACAAATATTGTTCATTTTCTACCTGCGTGCAGAGTTCAGCGTAATCCTTTACGATCTTATTTGTTACGTGAGCTAGTTTATAAATACAAAAATAGTTACGTTGTACCTTTGCATGCATTGATTGATTTTATTAATGCTCAATGCAGACATAACGAAAAAAAGTAATTAATTAAAAACCAAAATTAATCGCATGGTTAAGTCACCTCATTTGTTGCACAGCATTTTTTTTGTCCAAAAGAATAAATATGTAAATGCATTTTTTAACATTTCTTGTGATGCCAGCATTCTTGGTTAACGAATTGCCGGCATTCATCTTACTTCCTTTAATTAAGCCGAATCTTTTCAAGTATCGTACTAGCAAAACCTTTTTTACACTACCTTCCGACCGGATGGGAACATAGTTTCCCAGATTAACAAGATAGACCGTGAGCAGTGGCGGACTAAGGAGGGGGGGGGGGGGGGGGGGGGCGGTCCGACCCGGGCCCCCGATCGTAAACAAGGCTTTAAGGCACCAGGAAACTGTAAAAAAAAATATTGTCATTTTTTTTGAAGAAGCACTTGTTAAGAATGCTCTCACCAATTTTTTTAAAAGAAATTCGAAAAATTGACGGAGATAGAATATTTTATGTGAAACCGTTTAAAACAGTTTTCAACCGATGACAACATATTAAACAAACTAAACATCCGATTTGCATGCACAAATTTTAAATGTTCGAAAATCCAGTGCCTCCATGTAGGTAAATTTCGATATCTAAAAAAAAGAAAAAATGGCGGACCAGCGAATTTTATTTTCTATTTTTTATGGTAAATTTTCGTCGTTCGTAAAAAAAGGAGCCCTTTATAAATCAATCATTACCGGGTGTCATAGCCAGGGCCGGATTAAACATGTCGGGGCCCCTAGGCAATGTTCGTCTCGGGGCCCCTTTACCATAGGGGCCCTTAGCTGATACGCGGCCCTTAGGCAGTGCCCCCCCCCCCTTTACCCTAGGGGCCCCTACCAAATGTGGGCCCCCTAGGCAATGCACGTCTCGGGGCTCCTTTACCCTCTGGCCCCTACCCAATGCGGGGCCCCTAGGCAGTTTCCTACACTTCTTATGGATAATACGGCCCTGGCTAGAGTGAAGGCAGTGGCTCACACTTGCCTTATGGACAATAGGGCCCTACCAGGGGCGGCTTAAACATTTCGGGCCCCTAGGGAATGCACGTGTCGGGGCCCCTTTTCCCTAGGGACTCGTACCCAATGCGGGGCCCCTAGCCGGTGGCCTACACTGCCTTATGGACAACAGGGCCCTGCCAGGATCAGCTTAAACATGTTGGGGCAATAGGCAAATACACGTCTCGGGGCCACTTTAACATAGGGGCCCTAGCTGATACGTGGCCCCTAGGCAGTGGCCTACACTGTCTTGTAGACAATACGGTTCTGCCAGAGCCGTCTTAAACATGTCCGGGCCCCTAGGCAATGAACATCTTGGGGCCCTTTTACCCTCAGGGCCCCTACCCAATGCGGAGCCCTTAGTCAGTTGCCTACACTTCTTATGGATAATACCTCCCTGGCTATAGTTACTGGATTTTGGAAGGCAGTGGGCTGCACTGCCTTACGGACAAGAGGGCCCTGCCAGGTCCGGCTTAAACATGTCGGGGCCCCTAGGCAATGTACCTTTCGGAGTCCCTTTTGCCATAGGGGCCCCTAGATGATACGTGGACCCTAGGCAGTGGCCTATACTGCCTTGTAGACTATACGGCCCTGCCAGGCAGGGCAATAAGAAGTGTGGGCAACTGCCTAGGGGCCCCTACGCAATGCGGGGCCCCTAGGCAGTTGCCTACACTTCTTATTGATAATACGGCCCTGGCTATAGTGACTGGATTTTCAAAGGCAGTGGCCTTGACTGCGTTATGGACAATATGCCGGCTTAAACATGTCGGGGACCCTAGGCAATGCACGTCTCGGGGCCCCTTTACCCTAGAGACCCCTACCCGATGCGGGGCCCCTAGGCAGTTTCCTACACTGCCTTATGGAAAATAGGGCCCTGCCAGGGCCGGCTTAAACATGTCGAGGCCCCTAGGCAATGTACGTCTTGGGGCTCCTTTACCCTAGGGGCCCCTACCCAATACGGGGCAGTTGCCTACACGTCTTATGGATAATACGGTTCTGGCTATAGTGACTGGATTTTCAACAGTTCAAGACTTTATGCATTTTTTTTACTATCTTAGACCCTTTGCAAAAGGTTATCTAATCATTACAGATAATATAGATAGTAATAAAATAGGTAAGTAATTAAAAAAGATTCAGTAGCGGACCAACGGGGGGACTGAAGCGGTGGCCTCTGGTCCTGGGGGGCCTCCAAACGCCTCCATGTTTCCTTGATCAAATCCTAAGCAGGGCTTTAAGCAGGATACTGTAAAAAAAATGTTTGTAATTTTTTTTTCTGAAGTTAACAGTTCTCTCACCAAATATTTTTACAGCATTTTATGTGAAACCGTTTGAAACAGTGGGTATGTTGAATTATCCTTCAGCAAAATTATGAATGCGGTTGTCGTGAAATTTTTATTCGTTTTTCAACCTGTTTTAACAGCATATTAAAAAAACTGTACATCCTCCTGTACGTAGGTATTTTTATTGCATTTGCATTTACATTTGTGTGTATTAAGTCTTAAACTTTTCGAAAATTCAGTGTCTATGGCACCACGTAGGGTAATTTTGATATATATAAAAAAAAAAAAAAAAATGGCGCACCAGCGAATTTCATTTTCGATATTTTTTGGAAAACAGCGTTCATAAAAAAAATAAATGGGGTTATATATTTATTATAAAAATTCCTATGTGGTGCCATAGTAACTAGATTTTCTAACAGTTAAGACTTGGTGCATGCAAATCGGATGTATAGTTTTTTCTAATATGTTGTCAACCAGGTTGAAAAACTGTTTAAAACGGTTTCATATAAAATGATGTAGCTCCGTCAATTTTACGAATTTCCTTAAAACGTTAGGTGAGCATTATTAACAAATGCATCTTTTAGAAAATGAAATTTAAAAAAAAACGGCAAATTTTTTTTAAGTGCTCTGGTGCCTTATTTAAGATTTGATCAAGGGAACACGGAGACGCTTGGAGGTCCCTTAGGACCAGAGACCCGTGTGAACTGAAGAATAATCTTGTAAAATTACATCAACTTTTTCAACTAGGGGGGGCCTCATTCAGCTTTGCCGCCCCGGGCCTCTGACGGGCTTAGTCCGCCACTGACCGTGAGGCTCTTAAAAGGTGTCAGACAAAAAAATAAAAAAAATTTAAATGAAACAATTTTACTTTGTTTTAACCACTTATATATTTGAGTAAAGCCGTCCGGTTTCGGAACGACCGTTCCTTCTTCAGCGCAAACGTATACTGATTTGATAGTTACAAATTAGTGGATGGGAACAATGTATTATTATGGTAGGGGTGGAGCCGTTGCTAGGTATTAATGAAGAGTGGGTGGGTAGGGGAACATATCCACGATTAGGCTGTAAGACAATATTTTTTGTTTGTTGATAATAGATTCATTATTTTTAAGGGATTTTTTTTTTATTTCCAAGGCTTCTAAGTTATCTAAGGGTTTTCCTTTATGATTAATATGAAGAATATTTATCCCCGTATTTTTTTCAAAACTATCGTTATTTAAAATGATATGGTTAGCGAACTCAGAAAAAATATTATTATTAAGACACCTTAAATGTTCTTTGATTCTGATTTCAAAATTACGAGTTGTTTTTCCAATATAAAATGAGGGACAGTCATTACATTTGAGCTTATATATTCCGGAATTAGTCAATTTATGGTCTTTATTTTTAGTATTTCTCAAAAAATTACCGATATTATTTCTTGTATAAAAAGCTGGTTTAATATTAGAAGGGAGATTTTTGCAACATTGAACTGAAAAATTAAAAATTTTACGCCATTCTTTATCATTAATATTATTAGAATTGTGTAGATATTTAATTTTTGAAATTTTGTTAAGTTTTTTTATTTAAGATGTTATCAATTAAACTTGGTTCATATCCGTTATTTACAGCAATTTGTTTTATTATAGAAAGTTCAGAAAGGAAATTATTATTAGACATTGAGACATTTACTAAGCAAAAAATTATTTTTATCAAAAATAAAACAATTTTATTTTTGATATCGGAGTTCTCTTTTCTTTTATTTTTATCATTTGTTACTTATTTATACAACTTTCCAAATAAATGGAATATTTCTAAACGGATCCGAAAACTAAAAATTGTTTTTGAAAGATGATGAAATACTTTTTCAAATCTTATAATTCAAAAACATATAGTTTTGAAATAGAAAACTTTTTAATGCAAATATAAAAAAATATATATTTAAAAATGGCTTACTTTACGGTTTTTCGGACTAAAATTACTGGTAAAAAAAAAAACGCGTGCATATTTTATTAGGCAAATGTATTATAAACGTTATCATCGACAGATACTTGAGTCGGGCCATGTGAAAAGTCGGAATAATAGAAGAGCATGTATGAGACGATGTATGAATCTGAACGAGGCAAGGAGTGTGTGCCAGGATCGAGTTTTTTTTTTTTTAATTTTTTTTTTTTTTTTTAAATTTTAAAAAGAAAGACAAACATTCCCGGGTTACGAATAACCCAACAATGTTTGAAAATCTCCTACTACCACCACAGAAAGCCGAAAATGTTGCTTGTGTTGTGATGGAGGACTTAGCCAGTCGAGGAATCGAACACGCGACGCTCGGGTGGGACCCAAGCGCTATGCCCACTCAACCACTGACCAGACATGTTTGTTTGGCGGTCCGTCCTCTCTGCCTACCCCTGCGGGGAAACGGCGTGATGGTTAGTTAGTTAGTTAGTTTTCATCGACGCACCTTTTTTGTCGTTTCATGTAAAAATAATTAAGTAAATTTTTCAAATTGCGGTCGGAAACTTTGGTTTCATAAAGGTGTACATTTAAAAAATTTTGTGGCTAAATTTTAGGTTTGAATACAAAGCGTGGTATTATCTCTTTCTAACACCAATTGGTTCGTATTTCTAACTATGATAGTAAGGGAGACACAACAATTTTTATGGGTCCCGTATGAGTTGTTCGAAAAGCGAAAAAAATATCTTTAGGGGTTAAATATTACTGCGCATGGTAGCTGTTTCGCCTTCCAAAAGCATTTTCAAACTGTGGTGGTCACGAACCATTCATAATACTTCCATACCATCAGTGAAAATTAAATAGCTTTTATCTTTATTACGAATGCCCTTAATATAGACTAACTGGTCCACGGCATGCGTTGCAATGCTAAATACATTGTTTCTCCCTGAATTACCTTTTCCGTGCATCCTCGTTCCCCTCCCGCATACCCTTTCTAGCCAGCTTAAAAGCGAATCCAAATTGGGGGTACACAACAACGTGGCACGCATGTAAAAACGTGCACGCACGCTGTTTAAAATGCCTGAAGTCGTATTACACTCTGTATAAAATTGCATTACTTAATTGGATTTGTATGAATTGATTTGTTAAATTCATGTAATAATTAGAGTTTTCAAAATTACAAATGAAACACGTCTTTCATTACACGTGTAAAAAAGATAGATAGAGGGTGCGGGGAACAACAAATTTGTAGTGAGAGACAAGGGTAAGCCGACTCAAAAAGGTTGACGATCACTGGCCTATGTCACCCGGGGATAGTGTAGCTTCCCAACAGTGAAAGAATTTTTCAAATCGGTTCAGTAGTTTCGGAGCCTATTCAATGCAAACAAATAAACAATCAAATCTTTCCTCTTTGTAATATTAGCATAGACTAGCTGTTTCCCGGAATGCGTTGCAATGCCGTATTCAAAGAAATACATTATTTCTCCCTGAATCACCTTTCCGGTGCGTCCCCGTTCCCCTCCCGCATCCCCTTCCTAGCTAGCTTTATAAATTATAACCTATATGTTATTCTGATGTATGAGCTACATTATTGTAAAGTTTCATTAAAATCCATTTAGTAGTTTTTTTATTATTTATTTTTTATTTATTAATTTTCAACGCCCTAATGGGCTTTTACATGACAAGTTTATAATACAGAGACAGTTTTTTTTTAATAAAAAAGATAAACTATAAAAATATAACTAGTACACATCATATGAAAGGTTGAAAGGAATGATAGTTACAATAAAAGAGAAAGTTTCTAAGTTGTAAATGGCATACAAATATACTAGTAGGTATGTTAGTAATTACAAAATTTACAGGTGACTGATTAAATGTCATGAATAATAAATGACAAAATGCAAGATACTTAAAAAGAAAACGTTAACAAGTTTTTATATTGTAGATTAATATAGAAATACACAAACATATGCATTAGACCCTAGGTGATGCTCCATATCAAAATATTCTATATAAAAATATTGTTCAGATATTTCTTGAATAACGGTAAACTTGTATTAAGTACATCGATATTTGTGTTCTCTAGTGTGTGTAGTAGAGAAATTGATAAATATTAACTCAACTTTGGCATTAATCTTCTAATAAATATAAATGTAAAACCAACACTGATGAGGGTAGCAAAGGTAAAGTCATGCATCGTCCAATGTTTTAAATATAATGTCCTCCACGACACTCCACGTGCAAAGTCGTATCTTCCCCAAGCATAAACTTTCTAATAAAGTGTGTTTTATCGGAAGTGTCCTGCAGGTAAGTATGTTTCTCTATCTATTTGTAAATAATAAAATTAGATAGAGCCTAGGATTCATAATAAATTGTAAAGCGCCCTTGAGGTGATTTTTCACAAAAACGGCGCTCTACAAATTATCCAATTATTATTATTATTATGTGTGTGGAAGTTGGTTAAAGAAAGAGTTGGTTGAAAGAGTAACATATACACATACAACTATACAAACTTTCGCGTTTATAATATTAGTAAGATTACCAAGTAAATTATCGTAAATATATTTACCATTATGTAGAAGGATTTGCATGACAAAAGGCGCCACGAGTAAAATGCAAGAGTGATTATTACTACTGTTGTCTGTCTACCTATACCGTGTTACTTTTTTTTATTTCGTATCAACATCGACATTCGACACCTATATCCAATTTAAAATGGTTTCTTCGTAATACACAAACATTGATATTCAAAATGAGTAAACGGTATTTCGAATTAAAGCAAACATTCGCGCCATTTACGTTGAATTAAAAAGTACAGTTAATCAATATAAATCAACACAAACTTAATTAAACCGTATTCGGAATAATAAATATTTAAGTGTTACTTTAACAGACTCGCATCTGGGTGTTAAAAATGAGCAAGGTGTCGGCAGAGCTGATTGAAAGTGTGTTAATTTAAAAAAACACTGCCACCTGTATTCTGTGTTGTACGAAAATAGTTAGGAAAATATTAGTTACTACAAAATTAACTGGGAATGGGAATGGGAAAGTAGAGACTATAGTAAGGACTGTTTGGAATAAATAAGAGAATAGAGACTCTTTGAAATAAAACATGTTGAATTTTGATTATTTTTGTGAATTTTAAAAACTCATGTTTAGTTTATCCACAATTCACAATAATTTTTTATTGTGAAAAAGTGAAGGTAAAACCTCGTCTTGGTAAGATAAAGGACCTGGGTTTGATTTCTAAATGACGCCGTTTGCCTTTTATTTTTACCTTTTTTATTTTCTGTCTTGTTCTGTTAAATGTTTTGTTTAGATTTTTTTTAGATAAGTGTGATCTCTTGACCCTTTTGATTATATCATTCCAACACCGTTGAAAACAATAGGTATAAAACTTAGCTGTTAGGCGACCGACATCGACAATTATCAATAGGTTATTTTTTTGCTTGTCGTTGATAAATTTGATTGTCTCCTGGCGCTGCGTATCGGCCGTATTGGATGGGAAAATAAAAAAAGTGCAGTAATTACGTACATTTCCAAAAGACCATTTAAAATATCGAGTAATGTTGTTCACGAAGTACAAACTCTTAACCCTTTTTATTTATTAGGCAGTTGAATCGTTGGCGCTAATTATTTTCAACAGCGTTGGACGTTGAAGCAATATAACTATTGTTTCCAACGGCTAGTTATATTTTAATATAGTACTAGTTCAGTGTGTCCTGGTCATCCGCCTCCAAGACCTAAACAAACCACCCCATGAACCCGGGCACCCCTGCTAAATCACCAAACGCGGCCAACCACTTGGGGTGACTTATAGCAGAGGTGTTGGTTATCCGATAAAGTTTCCCGGAGCGGCGGTACCCATTCCCGCCTCCCAAATTAAACCTTCCAAACCCCGCCGCCTCCCAAATTGAACCAAACCTACCTATACTGGAAAACTACGCCTATAAATTAGGTAAATAATCTTTAATTTTTCGAAGAAAACTTCTTCTGAAGGGTTTTCACTTTGTGATGACATTATTTATTTTATTAAAAAACAAATATAACTTTTAAATATAAAAAGAGTAGTTGCCCACAATATGGAAAAATGATTACTTGAAGATGATATTATTAATTCTAAAATTGGAAATATGAGATTGACTATTATGACGGCTTGACAGAAGGGAGCAATAGCGAAATCGGTTAACGCGCACGTCCCGGTTAGACGAGAGGTCTGGGTTCTAGTCCCAGTTGCGACCATTGTCTTTTTTCTATTTTCTGTGTCTTGTTCTCTTTCATATTTTCGTTTAGATTATTATTGTTATCTTCTTCTTCAATGATAAATATCAGTTTACATCACTTTATTTTATACACAATCTACATGTTTCGTGAACAATGTTCACATCATCAGGAGTGAATGTACACTGAAGTTACAAATTAAATACAGATAATTGATTAAATACAGGGGAAAGGGTAGAAGGAGATACACATACATGTTATAAGACATCGCAGATAAATAGTTTTAAAATCTTAGAAATTAGGAAAATATTAATACCAAAACGGATATAATTAATAAGCAAAAAAAAATTTATGAACCCTCTTTTGAATATTTTCCCACTTAACTGGTCTTTCCCTGCTAATGATATTGTAATAATTAATCCCTAATTCCAATAAACTTCCCCCACTCTTACCATTCCACCTTCCTTCTACCGCTAACCTTGTATTTAATCAGTGATCTGTATTTAATTTGTAACTTCAGTGTACATTTACTCCTGATGATGTGAATATTGTTCACGAAACATGTAGATTGTGCATAAAATATAGTGATGTAATCAAAGTTATTTGTCTTTTAATAAAATAAATAATCTTTATTAATTCTATCGTTTTGATATAGAAATAATGTCATATTGCGAAATAATTTTCTCATCGTTTGCAGCATACCTACATCTAAGGACAGAGATTTTATAAATGTTTGCACACCTTTCTTCGGATTCCGTGAAAATTTTCATTTTTTTCTTTATCGTACTGAAATTAATGCTCTTTGAAGTGAACATAACAATTAGAAAATTGAATAAATTATCCAATGCATAAGTCAGTTGTAAATAATTTGAATTAATAAGAAATGAACGCTATCAATTGCCATCACTTTTTTTTTTTTTTTTTCAATTATTTCTGGCTTTCACCCTTCAAGGGTGTTCTAGGCCATCATTTATAATTACAGAGAAAGGAAAGGTGAATTTATATATTAA
Source organism: Limnephilus rhombicus (assembly GCA_929108145.2). NCBI lineage: Eukaryota > Metazoa > Arthropoda > Insecta > Trichoptera > Limnephilidae > Limnephilus > Limnephilus rhombicus. The sequence continues at coordinate 56,466,314 of OV815276.1, forward strand.
TTTTATTTAAATGTGCAAATTTCAGAATTTTATGGAAGATTGGAGTAGAGTTCAGACTTAGAAGAGATGAGATGTTGAATGGAGGAGAGGCAATTTTTGATAACGCTTGATAGAAGAGAGGATATTTATTTAGAGAGGGACAATCAAAAAATATGTGATCTAAAGTTCCCACATCTAGACCACAGAACGTACAATCTGGGGAGTCAAGCACATGAATTTTATAAAGGTGAGAAGGAACGGAACAATGTCCGATTCTCATACGAATAAGTAAGGAAATTTCTTTTTTGGAAAAATGGGGGAATTTTTGAAACCACGGTTTTGATGGGATAGTCCTTTGTATTGAGGCGTAACGGGCACCCTTGGATTGACTAGCAATGTTCCAATACTCTGTCCAAACATTGCGGGATCTATCTTTGATGATGGAAAAAATATCAGACAGGGGAATATGGTTTACGAGGGTAACGGTAGGGTTAGACGCTCCTTGTTTTGCCAAGGAATCAGCAATATCGTTACCCACTATGCCAACATGTCCAGGAATCCAAATCAGAGTGACTGTTTTTCCAGAGCTTTGAATGGAAGTTATCAATACTCGAATAAGACATACAAAGTGATCATCAGGATGAAGAAGAGGACTTGTTTTAAGTTTTTGGAGGGAACTGAGAGAGTCAGAGAGAACAAGAGAATGTTCAAAATTATTTTTTATTATATATTTGAGAGATTCAATAATTGCAATGCACTCAGCAGAAAATATTGAAAATTGGTTTGAAATTGAATAAAATATTCTTTCATTAGAATTATTGTGGTAAACGTTAATACCAATACCACAGTTAGGAGAGTCCGGAGATTTGGAGCCATCAGTAAATAAAAGAGAAGAGTTGGGCCATTTAGAAGAAATAATGTCATTGAACATATTATTGACAGTACGGGCTGGGAGATTGGAATGACTTTTAAGGATGCCGATCCCTTCTAAAATCGTTGGGGATAGGGTGACGTGACTATATTTTAATTTGTACAAAGGAAGAAGATCATTTTTGATAATTTGAAGCTCTGAGAGAGAGCGAAAATTTTTACAGATGGCAGGGAGAGGTTTAGTTCGAGCTCTGATTGTAGATGAATGTGTTGAGTCGTTGAACAACGAGACTCTGGGAATAATCTGATGACTTTTAGAATTTAAACATTTAAGAACAAATTTGTCAGCAAATAATTGACGCCTTAAATAAAGAGGAGGATCAGAACATTCTACTTGAAGGGAATTGATGGGCGACGATTGCATCGCGCCAGTTATTATTCGCAATGACTTAGATTGAATTTTGTCTAATTTACTGAGTGCATTTTTGGATGCAGTACTAAAAAGTGGGCAGGCATAGTCGAGATGACTTCGAATAAGTGCATTGTAGAGCAACTTAATGCAGATAGGATGAGCACCCCACCAAACGCCAGTCAATGATCTGATAATATTTAAATTTTTTTCACATTTAGTAACTATATTATTAATGTGGGAAGACCATTTAAGTTTCCTATCAAATGTTACTCCCAAAAATTTTACTTCAGAAGCATTGGGGATTGGAGAGTTTTTAAATAAAATTTGAACAGGGGGGCTATTATGACGATTTGAAAAGGTAACACACTGACTTTTTTGTACTGAAAGTTCAAGACCATTTAAAGTAAGCCATGTGTAAAGGGCATCCATGGCTTCATTAAGATATTTGACGGCGGATGGAATGATTTTGGATGATAAGAAGAAAGCTATGTCATCTGCAAACTCAACAACATTTACTTGAGGGGGAATGGTGACATGCATATCGTGTGTGTATATATTATACAGTAAGGGGGATAATACATCGCCTTGGGGTAAACCCTTCCAAATTGACCTACTCTGAGGAGTAACATCTGGTAGCTCAATGAAAATTTTCCTATCGAGAAAAAGATTAATAATAGATTGGACAAACATGAGGGGTAAGCCAAGGCCTAAAAGTTTTTTTTTAAGAATTGGGATGGAAACATTGTCAAAGGCGCCTTCTATGTCTATAAAGACTGCAAGACATACTTCTTTGTTAGAAATGGATAAATTAATATCAGTGCTGATGATGGCAAGGTTATCTTGTGTAGATTTCTTTTTCCTAAATCCAAATTGGGATGGAGAGAGAAGATGATTACTCTCGACAAAAAATTCTAGCCGGTTTTTAATTAATTTTTCATAAATTTTACTAAGGGTGGATGAAAGAGCAATTGGCCTATAGTTGGATCCAGAATTGGGTGATTTGTTTAATTTTAGAATTGGGATGATTATTTGAGAACTCCAGTCATCAGGTATTATGCCAGTCTGGAAGATTTTATTTAAGATGCTTAAAAAGTGATTTAGAACATTATCATTACTATTTTTGATAATGCTATAAGGTATACCATCTCTGCCTGGAGATGAGTCCTTGACTGTTGATAAACAATTTTTTAATTCAATTAAAGTGAATGGAGAGTCAAGCCAATGATCAGACATAGGAGTGTTGTGGATTGGAGTTATTTCCTCTAAGTTAGGTACAGAAGGGGGGGCAATTTTGTCCAAGAACTCGTCTATCCATTTAGAATGAGAAGCTCGAGGAGATGTTGGACTGAAGGAGGATCGAAATCTTCGAATCATAGACCAAACTTCCGAAATTGGAGTGTTCGGAGATACTGAACTGCAGAAATTGTACCACCCGGATTTTTTTTTTGACCTCAATACCCTTTTGGCATTGGCTTCGGCATTTTTGTATATGAGATAGTTCTCCATAGTCATATTGTGACGATAGGAAAGAGATTTAGCTTTCCGAATTCTCACTACTTTGGAACATTCCTCATCCCACCAGGGAGTTGGAGGGAGTTTTTTGAGAGATTTGGTTTTAGGGGGAGGATTTGATTTATTGATTGCAGTTACGAGCATTGATTTGAAGTTATCGTAGTCATCTTTGACAGATAATGTATTGGTATAGGATAAATTTTGTATAAACTTATCCATATGTGAGTTAAATTCGTCCCATTTGGTGTGTTTTGTTTTAATCTTTGTCGAAATATGGGACTTGTCTGAATGGAAAGAAGTTTGATAAGTGATGGTGATCGGGAAATGATCACTGGAGCAAGGGTCGGAGGACACCACCCACGAGGAGAGAGGTGTCAGATTAATAGAGCATATGGAGAGATCCACTGCACTGGGGTTTGTGTTGGGGCGAGAGATTCTAGTAGGAGATCCGTCATTCAAAAGAAAAAGGTTGGATTCATCTAGGAAATCCATCACACTTCGACCGTCTCGATCACAGAAAGCAGAACCCCAGACGGGGGAATGGGCATTAAAATCACCCAATAAAAAGAAAGGAGGGCTTAGTTGACGGACAATTTGCAACCATTCTTGTTTATTGAAGTGCGATGTTGGGGGAAGATAGATAGAAACAAAGGAAGTGTCCTTTATTTTAGCTGCAACCATTTGAAAGTCAGCATTGGGGGGTTTGATATTATTTATTGGGAAAAACGGAAGGGATTTTTTAATAAAAAGGGCAGCACCACCGCCCGTACCTTCCGGGCGATCATCGCGGAGACAGGAGTACCCTCCCACATTAAAGTGGGTGGATGGAGTAAACCATGTCTCCGAGACAGCAGCCACAGAAACAAGGTTTGAATTTAATAGGTTAAGAAGGTTTGATTTGTTAGAAATAGCACTGCGGCTATTCCACTGAAGAATTCTGACATCTTGAAGAGCCATTTTGAATAAATGATTTTAATGTGGAAATAATAGAAGCAGCGTTGGACGGTAGATTAGTTTGAGAAGAAATTAGGTCAATTAGAAGCATAATAAGAGTTTGAATAAATGAAGAATTATCTTGGGAGAGTTGTTCAGAAAGCTTTTGATAGTTTGTTGAGGATGAATTATAATTGTTTGCGCACCCATTTGTGGCGTGTGAAAGAGGAGAACCATTGGGATTTAAGAGAAGTGAGTTGTGTTGTTGCTGATCGTATCCACGAGCCTGTTTAGAGATAGGGTTTTTGTATGTGAATTTTGTTGAACGGGAAGATGTTGAGGAGGAGGCGAGAGGGTTGGATGAAGAGTTACTGGATAAAACCTCGGAAAATGATTTTTTGACAGGCGGGAATAATTTAGAAGCCTGCAGAAAAGACAAGTTCTCAGAGGCCATAGAAATTTTTATATTTTTTTGGCGAGATTGTTCGGGGCAAGAAGAGTTAATGGCGGAATGAGCGCCTAAGCAGTTAAAACATTTAGGTGAAGAGAGAGAAGAACATTGGTCAGCCGAGTGGTTTTCTCCACATTTGAAACATCTGGGAGGGGATCTGCATGCAGCTTTGGTATGACCAAAACGGCAGCAGTTGTAACATTGAGTGGTGGGATAAGTGTACATTTCAACTGGTAAGGAGTTGAAAAATAAATAAATATGGGAGGGAAGTGATTGTCCTTCGAATGTGATGACGACAGATTGGGAGGGCTTCCAGGAAACGATGCCCTCAGAGGTGTCCTTATAATTTAGCCTCCTGGCTTTTATGGGATTGCCGATATGTTGGGGGGTTGAAAGTGAGGACAGGATTTCTGGAATGGACAGATCGGTCGAGATACCCCTGACCAGGCCCATTCGAGTGACATTGAAAGTTGGGATGTACGCCTTGAATTTAGAATTTGATGAAATAAATATATTTTTGATAAAGTTGTTGGCGGCTGAACCTGACAGGAATTCAACAGAGATTCGGAAGCGACCCTCGGCTTTAACACCTCCAGGTTTAATCGAAAGGTTCTTGTTATTTGAAAGAAATTTACCAAATTCAAGAGGATGGATGGTTTTACCTTGTTCAGTTTTTTGCGCATATACAATGTAGGGGCCACGGGAATGAGTAGAGTAAAAGATTGTTGGAGGAGGTTGAGGAAGAGCTGGAGGGGACTGAGAAGACAAAGGCGAATCATGTTTTTTTGGGGAAAGGGGACTAAATTTTCTTTTTTTAATTGAGGTTAGGATGACAGATTCATTGTCTGAAATGTTTGAATGTTCTGAAAAGTCTATTTTATCTGAAATGTCTCCATCTGGAGGGTCAGGAGGGGGATCTGGGGGCTTTGTAAGGGGTACAGGAGGGAAATCCTCCTCCATTGTTCAAAAAATTACAGCTAATATAAAAAGTGACAGAAGTAAAAAAATTATATAAATATCTGAAAATGAGCAGCAAGAAGTGACTCCTGGAAGATCAGGGGGGAGAAGATTCCAACACACTAAACTTTTTACAGCCAAAACACAATAAAAAGATTGGTTTAAGAATATTTTTTGAAAGAGCAAAACAAAAGAACTGTTGACAGCCAAATGTTATTGTTGCGAGTCCTTGCCATCACTTTATTAGAAGTGAAAAACTTACATCTGTAGTAATACCTACCCAGAAAACCATATCAGTTGATGATTCTATTTTGTGTTTTAGGGACCAAACAATTTGATACGGGTACTGCCGCCCCGGAAAGCATTTATTGGATAACCAAAACCCCTGCCATAGGTCACCTCAAGTGGTTCGCTACGTTTGGCGACTTAGCAGGGGTGCCCAGATTCATGGGGTGAGATTTGTTTCGGCGGCTGATGTGTCTGCCCACCAACTGCGTGGCAGGCCGGATCGGGGAGAAACTGGTTTAGGGAGACGTTTTGATCTCTTCAGCAGGACCCTCTTGGAACATCGCCTTACACCGGGATTCATACGGAATTCATAAGGGATTCCGAATCTTCGTGGAATCATTTTTTCTATGTACCACGTACATTAAATGAATAAATCATCATGCATATTTGCAGGAATTCTTGTTTAAATTGATCTAAACTAAAATATGTGACAGTGGTGTTTATCCACCACTTACCCGCCCTGGTATAAGTAACAGATGGTTACTCCTTCAAGGCTCTCGCAAGGACTCTAATTTTTTTTAAAGATCGAATCTACATTTAAGATTGAATGAATCTAGACCTCCAGTGTCCCTGCATATGGTGTTAGTAAGCTAAGATAAACTAATAAAAAAAAGAAAACAGATAAAATAAAAGGCGGCTGCTCACAGGGTAATGGCATCTTAAATATGTAAAAATCACACAAATATTTATATACATATATATACACATATATATATATCACATATTTACTGTCACATACTGTATCGCGGTCGATTTTGCTGATGATAAATTGTATCTGGTCTCGGGGAACAGCAGCAGAGAGATAGAAAGTAAGTCTGAGGAAGGTTTGAACATGTTCCTTCAATGGGGTGATAGAAACAAAATGACCTTCGCTCCCCAGAAGACCATGGGTCTCTTGATTAAGGACTATCTCAGCAGAGAGAGAAACCCAACCATCAGAATGGGAGACACCAGAATCAAATTTGTTGAGACAGCTAAATACCTTGGAGTTATTCTAGATCGATTGTTCTCGTTTCTTGCCCATGTTAAGGAAGTCTCCAGCAAGGCCCATACACTCTTTTTGAAGCTGAGGAGAATCTCCACATCTGAATGGGGTTTGAGAAGTCTGGCTCTCCGTTTGATATACAGGGGAGTGTACGTTACGCAAGTAGCGTATTGCGCCTCTATCTGGGAGCACCGCCTGGATAATTCTCTAATACTCTCGGCGCTCAAAAGAGGCCAGCGAACTCCCTTGCTGGCACTTTCTGGTGCCTTCAGAACGGTAGCTTCGGACGCATTACCCGTGCTGGCAGGTGTTCTGCCAATCGATTTAGAAATTAGGGAGGTGTTAACAAAGAAGAAGTTGACCAGGGGACTCCCTGCCACCCACCTCGGTGTTGTCATCACACCAAGTGGAGTCGGGACTCTCCCTGGGCTACTTAAACGAATGAGAGAGCTTACACTCGATGAGTAGCAACCTCGCTGGATTAGATCGAATATGGGAAGATGGACCTTCTCCTTCTTCCAATCAGTTAAGATCAGAATGGAAGGGGCGTACATCAACCTGGACCATCACATGGTCCAGCTACTGTCCGGGCATGGGGAGTTTAGGGGGAGACTGCGTAGACTCTCCCTATCCCCCCATCCGAACTGCACCTGCGGCAGCATGGATCAGACTGCCGAGCACATTCTGTGGCATTGCGAGATCATGACGGATGCCAGAGACGAATTACTGGATGGTTTGCAAGTGGTCACGAGACCGGTTTGGAATTCAGATCTCGTATCGAACAAGGTTAATTTTGAGTGTCTGAAGAAGTTTACAAGAAGATGGGTTGAAAGATGGTCTGCTATTAGAGTCGAAGATTAGTGTAAAATCAATAGATACCAGGTGTACAAGCTCCTGGACCCACTGTCTACGATTTGAACTTACCTTATTATTGTTTATGCCATGTTTCTTACTATTATTCATATATGCCTGTTTAACCAGTTTTATGTACTAATTGCTGCCACACCTCCAACCTCTCACTGTCACTACCATTCTGCACTGTACCATCAGTACTCACGCTAGAACCAGTCATCGTTGTTTTTACTTCACAGCACAAAGGCCGATCTCGGGTGTGACATGCAATTATACTTACCCATCGTTTAAGATTTTATTTTATGCAATGGTTTTTCTTTTTATCCTTATATTATATTTATGTAGCATTAATCACATCGGAATGGCTTCTTTTACTTGGGAGCCATATGAAATCTACTCATACTAAAGATGCATTCATCACAAGTGAACGGTTTACTTGAGAACGCAAAGATAAAATTTTTGAAGATTGTTTACTATCTATTATCTCACGGCATCTATGTTTTTTTGGCTCTTTTCTCTTACTCTACAAGCATTGTCTAAGGTCAACTGATTTTATCTGCGTTTTATGGAGAATTGAAATTTTTATATAAGGTGTTCAAGCGCTAACATAGAGATGACTTTCCTGATTCGTGGCACAGATCCATACCACTGGAGAGAGTGTAGCAATAAAGACATTATAATGTCTTCCCGCTTGGGACTCTGCTGATAGTCACCATACGGAGTATGCATACTGTACATGAAAGTGGATTTATGCAGATCTGGAAATTTCTTACAGGTAGTTGCAGTACAAACATAGAGACGGTTTTCCAGTAGCGCGGCGCAGATCCAAACCTCTAGGGAGAGGACAGCAGTCAAGACATTGGAATGGTCTTCCCGCTTGGGACACATCCGATAGTCGCCACCCTAAGTTGCATTCATTACAATGAAGTGGTTCCAAACTAAAGATGTGTTTTATTTCTCTAACAGGAGGTTGCAGTAGAAACATGCAAACGGTTTTCCGTTTAAGGCGCAGTTATAGAATAACTTAAATTATGGTGTAGTGTACACTTTGGTATGGTTTTTCCCTTGTGAGAGGCCCTGGAGTGGCCCTTACAATAGATGCATACCAAACATGAAAGTGGTTTGCTGAAAAAACCACGGATAAAATTTTGGAAATTAGTAGTTGCAGTACAAACATGGAGACGGTTTTTCAGTAGCGCGACACAGATCCAACCTCTAGGGAGAGGACAGAGGTCATAACATTGGAATTGTTTTCCAGCTTGGGACACTTCCGATAGTTGCCACATGGTCGAAGTTGCCAGGGCTGGGCAGTATTTGAATTACTTGTATTGTATTTCCGTAGAACGTATTTTGTAATTTGTATTTCAATTACCTGATGCTGAGGTATTTTGTAATTTGTATTTCAAATACTCATGGCTTCAAAATACATTTTCAAATACATTTTGAGATCTTAATAATGATGAAGAAAAATAAATTGACATTGATAATACATAGAATAAAAACGCTAGCATCCAGAGCAATATATAATGTTAATATTTAGAGTTGGTAACATTGTAGGTACGTTAAAGCAAGTATCTTGTCAATTGCTGTTTTCATCGTATCGCGGTATTTATTCATGAAGACGTGAGTTAATTGATAATTTATAATGGATGATCAAATTCCGTCATTGCTTTGTATTATGCATTTTTGTGCAATAGAATTTAATCAAGCACTATAGAAATAATTTTACTGAATACTAAATTATTTTTAAGTTAATTACAGTAGAGCGGCTTGACGTGAAATAACACAAAATTGCGCTATACAATTTTTTTTTACATTAACTCTACACAGGAGTTATGTCATCTTTGAAGATGCTGTGTGGAGGGTCTTTTTGAGGAAAGGAAGGAGTGAACATGGGTCTTGAAGAAACCAATGTTGTAGGAGGGAGGAAACACAGAGGCCGGCAAATCGTTCCACAGCCGAGCCGTTGAACTCAAGAACGATGAATAGAAACGACTCGTTCTCATGTGACTAATGTCAACCATGTACAAATGTTGGGCGCGTGTTTGGCGTGTTTCCCAACCATGCCGGTGCCGAGGGGATCAATGACGCTAGTTCCTCGGAGCATCTTCCATTGTAATACCGGTAGAACAAGGACAGCATTCCCACCTGACGCCTATGCTCTAAAGATTGCAGTCCGTCTGTTAAGATGGGAGATCTATCAAACGGTCCGCCCGTTTCTGCACAGAGTCAAGGGTTTTTTTTAGGCATTTTGGAGCTCCAGACCAGAGGTGGCTGCCAAATTCAACCATGGGGCGCACTTGCGATTTGTACAGGGTTAGCAGTTGTGAATATAATTATATATTATTTTATTTGTTAAGTATCTGCAGGCCCTGTACAGTACGCCCAGTTTCTGAGAGGCAAACTTTACTCTGGTTTTGATGGAGCCTCCGTACCTGAGCTGGTCACTTAAAGTTACACCAAGCATATCGATGGAGGTCCTGTTCGGAAGATTGCTTCCGTTGAAGGAGACTAGATTTTCATTTCGATCCCTTTTAGACGTTATCAAACATGATTGGGTCTTTGAAACATTAAATTCGACGAAATTATTCTTACCTCAAGAGAAAACACTCTCGAGGTAACCGTCCATTCTTTGCTTCAAAGCCCTCCGAGCTATTGGAGTATGTGTGCTCTTTGGGGGCTTGTCAAATAAAAAGCTGTCATGGACTGTACTATCATCCGTACTAACAATAAATCGGTGCACATGACAAGAGGTCAATGATGTGCAACAGAAACAAAGTCGGTGACATAACCGATCCCTGTGGGTCGCCAGCATTTATCGAATGCGAGGAAGAGGTGAAACCATCAGCAACAACCTAAATTGACCTCTCCCTCAAAAAGTCGGCAATCCACGTACACAAGGATTTTCGAACGTTATTTTTAAAATGATCACCAACACTAACTGGGCGAAGCCGAACTAAAAGCATCCCGCAGGGCCTAACAGTAAAAATCTGCGGAGCAGGATTTCAACTGCTACTAATAATAATTATTATTATCAAACACCTGGGTTAGGACCCAGAAAAAAAAAATAAAACCCTTTACAACAAAACTTTACAAGTAGAGCGGAGATGAGATGTGACATGTGTCTTCTGAGCAATATGATTAGTCAATTTTTCCACGTCTCTGTTTCACCCTGCTCAGCTTGGCGTCTACGGAAACGCACCCTTAAATAAGGGCACTTACGACAATTTATTGCAACCAAAGGTTCTACCAAAACCAAATGTATTTTGTATTTGAATTAAAAAAAATGATTAAAATACTGTATTTTGTATTTTGTATTTCAAATACACAACTTAAAAGTATTTTGTATTTCGTATTTTAAATACACGCGAAAAAGTATTTTGTAATTTGTACTTTAAATACAGCAAAGCATGTATTTTGCCCAGCCCTGGTAGTTGCATACATTACATTGAAGTGGTTCATAACCAAAGATGTGATCTTTCTCTAATAGGAGGTTGCAGTACAAACACGCAAACGGTTTCCCGTTTAAGGCGCAGATATACAACAATTTGAATTATGTTGCAGTGCACACATTGGTATGGTTTTCCCGCGATTGGGATATAATCGAGTGGCCCATACAAAAGATGCATACTGAACATGAAAGTGGTTTGCTGAAAAACCCCAGATAAAATTTTTGGTAATTGTTAACTATCTATAAATTCGTATCATTTATATTTATTTGGCTATTTTTGACCAATGACATGCTCAGAATAATTATTGTCTATGGACAACGGGGTTTAGTCTATGGAATTTCTTGAAACTCTATGAGGACTTCATACATTGTCTATGGTAAAATGGGTAATTTATTATACTTTTTGGCACTCCAACACACAATGAAGCAAAGTAGATCGCTTGAGGACGGTATTGTATCATGGCAATGTCACTGAATGTTGCCGTGTATTAGTCCGAAATTTAATCTAATCTTTAGGCATTAAAACAGTATTTTGTCTTGCACTAGCATAAAGTTCAATGACCTCTGATGCACTATGTAAAATTCTTTCGTACACTTTAGCTATACCACACTTGAAATCGGTTTTCATTGACACTTAAGCATTCCGTTATTGGCGTGCCGTAAAAATCGTTACCTCGGATCCTTCATTTATCTCCCCAAAAATCTAAAGCCAGTTTCAGGTGTGGTATGCAACCAACTTCTTTTTTTATTATTATTAAATATGTATGTTGTTACTTCCTATAATGGGAAGAGGAGCATTTCCAATACTTCCGGTTTCGTGAGGCAGTAAACACATGTTATTGGTCCCACCTGGCTTATCAAAATTTGAAAAACCGGTTTCGTGTATGGAATGCACCCAAATTTTCTTCGTTATTCTTTAGGTTTATTAGTTATTATTTGTTACTTCCTATAATCTGAAGAGGAGCATTTCAAATGCTTCCGGTTCCGTGAGGCAGTAAACACATGTTATTGGTCCCACCTGGCTTTACTTCCTATAATGGGAAGAGGAGCATTTCCAATGCTTCCGGTTTCGTGAGGCAGTAAACACATGTTATTGGTCCCACCTGGCTTATCAAAATTTGAAAAACCGATTTCATGTATGAAATGCACCCAAATTTCCTTCGTTATTCTTTAGGTTTATTAGTTTTTATTTTAGTTTTTTTATCGTTTTTCTTTTCTAATCGTTGTGTAATTGCAAGGTATTGGATACCCTGTAACATGGCAGTGGAACAATTCTTTATAGCAATGTCACAGAGACGAGAACTGAACCATATAATGTGTCTCGTCCTTATCCCCTCCATTGGGGGTGGCTTGTGACCCCGTCCCTGCATGTGGACACCGGAGTGAGGACGACCCAGAGCGATGTTCCATGGATGGCCCGCGCCTCCCCTGGGGGGAGGTGTGGGTCGTAAGGATGTCTCGCGCGAGTAAGGAGACCCTCCGCCCTGCCTCCGACAATCCGGCGCTGATCCTTCTTAGAGTCTTTGGGCGTTCTTCCACCCACATCCGTTAGCAGTGTCGTCGATGCATCACCGGGAAGTTGGCTTAGGGGCGCGGAAACTTTTTTTATTTTTTATTTTTTATTTAGTAACTATATAATATTTTTTACATTTTTATATGAAACATGTTAGTTAGATGTATATATAAAATATATTCGTAGTCCTCCTCACTAGGAGATCCTGTGCTGAGGGGGACTATGCTTTGGATAAGTTTTTCAGCGACTTCTATGGTTTAACTTAATTGATTGGATAAGGTTTTCCAGAAACTTCTATGATGTTTTAAGTATACTAGTAAGTTCATTTTCCGATAGATTCTTCAGCCAACATTTAATGTCCTTAATGTAGCTATTTTTTATTTTTATTTGTTTGATACTAAGTGGGAGCTTGTTATATAACTTTACTGCTAAAAATGCAGAACTTCTTTGACCAAATGAAGAGTTACACTTTGGTATATTAAGGATGTCTGTTTGTTTGGCTCTGGTTTTATGAGCGTGGGAGGTGTCTGCCTCTGAATCATTTTTGTGGTGATGTACTAGAATGTTTTTGGCATAGATTTTCTGTATGCTTGGAACATCAAACTGTTTAAAAATTTCTGCCGTTGACGTCCTTATGGGGAGCTTTAGAATGGTCTTTATAATGCAATTCTGAGTTATCTTAAGTTGTTTTAAGTGATTAGATGCTGCTGAGCCCCATCCTATTACTCCATATTCCAATCGAGAGTGGCATAAAGCATAATATACTCTCTTTAGATCCCTCATTGACAAGATGTTTCTTAATTTTTTGAAGAAGTAGATGAGTTTTGTTAGCTTTTTTGAGGTAAGATCAATGTGTGAATTCCACTGTAGATTTTCATCAATTTCAATCCCAAGATATTTAATACTTTTGGTTTGGGTTATAGACGGGCAGGAACATTGTGGAAAAGTATTTTGACATTCATGTAATTTGAGGGTATGCACATTCATTGGTTGTCCTCTTTTGTTTTTGGAGAAAGTTAGATATTTAGTTTTACTAACATTTAATGTAAGGGAGTTTACTTTTAGCCAGTTTTGAAGTACAGCCAGGCCATGTTCCGCCTCCTTGTAGGTTCTTGTCCAATCTTGTTCGTGGAATATAATAACAGTGTCATCTGCAAAGCTCATTATGTTTCCATTAATGGGGAGATTCATAAGGTCATTTATATATATCAGAAATAGTATAGGTCCTAATACGCTTCCCTGGGGGACCCCGAATTTAATTGGGAGAGATTTGCTCTTTCTTTTACCAATTTGTACAATTTGTTCTCTTCCAGTTAAATAACTGACCCTCGCGCTTGGCTTTCCTGAAAACATGCACCTCTCAACAGGACTGCCGGGCGTACCTGTGACACACTCGCTCCCTACCAGCAACAACGTTAAAATTGAGTTATTATTTACGTACAATAAACAGTTTGAGTAGGCATATCGCCTACACGTAATTATTTTATTTTTCCCTCTGATTTTCCCCAATGAAAGAGGTAATGTATATATTTATATTTATTAGTTACTAACCTGTACATATAAAGCGCTTGCATACTGCTCGTTAAAACCGTATGCGGGGACATTGGGGGTCTAGCTTTGTTCAAATTAAATGTAGAGTCGTTCAAATAAAAAAAAAATTAGCTTCCTTGTGAGAGCCCTGAAGGAGTAACCATAAGTTACTTACACCGGGGTGGGTATGCGGTTGGAAACCTCCAGTGTCACATACTAAAATATGTGAATAGTAAAATATGTGACAGTAAATATGTAAAAATCACATAAATCTGTCAGAATATAACGTCCGTTATCCAATAACGATCCCACAAAAGATACGGATTGGCTAGGCTGGACACATTGACCCCCAGATTCCTACGCACCTTATACTGGTGGTTGAAGTTCCCCTTATATGAGGTGTTGGTTGTCCAATAAATGGTACACATACCCGCTTCCCAAATTGAATTGAACCGGAATCAACAGTAATCAAGACAAATCATTAAACTTCGTTAATTTATTAGCTTAAATCAGACCAGGGATTAATTCCTCGACCTCATCTAGTCAAATTCATAAAAATAAATCAGATTTATTCATGATTGGTACAATTTTGACACACCTGCAATTTATGCTTTGTAAAGTGAAATGTTATCTCTTGAAAAATATTAGTTTGATCGACGGGTAAACGAAAAATAACTTTTTTTTTATCATGTTTTTTTAAGTTCTGCAAAATAGTGAAACTCACAATGAATAAAAAATATAAACTTCTTCAATAATCGCAAACAAATACAAACACTACTGCGGCACTATAAAATACGTTTTTTATCTTAGGTAAAAAATATACTGATTAACGGGTGACAGGACACAACAGTATGTTTAAAAAATTACCTACAATCGTTACACAAGGCAAACTCTTCCTAACACCGTATTCCAATGTAGCGGTGAATTCAAAAGAAACTACCTAATTATGTTGGCTAAAAGTCAATTAACAAAGATACTATTATTATCGTTTTAAATAATAATAATAATAATAATATAATATAATAATATAATATATTTATTGCTTAGCATTGAATCCTATGTCTAAAATGTTAATTAAAAGCAAGTTTGGAATAAAAATTAAGGGTAATACAAGAGAGAGTAGTATAGTTTCACATCTATTATATATGGATGATATAAAATTATTTTCAAATTCTGAATCAAATTTAGAAAAAATGATTAAGGTAGTTAAAATTTTTTCAGATGATATTAAAATGACTTTTGGTTTAGATAAATGTAAAACGATCCATATAGAGAAAGGCAAAATTGTAGATGGAGACGAGGGTATATTTAGAAATTTCAAAATTAAAAGTATGAAAGGGGATGAGGTTTATAAATATTTAGGATACCCGCAATCGAATAGATTAGATCGCACTAGTATTAAAAATGATATTAGGATTAAATTTCAAACTAGGATCAGAAAAATTTTAAAATGCAATCTATCTGCTAAAAATTTAGTAAAAGCAATAAATACTTGGGCAATACCTTTATTAACGTACTCATTTGGCATGATTCAATGGTCCAATACAGATTTAGACAGTTTAGAACGATTAATTAGAACTACGTTAACAAAGTTTAATTGCCATCATCCAAATTCAGCTATAGAACGAATTAATTTACCTAGAAATTTAGGAGGTAGAGGTATAGTCAAAATAACATCTTTGAAACACAATCAGGTAGAAATGCTTAGAAATTTTTTCCATAGGAAAGCTAATAGCTCAGAAATGCACAAAATAATTTGTAAGGCATTACACCTTTAAATTTATATGACGAGAATGCCAACATTCTTATAAATACTAACCAGGAATTATTAGATTCCTGGTCAAATAAAATTATTCATGCAAAACACTTCAATTATCTCAACCAAACGTATGTTGACAAACTTTCGTCAAACAAAATGGTTGAGTATTGGAGAGTTGAGCGCAGAAATAGAAGGATTTATGCTTGCCATTCAAGATAGAGTCATTAATACTAAAAATTATAGGAAGCATATAATCAAAGATATAAATCAAATTGATGATTTATGTAGAAAATGTTTGGCTTTTCCGGAAACTATAGAACATATTATATCGGGATGTTCTATATTAGCGCCGTCCGAGTATACATTTAGGCACAATCAGGTTTTAAAAATAATCCACCAAAGTTTGGTAATTAAACATAACTTGATTGACTGCCGTAATATAGTACCATATTATGAATATGAACCAAATTCATTTTTAGAAAATGAATTTTATAAAATATATTATGATAAAACTATACTAACAGACAGAACAATTAGTCATAATAGACCTGATATAGTTTTACATGACAAAATTAAAAAAATAACTTATATCATTGATGTAGCTATTCCAAATTCCTGTAATATTCAAAAAACTGTTTCTGAAAAAATTAGAAAATACACAGATTTAGGAAATGAGATTAAAAGAATTTGGCATTCTCGGAATATAAAAATATTACCATTTGTTATTTCGGCTACTGGCATTATACCTAGGTCTCTGATTCAAAATTTAGGCGTATTAGATTTGTCAAAGAATTCATATATGAAAATACAAAAATCGGTAATTTTAAATACATGTAGGATTACAAAAGATTTTTTAAATATTTATATTGAGGGATCAGTAGGATTTATAGGTTCAATTAGGAATTCCACAGAGCCGAACCCTCTGATATGAAAATATCTGGAGTCGGTGAATTATTTTCCCATCTGGTCTCTGGTAGGTTGACATGTTGTTCTTGTATTGTTTTGTAATTATAATACATATAGTGCAATTGCATAACGTGGATTGACCAGATGATCATTTGGGAAGTGTGTGAAAGGGTTTAGTTTTTCCTGTGGGGAAAATTAAACCCGGACATTTAAATCTGGTGCGTATAATAACTTAGTATTTATATAGCGCAGTTTTGTGATGTTTCACTTCAAGTGCGCTTAATTATAATAAACTTAAAATTAACCTACAGTGTTCCTTACGAGTCCTTAAAAAATTAATTAAATAATGTGAAATAACGAATATACAAAAATATACAAAGCAATTCCTAAAGAACAATATTAACAACAATAGTGAGTGCTGTTTTGGCACAGGACAATATATAATGATAAACCATCACGGTGCCATTCTACAAGAATCATTTAAACTAAATTATATAGAACAGGAGGCAGTTAACATTTAGAAATAATACAAATTCAGAGTGCACATAAAACTATAGTAAAGAGGTAATCGAAACCAAACAATTACCAGAAACTTGAGGAACATGGCTTATTATAGTAGATTGAAAAGGAGTTAAAATTCATGAAAGGTATGATTTTTTAAATAAGTTTGTTTTTAAAGCTCTTTTGAATTCAGCCAAGTTCTGGATATTAGTAAGAGCTGAGGGAAGTTTGTTCCAAATGAGCGGGTCAGTTACACGAAAAGATCTATCATAGTAAACGGCTCGATTTGACCTAGAAAGTTCGATTAAACGATTAGTAACATCTCGATCTGCTGACCTTAGAGTAAGCTGCCTATCGCTTAAGTTTTGTCGGACACATAGTTCCGATATATACGCTGGCGCCATTCCTTGCAATGCTTTGAAGGTCATTAAGCAGATCTTGAACTCTATTCTTTCAGGGCATTGAAGCCAATGAAGATCCTTTAGAAGCGGGGTTATACGGCAATACTTAGATTCACCAAAAATCATTCTCGCCGCAGCATTAAAAACGGACTGGATTCTATTGAATTGTTTATCTAAATCACAATCATATTGATATTTTAAATCGAAATATTTTACAATAAATGAAAAGCTGCGAAAACTAGTCGCAATGACTTTGTTCCACGCAAAAATGTTTCTGCGTAACACGGTGGTGTGACCTCCTAACGAATTTCCCCGGTCCTTCCTGTCCTGCTCCGATCTTCTATCACAGTGCATTAACCAACCTTTTACCTCTTCCTTTACTTCTTGTGAATTGCTTCCACTGGGAAATCAACTTGGCAATATTGCTACACGTCGAGGCCATCGCTTACAGATTCTAACACTGGTCTCATGCTTTACAAGATATCGAGTTCATGATTAATCTTTATCCCGAATAATCCATTTTCTAGTGTAGGTCCAAAAATTGATAAAAAAACTGCTCATTTGGTGTCTTCATTTTGGTTTAAGTACATTTTTCACAACCATAATTTGCAAAAAATTATAGTTTTATAAGTGAGATATCATTACAGCATCTGTGTATGTACTGTTCGTGAATCGATAGCTATAACTATTTATTATTTCTAAGACATTCTCTCGGTTATCGTAGCCCAGCAGTCAGTCACGGCCAAGGTCTTTGATACCCGAAGGCGAAACATGAATCAAACCTTTTCTAGAAGTATCTATGTGATATCATTACATCATGCAAAACTTGAATAAGAATAAAATTATTATTCTTTAATGTATCGGTTCCTATACTTTAAAGTTCGACAGGAAATCCTACTGTGAAAAAATATTAATAAAAAAAACATTTAGATATCGATACGATATTTAAACAGATATGGTGACAATTTAATCGCGTCAATTATAATTACTGATACGGATACTGTGAATGGATATTTTTAAAATAAATCACATTCTCTTTTGTCGTGCGGATCAAAACAATAAATAAAAAATGTAATAGGAACTATTTTATTAACTACGTATTGACCAATCTGAGATTTTAGGTACATTATATCCGTCGAATTCATATTCTATTATTATGAAGTTAGTTTTTGAAGTTTAGTTCGTTTCTTATTTAAAGTATTAATTACTTTTAATTTGGGGACGGGTAGAATCTCTGTAAACTTTTTTTGTATGAAAACGTCTTTCGTTCGTCACATGGCATAATTTACGGGGAAAATGAAAGTCACATTTCTACGAATGTATATTTTATTGGCGAATGCCAAAATAACTTTTAATTAAGTAAAGGGTAGTGAAATATAATGATGAAATATTGTTTCCAGTTAAATCCAAAGGGGACCTTTGAATCATATTTGATTCTAAGCTTATCTTTTTAGATCGTGTAGTGGAGTTGGCATCATCGTGTTACCTGGGTTTGGAATAATAACAAGTAAACAATTTTCCTAGACTGTATCAAAGACATCGATGTTCAACTGCATTATACGATAAAAATAGAATATGCTTCTGCTGTTTCGACCCCATACTAGCAAAAATACATGGAATTACTAAAACAAAATTTTTAAAAAATCTGACGTACATGAAAATGCAGAATATTCTCGATTTGTGCATCTCATGGATTTGCTCTCTGAAACGCACCATGAAAGTCTCCAATCAAGGAGGAACGGAGCCCTTACTATATTATTGACGGCTCAAAACCTTCTGGAATGCTATAATTGTTCTTACCGAACAACTACCGCCAGGTTCTATTTCACGATTAGGTCTGTATTCTACATGGCAGAACGGACGTTCTGGCCCAGCATAGTATGACAAGAGGTACGGCGCTGCTAAATGATACCTCTAATTCTCTTGACATTTTCAACATTGGCCTTGAAGGTTTCAAGAGTAATTTTAAGCAAGAAATATAAAATATATTATTTGTATTTATTTAAAATTAACTATAATATGTCACGTAAAAGAATAATGTCTCTGTAAAATACAGTAATTAAAAAAATAATAATGACAGGATAAATAATTATTCCATTCCTTCAATGCCAATGCTTCAATGATCCACTCAGCACCGGTGCATAGTCGGGAAACACGCCAAACACGCGCCCAACATTTGTACACGGTTGATATTAGTCACATGAGAACGGGTCGTTTCTATGACTCGTTCTTGAGTTCAACGGCTCGGCTGTGGAACGATTTGCCGGCCTCTGTGTTTCCTCCCTCCTACAACATGGGTCTCTTCAAGACCCATGTTCACTTCTTCCTTTCCTCAAAAAGACATTCCACACAGCATATACAAAGATGACATAAGCCCTGAGGGAAATTATTTTCCTCAGGGCTTCCTGTGTGAAGTTAATGTAAAAAAAAAAAATATGCCGTTTAATTTCCAATAATATTCTAATATATGTATCTATCAACCTTTCAACTATGAAACTTTATTTTTATTTCCTTTTAATGAAATTAATATATTTTTTCTATGCTTCAACACCAGATCAAGTAACAAAAAAAGATTATTTTTCTCACATTCAGTCAAGTCAAATAACATATGCATCCGCGTGGCTCAGATTTGGAAGTCATTATTAAAGAAAATTTTCGAAAGAAGGTGGAAAAAGATGTTTAATTAATAGTTGTAGTGTGTTCATAATATATTTAGCTGAACATTTATTTCATATTAAATTCATTTGAGAGGATAGCGGCGGAAGCCTTAATAATTAACAAACTCGTTAGCATAAGTATCTGAAGGCAGAAAGGTAGTATCGCCTGACAGGATATAGTTAATAGCTAATAATACTAATAATAAATACCTGTGGATGTTCGGCCTAAGGCCTCCTATCACCACTAAACGCAACATTTGAAGGGGCCTGTGGTTAAAATATAATATATTATGTCGGTACCTAAATCACTCTAGTTATCATAGCTGGATATAATTATCAATCAAAGCTATATTATTAATTTTAGCTAAGCCTTTGGTATATAATGATGATGTCATCAGTTTTTTAACCCGTGTTCATAACTAAATACTAGTATAATTACAATCTACAGCTAACTATCGCGCATGTCATTTGCGAATAATACTTTTTGGTATCAATATTCTTTCACAGAAGATTTTGTTTTTAATATGATGGTGAAACCAGTTTATATTTTCAAAATTGTAAAGTTAATGGTTGGTATTCCTGCAATTTAAAAAAAAATAAATATGCAGGATGTTAAAGGATGTAGGTACTTGACTTACTTTAACCAGTGATTCCTGACAGTAAATAAAAAAAAAATCGGTCCCCTTTGAAAAACTAATTATCTTCATATTATCGTTATATCTTAGAGCAGTTGATTATGTATTTTTAATTATATTAATATTTTGTACGATAGTTTTGATGGCAGGAATATGAAGTTAAAAGTAATAAAAACCGGTGATTCCTGATAGTATGTGGGCAAAAAATGCAAATAAAATTTGGTCTCCGGTGACACTTTTAAAGCTTTTTTTTTTAGAAAATGTGATTTTGATGAGAGGTGCACATAATATGTTTTGTATATTATGAAAACATGCATACACTTATGAACATTTGACAAATCGCTAGCATATTACGCACCTATTTGTACAGCATTAAAATCACAATTTGGGAATCGGTTATGGGTACCGTCGCCCAAGAAACCATTCGTTGGATATGGAGGTTTGTTCATGTCTTTGTGGTGGGTGTAAATGCCCACCAGTTGCGAGGCCGAATGAGCCAAACCCCAACGCCTTGCATCGCAATATGAGGGATGAATTTATACGTCACCCCAGATTCTTCCTCACCCCTCAACTCATTATTTCCTCTCTTTGCTTCCATTAAAAATACCCTTCCAAAAGATGAGACAATTGTTTTCCTCGTGGCAGAATTAATATAAAAAACAAGTGAATTTCTCAAAAACCGATAACCTTTCTAATGCCCTTCAAAATCAACCAGTGGTTGCCAATTCTGCAGAACTGAAAATTTCCTTTTTTACTCGGTTAGTATTAAACGTGTTTCTATACAGTATTATTGAGCCTCTGAGATTGTATGAGTACTCACATGATTATTTTAATTTCTTCCATAATGTGTTCACGCTGCTTGTCATTGCACTCGCGGATATGCAAATTAATAAACCGCACTAATCGTTGTCCCAATTTACCAGTTGATTGCTATCAACATATTGCAAAAAGACGATATAATTAATAATCATTATTCATGACTTATTTTTTGCAATTATTGAAGAATGACCGCGGGGGATTTATTGAGGTGCAAAAATATGTATCGAATCAGTGGCAAGAATTCGTGTTTGGAATTAGAGACATAATTAATTTAAACAAAATGGTATCTTTTAGGCCACTAAGCGGTTTTAAGTTAAAAAAAATACCTACCGAAGTCATTGAACTGTTTATCTTTTAGCGGTTTTTTTTTCGATTTTTCCAAATGTTGATTATTTTTAACAATTTTTTTTTGTAAATGTTTGCCCTTTTGAGAAAAAATAAGTTAATTAAAATGTATGTTATACATCGCAAGGCTAGAATCATTAGAAATAACCTGTTATAATAACTTAAAAAGTGGACGCTTACTTTGTAATGAATAAAAAAATTAGAATCATATGCTAAATCTCCGTTCCTATATTCATCGTAATTTTTTGTTCCTGGTCTGGGTTCGAATCCCAGAGGTGCCAAAATCTTTTCTGATTTTTCTGTTTCCAGATTTTCGATTAGGTTTTGCTAATATTGACTTCATTTAATTAAATATTACAATTTGAGGTTTTACTCATAAAGTTAAAAATAAAAATAAATAATATTAATCCTTCATTTTCACTCTTGCCATAAAAACACCACTGGCTTTCTTAGCAACCATAACATTAAACAAAATGAAGCAATCGAATTGGTGTAATTAGCATGTTTAAAATATAAGGCAATTTAAATAAATTATTCAAATTGTTAAAAAGTAAACAACAATTAAAAAATGTTGTGGTTTTTTTTGTTATTAGTTTTTGGGGTATTATGCCGTGTTGCGCTACCTCCTTCTTTAGCCAACGTTTCGGACAGCGTTACAGTGTCCATCATCAGGGCAGATGTGTAATAGTTAGGGGTGATGTTTGTACTTATCTACTTTTTTTTTTTTTAAATTCATTTTTATTTAATTGAATATAATAACATGTGATACAATATAAGATATGGGTAGTCACACAAAGCTGTGACAGATCAGCTTGTCTGTAGGTTCTACCATTTAATATTATTACATAACACAGATTAGCCTAGGTTTCAATATTAATACTTAATATAAGATTTAAGATAGATAAATATGTTGTTTATTTATTAACCACTTTTTTGTGAGTTTATGGCAGGGTTCCTCATTAATTTTAAATTAATGTTTTGATTTAACATATTGTAAATCAAGGGTATCATATATTCGAGCGTTCTGCTACCATACTTATTTGATATTCGTGGTATTTTTAGGCCTTTGTTTTCAGTAAATCTTGTTGTGTGATTATGCACCAATAAATTTTTATACGTGCTTTCTCCCGAATTATCCATAATTATAATGTACCAGAGAAGCCCTTTAATTGGAAGTAGGCCCTCAGACCCATACAGTAATTTTAGGTTGTTTCTTTGATTGTAAATGCTAGGTTTAATAATTTTTTTAATTATAGCAGTTTGTAAATTTTGAATGTATTTAATATTAATTTTGCTCGAGTGTCCCCAAGTTCGAATTCCACATCTAAGTATGGATTAGACCATAGAATGATATATAAGTTTGAGAGTGCATCGAGGCAACACAAATTTTAATTTATAAAAATTACTCGCCAAACATCGGAGCTGGTTACAAATTTTGATCACTTGTTTATCCCATTTAAAGTTATTATCTACGATTATGCAAAGGTAAGTATATTCATTTGTAAAATCAATTCTTTCACAGTAGCAAATGTTATCAATTTTTTTATGTATACATTCAAAATTGTGTGCAATTATTTTAGGTAAATTCCACATTTTCAGGCTCGGTGATCTTATATACATACATTTAGTTTTTTTGACATTAATAATTAGTCCTACATCATAAAACCATTTGAGTAGCTTGTTAAAGTCTCTTTGCAATTCATTAATTGCTATTTACGGGTTTTCATTTGAGACAACTAGTGCAGTATCATCTGCAAAAATGAATCTACGGGCTATTTTAAACAGTTTAGACAAGGCAATGACATATATAATGTATAATTTAGGGCCTAAAATTGACCCTTGCGGTACTCCTGATTTTATAAATCTAAAATTACTCATTTCATTCAAGATCTTAACTTAGGAGCGATACCGTGTCGCCAGCTCCACTCCTCTACGAGCTGGCGCTACAATATACTTCAACATGTTTTTTTGCGTTTAGCCTTGTTGTAACCGTCAATTACCGGATACCAAGAACTATTGAGCCTAGCTCCGTCGTCTCTATTGATATTTATAGGATTTTTGTGAATTTCAATTGCCTCCGTAATCAGGCGTGCTCTATGAGTTTTGGGTCTTCCCAGGACCTCAGGGACAAATCCAAAGTAATGGCCGGTTTCGATTAAGTGCTCGGCGATTGCCGATTTGTCAGGGTGGCCGAGTTTACAGGCACGAAAGTGTTCATACCGGATTTGGAGAGATTAACGGTAATTTATTATTGTAACTGGCAGTTGTGAATAAAAGTACCACGCGGCTATGTATTACGTAGGACGTCATTGCCTGTCGCGGTTACTTTGTCCCCGTGACTAGCTGTCACTGGATCACAATAGATCCGAGGAACCAGCTATTTTTGGAACCAGTTCCTGTTCGATTTATAAAATGGTCACCAATACTCAAACTTGGCGAAGCTGAACCAAAACTTGCACGCAGGGTCTAGAAGCAAAAACCTGCGTAGTGGGTTTTTAACTGCTAGTAATTAATTATTTTTATTAAATTTGCAGTAAAATGTTTGGTTTGATTGAATTGAAATACTATTTATATAATCATTGCGATGTTTAGGGATGGTATAAAATCTTTACCTGCATAATTAAGATTATAATAGCGTTTGCGGAAATATAAAAATATAAATTAATATTCATTGAAATTAAATTTTACAGCGCCATAAAAGCGTATCATCGAATGAAACGTATTACTTTATTATATTATGAAATAAATGACCACCCAAAGACAATAAAATAAATAAAAGTAAGTAATTATTTAATTAAGAGAAAATAATAAAGCAAATTTTAATTAGATTTATAATAATGAACACACAAGCTATTAATGACTTCATAGCCATTTCATGCTGACTCAACCGTTACTATTTTTTATTCTTAGAGAGCACATGTTGTAATTCCATAAAAACCTACAATAAATTATAAAATTTAGAATTATTATAAAAAAAATTAAAATACAATCTTATTGACAGAACACAAGAAGCAGTTTTTCACGTTCGGCAAAAAATGTATCAGCAATTAATTTTCATTGCGTTTTTCTTACACTTAGCCGAAATTCAGAGTAAAAAATCATAAAAAAATGATGGCCGGTACCAGAACTAATTTTTGACCATGTCGCCGATAAATTACATTAGTATGAAATTGCAAACAGAGTTTTAGAAATATATCTAGTTGGATAAAAATACATGAAAATGTTTTTGTTTTTTATAATTCCTAATTGTTTAAAAATTGCTGATGGGTTTTTAAATTAGATTAATTCTTAATCGACTGTTTTTTCAGTGCATCAAAAACAATTTGGAAGACGGGTATGGGTACCGCCGCCCCGAGAACTTTTATTGGATAACCAACACCTCTGCCACAGGTAACCTCAAATGGTTCGTTACTTTTGGCGGCTTAGCATGGGTGCCCGGCTTCATGGGATGGGGATTATCGGGGTCCTGGTGGCGGATGCAACTGCCCACCAACTGCGTTGTAGGCCGGATCGGAAGAGACTGGTTGTGGGAGATATTTTGATTTTTCCAGCCGGCCCCTCTCTACCCATCGCCTTACACCGCAGTGGGAGGGTTGGACAAGTTCGTTCAGTCCCATGAATTTGACTTAGATGCACTGACCCCCAGATTCCTACCAACTTCTTATACCTTTTTCTTCCCAGAACATCCTCTCCTTCCTTTCTTAGAGGACCTTCTACCCGGCATCCCCAAAGATGACACATTACCTGAGGGGAGTTATTTTCCCCAGAGAGAGTGTGGAGCTAATGTAAAAGAAAAAAAAACTTAATTCAATTAACCGTCATTATTTTAGAGCATTCAAAAAAGAGCTTACGCCGCGGTGGCAAGGTGCAGTTCATTAATTTAGAAAAATGTGTACTGATATAAACTTTGTGATGAATTATTGTAGGAAATGAAATAAGTGAAACGTAAAAATAAAGTTAAATTAAAAAAAACGGTTCCTTGAAAAATTGATTATTTTCATTACATGATAAAATTGTATACGTTATACGAGAGTAGTAGATTAAAACTATTTTTCATTAGACGAATATTTGTACGATAGTTTTGGTGGCAGAATATTAAGTTGAAAGTCATTAAAACTGGTTCGGTTGTAGGATGTTGCCTGTGTAGTGTATAGTGAGTAGTTTATATGCCCGCAGATAATTCCTAGAGATGACTTTGTAAATATTACAGAAACCTAATTAAGTTAGCACGGCGCATGCGCGCGACGGGAGGCGGCGGTGGGTGGTGTGGTGCGGGTGGATTGGGGAGGGGAGGGGAAGGGAAGGAGAAATGGAGGCTTTCTTGGCACGTATCTCCGACAAGCCGCTGTCGTGGACCGGGGTTACCGTTATTTCCGGAAATTCGCGATCTCAAGCCGAGTAGGCGAACGCAGTACCGACGTGGTTTGTAGTCCGTTCTAAGAACGGTGGACAAAACAAAATATATTTTTTATTCAGTTACCAATATTTTTATATGGTTAGAATATTTTAAAGAAAAGGTGTTTTTATTGAAATAGCTATACAAGAATTACAAAGAGATTTTAACGAGCTTCTCAAATGGGCTCATGATGTAGGATTAGTTATTAATGTAAAAAAAACCAAATGCATGTACATAAAATCACCAAGTTTGAAAATGTGGAATGTTCCTAAAATAACCGCTCATAGCTTTGACTGTATACATAGAGGAATTATTAATGTTTGTGACTGTGAAAAAATAGATTTCACAAATGAATATACTTATCTGGGTATAATTGTAGATAATAATTTTAAGTGGGATAAACAAGTGGCTAAAATTTGTAACCAGCTCAGATCCTTAGCTAGTAACTTTTACAAATTAAAATTTATTTTGCCTCATTGTACTCTTAAACTCATATATTTTTCTATGGTAGAATCCATCCTTAGATATGGTATTCGAACTTGGGGACATGCAAGCACTACTTACATTAAATATATTGAAAATTTACAAACTGCCATAATAAAAAAAATTGTCACAACAAATATTTACAAACAGAGACATAACTTAAAACTACTGTATGGCTCAGAGAGCTTACTTACAATAAAAGGTCTCCACTGGTTCACTACTATTATGGATAATATGGGGGAAAGCCCTTACAAACACCTACTTGTACACAAACATACCACAAGATTTAGAGAAGGAAAGGGCCTAAAAACTCCTCGAATATTAAATAAATATGGAAGCCGTACTCTTGAATATCTAATATCAGTGATTTTCAATAAAATCAATAAAAACATAAAACTTGAAAAAAATGAGAGACTATGTCCTAAAATGATAAAACTATGGTTAATGAGTGAAAACTCCATGTATCTTTGAATATCTTAATATAGCTGCCTACATATATTGTTATTAGGCAGGTATATTGAAATATCTTATATATTTATGATTGTAAGTTAAATTATCTAATATTACTATGTGATCTATTCTAATGTTTCCTTAAAACTATAAATGTATTTACAAATATTTTTTTAGATATAATATTAAGAATGTTTAAATTGTTAGAACCTGCAGACAAGCTGTCATATGACAGCTTTGTGGGTCTACTCAAATTTTCTGTACAAAATGTATTCTGTAATTAAATAAATAATAAAAAAAAAAAAAAAAAAATTGAAATTATTTTTTTTTATTTCATGAAAGATGAGCTCACAACCCTTAAATATAATCGTAATCCTGTTTTTTTTTTAAATTAATTGTTTTTGTGTTAGTTCATTTAATTGTAGAACTCAATTTAATTTATTTAATTTTATTTAATGTAAATCTATTTTAACCCCTCAGGCCTCGACCGTATTATGTCGGAGGGTTAAAATATTTCCGTTTTTTTTTACATTAGCTCCACACAGGAGGCACCGAGGAAAACAATTTCCCTCGGGGCCTATGTCATCTTTGAGGATGCTATGTGGAGGGTTTTTTAAGGGAAAGGAAGGAAAAGAAGATTTGGGAAGGAAAAAGGTATGAGATGAGAGGTGGGTAGGAATCTGGGGGTCAGTGTGGCCAGGAGTGATGGACGTATGAATCTATTCCTCGCACTGCGGTGCAAGACGAAGGATTGGGAGAATCCGGCTGGAGAAGTCGAAAGGCCTCCCTCAATCAGTCTCATCCGATCATATCGGCAAACATATCCGCCACCAAGACCTAGACAAACCTCATCCCATGAACCCAGGCACCCCTGCTAAGTCACCAAAAAATAACCGCTTTACAATAAAATCCAAATAAATTGAGTATTTCTGAACTCATCCAAAAACTAAAAACTATTTTTGAAAGGTAATAAAACACGATTTCAAATTTTGTAAATCTAAATAAAGATATATTTTTTTTTATAAAAAATTAAAAGTAGCTCACATAACGTTTTTTCTAACTAAAACAAAAATTTTAACAAAACAAAAAAACGACTTCAAAAAATGCACTAAAAAGTAAAAAAAAATAATTTCGTATTCTTCTACAACTCCATAATCAACTTACTTTTTCTACTCATCAATATGTAGGTAGGTAATTTGTTTGAATATGGGTAGACATACTAAACGTGTGTTCATATGAGACAAACATAATTTGACCATAACGACGTTAGGGTCAAATTAAAAGATTCGGCCGAATATCGTTAATTTGCTCCCAAGAATTGAAGAGTTCCGTTACTTTGTCATGGATTTCATAATCAGAATCTAACCAAACTCTCATCAAACTACCCTTAAAGTACATCCTTTTCAATAAAAAAAGAATCATCTAAATCGGTTGGCGTGATATTGAGTTATTCGTCTATTTGTCCATTCGTCTTTTTTATTTGAAAGCACCAGCTTTCAAATAAAAAAGAATAATCAATATCGGTTCCCCCAGTCGAAAGTTCTGAGGTAACAAACATAAAAAAAAAATACAGTCGAATTGAGAACCTCCTCCTTTTTGAAGTCGTTTAATTACTGATAACGAAAAAAAAACAAAAACACATACATATTTTATTTGACAAATGCATTAATAAATAAACGTTATTGTGATCTCACTTATTTGTCGTTCCAAGAAAAATAATTAATTAAAAAATTCCTAAGTTTCATAAATTTATTTCAAATTGCGATTCCCAACTTTGGTTTCATAAATTCGTAATTTTGTCTACCAAAAATGTGTAATTCTCATGAAAGTGTAAAATGATGAAATAAAGCACTTATGCACTTATTTAAATTCTTTTTAAAAGACTGATAAAATTGCTCGAAAATTGATTATCAAAATTATTATTATGAATAAATTAATGTGTTCTTGAAACTTATCCAAAACATATTTTATTATTAAAAAAATAATGTATTATTAGCAATTCTAACAATGTATGCGAGGTATTATTTATTTCCATCAAATAAATAATAAATAATATTGTTTTAGCACATAAGAATAAACAGACTCTTGAGCCGCGAAAATGGGTCACCGGCCACCCCTCGGGGCCCCCAGGCTGGGAGTATTGCCCGCGCTGCGCCCGCATAGAGCGAGCCACTGGCCACATCACTACACCGCCACACCGCCACACCACCACATCACCACACCAATACCCAACCAGCCAAGAGTACAGCCTGGAAACCATTCCTAATTCTGAAGATTAAAAAAAAAACACATTATTTATAGGTACTTTTGACAAATTTGTCTCGCGCAGAGTTAATTTTTTTCATCGTTTGGAGGTTTTTAATGGACTTTAAAAAACGACGAAGAATATTTATTATTTTCAAAAAATTCATTTATTTGAATTATTTTTGACAAAAACTTTCTATCTATTTAAATAATGAAGGGTTTCTCTGGCGGACGGTGTGGATTCGATTTTATGCAAATCTACAATTTTATTCAGAGATTGATAAAATTTTGCACACTTGACCTCCAAAATAAGAGGAAGGTCATTATTTACACGAAATTTTAAAAAACCACCACCGTACTATTTCCCACCCCTTGACCTTCAAGATAAGAGTGATTTTGAAAAATTCCACGTGAAACCCGGACAACGCATATAATGAAAGCAAAAAGATAAATGAAAGTAACACAATATTATTTGGTTTACTTTTTTAACTGAGCGATTTTTTTTATTGCGAGAGTGGTGTGTTATTATAAGCATATTTCTATTAATTCTAAAAAAATGGGTTTATTAAATTTAAACAATTTTATTTCATAACATAAAACCATTTCAAAAATAAGAAAAAAATCAATGGGACTAGTTTCGGTCTAGAGTGTATTATTCAGAATTCAAAAATGCAAAAATATTGCCTTTTTTAATTATGTAATGTTTTTTTCTAATGTTTTTCTTACTTTCTAACAAATGTTACTCAAAATGTTTTTCCATGTTATTAATCAAATTTATTTCCATATTATTAATCATATTTATTTTCGTGTTATTAATCATATTTATTTCCATGTTATTAATCATATTTATTTCCATGTTATTAATCGTATTTATTTCCATGTTATCAATCTTTTTCATTTCCATGTTATTAATCATATTTATTTCCATGATGTTAATCATATTTATTTCCATGTTATTAATTATATTTATTTCCATGTCATATACCACATTTATTTCCATGTTACAGATATAAAAATATCACAAAGATATTATTTGAATACGTCATCATTCGCTTCCCTCGCGGAGGATATGCGCAGTACAAATCGAGACCAAGACATTCAAGTCCGAGGTCACGATCCCAAATGAGGTCACAGATTCAACACCATCTACCTTCGCAATAACACCTTTCAATAGAACACTGAATTTATGATTGTGATTCCACTGAACAGATATTCAAGTGCAAGCTCAGATGCAAATATTATGCATCGAACCGTTATAATGCCTTATTTTAGAATCATGTTTATTGTGACGTCATTACAATAATAGAAATTCTTCGAGGTGATGAATAATAACCATCAATTTCCCATTTTATTGAACGACAATAAGGAAAAAAAGTTTAGATAAATACAAGTTCATGTGAAACGTTGAGTGAATAGGAATGTTATTTATAGGTTAAGTTTGAATAGTCTGTTTATCTCATATTTTCATAAAATTTCTTACCACTTATATATTATTATCACCTTCCAACAAATTCCCTTCCCACTCTTCGCTGGGACTCAAGTTTAAAGATGAGTTATGGCTCTTTTTTTCAGTTTTCCAGAGTAAAAAGTTTTAGAATACTAAAATAATATTTAGTAAATATACTCTAATAATATTATCAGTTTTGGGGCCACCCATAAATCACACCTTAAGGGGGGGTGGGGGGGGGGGGGTAGTAGTGTGACATTGTGTGACAAGGAGTACAGGGGGATCATCAGCTCTGTGACGTCACATGTAAAAATCTAAATTATTAAAATATTAGTAATTTATGGATGGCCCCTTTTCAGTAAGTCGGTAAAATGATTGAATGAAACAGGAGTTTCTACCGAAACCGAATCTTCGGTAGCTGTCCCAGTTTCGGCCGAAACTGAAACTTTTTTAGACATGTTAAAAATTTATTGTGTACTGAAATTTGGCTTATGTTTTACACTTATGCAAATAGTTAACATGTGTTAAATGAAATAATAAAAAAAAACAATAATTGAAGTAAGTTTTTTTTTTTTGATATCACTAAAAATTAACAAACATGTTAACTAGTTTTTCGTTATTTGTTTTTGGGGTGTTATGCCGTGTTGCGCTACCTCCTTTTTTACCTCTTTCAAATAACGAAAATGCTTTTGGCCGTGAAAATCTTAAAACGTATGTTAACTACTTCTTGGAACAAAAATTTGTCAATAATCAACACTTATGTACATTATAAAGGAAGGACCTCATTAATTGAGTATTTTAATTTAAATTGCGTTTACCATCACAACATTCTTAAAACTAAATTTACCATTTATTGAGATCTTTTGCAGAGTTTCGCTGCGGCCGAAGGTTCGGCAGAAAATCTGCCAAAACTGAAACTGATGCCGAAACTAGATTTTTTTGCCGAAACTTGCCGAAACCGAACTTTCGGTCGGTCACTATAAATATACATCAACCGATTATCAGATTTATTTCTATCTTATAATTCAATTTCCCAACAGAGCTGATTTTAGAATTATCTAGTTGTAGTAATTACCCCACGATATTAAATACAGAATGCCCATAATAAAGATTAATAAAGATTTATACAGAAGGTACAGTAATAAAACATAAGGGAATGTCAAGAATAGTACAGAATTATAATTACATTATTTTTAAAGTAGTAGTAGTGTAGTCAATGTAGCAATTTTTATTGACTGAACTATGTTATCGGTTCATGGTGGAATTTAAAAAGTAATTAAAATATAATCTCCTTCTTGAAAAGGAAAACTCTTTTCGAAAAGCGGAAACTGTAAAAAGCATACTTTATCATAAAAACGCTACGTTTTCATCAAAAATCGAGAATTTCTTTCCTAATTGGACCTGTTGATTTGATAATATCTGGTTATGCCTGCCTGAAATAACACTATGTTTCAATCCATCTCATCTAAGTGTCACGGAATTAGCATAAAGCAACAACACACCAACTATAATACCTCCACTTCGCCATTTTACTTTTAGCGCGGTTGGGCTGGTTGGTTACCCGGTTGGCTGGCTTGTTGGTAGTCTGGTTACGTAACGCCAGGCCTGGTACCGTTAACAGTTAGCGTCGGATGGAATTTAACGCAATTTTTTTGACAGTGACCCGGTGACGTCACGGCGGCCATGACACTCAAACCGAATTATGTAAGTTAAATGACGGTAATATCTATCGAATTACGTAAAATGAACGAAAGTGTGCCACTGATAATAGGAACATTAGAACGCACATCAACTGACATATGTACCGCTAACGGTTACATTATGACTGATGTCAGTTATATTAATATATATATATAGCTGAGATATAGGTTAGGAGTTATTCTGTATCATGATATATTAAACTACTCTTGTTACGGCTACAGAAAATACTGAAATTTTTGTTAGGTTAATTTATATTACATTTTTCAAGTGCATATATGAGTCCAATTGGGCTCGGTGTTACATATGATAAAAATATTATTACCTTTTCTTAGATTACATTCCTGGAAAATAGAACAATATTATTTACACTTCTTCGCTGTGTGCCCTATCAGGTCCCCCCGACGTTGGCGATCACTCTTGAAAATGTCTCTCTGTCTGGCGCTGCCCGGAATAGCTTCTCCACACTTCTAATGCCGGTCCATTCTCGTACGTTTCGCAGCCAAGACATTTGTCTATAGACATCCCTCTATCTTGCCTTTCAACATTAAATGGAGCAAGTGATACTTCTCCCCTCGAGGTATATGACCCAGATATGAAATTTTTCTGATATTTATTAATGTAAGAAGTTCTCTATCTTCTCTAGCCCGCCTGAGAATTTCTGTGTTGGTGATTATGTCGGTCCATGGGACCTTGAGCATTCTCCGGTGAAGCCACATTTAAAAAGCCTCTAACTAATTACTTTCAAGGTCCATGTTTCACATCCATACAGCAAGACCGACCACACATAACATTTTAGCATTCTCTGCCTTAGTTTTAGCCAATTACACAATCTGATGTAAATAATAAGATGTGGTAAGGAGAGGTCCCAAAAGACTTTCTAATAAATTTTCCAACCTCTTCCCCTTTCCTCGCTTTCCTTCCCTCCCGCATCTAACCCCCCATGTGAATGCTGTAGCTACGTCATTGACACGATTTAATACTAGCATAAGTCCCCGGCGTTAACGAAAATTTTTCGAAATCAAATGTAAACAGTGACCATTCTCTCGTTTTAAATATAAATTTTGCATATTTTTTTCAGTCTCGGAATAAAACAACAGATTTGTATAAAAATCCCGCCCGCCGCATACAACCTTCAATAAATAAATAAAAGATAATATCTATTATTTGGTAGAAACTGAAATAAAAAAAAACAAGAAAACATTTTAAATCATATCTATGGACTGACTGAAATCAGTTTCAATTTTTTTCGGAAAATCGTGGAGGACAATAACGTCTCTTAAGCAGGTAATGCATTTTTATAAGGTGGGTCAGAAATAATTATCAAGATTATCAATCATCAACACTGACATCATTAACACTTTATAAAAATAGTAAGTAGATACTAAATATTTTGTACTGTGAAAATTAAACCCGCAATTTTCCAACTCAAAGATTGAATACCTACAATAAACTACATCAAGGTACATATTAAGATTTAAATATTGGAACATTAGTCACAAGAAAATAAATCTTATCACACGCCTATCAATTATTACTTTATCTATAAAAACGTATGCGTATCCCAAAAGATTTCGTGCTCTGTCGCAACACTTCCAAGAAATTAATATGATGGGGGAAAAGCCTTACTCTCAATGACTAAAATACAGTCGATGATTCATGTTCATTTAAAAAATATTGCGCAGATAAATCAGGAACAAAGCCTTCGCGAGTCGCGGAACCCGGTCGCTAGTTGCCCCACTGTAGGATTATATATACGGGTCCTCAAGGAACCGTTAGTTCGAACGAAAGTGACCTCTATATTGGTAAACTTCACTTATGATACCCCGGAAAATACCACTGAAAACGGCACACTGAACACTCATCATAAGAAACATTTGCATTAAATGTTTCGTTTTATTCTTCATGGGAATGAGGCGGTTCTTTTAATAAGTGGTACGTAATGGATACATGTTTTGAATATCTGCTTGTGCCTTCAGGACGGATCTCCAGTCTCACGTAATATGAATTTATACAAACGTGTGTAGGAGTATGTGTATTCTGCATGTGTGTGTCGGATGGTTATGTAAATATTTAAGGCGGTTCGACATTACGTCATGTTTCATTATGTGGTGTGAGGAGTCCAAGAAGAAACGCAGACAGAAGAGGAAGAGAAGAAAGAATGATTATTGACTTGGTATATTAGGTACTAAAGACTCCAAACATTTTTTCGAAAATCCAGAGATGAGAAATCACTCTGATTATCTCAATTATTACAATCACTAGTACCGTCACGTTTTAGATTTCAATATGAAAAAAATCACACGATAATAGAAAAAATAATGGTAGTCACCTTTACTACCTACAATTTTTATGTATGCATAGTATTATGGGCATTAAAATGTAATTTTGTAAATACAAACAAATGAGAAATTAAGGCATTTTTACCGCCGCTACAAACCTTATTCATTTTTAACAAAATACCTATATTCTTGAATTTATTACTTATTTTATCTCCGTTCCATGTAGCTTGCTAGTGTTATTAAATGTATAATTGACCGGAAATAGTACGATGTAAGAATGAATTCCTAATAATGATTTTCCCGTACCCACATAATAAATTCGCAAAGTTACGTCTTTTGAGTGGAGGAAATTTGCGCGGGAAGGAGTAAGTACTGAACCGCTCTAAACTCGAAACAACATGTCTGTTTTATGACCGACCTAGATGAAAGCAGGAAGTGTAAGATCTACTTCAAAACTTCATAGTTACTATTTTCCACACTCTCCTAACAAAATGTCGTCCAATTAACACTGAACTTCGGAGCGAAGACTTAGACGTGTGGATTGTAATATCCTTCGCGTGTATTGGTTGGTAAATAATACACGTAGAAGTGCACACAATACACGTACATTGTGTACACCTGCTGGCGCATGTGTGTGTGTGTATTAAATAATAAGTACACGTGTGCGCAATGGTAATATTGCGTAGTAATTTCCAAGCAAGTTGTCGACGAGCAGAATCACCGTTATTCTTGCGGCGAAGAATTCCAAGTGTCTACCTGTTCTGCTGTTGGCTGTTGGCAGATTGAGACAGGTTATTCAACATTTCTCAACCTTTCCTGCCGCCATTATTCGGAGAACCGTTCCCATAATAATGCTGGAAGTTATCCATACTTCTTGTAAGCTGGATGAGATACGCACCATCCTCAGATAAAAGATCATAAACCAGGTTTCAATGATAAAACAGTTCATCCAATATTCAGAAAAACCTTTCTCCTGTCAATCCGAAGAAAGTCTGCAAAAAATGGGGTTTCTTTCAGAATTTTTAAGATATTTGATGAACAGAAAAAGAGATTCTCAATAAAATGCGGTACAAATCACCATTCTTTTCACATTTATCGACCTATTTTTCTTATTTAAAGTTGTAAATTCGGAGTTCGATTGTTGCGGACTCTTGAGTGTAATCAATTTAACAGTACCTACTCGACTCACTAGGCTTAAGAACCTATTTCAGTGTCACTATTCACAAACAAATTATGAGGCAAAGTTGCCAATTCCTCGCTTATATGGTTTAGCAAACAAATATACAAATGATATCGACATTTTGAACGTAACAATTACTATATTTAAAACACACTTAAACAATTTTTTTTGTCAACGTATTATTTCTAGTGACCGACCAAAGGTTCGGTTTCGGTTTCTTTGTTGTCTTTGTTTTCTAGAAGTAATATTTTTTTTTCACATATTTCAAATATTGTTTTTTTAAATTTATTTATTTATTTAATTTAACACGTGTTAACTGTCTGAATAAGTGTAAAAAATAAGCCAAATAACAGTAAACAATCGATTCTTAACACGTCTAAAAAAGTTTCGGTTTCGGCCGAAACTGAGACAGGCACCGAAGATTCGGTTTCGGTTTCGGTGGAAAGTCCTGTTTCGCTCCGAATTATTTCTAATGATTTCAGTTTATTATTATTATTTTTTTATTTTCTTCAAATTTAACCACTATAATGTAAGATATAACTCTTGTGTAAAAAATGTTAACATTTCGTACCCAATGGAAAAGCCCCGTGGGAGTAAATAAGAGTAAATAAATAAATGGGACCCTTACATTGACAGATTTAAAAATTATACACTATTACATTGGCAGCGCATACCTCTTAGAATGCTTTTAATTGTTCGTACCGAACAACTACCGCCAGGGTCATCACCACGATTTTTTTCTGTATTCCGCAAGGCAGAACGAACGTTCTGGCCCAGCATAGCATGATAAGAGGTAAGAGTATGTTAAGAACTCTTATATATCTATTATTATAATTTTTTTCATTTTAAATTCTGTATATGTCACTTGTATTGTAATAAGATTACATCAATCCGTAATTCATGTTAAAAATATATATATTTGTAGGATTGGCTAATGTTTCTAAATTTGTAAACCTCTGTGAATAATGTGAAAAAATTTCGAATGAATAACACGATCCCTTCTTGTAAATATTCCTACATACCTCAATAAAATAGCGGGTATCATCGTGACATTGTCATGTAAACATGCAACTGCGCATTAAATAATTGCTTGTATTATGCAGAAATTCCTGTGGTTTCAAGCCAGCTTTCCGCACACCTAGATTATTAGCAAGTTAATCAGATAGATTGTTAAGTAGTCTTCGATCGATTTTAATAAATTAATTATTATGATATAATGATTGCAGATGTTTAATTATACCTCTTAAGAATGCCACAATGAATTTCCAACCCACAGTTATTAAATTGAAAAATATTAGAGACTTCAACGCGTGTAAAAATAACGTACGAAAACCTCTGCGGATGGAAGCATCGCATCGGGTCTGGCCACCACGCCATTGTTGGGTCGAGCGTTGCGCAACAAGGCCCCCGGCCGCGGCGGTCTTACGACTGGGAATTCGTGGGACGCTCGTAACTCTGTGACCTGCAAACCAAAACCCGAGGAGCAACGTCTTCCAATTGACTGTGAACGTTTTGAACGTGACACAAACACGAGTTTCATTAAAGATACCAAGCTAATCGATCATTTCTTTTACACGTGATGTGATTGGAGATTCTCACTCAAAAGCATTATGTCGATTGCTTTTAGGGGGTCTGTGCTATCTCCTCTCTCTTAAACCTACTATTTTGACAAATTCAGTTTCCATCGTCAAGAGAAATGTCTCTTAAAATGTGTCTTTAACAATTCAGTAAATTTGATCTAAAAATGATAGTCATTTATTTTACCAAGTTAATTGGAAGAAATGGAAAATTAATATATTATGAAACCTTTATTTCAGGTAATCTCACCTTATCAAGGTAGATTCTCTGTAATCCTAAAAACCATGAATAAAATGCAACTGCAGGCCAGCGTGGTCGAGGGTCAAGCTTTCGGCTAGCAATCCGAAGGTCGCGGGTACGAATTCCGGCGTGCGCAAATAAATTTTATATTTTATTAGATTGATACAATAATATGTTTTATGTTAGCGGCACGTTCCAGAGTGGAAGATAATCTTAGTATAGCTGTGGTGTAAGACCACCATTCACAATTAAAACGTTGTTTAAAATGACTTTAGCTGTGTTTGGCGACCAGTTCAATGCCTAGGTACTTCCCCACCTCCCTCTTCTCCATCTCCATCTACTCCCTCTCTACACCACCTTCAGCCTTGCAACATACCCCTACTGGGGATGCCAAAGACCCACTGACTCCAGACGGGAGGAATTGTATGATTCTTGTGCGGTATTCACATTTAAAAAAACATTATTGTTAAACCTAGCTCTCTGGATCTAATAAAAAGATTTATAACTTAGGAATAACTACGTAATTAAATATTGTATACAATTGAGAATGTATTACTAAAACAATTATAATTTCATGAATGTTAATGTTAATGATAATGAATTCACCACTCGTGTTATAAAAGTTATTGTCGACATGGCAGTTACTACATTTTAAATGTAATTTAAGTTATTGATGTTTTATAAGACCAATCGTTAACAACACCTAGCGATAAAACATTTCTGAGAACACGATTGCTGTTTTATAGGTTTGGTCGGAACGACCGGTGATCGTTCACATGGCAGTGTCAAAGACAATGGTACTGAGAGTATTTGTACAATAATCTATAATATGAAAATCTGAAATACAATAATTTGTAATACCATAATCTGTAATACAAAAATTTGTATATAATTCAATAATCTATTCAAAACGATGTCGTTATTAAAAATCACTTAATAAAAAAAAAATCATTTATCAAAAATATTATATAGGGGTTTCCACCCGATCAGAAAAATAGAGAAAACTTATCGACAAACCTTCCGATTCTCAAATTTACATTTAGGCAACGATTATAGAAGAGTTTTGGTCATCTTACTGAAAATAATTATAGCTGACTTAATGGAAATCCTTACTATGTATCCCATTTGTTGTTAATTCAATTGTCTAATTATTTTTATACGTTAAGATTAACCGTAAGATAACCAACATTAGGTGAGGACTCCAAAAGATGAATAAAGAGAATTTTGGGAAATTTTGTGCTTTAATGTTCCAAATAATTTATGTGAAAACTTAATATACATCAAACCAAACATAATCACTCTTCAAAAAGAAAAAAATTAATAAGACTTCCATTTCGAAAGTCAAAATCATAAAAACTCATTACTGTATATAGCGGCGAAGATCTTCCAAGAAATACCGACCAGATAAATGAGGAAAACATTTTTAAATTTTAGAAAGAAGTTACGAAATATATGTTAGTGAAGTGTAATTTTATTTTTTTGTAAATTGCTAAGTTAAAATACTGGGTTAACATTGATCTCTTTGTATCATATTGAATTTTTTTTAAATAACGAAAAAATTCCCGGGTCATCACAGTAAGCGAAAAATGTTTAGCCAGTACGGTATTGACCTCGCGACGCCGGGTTTAGACCCAAACGCGATGTCAACTCAGCTACTGACAGGTTGAATATTAGCAAATATTAATTTATATAATTATTGTACATGATATGTAGTAGGTATTTTAAGTAAACTAATAAAATAATACTATGTAGGTGTATGCTTTAAAAATATAAAGAAAGCATCCCTTAATTATATACAATTCTTAATGTTCTCAAAAGTTGTCTTGACAAAAGCGAATTCCCGTGATATCTTGAACGAAACCATTCCTTTGTTAAGAATATTATGAACTAAATATACAATTTGGCTGTCCTGAAGCGGGTATTTTTCCCAGTTGGACAGACAAAG
This sequence comes from Limnephilus rhombicus, assembly GCA_929108145.2. Taxonomy (NCBI): domain Eukaryota; kingdom Metazoa; phylum Arthropoda; class Insecta; order Trichoptera; family Limnephilidae; genus Limnephilus; species Limnephilus rhombicus. The sequence continues at coordinate 56,506,013 of OV815276.1, forward strand.
TATCACATTGTAATGTTTTGTCATATAAATGCATATGTAATTAAATAAATAAATAAATACATAAATAAAATAAATAAAGGTATGTACTAGAATAACAACCAAAAATAATACAATTATACTGATAAAAATGTAGATAATACTTAAAGGCCTTAGGAGGTAGAAAAAGGGAAGACGTCATCAAGGGAGACTTAAATTGCCGATAATAAAATTCTTGGATTGGTATATACTTTACTACGGGCTTCCCATGCGGTGATTAAGAAGTTCTGTGAAAGAGTACACTCGTCCTCATATGCATTTGTAATGCATTCCCTATTGTAAATCTCACTTCCACGTGTAACTCAGTGCTGCAAGGTGGCCCACGTGTACCTGCCCACTTTCCCCGGAACTGTGCCGCCGACCACGTGCCGGCGTCTCCACCTCCTCGTCTCCCACCCCCGTCCTCTCCGCGCCATCTCACGGCCCGCCTAACCTTTCGCCCGAGGAGCGTTGCAGCGAGATGCATGCGATGTGTGACCGCCGACCCACTTAGGGTGACCCCCAACACGCTGGGAAACTTACGACGCTGTGGGAAGCGAGATGAAAATTGTCGTCAAGTCGACAATCCAAAGAAAATTGTTATCAAATTAACAATCAAAAGAAAATTGTTATCAAATCAACAATCAAAGGAACCCTTAAGTAGACTTTCGATAACCAAAAATTGTCGTACATGACGTATCATTGTTCCGATTGTTTGTATGAGTTTTTGGGATAAGATTAAAATTTAAAATACACACTGTTTCACAGCAGAAGACAAAGCTAATTAGCAAACCAATCCAAAAAAATATTTGGTATAATTTTCATTATCCACTTACTTCTTACTAAAAAGGATTTAAATAACAATTCATTCCAACTTATGTACTTAATACTTCAAGAAACAACTATTTTCATCTGAGGAGATGGTAAAAGACGAATTAAATTTAAGTACATTTTTCAATATGAATATTTAAAATTTTCATAGTTTTGACGACATTTATTAATATTGTATGACGGATGGCAAATAAATAAAAAGAAAATACTTTGTTTTACGTCACTTTATTGTTATTTTTTCCGTTTACCGGTTTCAGTACCTCCGTACCTTCATTAGGACTGAATATAAAAATACTGACAAATACAGAGTAATACACATATATATTGTCACACATACACGATTGTCCAGCGTTCTACATTGGGAGAACGTCACGCAATGTGGAAACTAGAGTAAAGGAACACATAAGATGCCTAACCAGTTCAAGGTTTTCAGAATTCGCAGACCACTTAGAGCATTTAACCGGGATACGGGTATTAAAGTCCTTCACAAAAATGGGATAGGCTTAAGATTAAATAATTTAGAGGCATTGGAAATAAAAAAAATTAGTTAATACAAAGGCTGAAATCATTAATAATCAACTAAATTTAACATTCAGCCCTATTATAAGTATGTTTCCCGTTATCCCACTCGCTCCTTCACTTCCCTCCCACAACTGTCGCACTGTCCCACTCTAATTTTCTGTCTCTTTCTTTCACAATTTGTATATATATATATGTGTGTATTACCCTTTGTCAGTATTTTTATATTCGGTCCTGATGAAGGTACGGATGTACCGAAACCGGTAGACGGAAAAAAATAACAATAGAGTGACGTAAAACAAAGTATTTTCTTTTTATTTATTTAAAATGTCAAGTCACAATGTGTTTGCTTCTTTTGAAATTTTTTTTTTTTTTTAATATTTTCCTTCCGCCATGCGGCGTAAGTAGGTAGTAGATTATGTAAGTTGAAACGAAATGTTTTTTTAATAATTTGGGCGCATTTCGAAGTAAGCGGAGTGCAGAAATCTTACCAAATCTTTTTCTTCCCGTATCACAACTTCTTCCGCTAACAAATGTTTCTATAATAATTTGTTAAATATGCACGATTTAGAACAAAGCTTTAGTTACATTAAATAACTCGACCTGAATAGCCAGGTTCCTTCCAATCTTCATCTTCCTCCATCTCAATGCCATCCTCCGTTATCCTGTACCTATAGCACTTGGTTATTAGTTTATTCATTTTTTACACAAGCTGTTCAGACTGTAATCATGATTTTTCTTTACATGCCCACTATATTGTTTCTTTCTAGGGACAATAATATAATTTATACCCTATTAGCCACGCACAGGCTGCGCCTTACTGGGTTCCCATTATTATGATTTTTATAATATTGTATATGCCAAATGTAAAAATTGGGGGAAAAAAAAAAACCCATCTCAAAAATATGGTCTTCCATAAATCTACGATCTCCGGGAGTTCAGGCTTTGACGGAATCCTTGGAAGTAGTCGCTAAACCGCTAAATCATATTTCTTAAATACTACCTAAATTTACAAAAGAAAGACAACCTAGAATACGCCAATACCTGCTCTATTTCTACAGAATCTCAAATGAACTGATCACTTCCTGTTGATAAAACAATCGTTAATTTATATATTAGAGATTATAAAGATATAATTTTTCTTGACCATAATTGACAAGTTGACCTTTTATTAAAAGAAGTAATAGCCCATAACGGAAATTAATTAATTTTATTAGTAAATCATTTTGTTTATTTATGGAAAACTAATAAAAATGTCTTTAATGATTAATCCGTAATTTCATGGCACATTAATTTTCTTATTTCAAAACACGTGTCTCAGACTCAAAGAGTGGAAACATGTTAGTTTACGTGGACACCAAAAGCCGTACTACTCAAAGCCAGTGGATGTGTGGTAATACTGATATTGTCAAATCGACGTGACGCGTGTAAATGGAAATGACGAAATAAGGGAAGAGAATGATTGGAAAATCCCCTTATTAAAATAAATTTTTGATTTTATTTATAAACTTTAATGTATTTATGTATGCACTAGTACATACATTAAATTGACTATATATACAAGTAACACAAAAATATTTGTACAATAATAATCTACTTTTAAAGTAGATCTAATGACATCACCATCATCATTTTTTAAGGACTCGTAAGGAACACTGTAGGTTAATTTTAAGTTTATTATAATTAAGCGCACTTGAAGTGAAACATCACAAAACTGCGCTATATAAATACTACGTTACTATTATTATTATCACGTAAATATTATTTATAATGGGTTCTTTTTATTTGTTGTGAATAGTTTTTGGAAAAAATGTGCACCTTTAAGTTTTATCCAGTCTGAGATCTTTATTTTTCAGTAATGTTACTCATTCGTGACCTTCCTACAAACGCTGATATTCCCCGTTTATTTTCTTTTCATAGCTGCACGATATCTGGAATTGTTGATCTTCATAACTTGTTGAAATTCTTTGTGACTAGCTATCTGTTGGTGGTTCTTTAGCCCTACATGCTTCAGGTAGGAGAAATCTTTTGTGGCGTGAAAGAGAATTACAATTTCTTATCAATCAATTGAATTTAAATAAGCATAGATATATTGGTAACCCACCGCTACAAGAAAATAAAGTAATTATTTCAGTTGGTCAACAGAGTTAAATATATAGGTAGGTATAAGAAACTGAAACAATTTTAAACATATTTCTATTGATACAAATATCTATCTTTCATCATCATAAAACAGACCAGAATCTCATCTAAGCATAACGATGCCGCCATTAAGTTTTAGAAATTCGTTCCTAAAGATGAAAGTATTTTACCTTGACATACAGAAACGCATTTCTTAATTCGAAATCTTCGACACGCTATTTTTCTCACGTGGATGAGTGCGCTAAGGCCTACTACTTAGGATGGGTTGCTTCATAAAATTTGAACAATTCATCGAATTTCTAAATTAATTTTAAAGTTCTGTGGAAGTTCTAATCAAGTTCTGTTATTACATCATTATGGGCCAGTTGCTTCACAGAAGTGAAATAATAACAGAGCTTCCACAGTTGTTCACAATTAACCTCGAAAATTGATGAAATTCTGTTTCAATCGTCCTTACTACTACAAAGCAATTAAATATTGCAGTAAAAATATACGTAGAAAAACAATCAAAATTTGACTCTTTAATTTACGCCAGAGGGCTTTACATAAATAAATAAAGGCAGTACATCTTTAACATGAGAAAGAAATTATATAAATAAAATAACAATAGAAATAATGTAATTTTAGTGATCAGAGGTTTACAAAACGTCTAATTATTAGTTTCGCAAAGTGCCAAACCGCTGGCTGTATCGATGTACCTCTGCGAGTTGCAGGAGTTCGGAAGTGTCCGATTTGGATTTTAATATTTTAGATAAGAAAGTCAAATAATTTTTTTTAAATAACAAAATTATAATACAAGTTATGACGGTTTATAATATTTCAGATATTACATTAATAAGACAGTTTAGTAAATTTGTCGATGTACGAGTAGTTTTATAAATTTACCAAAGAATTTCTTTAGTGAGTTCTTGTATCATGGATAAATGATTTCATTATTTCATATTTAAATTGTGTTATCGACATATTGTGTTGAATTCTGTGTAGTGGTATATTGAATTGTGCCCTGGTCGTAGTATTACCACAGTAAAATGGTAGTACTGACCTTGTGTTCCTCGCCGGCACATTAAAATTTATGAGTGCCAAGAATTCAGGTCTGTCAATGGTATTATGCAAGATTTCAAATAAAAATACTAGATCGAAAACGCATCTTCCATCACTCAAATTTAAAAGATTAGATAATCGCAGCAGATAAGGGTAATTAATTGCTTCTTTTGGTATTTTTACTTTATAATTTAAAAAGATTAGGATTTTTTTTTTCTACTCTTTCTATTGTTTGAGAATGTACGTCATAGCGAGGAGACCATACAGTTGAGTTATATTCATCCTGACTCCTCACTAGTGATGTGTACAGAAGTTTTAATGTTTTAACTTTATTTTCGTAAAGTCTTTAGCCACTCTTAGTTTTAAACCTAACATTTTTAAACCCTTCTTTGAGATATTTTCAACGTGTGGTATGAAGCCAATTTTGGTGTCGAAAGTACCACCTAAATCTATAATTACGGAAACAGTTTCGAGAATGAAGTTGTTGATTGTGTAATTGAAAAAGAAGGATTTTTTATTTAAAAAAATCTCATAGTTATGTATTTATTAACATTAAGGTATAGCTTGTTATCGCTACACCACTCGACTAATTTTGACAAGTTTGCTGAGAGAATATAACAGTCGTCCAGGCTTCGAATTGCTTTATAAAGTTTCAAATCATCTGCGAACATAAGTACGTCGATATCTTTAAAAATATTACATATGTCGTTCACAAAAAAGATAAATAATACAGGTTCGATGTGGGAACCTTGCGGAACACCACTGGATGCAAAAAAATTATATGATGATTCCCCATTTAGTTTAATAATAAGTTTTCTGTTTGAAAGATAACTTATAAACCAATGCAACATATTTCCACGAACTCCAACTTTAAACAGTTTTTCTACAAGAATAACGTGACAAACCTTTGTCGAACGCCCTGCTGAAGTCAGTGTAGATTGAGTCAACTTGAAGCTTCTTCGCCATTGCATCGGAAATAAAATTTTGATATGGAATGTGGTTAGTTAGTGTTGATTTGTCGGTTATAAAACCATGCTGTTCAGGACATACACTACCTTTAAATGAGCTAGTTATTTTATATTGCAGGTTCGTACAAACTACTTTTAGGTTGATTTGATTTCCAAATAAAATATGTTTTTTTTTTAACATTTCCACACCTACAAAATAATTTTCTACAGGGCCTATGTCTTTTTTGGGAATGGTGTGTGGAGGGTAATTTAAGGAAATAAAGGATGGGAGGTTCGGGATAGGAAAAAGGCTGTGAAAGGTGGCAGACCATCGCCATACCCTGGACAAACCTCACCCCTTGAACCCGGGCACCCTTGCTAAGTCACCAAACGTAGCTAACTACTTAAGGCAACCCTTGGCAGAGGTGTTCGTTATCCGATGAATTCTACTTTCAGGTGTTTGATTATCATTCGTAAAGTATTTTTCAAACCGTTTTCCAAAAAATAAAATCTTTTTGTTTTAGCTAAGTAATCTTCGAAAGAATGTGTGTTTCTCGATTCTCCTAACGAAGTACCTACCACAATATAGTTGTCTGAAAAATATAAGTTGGTTGTTAGAGTGCTCACTTCGAATTACACAAAGATCTTATCGCTAGTGCATACCAAAGAGTTGTAATTTTTTATTTGGCTGAGTGGATATTATTATATTATCATTGGGAAGCCGTCAATAACCTAACAGTTAACTAGCTATTGTTGTGGTATGGTTATAACATTTAATTAAAATAATTTTAACCTGCAGGTGAAACCATATATCGATAAATTCAATTAGATACTAACTTAAAGATGCGTGCGATGCTATTAATATGTTACTTTAGCCAATCAGTATTATTTATCTTCTGATAGAAATACCCACAAAGAAATAATACATCTACTAATGGCGTTTGGACAAAAAACTTTTTTTTACATTACCTCCACAAAGGAGGCCCCGAGGAAAAAAACCTCAGTGCCTATGTTACCTTTGGGAATGCTATGTGGAGGCAAGGGCGGATCCAGCTTTGGCGCCAGGGAGGGTCACATAGCGCCAGGGGTGGTCACATAGTCGTGGTCAAGTCACAAGAAGTTATAATTTAATTTTAATAATAATAGATACAAGTAAAAAGTAGGTCCACCTAGGTCCTGGACCCAGCTCAGTGGGGGTCATGACCCCCATGACCCCCCCCCCCTGGATCCGCCCTTGTGTGGAGGGTCTTTTTAAGGAAATATAGAAGTGGAAGTTTTGGGAAGGAAAAAGTTATGAGGGGTAGTAAGGAATCTGGGGTAAAATAGGTCCAGCTTGGATGGACGTATAAATCTTTTCCTCCCACTGCGGAGCAAGGTGATGTTCGGAGAGAGTCCTGCCGGAGAGATGTCCCTCAACCAGACTCTCCAGATCCGGCTTGCCACGCAGCAGGTGGGTAGACGCATCCGCCGTCAAGACCCAGGCAAACCTCACCCCATGAATCCGGACACCCCTGCTAAGTTACCAAACGCAAATACCAAAATCAAAGATTTCTTTAATCTAAGTTGGTCATTTTTGTTTAATTTAAAATGTTGTAAAATGTTAAGTCATCTTGTAATTATTTTTTTTCAATTCGTGGTAGGTATTTAAATAATATCTTTCCAATCACCACAAATTAGTAGCTTTTGCAAAAAAAAAACTCATAATGTATACAAGAAAATCAATTAATAAGGATTACAAATATATTGGAATTATATTTTCTTTCTAGATATAGATAGCGTGACTTCAAAACCTCCATGCGTCTTTCAAGCTCACGTGAATCAAGTTAATTGCCAGCAATGATAATTATTATTACTACTAGATATTATTTAAATTAAATTAATTAATACCAGGTAGGATAGAGAGAAAAACTGGCAGAATTAATTAGTGTGACCTGAATGAACTAATAATATTATTAAGACAATAAACTTAATTATTAAACTTAATTAAAATTTATTTCGTAAACTTCGTTTATTAAGCTCTTAAGTCGACTGAAATTAGTCTGGTGTTGAAAGATGAGCAATTTAAAATAAATAATTTGAGAGAGAAAAATAAAACCGTTATTTTTCTAGTTTTTGGTGTATAGCAAAATTGTTTAAATCTCCAACATAAAAAGAAATAGTTTAACCAATTAATTTTAAGTTGCTATTTTTATTATACACATTGACAATAATTCTTGCCAAGATTGTTTATTACCAAAATAGTATAAAACCATTAGCTACACTTGTTTTGTTGAGGATATCCGGACAAAATATTACGCAATTACATATGAAAATAGGAAAAAATCGCGTTTGCGATCTGGCGGATTTTACACCACTATTTATTTATTTTTTAAATATTCCTCGATCTACGGTTTTAACAAACTTAAAGAGCATTAATTGGGACGCAGCTAACTTCATATTGAAAACGCCGGGTACTTTTTTTCGATTAAAAAGCCTCTTCCAATTACCAAAAAGGGAACATGACATGGCTTTCGATGCAAAATACCACCGCCTTTGTTGACAGTTTGCCAAAAAATTTTCTGGTCCTTGTGCACTTATTTTTGTGTCTGAGGTTACCTCAGTCAATGTAACATATCCCACATTGCAAAATTGGTAATTTAGGAGAGCTGTTCCGGTTTCCTGAGGATTGGGAGAAGTTTTATAGAATCGTCTCTCACATTACTTAAGACATCCATGAAAAATTACACAAAAAATAAACCAATTTTTTTTTCTTCCGTAGTCTTATTGACTCAAGACGGGAGCAATTAGAATTCTTGAAAAAAAATTAACATGTGTGCTCGGTATAGCAAATTACTAGAAAATGAGAATATCAACGTTATTAATTTCGTTAGGTAAAAGTTTTTCAATGTCATTACCGCTTGTCGTAATACCTCTCCCAGGTGACTCGCGCATCGCCGTGATAATCTCTCTCCGTGAGAAGTCATTTCACATTGCCTCTTACTTCTTCACCATTCCTCCGCCATTCAAACGAGTACATTGCGTAAGGCCGACAATATGTGGAACGACCGAGACAACAACTCATCAATATTGCAGCACAATACACTGAAACATAAAAAGGTTGTTTCTATATTAAACAAAGCTTTTTTTCAATGCAATCGATGAATTTTCTTTTTTTCTTGGTGGCCAAAAACCTATTTTATGTGTGCGATTTTTTAAGCCATGATTATATCAAAGATATAGTTCTTATTTCAAGTTCTAGAGCAAGCAACTCGTGAAAGAAAGAGATTGACAAATCAAGATAAAGCGACTTTTGCGTAACGGAAGTAACATCAGACTTCGTGAAAAGGGCTATTTTATTTTAACTGATTAACATTAGAGAGGATGTGTACATTGGGACACTTTCATTATAATCCATGAATATTGGTGATTTGTTGAGTTTTTATTGTCAGGAAAACCACGCCAGCGGGAAATATGAAATGTAAAGAAAAATGGAACAAGGTTAAAAAGAGATGAAGGAAGTTTACCAGATGCAATTTGTTTGAGAGAGAGGGGGAAAACCGTTAAGGAAAATGAGCCCGAAAGAGAAACATTTTAAGATGGTAAAACAAGCAATCTTCACAATAAAAATTACTTTCAAGTCTTTTGACAATTGTCTAAAGGTTTTTGCCTCTCTCTGCCACCTAGTATGGCTTCATAATTAAAAGGTTTTTATTCTTTCTTTTTGCCCATTTTTTCTTCAAAAGAGCAAATCATATACTGCAATGAAAATAAATCAGCCTTTTAATAAAGATACATTTTTGTTAGGTGTCTTTAATACTTTTCATTGCTTTCTCCGGCCGATTCGTGATGTTGGCAACGAAAGAGAAGGAGAGTGGAGAGAGACGTGGAAATTGAAAGGAGCGGCGGGCGGGTGCGAGGGAGACGGGCTGTACTGTTGTTGTGCTGGTAATAGCGATAGTGCAGAAGATGTAATGCCGACGTAACCGCGATGTAACCGGCAGCGGTGGCGTGCTCCACTTTCCTTGGACTTGCGACCTTTTGAACGGAGAAAGGCAGGAGTTGCAAACGTGAACAAATAAATATATTTGTGATAGGAGCGTTCTGCTGGTCCTGGTACCAACTTCTGATTTGGAGGTTGTATGAGTTGTATTTAGAGGTTGTAGAAGGCTATGCAGGATACAAGAAAACATGAAGATGAAAGAAGATTTGAAAGTACATTTCAGATTATTTGGATCTGGTAATTTATCAAAGTTTTTGTATATAAAAATGATAATCACTTTTATTGTTTAGTTACAACCAAACATATTCAAATACAAAAGACATATCCTATGATGTCCGCGCGACTGTCGGTGGACTACTACCTAGTTGGAGTAGTTTGCACACGAAAATAATTTGTTCATTTCGATAATTTTTTTAAGGTGTGCATTGGTTAACATTATAGGTAGTTTAAATACGGAAAGAATGCGTTCATTTAGCTCAACGTTCGTTTAGTTTATTCGTTAATTGGTAAACAATTTTGGCGACAGCCGGAAGCGCAGTCCTACCTTATAAAAACTGCGGATAGCACATCGCTTATGTTTCAATATCTTTGGGTACAACCGATATATTTCGTGAGCAATGCACACTTCGTCAGGCTTTACGTAAAACTATATTGCAAATATATATACCTAAAGATGTAGTGATGTAGTGGGTCAAGAAGTAGGGGGTCAGTGGGGGGGGGGGGGGGGGGGGTTACAATAGGGACAAATTTAGCAGAGCAAATTAAAATACATCGTTACCAAGGATACCAATAATAAGACCACCACAACATTGACATGTAGGTACCTTGCATGGTGATCTCAACAAAAATTCTCAATTATGTACTAAACAATGCAGTGCATGAAGAAACATTAAAAAAACATTTAATGTAAAGAAATGATCATAAAATAATAATGCATCCCCCATAAACACAAGCCTGGCTTTATTATAGTGGTAAATCGAATATATTTCAATGTATATATTTATTACTTTTGTACTATGTACAACTCCTACACTAGGCAACTTGAAACAGCAGAAATGCGAATGCTTAGATGGTCGGCAGGAGTATCACTAAAAGATAAGATCAAAAGTTCACGCATTCGTGGTAGCCTGTGTGTCACAGACATAAATAGTAAGCTGGAAGAACGACAGTTGAGATGGTATGGACACATAAGACGGAGACCATCAGACCACACAGTGAGGCAAGCAATGTCTATGGAGCTTCACCGACAGTCATCCAGAGGAAGACCGAAGAACTCCTGGATGACTCATGACCCTGGAGAACAGAAGATATTACAACCTGAGAACGAGAAGAGCCGACCCCAACAGCCTACCTAGGCAATGAGTTGGGACAGCGCAAGGAAGAAGTATATATTTATTACTGTCTACAATGTAACGTATTTCCTATGAGTTATAAGTGATATAACATTGCAGTATGTTACAAGTGCGATTGCAGGATATTATAAGTGATAATAACATTATTTTTTTAAATACACATTTTGAATTTGTTTTGAGAACTTTCTGGTTAAAATGTGAAGGTCCATATAAAAAGTTTCCGATCGCTCGAACTTCCCACTCGACGAGTAAAAAGAAAGTGGCACGAACGCTTATATTTAGTTATTTCATAATGGATCATTTCCTCCGATAGCATTCACCTTGGTAATGAAATTATTAGAGGTCGCTTGAACCCGAATACAAAACATGAGCATTGTTTATATTTTTCTGCATCAGAAATCATTCACACGCCATTGTTTGGAGAAAGAAAATTATGAACGTATTCGGTAATTTCAACGTAATCGTGATTTTTATCGACTGTACGTATTATGGCGTAATATGAATTACAAGCATACTGTATATAGAGCTTTATTTACCTTTGACTTCTCCAAGTCTGTGGATTGAGTAAACGATCTTTTTAAATTCTAATAGCGTCGTTAGTTCACCTCCATTCAATAATAAGCCAGTTATTTTGCATAACGAACGACATTATTCAGTGACAAACTGTTTTGTACGTTGACATCTTATCTGACACTCGGGAGTTAATTCGTGTACAAATAAATGGTTACATGATTTTTTGAAGTTTAACTTACATAGATTATCTCTAAATATTTAAATATTTAAATTTAATAAGATACTTACATTAAAGAAATGAGATGAGGAATTTAAAAAAAAATACATCACATTTAATATATACAAGTTTTACGTCTAGACATAGAATTTTTTATTGGTCCAAAAATTTGCCAATTGTCGTCGAAATATCTCTTGCAATTGTTGATAGCTGACCATAGATGACGGATTTAACCAATATCGTATTGATATAGTGTTTTATCGATCATTTGTGCTAGACCTCCTGATAACTCCTTATTAATCATCTTCCTAGGTGTTAAGACTGTTAAAATGAGAAAATTGTACAGTAATTGGATAAAAATCTGTTGTACAATTAAAAAAAAAAAAAAAAAAAAACTATTGGCAAAGTTATTATTTGTAGAATTTATTACTTAATCTATAGAATTTTATTATTTTATCTGTAGATTTTTTTTTTCATTTTGTAGGAAATGCTTTACTGAAAAAAATCCCCAAACCTGAGGAAAATATTTTCCCTCAGGAACTGTGTCATCTTTGGGGATGTTTGTGGAGAGTTTTTAAAGGGATGGATTAAGAAGTCCTGGGAAAGAAAATAGTATTATGGGGTGTGTAGTAATCTGGGGGTCAGTGTGTACAGGAGTGACGTATAAATCCGACCTCCCTCTGCGATGCAAGGCGTCTGACTGAAAAGGAAAAGGTCAAAGGGCCTCCCTCATCCGAACTCTGCCGATCCGGCCCGCCACGCAGCTGGTGGGCAATCACATCCACCACCAAGATCTGGAAAAATCTCACCCCTTGAACCCGAGAACCTCTGCTAACCTTAGCAAACCATTTGGGGTGGAGCAAACCATTTGGGGTGAAAACCAAACATAGCAAACAGTTTGGTGTAACCTATGGCAGAGGTACAGAGGTGAAGGTTATCCAATGAATGGTTTTCGGGGCGGCGGTAAATAGATTGTTTTTTACCTTACATACTTGTGTCATATCACCTTTAAAAACCTTTGTATTGGTTAACAAAAATTGAGGTTGGGTACTTCAACAAATGTGTTTACTTTTCCAAATAAAGTCAATGAGTACATTTTTTATCTTGTCCAAACAACATTTCATAATAACCAATAATACACGTAAGACACGGTTAACTGTTTAATTGTTTGTTAAGATATTCCGTGTTTGCATATTGATTTAACGAGCTCACTTTCGATATCACATAGCGGACCACACCCGGGTCGATAAAAATAATTTTAACTGTGTCGGTTGTGACCGTGAAATGTCTCACAGGTGCCACATGCTCTACTCGTGTATTGTGGGGATATCATTACTGTGCTTTTATTCGATTTTTTATTATTTTTTTCTTTGTATTTATTTGTACTCATAGGATTGTTCTATTTAAATGAAAATCTTGGCATTATAAACTTATTGTCGATTACGACAAATATTAGAGTAAAAAATTGTGAAATGATTTTTCCCAAAAATGAAGCTAGGCAAATCATCAAAATGTGTTACTATTTTTATTACTTTTGGGTGATTCCATTATCACGGGTGCAACATTTGCAACTGCAACTGTAAAGCTTCTTAATAATAAAATAAAACTTTTTTAATGAAATTATTCTTGGAAGAGCTAAATTTTAACACGTTCACTTTTTATTAGTTTATAATTTTTTTTATTGAAATATTTAAATAGTCAGGAGGGTGGTTCAAAGTGCTATCGCGAGTGCAACCAATTTGGCCCACCCTTTCCAGATCATAAGACAAAAACACAAAAGTCTGTTAATTGTGAAACATTTATTATGTCGTGCCTTGATATTTCGTAAGGCGTTAAACTAATCAACTAAAAAAAATCAAAAATATATAGAAAAAAAAAAGAATTATTAGCTTTTCATCAATCGCGGGTGCAACATCAAATTATCGCGGGTGCAACTCATCTAATTTAAGTGTACATAAACATCAATAAACACTGATAGAGGAACGAAATAAGAAATCAAACAATGTTAATTACCAATCAGTACCCTTCTTGGTCCTTTATGTTAGTTATTTCTTTTCGGTAACGTCAAAATTTGCCGAAAATTCTATGAACATATTACATCCATCAATAATTTTTTCTGGCGCGATAATGTCTTCAAGTTGGACGTCTACTATGTCATTAACGATTTTTATAATTATTTAATTAATTTTCATATCTTTTGGTATATTGGTAATAAATAAATAATTGATATAATTATTTAATTAATATTTAGATCTTTGTTAAGACAGCGGCACAGATAGTACCTGTTTCATGGCATGCTTCTGCTGGTAATTTTGAGACTTGAAAAGATGTTGGTCTTTTGTGAATTAGTCATCTGAATTACTGGAAACATCAGAAATGCGAAATTTCGTTTATTTTTTTGTTTTTGTATTTTGAAATATAAAAAAAATAAAATGTTTTTTTTTCTTTTTTGTAGAATTCCATTATATATTTTGTAACTTGTAAGAGATTCCAAATTGTTATGGTCCCAATCACTTTCTGTTTCAGTGGTGGTTTTTGGAGATTTCAAAACCAATGTGCATTGGAGATGAGACAGTGAGAATACGCCACGGAAATACTATCGCCGTCTTCAGATTGAAAGAAGTGTTTTGATTGAATGCCTGATTTATTTTTCAGCCCTTCCCATTTATCATCCAACGTGACCATGTTTTTAAACTTATTTTTTTTAATACAAAGAAGATGCTTCAGAGGTATGTATGGCGTGCCAAATCATAAAATTTCCATAAAAAAGCGGAATATAATATAAACTCAGCTATTAAATATAAATAACCAGTAAAACACAGCTTATATTATTATTAAAGGCATGACAAAACAATAAAATATATGATAAATCACACAATAAGGTTAGTTGTCAAAGAGTTGCACCCGCGATTCTAATACCACATCGCGGGTGCAACCAATTTGAGTCAACGTTTATTTCAATTCAGCTATCATTATACTCTTAAAAACGTGTTATTTAAGTTTGCCTTTGATTTTTCTTCTTACTTTTACAAAGTTTCAAAACGTTGGCACATTATTTCTGTGAGAAACTTAAACTTTTATATCTTTTGTATCGCGGGTGCAAAAAGCTAACAGTGACTTCTTGTAGTCAATGATGCTTAAAAAATAACAATAAGTACTTACATCTTTCGGCACATAAGAATAAATTAATATTGTCACTACACCAGTCCAGTGTTGCACTGTGTGATTTTGCAGTTTTTTTTGTATCGATCCTTCGATATTTCCAAGCGCGCTAAAAATTTCAGTATGAAGTAAAATCCAAAATTCTTTTTTATTATGAAATACTGATTTTCTTCTTTGCATTGATATAAAAAAGAAATACTGCGATTTAAAAATTAATGTAGAGAATCGTCTATAGCGGAATCGCCCCATCCACACAGCATCCCGAAAGATGACATAGGCCCCGAGGGAAATTATTTTCCTCAGGGCCTCCTGTGTGGAGATCATGTAAAAAATATATATATATTTTCTGAATTTCTTATTATTTTGTTATGACATCTACCTGCCTGAAGAAAGTTTAAAAAAATAATTGTAATTTAAAAACTGTTACATAATATACCTAATAATACGGTTTATAATTAAGTAGGTATAGTACCTAACATACAAATGTAATGATTTCAGAGGTCCAGGTGTACTGTTCACAGAATTAATAGTTATATTTATATAATATGTAATAGCTACTAGTAAAACTTTAATGACGACCTGACGTTGATGTAAAATTCGTCGCAATAGGCCAGTTAAAGATCCGAAAAGCGGCATGCCTCGCCGCCCACGCCTTACTCTGTCGCTCGTATGTATGTATGAGGGCATTACCAGAGAAAGCCTGAAATACGTCATTTTCAAAAAAGTTTTTAGACGTATTGACTCTTTTCCACAAAAAATTATAAATGGATTTCGAAAGATTGTTCTTTTATCTAGCATTCGTATGTAATAAATTTTTAGATTTTTTTTAATTTTTAGTATAATAAGGTTATTACATAGGTCGTTGGCAGATTTGTTAAATTTTCAAAAAAGTTTTTGTATTATACCACACCCATTTCAAATAATGTAATCATGCAGTAAAATAAATCAATACATTATCTAGCAAAGTAATGTATTAGAATTTTAATTTTAGTTTCAATAAAATCATTAAAAAATATGTACCTACATGTGTTTCTTGACGAAAATTGGTCCATTTGTGTATTTATTTGCGCACTTACAAACTAATATATTTCAGATTTTTTTAACATTCTTATTAAATTTAGACATTATTGAAAAATGATAAATACTTATAATCAAAAAATAACTACAAAAAGTACACTATTTTAATAGTTTTATCATCACGCCTTTCAGCATTTTTGGATGAAGGTATAAATTAAAGCTAATTTGGATTGAAATAAATTCGATATTGAGTTATAATTTAAAAAAGCTGGTACGGAGAATAATTAATCTTTCTCATTGTAACCGTCCTGCACGATCGGAAGAACAACTTTCGACGAAATGTGGATTTTCGTCCGCTGGCTGGTTAAACGCTCTTCAGTTCAGTTCAGGTCGGCATTTAAATTTGTTACGCACCTAGTCATAAAACTAAGCTATCTACGTTATAGTCATAATATAAAGCTATTTAAAGTAGGAGAGTGGTATCAATTTGTTAAACATTCCTCAAGATTTTACGCAAATAAGTAAATAATATACATAATAGATACAGTACAGGACATTCAGCAAAATCGGTTCACAAATCTTTTTGTTTCAAAATACTGGCTGGCCGACGTCTTAACTACTCGTACTTTGTATGATCGTTGAAAAGTGAAACGGGTCATATATCTTCAGTTATTCAAAGGCGTTCGTCCTTGCAACACTTTTAACTTTATGTTATGAAATATTGCGGTAGGCAGAGAAACAATGCGGGCGCAACAAAGCGCTAAACGAACTGTAAAGGAGAAAGTGGTGACGACCAAGGACTCTCCGGGATATTCATAATAAGCCGATGACACAACTGTAATGAAGTCAGAGGTGTTTATGAAAATAAATCAAAACAGTTAAAAGTATAAGAAAATTGATTTTACTCTCATTTGGATAGACCAGGAATGTACCTATTTGGGGGATAAAAAAATAATGAAAATCAAATGGATTTATTTATATTTGAAGTGAAAACTTCGTTAGCATCGTTGTAATTTAAAATTCGATAAAACGTAAAATACCGACACTAAAAAGATACATATCCTACTAATATTATAAAGGCGAAAGTTTGTATGGACGTATGTGTATTTGTTACTCTTTCACGCAAAAACTACTGAATGGGTTTTAATGAAACTGTATAATAATATAGCTCATACATCAGAATAACATATAGGCTATATATAGTTCAGAGCTTTGGCATTATGAAATTTGTATTAAAAAAATTGCAATGGGTGGCACGATTAGCAAGATATCTATAATTCTTTATTCGATTCAAAATATTAGGGGAGTACTTCAAATAAATATGTGAGGGGGGAGGGGGAGGGGGGAGGAAGGGAGTGTTAGAAAAGGGTGGGGGAGGGGAAGGGGGGGGAGTAGGCGGAGTGGGGACCCACCTAATACCATGCGAGCGAAGCCGTGGGAGAAGCTAGTACATCCATAAAATTTAGCCTGCGAGAGAATGAGATAGTATTTATTTATTTTATTTATTTTATTTATTTAATACATGAATTATCAACAGTACATATAGTTTTTTGTGATATTTCACCCTCCATGCTAGGGATAACAGATCTCCTCTTAGTGCGGTACTTCATAGCATATCGGTCTTATATTTGTGCGGTGATTCGTAATCTCCCCACTCTTGCCTACTTTAGTTTTCGAAGGTTTTTTTAACTAGTATTTTTCTAAAAGAATTGTACGCTCCGTTCTTTTTTTCACGCCCATACGGGCTTTTACAAACTTGTGATATACGTAATAATTTTGTGAAAGTAATTATAAAGTAAAACATGATATTTTACTTTTTATTTCAACTTTATGAGTAAAACCTCAAATTGTAATATTTAAATAAATGAAGACAATATAAGCGAAACTCAATCGAAAATCTGGAAACAGAAAAATTAGAAAAACATATTGACACCTCTGGGACTCGAGTCCCAAATTTTTTCTAATTTTTCTGTTTCCAGATTTTCGATTGAGTTTCGCTTATATTGTCTTCATTTATTTAAATAAAACATGATATTTAAATTATATTGAACCCACCCAGAAGAATCGTATTACGCTAACATTGATTTATTATTATTATTGAGGTGTGTTATTATAGCCTTGTTATAACTATATTGCGTGCAATTTACCACATCTACTACCTCCGAGAAAGTATTGCTAACTGTAAGCTATCTAGGTGCAAGCGAGTATCTGTCTAAATGACTCAGTCCTGATATTGTTAATGCAATTAAAATTAATTTTAGATCGAGTAGATCTTGTTGGCATATGGAAGGTAATTAGGTCTAATAAATCAAGGCTATCTTTAATACCATTAACATTTAAAAAAATTAAAGTTATATCGGAAATAAATCTTCTTTCTTTGAATTTCAATTACTTTAATTCTTTTTATTTACATTGTTTACATTGTTTTATATTGTTTACAAGAAAATACATGATGCGATCAAGTTATACAAAATATTCCTAGTAGGTATAATGTGGCGGATTGTGAAATAATCAGTAACTGTATAGTAGTAATGTTTTGTGAACACCTCATTAGGAGAAACTGTGCTGAGGTGTTCGCATTTTTATCTTTCTTATTTATAGAAATCACAATTTTCGATCGTTCTTTGAAAATAAAACTAGTTTGATGGAATAAAATACTGCGTTTTTACTTATCATAACTCACTGTATACTCGCAAGCGAAATATCTATCCTAAATAAAAGGAATGAAGCTATTTAAACATTCTCTTATTGATATGTCCCTGTTATATAAGGGAGTAGTAATAATCATGTATTGTTTCATAGTGCTTTCACACAAACGAAGTATTGAATTCCGTAAGTCTAAACTTAAACTTTAGGGCGCACAGTTTACACCTGCGCTGACCATCCTATTAGTAATTGTTAAGTCCAGTTCGGATGTATAACATATTTACGTCACCGAGCACTTCATATAATGTAGTGACTTAATGAACGACTTTTTCGGCTTTTTAAAATAATGGCATCAGAGCTCCGGTCCAAAAAGGCCCCTTTCTCTTACATCACGAATTTATAATAATGGTTGACGAAAAAATGGTTTATTTGGTTGTTTGTTAAAAAATATTTGCAAGGCGACATGGTTACAATATGGGGAGATTAATCTTTATAGAGGATTTTTTTAGGTTTTTTACGTGTGGTACGTACGTTTTCGGGCCAGGCAGTTTATGGACGCATTTTTATTTTATGCGGGAATTCCCGCGTAAAATGTTTCCGCGAGACTTTAGGTGTATTTTTTTAATAAGAGGATTTCCGAATCTTTGTGGAGATAGGACACCCTTACCCATTTGGGGGCACCCAGGGCTATGCGTATTGCTTTATTCTGGAAATGCTTAATGAACGACAGACTCCCGGCCTGTCACTCGTAATCCCAGGATAGCAAACGCCCTTTAAGAGGAATATAAACGCTAGAAATATTTTGAATCTCATGCCTGCAAAATTTTAAAATCGAGCGACTTTTTGCACGAGGCTAGTAAGCGAAAAAGTGTTTTTTTAATTTATTTTGTGCATAATTTTATAAGAACGAAAAAAGTTAGAACATGGAAAACCTCAAAAGTAGTCTTAGCAATAAAGGGGTATTTAAAATTATTTCTTGTATTAATTCATAGTAATACAAGAAAATTTTTTTTTTGTGGTTTACGCTTATATTTTTTGTTACGTAAATAATAATTTTATTGTAATTCCAATACATAGAAAAGCTAGTAAAAGCTTCGATTTATCCGTAGCATATTTTTTGATGTTCATACTGTAAGCCGATTCGTCGTAAAGATTAATCAAAATAGTATCTAATAGGATTTCACGTATATATTCATCTTAATTAAACTGGCCCAACATTTGAGCTCTCATTCTTGATTCCCAATATTACTCTTCCAAACTCACATATACTACACTTGCCAAAGTTATTAGCAGTTTTCATAATATTTTTCTTCAGCAAACTAAATAATTTGTATACGGTGTTTCATTATTTCGTCCTCCGTAGTTATTTCATCTTTGAATTCTAAAAAGCAGGAGCGGCAGACCGTAAAAGAAGGATGATATGCAAATGTTTCCACAAACACAAGTTTTTCCAGAGTAATTGTTTTATTCCTTTACGATGGAGGGCGAGTCCAGTCGAGTCAAAGGATAATACAAGCGACAGAAAAAGGAGTACCACGAAAGACCATAACTCAACTGAAAAACATTGTTTTGTTTATTGCCTATTTGAGCCACATCCGTAGCAGAGCGGTAAATTCCTAAGCTCTGTGCAAATAGCAATAAAAAGTATATATCTCATATATCTCACAGATCGAAACAAAATATTACCTTTCTTTAATATTGAAACATTTTTTTAATTAAAAATGGTTATGATATTTTTGATTTTAAAGAAAGGAAGATTCGCTTTGGACCCATTGCTCAGAAGAGATGGTGCCATTAATATTCGAAACGTTACTTAAATTGGTTTTAACGGATTTTCCAATTCTTCCACTTCGTCTCTCATATTTCCTATAGCCCTGCTACATCTCTTTAATGGGGATGACATAATGATACTGGCTCTGGGCAGTTGGTTTGCGTGTGCGGTATCTCAATAAAACATACGTTTTTCGGTGACCCCTGTTGACCACACACCTGTACTGTGAGTGTACCCTCACAATATTGTGTTCAGAATCGCTAAGAATAATTTTTTTATTAGGTAATTGCTCTTCAAAAGTACTTGGCGGTCAAATTGCAATTAAGAAGTTTGTCGACAGAAAGTTCAAATACAAAGGGAATAGAAGTAAATGTACATACATCCAAATACAATTATATAATTATTATAATCAATAATTATTAGCCTGAAACACTCATCTACATTGAAAAAATCTCCCGAGAAAAGATACATGCCGCCGACAGGACTTGAACCCGTGTCCTTCTGATTTCCGATCAAATGCTCTGACCACTGAGCTACGCCGGCTTATCTCCTACCCGTCAAATTATTCAATATATACTCGTGTTACATTCAACAATTACTGCTTATTACATTTTTCCACTTGCAAACAATCAACTTTATTTACGCGGGTTCAAGTCCCGTCGGCGCGGCGGCATGTATCTTTTCTCGGGAGATTTTTTCAATGTAGAAGTGTTTCAGGCTAATAACTATTGCTTATAATAATTGTTACCCTTTGTGCTATGCATAAAAAACTTGTCTTAAACATTAGTTCATCAATTAAAAAAGAATAACAAATATATAAATTTAGCGAACCCGGACACACGTTGCTGTGGCTAATGAAACACAACGCCACGCCATTACCCAACCTTTATAACCAACGCCAATCAAATCCACACCGCCCGTTTGCCTGCCCGCTGCTCGCTTGCCAGCCCGATCTCTTTGTTTATATATTTCAACCAATTTACACAAAACCGTGACGAATTATATACCTAAAAACATTCTCATGAATCACAGTATATATTAAAATATCTAAGCGCACAGACAGCGGGAGCGAATTCATTTTATGCTATATATGATGACACATCTAATATTATTATTACTACATTTACATGCTACATTGAATAAAACTACAGATTGATGTAATCTCGTAGTACAAAGTACCTATCTAATCATGTTTTCAGCATATATATCTGAATCTAGTTGGTGATTCACAATTTTGTGACATGTTGAATCAAGCATAGTATTCTCCAGGATTCGCTGTCCATATTTTTCGTTATATTTTGGTACCAGCAGACCTTCATTTATGTATTCAATAATATCATTAATAAATTTATTTAAAAAAAAAGTTCTGCTGTGTAATTATTATTACGCGTGATAGCTGTTTCGCCTTTTAAAAACTTTGTTGTAAATAAACAATTTTTATAAATTGAATACATAATAATATTATTGAATATACAAAAGAAAAATAAATAAATGGAGTTCTGCAAATTAAACATGATAACAATAAATAATAAAAAAAACGCTTTAAAACTTCACTAACTTATCGATATACCGCCCGATCATTGAGGTATATAAATAGAGAAGCAAACTTCATTACCGCTCACCGAAAAAAACGTAACCACTTTACAACTCAACGACGCAGCTTTGGAATCACTAAATATTTGAACGTAAACATATCTTTGTCTCACTTGCACAAGTCACGAGAACATTACCACCGCTAGGATTAGACAAAGCCAGAAACGCAAACCTGCAATAGCGGCTTGGTGTTGCATACTATTTGAAATTTTACCCAAAATAAACAATGGAATAGTTTTTTTTTTACGTTAGTTTGTAATAAAATAAACTTATTTAAATTATTTTTAATTTGTATTTTTCATTATATGACTAAAAGAATGCACAACTAATGAAATAATGAAGTCATTATTTGTTCCAATATTTTTTATTGAACCAATAGTATACATATAATACTCAAACAGAAATTGTTTCAAAATTTTTTTTTAAAGTTCTTTTCTCGGCAATCGAATTATTTCCACCCACTTCTCACGGCGTGCTGCATCTTATGGTGCCCTGCAAAATTATTAATATAAAATACGTAAAAAAATATAATTACTTACTAGATTATTCATTAATACACTAACATAAGTTTTAATGAAGTATGTTGTATGAAGATTAAAACATAATTTTTATTAAGTATTTTAATATGGTTACCTCCATAGTAACTTATTCCATAAATAATGTATTCTCCCATTAATGTAGGAAACCAAAACGACTTCTTAGTGGCAACACTGAACCTATATTAGAGTATTTGACATTTTATTTCATTTTCTGCTTTTTTAATTAAATGTGAATATGTAAACAATAAACTTAGGTGTGGAAAGTAATTCCACTTGCTTTATTATGTTGAATCGCATTTTTTCGCAACGCATTTAACCATTTTGGTGATAGTTTTGATCGCGTATCGTCCGGCACAAGTCGGTCGGCGTCACAATGAGCACTGGACTGACGTTAGCGGGGCATATGCTTTTGGACATATGTACAGTGGCAATGCTTTGGCGCGGTCATTAGTCATCTAGTATATATATATATCAATGGCCCGATCACACTTTTCATAATGCACTCGTCATGTATTCACTAGCTTGCTCCCCAAGTCAAGCGTCCGTAAAGGCCCGACCGTTCGCCTCGCCCCGTCACACTTTTCGTAACGCTCTCGTTACGCATTCATCAGCTTACTCCCCAAGTCAAGAATGCGTAAAGAAGTTTTACTTCAAAAAAATAGAATTACTATTACATATTTTTAACGCTTAACTTTGACAAACGTCTTCTTCAAAATCTTCGCAAATCTTTGGACAGATAATCTTCATGTAAAAAAATCTATTTCTCTTATGTCATAGTGAACATTCTGTTTCTAACGTACGTAAAATTACGAAATTCACAAAACTATATCCTCATCAACAGTCGAGCCGTCAACTTTTTCACACCTTGTCTTGTTAGGTTAGATGTCCAGTTACCCAAAGAATCTAAAAGGGTTCTTAAATTCTTCATAAAACTAATTTTATAACCCGTAGATTGTAAATACATATAATAATAATAAAAAGTGTGTTTTTTATGACGAAGGTTTGTCTGGACAGTTAAACTAGCGCCCAGAAACTTTCTCCCAATAGTGATGCCTAAACCTTTTCATGTCGCCGAATATTAATAACTCTTACAATCCCTCTTGACCTTCGGTCCTTTTATAGTTGTACATAGCGTTAGTCATTATTATTATTTTATATCCAAAGATATTCCATCATCAGAACGTTTCGTTTGGCTTGCCCTATTTCGTTCGTCACAAATTAATCCAAATGTAGTTTTCTCAAAAATATGCTTTTACGGGACGGTCCTACCTACGAAGTTAAATTCTTTATTATTATATTACAAAACACTATTAGGAACATTAATTTTAAACACAAACTACATAGGAAACCAACGAGAGTTGGATGCATTGAAAAGCTTAGTATTGAATGTATTTGTGCATCGGTATACACTTCCACTTGCGAGGAACAGCCCTTTGACTTACTTATTGGCACCAGCGGAAAAGAGGTAACTAGTTTATACGATGCTCGTAAAATAATATTCTTAAGAAGCTTACAGCGTTTCCTATTCACATCGGTTCCAGTTCGATCGGTGCACGATCTCGCCAGTGTAATAATCTTAGTTTTCATTATTTTAAGTTCGCATCGTTATTAATAAACTTTTTGGTCAGTTTTCCTGCCAAAATTTAAAAAATTACTTTTCGTCTTCATTATTTTCATCTTTTTCGTTTCAAAATTTTACTTTTCGTCTCATTTGTTCATTAGAATCATTGAGGTATATAAATAGAGAAGCAAACTTCATTACCGCTCATCGAAAAAAGCGTAACCACTCTACAACTGCAACGACGTAGCTTTGGAATCACTAAACATTTGAAAGTAAACATATATTCGTCTCACTTGCACAAGTCACGAGAACATTACCACCGCTAGGATTAGACAAAGCCAGAAACGCAAACCTGCAATAGCGGCTTGGTGTTGCCTACAATGTGAAATTTTACCCAAAATAAACAATGAAATAGTTTTTTTTTTTATGTTAGTTTGTAATAAAATAAACTTATTTAAATTATTTTAAATATGTATTTTTCATTATATGACTAAAAGAATGCACAACTAATGAAATAATGAAGTCATTATTTGTTCCAATATTTTTTATTGAACCAATAGTATATAATACTCGAACAGAAATTGTTTCAAAAGTGTTTTCAAAGTTCTTTTCTCAGCAATCGAATTATTTCCACCCACTTCTCACGGCGTGCTGCATCTTATGGTGCCCTGCAAAATTATTAATATAAATTACGTAAAAAAATATGATTATTTACTAGATTATTCATTAATAAACTAAAATAAGTTTTAATGAAGTATGTTGTATGAAGATCAAAACATAATTTTTATTAAGTATTTTAATATGGTTACCTCCATAGTAACTTATTCCATAAATTATGTATTCTCCCATTAATGTGGGAGAACCAAAACTACTTTTTAGTGGCAACACTGAACCTATATTAGAGTATTTGACATTTTATTTCATTTTCTGCTTTGTTTTATTAAATGTGAATATGCAAACAATAAAATTAGGTGTGGAAAGTAATTCCACTTGCTTTATTATGTTGAATCGCATTTTTTCGCTACGCATTTAACCATTTTGGTGATAGTTTTGATCGCGTATCGTCCGGCACAAGTCGGTCGGCGTCACAATGAGCACTGAACTGACGTTAGCGGGGCATATGCTTTTGGACATATGTACAGTGGCAATGCTTTGGCGCGGTCATTAGTCATCTAGTATATATATATCAATGATTAGAATACGTTTACTACTAATAAATATGGGATACAGACAATACATGCACATTGCATATATCGAGGAATATTATGTAATTCAGGGTGACCGGACAACTCAGAATGAAACCAGCTCGGAAGAACCTCAGAAAGGCCATTGAGAGGGATGAAAAAAATATAATAAAAAATTGGTTAGATAGGTTATGTTAGGTTAGGGTTACCGGATATTTTAAAATGGTTTTTTCATTGGTTTTTTTTCACCGTTTCTGAGTTGGCATGGAACCGTAATTCAGTCCTGAAGATTATTTATTTAAACGCCCATAGGGCTTTTACATAGAATACAGTACATTTTTTTTAATTACATTGAACAGAACGGGTTTACAAAATACAAGTAACATAATAGGTATATGTTAAAAACAAAATATAGGTTACATAAAATATAAGGGTTAAAAAAAATAAAAAATAAAAAATTTAGGTTACATAAAATATAAGCGTTAACAAAATACAAGTAACATAAAATAAAAGAAATAAAATATAGTCCATAAAATATAGGAGTTGACAAAAAGTAGGTAATATTTAAAATTGTTGTTCTCATTAGTTGATGGGATAGGTAGAAATAAATAGTTGGCACATATCTCATTCTGATAAATTATTTTAAAAACTTCAGTATTTTAATAACAATGAAATAATGAAACAGTCTTCGACATGTCAAAAACATTCTATAAATAATCATTAGGCTTACTTGACTTATTTTAAGCAGTGTTTCCTGACTTTATTTGAGAGTGAGAGTGGAGAGGTTTAGGTTAGGTCTACTTAAGCCAGTCTCTCCCGATCCGACCCGCCACGCAGTAGGTGGACAAAAACTTTCGCCGCCAAGACCTAGACAAACCTCACCTCTAAGTCACCAAACGTAGCGAATCAGTTGCGGTGGCCTATATCAGAGGTGTAAATTACAATAAATTGTTCCCGGGTGGAGGTACCTATACGCTCCTCCCAAATTTTTCATTAATTTCAGTTTCACACATCTGCCCTGATGATGGACACTGTAACACTATCCGAAACGTTGGCCAAAGGAGGAGGTAGCGCAACACGGCATAACACCCCAAAAAATAAATAACAAAAATTAATTGTAGTGTATAAATTAAAACTACTTTACCGTTGTAACGCGTATTTGAGGTGATTTTTTCACTATAGCTATTATATACTTATGTTTATATGAAAATCACTATTTCCGACCACTTGCGTAATTTTCAATGAATTATTTTTTTGTAAAAAATAGGTATATAACAATATAACGACTAGTCATTATAACATTAAGATGAAGCCATAGTAAATAATGCAAAATCATATGTTTTTGTTGTGAAAATTTGATGGCTTGGAAGTACATATTATAAATGCTTCAATTAAATACTGCACGTAGAAAACACCTTGGCCCTTAAAAACATCGGTCATTTTTTTTATAAGTCTTGTAATAAGCCTATAAAAAAATAAAGTATAAGGTCTATAAAAAACACTTTCAAGTACAAACTCTCCTATTTTTAAACCCCTTTTCGGATTTGGTTTTATTGAATAATGTGGAAAATTTAGTTTCTTTAATAATAATCGCAAAAAAATTGATATTTACACTTTACACCCGAACTTCACAAAATAAAATAAAATATGCATTTTCTCGTTGTTATTTTTGACATCAATCAATACGACCCGCACACTACGAATTTGGATTCTTGAAGTGACCCTTATGGCATGGGCATAAGAACCATACACTGGGCACACCTATTTCGTATCAGTCACGCCCCGGCCGTAGCGGGAGACTGTTGGGTGACTCCACGTCGCTTAGTTTCGTAAAATCAATTTAAAATTTCCGTTTTATTACAATAAGCAATGCGTAAAAAAGGAATTAATATTTTTTACAGGCCTTTACGAAATCAACCTGTAAAAAAATTCTCAAATACCTTTTCCAACCTTTCCAAAAGCTTTTTCTCAAGTATTTTAAAACTCCTCCCATAAAGGGCGTGAATTCCAATTTCGATTTTTTCCTGAACTATTGGATCGCCTTAACACGCATACGTTTTTGTTTTTGAAGTTCACAGGCTTGCTAAAAGTTTATTTTACTCGCCACTAGCGACATCTGCATTCCGCTATTAAAGAACGCGGCACACTTCAAACAAAAATAAAAAAAACAATTTAGCAAACTGCGATAAGATTCACAAATTATCGGAAAAGCAAAACAAACCCTTTGTCGGTTAACAGCTCGCTTTTATTAGCGACCTTCAAAAAAGAGTTTTATGATTACAACATTCCAAAAAGGATTTTTTATTGCAGTCGTAAGGCAAAATAAATATTTTTATTGTCAAAAATGATGACCAATAGGGGTTGCTTCAAATTGGTCCAATAAAATAATTTAACAATTTAGTGCGGGTCCGAAACAAGCGGCGAAGGATTTTTTTTTGTAAAAACCCAATGAAAGTGAAGTAGGCAGTCCTTTTTAGAAAAAAAAGTTTTATCATTGACTACCTACAACCTACACAAGTTTCTCATGTTTTTTTCTGTCTGTAGTAAGCACGAGAGGTTTTTTTTAATGTTTTTTAAAAGCTTCCGTCGGATGTTGCATTCTTGTGCGAAAAACATATTTTTTTTTTGTAGTTTTTGAGCGGAAAGTAAGATAATACCCCGCAATATAATTTCACCATGAATCGTTCGCAACATTTATTTTACAAATGTTTCCATAGCATAGATATGAAAGAACATCTTGGGAAAATGCTGCATGATTTTTAAGGATTTTTTATACGCAAGAATACATTGTGTGGTTAAATTCATTTAATATATTAAAAACTTTAAAACATTAAGGTTGGTAAATACCTACATCTACCTATTTTTGCATAAGCAAAACCAACTTCTTATAAGCAATAATTATCAGTCTGAAACACTCATCTACATTAAAAAAATCTTCCGAGAAAAGATACATGCCGCCAACGGGAGTTGAATCCGTGTCCTTCTGATTGCCGGTCAGGTGCTCTACCACTGAGATATATCGGATTATCTAATACCCGCCAAATAATTCAATATATACTAGAGTTTCATTCAACAATTACTGCTTATTACATTTTTCCACCTGAAAACAACCAACTTTATTTTTATGGGAGAGGCATTGTTGGTGCTAAATCTCTCGTTAGGTGGCGTCGAGACAAATTATGTCTACATTTTTTGGTGAAATACTTTAACCTTTAACCTGTCATATATTTAATTATTATTTTTAATTGATAAACTAACGTTTAAGACAAGATTTTTATGCATAGCACAATGGGTAAGATGAGTGTTTCACTTATTATTATTGCTTATAATAATTGTTACCCTTTGTGCTATGCATAAAAATCTTGTCTTAAACGTTAGTTTATCAATTAAAAATAATAATTAAAACACATTCTGTTAATAAAACCGAAAAACCTTGAAAACCACGGAAACCGTCAAAAGAATAATTATTTGGCATTTACTTCTCCGATAACAGTTAGTGTGTCCTTGAAACTTTCATATATGTATATTTATTGCTACACAAAAGAAAATCTCATTTACATGGCGACAATGGCGACATAGATACACAAGTAACCAATTTAAATTCCTTAGTAACTTAAAATTTACAGACCAATCAAGATCCAAAATCCTTTTTATTCTTTTACTCGCGTTTGCGTGTTATTTTATTGGATTTCTTTTAACAATCTATTACCTAATATTATTAAAAAAATTGCCGTCCATTATCTGCATATGTTTATTTTGATTACACAACAATTTAAACGAAAGCATTAAAATTTTTTAAACAAACATAAAGTCCTTGAGACCCTTGCAGGTAGCGCTAGCACCGGTGCAGGGGTGGTTGGTCGGTTACCTGTTGGAGGAAGTGGTCCATTGTGTGGACATAAAGGAGGCTAGGTAGGTACCTACCCCTCCCCAATCTATCCACTCTGCTCTACTCTCGGTCAGTCCCACAAAACAATCGCGCCACAAACAGATGTTCACAGCCCACTTCATTTTCGTTTTTTAGTAGGTAGTATTTCTTTTTTATTCGTGGGAGAAGGTTGTGGTGATGGTCGTGGATACTAATAATAGTGAATAAACGATTATGAGCTGCTTACTTTTTTATACCAACGAGCTTTTAGTTATGTCTGTAAACATTGCAACTTAGATGTTTTAGAAATATTTCAACTTCAAATTTTTTTATGCATCTTTAGTACGTAGTCAAGTCGAATATAACTCCTCAATCTGGTCCATTTTAAAATGCATTCAGATACAATCGAAAAAAATCAACACAAATTCCTAAGACACATTAATTTTGAACTCGGTATTCCCATTGAAAACATATAAGTACTTTTATTACTTGGTGAAAGAATTAAATTTATTAAAACTCTCATATCGAAGAATTATATCCGACTTAATATTTATGTTCAAAATTGTACATGGTAGAATAGACAGTCCTGATTTAACTAAGCTCGTCGAATTTCATATACCCACTAGAGCAACTCGGTCCAAAATCCTGTTTCGCCCTTGAGATGATTTTCTCACAAAAATGGCGCTACAGAAATCATCCAATAATAATAATTATTATTATTCAATGCAATAACAACATGACTGAGTACACGAAACACTCGCTTGTACCTAGATTACATGAAGTAAAGCGTCGATGACACAGGGCTAGTTTACAAGCTACTATCTGGGAAATTCACTATCTGTTAGTAAACTCGCCCAGTGTCATCGTGTCACTTGCTAACTAGGAGCAACTAGCAGATTGTTGACAATCTACGAAAAAAAGTTGAAAGGTCGTCAACTTTACTCACCTACACGCTTGCTCGTGATTTATTTACGTTTCCAACATGGCTTCCGATAAACAGCTGATTTCGACTATCAAAAATCTAAAGAATTAGTTCACGCAGGCGTCGTTATTCTTGTTGCTGGCGCTAAAAGCGACCTCGGTTTCCTATGCTTCTGAGCGAGTGGACTTTAGTAATAGATACGCAGATGAGGTGGATCTATTTAACTGCACGGAAGCTAGGTACAAGAAGGCTATTCTATCAAATATTTTCAATCAATATTAATTTTATTTACACTACAGTATTGTATGTAATTGTAGCTCTTTGTGTCATTTCTCAACAAAATGCCACAATTAGGTAACTGATATACTCTTTTTTTAAATATTTCTTATGTACAACTATGATTTTGTGACATGTAATCTGTATTTATGGTATATTTATACCGTTAATATTAATAAATAAATAAAAGATAACAAGGCTTTTACTATTTTTTGCTATACTTCGATATGTTGTTTGAAGGTAATTTTATGTAATGTCTATATTGTCAAAGAGAAACGCTTAAAACTACAAGTCAAGAATTAAAGTTTGGCTGAAATAGGTCAATGTAAAACTTAAAAAGACTAAAAACTACGTAGATAACGTTCTAATTAAATGAAATGAAATTACTTTAGTCCGCCTCAGCACATACCCTAGTGAGGAGAACTAACAAATTCCATTGCTAGACCTTACTTTGAATGTTTACATTTTTTTATAGTCGCTAATAAAAAATATCATGTGCATTGCAAACACGAAGGTTAATTAGGTTTTTTTTTAACTTCTTTAAGGCAGATAAAATGAACGAATTCAGTTACTCCATGACAGTTGATTCTCCAACATTTGGCTCTTTTATACAATAAGCAATAAAAAAATATTAAAATTAAAAAAATATATGTAAATGTAATCGGTTTAGGAAAAATACGATATACATGTTCACAAAAAATATAACTAAGTGTCCCCGAAGGGGTGCAGAGAAGATGTACCGCTGAACAAATCAAGTGTTAAACATATTTCCATTCAAATGAATTAAGAATAAAGCTACTTGTCTATATACTGTATATACCAGAGTGTGAGTTAAAATTCGACACTAATTAAATTATATCTTATACACTTAATTCTCTTGATCTCGTTCATATGTTCGTTGAGATTATTAGTGTTATCTTATTCTTCAATGATATATTACATTGATGGGAATAACCTTCAAAAGTTATAAAAAGAGAGTTGTTGTTATAAAAATTGAATATTCATTTAGACTTTTACAAAAAGGTCAATAGGTGTCCCGTATAAATAAAATCGGATGTGTTTATAGAACTGGTTTGTAAGATTGTTTCCAATGTAAAGGAATATAAGCCAACATATTATTTATATTTTTGATTGTAGCTATTACTTTGTGGTTATCCATTATAGAAAAATGAAACAATTCAACGTTGTATAAACCACTTATATAATGCGTAAATCCGACCGGTTTCGGAACAAACGTTCGTTCTTCAGGGAAAGCTTATACTAATTTGACAGTTTCGAACAATGTTTTATTATGGTAGGGGTGGAGCCGTTGCTAGTTATGAATGTAGATAGGGTGGGTAGGTATTAATGTAGAGTGGGTGGGTAGGGGAACAAATCCATGATTGGGCTATAAGACAATATTTTTTGTTTGTTGATAATAGATTAATTATTTTTAAGGGATTTTTCAATTTCCAAGGCTTCTAAGTTATCTAAACGTTTTCCTTTATGATTAATATGAAGAATATTTATCCCTGTATTTTTTTCAAAACTATGGTTATTTTCAATGATATGATTAGCGAACTCAGAAAAATTATTATTATTAAGACACCTTAAATGTTCTTTGATTCTGATTTCAAAATTACGAGTTGTTTTTCCAATATAAAATGAGGGACAATCATTGCATTTGAGTTTATATATTACGGAATTAGTCAATTTATGGTCTTTATCTTTAGTATTTCTCAAAAAATTACCGATATTATTTCGTGTATAAAAAGCTGGTTTAATATTAGAATGGAAATTTTTGCAACATTGAACTGAAAAATTATTAATAAACAAAATTTTACGCCATTCTTTATCATTAATATTATTAGAAGTTTTATTATTTATTGTTATCAAGTTTAATTTGTAGAACTCAATTCTAATTTATATTTCTTTTATATATTCGATAATATTATTACTGAATTTCATTGTCACAACGGATCGCTTTACGGGAGAGCAATGCGCTTTCTGGGTAAAACATTTTTACAAAAACAATAATTTTGTTCTTTTCTGTTCATCAATGATTCTATTCTGTTTTAAAAAGGAATGATTCCCAAGTGTTAATTTAATTAAATCATGGTTTAAAACTTTCGAAGAAACTAGCAGGAAAACAAACAGGGCGGCCATGGAGCAAAATAAATTGGTTAAAGAAATTTTCCCTAACCTTCATAGCCTCCCCGCAGCCCGGATCTAACCCCAGCTGATTTTTTTATAGGATATATTTGTGAATATATATTTTAAAATACAAGTCGAGTCTGCGTAAATGAACCAGCGACTACACTCCAATCAAAGGAGAACATCCATGAAGAAATTGTCAACATATCCCGAGATTTGTGTCGAAAAGTTTTCGAAAATCTAAGGTCCTGATTTGAGGAATGCCAGCGGCCATTTTGACGAAATTATTTTGATTAAATGATTTTCTAGCATATTTTTGTTCTTATCAATAAATAATCATTTATTTAAATACAATCTGTATTTTTTCATGATTATTTCAAAAGTGCAAATGTTTATGGCCCACCCACATATTTGAGGTTGATTTTAGGATTGAAATTGGTTATCTACCGATTACAATGCACAAAAATTATAATTTCGATCGGCCAACTGAATCCAGTAATCAACTGATTCCAATAATTGTCTTCCAATGACATATTTAATCAATAATAAATTGTTATTGTTTAATGGTTTATCACGATTCAGTGTTTCCGTGTCTACAACGATGACATAACATAAAGTTCTAGTTCAGATCTATTAATCAACTTATCCTCATTTTGGCGTTGTTTCAACATTATAATTGAAATCGAAAACGATTCTGTCAATCAAAAAAACCGACATACTACGTCAAATCACTTCCTGCATCTCGCATCTTGTGAAGCAGCAATACAAACGCCATGTCAGTGAAACGCCTTCCTGTATCGTCAACACTCCAGGGGTCACCAATTTTAATCTAATTGACAGGCATTCTGATTAGAAACTATTTTTTTTTTTTGTAATAAATTAATATTTTTGACTTGGTTCCGTCATGGAGGCGAAGTAAGAACTTTAACAATTTAACTCTCAGTAGGTAAATTGTTTAGTATCGGATGTCTCCATTGTTGTATTTCTTCTAATTTTTGCGTGTTTAAAATAGGTTCATTTTTGTACCTTTTTGTTCTGCTTTTTTCCATTTTGAATATTATTTTTATTTAAAGAACTAATCTTTCTTTTGCATACTTTTGAAGTGAAAACTTCTTTAGCACCGTTGTGATTCTAAACTCGATGAAACGAAAAATAGCGACACTAAAAGATATAAATACATACATCTATAGGATTTAGCCTGCGAGATTACGAGATAGTATGAGCAGTCTCCTCTTTGTGCGGTGCTTCGTAGTCTCCCCACTCTTGTCTACATTAGTTTTCTGAAGGTTTCACTTCTACTGCATGTGAATTGCACACTCTTCATTTATTCTTACTACAGAATTTAAAAAGTACATAACCTTTTCTTGCCTTCTCTTATAGTTACTTAACCCTTATAAATTTTTCAATTTACCACCGCCTCGTGAATCATTTATTGGATAATAAACATCCGTGCCACAGGTCCACCCAAGTGGTTCGCTATGTTTGGTGACTTAGCAGTGGTGCATAACTCTGTCCACTAACAGCGCACAGTGATTCGTTTCATACATGCTAGACGCTAAAAACTCTTACAAATGATTAAATTATTTTTAATCCTCTATTGAGGTGTAGTCAATACTAATTTTATGAAAATTAGTGTTAAAGTGATTTTTTTCCTAACGTTTTTTTTAATTTTTAAATTTTTTTTTAATAATTTTTAAATAATGTGTTAATAGAGTATTTGAGGTTTATAATAAAAAAAATTATATGTAAAAAGTAAAAAAAAGTGCATTTTGAGTGTAATATCCTTCTTTTTCTAAAAAGACCCTCCACACACCATCCCCAAAAGATGGCACAAGCCCCGAGGGGAATTATTTTCCTCAAGGTCTCCTGTCTGGAGCTAATGTAAAAAAAATATTGTGTTAAATGTTTTAAAACGGTTTTTTTTTAAATTAACGCCATTATGGAAGAAATTACAAATAAGAAGAGTACTTAGAAAAGATAAGAATATTTAATAAAGAAAACGAACTATCATCAAATTGGCGTATTTAATTTAAATTTAAGCAAAAATGATTTTACAAATTTTTTAATTTATTCTTTTACTTTATGATTAAAACCTAAAATTGTAATTGAAGACAATATTAGCAAAACACTATCGAAAATCTGGAAACAGAAAATATCTATTTCTGAATTTTCGGTTTCCGGATTTTCGATTGAGCTAATATTGTCTTCATTTTATTAAATTTCTTTTAATTTGGGAATTTCTGTCAATTTTGGGGACGGAAATGGTTACCACCGCGCCGCCCCGGGAACCTTTATTGGATAACCAACACCTCTGCCATAGGTCACCCCAAGTGGTTCGCCACGTTTGGTGATTTAGGAGGTGTGCCCGGGTTCATGGGATGAGATTTGTCTAGGTTTAGGAGGTGGATGACCAGGACACACTGAACCCCAGATTCCTACCCACCCCTTAAACCCTTTTCCTTCCCAGAACTCTCCTCTCCTTCCTTTCCTTAAAAAAAACCTCCACACAGCATCCTCAAAGATGACATAGGCCCTGATGGAAATTATTTTCTTCAGGGCCTCCTGTGTGGAGCTCATGTAAAAAAAAAGTGTGTTATTAAGTGTGTGAACGTCCTTGTTGTATATTTATAATTTTGATTTAAAAGCATTTTTTATAATTAATAAATATCCTTGCGTTAAATGTCTGCATCCAATTTGTAGTGCCGTTCACCACCCCTGCTCAACGGATATTCCCTGTATCCGCGCATTTACACACATTATTCACATCAACCTTATTCTAGATTAACGGCTGTGGGTCCCTTCATGAATGAACCGAGTTCCCGAGGTGGAAACACCTTGTGGGAATTCGCGCAAGGTGTTCTCTACTCCCTGATCTCCGTTCACTGTTCACTAGTACCCACTGATCTCTGTTGCTTGTACTCTCTCCGCCCCCTCAACACACAATAGTCTTCTCTCCCAAGGTCTCAGATCTCATTGTTCAGGTGCACTTAATTACGAAGACGAGGGGTGAGAAAGTGATGACATTTTGGGAATAAAACATTTTTCACAATAAATCTGCGGATTGCGAATAATTTTACTATGGACATGTAATGTGTGTGCTCAGGTGACAGGAAAAATAATTAGAAAAATCTCAATCATTTTCATTTTTCATAAAAATGACTTCAGGAAAATATAATAATAGACATATTCTGAAAACATGGCTACTGAGTAGAGACGCTTTCTAATTAGTCATTTGTGTTAATAGTGACAATCTGCATATAATATTATAATTTATCTTATCAGTAATGCAATTATGTATACATGTTCACATTGTAATACATGTTCCAATTTGTAGTGCCGTTCTCCACCCTTCTCCTCCTCAACATTGTAATTAAATAAGCATTGTATTTGAACAAACATTGTAATTTAATAAACATTGTAATTGAACAAACATTGTGATTGAACTAATGTTCAATACATCCATAACAATAACATTCTTGTTCACTGACTACTTATTTGCGGTTTAATGGGATTGTATATACCTTTATTGGATAACCAACACCTCTGCCAGAGATCCCCCCAAGTGGTTCACTACGTTTGGTCATTTAGCAGGGAATGGGTCTTGGGTTAATGAACTTTGGTTTAAAATCCGACCTAACCTCAATATTAACTTCGTAATTTTTCAATCTACCCGGTTTATCTGAAAACACATTAAGATACTTTAATTTTAACATACCGCGAATATTATTATCCGTAACACTATTGTTCACTAGATTAATTCCGTTTAATGTAATATCGAAACACTTGAGAAAACTTCTACCTACAATGCATGAGCTACCATTATTCAACCCGGGACCCGGGTTCACGGGGTGAGGTTTGTCTAGGTCTTGGAGGCGGACGACCAGGACACTCTGAGCCCCAGATTTCTACCCACCCCTTAAACCTTCTTCCTTCCCAGAACTCTCATTTCCTCTCCTCCCTTTCCTTAAAAAACCCACCACACAGCATCCCTAAAGATGAAATAGGCCCTGAGGGAAATCATTTTCCTCAGGGCCTCCTGTGTGGAGCTCATATAAAAAAATGTATAAAAAAAAAATAAAAAAATTACAAAACAACAATTAATATGCAAAATTAAAAAAAGTTTTTTCGAGAAGCTTTAATGCGTGATTAATTTGTTTTCAAAAATGGAAACATTTGATACCCGCTGCGCTGGCACAAAAATTAAATTTTCCAAAAGTTGGGATAATTATGTAACATGTGAAATTCGACAAATTACGCAAAATAGTTTTAAAAATATGTAAGAACATAAATAAAACATTTATTTTTTTCGTAATCAAAGTTTTTTTATGCAACCTCATGCTGTGGGTGATATTTTGAATCCAAATAAATTAGTGGACCAATTTATAATGGTATATTGTAATATATCTATGACACATTTCTGGTCAAAGTGAAAATGATTTCTAGTGCAACAGAATTTGCTGAAAAACATAAAAAATTACACTTAATTTATTTTAATGTAATATACTAAATAGAAAATAGATCGTTTTGATAATATGTTCAATTACTAGTTTAAAGAACAAGGAGATATAGAAAAGCCTGCAAAAGGCGAATTGACCTCATATATTCTTTTCTTCTTCATTCTGACATCCAGCATTCGAATTAGGTTAGATTAATTCGATGTTAAGTTACCCACTTAATGACATAAATTTGATTAAATGGTGTTTTAAAAAGTGATTTTTTAAAAATTTAATTTAACATAAATTTGAATTTAACGTAGGTAGAAAGAATCACAAATGGTGAATTTAGTTACACTACTTTTAGATCTTATTGAGTTAAATAGAGATATAATAAAATTAGAGAAATGATCTAAAACCCGGGCAAAGCTGGGTACTTAAGCTAGTATTAAATAAATGTGAGCAATTCTAAACTGTGCTTTATATTTCATTACAATATCGTTATTCTTCATTATGTTAACAAAATTGCAAAGGTATAATAATAATATAGGTACTTACGAGTATTTGCAATTCTAATTTTGAGTATAGTGGGTATTGCAATGAAAAAATATTTGTGTCACTTTTATACCTTTTTAATTTTTTATAAAAATGTAGGTTACACAGCACAACACAATTCCACTTTATTTTTAGTATTGCCATTTGAAAAACAGTGGCGCCCTCCTAAGTTTTCTACTCTTATTTGACAAACTGTACCTATTTTGTTTTTCCATCTGTTTCACTTTAAAAACTAATGCTACGTTTGTTCTTCTCCGCCTATCCGGTTCATATACTCGTATCTGTCCTACCGCACTTCTTCTAGCCAATTCTAAACAAATACAAAAAAAAGATTTCCCACGATAAACGGATATGGAATAAAAAGTTATATTCGCCTTTATAAAGTAAACGAAATATCCGATACTTTACGTAAAGTGGAGATCTTTAAAACCTCCATTATCCGCCCCATTCACGGGATTTCCGGTTATTTACCCTTATTGAACCCTTTACGAAAGGGGTCTCAGTTATTTTAAAAGAGCAATAGAACACCTGACGTAGAAAAACGAAATCAGAACTACCCCTAAATGGCCGTAGTTTTATAAAGGAGCAACCTTTAGGGATGAACCATAGAATTATTTTTAATTTATCTATGCCATCTGTTGGTGCTAGTTAGTACTTACTAGAAATTATCGACTTCCGAAATTGTATGGCAAGCATACGACTTGTGAAGTTCTGATATTAAAATCGTGAGTGATCGGACGTAATTTTCGATTGAAAATATATTAATTTAATCGAATTATGGCATCTGCGCAATGGAAGATCACACGGTAATTGAAGGTTGGTGAAAATAATTACATATAATTCCACAGGCATATT
Organism: Limnephilus rhombicus; assembly: GCA_929108145.2. Classification (NCBI taxonomy): domain Eukaryota; kingdom Metazoa; phylum Arthropoda; class Insecta; order Trichoptera; family Limnephilidae; genus Limnephilus; species Limnephilus rhombicus. Next base: position 56,544,084 of record OV815276.1, read on the forward strand.
TATTTCTGATTGGACTTGTTGACTTGGGTGTAATTAAATGCAATACGGGTTTTAAGGCATTAAAACATGGCAAGTTCAACGAACAATTTACTTGCTACACCATTAGCTATTACAAATTTGTAATGTTTTGACCGATCAGTATCTGAGTTGGCATCGCGTTTGGGTTCCACCCAGGCATTCCGTTTTCAATTCATCAGCTGGCTAAGTCCTCCATCACGACACAAGCAACATTTTCCGCTTACTGTAGTGGTATTAGAAGATTTTCAAATATTGTCGGGTTATTCGTAACCCGGAAATGTTTGTCGTTTTTATTTATATTTATTTTTATTTTTTTATCTTTATGTTACTCAGCGACTGATTTAAGTGATTACCTACAACTTTTTAATGTGAATCCCGCATAAGAGTCCCATTTGCTACCAACTATCCAACAATTCCCCAATTTAGATATCTCGTGAGGCCGAAGAGGGTCTGGTCTTAAAACCCGGTTAAAGTCATGTCATAGTACACGCTAAACTTTAAGACTGGCTTGCGATTCATTCTCGTGCAGTTACTGACTTTACAATGAACGTAAGCGAAAGAAAAATATGCGTAAAAACATGTGAGAGTGTGACAGAGAAAGGCGTGGGTGGGGGCCGTGCCATTTTTGATCTTGACCATTTGACCTTAAACTCGCCTATTGCGATGATTTTTGATCAACATCAGGCCGGTCTTAATTTTTAGCTTGTACTAAAACAACGTTTCGGGAGGCCCCTATTATTAGATAAAGTGAAATGTGTATTATTTTATCACATATAAAAATAGTGTTCTTTCACTAGAGGTAGAAAGAACACTAACCTAAACTTGTTGTTTATTTAAAAAAATGCATGAAACAATCTGTCCAAAATAATGTCACCATCGCAAAATTCTTTTAAACTTTCTTCAAGCCGGTAGGTAGGTACCATAATATTCATTATTCTGATTTGACAGCTCGTAGTAGGAACCACGATCAGGTGGGCTATGGCGGAATAAAAAGGCATTACCCAACACGGCCACCATCTTGAACCGGAACCGAACCGTAACAAACAAATTTACGGTCAACTAATGCGCTCCAGATTAGATCCCGCCACCCCTGGATTAACAGTATAAAATCAAATTAATGCAGTAAAAGTCATCGTAAACAGGTTAATTATTTGCATTACTCAAATGTTTAATATTGTCGTTTGTCGGTTCATTGCATCATTGACATTTTACGTTTCATGTGCATGTCACAAAAAAAGCATAATTTGAATTATAAATACAGCAGTCGTCTATTGAATGACGTAAGGTGGCGTAATGTCTACCGGTGGATGCAGTTGACCTTGCTGCGCGGTGCAATGTGCCCCGAGTCAATAAACTGCATTTCATTGCATAATAATAATAGATTCGGTCATAGAATTGCAAAGAGAATCATTACCAAGGTTACAAGTGCACGTTAAATTGAAAAATGTATGGCCAGATTAAAACACTTCCTAGATAAGAAGTTATTTCTTTTCTTTTTGGTGTAGAATATTGTTCATGCATGCTTACAAATTTTAAAGTACCTATTATTTCCGTATTTTTTGTTGTTTTTTTGAAATTTATTGGAGGGTATCTATAGAGATGATTTTTTAGTTTCATTTCTGGCTGGTTTACTTTGACGCAGTGCGGATTTGAGGACGAACTGACATTCTGACCGTGGTCGACTGCATTATTGTTTTGTGTTATTTTCACAATTGAATTATTTAAAAAAAATGTGGTGTGTATTTGCGGCACAATCCAGAGTGGTGAGAGTGGAAGATAGCGATCCCGTGTAAGACCTCCATTCAGAATTGAAACGTTGCTTAAAATGGCTTTAGCCGTGTTTGGTGACCAGATATGAATAGCCAGAAACGTCCCTACCTTCCTCCTCCACATCTCCTTCCTCTCCTCACTACCTCCAGCCTCACAACATACCCCGATTGGATGCAATATTCACATTTTTAAAAATATATTAAAAAAACCTAAATGAGCTGTTATAGCATATTTAATAATCACGACGCGCAGCCCAAAATTCTAGCACATGTATTTAAAAAAAAATCATATATGCATAATTATAAAGTTAAATTTTCATGTTATATTTTTTAGCCATTAAAATATATATGTAGAATCAAAGCCTCACCCCAAATTTGACTTCGTAAATTGGTTCAAAGCAAATGGACGATGTTATTTGTAATTTAATATTGTTGTGCACGATTTTGAAAAAGTGAAAATAGGTAGGACATTATAGGTACCATTGTCGCCCTGGTGAAAGACCAACATTATGAATCTAAAAGTTGCTTGAAGTGGCTTTAGTGATGTTTGGTGATCAGCTCTCAATCCTACCGGCTTCGCCAATGTTACACCACTTTTGTTTGGTGTAATTTAACACAAAGTGATTGTTTTAATAAGAATACAGTTTTGATTTAAAAATACTTACAAGATTTTACAAGCGATATACAAGATTAATTTATCTGCTAACTAACTATCACTCAGCCGATTAACCGCCAAACCCCTCAACCTACCCTTAACTAACCAATACCTACTGATTTTTTAGGTTTTTATTTGGATAAAAAGCATCAAAAATGTCACCGCAGACCAAAATTTCATTTTCATTATTTACTCCAAGTAATGTCAAGAATCACTAGTTAAAGTAAGTCAGTTACATTCCTTAACACCCTGTACAGTGGATTAAACAGATTAGCGTGCTTGCTTATTTCCGTAATTATTTATTTAATATGACTAAAATACATCACTCGTATTGGTGACGACAACTTTGATACAAATCCAGATTGATTTGATCTAGATTGATCGGCAGTCATTATAATTTGCAAACCACAAAGTCATTATATTGACCGCCGACAGTTTCGATAACAATCGACAAATCGAAAGGCCAACACGAAACGAATATCTGTGGCAAGGTTGGATCGCTTCGCATTTTTAGCGTAAGTTCGAGGCTGTGTTTGTTTTACTAACGATTATGTCTATAACAGTAATAACTGCATCGGTATTAGTTGAAGGTTGCTTCTGAAGTGTTGTGTTGTGCAGCCGGTGCATTTCGTGGCCATTGATAAATGCAACAATTCCAGTTGCATAATGTGAGAGGTTATTGCGCTGGAGCTGGTGGTGGAGGTAGTTGATGACTAGCTCAGGGGCAACGCGAAATGCGCTGCCTACTATTGCGGCTAATAATGTCTAGGTTAAGTTTATTGGATCAGCGTGTGAATTATATGCTATTAACAACTTTTACTGTAGGTATGGTAGATTATTTATTTTTAACGACTTCTGATTATTTTACTTGGAATTTACTTTATTAGAATCGAAAGAATCGAAATGATGTTACTTGAAATGGTTATAGCCGTGCTTGGGGACCAGATCTGAAATGTTAGGTACTTCGTACAACCTTCCTCATCCCCATTTCTTTTCTCTCTCATTCCTTTCAGTTTCACGCTGCAGTATACAGATTAGGATTACACAGTCCCGCTTGCTTCAGTTTGTTGGATGCAGTTGATCTGTATAGCCAGGTACTTCTCAACCTTTCCCTCCACATCTCCCTCCCTTCTCCTTTGATTTCAGTTTTTCGAAACACGGTCTATATGAATTCAATAAAAACTATAATAATTGATTTTTGTATATTTATTTATTTATGCCCTTGGAGCATTTATATCAATCATGTTACATATAGTAATAACAGAAATGGAAACAATAAATTAGTTTTGTTAAGTCAGGTGCATTCCAATTTGAATAAAAGAACCAAATCGCTCTTGGTTCTTCTACACGATAGATCAGTTAAATTAAGTATCTATAATATAAAAATGAATCGCTAAATGTGTTGGTAAGCGCAAATCTCGAGATCGGCTGAACCGATTTCGCTAATTCTTTTTTTAGAATATTCCTTGAAGTGCGAGGATGGTTCTTACGGAGAGAAAAATTAAGAAAATTGCGCAGAAAATTAGATAATAACAGAAAACATCGCACGTTTGACAGTTCGCGTGTTAGAGAATGACATTTTGCAAAACAATGAATGATTATGCAAACAGGATTCTATTTTTGAAAAGTTGAAAAATTTATTTAAAGTAGGTACTCCCCTAATATTTTGAATCGAATCAAGAATTTTAGATATTTTAAATAGGTACCTATGTTATGTACCAAATTTAATAAACATGAAAAATGTAAATTTGAATAAAAATTGTAAAAGGTGGCACGCGGGCTGTTTAAGAACTGAATGTACTGGGATTGAATATATGGATGCGGGAGGAGGGTTGGCGGGACGAGGGAGCGGTAAAGGGAAGAGGGAAGGCGGGGAAGGTGGAAGGGGAACGCGGGAAGGGGGACCTGGGAGGGGGAGGGGAACTCGGGAGGGGGGTTCGCGGGACGGTGAAGGGGGGGGGGGAGTAGAGTAGGGAGAGGGAAGGTGGAGGTGACGGAGTGGGAACGCGAGAGGGGAAGAGGACGCAGGAGAAAAAGGGGAGGCGGAAGGGGAACGGGACGATGGGAAAGGACACTCAGGGAGAAACAATTTCTTTATTAAGTGGCATAGCGACGCATGCCGGGACCAGCTAGTTTTAAATAAATTATCATAATTAATTTGTTCAATGGGTATGGAAAGTTTGAAATTAATTAACCTTAAAAAATTATGTTGAACTTTTTCAATTTTTATTTGATGTGATTTATGGTATGGGGACCAAATAGTGGAATTGTATTCTAAATTACTTCCTACTAAAGCAGTTAGTTAAAAATCATCTCATTAGCCATGTTTAAGTAAGTATTTATTATTTATTTGTTTATTTTAAATGCACATTTACAATTACACATAACCAATAATATACATACCTTTTATTTTATTGAGTAGATAATAAGAGCGTTTTTGAATTGTTGAATATTTAATTTAAAAATATCTACGTCTGGGGACAGGTAATTTAAAAATAGAATCATTTTTCTGAGCGGCATTACTAATGGTAAGTTAGTTCTGGAACAACAAAAGTTCTGCATCTGCGCGCTCTTGTGAAGTTGTCGGGGACATAAAACTCAATATGACTGGCATGCTCTTTGAAGCGCTCCTGAATACTCCTAGATTACATTCCTGGAAAACACAACGATATTATTTGTATCATCTCTTTTATCAATGTTTTGTAAGTGATAAGTTGTGGCAAGAAGAGGTCCCAAAAAGCTTTCTAATAAATTGCCCCACCCCCCCATGTGTGCGCTATAGCTACGCCCCTGAGATCTGTCTAATTATTTACAAATGTCAAATAGATGCAGAAAACACACATAAACACTTCAGATAAACGCAGTTTTATTAAAATGTATAAATTACATTATTGTTAGAAGATTAGTGGCACAAGACGTCTTGATATTTTTTAAAATTATAAACTAGTGCAGACCCATACAAAGTCAGTCACAACGATTCACAACCGAAGTCAGGATTTTTAATATTACCCATTGTTTTTATTGTACAATTTTGGGACTAGAGATTTTTTAGTAAAATCACTTAAAACGCTAAAGAATTCTACTTTGTTTAAACACGAAATCATCAAGTATTAATTAAGTTTTTTTTACTTGAGCTCTATACGGGAGACTTGAGGAAAATAATTTCCCTCAGGGTCTATGTCATCTTAGGAGATACTGTGTGGAGGGTATTTTTTAGGGAAGGAAGAAGAGGAAGTTCTGAGAAATAAATAGGTATAGGGGCGGGTAGGAATCTGAGGTCAGTGTGTTTATAGGGGACGGACGTATGAATCCATCCCTTCAACTGCGGTGCAAGGCGGTGCGTGGATCGAGCGATTCTGGGTGGACAGGTCAAAAGACCTCCTCAACCAGTCCCGCCGTGCAGCAGGCGGGCAGACCATCGGCGGTCAAGACCTTGACAAACCTCACTCCATGAACCCAGGCGCCCCTGTTAAGTCAAACGTTGTGAACCACTTGGGATCACCTGTGACAGAGGTGTTGGTTATCCAATAAATGGTTCTCGGGTTGGCGGTTCCCATACCCCCCTCCCAAAATACAAATTTATATTAATAATAAATTTATATTATTAAATAATAAATTTAATTACAATGTCGCGGTCTGTGGAAGGTCGCTGATTTTTTGTATAAGAGTAACTTGATGCATTTGCGCACTAGTGCAGGAAATAATTTACATTTTCTATATGAACAACTGGCTTCGAGCAGTTGGGACTCTTGTGTGGCATTTAAATACTTTATTATTTGGGGAGTTGTAGCGAACACATCACTATCTTTGAATGGACTAATATTGCATTTTTTATGGCATCAGTGATTATTCGGCTTCTTTGATGTTTTTTTGCTACAAGCAACGAACCTCAAATAAAGTTTCTTTAATTAAACTACACAATATAAATCAATCAGATTTTAATTAAGCTTTCAGTTGCACTTTCAACACGACAAAGCCTCAGTGGTCATTCAATTATATGACATGAACACAAATACACAAAACAGGATGACTCACGAGTTCTTGGGCTCTGAGTGAACAATTACTTAGCTCCGTACCTCCAGGATTAAGGAAGTGAATTATTGCTAATGGAAACGTCATGTTTCATGTCCCCAGACATGGAAATGACATTAAACTTGCGTCCAGATCGCATTTGGCACAAACAAGAAACCTTTCAACATACTTTTGCATTTGTAGCCTCCAACTTCAAAGTCACAGCAAGCCCGCCAAGTACCTACTATGAGATAATTATATTTTGTTCTTAAAATTGTTACAAACGGAACAGCAAAAAGTATTATTGTAGTACAATCTACAATGACGAATCACGATTAGTACCCCAAAACAACAAAGAAACAGCGTTACACCTCGTGCAAAACGCTGTTCGATCATTTATCTGAGTAGACCCAGCCGCCATATCACACAAAAAACATGGAAAGGGACATAAATATACTTTTATCCAGTAATTATAAAAATTAATTTGCAAAAGATTAAACTTTTGGATTCAATAGAGAAGATAGATTCAGTAGAAAATGTCTTGACGAGAGTGGACGGTATTAGAAGTGTGGAGGAGCTATTTCGCAAGATAGAGATTTATTTACCAGAGTGATCACCAACGTCGGGGGGACCTGATAGAAGTACACGAAGAAGAAGAAGAAAAGATTATATCGAAGTTTGTGATAACCACCTTCAGGGGTATCGTATTCTCCTGAATATTAAAAATTGAATATTTTTGAGATTTATATGACTTGACATGAAAAGAAAGCGATTTTCAAAAATTTAAGCTTCCACCAATCGCAGGTGTTCTTGGGCATCACCATCGTTTAAATGATAGATGTATAGATAGAACTACAAATACCCAGGAACAAAATTCTTTAATAAATTACCAGAAATATAAGATCACATAACACATAACTTTAAAGTATTCAAAACACAACTAAAATGTCATTCTTAATTATAATATATATTTAAAAAAATTAAAAGTATTAACTTCAAAACAACTGTATTAAAAATCTTCTTAATAGCTATATAAACAACGGTGACCGGCCAAATCAGAATGAAACCAACTCAGAACCACCTCAGAAATGTCATTAAGAGTGATGATAAACAAAAATAAAAAATGGATTAAATAGTTTAAGTTAGGTTAAGGTTAACGGCTATTTAAATTTTTTTTTCATTGCTTTTAATGACTTTTCAAAGATGTGTGGAGTTTACTTAATTCTGATTTGGCATGGAACCATAAATAATATCACACATACACATAAGCATGGCTTTTTATGGGGGTACATCTTTAAATAAAAATGTAGATAAGTTGGTACTAGGTACATAATAATTAAAATTTAACTTTTCAATAATAAATAAACAATTTTCTCTATGCCAGGAAATCCTTTCTTACCAGGACACGATGCTTTAACCAACACGGTCAAGGCCAATGTTTTTTCTATAATTTTTGCGATCATTATTCAGTTTTATGAAGAGTATGCCCTGTGATATAATAAAAGAACTTGAATAGAACTTACACAGAACTTGAAAATTAGCTTAAAATATTTGATGAATGGTTAAATTTTTTTTAAACAACCCGTCCTTAGAAGAGAAAAAAATATTGAACGAAGGGGAGGCCATTTTAGATAATACTTGAAAAAAAGAGCATATCCATTTAAAAGGGGAACAACGGGTTAAAGCTTGGAGGAGGTTAAGCTGTAAAAGCGTTGAAATGTCTTTACTCATAATCGGCATGAAAATTGATTCACTAAACCCACGTGCAAAGATTTTCAAATCATTTTGATTTATTTTTCTTCTGAATTCGAATATCTCAGATATTGCCCAGAAAGTAACATCTTGAAAAGGTCTGAATCCTAAAGAAAACCTAGTTACTATTTCAATTACGAAACAGTCTAAGAATCTGCGTTTAAAAAGTGGCTAAGAGACCCGATTGCATCGAGCGTTTCCTCTCCGTGCATCGACCCAATCCGCGCGGCGTGACGGACTCGCCTCCTCACACAGAGCCAACCATACAACAATACTAATAACAATAATGCCGGCTTCAGACATCGCCTGTCCCTGTCCGATTGGCAAAGAACTTGAGCTATGAATGCCATTCGACGGAACGGCAATACCTAATTCTCTGTGGTTTTCAGTGCCGGCATTTGTTTCTTATTACGTGATTGTAGGGCAAACTTTACGGAGCATAACAAACTTTGGTTATACCACTTTCCTAGGCAATACTACGTGAAATTAATATATTCGTTTGATGTATTGCATTATACACGCTGCTTTTAATAGGTTTTTAAAGTACAATTTAAATACTAATGAACCATGCACTTTCTGAATCCAATGTGAATTTTACAGGATCCAGAATCGTACATTTAAACTCACATCAGATGCTAATAATTGATGTGATGAAACTGGGAATTAATCCCTACACCCAGTTTTTCAGTTACCTAGCTGTTAGAAATTTCATTGAATGGGTACGTGTTCTACCCTGCTTCTTTTTTTACATTAACTCCACACAGGAGGCCCTTAGGAAAATAATTTCCTTCAAGGCCTATGTCATCTGAGATGCTGTGTGGAGGATCTTTTTGAGGAGAGGAAGGAATGAACATTAGTCTTGAAGAGACCCATGTTGTAGGAAGGAGGAAACACAGAGGCCGGCAAATCGTTCCACAGCCGAGTTTTTGAATACAAGAACGAGTCGAAGAAGCGACCAGTTCTCAGGTGACAAATGTTAACCGTGTACATAAATATGTTGGGCACGCATTTGGCGTGTTTCCCGACTATGCACCGGTTCTGAAGGGATCAATGACGCTAGTTCCTCGGAGTATCTACCTTTGTAATACCGGTAGAACAAGGTTAGCATTTCCACCCGACGCCTGTGCTCTAAAGATTGCAATCCCTCTGTTAAGATGGGAGAATCTATCAAACGGACCTCACGTTTTTGCAGAGTCGAGGGAATTTTTCAGTTATTTTGGAGCTCCAGGCCAGAGGTGTCTGCCAAATTCAACCGTGGGGCGCAATTGTGATTAGTACAGAGTTAGCAGTTGAAGAATATGGGTAGACCAATGTTTATTCCTTCCTCTCCTCAAAAAGACCGTCCACACAGTATCTCAGATTACAAGGGCCCTGAGGGTAATTATTTTGCTAAGGGCCTCCTGTGTGGAATTAATGTTAAAAAAAAAATTAATTATGTATACCGAATTTTCCCTAAACCGAATGCATATTTTATATAAGTACGCCGGGGAAGCAATTGTCGGCGGATCAACTGTCATGGAACCAAAAAAACGGTACCTACCTGCAAACGAAAATTGCACCGCATTCATATAACGTCATTGATTACACTAAAAAACTCTGGTTTAATGTGTGTATGACATGTGGTGACAAATAATGAGAACTCTCATCGAGGTTAATGTTAGAAAGAACTCTGGCTCGCTGCCAAGCAAAGTTTCAGGAGCACCAGGTTTATAAAAATAGAAGTAGAAGACAAGGAAGTGCACGGACCTCCATTTGCTTAATTCTACTTATTATGTATTCATTGGAGTGGAGATAGTGAATAGTTGAATGCACGAGTATGCGTTGTACTTTTAAGTGTATAATTATTTGTGTTTGCATCGGTGTACAATGTTAGTAAGTGACATCAAGGCGAAGCAAAAAATAAACAATGGACATTTAGTTTTTATTCTTGTTCTTTAGTTCATCGTTTCTCAACCTAGGGGGTAGTTAGATTAGATAATATTGTAAGGGTCCTTGAGGTGATTTTATTATTATCTAATTGTTTTTATTTTTAAGGGGAGTCGCAAGTCGAAATCTGGCAAAAGATACGCAGATTTTTCGTATACATATACGAAAAATAATTATGTAAAGAAAAAGTATTAATAGTAAAGTTATAACAATGTTTTACATACACCTACACACTTCCTAACAAATTAATTAATAGAGATATGTTACGGCCTCCAAAGTCGAGGGATAAGGCTCTCGAATAGAGATTACGAGGTCGCAGATTCGAATCCCGGCGTTCGCCAGTAAATTTCATTTGATTGATGTGTGTTATTTCAAAATTTAATAATTTAAAATATTATAAGGTATATTTGCGGCACGTTCCAGGGTAGAAGATACTATCAGTATCACCCTGATTGAAGACAACCATCAGAAATGAAACGTTGCTTGAATTGGCTTTAGTCATGTTTTGGTGACCAGATCTGAATAGTCAGGTACTTCCCCACCTTCCTCTACCCTATCTCTTTCCCCTTCCCATTACCTTCAGCTTCAAAACTTTCCCTGATTGGGGATGTCATGGTCTCACTGGCTCCAGGTGGTTGGGAGCATTTGGGACTCGGCTCAGTTCGACTGTGGAACGATTTGCCGGCCTCTACAACATGGGCCTCTTCAAGACCCAGGTCCACTCTTTTTTCCCAAAAAAGACCTACCACACAGCATTCCCAAATATTATTTTCCTCAAGGCCTCCTGTGTAATGTAAAAATAATGGTAATTATTTGAATCGATGATAGACGATTTCTGTATTTAGATTTCAAAGCCGCAATAGAAATGGGATCAATGATTTTCAATCTATTACCTGCTTTCGCATTCACATCGTATCAAAACTTATCTAAATCATTATAATTTTAATTAGATTGTTTATTTATTTTACATTGAAATTATATATTTTGTTGTGCGTCTTTCATATTCAACACCTTTTTCACGTTAGGAATGTAAAACTTTAATAAAATATGTTGTGAGAGGGTCGTAAGATGTTAAACTTTATACCTATAAAGGGGGTTGCAACTCTAAAAAGGTTGAGAAACGATGTTTTAGATCGATGGTTGGTTTAATTCATATAAAAAATATTGAGACTTGTGGTAACAGCTTACAGAAAACATTGGATGATGGATGACAGTTCTATTGGAAATGCATTCCTAAATGACAATAACAGGAAGTTCTGATTTTGTTTTTCTAACATGACAATCATGTTATCACAATATTGGTCAAAATTAAATATTAGTATTCATTTGATCTTTCTGCCTCTCGTCGTCAACATTTTTGACTCCTATCTACCAAGAGTTTAAAAAAAAAATAAAAACATCATCATCATCATTACATAGTATAAAATGAAGTCGCTCAAAATGTACGTGCGCGTTAATCTTTTAAACTACGCAACGGATTTTCATACGCTTTTCATCAATAGATAGAGTGATTGAAGAGGAATGTTTATATGTATAATACATGTAAATTATATTAGAGAAAAGCCGAGAAATTCAAAGAAAACATATTTTTGTGCGATTTAAAACGGCTGGCGGGCCGTACTATAGTCATTATTACACAGTCACTCAAAACGTATGTACGCATAGATCTTTTAAACTACGAAACAGATTTTCATGCGGTTTTCACCAATAGATAGAGTGATTTAAGGGAAAGGTTTATAAGTATAAAACATGCTTATTATAGTAGAGAAAAGCCGAGAAATTCAAATATTCAATTCAGGCAGCTGGCAAGTGGGTGGTGAGGATTTTATAAAGGTTGGGTAATGGCATTGTGTTTCGTTAGCCACAGCAACGTGTGGCCGGGTCTGCTAGTAAATTATAAACAAAACTTCCTAAACTTTTTAAAATTGCACCGAATCGATTAATTTTCAAAACTTCAACTCTCTTTATACACAACGTTTAATTTTTTAACCAAATGTTGTCATTTAAAATTCTGAATAATGGCTTACGAATTTAATAAAAATCCTTATTCCGTCAAGATCAAAACGGCAATTTAATTTGTTTCATTTGTCCACATGTATGCTCAACATTATAAAAAAAATCTCAATTTCCCGTGTATGTGAGCAGTATAACACGAAATTTCACAATACAATTTTAGCATTGATTGAAAGGGTACGCATGGAAACAAAGGATAAAATATGGAATATGCAAGGAGTTTTATGAGTAGAAGGGGGTGCATGGACCAGATATTCTCATTGCGTATGCTTACCGAGAAGTTTCTTGCAAAAAAACAAAAACTTTTCTGTGCCTTTGTAGATCTACAAAAAGCATACGACCGAGTTGACTGGAAAAAGCTATGGAAGGTATTGTCCAAGTATGGAGTGAGTACGAATCTCATACAGGCAATCGCGTCTCTGTATCAGGGAAGCGTTGCATTTATTAGGGTGAACGGCGATTTTACGGGATGGTTTGACATCACAAAAGGCGTTAAACAAGGCTGCGTAATGTCACCGTAGTTATTCAATCTATACATGGATAATTGTGTGCAAGAATTGAAAGAGATGGGATTGGGCGCGAAATTGAGTAATCTGGAAGTATGTTGCCTGTTGTATGCTGATGATGCGGTGCTAATTTCTAACAGTATAAAAGATCTACTGTCTCTCGTGTCTAGGATGAACGAAGTATGTATGAAGAATGAGTTAATGATGAATGTAAGTAAGTCTAAAGTCATGGTATTTGAAAGAGAGAGTATGAAAACAATGTGCAACATAGTTGTGAATAATGAGTATTTGGAGCAGGTGGATGAGTTTGTGTACTTGGAAAGTATGTTTACCAGAGATGGGAGGGCTGACAGAGATATCGAAAGAAGGGTAAATGCAGGCAACTCTATAAATGGAGGACTGATCGCCGTTGGCGCCAACAAAAAACTGTCCAAAGAAGCGAAGTTGGCCGTCCATAATAGAGTGCTGGTACCTACCCTGATGTATGGCAGTGAAGCATGGAACTGGCAGAGGAAGGATGAAAGTAGACTGAATGCTGTAGAGATGAGATCCCTGAGGCGTATGTGTAGTGAAACCATGTACGATCGTGTGAGAAATGTGGAGATCCGCGAAGAACGCAAGGCTGATGTAAGCGTAATGAGTAAGATTATGAAAGAGACGCTAAGATGGTTTTGACATGTAGACCGAATGAACGAGGAAAGGAGTGTAAGGAGAATATATGATGCAAATGTGAATGGTAGAAGAAGTCGGGGACGCCCGAGGAAGACATGGCACGACCAAGTGAATCAGATACTTGAGTCGGGCCATGTGAAAAGTCGGAATAATAGAAGAGCATGTATGAGACGATGTATGAATGCGAACGAGGCAAGGAGTGTGTGCCAAGACCGAGTTGTTTGCCGGTCCGTCCTCTCTGTCTACCCCTGTGGGAAACGGCGTGATGGTTAGTTAGTTAGTCAATTTTAACAATTCCCTTAAGAAATATCGAATAGAAATAACGCGTAAAATCGGAAATTAATACAAGAGTGTGGAATATATCGGGAGCATTCCTATCCTTATCCTATATTCCTCTTCCTTTCCCCCTCGCCTAAAAATAATTTTACGATACAATAAAAATCCACTTCCAACCAACATTGACCGAAGTGGCTTTTTTGGCTTGACTCCAGTTAACTAATGTATAGGTGTATTTATCTCTATATTTTATGTATAAGCTGTTTATCTCTTACGAATAATTTTTAAAATTTTATTTTCTGGTTGTACCTAATTTTGTACCATCGAGCTCCTGTAGTTATTATTAATTTTATTCTTCCCAGATCCTACAAATCTGAACCCAACTTTTGAAGTGCATATATTTTTATATTAAAGAATTGTACAGAAAATCATTTCAAGTGCGTATTTAAAAATCAACCGTTATACGAGTAATTATTTCTAGGCTTGTAATCATTTCAAAATGTTATGTTGCACAATTGCACACAAGTTTACCGTTGTAGTAATTAGGCAGATAATCATTTTTTCCAATTATATTTCTCGAGATATGAAAGGCGGAAGGTCAAACAATAAACTTAATAATCCTTCAAATTGGTTTAACTACTACTGGACCTCATCGAAAATAATTTAATGAAATTGTTAGCAGTTTCATGTTCATGCCGTTAAGTTTTTTTTTGTAAAATATTGTAGTGCTCATCTGTATTCTTCATTTTGTGTATTTTAAATTATGGGAAAAGATATTAGCACTGGTAAAGTAAATAAGCAGTAAGCATTTTTTAAGTGAAATTTAAATTTAATTGCATCAATTTTAAAAAGATGGCTCTCTGTGTGGTCTCGAAATACGGTACTTATTGGAAAGCTCTTTATTTAACCGTTTAAAGAACTCTTTTTTATTTAGGTATCTACTATTACTTTATTGATCTTACTAAATAAATCAACAAACGCATTTTTTGCAACAATGTTAAAGATATAATTCGTATCGCTCACTTAACTACATGGAATGGTAAAATCTAGATGGTTAACGGGGTTAATTTTAGAAATGCTTATGTCAGATGTTGGTACTTTGAGTAAGGTATCAAAAAGTTCTTAAAATATAAAAAACATATGTCAGGGGCTGTAGATTAATGAAAAGTGGTCTGTTTTAAACCAAAATATCGACAAATGATAGCTTTTCTGATAAATTTATATGTTTGACATGGGAAATTCTAGGATTAATTAACCTTCAAATATCTTTTTCAGAGGTGGAATATTCTTGCACAAAAATAAACAATTTTTACAGCAAAAGTTCAATTACTCAGCAATTAAGATCGTCTTTCCTATATTAGCCACTCTGCAGTAGATGTTTCCTCCAGGATAATCTTTAATATTTACACTAAGATTATACACGAAGAAACATTAAATTAATTATTAACATGAGCAGCAGATAAATGAGCATTGATACAAAAAAAAATAAACAAATTTAAAGTTAATTTCAAGAAGGATATTATTTCATTGTATTTATTTGTGTTAAACGGAATAGGATAATAAGAAAGAGTGCATATTTTCTAAATCCTAAACAAAGTAGCAGCATAATATTAAAAAAACATTCAAGTTTCGCGGAACGACAGGTAGTCTGATTTTTTCTCCTTAAAACAATACAATAAATATTAATAATAATATTAAGCCGCCGTTACCCGAATTTCTACCGATTTCTTACTTATCTCCCTTAAACATTTGAAGTTTTTAAGCTATATGTTATTATTGAAGGTAATATATAGACGCGTTCTACGCCGAAACGCAAATTATATAAAATTCCCTCGATAGAAAAAAATCGAAAAGTATGCTCCGAAAATTATTATAAACACGTTTGTTTCAGTTTTACAAGTTATAGTTGTGAAAAAATTCACAATGTTTCTTTAAATGATATTTAAGATACGCTCCACGAGATTATTGCTCTACTTTAAACGAGTCGTGTTTTATTAAACATTTTCGCAATTTTCGCATCGATTTTATCGCTTTAAATATTAGCGCGCTTCTCTAACATTCGTAATTACATATCTCTCCATCTTCTTCTTTTTGAGCACTGATGCGGCGCTTAATGAAAAAGAAAATGTTTAGCCGTACTTTAGACTTTAGATCATGAACTGACGACCAAGATTTACACCGTCTCACTGTAGAAATTTCCTATTACTTACAAAACCACCTTAATTACTCAAACAATGCACAAAAAAAAACAAAACGGATCATCAACATCACATTACACAGAGACAAACTTTTTTACAATTAAAAAAAAAACTTTAGAAGTCTTGGTGCGGTACTCCGAATGGACTCGTATTATTCTTTTAAAAAAATTAGATTATAGAAAACCGACGCATGATTCAGTTATAAAGTACATATATATACCTACAATAATTGTTACCTCGTTAGTGAAAAAAATAACTAGCTGTCACTGATTATCGAATATGGCATAACGCAAAAAATTTGAGAAACAAACTAACCACAATACCTACAATATTTTTTCACCCTGGTAAAGCTGCAATTATAATTATCTAACAAAAACCAGCGCACGCCAAAAAATCGTAACCAGAAGCAATCTAAAACCTATTTGCAGACATACAGTGGGAAAATCCTTCAGAAATCAATTTGGCACTCAATTATAGCAACTTATCGCTGCAGAAAACACTGCAGCAATGGCTTCAATAGTTTCACGTAAAGTTGTGAGCGCAATCGTGCTGCTGGGTCGTGTCCTGGTCTGACCCATCTCCATCACCATTATACCAGAGATTCTTAATACCGTCTGCCGGCAGATGTTTTCTCGAATTCAACAAAAAAAAATCGTGAAAACATACCGGCCAATTATAATAATGATCATTGGTGTTCGCTGTGCGGGTACGACGGTAAGTACCGAATTATGAGCACTGTTTCTTGAGGATTTCGCTGTTGAAAGGGTTTAATGAGGCGTTGTTAGCAGTTATTGGTTATTCACACGTGGAACGGTGTTAAATTTGTATTAGCCTAATTGGTTAGCCATGACATATAAAGTTCTACTGGTTCTAATGTGCGTGAGTACTAACTACCAAGCACATGAAAATTATAAGCTTTTTTATGGATTCCATATTAGAATATCAACCGATATTCCCACAAGGGAGATGTTAAATTAGGTTGGGTGAAGATTGAAAAGTATCTTGGAATATATAATAGAATATAGAATAGAATCTCAACTGCCAGGAGTCGTCGGAACATTGACATTCATAGGAATGTCAATGTATAGAAGGGGGAAGTTAGGTTAGGTTTGGTGAATATTGAAAGTATCTCGCTGTATAAGTCTGTGATAAAGCATAGGTCAAACCAATTCAATTAACATCGGTTATTTAAAAAAGACGATGCTGAAAATCTTTAGCACTTTTGCACTTTTTAAGTAAATCTTTAGCACTTTTGCACTAGTAGTTTTTATTTATTTATTTATATCATTCTGTACGGTACCATGTGAGACATGCGAAAAAACTAATTTTAAATATTAATGAATTTTTATTTGCTTACATCGGGTTATAAACCCTTAGCCCTTGCGTCCAGAGCCAAGACACTTCCCACTCATGCACGGAAGTAGGAACCAGGTTTTTACTTTTAAACAATGTACACACTTTTTAACAAATATTAAACATAACAATTATCTTGTATTACCTTTACTTATAACAATTTGTTAATATCAGACTGTCAGTTTAGCATTACTATTTGATTAGGCACTTCAACAGTGTTATAAATCCAGGAGATTATACCACGTACCTACATACATTCAACAATTTAATTACGATAAGTCTAACTGGAGGTTAAAGCTTATCACAAGTTGAGCAACCGGGCCTCAGTTAGTGAAATATTCTTTCTTTATTTGAAATAATTTAAACGACGGAATGTTCCCAATGCTATTACATTGTATTACTGTATTATAAAACTTACAAGGACACGAAGTGAAGTCATATTAATGTACAAATTCAAAGTCAGTACAGTGATACAAAGTGCTTGCCTATTCAAGTTGTTACTGACACAATGTTAGTACACTGTGGCGGTACATGATAATTCAAACGTTGCTAGTTGCTACCTGCGGAGCATGTTGAAATTTTGGCAGATATGTGAATATAAATAGGTTTAAATATATAAACCGCAATATAATAAACCGAAAAGACTTTAACACAAAGGACCCACGAAGAGAACATACCAACATGTTTCTCCGACTTGATTTCCGCTCATTTAAATTAAAAAAGATCACAGATACGAGTTTTACGATGAATATAGCAACACACTGGAATATCTTTAATAATTCGGTAGATAATCGTACCTTGTGCAGGTACAACCTGCAACATTGTGTGAATATTCGAAATCTGTAGATCTGGCGTAAGATATCTGTTGATTCTCTCATTTTATCTTTCGGCCGGCATTGTTACGGCTATAAAATCATACTTTAGAGCCTCCTTTTCGCAGATATATCATAAATTAATTTAAATTCGAGTATTATAATACACGGGCACGTGGGAACAGTGAGTGCTCTGACTACTCATATAGGTCAATGTACACGGGGAAATACCGTTTTCTCAAGAAAATTATTCGCTCGAATCATTCCCACCTAAGTGCATTACACTCGTATAAATATTTATTACATTAAGAATGACTCAGCGGTGAAATATGCAACGTCATTCATTCGTAATATGAAATTAGGTATCTATAATATAATTATAAAATACAATGCCAGAAGAAATATAATTACCTAGTGCTGAAACTGGACAATCGATCGTCAGAATGCTCATGTTTCATGATCGTTTAGGAATCGTGTATGTAAAATAATCATGCAATTATGCAGTTTTTTTTCATTTGTAAACATTATTAGCCCCTTGTAGGTATTTATAAAAAAAATACGGGAAAAAGATATCAATTTTAAATTAAATTTAAAAAACATATGAATGCATTCATTTTTCACCTTCCTTTCAAAATTCCTACCTTCCTATTTGCTTCCTTAATGAAACAGAACCCACTGTGGTTAAAAATCGTGATATGATGTTCGTACTTCTTTAAAATGTATTTATTTATTTATTTTATGTAAGAAAATTTACAAAATATACAGACGTTAGCTATGCAACTAGGAAATTCCCGTTTCGGGACTGTCAAATTGATAATATTAGTTCATAATATTATCAATTTGACAGTTAAATAAGGTACTAATAAGGCTATGAAATGTTTGGGATTTATTTTAAGAACAGTAAAAGATTTAACGTCACTTTATTCATTTAAACTATGCCCATGCGCTACGCCCACTCAACCACTGACTGGTCAGTGGTTGAGTGGGCATAGCGCTTGGGTCCCACTTGGGCGTCGCGTGTTCGATTCCACAGCTGGCTAAGTCCTCCATCACAACACAAGCAACATTTTCGGCTTTCTGTGGTGGTAGTAGGAGATTTTCAAACATTGTTGGGTTATTCGTAAGCCGTGAACGTTTATCTTTCCTTAAAAAAAAAATTAAATTAAAAAATTCTCTTCATTGTTTTATTTCATACAAATTGAACAAATTAATTATGTTAACTTAATGAAAATACTTAATTTAACTGACCTATCGTGTAGAAGAACCTAGAGCGGTATTACATTGGAAGATGCTCCGAGGAACTAGCGTCATTGATCCCTTCGGCACCGGTGCATAGTCGTGAAACACGCCAAACGCGTGCCCAACATTTGTACACGGTTGACATTTGTCACATGAGAACGGGTCGTTTCTTCGACTAGTTCTTGTGTTCAACAGCTCGGCTGTGGAATGATTTCCCGGCCTCTGTGTTTCCTCCTTCCTACAACATGGGTCTCTTCAAGATCAATGTTCATTCCTTCCTCTCCTCAAAAAAACCCTCCACACAGCATCCCAGATGACATAGGCCCTGAGGGAAATTATTTTCCTCTGTGTGGAGTTAATGTAAAAACAAAAGAAAAAAAGAGCGATTTGATTCTTTTATTCAAATTGGTTAATGGATCACTTGAAGCACCTGACTTAAAACTAATAATATTGCGAGTACCAAATCGTGACACGAGACTTCCAGAGCTGTTCTTTGTTTTATCCGTCTAAAACTAACTATTTCATTAACTCCCCAATCCAAAGACTACATGGGCTTGGAAATAAATGCAGTTCCGTTGATATTTGCATTTATTCCTTACCTAAATTTATATCAGAAATTTCAAAAATTCTGATCTAAATTTTATTTTTATTCTTCTAATATTGTTTTTGTTGTTATTTCTTCTTAAATCTGCTTCCTTTCTATTAGTGTAAAGGAAGAGAAAAAATAATTGGTATTTTATTGTTTCTATTTATATTAGACGTGGGCAAAATTGAATGACCGAATTAAATGAATAAATTCAATCTTGTGACACACTCAATCTAATTCTCAATTTCAAAAGGAATTGATTCTTCATTCCTTATCTTTGGCCTTGCATCCTACGATTTTTAATGACACCATACATTTTTAATTTCCGTTTATTTTACTGTTAAATTATTTCAATGAATAATGTGTTCTGTAAACGATTTAAATATTATATTGTTTCATAGGTATTTAAATATTATTAAACGGGCCGCGCGCCGCGAAGTGGTCGACGGACGGTATTGTGAACGACTCGCCTATTACGATTGTATTCCGCTACCGCCGTGCCGCCATTCTAAAAACACCCGAACATCATCAAAGTCCATGTCCCAAAATGGCCAAAACGCGGCCGCGATTCATCCGGGTTGCCCGAGCATCTCTTTCACGCAATGAATTAATCATTCATCCTAATCAATAGTCCTGAGATTGTCATAAGGTCCCCGCCGTCCCAGGTCCGTGTTTAATGTCCGCGTCCCAGGTATCTAGTCTGTCGAAATCGAGATTGTCCGATTCCGACAGACAGAGGAATTAAAACAAAAGTCTTTTTCACTTCTGACGTCATGGTCTTTTGTAAATCTCAGACCTCAGAATCTCAGACCACGTCAATGTCATGATATGTCCCAAACGCATCCCAGTCCTAGGTCCGCAGCTCGCGAGTAAATCAAGTCACTGCTAGGTAAGACACAAAACATTAGTCAAAAGTTACAAATTCATTCCGCAATGCCAGCCCTTAATCCGTCCGCGCGGTTCATTTATTCCCCCGCGCGCCAAGCCGTCAATTTCATTACATAGTTAGTCGAAAACTTTCGACTTTGAATCTGAACATCAGCAGTGAGAAGCTAAAATGATGCTTATCTGTTTTTTGGTACGTACGGAAGATATTGTACCTACCTACTTTTAGACGTAGATCTTGGGTCGATATAATATGTAAATTTGCAGATATTATAAGGCCAATTAGCTGTGGTTAGCTGTCATAAAATACTCATCTTAATGTTAAATGTATGTTTATATTAGATCACGTGAAATGGAACAAAATTATAAGTTTAATAAATAAAATAAAATCAATAAAATTTTAAGGGTGAAACGAAAAATTGTATAATTTTAAGATATAATTGCTAACAATAAATACATTTTACATACGAAAAATTACGACACTAAAAAAAGACAAACAATATAGGATTTAAATGTTCGGTCCCCTCTTTGTGTGATGTTTCGTAGCCTATTGGTCTCCTCTTTGTGCGGTGCTTCGTAGCCTCCCCACTCATTGTGATTTGAAAACCGATGAAACGAAAAAGTGACACTAAAAAGAGTCAAACACATTAATCTATAGGTTTTAGCGAGATAATCAGATAGAATAATCGGTCTCCTCTTTGTGCGATGCTTGGTAGCCTATCAGTCTCCTCTTTCGCGGTACTCCGGGTACTCCGTGGCCTCCCGGTCTCGTGTGCGGTGTTAGCCTCCCCATTCATTTAATTTTCAATTATTATTATTATTATTTTTTTTTTTTCTTTTTTTTTTTTTGGGATTTAATTGAATTAAAGGAATGAATTAAAGGAATCAATTCAAAAGGCCATGGGAATCAGACTGAATCGATTCACTCCTGGAAATCATTCTGCCCACGTCTAATTTATATTATTTCTATGTTACACGATTGATGTAAATGCTCCACGGGCGTAAATAAATAAATAAATTATATACACAAACAATTTTGTGCAGTATTGAATTGCAGTCCCTTGATGAATATTTAACTTATTATTAAATTATTATATTTTCCTCTATTTCTTAAAACTAATCCATAACTAATTAACGAAGAATATCTTGCCTTCTTGATTTCCAAGTAACAGTTATAGTGTTAATTAATTTTGAACCTAAGAATGAAAACAGTTTTTGCCCGAGGTAGATACATTCATAAAACAAGGACAAGGACGATACCTCACCTTTCTTGAATATTGCTGTTATAGCTCTATTATTAATTATAAAAATGTTTTCTAACCATTTCATGATTCTTGAAACTAATCAAGAAGATCGTGCTTATGTAAATCAGATTTAAAAATACTCCTCTAGCATGTTGTTAATTTATGACTCTGAATTAATCATCAATAGAAAGACTCACATTTCGATAATTTCCAATTCATACGCCTGTGTTCATTTATACGTTTCTTAAGTCGTAATACCCAAACCCGCAGATGTGATGGTTCTGTGGGATATTAGCCATTAGCTGTGCAGGTTAAATCAGTAATATTGACAGTCAGGTTTCGTTAATGGCCGCGCGTTTGTATCACCGTTCTGCGTGTGAAAACAACCAATAATCCTCCATAATGAATACCTTTTATCAGGTTGTGAGCTCTTACTTCCTTATAGAAGCTTTCTGGTAATTAAAATTAATAATAAATATGTTACAAGGCTTCGCATTCCTGAATACTTCGCATTTCCACTTACTTGAATATTATGAACCGAGATCTGCATAACAGCTAAATCTATCACACCATGATGATAGTGTAATTACCTGGTCGTTACTACGCGTTTTATATTATTATCGTTATGAATCCTTGGGAATTTGCATTAATTCCTGGAATCTTTTATAAACCTGCGAATGAGACGCGATGGTGAGGAATTATATTCAAGGATTTAAAGGTATTTTATTTTATATCTCACTTATGAAATGCTTATTTTGTTTAATGTGTGGGATAATCGTGAAGTGATTTCCTGAAAATTATTCATGAATTTTAAATTAACGCATTCCCTGCCTTACGTCGTAGATGTTACCTAGTAAAATCAACTTAACCTCAAAGCTCTCATCATATTCCATTAAATCCTCTGAAGGATAGATCATACAATTATAAAAATATTTTTTATATTTTTAACTATAATAATTCAGTTCAGTTTCAGTGCCGGTAACCCGGGCGTTTATTTTATTTTCATTGTGTACATAGATTTCTTTTACCCACTTCACTAGACAAAGTCTGTTCCGAGGCGGGCAAATAACAATTTTTATTTGGTGAAAAGATATGTATCGAAGAAGACTTGGGTATAAAAAGATAAAAATATAAAAAATAATATAAGAAGACAAAATAAAAGATAAAAAAATTATATATACCTACATATAAAAACATATGGATGTACACATAATGTTGTTATAAATCATTACATTTAAATTTTGTTTCTTTATATACATCCATTAAAAGATTGCATGTGTTCGTCGTTTTAATGAGAAATAAATATTGTTATCAGTTTAACTCAAATATGTAGGCTTCATTCCATGGATAGAATCCAAAAAAATGTCAAAGTGTAAGTACGTCTACAAATTTTCGAGATCTTTTCGTTGACAATTGAGATTGAAAAAATTATTTATGTTTTTATATAATACCTACCTATTAAAGATGAGGGAGCGGACGTAATAACGTTGAGTTTTCTTACTAATGCCGTACATAAGAGGAATATGTTTTCTAAATATCGTATTCTTTCAAAATTATAGACGTTTCAATTCATTTAGTTTTGGAAAAGTTGTTTTAAACTTTTTTTTTATTTCATTCAAATAAATTTTTCAAAAATTAAATGGAGTAAACACAAAAATAATTAATAATTTTTTGTTTACATTTTCATGTTCGGTGTTTAAATTTATTTCTTTGAAATGTTAATGTTATTAATACAAACATTTCCATGATAATTTTATCTAGTTTCGGATTAATAGTATTTTTTAGATCAACTTAAAAATTAAGAAACATACATTTTAAATACCTCGGAAGCAATCCGAAATTTCATGATATTTTACCCTGTCGTTGGAACTTGTAGGTAAAAATATTTTAAAGACTGAATAGTTAAAACAGCCAACTTTTAAGAATATGCACAGAGCACAGGCGTGTTTATGATATTATTAACAACAATATTTAGGAACTTTAAATAATTGTTTTCGAACAAATCGAAATATCGAACTATTCAAGAAAGAATTTCGATTTTTGGAAATCAAATTTTCCTCGAAGTAAAGAAAATTTAACCATACTTTCGACACACTAGACCCGTCTTAAAACACTTCTATCAATTTATTTCATTGACTCTGATAGTACTCAGATACCTGTCTATCTTGTTGTTTATTGACACAGTTTAGTTTTTGATTTATTTAAAAATGTGGCCACAAACTACATACGTAGTTGGGTAATGACCAATTATTTATTGGACCGAAAACATCACAACAAAACGCAAAACACAAATAAATAATTACACATTATAACGATAAAAAATCTCGTTGCTTTATTTAAAGTAAAAAAGAGAAAAATACCATTTGTTTACTTTTTCACTACTTTCTTGCCCAGATTCATCAGGTGTGGTTTTTCTAAATCTAAATGGAGGCCTTTTGATCTCTCCAGTCGGACTTTTTCGACCCATCGCATCGCCTTGCAACTAAATTGAAGGGATGGATTCTTACGTCCGTCACTTCTAGACCCCCAGATTAATGCCCACATGCCCAAAAAGACCCTCAACATGGCTTCTCTTAACATGACATAGGCCATGAAGTACCTGTATTATTTTCACAATTATAATGTAATATTCTATTATCTTTGGTAATTACAATTTTATCTAACTATACAACAATAACAATACTTAATAATCTATGCATGGAATAAAGTAGAAAACTAGAAGTGCCTTCCGTACAAATTTTAATAGAAACAAATGTTCAAATTAGTCTAACATACCAGGGCCCTGTCGCACTTACACTCATAATAACTGACATCTTCATCCCATTCGAATTTTGTAAACACAGTTTTGTATTGGAAATTTAAGCCCCGGTTGGGCAAATATTTGGATCACGATACACATCCACAAGGCATTTCTTGAATCTATGTAGGTACGCCATTCCTTCATAGTAAACAAAAATACAATTTTCAAGCAAACAAGAAGCTCTTTCTGTAATGTATCACGGCGCCATCAATCTGTTCTCCAGTTTGATGTTGTTTACCATTTTATCGGGCGGCGGAATCTCCGGATGTTTTTACTCTCGGAACGGTATCAAAAAAACTGGACCACGAAAACATCGGTAGAAATTGCGCATCACTTTGCCAAGAGCGCCCGCCGCCGCTGATTGGCTGCTGAGATCACGGCATAAAAACGGGAGAAAACATAACAACACGATCCGATTAGCGAGCGCGGCTCCAATAACAAACGAGATCAATTGCAAAAATTGACGGAAATCTTTTGTAGTTTTCATGTTGTTATATTTTTGGGTTAAAGTGATGCTCCACTAAGTAATGCAAATTCATGTGATTTTGTTTTAAGATGATTTAATTAAATGCTGCGAGTAGAACACATATTTGCCTTTGAAATAATCTAGTATTTTTAATTAGACCTTTTATCAGCCCAGAAAAATAGAGTATCAGATCTATAAAAACTGCGTTAAAGTTAATAATCTCTAACTTACGAACGAGCCCCTTTTCTGATTTGGTTTCATTGTATAGGTAGTGTGAAAAATTAAATCCTTTAGAAGACCATTTGTGCCTGAGCTTCGCAAAATAAAATAAAACACGGTTTTTGTGATTTTTTCATCGCAGCATCGCAGGAACATTGTAGTACGTAAACTTACGTTGTAGTGTCCAGTTGCGTGAAAGATGTCGGCAAAAAATTCTGCCAAGTGCTGTGATCCGCTCGGAAGGAATAACACCTACAAGAAAAAAAGGTGAGGATTTCTGAGCTCTATTGTGACCAGAGATGATAGTGGGTGACTCATTACACGCCTGGAAAAAAAACAGTCGTCAAAGTGACGTCACACCAATTCCCCGTCTGTCAAAAAATTGAAAACCACAATTTCGGGCAAAAAAAATATGGCTTCAGTGTTTTGGGACCGAAAAGGCATAATTTTGGTTTAATTTCGGCCTCTAAAAAAATTAAAAAGAAGCATTCAAAATAAAAGGAGGGGAATGCTAACCAGAGAAGTGTGCTTTTTTCACGAAGACGTCCGACCTCACACAGCCTTAGCCACCAATACGATCATGGATTCATTTGATTGGGATGTTTTGAACGAAATCGCAATCCCCTGACTTGGCGTCTTCATATTATTATCTTTTCACATACCTAAATTTTCAACCGAAGTAGGTGCAGAAAGTGGTCCTGAAGTGGGGAAAGGAGCTGGCGGGAGAATTCTTCGAGGAGGGAAAATCCAGAAAATCCAGCTTCGCACAGATATGAAGTAGCAAAGGGAATGAGGACCCTTAGTGCCTCCGTTCACGGAGATACTTACAAGATACTCGATCCTCATGCGCGTATCATACGCGCCGATCGTAAGTACCCCCGTACGATTTTGCTAGTGCCCGTGCACGGCGCTACGCGGTGGCTGTCGGTTTCCAATCAGTATAACGATACCGACAGTGCTGATCGCACGCGACGCTCGCATCATTTGTGTCTGATACTTATTCATTTGACGTTTGACAGAAATGGCGTCGGAACATGAAAGTAATGTTAGATTGGTTCTGGAAGTGGAAGAAATGCATGTTTACATAACTATACTTCACCAGAATACGTAAGAAACGATTTAGTGGAGAAGGCATGGATTGATGTTGGAAAAAAAGTCATATGACATCGCATGACAGCGTGTTCACTCCATGGCTGCACGTGAAAAATGATCGAGTTCAGTACATTTCGGATAGCGCCGTGTACGGAGACTAGCATTAAAAAGTGGTATATCAGCAGGGTACTTGTGGTTTCGTCACAATTACGTAGATTGTAGGTATCTCCATGAACGGAGGGCCTTACAGCTTTTGCATTTAGAATCGGATACTGATTTTTGACTGATATCCAAAACTCCGTCAAATCCGAACAAGCGTATTTTGTTTTTAGGCTGCTGTCGCTCGAGAGGTCAATTAGATTTTCTTTTTCCTGCGTAGTAAAATCTTGGGGAGCTTGAGCACGGAATGGATCTTGGATCCACACAAACTTCTCCACTTGGTCTTCTGCGAAGTACTTTGCAAACCAGTCAGTTAACTGTGATAGGTGCTTGTGAAAAGGGTCAGCCAGTTATTTGAAACCTTAACTCCGCTATGGAAAATGTTTGTATTCGTTCATGTCGGCGCCTCGCGGCACCCCTGATATCTGTCCGCGGCACCCCAGGGTGCCGCGGCACCCACTTTGGGAACCTCTGACCTACATAGTACACGATTCCACGATAATTCAGAATTAACTCAGCTCAACTAAACACCTCACTGAAAAGTCATTAAAAGCTATTATTTTTTTAAAATAGCTTATAACCTAACCTAACTTATTTAACAATTTTTTCTGCTTTTTTAATAACTTTTCAAAGGAGGTGTTGAGTTGAGTTCATTCGTTGTCCAGTCACCATGGTACACACAGTATCACATAGGTACCGTTTACTTCGTGAACTTACAATAACGAAGGAAATCAGTTCCATTTTTGTTTCGCCAAATTTTAACCACTCCGACCCATTAGCTTCTTTTCTAGCTACCTACAACATGGTTAGACATATGTTATGAGTTATGACATACCTGAGTCATTAATATTCAATTTAAAACCTCCAGTGATTCTACATGAGCTCCATGGAAAAGACGTTAGTATACCTACTTGTCTTTGGGTAGGCTGCGCAAGAGTCCCCTCCAATGCTCCCCAACTTCCGGATCCATCAGGACTATGGTACCACCATTTTAAGGCTGAAGAGTACGAAGAGGCGAAGAAGATGGCGAAGAGGAAGATAGGGAAGTACCTGGCTATTCAGTCTCCAAATACGGCAAAATGTTTCGATTCTGAACAATGATCTTGCAATACTATACAAAGAGTATCTACACTTAAGTCCAGTAGTACAAGAGCATATTTAGTTGCGACGACAGTTGGCAACTATTTAAAAATCACCACAAATTCATCTTCAAGTCACGTACACAACTTGGTGTTAGCTCCTTCATATACGGTAATGATATGCGCAATTTTTGCCTGCAATTAAAGTTGCTTTAGTGGGCCAGAACTTTTTCCAAAGCTTTTCATTTGACGGTAATAACTTACATTACAATGATTTCAATAGGTTTGTAACTTAGTAATGGGCGTGACGATTTTGTGATGATCAGCAGATGATATTGTATTTTTGGCAATTTTTTTTGTTCAAACGAAATTTTTTTCAATATCTACAATCTTAAAAAGAGTCATGTTACACTATGTATACCAAAATGAGGGTATAAGAGGTGTATAGGTACTGCAATAGTTAATTATAAATTATACTAATGAAATTAAATTGCAACCATACACTCGTACAAGGCGTAATCACTTGTGGTTCTACGAAATTAAATCTTTTAGTTTGGATTTATAATTACGTACGCAGCAACTGGTAACGGTAATGTAGGTAGTAGCGCAATATAATAGGTAGGTACTAGCACAATACTTACTTAATGGAGGTGCTCGGTACCTAACTGGCCAATGATAATACAGCGGCTCGGTACGTTTTATGAAACAATGGCGAGCTATTCATTGGAAGCCTGTTTCATTAAAAATGTAATTTGTTTTTTCAGTCGCAGTTTGCATTTTAGTGGTGTCATTATACGGGAAGATGGGGGCAATGCCTTCTTCACAGTTACAAATTAATATATCACGATACAAAAGGGGAGCAAATTATTTAAAATCTAAAATGTATGAGTAACGTGGGTATTCTTTAAGACGTTTGTTCGTTTTGACGTTTTGAAAACCCCTTTTAAAGCCGAGACAACTGTCAGGATAATAAAAAAAAAATACTCGCAGAACTTATCATTACTAAGATTTAGGTCCTACATCATTCCACCAGCAACATTTTAACAATTTTTACAATGCAGCAGTGAAAAATACAAAGCAGTTGCGTAAAATTAATTACAGTAAAATACATAAAAGTAGAAGTAAAATAAAAAAATTACAATATGAAGGACTTACTGTGTTCTGGGTAATGTTTTAACTGAAATTCGTGAATATGTTAGATAAAGGATTATTGTTAAAGTAAATACTTTCAAGATTGGTATTTTGAACACTTAATTTAATTATTATAAGCAATAATTATCAGCATGAAACACTCATCCACATTGAAAAATCTTCCGAGAAAAGATAGATGACGCCAACGGGACTTGAACCCGTGCCCTTCTGATTGCCGGTCAGCTGCTCTCCCAATTGAGCTATGGCGGCTTATCTTATACCCGCCAAATGATTCAATATATACTAGTGTTTCATTCAACAATTACTGCTTATTAAATTTTTTTATATTTTTCCACCTAAAAACAACCAACATTATTTTTGCGAGAGAGACACTGTTAGTTTTAAATCTGTCGCTAGGTGGCGTCGAGATAAATTATGTCCTCATTTATTGGGGAAATACTTAAACTTGTCAAATATTAATTATTATTTTTAATTGTTAAACTAACGTTTAAGACAAGATTTTTATGCATAGCACAAAGGGTAACAATTATTATAAGCAATAATTATCAGCATGAAACACTCATCAAAAGAAAAGATACATGACATTGAATGAAACACTAGTATATATTGAATCATTTGGCGGGTATAAGATAAGCCGCCATAGCTCAATTGGGAGAGCAGCTGACCGGCAATCAGAAGGGCACGGATTCAAGTCCCGTTGGCGTCATGTATCTTTTCTCGGAAGATTTTTCAATGTGGATGAGTGTTTCATGCTGATAATTATTGCTTATAATAATTGTTACCCTTTGTGCTATGCATAAAAATCTTGTCTTAAACGTTAGTTTAACAATTAAAAATAATACTTAATTTAAGTGTTCAATTTCGGGATTAACGGTCGTTGTTCCCAACTTTTCGATCGACCAATCTGAGCGATTTGTGAGTATTTTAAAAGTAACGCTCGATTCTCGTTGTTCCCAAATATTGTGACGCACATAATTTATTTTTAGTACTGTTATCCATAAACTTGCATTTTATATTTTTTAAATAAATGTATAAAATATATTAAAAATAAAGTGTCAGCTTGACCTTTGCCGTCGGCGCGTCGGTACCTTGTGGCGTTAGCGCCACTCTTTTGACATTTTTTATAACTTTGCTTTGCTCAGTCGAACTTAATACGCGTCTCCGGCTTCCTTAGATTAAGCGATTCTTGAGCGATGCCTGCGAGTTGTACATTTGAGCAGTAACTTAGTTTCGGCATAGCAGTTGATTAGTAAGATTGGGAACAGCGGCCGTGAGGATTATAATATCTTGCAGATACTTACGACTTATTTAACAATTTGTCTTTAAAAACTTGTACTTATAATGGAATATTTATTTATTTTGTATGTATCTACTACAATGGACATTGAAAAATGGATTTAGTATTGTGCTTTATTTCTTATATTTCATACCTATTGTAATTTCAATATCTATTAATGTCTATTAATTATTTATTAATATTAGCGTAAGAGCTCACCCGTAGATGGCACAAGATAGTAACTATAAGGTGACCCAAAGATGGCGTTCAGCTGTCGGTATTGTAGAGACCGAGTATAAAATAATATGGTGGGAACCTCAAAGTCGGGGTCCAGATTACTCCAACCGCCTACTAAATAAGACATCAGAGCTCATTCTCGATATATCACAATAAAGTAAAAAGTGTTTTGATGACCTCTGAATTTGTATTAAGATTTTGAGACATCCCCTGCGTCACAGCAGAATTTTTATTTGTAGTATTTTTTTTCTCCTTTTCAAACTTCTTATGTGTCATTTTAAATATGAACTGTTTTATGAAAAAGCCGTCAGGGCGTTAAAAAATACAACAGATACATAAATAAATTTTCCGCTTTTACTGATATGACGTATTCATAAATGGTATGGTTATTCTTAACCTGGGAATGTACCTATGTCTTTCTTTAAAAAATTGTGATTGTTATCATCACAGCTAAATCGCTGTATGTTCTCAAAGCTGATGAAGACAAAAAGAATAATTAAATTTTAATGAGACATCGCTTTTGCCTAGATCTCCCCCGAATATGAATCGCACGGAGCTCAGTGAACTTCTGGCTGGCCCGGTCGCGGCACAAGGTCCGCCAAATTAGCGGCCAGTGGACACCGAACAGACTGAACACAATGGCCACAGCGGGCCTTTGGGCCGTGATCGTTTTTATTAATTGCCGCGGTGCTAATGGACACCGGATAATCGCAGATGCAATCGTCCACTGTCAATCGTTTCCGGAACGGACATTCGGCTGAGCCTAAATCAACGTTCATTGAATTGCACGTGAGATTGATACGATTTTTTGACCTTGGGTAGGTCTGCCCAACCATACAAATATAGGCATCGTGGATATGAGACTTCATAATCGTAAGTGCTAGAAACTAGAACCCTCAGAAAGTCCTGGCTGCCTCTAGGAAATACCATCACGCGCTCCGGTCTCCTGCTGTGTTGCTAAAGGATGCAAAGTTGAACTCCTTACCGACCAGCTACAATGGTTGATGTTCCAACACTATCTTGCAGGCATTTTATCTATCATATCTGCTTTAAAAAACAAATAAATATCAAGCCATCAGATCTCTGGACTGTTGAGGTCTGTGTAACATAAAATAATGATTTGTTTATAATAATTTAAAACTCTTCAAATATTCAATAAAAAAATGAAGAATTCACTTTGGTTGTCGACTTTCGGTCATCCTTGCTACATGTCCAAAAGTCCCGCCCTTATTTAACGCCCTTATTTGGGGCCTTTACATATGAGTGGTAAGAAATATACAGTATTTATTGTACATAAATGAACTGCCTCAGTAATAATATTTTATATTTGTAGATAAATTGAAGATGTCCACTGACTTGGATTGTTTAATTGGTATAATTTTGAAGTTCGATGATATCTTTTTTCCATGAAAAACAATTATTTTTGCAATCACACGTCGCCACTGATCACAGACCTACACGTCGCGACAGGATCACAGGATACGCGCGCTATTTCGTGTGTTGCCGTACTTCTTGAACGAGACGGAGTGTTTATCACGTGACCCGTTAGGATATAGCCAACTACTCAATTGTGACGTCTGATGGAAAAAATATTTTATTGTTTTCAATTTGAAAAAATATATCATCGGACAACAAAATGACATTCAACATTTATACTCCAAATATGCTCGGGAATCGCTGGTTAAAATCCTTCGGGTATAGTACTCGCCAAACCTAAAAGCCGATATGAACTTGATACGATCCATTCTCGCGCAGGTTCAAGCGAAAGAGTAAGATGCGTAAAACATACGTGTGATAGAGAAAGGCGTGGGCGGGGAGGCATGCAGCTCTCCGAACCTTAAACTCGCCTTTTGCGACGACTTCTGTATCAGGTCGGTGTAACCTAAAGTTTGGCTGCACTACACGTGCTGTTACGTCATGTATATCACGGAAAGTCAGCATTTACTAGTTTTTTTTTTATATTAGCTCCACACAAGAGGCCCCAAGGAAAATAAATCCACTCAGGGCCTATGTCATCTTTGGGGATGCTGTGAGGAGGGTCATTTTAAAGGAAGCAAGGAGAGGGAGTTTTGGAAAAAAGGTGTGCGGGGTGGGTAAGAATCTGGGGTCAGTGTGTCCAGGAGTGACGGACGAATGAATCCATCCTTTCCACTGCAGCGCAAGGCAATGTTCCGAGAGAGTCCTGCTGGAGGTCAAAAGATCTCCCTCAACCAATCTCTCCCGATCCGGTCATGCTGTTGGTGAGCAGACACATCCGCCGCCAAGATCCCGATAAACCTCACCCCATGAACCCGGGCACCACTGCTAAGCCACCAAACATAGCGAACCACGATGACCTATGGCAGAGAGATTGGGCATTATGTTTTATTGGTGTGAGCAGTAAAAAGACAAAAATGGTGGTATTGTTAAATGAAGTAAGGAATCATTTTTTGCGGACTTTACGAGTTTTGCAGAGCAACCTAAATTTTAAATACATAGATACAGTGCATTGAATTTCATCTGCATAGCCCTGCGGAAACTGCTCCGAGGTGAATAATACATTATAACGTTCATAGCTGTTAGGACAATGGATTTTCTCATGCATTATTTAAGGACACGGGCGGTAGATGGCAGTTGGTTCGGTAATATCAGTAACCGTGTGATTATTCCGATTATTTAACACATGATTGAGAATGCGAATTGTAACAATGGCGAGGATGGATTGTAATGCGCTACAGTTCATAGCCACTCCATGCATATCTGCTGCCATCTACAATCTACATCACAAAGCTTTGTTCTTCTCTATGTTCCCACACGGACAGTACGGCTGCGGACACATTATTATTTATTGTTTTAAAACTACTTTTTTAAATGAATTGTTCTGCACAATGACGTACATTGTAAAAATATAGAGTACCTACCTACCATAGGAGATGATGTGTGTTATAGTATCTACTATGTTTAATTTAAAAAAAAATCAGAGTGTGTAATTCACACGCGGTAGAAGTGAAACTAGAAAGTAGCTCCATGTCGCTTTCTTTTCTTTTGCCGGTGTATTTTAAAGTGGTTTGAAGATTGGATATTGATTTCACAAAAAAAAATATATATATTTTTTGGATTCCGTAGGCTTCGAACCTCCGTTCGCTTGATGTCTGTCTCTCGAGACTTGTCGAGCGCCTTGCCCACCGCACTATCGAAGGCCCGTGCCGACGCGCGAATTTACCGAGGATCCAAATGTTTAGTTATATATTTAATATGGAAAACACTTTTATTATTTTATGAAAGACTTTATTGAAGACGTATTTACACCATTGACATGATTGACATTAATTCCCACTAGATTTTTGGGAATGGTAAATTATTTAGGTCCGTTTATTGAAAACTTGTCTGATAAATCACAAATTTTGAGAAATTTATTAAAAAATAATGTAGTATGGTCATGGGACCAGAATTGTGAAAAATCTTTTAAAATTTTGAAGGAAGCTATTTCAAATGCAACAGTTTTAATTCATTATGATCCAAAAATACCATTAACCTTGTCAGTCGATGCTTCAAAATCAGCTGTAGGTGCAGTCATTATGCAAAATAACCGTCCAATTGCATATAGTTCAAAAACAATGACACAGTCGCAGGAAAATTATGCTCAAATTGAAAAAGAATTATTTTCCATACAATTTGGTTGTAATAAGTTTCATTAGTATGTTTATGTTAACAAAGTGACAGTACAGACTGATCATAAACCTCTTGTCTATTTATTTAAAAAACCTTTACATGATGTACCAGCTAGATTGCAACGTATGATGTTAGCTCTTCAGTCTTACGATTTAAATGTGGTACATGTCCCAGGTAAAGAAATGTATATATCGGATACTTTATCTGCTTTGAAAGATTCATATATACCCGATTATGAGTCTGATTCAATTCAATCTATATGAACTTAGCTATTAGTGAAGAATATCGTAAAAAATTGAGTAATGCTACTGCTTTGGTTGAAACTATGCAAATATTAAAAAAATATTATTACGAAGGTTGGCCAAATAGTAAAGATAAAGTCCATTGTACTTTAAAATGTTATTATAATATTCAAGACGAGATTCATGTTATTACCTCTGACTTCAAACATATAAGTACACTTAAAACTCTTTACTGTTCGCTGGTTCGCCCTCACCTTGAATATGCTAGTGTCATTTGGTCTCCTTTCTACGCTGTCCACATTTGTCACATCGAATCCGTACAACATCGTTTCCTAAGAGGAATTGCTTGGAGGTTGGGTCTTGAAAGAGGCAAGTACTCATATGATGAAATTGAACACATTTTAAACATGCCTTCTTTAGAAAAACGTAGAAAGGACTCTGATCTAATTTGCATATTTAAAATTATCAACAGTATTACAGATACACCTGCATTGTTACAACTCATCCAGTTTAACATCCCTTCCCGTAGGCTTTGAAATAATGAATTGCTGTTCCTCAATCAACATTCTACTAATTACGGATACCATTCTCCCTTATCCAGAATGTCGAGACTTGTCAACGCAAGTCAAAGCATTGATTTTTTTGGTGTAAAACTAAATGACTTCCGGCAGTCGTTACGCAATATTTAAATGCTTCTTCATGCTTTGACTTGTAGTGTCTCTATATGTACTTTTTATATTTTATATTGTCATTGCTATTAATTTTTATGTGCTCTCCCTTCACTGTCATCTCTGTTTTTTTTATTTTTATTCGTGTTATTAATATGTTTTTAATGGACTGTTGTCCGTAAATTAATAAATAAATAAATAAATAAATAAATAAATAAATTAATGAGTTAATATTTAAGGGTAATAAATTATTAGTACCTCAGTCCATGAGAAAATAAATGTTGAATAAAATTCATGAAGGACATCAAGGAATAAACAAATGTCTAAGATTAGCAAGAGATTCTTTATTTTGGCCTAGTATTTCGGTAGATATAAAAAAAATTATTGAGCAATGTCAAATATGCAATAAATTTAATGTTTCGAATCAGAAGGAACCACTGATAACTTATGAAATTAATAAGTTTCCATTGCAACAAGTAGGTATTAATTTAATGTATTTTGATAATCAAACATACCTTATTGTAACAGATTATTATTCAAAGTATATAGAAACTGCTTTTCTCAATAATAATTCCACTGCAAAAAATGTAATATTTTGCACGTCATGGAATACCAATGTCTTTAGTGTCTGATGGAGGTCCTCCTTTTCAATCGATTGAATTTAAATAATTTTTATACGATTGGAACATAGAACATGTAGTTACTAGTCCATATCATTTACAGTCTAATAGTCAGGCAGAGAGTTCTGTTAAAATTATAAAAAACATTCTTAAAAAATCTAAAGAAACAAATACTGATCGTTATATAGCTTTATTACATTATAGAAACACACCCAAAGCTAATTTGCCGTCACCTGCTCAATTTTTAATGTCCAGAACTTTGAGAATGAAAAATCCCTTAGCTAAAATTAAATTAAAACCGAAGGTTGTAAGATTTTCT
This sequence comes from Limnephilus rhombicus, assembly GCA_929108145.2. Classification (NCBI taxonomy): domain Eukaryota; kingdom Metazoa; phylum Arthropoda; class Insecta; order Trichoptera; family Limnephilidae; genus Limnephilus; species Limnephilus rhombicus. The sequence continues at coordinate 56,579,979 of OV815276.1, forward strand.
GATCACAGAAAGTACATGGAAAAAAATAATGCAAAAAATTCCAAATATTATAATGTGAATGCAAAACCCATGTCTATATTACAAACAGGAGATAATGCATACTTTAAGAAAAATCCTACTTCTGACACCATGTTTAGTTATATATTTAATATGGAAAACACTGTTATTATTTTATGAAATACTTTTTATTGAAGACGTGTTTACACCATTGACATGATTCCCAATAGATAGACCACCGATGACAAACATTATAGAAGTAGTTCCTCACTAGTCATGTGCAACATACAATAGTGATGTAACACCAAATAATAAATTTCAGTGACGCATTTCCGTTTCCCTAAAGTGGCTAGAGAAGTTTTAGTTCAAAAACTTCAATTTTATTCATAATAAAAGCTGCCTAGCAGGGGTAATGCTCTCAACTAGTAATCCGAAGGTCGCGGGTTTTATTTAATTAATTTGTGTTATTTCATATTTGAATAAAAATAAAACATGGTATATTTGCGACAAATTCAAGGGCGGATGATACACATAATATGTGTATATAAGTCCACCATTCACAATTGAACCGTTGCTTGAAAAGGATTTAGCCGTGTTTGGTGACAAATATCTAAAAAGCTAGGCACTTCCCCACCTTTCTCTTCCCCATCTCTTTCCCTCCCCACTACCTTCAGCCTCGCAACATACCCCGATTGGGGATGCCATACTCAAATTATATTCAGACGAAAGCAGTTGGGACTCTTGTGCGTATTAACATTAAAAAAAAAATGCATTCATAAAAGAGTACGTTTACAAAAAAGGTTTTATGTTATTTGTTATAATATTATCATCACGTTCGTCGGCTTTTCTGTAATAGTTTTTTCTGTAATAGTTTTTAATTTTTCCTGTTATATTGTATTATTTTGTTTTTCATAATATATTTTTTTTAAATAATGATTTTATTTTTTATTTTTTTATTTTAGCGACTATATAAAATAATTGTACACACAATGTAATGGTGAAATTATTTAAGTATAAAATATTGTATTTCTTAGTCCTCCTCACTACGGGGTCCTGTGCCGAGGCGGACTAAAGTTATTTAAATATAGTTTACTTGTCTTCTATGTCGTTTTTAGTGTCTTCATTAGGGTTTTTTCATTGACCTCTTTCAGCCACATTTTTATTCTTGATTTGTATTCATTAGGATTTTTTATTGGTTTTATGCCTTGGGGAAGGATGTTATGGAGTTTTGTTGCAAATTATGTATAGTTTCTTTGTCTAAATGTGGTTATATAACTTGGAATATTTTTATATCATTTTTATTCGATCTAGTGTTATGCACACACGGCCTAGTTGACGATTCATTATTTTTGAAGAGCTTCAATAATATATTTTTGGCATATATTTGCTGTACATTCGGTACGTCAGAGTTATTGAAAATTTCAATTGAAGGCGTTCGAATTGGTACTTTCAATATGGTCTTCATGATTTCTTTTTGAATCGTATTCAGGTTGTGTAGGTACAGTTTGGCAATTAAGTGTAGAAAATAAATGATGGCGCTGCGATCATTTTTTAGGTTTTAAATGACACCAAGATGGCTCATAAGACAATGAATATATGTTTAAAAAAACACTTCGGTCAAAATGCATATTTCATAACGTATTTGTATTTTCAAAAATTTTGCACAAAAAACTATAATTTAATAGATGTAAAATTGTAATTTAATATAAGTAAAATAAAACAAAACAAATTTTAATTGGGCGTTTATTTCGTTATAAGGTAATAATAATAATATTAAAACGGCTTTATAGGATGGGGCGATACATAATATATAAATCAAACACAAAAATTTACATATCACAAAAACTAATAATAAAAACAATAAAAAAAAACCCTAATCATATTCGTCAGAAATTTTATTCTAACTATTTAAGGTCAGAAAATTAAGTGCATTATACTTTTATCATGCAACATTACAAAGTTATAAAGATAAATATTCAAAATAAATATTAAAAAATAATATTAATATATTATATTCAAAATAAAGTGGCAAAGTTTATAAACAAAGCCGATGAAATGCAAATTTTTTCGTAAATATTCCCGGCTACCATCAAATCCAATGTCTTTTTTGAGTACGGTTAGTAAAGTTCTTAAAGTTGGGACTTCTTTACGTACTATGTAAAAAAATGAATTTTTTGACGAATGGCACAAATATTAAAATCATTATATTTATTGATTTCTCAAAAGCTTTCGACACACTTAGCCATATACAAATAATTAAAGTACTTGAATTTATAGGTATCCGGGGAAAATTCCTCTTATTCTTTAAAAACTATTTGACAAATAGAAAAATGAGTGTGAAGATTTTAAATATAATTAGTAAATCAAGATACATCAAATCGGGAGTACCGCAAGGGTCGATTCTAGGTCCAAAATTATATATTATATATGTAATTGCTATGTGTAAGATTTTCAAAAAAACTCGTCGATTCATTTTTGCTGATGATACTGCTCTTGTTGTATCAAATGAAAATCCTGAAATAGCTATACAAGAATTACAAGGAGATTTCAACGAGCTTCTCAAGTGGGCTCATGATTATCATAATTATTAATGTGAAAAAAACCAAATGCATGTACATAAAATCACCAAGTTTGAAAATGTGGAATGTTCCTAAAATAAACGCTCATAGCTTTGACTGTATACATAGAGGAATTATAAATGTTTGTAACTGTGAAAAAATAGATTTCACAAATGAATATACTTATCTGGGAATAATTGTTGATAACAATTTTAAGTGGGATAAACAAGTGGCTAAAATGTGTAACCTGCTCAGATCCTTAGCTAGTAACTTTTACAAATTAAAATTTATTTTGCCTCATTGTACTCTTAAACTCATATATTTTTCTATGGTCGAATCCATCCTTAGATATGGTATTCGAACTTGGGGACATGCAAGCACTACTTACATTAAATATATTGAAAATTTACAAACTGCCATAATAAAAAAATTGTCACAACAAACATTTACAAACAGAGACATACCTTAAAACTTCTGTATGGCTCAGAGAGCTTACTTACAATAAAAAGTCTCCACTGGTTCACTACACTATTATGGATAATATGGGGGAAAGCCCTTACAAACACCTACTTGTACACAAACATACCACAAGATTTAGAGAAGGAAAGGGCCTAAAAACTCCTCGAATATTAAATAAATATGAAAGCCGTACTCTTGAATATCTAATACCAGTGATTTTCAATAAAATCAATAAAAACATAAAATTTGAAAAAAATGAGAGACTATGTCCTAAAATGATAAAACTATGGTTAATGAACGAAAACTCCATGTATCTTTGAATATCTTAATATAGCTGCCTACATATCTTGTTATTAGGCAGGTATATTGAAATATCTTATATATTTATGGTTGTAAGTTAAATTATCTAATATTACTATGTGATCTATTCTAATGTTTCCTTAAAACTTTAAATGTATTTACAAATATTTTCTTAGATATTATATTAAGAATGTTTAAATTGTTAGAACCTGCAGACAAGCTGCCATATGACAGATTTGTGGGTCTACTCAAATTTTTTGTACAAAATGTATTCTGTAATTTAATTAATAAAAAAATTTAAAAAAATCCAACACTTTATTTCAAATTTTCCATCTGCTTTTTCCCCTTCCTTGACGATTCGCCTTACCGTTGATTGAGATTTACCTGTGTGTGAAAAATATCATAAAAATTATTATTATAGAAGGTATTTAAAAAAAACACAGTAGATAATATTCATTAAGAAAGAGAGAGAAAATTAAGAAAAAAGTTTCTTTTTCATGAATTTAAAGAAGTTGCATATTATTTCTTTTATTTTGTGTTCCGTATCGATGCCTGGAATCCATTATGAGAGAGAGCTAGCTCTTTCGCCCTTATAGTTTCAGTTTCGCGCGTGTTTATTCCCTATATTTGCCCTTTTTTTATTCGACTTGCCACATTTTCTCTCTGCTGGCAACACTAGTGACGCGCATCTCAGATCACGTGATGTTATTGTTTGTCATATGACGCCGTTTTTTCGCGCCGAAAGCAGTTTTCGTGTTTCGCTGTACTTAAAAAACCAATTTTGAGTCGAAAATCGAAGTTTATTCCCTGCTCTTTCAGTTTAAACATTAAATATACCGTGATAGATAGTTTTCTGAGAAATTGACTAATTGTTTAGTGTGTTTTTCGGTTGTTTACGTGTTTAAACTGTGCAACAAAATGAGTGATATCGACTACTAAGACGCTTCGCCGGTCGGAAACAATGATCAAGCACGAGTTTCTCGGAAACGCTGAATGCCGCGCGAAAGCTCTGGATCCGACACTTCGGAAGAAATGCATTACTATCGGGATCCTCGGGTAGACATCCTGATGCAACAGATGTCGGCCATGACTGACGTTTTATCTGGGAATCGGGTAGAGTTCGCGGAGAAAACGGTCTCGGACAAAGAAGACTCCGCGGGAGAGATGCGGCAAGAGGTAGAATCGGGGTTTTTAGAGATGCCCGCCAGCCTAGCCGCTCAGAAAAAAGTTTTGGAGTTCTGAAATCCAAGCACATTGGTGAAGGAATCGCCGATTCCGAAGGCGGACGCAAGAAGAGTCGCAGTTATCTCGGCTCTTCAGCGTTTTGGCTCGGAGGAATGATCGCGTGTTCGCTATGCCGAAACACAAAAAGTATACACCGCCACGCCCGCCTTCGTAGAGCTGGAGGTAAATGAAGAACTGAGGAGGTTTGATAAGAACAACTCCTTCGCGCCAGTCCTGGACCGTTCCCTGGGAGCCCTCTCCAATGCAGTGCTATCCCAAACAGAGTCGGTCAGAGGAAACATGCAGGCACTGGTGAACTGGGTAATTCAGGGGATGTTTGCCAAGTACAGTAAGACCACGGACGACGTCCTACAGATTTTATGCGGAAGGCGAACGGAATGCCTACAAAGTAGGCGAAAGGCCCTGCTAGAGGGAGTAAGTGACCCGTACATCAAGGAAGGCCTTGCCAGGATTCCTCCGAGCGCCAGTCACCTCTTTAATAAAGAGGAACTAGCAAGCTATATCGTGGCAAACGGGGGACGAGACAAGATATTCGGTAGTGCATCCTCGTCGTATATCCCCCGTCAACCTCAACCCTCTACCTCACAAGCAGCAAGACCGGTGATAGAGGCTCCACACTCCCGACCTAGAAAGCCCTTTCGACCTGCCCCTAGGCCAGAGAAAGACAGGACAGAGCCCTCTCGCAAGGCGGCCAGCGATCGGGGCAGAAGGCGATGGAGGTGACTGGAGGCCGGAGCCATTCTGGGGAGGACGCCTAAAGGCATATCAGGAGGTGTGGAGGGAGCTGGGAGCATCACCGCTAATCCTGAACATTCTAAAAGGAGCAAGGATACACTTCATATCAAAACCTCCTCGGGCGCTCCCATCGGCCGAGCTGAAGCAGAATTTCAGGACAAGGTTTTCTCCAGGCATGACCGCACACATCGAAACGATGAAAGCGTCAAATCCTGGAGGCAGCAGACGACTCCCCAAGCTTCCTGTCAGGTATGTTCCTTACCTCCAAATCAGACCACACCCTCAGGCCCATCTTCAACCTGAAGGCCTTGAACGTCTTCATAGACTCAAAGCCCTTCAGACTCTTCAGTCATTTTCGGATCCCGGAATTCCTCCAACCCGACGACTGGCTGATAAAAGTCGACCTCTCCCAGGCTTACTTCCACGTGCCAATCGCAAGATCACACCGGAAGTTCCTGCGCCTCGTGTACAACGGAGAGCTCCTTCAGATGACGTGTCTGCCCTTCGGCCTGTCATCAGCGCCAAGGATCTTCTCGCTGCTCTCAAACTGGGTAGCAGAACTACTAAGGAAAAAGGGACTCAGGATTGTAGTCTACCTAGACGACTTCTTAGTAGCAAACCAGTCCAGAAAACTTCTCACCTCCCAAGCCGTTGCTATAGTGCACACACTTCAACAGCTAGGCTGGTGCATAAACCCGGACAAGTGTGTCCTGACACCCACGCAGAAGTTGGAGTTTCTGGGTATAACATGGGACACGAGAGCAGATCAAAAGTCTCTCTCCGACCGCAAGTGCGCTGGTCTACTCCAAGCCTTGCAGGTTCCCTTGGAAGTCGGCAGTTGCTCTCCCAGGCAGGCTCTCGGTCTACTGGGAAGACTCAACTTTGCAAATTTCGTGATCCCTCGTGGTCGCTTGCATTGCCGCAGACTGCAGAGGTTCAGCCGCCGCATACAGCACCTGAAACCATCGCGGCCCGTTGCTCTGCCCAACGCAGCACGGCAGGACATACAGTGGTGGCTAGCAGCCATTGGAAGGACAAGCCCAATGTCTTATCTTAACAAGACGAATGTCTTATTGCAGACAGACAACAAGACAGTAGTAGCTTATGTCAACAAGGAAGGGGGTACAAAATCGTTAGCCCTTCTGGAAACAACGCGGGAGCTACTGGATTTCGTAGACGGAGATATCTCTGACAGCCCAATACATTCCAGGAAGATACAACGGAATTGCGGACCGTCTCTCTCGGGGCGCACCGCTTCCAGAGTGGCATCTACTAAGTCCGGCAACGAAGGAGATATTCAAAAAATGGGGTCGCCCTCAAATAGACCTGTTCGCTTCAGCCACTGCTCACGTGGTACCAACATACGTCTCCAGAGACTCAAGCGACTGCTTAGCCTGCTTTCCCAACGCGTTCAGTCAACCTTGGGACTACAATCTAGCTTGGGTATTCCCTCCGCCAAACCTCATTCCGAGAATGCTCACCCACCTAAATCAGGCAAAGGGCATGTTCCTTCTAGTCGTCCCAAAATGGGAGAAGACTTTCTGGAGAAGCGACCTAAAACAGCGAACAGACGAACCTCCCATACGCCTGCGCAACCTAGAGGGAGTCCTCATAGACACATCGACAGGACTACCCCCTCCCAGGATTCAGGATCTGGAACTAGAGGTCTGGAGAATTGCGGGTGGGAACAAGCCCTGACAACATAGAGTCAGGAAGAACGCCAACTCCTCAAGTCATCCTGGAGAGAGTACACCGAAGACCTACAAACCTGCGTGGGATAGGTGGCGTAAATGGGGCACTCAAAACGGTGTGGACGTCAACAATCCCCCACCAACTACGGTTGCCAGGTATCTAGCCCACCTATTTGTTCAAGGAGGCCTAGCCCCATGGACCATTCAGGTCCACAAGTCAGCCATTGTTACCTTCTGCGGCCCAGCTCAGAATGCGAGAAAAATCAGCTCTGATTTCTTGGTAAGACACGTTCTCAAGGCAATCTCAATGGCAAGGAGGACCAAGGAGAAAGCCCCTATCTGGTATCCCAGACAAGTAATAGACTGGCTGGTCAAGAATTCCCCCGCAGAAGACTCGCTGTTTGAAGCGTCACGGAGGGCAGCAATACTCCTCGTCCTGGCGTCAGGCAGGAGAGTTCATGATTTGACACTGCTCAGAATCACCCCAGAACATTTCATCGACAAGAGACCGACACCTGTCAGACACCTGTCCCCACTGCGCCAAAGTTGGCCACAACCGTGATGCCTGCCCCAAAAAGGAAAAATCTCCAGTATGTGCCACCTGCACCTTCTTCAGAAAACCGGCTTCCCACAAAACTGGAGCTCAAGACTGCCCCACCCGCCAAGCTGCTGAAAGACGTGAACTTTCTCGGATAAATTTTTTAGGTTGAACTTGAGTAATCGTTCTGAGAAAAATTCCTTCTCAATGTATTATCAAAACGTTCGTGGCCTAAATACGAAACTGAACACTATTCGCTGTAACGTCAGTGTATGTAATTACGACTTTATATTTTTAACCGAAACATGGCTATCTGAAAATATCTCATCTGCTGAACTTGGATTTTTTGACTATAACGTTTTCCGCAGTGACCGTTCTACTTCTTCTTTTAAGTGTAAAGGTGGTGGAGTGATGATATGCGTAAACAAAAAATACCCCTGCCATATTCTAGAAACATTTACCAATGTTTCTGATCAATTGTTCCTGTGTGTTCTACTTGGTACCAAAAAGCTTGTACTTGGTTGTGTTTACATTCCTCCCTCCTCTTCGGTAGAAGTCTATAAGTCGCATACTGCTTCAATTGAACATGTGTCTAGAAACGCTGATTCCCTATTTATTTGTGGCGATTATAATTTACCTAAAATATTGTGGCTGAATGACGATCAAGGTGTCAAAACTCCTTCTAGTAATCTTTCACCACAAGCTGTTGAAATTGTAAATTTTTTTGCCTATTTGAATATGTTTCAAGTAAATCCAGTCACTAACTATCTAGGCTCTTGCCTGGATTTGATTTTCACTAGCATACCAAATGTCATAGTAAGTGAAGCTGATGTCTCTTTGTTACCTTTGGATAAATATCATCCACCTCTCTCTATTAAAATTACACATTTTTTCAAATTTGAATCCTTGAAACCAAATGTCTCTTATCACTACAAATATCTTAACGGCGATTATTTTAATATGAACAAATATCTATCCCAGATTGATTGGTCGACACTATTTTTAAATTCTGACATTAATGACGCTGTACTTAAATTTAATGAATGTGTATCACATGCTGTAGAATTGTTTGTTCCTAAGGGGTGTTACTCTCAACCTAAGTTTCCAAATTGGTTTAGCACGAAACTTAAACAGTTAATAATTGAAAAAAAGAAGACTCATAAATTATTTAAAGACACTGGGAACTTAAGCTTTTATCATTAATTTTCTCAATTAAGGGAACTGCCCAAAATCGAATCAGCCAAATGTTATAAATATTTTGTAGAAGTTACAGAGACAAAGTTACTGCAAAATCCTAAACAATTTTGGCAATTTGTTGCGCAAAAGCGTACTGATAATGATCTTCCTTCAAGTATGTATTATTATGAAACTCATGCTACTAAAGGCCATGATATCGCCAACCTTTTTGCCAAACACTTCTCCTCTGTATATTCTGATGCATCATGCAACATCCCTCCACTTAACTATTACCATAATATTGACTTAAATGATTGCCAAATTACACTTAAGGAGGTTTACCAATCCTTAAATAATCTCTCTAACAAAAAAAGTACCGGACCTGATGGCATTCCAGAAATCTTGCTAAAAGAATGTAAATATACACTATCTAACCCAATTTGTATGTTGTACAACTTGTCACTTTCATCTGGAACATTTGCTGACTCATGGAAAATTTCATATATTCGACCCATTTTTAAGTCCGGAAACAAGTCGAATATTGGAAATTACAGACCGATATCAATTATATCTAATATTCCAAAAATATTTGAGTCGATAATTACAAAGAAAATTACTCCTGTTTTCAAAAGTGTTCTAATTGAGGAACAGCATGGATTTAGATCGGCGAAATCTACAACAACAAATTTACTTTCCTTTACAAGTACCATTGTGAAAGCCTTAGAAGATAACACTCAGGTTGATGTTCTATACACTGACTTCTCCAAAGCCTTCGACAAAGTTAATCACCGTATTCTCATGGCCAAACTTTATGCTATAGGCATTAGAAACCCTTTGTTATCATTCTTTCACTCTTACTTGACAGATAGAAAACAAAGGGTTAAAATAAATAACTTTGAATCCTTTAACATTGATGTAACTTCCGGCGTTCCCCAAGGAGCCCATTTGGCCCCGCTTCTTTTTAACCTTTTTATTAATGATATCACAAAAGTTTTTTCTCACACACGTTTCTGGCTATTTGCTGATGATAATAAGATTCTTAAGATTATTAAATCCCACCTTGACTGTTTACTATTTCAACTTGATATTGATTCATTTAACGATTGGTGCAAAATTAACTGCATGGAACTTAATGTTGATAAATGCAAAATTTTGTCCTTTTATGGAACCAAAAAACCTATTCAGTTTGATTATAAACTAAATAGTGTTTGTCTATCTACTGTCACATCTATCAATGACCTTGGGGTCACTCTAGACTGCAAACTTTCTTTCCGTGATCACATAAATAATATCGTAAATAAATCACTTAAACTACTCGGCTTCATTCATAGAATTACCTCTGACTTCAAACATATAAGTACACTTAAAACTCTTTACTGTTCGCTGGTTCGCCCTCACCTTGAATATGCTAGTGTCATTTGGTCTCCTTTCTACGCTGTCCACATTTGTCACATCGAATCCGTACAACATCGTTTCCTAAGAGGAATTGCTTGGAGGTTGGGTCTTGAAAGAGGCAAGTACTCATATGATGAAATTGAACACATTTTAAACATGCCTTCTTTAGAAAAACGTAGAAAGGACTCTGATCTAATTTGCATATTTAAAATTATCAACAGTATTACAGATGCACCTGCATTGTTACAACTCATCCAGTTTAACATCCCTTCCCGTAGGCTTCGAAATAATGAATTGCTGTTCCTCAATCAACATTCTACTAATTACGGATACCGTTCTCCCTTATCCAGAATGTAGAGACTTGTCAACGCAAGTCAAAGCATTGATTTTTTTGGTGTAAAACTAAATGACTTTCGGCAGTCGTTACGCAATATTTAAATGCTTCTTCATGCTTTGACTTGTAGTGTCTCTATATGTACTTTTTATATTTTATATTGTCATTGCTATTAATTTTTATGTGCTCTCCCTTCACTGTCATCTGTGTTTTTTTTAAATTTTTTATTCGTGTTATTATTATGTTTTTAATGGACTATTGTCCGTAAATTAATAAATAAATAAATAAAAGAGGAACTCTATTACCCTGTGGCCAATTTTTGGGGCAAAAACCGACACAGCCAACCATAAACAATCAGGTTGGAAACTGACGGGCTCACAAAAAGATACCATAAACCTCCTTAAATGGTTGAGAAAAGTCGTTGCCCTCTCTACAGCCAGAAGAGGTCCACTACTAAAGAACCTATTAGTGACCACATCAGCAGAAACAAAACCGGCAACGCAAACGATAATAGGGGGATGGATCAAATCAGTCCTCAGAGAAGCTGGAGTCCACGCAACCCCGGGAAGTGTACGCTCGGCTGTAGCCTCCTTAAACTGGTTGGAAGACTACCCTATAGAGGAGATTCTTGCTAGAGGGAATTGGAAGTCCAAGCACACCTTCCGGAAGTTCTACCAGAAGGAGATAGCGCACTCCAGAAGCGAGCACCTCCAGCACTCAATGGCTCCATTCTTTACTCCAGTGTAAATAGCATCACATATAACGCTAAGTTTTCAGATCACCAGGTGAGAGCAAACACATCTCATAATGGATTCCAGGCATCGATACGGAACACAAAATAGAATAATTTTACCTACCAATAAAATTTATATTTTGTTTCCATCGATGCCTGGAATCCAGGTAATCCCTACCTGGTGCATTACGAGTCATATGACAAACAATAACATCACGTGATCTGAGATGCGCGTCACTAGTGTTGCCAGCAGAGAGAAAATGTGGCAAGTCGAATAAAAAAAGGGCAAATATAGGGAATAAACACGCGCGAAACTGAAACTATAAGGGCGAAAGAGCTAGCTCTCTCTCATAATGGATTCCAGGCATCGATGGAAACAAAATATAAATTTTATTGGTAGGTAAAATTATTCCATTTTAATTGAGTTATTCCCTTTTTCTTATGGCTTCACATGAACTGTCAAATGAGAAAGTCAAAATCGAATTTTTAAACATAACCTCAAATCAGATTGTAATGGTTATAATCGCTCGAAAATTGGCATAAATCTTGTAATACTAATGAAATTTATTAAACAGACTATACTACTTACCAGTCATTTCATACAGTTCGTTTGTAGACATCTTCTAAATAAGACAGAAGCTTCTTCGCGTGATATTCGGCTAGGCAGCGTTGAAAAACGCAGAATATAACCCCTCTTGCATCACTATGTAATGGTTTATTCATTTTATTAAATTCAGGCAAATAATGAATAAAAATATTATCAATTCAGCGATCTTCTACTCAGATTTAAGACAATAAATCAACCGTAACATGTGATAACATGACAGCCATAGGTAACGTCAGAGTAATTCGGTGTTGCCATAGTAATTTATTTATTTATTTATTTACGCCCATTTAGGCTTTTACATACATATATATAACAATATTGCAGGTAAATAGTGCAGGAAACTACTGTTTAAAACACTTGCACAAAAATAAATACAAAGTAAAAATATTAGGTATTGAATTTGAACCACACAGGATGTAGGTACAAAATACAAAAAATCCGAAATAGTTTTTTTTCTTTCAGCCAACAAAATACTGTCAATGTGTTAGTCAATTTTAATAGCTTTATCAAAATATTCCACTATTTGATGAAAGAAACTTCAATAAGGTATGCTTATATAATAAAATTAATGTACTAAATATATCAACAACATCGGAGTATTTGTTTTTAATGAAAACATTTAGTTCCAATTTATTTAATTTCTACACTTCATTGCTAAACTATACGTATGTGTAGCAGCATGATAAAAAAATATTAGAATCAAAGGCTAAGCCTTCGACCGAGTATAGTTATTACAATGGACCAAGCATTAAAAATAAATAGGCTAAAGGAAAATATTTTATCTACAAAGACATTTACATTGTTATCTATATAATTAGCATGAGACCTATAGCTGGAAGCCGCGCCGAGCCAAAACTAATCGTGTGCGTCGTGTGCGTGTGTGTAGGTACTCAAATGGCTCGGCAGGCTCTGCTTGCGAGTAGGTACAAAATCCACAGAACAGAGGTACAAATCCACAGAGCCACCGAGCCGTGGCTTGGCTCGGTTGTACGATAAATTCAGATTCAAACCTCGAGTCAGAAGTACGTTCTCTTCAAGCGTTGATTGTTCTGGATGTTGTAGAAAAATGTATACGTATTTTGGTGACCAGACAACTCGGAATGAAATCAACTCAGAACCTCCTTTGAAAAGTCAAAAATTAACAAAAAAAATTGGTTAAATAGGTTATGTTAGGTAAAAAAAAAACATTGTTTTTAAAGACTTTTCAAAGAGGTGTTGAGTTGACTTGATTCTGAGTTGGAATGAAACCATTTATTTTGTGTAATTACCTTCGTGATCAAATTCAAATAAACATTTGTTATATTTGTTGAAAATACTACTTTATTTACCTTTTTACTAATTAATTTCTGCAAATAATTTTCTTCTTCTTCTTCTTACATATAAAGTTCATTGTCTATGGCGGACTGTGTGGCCGGCGCGGCGGTGTGATTAAACCCATAAACCCGGGCACCTCTGCTAAGTCACCAAATGTAGCAAACCACTTTGTGTGACTTGGGTCGTCGGTACAAATTCCCGTCTGACCATTTTTTGCAGATCATGTTATGAAAAAATTTTTAAATTTAAAATGTTAATTAAAAAATAATAGTTAGGTAATAAATGATTGAATTAACTATAGAAATAGTTTAAATCAAAATTGATGGTTCGTCCCTCAGGATGATCGCCGCATCATTCTGCATTCATCGCTCATTGAGGGAGAACTAGACACGACATTGACGTTAGTTGATGTTTTGTTTTGAGCTTTAAGTATTAAACTTTGAGCATTGTACTTTTGGCCATATACTAGGAACTTTTAATTTAGAGCTTCGTACTTGGAGCTTGAAGCTTTGAGCTTTATGCTCGAGCTTTGAGCTTCGAGCTTCAAGGTTTGATCTTTGAACTTTGAGCTCTGAGCGTAGAGCTTTAAACTTCGTAATAGAGAACTCCAGTCCATTTTTTTTTATTTTTTTTAAAGAATAATGACTTTCTAACTTAAATAACTGCATATTTTTTTGTTTTTAGAGTTAGTTTTAATAGTTAAAATAATTGACAAAGTTTTAATTTTTCAAGATCCCCCGAAAACCACCGTATGTATATTGAATCGTGTGACGTCATCACTCCTGAAAAGTTACTATAGGATAGGGCAAGCAGCTGATCAACTGCCGCCATTTTTTTTTATTTCTATGTTCGAAGTATTCTCCCTAGAAGTAGCATTACTATTTTTTTTGTGCAGTAGTTTTTGAATATTTCCAATAATAGAGATAAACTAATAAGAGATACCTTTATTTTTGAAACATTATTTAGGCCTAAATAATGTTTTAATAAATACATCAACTAAATCTCTGTAAACAGTATGTAAATAAACGAATAAATTAATACGATGGCTTGTGTCATACAATGACTTTACGGTGACGTCACGACACGACGAACAGTGACGTCACCACTCAACATTTCAATAATGCCATCTTGACGGCGTGTTTTTACGACCCGTTGTAAAATGGACTTTTTAATAATTTTTTAAAAACTCTACATTTAATATTATTAAAAAAAAAATTATATATTCAGAATCAGCCTGTATTGGTCTATTTTCAAAGTCATAATATTTTTCACTGGAGTTCCTAATTTAAGCTTCAAGCTTCAAGCTTCGAACTTAAAGCTTTAAGTTTAGGGCTTTTTTGTCGAGTTTGATCTTTTGGTCTAGAAAGTCGAAGAAAATTTTGTGTTCCCGGCGTTACCAGGGCTTTACGAAGAGTTTTTAGATTTCAGATAGAGATGATGGAGATAATGATCCTCTTATTTTGAACATAGAGTGTACAAAATTTCTTCTCGACATATCAAAATTTAAAAAAAAACTACCCTCCCACCCCTTAAATAAGGGGTGGCCTTTGTCTTGTTTTTAGGGTTAAGTGCGAAAAGTTTCATTAATCATGGAACAAAACTATAGATTTGCATAAAAAACAAAGCCACACCGAGACTCTTGTCTTTACATTATATAGATAGCCCCTCTAAGCAGAATTTTGACACCACTCGATAAATTTTCCTCTAATTTTGAAAGTCCAATGTTCAAAAATTCATTGACTGGTATTCTGCTTTAAGGGGCGGGAAAAGGAGATGGGAGTAGTTTTTTGAAATCTTATACAAACAGTGACCTCTCTCTTAGGGAACGTACCCATACTACGTGACACGTTTAGGGGGGGGGGTCTTCAAAATGTCACGCTTCATACAAATGAGCGGCGGGTTGCTTAGGTTTTTGGTCACCGGGGGGGGGGGGGTTAAAAATTGCAAAAAGTTGGTCACGTAGTATGGGTACGTTCCCTTAGCTTGAAGGTCAAGTATGCAAAACTTCATAAGTCTCGAAATAATTGCGCAATATTTCATCGAATTCGGAATAAAACTGAAGATTTGTACACACATCAAATCCACGACACCCGCCCGCCATATCGCCCGCCACACGGCCGGCCACACCGCCCGCCATAGACAATGAACTTTTTATATAAGAAGAAGAAGAAAAAGAAAACTATATGCAGTAAAAAGATAAATAACGTAGTATTTTAAAAAAATATTACAAATGTTTATTTGAATTTGATCACGAAGGTAGTTGCACAAAATAAGTGATTTCTTGTCTAGGTCTTGGCGGCGGACGCATCTGTCTACCCAATGCCTGGCGGGTCGGATAGGAAGAGACTGATTGGGGGAGACGGACTCCCTCTCGGAGATCGAATCTTCTTGTCCTCTCTTTTAGTTGCAAAATTTTTTTTTTGTATTCTTCAGTGACAGTTAAATGTTTTGTATAAACTTCGCTTTGAAATCCTTTTTGTCACATTTAAAAAAAAATAACAGAAGAAGAACGATGTCCCTTTTTGACAAACCAACACAAAAAAAACTCTTTCTAATTTTTTTATGAAAAACACGCAGCCTATCGACATGATCAGTATTTTTGTCGTCTGAAAAAAATATTGACACGTATTATTTTATTTTGTTTTATTATTATTATTACGGGTGTATTTCGCCATCATCACCATCCTCTTGGTAAATTAATAAGTGGTAAATTACTGTCGACATCTCAAAACCGATCATCGGGCTTCCGTTAGATTAAAAAACCTAATTTGTTGAATATTAATAAAAAACTATTCTATTTACTTTTCTTGAATACATACATACTTAATATTAAATAAATCTCTATGTATAAAACAATATTTCTCTTTTAGGAAAATTTATAAATTATTGATTTAAAAGTAATCCCCGTAGATACTTACTACTTAAAACCATTTGCGGAATAAGCCCTCCGAAAAAGGTTTTCACGAATTAAAATAAACTGATTTATTATTCCCGTGAAAATGAATATCGGCATGTTATCAATAATATTATTATGACTCTAAAATAAACTGATTTATTATCTACGTGAAAACGATTACCCAAATGTCCAAAGTGTACGCGTATTAATATTAAAACTTGATTAAATATTTTCAGGTAAAACTTTTTTTAGGAATATCGGTACTACTAGCGCCATCTAGTATAAACAAGGCAAAGCTTGGAGTCAGTTTTTCAGAAACTTTTGTGCACCTACGTATGGTATACATTTAGTAAGAAGATCCAGTACAGGTGGCAGTAATTACAACAAATAAACATTTTACATTGTTTTTATTTTATTATTTATAATGACATAAATGACAATTAATTATAATTTATAAATGACTTTTAAAGAGTAGCGAAGTGTTCAAATTTAACATATATTTTTGTAAAAATATTAATACGGGTTTTTATCAAATCAAAAATGGTTATTATTTATTAGATGCTGACAAAATAAATAAATAAACACCACAATAATTTCTTACACATTCTTCGCCTGTTTCGCAATTAGGTACCTACCAAAGATATTGAAATTTAATAATAATGATAATAAAGGTCTTTATTCCAGAATAAATATAAGAGATGTGCTATCCGCAGTTTTTACTAGGTGGGACGCGCTTCCGGGTGTCGCCGATATTGTTTACCAATTAACGAATAAACTAAATGAACGAATAATTAACGAATAAACTAAACGAACGTTAAACTAAATGAACGAATTCTTTCCGTATTCAAACTATATTGTTAACCAATAGATACTAATGCGCCTTCAAAAAAATCCACTAAATGTATAAATTCTTTTCGTATGCAAACTACTCCGATCAGGAAGTAATTCTCCGAGAGTCGCGCGGACATCATAGCGTATCTCTTTTGTATTTGAATATCTTTGGTACTACGCCAAGAATGACACCTGATGTGAATCTACTCTTGGGTGTGATTTTCTTTCTCTTTCTATACAGTCTTCATCTTCTTCATTACATTCTCCTCCTGCCTGTTCCTCCTCCTCCTCACACACCGTATCTAGTTGGTCGCCTAATTCCTTAACTTCTTCCGAAATCCTTAGTTTACCCCAGAAGCGGGCCTTGTTTAGTTTCCAGTTGATAATATTAAGCCTCGCGTCCATGCTTGTGTTTGCTCTCAATAATTCATTAAAATATTCCTCGATATGTTCCTGGCCTGGAAATAAATAATAAGAACATATGTATTTAAAAAAATCTAGTTTCGGTATCGGATTTTCTGCCAAGTTAAAAATCAATTGTTTACTGTTATTTGGCTTATTTTTTTACACTTTTTAGACAGTTAACACGTGTTAAATTAAATAAATAAAACAAAACAAAGAATACAACCGATTTTTAACATGTCTAAAAAAGTTTCGGTTTCGGTTTCGGCCGAAACTGAGACAGACACCGAAGATTCGGTTTTGGTTTCGGTGGAAAGTCCTGTTTCGGTCGGACACTAGAAAAGAAACCAGTTCTCAACGCAATAGCAATCAACCTCCTTAACAAAATCGATTTTCTTCTAATCTGACACGTCAAAACTTGCTACCATGGCAATCTGTCAACAATGCAACTAAAAAACCAGCACTGCCGATCGCCAGTTGAGTTTCAGTTGCATTGTTGACTGGTTGCCCATGGTAGCGGCTCACGAACCGTCAAGTTTTGACGTGACAGATCAGAAAAATATCGATTTTGTTAAGGAGGTTGATTGAAATTGCGTTGAGAACTGGTTTCTTTTCAGTTTCTCCATTAGCAGAGGCCCTGCGAGCCGGTATGTCAGTTGCTTTTTAAGCTTACATTCGTGAAGTATACACTTCGATTTTTTAATAAGAGGTATTTCGCATCTCTTCTAAATTATTTGTTTTTGACATTTCGCAAACCGAAATTATTGATATCAATAATTTCGGTTTGCGAAATAACAAATAATAGGACACTTGCATTAAATTCATAACGACTTGGAAAAAATCGTGTGGATAGATCTTTTTATTAATATTGCGAAAATGTTAGTAAAATTTTTTAGAAATGTACAGTTTTTTTTAATTTTTAAAAAAATAAATCCATTATTTGGGCTCGTAACGTCACTACATGAAAATGTCCCGCCTCCTAAAATGTTCCTATTTATTTTGTAAAATTCCACACAGATTTTTTTTTTATATGGCATCACTTTGATTTCAGGCAAATTTTTAAATTTGACATAACGTTCACTAGATTTATTGTTTGTTCTCTGCGAACTTATCATTTGGTTTGACTTTTTGACAGATGTTCTGAAGAGAACCCCGTACATTTTAGAAGTCGGTACGTGTTTTAGAGGTATAATGGTTAGGGTGCTGATTTTAACAAAATCAAATTTTATAATATTCTTATTATTATTATAATTTACTAGTACAAGTATATTACATTGGATTTAGTAATATATACATTGTTGATTATAATGATTTATGATCAATAAGATGGATCAAGGAAAAAAATATTTATGAGATGTAATATTTTTGGTATGCCTCGTTATTCTCCTGTGCCAATAGTGTGGAAAACGTTATTTTTTTAAAAAATGATTATCGGCTATGTAATTATCGTTTTTTCGCACCTATAAAATTATGTCCCGTCTTTCCAGTTTATAAAAAATGGTCTGATTTTTCGGGTTGAAATTTTCAAAAAATCCCCAGGGTTTCAAAAATACGATTAAAAAAAAAAATACGAAATGTCTTAGAATATTTGCCTAAACCGGAAATAAAAAAAAATGTGATGCAAGTGGCCTATTTAGAAGAGATGCGAAACATCTCTTATTAAAAAAATCGAAGTGTATAATGCACAGAAACTTTTTAATTAATTCCAATAAATGTTTTAAAACATCTTTTCAAATTGGCCACATTTTGGCCAGCGAAAGCTCGAGGGTGTTTGCAAATTGACCAAAATGCGGCTAAAAACGCTCATGCGGTTAAAGAAAAGGGATTAATTACAATCACAGATAATAGAAGCAAAGGGATATGATGGTATGATAGCGTGCCGACTGTTTCCGAACCACGACCGAAATGCCCGGACTATCTATCGGTTAGAAGCAAAAATATCATAATAATAATAATAATGGTTTTTATTCCAGAAGGTGAGTGCAATCCCACACATCCTATACAGCAGGGATGGCCAACCGGTCACCGTTCCAAAGTCAAACAGCGTCTATGGTAGTCGACATCGAAAAGAAAAAATAAAAAAAATTGTAAAAATACATGGAAAAAAAGATTACCTACAATTTCATTCCGGACAAGTACACAGCAATATTAATGCAGCGGTATCAGACTTCGAAAATTACTGTAGTGATTTCGAGAAAATTGAGAAGTTGGTGGAATTCATCAGTTATCTGTTTAATAATTCTATTGGTCATAGTGATATTTATGAGATGGCTAAAAAAAAATGCAGATACATTTCAAATAGACCACATGATATTCAGTGGCGTAGCGTGGGTATCTGCCGCTCGCGGCGGAGGAAAATTTCGGGGGGGGGGAGTAGAAATCCTTTTTTCATTACGACCTCATTTTATGCCGATTTTTATATCGCATGTGACGAGTATTCTTCCAACAAAAGTCAGGTTATAAATTCTACTACAAATTTATAACTGCTCTCGGAAATTGGGAATGGTATCCACGTAATAAGATTTCGCATCTCGAATTTTTACACTGTGTTTAGGAGACAAGGCAGGTTTTAACTTAAGATTAATTCTGCGTAAGAGTTCCAAAATAATAGTCACACACGTAAAAGTCAATTTCTCAGAATTTTGCAGCACATAGCATGCACCTCAAATGTAAGGCTTCACTCGGTACACGATAAATCTGCAACCTGTTATTTTATTTATCATTATATTCTGCACACAAAACTGGTTTAAATAAAAATTTTATGGGGTGAATTAAAACTACACCCAGAACATAAAAATTGTTTTTCTTTGATTCTGGCAGCACATACATAGTCCGTAACTAGATTTTTTTCTCTGCTCTTCGAAGAGAATGTTTTTCTTTGAAATGAGTCAACAGATGAACCCAACTGGAATATAACATTCTGAACACAAAACTGGTTTAAATGAAATCTGTATGTGGCTAAATAAAACTACATTCAGAACATGAAAATGGTATTCATTTGATTCTGTCGGCACATACGTAGTCTGCAACTAGAATTTTACAACTGCACTTCGAATAAGAGAATGTTTTCCTTTGAAATGTGTCAGCAGATCAATCCACAACTAGAATTTTACTTTCTTAACACAAAACTGGTTTTAAATTAAGCGTGAATCGGCTAGCGAGTCCCCAGCTTTAATTAGTATTACTCTCATAATGTGCGTATGGTTTTCCTACGAATTACGAATTTTGAAGAATGGTTTGAAACAAAATTTGTAACTCCACTCGAAATATTCGAACGATTTTCGTCAAAAATACGTCAGTAGATTAATACGCTAATGGAATTTTGACAGATCATTCGGAACACGAAACTGGTTTTAAACTAAGAGTTATTCGGCACGCGAGTCCTCAGCTTTAATTGATGCTACACCCAAATGATGTTACATGATACATTCTTACAATTATCTAAGCATGGCCCACGGACTTCCCTCAATCATTATCACTGAATATTTGTCATAAACAATCCAAGCGCAAAACAAAATACGGGGAATTCTCGCAATTCACTACAGATGGTTTTGCCAGTCGCTACAGTGATCAAGATGACATTATTATTCATTTAACGAAAAGGGATTCCCTGGTTTCGTCACAGAATAAGTAAGGAAAAATTCCGTGCCCATTTCAATCAGTCCGAATCGTAGGTGCAACAAAAATGTGAAACGAAATGGATACATATTTTACAAGATATTATTATTATTTATTGTGGAATTTTTCCGCCCCTTAAAAGTGCCGCCCGGGGCGTTTGAAGGAAAACAATCTCTTATTCGAAGTGCAGTTATAAAATTCTAGTGGCAAACTATGTATGTTCCGCCAGAATAAAGAAAAACCATTTCCAACCGAGTGTTTTCGCCGCATACAAATTTAACTTAAACCAGTTTTGTGTTTAGAATATAACAATAAATTCAAATAACATGTTGCAGATTTATCGTGTACCGAGTGAAGCTTTACATTTGAGGTGCATGCTATGTGCTGCAAAATTCTGAGAAATTGACTGTTACGTGTGTAACTATTATTTGGGGGACGCAAAAACAATCTTAAGCTCCTTGTGCTCCCAACTCAGTGTAACTTTTTTTCCTCAGGGCGCCCTGTGTGGAGTCAATGTAAAAAAAACATGATTTTTATTGGAAGAATACTCATCACATGTGATTATAAAAATCGACATAAAATGGGGTGGTAATAAAAAAAAAATCAATGTACCCCTCGCCCCCTCTCGGCGCTTGAAAATATGCGTTTTTAGTACTCAAATAAGGGGGCGGCGAAACGCCACTGGGTAGATCGCACAGGGTTTCGTCAGTAAACGGTAGATCTTGGGTCTAATCAAGTTGGCCACCCCTGCTATATAGAGTGTATGTACATACATTAAAAACAGGTATTTATAAAATAAAATAAAGATAAAATAAAAAAGAGTAGGTGATTATTTATTTGTTTATTTTGCCCTTTACGAGTAAAATTATTAATTTTGCTCCCTCGACTACAATACTAGGCTCTTTACCGTGTCATGATGGTCGCAAATATTTTTTCCAATGCAAAAGACATATTTATATTAAGCACACTTATAAATCTTAATAAAAACCCTACTGGGTACACATAAAATAGTGGAATGAAATAATTAATATGAATAACTGCTTTATAAAAAAACATTTCCACGTGCATGTAAAATAAAAGAAAACACTTTAAATTGCAATATCAATCTTTTAAAAAACAACCAAAATCAACAGTTTGAAAAAAATAGAATGGCAGAGTGTATAATATAGTAGACAGAATATTTTATAACCTTTTGCGATTCCAAACATACATCTCAAATGACTCAGTTCATCTTTGAATGTACTATCCATTTGGGTTGACATTGCTACATCTTCATCTTCCACATATTCGTCCAAAAAGTAGGATGATTCCTTCTGCACCCTTCTCCTCCTTCTTCTACCCGTATTCATCATGGATCCTTCAATAACTAGGCTGGACTTTCTGCCACCCAGCTCCGTTGCCGAATAGAAGCTTACGCTAGATACCCTTCTAGAGTCTTCAAATACTCTGACACTAGATCTTTTAGGCCCCAAGTAACGCTCTTGCGTATCTCTTGCTTCTAGTAGATCTCTTATCATCGAAGATCCTACCTCTGGCATATTCTCTTCTTCGATCTCTCTCTCTATGGAGCTGACGAGGAAGCCGACTGTCTCATGTCCGTGAAGGATCCTCTCTCGTAAGGCCATTGCGCGCAGTTTCTCTGTTTCGCCCCTCGATGTATGAAAAGGCGTGCTCGCCCCAATCTGGTTACTAGTTGCACTTTCTGAAATTTTAATGAAGACCGATGGTCTCGCCATGGTTGACGGTGCAGTCCTAGCTGGATGATCCTATTTCACAAATAAAACATTTATCATGGGTTTGCAAATCACAAAAGTATCGGTGTTGCCTCGTGGGAACGTAATATCTTCAAATTTGGTACAAATAAAATTAATGTAGACGTTTCGCTGATGGATTCATTCCAATATTTAAACCACTCATTTTTTTAACGAAGCATAAAATGACAGCTATTTCAGAAAGAAATCAGAAGAGCGCATTTAAGGTTTGGAAACTAAGAAAACTGGCGGGAGTGCCAGGAGCAAGAACGTTCAATAATTTTATTTGTTTGTTAATAAGGGCCGTTTGTTTCTAACTTGTGAACTAAATTTAAATTTTAACATAAAGTAAAGCTAATATATCAGTTAAAGTAACAAGGATGCTAAATAGGACCGTGCGCTGCTTTAATTAAGGGCCGTCTGTTTCAACGATTTGTAGAGAAAAAGTAAAATTAAATGAAATAAAGTTGAATATAATTATTGAATCAGGGTCCTCTGTTTTAACGGTTGCCAGAGTAAAAGTACGAGTAAAAGACATTGCTACAGTTACATATCAGAAAAATGCGTATTTCAATCAATTTAACCGCCTTTTTTACGTCTTACTTACTTTAAACTTTTACTTTCAGAAAACCGGTAGATACTTTGCCATTTTGGCGTTGATTATTATTATTATTATTATTTAAAAAAAAAGATGACCTATTATAATGTATAAAATATTAAATGGAAGCAAGTATAATTTACTTTCGAGTAGTTGTAATATGTTCTTGAGTTTGATGGGTCAAAATTTTATGAAGTTTTTCGGAAAGTGACACCGCGCTAAAAATTCGGGATCGTTCCAAATGACCATATAATTATCACGGGGTGGAAATGTTTTGCTGCAAGACATATTGGATGAGGAATTCATCGTCACTATCATCATCTTCTAAAATATTATTCATGACTAGTAATCAATGCTGAATCGCACAATTTTTTATCTTACCTCCAAAAGAATTGTCACATACGTCAAAATGGTAGAGTTTTCCGGTTCTACCGGTTTTCGGAAAGTAAAAGCAAAAGTTAAAAGTTATGTAAAATTGGTTAAATTGGGTAAAGTATGGACGAGCCGCCGCATAAAATTTGAAAAGTAAACTACTTTAAACTTAATCACCACAAGAAATATCGGTTTCAGTCGAGATAGACGGAAAACTATGCAGTTAAGTTTTTATTTCATATAAACTTTTTGGTACATGATTTTTCCTTTACGAATAATATTTCATGTTGTATTCTTTCCAGAATCGGGCATTTTTAAGGGATACCAATTTTTAAATATTAAAAAATGTTGCCAGTTTGCCAAAAATCACTACCGAAACTAGAAACGGTATATAGACAATAATATTACGAAAATACCTGATTTGCCTAATAACGTAAGAAATTATTAGTAAAAGTGCGGTGGCTTATCCATAAATTAATTTAAATTGATTTAAAAAAATTGTGATATTTAACTATAGCAATGTCTTTATTTTTCAATGCACATTTGTTACTTTGATTTTAATTTTTTTGCGACCGTTTTAGACGTGTCATTCACGAGCAAACTTAAAACTAATTTAAAAATTCTATACAAGTACAAAAATTAATTAGGTGGGGTTAGTGGGAGGGATGATTTTGGGGGATGGGGAGAACGGTGGAAGGAGTCTACATCTACATTACACGGAAACATCGTAAGTAAAAGTGATTTACATGGTGCTATTATTTTATTAACTAAATTAATTTTCGATTTTTTGTTGTTGTTTATTTCTAAAGTTTCTAAAGCGCACAAATTAAAATATGAATTTACATTGCAATGTTTAAACTTAGTTTTTTCTTTTTTGAAGCTATGGTTTGTCTCTATTAAATGATTAGCAAACTCGGAGTTGTTATTATTTCGTAAACAAAGTTCATGTTCCCTGATTCTAGTTTTAAAATTTCTAGTAGTCGTCCCTACATTCTAAAGTGTACCCGTTTTTCTTCAAATTTATTAGAAACATCCTTGTTATTAATAATTTTTTTTAATAATTTAGAATTAGTATAGAAAGCTGGAGAAATG
Source organism: Limnephilus rhombicus (assembly GCA_929108145.2). Classification (NCBI taxonomy): domain Eukaryota; kingdom Metazoa; phylum Arthropoda; class Insecta; order Trichoptera; family Limnephilidae; genus Limnephilus; species Limnephilus rhombicus. The sequence goes on from OV815276.1 coordinate 56,604,621, forward strand.
TGATCTGGTAATATGCGAGATATTTTTAAAGAAGAAGGATGTTTCTAATAACTTTGAAGAGTCTAAGGTAGGTAGGTATGTGAATGAAAGAAAAAAACCTATGAAAGGGGTGTTAGTTATCAATATATGGTTCCCGAATCGGCATTACCGATAGTCGCCTACCAAAATTTAAAATGCTTATGTTGTGATTGCGCTAGTAATTAGCGAGTTATTTGCTGCATTAGTGTTGTTGGCTACTAAATGAAGAATCGTAATGTGCCTGGTTCGATAATATTGTAATTATTATTCAACGCACCAAATAACGATATCAAAAGAGATAGAATCAGCTTCAATTATAAAATACGTCTGGAAAGTCTACAACGTTTTGTATACTCCCGGAGATATATTTAAAGAGCTTTCAAGATCCGGGAGTCCAAGATAAGAATCTTCTCCATCAGGAGTCGGTTTCCTCAACTTCCTCTGGGGCGGCCAACTGGACATCTTCCCTCTGGAATTTCCGCAAATAACGAAGAAATTGGTTCTCTGGCATTTTGAGTTCTAACTTGTCCAAACCTCATAGGGGTTCGACCATCGATATATAATAACGGTAGATGAGCCAACTCATTTCAATCTAAAAATAACACAACTTATGGATAATTTCACAATACAGCTCCCCATCTTGTTACAAGACTCTAAAAACTTACGCGAAACTAGTGAAGACCGTTCAGTTTGTGGAAAAAGTGTTGTCGCAATTTGTTGCATTACCAGAAAGAAAGGTAAAGGTGTTTTCTGTCAACAGTTGTTAAGTTTTCGATACACCGCCACCACGATAACTGTCTCAAAGTTGTGTTCGAAAAAAGATTTTCGTAGATAAGCGTTGGGATGTACTTGCTGGAGGACAAATTTGTCTCGATCAACAAAAGGAAAAAAGCGATGCTTCTTGCATCTCCTTCTTAATACATGTTTTCTTAAACCAATGTGTTTGGTTTCGGTGTTAATTTTAAGGTTCACACGCCCTGCCTAGATAATACTTGGTTGATGGGTTCGACGCCAAGCATATCGGCACATTAAATGGTTAATATTATTAGTGAAATTGTTTATGACGTACCGCCAGACCCCCTTCGGTGCCCCCGAAGCATCCGTAGGCGTGCATGATCAGAGGCGCGCCGCTAGCCGGGCGGCCCCCGCGCACCATCAGCTCGCCCAGCCGCCAGTAGGCGTGCGCCTGCCACTTGGCTAGGCCCGCATGCTCTGCCAGGGCTAGCATCTGCTGCAGGCACTCTTGCGCATCGTCTATCTTCCGGACTCTTTTCGTGACATGAAACAAGCAAAATATTGTTGTAGCTACCTGCTACCAGTACTTTCCAGCAAACTGGTAACCGCTAAAAATAATTAAAAAGTTTCTAAACACGTCAGCAAACAAAAGAAAATCAGGAAACACAAAAAAAAAACAATATCTCTTTTGATGGGCCCATTGTTTAATAAGGTAAGTGTAACGTATCGTCTTGTTACAGGAAGCTAGCTCAGGTTAATCATTGATGTATAGTTAAATAAGTGCAGTTTTTATACCTACCTCTGTACTTTCTCCACTCTGCCTTCTCACCAGTTCGGGTCGCTTGTTAAATTAATACACAATCTTAATTATACTTAGATCTACTTATATCTAAATCTTAAATGGTTGTCATATGGTTCGGGGTTGCTTCTCCACTGTTCGCACGTCAAAGTTAATTGTTCACTGAAACTACCTTCGTGTCACTGGGTTGTCTGCGGGTGCCTTGGTAAGGCCGAGGTCCTCGATGGCAGCTCCTCCAGTTCAGCAGCTCAGGCCCTCCTAGCCGAGTATCCTGCCTCTGAAGTCTGAAGTCTCCTGAAGTCGTCTGCATCACTTCGCACTTTGGCTACTGGCCGCGTATGTTCACTGCACTTTCTTCGTCTCATATATTATATAAGTGAACAATTGTTGTACTTATATATATAAGTGAACAATATAATTGCACTTTAAACACAATATCCTGATTTGTGTAGTTATAAGTACGGATATTCACATAATTAAAAAACTCATATTTTATTCGAAACTTAATTGAAATATTGCGCACGGGTACATTACAGAACATACTAAGCAGTCCCAATACTTCAGAGACATGAATGGAAAGAAATGGGGGTTTAAGCTCGGTGGTCCGCTTCAACCTACCCGGTTCTCTTCACCCCGCCCGACGGTACATGAAGTTAATATATTAATTACACTACTGTTAATATTCGGTTAGTCGTTTCATTTAGCGCGAATTTATTTATTTATTTATTTATTTATTATTATTTATTTATTATTCACACACCTTTCCTAATTACATTATTTAAGTGATACACAACTATTAGGAATTGATACTAATGAACTAAACGCTTAAAACGACCTTATTACCTATAACATAATTGAAAAAATCGTTAATTTAATCATTTGATGAAAGCGAAATTGGTTTCGATTTTTATATATTTTATTTTTTATTTTTTAACCCCTCCGAATTTTCGCGAATATTCGCTTATGATGTCTCAAACGAAATGACATTTTACGAAAACTTTGTGTTATTACCGCTTCACAATTAAAGCTCTATAAATGAAACATTTCTGAACGTAGCCGAATAGTAAAAGCTGTTTTAGAAAGGTTACAAAATAAGCTTTCGAATTATTATATTACAAATAAATATTGTAGTATAAACACGCTTATTGTACTTGACTGCTATCGTATTTTTAACGCATATATCTGCTTACGTTGCTGACCGGAGCCAATTTTTCCAACTAAATTAAATTTTTGAAAAATTCTTGTTTATTCTCTCATTAAGAAGATACTCTGTTGTTTCTGGTTGTTTAGAAAAAAATGAACAATTTAATAAATTCGTTAAGTTAATTTTCTTGTTCTGTTTAAGTTCTATTAAAGTTCTGTTATTTTATCGTCAAGCCAGTTGCTTCATAAAACTGAAATAAACATAGAACTTGAATAGAACTTAAAATTTTTGATAAATTGTTTAATTTTTTTAAACAACCCGTCCCTAGTATCGCTCTGATGAAAAGATCACCATTCAGAATCTAAACGTTGCTTGATTGACTTTAGACGTGTTTAGTTACCAGGTACTTCCCAACCTTTTATTTATCTTCCTCCTTTTCAACTTTTGTTTGCCTCACAACAAGAAAATTCTATAGTCTCATTAAGAACAACTGGAAGTTTGAATACTAGTGTGGTATATAGGTGAAAAATTACAAAAAAAAATTTTGCTGTCTTTACAAGCTAAGGCGAAACGAGACATCGTTTGACAATAATTCCCAACAATATGTTCTATTATGTAGAAACTTAATTAGTTGAAATGTTCATCGCAAAGTATAAAGAATTTGGACGGTCATACCCAATGGGAGGGACAGAGAGAGAGTGCGAAATTAGGTAATTCTTAACTATTCCAGCACTAATATTATAAATTTAGAAAATTGTTTAAAACTGAAATACAATTTTTTTTAAGAAATTTCAAGTCTTACTTCTGGAAAGCAATCGACACGTTGATAAGTGCTTCACATACGCCGTAGACATTATTCTCTCTTTGTCGGATTTCCAAAACTTCGTTATAATTTTCCATCGCCAATTCGTGATTTTTAAGCAGAATATTGCAGTGGCCAAGCGATGCCAAGGCCTCGGCGTATTTATCCTCATTTTGGGCTAAAAATACAACATTATTAATCCTTTTTTAAGTCTTTCTAATAAATATGGATATATGTATATTAAGATACAATAAGTCCTTGAAGATAAAATATTGCAGTAGGAATCGCAGCGAGAGTTAATGCAAACACAGTACCTAATTTCACAGATGTATTGCTTCCATAAATCATGTTGGTAAGTATAAAAAAAGTTTTTTAATAAAAAAATTAACACACTGTATTATTTCCTATTTCGAATACCTACCTAATAATATAAGTAGGCGTACGTAGGACAAACGGCTCTCAGTGTATACATACGGTTCACATGTATACTCAGTGTACAGGTACGTGTGAACCAATTCAAACAATAGGCCACTTGCATGGACTTCATAACGACTTGGAAAAAATCGTGGGGATAGATTTTTTTACTAAGATAACGAAAATGATAGTAAAATTTTTTAGAAATGTACAGTTTTTTTTTTTTTAAATAAATAAATCCATTATTTGGGCTCGTGACGTCACTACATTTATTATTATTAATTTTTTTTTTTTTACATGTTCATGTTCAAATATCTTAATTAATACCACTCTTCCATGGAAGCATTAGCTTGTGTCTGGAAGAGTAGTGTTCATTTTTTAAATACTATATTATATTAAGTTCTTAAATTACAATGTGAATGTAAAAAAACCAATAAGTTGTAAGTTCAGTGTTATGTAATTATAAGTATTTATCAACTATCAAAAAAATTTATTATTTGGATAATGTATCTGGAATTATTGTAATTATTTGTTAAAAACAAAACAAAATTTAACTTATTTGAAGAATGGATGACATGAAAATGTCCCTTCTCCGAAAATGTTCCCATTACTTTTATAAAATTTCACAATGATTTATTTTTTTTATATGGCATCACTTTCATTTCAGGCGAATTTTTGAATTTGACATAACGTTCACTAGATTTATTGTTTGTTCTCTGCGAACGTTTCATTTGGTTTGATTTTTTGACAGATGTTATGAAGAGAACCCCGTACATTTTACGTTGTCCGTATGTGTTTTAGAGGTATAATGATAATGGTGCGGATTTTAACAAAATCAAATTTTATAATATTCTTATTATTATTATAATTTACGAGTACAAGTATATTACATTTGATTTAGTAATATAGACGTTGAACATTATTATGATTTATGATCAATAAGATGGATCAAGGAAAAAAATATTTATCAGAATTAATATTTTTGGTATGCCTCGTTATTCCCCTGTGCCATTCGTGTGGAAAACGTTATTTTTTTTAAATGATTTTCGGCTATCTAATTATCGTTTTTTCGCACCTGTAAAATTATGTCCCGTCTTTCCGGTTTATAAAAAATGGTCTGATTTTTCGCATTTAAATTTTCAAAAAATCGCCAGGGTTTCAAAAATACGATTAAAAAAAAATACGGAATGTCTTAGAATATTTGCCTAAATAATTCAAATAATCAAAATCTAAATAGTTCAAATAATTCAATAAGCACCCTGTTATTGAATTATTTGAACCATTGTACCATACGCGTTGTTTTCGTATTTTATTTTGATTTGAAAATTTTGTAGCAGTGTTTAAAATAAATGTATATATTTTTTAGGTATTTAAAAAAAATTATGTTGTGGATTGTGACCCTTTTGTAACATATGAGATGGAAAAAATATTTTTGTCTAGCTAGATTGGGTTTTGGGACCACTATGCGGTGCTTGAAATGGCTTTAGCGTGATTGGTGACCAGATCGCAACGCTACCTTCAGCCTCATGAAACATTCTAATTGAGAATACCATGGTATCAATATAAAAAATAATAATGTCCTGATGATAAATAATTAATATTATTTTAAGAACAATTATCTTAATATTCAGCATAGCATTAATAGCAGCTTAGAACATAGCAGGTTGCCAAAATTCATGGCTATGCTTCCATAATAATTCATCGCTAGTAGTGGTGTTCCCCAAGGGTTAAATTTGGGATCAATTTAATTTTTGGTATTTGTGAATGATGTTTTTACACTTTTGCTATTTACACTTAACTTAACTAACTTATAAAGATTTTAGAACTACCTTCTAGAGCCCTTTTTACTGCTAACTTGCAGAGTCGCAGAGCTTCTTTTGGGTCATGTAGAGAGATGTCTTCACTCATCTTCAAGTACATGTCCCTCAGGAGTAGACAGACTACCGAGAAGAGGGTTTGGGCAGAATCTCCATCATCATCTCCATAAAGCCATTGCGCCTAAAAAGAAAGATGGTTCAACATTATTTGATAGTTGTTGCCGTCATTGACAGCGGGTCCCCTGGAGAGTTAATTCCCCAGACAGTTGATCCCTCGGATTCTTGATCCCTCACGGTTTCTTCAATCAAATATGTGTATTTATGCATGACATCCGTGAATGTTATAAATACAAATATACCATTAGATGAGTATATTTAAATATGGTGGGAGTAATTTTACAATATTGATTTCATATTTACGATAAATAAATCGTTTTTAAAATAATGGGAGAAACTATGGGGATTAAGTGTTAATCTGTCCATATTCATATTTTTTCAACCAAACAAAAAAATTTTTATCGAAGTTTTTACGGTGTATAAAACCCGCAAACTCGAGGCTCAGAGCCAAAAAACTGACCGCTTTTTCACGGAGTTCGTTCGTACGTACATACAAATGGCTGTTTCTGTTGAGAAATTGTTTGAAAGTAAGATTTTATTAATTTGTTTAATTTAATGGTCCAACACAAAACTAGGAAACATAATTAACATTTAAGTGTTAATTATATTATTAATGTATTGACTTTATTAGTTTGGGTAAAGGTGGATTGTAGAGGTGGTTTGAATAATGAAAAAGGAATCATATTTCTTTTGCTACTCTTCAAAAGATCTCAGGAAGACGTAATACATTTAATTAGTTTGGCGTGTATTTCTTACCATTCCATTAGATAACCGACGAGCCAGTATCAGATGTTCCCCCGCGATTTCGGTATCCTTGTCTGGAACTAGAACAATACAACATAATAGACTGAACGAAACTGTACAATTAATGATACTTCGTCGTACAGAAATTATGTACGTTGGTGCATAATGGACGATACTGAAAGTATCGATCACAAGCTGGACACACACGGCAGAGCTATTTGACACAGTCAAAATTAGGGGGACGCACACGACCGAGCCCTGCCACTCCGAGCCTGGTCATTTTGATTTACACGCCATTGAACGATAAACTCGAACTTCGTAACTAAAATCATACAGGGGAACATAAAAGAGATAATTATTTTTCTAAAATTTCAACAAAGGTTTGTTTCAAAGCAAGAAAAAGTATCATAAATACATAAAATGAGTTTATATTTTTCTTTAACCCAGAACAAAATGCCGCTTGAAAAGGCGGCACTTACGATTCGGGGTCTGAATTCAAACTGAACGGTTTTTGGCTCGTGAATTTCACGCTTAAAAGAGGAGCGCGAGATTTTCCACATATGGCCGAGCCGAGATATGACTTTTTGGCTTGGATCGGTGGATTTAGACATAGCAAATATGAAGCGGAGCGTGCTGAAGCAGTCCGAGACATCTGAGTTTCCCCACACAATTTGGGAAGCGGGTATGGGTACCACCTTCCCGGGAACCATTTATTAAATAACCAATCTCTGACATAGGTCACCCCGTGCGGTTGGCTGTGTTTATTGACTTATGTGGGGTTCCTGGGTTTATCAGGTGAGGTATGTTCAAGTCTTAGAGGCGGATGAGCCTACCCTTCAGCGGCGTGGCGGGCCGGATCTGGAGAGGTTTGGGAAGACCTTTTGACCTCTACAGCTGGTCTATCTCCATCAATTGCCTTGCAACGCAGCACTCCAGGACACTCTGACCCCTAGATCCTACCCACCTTTACAACTTACATTTTCTTACCTAGAACTTCCGCTCCCTTAAAAAAGGATCCTCCGCCCAACATCCCAAAAGATGACTAGGCTCTCTGTCTCGGCACGGGCCATTTGGTTCATTGGACAAATCCAGCTTTACAATTTTAACGAGAAATACTTAATCCCTTTTTGTTCTCTTAAATATTTAGCACCGAGTCAGGAAAACGTAACAATTAAAAAAAATCATTACTGTATATTAAATTTCGTAAAATAACTTACAGTGCTCCAGCAAAAAACGGCCATAGAGGAAGTGGCAACACGCTTCCCTCTCCCCTCCATCAACTTGAGTCATCTGCGCCAGGCCGAGGGCGGCCAGCAGCAGCCTCCTGACCAGCCACAGCCAGCCCCGCCCCCGCGCCGGTGCCAGGGCGGAGGGCGGCGTGTCGGGCAGCCGCCCTAGAGCCAGGTCCAGCAGGCGAAGGGCACCGCGGCTCAACTCCTTGCTCTCGGATACGGGGTCATCTGGAAATGGGAATTGATGTGACGTTACAATGATGAGGAGAGACTTGGGCTAGTGTGGTTATGCTTCTGACAGCTACATTGCTTTCTCTTTTTCTGTTTGTTTTTTATGTTTCAAAACTTTTCCCCAATTTAATTTTTCTTGGACATTGTCAAAATCTTTCATTTTCCTTTCCTCCTTTCATGGTTAGTCACTTTCAATTCAAGTGTTGTGGAGAGGAGAGGACCAATTTGAGATTAATGTTAAAAAAATTGCACAGATTGCATTTTTTATGGATTTTGGCTCCGTTGGGTTTGTGTTTTTAATTGTGCTGATATCAATGTGTCAGGAATGTCAAAAGTTTCTCCTGTCTTTTAAGGTGTGATTTCCTCTCTAGGTTCAAAAATTTTGGAGTAGGTATAGGTAGACACGTCTAAAGGTACACGCGCTGCGATATTCATAGGTACAACAACCCATGGGTTCACAAAAAATAAAATCCATAAAATTAACATTAGTGGCCAGATAATGCCAAAGGATCGAATCTTACGAAATCCAAAAAAAAAAATTTTGTAAAATCATAAAACAAATATCCAGTCTCCAAGCAATGAAAACCCAAAAAGAAAGCGACATCTAGCGACTCCGAAGAAGAAAACCCAAATACTAATAAGATGAACAAATGTATAGGAAAAGGTGCATTGGAATTCGACGGCAAAAATATGGAAAAACTCATCCTTCACATTGATAAAAAAAAGTGCTTCATAGTCTCCCCACTCTTGACTACTAGTTTTCTAAAGGTTTACTTCTACCTCATATGAATTGCACACTCAGATTTTTTATCGGAGACTGTGTTTAGGAATCTTCTTATTGTTCCCAACAGTTACAATTTTTTTTTGTTATGTGCTTTTAGAACGTCAGTCTTGAGTCCAGTGTTACTCCCAAATATTTAATTTCAAACACTTCTTTCGAAGCTACACCGTCTATCAATATTTATAAAATATCTGAATATATCGGTAAACCCTGGTTAAAACATTGATCTTTTTCGTCGTTGGGTAATTTTATATTTATTTTAGACTAGCTGGTACCCAGCACGCGTTGCTATGCCATTTAATAAAGACATTGTTTCTCCCTGCGAGTCCTTTTCCATCCATCCCGTTCACCTTCCTCCTCCCCCACGTCCCCTTCCCCTATCGCGTTCCCACTCCTCCTCCTCCACCTTCCCTCTCCCCACTCCACCCACTCCCCCCATCCCCCCCCTCCACCAAACCCTAACCCCCTCCACCTCCCCCCCCCCCTCCTACACCCCTCCCACCCCTTCCTTCCCTCCACCCCTCTCCCCGCTACAACCCCCTCCACCCCACCCTCCTCCCCCTTCCACATCCTCCCCCTCCCTCCTCTCGCATTCCACACATTCATTCCCGGTACATTCAGTTTTCAAACTGCTCGCGTGCCACCTATTACAATTTTTTATACAAATTTCATAATGCCAGAGCTCAACAGTAGTTTTATACAAAATAAAGAACAACCAAAAAAGAATTATCCAATTTGGTGTAGTCGTTCAGAAGTTATGCGCATACATACAATTCAGCGATTCATTTTTAGAGATAGATATTAACTACAACGCCAATAAAGCACTCTTTTTAGGGTGAATTGCCTAATTAAAAAAAAAAAAAAAAACATCGTTTCCAAGGCAACAATTTGTTTGCTTTTCTTCTGACGTTTGCAATTTTGTTATTCTGAACGAACCAACAATGACACCCATCAAAATTTAAAAATTTCTATATATATAATAATCCGAGTAATGTGGAATGTGGATATATGTTGTCGATTCAAAATCCTTAATTTAATACGTGCTTCAATTCGAGTGGACCCGAGTGTACCATACCGAAGGGACGAATATCAAATGATTGACAGGAAAATAGGTAGAACAGTTTGTATGGGAAAATGAAATGGTTGTTTTTACTATCTTCCCTGCAATTTTTCGATATTTTCTTGCAATTTAAACCTTCCCTAAACTACGACAAACATTTCAAAGGCTAAAGTTCGGTGTTTGGGTAAAATTCCTAAAAAATAAAACTAGTTATTTTTATACTAATTTGGGGTCGGGGAATCCGAATCTGAAAGAATTAGGCGGCGGCAAGCAATATTAACTGAATTAAACGACTTTAAAAAATTTTATACACATACAGGAAAATAGCCATTTTGGAAGCATTTTGATTCCTAGAAAATCAAACTAGTTATTTTTATACTAACTATGGGCCGGGGAATCCGAATCTGAAAGAATTAGGCGGCGGCAAGCAATATTAACTTAATTACACGACTTAAAAAATTTCTATACACACACATGAAAATAATCATTCCGGAAGTATTTTGACACATGTAGTACAAAGATCATAGAAAAACACGATAACATAGATGTTTTTACCACACAAAATTAAGTGTTGCCATTAAGCAGTAATATTTATAACGTAAAATAACATGTTTACATTTTAAGTACTTATTTTTTATAATTGATTCTCAAATATTTTAGGAAGGTACACCAACTAGTATTGTGGAGTTTTTATGCCTTGACGCGAGTAGGCGTTATAAAGGGGCACGTTCTTTTGTATCACAAACCATGTTACATAAACCCGGCGTAGCTGCTAAACTACTTGAAAACAGGGATGTTTTTTTGCCGTGACGCGAGCAGGCGGTATAAAGGGGCACAAACCATGTTACACAAACCTAGCGTAGCCGCTAAACTACTCGAAAACAGGGATGTTTTTTTGCCGTGACGCGAGCAGGCGGTATAAAGGGGCACAAACCATGTTACACAAACCTAGCGTAGCCGCTAAACTACTTGAAAACAGGGATGTTTTTTTGCCGTGACGCGAGCAGGCGGTATAAAGGGGCACAAACCATGTTACACAAACCTAGCGTAGCCGCTAAACTACTTGAAAACAGGGATGTTTTTTTGCCGTGACGCGAGCAGGCGGTATAAAGGGGCACAAACCATGTTACACAAACCTAGCGTTAGGTTAGGATAGGTTAGGGACGCGAGCAGGCGGTATAAAGGGGCACAAACCATGTTACACAAACCTAGCGTAGCCGCTAAACTACTTGAAAACAGGGATGTTTTTTTGCCGTGACGCGAGCAGGCGGTATAAAGGGGCACAAACCATGTTACACAAACCTAGCGTTAGGTTAGGTTAGGTTAGGGACGCGAGCAGGCGGTATAAAGGGGCACAAACCATGTTACACAAACCTAACGTTAGGTTAGGTTAGGTTACGCATTTTTAAGACTACGAATTTTCATACTTTTGATTTAAGAATACGCCGTTGAGATAGTCGTAATTCATCAGGTTAATGTGTTAATACGACGGACGAAGAAGACTTGGTCGATTTATAAGGTATGTTTTTGAGAGCTGGTAACACTGCCGGCACATGTTTTTGTATATTTCTTGTTTTTCTATGATCTTTGTACTACATGTGTCAAAATACTTCCGAAATGATTATTTTCAAGTGTGTGTGTATAGAAAATTTTTAAGTCGTGTAATTCAGTTAATATTGCTTGCCGCGGCCTAATTCTTTCAGATTCGGATTCCCCAGCCCATAGTTAGTATAAAAATAACTAGTTTGATTTTCTAGGAATCAAAATGCTTCCAAAATGGCTATTTTCCTGTATGTGTATAAAATTTTTTAAAGTCGTTTAATTCAGTTAATATTGCTTGCCGCCGCCTAATTCTTTCAGATTCGGATTCCCCGACCCCAAATTAGTATAAAAATAACTAGTTTTATTTTTTAGGAATTTTACCCAAACACCGAATTTATTCCATTTCAAAAGCAAAATCAGCTAAATCGGTCCAGCCGTTCTCGAGTTTTAGCGTGACGCATTTTCGTTTCATCTGAAATTCAAATCGCTAATGGGGCTAAAGAAGTTTCACTTAAAAAATTACAATGGGGCCAAATATTAAAAGATCTCTGGGACAAGGAAAGGGTACATTGGTACCCATCGTTTTATATTTCTATATTCCATACTATACAAGAGAAAATGATGCTCCTATATACCTATTTACTCATATATGTAGAGTATATTATAGTCACATTTAACATGTGCCAATTATTAAATTTACCTAGCTTTGAAAAAATAAACTTGGAACAATGCTGACTGGAAAGGCTCGTACTATAATAATATCTACATATATTTTATGTTTAATTAAATCCTTATACATGCTTATAAATTACTGCTGCATTTTAATATTATTCAATATTATGGCGATTTAAACGGAGAATTTGACATCACTGAAATCGATTATGAACGAACACACGCGAAGTTCTGATAACTGGATTATCAAAAAACATGTATCAGGAAATAATAATTTAACTGCAATCAACTTGAATATTCGATCTTAATCAAAATATTGGGAAACTTTTCTTCTCGTTATCTCTAGCTCTCTAAGTAATATTGATATAATTACGATTTGCGAAACGTTGATAAATCAAAATGATATAAATCTATACACAATATCAGGATTTAGTTCTCATTACTTTTGTCGAAAAAAACAGATCGGGGGGCGGGATTATTATATACGCAAAAGATCACCTTACATTTGAACAAATTAACATAGTGCCAACAAATTTTGAATGTGTTTACGGAACTATTTCTGTTAATAAACATAAACGTCTACATATACTGGCAATATACAGACCACCTAATTCAAATAAAAAATTATTTCTCGAAGAATTTGAAGTTATATTGGGAAATATCGAAATTAAAGAACCCGTTATAGTTCTCGGGGATACGAACATAAATTTATTAAATTATCAGGAATCAATTGTAATGCAATACGAAAACATGATGGCTAAATTTGGATTTTTAAAATGTATTAATGATGTTACCCGGGAAGCCATACTGACTAACTACGTAACGGCTACATGTCTAGATCATATCTATGTAAGAAAGAGAGAGAGAGAGAGACAAATGAAATCAGCTCATGCGTATGTGAAACTATCATAGCGGACCATTACCTTATTGCGACCACGATTCGTGTCTCTACTTATGAGATAGGTACCTCCAATAAATCGCACCTTACGAAATATAGTGTAATATCGAAAAAAAAGTGGATCTACTGATTGAAATCACAAATTGGAATGAAATACTAAACATAACGGAACCTAACTTAATATATGAAGAAATTAAATCTAAATTTAAATATATTTACGAAAAAAGTAACATAACTAAATCAAATACAAAGAAACATCGTAATAACCAAAAAGGCTGGATAAATAATAACCTCATTGAAAATATACAACTACGAGACACACTATCGAGAAAATGGAAAAACACCCCCAACAATAAATTATACGAAATCGAATACAAGAAATACAGAAATAAACTCAATAAAAAATATTAAACACCAAAAAAAATATTATAATAACAAATTTAATCATTGCTTCAAAGACATTAAAAAAACATGGAATGAAGTAAATCAAATATTGGGAAGGAAAAATAAATCCTATTGTGACGAAATCATATCTAAATATTTCTTAAATTCTCAAACGGCGGATCTGACGGTAGAAAACTTTGCAAATTTCTTTGACGAGGGCGTAAATCAGTTATTACACGAATGCAACGTTCGAGTGGCTGAGTGGAATCAAGAACATTTGCAACATTCAATGTACCTACCAAGAGCTAATGCGAAACAAACTGGATGCATTATCGGAGGAATGAAAAACTTCAAGACACCGGGCGTGGATCTAATTCACATGTATGATCTAAAAAACATGTGAAATTACTTAGTCCTATGATTACCCACCTAATAAACAGAATTATTGACACAAGCATCATTCCAGCTGAACTAAAATGCAGCATCATAAGGCCCATTTATAAAAATGGAGATCACACCGTAATAAATAATTAACGGCCTATTTCATTGTTACCCGCATTAGAAAAAATCTTAGAAAAATATATATCGATAAATTTGGATAAATATTTAAATAAATTGGGCATTATTGATGAATGTCGGGATGGCTTCCAAAAAAAAAGCTGTAATGAACTTCTCGAAAAATTTTCGAATTATATAAATTCACAGCTTAACTCTAGAAAACATGTAGGTACTGGTATTATTTATTGATTTATCAAAAGCTTTCGATACACTCAGCCACACACAATTAATCAAGGTACTTGAAATCATAGGAATCCGTGGTAAACTAGTATCATTTTTCAAAAACTATTTAACAAATAGAAAAATGTATGTTAAGATTTTGAATGAAATGAGTAATTTTAGATCTATCAAATCGGGAGTACCCCAAGGGTCAATTTTAGGCCCTAAATTATACATTATGTATGTCATTGCCTTGTCTAAACTTTTTAAAATAGCCCGTAGATTCATTTTTGCAGATGATGCTGCACTAGTTGTATCAAATGAAAACCCGGAAATAGCTATCAATGAATTACAAAGAGACTTTAACGAGCTACTCAAATGGTCTCATGATGTAGGACTAATTATTAATGTCAAAAAATCTAAATGTATGTATATAAGATCACCGAGCCTGAAAATGTGGAATTTACCTAAAATAATTGCACATAATTTTGAATGTATACATAAAAAAGTTGATAACTTTTGCTACAGTGAAAAAATTGATTTTACAAATGAATATACTTACCTTGGCATAATCGTAGATAATAACTTTAAATGGGATAGACAAGCGAACACAATTTGTAACCAGCTCCGATGTTTGGCGAGTAATTTTTATAAATTAAAATTTGTGTTACCTCGATGCACTCTCAAACTTATATATCTTTCTATGGTCGAATCCAACTTAGATATGGAATTCGAACTTGGGGACGCTCGAGTAAAATTAATATTAAATACATTAAAAATTTACAAACTGCTATAATTAAAAAAAAATGTTAAACCTAGCATTTACAAACAAAGAAACAACTTAAAATTACTGTATGGGTCTGAGGGTCTACTTCCAATTAAAGGGCTTCTCTGGTACATTATAATATACCCTTGATTTACAACATGTTAAATCAAAACATTAATTTAAAAAATAATGAGGAACCCTGCCTTAAACTGACAAAAAAGTGGTTAATAAATGAAGAACATATTTATCTATCCTAAATCTTATATTAGGTATTAATATTGTAATCTAGGCTAATGTGTGTTATGTAATAATATTAAATGGTAGAACCTACAGACAAGCTGATCTGTCACAGCTTTGTGGGAATACCCATAGCTTATATTGTATTACATGTTATTATATTCAATTAAATAAATAAAAAAATTTAAAAAATAAAACAAGATAAAAAGTTCTAGACGACTCCAAGAAGTCTAGCACTGATCATCGGAATCGGAATGTTGCGTTGACTACACAACGCGGAAACTAATAAATGAAACACTTGATCACGGTGCGCCCATAACTATGTACTCAGCGTAAATGATAGTGATAAGGCAAGACTAGTTCATGAGTAGGTAAACCTATTTCGTTGCTTCTATACTTGAATTTACACCTGCGTTCTATGTATGATATGATCATAAAAATGGAAATGATCTATTTTATAGCAACTCCTTATTCCTACCATTCGTGACGGGTAAAATAAGAATTTCATTCACGTACTTGTTTATTAAACTTGTGCCCAAACCGTGACCTAAAAAAGTCTTATTACGAAATTTGTACTTTCAATGTAGTTTCGTCTTGAAATCCAACATTCATCCGAAAAACTTCATTTGTTGAGTCTTTCGTGATAAAAGTAATAAGTTTAATTCATTTGTCAATCATTGTGAACCATGCCAATGAAAATTTCATATCGTGTAATAATATTTGTTTGGTACGATGAATATTTTTCTTCAATTTTGAAGTTAAAACGCTTTTGAAGTTGTGATTTACCTCGATGAAACGAAAAATAGCGACACTAAAAAGAGACAATCACACACGTCTATAGGCTTTAGCCTGCAAGAGAATGAGATAGTATAATCGGTCTCCTCTTTGTGCGCTGCTTCGTAGCTTTCCTACTCTTGTCTACTATAGTTTTCTGAAGGTTTCACTTCTACCGCGTGCGAATTGCATGCTCTCTTTTATTTTTTTTATAAATATTTAAAAAATTTAACAAATTTTATAAAGAAAAACAACGGGTTACGAATAACCCAACAATGTTTGAAAATCTCCTACTACACCACACTAAGCAGAAAATGTTGCTTGTGTCGTGATAGAGGACTTAGCCAGGCGAGGAATGTCTAAAGATCATAGGTTCCCAGGCTATAACGTTCTAAATACTTAATATTGGAGGCAGGTATAACGAACAACTCTGACACAGGTCACCTTAAGTGACTTATCAGGGCTGCTTGGGTTCATTGGGTGATCTTTGTCCAGGTCTTGGCGGCGGATGCGTCTACCCACCAACTGCATGGTAAGCCGGATCGGGAGAGACTGGTTGAGGTTTTAATCTCTCCAGCAGGACTCTCTCTGTTGGTTTCATTCGTCCGTTACTACCCCTTCTCACAGATTCCTACCCATACCACATAATTTTTTCCTTCCCAGAACTTCCTTTCCTTCCTTTTGTAAAAAGACCCTCCACACAGCATCCCCAAAGATGACATAAGCCCTGAAGGTAATTATTTTCCTCAGAGCCTCCTGTGTGGAGTTAAAGTAAAAAAAACGTACCATTGCGAATTAAGTGGTCAATGTGTCAAGGTTTTTAATGTTCATTACTAAATTGTGTAACAAATATAGGTACATAATTTCATAATGTACTGTTTGTGATGAGATTCGAACTATGTACATTGTACGGTTTCATGCCAAATCAAGTCAACTCAATACCTCTTTTAAAAGTCATTAAAAATTGAAAAATAGCCCATTACCTAGCCTAACGTAATCTAATATGTAAGTACACCAATTTTTTATATATTTTTTTCTTAACTTTTAATGACTTCACCACATTGCACATCTATTCGAATTCCATCGATCACTCCATCGTATTTAGTATTTAATCTCTATTATATCAAACTTACGATCCCTGTGTCTTTCCTCTGCTCGTACCAGAATATCCCGAAGCAAGTTGATGTACAGTGGACTCTCTGATATCCTTGGAGTTATGCCCAGATCGTCTTCTAAGATGACTTCTTCGTTCTCTTCCATCAGATCTTTGATGAATAGAGCCGCTTCAACATAGCCGTCTTCCTCTAATTCATGTAATACACACAAATAGTGCGGTTCTTGAAACCTGGAAAACAAATGCAATGATAGTTGCTGTTATGTTGACTGTTGGTGTAGGCGTGATATGAGATCTAATGGTCTTAATGAAACGCGCGTGGACGAGTAGGTTATTTATTTGCACAATATTATAAGTCTGTGTTGTAAAGCTACGTTCTAGCTAATAGAGCTGTCGGAGATTAAGGAGAGCGAGCAGGGATATCCATCACCTTTTTCATCCTGTTTCTGCCGTCTCGTTCTTGCATATTTAAAAAGCAGGAGTACCACAAAAACCATTCTCACAGTTGCCTTAGTAGTATATTTAACCCCTCAGAAATCGAGCGTATTTTTTAGTTCAAAATATTTCCGCTTCGCAATAGAATGCAAATAAATGCAATATTTCTGAATGTGTCCGAAAACTAAAAACTGTTTTAGAAAGGTGATGCTACTTCATCTCCTCAGTTCTAAAACAGTTTTTAGTTTTCGGAAATATTGCATTTATTTAAAATACCATTATTAGAAATAAAAATATAATTTTTGAAATATTAAAAATTTTATACAAACATTAAAAAGTTTTAAATATGGCTCACCTTATGTTTTTTATAGCTAAAATTACTGACAACGAAAAAATAAATTAAACAAACACATATTTTATTAGGTAAATGTATTATAGCCGTTATTATCATCCCACGTTTTTGTCTTTTCATAAAAAAAATAATGAATAAAAAATTCTCGTAATTTTACACACTTTTCTCAAATTGCTATTGAAATTTTGGTGTCATAGAGGAGCACATTTTAATCATTTTATGGTTAAATTCTATATTTGAATATAAGGCGTGGAGTTTCCTATTTTTAATACGCGTTTAGATCACATTTCTCACCACGGCAGTAAGGGAGATACAACGTTTTATATAAGACCTATGTTAGCTGGGAGAAATTTGTTGCTCATCGTCAGTCGATATTGTAAAATCGTCGCTGAAACCGCAAATTTAACCTAATTAATTAAATAAGAAATCTTAGCTTGGGATATTTCAAACTCTTTCAGATCTAATGACCATTAAATCAGCGCCATGACAGCACGACCGCTATGAATGACAATTTGATAAGAAAGTGAAACGGGCCGAGAATCTGCGATTACTGCAAAAAATCGTCGATTTGATGATTATCAAATTGGGGTATTTTGAAACACCTCAAAATATCTAATAATAATTGAAATAATTTGTATAGCGCCGTTTTAGTGAAAAATCATCTTAACAAGGGCGCTATGTAATTATGGTTTCCTAGGTTTTATCTAATTTTATTATTTACAAACAGATACAGAAAACAAAAAAAAAATGTTTTTCTTTTACTTATTCAATAATAATATATTATCGTTCAATTTGTTAAAAAACTGTTTATTTAGAAAAACATATTTTATATTTATATTTTGTATTTATATTTTTATATTTATATTTTATATTTATTTTATATATTTATTAATCATTAACGCCCTTATGGGCTTTTACATACATTTACATTTTTTTTCATATTTTAGTGCACACAGGTGTGTTTAGATGACAAATAAAACATTGCACATGGTACATAGAAGTAAAGCTGGTAAGTAAAAAGTATAACATTATACAATAAAGAGAAAAAAATCAATTTTAGAGCTGCAGATAGCATAATTTATGTATATAACAAATAATAATAATGAATGGGTTCTTAATATATGTGTAATTTATATGTGTTGAATACATAGCGAAGTTGATTTCAAACAAAAATACGCACTACCGACTTGAACCACACTAAAATTAATATTCAAAACGATTCCATATTGACCAATAGGCCACTTGCATCACATTTAAAAAAAAAATTCCGGTTTAGGCAAATATTCTAAGACATTCTGTATTTTTATTTTTATTTTAATCGTATTTTTGAAACCCTGGCGATTTTTTGAAAATTTCAATCCGAAAAATCAGACCATTTTTTATAAACCGGAAAAGCGGGACATAATTTTATAGGTGCGAAAAAACGATAATTACATAGCCGAAAATCATTTAAAAAAAAAGAACCTTTTCCACATGAATGACACAGCAGAATAACGAGGCATACCAAAAATATTAAATCTCATACATATATTTTTCCTTGATCCATCTTATTGATCATAAATCATTATAATGTTCAACGTCTATATTACTAAATCAAATTTAATATACTTATACTTGTAAATTATAATAATAATAAGAATATTATAAAATTTGATTTTGTTAAAATCCACACCATTATCATTATACCTCTAAAACACGTACGTACAACGTAAAAAGTACGGGGTTCTCTTCAAAACATCTGTCAAAAAATCAAACCGAATGATACGTTCGCAGAGAACAAACAATAAATCTAGTGAACGTTAAATGTCAAATTCAAAAATTCGCTTGAAATCAAAGTGATGCCATATAAAAAAAATAAATCAGTGTGGAATTTTATAAAATTAATAGGAAAGTTTTCGGAGACGGGACATTTTCATATAGTGACTTCACGAGCCCAAATAATGGATTTATTTATTTAAAAATTTAAAAAAACTGTACATTTCTAAAAAATTTTACTAACATTTTCGTAATCTTAGTAAAAAAATCTATCCACATGATTTTTTCCAAGTCGTTATGAAGTCCATGCAAGTGGCCTATTACATTATCGTCAGAATTTCTGCAAAATCCAATTTCAGAAGACAAAATACTTTATACTGCTACCATGGAACATTTCAGGTTAAAGAAATAATGTCAGATACTTCACTAAACTATCACGGAGATGACAATTGAGTTCGATAATATAACAGAGTATTTAACTAACTAACTAACCATCACGCCGTTTCTCCGCAGGGGTAGGCAGAGAGGACGGACCGCCAAACAACTCGGTCTTGGCACACACTCTTTGCCTCACTCACATTCATACATCGTCTCATACATTCTCTTCTATTATTCTGACTTTTGACATGGCCCGTCTCAAGTATCTGATTTACTTGATCGTGCCATGTCTTCCTCGGGCGAGTATTTAATTTATAACAGAGTATTTAATTACATCAAATTAAAAATTAATCGAAGTATAAGCCGTTAAAATAATTTCGTTATTATTACCTATTACAACTATAAACAAGAAGAGTTTTTGTAAAGTTTGTTAATAAATTACTAACATTTATTACGCCCTGTATGGTGGGTCTTTTACGGAACATAACTATGTGTGTTTACGATAAACTGTGCACAGAATATTTCAAACTGGGGATTTATAGTTCTATTTTAAGTATTCCAATATGCTGAGCTTAAATTTCGAGACCGACTGATGACGATAACATGTCCTGTTGTGTAATTATTAGGCATTATTAAACTGCTACAGTTTGATAATGCTTTCAGAAGACTGGAGAATTTTTATGAAACGACCTTAAAAAACTTAAAAATTCTACATAGGCTCAAGTACAAAATTGTCAATAGGTAACTAGTTGTTCACACAATTTAATTCACATTGTCGCGGGCCGTGAAGGTGAAAGGTTTCTGACTATGGGTATCTGTCTGAAAAAATAAGTTTTAAGTTTAACTCTAAATTCTGTCGAGTCATTATTAAATCATGTTGCAGCCCATTCAAGTAATATATAATCTTTCCGCTTACCGGGAAGGATTGAATACTAACAATGAGATTATAATTATGTTATTGTGATGTAGGTATCGGTGCTCTTCCAGCCCCCTTCCGGCAACCCGACGCTCAACGTTTCCTCAGAGTCTTCAGAAACTTCTGCCTCTCTCACAAATCATCTTCAAGGCAAAATCGGGCAGCAGCCGGCTTCGGGCTTTGTCTGCGGTCGGACCTATTGCTAAGCAATTATTACAAGCAATAATTATCAGCCTGAAACACTCATCAACATTGAAAAATCTTCCGAGAAAAGATACTTGCCGCCAACGGGACTTGAACCCGTGTCCTTCTGATTGTCGGTTAATATTTGACAAGTTTAAGTATTTCCCCAATAAATGTAGTCATAATTTGTCTCGACGCCACCTAGCGAGGGATTTAACACTTACAATGTCTCTCTCGCAAAAATAAAGTTGGTTGTTTTCAGGTGGAAAAAATATAATAAGCAGTAATTTTTGAATGAAACACTAGTATATATTGAATTATTTGTATTTGATAAGCCCCCATAGCTCAGTGGTCAAGAGCAGCTGACCGGCAATCAGAAGGACACGGGTTCAAGTCCCGTTGGCGGCAAGTATCTTTTCTCGGAAGATTTTTCAATGTTGATGAGTGTTTCAGGCTGATAATTATTGCTTATAATAATTGTTACCCTTTGTGCTATGCATAAAAATCTTGTCCAAACGTTAGTTTATAAATTAAAAATAATAATTATCGCTAAGCACATTCTCTTTTGGACTACCGGGTGGAATACCTTCTCTGGCTATTCTTTCCTTTTGATACGTTTTTATTTTCTTTCCGCTTTTATTGTAAATACTTACATTATATATTAACTGTTTTCTTCTTTGATATTACTTTTATTTTCACAAAGATTCTTCGACGGGTACAGCTCTTATTATTCTTTTCCATTTACTAATACTTTTGTTTCTATTTTTATGTTACCGACATCAGAACAATTCTTCATTCGATGGGCTGCTACCTTTATTTATCTTTAGTATTATGTTAATCTAAGGACTTGCATACTGCTTACTAACCCCTAATTAACGATATTGGAGGGTCTAGAGTCGTTTAAATAAAGGTAGCTTCGTTCGAAAAAAAATAGAGTCATGACGTGTGCGGTGAAGGAGGAAACCATATCGATGTGATGAATTGTTCGATGAAACTATATCGATGGCGAAAATTTGAAATACTGTAAAAGACAAAATGTCAATTGTTCAGGAGAGCGACAAGAAAATTGTTTATTTTTTTTTAAATCTTATCTCCTGTTTTCGTAGATATTTTCGTATTATTTTATAATTATAAGAATTTTTATTATAAAATAACATTGAATAGATTTTTAGAAACAAAATTTCCGTATAATGCGTGTCTTAAAAGACTCCCTTCTTTTCCTAGAAACATTTAGACGACGCAGATCGAAAGAAAAAAAATGGCGAATTAATGCATTTTTGGGTTTATTGTCCTTTAATTTACCTAAACTAAGAACCTAATAATCTATTTTGTGTTTGTAAATAGTTGTTTCTTGTAATAATTGTTGAAATGAAGTATAATTTTCACAATCTGTGCATAAAAATGCGGCGGCTTGTGCTTAAATTAATGAAACAACTATTTACGAACACAAAATAGGTTATAAGGTTCTTAGTTTAGGTAAATTAAGTAATTCATGCGTTTTTAGTTTGAAATGAAACTTCGCAAATGTCAAATCCGTACAAAAAAACTGGCCGTAATGGAGATGGGGATTTTTAAACTTTGAATGAAAAACTAATTTTAATGCATATTTTTCCGATCCCGACTGAAACCGATGGTTCTTGTGGTAATTAAGTTTAAAAGTAGACTACTTTTCAAAATTTATGCCTATTAAAAGCGTAGCGGCATGCGGCGGGTCTTCTAAATGTTTCTAGGAAAAGATGGGAGTCTTTGACGCGCATTTTAAGGAAATTTTGTTTCTAAAAATTTATTCAATTACTGTTATTTCTTGGGTAAATTTTGGGGATCGCTGTCAACGGTTAATACGCACTTTTTTTTGAAAAAATCTTTTGATTCACCTTAATTACATTAAAAGACAACTATTTGCATTGGGGGAAGTGGAAAATATTTCATTCTAAATTTCGATTACGTAAAATTAAAATTAGCTTTCATTGTGTGAAACGAGACCGTCCATTTTGAAACATTTGATAATGAAAATTTTCGTTAATTGCAAACGGAAACCAACGGCTAGAGACAAAATCGCGCAGGCGTTTTTTTTTAATGTTATAAGACTAAAATTCCGCCTAATTAGTAGGTACTTACCTAATACACATGTATTGCGTGCGTTGATTAAAATTTATTAGCTTGAATTTTTTTTCACATTAAAATTTTATTTTTATAAGTCAACTATTTCTGCGATGTTGAGCGGCTACGTACGCTAAGTTTATGTGATATGGTTTATGATACAAAAGAAAGTGCCCCCTTTATACCGCCTGCTCGCGTCAAGGCAAGAAAAACATCCCAGTTTTCAAGTAGTTTAGCGGCTACGCTAGGTTTGTGTAACATGGATTGTGATTCAAAAGAAAGTGCCCCTTTATAACGCCTACCCAACACCAAAGTGACAGCGACAGCGAATGAGCTAATCAGGGGCGTAAAACTTGGCTTTAACCTTGAAACTGACAGGAGTGAACCAAATTCTTATAGATAAAGCTGAATTTTATTATAGATAGGTCTAACTTTAAACGTCAAAGTCAAATTGCGTCATGCGATTATCAAACGAATTTGAATTTGTGTTGTTGACATCGCCATGGGCATATTTCATTTAAAAATCGTTTACAGGAATTCCAGAGGTGAAAAAATGTTTCAAATGTGTCCGCAATTGATCCAGAAATCAGGTAATTACATGAGACATTAACATTCAGCTTAATTTATCTGTAAATCTATTTGAGGTTAAATGACATATTGATAAAATATTCTTTCAATTTTACTTTAATAAGTATAATTGTAATACGTACGCCTCGTACGTCATACATATGTCTGTTAATGTTATATTATCGTTAACACAAGCTTATGGGTCCGAGTGGTTAATGTTTCACAAATATTGTTTCAGAAAATGTTCCAGACTTTGAATGATTTTGGAGCTTTACGTTAGGAACACCTTATAACATTGTTTGGCAGACCATAACACCGTTAATGGCAGGTAAAATTAATAATGCTACTAATTTATATGTTCATATGAACAGAAGTGAGAATACTTTTCCCTTGTGATAAACAAAGTATGTCATCACAAGGGAAAAATACTGTATATTCTGTTCACAAACTTTGTTTAATGTGATACATTTTTTCAGAACACATGATGCGGTTTTTACCGTGAGATGGCTGAAATGGGTCCCCGATGAAGGTATAGGTACTCTGTTTAATTTCGGTTGAAAGGAAATTTAGAATATGTAGATTTTTTATTTCATTCTACAAGAAGTGTACGGTGACTGCTGGAAAGGAAAAATGGATAAAACGCTATATAGATGTGACATTGAAGATGAACGTATATAAACAAACAATACAGCTATTGTTTATGTTGATCTTTAATGTCACAGCTGTATGACGCTTTAGCCATGTTTCCTTTCCATTCCTTTGTCGATATTCTTTTTCAAACCATTTTTCAATTCATCGAATTCACCGAACAAGTGCTATTATCGATATGTGCTATTATCGATTGTCTTTCTGAAAATAAAAAGAATTTAAACATGTACCCCCGAGTTATCATTTTTCAAGCAGAAAAATGTAAATTCGTCGTAGAAAACCAATCATTATTTGAAAATGTTTTCCTTTTATAAGGAGTTCATATTTCAAGTATTTTAGGTTTTTTACTAACGCTTGAATTTTTGATTTCCTCAGGATAACAGGTTTCCATCTGACAAAGCTCCTTGCTGAGGAAATGAGCTTTAAAAATTATGTAAAGCTCATTCCCTCAGGCTTTGTCAGATGGAACGTTGTTTTCTTGGGGAAACTAAAACATTTTTCTGCTTTCAAGCATTTTTATTTTTAAATAATTTATTTGGCTAATGAATTAATAAAGTAGGTCCAATGCGATTATATTGTCTATGGTGGCAAATGGCCTTGAAATTCCTCTATGTTATTGTCTTTGGTGGACCATTTTATTTTTGGTTAAGTTGGTGACAGTGATGACGAAATTTCTAGTATGGAGAAGGCCCGAAGATATCGATCTAGGGATTGGTTTATTTATGGAGCTAATTACTAATGGCGTACAATCTCACAAGACGAAAGCTAATTTTAATTTTACGTAATCGAAATTTAGAATGTAATATTTTCCACTTCCCCCAATGCAAATAGTTGTCTTTTAATGTAATTAAGGTGAATCAAAAGATTTTTTCAAAAAAAAGTGCGTATTAACCGTTGACAGCGATCCCCAAAAATTAATATTTCTTGTAATAATTTTTGAAATTATGCATAAATTAATCAAATTTCCACTATCGAAATGTTTCCCTAAAACGCCATTGGGAAAGTGGTGAGGTCAGCTCTAATTATCTAGTATAATGTATCCTTTTTGCCTGTAATTCATTGAGTCAAAGTCAGTTTGTAAACCTCTTGACCCAAATAGACCAATGCATCTGTCTATGAAAACCATCAGTATTTTATATTTTACCTTCTCAGACTTCTGGGACTGAGGTCTGCAATATCCTTTAAAACATCTTCTCTATAGGTCAACAGATTCTTCCCCTGCAAGCAGCCAATACCCTTCATCTCATGTCTGTCCTCCATTTTTGGGCAGTTACTCAATAAATCAAAAAATGTATTCAGATGACATGACCAGCAAACGTAATATACTTGACGAAATGCTATTTCTTTGAATCTGGCATTTAAAACATATTCTTTTATGTTTCGTTCGATTTTCAATTCAGCGGTACCTACCTGGTACATATTTTTTATAATTAATGGGAAGTAGGTAAGTACTATATTACATTTGATACTAAAATAAAATAAAAAATATTTAAAAACAACGTCCTTTTTATTGTTTAACAAAAAATAATATTTCAACCATCATCCTTGACTATTGTCTACAGAGATTTAAAAGGGTATAAATTTATTAAATATAGATCACATGGGTGTATATGAATTACGTGCTAGAACAGAATACAATGCGATCAGCAAAATAATAAATAAAAATAATCTTATAATATATTTACATAATAATATATAATTTGTAAAACCATTATTTTAATAATATATTAAATACCTTAAAATTTGATAAAAATGTTGAAATATTCGTGTTAGTCATAAAACATTACTTTTGGATATGTGCAAAAAATCTTAATTAGATAATATACAAAATGATTAAAAACATTTTTTCACGTTTTCAAAAGTTGTTTTTTTGTTACCGTTCTCGCCTGCCAAGGGCAGGTTGGAAATCAGGCAGGTTGAAACCGGTCTGGTCAAAAATAAACAATGAAAAGGTTTTAAAGTGCTTACAATCATATTATCACAATGGAAATCCCCACGAATTAAAAAAAATGATATTATATTACAATGCATTCAAAAAACAAATATTGAGATATACTAAGATAAATGATTCATATTTTTATGTTGCTACCCAAAAATATTACCGTATCTCAATAAAATTATAATCCTAATGTCTTAAGTAGTGTTGGCTGTTGGAGAGAAAGCAGCAGGCAGTAAGATGCTCGTTGCCTATGCTACCACAGTGGTCCTCTTGCGAGGCTGCAGGCGAACCTTGAATCCTTCCTCACGCTTGAGGATCACATCTCCCTGCAGCTTAAACTGCTCCTCGGTGATGTCGGAGATGACGCGGAAGTTCCTAAGGATGGTGGAGAGGATGATCTTCAGCTTCAACATAGCGTACTTGCGACCTGAAAAACATAATATTTTAATGACCATGGTGCCATTCAGGTATAAAGGCGTGCCTCCGATAAATGACACACGTAACAGAAAGATAAATTGCTGCATTGCAGCATCGAAGCGGACCTATCAGGGTCTGCTTTTGTTGAAGACTTGGAGAGAACGGTCAATATAAGTCATAAAATGTAGGGTAGGTATATCTCGTAGCTCACAGCATGTATAACAGGTGTTCCAGAAACCAATTGAATCAGCCGATTTGAATTTCATTCATCGAAATCATAATGTCACACTTATTTTACTGCATGACTGTTGTTCTCACGATTAATATGATTGCCACGAATAGCATGAGTCAACCGCCAAACTTGATTGTTTTTACGAGGCAATTTGTGCCTTACGATCAACAATACAATCAACAGTATGATGGCTTCTATCAAATACTAGCGTACATTACTCGTATTATGGCAATGGGCAGTAGTCAAGATCTTTGAATGTTTGTCGTGGTTCGATTAGAAAACCGAATGATTCTCTTAATACTATTATGTAATGCAATCCCAATATTTTAAAAGGTTGATTATTAATCTGGTGTCTTACCGACGCAGCTCCTTGGTCCAGCGGAGAAGGGTACGAAAGCGTAGTAATGCCTGTTGGCGCATCTTTCAGGGAGGAAGTTGTCGGGGTTGTAGACGTCGGGGTTGGGGTAGATGTCCTCTCTGCGGTGCACCTTGAAGGTTCCAATTACGATGGTGGCTCCAGCGGGAACGGTGTAGTTACCAGATTCTGAAAGAGGAAAAAGGTTAATGACACCGAAAATATAGATAATACAAACTAGAAATGCCTTACATGTAGATTTGAATGGAAACTAGCTTGCGCTTTGTCTCACTTAAATTGCCTGAAATCTTATAATTTCGCAATTAGACTTAATCAAAATGAGATTTTCATAATTAAACCCGATCGGAGAGACCTTTGGATCACGAAACACGCCCACATTGCGTTTCTTTTGTTGTTCTTTATTATCTGGGTAATTTGCATACAATAATTGCTATCGCCAAAGGAGTATACGCTTAGTCCCTGAGATTGTTCGTATGTCAAAAAAGCAAAGATACAGTAGGAAAAACCAGTATGACGGAAACCTAAGACATCCAAGAAGATCACAGCCAAGCTGGCAATAGCCACTTCTGAACTAAAGTGTAAGACATGTATGCCCCTTAAACCTTACTTGTAACTTACTCGTACTCGTACCTTGTAAGACTCACATGGTATAGTTTGTACGAATGTCAGATAGGAAAATCAGTATGTTATTACAGTACTTACTCAGTTTCAAGTCTTCGTTGATTTGTCTGGCGATAATTGGCACTGGTGGGTACATCCTAAGGGTCTCCATGAGGCACCTCTCGAGGTACTTCATCTCGAGGGTATCCTGGAAGGTGGCGGGCCTGTCGGAGTCTCCGAAGATGGTGTCCAGCTCCTCCATGACCTTGTCCTGGTAGTGCTGGTGGATTCCCATCAGGGATAGGAAGAAACTGCTTCCGGCAGCGGTGGTGTCGTGACCCTGTAAAAAAATAACATGTTAAATATTTCACTAGGAACAAAAAACGACACTTGATTTTCTCACTTGATTTTTCTACTAAAACTCGTGCAAATTATTTTAGGTATAATAACTAATGATTTTCTATAATTATATTGAAATGAAATCAAAAAAGTTATTCAACTCAATTTACATTTGGGAAGCGGGTACTGGTAATACCGCCTCGGAAACCATTTTTTGGATAAGGAACACTTCTGTAATATGAGGTTCGCTAAGTTAGGTGAATTAGCAGGGGTACCCGGGTTCATGGGGGTAAGGTTTGATCAGGTATTGCCAGTGGATGCGTATGCTCACCAGCTGCGTGGCGAGCCGGATCTTTTGACTCGGCATCGCTTTGCATGGCAGAAGGGGGGGGGGGGGGGGGGGGCGGATTCATACGCCCTTCACTTCTGGACAAACTGATCCCCAGTTTCCTACCAACCCTCACAAATTTTACCTTCCCGGAACTTAGATTCCTTCTTTTCCTTAACAAGACTCGCCACATAATTTGGGAGGCGGGAATGGGTACCTCCGCCCCGGGAACCTTTATTGGATAACCAACACCTCTGCCATAGGTCACCCCAAGTGGTTCGCTACGTTTGGTGATTTAGCAGCGGTGCCCAGGTTCATGGTGTGAGGTTTGTCTAGGTTTTGGAGGCGGATGACCAGGACATACTGAACCCCAGATTCCTATCCACCCCTTAAACCCTTTTCCTTCCCAGAACTCTCCTCTCCTTCCTTTCCACAGCATCCCCAAAGATAACACATGTCCTGGGTGAAATTATTTTCCTCAGGGCCTCCTGAGTGGAGCTCATGTAAAAAAAAAACACAGATTCTCAAAGGTGGTGTGAGCTGGGATACCTTGTAAAAAAAAGCTCATGTAAAAAAAAACACTGATTCTCAAAGGTGGTGTGAGTTGGGATATCCTGTATGGAGTGAATGTAAAATAATAAAAAAACTCACCTCAAACATGATGGTGTCAACCTGTTCCTTGATCTCTGTATCTGTGATGACCACTCCATTCTGGGCGCTCTCCAGCAACAGGTCCAAGAAAGCCAACCTCTTCTTCTCTCCGATATCATTATCGTCTACGTCCAGATCGTCCTTGAGACCAGCGGACTGTCCGTAAGAGAGGCCTTCAACGACGTTCTTGTCCTTGGTTTCCTTTGCTCTAGCCCTGGCGGCGTTCTCAGCCTCTTCCTTCCTCAGATTCTCGGCGATGATGGATGCTGATGAGGGAGTCTGTCCCTTGGCGAACTCTTCCTTCTTCCTCTTGATGACCTGATGAAAATGATTGTTTTAATTTACATTCATCACTGTTATTCACGGATTTAATGTACATTAATTTAAATATCTAATAGTACCCTAGCTGCCGGAACAGCTATCCGTCCAGTAACTACCGCAACCTAGTAACCACTAACAAATAGTTCAAATACAAGAAAATCAAGAAACATGTCAATAACGCTTTATACAGGGTGTCCGGGGATAGAGTGCACGAACTTCGGGAGGTGATTATACATGAGAGTACAAGTAAAAAGCGAAATTTCAACAAGTTTTAAGGACCTTCACAGAAGACGGCAATGGCGGAATTAGTAAACGCGCACGTCCCGGTTAGACATGAGGTTCTGGGTTCGAGACCCAGTTGCGACCATTATCTTTTTCTATGTTTCTGTATCTTGTTCTCTTTCATTTCGATTATTATTGTTATCTTCTTATTTAACGATATATTACATTGATGGAAATAACCTTCAAAAGTTATAAAAAGAGAGTTTTTCTTATAAGAAATTGAAAAGAATATTCTTCTATGGAAAAATATTCTGTGTGGGTAAAAAAACATTGGAATTTCGAAAAAAATTATTTTTCTTTTTAACTTTTACCATCATCCTCCCGAAGTTTGTGCACTTTTCTACAAGACACCCTGTGTAGTCTGATTGTTCCAA
Organism: Limnephilus rhombicus; assembly: GCA_929108145.2. Classification (NCBI taxonomy): domain Eukaryota; kingdom Metazoa; phylum Arthropoda; class Insecta; order Trichoptera; family Limnephilidae; genus Limnephilus; species Limnephilus rhombicus. The sequence continues at coordinate 56,634,812 of OV815276.1, forward strand.
CCAACCTTAGGGTTGGAATAATTTAATTAATTATATAAAAATCAGTGTATAAAGATTTGTTAATAATGTGTATCGTATAATTTTACCTCTGTACGAAGTATTCCGAAACCGTTGACCAAAAGATTTAAAAAAATAATTCATAACTAATTATTAAATTACGAAATTTAATTTTCAACGCTTTTTATCCGAAGATATACTTTAGACCAGTCTGTAATGGGTACTGTTTCTGTTGTAATGTTCTCCTATTCCATTCGTATCAACGAAAATATTTCACGTAATATCTTTTAAATATGTTTTCTGAAGATTGGCTGTTAGCCAACTGTTTTGAAAAGGATTCGTTTGAATTGAATTCCGCTCTAGCAGTTACTACACGACCTATTACTCTAATGTACGTTCGTTTCAGATGGCGAGGAGCTTCCACTAAACAAAAAAATAAAAAAGAACAATTCAGCGAGAAAAATATTTTCCTTTGCACTATGTGACTGTGGCATCATAAAGTAGGGGGGGGGGAATGGTGAAGCGTTTGGAAAATAAATTGAAAGTTTACGAAATGCAGTGGAATTGCATTTCAGAGACATTTGAAAGGGGGAGAAAAATAACACGTTCATCACAAGACATAATAAAAGTAAACTAGACATTGAAGCAACCGCGGTTTAAATGTCCTCTAAATATTACAATTTTTTTCTCGAACATTGCAAAACTAAATAACTCATAACCAAAACTGTCGTAAAGTATTTTTATGGGACTACCTCTTGTAAACACTAAAAAACTAAACGCTTTGAATTATATACCTATAAAATAAAACACACAATAATAAAACCATAAATGCAATCAAATACAACGTCAAGTAGAAAGCCTGCCCTTATTCGAAGTGTCTGACAATATGAATTACGAAATCTGTAAAGCTTTTTATCATAATGTCCATAACGAAAAATCTTCAAAATTATAAAACCCATAGAATACTGACACCGGCCTAAACAGGAGATCATTACACCACGGATGGTGTCTCTTAATATATTATGTGATTTTATCTTTGTCGTTTTTGCGCTGTTACGAGTAGTTTTGCCCCTTGATATTTGAATAAATCATTGCAAAATGGGGGCAAGGGTGTCCCAGTATAACATCTGAACGCTTTGTTAAGTTTGAAATGGATGTTGAAATGGGAAAAGATACTGTACTGAAGACAATTGAACCTTCATGCGTCCAATGCGATATAAATCATGATGCAATCGTATCGAAACACTAAGTCTTTCAAAAATCCAATGTCTCTCAAATACTTATACATATACACAATTCGCAGCATTGTTGAGTTCAGTTCTGCCACTGAAGAGGGAAGGTTCTGTAGTTTGGAGCCGAATAACTGAGATTCAAAAAATAAGGATCGAATCAGTTCAAAAGCAACTAACTCGGGCCTTATCCACTATTCTTTGGGATTGGTCACTATAAGAAGACCCCTTTACCGACTTTAAGAAATGCATAGAATATTTCCATTTAAATAAAGGTTGTGGCGTGACAAAAATGACGTCAATTTATTTTCAGAACTATAAATAAACTAGGTAATCTTCCCTCTTGCCCACAATCAAAATCAATATCAATCACCATCTGCTAGGAAACCCTGAAAATTTTCATATTCCTTTCTTTTGAATCAACTTAAACCTTCTCCCAGTAATGGCGAATGTGTCGACTACGTCTGCTGATATCCACTTTACAACTAGTTGCAAAATTAATAATAATAAATAGCCCCCAGAACTTTACTAAAATTTCTCGAATGTCTTGTTTTCACTTGACTTTACTCAATATCTCTTGCCTTTGTTGTTGTTTTTGATTGTAGTTTAGTTTTTCTTATATTATTGGTTGGTTTCTAATTTATCATTCTTTGTTATTTCTTTGTGATTTTTTAATGTTAACCGTCTGTCTGTGGCGTGGGCACATTATAAATAAAATAAATTAACATGGTATTACTCGTTAAGGGGAGGGCCTACCTTCTTGGTTAGTCCGTGGATGACGTCAAGCAGCTTGACCTGGTTGGCGGCATGCTTGGTGAGGTTGAAGAGGAAGTCGGGTCGCAGCCAGACCTTGGTGTGACGCAAGTGAAGGATGTCGCACATCTTCATCACGGCCATAGCATACTCGAAGCCGCTCTTATCCTGGGTGTTCTTGCTCACTCCCATGGCGGTCTCTGCAATCAACATGAACACATTTCATTTCTATGATCGATGTACTCATTGTTAAATCTTTAGTTTACGCATAAAAATTTTCAAAATTGTAAATTATTTACAATAGAACTCTTCCATTCACAAAGTTACAAAAATATTTGTGGGTAACAGTATAATACTAGCGCAGACCCGTGAAAACCACATGTTATTATTATAATTGCAGGATATGTGATGTTGAAAGTTTATCTAAAGAACACATCAAAACAAGAACAAAAACACTTTATCGCTCGGCGGAGTTCTTGATAATATCAAAATTCAAAACAAATTTGAGTTTATTGAACCAGAATTACGATCTGTCACAGACAGACCCAAAACCGAAATTTATTATGTTGACAGAATAGGACTTAATCCCAAACTTGAGAATACCTTAGCACAGGTTCGCCTAGTGAGGTGTTCGCAAAATACTTCTACTAACCTATTTACATACAGTCACGGATCATTAACATTTTTTTATTAATACCAAACTTATTATCTACGTAAACCCGTGTAATCTGATCTTATTAATATATAAAACAAAGTCGGGTTAGTTACACTATTTATAACTCGAGAACGGCTGGGCTGATTTTGATGATCTTTGATTTGTTGGATTTGTCTTCGCCCCGGAAAGGATAATAACTATTAAAACATCACAAAAGTTATCGAAATAAATAGTTATAAAGAAAAAAATTTTCCACATATATTTTGTATGGAACAAATTCTCATATTTTGAAAGAACTGCAGCAATATTGTGAGAGGTATAATATTGAACTGTGTGTGAATTCTAAACATTCAAAAACGTCAAATGTCAATGCGTTGATTGTTGTGCATTTGTTTTTAATCATATAATGCTGCCCTTATTTCTTACACACTCAATGTCAATAGTCGAAAATGAGACAAATGGTGAACGTATGTCTGCACACCTCCAAAGGAAAAATAAAAAAATTAAAATAAATCTCTGAAATGAAACGCATTTTTTTACATAAGCTCCACATAGGAGGCCCTGAAAAAATAATTTCACTCAGGACCTATGTCATCTTAGGGGATGCTGTGTGGAGGATCTTTTTAAGGAATGGGGAGGATAGAAAGTTCTGGGAAGGAAAAAGGTATGAGGGGTGGGTAGGAATCTGGGTGTCAGTATGTCCGGGAATGACGGACGTATGAATCCATTTCTCCAACTGTGGTGAAAGGCAATGGGTCGAGAGAGTCCGGCTGGAAAGGTTAAAAGGCCTCCCTCAACCAGTCTCTCTCGATCCGGCCCGCCACGCAGCAGGTGGGCAGGCGCATCAACTGCCAAGACCCGGACATAAGTCACCTCATGCACCCGGGCACCTATGGCAGAGGTGTTGGTTATTCAATAAATGGTTCCCGGGGCGGCGGCACCCGTATCCGCCTCCCGAATTCCCGTAAGTAATTGTAAAAGTAAGAAAATCACAAAAATATAAATCCGTACACAACGCCATCTCGGATACTGACAAACACAAAACACGGACAGTTGCGCATTGATAATTGCTTCATTGCGTAATTTTTAACCTAATAAAAAATACTGAATTTAATTCAACAGCTATTGATTCTGAGGCGGTAGGAAGTTCGTCGGGTCAGCTAGTAATTTATAAAGTGTATGTTCAAGAATAGAAATAAATAAATAAGTGTGTGTGATAACAATAATATCTGAACTCTGAAGAAATTGGCGTAGTAAAATATACATCATCATGGAACGTCATTTATCGATAAAACACCTAGACTTTGAGAAAACAAAGGGAAGTGTTCGGTTGTTATGTTGGTATGTAAAATACTAAGAATCAAATATTATTTCAAATATATTTTTTAAAACACCGTGGTCTAATTGTGAAATACACAAAATACCACTTCCAGCAAATACGGTTATAAATAATATTATATAAGTTTTTTGGATTTTACTCAAAATACCAATGTTTTGAAACGTCTACCCATGGCGACTGAGTTCGAAGAATCAATTTGACAGAAAATTTTCTAGTAAAATGACACTGCAGCAAAACTAACGTGTTATTCCATAAAGATGACTAATAATGACACAGTCCATATTACATCAGATGAGTTAATAGCCTTCAAAGAAGCGGAAAACTTGGATCTTGCCAAACTGCCCAGCGAATCTCGCCAACTTGGTGACAGTTCTATGGGTTGGCAGTTTTGGCAGATCTCACCCCACGTGACATAATGCAGATAAAAGAAAAGTAAAACACAATGACTACAGCAAACTTAATAAATTAATTACACAAGGTAAAATCACCCACATCCTAATATTCACGATACAACTAGCTTTGACTTGATCCGCTGTTGTTCTTGCGTTAACAGTAGGTCAATTACTTTTCCGATGAATAAAATTGCAATCATCAATGGATGGTAGTACTCGTACAACTGAGAAAGTTTAGTTCATTGTTTATCTTGTAACAGTGTGACACAAAAGAGTCAATATTTTGTCTCTTTCAAAAATATTTTTTTGAAATGTTAGCTGTGTATTTCTTTTTAAGATAAGCCATAGTAAATAATGCAAAATCATACAAAATCATATGTTTTTGTTTTGAAAATTTGATCGCTTAGAAGTATTGAAGATGCTTCAATTAAATACTGCGTGCAGAACATACCTTGGCCCTTAAAAATATCGGTCATTTTTTTTATAAGTCTTTTAATAAGCCTATAAAAAAATAAAGTATAAAGTCTAAAAAACACACTTTCAAGTCCAAACTCTCCTATTTATAAACCCCTTTTCGGTTATGATTTTATTGTATAATGTGGCAAATTCAGTTTTACTGATCGTAAAAAGTTGATATTTACACCCGATCTTCCCAAAATAAAATAAAATATGCATTTTCGCGTTGTTATTTCACAATACGGCCGTTAGTCAACGAATTCGGTTTTTCAAAGTGAACCCTATGGCGTCCACCGAAGAACTACTGTTCACGCCACAGTCGCCAAACCTCAGTCACGCCCCGAACTGAGCGGGAGATGGACGCGTCACTCCGCGTCGCTTGATTTGGTGAAATCAATTTTAAATTTCCGTTTTATTCCAATAAACAATGCGTAAAACAGGAATTAATATTTTTACAGGCCTTTACGAAATCAACCTGTAAAACGAAACTCTCAAATACCTTTTCCAACCTTTCCAAAAGCTTTTTCTCAAGTATTTTTAAACTCCTCCCATAAAGGGCGTGAATTCCGATTTCGATTTTTTCCTGAAATAGTGGATCGCCTTAATAATAATACGTTTAGATGTATACCTCATGAGCTAGGTCAGTATTTTTTGTAAAATATTTAGAAAACGGTTTATAAAATGTGTAAAAAAGATTATCTAAGTTGTAAATATAACTACTTATGTGCGACCGGACAAGTACCTACATTTCTGTAAATTCCTACCTTGGTTCGTGCTTGTATAAACATCCTTGTTTTTTTTTCTCTTATCTCGTTATTTAATCTACTTAACCTCTCTTTTTTATTATGTAAATTTTTTATTGTACGTTGAAACTTATTTTTGATATCCTTGATACCTCTGTAAAATTGAACCTATTACCTCCCACTTTATAGATTGCTCATGTTCCAAAATGAGTTTATGATTCGCCGGAATTGCTCTGGCAAGAAAGAAAATAGTATTAAAAAATATATTTATTAATTAAATTTTATTAAAGAAAAATGTTCTTTACTTAAATAATATTTATCAATAATTAATACCGGAGTTTTCGGCTCACCTTGTACACATTTCTATTACGTATTCGTTATACGATTTATCTACCATTATTTTACTAATGTTATTGCCGGTCAGGGCTTTTTTTCCTTAGTATTTTTGTGTTTAAACGGCAGCATTATTATGTAGGTAAAATAAATTATATTTGAGTAATTTTATATGATGTTATTAGTTTTTGGGGTATTATGCCGTGTTGCTCTACCTCCTTCTTTAGCCAACGTTTCGGACAGCGTTGCAGTGTCCATCATCAGGGCAGATGTGTAATAGTTAGGGGTGATGTTAGTACTTATCTACTTATGAGCGATACCGTGTCGCCAGCTCCACTCCTCTACGAGCTTGCGCTACAATATACTTCAACATGTTTTATTGCGTTTAGCCTTGGTGTAACCGTCAATTACCGGATACCAAGAACTATTGAGTTTAGCTCCGTCGTCTCTATTAATATTTATAGGATTTTTATAAATTTCAATTGCCTCCGTAATCAGGCGTGCTCTATGAGTTTTTGGTCTTCCCAGGACTTCAAGAACAAATCCAAAGTAATGGCCGGTTTCAATTAAATGTTCGGCGATTGCCGATTTGTCAGGGTGGCCAAGTTTACATGCTCGAAAGTGTTGAAAACGCTTGAAAACGCTGTCCGAAACGTTGGCTAAAGAAGGAGGTAGAGCAACACGGCATAATACCTCAAAAACTAATAACAAAATAATTTTTGGCCGTGAAAATCTAAAATCGTATCTGAATTTTATATGATGCTCAAACAAATATAATTATTACATAACATAGTAAGACCTTCAACAAATTCTTGTAACGCATACTATTTTTCGTCAACGAAACTTTATAAACCTTTCGACAAGACTTTACAAAATTCTACCAGGAAAGACATGTGAATCACAAGACAATTTCAAAGGTAGCCTAAAAGTTTTGATCAAAAGTGATGATAGGACCTTTACCGGTGTACTCACCCAAATGTGAAATTTTTAATGCTACCAAACTATTGAGTGAATATAGATATGTTCATAGTAACTACGTATTATAAATCAACTTGCAAATTACTGCCTTCAAACGGGCTGGCAGATTATGAGAAACCTCCACATATAAATTTATATCTATTCTTTAAATATTACCAACTGTTAAATTGAATAATATTTTCTGTTGTTCACTTTATGTACTTATCTAATTTATAAACCAATGTGAACTCTTAACACTGAACACGTAGATGCTAATTTCTATCAATAATTATTATGGCAATAAATTTACAATCACAAAGAGTGGGAGAGGAAGTTTGCCTTTTTAAAAATTAAATATTATGTCAACACTTCTGAAAATTAAACCCAATATAACAATAAAATTTTTAGATCCATAATACGCGTACCTGAAGCTAAATAAATAGTTTCCCTGACCGTTGACCAATGCGTAACGAAGAATTTGACCTTAAGTACTATTAACATCAAGCTGGTACGTGATGATCTTATTTGGAATCATTAAATGCAACTGCATAATAGTAATATTATGTAGTGCTTTACGATGTAACCCTGAAATTTTTCCAAGGTGTCCACCATAGACGGGGATAGGCCTTACGGAAGACCTTACGCTAGGTCCTTAAGAGAGGCCTCTTATATCTGCCGACTCAGACTCCGGTCATTACGAATGTGATCGTTTTATCAGTACGCAGGTATTAACATAACATGTTGTTTACTGAAACTCCTTGACTATTCTCGTCCAATGCCACAAGTTCAATAAATGGATAATATATTGTAATGTTCTAACATCATTTGTTCAAGGATCTAAACAAAGCAATGCTTCCAAAAGGTATGTACGCATCATGTGTCATCGGATGTATTTATAAAATTCGTTTGTAATATTCACTATTGATAAAATGTTTCCCGTTCAACCCTGGTTTAACTGTCTTGTTTTGATAAAACCAGTAGCAGGTGAAAACAGCTCTGGCCCACTTCTTACTAGTACACAATCTTGTCAGTTACAGTTTTCTGCTACACAACTTGTTCGTACTCCCATTACACTTCCGCCTTCGTTGTAATTCGCAGCAACTAGATGATTTACTTCTAATCGCATGATTGGATGAAAAGTGAAAACGTTAAGAAAACCAAACTATCTAACCAAAAGATTAAATAATATCTAATCGTCATCGATGATTACTAATCATCAATCATTCATCATTTCAGAATGATTTGGTAGATTAATTAGAAAACAACGTGTGTCAACCATCAATGGTCCATTAGTATAAAAATTAACCTTCCCCGGATTATCAACAATCTGGTTGGAAAAGTTCAACCTAATGCGACCGAATAAAATAAAGTCTTTTGTTTAAATGGCTTACCCAGCAGAATCTCTACGGTGCATTCGCTCATGTAATCGTGGCAGTCGAAGGTCTTCTGGCCTTCCTTCTTCAGCTTGTCTACCACAGCGCGAGAGTTGGCGTTGAAGAGGTCGATGAAACTCTTCAGGACGTTCAAGTGGAAGGTGGGGGCAATCAGCTTGCGGTGAGAACGCCACTTTTGACCTAGTCAAAAAAAGACAATAGCAATTTTAAATACTGTTGATCAAGAATTAGAACGTCAGAATAATTCCAGAAATAGGTCCGCGACAATACTTGCTGATTGATATTGACAAGTATTTTCTTTTCGAAATATTTCAAAACCTGTTAATAATAATTTTTTTATATCTTTTGAAGGTTATACCCATCAATGTAGTATATGATTGAAGTAGAAGATATACGAATAAACCTAAACATGACATGAAACAGAAAAAGACCCAGAAAAATAAAAACATTTGTGAAAAGGCAATAGGTGTCCCATGTAAATAAAATCGGATATGTTTTATCATTCTCGTCAGATGAGGGGGAAATTGAATAATTCTCGTCTGTAAAGTATTTTTTTTTGTAATATAAAAATATGAGTTCCATATACATATGTATTTTACACATATTTTTTATATTTCAATAAAAAAATATTAAAAGATAGAAGTGAGAGTGAACACAGTGGAGCGACATAGTCCACAATAGTCACGTATCAGGCGACCAACGAGGATTCTCTTGAAGGAATCAACTCGCCGTCGATCACACTGGGAGTGATTTACAGGCTATAGGTATTGAATAATTTGTTGCCTAGAAGGATCGCTACGTCACATCTTTAATGTTCGCATTGCGCATTGACTTCATAATTCACGAATCATGAAGTCAGAAACAAAGCTGTTTCGATCAAACATGCAAATTTACTTAATAATGAGGATAGGAAAAGATAAGAAAAATTGTCACTAATCTTGTTCAAACAGTATAAAAAGAAATTATTGTTTCTTACCTGAGCTGATAAGAAGACCATTTCCTAGCCAAGGCTCGAAGAACTTGTATTCTTTAGACTTGTCAAGGTAGACCTGGCTGCTCAGTATGACCTCAACATCATCGGGGTGAAAGAGGAACACCATCAGCCTGGGTCCGACCCAGAGTCTCACAACGTTGTCAAACTGGAAACTCTTGGCGTACATCCGAGTGAAGATATCTGGAAGAAACCAATCAATGAATACCTCTGAATCATTTTAGATCAGCGTAGACGTCGATCTCTATCTTGATTAATGAGGTAAGTGATGAATTACTCCTTAAAAATGTGGCCCCGATCACTAAAGAGTAAAGATATCAGATATTTTCGTAAAATATTGGTGGAACGACTCTTGTCGCCTATTAGTGTCCAATATTATGGAATTCAGTTTTCTCACAAAGAATCTCATCAAAGTTTTGGAATAGTTCCTTCCAATATATATGTTGATCTTGTTCTAAGTAAACTTTGCTTCTGTCATTAATTACTTCATTTTCGAAAAATGAAACAATTCAACTTTGTATGAACCACTTAAATAATGCGTAATTTTAATTTTATTATTATTATTTACTGTATTTTCATTGTTAATCGCGTAATCTTTCAATGTTCGTGTTAAAGAACACATTCACACAAGTTAATGTTTTTTTATCAAGCTCTTCTCAAGTTCTCATTCATCAATAGGATGTAATTTTCTGTTATTTTTAAAAGCTATAACCTCACACAGGCATATTTGCTGAGAAACAACAAACAATGTACATGATCAATGTTAAAACAGAAAGTACGACGGAAGTCATCAAGTACTAAATAATACTAGACCCAAAGATATGCCTTGAAGAAAATGCCGATTTTTATTGCAAAAAATTGGCAAAAAATGTGTCTTTCCTTGGAAGAATTAGGAAACATTTCGATAAAAAAAAAGGTTTACAAATTTATAAAACGATAAATTGACGCACCACACAAATACTGCTATTCTAGTATTCTCTATTGTAGTAATTTACGTAACCTATAGAAACTCACAATAATCCAGCATAGAAAAATTAGACAAAATTTGAAGTATAATAAAAGTCAATAAATACTGAGTATTTCTATGAGGAATAAAGAGTGCTTAGCAAAGATTTTTCTATAACGTTTTAAATTTAATCTATCAAGTTTTTAACATTTTACTACCAATTTGCTTTAGAGACAAACTACGTTACAATAAAGACAACCAAATACACCACACAAGACAGAAAGATAAGATTAAACTAAAATGAAAGAATAAATCAAAAATACAGAATTGTTTACGTTACAAAGATATCCAATGTATAGCTTAGTTCCCAATAAAATAATAAAAGGAGACTATCTAGATTAAGCATATTTAAATAAAAAAGTGAAAATTAAGTACCCACCTAATAAATAATACACATGATTGTGATAAACCACAATAAGTGGAACTATTTTATATATAAATAAAATAAATTAAATTTAACTTACTAAAATAAAGTAACTAAAAAAAATTAGCTGTATAAAATTGTGTGTAAACTAAACCAGTGAGAAAAATGTTTTTTGAAAATGTAGAAACAAAAATCATGGTGATGCCTATAAGAAAATGAAGCTAATTACCCGATTAAAGCAATGAATAATTCCCAACTATGTTCTCTCCGTGCAAACTGATTCCAAATTTCTTTAATAAATAATAAACAGTGTTAATCTCAAATCTCATGTGACCTCCCAGGTAAGAAAGATCCTGTATATTTTCTAATTTTTTTCGCGGCATCACGTTCATTGGTCAATAAAGTATGCAATGCATTGTACATAAAGTTTTGCATTAGTGATCGAGGAACCGGTGGATGCAAACTGTTAGCCGTTTTAATAGTTTGTCTAGTTTGTAGTCAGAAGTAAAAAAGAGCATTGTTGAACGAGTATATGATAAATTTTTACAGCGCCCTTGAGGTGAAATTTCACAAAAACGGCGCTATCCAAATATGACTATTATCAAGTATCAATACCCTCTGTAAAATGAATTAAGTTGATGTATTATTATTTTGGTTCTGTCAGCGTACATGCTAAAGTCACGCAGCCTCTTGTCAATACTATGTGTGTCCCTGTATTTCAGAATTATGATTAGACCAGATTAGGAAAGACAGACTACAGCTGATGAATTATTGATATTGCGTATGTCTATGACAGGAAGTACAGTCTCCTTATCATTACATCGTTCCTTCTACATATACTCCTTTACTTGTGATGTCATTATTATTGTTCAATGCTACTTGCTATTGTTGTCGATGAATAAAACTAATCATCGCTTTCCAAGCCAAACAATACCCTAGTTCAGGATAGTTCACTTCTGAAAATCTACCATGTATTGCCATTATAAATAAACAATAAAATCTTAGATAATTAAAGTCGAGTTCAAACATAATTGAATTGCCTATACATAAAAACTTATTTATTTACTTGAGTCTCATAACATGAACAAGTACTGTAACTTACGAACTTTTAAGCCATTTTGACCAAAAATATTACATTGTGACTCTGTGATGTCAAATAATGGATGCTAATGATATATTAACTAAATTAGTACACAATAATAAAGTCCGCATTGTTAAATATTTATATATCGATACATTTTTCGGAATCGAAAAAATTTTCACGGTGAACAATGACGAACGGTATTTATGTGAACGTTTTAATAATTTTTTTATGAATTAGCATTGTGAGCTTTGCAAAGAAATTGACACTGTCACCTGCGACCTCATTTTCATTATTGAGCCAATAACAATTGAAATTTATTAATCTGGTTTACATAAATTAACATATTTTTATTTTCGATTGTAGTCAAAAAAACCGAAATCGATTTTTTCCTAATGCGCATTTGAATTTTTCCACAAATCATAAAGTTGTTGGTAACCTTGTTAGTAATTACTTGCATCCCTTGAACTGGGGTCAATGGAATGTTTTGCTTTATATTATGTGCAGCATTTGTGTGTTCTAGAATTAATGACGTATGACGATTTATGAATGATTAATATGTTATATTATTAATCAACCATTATGTGTTTCCAATGACTTTACTTAGACCGTACGTTTTAAATATTATTTAATAAACGATTACTTCTTGAAAATAAATACCAGCTTTGTTTGCAGGTAAAAGGCATGCGACGATATGCACACAAGTTTTTACTGAGGTTTTAAATAAATAAGTTTATTATGAATGAAACACAAAATTAATTATGTAATATTTTATGGCATTCGAAACGAATATCACGGCCAAGGACTCATTTGATTCAAACTCTGGTGTTATGTAATCTTCTTTAAATAATGATATTCTTCAGGATTTTGCAGGTAGCCTTTACGTGGTTTGATTTGTACGTGATGTGATTGCCGAGAAGTTGAGAAGCGAGAAGCCGATCAGTGTTGAAACACTCGTGTCTTTACTACCTATAGATTTGTTATGGCATTGGCATCTCGGTGGAACCAAACCAACTGGCGTCTCTGACATAACAAAACATTCAACTAACATACAAGGAATGATATCATTAAATAGTTTTCATGATTCGAAGCATTAATAGGGTTTTTTTAGAAACTATGAATAGCGTTTAAAAGTGGGTGGAAGATTTTTAATTTATTTTTCTGATTCTGATAATTTACCAAACAAGTTTAATTTTAATATTATCATTTATAATTATTTATTTGAAAACCGCACATTGCGAAATGATTCCAACTGACCACATCGTCATTGCATTATGACACAGAAATCGCCACCGGCTGGTAAGATGGCTGCCGCCAACGTTGCGTGACGTCAACGCCGCATAAAAACGAACGTGCCGATTTGTTCGCAAATCGAAAATGGCTCATTTTAAATCATTACAGAAAAGTTATTTATTTAAAACCTAAAAATAAAATAAAACTACCTTCATGATCGAATTTTTTTCTTGTTTTTTTTCGAGAATAAAAAACACCGTAAAAATACCCTATTGCTTAGATCAACGTGTGTTAAGTGCGTCAACTATTCAATAAACTATATTTTTTTCTTTTTATTTTTTTATTTTAACTTTATGAGTAAAACCTCAAATTGTAATATTTAAATAAATGAAGACAATATAAGCGAAACTCAATGGAAAATCTGGAAACAGAAAAATCAGAAAAACATATTGACACCTCTGGGACTCGAAGCCAGGAAAGAGGTCCTGGGTTCGAGTCCCAGAGGCGTCAATATGTTTTTCTGATTTTTCTGTTTCCAGATTTTCCATTGAGTTTCGCTTATATTGTCTTCATTTATTTAAATTTTATATATTTTTTTCATTCAAATAACTTCAGTGATCTCTTTGTTAATAGATACGCCGCGCGTCGTGGAAAGAAATTCGTATGTAAATTACTCTTTATAAACTACGTGTTGCATACAAATAATTACTTAATTGTTTTATGAATGGATAATACACATACAGAAACTGCTTCGTGTCTTCTATGAGCCGAATACGAAATATCGGCGTAGCGGTACAGTGTATACTTTCAATAATATAACAAGGATTTGAAATTATTTTTACATGACTACACAATATCTCTTGATCTCAAAAACAGTAAAAATGCAGAAACGGGACCCTAAACAGCTCTATTGCAAAACTACAAAATCGCACGTCTGACATTTTAAAGATACTTGTTTGAATTTGATCAAAATTATTGTTGTGTGTTTCTATAGTCAAAATTATTTCATCTACTTTATTCTTCCCTTTTGATTGCTGAATTATTAATTTGCTAATTGTCTATTTTTATTTCATATGTTGGTCTATAATAATTATTACCCCGAGTTAGGTACCCACTATATTTCAGTCATATGGTTTAGCACAGTGTTGCCCAACTCAAACCGTTTGGTATACAGGTAAATGGTGGATATTACTGTTAATTTTTAACGTTAATTCGGTGTCCAAAATGCTATTATTGTGAAACAGCGACCTTCAATGCTAACATATGCGCCTATGTGGTGTCTTTTGGACTCACCCTCCACTTATTAAAAATCGGGTAAATTGCATTCGATCGTCCGGTAAATTGCAGAAAACATATACTGGTTGATTGCGAAGGTAAATAGTGCGGCCATGCGTCTGGCACAATAACTCAAACCTCCATCGAGAATCCTACGACTAATAACAAGAAAATTCCAATTTTGCAAAATATAACAAAAATGTGATAAATTTACGAGAACTTTTTTTTCTTCTTTTTTTGTATGAATACCAAAATCCAAAACATGAAAAGCTGAAAACTTCATTTTGGGCCGCAAAAAGTCTACAATTAGGCCGCAGCTTGGGCATGCCTGGTTTAGAATATGCCTAACGATTATTCTTCAACTTACGCTACTTCATTGAAATGTGCATTTATGTAATGATTTTCTTTATCCAATGAAAACTGGTTCTAACCTCATGTTCCTTTTAGAGCCTATGACAGTAATATACGATCAGGCTGACGGAAATGTTAGAAATAAAGGACAATTCACGAGGATAAGATAATATTGCATCAGAACTTCCTATATCTAAATATTATTTACCGTTTATTTTTAAGGTGGCAGCACGAAGTTACTCCGTTATTTCCTTGTTTCTTCCTAGGGTTTAATTCGACAAACCTGAAAACCTTCATACTAATGCAACATTATAATGTTTTGTTTTAACTAAAGTTAATGTTATAATAATAAATATTCCAAAAGAAGGGAATTTATTCAACATTATGGGAAATGGCTGCACGATCTTTTTCATACAACACTTAATTTTGGATAAAAAAATAAAAAAATAAAAAAGCCTTTTATTTCTTGCAAATAGGTATGTTGCCGAGTTATAAAAGTAATAAAAAGTATAATAGAGAAGTCTAGTCCAATTTTTTTTATTTTTTTTAATGAATAAAGACCTTCAAACTTAAATAACTGCATTTTTATTTTTATTTTTATAGTTAGTTTTAATAGTTAAAATAATTGTCAAAGTTTTAATTTTTAAAGGCTCCCAGAAACGCACCGCATCTATGGTGGTCTTCACCCAACGATAGTTTTTTTACTTTTTAAGTTGTCATTTTGAATCAGTGATGTTATGTCGAGGGAAATTTTCCTAGATCTAGGGGAGAAAAATATTTTTTAGGGATAAGGGAAATCAGGACAAAATCTAGGGAAATTTCGAACTCTGGCAATTTTTTTATTACATATGAAAATATTACTGGTATTATTTGTATATTTATACATATATATATAAATATATATTTTTTGGAATTCCAATGAATCTTAATTATTGTTGTACTTACCATGCAATGTTATTTTTAACACTGACAACTCAAAATGATATTATATGTATCTAAAAAGATAAATTGAAAAAAAAATTAATTTATGTTTTAAGCTCTATTTTTTCGGTGATTGCGGTTGATTTTTATTTAGCAAAGTGTTTTTTTTTTATATTTGGAATTCAGTTTCTAATTCAGTGGTGAGTGTATTCGTACTTTTAAATTATTACTTCACGTAGCAAAAAGTGTTTTATTTGGAAAAGCACAGTATTATAAGTATATTTACCAAGTTCCGATATCTTTCCAATTAATTAATCATATTAATTAACATATAACAGGATTAGTGTTACACAATCAGGTGGCTACTTAGGTAATTGCGTAAATGTGAAATTCTAGGGAAATTTCACTTCGAAATCTAGGGAAATAATTTTTTTGGGCAGAGCATCCCTGATTTTGAATTTAAGAAAATGGCGGAATAAAATGAATATGGGTGACTCAATGACTTTTGTGTGAGAAATTGAGGCGTATTTTTATTTAAGATTAACTGCTTTTAATATAGAAAAACATTGGTAAAATGTCCACATTTCACCGCTACTGTTATTGTATTTTAACAAAGTGCAATATAAAAATAAAAAATCATCTTTTTCATTGCAAATACAAGTGTTCAGGCGTGATTTTGTACATTTGTTTTATGTATAACACATACAGAAACACTGGTATTTATAATACACTGATTAGGAAGTTTGGAATTTCTTCTTTAGAGGGTTTTGGTCTTGATCTTCCACGGTGACCAGCCGGGTTGGAAGATGAGGTTTGGTTTTTATTGTTGTTTTTGTTTTTTGCATGTTGCTTGTATCGGAGGAGGACGGTAGTTGCTACAAGTTATCGGCTTTGTTACACTGAGCTCTGGGCATGTTGTTTTGATTTTTATTTACTAAAAAGTTAAGCATGCTTGGTTTCATAATTCCTTCAGACATGCTAGAAGTTCTTCCCTTTGAATGCTGGTTATTTTTCTTGTTGGCCTGTTCTTTTGTTCCGTCGTCTGTAGGTGTTTCAGGAAATAATGAAAGCATTATCTTATTGCTGTCCGTGGTTTTGTCTTTGACTTGTACGACAAGTTTGTCATACTTAATTTTCGCTATATTTCCTTTCTCTCTCTCTAGTTTTGCCTGCACTTGTAGCTCTTTTCTTTTTTCTAGTATTTGTTTCGGATAGTCTTCCGTTATGTAATGTATGGTTTCTCTCAGTGGCTCTCTTCTCTGTTTAAATATTTTTATTTTGGTGCCAAGTGTGGTGAATGTAGCAATTATTGGTCGAGATTTTTAATTTTGGATAAGAGGCCAAAATACCCCAAAAAACTAAATAATTATTTTTTTAATCAAAAGGAATTGCAAATACCTAGAAAGGATATAAGTGTATTTATTTTTGCTGTATACCGTAAAATATACCTAGGTAATTAAAAATCAATTTGTCACCAACTTGAGTAATTTTTTGTGAGTTAATGATAATTATTGTAAAAATGATCTTATCCTACCTATGAAGGTAATAAATAAAAAAATTAAACATAACAAAAAAGCATTTCTATGAAGCGGTAGAATTTTTAATTTATGTAGGTACGACAAATTCGTATTAATTACGTAAATCAGTCGTTTGTAATTTGCATGTATGCGCATCACAATGTTTTTTTTTTTTAAATTTATATATATATATATATTTTTAAATTAATTTTAAATTCAACATTTTTTTTAATAATTATCATTAACTCGCAAATAATTACAGAGTTGCCTCTAAAATTGTGAATAATTGATTTCCAAATTACCTATATTTCATAATTTAACACATAAATAAAGTAGCTTGCATTCGTACTGAATATTTGCTATACCTTTTGATTAATTTTTTTTTTTCAGTTTGGTTTAGTTTAGTTTCAAAATCCAAAATTATGTTTTGTATGAAAAGGATTGCGCAACCGTTCCCTTTATTAGATTAAATCAAATCTTGAACGAATTGATATTATTTGATTTTTGTACCGAATGTCTTAAAAGTTGAGTAGGTTTCTAGAAGGTTGTAAGATAATCTTTACATATATAATTGTTATTTTTTCGTTATTAGTTATCTCATGAAGGTGATGACAGTACGAAGTTGACAATTAATTAAAACGTCGTCGCGGTTACAGTATTAATTAAAAATTTCCCATAAAGTATGCAACTTGTAATTATTTTTATTTTTTAATTGTTAGTTCGATCATAAGGTCACAATGTGTGCACCTAACTCCATGGTGATTAAATTACTAATGAGTAATTGGTAGTGTGAATGATCAAAAGAAAAATATTACTGCATTGGAAGATTTATTAAATATGCCGATGCAGAGAATTGCATACACAATAATAAGAAAATGGAACTGAGAAGGTTCCGCATTCCACATATATATCATCAAAATATATGTACCCCTGCATACCAGTGACGTGCATTAAAAAATTGTTTGTTTTTCCAGGGTAAAAGTATTTACGTCTTCATAATAAAATATAATGTAAAAATATTTGAATAAGTACTTTGTGATATCATTTTTAATTTAACGAATTTAGGACCGTCTGCTTCACAGAATTTGAACAATTCATCAAATTTAAAAGTAAAAATTCAAGTTCCGTGAAAGTTCTGTTAAAGCTATTATTATTTCAGTTGTGTGAAGCAACTGGTTGATAAAATTTGAATATAAATTTCACAGAAATTAAAAATTAACTTTAGAAATTGATGAATTGTTCAAAGTTCAAATTTCAGTTTCTGTGTAAGTTTTATTCAAGTTCTACAATTCATTAATTCATCATGGGCTGGTTATTTTACAGTACTTGGACAATAACAGAACTTGAATAGGGCTTTGAATTTTAACTTTGATGAATTGTTCAACTTCTGTGAAACAAGCCGTTCTTAGTCGTGACAGATTTTGACCAATGACATTATAAAAATACAAGACACGTTACATTCATACTAACCGAACGAAAAATGTAGCACCACTTATGAAAAGGGTAGCCATTCAAAGTTTACGTAAGTACGAATAAAATAGCTTTATGAATGGCCCGCTAAAGAATGTCTACTGAGCCTCATTCAGTGAAATAAGTTATTGTCTCAATAACATATCTTTACTCTATTAATTCATCTGTACATAAAAAACATTTCCAACTGATAAAAAGATATTACAGGAGCTCCTTGAAACATTGTTTCTTTATCACCAGTTATCTTGAATCGCCAGGATTTCCTTGTTCAGTCATAGAATAAATAATATCACAAGAAATTCTATTACATCTCATCGATCATTCGATCTAATTATTGGCCTGATTTTGGCCTAAATTTCCATAGAAAACTGTGTTTCACCATGCTTACAAAACTCAAAGGGGTAGCTATATACAATTTCAGGGAAGTGTAAGAAAGAGAAACAACGAGGCATATTGTTTCCATTCAAGTTTGTACGGAAGACACTTCCAGTGTTATATTCTTTATTCTATGTTCGGAGTCATGTGAATACTAAAAATAATAAAATAATGTACTTACTGTGAGATGAGCCAGTGAACTCCAGCGCATTTCCCAGGAAGGGCAATCCCTTGGGTCCGGGCAGTTTCTCGGCAAGTTCCATCATGTGCCTGCGGGAGACCTTCCAGTAGACATACCAGAGCACCAGCGCGGGCAGCAGGAGCATATAGAAGATGCTGGAGGCATTGATTAGGCCGGGGGCGGCTTCCATCCCCGCGGTTGCTGTAGAGATGCCCATCTTACCCTATTTGTACACTAACCAAATACAACAAACGAAAATTAATATCATTGTTGTGTTGATCACCGCGAAATATGAAATATTTTTATGAAAGGAAAAAGCACAAGTAATCAGGAAAGTGTTTCATATGCCTACTATATTACTGGTGAAAGTGGCTAGTCTTCGCACTGTTATTAACATTGATTTAAAATTCTTCAAAAGGTTTTTCAGTAATTTTATGAACCTCCACGGATATTTACGAGGTTAGTAAAGATTTTCTTAGCTAAATTCTTGGAACCCAAAATCGTAAAACCCAAAAAAACTTATATTTATTTTTGATCTGAGCATTTAAAAAAAATAATTCTGCAACTGGATTAAATACTTTTGAGGCCGAGTTTATGCTTGCAGCATTTTAAAATACATTAAAAAGCTGTTAACCCCCTGTGACAGATTTTTCAAAATTTGATCAAAAAAATCCCAGATTTGATTTCAAATTCAAAAAAAGTTATACCACAAAATCGACTCCAAATATGACGCACCATTTTCGTGCTTATACTATGAGTTTCCGGACACCGTATATGTGTAAATATTTTTTTTACTTTAAAATTTGACTAAATTGACCCCCTGATCAAGTCTTATTTACTTATTTACTTACGTATTTGATTATTTTCCTATTTTTAATTTAATTTGGTAATCCAATGTTCTGAACGAGCAACAAAGGCAAGGCAAGTGTTGCAATCATCGACATAAAAAGAAATACCGTGAGCAAAATATGGAAAACATATGAATATGCTAAAAATAAAAGATGGAACAAGTACCTAGTGTCCCTTCCTTTTTTTTACATTAACTCCACACAGGAGGCCCTGAGGAAAATAATTTTCCTCAGGGTCTATGTCATCTGGGATGCTGTGTGGAGGGTCTTTTTGAGGAGAGGAAGGAATGAACATTGGTCTTGAAGAGACCCATGTTGTAGGAAGGAGGAAACACAGAGGCCGGCAAATCAGTCCACAGCCGAGCTGTTGAACACAAGAACGAGTCGAGGAAATCACCTGTTCTCATGTGACAAATGTCAACTGTGTACAAATGTTGGGCACGTGTTTGGCGTGTTTCCCGACTATGCACCGGTGCCGAAGGGATCAATGATGCTAGTTCCCCGGAGCATCTTCCATTGTAATATCGGTAGAACAAGTTTCATCCTTAATCAATTAAATCAACTTTAAGGCGATCCAATAGTCCAGGAAAAATTCGAAATCGGAATTCACGCCCTTTTATGGGAGGAGTTTAAAAATACTCGAGAAAAAGCTTTTGGAAAGGTTGGATAGGGTATTTGAGAATTTTTTTTACAGGTTGATTTCGTAAAGGGCTGTAAAAAATATTAACTCATTTTTTACGCATTGTTTATTGTAATAAAACAGATTTTTAAAATTGATTTCACGGAACAAAGCGACGTGGAGCCTAGCATCCGTTTCCCGCTCCGTTCGGGGGCGAACTGATGAAAAAACGGGCGTGACTAGTTATGTAGCCCTTCGGTGGACGGCGTAGAGTTCACTTTAAAAATCCAAATTCGTCTACTGCCGGCCGTATTAAAAATAACAACGCGAAAATGCATATTTTATTTTATTTTGTGAACTTCAGTCGTAAAAATCTTTTTTTTTGCGATTATTATAAAAGAAACTGAATTTTCTACATTAAACAATAAAACCATATCCGAAAAGGGGTTTATAAATAGAAGAGTTTGGACTTAAAAGTGTTTTTTACAGACTTTATATTTAATTTTTTAATAGGCTTATTAAAAGACTTATAGAAAAACTGACCGATGTTTTTAAGGGCCAAGGTATGTTCATGAAGCATCTTTAATACTTATAAGCGATCAAATTTTCATAAAAAAAGCATATGATTTTGTGTGATTTTGCATTATTTACTATGGCTTCATCTTAAGATACAAATCTTTGTTTTGGTCCACAAACGTTGATATTATATTGTGGTGTCTATTGGGGATTAGAGTGTATATTTCTTCCACGAATTAAAGTTTGATTTTAATCATTGAAAATGATAATATCAACAACCCTCAATACAAACACGAAAAGTTGTCGATATTGTCTACTTTTTTATGTGAATACCGCACAAGAGTCCCAACACCTGTCTAAAGCAAGTGAGACCATGGCATCCCCAATTGGAGTATGTTGTGAGGCTGAATGTAGTGGGGAGGGGATGAAGATTCAGAAGAGGAAGAGGAAGGTGCTCTTCAAATCTGGCCACCAAACACGGCTAAAGTCATTTCAAGCCACAGAGTATGACCACCATTCACTTCTGAATGGTAAAGGCAATATGGCAATATTGGGTATTTTATGGCAATACTGAGAATATCTTCCACCCTGGAACTATACTAATTTGAATTATTTCGTTGTGAAATAATACAAATAATCAAATAAAATTTATTTGCACAAGGCGGGATTTGAATCCGCGACCTTCAAATTGCCAGTCAAGAGCCTTCCTCCAGTCCACGGAGGCCCTCAGAATGATTAAATTAAACCTTTTAAATGATTACATATTACAATAACATTTATGAACTTCAACGGGTTAATTGAATATTTCTAGATTGTTCTTATTGATCAAATGACATTATTGCGTCTTGTGAATACGATTTTCTAGAGCTTTTTCTGAGAAAACCATTATAAAATTCAACGTATGCAGCTATGGGAAGGCAATATTAATATTTGATTAGAGTTTAATTATTGTAATCAAGTAATTTGAATCATTCCGGAGATATCAGACAGGGGTAATTGTCAACTTTAAATAACTGACGTAATGGAATTTATTTGCTTATTCGGAAAATGGAAAAATTATTAGAGTTGTTTTTCTTCTTGGCTACTACTGGCTATAATAATTACAGATAATTACTTTTATAGTGCAGTGCAATGCAGGAAACTTGATGTGTCATTTGTCGTTAGTAGGTGGTTAAATTACCGCAGATATTTTATAGTAGGCGACACCTATAAGGTTAATTATTATTTTAATGCGACTGTATTATTGAAAAAAAAAAACAAGTTGTTTTATTGATAATGACGGATTTATTATTATTATAATGATTCGACCTGCCTGTCAAGTTAATTAAAGAAAATACAGGTATCTTATAACTTATAACATATATGCAATTTCAAGAACTCGTTTAAATATTATTATGGAAAACATTATTAACTCCAAATTAGAATTATTTGCCGATGATGCCAAACTGTACAAACCCATAAATGACCTAAATGATTGTATTAAATTACAAGATGATTGAAATAGCGTAGCTTTATATTGCGAGAATAATCAGTTATTTTTAAACGGTTTAAAGTGTCATCGTGTCATATTCACAAGAAATGACAAAAAAATTATACATCAATATCTGTTAAATGAAAACAAAATTGAAACCTTCAATATTCGCGATCTAGGTGTGATTCTCGATAGTAAGTTACAATATCAATGTCATATCAATCAAATAACAAATAAAGCAGCTAAAATGCTTGGTTTCATCGTAAGAAATACAAAAGAATTCACAAACACTGTAATTATCAAACAACTGTACTTTGCATATGTACGAAGCCATCTAGAGTTTGCGTCAACTGTGTGGTCTCCATTTTATGCAGTACATGTAAACAAAATAGAATCGATTCAGAAAAAAATCGTAAAATACCTTTCTTACAAATCGCACAATCGATTTAATAATTATCTTGATACAACAATATTTTTCAAAATTGATGCGTTGAGTGTACGCAGACAATTCTCTGATGTTGCTATATAAAATCGTCAATAATATAACTGACTGTCCTGAATTATTGAACAGAATAGATTTTAAAGTACCTACACGGCACACGCGTTCGTGTAATATTTTTAAAGAGAAACACTGTAATACAAATTCCAACCAAAATGCTTGCCTGATAAGACTGTGTTCAACATATAATAACATTTTCTCTGATATAGATATCTTCAATTGTAACGAAAGTAAATATAAAAATTCTATTAAAAGTGTATTAAAATTATTAAATGAGTACAAAAATGCATAAATATAATGATATATTATGTAATGACATATATTATGTCTACCTAGCTCCTGTTATATGTAATATCTTTTAATGTAATATCTTTTAGTTGATGTAAGATTTCAGTTTAAGTTAATTATTAATTTCTAGATACACAATGTAATAGTATAGTGAGGAAATCTATAATTGGTTTCTCAGTAAGGTAAATTAAACATGTATAAATTATTCAAATTGTAAACTGTTGATTTCCCTAAAATAAAATAAATAAATAACTTTGCGGTTTGAAGTCTGAAAAACGTATTTGTAAATCTTCTTTAAATTCGCCTATTAGTATTTTTATGAATAACTAGCTCAAACCTGTGAAAAATCACGAGATATTATGGTAATACTCGTAAACCAAGTTAGTTCGAAAATAAAGTTTTTTTGTAAATGAAAATGAAAAATCAGATAGATTAGCCCAAATAACTTAAAATTCAGAATAAAAATATTTTTCTTGTACAACAGTATTGTATTATAGGCAGGTACTTCATCGCTTTTTTGAATTCTTGATTATTTACGTAAATATCTGATGTTAACGCTACGTTAGAGAATTTCTATCATGAGAAAGAAGGACCAAAAAAGACGAAGGAGGTGAATGATTCAGTTTTCGAGAATTGATTTAAAGAGTTTGATTTTAAATTGACCGGTAGGTGGATGAGTTGGCAGCGCAATTTTGTTCCACCCAGGCGTCGTGAGTTCAATTCCTCGGCTGGCTAAATCCTCCAACACGACACAAGCAACATTTTCCGCTTACGTCGCGGTAGTAGAAGATTATCATATATTGTCAGGTTATTCGTAACCCGTTTTGCTTTAAAAAGTAAAAAAAAATAAAGAGAATTGAACAAATCCAAGATGCGTACAATTCCAAACAAACAAGTTCGGTCGTATGATTGGAGTAATTTTGTTCAAAATGCATTCAAATCAAAGCTGATTAAATTAGTTAATTGAACGAAAAAATATAAGTATTTTTTAAAGAATTCACGATGCTTATTTTATTCAGTTCAATTCTAAATGAAGTAAAAACATATTCAGCAGTTATATACGTCATAAAGTAAAACTCCAATACAACCAATCTTTTGCTTAATGAAACGAAATTTAGTTTAAAAAATAATCAAGTTAAAATCTTAAAATATTTGCATGAATGATAAGGTCCTACCAGATTAACGGTCGGACCACAAGTGCAAATGAAACGTAGATATAGTCTATGATTTAATTTCTTTGTAAATTCACGATTGGTTTTAATTTATACTATATCACAAAATATGAAAAAAAAAGTGTAAATGTATTTCGTACTGCAAACAAAAGTAGAAAATGTGTGGTAAGAAAATAATATTTTGTATTTCTACAGGTCTAAGAGGTTAGTAGAATTCTTAACAAATAGTTTATAATGTGAGCTGGTTTAAATTAAATTTAAAATTTCCAATATCCATTGTCTGCATGACCCCCGACCCGACGACTTCGGGTCAATAAATCGATTACTAAATGATTATGTTGAGCCATCGTAAACTTTTTCTTATTGTATGCAAATTACCTGTCGAAATGCTACAGGTTAGCGGTAATTAATGTATTAGGAATGTGTATCGTAATGAAAACTGCGTTTGGTGACTTGAAAATTTTTTTGGTGACTTGAATATATTTTTTAAATAGACTAAAATATTTATGATTCAGGCGAGAAATTGCAAAAAAAAAATTCTTTTCTAAACAAAACTCGAAGGATTTTCAGATTGAAATGTAGTATTAATATATTATGAAATGGCTTTGAAATATTTTGTTTGAAATCGAATCAATTTTCAATTTTTTATAAGAAAAACTCTCTTTTTATAACTTTGAAGGTTATTCCCATCAATGTAATATATCATTGAAGAAGAAGATAACAATAATAATCTAAACGAAAATATGAAAGAAAACAAGACACAGAAAAATAGAAAAGATAATGGTCGCAACTGGGACTCGAACTCAGAACCTCTCGTTTAACCGGGACGTGCGCGTTTACCAATTCCGCCATTGCCACCTTCTGTCAAACCGTCATATTAGTTAATGTCATATTTCAAATTTTAGAATTAAAACTTTAATTTTAGAGACGCACCTATGATATTATGAAAAAAAAATTGTTAAAGATAATATTGTTAATTCAAAATTTTTAAATATGAGATTGACTAATACGACGGTTTGACAGAAGGTGGCAATGGCGGAATTGGTAAACGCGCACGTCCCGTCTAGACGGGAGGTTCTGGGTTCGACTCGCAGTTGCAACCATTATATTTTTGTATTTTTCTGTGTCTTTTTCTCTTCCATATTTTCGTTTAGATTATTATTGTTATCTTCTTCTTTAATGAAAACATAGTTTTGTTTAAAATGGTACCGAAGCTTTTGCGTGACATTTTCGTTCTTAGTTGATTATAGATAGATCTGAAAAACATCGGCAAAATATTAGCCGGTTATTATTATGAACGACGCAATTTTTTAAAATATTTCTATTATCGCAATAATTGAATAGATTTGGAATACTAAAATTCGGATCCAAAACACTCGACGGGTTGTTTCAAAAAAGTCTAATGTAACATTGTCATTTGACTGTCCATTCAGCGCCATTTTTTTTACAGTTGAAAGGTCCCCGTTAAATGCCGATTCTAAGTCCGTTTCAACATACGAACAAATTTTGATCAGCAAAAGAGGACAACTACTATCTGATTAAGCTTGTCAGCTTATTACAATTTGATAAAAAGCTGAAATGCACCCAGAATTAGCGTTTAAAGGAAACCTTTCAAATATGAAAAAAACATAATTGGCGCTGAAAAACATAATTTGATGACAATGTTACATTTAAATTTCTGTGAAACTACTGGCCCTTATTACAGTTGCAACAATATTCTGAATTTTCTGAATTAATTATTGATTTTTCCGAATCGATTATCGGATGAGTTAAATTTTGGGGTGAATTTATTTAAAGGAATTTGTCCTATTATTTGTAGAATATATTTCATAAAACAAGTCGGAATATATTTTGTTAGATGTCTCAAAACCCAATCTGTCAAAATACAGTATCTATTACTTCAGTGGGGTGAATTGTAGATTTTCTCAACTCAGCAGATATTAAGCGAAATAATTTTTGGTTTGAAAAAAATTACACGCGTGAAAAAGAGAAAATGTTTGATTCTTAGAAAAAAATCGTACTTTACAAACTTACTTTTTTTAAAATGATTTTCCCTTCAATAAAATATTTAAATCATGAGAAAAAAATTAGGAAAATAATAACATTTTAAGCCTAACAAAGTCTTGCAATGAAAGTCAGATAAGGTGTCGAAAACAGCAATAATAAATATGTTTTGTTTCACAATTATCCCCATTTGATTAAAATTATTACAACTTCCAGAAAATCTAATGAGTGAAACCAATTCTTTGTTGTAGAATATGAGAAAGAAAAGTTTTGGTATTAGAATTAGTACCTACCTAATGCTTAAAATAATTCGGTTCTTTAAATTTTCTCAACACAAAATAAAATGATGTATAGTTTTATGAAACGCGAGGGAGGTACCAAATGTTTAATACATTCAAAATCTTTTATTTATACAAACACTATATCAGCACGTAACTTAAATTCCCTCAAATATCTAACCGTAAAAGGGGGGTAAATATATATTTATTTAAAAACGTCACCGAATTCCTAAAAGGGGCACTTTAAAACACTTTCCACGTTTCCTGCTCTTTCACTGGGTTGTTCAGTAAAAACACTAATGAAATAATTAAATGATGTCAAGATGTGTTATCCTATATTACCTATTGAAAATGTGATAATATGTCGATGCCTAATGCAAAACTTGTCAACAGCTACTGACTTGCTGTGATTCGACCGGTGGCTTATATAGGAATGTGTGGTAGAATGGCGTCCCAACTGGTAGAAAGACAAATCGCATAGTATAAAGTGCACATTTACATTATACTCACGTAGCCCCGTGGGGTGGTCAATCATTGACCGACCAACGCGTAACCGTCGACTTCTTACCTTCTAGTATCTATTTAATATTTAAAATATAAATTTCCTTCATTGGGTGATCAATGACCTCCCGTCCATAGAAAATTATTTTATGTGGTTATCCAGACTCCAGACTCCAGCTGACCTGGGTAAAAAAAATGCTTTAAATTTAATTCACTGGACCTACCTTTGAAAACCTAAGTCACTTGATTTAGCAATGCAGCAGTTATCCCAAACTTGTCTCAAATATAGTTTAGTTTGTAGTATCCATTTTTATTGTTATACTATAATTTATATTTTACTAGCTGACCCGGCCACGCGTTGCTGTGGCTAATAAAACACAACGTCATCTACTGGATAGTTATCCAACCTCTATAACCACCGCCGTCTTTGAGTTTATAGCGAAGAGACAGACAGATGCCGCGGAGGACTATAATTTATAATACGTAAAGATGGTGTGAAAGATTATAATAATGTGCATGAAATGCTTGGGGTAACTAACATATTTAAGTGAATAAGAATTAATACCGTATCCGTCTAAATAACTTTTCAACTACCGCAATGTACGTGATCATTATTTAGAAGATAGAATGGGTATAGTAAGCCATCCGTAAAAGATAGATATATGGCTTTGCGATTTTTTTTGTAGATCAGTATTGAGATTAGTTTTGTTGTATTCCAAGAGGATTAGGCAGCGTTTTCGATGAAAGCTACCAGGCGCTCTGACTTTTTCCGGCACTTCTAACAATTATCGTTTTGTTTCAACCAATTTATACAAATCCTTGACAAATAACATACTTAAACCTTCCTCACAAAACATTCTATCTATTGGTGAAAACCGCATGAAAATCCATTCAGTAGTTTTCAAGTTTATCGCGAACAGACAGACAGACGACGCGGGGGACTTTAATTTATAATATGTAGAGAAGATGTAGAGATAAATTGTTATCATAATTAAATTATTGACCCAATTTCTTAATCATTCTAAAGGTTTTTAATAAATAACTAGCGCATATATGGTATGCTTTGCAATGCCACTTAAAGAAATAAGGTTTTAGTGTTTTAATTGTGTTTATTGAAGTGCTTTTAGATATACATTTTTTTTTGTTTTTCCTTACACGAATAAAGCAGGTTTTCCGACTCTCGAGCAGGCCTCAATCCATGTGAGGAGAAGCGTTGATTTTTCAACATTAACCCCTGCTACCCCCTACCGTTACCATATCTTATTTATAATCCCTCCCTCTCCCCCACCCCTCCCCGTGTTCTTCCTCTCTCGTTTTCGCCTTCCCCCCTTACCCAAACCGCTCCCCTTCGCGTTCCTCTCCTTCTAACTAACCCGCCTTCCCCGCTCCAGTGAATCCCTCCAATTCGTTACCCTCCCCTACAAATATAACGTGATAACCATGAATATTTGTATAATAAGATGATATCGTAATTTTTTAAGTTTTTAACATTGGAAACTTACAATTCTTCTTTTGAAAGGCAATGATCCTAAGGCATATTTTTTATAAATACTTTCAGTTTTACAAATCGTACAATTGTAATTTCCCGAGATTTTTCACGGGTCTGCTTACAGGCAATAAAATTAAAAAATCTGTTCACCATGATCACTCTGGGATATGCACTGCACTCCTCTGGGAAAGCATCTTTCTTTTCCCGATGCGTTGACTCCAGTCTCCAGTTTCTTTGTCATCTGGAGCCCGAGCACGGTCGATCGATAAGGATTGTATCGATAACTTTCCGTAACTTCTTTCGTTCCCTAGCATGACTGTAGATCACCAACGAATAAATAACAATTCCCAAATACTGTTGTTCGTACGTTAGCGACCTGCTCTTGTCCTCAGAAACGACGAGAATTTACCAAAAGTTTTCCTATCAATTCTTATCGATCGACTGTGCTAGGGGGTCTGGTCTTCGTCGATTGTCGTCTACTTGTCAATTTTCCCCTATGCGAGTAGAATGAGAACTCTGTATAATATAGATGGAACATAACTTTAAGATTAAGTTCACTCTTTTACACACATACTGACTTTGATTAGTTTACAGTTGTAGGTTGGCCGCTCTATTTCTAATCGCTTCTGACATGTATCATAGCTTTCCAGCATGTTGCAAACAACTGTGGATAGATTAAGCAATCAATCAATCATATTCATGAAAAATGCTACTTTTATAGTTATAGTCTAGTGATCTTAGAGGTGGTAGTCTTGAAATGATCTTGAAATTGACAAAATTATCTTAAATCAGTTTTTATTCAAGACTACAATAATTATCAAAATATTTATTTTATTTACTTGCTCTCTCCCTACATAAATCGCGCATTATTTTAACAAAAAAAAAACATCATCCTCACTAGGACTAATTACTTGTATTGAGCTTAACATTTACAAGTTTGAGTAACGTAGCATAATTAATCTCTACATACAAAACAATAAATATTATATGGAGAATGAAAAAAAATATTATTAAGACGAGTGGCAAGTTAGGTACTATGTGAGTGAATTTGTAACAATATTTAAACCCCCTGTAAAACTAATAACAACCACTTTTTGAAGTGAAAACTTCTTCATTATCGTTGTGATTTGAAACTCGATGAAACGAGAAAAAATACACTAAAAAGAGACAAACACAAACATCTATAGAAGTTAGCCTGCGAGAGAATGAGATAGTATATTTGGTGTCCTCTTTGTGCGGTGCTTCGTAGCTTCTCCACTCTTGTCTACTTTAGTTTTCTGAAGGTTTCACTTCACTCTCACTCTGATTTTTTTTAAATACGAAAAAGTTTGTCACTACTTTATGTACAGGGTATTAAGAGACGTTCCCGACATACTTTAACCAGTGATTCCTGTATGTGTATTTGGAGTACCTACTTTATCAATCCTTTACCAATAAATTTTTTAACGTTTTTACTTGAAAAACGGACTCGTAAGACCAAAATTACTGATCAGACATAAGTCAAATGCGTCTTTAAATACCCTGTATATAGTACGGTATATTTATTTTCTAGTCCATTCTCCTATCGGAGGTTAGCTATCACCATGGCAGTCTTCACCCTCAGTCTGTAGCCCTCTTAATGGTCACATAGTTTTTCAAAAGTCATCCTTCTTGTGTATGAAGATATATTGTTTTCGTAATGGCTAACTTGATTAAGCCCTGATTAAGCATTTTTTATAGGAATACCTCACAGGAGTCCCAGCTTCTCCCGTCTGGAGCCAGTGAGACTATGGCATCCCCAATTGGGATATTTTTTTAGGCTGAAGGCGGTGGGGAGGGGAAGGAGATGGCGAAAAGGAAGGTGGCTATTCAGATCTGGTCAACAAACACGGCTAAAACCATTTCAAGCAACGTTTCAGTTCTGAATTGTGGTCTTACACTAGGGCGATACTGAAAGTATTTTCCACTCTGGAACGTGCTGCAAATATACTATATGTTATTTTAAATGAATTAATTGTGAAATAACACAAATGAAACAATCAAATTTTATTTGCCCACGCCGGGATTCGATCCCGCTATCTTCGGATTGCGAGCCTTATTATCTCTCGACCACGCCTGCTGTCAAGCTTGATTCATCCCAAAATTATAAAATAATTTGATCGCGATTAAAATTACCGATATTTACGACCCCTGACCGTTGATACTATTCAAACGAGCACTTTAATATGTACCTACGCAAACATATAGTACGCACCATCGTAAGTTTAGAGTGTAATTCAAATTATTTATTTTTAATGTTTTCAAAAACTTCCTCGAAACTGTTATGCGCACGAGAACGAGGAAAATACCTACATAGTGCATTATTTGCACAAAATATTGTACTGATATTGGTTTAATTATTTGTTTGAAACCCACCTACAGCTCACAAATCCAAGTATTGGTTGGTTACCTACCTGAAAATGCGTATTCTCTGAAAGGCAATATCCCATTTCTGAGAAGCAATAGGCAGGGGTAGTAGGAAAGGCGGAATCCACTGGAGCGATTTAGGTTCAAATTTGGACCGCTTTTATTTTTCAGCGATTGATGTCGGTCCAAAATTGGACCACATTTAACGAACCTGCAAACATGACATAAACGGTGAAATTTATTTATTTTTTCAAGTTCTCCATAAAACAGTTATACACCAAATTATTACGGAAAAGATTACATAATTTAAGAGAAAAAAAGTCCAGGGGGGGGGCAGTTTCACTTTGTTGAGACGTTTGTCAAAAGATAGTTACTGAACTCTCTATAGGTAACATTGAAGATGTCGATGCTCAATGCAGAATCGTTGAATTGGTCTGTTTAATGGCGCATTCTGAAAGGAAGAAGTTCTCGCTTTCGGACCATAAAAAAGTGCGGATTCTAAAACTAGGTGGATTCATTAGCTTTAAACCGCAGTAACAGTTTATGTGTTTTCATGTTAATATTTTGAGGAATTATAGGTATTAATTAAATCGAATTGCCATATCAAAAGCTGAACACCAATTGCTCGAGTGGTTAATGTAATGTGATGATACTTTCAAATGACTATAAAACATATCATCAAATTAATCACACCATGAAAAAGTTAATAAGGGATTTTGGTAATATCATGTTGAGTTTTTCGATTGACTAGATTTTCTTTTCGCAGCAAAATAGGCAGTCTTCTTCTTGAGTCGCTGCCACTTTGATGAGGATCATAACCTCCGCTCCATTTGCTATGATGAACCAGATTATCGCGGTCCTGTTCTGAATTGCTGTAGACATCTTCGGACTGGACAGTTGTGATAATTGATCAATTTAAGGTATCAGTGATCTTCCTTTGCTTTTCTGTGTTCCACCATGAGCCAGGAACCATGTTCGAGTGCCCAGTTCGGTGAGCGACACGTCCAAAGAATAATTGGATCTGATTGTAGGCAGTCAGTGTATAGCCTATTTTGGATGCCTTGAATAGCTCTTCAAGAATGGTTAGATTCGTTCGCATGGTTGTCCAAGTCCTGTTTCTTGACACTAAAATTTTCATTTAACTTTTATTAACAATTCGTGAGCACGTGATTCGTTCTTGATTCCAAAAGTTCTTTTTAAATTATTTTTTTTTCTTTCAATTCAAATTTTCTTCCTTTTAATTATTATTATTCATATTTAAGAACCGTTCTCATATCAGGGCAAATTACCAACTGATATTCTGCGAACTTATGACTTACTAGGCAACTCGAAACAGCAGAAATGCGAATGCTTAAGATGGCCGGCAGGAGTATCACAAAAAGATAATATTAAAAGTTCACGCATTCGTGATATATTGGGTGTCACAGACATAAACAGTAAGCTGGAGGAATGACAGTTGAGATGGTATGGGCACATAAGATGGAGACCATCAGACTACACAGTGAAGCAGGCAATGTGTATGGAGCTTCATCGACATTCAACCAGAGGAAGACCAGAGAACTCCTGGATGACTCAATGCTCCAAAATACTTCAGAGAAACGGCCTGGATGAAGGCGATACTCAGAACCGAAGAAGCTACAACCTGAGAACGAGAAGAGCCGACCCCAACAGCCAATGAGTTGGGGCAGCGCAAGGAAGAATATGATTCTATGTACTTAAGAAATAGGTTCTGTTACCACGTAATCATTTAATTTAATTTTTCTTTTCACTTGTATCATAATGCACCTGTTGTGTGTCTTAATATAATTTGTTTTTTAAATTGAGAAAGAAACATTTCCAAATTACTAAAAACCTAAAAATATCTAGAAATCTCCTACTACAATCACAATAAGCGGAAAATGTTGCTTAACTGGATAGGATCCAGAAGGGATGCCAGCTCAGTCACTGACCGGTCAAATTAAATCATTCAGATGTGCACAACACTGTATAACCAACAAAACAATACCTATAGTAATTTGAATCAGGTGGATGCTTAAAACACCGTGCCAATAAGTGCTGACATCAAATAAGAAGTTGTTGACTTACGAGTAATATCATTTTCCAATTTTTGTACAAATAACGGATTTCTTCTTGGTACTGTTTATCTTGTTCTAGCAAAATTTGGTTGTACACCACAGAACGCCCTACCATATTTTCCGAGAAATGTCTCAGACGTTGGTTTTCTTATTGATTTCCAAAACTATCAATATATGCATGGAAAATTTTACAGACCATTAAAATTAGAAACACGTGTGTCCAAATATTGAACTAAACATATTAGTCGACAAAAACAAACATTCAAATCTGAATTGTGGTCGATGGGCATGATTGTAATAATAATATTACTTTATTCCAGAACTAGCTTTTGCCCCCGGCTTCGCTCGCGTAGTATTAGGGGGGTTCCCACTCCGCCTCCTCCACCTTCCCTATCCCCACTCCACTCCCCCCCCCTCCCTTCACCCCTCTCTTCCACCCCCCCCCTCCCACCCCCCACCTTACCCGTTACATTCATTTTTCAAACAGCTCGCAAGTCAAATAATTAGGTACCTACTTAGAGTTACCGTGCAATAATTTGTTTTGCTTTTCGTCTGGACAATAAACGTATAATGAATAATTTCATAACGCCAGAGCTTACCAATATACATATACAGGCTATGAAAGTTTAAGTCCACTCAGTATTTTTGCGTGAAAGAGTAACAAACATACGTGCATCCATACATTCATCCAAACTTTCGCCTTTTTAATCTAATATTCGTGTTTGTGGTCGCACTCCTCCGAAACGGCTTGACCGATTTTTATGATTTTTTTGGTGTATATTTGGTAGCCATGAGAATAGGTTTTAAATTATATTTCATACAGCTAGGTGATTAGGGTGTCCCTATCAAGAAAAAAAAAAATATTTTTATGACCATTTTTTTTAGTATTTTTTTTTTATTTGGCATCTAAAGATACCTATAACCCCAAATTTTAACCATCCCACCTCCTCCATTTTAGTATTTTTGTGTGAACAAATTTAACCGTCGAACGAAATTATTTATGTTGTTGAATGACAGTGGCGCTATGTCCGCCTGATCGAACTTTCATACACATACGCGCAAGACATTCACGAGAAGCGTCGCGTCATTTTGATATTTCATTCGGCATCATGTTCTCGCGTGGGCAAACCATCGAGCTTATTTGTGTTGGCTAGGACGGACTGACAAAAAATATCGTACACTCAATTGCTCTTCGAAATTCATATTGATTTTCTTTATTTCATTTTCCTACTTTAGTTGGTGTTTTTTTGCTTTTATCGTCGGTCATCGTCAACAGCGCTCCATTCCTCCTTTTGTCATAGATCCCGTCCCCACACACTTACAATACATTCGTTATTTTTCATTTAACAACCAAAATATTCACTAGAAATAATTTATATGGCAGAACAACGTTTGTTGGGTCAGCTAGTATTATATATAAGTAGGATGTATGCAGGGGTTGATTGAAATGTATTCGAATGGTAGCGCAATGCAATACATTCCATATTTCAAAATAACAAAAAAAGACAAATTCTTATTTTACGTTTGTATTATAAACGCAGACATTTAAATCTGGTGCGTTTTTAATACAAACGTAAAATAAGAATAAAATAAAAAACGAATAATCATGGAAAATAAGAAAAATATTAAAAACAAAAATGAATGCAAGAAGCCATTTACGGAGGATATTTAACCGTCTCCCGTTTCCAGAGGGCCATCAGGGGGAACTCCATCCAAGGCAGTCAGGGCAGGATTAGTATTCTTCGATTGGCGTAGTCTGCGCCATAAGCTTCCAATGCGGTGGAGAAGAAGTGCTCAGAAAGTATTCACTAGTCTTTCGAGGAACATTTCCGTAGCGCTGCAGCATCTCGACCTAACGACATATCTCCTCTCACGACAGAATAACGCTCTTCTTTGTCTTTCCATATCCTCGATATTTTTCATGTCGTCTGTAATGATATATCCCAGGTATTTTACGCTACGACTAGCTTCCATTTTCCTACCATCTAGCCGTACTGAGGGTGTTTGCATGAGTGCGTTTTAACATTTGAAAACCACAGCGATTGATATGGACATAGTACATATAAGGTTATGATTTTTGCAAACTCTTCAAATATTTGGAATAATTTCTTTATGGCGCAAAGTGACGGTGTTAGAAGAACCATATCATCTGCATTTATATTGTTTTACTCCTTGTGCATGGCAACCTATTTTTGCGTCATTAAGTTTTTAAATCAGTTGATCTGAGTATAAATTAAAGAGAATTGGAGATATGCTTCACGCTTGAGTACGCCACTTTTCAAATAAAATGGGTTGAATATCTAGAAGTATACATTATAGTAAGAATATCCAGAAGTATACACACTTGCATACCCTCCCTAACTTCTAGAATTCATTCCATGTTAAGTATTCAACAAACAAAGCATATCTTATCATATTCTAAAAAACCGACGCCTTATAGAAAGTGTTTCTGTCGAATAAATTATTTGACAACCCAGCTGATTAAATATTCACCTTTCTTTTGATTGACTTCCTTGAACTTATTACATTATTCTGTAAGTTATTCTATAAATTTGTTATAGTTTAAGGACCGAGTCATATTTCAACGAGTTGCCGATTAATTATGTACCAGACAATCACCATTGGTTAGGAAAAGTAGAGTTATGGAAGCCCCGGTTTAACACTTTTTATGTTTCAGCTTTTCTTACAAAAGTTGGGGAAGACAAAATATTGGTCATTGGAGTGTTGAAGAGCATAAATCCCCCCTCCTCCTCCGCAGCTTAAAGAATCATATTTTAATCTCTGGTTTAAAATTAGAAATTTTCAGTAGGTTCCGGTGGGTGGGCGAGCGGTTAAATTACTCGAAAATTCAGAAGCCGCGGGCTCAAATCCCGGGGTGAGATATTTAATTAATAATTGTGTGTTATTTGGTTATTTCACATACAGCAAAATAATTTTATGTTAACATTTTGCAGCAGATTCCAGAATGGTTAGTTACTAACAATATCACCCTGGTGAAAGACCACCATTCAAAATCGAAACGTGGCTGATTCTGAATAGTTAGACACTTCTTAACCTTCCTCTATATGTCTATATCATCTCCGTCTTCTCTCCACTCCCTTAAACCTCACACAGTTTACAAGAGTAGTCACAATAGCGATTCCTACCTATTTAATTCAAAAAGTTCATAAAGAATTAAAAGAAAACTTAACATTCCGTGGCTTGTTATTGTTTTGCCGTCACATTTAATTACTCACTCTGCTATTGGGTAATATTTTAATGTGCCTTTGTCTTTTTAAAAACTAAGCAATTCACCCTAAAAATAATGCTTTTTGAATGTATGTCTTGATGTCAATATATAAATAAGTTTGTGATGTCAAGAAAGGGAATAATTTGGAAAGAAACCTACTACGATCTTTTTTGTCCCCTGGAAACATTTCATCTGAGAATATTTATTTATTAATTTATTTACGCCGATTTAGGCTTTTACATACATATATGTAACAATATTTACGAAATTATACTAGTAAATAGTCCAGGAAATGACTCTTCAAAACACTTGCACAAAAACAAATATAAAGCAGAAATACTATTGAATTTGATCCACACAGTATGCAGGCACAAAATATTAAAAAAAAAAACAAACAAAATAGCTTCTCTCCTTCAGCCTACAAAACACCACCAATACGCTAGTCAATCTAAACAGTTTCATCAAAACATTCTCCTTCTTGATGAAAAAAACTTCAATAAGGTACGCTTATATATTAAAATTGATGTATTAAATATATCATATTATCTATGGTCGAAAACCAAAATAAAACTGCCACACACTCTGAGGAGAATGACAATATCATAGAATAGAATTGTTCTTGATTCGTTGAAAATTTTTGATTCTGTAATGGTTGATCCCCCGACTGTTGTTTCCCCGAGCAGTAAGTGCCCATGCTTGTTGATCCCTTGCACATTTCATCCCCCAAAGAATTATGACCATTGTGCGTTCTCCCTGGTAACGTGTGCAGAGAGGGTATACTGCCGTATAACAAAAGCCTATATGCTTTTATGTCAGCAATTGACAGGCGTATTGGATGGAAATTGTATTTTTATTGTTAGCAAAATTATTTGTGTAGCGGATTTGCCTCAAGATGCCTGCAAAATAAGAAAATTGACTTTTACTGTATGGTCGCATATCCTCTCTGCAAACGTTACCAGGGGAGAAAGTACAACGGATGTAATCCTTTGGGGGATAGAATATACGAGGGATCAAGTCTCCGGGGGATCGAGTGCCGGGGGAACAACCATCGGGGAGATCAACTGTCAAGCTATCAAGAGTCGTGTCAAATGAAATATAATATTGCAAGAATTACATGAAAATGGGTTACGATTTTAGATTTTCACGGCCAAAAATATTTTTGTTATTGTGTGTGCAACATATCTGCCCTGATGATGGACACTGCAACGCTGTCCGAAAATGTTGGCTAAAGAAGGAGGTAGCGCAACACGGCATAATACCCCAAAAACTAATAACAAAAATAAAAATAAAAAATACATGAAAATGGTTTCAAAAATAATGAACACTTTATAGCTGTTTTCCAATAATGGATATACCTTTTAGCGCTATAAACCTCGCGATAATGAATTTGACAAGTTTAGAGCGGTCTCATTTTGCGCTATAAGTAACGCCACAATTTTTTTTCAAAAGTTATCTTC
This sequence comes from Limnephilus rhombicus, assembly GCA_929108145.2. Taxonomy (NCBI): domain Eukaryota; kingdom Metazoa; phylum Arthropoda; class Insecta; order Trichoptera; family Limnephilidae; genus Limnephilus; species Limnephilus rhombicus. The sequence goes on from OV815276.1 coordinate 56,672,656, forward strand.
ATCTAAAGCATTACCTTTTTTATTTATTTCATAACTAGGCTTTCAACTATCTACCTACAATGTATCTTAAGATATATTGAACATTGTAGTGGAGATTTTAAATTGTTTTGGAAAATGACCCTCTTTACGGCACATGTTAAAAATATCTTGTAAAGGAGTTAAAATATGTTGTTTTATTTTTTTCAATGTATTACAAGATTGTCGGCACCGGTGCATAGTCGGGAAACACGCCAAACGCGTGCCCAACATTTGTTCCCCGTTGACATTTGTCACATGAGAACGGGTCGTTTCTTCGACTCGTTCTTGTGTTCAACAGCTCGGCTGTGGAATGATTTGCCGGCCTCTATGTTTCCTCCTTCCTACAACATGGGTCTCTTCAAGACCAATGTTCATTCCTTCCTCTCCTCAAAAATACCCTCCACACAGCATCCCAGATGACATAGGCCCTGAGGAAAATTATTTTCCTCAGGGCCTCCTGTGTGGAGTTAATGTAAAAAAAAAAGTCAATCAGTTGTCTTAGAATTAGATGGTTTTAGGCTATCAACATATTTTTCAATTTCATTAATTGTGATTGGTGAAAATTTTTTTAGAGGGTTAGTTGAATCGTTATCTGCAATTAATTGCGAAGATGTTTCTATGTAAGTATTATTATCATTTGCACTGGATAATTCAAGTACCTCGTCTACTATGTTTGTAAAGGAGTTATTAAAGTTTTCTGCAATGGTAGATTTGTCAATTATTATTTTTTATTTATTTTAACCTCATTTACAACAGTTGAAGACATTTTTTTGTTCGTAATTTCATTGTAATGTACCATGTTTTTTTTACTATCATTTTTAGCGTTTTCAATTTGTTCACAATAATATTTCTTTTTACAATTTCTAATCAGCCTGTAGAGTAAGTTTCTGTACATAGTATTTAGTTTTCATAAAAGACATCTGTAAAACTCATCTGAAGTTACGCCTATCGATCCGATATTGTAAAGTTTTAGTTTTCACTGTGGTGTGATTAGAAGATTATGCTTTAAGAGTATTTTTTTGTTGCACTGTACTTCGATTGAATTTTTTTTAATTATTGCCAAGCGCATAGGTAAATCGAAAGCAATACCAGGAAGGTTAAAAGAAGGTCAACTTATTAATTCCAGCGCAAATGCGAAGTAATAGGACAACCTTCATAACTGACTTTACGAATCTAGTCATAATAATACTGATCTGATGTATGTCTCGTTAACACAAATAAATTATTTGCCATATCATAAGTGCTGGTACCTATACCTTATATAATTATTATGAATACTGCAGTGTTCGACATAATGAATATTGTATTTATTAGTGGAAATGCTTTTGATTGAAGAATGCAACAATACTTCTTTATAATCTTTATTTATTGCATTAGAATTTTGACCCCACATGACCAAACATATTTATCACAATCCTTTTATATTATCGTTTTAGAAATCATAATTTAATTGAATGTGATTTATGATTTAAAACAGTAGGATTAAGTACTTTTCCCTTTGAACCTAGTTTTCTACCGATGAAGATAATATTTTATGCATTTATTTATACATAATTATATTTAACTTTTGTTATTTTTTATAAACGCGCTACATCATCAAGGGAGACCACAAGCAATTTAAAAAAAAATTATTGCTGCACAAGAGTCCCAACTGCCGTCTGCCGTGTGGAGTTTGTGAGACTGTGGCATCCTGGGAAGAAGGTGGGGATTAGGATTGTGGGAAGTACTTGGCTATTCAGATCTGGTCACCAAACACGGTTAAAAACATTTTAAGCGGTCTCCCTGGTCGAGGGTTAAGGCTCTTCATTAGCGATCCGAAATAAAAAAATACGTAAATCAAATTTGATGAATGATTTGTGTTATTTCACAATTTATTAATTAAAAATAATATATAGTATATTTGCGGTAGGTACGTTCCAGAGTGGAAGATACTCTCAGTATTGCTTGGTGTAAGGCAACCATTCAGGATTGGAACAATGCTTTTTTTTACATGAGCCCCACACAGGAGGCCTTAAGGAAAATAATTTCCCTCAAGGCCTATGTCATCTTTGGGGATGCTGTGTGGAGAGTTTTTTTAAGGAAGAGAAGGAAAGGAGAGTTCTGGGAAGAAAAGGGGTTTAAAGGGTGCGTAGGAATCTGGGATTCAGTGTATCCTGGTCATCCGCCTCCAAGACCTAGACAAACCTCACCCCATGAACCCGGACACCCCTCATCATCAAACGTAGCGAACCACTTGAGGTGACCTATGGCAGAGGTGTGGGTTATCCAAGTACCAATTGTCGCCCCCCAAATTGAAATGGCTTTAGACGTGTTTGGTGACTAGATCTGAATAGCAAAGTACTTTCCCACCATTCTCGTCCCTATACCCTTCCCCTCTTCACTACCTTTAGCCTCACAACGTATCCCAATTAGGGATGCCATAGACCCACTGGCTCCAGAACGGAGCACTTGGCATCTGTTGTACCCAATCTACCAACGCATATACCTACAAATTCGGCACCTGTTTTGAATGTTGGTAAACAATGAACGAAGTTTCCATTCAACCTAAAATGTTCAGGGTCTATTTTTTATGAACAAGGCCTAATTTTAAGGCCTTTATAATAATATCAATAATGATAATGACATTACACGACCTTATTCTTTATTTTTTACATCCTGAAACAATGTTGCGAATGTTTTTACTTCAACCAAACAATATCTACGTCTACGTTCCTTTTCATAGGCATTTCATTAAGTATTTTAAAGAATTTCCTTTTTAGGGATAAACCCTATCAATAACTGCGCAACACTCAATAACCATAATAACTGAATCGTATCTAAAATACCCTACATAGCGTCAGAATTTTTATTCAGAAAATACATTAGAATTCTTGCTACTTAAGAACACAACTATTTATTTATATATTACTAGCTGGTACCCGGCATGCGTTCCAATGCCATTCAAATAAATCTGCATGTCCTTTCCTGTGCGTCCCCGTTACCTTTCACCTTCCCCGCCTTCCCCCTCCCTCGTCTCTTCCCTCTCCGCGAACCCCATCTTCCCCCTGCCTTTCCTCCCTGCCGCTAAAATACATGAAATACACATTATCCTTTATACAAATTTCATAACACCAGATCTTACCGTTATATATATATTACTCGCTGATAATGTATCTTTCTGGTATAGTGGTTTAGGCGTTAAAGCGTACTTCCACAAACATGTACTTTCGCATATTTTTTTTTTCTAAAAAGAAAGGCAATCATTCCCGGATTACGAATAACCCAACAATGTTTAAAAATCTCCTACTACCACCACAGAAAGCCGAAAATGTTGCTTGTGTTGTGATGGAGGACTTAGCCAGCCGAGGAATCGAACACCCAAGCACTATGCCCACTCAACCACTGACCGGTCGATATATTTATAATATTAGTATGGATAATACCGCAAGGTCTCAATTGCTCCCGTCTGCAGCTAGTGAGACAACGGGTATGCAGCCGTCTGCAGCTAGTATGTTGTGAGGCCGAAGGGGTGTGGGGGGAGATGGGGAAGAGGAAGGTAGGGAAGAACCTATTAAGATCTGGTCACAAAACACGGCTAAATCCGTTTCAAGCAACGTTTCGAATCTGAATGGTGAGGTTACACCAAGGCAACTTCAATTTGGGAGGCGGGAATGGGTACCGCCGCCCCGGGAACCTTTATTGGATAACCAACACCTCTGCCATAGGTCACCCCAAGTGGTTCGCTACGTTTGGTGATTTAGCAGGGGTGCCCGGGTTCATGGGGTGAGGTTTGTCTAGGTCTTGGAGGCGGATGACCAGGACATACTGAACCCCAGATTCCTACCCATCCCTTAAACCCTTTTCCTTCTCAGAACTCTCCTCTCCTTCCTTTCCTTAAAAAAACCCTCCACACAGCATTCTCAAAGATGACATAGGCCCTGAGGGAAATTATTTTCCTCAGGGCCTCCTGTGTGGAGCTCATGTACAAAAAAAAAAAAAAAAAGGCGACACTGAGAGTATATTCCACTCTGGAACGTGCCGCAAATATACCACATAATAATTTGTATTACTTAATTGACCCTGTGGAATAACATGGTTCCATCTGTCACGGTAATGTCATGCGATAATGGGATCTATAGTAAGCTACTTGAACCTTATTATTTCACAGGGTCGTAATTGTGAATTTAATCAAATAAAATCGACGGCCCAGTAGAACAACGTCGGATGTTCGATATGTAGTTTTGCAGCAGGTTTAAAGTTGCGTTTCTGCATTTTTACTGTTTTTAAGACCAAGAAATTTAGTGTTGTTTAGGTATTTGGCATTTCATTCAAAATTCCGAAAATACAGATTTATAAATCGTCAAAATAAAATTAAAATAAGCCAACAAAATGATTTTCAATTTTTAGCAGATCCGACGCTATTTTTCGGAGTGATCGGACAACTCAAAATGTTCAACTTCATCAATACTTCCAAAGTCTTTATAGTGATGAAAAAAAACTTGTTTTTTTTTGTTCATATGAAGCGGATACTTTATGATGTGACATTATTAATTTAAAATAAAACAATAACTTTGTAAACACCACTTTTATTTTTATACTTTATGCCGACCGGGTTTCGCTACAACCGTAGCTTCATCAGGGCAGTATAATACTTTACTAACATTAGGTTACATGTGTGTTATAATATATAACTAGCTAGGCCCGTTGCAAAAGCAACTAACGGGTTAAAACACTATGCGATTTGACGTGTGAACGTGGATGAAGCGAGGAGGAGTGTGTGTTAAATTAAATATATGAAGAAACCTGAGGTTACAGTGACCTTGCAACGCATGCCGGGTACCCGTTGTATATAATGTTATGTAGTACAGCGCTTGGTTTAAAATATAATTTCCCAGGAATTTGAATGGAACCATTACAGTTAAGTTGACCCCGAGGTTATAGTGGCCTTGCAACGCATGCCGAGTAACCGTTGTTTATCATTATATATATTGCAGGCACTTGGTTTAAAATGTTATTTCCCGGGAATTGGGATGGAACAATACAGTTAAGTTGACCCCGAGGTAACAGTGACCTTGCAACGCATGCCGGGTACCCGTTGTATATAATGTTATATATTGCAGGCGCTTGCATTAAAATGTTATTTCCCGGGAATTGGGATGGAACCATTACAGTTAAGTTGACCCCGAGGTTACAGTGGCCTTGCAACGCATGCCGGGTACCCATTGTATATAATGTTATATAGTACAGGCGCTTGCATTATAATGTAGTTTTCCGGGATTTGGTATGGAACCATTACAGTTTAATTGACCCCGAGGTTAAAGTGGCTTTGCAACGCATGCCGGGTACCCGCTGTATATAATTTATTTGTTTACGGACAAAAAGTCCATTAACAATATTTATTTATTTATTTATTTATTTATTTATTTATTTATTTATTTATTTATTTATTTACATATGCATATATATTAACAATACATTACAATGTGAACATTTGTCTGTCCAACTGGGCAGAATACCCGTTTCAGGACAGCCAAATTGTATATTAAGTTCATAATATTCTTAACAAAGGAATAGTTTCGTTCAAGATATCAAGGGAATTTGCTTCTGTCAAGACAACTTTTGAGAATATATATATATAAAACACGTCACTAACTTATATCTCCCTCTTATCCTTTCCCTCCTTATCCCCTTCCCCATCCTTCTTTTATATCCATATCTTACATATTTTCCAGGGCCTCCTGTGTGAAGATCATGTAAAAAAAAATCTTCTTCTCCTTCCTTTCCCTTTAAAAACCCTCCGCACAGCATCCTCAAAGATGACATAGGCCCCTAGGATTCAGAACAGGCATTTTCTCGCGTAATTTCGTGATGCGTGAGCTCATTTTTGTATTAAAAAACTGTATGTATTTGTCTAGGTCTTGGTGGCGGATACGTTTGCCCAACCACTGCGTGGCTGGCTGGATCAGAGGAGACTGATTGAGGGAGAATTTTGACCACTCCAGCCTGACTCTCCCAACCCTTCGCCTTGCACCGCAGTGTGAGGAATAGATTCATACGTCCGTTACTCCTGGCCACACTGACCCCCAGATTCCTACCCACCCCTCATACCCTTTTCCTTCTCAGAACTCTCATCTCCTTCCTTTCCTAAAAAAAATCCTCCACACAGCATCCCAAAAGATGATATAGGCCCTGACGGAAATTATTTTCCCCACGGCCTCCTGTGTGGAGCTCCTGGGTGTGGGAGATGCTGGGTGGAGGTATTTTTAAGGCAAAAAAGGAGAGGAGAGTTCTGGGAAGGAAAAGGGTTTAGGGGTGGGTAGGAATCTGGGGTTCAGTGAGTCCTGATCATCCGCCTCCAAGACCTAGATAAACCTCACCCCATGAACCCGGGCACCCCTACTATATCACCAAACGTAGCGAACCACTTGGGGTGACCTGCGGTAGTGGTGTTAGTTATCCAATAAAAGTTCACGGGGAGGCGCGGCGGTACCCATTCCCGCCTCCCAATTTATAATTTAGTGGTCTGATACAGACATCAAATCGATAGGTACATTTGTCACGTTTTTTTAGAAACAATAAGTACGGTTTATTACAGTAAAAAAAAAATTTTGATTTCATAGTGCGCAGGTAGGTACTTAATAGACTTATAGTATGTTTTTCCAAAACGGCGCTACAAAAATGAATTTTTCTGAATTTTTTAGAATTTTTTTTTTGTTTTATTCGAGTAAAAAAAAACAGAAAAAAAATTCTTTCATAGCGTACTCTACCCCCCCCCCCCCTTCCTCCACCCCGCAAACCCCACTCCCGAGTTCCCCTCCCCCTTCTTAAGTTACCCCCCTCCCCCCTCCCTGGTTTTCCTCCCCCCCACCCGCGCTTCCTTGATTCATTGCCGGTACATTTAGTTTTCAAACAGCTCGCGTGCCACCTATTGAAATATTTTTATGCAAATTTCGTTATGCCAGAGCTCACCAGTAGTTTTATACAAACCTTGTCCTAAAAATAACAAAAAATAAATTAAAAAACCTCAATTTTTCAAGTTAATTTTAAGGTTCTGTGAAAGTTCTGTTCAAATTCTATTCAAGTTCCGTAATTATTTCAGTTTTAACATAATAAGTATAAGTAAATAATAATAAATAATATAATTATCCCGTTCAACTTCAAGCAATTTCGTTATACATTTACAAAAAAAATACATAAGCAAAATCATCAGATGATTCCGAGTAAGTTATGTGCAGGTAGGTACCTACATAGATTAAAAAGTGACCATCTTGAGTGATTTATTTAATTTCATATCATTAAATATTTAAATGAAGGAATACTGTTCCTAAGCCGGTAGGTACCTACCTGGTAAACCCCGAGAAAAATTACATTGTTGTAGGTACCTACCTACGCGTTTTCTCAATAACAATTGCGTCAACATTACGTATTTTGTTACTTTTCTATCGATGGAACGGTAGGTACCTGCCCCGTTATAAATTGAATTTTTTTCATATGGCAGAACGCATTTTCGACATGAATTTTTCAGGAAATGTGTGATATTTGTCAGCTTCTGCTGACATATTTTATAAGAGATGCGTATATAATTTTGGTATCAAAAGTTGCGTATGCCTCTACTCTATTATATTTTTAAAAAATATCAAAGCTGGGATCGCTTTTTGGGCTGTAATGCAGAATTCCCCAACCGAAACCGCTGAGAGGTCCGTTTCGGTAGCATAAAACTGACATTTGAAATCTACATATACCTATATTAGCATTCGCAAACATGCAAAAAGAGATGGGTTAATCCTGACCTGACTCGATATTCTTAGCATTTTAATTTGCATTGAAACTATTGGAAAAAAGACATATCTTGTTTTTTAATGCGAACCTGTCGGCGAGAAGTGTAACCGAGCCGAATTGAGTGATTTTATTAGAGTTCTAGTTTTCGCCGCCAGTTTTTTTCTTTAAATTTTGTAGGCCAAAAAACGCTTAATTTTTGTCGCAAAGTCAAAGTACTGAAACGTGCTCTGAATTTTTTATCTGAAAGGGCGTAAGCGACTTTTTTTTTAAGCGACAGTGCGCCGTAAGGTCTTACGGATCGCGGGGGAGAAGGGTCGATTATCGCATCATCAAAACGCGATTTTTTTTACGATTTTTTGTATGAGATCGCTGTCCATGCCCCTTGTCCGGCCAAATCGATCTCTGCGGTCGGTGAAACTGGAGAGGCAGAGTGGTCGATTTTCGCCTGTCTCTAAAAAGCAACGTTTCCATAGTGAGTTTTCGAAAAACAAATGCCAACTGTGTATTAATATATATATATTTACCAAAAATGGGCTGGACTCGTCAAGTGGAGGTGGAGGAAGGAGGCATAGATGGAGAATTGGGAAGGTAACGGACATGTTCTTTATCAATAGGGAACAATCTTAGTATGGGACTTTTATTTAAATTTAGTTGATTATTAACTACCTTACTATTAGTGTTTATGGCTTTTCTAAGTTCAAGTGCCTCTAAATTATCCAACCTTATTCCGATATTGTTTTTATGAATAAGTTTGGCGCCAGCGTTTTTGTCAAATTTATGATCGTTTTCGATCAAGTGGTTTGCAAATTCTGAAAATCCAGAGCTGTGTAAACATCTAAGATGTTCTTTGACACGGGTGTTTATGTTGCGCGCTGTTTTACCAATATAAAAAAATGGGCAGTCGCTGCATTGGAGTGAATAAATTCCCGAGTGAGATAGACTGTCTTCCTTATCCTTACCGTTCATTAAAAGTTTGCCTATATTATTATTAGTGTAAAATGCTGGTTTGATTTCTGATGGGAGGTTTTTAACACTTTTTTGAGAGAAATTATTGATGTACAGGATTCTACGCCATTGATGAGGTTGATTATTATTACTTGATATATTATTATTATGAGGTCGACTGTTGTATAAAAATTTACTAGTGGATAATTTTGTTAATTTTTTATTTAGAATGTTGTCGACTATATTTGGGTTGTAACCGTTATTTATTGCGATTTGTTTGATCGTAGATAGTTCTATTGCAAAGTTGATATTTGATAAAGGGACTGTAACTAATCTATGTGTCATGGAATGAAACGCTGAATGTTTATGGGAGTTGGGATGGTTAGAGGAATTGTGAATCGTTGTCAGTGAACGTCGGTTTGCGGTAGATTTTAAATTCAATTTTATTATTTATTATTGATAATGTAAGATCTAAAAAGTTTAAGGTAGAATTGGTTCCTCTTTCTATGGTGCATTTAATTTGATGTATGAACTGAACCTGCGACCTTCAGATAACAACCATGGAAGCCGGGGTCGGTGGCTATTTAAGTACCAAAATTGTCGTACCTGTGTGAATTATAAATGATGAACCTAAATTCATATTAGGATAATATTAAACGAGTAAGTTTATGGAATTACGCAAGAAGACCTAGTTTACGTTCCCAGTCCTAATGTTCTCTATTTTCTGTTTCATGGAGGTTATTAAAAAATTGAAAAATTCACATATACTAGTACTAGCAGACCCGGCCACACTTTGCTGTGGTTAACGAAACATAACCCCATTACTCAACCTTTGTGAAATCCACACCACCAGCTGCCCGCTGCCCGTTGCTCGCTGCCTGAATTGAATATCTGAATTTCTCAGCTTTTCTCTATTATAACAAGCACGTATTATACATCTAAACCTTCCTCTTGAATCACTCTATCTATTGGTGAAAACCGCATGAAAATCCGTTGCGTAGTTTAAAAGATCTATGCGGACATACATTTTGAGCGACTTCATTTTATACTATGTAATGATGATTATGCTGTAGTCATGCGGATTGTGGGTTACGCGTTTGCATATGATTCCAAAGGTTGATAGTTGAAGCCACAGTATTTAAAGAAATTCATTATTGGGTCTAATGAATTCAAAACAATGTATAAATAGTCTCCATTAAATGAAATTACGGGTAACCGTATTTTTTTCTTATTAGTTACGCGTTCTTATTATTATTAATTTATTTTACTTTGTTGCAATAGAGAGCAATTGCAACTCTGTGGACTGTAACCGGAAAGCAATTGAATGACTTTGCTTACAAGATAACTCCACAGGTGGTGCTAAAGGTTTCCAAGAAAGAAATCGGCGTGAAACTCGGGAAAGATAAAGAAGATTTCATTTAATATAAATTGAAATTAAACTATTTACGGTTAATGGTGTACAGTATAACTATGCAGAGTAGAAACATAAATTTGTACACAGAAATGGGATACAAATAATTGAATGCATTGTGTATTTCATTACATCCATTCAGAATTGAAACCTCGCTTGAAATGGCCTTATCTTTGGTAACTAGATCTGAATAGCCAGATAATTACCCACTGTCCTCTTCCCCATCTCCTTCTCTTCTTTACCTTACCTTTCTACTTACCTTCAGCCTCACAACATACCCCAATTGCGGATGCCGTAGTCTCACTAGGTTCAGAGGGCAGCAGATGGGATTCTTGCAAGGTATTCACATTTAAAAAAATTAGACTACCTTACGTATTCTGTAACGTGATCAAATAGAATTTTTCAATAAAATTTGTATGGACGTTGCAAGATATTATGTTATATTTTGCGAAATTTAAAACGTTAATTATATTATACCAGCTGCCTCGGCGAACTTCGAACTGCCTCAGAATCAATAACTGTTAACTTATAAGCAAAATTAAATTAAATCTTTTTATTAAGTTAAAAATTACAAAATGAAGCAATTATCGATGTGCAACTGCAAGTGTTTTGTTTTTGTCAGTATCAGAGATGGCGTTGTGCGCGGATTTATATTTTTTGTGATTTTATTAGTTTTCCGCTTGCGGGAATGGCGTTTCATTTAAAAAAAAATCCTTTATTTTTTCCCAATTTTTACATTTGGCATATACAATATTATAAAAATCATAATAATGGGAACCCAGTAAGGCGCAGCCTGTGCGTGGCTAATAGGTTATAAATTATATTATTGTCCCTAGAAAGAAACAATACAGTGGGCATGTAAAGAAAAATCATTATTACAGTCTGAACAGCTTGTGTAAAAAATGTATACACTAATAATTAAGTGCTGTAGGTGCATATATACATTCTTAGGTGGAAAGGCAAATTTTTTGAATTTTTACTGTAATAAACTTAATTTTTAAAATTCATTTTTAAATATAACAATATAAACTTAATTTCGACAGATTCAAGAGCTAGAAAACAGTTGTTAAAGTGAAAACATTTTCTTTATACGTGTGAGGGAGATTTATTATAATTATTGTATTTTTCCTTTGGAGGGGTGCAGACGTACGTTCATCGTTTGTCTCATTTTCGACTGTTGACATTTAGTGTGTAAGAAAGAAGGACAGCATTATATGTTTAAGAACAAAGCAAACAATCAGCGCATTGACATTTGAAGTTTTTGAATTTTAGGAATTCACTCACTGTTCAAATTATACTTATAACAATATTGCTGCAGCTCTTTCAAAACTTAATAATTCGTTCCATACAAAATGCATAAGGAAAAGAATTTTCTTCATAACTTTTTTTTCGTGAAATTTTCCGATGTTTTAATAGCTATTCTGCTATTCGGGGCGGAGACAAATCCAACGAATCCAAAGATCATCAAAATCTGTCCAGCCGTTCTTGAGTTATAAATGGCGTAACTAACCCGACTTTGTTTTATATATTAAGATTTATAGTAAAAGCGTACTTTTCTAACATTTTTAAAATATGTAGGTATTACTTACTCTAATTTTGAAAATTTAATATCGTATGCGAATATATTAACAATACAGAGACAGGTGAGTTGGTACATGCGACATTTAAAAACTTCCTTTGGAACCATTAATTGGGTAACCAAGGCCTCCGTCATAGGTCACGCCAAGTGGTTCGCTACATTTGTTGACTTAGCAGGGGTGCCCAGGTTAAAGGTATGGGTTTAGTCCAGGTCTTGGAGGTGGATGCATCTACCCACCAGTTGCGTGGCAGGATCGGAGATACTGGTTAAGGGAGACTTTTGACCTCTCCAGCAGGACTATCTCGGAACATCGCATTGGGAGGAATGGATTCATATCAGACGCTGACCCTTAGATTCCTACCCTCTATTTGATTCCTACTCCTATTCTTTTCCACATCTTCTTCATTTCCTCGAAAGACTCTACACCCAGCATCACCAAAGATGAATGAGGGTAATCTTGCAATAACACTCCAAGACATCCAACTTGATAGCCCACGATATTAAATTCATAATAACACAGTATCGCATTATAATATTTTAAATTATATCTACGTTGTTTTCCTCAGGGCCTCTTGTGTAAGACTAATATGAAATAAAATTTTCTACATTTTTAGTAACCCCTGACACAAAAAAGAGCTTATGACCTTGAAACGCCTGAACAGATTTTCATGAATTGTAGCTAAGAACCATCTCGATCACGTCGGCTTTCAAACAAAAAAACCGGTCCCACAATCGCAATCGGTCCATTCATTTAGGAACTACTATGCCACAGACAGACACATAGGCGGCGGTCAAACTTATAACACCCGTCCGTTTTGCGTCAGGGTTAAAAAAAGAAATTTTAATTAAAATTACACCACGGTGATTTCATGCTTGACCTTTTTATTTATCTTTGTCTTACTAACCTATTTTTTTGCATTTTGTTTTTCCTGTTAAGCACTTGCATACTGCTTACTAACAACGTATGCATGGACACTGGAGGTCTAGATTCGTTCAAAATAAATAAATGTAGCTTCGTTTAATCAAAAAAATTAGAATCTTGCGAGAGCCTTGAAGGAGTAACCATCAGTTACTTATACCAGGGCGGGTAAGAGGTGGATTACCTCCACTGACCTTTGTGACACGTGCAGGCTTGAGGTTTGATCAGACGACCTTGACTATCCTTTGTCCTGCCTCTGACTACCCAACGCTGAATTTTCTTTTAGTCTTCGGGTATTTTACCCCAAATATAACATTCTTTGAGGATTCACTGAGTGGTTGGCTAAGGGACACGGAAGCTAAGTGTAGTTTATGGTCAGACCGAAAGCCATTCACATTTTTTGTTAATACTTGCCAATTGATTTGAGATTTATTGTATTACTTATATTCTCTATTTTATGCTGGTGCTTGCAGGTTTTTACAGATGCAATGCCGCCTCATGGAGCCTCATGAATGAGTTTTTCTTTTGCCCTGTTTAATTTATCTTTGTCTTACTTACCTATTTTTTTGTATTTTTCTTTTCCTGATAAGCACTTGCATACTGCTTACTAACAACGTATGCAAGGACACTGGAGGTCTAGATTCGTTCAAAATAAATAAATGTAGCTTCGTTTAATAAAAAAGTTAGAATCTTGGGAGAGCCATGAAGGAGTAACCATCTGTTACTTATACCAGGGCGGATAAGAGGTGGATAACCTCCACTTGTCCTTTGTCTTGTGCTGGCGGAAGGGCAAGTGACCCTTGACGTAAAGCATGCAGCCAAAGCTGAACTTGTCGGCCGAGGAGTCGTAGGCTTAGACAGGACCTCTGGGGCCATGAAGCCGTGGGTACCCCTGGAGTGACCAAACTTTACAAGCTAGCTTTATTTATTTATACAAAGCATGGAAAGGGGTAACTCTCCAAGTGCAGGTCTTGGCAGCCCCAATATTGCGGCAATGTTGTGAGACAAAATGGCCAAGAGCATATGTGAAGTAGGTCCCCTTGTGTTCGTAACAACCAAGTTTGACTGTATTTAAACGGGTATGGCTATTATCTTGTGTGTCAGTGAAATTCTGCCATGTGGGTTTTAAGTAGAGACAATTTCGTTCAACATTATCGGAGAAAATATCTGCAGCGGGTTAAGGAATGCGTAATGTGTTTATCAATAAATACACAAAAATCTTTAAAAAATGTTTTTTTATTTATTTATTTAATGATGAGCAATTTTAATTTCTAATAGCTAATACAAGAGTTTATTTTATATTAGATTTTCAATCACACCAAGACCAGTGGCGGTCCGTGAGTTTTCAGTGAGCTAGAGTGCTAAGATTGAAAAATACGACTTTATTCATGTCGTTGTAACTGAAAATGATTTTTTTTTTCAAATTTCAATATTTCGTAAGAAGATTTTGAGGATTCTTTCAGATTGGAGATGCGCCGCATCCACATTTCAGTATGGCTTCATACAAAAAGTTGAAATTTAAAAAAAAAAAAAAAATTCGGTTTTAGCTACAACAACATCAATAACGTCGTATTTTCCAATCTTAGTACTCTAGCTCAATGAAAACTTGCGCATCGCAACTGATCAAGACATACCTACCTTGCACAGCCTACCGATGATCTACATATCATACATAAAATAATATTTACAAATTTTTACACGTTTTAAAACAATCGTGTTTATAACAATTTTGTTTTGTTTATTTTATTTTATTCGTATTGAAATTTATAACATGTGTGTGTGTATGTGTGTGTGTGTACTGTGTATTATATAATTTAAGGCGGGACTTTTGGGAGACCTCCATAAAACCAATAAGAATAATTTTGATATATAACATACGACCTTTTTTAATACGTTACGAGATATGCCTTTTTTTCGTGAAAACTAAATAGGGAAATTGTCAAATAAAGCACAGGTTTTTGAAGAATGTTTGTGAAGTGAAATAAGCAATGAATCATTTGATATATACAGTGCAAAATCAGCACAAGAAGACAATTCAATAGAAACTTCAGTAGACACCACACGAGAAACAAAATGACCGCCCGTAAAAATTAAAACCTACCAAAGATCCAACCTAAAAAACACATTATGTAAAAATAGTTTAACAAATTTATAGCACCATCTTCCAATAACTCTCAGAGATATCCAGCTTGATAGCCCACGAAATGTAACTTATAATAACACAGTATCGTATTATAATATTGTAAATCATATCCACGTTCAGCTCGGTAGTCCATCACATGCCCAGGATCTCAGTGGTGGAGTCCTCCAGACTGAGAGAGGTGATGAGGGTACCACGGACCCTGGAGGGGTTGTGTTGGCAGAAACAGTCCCGGCTGATCATTACGATGTTGGCGCATTTATACTCTGAAATCAGATCAAAATATTTTTTCTCGATATTATGCCTAAATCAATATATATTTCAGCGGCGGATCGAAAAATCAGGCAGATCATGATGCGCTTAACTACATGGTGAAGCGCCTGACGGCAGATCGTGAAATCCCTGAGGAGCATCTTGATTTCTTGATCTGCCTGATTTTACGATCGGCCTGCGACATACATTATAAAAGAAACCGAGTGAGGCAGAAACGAGTCCCGGTACGATCAAGGGAGTTATTTTATCCCCCATCTATGAAGAAGGTTCTCTTTTTTACCTGAAGGGCAGGCTTTTTAAGATATAAGGGCTGGAAACTTTACCCTCTAGAATTTTCTTGAGTAGTCCAGAACATTGGAGAGTATTCGAGAGCATTCCAGGGATAAAACGTTAAAATTAAACATCCCTGAATATACCAGATCATTGTTGAACATTTCAGAACACTCTCAATTGTTGTGGAATGTTCTGGAACATTGTGGACCATTCGAAGCCTTTTTGTATGGGTGGGGCTACCCATTGGTAGGGGTATATAAAGCAAGATCCATCGTGGGTTCGAATGTCAGTTCAATCTCATATCAACTTCCTGAGCGAAGCCTGGTACCACAGCTAGTAGGTAAATGTAACCAATGTAACATTATAGTGTATAGTGCGTACGTATACTGCACACAACCGACAGGCTTTATCCAGCAATTCCCAAGCATATTTAAAGTAAAAATGTAGGTAGTTGTAATTTTGCTATCGGATGACATTTTTTTCTTTTAAAAACAAACCAAAAATATTTTAGCATTTGGTGATTCGTCGCGATGCGTGGCATTGCGTATCGCATCAGTGGCGACATGTGATAATATTTTTTTTCTGTTTTCAATTGAAAAAATATTAAATCGGACAGAAAAACTACACCTATATTTTATACACCAAATATGCTCAGGAACGGCTAGTTAAAGTTGTGTACGTAATAACCCACAAGTGGATCAAAATATAAGTTTATTCACCCGAGAATTAAAAATTAGGAATTCATAAAATCAATTTCGATTCACTCGTTCCGGGATTCTATTCGAACATTGAATCAAATTCGACGCAGTGTTAAATCTTTTTTCGAAAAAAAAAATGCAATAATAAAAAAGCAAGAAGTACTATATCTATAACAATTAACAAGCATACACGGAGGTCTAATACGGACGAACGATAAAATCCTATATCAATAAGGCATTGACTAAATCCGTCATCTATGGTAAATTATCAATATTTGCGAGCACGATCAACAATTATTGATAAGAGATATTCCGACCAACGATTGATAGATTTTAGCGCGTCCTCCATAGTACCAGATAAGTTTTGGTTAACTGTCAATATACACAAGTTTTTGAATAATATCGTTCGTTATGCAAATTTGCTGGTTTATAAACGAATTGAAAGAAGTTGTGTACTCCATCCATAGACTTAAATAATTCATCTAAGACACATCACAGATCAATTTATTCCGTTCGGTCTTTGAGAAACGAAAGTGGTTGAAATATGACTAAAAACCTCATTAACTAATTAACTTCCATTTAGTGTAAAAATGTAAATGCGGACTGCATATTAAGCATGGTTTTTTCAAATCAATATTGTCAATAATATTTATATTACAATATTATAATATTTTTACGTAATTGTTTGGCGTTTGACGTCTAGGAATGTCAATTCATAGAAAACACTTTCAGTGTTGCCAGCGCATATCGATTTCTTGTTAATTCATTACTGACCCCCAGAATCATAAAATCATATTTTTTTTATATTTATTCGAAAGAAGCACTGGTTTATTAACACACTTGTTAAAAACACCATAACAATGAACCAAAAATAACTTTCAACTGTAACAAATAAAACGTTTGTAATACACCAGTTGATTTACATCATAACAACCGACAAAGCTCGAGCTAAGCGAAACCCAGTAGCCTGTCTATGTCTATACATTAAATTCAATAAAATTGTGTATTTTAAAGTACATTTTCATAATAATTTAATTCTGTAGCGCCGTTTATTTTACAATCATCTCGAGGGTTCGCTACGTTTGGTGATTTAGCAGGGGTGCCCGGGTTCATGGGATGAGGTGTGTTTAGGTCTGATGACCAGGACACACTGAACCCCAGATTCCTACCCACCCCTTAAACCCTTTTTCTTCCCAGAACCCTCCTCTCCTTCCTTTCCCTAAAAAAACCCTCCACACAGCATCCCCAAAGATTATTTTCCTCAGGGCCTCCTGTGCGGAGCTCATGTAAAAAAAAACAAAAAAAGGGTGATATTATCAAGTTCTGCAAGTATTTTAGTATGTATTTTTGTTACAGCTGTTTCGGTGATATTATCAAGTTCTGCAAGAATTTATGTATGTATTTTTGTTACAGCTGTTTCGGCTTACAAATACACATTTTCAAACTGTGGTTAATCCACTTCGAGACGACTTATTTATACGATTTTATATTACAATTTTGAGGGTGTCTAAATTAAAAAATACATAAACACAAAAAAAATAATATCTCCAGGGTGCTTTAACTTTGACTACGAATCGGTAAGTAATGAAAACAGCATTTCTATCAAATAAAAAGAGCCTTTCAACAAACTTACGTGGAATGTTAGCGTGTCTGCAGCACTGCTTTGAAGGCTTTCTCTTGATACAGCACAGCAACTTGCAGCATCTTTTAGGGATGGGTCGGTTTTTGTACGCATTCACCATCTTAAAACAGACAACAAACAGATATGTTTTGAGATTTTCAAGGCCAAAAGTATTATCGTGATTTATTTTGGGGTTATTATGCCGTGTTGCGCTATCTCTTTTTTAGCCAACGTTTCGGACAGCATCACAATGTTCATCATCAGGGCAGATGTGTAATCGAAGATTGTGGTGAAGTCTGTGTTTATGTATGTAGATGTCATAGTGTGTTGCCAGCCCAAACTTTCTAAGATCTGATATTAAAGAATTTTTTAAAATGATTTTCTGTGTTTAGTTTTGGTGTAGCCGCCAAATACCTAAGACCCAATCTTGTCTGATTACGTCTAAAAGGGATCGAAATGAAAATCTAGTCTCTTTCAATTTTCCGAACAGGCCCTCCATTGACATGCTTGGTGTAACCCTAAGTGACCAGCTCAGGTATGGGGGCTCCATCGAAGCCAGAGTAAAGTTAGCCTCCCAAAAACTGGGCGTACTGTACAGGGCCCGCAGATACTTTAATAGTGCACAACTGCTAACCCTGTACAAATCACAAGTGTGCCCCACGGTTGAATTTGGCAGCCACCTCTGGTCTGGAGCTCCAAAATACCTGAAAAATACCCTCGACTCTGTGCAGAAACGGGCGGTCCGTTTGATAGATTATCCCCCATCTTAACAGACGGATTGCAATCTTTAGAGCACAGGCGACGGGTGGGAATGCTGCTATCCTTGTTCTACCGGTATTACAATGGAAGATGCTCCGAGGAACTAGCATCATTGATCCCTTCGGCACCGGTGCATAGGAAACACGCCAAACGCGTGCCCGACATTTGTACACAGTTGACATTTGTCACATGAGAACAGATGGTTTCTTCCACTCGCTCTTGTGTTCAACAGCTCGGCTGTGGAATGATTTGCCGGTCTCTGTGTTTCCTCCTTCCTACAACATAGGTCTCTTCAAGACCAATGTTCATTCCTTCCTCTCCTCAAAAAGACCCTCCACACAGCATCCCCAAAGATGACATAGGCCCTCAGGGAAATTATTTTCCTCAGGGCCTCCTGTGTGGAGTTAATGTAAAAAAAAAATAACAGTATACCGAGAACGATTGAGTTCAGCCCCATCATCTTTATTAATGTTAATTGGATTTTTTATGAATTTCAATTGTCTCCGTAATTAGGCATGCTCTATGCGTTTTGGGTCTCCTCAGGACTACAGGATAAATCCAAAGTATTGACTGGTTTCAAATTGTCAATTGACAATGGCCTAGTCGAGAAGCTCGAAAGTGTTCTAATATCCTCTTGTAGGTGGTCCGTTATGTCTAGCCTACATAAACCTTTGTCACATCCGTTCATACATTCATGAAACCTTATTAATACATCCATCTTAGCAATATAAATGATGGTCTGCAGAGGTCGCCCAAAAAGTGATGAAACACCCTTCTAGAGTAGGAGGGGAGGGGGAATAAAAAAAAATACATGTTTACAAACAAGGTCGAGCGAGGTATCATTTTCATTCGTGCTGAATCAAATGAAACTACCCCCGTCGATAGATCCAATATTTTTTGACATTCTTATCGGTACTATTTTTTGCGGGTACCTATTACTGGTACAGGAAAATAGTACCAAAATGCACAAAATTAAAGACAAAATTCTTACATTCAGTCAAATTTTCCCATACATTCCTTTGGCAGTAAAAATAAAGACATGCAGAGTCCGCCAAAAATTAAATGAAGGAGCACCCCTCCAGGGTGGCTAAGTCTCGTTATTTTCATGTTAATTTACCAAAAACCTGTGTTATCTCACCAAATATTAATATAAATCATTTGGGAGTGGTTTTATTTGATCCAGAACGAATGAAAACATAATAAACGGTACCTCACTCTAACTAGTTTGTAAACACGTATTTTTCAAAAAATTTCCCCCTCCCTCTCCCAAAGGTGTGTTCCATCACTTTCTTTGGGTGAGGACTCTGCAGATCCTAATTTGTACAGCCCTGATGAATTTTTGAGAAAATTTTCTCTAACGCATGAATTTTGTCATTTATTTTAAACGTTTTGGCATTTTTTACAATTTTACTATTTTAATAATGTGGTAATTAATGATCCAACGAAGTGCATTCTTGTATATAACTGTTCCTTAATAGAATTTTTTAAGGTTTATATTCGAAATTTCCATTTATATGATGAAATGAAACTTTATTATTATCTGTCCATTTGAGTAACCCGCCGGCAAACGCAATATTATCGATGGCCAGGTTTTTCGACCATTTTTTCTGAAACCATTTTTCGTCGTGAATATTTTTTTTCCATATGAACGCCATAACTAAAGAGATATCCGAAAGGAGTGCTATGTAGGCCGATTTGAAGTAAATATTTGATATTACCAAATCTTTTCGATTCCTGGCAAATAGTTTTGATTCTTGAAAATGTCAATTTCAATACCATTTCTCTTTCCAAGGTAAAACAAAAAATTGTTAAGCTTTCAAACCACAATTTTTTTTTTCAGGTTCTCCATAAAACAGTTATACCTCAAATTATTACGGAGAAAATTACAAAATTTAAAAGATCAAAAAAAATCCATTGGGGGGCAGTTTCACTGTGTCGTGACGTACGTCAAAAGATAATTACTGAACTCTCTATGGGTAACATTGAAGATGTCGATGCTCAATGTAGAATCGTTAAGCAATTGAATTGCTCTGTTTAATGGCGCATTCTGAAAGGAAGAAGTTCTCGCTTTCGGAGTATAAAAAAGTGCGTGGGATATCCCACGAGTATACGCGTTATGAACATATAGGTTAATCTCCTTCAACGTAGATGGATTCAGTACAGTACCGGAGTTCAGCTTAAAAAAATGTTTCCCCAAAAATATTTTTCGGCGGGTTTCTAAGGTATTAAGATCGAGCATTCCTGTTAAGAACAACGATGGGTATAGGAATGGGTAGTATGTATATACAGGTAACGCATAAACCTTTTTTGTACTCTTTCTATTTCTAGGATATGGTTTTGTTCAGAGGGGGCCCAAATAATGGAGCCGTATTCTAGGATGCTGCGGACAAGTGCTTCATATGTTCTTCGTATTGCAATTCCATTAGTAAACAATCTCGCATTACGAAGAACAAATCCATAAATCAAAATCAAATCAAACAACTGTTAAGACAAATCCAACAAATACCAGTTTTGACAAGTTTTGTTGAATGAACATTTGATTGTATCATGTGCCTATTACTAATTGATTAACAATTATGAATGTCAATTCATGGAAAACATAAATATGCGGTATAAAGTTTTTATTTGAATGCCGCACAAGTCCCGATTCTCCCGCCTAAAGCCAGTGAGTATGGCATCCCCTATTGGGGTGTGTTGTGAGGCTGAAGGTGGTGGGAACGGGAAGGAGATGGGAAGAGGTAGGTGCGGCAAATTCCAGAGTTGAAGATACTCTTAGTAAGGCCAGCGTTCAGAATTGAAACGTTGCTTGAAATGGCTTTAGCCGTGTTTGGTGAGTAGATCTGAATATCCAGTTACTTCCCCACCTTTCTCTTATCCACATCTTTCCCCTGCCCACTACCTTCAGCCTCACAAAATGCCCTAAATGGAAGTGCAATGTCTCACAGGCTCCAGATAGTAGGAATTATTTGGGAATCTTGTCCGATTTTCACAAACAATAAAAAAAATAAAAAAATGTGTATAAATTTAAAAAAAAAACATGATAACAATATCATCAAGAGAAAATATAATCATTGTATCAACTGTAAAAATACTCTTCCAGTAACCGGACAGATTTTTTAAACCTTGTTTAAAAAATCTGTTTTTTAAACCAATTTTTTTTTAAATCTGTTGTGCAATTCACATGCGGTAGATGTGAAACCATCAGAAGTAGACAAGAGTGGGGAGACTACGAGGTACTGCACAAAGAGGAGACCGATAGGCTACGAAGCACCACACAAAGAGGAAACCGATTATACTATCTCAATCTCTCGCAGGCTAAATCCTATAGATGTGTTTGTCTATTTTTAGTGACGCTATTTTTCGTTTCATCGAGTTTCAAATCACAACGTTGTTGAAGAAGTTTTCACTTCAAAATTTCAAGACAATAATAGATTCAACTTTTACTACTATCTCTTAATAGAAATATATTTAAATAATTAGAATGTAAGAAAGTAGGCAGGTAGTGTTTGGCGTGGACCAAGGCTTGACATGAGTTAATCAAATCCTTCACCCCTATTATCCGTCCAGTCATATTTATTTTACTTTTCCGTTTTGACACTATCACAATCGAATTGGATGCTATTTTCAAGGCAGGTTGTGATAAGTCCCTCATTCCCCCACCCTTATTTGATCCCGTGGAAAAATGTCTAACCTGAGGGGGTTTCATAATGATATTGTGGCACGGACTTTGAACACGAAGGCAATCCTTGAGAATTTGATATCCTTGACACTTTTTTGATACTTAAACTCATTCCCTTGGAAATACCTCAAGGTAACACCTTTTTAACATTAGCTAGTTTTAACAGAAAAGTATTTAATCATATTAAACCATCGATAAAAAACCAGGTTTTGTCTAACACGGAAATGGAAAAACACCGCTGGCCGTCAATGGCAGAAATGTGGCGCCCCATTAGCCTGCCCTGAACCCCCCGTGACCCCTGTAAGACCGCCGCTAGATCCCTGGTCATAAACCCATGGGCGTGCTACGCCAATTGCCAAACAATTGCCAAACAAAGGGTTTAAGGTGAGTAACGAAGACCCATGACAAATCACGGGATATTATAATCGCACGATTTAAGACGCTGAAAGTATTTATAAAATATTTGCCTCAGGATGATTATGTCGTCTCTAATTACGTTGGATTGCATTCATTATATGACCTAACATTACATTGCCTGTAATTACATTGCAACGCATTTCATTACTCATTACATTGCCTATAATTTCATTACATTACCCATCACTACATTGCATTTTAATCATTACATTACCTATCATTACATTGCCTATAATTATATTGCATTTCATTTATCACATTACCTATCATTACATTGGCTATAATTACATTACAACTCCGAAGATGCTCCGAGGAATTAGCGTCATTGATCCCTTCGGCACCGGTGCATAGTCGCAAAACACGCCAAACGCGTGCCCAACATTTGTACACGGTTGGCATTTGCAACATGAGAACGGGTCGCTTCTTCAACTCGTTCTTGTGTTCAACAGCTCGGCTGTGGGAAGATTTGCCGGCCTCTGTGTTTCCTCCTTCCTACAACATGGGTCTCTTCAAGACCAATGTTAATTTTTTTTTTTTTTTTTTTTTTAATTATTTATTAACCAAGAATAACATTACAATATATACAATATACCTACATATACATATATATAAATTTTTTTGGTATATACCACCTCACTAGGCTGAGCCTGTTCTGAGGTGGATTCTGAATTCTGAATTCTGAATTCCTTCCTCTCCTCAAAAAGACCCTCTACACAGCATCCCAGATGAAATAGGCCCCGAAGCAAATTATTTTCCTCAAAGCCTCCTGTGTGGAGTTAATGTAAAAAAAACGCATTTCACTACATTACCTATCATTATATTGCCTATAATTTTATTAAACTACCCATCACTATATTGCCTATAATTAATTACTTTACATTTCATTCATTACATTACCTACTCCTAGCATTACATTGCGTTGCATTCATTACGTTACCTATCATTACATTGCCTATCGAAAAATAATTGCAGAGGATCAGAAATTTATAATGAACTACTTAATGAATAACTTAAAAAATCATTATTCAGATTATTTAATTTAAAAGAAATACACAATTAAAACGTAAAACTACTTTCACTTTATTGCTTCACTGACACGATTTAATATTTAATAGTTCCAATTTGAAAAATAAAATATCTTCTGGAAAATTGCAAAAACAGTGTAATATAATATTATGGCTGTACTATCTTTTGGGCTACAGCCTGTAGGGTGAAGATTGTTCCGATGATAGCCAACCTACGATGGGAGAAGCCATTAGAAGAAAAATAAGGTTTCATAAATCTGTCGCGCCCCTGCACCAACCCCCATTGGATAGGCAGCCGCAGACGATGATATTTCACCACCCCCTTCCCACATCTCAGGGTTGGCTTAACAAAATTACTTATCAATCGTATCACTTAATCCTCGAGCCAGGACTCTAATTATTTTCAGAATGATTCCCAATCCTACACATGATTAAAATACATTGTAATTTAATTAGGACAATTAACACATTGTAATACCTTTTAGAAATGGGTGTAATTTTTGTTTCACGCTGAGGCTAATTATAACCAATACTGAGTGCTTTTAGCATATCATAAAGAACACTAGAAAGGCCTTCTATATAGATTTGAATAGAAACAATGTCATCACTCACTCACGTTTTGCTAATAATTGTTTAAATAATAATTTTCCTTCAGCTTAGTAGGAATCCATTCTCTCTAAGAAACATTAATGCAACAATATTTTTCTTTCAATACCTATATTATTTTGGGTCATTTTTATTACTTTATAAGATTATTAACCTCAACAAAGGCTTGCCGAGTGGGGTTAAAAACTGAATTTTAAAGAATGGTACGAAAAAATAATAAAGAAGAAAAAATGGGATTGTAAAAGATGAAAGTGCTTCGTTTGGAAACGCAGAGGAAAGTAAATATATTCTACTGAAAATTATATTTAAAAAAAAAACTTTTAATATATTAGAATGACCTAATTAGCGACAACACTTTTTATGATAATTGTATGTTAAATTTAATGTAAAAGCCCAGTTGAAATATAAAATCATCGAAAAATAATTGAATAACAAAACAAACAAACAAAACGGTCGATGCACAATAGTGATAATTTAATAGTAGTGCCATAGTGCTCTTAGTAGTGCAATACCCTTCCTAATTGATTTGTATATCAATAGAGATGGTCTATTTGATTATCAAGATAGATCACGATTTGTGTACCAAAAGAGATATATACTCGTACTGGCTGCATCGCAAAAACTACTTGACTTAGATTTTTCTTTTCATGATATTATTATGATTGATGGATGACGAGCATTATAGGAACGACTTTACGTAATATTTTCTGTTATAGATATATATACTCGTAATATTTTTCATCCTATCAGGTTTTCCCATCCTCCTTTCTCCGTCCAACCCCTCTCCCAATGTTAATCTATATAAATTATAAACTTTAGTGTACGCGTCGATGTACGATGTACGATGTCGAATCTAATAAAATGGGGCAAACAAAATAAATTGACTTTAATTCATCAATTATGCCATCACAAAGTAAAAACCTTCCTTCAGCAGGACTATTCTAGGAAACTATCAACTTACATTTTACCACCCCGATCACTACCCTTTTCCAGCCAGGTAAAGCCACCCATTCCACGGTCTGAGCTTTAGTCCTTGCTAACGAGAATATATGGATATTGGAGCGGCCATTTTTCTAAAAGTTTGCAGGAAAGAATACATTCATAGTAAAATTTAGGGCGTAAAACATTGGGTAAAACTTTATAAACGCAGGACAAAGTTTAGTTTTTTGAAAAAATAATAAGTTCCTTGAAATACTTGAGACTTCTTAACATAACATCTTTAATCATTCTTAGCATTATTCAAAGAATCGCCGAATATGGCAACTACGCTTATATCAGGTACACGATGAATTGACGAACTAAGTTTATTAATTGTTGCAATATCTAATTGGTTTAATTTACAAGATATTTGTTATAATAAATTATTCTAATGATGTCAGGGTGCCATTTTTTTTTCTTATTCATTATAAACACCCGCTAAACAGCCAAAGCAGTTTATCATCAGGTAAATTTAACAATATTAATTAAAACACTAAAACACACATACAACGATAAATAACAGGAAAAAAAATATAGAAGAGTAAAATTTCAAGTTACTACAATACAAAGCTATAAAATACGTAATCAGATAAATATAGCACGGGAAACATACTCATATGGTTCATAGGTATGTTTGTACATAATATTATACACATTCAATCAATTGATATTAAGAGCGTTTAACCAGCCAGCGGACAAAAATCCACATTTCGTCGAAAGTTGTTCTTACGATCGTGCAGAGACGTTACAATGAGAAAGATTAATTATTCTCCGTACCAGCTTTTTCAAATTATAACTCAATATCGAATTTATTTCAATCCAAATTAGCTTTAATTTAAATCTTCATCCAAAAATGCTGAAAGGCGTGATGATAAAACTGTTAAAATAATGTACTTTTTGTAATTATTTTTTGATTATATGTATTTATCATTTTTTAATAATGTCTAAATTTAATAAGAATGTTAAAAAAAATCTGAAATATATTAGTTTGTAAGTGCGCAAATAAATATACAAATGGACCAATTTTCGTCAAGAAACACATGTACGTACATATTTTTTAATGATTTTATTGAAACTAAAATTAAAATTCTTAAACATGCGTTTGCTAGATAATATATTGATTTATTTTACTGCATGATTATATTATTTGAAATGGGTGTGGTATAATACAAAATCTTTTTTGAAAATTTAACAAATCTGCCAATGACCTATGGAATAACCTTATTATACTAAAAATTAAAAATATTTCTCAAAATTTATTACATGCGAATGCTAGATAAAAGAACAATCTTTCGAAATTCATTTATAATTTTTTGTGGAAAAGAGTCAATACGTCTAAAATCTGATTTGAAAATGACATATTTCTGGTTTTCTCTGGTAATGCCCTCAATGTATAAGTGTTTAGAAACAGTATCAATATAAAGAATCTTGATTTTTAAACATTTCTTCGGCTTTTTTCGAGTTCGGTGGTGCAGTTTGATTCGCTTTTTGTATGCATTGCCATCTCATTAAATATAGTAGGTACAAGAGGCACTGAATATCCGTTGTCAATTTGTAATTTTTGGAATATACACATCATGTGTTCAATCAATCATCACAATATTGTGTTGTATGATCTACTTTTTCTTTATACACATCATCATGCATCATTTTATGGTTATCGAGGTTATTTAAATCTTTGTATTAAAATTTAGTTCATTTTCACCTTCGATTTGACCTTTACAAAACGGCAACATATTAATTAACATACTGCTTATCAATTGATGACTATGATAGTATGTATCGCCTTTTGTCAGAAGTAAGACTAACACAACGCACATTAAAAATGAGATTTTATAATCTCATTCCTTTTAGGTTCGTAGGTCGTAATAAAGTGTTCGTAATTTAATCTTTTAGAAGCCACATGTTTTCAGAATAAACTAAAAAGAAAAGAGATTAGTGTACCAAGAAAAACCAACTATAAAACTAAGTTAATCTTTGATATGGCCTTCTACACTTTACCGTCGATATCTCATTTAACCAGCAAAGTCATAAAACTCTTGTTGAGAAGAATATTTAACTTCGGAATTAAGTAACCAAAACCAAATATTTAGTTTACTTTTTGGAAGGAAAATGTAAACAAACTGGGCTTACTCCGATATCCCGTTTTTGTTCTGGTCATTATCCAAAAAGATAAAGCATTAATTATTTAATTCACTGATTAATTCATTATTCAACTTCAGCTGAGTGTTTCGGTACACAATAATACAATATTGTTATAAATTTAACTTCAAACACTTTGGTAAAATAATACACGCAAAGCTTTATATTGGTACAAAATCAACAATATTTATGCAAACTTAAAGAAAACATTTTAACGGAGAAGTTTGTATTATGTGTTGAAGGTTATTTTGGATGCAAAAATAACTGAAATTTAAATAAATGGTAACACAGCCGGTCCAATTACTGTCTCGGCATCGGTACTAACCGCAGAGAACGTTACTTTTCTGCGCAGGTTCTCCGGTTTTGGTCGATTCGGTACCTATACGTAACCAGTGGTATGACAGGCTTAGTTTACTTGATCCAACGTTTTGGAAACCTAACAATATTCATCGTTATGGCAGATATACGTAATGTTAAAAGTTTGTCAAAAATAGCAAATGTATAGTAGTCCCAGAGAGTGTTAGTCGTTCTACTATCTTCTGCCTTTTTCGTTCTCATACAAGACGTGCGAATGAAGATTTTTGACGATGAAGTGCATACGACCGCCCTCTATGATTACTTTATTATTTTTATCTGCTATACTCTAAACCAACGATACTCAACCTGCGGCCCGCCAAGCTTTTGTGTGCGGCCCTAACCACTTTACCATCAGGAACTTGATTTAAAAAAAACTATCATTCTAAATTTCGAATATTCGATTCGATTCGATTTATAATCTTGAGATTCGTTTCGACTTCGACGCACAGATAGTGACACCCGAAAAGGATTGTCATTATGGTCCACACGATCTGGTACTGTTTAGATATTCACGGCCAAAAGGGTTTTTTTTGTTATTTGTTTTTGGGTGCCGTGTTGCGCTACCTCCGTCTTTAGCCAACGTTTCGGACAGCGTTACAGTGTCCATCATCAGGGCAGATGTGTAAGAGTGCTGCTATTTACACACGCTAGATTTAATCCCAAAAAACAAATATTTGACACACAAGTACGCGCGCAAATCTATAACATAAATATGAATCTCTGAATGTGTTGCTAAGCGCATAACTTCCCAACGACTGCACCAAATTGGATAATTCTTTTTTTTGTGTTCGTTATTGTCAGGACAAGGTTTGTATAAAACCACTGGTGAGCTCTGACGTTATGAAATTTGTATTAAAAAATTGAATAGGTGGCACACGAGCTATTTGAAAACTGAATGTACCGGGACTGAATGTATGGAGTGCGGGAGGGTTGTAGTGAAACCAGGGAAAGGGGAGGGGAATCTGGGAGGGGGGAGGTGAACTTGGGAGGGGGAGTCGCGGAACGGGGAAGGGGGGGAGTGGAGTGGGGAGAGGGAAGGTGGAGGAGGCGGAGTGGGAACGCGAGAGGGGAAGGGGACGCGGGAGAGAAAGGGGAGGCGGAAGGGGAAAGAGACGAATGGTAAAGGACACGCAGTGAGAAACTATTTCCTTATTAAACGGCATAGCAACGCATGCCGTGTACCAGCTAGTAATTTATAAATAAAAGTGCCACTTCTAGAAACAACCGCATCAATTATAATACATAAAAACTGGTTAATGTCAATGGTTAGTCAGGTACCTACTAATTTTAAAAGCATTTCTTGCTGTCGTATAAAGTACTATTTTCTTATAATATAAATAGGCATAATTAGGTAATTTTTCACAAAAACAGCGCTCTACAAATTATCCAAAAATTATTATTATTAATGGCGGAGTGTCTTCAAAATTAAATCGAAAAAATTTTGGGGGGGGAGGGGGTGATGATTTTTTTTCGTCATAACAGTATAGTGTTGCGGCCCGCGTAACTTTACAAATACATGTATGTGGCCCGAAGAGAAAAAAGGTTGAGTATCGTTGCTCTAAACGATGATCCGACAATTGATCCGGCAACAATTGACCCCTCAACGGTTGTCCCGCCCATAGTTGACCCCCCTACAGTTGATCCTGTGAACAGTTGATCCCTCGGACAATTGATCCCGGACTTACACATCAATCTGTCTCTTGACGAATCACATTTAGAAAGATCAAATCCTTATAGGTACTACTGCACCACCCACCTTTACATGTTGCTTTTACTTTCCAAATTACACTCGTCAAAGAATACATTACATATTAATATTAAAATATTTTTCAGGATTAAATAACATGTGTTCACAATAATGTCCTCTGCGTGCGAACTCTATCTAAATTTCTTTAAATGGACAATATACAGTGTTAATTTCAAGCGACCTCCCAGGTAAGTATGGTCCTGTTTTCATTAAATTTTAGGCAGCATCGCGTTCATTGGTCAAAATATTGTACACATATTTTCGTATCGGTGATCAATGAACCGATGTATGCAATTTTTAGCCATAAGTTGTTTATAATTGTTTGCCTAGCTTGTAGTTTTTAGATTTTAGAAATGTATTATAAGTTTGTACAGCGCCCTTGAGGTGATTTTTCACAAAAACGGCGCTATATAAATCATCCAAATATTATTATTATTATTAATTGAAGTTGGACCTCTTGTGTACCTTTAGCGGCTTTTTGCTTAGCCGACTGCACGTATTTGTATGTTGTATTTCGTTATTACTGCATGCTCCTTCGGGGAGTCAAAATTATTGTGAGTAAAAATATTTTTATGGCAGATTTTCAGTCAAGATGTCTGCAGATGTAAGTATATCGACTTGAATAAAATAATATTTTAGGGGATCAATTTTTCGGGGATCAACTGTCCGCCGAATCAACTGTCGGGGGGTATTAACTGTCGGCGGGTCAACTGTCATGTAACCACCCTATACATATATACCGATCACTACTTGGAGATTCCCCTAAAAGTTAGTAAATCATATCCGCATGTTTAATGGTCGCATACTCAGATGAATCATGACATAGATATTTTGATTATAATATTATTACGTACACACATATGAGCGGCAGAAAAAACACGAAAAATTAGAGAGATATTTTTTCCAGCTGGAAAAAAGTCAAAAGCACCCCGTTGTGAAATTTATGATAAGATTTTTCTTGAGAAAATAAAGTATTATCGAATAATACTGCGGGTTCGGTGGTGTGACGTATTATCTTGCGAAATTCGGTTAAACACAAACATTCTTCAAATAATCCGTTCTACAAGTATCCATTGTCGTGGTGAAATATTAACTTTATTCATAAATTCCGTTTTTCAAGCAGAAGTGCGTAAATTATTAAAATTTATCTTGTATTTTGTATCTTACCCAAAAAGTTGCGTAAAATAAGATATCATTTGAATAAAGGACTTCGACTTCGCTTATCTTTAAATAATGATAATAGATTTATAAATTATGATAAAATATGTTGATTTTGATTATCTATTGCTGGTTTTAGCACAGAATAACTGCTGCTAGAAATGTTTTACGACACTCGACTGAAATAATAGCTTGAAAATCAGTGATAAATTCTGCAATATCACATTGAGATTTTTTGTTAGATTCGAATTGATTTAAAGGCTTTATCTAATATATATTGAAGTAATCCTATCTTCTTTAACACGTAATTAAATCAAGCTTTCCCACCTTACAACTTACAACACGGACAGGGGAGAGATTAGTGAGGTCTTCGTTAATCCACTTGCAATGGAAGTCACGTCTCTTGCAAAGCCTCAAAAGCTCTGAGGCGACTACATTAGCTCGGTTCAAAGCTTCGCCAGAGTCGCTCTCCTTTGGCGCTTTATCCGCCATTTAGACGTGACGTCACAGGCTTAGAGGAGGAAATAATGATGCAGGGATGAAATTTATATTACGAAGATGCCCTCAAGCACAGTTTCAAGATAAATTAAAAATAACAGATGAAGTCTTAGACTGCTTATCCATTTTAATTATATTTCGTAAGTCCCTACGTACGTACTTCCCTCCTCAAATGAATCTAATTATTTATATAACAGTAGAGCAGCAGACCCTTGAACAATGACGGGAAATGATAATTATAATTTTTGTAAAAAGACGAAAAAATAATTTTCTATTTTTATTAATGAAGACAAAACTAACGAAACTCAATCGAAAATCTGAAATAGAAAAATCGGAAAAAATATGGATCACATCTAGGACTCGAACCCAGGACCTATGCTTTGCCGGGGGTGAGTTCTACTAACTGAGCGAATGTGTCCCAATCCGATTCGGTCATACTTAACTGTATTATACTTCGACTGAGAACTGCCAACATTATCTTCATTTTTTTAACGCAAATTTTTATTGGCTACTTTTAAGTTTACAATGAAAATAAATATTCATCCTAGACTCTTTGCAGAAATATCAATAGATATTGCATAGCATATAGTTAGGGTTAAATATGACCGAATCGGATAGGAACACATTAGCTCAGTTGGTAGAACTTCGCTCCAGCAAGACGTTAGTCTGGATTCGAATCCTAGATTTGACCGTATCCGTATCTTTTTCTGATTTTTCTTTTTCAGATTTCCGATTGAGTTTCACTAATATTGTCTTCATTTTAAAATATGACAATTTGAGGTTTATTCTTTGAGTTAAAAATAATAATTTTCTTCTTCAAACTACGCAAATACACTTTTTGTGGCACCATTAAATAAATAATATGCTCTTAAAGAATTATGCTTTAGGAAGCTACTTTATCGCTCGTCTGAATTTGTTGAAACAATCAGTTTCAATTTTAAAAAAGACACTTAAATTTAAAGCAAATCCGAGTTCTAGAGTTCACTGAACCGGAATTACAGACAAACAACCGAAATTAGTATTTTTAATAAGTCAAAACATGTACATCATTGTCAAACATTTTACAACATTCTTTAACAAAAAATTGTAAGCATATCTTTGTTCATACATTCCACCTAACCTATAAATAAAACGACTTTTGGACAAAGAAATATGCAAAACTTCACTATAAAATTATTTAATATACTCCCTCTTACAATAAAAACTATTAAAAAAATAACCGACTTCAGAAGAAGTATTAAGATATGGATTATGGACATAGGATGGAAGAATATAGATTCAATTTTGCAACCTAACAAAGATGAATGCTTATATCGTACTTTATTTTAGATATAACTTTTAATTTTCCTCTTGTAATTTTTAACATAGGTATTTACTTATATTTCAAATACGAAAACATGTACAATTTGACCTTAGAACGGGGTACCCCAGTAGGGACACATTTTACTACAAAATTGTAAAACAAAGAGAAAAAATAATAAATCAATAAAATAAAATATATCAAGCTATTTCGTTCGTCATCCCTGTTTCGATAGTTCAGATCGTCGTTATTATGTTTCGAGCTTGAAATTAAGGAATAATTATATAAACAATAAAAATAAACTGTTCATTTGTTAATACATAAGATTAAGTAAGTGTTTTATCCAAATTTTAAATACTCTTAGAGCTTAGTTAACTCTTTGAATCACAGGAAACCGTATTTGTCTTAGCTCATTTAGGTCTCATTTAAATCGTTGTATCTCCCTTACTGTCATGGTGAGAAATATGATTTTAACGGTGCTAGAAATAGAAAACTCTACAATTTATATTCAAATAAAAAAAATAACCACAGAAGAATTTAAATATCCGCCTCCATGAAACCAAAGTTTCGGATCGCAATTTGAAAAAAAAAATATTTAGAAATTTGTTTTTTTAAATAATTATTTTTACATGGAGTGACAAAAAAAGTAAGGTGACCGTGATGTGTACATGTTTTTATTTTGTTTCGTTATCGTTCATTTTAGTTTAAAAAAAGTGAGGTGAGCAAATTTTTTAACTTTTTTATTAAAAATTGTATACATCAAAAATTTTATACTTCAAAAATTATACTTTTATTTCAAATAGTGTATTTCATCGCCTTTCAAAAACAGTTTTTAGTTTTCGGATATGTTCAGAAATATTCAATTTATTTGGATTTTATTGCAAAACGGAAATATGTTTTCCTTCTGGCAAAATACGCCCGATTTTTGAAAGGTGTTAAGAAGATTACAAAAAATATTTAAAGTTTAAAGATAAAGGTGTAAGACGGGTTCTAAGCGTGTATGTTTAGTTGAAAGTAAGCGAATTTAGGCTCACGCTTATTATGTAGTTTGGCCCGCCTCGGCTAAAACCTCTCTTCATTTATCACGTCACACCTAATATGACAATGTGATATTGTTACGCTTTGTGGGTAGAACTTAGCACCCATTAGCCAACAAATTGCGACTTTTTTGTGAAACTTTAGCTTATAAAAACCTTGGGAAAAAACGAGGAACGTAATTCTAGATTAATAATTATATTTTTGAAACTCGGCATGTTCAAGAAAGATAATTTATTCTGAAAAATGTAAAGCTACAAGAGTAATTGTTTTAAGTGAGGGACTTGAGGGACCGTAGTTGCCATTGGGATTTGATTTCGAGCTGTGCAAGCAATCTAGAGACTTGCGGTGAACATTCAATAAACGTTTTGTACACCGCACAAGAATCTCAATTAGGGAGGCGGGTATGGAATTAAAGTTTGGGTTGTTCTTAATATGAAGCCTAGTGTTTTTACACCATTGTTTACAATTTGGTGGATATGATTGGCGAAACTTAGTTTTTCATCCAAAATAATTCCAAGATCTATCATTTCCGTGATTCTTTCCAAGGCTGTGTTATTGATGGAATATTCTAATAAAACAGGATTTTTATTTTTGAAGAAAGTCAAGGTTTTGCACTTTTCTACATTTAAGAATAAATTATTTTGAACGCACCAATCTTTAAACTTACTAATATTTGAAACTCATTTTGTTCTATTATATAACATGTTATCGTAGTTAAAAATCACAGTGTATCTTTAAATGCAACGTAGGCACCGATCGAGAGATTTTTGCTCTATTTTAAACATGTCGTGTTTTATTAAATATTTTCACAAATTTCGCTTAAAAATTATCGTTTTTTTCATATCTAAAATTCTACATTTCTCTCTTTCAAACTATTTTCTTCTTATTGAGCCCTAAAACCCTTACATTTACTTCACTTCTTGGTGCAATATTATGCATATTATAATCTCGTTCTGTTGACATTCCAAAAAGCATTTTTTTGTAATTCACATGGGGACCAATCAACATTCCACTCGAATGTATGTACTTACCTACCATTGTTATAAATAAAAAAAATAAAAACGTAAATAAAAATTTGACTTGAATTGGAATTTAATCATGAAATTTTAGAGTTACAGAGCTCCAGGTGGTATGTTAGAATTAGCGTGAACCGACACAAATTTCCATACTTCCATCAGATAGGGATGATGGATTGACCCTTTAGGCTCTAATGAAAGAAAACTTCTAAAACGGAAATTTGGTGACCCCGCCTATTTAGCTAGATTCACACCCGCTCCGTATGTGTTTTCCATTACTCTTGATTCAAATAAATTCCTAGGGTATATAACCTTTAAACTTGGTCTACCTAAAGAAACCATAAATTACAACGACTTGATGAAAGAATTAAAATTATTAAAACTCTCCGAAAGAAGAATTATTTCCGACTTGTCTTTTCCGGTATCATTGGCAGCCCTGATTTATTAAGCCTAATTACCACTCATATGCCAATAAAAACTACTCGATCTAAAATTATTTTTAATTGCAAAAACGATATCAGTGTTATGTGTTGTGATTGTCCTATTTCAAATATTTAAATTAATTTTGCACTAAGCACTTCTCATTTTATCATTTTGCTTAATCTCAATGTGGAGAGTCCTTTACTCATAACGTTCGCGTCTTTGTCACCCTTTACGAAACATTTAAATTCATTTTTTTTCTTTTTATAAACTTTCTCTTTTGGTTCATAAATAAGCTTGTTGCTTATTGCAATATCATTCTATCTACATCTTTTCTTTCTATAATTTGAAACTCCATTGCTCAGAATAGAATCGAAACTCTGTTAAACTTAATATTCATCTGAATAAACTAAACAATACAACAATATTCCCAGTGCAAAACAAAGTGTTTTTACTTAAACAAGGGATAACCTCGCAAATATAACCTCTCTCATTGTACGTTTCCTGGGTTTGGAAACGAAAGAATTCAACGAAGCTGCTCACTTTACACCTGACGGTAGACTGTCCGGAGACCAGACCCTGGGACCCTACGCAATCAGAACTGGATCATTTAGACTCGCTTGTATCTAGATTGCATGCAAATGGTAATACTATCGCGGAAGTAATAAATGTATTCAAATGCACTATAGATACAAGAAGACCAATCAATAATCAATGTTAGCATAAAATACTATTCATGTGCATGGGTTCTACACAATTTACAAATATATAGCATATTTCACTTCATGATTACTGTTCCACAAAATTATTAAGCAAATCACATGTTTGTGAAAGGAAACGGCTTATATAGGCGTAAAATATAAATAAATAAAATAATATTGGTTATGTTAAAGAAACTTTTCTTCTCTGGCGGGAGCATTGAGTTAAATATATATCAATGGGTGGGAGGGTTATTTTATAAGAACTTCGTAAAAAATGGTTGAAAAATCAATCCAATAGACACACAATAGAACTTGTTTAGAGTTTGTAACAAAACCGAAAATAGAAAATAGTAGTTCAATGGATTCACGTTATAAATGACTTCAACGTCTTAATAAATCAATTAACTAAGTGGTTCATCTCCCATTCAATAAAGAAACGAGCAATAATGTCAATAAATGCCAAAAGTCAAAACAAACATAACCTTAAACTTGAAATAAACTCATTGGAAGGCCTCTCATCACCTCATCGTTATATTTCTTTCACACGTCCGCCGACGCCGACGGTCCCCTAGCACGATCGACCGATAAGGATTGTATCGATAACCTTAGGTAACTTCATAACGACGGTAAATTGTCATCGTTCCCGAGTACGCCTGCATGTCACCAACGAACAAACAACAGTTCTCAACGACTAAGTGTTACTAATTTACTTGATGTGAACTATTGATTGCTCGTCGGTGATATGCAGGGAACGATGACAATTTACCATCAATATCTATAAATTCTTTACCGATCGACCATGACAGGGGTTCCATTGAACGAGGAGCGTGGGATTGCGTTGCGTGTGACAAGTTGCCTAAGTGGAGTACGTGAGTCCAGAGCATTTTACCTTTATTCACAGGCATAGATAAAAAAAATTAGGTTGCTTATTAGATAAAAACAGAATAATGTGCGAATTTTTTAATCATAATCCAAACCTGAAGGATTCTGACATCTTTTTTAATAAATGCAGTATCTACTTTTAGTATAAAGTTGAAAGCTTATACTAACAATAAAAAACAACAACTTCCGCATAGGTACTTCTTTCGTGCATTTCATTGATTAAATTTTGTTTCTTTCTATTTTCAAACTCTTGTATTTAGCTTTATTATCACGAAAAATGAGTATTTAAGTCGGGGGAGACCAAAAAACATGGAAAAAATATGCATTCAACATTTTAATTTTGTTTAAATTAATTCACTTACGCGATTACAAATTCTTCGCCATATGCCATTTATATCAACAACTTATATGTTCATAGACAATCAATCCTTCACATTTTCCAAGGTACCAATAGCTAGAATATTAAAAAAGATTGCCATAGCGGAAAAATTGATTCTCAAATATTTTAGGAAGGTACACCAACTAGTTATTGTGGAGTTTTTATGTTCTGAAAAAGCAAATTATTTACTCGAGTAAATGTACTATATAAGAATTAAAATGCATGTATATTATATAAATATATAATAAAAACGCCATTTTATTATATATTTATATAGTATAAAGAACGGTTATAAAGGGACACTTTCTTTTGAATCACAAACCATGTTACACAAACCTAGCGTAGCCGCTAAACTACTTGAAAACAGGGATGTTTTTCTTGCCTTGACGCGAGTAGGCGTTATAAAGGGGCACTTTCTTTTGTATCACAAACCATGTTACACAAACCTAGCGTAGCCGCTAAACTACTTGAAAACTGGGATGTTTTTCTTGCCTTGACGCGAGCAGGCGGTATAAAGGGGGCACTTTCTCTTGTATCATAAACTATATCACACAAACTTATACCAACATAACAAAATGACATTTGAAAATAATGTTTGAAAATGGACGGTCTCGTTTCACAGAATGAAAGCTAATTTTAATTTTACGTAATCAAAATTTAGAATGAAATATTTTCCACTTCCCCCAATGCAAATAGTTGTCTTTTAATGTAATTAAGGTGAATCAAAAGATTTTTTCAAAAAAAAGTGCGTATTAACCATTGCCAGCGATCTCAAAAATTTACAGTATTTTAGCTCAACCAGTGAGTAGGTAGGTACTGTACGTCATTAATTCCTGGCTAGGAAAATATAACTAGTTGAATCAAGAATATACAAGAATTTATTTAATGATGTTGGTACTTTCGGCAAATGTCACATTTGATTGTCTATTATCTATTTGTTAAAAAAGGAATATTCCGTATTATCTGTGCATCAAACTTCGACGACACGAACGTTCCGCATTATCCGTGAGGTGGACTAACTGCATATTTACCTAAAAAAAAATTTGGTACATATTATTAAACAACATCATCAGTTTATAGAAATGGACAATCACCGAAAACATAATACCTCTTGGGGCGTCATCAGAATCAGTGGGAAGAAATCCTCGAGAATTTCCAACAATCCGTACAGAAACCCATCCAAGTAGTACAGGCCAAACTTCATCCATATTCTGATGACAGCATCCGTCAAGTACCAGGCCAGGAGAAGTACAAGTCTCACCGGGGGGAATAAGGACTGGAAAATAATACAGAATAACATTGGAATTGTGTGCTGTTGAGATTGGCACTTCTTTGATAAACTTAACACTACCGAATTAGGACTCCTCAACTTGAAAAGACCGATAATAATGGCTAAATTGACAGATTCCCTTAATTGAAACAACGAACGGGAGGAATGCAGATCCCAACAATGTGGGGGATTTTAATAAAAATGCACTTTCTATATGAGAAAAGTGTGGAAAAGTTGAATAAAAAATAAATTAAGGTGCGCTTGGCAAAATTGAGGGAGATACAGCCGTTTAAAGAATGAATAAAATGACACTTCGTGAACTTATACTACGCCATTTTGTTACTATTATTTTGGTATCAGACTTGCTATTAACGAAGGTTGATACGATTGTAGGTATGATTCACCTGATTTATAAATGTGTGTTACATATTTGACTAATGTGGGCCTCACTGGGTGCTTTACCCGTGCTGAGGACCTCATTTTACAGTTTGATATGATTTTTTTTTTATTTAAGATACATATAAAATAAAAACTAAAGAAAAAAGAGACTCAACAATAACATATGAGAATTGAAAGAAAGAAAATAGAGCAAAACAAAATAGAGTAAAATAACACTAAAATAAAACAATAGAATAAAACTATTTAAATAGGATAGATACATATAAACCGATAGTGAAATTAAAAGGTTTTATATATTAGTTATTGCAATGGTGTTTATGTCTATGTGTTTTTATTTTTTTTTTTTTTTATGTTGTGATTTTTTTGTAAAGTTGTCTTTTTTGGTCTTTAATCCATCTTTTAATTTTGAGTGTGAAAAGTTTTTTGTTTTCTTCTTTTTTTAAATCGAGTGAAAGATGGTTGAATGCTTTTATTGCCTGGTATTTGTGGTGTCTTTGTCCAAAGCTTGTGTTTATCGTCGGTGTGTTTAAGTTTTGTATGTATGCTTGTCTAACTGGTCTATTAATGGTTTGTGTTTGTTGGAGTTTGTGTTTTTGGTCAAAGATATAGTTAAGAAGTGTTTTTATGTATAATTGTCGTATATCAAGTCCGTCGAACATGTTGAATATTTGGTCTGTGTCAGTCATTCTGTGTTTTTTTAGTATAATCTTTAAGATGGTTCTCTGTGTGGTTTCCATATGAGCAATAGCTGAGTTTGTTGCTCCTCCCCAAACAATGATTCCATATTCTATTATAGATTGGCAGAGTGCAAAATATATTGTTTTCATTTGCTTTAGTTTGTATATGTTTCTTATGGTTAGGAAAAGATGAATTGTTTTGAGGAGTTTATTGGTGATATGATTTATATGATGTGCCCATTTGAGATTATGATCAATTATGATTCCTAGATATTTTATTTGGTCTGTTTTTACTATAGCAGGGCAGTCGCAGTTTTTGGTGTTTAAACAATCGTGTATTTTTATGGTGTTTGTTTTATTTGTTGGCTGTCTCGTGCTATTTATACTGTACGTTGTGAATTTTGTTTTCGATATATTTAATGTAAGTATGTTTGTGTCTAACCATGTTTTCACTCGCGTGATTCCTAATTCTGCTGTATTATACACATTGTTCCAGTCTTTAGATTTGAAGAGTAATACTGTGTCGTCCGCATAACTAATTATTTCTCCGTCTATTTCCAAATTACAGAGTTCATTTATGTAGATAGTGAATAGCACGGGCCCTAGTATGCTTCCTTGTGGAACTCCATATGTAATTGGCAGTGGTTTACTAGTATGGTGATTAATTTTAACTTGTTGGGTTCTGTTGCTCATATAACTTTTCATTAGTTGGAGTTCCTTGCCTAAGATACCAATGTTTTCTAATTTTTTAAATAGGGTTTTGTGGCAAATTGAATCGAAGGCTTTAGCTAAGTCTAGGTATATCGCTATGCATTTTTGCCCTTGATCTAGGTTGCTATGTATATAATCTATTACATATTCTAAAGCTTCTTTGGTACCTCTTTTTTCTCTAAATCCGTATGGTTTATCCGAGATTAATTTGTTTTCTTCAAGGTATTTTATAATTTGGTTTTTTAATGCTCTTTCGAAGATCTTTGATAGTGAGTTTAATAATGTGATTGGTCTTTAGTTATTTATTTCCTTTTTGTCTCCTGCTTTGTAAATAGGGATCACCAGTCCTTGTTTCAAAGTACTAGGGAAGCAGCTTTGTTTTATACTAAGGTTGATTAAGTGTGTTATTGGTTTTATTATTTCATTTTTTAATTTCTGAATGCAATCTGTTGTTATCTCATCTAATCCCGGTGCAATATTTTTTTTTAATTTATCGATTATTTTTTCAATTTCCTCCTCCGTAATTGTTTTTATTGTAAGTCTTAGTTTTGTCTTTTGTGTATTGATGTTTGATCGGTTGGTTTGTGTTTGTGTTTTACGGTTTGCTAAAACTTTTCCTATATTTGCAAAGAAGTTATTCACATGGTTCGCTATTATCTCTGCATTTGTATTGATATCTATTTTTTTTGAATTAATATTTAATTGTTCGATACTATTTTTCTGTTTGTGTTTTTGTGTGTATGTTACTTCTTTCAATATTTTCCATATAGCTTTTGGGTTTTTGTTTTCTTTTTGTAGTTTTTGTCTATAGTATATCTCCTTAGCTACTCTTATAATTTTTGTGCAGATATTTCTATATCTTTTATAGAAATTAAATTGTTCCATGTCATATGGCGTGTTTTTAATTTGTCATTATAAAAGACGTACAGATAAAATTGAGAGAGTTTAATACAAATTTCCAAGATTCATCAAATATAAATAAGACGATGCCCTCAGAACTGATTAACTATGATTATGTTTCAAATTCTCTAAAACTGAAAAAAACAATCTGTCGAAGAATTGTAAGCGACTTTCTCTGGACAAATGCACAATTTGATTCTCCGTACCCATCAGAAACCAAAATAGTTGGTTCCAAAAATTAGGTTACTAAAACATTTATCACAAAGAAAGTGTATTTTTTCATAGTCAAAAGATCGCAAATAGCATTTCTTTTTTAACATTTGTTGGTCTGCAAGGATCAAATTTGTCTTCCAAGGTATCATGTTTTCGAAGCGACAAAATCAGACGGATAGTTTGGTTATAAAATTACTCATTATTCGACTGAATTTGTAACGTACGTCATATCTAGAGTTGATATTATGTCGATGGTTAGAAATGATACTGTTCGGAGTACCTATTAGAAATACAAGAAGTATAGTTCCTTTTCATGAAGAAATATTTCGTACAAACTTTGCGTCTAAATCGTCCACCATACATAAACTTTTTAGCCATTCGGCCGGTGTCATACAAATCATAATTTTGGATTTGAGTTCAAAATACCAAACCAAACTGAAATATTATTTTTGTAATCAAAAGTTATGTCAAATATCCCGTACGGATGTGAGCTACTTTATTATTTTTTGCTTAGCTATAGGCCATTAAAGATTTTACAGACAACTTGGACAATTATTTGTGAGTAAATGAATAACATTAAAAAAATTACTACATTAATTTTTTAAATGTGATGAAAAATCAAATTTTGATAAAAATTTATAAAAGAAATCATTTTGATGTGTGTAAACTTAAAATACAAATTACCGATAGCGTTATTTTATTCTCTCGGTACGGAATTTTTAATACTTGTGTGTACTATTTCACTGAACAATGATATAACTTGTATCATGAACACAATGGTTTTAGGAAATGGCACATTCAGGTCAAGAACAAAGACAATTGTCTGAGATAAAGCAATTCGGAAAGGAAGACACACGAGTAATGTGTACTGGAGACTGTATCGTTTACATTTTTGTACGCGATATAAAAAGCTATCTATCTAAACTGTTGTGGAAGCAATTGCTCTTTTCTGAAATTATTTTGTTTCCGACACTTGTATGTACTTTGTGGGTTCGTCAGGCAAATGAAACTTGCGTCGGACCGTGGATTTATCGTATTATGTTGGAACCGAGTACCCGTCAAATAAATAAATATTCTATTGCTATCACATTCTCTCGCAGGCTAAATCTTATATTTGTATGTGTTTGTCTCTTTTTAGTGTCGCTCGCTTCCGTTTCATCGAATTTAAAAACACAACGGCGCAATAGAAGTTTTCATTTCAACAATAAAAAATTGGGTAATTTTTAGAGCGCCGTTTTGATGAAAAATCATCTCAACCTTCAACCACACCTAGAATCACCGTTGTAATCTCATGACGGAATTGCATTGGAAACTTCAAAAAATATATGAACAA
Organism: Limnephilus rhombicus; assembly: GCA_929108145.2. Lineage (NCBI taxonomy): Eukaryota > Metazoa > Arthropoda > Insecta > Trichoptera > Limnephilidae > Limnephilus > Limnephilus rhombicus. The sequence goes on from OV815276.1 coordinate 56,714,896, forward strand.
ATTTTGGATACACCAGAAACTTATGGTAAAACGATAGTAAAAAGAACGTTAGTAGTAATAGTTACATACATTCGTTAATCTTCTCTACTCTAATCGCATTCAATCAACAGTAAAAAATAAAATACAGGAAGGCGTTTCGAATTTTTCTATAACAGCGATTCTAATTTAGTGATTTCGTAATATTTCCATGGTTATTTTTAAATGCACGTCTTATTAAGTCTCACAGAAATCGTTGTATCTCCCTTACTGTCATAGTAAGAAATATGGTCTAAAGACTCTAAAAGGTTTAAGAAAGAGAAAGCACCATACTATATATTAATAATCTAGAAAACCACAGAAAAATTAAAATGTAGCCCTATATGAAATCAAAAGATCCGACCGCAATGAAAAAATATATACGAAATTTCGTTAAATATTTATAATCTTTATGAAGTGAAAATTTCTTTAGCACCGTTGTCATTTGAAACTCTATGAAACGAAAAAGCGACACTAAAAAGAGATAAACACATACATCTATAGGATTTAGCTTGCGAGAGAAAGAGAGAAAATAATAGGTCTCTTCTTCGTGCGGTGCTTCATAGCCTCCCCACTCCCGTCTACTTTAGTGTTCTGAAGATTTCACGTCTACCGCGTGTGAACTGCACATTTTTTTTAATACATCTATAATATAAAAAATTAATCGCTGAATGTTTTGCAAAGCGCATAACTTTCGAACGACTGCACCAAATTGGATAATTATTTTTTTTTGTGTGTTCGTTATTGTCAGGACAAGGTTTTTATAAAACTTTAGGTGAGCTCTGGCATTATGAAATTTGCTATTGGTGGCGGCTATTGCTATGGAAAGCGGGAGGGAGGGAGAGATGGGGGAGGGGGACCTGGGAGGGGGGAGGGGAACTCGGGAGGGGGATTCGCGGGACGGGGGAAGGGGGAGGGGGGAGTGGAGTGGGGAGAGGGAAGGTGGAGGTGACGGAGTGGGAAACCCCTAATACCATGCGAGCGAAGCCGCGGGAAAAAGCTAGTTGGTAATAAAAAAGCAAAGTGAGCAATTCTAAAGCCTTTTTTATGTTTGCATTCAAAATTTTGATGTTCGAAAATTACCTATGTGTTTATTTCTAATAATAAAATTCGATAGCGTATTTCATCACATTTCAATAACAGTTACTAGATTATGAATACACTGAGAAATATTGAATTTATTCGGGTTTTATTGCAAAGCGGAAATATTAAAGAGACCACCTTAGTGCCGACCTCCTAATGTTAGCAAGGTTTGTTGATGTTATTATAACTCCATTAAACTTTTGTGAAACTACATGCATTAAAAAAAAAATCAAATAAAAGCGTAAGTTTTGACAAGGCATAGTAAAAACTCCGCTTCTGGGAATTCGAAACGGAGCAAAAGTTTGATTGCTTTTCTGAATTTAAATGAAATGCATACGATGGTCGTAAAGCTCTCTTTTACTGAATTTATTTACACGGGAGATTAACTCCGCTTGAATTACACACCACACAGCGATGTACTAGGACAAATATTTACGGTATGAAGAAAATTCGAGGTGAAAACTTTTCAATTTTTGCATGTACGAGAATTTAAAGAGAACTTTTTGTTAGAAGGAACATAAAGCATGTTTCTGCCTATTACATTATTAAAACATACTTTAGAACTTATTATGGGACCTCTCACAAATGAATACAAAAAACATAGGAAAATAAAAGAATTTTCTAATAACAACACGGTAAATTATGTGGTTGGTCGAGAAGAAATGAATAATATATACGCACCTACGTTAACTTCGCACTGAAATACTGTAAACTTCGCCCGGAAGGCGGAGAAGGTAATAAAATATTAGTTCATAATGGCATCGTGTGCCAAACTAGCTTATCCCGTGGTGTTGGGTTAAAATACGAAAAGTTTTCCACTTTAGTGATTTCACATTGAAAACATGAAACCATAGGGACAAAGTCTAGTTTCACCCAAAGTTTAAACTGCAGTTCTGCGCACAATGCAGACTCATATTTAAATAATCTCATTTATAAACACGAAAGATGTAATACAAGTTTTTGACGGACTCCGTGGTCGAGTGGTAAGGATCTCAAATAGCAATCTTTATTTAGCACAATTTTATTTAGTTAATATGTGTTATTTTACAATTTATTAATTAAAAATAATGTTTGCGGCATGTTCCGGAGTGAAACACACTTTCAGTATCGCCCTGGTGTAAGACCACCAATCAGAATCGAAACGTTGCTTGAAATGGCTTTATCCGTGTTTGGTGAGCAGATCTGAAAAACCAGGTGCTTCCCCTCCTTGTTCTTCCGTATCTCCTTCCCTTCCTTACTACCTTCAACTTCACAAAGTACCCGGAGACTGGGGAGAGGAAGTTAATTAAGTTAATGGGAGATGACAGTTGGGAAGTGCTTGGCGATTTAGATCTGGTCACGATATAGTGAAAGCCCTTTAAACAACGTTTCGGTTCTGAATTGTAGTAATTTTTACCAGGCAATCTCTACAAGTATAACTCTGAGTATAGGTACATAAACATTCTGAGGGTCTTTGAGTTCAGAAATTGAGTATGAGTATTAGTAAAAGTATTAGATTTAAATAATCCTCCTGAAATGTTTTCACTACAAATGACCAGCAAACTAGATGCTGGTTGAACGAGCCAAACCACTTCATTTATCAAAAGCTCGCATTCTGTAAAAGCTCTGTTTCCTCGGTCAAAAAACCGATTCTCGGTAGTTTACAAGAACAAATCTGAACCTCTGGGATATATTTTGCAAAACTATGGGACCTTCGTGTGCAGTAAAGTTGAGGCATTGCCGCATAAGTTATTCCAGAAGTTAGGAGGGATTTAAAGTTTTATTAATATATGATTCCGGGTTAGAAAACCGTATTTGAAAATGTTTCAACTCGCTTCAAAACTATGAACATCTTTCTCATTCATGCAATATTTTTACTTGACCAAGAAACTTGGACATGCAAACTTCCTAATATTTTAACTGTACCAAATTAGATCAATATTTAAACTATCATATATTTTGATTTCGGATTTTTAGAACATTTAAAATTATAAGTGCTGTCTGTTTAAACAGAAAGCTAGATCGTTAACTAAATTTAAATTTAACCGTCAGTTCAAGTAACAAAGATGTTGTTACTGGACAGCGCTCTATTTGAAGTGTACTTTTGCAAAAGTAATAATTAGTGTGCCCAGTCTAAAGCGGAATATTCTATAATCTATCTATATAAATAAATATGAATCGCCGAATTGTACGTATGCGCATAACTTCCGAACGACTGCACCAAATTCGATAATTATTTTTTTTGTGTTTGTTATTGTCAGGACAAGATTTGCATAAAACTACTCGTGAGCTCTGGCATTATGAAATTTGTATAAAAAATAGGTGGTACGCGAGCTATTTGAAAACTGAATGTACCGTACATTCGAGACTGAATGTGCGGAATGCGTGAGGGGGGAGAGGGGGTGAGTGGAGAGCGGAGAGGGGAGAGGGAAGGTGGAGGAGGCGGAGAGGGAACGCGAGAGGGGAAGGGGATGCCGGAGAGGAAGGGGAGGTGGAAGGGGAATGGGACGAATGGGAAAGGACACGCAGGGAGAAACAATTTCTTTATTAAATGGCATAGCAACGCATGCCGGGAACTAGCTAGTATTTTATAAAGCGGAATATTATATGAAATTCGCAACGCATTATTTTTGGTGCGGCCACACCATAAATTAAATTTGAAAACCACAACAATTGACAAAATACCTGGCTGTATTTTGTTTCGCTGCATTGTAGGATCTCACAGCTTTGTTCCTGTAAAAAACGACCTATTATTATTAGTAAATGACGACCTATTATGATGTATTATATATATATGATATTACACGAAAAAAAAACATAATTTACTCATTTACCCCCCCATACACATAAGCCCTGCTTATTTATAGCGGTACATCAAATACATGTATTATGTAATTAATTATTGTATAAAATTAATTATTATTTATGTATCTTTTTGTAAATAAAAAAAAAATAAAAATAGAAATAATATTTTATTTTTATTTTTATTAATGTATAAAAGTTACATACCATGGGAATTTCTACCCGTTAATCTACTGAAAGTAGCTTGTCAGCAGGATATTAGTTAAAACAATACATGAAATAATCCTAAACACGTCGGCGTGGCAACAACATACATACATATATAACAGCATATTAACCATAAACATACACTAAACATTGTGATAATGTGATGTTCAATGTTGATAATAATACAGAGACCGTACTTTATGGTGAAAAAATGTAGATTAAGAATTTTTTTTTTTAAATATCATTAGACAGTTGAGTATATAATAAACTAGTCATTAATATTTCGAAATAATCATATTATTAACGCGTGGTCGAAATGATTTTGGTTTTCGCTGCAAGACATATTGGATGAGGAATTCACCGCCACTGTCATCATATTCTATAATATTAATCATGATTAATAATCAAAGTGCAATTTCGTAACTTACCTCCAACAAAACTGTCAAAATGGCGAAGTAACACTAGAGTAACTATTGGTTTTCGGAAAATAAAAGCAAAAGTTAAAAGTGACGTAAAACAGGCAAATTAAATTGATTGAAAAACGCATTTTAGAGAGGTTTAACGGTAGCAATTTCTTTTACTCTTACTTTTATTCTAGCAACCGTTGAAACAGACCTAAAAGTACTAAACCTTGGCTTAAAAAAACGCCACTTAATTGTACATAATATATATTATAATTTGAGAAGGTCAAAACCCATCAAGCTTGCCTTAATTATAGAGCCGATTGAAATTCATAAGACCCACGCCAATTATTAACTTATGACTTATAACGTTACCAGTGACAAGGGGCTAACGCTCAACACTTCGTGAAGCTTTGAAGGGTACAAGTATAACCAATATAACCCACATTAACTATGATTGACTATGATACAGTAACACTGACGTACAATAATTCAACTATCTATTCACTATCTACGTGACGTATCTCTCCTGATGATGAACACAGCAAGGCCGCACAAAACATTCACAAGAAGAAAATATAATAAGGCAATCACTATTATGAACATGTTGTAAAAAATATATTATGTGCGGAAAACATCGTAATTTGAAATAATAGCCAATAATGCTAACCGAGCCAAAAATTTCATCATCATTTTGCTAAAAGCAACTGTCTTCTAATATGCAATAAATTGTCTTAAATTGATCCCTCGAAACCATTACCTGTAACATCCGATTTTGCCGAAAAAAAATGCAAAAAAAACGATATGTGAGGTAGCTTGTGTTGTAATACCACGAAGATTATTGGAATAACGATGTGCTACATACTCATTTTAGGGGCAATTTCAATATTAAATTATTATTATTTTAAAATAATAATATTAAATTATTATTATTTTCTTTGGATTCAGAAAGGTTACATTTTACTTCTTTTTTTCGTAGACTGACTTTTTATTTGACTTTTATAAATTAATATGTAAAAAAAAAGTATTAATTTATAAAAGTCAAATAAAAAGTCAGTCTACGAAACAGAAGTAAAATGTAACCTTTCTGAATCCAAAGTTTCGGATTGCAATTTGAAAAAAAAAGATATTTTTTATGAATTATTTTTACATGGAACGACAAAAAAGTAAGGTATCATAACGTTTATATAACACACATGTCTAAAAAATTTGTAGGTACGTATTTTTTTTTTTCGTTAAAATAATTTTAGTTAGAAAAAATGTATAATAAGCCATTTTTAAAACTTTCTTATCACCTCTCAAAAACAATTTTTAGTTTTCGGATATGTTCTAGAAAAATTCCATTTATTTGATTTTATTGCGCTGCGGAAATATTTTGACCTTCTGACAGAATATGGTCGAGGCCTGAGGGGAGTAACCTTAAACAATTGTAACAAGTAGTTAATAATGTTTTAAGACACTTTCTTCTTATTCAACAATAACAAATTGAAAATATGGAATAAACCACACCATTTTTCTTACATTTTAACATTTTAGCGGGAAAATATTTCGAAGTTCTATAAGACTAACTAACTAACTAACTAACTAACTAACTAACTAACTAACCATCACGCCGTTTCACCGCAGGGGTAGGCAGAGAGGACGGACCGCCAAACAACTCGGTCTTGGCACACACTCTTTGCCTCACTCACATTCATACATCGTCTCATACATTCTCTTCTATTATTCTGACTTTTGACATGACCCGACTCAAGTATCTGATTCACTTGATCGTGCCATGTCTTCCTCGGGCGTCCCCGACTTCTTCTACCATTCACATTCGCGTCGTATATTCTTCTTACACTACTTCCTTCGTTCATTCGCTCTACATGCCCAAACCATCTGAGGGTCCCTTTCTTAATCTTACTTATTATGCTTACATCAGCCTTACATTCTTTGCGGATATCCACATTTCTCACACGATCATACATTGTTTTACCACACATACGTCTCAGGGATCTCATTTCAACAGCATTCAGTTTACTTTCATCCTTCCTCTGCCAGTTCCATGCCTCACTGCCATACATCAGGGTAGGTACCAGGACTCCATTGTGGACTGCTAGCTTCGCTTTTTTTGACAGTTTTTTATTAGCGCCAACGGCATTCAGTCCACCATTAATGGAGTTACCGGCATTCACCCTTCTTTCAATTATTTCCATTATGTCTTATAGAACTTCTCTTAATCTCTTAGATTAAGAGAAGTTCTATAAGACATAATGGAAATAACATTTCGGGCCGAAAACAAGTATTGTTGAAAATACATGAAAATGCAGGATAATGAAATGATAAAATTTCATTTTTGCCAAAGTTTTTACTGACACAGAAAAGCAGATATACCTAGATAACATTTTTGCAGAAAAACAAAAAAATAACAAAAATAGAAACATTTTGCCATCTTTCTCATCAAAATATTGTCGATTTTTGTAGGTCAATATTTATTTTTATTGGAATTATTTGACACGCGTGACAAATTTTGTCCGCCATGAACGAGGATCGTTTTAACTTCCGGTCATCTAATGCTTTATCGTCCCTTATGAATGGGCTTATATAAAAGTTTCCCTCCTTAAAAAATATACCACCATTTTCAGACACAAATAATAATAAAAACGTTTTGTAAATAGGTATTTTATTATTTTTTGGATAATTCCATCCATGGCGTCATCTATATTTGGGACGGTGTTCAGAAAGAACGTCGCTTACGACTTGAGATTGGTGCCAACATTATAGTCAATCCTCGAAGCTCCGGCGCTCCTAGGTTTGACTAGTCAATCCTCAGGTCTGACTTGAAGTCTTTAGTCCGAAGCCTTTGGTAAAACCTAGAATAAACCAGTCATTCCGCGAAGAGACTGCATCGACCTTTGACTATGACACCAATACCGGAAAAATGGCTAATTTTGGTAGCGAGACCGTAACTCCGTTTCAATGAAGCCTGTAACCTGTAACTAGGATGTGCTTTGAATTTAAGAGTTCATTAAAGTAATTTTCAAAATAGGAAGTGTTTGTTGGAACAAAGTCCGACTAGCGATAAAGTACCTAATAATTCCTAATAATAATGATGTTACTAGAAAATTAATTTAAATGTCTCATTTTCAAAATAGGGACTGATTTATCGAGAATTCAGACGATTATATATATATTGATGTATTATATTTAGTTGAGATGAGACACGGAGCGAAACAATTTTTCCACTCTACCTCCAATTAGTCTAATTTTAACTCTAAGGCCGAACTACCTGAAACTACTGAATACGGTCCCCGCGCACTGCTACTCGCGTGGTACGCGAGTGGAACGCGTTTAGACGAGATAGTAGTACCCAATAGCGCTTCTATGACTAACCCGTGATTTTTAACGGGTGCTGTAGGTAGATACTAATTATCGAGAAATGTGGATTTGATTACAATTTCAGTATTTAAAAGGGTTTCTACAGCACAATTTTGGCAAATGCATTCATTAGGACATAGTAAATGTCCCAAATTCGATTCATTTGTAAATTTCTATCACACATTCTTAAAATTAGAACCGTTGAATACTTGAGTGGACAGATACATCCAAGTATAGTCGTGGGTTAAATCATCTCGTAACTAAGTCCGCCATCACTGTACAAGCAATATTTTCCGCTTATATTGGTGGTTCTTGAAGAAAACCATGTTACCAAGCTATTAGTATTATAAAAACCTTTTAAATTTGTTTCGATGAGTAGGTAGAAATTATTAATTACATTTAAGTAAAAAAAATATTTCATTTTGTTTCTCGACAAAACCATTTTGTCTATTATACTTTCAAGAAAATGTCTAAGACCAGAATGATATTTTTACTAAGTGTAAGAACGTAGTAGATGTTCGTTCTCACAGAGATGGGAATATTTTTCAAGCTTATAAGCCAGGGATATAAACGGCTATTCTTAAAAGCTTCTCGTAATTTAGAGTTCCGTTGTAGACATTGTATTAATGCAGGTGTCGTGTTGAATTTTGCAAGTATATTTCAGGTAGTAATGTGCAGTAGACGGCAGGGATTTATTGCAAAGCTCTGAATAAAGCAAGGTTTTCACGCTATTCGAATATTACTGTAATAATTTATTAATATTAATGTGTACATTAACGACCTCTTACAAGAGTTGAACGATACACGAATCGGTTGTCATATCTGCGGACAAGGAAGTAACAACATTAATTACGATGATATGGTGCTGCTTGCACCTTCGATTAAAGCGATGAGACGACTTGTGCAAATATGCGAAGTGTACGCAAACTCTCATAACTTGTACAATTCTAACAAGTCAGTCTTCGTCGCTTTCAAACATAATAAGGAGCCATTAAATATTCCTCCAATATATCTAGAAGGAAATGAACTGCTTGTGGCCTCACAGGTTAAGTATCTGGGACATATCCTAACCGAAGACATGAAGGATATAGAAGATATGGAACGAATAAATATTGCTCCATATGTGGTCCAGGCATGATGGCGATTGGTTTGAAAATTCTCTTGTGAAATTATTTACACAAGATATAAAGTTCATTTCATTCATAGCATTTATATAATCTATTTTATTTTTACCGTGGTTATTTAGACCAATATTAATTTTTAAATCACCTATTATGATACAATTTAGATGGTTTTTGTTAGTATTTTTTTTAATTCTTCTTTAAATAGGGGTATATCAGAGCTGTGTGTTCGATATATTGCGATTATATTGGATGGCATATTATTTAAAATAAAATTAACAGACAAACAGTTTGCGTTGTATATGGGTATTTCGGTAACATTGATATCAGTAAATTTTTCTTTAGCGTATACTACAATTTGCTGCTCTGGACATGTGGATAGCCATACAATTTGTTGTAATTATTCAGCATTAATCGTGTAACAATTTGTAGACATTCAGAGAGTCGTCACTTATTATTTTTATAATTTTGCTACCGGTTTCAGCACGTCCGTGTAGCATTTTAACTGCACTAGCATTTTAAAGAATAACTTAATTTTTTGTTAAGTACAAAAACCAATGTACATATAATATCTAATCAATCTATAATACAATACTACATCTAATCAATCTACATTGTGTAATACAAGTGCAGAAATACAAGTCATAATATACAATATCAATTTAAAATATCTAAATATTTCTATTCTTGTTTTAACAACGCTAGTTAACACGGGCGTTTAGAAACCGTTAGAGAATTTTAAAAAAGTTTTCATTAAAAAGAAACGTCCTAAAAACACTGCAAATCATTACTTGGTTATATAAGCATATACATTAGTCGATATTCTAGTTCATAGGTAAACTTACATTGAAAACAGTTGATTCGTAATAATAGTGCAAATATTTCTTCCAGTCGACCATAATTGTTTCTCTGTATTCAATTGTAAGTATAAACAAACACAACTCTGATTAGAGATGAATTAACATCTTGAAACGTCATAACAATTCTAAAATGAACTGTTAGCTAAATAATCCACTGGAATAATATCAACAAATAACTTTACGCGGAATTCTGAAGAAGCATATTGAAACACTCACTCAACCATTCAATTTTAAACAAATATGTATGCTTATTCCAAATTGCACGTATAATAATAATAATAGTAGCCTTTATTCAAACAGTAAATTACATTAAAATTATGATGTACTTTTCACATTTACAACATTTATCATGCATCTTATGTATTATATATTATATATTATACTCCCTATCTGTATGTCACTAGTTGACAAAGGCCTCCTCCAACTGTCGCCATTTCTCTCTATCATTAGCTCCTCTTGTCCATGTACCACCTGATATGACATTGATGTTGTCAACCCTCCGTCTTAATGGTCTACCTTGTTTTTCTTCTTGTCACTTGTGAACCAATTCATGACTAATTTTGACCATTTTCACTTCCACTTCAGCTTTTTTATTGTTTTTATGACATCTTTTGTTTCTTAATGGTTGCAATTTTTATTCTATCGGACAGTCGTTTCCATATCGTACTTCTTTCCATGGAGTTTTGACATGTTTCAAGCTTCTTATTGTGAATTTTTGTGAGTGTCCAAGTGTGACAACCATAAGTAAGTACAGGAAGTATGCAGGTATCAAAAAGTTTCCGTTTGATAGTTATCCTGGTTTCACTGTTTTTCATTATTTCTTTCAAACCCCAATATTGTTTCCAAGCAATTGTGGTCTAAAGTCTAAAGAAGAAATTATTTGACCTAGGTATACATATTCATCCACATAGTCGATCAGATTGTTATTGATCCTGATAGGTTCTTGCTTACCATTTGTCATAGCTTTGATGTAATGTTGCATGTATGTAATAATAAATCATCCTTAGGTGCATTAATACTAGCAGTCGCCCTGGTGGAAAACCACCATTCAACATCGAGATGTTGCTGATTGAAGAATAGGGTTTTGTGACTTTACCAGCAGAGAAGGGAAGATGAGTCAGATGAGAAAGTTAGAAAAGTGGATCGCGGCGCTGATCGTTAAAACGTGACGTTATATTTTTATTTAATGATGTCTTGTCGCAACCCTCGAGTAACTGAAATTTCCGTTTTTTGATCTAAGTTAACGTAAGGAGGTTTTAATGATTATACACGAGCTTCTTGTAGAATTAATATGTTTTTGTTTAACATATGAAACAATTCGGCTATAACATAATATAATAAATATAAGTTTTTATTATCTTTCTTTTTTTGATGCAAGTAGAGTTAATGATATCCTCACTGGGATCTCCAGTGCTGAGGATTTGATTTACAAGTTAAAATGTCATTATATAAATAAAAAATCCAACGCAAATTTCTCAGATCAATTAATTTCAAATTAGGAATTCTCGCGGATGACATAAACTATGATTCTCTTTTACAAAAAATGCGACTCTTATCGTTAAAAGAAAGAAGAATACTCTATGATCTTATTTTTTTATTTAAAATAAACAATAACTGGTTTGACTCCCCTGAATTGGTCTCTTTAATAAATTATCATGTACCTAGTAGAACAACTCGACTCAAAACACCTCATTATTACAACAATACTCTCAGTAATGCAGAACAAAATTCAATAACACATCGTTTACAAACTTTAGGTAATGAATTTGCTCATATCGATCATGCCGGAAGTCTGTCACCATACAAAAGATGCATTGGACAAAATTTATCTGCTAGTACTACCACGTAATCACAATAAATATAATAACGTAACCATAATATTATGTCCTACCAGTATGCACTCTAATACCTATGGATTAGAAACATATCATAGGTACCTACTTTTCATTTCGCATTGTACACTTCGTAATGCCTTTCTTTTATTTGTTTTTTTGTTGAAATTTTATATTATCTTCAATATTTGGCTCCTAAGACCATTTCTTACTGTTTACTTGTCATACTTTTTTTATATTTATAACTTTTGTACTTTATATTTCTTATTTATAAAGGTAACCTATAGTCTAAATTATTTCCTGCCTTTCAACTTTTTATTTTAATTTTTTACTTTTACTTTATACTTTATATTTTAGTTTACACTTATAGTTTATACTTTCATTTTATACATCTTAATTCTATTTACTACTCATTACTTTAACTCCTTTTTTTATCTTTTGTTTTTATATTTAACTCTACATTCATATGTCACTTTCTTATGTTATTGTATTATAATATATATAAATATAGTTATGTCAATGGCACATGTTGTGCCGTATATTTTGAAATAAATATAAAATTACATACTTCAAGAATTATAAATACGTTCAATGCTTGGTGTTGTTTTTAGAGTGGTTCTGTTTCACTCTGTATTTGGTGTGTTCCCCATTTCTGATCTCCCTACGTTTTGTATCCAGCTTTTTATAACGTTTTAAATATTATAATGTCGTTGTAATTTTGAGAGTTCGATTTTATTGCAGAGTTTACTACCACAGTGTAAGAAACTTTTTGGTCTAAATGTTATATCCGTATTGCTGAATACTGTTTGAATACTGTTTGTGGCCCTGAGATCTAGTGTTTCCAATGTGAGTGTTTTGTGTTTTATATATTATATGAATGAGTATTGTTTTAGAAAAGAGCTGTTTAACCCTAGATCACAAACCTTCGTCGAATCGACGACGCGTGATTAAAAAAAATGCGATCACTTTTGCGCGCGCGACCGTAATTCTTTCACACTCAGGCTAATCTCAATCGATCCGTTACTTCTGCGATAGACGGTAGTGCGGACAGTGGGGAGTCCACGAGCGCCAATTCAGCAACCATGATGGCTCGTCGCATCGACGAAAGTTAGTGATAACGTCACTTTTTATTTTGCAAGATTTCCACCAAATTTTTATTAGTATCTAGATTTTCACCAATTTTTTTTATTTTATTAGTTAATTCAAGCCTTTGTTTTTGATATTCACATTTTTTTTTTCAAAATTTAGTTATAACTAATTCAAATACCAACTTTAAAAATGTAACAATTGTTGATTTTGCATGAAAACTATGATCTCATTCATAAGGCTGTTGATAAATAAATTTGATATTTTTGTTCATATAAATATATGAAATAATATAAATTATTAATACACTGTTTATTAATATTAAAAAGAAATAGCAGCATGTTTTGTTTTAATAAAACCCTTAAACCCTCTTTATTAAGTACCGTAGTCGAAACGATGAAGGTTTGTGATTAGCGTCGAAAAATAAGGTTAGTGATCAACAGCCTTACTAAAAAACCCAGTGAAAATTTTATTCAATTGAAAAACGGCCGCGGATGTGAAAACATTACTAATTAAAAAATTGTTCATGGAAAAAAATACACTTGGTTTACACGGCCTGAGAGGGTAGTTTATCTCTGTTTTAGTAATGATGTCTGAACGAAATTTGGAATTTTTACAAAGTGTTTTGTATGTTCTATATATTTCTTATTTTTTAAGGTGTCGTAAAAACAAATACCATTTATGAAAACTAGATAAAATTACCTTTTAGATTTGTGTAATTGAAATACACTTTAGTTTTCAAAAACTGCCATATATTAAGATTCAAACGCGAAAAAAAATGGATTTTTTTTTTCCAAAACATATTTGATGAAAGTGTACAGAAATTTATATAAAAAACAAGATTTAAAAAATACAGACCTTTTATATAATGAATTTGGTTCGAAACAGTCACCTCACTTTTTCTTCGTGCATACAATAAAAAAAAAAAAAAACTTTTTTTTTATTGCCAAAAAACTAACCTAAAAAAATAATACCGACATTTATAACAGATTTCTTGCAACTCTAAAGACGTTAATTTCATTGATACGTTTAGGAACACATGTATTAGATATTAATATTTTAAAAAACACCACTTTTATGAAATTCTCATAAAATAAAATCCTTTAAATGTAAATTTGAATTTTCATGTTTTACATAAAATACTTGACATTTCAATTTTCAAAAGTATGATTATTGATATTATAACTTCACTAAAACTTATTAAAAACCACAAAAACACGGTAAATATATCAATTATGCTAATGTAATAGTGAATTTGTCATATTAATAGATATTGCGATCACATTTGTGTAATATTACACACACCCCCGGAGTGAGTTTTTTTTGGCGGTTTCAACGCGAATGACGAATGCGCAGGCGCCGCCACCTAGCGGTTCTGTAGGAAAACAAACAATTAAGTTATGTACACTATGAAAAATAACATTGTTGCCAAATTTAAAATATATTTTAAGAACAAATCTTATAAGTAATGTTATCGTGTTTTAGTGTATTTTTGTTTTATTCATGTTACTGCAGCAACACAGGTTATCGGACGTGCTGTGGTTTTTTTTTAGTAAGGCTGCTAGGGTTTTAATTGACGTGATGTTGTGATTGTTACAGATTTCGTCATTGTTTGTGTTCAGTACAATTTTCATGATGGCTTTTTGGGATATAATTGTGAATTAAGAAAACTGTCAGTTCACTAGCTCCACACATGAGGCCTTGAGGAAAAAAATCCATCGGGGCCGATGTCATCTTTGAGAACGCGGTGTAGAGGGTCTTTTTAGAGAAAGAAAGGAGATGGAGTTCTGGGAAGGAAAAAGGTACGAGGGGTGGGTAGGAATCTGGGAGTCAGTGTATCCAGGAGGAACGGTGTACGTATCCATTCCTCCCACTGTGGTGCAAGACGATGGGTCAAGAGAGTCTGCTGGAAAGGTAGGGTGGGTTAGATCTTCCTCAATCAGGCTAGGTAGGTTAGTTCTCCCTCACTCAGTTATATATAATCTCTCCCGATCCGACCCGCCATGCAGTAAGTTCAAAATTGATATGTTGCTTGAGGTGGCGTTAGCTTTACGTTTAGTTTTAGGTCACCAGATCTGAAAAACCAATTACTTCGCCACCTTCCTCTTCCCCATATCCTTCTACTCCTCACTTACCTTCAGCCTCACTACGTACCCCAATTAGGCATGCCATGGTCTTACTGGCTCTAGACAGGGGCAGTTGGGACTCTTGTGAATTTTGTACTAAGTAATATATATCATATATTGCTATTATAAATCTTAGCAATTTGTACGTGTAGGTACGAGATCTGGCCCCCTAGCACGGTCGATCGATAAGGATTTTATCAATAACTTTTATTTGTAACTTCTCTTTGATCCCTAGGAAAACTGCAAATCGCTAACGTTCAAACAACGGTTGACGTCGAATATTTTATGAACATTTAGACGATCTCCAGCCGTGCTAGGGAACTATGAGAACTTACCGAAGTAATCGACACAATCCTTATTGATCGACCGCGCCAGGTCCTGGAGGAATACTAACTGGAAAACGGAAAATCAATGAACGTATTGCTCATTCATATAGGACGCAAAACGGTGATCCGACAGTTGAACCCCTGAAAGTTGGCCCCCGAAATTATAATTATTATAAAATTATGAATCTAAAATTATAAATATAGAAATCAATATAATTTATTTACAGTGTTAATTTTTGTACTTCACGCTGGTATGTACAGTGTAAAGACATGGTTTTTCTTGAAGCGTTTGAATGAAAATATGTTTTATACTTTTACAGCGGTATATCCTCTCTGCACACCCATTTGAGGACAATTAGTTAAACTTTGTGTAAGTAGGTATACTGTATTTTCCCTAAACCGACTGCATATGTGCATATCTTAAGGGCCCGCAACCCGGATTTGTACCGATTTATTACATATTTCCCTTAAACACGGTAAGTTTTAAAGCTCTTAAAAAAATATATGTTATTCTTGAAGATAATATCTAGAATTTGCCCGCGCCGAAACGCAAATTATATAAAATTCCCTCGATAGAAAAAAATCGCAAACTATGTTCCAAAAATTATTATTAAAACGTTTGTTTCAGTTATTTTAGAAGTTATATGTATGAAAAATTTCAGAGTGTTTCTTTAAATGCTGATTTTTGCTCTATTTTAAACGAGTCGTGTTTTATTAAACATTTTCGCAATTTTCGCATCGATTTTGTCGCTGTAAATGTTAGCGCTCTCCTCTAATATTCGTAATTTCGTATCTCTCCATCTTCTTCTTTTCGGGCCCGGTTGCAGAGCCTTAATATGTAAAACAAAGTCGGTTTAGTTACACCATTTATAACTCAAGAACGGCTGGATCGATTTTTATGATCTTTGATTTGTTGGATTTGTCTCCGCCCCGAATAGCAGAAAAGCTATTAAAACCATCGAAAAATTATTTTCCTCGTACACTTTGTATGGAACTAATTCTCATCTTTTGAAAGAGCTGCAACAATATTGTGATAGGTATAATTACAAAAATTCAAAAACGTCAAATGTCAATGCGCTGATAGTTTTGCCATTATTCTTACGTATATATAATGCTGCCCATCTTTCTTACACACTGTAGTGTTCTGTTATTTAGTGGACACACTAATAGACTCTCCAAATACTTGGATGGAGATTACTTTGTAGGAATGAACAGATTCTTGTTGTTATCTGGATTTATTTATACTTCGCGTATACAATGGGGACTGCGGTAGTCTACCTAACTAGAAGCTAGCTTAATTGGTTCTGGCGAGTGTTTTCTGAAACACACCCTCTCAGCCTCTCCGATCCCCTGCCGGAGAACTTAGGCACTACGCTGCCTACCATCTAGCAGCGTCTAATATATAATATCACCGCCATCTGTGTCTACAAGGCGGAAGCTTTTACGATACACCACACACACTAAATGCCAATAGTCGAAAATGAGACAAACGGTGAACACCCCTCCAAAGGAAAAATACAGGGTGGGGCAGAGTGGAGTTACTAGTTTCAAAAAATCACTAAAGGCCCCCCAGACCGAGCAGAGGGGCGAGGCGGGTGCCGTTAGGTCGGAGAAATGATGTCGTTTTTTTTTCATGATGTTTTGAAAATGATATCGTCTGGCGTGGTGGCCTTGGCGAGCAATACGCATATTGAGCCTTTCAAAGAAGTTTTCGGCCACTCTTCTCGGCATATCTTGCGGAATCCCAGCGATGACGTCCTCAATCGCATCGTTCAGGGCATCAATGGTTCGATGTCGAAGTTTGTTTACCTCGGCTTTTACGTATACTCACAGAAAAAAAATTCGCTCGGGGTCAAATCGGGAGAGCGAGGGTGCCATGGAATATCCCTCGCAAAGAAATCGGGTGACCTGGAAAGAGCTTTTGCAAAATTTCGCATGAAAGATGAACAACATGGGCCATGGCTTCATCATGTTGAAACCAGAAAGCTTCTGTATCATGTTCCTCGCCATACTCTCTCATTTTGGGACACCTAAGGTTCTCCAACATCTCACAATAGTGAGATGAATAACTCAATAACGGTAATGGTTAATCCTTCGTCGCCAGTGCAAAAAACAGCGCCGAGAGATACAGCAGTTACGATTGCAATGCAAGCATTTCTACGTTTCACAAAATCTTGTGGGCTCGATTCCCGTGTACGCATCATCTTGTAGGGGTACAGATGAAGATCTGCGTGTAAGATTTTCCTTATAATTCTGGACGATATTCCAAGTGCAGCGGCATGTTTCAGCGCTGCTCGTGTTGGAGACTCTTCAATTGACGCTCTTACTACCGCGATGTTTTCAGGTGTTTGCACACTTTTAGATCGCCCAACTGGTTTTTTGTGTGTGTGCAATGTGCAGTTCCTGTCCACCTTACATTACTGATCCATTTCCGAATGGTTTTTGGGATCAGGAACACTGTCATCACGATTTAACTCGAACCGGACCCGGAAAGCTCGATGCGTAACCACAACGCTTTCCCCGTTTTTAAAGAACGTCTCCACAATAAAGCCCCGTTACTTACCTGAACACGGCCGCGGCATGGTCACTAACATAAACGGCATCATTTCCCCGACCTAACGGCACCCACCCCGCCCCTCTGCTCGTTCTGGGGGGGCCTTCAGTGATTTTTTTAAACTAGTAACTTCACTCTGCCCCACCCTGTACAATAATTATAATAATTCTCCCTCACACGTATAACGAAAATGAAACGCAATCCAGTAAGTGGAAAAGTAAGAAAATCACAAAAAATATAAATCCGTTCACAACGCCATCTCTGATACTGACAAAAACAACACACAACAGTTGCGCATCGATAATTTCTTCATTGTAAAATTTTTAACTTAATAAAAAAATATTTAATTCAGCTAATAAGTTAACACAACAGTTATTGATTGGGAGGCGGTACGAAGTTCGCCGGGTCAGCTAGTTGTACATGAACTTGGGGATCAACTGTCATGGAAAAACCTAAAACACATCTACATCAGACTTCTAGCCTTGTACACGTTCTGAGAATTTGGCTATCTGCATCTAGTGAAACTACTCGGCTTCATTCATAGAATTACCTCTGACTTCAAACATATAAGTACACTTTAAACTCTTTACTGTTCGCTGGTTCGCCCTCACCTTGAATATGCTAGTGTCATTTGGTCTCCTTTCTACGCTGTCCATATTTGTCACATCGAATCCGTACAACATCGTTTCCTAAGAGGAATTGCTTGGAGGTTGGGTCTTGAACGAGGCAAGTACTCATATGATGAAATTGAACACATTTTAAACATGTCTTCTTTAGAAAAACGTAGAAAGGACTCTGATCTAATTTGCATATTTAAAATTATCAACAGTATTACTGATACACCTGCATTGTTACAACTCATCCAGTTTAACATCCCTTCCCGTAGGCTTCGAAATAATGAATTGCTGTTCCTCAATCGACATTCTACTAATTACGGATACCATTCTCCCTTATCCAGAATGTCGAGACTTGTCAACGCAAGTCAAAGCATTGATTTTTTTGGTGTAAAACTAAATGACTTTCGGCAGTCGATACGCAATATTTAAATGCTTCTTCATGCTTTGACTTGTAATGTCTCTATATGTACTTTTTATATTTTATATTGTCATTGCTATTAATTTTTATGTGCTCTCCCTTCACTGTCATCTCTGTTTTTTTATTCGTGTTATTATTATGTTATTAATGGACTGTTGTCCGTAAATTAATAAATAAATAAAATAAAATAATATGAAAAGTAATGACAGGCTGTTCCTATAATCAACAGTAATACAAATGGAACCAACAGCAAAGGCGCATTTCAATGTGGTGCATGTAATAATAAGCTACCGTAACATTTTGTCAGAACTGACGTGCTTTTGAACAAAAAATCGTGCAGCTTTAAGTTTAACGAATAATTCTGACACGTTTCCGTGTGTAATATATCTGTTTAACAAACTGCCACTTTTATTAGAAAAAACATAAATGCAATGAAAATATCACGCTATGAGGCTTTCATAACAGTAATTCAATGCAGTCTTACGATTCATAGCGATAACTTTTAGACGTTTTGATTAGGTTTATGTTGTCCCATGGTATAAAAAATGCAAGCTTTTCCATTTAATTCACTATAAACTAAAGCGGTAGAGCAACTGGGTCAAAACTAGCATAGCACGTAAACTTCGTTGATACCATTTAGGTCGTAAATTTTCACAAACAGAAGGTAGTTAAATCAGCGTTGCACGGCTTTGTGTTTAATTGAGATACCCAAAATATCAGTTTATTTATAGTTATAATATTAAACGTACTTATTTCGGTGGTTCTGCGTAATATTAAATTAAATATTAAAGTTCGACGACCTTTAATTTTAAAATTTGTAACTGATAATAAGAAGGTAAGTTTAAAAACACGCGATAAAGTAGGTGTCAAAATAATTTTCTTAATAGGCCACTTGCATGGACTTCATAACGACTTGAAAAAAATCGTGTGGATAGATTTTTTTACTAAGATTACGAAAATGTTAGCAAAAATTTTTAGAAGTGTACAGTTTTATTTTTATTTTTAAATAAATAAATCCATTATTTGGGCTCGTGACGTCACTACATGAAAATGTCCCGTCTCCGAAAATGTTCCTATTAATTTTATAAAATTCCACACTGATTTATTTTTTTATATGGCATCACTTTGATTTGTTTGTTCTCTGCGAACGTATCATTTGGTTTGATTTTTTGACAGATGTAATGAAGAGAACCCCTTACATTTTACGTTGTATAATGATAATGGTGCGGATTTTAACAAAATCAAATTTTATAATATTCTTATTATTATTATAATTTACAAGTATATTACACTTAATTTAGTAATATAGACGTTGAAAATTTTAATGATTTATTATCAATAAGATGGATCAAAGAAAAAAATATTTATGAGATTTAATATTTTCCTATACCGGAATTTTTTTTTTAAATGTGATGCAAGTGGCCTATTAATATTTTTTTATTCGAGATGAATATTTTTTCTATTTGAATGTATGACATAATATGCCTTTACGAAGAAATAGTGAGGATAAGTTACTGAGACCACGCAAACGTGGTCGTTTACGTTACAAAATGACGCTCAAGCTTTGGAATTAATTTAATTTATAATTGACCCCCCTAGCACGGTGGTCGAAAAATCCACAAATTATGTCATCTTCAAAGCAATGAATAAAGAAAAAATATTAAAAAAATAAACTTGACTAACCTGTGCAGTTTGCTATGGAAAACAGATAGTAATTAGATAATTATTTGAAATCTGATCACAGACATCAGATGGCGCTGAAATTGTTTTCTGTTTAGTTTAATTGAAAATAAACTCACTGGTGACAAAATCTCTCAAAATTTTCTCAATAACTCCAGTTGGAACCTTTTCGCACTGACCTAATTACTTACCGAACCATTTGGATAATTGATCTGCAAAGCCTTGATATGGAAAAGTTTCATTACACATAATATTGATGAATTCTTTTTCATAAAGTTTCCAAGATTCTTAAAATAAACAAAAAATCTAAAGATTCATTTGACTTAGATACATTGAAGAGCCTGTTAAATCGTCCGTGGGACATTTTTATTGGCTACCTATAACATAAAATATCGATATTGGCACAATATACAAGATATTATATCTCTTGTTATCAAGCATAAGCCAAAACGATTTCCCTTTTTCTGAAGAGCAACAAAAAATAATAGGACAACCTTCCACCGTGTACGCCTTCATACACGATAATAACTCAGAAACAAACAAAAAGCAATACGGGAATCCACTCTAAATAAATACATGCTTCGTAAATTATCCTCGCGTAGGTGTTGACTTTGGAAGCTTTCTAACGATACGGATAATACGGAACATAAATGCGAGACGTGTACAACACATTTTACAACCCGAAATATCCGTTTATAAAATATTTGCCATGTTACTCTCATGACTATTTTGCTATATAGGGTGTAAGAAAATAATTAAAAAGTACACGTGGCTGACGACTTTTTAAAAGCTGTGAATTATTTATTTTCTCTTGCGTATTTTGCAAATATTATTAATGTTTTTTTTTATGTGCATACCTCCCAAGAGTTCCAACTGCTCCCAACCATTTGGAGGCAGTGGGACTATGTGTTGTGCATCTTGTGAGACTTTTGGTTCTTTCTCTTCTTTGTTTTACTTATATGTTTATTGTCCCTCAGAATGTTCATATTTTTAAACATAAACTGCCTCCTGTTTTATGTTATATTTTAGTTTAAATTAACTTGTTTTGTCCTGTGCTATAATGGCACCGTTATTATTTATTATTATTGTCCTGTGCTATAACAGCACTGTTATTGTTAATTTTTTGTTCTCTAGTCGTTGCTTTGTATAAACTGTACATTTTAGGTTTTATGTGATTTCTTCAAACTTTGCAAAAATACCTTGTGACATCATTATACGACCACGGAATACTAAATTATTATTTTTACGTAAGTTTATTATAGTTAAGCACACTTCAAGTGAAGTAACACAAAACTGCGCTATACCTAAATATATTTTATTTTACTCAGGAGGCCCTGCGGGGAAAAGGAAGGAGAGGAAGTTCTGAGAAGGAAAAGGTATGAGAGGTGGGCAAACGCATCCGCCGCCAAGACCTAGACGAACTCACCCCATGAATCCGGGCATGGCAGCTAAGTGACCAAACGTAGCGAACCACTTGGGGCGACCTATGGCAGGGGTGTTGGTTATTCAATAAATGGTTTCCGGGGCGGCGGTACCCGTACCCGCCTCCCAAATTGAAATAAAATTCCAATTTGAGAAGTGGTTCATTTCATGCAGGAATTCCACTCCTTCATGAAATAAAACCTTCTTTCTATTTTCTAGAAAATAATTTCTACTTGTAGGCACCGATACAGTTGTCACATATCTTTAAATGTTAATCTGTCTTTATGATACGAAATTTATTTTCAAAAACATAAATTAGGCTTCTGTCGGATCCTCGTACTGATTATATGGTACTGATTTCAAACAATACGTCCTGTTTATCAGTATGTTTTTTCATCAGAAAACAGTAATGTGCAAACATCATAAAATCTCGTTACAACCCTTGGACACGTACTATTTTTTGGCAATGCGGGTCTGGTCTAGTAAAAAATATATTATCTGAACGGGTACAAACAAAATATCTTTTAGAGTGTTGGCTACGTACACTAAATATTTCATGGAACGACCCAGAGAACAGAAGTTGTAGAATAAATATTACCGATTGTTTAACCATCTAATATAAATCAAATTTTATGATTTTAGTTTTTATTATTGCGACGGCTCTTTCGGCGTTGAAGGCCATTATTAAATTGTGGTTATGCGGACAAAAACGAATAATAATAATAATAATATTTGGATGATTTATATAGCGCCGTTTTTGTGAAAAATCACCTCAAGGGCAATGGCAAATATCTTAACCTCTCAGTCTAATTTGTTCGTTTTTAAGAACGACTCACATAGATATCATAGAAATCGTCGCCGCGTCTTTCTTACTACCATGGTAAGAAATATGATCTACATGGCATTAGAAATTGAAAACACCACGCTTTATATTCAAATCTAAACGTTAATAAAAAAAAAAATTAAATGTACCCCTTTAGATAAAGTTTCCGACCTCAATTTTAAAAAATAAATTATAATTATTTTTTACATAAAAACACAAAAGTAAAGTACCTATGTCCACATGTATTTGTCTAATAACGTACATTAATTTATTTTTTTCGTTTTTAGTAATTTACTACCAACGAAGCTACCAGCATTACGTACCAAGATAAATAAATGTTAAATTTACAGCCATTTAAAAAAAATATATAATCAGTCTCTAAATGTTTTACGTGTCAGAGGATTATTGTTTTATAATATTATAAGTCAACATGTTATATTGTCCGATTCCTTGTACAGGGAAAGAGTTTACCATAAACATAATACAAGATTCACTCAAAATGAAGGATTGGTGGTTCCGAAATG
Source organism: Limnephilus rhombicus (assembly GCA_929108145.2). Lineage (NCBI taxonomy): Eukaryota > Metazoa > Arthropoda > Insecta > Trichoptera > Limnephilidae > Limnephilus > Limnephilus rhombicus. The sequence goes on from OV815276.1 coordinate 56,738,132, forward strand.
TACCAATAAATACGGTGAAAGGACCCTAAACTATATTGTACCCAAAATATTCAATAAACCACCAATGACAATCAAAAATAATAACGTTTTTAATGGTAAAGTCAAATATAAACTAAGGAAATGGCTATTAGATAGGGATGATTTATATTGATGCCCTACCGAAGTCCTTGTATTCTTTATTGAAACTCACATTGAAGGAATTGGTAAATTCATTACAATTTTTGTAATACCTAATGTATATGAAACTTTTAATTTACCTGTGATTATATTTCATTTGTTCATACTAAATCCATTTGTACTTTTTTATTATATCATAACATACTAATTTTTTATTATATCATATCATACTAAATCCATTTGTACTTTTTTATTATTTAAGGCTTCTAGTGCTACTTACATGTATATACTATTTCCGTAATTTAAATAATCTATTTAATTGATATTTAGCATCAAAATTATAAAATTATATGTATACAATGTTTGAAAATGTACCAATGTTGTCATTATGTACCTGCTGACAAAGTACATAAGTAGTTTAGCGGGTTTAAATGTAAATAAATAAATAAAAAAATAAAAAAATACGAGTACACTACAAAAAATTGTATTTCTTTATTAGAAATGTATGAAAGCATAGTAGAAATAAATTATTGTATAAAAAATACAATATTGTGGCTAAATTTATTTGTAACAGTTTCCCTTGATTAACTTTTTTTTATCTTATACCAGCTGGCATGCGCTGCTGTGGCATTTAATAAAGAAATTGTTTATCCCTGCGTATCCTTTCCCATTCATCCCGTTCCCCTTCCGCCTCCCCTTCCTCTCCCGCGTCCTCTTCCCGTTTCGCGTTCTCATTCCGATTCCTCCACTTTCCTTCTCCCCACTCCACTCTCCCCCTTCCCCTGTCCCGCCAACCCACTCCGAGATCTCCTGTTCCCTCCGAGGTTCCCCCCCCCCTCCCGTATTCGCTTCCCCCTCTCGCGAATCCCTCTCCCGAGTTCCCCACCCACACTTGAGTTCCCCTCCCCCTCCCGAGTTTCCCTCCCTTCTCCCGGGTTCCCCTCCCCCCCTACCGCATTCCATACATTCATTCCCGGTATATGCCACCCACTGCAATTTTTTACACAAATTTCATAATGCCAGATCTTGTATATGTTATTCTGATGTATGAGCTATATTATTTAAAAGTTTCATTAAAATCCATTCAGTAGTTTTTGCGTGAAAGGGTAACAAACATACCGCGTATATTAGTAAGATAATTATTCACAAAGTAAATAAAACTCCCTTTTGCGCCCGAAATTGAGCGTCTCAGACTCTCTCGCGTTTTTCTTGATTTTTTCTTGTGGCTTCCTCTTAAAAGAAACTTATCATTTTTTAGGTGGTGATCACATAAAGGCCTAGCTGCTCGTACTTGGTTAGTCATTTACTCGAAAGATTTTAACTATTATTAAATTTACCTGTGAGATGCCAACACTGTAAATGCACTAATTAATGCGGTCGCCCATCCTAACACCGATTTTCACAAGTAATAATTATTAATAAATGGTGTCGTGCAGTTTTTGGACGTGTTTTAATATTATTTATTTCACAACTACAAAAGAACGGTTCATTAATTAAATTTAACGACCCATTAATTATTCTCGAAAGAGTTACGTGTTCTTTTTTGTATAAAATTGTCCCAATTCGTATGAAAAGTTACGCCAAAGTAATAAATCATGCAAACTGTGGCAAAAGTTGGTCATTGAGGACTCATCAGAGTATTATTTGTCTGATCAAGGCGCTTTTGATTAAATACTCGATTTGCATAATAAGGAGGTATTTAAACTAGTCGTTCTGTCCAACAAAGCGTGTTTCTAATTTCTCTTACTTAAAAAAAATGAAAATTTCACAATGTTTTTTTTTAAGTTACTTGCATTTATTAAGGAACTAGCCGGCATGCGTTGTCATGCCATTTAATAAAGTTGTTTCTCCCTGCGTGTCCGTCCTTTCCCATTCTTCCCGTTCCCCTTCCGCTTCCCCTTCCTCTCCCGCGTCCCCTTCCCCTCTCGCGTTCCCACTCCGCCTCCTCCACTCCACTTCCCACTTCCCCAGTCCCGCGAACCCCCTCCCAGGTTCCCCTCCCCCTCCCCGATTCCCCTCCCCCCTCCCGCGAATCCCTTACCCGATTTCACCTCCCCCCTCTCCTCGCGCCCCGTGATTGATGATTATTGGTATAGATTATACGGTTAACCAAAGAAACGTCACTGTCTCGATGGCGATTCTTTTTTGAAACTTTCTTCGATCTTTCGCCTGGGTGATACTGAAAGATTGCATGACTTCATGGGTTGAAATTTTTTATAATTCATTTCCTTTGTATCCTAGCTAGAGGCTTCGAAGGTAGCGCCATTATTATTAAACTTAATATATGAAAAATAAGTGCATAATTTTATAACATTTTTTTTACATCAGCTCCACGCCGATGTTATCCTTCGGGTGCTGTGTGGAGGGTATTTTTAAAGGTGTCCAGATCATCTGCTTGTCACCCCATGAACCCGGGCACCCCTATCAAGTCACCAAACGTTGTGATCCACTTGGGGTGACCTATGGCAAAAGTGTTAGATATCCAATACATGGTTCCCGGGGCGGCGGGACCCATTCGCGCCTCCCATATTAATTCGTACACGTTCATTATTCTTGTGAATTGACGGTTAGTAGATGATAAATAATGGCATGGGATTATGGGTCATATCACACGTGGTTATCTCCTAGTCTTTTACGTGCCTGAATTCGTATTACGTAAATACGTTGAAATTGGCAGTGTAGTACTTGCCCATAAATTCGCAACCCGCCCATCAAGGCCCGACCCCCAACGGCCGAGTGAGGATGGCAGAAATGCTTCTCCCCTTTAACACCCCCTTACTAAAATATTGTTATAGCGTAGAGGGGAGAAAAAGACATCATAAAATTATTGCAACGATAGAATTATTTATGCCTAAGGGGACTACATTAAAAACTGTTATTGTTTTCAGTTTATTAAAATAATAATTTCGGTGATATGTCTCTGTGCTACTGCTAACATTGTGGTTCAATGACCTATGGAACTGAGATTTGGTTTGATTTCAATAATATTAGCGATAGAGTAGCCACCAAAATAATTTTTTTAATGTACAATTCTAAATTTGAAATGTGGATTTCTTTTGATAAAATTTTTGACGTATGTAATTTTTAAAGTTTACTAGCGGTTTTCATTCGAAATGTAAATTTTTGGTCGTAGTTTGAAAGGTCCTGGATCCTGAGTATTTTTTTTTTAAAATAAATACTTTTAGTTTCACAAATCCTACAATTATGATATCCTGTAATTTTTCAGGGGTCTACTCTAGTAATATGAATAAAGTTATAGAAACTTACGACATCTAATAAATGTTTAAATATTTAATAATAATTTTTATTTTAGTAATTTGTACATTTAAGTTTACAAATTTCTAATTGATTATAATATTTCATATTCACTATATTTTTTCAAGTTTTATGTAACTCCTACAATACATCTTGAACTTTCCAATTGGTGTGGACTTAAAAGTTTCTGGTAGTGTGTTATACAACTTCATTCCCTTGTACAGTAGACTGTTCTGCTTATTCACTTTGTCCTTTTTTGTAGCCTAATTTCCTTGCACGTCCTTGTGTTATATCTGTGAATGTCTTTATTGTATAAAATTTTATTTGAGAAGTATTTTGGTAACGTGTTGTTCAATATTTTGTGGATAAATACCATTGTGTTCAAGGACAGCATCTGTTTCACGGTCAACCAATTTAGTTCCTTTAACATTTTAATTATTTTTGAAAATCTGTTTCGTCGAAGAATTATTCTCATTGCCCTGTTTTGGAGAATTTGTAACTTATTTTGTTCTCTTTCGTTACATAGGAAAAGTATACTTGAGCAGTAGTTGAAGTGTGGGATTTACGACATGATATAAATAATATCCCTCAAATATCATGCAATATCCAACAAAGTGATATTATTATGTATCAACGTAAGTTTTACGTATCTCTTCGTAAAAATCAAATTACTTGTATAAATTTAACAATCTCTAAGAAATTAATTTATTTACGGACAAAAATAGTTAATAAAATATAACAATAACACGAATAAAAAAAGATATCACAATGAAAGGAGAGTACTTATAGATGACGAGCATTAACAAAATACATACAATATAGAAGTACATATATACATATGTACATATATAAAGTAGATACTTTTAAATCCATCTTCAAGCTACTACAAGTACGTACCTTGAAGATGGATTTAAAAGGCTTTAAAAATCACATTGCGTATCGACTGCCAAAAGTCATTTAGGCTTACATCAAAAAATTCAATGCTTTGATATTTCGATGTGTTTTCAAACTACCATTTATTTCGATTATTTCGAACTGGCTTACTCAATAATGCCCGTCGCAATTCTCCACGGGTACATAGGTACTAAATTTGATCCAATAAGGTTTTTTATGTTTAAAAACCCGATTACCGAAAAATCACGAAAGATATATTGTTAAATTCAAATTTATGTTAAATTAAATTAAAGCAAATCGCTTTATAAATCAACTTTTAATCAAATTTATGTCATGAAGAAAAAATGTTTTTTTTAAATGTGGTTTACTGTGTTCTATACATTCAGTGTCATTGCAATTCAAAAAAATATTTGACAGTTAAATTGGTGTTGTCAGTCTACAAATTTAGTAGTTCCAGTTTTTATATTTTCTACTCTTTTTTGACAGACTATATTTAAATTTATTCTTATTATGATTTGATTTCCAAAGTGGAAACCCGATTGTACGAAGCACCTGACACTCTCCGATCCTACTATAAGCACGGAAGCGCGGCATCAAAAGTTACCACGGTATTTCTGTCAGGACTATTTTTACAGTAAGTTTATTGATCAGTTGTGCTTTAAAATATATATTTATCTCTAGTGATGGCGAGATCATATTTTTAAACTGAAAATATTTAAAAAAAAAATGCAATCATTCAGATTCATCAATCGGTTGGCATTTATACAATATTTTAAATGTATGCAACATTAAATACGTTTCTTCTAAATTGTCACCAGAATTCTTAGCTTGTGGAATGTCCTGTGTAATGATTTTTTAATCAGTGTGCACCCTAGTGACAAATGCATGCGTCGGGCCTTGTCGGTGTTGCCAGGTAGTACAATATTTTATGTCGTTTATCTCCCTTTCCGCCCTTTATTAAGTAACACATCAACTTTTACAAACGCATTAAAAGATGACCCTCAAAAGTGTACTTTCTGTAAATATTGTGACAGCGGAGTTCGCGAATTTGTGCGAATTCTTTTCAAAATTTTCAAGCGATCCACCTCGGCTTGTGACAATCGGAATCAGGCGAAATCACGCACTCCTTTTGCAGATGGAGATAAATTTGAATTTTTCGCTTAAGGTGCCGTATCCCCGCTTAATATTTAAAACAGTAAAATTTAAGTAAAAATTGTGAAAATGTTTAATAAAACACGACCTTTAAAATAGAGCAAAAATCTCTTGGGAGCCGTCTAAAACACCATTTAAAGAAACACTGTGAATTTTTTCATGCATATAACTTGTAAAATAACTGAATCAGACATGAAAATAATAATTTTCGGAGCATACTTTACGATTTTTTTCTATCGAGGTAATTTCATATAATTGGCGTTACGGCGTGGGGAATGTATGGATATTATCTTCAAAAATTACACATATTTTTTAAGAGCCTAAAAACTTCAAATGTTTAAGGGGGATATGTAAGAAATCGGTAGAAATTCGGGTAGTGGCGGCTTAAGAAGAACGGCTGCGCGGCCTTTTCATAAAAAAACTTAATTTTGTATTTGAGGTCAAAATACTTAACTAAACTAAAAACCTATTTTTTGATCAAAAGTTATAGCAAGTACATAGATTTGTACCACTTTATTTATTTGAGTTTTAAATTAAATTCAATTCTTGATTTTAGAGGATTATCTTCGTGGTATTAGAGGCATTCTTGGAAATTATTTATGAGCTAATTATTATTAAAAAAATAATTTTGAAATAGACATATACAAAGCAATATAAAATAAAAACTGAAATAAAAATTGAATTATCGTTATTTTATTTTTAGTTTGTTTTTCTTTTTATTCATAAAGAGGGAAGAACCAAATATTTTTTTTAAGTATGTACATAATTATCATTAACTCACAATAATAATCTTATACTTTAATAGCCTATATCCGTAATAGATACAATGTGCAATTTATTGATTGATTAACAATATGATGTTTAGTTTTGTACGTGACTTTCGCGTCACGTCAAAGTTTACATCATCATCATTACATAGTAAGTCATAGTAAGTGAAGTCGCTCAAAATGTATGTGCGCATAGATCTTTTAAACTACGCAACGGATTTTCATGCGGTTTTCACCAATAGATAGAGTGATTCAAGAGGAAGGTTCATATGTAAAATTCATGCTTATTATAATAGATAAAAACCGAGAAATTCATATATTCAATTTGGGAGGCGGGAATGGGTACCGCCGCCCCGGGAACCTTTATTGGATAACCAACACCTCTACCATAGGTCACCCCAAGTGGTTCGCTACGTTTGGTGATTTAGCAGAGGTGCCCGGGTTCATGGGGTGAGGTTTGTCTAGGTCTTGGAGGCGGATGACCAAGACACACTGAACCCCAGATTTCTACCCACCCCTTAAACCCTTTTCCTTCCCAGAACTCTCCTCTCCTTCCTTTTCCTAAAAAAAACCCTCCACACAGCATCCCCAAAGATGACATAGGCCCTGAGGAAAATTATTTTCCTCAGCGCCTCTTGTGTGGAGCTCATGTAAAAAAAAAAAAAGGCAGCGGGCAGCGGGCAGCTGGCAAGCGGGTGGTATGGATTTTATAAAGGTTGGGTAATGGCGTTGTGTTTCGTTAGCCACAGCAACGTGTGGCCGGGTCTGCTAGTTTTGGATAAAAAAGGCCATTCCTTATAACACCAGCCGCCTATTTTGATTCATGCAAAAAAAGGCTTTAAAATGTGTTGTTTTATTTTATTTTGTGAAATGTTAAAAACTTTAGTTAAAAGTATTGAGGGCTTACTAATCGAAAATAATACTACACATTCTTCTTTTACGTATTACAATATTTTCTTTACCAAAACCCACATTTTATTATCAATTTTTTTTTAATCTCCTACTATTTTTTGCATTTTTCTACTAATATCATGGAAAGTCTACTACTAATGTGAATTATGTATGGGAAAATTTCATTTTTCGTATGAATAAACTCACGGAATACTTATGTCCTAAAATAGGACATTGCGCTATTTTGAAATATCGTCAAATTAAAGTCATGCCAAAAATATTACAAAGGTACTATTATCATGGCTATCAGGGGGTAACCTTATGTACCTATTAAGATTATATTTTGCTCACTCTCACCGTGTAGATACTAATTTGCAATTATATTATTAATCACCAACCCATGGCTGTTTTATGTTGCTAATGCATACTCTACTGTCTAATGATATTTAAAAAAAATTCTTAATCCACAATTTTTCACGCAAGTTTACAGTGAATATAATATATATGTTGTTATATGCGTATGTTGTTGCCACGCTGATGCGTTTATGATTATTTCACGTATTGTTTTAACTAATCTGTGGAACTAATTTCCTGCTGGCAAGCTACTTACAGTAGCTTAGCGGGTATAAATTCCCATTGTGTGTAACTTTTATTCAATAATAAAAAAATAAATAATAAAAATTCATTAATCGTGATCGTCATCGTGATTATTACATTAACAATCGAAACTTAGCAATGTTCTTGAAAAAAAACTGTAGTTAAATTGGACGATACTCCTGTTTGATAACTAGAATAGTTTTATGTATAGAATATCTTGCATTCTTTTTTTATAAATAACGAAATCATTTCAGAAAAATTCGATAAGATCCCTCCGAATTTGTAATAAATTATATCTCTGCCTTTCAAAACGTAAAGGGAAATAGATATCTCATACGTACACAAAGACTATAATAACGCATTGTCACGGTGTGATAGAACATCTTTTACAATCGAATTTTTCCCCAACTATTTGACCGTTGCAAGCAGTTTTATTGGAAATAGAAACATCAGGGAAAACTTTTATCGTGAGCGAATCACTCGTTAAAAAAACCTAAAAGGTTTGGGTCAGAAGCAGAGCTTTCAGTATATCTCATCATTAGTCCGGAGGCGGCAAGGCAGATGCTAAAAGCGGTCGCAAAACGTCGAACATGTGAAATATAGTTGCCCTTTGGGAAATCAACACCCGAATAAACTTCTTATTATTCGACATCAAGACTGAGTGTCTCCCTATCTACCGGAGGGGCCTTTCTATGGATACTTGTGTTCTTGATTTCAAGTCGGTAACTTGTGGCATTGTTTGGCAACTGATTTTCAATCAGCAAATAAATCAACTGAACGGCTCAGTAGACTTCAGATGATCGGGTGAACTGGAAACTCTCAGAAACTGGATATTTCTTTGAAAAATTTTAACAATCTATTTTTAAAGTGAACTTGAAGAGATTTAAACAAAAAATCTGCGCCATGGTTAATATCCACTTTCTCTTAAAGTTAAAAAATGTATTTCTGTGCTTTTTGGTGTTCGTGTTGAAGGTCTGTTGGTTTAGCAATATGCCAGGCGAATCTAAAGATATATGGTAACTTAGGTACAGGTACCTACCAACGAATTGTTTGGAGAGAATATACACCGTAAATTAAAACTATTAATTTATAGTATAGCTATTAAAAGAAACAGTAAACGCTCCGGTGACAGGGTTCACGACGAGTTCATCGAAAACGAATTCATCGAAAATCAATTCATCGAAAGCAAATTCATCGAAAACGAGTTCATCGAAAACCAATTCATTGAAAATCAATTCATCGAAAACCAATTCATCGAATGATCAATTCATCGAATCGCCAATTCATCGAAAAAATATATTTTGTTGATATTTGAGAGAAATGCCGAGCGGACCGAGAAGTTAAAAAAGCATTGGTCAACCTAAACCTAACCTAACCTAACCTAACCTAACCTAACCTAACCTAACTTAACCTATTTAACCACTTTTTAAATACTTTTTTGCAGTATCAGACAATCGGAAATCGAAAATATAACCTGTACATTTTACATTGTCACTACGAAACTGACAGTTGCTAAACACATTTAACTCAGTTAAACAGACCTTTTGGGTATTTAATTTTGACAGCTCTAATATCTACAAAAATAATGTTTTTAAATGAATTGACGATTCGATGAATTGATCATTCGATGAATTGATATTCGATGAATTGATTTTCGATTAACTCGTTTTCGATGAATTTGCTTTCTATGAATTGATTTTCGATGAACTCGTTTTCGATGAATTTGCTTTCGATGAATTGATTTTCGATGAACTCGTCGGTTACCGGTGACAGACCATCATTAAAAATTAGACTTCTATGAAAAATTCTCAAGGTAGGTATGCTTTTAAATCTGATCTGAGTAGCCAAGTTCTCTCAAATCCGTCCGCTCCACAAAATTATTAAATTCTGAGGGTGCCATAGTGCCATTGGTTCTAGGCAGTTGAGACTATTGTATAGTCATCACATGCAATATTTAAAATAACTTCTAATGAACTTTACAGAAAGGAGAAATCAAAAATTTGTCATGCTGATTTATTGATACATAATAATAAATATTATTATAAAATACTAGCTCAGACCCATGGTAAATTAAAGGGTGGTCTTAAATCTTGACAAGTCAGTTCCGATTTAGAAAAAGACAAAACTAATTTTCTGCGGTTGTATTTTGGTAGACTGTAAAATTTTTTTAAAATATATAGAATTCGATCTCCGGAAGATTAGTAATACAATATCTAAATCAGTATGCAGGTAGGTTCTTTATCGCGTGTCTAAATACTTCAGGCATTCCGTTGAAAAATGACACTTACATTCAAATTTGAGTTCATTGAACCAGAGTTACGCAGGACGCACATACAACAAAGTGTTAGTATTTTTGAATAAAGCAAAACACCCACAAACCAGTGGCGGTCCGTGAGTTTTCGGTGAGCTAGAGCGCTAAGATTGAAAAATATGATGTTATTGACGTTGCAGTAGCTGAAAATGATTTTTTTTTTTTAAATTTCATCTCTTTGTATGAAGATCTATATCAGTAAGGTCTAATATCGTATTTTTCAATCTTTGCATTCTAGCTTACTGAAAACTCACGGACCGCCACAATCTGCAAAATGTTTCACTTTTTGTACAACGAATATAAATGAACGTATTCTCAATAATTCGCCGATATTTTCATGACAATAAAATACCCTCAAACAGCTAAAGTAGCGCGCATTTGCCGCTAATTGGTTGTTTACCAAGCGAAACAAACGACCAGTTCTTATTATTTGTTTGGCATTCCCCGCGATCTTCTCGCCCTTCGAGTCCCCGCTCTGCAAATAACTTTAACAGCCGGTGCTTTACACCCCCTCGGTCCCCCTACTACCCCCATTGCCCGCCAAGTCCCACTTCATTACCTTCGTACCTCCTAACAAGCAAACACCTGGACTAAACTAGTCACAGCGAGAGCTCGTACGTGCGTCATCGACATTCATCCTCTTCCTTCTCACGCGTCTTGTTTGAAAACGGAAAAGACAGAAGATACTTGAACGATGACGACACATACGATCTCTCTCTGGGACTATATTTTACTGCCACTGGATATGCTCGGACAGTGGGAAACTCGTTTAAAGGTCGCTCGTAATCCGTGGCAACGCGGTCCCCTAAGTGCCAATTAAACGTGTTCAAACAGAACAAAAGGAAATTGAAAAACTTTCGGACAACTTGTTCAAAAACATAAAAAAATATTTCAAAGTTAGAATAACATTGAAGACTTTGGTATTATTAATTTAAAAAAAAAATAACATCTACCTTGTCTCTAATATTGATTAATGCGTCGTATTTTAAATTTGGAAGACTTATAAAGCGATTGATAGATATAATGTTATAACTTTAAAAAAAAATAATTACTGCATATATTATTTTATCATTTAAGAAAGTTTATATGAAATATACGAGGGGGGGGGTACTGGTCTGTCAAGACCTTCCGAGCTTATGTTCTTGGATGGTGGGCCTCCAAACGTGGCGCTAGCATATGATTTTCGGAGATTTAACGGTGGGTGGACGGTCTCGGTGCCAAGGGTGCTAGTTTTTTTGATGATGGAATCGACTTTCTTATTTAACTCCATTTGGCCGTTGAGAACACTTGTAAGTGCCTCCGCTTTTGCAACAGCCGCCGAGTGCGCCAATGCTGTAAGGCGCAGGTGCTTTTTGATGTCCTCGTAAATATAAAAGAAATTCAGAATATTTTCATAGACTTGAGATTCTGTACTGAGGGGGACTAGGTTTTGGATAAAAGGTTTTCAGCAACTTCTATGGTACAACTTCATAATTTTTTCCAAATGTTTTTTTAAATTTTGAAATGTATTAATGTTATTATTTTTTGTTTTAATTTGTTTGGTACTGAGTCGGAGCTTACCACATAACTTTACAAATAAAATTTAGAACTTCTCTCTGCAAAATTAGTATTTATTTATTTATTTATTTAAACGCCCAAAGGGCTTTTATTATAAATAATTTAAATAAAGAGTTGACAAAATACAGATATCATAAAATATAGAAAATAAAATAAAGGTTACATAAAATACAAGATGCAAAGTATTAATAATAATAATAATAACGTAGTATTTATATAGCGCAGTTTTGTGATGTTTCACTTCAAGTGCGCTTAATTATAATAAACTTAAAATTAACAAATAAAAACTAATTAAATAATGTGAAATAACGAATATACAAAAATATACAAAGCAATTCCTAAAGAACAATATTAACAACAATAGTGAGTGCTGTTTTGGCACAGGACAATATATGTATAATGATAAACCATCACGGTGCCATTCAACAAGAATCATTTAAACTAAATTATATAGAACAGGAGGCAGTTAACATTTAGAAATAATACAAATTCAGAGTGCACATAAAACTATAGTAAAGAGGTAATCGAAACCAATTTCCAGAACTATCTCGAATGTTGTCCCGAGCGAAGCCGGGTAACCCAGCTAGTATTAGATAATTTTCTAATATCCTCCATATCAACAATAATATTAATAAAAGTGCATAAAATTGATGTTCACAATAGTTAATGAAACAAGTTGAAATAGTTGGCACATAACGGCGTTTAAAGTTTTCCAAGTTAAAAATTGTTATCAAAACATCCATATTGTATAAGTATTTGTTACCAAACTATGTAAAGGTTGTATTGTTGTATGTAATATGTATTCTTCTTTTCAATATAAATTGGGTAATGACTTGCTTATATTTGGTGAATGGTGTGTTGAATATGTCAACAACATCTTTATAGTCATTTCCCAAATTTTGTATGCGGCGAGCGGGGGTATACAACTGTGATTCTGTTTTGGAGTTATCACAATAGAACGGTAGATATTGCCTCGATGTTGGTTTGCGAGGTATATGAAAAGAAATCAAGTGTAATAGTTCATGGCTGTCAATTATTGAATTTATGATTTTATATAAACATGTTAGGTCATTAACTATTCTACGTTCAGATAATTTTAATAAATTGAGTTGGCATAGTAGATAATCATAGTTGACACAATCCTTTGTAATACCCATTTTAAAATTAATAAATCTTCAGAATTTATTTTGAATTCTTTCTATCGTGAGCGAATGACTAGCGTAGCTAGGTGCCCATACTGTACACTTACATTAGGTAGGTATATTTAGATTGTCGAATTCCTTTACAATAGTTTTATGATTGAGGAAGACATTGAGACGACCAAATGAATCTGATACTTGAGTCGGGCCATGTGAAGATTCGGAATAATAGAAGAGCATGTATGAGACGATGTATGAATGTGAACGAGGCAAGGAGTGTGTGCCAAGTGTGATCGAGTTGTTTGGCGGTCCATCCTCTCTGCCTACCCCTGCGGTGGAACGGCGTGATGGTTAATTAGTTTATGATTATGTGAGATATTTGCTTGTTTTTTTTTTTGAGGTGATAAACCAGAATATTTTAGCGTGGATTTTTTATATACTTGGATAGTCAAATTGTTTAAAGATTTCTTTTGTGGTAATCCTTATGGGGATGGGTTTCTTACATTAAAGTTCCTTACCTTTAATATGATATCTATGATGCGTGGTATTTTTGTGGAGTATTACTATTTAACTGTAAATTAATATTGACTTGGAGTATTACTATTGACTCTAAATTACTATTTAAATGTCATATTTAACACATCTTAAGAAAAGACTACAAACAAGTGGACTTCTTTCTACGCATTACAAAACTATTCAATATTTTTTTCCACTTGTCATCAGTGTAACCCAGTGATTCCCAAAGTGGTCCAGGTGGACCCCCAGGGGTCCACGGGAGACTCGACGGGGGTCTACGTTGGCGTGATAAAAAAGTGGAGGTCCACAAGTTGTATGTGGGGGTCCACGAAAATTTATCTGGTTTCGATAGTAAAGAACAAAAATGTTGGCTTGGCTTTAAAATACCCTCGACTCTGTGCAGAAACGGGCGGTCCGTTTGATAGATTCTCCCATCTTAACAGACGGATTGCAATCTTTAGAGCACAGGCGTCGGGTGGGAATGCTATCCTTGTTCTACCGGTATTACAATGGAAGATGCTCCGAGGAACTAGCATCATTGATCCCTTCGGCACCGGTGCATAGTCGGGAAACACGCCAAACGCGTGCCCAACATTTGTACACAGTTGACATTAGTCACATGAGAACGGGTCGTTTCTTCGACTCGTTCTTATGTTCAACAGCTCGGCTGTGGAATGATTTGCCGGCCTCTGTGTTTCCTCCTTCCTACAACATGGGTCTCTTCAAGACCAATGTTCATTCCTTCCTCTCCTCAAAAAGACCCTCCACACAGCATCCCAGATGACATAGGCCCTGAGGGAAATTATTTTCCTCAGGGCCTCCTGTGTGGAGTTAATGTAAAAAAAAAAAAAAAAAAACCCATCAATGTAGCCAGATAATACACTACTCAAAAAAATTAAGAAAGCAACAAAATATCCAAATTTTTCGGTGATTTTTGAAAGACTGCATTTCGCTGAAAAATGTTCGTATTGAGACTTTAAAAAAAGCATTTTGAAGTTTTAAGATTATAATTTTCATATTTTTGGAAAATTTAGTGGCCATTTTATGCATCTATTTAAAAAAAATATTGTGGGTTTTTCGAAGTATTTCCTCGGAAAATATGAAAATTATCAGCTGCTATACATCGAACATCATCATCAGACGTAGCCTTTGTGTGCACTTTGGAGACCATAGTTTTCAACTCAAATCAATAGGATTTTTAATTTTATTTAGGAACATGTGTCTCTACTATGTTAACCTTACTTTTCCCAAAAACGTGGAAATAAATTTTTTTGCAGGTGTGTAAACAGGAAACCTTGATTTTTTTGCCATTTTTTAATAATTTTTTGCAATTCAAAAATACTTTAGACAAAGATATTACTACGAATTTGGGTTCACATAGAGCGTAATTATATAAATAAGGTACCTGCACATTTAAAAATGTTTGGTTAAAAACTTTCTGAGCCAGAGTGCACACAAATTCCAAAAAAGTCGTTTCGAAAAAAATGCGTTTCAAGTTTACCATGCGGTTTGGCACAAACACTCTCATAATATCGGAACGAATTGAATTTTTTATTTAAAACTTTGGAAACATATTCTAAAATAGTTATACTAACAATTTATGAAATAAAAAATAAATAAAGACATTTTTTTGAGTCATCTACTTGTATTTCTCCCCTAAGTCTAAGTCTGTAATCATATTATTTTAATAAATAGAACCCAAGAAAATATACTATTTTTCTTTTTATTTATATCTACCACTCCGAATTTAGGGTTGGTACTCAGCCGCGACGCAAATTTTCATCGTTAGATCTTTTGATGAGTTTTGGGAATATGGTAGAAATGTCGCAGCAGGGGGTCCACCGAAATTTGTAAAATTATGATAGGGTTCTAAGCGAAAAATACGTTTGGGAATCTCTGGTGTAACCCTATTGATCTTTACAAAAGGAGAAATAATCAAAACCAGATCGAATACCTCGTTTTATATATAACATTTCAAATCGAAATACGCACAAAACTCTTGCTCGGACAAATCTGCAAATCTTACAATGCCTTAAGGGGCCATCCATAAATTACGTCACTTCTTAAGGGGGGGGGGGGGGGAGTAGAGAAGTGTGACAAGGGGGGATGGGGGGTCCTCAGCTCTGTGAGGTCACTTGTAAAACTACTGTTTTTATTTTTTTTAGATATAAAATTTGAAAATATGTGACGTCACACTAGGGGGGAGGGGGTCTCACAAATGTGACAACGTGTGACAGGGACGGGGGAGGGGGATCAAAAAGTGATGAAATTCGTGTGACGTAATTTATGGATGGCCCCTAAGAGATTGATAGTTAACTTTCACAGATATATATTATTTTATGTTCATCTCTAGTGATTTACTATTTGAATTTGCCGCAAAATTAACGATTATGAAAATGGTGAAAGTTGTAAAAGGTGTTACGGATTCTGATACCATGGATAAAATAGACTTGTTTAATGAATTTTAATTAGTGTGGGTACCTACATACTTAATTTATTCTAATTGCTTTCTTAAAACTTTAATAAATGGTAATTAGAAGATACAAATTGTTTATTCAGTTCTTCACCCTTGAAACTTTCCATGGAAGGAAATAATTATTTATTGTTCAAAGATACCTAACAGATTATTTGAAATCCAAGTTTTTCAAAATACAAATTTATTTAAATTTCAAAATCTGATCGACCAACAAACCTTACATTCTAATTAGGCGGAATGATAAATGAGCAAAATCAGAAGTAGCAAGCAAAATAAGACATGAAGGAAATGAATCCAATTAATTCCGATAACGATCTCAAACTAGCGATTTGTTTCATGAATTGCTTGTTTGTCCATTGCTAAGTGCTGGGCATTGCTAACAGTGAGCATTATTTTAATAGGGCATCCGGTCTCCAAAGTTATTAAGTACCTTCTTACCAAGAAATTAATGTCCTGCCAAAAATTCCAATGCAGATTTTTTTTCCTTCCGATTCAAGGTCATCCGTTTGTTCTCAATTAGGTGATGCCTTTGAAGCGCGAAACGGTTTAAATTTGAAACAGAACTTTTTTAAACATAAAAAAAAAACAAGTGCCCCATCGTATAACTTTTCCAAAGCTGAATACCATCATATTACTGAGTACCTTATCCAAACAGATTGGTCCTTTTTAGATGAGGATAATCATATAAATGATCAATTAGAACACTTTAACACAATTTTAAATACCTCTATAGAACAATTTGTTCCCAGGGTTAGCTTCACATCATATAATTATCCAAAATGGTTTTCAAGGGAATTAACTAATTTAATTAATAAAAAAAAATGTATCCACAGAAAATATAAACATACCAGAAATCCTAACGATTATATAACATTTACTAAACTACGAAAACAATGTAAAGAATTATCAATAAAATGCTATAATAACTATGTTAACGTAATAGAAAATGAGGTACGTCGTCACAATGTGAAAAAATTCTGGAATTTTACTAAATCTCAGCGAAACGACAACTGTGGATATTCTAATAGCATGTATTTTAAAGGAAAATGTGCCGACAGTATCGAGGGTATAGTTAATCTCTTTGCTGACTCATTTAAAAGTGTTTACGATAAAGATATTCCCGTCAATGCAGTCTCCAGTGCTTCAGTGGAAGATTCATTAAACCTAAGTCAATGTTTCATAAAATTAGAATCTATAGAAAGGGGCATAAACGCATTAGATAGTAATAAATCTGCTGGACCGGATGGTATTCCTCCCATATTTTTAATAACTTGCATTGATAGTTTGATATATCCCTTACACAAACTTTTTAACAAATCCTTAGCATCTGGCTGTTTTCCGGCTCTGTGGAAAAAGAGTTATTTAACGCCTATTCATAAAAAAGGTGACAAAAGCGATATATCAAACTATAGACCTATTTGTATTATGTCTGCTTTACCCAAACTTTTCGAGTCATTAGTATTAGATACCATTTGTACTAGACGTTTGTACATAAACTAAATATAATAGGGAGCTGGCCACAATGACACGCCAATGGAGTTTGGTACGCCAGTGGATTTTGGAATGCCACTGGTCTTTTCAATGAATTTACTTCTTTGACAAAAAATGCTTCTAGGTATAATGGCAAAACTGATTTGAGTACTGGATTAAAATAAATATTTTTCACTTTGGAGACTATGGGAGACTGGGGTTTTTAGGACTTTAGGTTACTGGGATACTGGGAGAGGTAAACTGAATCTAAGACTGATTAAAACACTTGAAAAGAGGTTTGAACTTGGAGACTGTTGGTATCTTGAGTAGGTATTGTTTCTTCTTGGCTGATAGTTTTGAACTGACTTCCTACCGGTTTGACTTCTATTTTTATAGGGCAAACTCAGGTCGGATTTTTGGGGGACAGAACCTCCTTAATTTTTCTAAGGTACTTGTTTTAGGTAATTTCCCTGGTCGCTACGATTGGAAGTCAGCTGTGTTAAAATTATGTGTGATAGTTTTTGCCAAGATTTTACCAACTCAGGATCCCAAAGCTTCACATCATTTTTATTGTGTTTTCAAGAAAAGGTACAAGTATACATATGTGATATAAGGTACAATTTTAAACAGTAAATATTTTTCTTAAAGTGCAACAATCACTGATAGACGTCAGTTTTTGGGTTGTTTTTGTAGTACATACTCATTTTTAGGTGATGATGTTTATTTCTTGATCCAAATTATTCCCAATTTCTCGAAATTGAGCTCCAAATTTTTCGGAAGATGAATTCGCTGTCGTAAATATTTACGATTCAGATTTTTCCTTTGTTCAGAATTGACCAATAGTGGCTCGGCTGGTCGCATGGTGGGGGTGACGTAAATAGTCAGCCATTTCCTTGGCGTTGATCATTGCTGTCTGGAGTCCCTTGTGGAAGCATTAGGTGGTTATTCAGATGTGTTTTCCAGTCCAATGAGGCTGCTGCATGTATTCATTATCAATTTCATTTATGTTTTCAATTGATTAGTTAGTTAAAGGACATAATAGCGTTGTAGACAAGTCATTTGGAAGGGGCACCACATGCACATAATTCCGCTAGCCAATAGCAGCTCTCAGATTGTCGTGCTGGCGGCATGGTACTCTGTGGGAGCGTAAATTCCATTCTTGAATTTCCATGGTTGTCAAAAGCTTTCGCGCACTCGTTAGATGCACACGGATTCCTACGACACGTTCCATACACTCCCTTCAGTGCAGTCTCGACTGTGCTCAGCTACTTCGTCGGGCGTGTCCTTTTCCGATGTCTGAGTTTTGAGTCGGGTGTCTTCGCAGAGTGTACAGTTTCATCAGTTGCTGGCGTGGCAGGCAGAATGATGGCGATTTTGACTGCCGGCCTTACGTATATCCCAGTGCTGGTTTGGATCCGGGCAGTTCTGACTTGTCCATCAGCTGCAGGTATTGCTTCGATGATACGGCCACGTGGCCAACTGTTTCGAGGCAGTGCTGGGTCCATGATGATCACTAGGTCATCCTTCTTAATTGGTGTAGTTGGATGGTGCCATTTTTGCCGGACAGCCATGGTAGGTAGGTATTCCCGCAGCCATCGCCTCCAGAAGGTGTCTGCAAGTTGTTGCCCGATGCGCCACTGGCGGCGTAGGCATGTTTCCTCTTCTTTTTTGTCATAGAAGGATAATTGAGGGCGCTTCCCGGCTGACCCTAGCAAAAAGTGGTTGGGTGTTAGAGGTTCTTCATCACGTGGGTCAACTGAAATGTGGGTGAGTGGACGATTATTTACCACAAACTCAGCTTCTGCAAGTGCGGTGCGTAGCGTTTCTTCTTTTGGTGCTCTTTCCTTTAGTGTAGCGCTTAGGGCTTTCTTGACTGATCGTACTAATCTTTCCCAAGCTCCCCCCATGTGCGGACTTAGTGGTGGTATGAAGTGCCACTCGATGCCCTGGGTAGCTATTGCGTCAATCATTCTGGCGTCTTGACTTATTGACAGCAGGGCGTCCCTCATCTCGGTGTCAGCTCCGTGAAAGTTTGTCCCGTTGTCCGAGTACATGGCTGCTGGTTGTCCTCTGCGGGCGGTCATTCTTTGTAGGGCCATGATGGCCGAGTCAGAAGTCAGTGAAGCGGCTAGTTCTAGGTGAATGGCGCGTGTCGACAGGCAGGTGAAGATGGCTCCATATCGTTTTTCTCGATGCCTACCGACCGTGATAGCC
Organism: Limnephilus rhombicus; assembly: GCA_929108145.2. Classification (NCBI taxonomy): domain Eukaryota; kingdom Metazoa; phylum Arthropoda; class Insecta; order Trichoptera; family Limnephilidae; genus Limnephilus; species Limnephilus rhombicus. Next base: position 56,757,488 of record OV815276.1, read on the forward strand.
ATAGGGCCGAAATAGTCAAGCCCACAGTGTGTGAATGGGCGGACGTGATGCATCAGGCGGGGTGGTGGTAATGCGCCCATCAGAGGTGGAGTCGGTTTGCTGCGTCGTATGAAGCAAGTGGGGCAGGCGTGCGTTATCTTCCTGCTTGTTGTGCGTAGTCGTATTATGAAGAAATGATTGCGTATTTCTGCTACTGTTTTCTCAGTACTAGGATGATCCGCCTTTTTGTGGTAGTGACTGATAAGAAGTCGAGTGTAGGGTTCGTCGCCGTCCAGTATTATGGGAGTTCGGGCCACACTCTTTGTTCTTTCCAAGGCTTGTAGTCGGGTCCCCATTCGTAGTAGGTCATCTGGTCCAAAGAATGGGTTCAGGGAGTTGAGGCGGCTGCCAGCAGGCAGTTTTTGACCTTGTCGGATGATGTGTAGATCAGTTGTGAAAGCGTCTTCCTGGGACCTTTTGATCCATCTGTGTTCTGCTGCTTTTATCTCATCGGCTAATAGTGGGCCTTCTACTGGTTTATTGGGCCCCATCTTGCATCGTCTGATAAATCGGAGGATCCAAGCTGTAGAGCGAATCAGCCGGTGCCATGAGGAGAACCGCTCTACTGATGGGAGTGCTTCGCCCCTGGTGGACACAAGGCCAACGTATTGAGGTTTGACTTCTAGTGTCAGGTCGTCAGGCCTGTGGGCGGGCACCCGTTCTTTTGGCCACGCACCCTCCGGGGAAGTGAGAAAGGCTGGGCCAGTAAACCATCTTCCTTCTGGTGTTAAGTCTGGCACCTCTAAGTCTCGTGTTCCTATGTCAGCGGGATTGAGTTTTGTGGGTACCCATTTCCAGTCGGGTATGTTGGTTAGTTCGTCTATTTCCCCCAATCGGTTTGCCACAAAGGTTGAGTAGGCGCGTGGGTCGGTGCGTAACCAGCATAGTACAGTTGTGGAGTCTGTCCAGAAGCAGGTGCGGGATATCAGGGCTTTGCTTTCTTTTTGGATCGTCTGGGCTAGTCTCGCTGCTATGAGGGCGGCTTGAAGCTCTAGGCGTGGAATGGAGAGAGGCTTCAGTGGCGCTACCTTGCATTTACTTGCAAGGAATGTTACTCGTAAGGATCCATCTATTTTTTCGGTGAAGTAGGCCACGGCACAGCAAGCTTGCTCCGATGCATCGCAGAAAAGGTGTAGTGTTACGTTGTTTAGTTTGTTGTAGAGGCAACGTCTCGGGATTGAGATGCTGTTCGTGTGCAACAGATTTAGCCAGTCTGTCCATCTCTGGGCGTGTTCAGGGGCAATGGGTTCATCCCAGCCGACGCTTGAGCGCCACACTGCTTGCAGTAGCATCTTAGATCTGATGGTAAGGCAGGCAACGAAGCCGACTGGGTCGAAGATCTTCATTACTATAGATAATAGTTGCCGCTTGGTAGGTTGTGTGGCCATGTCGTGGGAGATTGCCTCACGAAATGATTACAGGAAGCGGTCTGTGGTGGGGTCCCAGATTAAACCAAGCACTCGCTCTGTTTCCGGACCTCCGCTGCTGATTTGTATCGTGGAGCTGGCACGGTCTTCTATAGGTACGCTAGCTAGGGCCGCCGGGCTGTTGGACGCCCAATTTGTCAAGTGGAACCCTCCTTTCGCGAGCAGGGCACTTACACTTTGGGCGAGTGCAGCAGCTTCATTGGGTGTGTCTGCTGCATCTAGGTAATCGTCCATGTAGAACTTGGTGCGTACGGCTTTTGCGGCGGCCGGGTACTCGTGCTCGTATGTTTCAGCCACTTTATTTCGGACGAATTGGGCACTGCTGGGGGAACAGGTGGCTCCGAACATCATCGATGACATTTGATAGGTGTCTGGTTCGTGATGGGGTGATGTCCTCCACAGGAATAGCTGGGACGACTGATCTTCTCGCCTTATTTTTATTTGCAGGAACATTTCTTTGATGTCTGCAGCAATAGCGATGTTTCCTTCCCGGAAGCGTATTATATTCCCCAGGAGGGAGGACAGCAGGTCAGGACCAGTAAGCAGCTGGTCGTTGAGGGAGGTTCCTCGGCATCGGCTTGCGGCATCGAACACCACTCTGATTTTTCCTGGCTTATTTGGGTTGATTACTGCAAAGTGGGGCAGGTACCATTTGCGAGGTGTGGTGGTGGAAGCTTCATGGCTTGATAACTTCTTGGCATAGCCTTTGTTGATAAGTTGATTTATTTTGTCGTTGTAGGCCACTGCTAGATTTTTGTCTTTTTCTAGCTTTTTCTCCAGGGACAGAAGTCGTTTTAGCGCACACTGCCGATTGTCAGGTAACGTGGCTTCTGGTTTGCGCCATAGTAGACCGGTTTCCCACCTTCCTACAGGAAGAGGACGGGTAGTTGCATTCATAAGTGCAATTGCCTGTTGTTCGCTTGCATTGACTCTGGTGGCTGATGTTACTCCGAGGGAGTCGATGGCGAAGTTGGTTTTTACTAGCTCCCTCAACTGTATGTCTGCGGCCGTTTCTGGTTGTAGTGCCAAAGTGGTGGTCGTGTTATTATCTCTGGGGTTGACTCCCCCATGAGCGATCCATCCTAGTGCGGTGCGTGATGCTATTCGCGTAGTATCATTGCATTCACGAACTTCCCTTGACACGATCAGGTGAGCGTTATCTTGGCCTATTAGCAGCTTCGGGACGACCGACCTTCCTTGGGTCTGTTGCTCCGGCAGGTTGAGGTTGCTTATTGTGCTGGCAGATATGTGGAATGTATTACTGTTGCCTGCACCTCGTATTCTTAGTCTCACTCGTTGGGAGAGATTGTCGGAGGTGCACATTCCTTTCGCGCCGTGGATTCGCAGTCCGTGAACTGGGCCATTTGCTCCGACTTGTATTGCGGTGTCAGCGTCGACAAGTGTTACTGTGGATCCTTCATCCAGGAGAGCGAACACTGACACTTCTTCTTTGTTTGGAGCGCTTAATATGACTGGCGCAATTTTTAATAGTACTCTCTGTCCGGAGTCCTGGCGTCACAAGTTGACATTTTCCACGGCGCTTTTTCGTACGAACTCGGGATTATGTAGCAGGGGGTGGTGTGGGGATCTGCAATCTCCTACTTTGCACCATTGGTTTATTTTGCAGCTTCGTGAGTGGTGTTTTTCTAAGCACTTGCGGCATAATCTTCCCGTGCGTACAGTTTCCCATCGGAGTTCAACATCTTTGGCTGCGAATTCTTTGCATTCGCGGGTTTTATGATCGCCGCCACATTGGGCGCAGCTTTCATCAGCAGTTTTCCTTTTTCGGCTTGGTCCAGGGTAAGTATGTTCCTCGTTTACTTTGCGTTTTATGGGGGCAATCTTTTCTTTTGGGCCATCCCTGATTTCTTCTTGATGTCCGGCATGTATTTGCTCATGGCTCGGTAGAAGTCGCATGCGATCACTCTCTTCTTCCTCCTGGTACCCGGCATGTATTTGTTCACGGCGTGGTCGAGATCGTATGTGGTCCACCATCCCACTGTTTGGAATTGCGTTTGACACCTCTTTCAGAAAGGCAGCGAGCTGGGTTATGGTGGCCGGAGCGTGTTGTTTGCGGATCTCGATTAGCCATGCCAGACGCAGGGAACTTGGCATTTTGTCAGTGACGTCATTCATTAATGCAGGATTGGTGAGATAACCTTCGGTTTTCAGGATCCGGAGAGATGCCACCAGGTTTTGTACCGTCCCGGAGAAATCTGCCAGGTCCTCGAGTGATACCTCGGTCGTGAGGTAAGGTAGTTTTTTAACCTTGTCTAGCATAAATTTTGCTATGGAGTTAGCGCTGCCGTATCGCTGCTCGAGGACGCTGATGATCTCTGGGACTTGCGCAGGATCCATTAGTAGGGGACCCACGGTATCTCGTGCCTTGCCTTTGAGGGCGCGCTGCAGCCGAATGAGATTTTCGCTCGGAGTCATTTGGCAGGTGGCGGTGGATTGAGCGTACTGTGCCTTCCAGGTGGGCCACTCAAGGGGGTCTCCGGAGAAGGTAGGCAAATCTTTTGCTGTGGATTGCCTGGCAATGAGGGCAGCCATTCTTGAATCATCTTCTAATGTGCGGGGGCTATCTTGCGTTCTGGAAGAGCGAAGGGCCTCTGCCATCACAGAGGCGATCTGGGCCAGTGGGTCGTTTCCATGCTGCAACCATTCTCGGGTGTGCCGTGGTGTAAATAATGGGGAATCCTGGCCGGAGGAGGCTGGCTGATGCTGGTACCCTGCTGTGTTGTAAAGTGGGCGCTCGGGTCCGATATGGCTGTATTCGGCCGTAGGGATGTTCTTCGCAGGGCCCGTCAGTAGTGTGTACTCTTGGGTGGCGGCGGCGGCGTATCCGGTTGGATCGGTTACAGCAAATTCATTGGTAGGCTGACCGGCTGGTGTGTCCATTTGAGTAGTTGCATATCTCGTTGCAAACTCTTCGGCCGGCTTGTGAACTTGAGTGGCATATCTCGTTGCAAACTCATTAGTAGAAGGGCCGGTTGGTGCATGCACTTGAGTAGTTGCATATCTCGTTGCAAACTCTTCGGCTGGCTTGTGTACTTGAGTGGCATATCTCGTTGCGAACTCATTAGTAGAAGAGCCGGTTGGTGCGTGTACTTGAGTTGTTGCATATCTCGTTGCAAACTCTCCGGTAGACGGGCCGTCTGACGTGTGTACTCGAGTGGCATATCTCGTTGCGAACTCGTTCGTAGACGGGCCGGTTGGTGCCTGGTTTTGAATTACTGCCTGACCGAGGTTGGCTCGCAGGGTCGGGCTGGTTGGTGCGGGCTCCTGGGTAGGTTGGCTGACTGCTTGGCGTGTTGCAGCGTTCAGGGCTGCGAGCAGATTGGCTGTCTGCTTGGCGTGACGTCTCTCCCGGATGCGCATCTCTCGGCGCAGCAATCGCAGGGAGTCTTCAGTTGATTCAGAAGTTGTTTCGCTGCTTTTACTGTTGGATCCGTGGAGGCTCTTGGCGACACATTCTGGAGCAGGTTGGTCAAGAGTGATGAGGTCAGGGTTACTGGCAGGGTTCGCACCAGATAGATCGTGGCGGGTTCCGCTGGATGGCGTCTCATCGATGTCTACGGTGCGTGGGCCCGGGGTCCGACGGGGTGCCACTGGTATGTTTCGGCTTGTTCCCGGGGCGTTAGGTTTAGACAGCGATGTTTCGGAAGATGTTGGGGTCTTGCGGCCACTGCGAAGAGACGGCATTTCCACTGGGTAAGACTGAAGGCGTGTTATGTGTAGATCCTGCTCGAAGGACCAAATGTACTAGACGTTTGTACATAAACTAAATATAATAGGGAGCTGGCCACAATGACACGCCAATGGAGTTTGGTACGCCAGTGGATTTTGGAATGCCACTGGTCTTTTCAATGAATTTACTTCTTTGACAAAAAATGCTTCTAGGTATAATGGCAAAACTGATTTGAGTACTGGATTATAATAAATATTTTTCACTTTGGAGACTATGGGAGACTGGGGTTTTTAGGACTTTAGGTTACTGGGATACTGGGAGAGGTAAACTGAATCTAAGACTGATTAAAACACTTGAAAAGAGGTTTGAACTTGGAGACTGTTGGTATCTTGAGTAGGTATTGTTTCTTCTTGGCTGATAGTTTTGAACTGACTTCCTACCGGTTTGACTTCTATTTTTATAGGGCAAACTCAGGTCGGATTTTTGGGGGACAGAACCTCCTTAATTTTTCTAAGGTACTTGTTTTAGGTAATTTCCCTGGTCGCTACGATTGGAAGTCAGCTGTGTTAAAATTATGTGTGATAGTTTTTGCCAAGATTTTACCAACTCAGGATCCCAAAGCTTCACATCATTTTTATTGTGTTTACAAGAAAAGGTACAAGTATACATATGTGATATAAGGTACAATTTTAAACAGTAAATATTTTTCTTAAAGTGCAACAATCACTGATAGACGTCAGTTTTTGGGTTGTTTTTGTAGTACATACTCATTTTTAGGTGATGATGTTTATTTCTTGATCCAAATTATTCCCAATTTCTCGAAATTGAGCTCCAAATTTTTCGGAAGATGAATTCGCTGTCGTAAATATTTACGATTCAGATTTTTCCTTTGTTCAGAATTGACCAATAGTGGCTCGGCTGGTCGCATGGTGGGGGTGACGTAAATAGTCATCCATTTCCTTGGCGTTGATCATTGCTGTCTGGAGTCCCTTGTGGAAGCATTAGGTGGTTATTCAGATGTGTTTTCCAGTCCAATGAGGCTGCTGCATGTATTCATTATCAATTTCATTTATGTTTTCAATTGATTAGTTAGTTAAAGGACATAATAGCGTTGTAGACAAGTCATTTGGAAGGGGCACCACATGCACATAATTCCGCTAGCCAATAGCAGCTCTCAGATTGTCGTGCTGGCGGCATGGTACTCTGTGGGAGCGTAAATTCCATTCTTGAATTTCCATGGTTGTCAAAAGCTTTCGCGCACTCGTTAGATGCACACGGATTCCTACGACACGTTCCATACACCATTGTAAAACCTATCAACAATATTATTGTTCCTAACCAACATGGCTTTATCAGAGGTCGATCTACCTTAAGTAATTTAACTATCTATAATAATTACATATCCGAATCCCTTAGTCTGAAACAACAAGTGGATTCTATATACACCGATTTCAGTAAAGCATTTGATAAGGTTCGACATCACATTCTTATATCCAAACTCCGACTGTTAGGCATCAAAGGAAGTTTATTGACATGGATTATCAGTTACCTCAGTAATAGAGTGCTTAGTGTCAGGATTAATTTTATAGAATCCTATGTATTCGAGGCCACAAGTGGTGTCCCGCAAGGGTCCCACCTCGGCCCAATATTCTTCTTAATATTCATTAATGACATTGTAAACATATTTAAAGATGTACAAGTCCTACTTTTTGCAGATGATCTAAAATTGTTTAAAAGAATACGAAATATATATGATTGCCTAATTTTGCAAGCTAATTTAGATGAATTTTTTAAATGGTGCGAACAAAATATGTTATTTTTGAATATTGAGAAATGTCAAGTAATACGATTTTCCAGAACTCATTCTCATATTTTACATGAATATAATTTAAATAATGTTAAATTAACACCAGTATTACAAATTCGCGACTTGGGAGTTATATTCGATTCAAACTTAACATTCACAGCACATATAGATGATATAACTAATAAGGCTTTAAAGATTCTTGGCTTCCTTTGTAGAACCCTAACTGATTTTAAGTCCATGGATTGCATGAAAACACTCTACATTTCATTAGTTAGATGTCAAGTAGAATATAATTCACCTATTTGGTCCCCTTTCTATAAAGTACACTCTAACAAAATAGAACGTGTTCAACACAAATTTCTTAGGTACTTAAATTTCAAACTCAAAATTCCAATAGAAAACATTAATTATTTAAGTTTAATGAATCGACTAAATTTAATTACGCTGTCTGACAGAAGAATTATTTCAGACCTAATTTTATTGTACAGAGTTATGAACAACCTAATTGACAGCCCTGCCATCGTTTCTAGTATTAAACTCCATGTACCGACAAGGAATACTAGACAAAATATAACATTCTTTTGCAACACATACACAACCAACTATCAATCACACTCACTTACCAATAGGATGCATGATTTAGGCAACAAGTTTGGTGGTATTGTAGATATATTCGCTGATTCCCTTTACATTCTAAAATGCAATTTAAACCAACACTTTGTGGAATCCTACAAATTATTGTAACGTGGGTATAATATATTTAACGATTTGATGTGTTATTGTAATGTTTTATATTATATTTTGTTCTATGGTATTGTTAAATATTACATTGTTTAAAATATTTCACAGTTTTAAGCAAGAATATACAAGTGGTTTTTTCTTTAAAAACTACTTGTATATTCTTAAAAGTTTTTTCACTTTTATAACGTTTGATATAAATTCTATGTATGTGTAATCCTCGATATCTTAAATATTATTTTATAATCTATGTAAAAGCCCCCACGGGCGTATAAGAACAATAAATAAATAAATATATTTCTGATTTTTCCAATATACAAGGAAAACACAAAACGGCTTAGGTTTATAATGTGGTTTCACAAATAAAACAAACATAAAGCAACTCCATGAACTCACACTCATGCCAAAGAGCTAATAAATATTTCTGTTAGCCGAACATAACATAGGGCTTAATATGTACCACTTGTAGCTTGTCAGCAATAATGGTAAAGTGTTTGTATGTCAACAAATATTGAGAATCCCCAGTTTAGGAGACGAATAAAGTATAAGAAACAACAGTGGCTTTTAGTAAGGATTAGGCTCTTTTTAGTACTAAAGGTTAAACGGAGAACATGTTATACGTCTCTACAAATAGCGCTAATTTAATTATTTTATGAAAAAACACTTTTACAAATCTCGCTTTAAAATATCAAGACGAATTATTTGTTTGCACCTGCACATACTCAATATGAATATGAATAAACAGTTTTTTCCGTATTTAAACTCAATCCTTTCGAGAATGGCATACAAATACAATATTGTATTTGCACTCATTTCTTGGAAGAATTGAATTTGTACAGGCAAAAAACTATTTGTTATTCATGTTTATATTGCATACGTACAGGCGCAAATAAAAAAATTCATCATGAGCATAACTGGCAAAAAGTGTTTTTTCCCTAAAATAATTAAATTGGGCGCCGTCTATGAAAGAGCAGACAATTCATATTGTTTTATGTTTACCCTTAAGCGAGTTATTATCCACTCAACTTGCATCCGAATGAGTGCGAATTCTAATAAATCACAATATTATACAAAATACAATAGATGCTACTGTGCTACTAGCAGGTGAGAAATCCTACTTTTTTATATGAACAAATTTATTACCAAGGGATATCTGAAGTACGAACAAGATGTGTTTACATTAATCCTGGCTTATTTTTTCAAATAACTAGTGTTTTGTTCAAGCTACCTTTATGCAATTTGTCTTATACATGCGTAAAAATCAACAATATCTCCTTAACTTAATAATTTTATCTCTACGACTATAAGAGCTAAAAGAGATAAGAAGAGACCAAACTAGTAAGCGGCGGTAATAAGTATAAATATTCAAGATGAGCAAAGAGCAGGCAAAACGAGCCAAGCATGTGCATGAAGAGTCAAGGAGAGTTAAGAAGAGCCAAGAAAAGACTGAAAGAGACAGGAAGGGGCGGTAAGTAAAAATGTGCAATAAAAGACAAGATGCAAGAAGAACCAAGGCAAAACTAAAAAAAACCAAAAACAGACAAGGAGAGCCAAGAAGAGACGAGATGAACTAGAAAGAGCCAAAAAGATGCAAGAAAATGTATGAAGAGTCAAGAATAATGAAGACATAAAGAATAAAAACCATGCTCAATCAATGCCTTTATACCTGCCCATTCCCTTATTAGGTTGCCATGTATACCGATCGATTAAACTCCTACCTTCTCCCATCGTCAGAGTACATATTCAAAGTCTTAACAAATCAGCGCCTGGTTTAATCAAGTTTACTGGTCTCACCGGGACAAGATTGCTCTTGGCTGGGGTGGTAAAATCGTATAATAAGGGATATCTGAAGAAGATACATTTATGAATAATCCGTGAAAATTATGTATCCGAACGAAAACGCTAACTTTATGGAAGCGAATTATGCATACAGAAAAATTAATGACTTCACTGCCTTCTTCCGTTATTTGCTGCCAAATAAATCCTAAACTCCGCTTTAAATAACCCCTTATAAACTAGTCGGGACCATTCACACAAAATACACGAGGCCAGGCTCGGTGGTAGAAAATATGACCCCGCTTAAAACAGTCTGGTAAATATGGGCATAAACCGCAAAGCTGGGACTCTAGTTGGTAGACGCGAACTGAATTTTGTGCTGAAGTGAAATACATTTTATACGTACGTAAGCGTTACTTGTAAAATTGATTTTAGTTATCAAATTATTAAAAAATTATAGAAAAAAGGCGGAATCCCTTTGAATCTCATGATTGACAACTACACAATATTGTTCTGACCCCAACTCCTTGCATCAATCACATTCAGAAATCTTATTCTACATACAAGTCTATTATTCTGACACTATCCAAAACCTAACTAAAGCATTCGACTTCCCAACTCATTTTTTAATGGAATTTTTTAAATTTATTATTATTATTTTATTAGGTTCGTCAACGGGGATTCACATCAAAGCGCTTATAAATACATTTACATTGAACTAATAGTAAAGACAAACACAATATTTATAACATAATACTTACACATACGTTACATTCATACACACACTCGCATACCATACATTACATAACAGAAATAAGTTTTTGCAACAATTTTTTTTTGAATAATAAATTTATAGAACAACATAATAGGTAGCTTTAAATCTTGTTAAGAGATGATTTGAATGTGGTCAATGATGACATTGTCAAATTAATGGAATGTTTTTTATAAGTCTCATAAAAATTACATCGAGATAGCTGAGTCATATCTCAGCTTAGTTTGATATTATATTATGTTTATTTCATTTCGCGACATAAAATAAAAAATAAATAAATTAATAATATATAGTCCCCTAACACGCCTTTCTTTATCTATCCGATTTACGTTTTCATACCGTTCAGTGTATTTACAAACTCCTTCTTAACCTGTTACGGCTAAAACGGTTACATTAGGTTTTCTCCTTTTTTTCTTGTTTTGAGATTTCTTCATTCATAAACCGAACACAGTTTTACCACAAATCCGCCCATTTCCACTGCTTTCAATCAGCTTTCGTGCTTCCTGTGTCAGTTTCGTACCGCAATCACCTAAGTATTCTGCTCTGGACGGGAAGCTTAAATTTAAAAAAAAAAACGTGTTCTAGTTTTGTTTTTATGTATTCTGGCAAAGGGCTCTCGTAGGTTTAATTATGTACCCTGTACATTATCTAAAGGCCTGAATTGATGGCTTAGCTAGAATGCCCGTAATCGAGAACGTTAATTTTGAAGTGAAATGCGGAAAGGGGTGGCAGCCCGTGGCACCTTGGACTTGTCTGCCAAATGACTAAGTCTTAAGTTACACTCCTGAGGAATTACTTGAGCAATCAGATAAGAAGACATGATTTATTAAGAAAGACAGAAGATACTGACAATTACACAATCATTGTGGATGTTACACATGAGTAGGGAGTTATGATAAATTTAATGTGGTGCAGTACAATGGAACTTGGGTACATCTCGTCGTAAATGAACTGAATTGAAAGATTCTAGAAACAGAATTGCGAAATGGTAGATACTATTTAAAATATACCTATTTCCTCTACCCTCGACCCGTCGCTTGGGGTCCTTTAAAAGCCTAGGTTTACAGACGTGTGTTTCGGCGTGAGGCTCAACAAAAATCAACAAAATACAATGAAAAACCAAGTTTATATATATTTTTTGTAATAATAATAAGTCTGTATCAATCTCAAATAGTTATAAGTTTGATAGAAATTGTTTAGTTTTTTTTTTAAGTTTACTGTTAAAAAATTATGATCCAAAATTATAAAAAAATGTTCCTAGTTGATTTTTAAGCTTTTATATTGAAAATAAATATATGATTTTAATTATTTCTTTTTATTTCAATGCAGCTCCTATCACCTGACTATAATCAGTTTAAATAATACATAAAATGTATGCTATGACATTTTAATCATAATAATTTTTGGGGTCCTTGGCGACCCCGCGAGTTAAGATAAATGTATCTAAACCACTAGATTTACGTAAAATGTCTATGTTTTAAATATTAAGCATAATTTATCTGTAGAGCCTGCGAATAACCCGTAATGTGACAGCTTTATACTACTACCTATTATTATAAACAATAAAAAATATTCATGTAATTATGTTTGTATAATAAAATAATTGCCGGCTTACGTTATATTGACCTTCTGTACAATGAACGAATGAACTAATATTCTTTGTGTTAGGTACGTCTTTATATTGTGTCAGTAAATAACACGATTTCCATTTATTTGTATCATTTAAATTTTACGGCGCCATGTTAATAACTTGTCGGCAGAACCAAATGTTTTTTTTTATAAAAATAATTTAGGATGCAATTATAATCGCATTTATTAACAATATGTCTAAGATAGTGATTCCCAAAGTGGTTCAGGTGGACCCCCCAGGGGTATCCCCCACGGGATAAAAATATGGGGGTTTCCAAGTTGTAAGTGGGGGTTCACGAATTTTTATCCGGTTTCGATAGTAAAAAACCAAAATATTGACTTTGCTTAGCAATGTAGGCAGAAAATACACGATCATTAAAATTAAGGGAGCAAAAAAAATCAATTTTTTCGGAGATTTACTATTTCTAAATTACACTATTATTATTATTAAAATACACTATTTTTATTTTTCTACTCGGAATTTAGGATTGGAATTCAGCCGCGACGCAAATTTCCATCGTTAGATCTAATCTTCACATTTTTTGACGAGTTTTGGGAATATGGTAGAAATGTAGCAACAGGAGGTCCACCGAAACGAGTAAAATTTTGAAAGTGGTCTACGAGAAAAAAGTTTGGGAGCCTCTGGTCTAAGATATTAATATAACATTTTCATAACAGTTTTGTGTTACATTAGTTCAAGTGCGTAGGCTGTATTATAATCTACTTGTCTTTTGCGCGTAGGCTCGTTAAATATTTCCCTAATTCCTTTAAAATTCCGGCGGTGATTTCAAATACAGCCTTCCCTTTTCTAAGAAATTCACTGGAAGTTTTAAACTATAACCATTTATCATCATTAATTTAAAATATAATTTTGACAACTTTAGAAAATTTTTTACGCCATAGTGGTTCAATGTTTTCAGTGAGCCTTGATATAGGTTCAACATTCGGAACAGAAAAAAATCTAGAGAAAGATATAAGATCTGAATAGTAGTAGTGTGCTGTGTGTATCCTTTTCTTCGATATTCCTAAATAAAATTTATAAAATAAAAGTAGCTATTTTTGCACGCACAAAGTTTTTTTTATTTGGCCTCAGAATATTACGACTTTTTGTCTTTACGGTGTTTTCTTTCGTGGAAACTCGGTTATTACAGAAAAACTTTTCTTCGATATTCCTAAATAAAATTTATAAAATAAAAGTAGCCATTTTTGCACGCACAAAGTTGTTTTTTATTTGGCCTCAGAATATTACGACTTTTTGTCCTTACGGTATTTTCTTTCGTGGAAACTCGGTTATTACAGAAAAAAAATTCTGTCAAAAAATATAAGATTATTTACTTTTTGTGCTGGGAAAATCCAAAAACAGAAATAAAAGTCATTGCTTCTCACTGCCGGGTACTCGCACCCGGTCTTCCCTCCCCTGTTCTACCGACTGTACTAACCAGTCCCTATAAAAAAAGTAAATGGCTTGGGACTGGTCAATGGGACCCAACAAACAAAAAAATACCTACCAAATGTACTAAGCCTAACAAAAATTAAACGATAAACAAAATTTCAAAATCCCTGTGATATTTTCGCTACGTAATAATCGAACAACACAGAAACAGAAATAATTTCAATCAAATTGTTACTCATACGTTCAATAATATGCATATGAGCTCATACGCAAATAACCTCGTGACCTTGCTTTATTAACTAGTATACCAACTTTAATTTACTCGTACTGAATGCGATCGGCGTGGGCTGCCCACAATAATGATTCCGTGGTGCCAGTTGTTCGAAATTATATAAAAGCTTGCAAGGCTTGTATGGGCTTACTGTATTATTTTGGGAGAAGTTTATATTCACTCTGATTATAAGGGTGTAAGTTATTAACAGCCTCGCCAGACGAATGACTGTGTCGGTTTGTTTATTATTTCAATTATATTTGACATAACTTTTTACAGTTCGGTGTTGTTTTACGGTTTTACGGTTCGCTGTTCTTCAAACTTAAGATTGTACGTGTAATTAAGGAAACATCGTGAAAATAATAAAGTCATCCTTTTATCGAGTACGTCGAAAGATTAATTTTTATCCCTACCAATTTGTTTCACTAAAAATTGTGTCACGCTCTCTGCACATGCTCATTTACACATATTATATTATTACTAGCACGGCCCCACGTTGCTGTGGCTAACTAAACACAACGCCATTACCCAATCTTTATAAAATCCACACCACCCGCTTGCCAGCTGTCCGCTGCCCGCTGCCTGAATTGAATATTTGAATTTATCGGCTTTTCTCTACTATAAATTGAACCAATGTAATAACACCCCCCATACACACGAGCCCTGCTTATTTATGGGGGTACATCAAATACATGTATTATGTAATTAATTATTGTATAAAATTTATTATACTTTATGTATCTTTTTGTAAATAAAAAAAAAATTAAATTATAATAAGCATGTATTATACAAACTAATTAACTCGCCACTAATTATACAATGCTTGCAATGCAACACTGGATATTTGAAAAGGTAAAATCAAATACCTACTTACTCTAGGACATCTATTTTCCAATTTCTTCCGTAGAACGAATTTCAAAAGTGACTATAGTACGGCCCGCCAGCCGTTTTAAATCGCACAAAAATATGTTTTCTTTGAATTTCTCGGCTTTTCTCTAATATAATTTACATGTATTATACATATAAACATTCCTCTTCAATCACTCTATCTATTGGTAAAAATCGTATGAAAAACTCATACAAATATTCGTTTCATCCCTTTGGATGCGGGTTTTAGTCGTAGCTCCACCAGTAGGTACGAAAAAACTACCGAAAAATAACACTAAACGTGACTTGTAAAAACGAAAAATGTTATGTAACAAGGTTTGTGGAAAAGTAATCTTGTGTGAACGTTCTATATGTTTTTACAAGCAAAATGTTTTGAACTTTGAACTCTATAGAACAGTGCTTCTCAATGGTGATACCGCAGTTCCCGGGTGCCCAGAAGTTATCCTTGTAATAACACATTGAGTGCAGGAAGTTCGATTTCGTATTGACTTAAGTATTTCAGAAAACATATTGTACAATAATAATGGTCTTTATACCAAGGGGAGGTAAGTATTGATCTATGATAATAAAATAATTAAAATGTTACATCTACCGCCATCTAGGATCTGTTATGGGAAGCTTAGTGTACTTACATGCTTTTATTTTACAAGAATAAATTCCTTCAGTTCAAATCTAACTACCGTGTTTCATTAGTGAGTGCGATCCCGACATGTAAATGTGCGCCATTAGCAGTTGGTTCCATATTATATCTCTTTGGAATAAAGTATCTTTTTAAAATTGCTATTTCCATACTGCTAGAAACCGATGAGATGTACTAAAATAGATGTTATTATTTACAGATCTCAGATCCAAAGAGCAACAACTTTAAAAAATAGAGGATCCCTCTAAAAAAAATGATTTATGATTACATTCTTATCTGGAATAAAATAATTAGTACATCCCAGAATTTTAAGCCAATCCGCCAAGAAAGAGAATAGTAGTGAGAGTTCCAACATTCACTAAAATCGAGAAAGAGTTATAGCACTCTGGAACCAGGGTGTTGAATTACACTGAAGATTAAAGAAGCGCTTGGAAATCCGTCGTGTACATGATTATAAAAATACCCTTCAACATATGTCGTTAGTACCGGTAGTTATATGTTATTTGTACGAGTAGTTTGAGGTGTCTCAGTAAAGTAACGAAATAGCCGATGATATACGGTATACGGCTGGGCTCCTTCAGTGTCGGATTCACTGACTTCCGAATTACTTAGAGCATCCAGTAGGATTAGTAAATAGTCCAGTTAAATATAAGCTCACAAAAACGTTAATAAAGTAACTTTGTGATCTCGACTTGATCATTTCCCGAATAAATTTCAAGGAAACTCAATCACTGGGATTGAAGAACATAAAAAAACCTAAATGAAAAGAAGCCAGAGCAGAATTCTTAAGCATGGGGATTGGAGGGAGACAGCAGTCGACCAAATGAAGTGCATATTCGTCAACATTTTTGGAGGCGGGTATGGGTACCACCGCCCCGGGAAGCGTTTACAGGATAACCAACAAATTGGATGACCCCTAGATTCCTACCCTCATACCTATTTCCTTCCCAGAACTTCCTTTCCTTAAAAAAAACCCAGGGCCACCTGTGTGGAGCTAATGTAAAAAAAAAAAAAACCTTCCATACAAATCGTAATAAATGCTGATTGTAATATTCAATTTCGGGTAACGTGAAAATAAAATGTTTGAGAAGCAATGACACAAAAGGTCGTAAGTATTGGTTATTCTATACAGATACTGTTTTTGAACGGGTTACTCGACTTTGAGGTTTTCAACAATCTATTATATTTCGGAACAGACATATTGCAAACCGGCGAAAAACCTTTCTACGAGGTTCTATTGAGTAAACCTTACAACAAAATAAATAATGTTTTTGCCCGTGTACTGCCAAAACGAAACTTATTAAAACAGGATTAAGTTAATCTATTTAGAATTACAAAATAATCATTATGGGTTTGGCAAAGATTCCGGAGTGCGTGTGAACTGACGATATTTAAATTTGAAGCAGAAATTAATGTACCTGCATACCATGAAATTCACACGCATCCCATATAAACATAATAATATGTAAAACTTACGTAGGTAGTGAAAGATCTGATTATAGCATAAATTTCATGTTCAAAATAGTATTTTTTATTCCTCATTTTAAACATCCGCTAAACTGCCAAAACAGTTTGTCAGCAGGTCAGTTTAACAATATTAATATAACACTTAATCATACATATGCATATATGAAGGGTAATACAAGAGAGAGTAGTATAGTTTCACATCTATTATATATGGATGATATAAAATTATTTTCGAATTGTGAATCCAATTTAGAGAAAATGATTAAGGTAGTTAAACAATTTTCAGATGATATTAAAATGACTTTTGGTTTAGTAGATTTAGACATTTAAAAATTAAAAGTATGAAAGGGGATGAGGTTTATAAATATTTAGGATACCAGCAATCGAATAGATTAGATCATACTAGTATTAAAAATGATATTAGGATTAAATTTCAAACTAGGATCAAAAATTATTGGAAGCATATAATCAAAGACTTAAATTAAATTGATGATTTATGTAGAAATTTTTTGTCTTTTCCGGAAACTATGGAACATATTATATCGGGATGTTCTGTATTAGCGCCGTCCGAGTATACATTTGGGCACAATCAGATTTTAAAAATAATCCATCAAAGTTTGGTAATTAAACATAACTTGATTGACTGCCGTAATATAGTACCATATTAAGAATATGAACCAAATTCATTTTTAGAAAATGAATTTTATAAAATATACTATGATAAAACTGTACTAACTAACTAACAGATAGAACAATTGGGCATAATAGACGATATAGTTTTACATGACAATATTTAAAAAATAACTTCTATCATTGATGTAGCTATTCCAAATTCCTGTAATATTCAAAAACCTGTTTCTGAAAAAATAAGAAAATATACAGATTTAGGAAATGTGATTTTTTTTAAATGAGCTCCACACAGGAGGCCCTGAGGAACATAATTTCCCTCAGAGCTTATGTCATCTTTATGCTCACCTATGATGCTGTGTGGAGGGTTTTTTAAGGAAAGGAAGGAGAGGAGAGTTCTGGGAAGGAAAAGGGTTTAAGGGGTGGATAGGAATCTTGGGTTCAGTATGTCCTGGTCATCCGCCTCCAAGACCTATACAAACCTCACCCCATGAACCCGGGCACCACTGCTAAATCACCAAACGTAGCGAACCACTTGGGGTGACCTATGGCAGAGGTGTTGGTTATCCAATAAAGGTTCCCGGGGCGGCGGTACCCATTCCCGCCTCCCAAATTTGAGATTAAAAGAATTTGGCGTTCTCAGACTATAAAAATATTACCATTTGTTATTTCGGCTACTGGCATTATACCTAGCTCTCTCATTAAAAATTTAGGCATATTAGATTTGTCAAAGAATTTATATATAAAAATGCAAAAATCAGTCATTTTAAATACATGTAGGACTGTAGGATTAAAAAGGTTTTTTAAATATTTATGTTGAGGGATCAGTAGGATTTATAGGTCCAATTAGAAGTTCCACAGAGCCCCACCCTGTGTTATGAAAATATCTCGAGTCGGTGAATTATTTTCCCATTTGGTGTCTTCTGACATGTTGTTCTTGTATTATTTTGTATTTATTATACTTATATAGTGCAAGTGCATAACGTGGATTGACTAGGTGATCATTTGCAGAAAAGTGCGTGAAAGGGTTAAGTTTTTCCTGCGGGAACGATTTAAACCGGACATAAAATCTGAAGCGTTTTAATATAATAATAATAAATAATAATGAAATATAATAATTAATAATAATGATACCGATAAAAAGTCTAAAATCATTAAAAACAATTTCAACAATATCTAAAAAAAAACATTATCAACAATTATTATTGTTTTTAATGATTTTAGACTTTTTATCGGTATCATTATTAATAATAATGATACCGATAAAAAGTCTAAAATCATTAAAAACAATTTCAACAATATCTAAAAAAAAACATTATCAACAATGTCAATAAAAAATCTTGATCTATTTAGATAAGTTTTAAGATTTTCATGGCCAAAAGCATTTTCGTTATTTGTTTTTGGGGTGTTACGCCGTGTTGCGCTACCTCCTTCTTTAGCCAACGTTTCGGACATCGTTGCAGTGTCCATCATTGTGTCGAAAATTGATCTATTTACCTTTTTTTAAATTTGTGGTGCAATTTATTTCGCTGTTTATATGCATTGGCATCTTATTAAATATAGTAATCACAAGGTAAATGAATGTCCGTTGCCCGAATTTATTTATGTTTTCGCACGGACATATATATTTGAATTCTGATGTCTATGTGTTTTCGGAATAGATACACCTTAATTTTTACTAAATCTTGTGTTACATATGTGCATAATCTTATTAATGGCGAAAAAAATAGCGAAAACACTTTTAAGCATTTTTTAATCACTCCGAATTATTTTACATTGTCTTGAATTAATTTAAATAAAACAATTATATATGTCAGGGTGGTTTCCTTTTTTATAAAGTTCTAGTTATTATGAAAGAGTTATCTTCATAATTAATCTATGTTTTTGCGTGGAGAATATCCGCATAATTACCATAAAATCAACTCAAGGGTTTGGTTGTAACTTTTAATAAATGTGTTAGCTCAAGCGTGCTGGCCACTTCTGTTCGAGCCTCTAAAAAATAGACAGGAATTTGTTTATTTTTTAATTTCTCCGACTAAAATCAATGTTTGCATGTTTTGTATGTCACAATTCGGAGAGGAGTTCCCGGTGTAACAAAGGGAAACGAAGAGACGCACGCGATTTTTGAAATATTTTAGCTACGTCACCCCCCCTCTTGTTTATCACGTAAAAAAACAATTTGTCCCTCTGACAAGTGCGCAGCAGGCTCTCCATTGTTTCCATGTTGGCTGACCCCGAAATCGTTTAATGATGTAAAAAACGACCCGTAACGTATTTCATCGGTTTCTCATCATCACTTTCACTAATTTTTCTTTTCTTATTTTTCTTGATTGAAAATTGTTTAAAAAAATATCAAATCGTCCAATCAATTAATGGATGTCATTTTCGACAATGGAGTGAGAAGTTTTTTTTATCTCATGACTAATGATAAACAATTTCGTAATATTAACTGATAATAATAAAATAATCAACGTGTTTCAAAACCAAAATATCAACGTGTTTCTTTATCAGAATACGTAGTATACATATATAATTTTATGCATTTAATAAAATGATGCCACTAAGAGAATTTGCAATTATTATATGATAAAAAGTTGTGAAAATATAGAGGAAACGTGGATCAGATAATGTGTAGTCTTATCAAATAAAAAAGAGTGTGCAATTCACACGCGGTAGAAGTGAAACCGTCAGAAAATTAAAGTAGACAAGAGTGAGGAATTTACGAAGCACCGCATAAATAGGAGACCTAAAGAGGTTAAATCCTAAAAATGTATGTATTTATCTCTTTTTAGTGTCGCTGTTTTTCGTTTCATCGAGTTTCAAATCACAACGTTCTAAAGAAATTTTCACTTCAATAAAATAAATAGCATTTTCGAACCATGGTTGGGCGAGAAGATACGAGAATATTTAAAGGATTATTTTCACATTGCTGTTCTGTTTTCGCGTATCAACCTAGACAATTCGAATGGTTCAGTGAGACATTGAGCAGTAAGCTCCTTGGATCCTTTTTGGGAGATAAGACTCTGTTGGTTTTCCAAATAAAATACTTAACGTAAACCTGTTACTGACGAAACCGAACCTTGCAGTCTGGTGATAAGCAGGTTTCATACTAATAGTGGTGTGATGTATAGAGCCTTTTATTGTAATAAATTTATTTTTAAGTAGACTCTAATTTCTTCATTTCCGGCTCGGCGTAGGAACAGAAACATTAATTTGTATTTGCGCAAAATCTTTTCGAAAAAAAACTTTCCTTTTTATAATTATTACAAGCAATAATTGTCAGCCTGAAACACTCATTTACATTGAAAAATCTTCCGAGAAAAGATACTTGCCGCCAACGGGACCCGTCCCGTAAATGAGTGTTTCAGGCTGACAATTATTGCTTGTAATAATTGTTACCCTTTGTGCTATGCATAAAAATCTTGTCTAAACGTTAGTTTATAAATTAAAAAAATAATAATTCCGTTTTATAGCTGTGTAAGTTTGGTTCTTAAACAGTTTGTACTGAACGACTAATTACGAATGCTGTGGCAGTGTAATTGCATAATTTAAAGGACCCTTCTCAATATTTTTACCCAATTCCTTCTCTTTCCCTCCCTCAATTGCTTCCATGCCCTCAATTAAGGATACCGCAGGTTCCACATTTAATTATTCTATTAAACCCTTTTAGATTTTTAAACTTAACCTAACTTTTGTCTAAAGAGTTTTTCCTCTAAAATTTGCGGTTACTTTTAATCCTTCTTAAGTTTGCTTACACACTTGTAATTACAAGTGTACACAATTTAAAAGAGTAATCAGATTTAAAATATAGATAGTAGTAGATAATAACAAATGACCAAATTATTCTATTAAACCCTTTCATATTTTTTTTATCTCAACCCATCTTTTGTCTAAAGATTTATTCCTCTATAAATTGTGTTTTATTTTAATCCTTTTATTAAGATTATTTACACACTTATAGTTTCAAGTGTACAATTAATAAGTGTAATTAGATTTATAATATAGGTAGGAGGTAATAACACCAAGTTTAGAAGGGTATCATTAACGAGCGTAAACATTTAAATTGCCACATCGTTACACGTATCAATCAAACGAGTGATTTATTCAGTATGTTTAATTACACTAGTACTGCTAGTGGATTAATCACTACAAGATATCGTGTAACTATACAACTAACTGGCACTCTCTATGCAAGGATCGAATGTCAACCCTCGGGAGGGTAGTTTGCCAGTCGGGTAGGTTATATTAAATCAACCACCCATGTGTAAATAAGTGGAACCTTCCCTAATGATGATTTATCTACGAGTTAACCGAGGGGTTAATTTAAATAGGAAATCCGATACATTGTAGATTCTGCTGAGTCACTGATATTAAAATATAAGATCATATTTTTCTCGATAATTCAATAACGTCGTATGATAATAACTCTTCGGTTTTCAGATAGCTTTCTTGTTTGTTTGGAGCTTATAAAATTTGAATTATGAAACCCATTAATCATGTACTGTTGAAATAATTATAAAGCCATCATGTAAGGTGCAAGAAAGAACGAAACTAGACCAGTTAATAAGAAGTTAACATAAGTTCGAATAGGGATCGCGCGAATTATACGAAACATATTATTTATTTGTGAGTGGGGATACTTTTAGTTTAGTTACCTTGATTTGTGTTTTAAGGCAAAGCTTAAAGTGGAATCTTTTAGAAAAATGAAACAATACAACTTTGTATAAACCACTTATATATAGCGTAAATCCGACCGGTTTCGGAACAAACGTTCCTTCTTCAGGGACAGCTTATAATAATTTGACAGTTTCGAACAATGTTTTATTATGGTAGGGGTGGAGCCGTTGCTAGTTTGTAGATTGGGTGGGTAGGTATTAATGTAGAATCATTATTAATTCTACATTAATACCTACCCACCCAATCTACAAACTAGCAACGGCTCCACCCCTACCATAATAAAACATTGTTCGAAACTGTCAAATTATTATAAGATTTCCCTGAAGAAGGAACGTTTGTTCCGAAACCGGTCGGATTTACGCATTATATAAGTGGTTTATACAAAGTTGTATTGTTTCATTTTTCTATAATGGATAACCACAAAGTTATAGCTACATTCAAAAATATGGAATCTTTTACTTATATTTACTTATATTGAGAATATCAAAAAAAATTAGTTTATTTAGTATAACATTAAAATGAAATTGCTAATTACTTTATAAAAAAATATATGCCTAAACTATAATATTTTTTTGGTGGTTTAGCAATGTGTGAAAGCATTATAAGAAACAACGTTTAAAAATATAATTGTATGGCTAAGATTATTTGTGATACTTTTCCTTGATTTACTTTTTATCTTTCTTATAAAATTATTCACAAAATTAATTAAAAACGCTTTTACGCTTGAAATCTAGCATTTCTAGACTCAGTTTGCCGAGCGATTTTTATTCATATTAAGGCCCTCCGTTCATGGAGATACTTACAATCTACGTAATTGTGACGAAACCGCAAGTACCCTGCTGATATACCACTTTTTAATGCTAGTCTCCGTACACGGCGCTATCCGAAATATACTGAACTAGATCATTTTTCACGTGCAGCTGTGAGTGAACACGCTGTCATGCGATGTCATATGACTTTTTTTCCAACATCAATCCATGCCTTCTCCACTAAATCGTTTCTTACGTATTCTGGTAAAGTATAGTTAATGTAAACATGCATTTCTTCCACTTCCAGAACAAATCTAACATTACTTTCATGTTCCGACGCCATTTCTGTCAAGCGTCAAACGAATAAGTATCAGACACAAATGATGCGAGCATCGCGTGCGATCAGCACTGTCGGTATCGTTATACTGATTGGAAACCGACAGCCATCGCGTAGCGCCGTGAACGGGCACCGGCAAAATCGTACGGGGGGTACTTACGATCGGCGCGTATGATACGCGCACGATGATCGAGTATCTTGTAAGTATCTCCGTGAACGGAGGCACTAATAGTAAGCGATGCGACGCGACGCGACGGCGACGTGAGGCACACTAATTTGAAATAATAATGGCACATTAATTTTTATTACACAATATTAAATAATAATATTGTGCAATAAAAATTTTAAAGCCCAAGTAAGGCTTTGATTTTTTTAAAGCGTATTTAGTAAACTTTTTAGATCTACCAGGATACATTTTCCTTCTTTTAATATTATTTATTTAAGATATTTCGAATCATTAATATCCTGTCATCAGCTTTGCTCCCACTCCCACGAAACTTAATTAACAATTTATAACATACCTTTAGTTCACCGCAGTTACCTAATTACGAGTTCAACAGGTTGATTGTTTATTGAAACATTAAATATGGATATTCGTTTGGGTTATTATTAGTTTGGATGTGTGTGTTTGTTACTCTTTCACGCAAAAACAACTGAATGGATTTTAATGAAACTTTATAATAATATAGCTCGTACATCAGAATAACATATAGGCTATAATTTATAAAGCTAGCTAGGAAGGGTACGCGGGGGGGGGGGGGAACGGGGACGCAGGGGAAAGGGAGAAACAATGTATTTCTTTGGTTATATTTTATAAATTTTCCAAATCTTCACGGTTTTTTCCATTCTCATTAATTATTACGGAAATTTGCGTTAGTTTGTTTTAGTAACATTTTCAAAATACCTATGTGTTTCTTATCTTATATATAAAAATGAATCGCTAAATGTGTTGCTAAGCGCAAATCTCGAGATCAGCTGAACCGATTTCGCTAATTCTTTTTTTAGAATATTCCTTGAAGTACGCGGATGGTTCTTACTGAGAGAAAAATTAAGAAAATTGCGCAAAAATTGGATGATTTCAGAAAACCTATTACTAACCTAAACGACTATCGCACGTTTGACAGTTCGCGTGTTTGAGAATGACATTTTGCAAAACAATGATTGTTAAATAAGGAGTCTATTTTTGAAAATCTTTAAGTTGATAAATTTATTTAAAGTAGGTACTCCCCTAATAGTTTGAATCGAATCAAGAATTTTAGATATTTTAAATAGGTACATGTTAGGTACCAAATTTAATATACATGAAAAATGGAAATTTGAATAAAAATTGTAAAAGGTGGCACGCGGGCCGTTTAAAAACTGAATGTACTGGGATTGAATATATGGAACGCGGGAGGAGGGTTGGCGGGACGAGGGAGCGGAAACGGGAAGAGGGAAGGCGGGGAAGATGGAAGGGGAATGCGGAATGGGGGAGGGGGACCTGGAAGGGGGGGAGGGGAATTTGGGAGGGGGGTTCGCGGGACGAAGGAAGGGGGGGGAGTGGAGTGGGGAGAGGGAAGGTGGAGGTGACGGAGTGGGAACGCGAGAGGGGAAGAGGACGCAGGAGAAGAAGGGAAGGCGGAAGGGGAGCGGGACGAATGGTAAAGGACACACAGGGAGAAACAATTTCTTTATTAAATGGCATAGCAACGCATGCCGGGACCAGCTAGTTAAAAATAAAAATAAATTAGATACAAGGGAACACTTACCTCTACTCTATAATAAAGTCGACAGATGAAATCGATGCATATTTTAATCACGGGATAACTGGACAGTTTATGGAAGACCATCAGCTGAATTTGAAAATTATAATTTTCTGAATTTGTACGCTGGTATCTTTCGTAATCTGAAATAAATAGTTATTTTAAAAGACTGCCATTTTAAACAACTAAATTAATAAAGAAGATGTACCTACATTATTTCATACAATTTAAATTTATTTTATTAATATAAACATTGTAAAAAATACACCATTCAAACTTGAATTTCAAATATATCTAGAGCTTGACGTGTCAACGCAATCATTTGAATATCCGGCATCAGTCATGAATTTATTTAAAACCAATTAAATAATACAATTTAATTTGAAATAAATGTATTATTTCACATTTATTTATGAAATCGTAGACATCTTAGGTACTTACCATCTTCTTTCACTACTTCTAATCTTGGAGATGGCCTTCGGTGCACCATATTGTTAAAAGGTTTTAAAACATTATGGATTAAATAAAAGATCAATGACAAATAGAGTTAGTAGTTATCACAATCGGCACAAATAAGTTTTATTCCCTGCATTCAAGACACAAATAATTAACGTTAAGAAGATTGAGATTATGTTATTGAAGAACCAAGTGTAATTTTCTCACTACCCACATAATAATATGCAAATTTAAATTTCTAATGAAGATATTGTCATAGATTTTTATCAGTGTGACAATAGACAAATAGTAAAGTTAAACTAAGCAGTGCATTCGAAAGGAACGTATGTGGTAACTTGCTTCTTATATTTATTGATGGGTGACAATGACAATTCTTCTATATAATTGACAGGATCTTTAAAATTTGATGTGTTTTTATTTATAAATACCTACATCGATGATTCATAAGTATAATATTTTATTAATAAATTTGTCGAATCAAAATAAAATCACGAGAATTTTAACTTGTTCAGAAGAAAATGTATGTCTCAAGAAATAATTTTAGATATATTATAACATTTTAGCTAGAAACACGAAAAACCTTTTTTCTACCGAAACCGAAACCGAATCTTCGGTAGGTGCCTCAGTTTTGGCCGAAACCGAAACTTTTTTAGACATGTGAAAAATCAATTGTTTACTGAAATTAGGCTTATTTTTAATTTTTCGAAGAAAACTTCTTCTAAAAGGTTGTTACTTTGTGATGTCATTATTTATTTTACACTTACACAAACAGTTAACATGTGTTAAATGAAATTAAAAAAATATAATTGAAGTATGCGAAAACATTTTTTTTTGATATTCCTAATAATTATCAAACATGTTAACTACTTCTTGGAACAAAAAATTGTCAATAATCAACACTTTATACATTTGTACATTATAAAGGAAGGACCTCATTAATTGAGTATTTTAATTTAAATTGCGTTTACAATCACAACATTCTTAAGACTAAATTTACCATTTATTGAGATCTTTTGCAGAGTTTCGGTGCGGCCGAAGGTTCGGCAGAAAATCTGCCGAAACTAGATTTTTTTGCCGAAATTTGCCAAAACCGAAACCGAACCTTCGGTCGGTCACTAATTATAACATAAAACTGTGTCGAAATAAAATTTAATTGGTTATATTTTACAAATAGGTAATAAACAAAAAATTCGTAACATAACATTTAGACAAAAAGAAAACAAGAGGTAGGTATATATTTTTTCAAAAGTTTTAAATATTGCAATATTCAAAACGGGATTTTCAGTGGTCGGTCACCTTATCATTTCATTACATAATTTTATATTACATGACATTTTAATTCGAAGTGTTACAAACCTAAAAATAACTAGTCCGGCCAGGAACTTTTACGGTAAAATTATTAACGAATAAATATGCAATTAATGTAAATTTTTTTCCTCATCTGTGCTTATTTTATTAAGTGTGCGTTTCTTAAAATAAAGCTTTTAAATTTCTTTTGCTAGTTTTTATAACTGGTAATAGTTCTACAGTTCGAAAGAAACATAAGTTCGCGAAACGTCTATAGTCTATAGGAATACCTACGATTAAAGACATTCAACATTCTTGTATCTTCTGTCTTTTTCGTTTTCATACAAGTCGTGTCAGAAGGAAGATTTTTATGAACGGCTTTTAGGACGATCGTCGAAGACGTGCATACGATCTCTCCCTGTGACTAGTTTATTGTGTTTTAAAATTGTTTGGGCAAATTGAATTTGCATGTCTATGGGTTAAACTAATGGGTTGTTGTGAACTTGTGATATCTTTGTTTACATATTGAAACTATTATTTTTTAAGAAACTACGTATTTTGTGATTTTTAATCAATAATCATGGGCAAAAATAAGAAATGTCGCCCTAATGTAGCCTCCCCGTATACCTCCCACGATGAATCGGATTCCGACGCCGAAGAGATTGAGGCTGAAACTGACCCTGGACCCATAAGTAATATATCGGGACGTACGATTCTCTCTGGGACACAAGATGCTTTAAAAGCTTTGCAGGATGCGTTGGCCGAAAAGCCATCAAAAGTGTCAAAAGAGCAACAGCTCAAAGTGTCCGTGAATGTGACTAGTGTTCTCGGATCCGTTGCCCAACTTCTCCTAGAGAAAGAAGAAATCAGAGGCAAACTCAACTCGGCCCTTGCTGAAATCAAGGTCTTGAAGGCCGAGAAAACCATGGCGGATAACTACACGAAACAGTTGCTGGACAAAATTCAGCAACTTGAGTTAGACTTGGGACCAGTGATGCGTCGAGTAGCCGATGCGACCGAAGCCAGCCTCTCTTTTGCTGAAGTTACCAAGAAAAAACTTCCTTTGCCTCCACCACTCACTCGCACCACTATCCAGATAGGAAAACCAAGACCATCGGTGTGTTTTTTTCCCAAACTACCAGGGGTTGATGATAGAGATGGCACAAAAAAGATCATACGCGACATCGTGAAGCCTTCGCAATTGGGAGTTCGAATAACGGGAGTAAAAAATATAAAAAATAAAGGAGTCATTATCCACACTGCCAACAGCCAGGAACAAGAGCGGCTCTTAAATGCTCCTATTGTAACCAGCTCCGACTTGCTGAGTGCCCGACTTCCAGTGAAGAGGCACACAAGAATTATATTCTTTAACGTACCCCGGGAGCTATCTGATGAGGACTTCCTTGAGAAGGCATTTTCCGGAATCTCTGGAGATAATGAGGTCAAAGAGTATATTTCCAAGTGCAAACTTAGTCATATGGCTGGAGCTCGAACCGGACCGTCCTGCCACAGAGTTTACCTGGTACCCGCTAACATACGTCATGCGCTGGTACAACAAGGACGAGTATTCGTGGACTGGACCGTTTGCGGTGTGCGTGACTTTGTGGGACTTACCGTTTGTCTGAATTGCCAAATGATAGGACATTCACACAAGTTCTGCAAAGAAAAAATGAGATGTTCCCACTGCGGTGTAGAAGGACACGCCCGTGATTCCTGCCCCGCTACAGCTGCAGCACCCAGTTGCGCCACATGCGCACGTTTCGGAAAGCCTGCAGCTTCCCGTGCCCACCCCACCGGAGATAAGGATTGCCCGGCCTATAAAGCCGCATTATTAAAGGACCTCTCCACGATCGACTATGGCGACTCATACCGAAAAAGATGGCGAGGCACTTGCTGTTGATGCATTAAATATATACTATCAAAATGTGAGGGGTATTCGAACAAAGACTGTAAGTGTACGCAATAATATTTTAATTAATAACTATGACATTATTTGTTTTTCCGAAACATGGCTGAACTCAACGGTATTTAGTGAAGAAGTATTTGATGACAGATATGTAATATTTAGAAGAGATCGTGAGTCAACCAAATCTGTGTCTAAAGAAGGTGGCGGAGTTCTAGCCGCCGTTTCTAAAAAACTTCTTGTGTCGAGAAAAACAGAGTGGGAGAGTGAAAATGAAGATTTGTGGATTATGATCAAGTCCAATTCTCGTTCCAACTCGCTCATTTATATTTGCGTCCTTTATATTCCTCCTTGTGTAACTGTTGACAAGTATTGCAACCAGATCGAAAAATTACAAGATCTGTATTTAAAGAATTCAAAATCAAATTCACAGTTTATTTTTATTGGTGATTTTAATTTATCTGAAATTAAATGGTTACCCGACACTTCCTTTAAAAATGTACTTTCACCTTCTAATTATAAAAGTCAGAAGGCGCATAGTCTTGTCAACCTTTCTTCAATTTGTAATTTGAGTCAATTCAATTATGTATTAAATATAAATGAAAATGTGTTAGACCTTGTTTTATCCGATAAAATTAATATAGATCTACATATAGCACAAGGCTTAACTAAATTGGATAATTATCACCCCTCATTTGAAATCACGGTAAAACAAAATAAAAATCATTTAATAAAAATGATTCAAAGTACAACTTCAGGAGGGGAAACTATGATGAATGTCGACAGGATTTATTAGCTGTTAATTGGATAACTCTTTTTAAATATAAAAATGTGAATAGTATGGTTGTCTTGTTTTATGAAAAACTATGGGAAATAATTGACAAAAAATTTAAAAAATATGTTATTAAATCAAAAAACCAATACCCTATCTGGTTTAATCAGCAATTGATTGATCTTC
Organism: Limnephilus rhombicus; assembly: GCA_929108145.2. Lineage (NCBI taxonomy): Eukaryota > Metazoa > Arthropoda > Insecta > Trichoptera > Limnephilidae > Limnephilus > Limnephilus rhombicus. Next base: position 56,786,762 of record OV815276.1, read on the forward strand.
TTAAGAAAAAAAATAAAATTAGACTTAAGGCAAAAAAACATGGCAACGTTTCAGATTATAAAGAATTCTCTAATTTACGGAAAATGGCCAAAAAAAGTGCAAATTGAATGTTATAAATCATACATCAACTCTGTCGAAAGTGGTCTGCAAGATAACATAAAGGTATTCTGGTCATACTCAAAATCATTACGAAAAACTAATTGTATTCCTAAAGTAATGCATCTTGATGATATTTCCGCAAACGATGGAGAACACATAGCAAACATGTTCTCCAAATATTTTTCATCTGTTTATACTAATTCGGAATCACCTGATAATGATTCAATGTTAAATATTACTGAACACAACCAAAGCAATCTCGGTAAAATTCATATTAGTGCAGTTGAAATAAAATGTTTTTTGAGTAAAATAGATTCCAATAAGGGCTCCGGCCCCGACGGTATTCCACCTTTCTTTGTCAGATGCTGTGCCGATTCATTATGTTTACCACTTTTTATTATTTTCAATGAATCTTTAACCTCTGGAACTTTTCCTGACTTGTGGAAAAAAGCGCATGTGGTACCAGTATTCAAATCGGGTGACCAATCTTTAATAAAAAATTATAGACCAATTAGTATACTATCATGTTTTGCTAAGGTTTTTGAATCTCTGATATATAAAAATATTTTTTCTCACTTTAAACCCCTTCTCTGCACTAGGCAACATGGGTTTGTTCCTCACAGATCTATTACTTCAAATCTTTTGGAATTCTGTGATTATGTGTGTAACTCTTTTAATGAAAGATTACAAGTAGATGCTATTTATACCGATTTCCAAAAAGCTTTTAATAAAGTTAACCACTCCATCTTACTTAAAAAGCTTGATCAAATAGGAATACATGGAGACCTATTTCGCTGGGTGAAATCATATTTATGTAACAGAACGCAACTAGTATTTATTAATGGATACAAATCATCCCCTATAAATGTAACTTCTGGTGTACCTCAGGGGTCAAATCTGGGTCCTCTTCTTTTTCTAATATTTATAAATGACCTTGGTTCAAAATTAAACTGTGATTATGCTTTTTTCGCCGATGATCTTAAAATTTTTCGTAAAATTAAATCTGTTTCTGATCATCAACTGCTTCAAAATGACCTTGACACACTCAATAACTGGTGTACTGTCAATGATATGCACTTAAATGTTGAAAAATGTTTCACTTTAAACTTCACTCGTAACAGAATAATAAAGGATTTTTCCTATGTTATAAATAATACTATTCTTAAAAAAGTGTTTTCCATAAGAGATCTAGGAATCACTCTTGATTCGAAATTCATATTTGATGTACACATTAACGACATTAAGTGCAAATCATTTAAAATGATGGGATTTATTCATAGAATATGTAAACCTTTCAAAGATCCTCTATCAATTCTAACCCTTTACAATGCCTTAATTAGAAGTAAACTTGAATATGGAAGCACTATTTGGAATCCACATTACTGCAAGTATGAAAACATTGTAGAATCAGTAAAAAAAAAAATGCTAAGACTGTTATCTTTTAAATGTCAATTACATGAACATCTTAGATCGTACGACATGCGACTTAAATACTTCAAAATTAATACACTTAAAATCAGAAGGCAATGGACTGATCTAATATGTTTACATAAAATAATTCACGGCCATCTTGATACTTCATTGTGTCTTAGCAACATTGATATAAATGTTCCCAATTCCCATTGCTTAAGACGCCATAATATGTTTCACCTGAATACATTTAAAAACAATATCGCCTATTTTAGCCCTCTGACCCAAATGTGTCGACTGTATAATAAGATAGAGTGTGCTGAAGTAGATATTTTTGTTGATAATTTATATGGATTCAAAAAAAATGCTCTCCAATTGCTGAAAAATATGTGATAAATTATTATGTGTATCATGTTTGTCTCTAATTATGTCTCTTATCTTGCCTCTCTTTAATTGTTATTTGAGTAAACTTTGATTTTTTTGTTAAATTCTATATGTAACTTTTTTTTTTTTTTATCTAATTTTTATTTAATCTGTTCCAAAATTATTATTTTATTATTTGGTTAATTGATTGTGTATAAATTGTTACTTTATCTATTTGTATAATTAACTGAGTTTTTATAACTGGGTTGTTCTCACATGTGTGTGAACAACCTGTAAAAACGCAGTATAAATAAATAAATAAATAAATAAACTGAAAAATCTGCATTCAAAATCCTGTGTCCGCCTGTTTCGAACGACAATGAGGATTTTAATTTCGAAAAATTTAATCTCTGTAAAAGGAACTACAACAAAACTCTTAAATTCGTTTTTTTGGGCATGAAACTGTCTCGGCGAATCGTCATCTGATCAATCGGTTTAGGAGTTAAAACGAATGAATTTTATCGAAATGTTTGAATAAATTACGTATAATCGGTGTTCGAATCAATATATTACATTATATAACCCATGCTAGCTTTAACATTTGACCTCATTAATATTTTATTTTATAGTATCATATAATATTCATAAATGCTAAACAACACGAACTTCCCACACGAAAAAAACTCTTTCAATTCCTGTCCCTATAAAAAATAAGGATGATCGTATAAAAAATAATTATAAAAGCAATATTATCATGAAAGTATTTATGCATTTAATGAGTCTACCAGAATTACAACACCCAAAATATGTATCATATTCGATAATGTATTATGTTAAATAAAACTCTTGCCAGATGTGAACAGTGTGAATATAAACTATAAATTGCATATTCTTGTACAAAAACTTGATTTTAATTACCTCTTGATAAAATGTTCCTTTTGAAATATGCAGAAATAAGTATAAGCACAGATTTAATACTATTACATAAAACACTGCATTACAAAATCGACTACTGAATTGCTTCTCCATATACCCAAAAGGTCTGGCAGACATTTATAGCCCTTTTTCTAACAACATCAGGACAAAATTCGAAAATATTTCATCTTAAAAACAATCATTGAAGAAAAAGATAATAATAATAATCTAAACGAACATATGAAAGAGAACAAGACACAGAAACACAGAAAAGATAATGGTCGCAATCGAACCCAGAACCTCTCGTCTATCCGGGACGTGCGTCACCAATTTCGCCATTGCGCCCTACTAACTGTCAAACCGTCATAATAGCCAATCTCATATTTCAAATTTTATAATTAACAATACTATCTTTAACTAATTTCTCGATAAATGATTAATAAAAAGGGTAGGGCCTATGATATGGAAAATTAATTTTTAAAATAAAAGACGAGAGATTCTGGGTTCGAGTCCCAGTTGCGACCATTATCTTTTTCTGTGTCTTGTTCTCTTTCGTATGTTCGTTTAGATTATTATTATTATCTTCTTCTTCAATGATATATTACATTGATGGGAATAACCTTTAAAAGTTATAAAGAGAGAGTTTTTCTTGTAAAAATTAAAAATAATCAATATAAATCTTGTTTATTTTTATTTATTTGATGCGTTAACTTATAAAGATATTCTATCATTATTTGATAATGTAAGCCTCACTGGATCCTTTACCCGTGCGAAGGCCCATTGTTTAACTCAATGCCCCTATTTAACAATTTAAAACATTTAAATAAAATGTTAAATAATATAAAACTAAATTTAAATACGATAAAACGGTAATGAAGAATAAAAAAGGCAAATATTATGAAGTGCGGTCATACATGATGATGTGCGCATTTTTTATTATTATTTTTTCCAATTGTTTTAGTATGACAGCGAAATTTTCAGAATATTTAGAGATGTTGTTTTAGTGAATTATTTTTAGTTGCGGGGTCATGACAGGTGTCAAATTATGAGGTAGAGTTGTAAGGTTTTTATGAGAGCAAATCAGATCATCTTTTGTCATGATAAATATATATCTCTTTGTGATGGCTTGTTTTTTTGATTTTCCATAATAATTCCTTTAGGTGTGGTGACAATATTTCACTTACGTGTATTTTATTTCAAAACTTTTATTTGTCTAGACACAAATAGGCGTGTATACTTCCAACTATTTTTGTTATATGTGTATATATGTTATACGTGTGGATTCTTTATCTCTGTTAAAAATTTTCACATTGTATTTTATTTTATGCATTTGTTGTAACAATTTTTTCATTATATTTTTTTTTGTTTTTGTTTATTTTTTAAGTATTTTCTAGTTGATGCAAACAACTTATAAAATTGAATATATGTAAAAGCTCATTGGGGCGTTTAATAAATCCATAATAATTATTAATTGTTTTTGTGTTTAATTCGTATTATTCCAATTTTTTTATTTCAATTTAATTTAATGATGTTTTTGTCAAATACTGTAAGTATTTTAGTAATTATTTTTGTTACAGATGTTTCGGCTTACAAGTCCAAAAAATGTAAGTAAATGAGGTAGGTACCTCCCTAAAAAGGTTACATTGTGTGAATGTACATTTATATTTTCATTAATTACAGTGACTTTGAAAATTAAAATGTAATCGAAAATTATTTCCACGTAATAAAAATATGGTGCAATATCATGCCAATGTTTGTAGCTAATTTTCATGCGCAATGTCAATAAATAATATTGCCCAGTTGGTAGTAGTGTAATAGGAGTAGTTTCTACTGGTATAATAGGCAGTAGTGTTCATTAATGCCGCACGCAATTTAAACGATAGCAATCGCAATAAATAATAAACGCAAATAACAAGTAGTCAATGTTTTTCAAGTCAGAGTCCTCGAACCCAACACGTGACCTGGTGACGTGTATCAACTATCGCCTGATCGCACCGCTAAGTGCTGCAAAGTTATTCAATTATTCTTAGATTACCTGCTGATTAAACCATTATAAATATTATTCAGGTTGTAAACTTTGTCTTTAATTCTTTCATTCAAATGTATTTTTGGTAAATTTGCAGTTAGTCCACCTCACGGATAATACGGAACGTTCGGTAACCTCGTTTTGGTCTCGCCCGACATAAATACTCACTTTTCGTAATAATAAAGCTAAATCTAACTGTTTGGATAAAAAAAGTATTACGTATTAACGAGTAAGCGGTTTAATGCATAAATAATGTATTTTTTTTGTTTTTATACTAAATTTATTCTTGGCATTATTTGATAGATTTGGGGGGTATTTCACATCGTATTCATAGATTATCCATACGATAACGTATACTTTCGATTAATTAAATACAATTTTTTAAAACAACTGAGTTTACTATTGAACCTATGTTGACAATGTATAGGATAAGTTAGTCGCGTTTTTGAAGTGAAACCTTCTTTAGCACCATTGTGATTTGAAACTCGATGAAACGAAAAATAGCCACACTGAAAAGAGACAAACACATTCATCTATAATCTATAGGATTTAGCCTGCGACAGAATGAAATAGTATAATCGGTCTCCTCTTTGTACGGTGCTTCGTAGCCTATCGGTCGTCTCTTTGTGCGTTGCTTCGTAGCCTCCCCACTCGTGTCTACTTTAGTTTTCTGAAGGTTTCACTTCTACCGCCTCTGGTTTCGTCTACTTGGTATGGTATAAAATTGTTTAGTAATTGAAAGATGATAATTTTTGTACAGTTTAACAATGTGGAAAACATTATTTTAAATTATAATGTAACATCGTAAAGTATCTGCTTCATATGAACAAATGGAAAACATTTATTGACCGAGGTATCAAATGCTTTAGTCAGGTCATGTCGAAGTCTAAAAAACAGAAGGGTATGTATGAGACGATAGATGATGCGTGAATGTGATTTGGATCCAAGAAAGAGTTGTACAACGTTCCAAACTCTCTGCATATCCCTGTGAAGAAACGGCGTAATGGTTAGTTACTTAATTATTATTTTTAATTGTTAAAATAACGTTTAAGACAAGATTTTCATGCATAGCACAAAGGGTAACAATTATTATAAGCAATAATTATCAGCCTGAAACCCGTTGGCGTCATGTATCTTTTCTCGTAAGATTTTTTCAATGTGGATGAGTGTTTCAGGCTGATAATTATTGCTTATAATAATGGTTAGTTACTTAGTTAAACAATGCAATGGGAAGGCGAAACAGATGTCGTGTGTTATAATACAACCTGATTTTTAAATAATACAACCATCGTCGTTGCATAAAAATGTTAGACCTACAAACTTTCCTTCTCTCTCCAACCGAAGGCATTTATCAACCTAATTTATTTAAAAACCAACACTATATTTTGCTTGCTCCTTACAATTTTCTATTGTAAATTTACTATCAGTGACACTATCATCAATTAACCTGTTTTTGGTGTTAACAAACACAAATCCCACTAGTAAAACTTTTTTAAATATATTAGTAGGAAGGTACTAATATATTCTATTAACGTATTTCCTTTCTCAAATTTTTACGTGCAAATGTAAGTCTCAACACCACTTTAATAAAATTTATTTGACTACCTGGCAATTACCGCCATGCGGTGCTGGTAAATTAAAGTCTTATTAATGATCACGCGTTCTGCCAAAACTTCTGAAAATAGTCTGCTTGGTGGGCATAAAAGTACAGAAAATTAATTCCTGTCAAAGAAAAAAATCTAATTTTATAATATTATTAAATTTTAGTAATTTCACAGAAATGCGTGTGTGTACGTGAGTGCCACCAAAAGTTGATAGAATGCATTGTGATCCATAACGAAACAATCTGCCCAGTTTCAGCTCGATCGGATGTAGGGAAGTGGGTTAATTTACAGCTCCAAAATTTGCTTTCAATCATTCATACACGAAAAAAAAAATAGAAATTCAAACAGACGTAGGTACTTAAAAAAATTTACTATTTTTATATGGTTGGTCTCTATGTTGCAAAATCAAATACATTATTTGTAATAATGCGCAATGGCTACCTACATAAATATATTATAGCATGCTACTAATACAGGTTGGCGCAAAACTACCGACATGGTTTGAATGTGTAATAACTTTTTTATTTAATGGTCAATTATTTTTTTTTTGTTATACAGTATATTAATAGGGAATATTTTTGGCTTAAGTGTAAAAAATTATAAGTGGTGGCCATTTTAGGCTTCGCACATTCGTGCTTTTCGTAAAATTGAATTTCATGATGAATGTTTTGTTTTAGCTGTGGTATGGTCGCTGGATTATTTACGTATACCCTTTCTTTCATATAACGCCAAAGAAAACAGTCTGGCGCTGTTAAATCCGGTGAACGTGGGGGCCAATTGAAATCGCTTCTGCGTGAAATAGGGCTGTGGCTCCATCTTGTTGGAACCACGACTGTGGATAGTTTTCTACATCTGGCCTCAAAAAATTGTCCAGCATCGTTCGACATTCAGCACCATTAACCGTAACCGGGGGGCCATGCGCATTTTCAAAGAAATATGGACAAATGATCCTTTCAGACGATACACCTCACCAATCAGTACCCTTAAGTGGGTGTAATTGTTGCTGATGAACTGTTCTTGGATTCTCCGTAGCCCATATCCTGCAATTTTCAAAATATCAGGACTGAGTCATTTAGATACTCGCTTATACCTAGATTGCATGCTGTTGGCAATGCTTTCTCAGAAGTAGTAGATGTGTTCAACTGCACCAAATATAGTTATAAGAAGGCTATAATATCATACCTCAATGACAATAATTAATGTTAGGTATAATAGTGTTCGTCTGCACGGCGTCTATATCATACTCTCATATATATTCCAAACTGCTTGCTTAATTTATATTAACTATCAGACAGACTAGTTAAGTGATAGCTAATAATATATTTAAAAAAATTCAAAATTATTATTTTTAAACCAAAGATTTATTAATGCAATAATTAAAAACACTTTGTTTTTACGACAATAAACTTTATTAAAAAGTTGACATGTTTCAAGAATGATGTTCTCTTCATCAGGACATATAATGTACTAAATACATTTTTTTTAAGAGAACATCGTTCTTGAAACATATCGACTTTTTAATAAAGTTTATTGTGGTAAAAACAAAGTGTTTTTAATTATTGCATTAATAAAATGGTGCCACAAAGTGAATTTGCAAAATTTGAAGAAGCAAAGATTTATTATTGATTCTCTAACTGGCAGCCCTGAAAAGCTGAACTAATTAGCAGTAGCTGTAGTCATTTTAAACTTCAGTCATTTCAACTGAAGGTAACAATAATATCATTACTAAGTTAGTCCATTTTAGCCAATTCCTAGAATCCAACAATATGTACAAATAAAAGTAAGGTAGGTATATTATACTTGATGTTGAGAATTTTTCTAAGAATTCACCTTTATTTACTTATGTTTATTCTGCATAAAAATGTGTATTTTGTATGAGCTCATATTCTTTTTTTTGTTATAAACATATTTGTATCCTATAACTAAATACTAGTTGTTATCATACATATGTACTTTGTTTAATGTACATTATTATCATTGTAATTACCCTCCTATGTACCACTGTGTATCATGTATCACTGGATTGTAATAGCCATTTTATGGCGTTGAAATAAATAAATAAATAAATTTTGCTTGTTTACGAAACCATTCAATTGGAAATGGGCTTCACCGCTCATTATCAAATTTTTAATGAAATCGCGATTTTCTTCGCTTTTTGTCGGAATGAAATGGCATAATCAAGCCGTTGTTGGTTGTCTATTGGCTTTAATTCTTGCACAAGCTGAATCTTATACGGGAACATGTGCTATGTTGCCAAAATCCTCTGAACGGACCTCCGCGATAGCCCCAGTTGTACCGAACGTTTTCTTGTTGATGTATCTGGACTGTCGTACGTGGTCTTCCGGTACATGGAAGGTGTCTTACTGTACCATGTTTTGTGAAAAATTTGCAACCAGGCAGTTTATTGTTGGTGCTGAAGGTCTAATACGCACATTTAAAAAAAACCGACGATAGGCACGCTGCGTCAAAACAATTGACCGTTGATTTTCAAAATAAAATTCAACAATTGTTGACCGCTGTTCTGATGTGTAGTTTTCCATTTCAAATTCCCAAGTTTTCTTCACAAAATTCTGAAATAAAAATAAAAAATATAAATAAATTTAAAAAGTTATTAAACATTCAAACCACATCAGTAGTTTTGCGCCACCCTGTATTAATCATCCGGTAAACTAACTAGTACCAACTGCATAAATAGGAATTTGGCGATGAACCTTTGAGAATTAATGAGTTAAGACAGTTAACTTTCTGTTGGAAGTTTTATTAACTTTTAAGCACTGATTTGGCGAATAGCCATCAAACTTTTTTAAATACGTGGCTGGTTATGAAATATGTTTTTGAACAAAGCTTTTTTTTAATTTGCACTATGTAGTGCAGGGATGGCGAACATTTACGTATCACAGTGCCATTTTTCTAAAGAAATGTTTAATGAGGTCATAGAGGCGCCATCAAAGAGCGATATAAAAGAAGCAGAGCTTATGTCAATTTTTTGTTGATCTGTTACATTTTCGGCCAGTTTTACGATTCTTTCTTTTATTGTGTTTCTGGACAGAGGAGTATCTTTGATACGCTGAATTATCTTATCTTTATTATCGAAATCATCAAAAAGAGCTGGCGCGCATGCAATCCAGGCTTTGCCGCCCTCGTATGACAATTTTTGCCAACATATTTAATCACAGATGTTGACTGTTTATTTCTGTCTTTCAATGCACTTGCAATTACTTCTTTTTGCTCTAGTTCGCTTTTTTGACTAACGGATTTGTGATTTTTTCAAAATGCAGTTTCACAGACGACGTTCTACATGCCACTGTTCCAGAACATAAAACACATACCGCTTTGTCACCTTTAATGGCTTATTTCTCTGTCCACCAAGTTTGAAATTATCTGATTCTCTTACTGTCTTGCACTTTTTGTTTTTTTTTTTGCTGAATTAGCCATGTTAAATAAAATTTAAATCATATATAAAACTCAAATAAACTTTAAAATACAATTATATCAATGAAATTCACTAAAATGTTATGTATAAAGAAACTATGTGTCATTCATTAGCAATAGAAACTCGCGATGTAGATTGTAGGTACGAAAACTAACGAGTGAGAGCTGGGCTTCCCTCCGCCGCCCCGCGCACCGCACAGTACCCCGCACCCAAACATTCTGTAGCGTAGGGATCACTCGGGTTCGCTCGTTCACCTACTAACACAAATATTGTGCCGCGTGCCATTAATGGCACGCGTACCATTGGTTCGCCATCCCTGACGTAGTGGTTACATTAATTGATATTATATTGAGGCGCAGGGAATGTAAAATAAGGATTTAGCAGGGGCAGAAAAACATCAAATAAGTTTCTGTTCTTAGTTTATTTTTTCAGGGAAGGGGTAATTTATTTTTTGGAATAATTTTCTCCCGGTATTGCGGTGAAATTTGTTTTTGCGAAATGTGTCTTTTACGGCGGTGTTTTAGAGGAATACCACATTTTAAAATATATCTATTTATTTATTTATTTACGGACTTACGTCCAATTTAAAACAAAGTATCACGAAGTATAGAAATGAACAATGTAAGGATTCGGATGATACATGAAAGCAGAGACAAACAGTGAAAATAGAAGAAAAAATAAGTGTCAAGTCACGTCAAGACCTTGCAAAAATTAGGGTGAATATGACATATCTTCATTTGTTTAAAGAGCGACAGAAATCATTTAAGCTAATACCAAAAAAATCAAGGTCTTGACGTGAGTTGACCAGTCTACACATTCTGGACAGTGGTGAGTTATAATCATAGTTAGTCGAGTGCTGATTGAGGAAAAGCAGGTCTTTATTTCTGAGTCTACGAGAAGGTATATTAAATGTGATGAGTTGTAGTAATGTAGGCGAGTCGATTAAACAGTTAATAATTTTGAAGAAACAAATGAGATCAGATTTTATCCGACGGTCTTCTAAAGGAGAAAGGTTTAGAGTTTGTTCAATTTTGTAGACAGATTTTAAATATATATTTTAAAAAAAATCATTTATTCCTATTTTTGCAGATTTTACCCAATGGTCGTTTTTAACCTTAAAAATTAATACTAAAGTTGGGTCTCCAGCGACAATTTTTTTTTAAACTCCTGACATAAATAAAAACGTTGGGGCAGGGCCATACTGTTTTCGTTTTCCGTGGCCGTTGGAAAATAAAATACGTTTTGGCCCCGACCCAACCCCGACCAAAACATTTTTTCCGCAGGAAACGCGCCTTTATAGTTACAGAACTGATTTTTTTACGTTAGCTCCAAACAGGAGGCCCTGAATAAAATAATACCTCTCAGGGCCTATGTTTTTTTGGGGATGCTATGTGAAGGGCCTTTTTAGGAAATGAAGTTCTGGATGAAGTATTAGGGGATGATAAGAATCTGGGGGTCAGTTTGTTCAGGAGTGACGGACGTATGAATTTATCCCTCCCACTGCGGTGCAAAGCGATGTTCCTAGAGATTACTGCTGAAGAAACCAAAGGGACTCACTCGACCATTCTCTCCCGATCCGGCCTGCCATGCAGCTGGTGGGCAGAAACATCCGAGACCCGGACAAACCTCACCCGTACCAAATGCAGCAAACCACTTGAACCAGCATTCCTCGAAACTCGTCACATACCTAGATAGACAGATATATTTTTTAATATAGTTGAGAATATAATAATTAATATATTTTTTTAATATACCTGGCACTTGGGTGGTTTTATTCTGTAAAGAATAAATGAAAAAACAAAATTCTGAAAGACGACCTATTTTAACAAAGATTTTAATTAAATCCGCTACCCAGTAGAATATTGCAGACTTGATTTCCAAGAAGTTAGTCCTGAAATTCTGAATAATTTCGCTTTGTTCCATCGTTAATTAAATTATTATCTTTTATTAAATTAGACATTTTGAAATTGCAATTAATTAAGTTTTGAAAAGGTAATTATCAAAATGCACAAAATTTATGATTATGTTGTGTGTTGATTCGGTTGTTGTTTGCGAAAACATCACTGTCGAAATTTTCGTCAGGTAAAAGAGCCATTAATTAAACGGCACTCCAGCACCGCATTAATCATACTAACCACACAAAATCCGTGTTTTGGCCCATATTGTATACATATAATGGTACGATGCAGTAAAATAACGTAACATGCAGGGTGATCAGGGAATAATGCCATTCTGCCAAATTCTGCTTAATTTAATTCTATGAGTGATGGAATAGTTTGCGTAACGTTGATAATGCCCAAGTTCAATTGGTTCCGCGACTTTTCATCTCAGGACAAAATATCCCCGACAAAATATTTACTAAAACCTAATCTAACCTAACCTAACAAAAAATGGCACATCATAAGTAAACAGACATCCTGTAAACATAATAAATTATTGTTCAAAAATTGTAAAATGTAAAATAAGGTTATGTTAGGTTAGTTAGGTTTTAGTAGATATTTTGTCGGAGGATATTTTGTCGGAGGATATTTTGTCGGGGGATATTTTGTCGGAGGATATTTTGTCGGAGGATATTTTGTCGGAGGATATTTTGTCGGAGGATATTTTGTCGGGGGATATTTTGTCGGGGGATATTTTGTCAGAGGATATTTTGTCGGAGGATATTTTGTCGGAGAATATTTTGTCGGAGGATATTTTGTCGGAGGATATTTTGTCGGGGGATATTTTGTCGGAGGATATTTTGTCGGAGGATATTTTGTCGGGGGATATTTTGTCGGAGGATATTTTGTATACGCGCATTACCGTTCAATTAGAGTGTTATTATGACCATGCGGTGAAATAATCAAAATGAGATTATAGCCGCGTACATTAATATTTTACAGCTAGAATTTTTTTTTTTTGCATGAATACCATATTATTATACAAGATTTTTTCACATTAGTTTTACGCGGGAGGTCCTGGAGAAAATTTTCCTTTCAGGGCCTATTTCATCTTTAGGTATGCTGTGTGGGGGGTATTTTTAGGAAGATAAGTTTTAGGAAGGAAGGGTATGAGGGGTGGGTAGGAATCTTGGAGTCAGCGTGTCCAGGAGTGGCGAATCCACCCCTATCACTGCGGTGCAAGGCGAAGTTCCGGGAGAGTCTCCCTCAACCAGTCTCTACCGATCCGGTCTGCCATGCAGTTGTTGAGTCAACCGCAAACCTCACCTAATTAACTCGAACATCTCTGCGAAGTCTTGGTGTTACCTGTGGAAGTTGTATTGGTTATCCAATAAATGGGCGGTGGTACCCCAATGGTTGGCATCCCAAATTGAGATATGAGAATTTCGACAGTAAGTTCTTGCGACAATAAGGATTTTATTAGTGAAAAAAGATGTAGAAAAATATTGATTTGTTGAAAAGTTCTGTTTAAAAAAATATTAACAACACATTTTTCAAATTTTATTTTAACGATTATTAGAACTTTGCTTGATTTTCTTAAAAATGTCATTCAATTTTTTATAAGAACGACAATGTTTTTAAAACTTTTGAAGGTTATTCCCATCAATGTAACATATCATTGAAGAAGAAGACAACACTAAAAACCTAAACAAAAATATGAAAGAGAACCAGACACAGAAAAATAGAAACCGGGACGGGCGCCTTTACCAATTCGGCCATTGCCACCTCCTTCTTCAATGATATTGACATTGATGGGAATAACCTTCAAAAGTTATAGAAAGAGAGTTATTCTTATAAAAAATTGAATATTCATTTAGACTTTTACAAAAAGGTCAATATATCTTCCGTATAAAAATAAAATCGTAGGTATATATTAAATCCGAGACGCTAGGTCACAAACCAGTTCTTAGAACGATTGTTTCCAATGAAGATGGTAGTTGCCTATAAAATGGAAAAATTAGTCGACGATAATATTGGTTATTCAAAAATTTGAAATATGAGATTGACAATTTTGATGGAAGGTGGCAATAGCCAAATTGCTAAAGGCGCCGTCCCGGTTAGGCGAGAGGTTCTGGGTTCGAGTCATCTTTCGTTATCTTTTTCTATTGTTCTGGATCTAGTTCTCTTTCATATTTGTATTTAGATCGTTAGTGTTATCTTCTTCTTCAATGATATAATATAATAATTACAAATAATATAACGGAAATAAATTTAAAAAAAAAACTAATTATGCCTACTGTTTGAACCCTGAAGCACATCATGTTATGGTATTACCTTGGAGGAAGACGTCTACCTTATTATATACGGTACAAGGAAAGATGTGTACATGCTCTGGGGGTACTCGTGATACGTTAAGTCGGTCACAGATACAATATGGACAAAAAGGCTTGGTAGGAAATGAATCTCACTGTGCAAACAAACACTCGCTCTTTGTACAAGAAACGTTTTATTAGGCGAGGGATGTTCGGTAAAAGAGCAAACAGTTCTTATGATTAAAATAATAATTCCGCTAATTCTCCGCCTATCTTTTACAACATTTATTATTACACTAGTAATTTCCGCACCACATTAACCGCCACAGAACAGGTAATCCTAGAAGTGTAATCTATATCGATGTTAAAGAAACCTGATGTCACCAATGAGCTTGTCACCTAATTTTGTTTTATTTTTACGAACAATTAAAGCAAATAGGGAGGCGGATATGGGTACCGCCGCCTATGCCATAGGTTACCCCAAGTGGTTCGCTACGTTTGGTGATTTTGCAGGGGTGCTCGGGTTTATTGGGTAAGGTTTGTCCGGGTCTTGGCGGCGGATGCGTCTGTCCACCAGCTGTATGGCAGGCCGGATCGGGAGAGATGATCCGGTTGAGGGAGTCCTTTTGACTTCTCCAGCCGTACTCTGTCGGAACACTGCCTTGCACCGTAGTGGGAGGGATGGATTCATATGTCCATCACTCCTGGACAAACTGACCCAGATTCCTACCCACCCCTAATACCCTTTTCCTTCCCAGAACTTCCTCTCCTTCCTTTCCTAAAAAGACCCTCCACACGATGACATAGGCCCTGTGGGGAATTATTTTCTCAGGGCCTCCTGTGTGGAGCTAATGTAAAGCATATTCGTATTTGGGCTCAGGCCATTTATAGTAGTTTAAAAAATTACTGTCACAATATTACAAATATACTCCAAGCATACCGGTTGGCAGAGGTGTAAAACATTTTTTAGCGATTAATATAAATGTAGGTAAATTTCATGTAATTTTAATTTTTTGCTATTATAAGTTAGGAACTCTCGAATTCAACATTGTTAGTATGTTTGGAATAATGTCAAGTAACGTCACACGCAAAAATATTCATCATCACAGTGCTGCAGACGACTTATATTTCTGGTTCCATTCGGTATTTTCCAAAAATTTGAAAATCATAACTTCAGAATGCTCTAATTAATAAGATGTGATACATTTGCAAATACCATAAAATTTCGTTTTTATAAGATCTTTCGGCTGTTAGGTATTGGGAGCATATATATCATGCCAATGATATATATCACGGCAGAACAGATGTTCCAGCATAGGAAAGGTGCTTTTGAATGAAATTTCTAATACAAGAGTGATATTTAATTACTCTTCAAATAAACTTGACACCTTGAAACCTTGTTTGGGTTCCTATTTATCATCTCAAATTTAAAAATAAGAATCTTATACGGTATATGGATGATTAATTTATACGGTTATACAAAAAATGTTAAAGATATAATGTCGATATTATTTGATTTGAAATTTTTCAGCAGCATACGTTTACCTCTACGGTGTTTACCTCCTACTTTAACTAGCAATCTCTAATTCAATTGCTACTTATTTTCCGCATAAACTGTGTTTTCTCATAACAATTTTTAGCCTATTGCAATTGATTTCATTTCATGGTCCTAATAGAATCACACCAACTAAAAATATCTTTCACTGCAACAATAATGTTTATACCAATTTGTTTATGAACTCCCTTATACCGCGCACACAAGCAGCCAATATGCAGAAATAGCAAATATTTTTAACAGCACCAAATAACTTTAAATAAAGCATTTGCCATATTAAAAAAAAAATGTTTCCATATAAATTTTAGCGAATTTAAATCATGTAAGGATTTTTCCATTGTATAATTGTAATCCATTTTCATGTAAAAAAAAGTTTTATTCTGTGGTTAATTGTTTCACAGATATTGAACAAGTTATCAAAGTGAACGTTCTAATCAAGTTTTGTTGTAAACTTGAAAATAACTTTCACAGAACATGAAAATTAACTTTGAAATTTAATGAATAGTTCAAATTCTGTGAAACAACTGAGAATAAAGGTATTGATACTGTAAACAAAATAAATTTAAAAATTCGTTACATTTATTTATTTATTTATTTATTTATTTACGGACAAATAGTCCAATTAACAATATAACAATAACAAGAACAGAAAAGAAAAAAGAGAGATCACAATGAAAGGAGATTACATATAGATGAAGAGCATTGACAAAACACATATAATATAAAAGCACATAGAGAAGATAACTCTTGAAGATGGATTTAAAAAGACTTTAAAAAATCACATTGCGTAACGACTGCCGAAAGTCACTTAGGCTTACACCAAAAAATTCAATGCTTTGATTTGTGTTGACAAGTCTCGACATTCTGGATAAAGGAGAATGATATCCATAATTAGTAGAATGTTGATTGAGGAACAGCAATTCATTATTTCGGAGTCTACGGGAAGGAATGTTGAACTGGATGAGTTGTAACAAAGAATAATACATATATAATACTAATATTTGTTACATATATAATACCTGGAATAGCTACATTCTAATAAAGCTATTCCAGGTATTATATATGTAACAAATACCCCGTTTATATGACTGTATTAACATTTCTCTTCATCTGGTTCCCTACACTGCACCGTCGAAAGTTTGTTTTCACTAGGGCAAGGGCAACCTTCACTTCGCGGAACTGCACTCTCACCAGTCGCGCAGATTTTGGAGCGATTATGTTTACGATGATTAAATTAGATTAAAACCATAAATAAGTACATTTTTATTCGAATTCTAATTACAACATGTGATTCTTTAAGTTAATCATGTTTGACAGACTCACAGAATAAATAAGAACACAAGAAATGCGATATGGGTATGTTTCACGATTCAAGAGTCTGACCAATCACGCCTTAAATTTCAAATAAATGGATTGTTTTCTTCACCATTATTAAACTTAAATGAGATGGTAATATGCGATGTCAGGCAAGTGTAGTTTTGACAAAATCAAAAGGTATTCAGTCAGTAGCAACATTCAAATATTCATGGAAGGAATTCCTACAGTTTACTAAGTATTTAGTGCATAAACCTAACAAAAATACTTCAGATCATTCGCTTTGAGCATTGATAAAGTAATTAATAATATTGTTTTAATCTTTATTAATTTTAGATTCAATAAGTGATGTGCTACGCCTGTCTCACTAAGAAATTCTTTGTTGAGAGCAGGCGCAGTTTAATACAAAAATAGAGCAGATACGTTTTTAGATTTTTACGGCCAAAAGTATTTTAATTATTTATTTTTGAGGTGTCATGCCGTGTTTTGCTACCTCCTTCTTTAGCCAACGTTTTGGACAGCGTTGCAGTGTCCATCATCAGGGCAGATACGATAGATGTGTTACCGGATCTGCCCTTATGATGGACACTGCAACGAAACGTTGGCAAAAGAAGGAGGTAGCGCGACAAGGCATAACACCCCATAAACTAAAATTATAAAATTACATTTAAAACAAAGACAATCATGGTCGCACCATTAGAAACGCATACTTTTATGTGGGGGCGCAGTTATTAATATAATCAGTTTTTAACAATTGTCGAAATAATTAGAGTCCGACCGAAACAGGATTTTCCACCGAAACCGATACCGAATCTTCGGTGTCTGTCTCAGTTTCGACTGAAACCGAAACTTTTTTAGTCGTGTTAAAAATCGATTGTTTACTGTAATTAGGCTTATTTTTAACACTTATTCAGACAGTTAATGCGTATTCAATTAAATAAATAAAAATACAATAATTGAAGTAAGTGATTTTTTTTGTTGATTATGTTGTGTAACATACGAGCCACGAACTCACCCGAAGTCAGCCGAACGAGAAGTTCCAAGAAGTAGTTAACATGTTTTGTTATTTTTTTATAAATTTTGTTTGTTTTATGGAAGTAATATAAAAAATAAATTCACATGCATAAATTATTTTATTTTTTTATATTTTTTTTAACAAGTTAACTGTCTAAATCTCTCTCTCCCTGGTTTCAATCCTGGGATTGGTTTGCAGCAATTTCATCTATTCGTTTCTTCCACTCTTCCCTGTCTTGTGCGGCTCTTTTGAAGTCTGCATATGATAAGCAGCGCACGTCCACCAGCAGGTCCTCCAGGTACTCTCGGCGTGGGCGTCCCCTAGCGTTTGTCCCCTCGGTCATACCATCCATTATGGCATGCAAGAGGCCTTCTTGTCTTATTGCATGGCCGATCCATCTTGCGCGCCTTTCGGACAAGGTCCTGAGCAGGTGCCTTCCTCCTTCGATTCTTTGGAGAACCTCCT
This sequence comes from Limnephilus rhombicus, assembly GCA_929108145.2. Lineage (NCBI taxonomy): Eukaryota > Metazoa > Arthropoda > Insecta > Trichoptera > Limnephilidae > Limnephilus > Limnephilus rhombicus. Next base: position 56,805,153 of record OV815276.1, read on the forward strand.
CATTTGTGATGTGGTCTCTCCAGGAAATTCCTACTAGTCTTCTATAGGACCACATCTCAAAAGCCTCTAGTCTCCGTTTATCTCTTTCGGATAGGCACCATGTTTCGCAGCCGTACATCAAGATACTCCATACATAGGTATTGATGAGGAGTATTCTCAGTTTCAGGTCTATATTATTTGATTCTATTATTTTCGACCTTTTATTTAATGCAAGCCTAGCCTGGTGTATACGACTGTCTGAATAGGTGTAAAAAATAAGCCAAATAACAGTAAACAATCGATTTTTAACATGTCTAAAAAAGTTTCGGTTTCGGCAGATTTTTTCAGATGCCGAAACTTGCCGAAACCGAAACCGAAACCGAACCTTCGGTCGGTTACTAGAAATAATAGCACAATGTTACATTTAAAATAACAGACAATCAGCATCGTACCAATCGATACGCATACTGATAAATTGGTTTTCATAAAATCTTTCATGTTAGATCTGTCTTGGCTGATAATTTGATATTAACATTGTTCAATTTCGTATTTTACCGTCATGCCTTGATTATTTTCTCAACAATGTCATAATAGTTGTAATTTTCCATCCAATATCTGCCCACTTCTTACGCTTTTCTTCCCTTTTGTTTTTCTTTCCGGATATTTGCTTTTTCTCTAATAATTCATCTGTCATAGCATTTATGTCCTCCTTTGGTTTATTCTTTAAGAATAGAACACAAAATCGGAAAAATCTCTTGAGAAAATATCTCTCCCATTTCGTAATATATTCCGGATATAATCCATTTAAAATTATTTTGACACAATGTATGTGTGTTTATCACTAACTATCACGCCGTTTCCTCGCAGGGATAGGCAGAGAGGACGGACGAGTCTTGGCACACACTCTTTGCCTCACTCACATTCATACATCGTCTCATACATACTCTTCTACTATTCTGACTTTTGACATGGCCCGTCTCAAGTATCTGATTCACTTGATCGTGCCATGTCTTCCTCGGGCGTCCCCGACTTCTTCCACCATTCACATTTGTGTCGCGACAAATATTTTTTTTAGTGAAAGATTTAAAAATGGAATTATGAATATCGATTGGATACACTTGAATAACACATGCGTTGTCACGTGACGCATAATTGATTTGTTTAACTGTGTGTTAAACCGGATTTGTACCCGAACGTGATCATAATCTGAAATCGAGTACACTAGTAGTTCGGTGAACAGTGGAACTTGCGTCCAAAAATTATGTTTCTGAATTTTTCTATTTATTAAATCAAAACCAAAAATTCCTAAGAAAACATAAAATTTGTAGGTAGGTGCATAAACGCCTATTTATATTCCAAATATTTTTTTTTATTTTTTTATTTCTATCACTATCTCTATGACAGTTCTTTTTCAAACTTTCTTCAGGCAGACAGGTAAAAATGCGAACAAGAAAGCTCAAATAATAACACGACGTTTTCACATTTGAAAAAAGAACCTTTACTGAACCATTAAAACGGCCACCATATTGAATCGTCAACGGAACGTACAAAACATATTTAGATTCAAGTAGATTTTTTAAAATTCAAAATTGGGAAGTCTCGGAATGACACTACTATCCATAAATATCATATTCCATTTGAGGCTCTGAAGGACCGATCTGACCGGGCCTCCATTCATTAAAAAAAAAATCTATAATGCAGAGGATATGTAAATTGTTGGTCTTTGGAAAGATAATGATTCTTATCAATTGTAATAAAATATTTATTAAATCATTCAAAATAATATTAGCGACTCTCCAATGAAAATTTGAAACTGAAAATTAGAAAAATATTTGATTTCATCTTGGAATTGTACCCAGGACCTTAGCCTTGCCGGAGTTTGGGCGGAAACTTGGATGAGTGACTAATGACGACATGCAAAACTTTTTTCCTTAATTTTTTTTAAACTTCACAAATGTCACCGGAGATCAACTTCAGTTAAGTACATATTTTATTTATTTATTCATTTTCGGGAAATCGACAGTCTATATTTTTTCAGTTTGTACATATTATGTAATATAGCCAAAACAAAACCAATTATCGATTTCCTCTCTGTTTCTTTACCTCTAATTAGACAGCATAATAAAGAATAAGAAATAATTAAATTTATAATAAAGGAATATGTAGCCAAATTTTTTTTATGTAAACATAAAAGTACGTAAAACGACAAATTACATGAAACAAAAAATATCAATACATTGGTAACCATACGAAGACAGGTTGTACTTAACAATCAAATCATAACAGAATTAATATAAACGATAAAAGCAGAAACATAAAACAAACATCAGAGAAACACTCTTTTATGGACCCCTTATATTGTGTAAGTTCGCAATTGAAAATGTCCACCTTGGAATTCTGCTTACAGTTCGTCTTTCGTTGATCCATCCAGAACAGGACAGAAGACCGTCTTGAACACGCAGATACATTAAATTGAATATTATTTGGCAACTCTGGGCATTCAATATTATTGTTAACTAATTTATGCTCCAAGTAATGTCAGGAATGTCCCTTAACACCCTGAATAAAACATATTTCATCGTTAAGTATAAGTTAGTTGGCACATATTCAAACATAAATCATTTTGGCCAGCCTAATGTAGTTTATATCTTCATGCAGGTAGTATTATGTGACGAGTATGATGACTGATGACGCTTGTTTAAAGAAATTTGCATGTTTTGTGTGTAAATATTTACACTGCATGTCAATCCTATTCGAAATTCATTAGCAAATTATGCAAATTACCTTTAAAACAAAGGGATCAAAGTGTTTTACTATTGCGCAAATCAGAATGATATTTTCACAAAAGAAATTGCTGTAATCACATTAACTGTTTCATCAGAAAATGATTTTTTTTAATGTTTTCTTTCATCTTTATGTACATAGTCTTCTGTCTCAGATCAAAGAACGTCAATCAATTTTTTGGATGGCGAACAAAAGATTTTTAAAGACTGCTACTATTTTACACTACATTTTTTCTGTCCGTGCGTTTGCCGTTCGCTTGTTTTATTTTATGATACGTTAATAATAATTTCAGCATAGATTTATAAACTCAGATGGTTTACAAGCATTATCACAAAAAAAATAATCGATTTTCAGGAAAAAAGTATATTGTAAAGTTAAAAAAGGTAACATAAGTTAGAATGATGTCTCGCACTAATGAAATTAAAATTTAAAACATCAGCCATTATCTCTTTGACTTCTCTAATTCGTTTAGTATAGATCATGAAAATGAGATGAGGCAATCGCAATAAAATAAGATTAAAAAATTTAGAGTTAGCAAATTTAACTCAGAATTTATAAATAATATGATGAAAAACATATTCGCTGGAATCTAAAAAAGTATTAAACTGTAGGTACAAAAGAGAAATTACAAAAAGTTCTTTAGAAAAAATAGCAAATGACATCTGATTCAAAATCACAAGAATCCGATAAAGTTCAATGGATTTAAAAATATATCCTACTATCCTACTAATATTATAAAGGTGAAATCCTACTAATATTATAAAGGTGAAAGTTTGTATGCATGTATGTTTGTTACTCTTTCACGAAAAAACAACTGAATAGATTTTAAAAATTCTTTCACTAATAGAAAGCTACATTATTTGTGAGATTTATAGGCTATATATATTGGTAAGCTCTGGCGTTATGAATAATCTCTGGCGTTTATGAAATTAATTATCATACTTTTTCTAAATTGATTTATTGCAAACGCCAATTGTCGCCTTGGAAACGATGTTTTTTTTATTTAGGGTACTATGGACATCTCTATGGTGTTAAAATTCAAATATGTATAAAATACTATTTCCTACTTTACTGAATGGATTTTAATGAAACTTTACAATAATATAAACATAAAGGCTATAGCTCAGAGCTCTGGCATTACGAAATTTGTAAGAAAAAATTGCAATAGGTGGCACGATTAGTAAGATATCTGTAATTCTTTGGTCGATTCAAATTATTAGGGAAGTAGCTACTTAAAATAAATTCGCTAATTTAAATATTTTCTAAAATAGAATTTTTATTTTAGAATCTTTGTTTTGTAAAATGTCATTCTCAAATTTTGACATTTTCTATCAAACAACAATTATTGTTTGAATTGGATAGACAGGTATCGCATTTTTTAAGTATAAAACTGCCCTACTGTATTTTTTTGTAGAATATAAAAAGAAGAATAATAATACGTACTTAATAACTATCTAATCTTTAAAAACATCTCTAAGAATTAATCACCGAAATGTATGTATGCGCATAAACCCAAACGACGGAACCAAATTGGATAATTCTTTTTTTTTGTTCGTTTTTTTGTATAAAACTACCGTTGTGTTCTGGCATTATGAAATTTGTATAAGAAATTATAATAGGTGGCATGCGAGCAGTTTGAAAACTGAATGTATGGAATGCGAGAGGTGAGTGGGGGGAGTGGGGAGGAGGGGAGGGGTGTTAAGAGGGTGTTGGGGGAGGGGGGGAAGGGGTGGGGGGGAAGGTGGGGGGGATGTTATGGGAAGGAAGGAAGGGGAAAGGGGAAGGATGGAGGAGAGTGTAGGGAGGGGTAGGGGGTGGGGGGAAGGAGGTTGATGGGGGGAGTGGTGTGGGGAAAAGGAATGTGGCGGGTAGGGTAGGGGGTGAGTGGTTGGTGGAGGGAGAGGGGGAGGGAGTTGATGGGGAGTGTGGAGTGGAGAGAGGGAAGGTGGAGGAGGCGGAGTGGGGTGGAAGAGGTGGGAGGGAAGGAAGGGAAGGGGAAGGGTTGGAGGAAGGTGGGGGGATGTGGAGTGGGGAGGGTGTGGAGTGGGGGAGGGGTGGGTGAAGGAGGGGGAGAGAGAGGGGGGTTGATGGATTTTTTTTTTTTACATTAGCTCCACACAGGAGGCACCGAGGAAAACAATTTCCCTAGGGGCCTATGTCATCTTTGAGGATGCTGTGTGGAGGGTTTTTTAAGGAAAAGGAATGAGAAGAGAAGATATGGGAAGGAAAAAGGTATGAGAGAATCTGGGGGTCAGTGTGGCCAGGAGTGACAGACGTATGAATCTATTCCTCACACTGTGGTGCAAGGTGAAGGGTCGGGAGAATCCGGCTGGAGAGGTCAAAAGGCCTCCTCAATCAGTCTCCTCCGATCCAGCCCGCCACGCAGTGGTTGGGCAAACGTATCCGCCACCAAGACCTAGACAAACCTCATTCCATGAACCCGGGCACCCCTGCTAAGTCACCAAATGTAGCTATCCACTTGGGGTGACCTGTGGCAGGGGTGTTGGTTGTCCAATAAATAGTTCCCGGGGCGGCGGTACCCATACCCGCCTCCCAAATTGTAAATGAGTGGTGTGGGGTGAGGGAAGGTGGATGGGGGAGGAGTGTGGGAAAGGGGTGGGTGGAGCGGGAGGGGGGGTGGTAGGTTGATGGGGGGAGTGGAGTGGGGAGAGGGAAGGTGGAAGAGGCTGAGTGGAAATCCCCTAATACCATGCGAGTGAAGCAGCGGGAAAAAGCTAGTAGATTATAAAATTAGTTCGGTGAACAGTAGACCTCGCATTGAAAAAAAGTGCGAGTACAATTTTGTCTTCTTATATATATACCACAAGTGGTTCGCTACGTTTGGTGATTTAGCAGGGGTGCCCTGGTTCATGGGGGTGAGGTTTGTAGTCGGATGACCAGGACACACTGAACCCCAGACTCCTACCCACCCCTTAAACCCTTTTCCATCCCAGAACTCTCATATTCTTCCTTTCCTAAAAAAAACCCTCCACACAGCATCCCCAAAGATGACATAGGCCCTGAGGGAAATTATTTTCCCCACAGCCTCCTGTGTGGAGCTCATGTAAAAAAATATATATACACACGAGATTTATATATATATAAAAAAAAATTATATTTATATATATATATATAAAAATCTCGTGTCATGGTGTTTGTGGTCGCACTCCTCCGAAACGGCTAGACCGATTTTTATGATTTTTTTATGTATATTTGGTAGGTATGAGAATAGATTGTTAAGTATATTTCATACCGCTAGGTAATTAGGGTGTCCCTATCCAAAAAAAATATTTCTATTTTTCTGACAAAATTTTTATTTTTTATATTTTTTTTTTGGCATCAAAAACTATTACCCCAAATTTTCACCCTCCTATCCCCACCCTCCAAATTTTTTTTCGCTTCCTTAGTATTTTTGTATGAACACATTTAACCGTCGCGCGTCGTTCGTATTTCAAACAGAACGAAATTATTTATGTTGTTGAATGACAGACAGATGGTGCTACATCGAAATTCGTTATTCTGTTATTTTTTTTATTTAATAACCAAAATATTCACTAGAAATAATGTATATGGCAGAACAACGTTAAAATTTTAAATTCTATAATAATTTCGCATTTGAAAACGAATCTTCACGGAACCATTAACGGACAGCATCTTGTACCGGAACCAGAAACTAATAAACAAATTTACAGACAGACAAAGAATATAGTCGAGTTAAAATAGAACTGCGCTCAGTCAATTATATTACCTACAGAAACATTTTTAGATAAAATTATGTATTTTTTTGGAAGGGATAATCGCATGACAATCTTTCGAAATCAAATACGAACAGCCTGAATGGATTACGTAGAAGTAAAAAACCAAAATAAAAGATCTAAAAAAGAAAGAAAAAGTGACAACTTTGTGGCTTTCAAATGGGTAACATTTACAAAGGGAGCAAAAATTATTCATTGTTTTTTGGTAAACAGTTTATTCAGTAACTAGGTCGACGTCAATAGAACGACGTAACCATCACGTTTGATCTTAATTAATATAAACGAAAGTTACAGTTATGTAATTAGAGTACATCCGTGGACCTGCTTTTCATCAAAATGCTTCCCTTCCACTTCGCCTAAGTGTCTAAAAAACTTCACTTTCGTAAACAACTCCATTGATCAAAGCGTCAGAATCAAAACAAAATTTTAAAGAATTATTTACTCACCGTCGATGAAAGTAGTTTTACGAGTTTCTACCGAAAGTACAGAATATTTTCTATTTTCGTAGCTGAAAATGTTTTCCTTAATTGAATCTTGCCAACCGGGAAACCCATTCACGCCAAAGTCAACCCTTGCTTAAAATTTCCTATGGGGAAAGAAAATAAACTTTTATTGGCGGGATTTCGATTGCTTATTATTATTGGAACTAGAAAAAGCATTATTAGGAGTAGAGTTTTTAGGTGACAAATTTTTCCCGACCGAGAAAATGCAAGACCTCTAAGTCCAGGTTAGTTCGGTAATATTTTAAACATCCATAAATATGTGGTAAAAATTGTGAGGCATATATGAGGATGTTCTATGTGTATAAAGAACATTAACTTTAAATTCTGTGAAATTAAATGATTCACCACTTCATGGAAAATAAGAATCCAGTAAATAAATAAAAAGCAACGAAACCTTCCTAGATAAGTTTTAAGATTTTCACGGCCAAAAGCATTTTCGTTATTTGTTTTTGGGGTGTTATGCCGTGTTGCGCTACCTCCTTCTTTAGCCAACGTTTCGGACATCGTTGCAGTGTCCATCATCAGGGCAGATCCGGCAGATCCGGTAGATCTACCGGATCTGCCGGATCTGCCCTGATGATGGACACTGCAACGATGTCCGAAACGTTGGCTAAAGAAGGAGGTAGCGCAACACGGCATAACACCCCAAAAACAAATAACGAAAAAGAAACCTTCCTAAGTTAAAAAAACCATCATATTAGAAATATTGAACGGGATAGAAGGTTAGCTATAAGAAAATGTAAATAATAATATTTTTCATTTAAAATCTTAAGATTAACCTACACCAGGCATAACATTAATTATTAACAGTAGATATTCAAGAAAAAAACGGGTTTTAAATGTTTATTATTTACATTGAAATTTTTATTCATGTGTGGTCTTACATCTCCTTTATTTTTATTTAATATTTACAATGTTTAATTTTTTGTAAGTATGTTAGCCCACTGGTATAGGACCCTTAGTTTTTAAATACAATTTTTATTTATGTGAAAATCTATTATCAGATTTTATTTGTAATATTAAGTTTATAGTAATAGATGTAAATAATCTGTTATTTTCAAAAAAAAAAAATTAAATCAAAATAAGAGGATTTCAAAGGTTGGGGTATACCTAGCTATCCAGATCTGTTCAATAAATAACTAACTAACCATCGTTTCCCTGAAATTTCTCAGAGAAAATGGACTGCCACACATATCTTTTATCTCACAGAAAATAGACTGCCACATATTTTCCCGGATAAAATGGACTGCTGCATAACTCTGCCTTGGTAACTAAACCTAGATAAAGTAATTTTAACCAATGTTCCCATGCTGGGTGCCTGTCTGTTACTCTCGGAAAATCCATCTTCTAAAAAAATTTCGGACAAAACTTCAATAGAAGGCGTAGTAATATACTACTCTAATTCGTAAAAAAATATGGATTAATAGTTTTATGCGTTACATGAGTACTACAATCTAATAAAAAATCATGTTTCTTTGTTTGTCCCTTCGCGCTCTTAAACTATTCATCAAATTGCGATGTAACTTTGTTGATTTGTCGTGCGCACGCCCGCTTAAGTTTCTACACATAATGTTGAGTCTGGAGTTATGAAATTATTTTCCATACCATTCATCTGATGGCGATGAAATTTCGCACGCGAAGTTTTCTATTTCTATGTTATGGTGAGCTCTGGCGTTATGTTATTTGCATAAAAATGTACATTGGTAGCCCACAAGTTTTTTGAAAAACGTCACTTTTTCATATAGTTTAGAGGCAGGGAAAGAAGGCGGAAGAGTAAGCGGATTCCGCTAGGAGGGAAAGCGGGGAAGTGAAAGTGGAACGCGGGAGGGAGGAGGGGAAGGGAATGTGGGAGGAAAAGGGGGAGGGGAAACGGGAATGCACGGAAAAGATACACAAAAGAGGGGTGGGGACGAGGGAGGACCAATGGAAGGGATTGCAAAAGAGGCACAGTAGCAGTAGGGGATAGCAGGGGGTAAATTTAGAAAATCCAAGCTTCTCCGACTCTACGACCCAGACTGATAAACAAAACAAAAAACATTTTTGAATCTAAAAGTACGTCAATAAAAACAATTACAAGACTAACACTTACCTTCCTTGATTGGCATGAGAAGCATGTCAGGTACTCGCTAGTTTTTTTTTACAAAAGATACTAGCGAGGTCATGCGATTGAATGCATTGCAATGCCTCTACAAAGAAATTGTTTCTCCCTGCTTGTCCTTTCCCGTTCTTTCCCGTTCCACTTCCGCCTCCATTTCCCCTACCCCTTCACCTTCACCGTCTTCACCCTAACCCCCTCCTCACGTGTTCCCCTTTCCCCTACCGCGTTCCCCTCCCACCTTCCCCGTCTTCCACATCTCCCATCTCGCGAACACCCTCCTTTGTTCCCCTCCACCAGTCCTTAATTTCCACCCCCCACCCGCCTTCCCTCACTGCCGTTAAACTACAAGCAATACACGTATTCTTCTGACTGCTCGCGCTTCACCAATTTTCATAACACCAGAGTTCACCATTGTATATATATAGAAAATTTTACGGGCGTGCACACAATAAATCATCCAGGTTTCATCGCAATCGGATAATTAGTAACGGAAATAATTTCATAACGTCAGAGTCTTCCATTAAATCACCAAACTTTCTCCTCCGTCTTTCGTCTCCCTTTTTCGTTCCCCTCCTCTTTTCTCCTTCCCTCCCTGCCACAAAATACACTCATTTTTCAAACAACTCCAAATTTCCTAATGCCAAAGCTCACCAGTATATATAGAAACCATCGCGAGCATGCGCACATCAAATCCCCAAAGTTTCATCGTAATCACGGGCTTGGGCATGGTGGTGGAAACACCCACAAATTTAAAAAAAAAAAAAATCGGATGAATGGTTTAGGAACAGGAATGCATAAGAGACAAACAAAGAAACATTCATCTTTTTTTATTCTTTTTTATTGAAAATTTTTGATACAAGCTTAATACAATAAATATATGAACAAAAAATCCCACAAAGGCAATGCCTGTGCGTGGGTATGATATTGATTTTTATTTCTATGTTTAAAGTGAAGATTTTAAGTACCTACATATAAATTAATAAATTTAAGTATATATAAATTAATAAATTTAAGTATATATAAATTATTAAATTTAAGTACATATAAATTAAGTATAATAAATAGTAACTGAATAATTGCAATTAAAAACTGCAACCTAATAACAGTCTTTACTGTCATTATCGCATTTGTGAATGTTTTATAAGAATGAATTTATAAGAATGAATGAAGTGCAATTAAATGACAAAAAAGCAAACTTAAATAATTAATGGCTTTGTTAAAACTTACAAGAAAAAAATATCCATTTCAGTGTTTTTTAGCCAAGTTTTGGTATATTTTTTATAAGATTGAAGATTTTGACGTGTATGAAATGTGATGTGTCAAAATATGATATATCCATCGAAAACATCTCTCTCTCTGAAAAGTTAAGCAATTATATCATTTATATTGTTATCCGATACGAATAATATATATTTATCGAAGTCTATTCTCGTGTTGCTTTGATCTATTGTATTTGTGGACGAAGAAAAATTTCCGGCGCTCCGTCTAAAAAATATATCTTGTGGAAGTCTCAATATTTTCACAGTAAACAAAAAACGTTTCACAAGATGGATCATAATTTTTTGATAGCCTGCCATAATCTGACAATGAGTGTGAGAACTTGCCAAATAGTGGCGGATGAGCGGTAATTTTATCCAAATATCATAAAATATTTTATAGAAATATTTTGCCAAGATAATGCAGTTATTCCCGCCTTACAATATAGCTTAAAGACCATTTCGTAACATGGGCTTTAGAATTGTAAATTAATTAATTAAAAGTAAGTGAATAGAATAGGTTTGGTCCATAGACATCAGAATTCAATAGACCAGAAGATACAGACGAGGGGGTAAAACCAAACTATGAAGGGGGAAGAGGGGAAAGATGACTGTGATTCGTTATACAATCAATCTGACAGTAAATAGGCATCTCGCATTACAATATCACCATTTAGTTCTTAAAAGCAAAATCTGCTTTGAATGAATAGACCTTTTTACATGGGAGCGCGAATTGCTTGCCACGATAATAACATATTTGCTAAGGCCAAATGCTCGCCGCAAAAAGACTCGCCCCAATACACATAGCAATATTTTGTTGCCGTGTTTAGTTAAAACACTATTACAAATGTTTCATAATTTACTTACCCCTGTAACCAGCGACGCGAACACTGGAGAACCGCCCACATTCGCTATGTCTAAATAATATGTACCTTTAATGTATAGCGCAAGCTGCCGTTTTTGGCGTGATATTTCGTAAAACGTATAGACGTTACTTTCGCGCTGGTCACAACAAGAATGATGACGTCACATATTTTAGATTCTCTCCCCTCCCCATGGAGCGAGCTGGCGCCAAGGCGGAGCTTATAGCCGGTTCCATGGGGAGGGGGAAATATTACGTTTTTATCACTTAGGGCAGGTCCAGATATATTCATATGTCCGTGGTTTGGTCCTAAATTTTCGTGCCCCAATTTGATTCGGGGAGCTTTTGGCAAGACTACGTAGTATTATTCAGGGATGTATTTACAGTATTTACACACGAATTAGGTAGTTTACAATATGTACGTTGTATGTTTTGCGATTACGTGACCGTGGGTAGTTGCCTCGATTTATCCCTCGTGCTGTATGACCTCGAATTAATGGGCCTTAAAAGATGTCATTCAACCTGGAAAATAAGCATATTTTGTAGTACACAATTTGCGCTACTTTTTACATTTGTTTAATTATGTGATTATGACTAAACCGAAAAGAATTTAGCTTTCCTTTCCTTCCAGATAATTTGATCACGTTCTAATGCCAATTAAGAGTAAATTCATTTAAGTGTAAAAACATCTTTATTATATTATTTAATTTTTTTATTGAGGCGGGTATTTTTTTAATTTTTTTAGGTAAATTTAATTAATTGTACGTTTAAGTTTACAGATGTCTAATTAATTATAAAATTTCATATGGCAAATTATGTTTTTTCTAGTTTTATGTAGCTCCTGTTGTGGACTTTAGTTTCTGGTAGCGTGTTATGTAACTTAATTCCTTTGTACAGTAAACTGTTCTGCGTATTCGCTTTGTCCTTTTTGTAGCATGATTGCCTTGCACGTCCTTGTGTTATGTCTGTGAATGTCCTAGTTGTACTCGTATATAATTTTATTTGAGAAGTATTTTGGTAACATGTTGTTTACTATTGTCCTTGAGGTTTGGTAACATGTTGTTTACTATTGCCCTTACTAGCGCCCTTGAGGTGATTTTTCACAAAAACGGCGCTATATAAATCATCCAAATATTATTATTAAATATTATTATTATTGTGGATAAGTATCATCGTGTTCATGGTCAGCATCTGGTTTACGGTTAGCCAATTTAGTTCCATTAACATTTCAATAACTTTTGAAAATCTATTTCGTCGAAGTATTATTATTATTATTACGGATACCATCTATTGGATAACTGACATCTCTGACATAGGCCAAGGTCATAGGTCAACCTCAAGTGGTTCGCTACGATCGGTGACTTAGCAGGGGTGTCGAGGTTTATGGAGTGAGGATTATCTAAATCTTGGAGGCTGATGCGTCTGCCCACCTACTGTGTGGCGGGCCGGATTTGGAGAGACTGGTTTTGGGGGACATTTTTACCTATCCAGCAGGACTTTCTCGACCGATCACTTTGCACCGCAGTGGGAGGGATGGATTCGTACATCCGTCACTCCTGGACACAATCGTCCCGAATTCCTATCCATCCCTCATGCCTTTTTTCTTCCCAGATCTTGTGCTCCTTCATTTCCTTATATTAGGTCCTTACATATGAAATTGGTGTTTTGCCGTACTGGCAACTTTGATCTCAAATATCTTCTCTTTGGGTAGGAATTCCAAATTCAAATTTATACAGCTATTTACTCATGTATTTGTGTTTCGAAAATTATAATTATTTTTTTTCCTTAATTGTTTTTTTTTCTTTGCCTCACTTAGTTTACAAAATGGAAAACTTGAAATATCGCGTTATTTACCAGTACGAGTTCCACCGTGGCACCAGTGCTGCAGAAACGGCTCGAAGGATTAATTATGTGTATGGCGACGGTGCCGCAAAAGAAAACACAGTGCGTTTTTGGTTCCAACATTTTCGTTCTGGAAATTTCGACCCGCAGAACAAGCCCCGTGGACGGCCGGCGACCAAAGTTGATAATGAAGAATTGAAGGCTATTGTGGAAGCTGATCCATCGCAATAACGACCGAGTTAGCTGTAGGCTGCGGTGTTAATGATAAAACTTTTTTAATCCACTTGAAGCAAATTGGGAAAGTAAAAATGCTTGAAAGGTGGGTACCTCACGAATTAAGTGAATCAAATCAACAAACGCGCGTTAGAACGCTAGACCACACACTGCACAACAGACGGCTACCAAATTAGAGGAGCTTCAATTGGAATGTCTAAGACATCCACCGTACTCTCCGGACCTTGCCCCAACAGGTTACCATTTTTTTCGAAATTTGGATAACTTCTTGCAACGGAAAAAATTCAACTCCGATGGGGCAGTCCAAACCGCCTTCAAAGATTTTATTGATTCCCGTCCGAATGGTTTTATTAGTAAAGGGATCGATGAACTACCTATGAGATGGCAAAAGTGCATAGATAGCAATGGTACATACTTTGATTAAATAAATATATTATATTTAAAAAAAATCGACTTTATGTTCCTCCCATACAAAACGCCAAAATCATATGTAAGGACCTAATATTAATAATTGATTTATGTACCGATTACATATTTGTTTACGCGGAAAGATTTGTAGGTTGGAACATCAGGAATTTTATAAAGTTTGTAATATTTTACCGAAGTTTTGCTTGCTCATTCTGAGTTATGTCCGGTTAAAAACATTACAGTAAACGCTGGGTGTCCGTAGCCGTTACTTTATGATACGGATTGTAAAGTTTATTACATAATTTGCATGTGTTTCAAACTACCAAGTCAACTCTGCATTGATGAATAACACTCAAGATGATCCCTCCCCGATTGAAAAAAATCAGGTCTTTTTTTTCTTTGCATGATTTATAAAGAAGATGACATTAGTGACATTGTCAATAATAATATAAATAAGCTTAATTTAGAAAGGATGCAGATTGTTTGAACATTTGGCAAATAAACCGAAAAAGTAGTGCCAGGAGAAGATATGACGCCAAAAATCAATGGTTTTTTTTACATTAACTCCACACAGGAGGCCCTGAGGAAAATAATTTCCCTCAGGGCCTATATCATCTGTGATGCTGTGTGGAGGGTTTTTTTGAGGAGAGGAAGGAATGATTGGTCTTGAAGAGACCCATGTTGTAGGAAGGAGGAAACATAGAGGCCGGCAAATCATTCCACAGCCGAGCTGTTGAACACAAGAACGAGTCGAAGAAACGATCTGTTCTCATGTGACAAATGTCAACTGTGAACAAATGTTGGACACGCGTTTGGCGTGTTTCCCGACTATGCACCGGTGCCGAAGGAAGAGTTCACTCGACATTCTCGCCTCGAAGTCGTCGAGCGTAGTCGCGGCGCGCATTGGAATTCGTCCGGCGCTGACGGCTAAGTTCGGGAATATTTACGATTTCAATTGACATTTCCGATAACGTCGAACTAAATTACGAGAAATTGGCGATTCTTGTAAACAGTAAATAAATTTCAGCACCATAAAATGAACATATGGTTAAGTAATAACCTGAAAACTGATATCTACCAGTATTTTTGCACCATGAAATTTTTTTTATTCCAAAATAGGCCTCGGCTTGCAATAACATCCATATAAATGGAATATTTATTAACGTATCCAAAAACCAAAAATTTTTTTGCAAACGTGATGAAATATGCTTCCAAAATTTATTATTAGAAATAACCACGTAATTTTTTAAATAGAATATTTTTTTCTGTAAACTTTTAAAAGTAAAAAAAATGGCTCTCCTTGCTTTTATTCCAACTAAAATTACTGGTAACAAAAAAAAAATAAAAACACACACTTATTTTGTTAGACAAATAAATTATAAACGTTTCTGTCACCTCACTTTTTTGTCTTTTCATATAAAAATAATTCATAAAAAATTCACAATGTTTCATAATTTTTTTTTTAAATTCGATCAGAAACTTTGGTTCCATAAAAGTGTACATTCGTATTATTTTGTGTTTAATTGTTATATTGAATATATATAGAGTTTAGATCATATTTTTCACTATGATAGTAAGGGAGAAACAACGATTTCTATAAGAAGTGTAGGAGTTATTTCGAAAAGCGAACTAAACGGAGCATTTTGACGTTTAAGCCGCTCCGGCTACGCGTCCTCACGCCAGAACATTCTCGGCCGGCTAATTTGCGAGTGAAAGACTGTTCACTTGAGTGTTCACACACATCATTCGCGTCACGTGATGTTAAATTCCGGTTGCGAGTGAACAGTGCCGAAGGAAGCATTCCAACATTGTTGGAATGCTTCATTCGGCACTGTCTCTCTTCACTTTCGTGTTCACACGGTTCATTTCGAAGGAAAAAGGCGGAATGAAATCACGAAATGAAAGATAAATGAACCATGTGAATGGGCTATAAAGAAGGCAGTTTGTTAACAAGTTCTCGGTACCAAACCCGGTCAAAGGCCTTGGAAATGTCCAGTGCAACCGTTTGGGTCTCACTGAAACGTTCCAGGCATCGCCCCCAAACATGCGTCACATACGCGAGAAGATCACCGCACGAGCGGTTCCGCTGGAATCCGTATTGACGGTCGTTAATAATTTTGTTCTTCTCGAGGTATGTGAGCAGTTTGTCGTTGATCACACGTGCCATCACCTTAGACAGAACTGATGTGATCGCTATGGGGCGATAGTTGGCCGGGTTGGAGCGGTCACCCTTCTTTGGAATAGGATGGATAACCGCTTTTTTCCAACCAGAGGGCACAGAGCCAGGCTTCAGGGACATTTTAAAAAGCTTCGTCAAAATTGGAGCCATTTCTGCAGCGCACCTCTGCAGTACCAGGGTACCTCTGGTAAAAGAAGTCGAGGACACACGTGGTCAACATGATATGACCAAGTGAATCGTGTACTTGAATAAAAGAAGAATTTGAGACTATGTGTTATTGTCTATCGTTCTTATCCTGTGCTATAATAGAACTGGTATTGTTCTTTGTTTCATATTATTTGATCAATATTTTGTAAGGACTCGTAAGGAGCACTGTAGGAATATTTTAAAATTTATTGTAGTTAAGCGCATTTGAAGTGAAATATCGCAAAACTGCGATATATGTATATAAGTATCAGGTCATCCTGTTATTTTCGAAGTACACTGCATACATGTATTAATGTAATTTGTTGTGGTTTTATTAGAATTTTCACCGCTTTCGCTTTTCAATAACCTACTCAACACTCTTATAGTAAAAACAAAATAACATATTTATTATTAATGCAAACGAAGCACGGAACACAGATATGCTACGACAGTTTTGTTGTGGTCCATCGTATCCGTCTGCCCTTTAGGAAAACGGCCTAATCGTTAGTAGTTAGTACCTAATTTTCGTTATTCATTTTTGGGATGTTATGCCGTGTTGCGCTACCTCCTTTTTTAGCCAACGTTTCGGACAGCGTTACGTTTTCCATCATAAGGGCAGATGTGTAATTAATAGTTAATTTAACCGTAGTTTTCCTTGAAATGAAAAATACTGATATCAATTGTGCGTGTGTCCTGCATAACTCTGGTTAAAACACTGTGGAACTCGGATTTTCTTTGAATTTATGTATCATTTTCAAAATTGAAACTCGTTGTGTAACATTTCAGACAAGCGATAATGGACATACACATATTATATAATATTTTAAATGGAAAATTATTTTTTTGTCATTTTCAGAATTGTAACTCATTTATCAAGAATTCAGACTACCCCGTGATTTTTCACGGGTCTACGCTAGAAAATAAAAATCGAGTGTAATTACCACGCGGTAGAAGCGAAACTTTAGAAAAACAATCTTAAACTATGAAGAACCAAGGAGCCTTGAAAAGTGAGGTCAATGAGCGCAGACCTCGCGTCGTTTCCGTTTTATATCTCAACCAATAGGAGCCTTGATAGGCATATAATGCTTCGCAGGTGCTGTACGCGTCATTTCTGTTTCATCCGAATTCCAAATCGCTAACGTGACTAAGAGTAACGTGGTATACAAAATAACGTCTCCATGTCACCGTGCCACAAATAGCAAATGTGACGTATTTTCCGCTTTTCATAATAGCCGGATTTACGGTTTCATTTTCGCGCAGCAAGAGGTAATCCCGCATTCTCCATATCAACGCTGTGTTCATAAACAAGCCGGCCAATTACGGGGTGTAACTCCGCTAGTTTACGTGTGCGTTACGCCGCAGAGGCCGGGCAAAGCCCTGATATTTTAGAATTAGCCTCGCTAGCAATCTGCTTGTTTGGGCAGCAGTGAATTTAAAACTTATGCAGTTACTTTTAAGGCTTTTAGTTCGACAATTAGTACACTTTGACCAACGTTTAGGCACATTATAATATTATATATTTAGTGTGTTTCGTGCAAAGGTTAAATTAGTATTATGAGAGATCGTTTTAACATCAACCAGGTTACATAATTTTTACTCAATTTTCTTTACCGTTTGTGTTTTATTATACAGGGTGTTAAGGGACGTATTTAACTTACTTAATTTATGTTTTTTTTTCAACTAAAAACATTAAAGTAAGTAAAGTTAGCCTTCCAAAAACTAGGCGTACTGTACAAGGCCCACAGATACTTAAACTAGGCGTACTGTACAAGGCCCACAGATACTTAAATAGTACACAACTCCTAACCCTGTACAAATCACAAGTGCGCCCCACGGTTGAATTTAGCAGCCACCCCTGGTCTGGATTCTCCCATCTTAACAGACGGATTGCAATCTTTAGAGCACAGGCGTCGGGTGGGAATGCTATCCTTGTTCTGCCGGTATTACAATGTAAGATGCTCCGAGGAACTGGCATCATTGATCCCTTCGGCACTGGTGCAGTCTGGAAACACGCCAAACGCGTGCCCAACATTTGTATACGGTTGATATTTGTCACGTGAGGACGGGTCGCTTCTTCGACTCGTTCTTGTGTTCAACAGCTCAGCTGTGGAATGATTTGCCGGCCTCTGTGTTTCCTCCTTCCTACAACATGGGTATCTTCAAGACCAATCAATATTAATTTCTTCCTCTCCTCAAAAAGACCCTCCACAGAGCATCTCAGATGACATAGGCCTTGAGAGAAATTATTTTCCTCAGGGCCTCCTGTGTGGAGTTAATGTGAAAAAAAATTAAAAATCAGTTGTTATTACACAGATAGGAGCGGGGTAAAGTTGGTTGGTTGTTTACTCAGCGGAGTGTTGGTCACTGAAAGTTTTTTTTGTTGTTTTGAATTTGAAGAAAATAAATTGATAAAAAAAGTCGCCAGAGACCAAAACTTTATTTACATTACTCCACATAATATCATGAATTACTGGTTAAGTAAAGTGAGTCAAGTACGTCCCTTAACAATCTGTATTTTCACAGTTTTACGGCAAACCAATTTGATATCTAGTCAGAAATAATAGTACATACCTAGATATATGTAAGTACATTACTTAACGATATTTTTTAATTCTCGTCGCATTGTTTTCTACGACCATTTCTTTAATTTACATTTCCAAATTTAGAAGAAAAATATTGTTTTGTTACTTTTGTCTATGGTGAAAATATGGTATCATCATGATATTCATCGGCCAATATAGGAGTAATCGTAGTATTATGGGTGTATTAATTATTTATTAATAGTTTTTACCTGTACCTTAAAAAATTATTCCAACTTCTTATGCAATAAACATACTTCGTTGATTAAAAATCTTTTTAACAAATCTTTTATTTACATTTGCACTTACATATTGATATGATTCTTATTAATTTTGATATTTACATTCATTGTTTACCTGTTTTTCGACATACTTATAACATTTTCGGGTTGATACTACTACACAATATGGAAAGCAGCTACGGGTACCGACCCCCGGAAACCAGATAACCAACGACCCTGCCACAAAAGTGGTTCGTAACATTTAGTGATTTAGCAGGGGTGCCCGGATTCATGGAGTGAGGTTTGCGTAGGTCTTGGCGGCGGATGCGTTTTCCCGCCTGATGCGTGGCGTGGCGAGCCGGACCGGGAGGGATTGTTTGAGGGAGACCTTTTGACCTCTCCAGCCGGACTCTCTCGACTAATCGCCTTGCACTGCAGTGGAAGGATACGTCCGGCACTCCTGGACACACTGACCCCTACAGCTAGTGTAAAAAATAAAAATAGTGAATAAATTATAATTTTAATAAAACATAATTTTTTTTAACTGATTTTTAATTTATACTAATTATCAATTGTTTTTTTATGTAAGCGTGTTTCTAAAAAGTGTATCTAAAAACGTATAAATAAAATAACAATTTAACAACCAACTTTATTTTTGCGAGAGAGACACTGTTAGTGTTAAATCCGTCGCTAGGTGGCGTCGAGACAAATTATGTCTTCATTTATTGGGGAAATACTTAAACTTGTCAAATATTAATTATTATTTTTTAATTGTTAAACTAACGTTTAAGACAAGATTTTTTATGAATAGCACAAAGGGTAACAATTATTATAAGCAATAATTATCAGCCTGAAACACTCATCCACATTGAAAAATCTTCCGGATTTAACACTAACAGTGTCTCTCTCGCAAAAATAAAGTTGGTTGTTTTCAGGTGGAAAAAATATAATAAGCAGTAATTGTTGAATGAAACGCTAGTATATATTGAATCATTTGGTGGGTATAAGATAAGCCGCCATAGCTCAATTGGGAGAGCAACTGATCGGCAATCAGAAGGGCACGGGTTCAAGTCCCGTTGGCATCATGTATCTTTTCTCGGAAGATTTTTCAATGTGGATGAGTGTTTCAGGCTGATAATTATTGCTTATAATAATTGTTACCCTTTGTGCTATGCATAAAAAATCTGGCCTTAAACGTTAGATTAATAATTAAAAAATAATAATTTATAAATAAAATAATTGGATTTTTGGAATGAAAAACATTTTAAAATTACGAAGAGTTTTTATTAATACACTTTAATCAATAATTTCTAGAATACGTACCTCATTAAATAAAATATTCAGTGCGTTTGGAGGAAAACAATATTCTTATTAGCATTTTAAATACAATTCTCTTCATACATTATAATTAATAATATGTATTTTGGTTATCAATCATCGTTATCAATCCTTCCTTAAGAAGCCACTAACACTAGAAAACACATATTTTATTTCCATAGGTTATGTGCCTACACTTAAGATATCAATTAGTACAAATTGGGAGGCGGGTATGGGTACGGCAGCCCGGGGAACCGTTTATTGGACAACCAACACCCCTGTCACAGGTCACCCCAAGTGGTTCGCTACGTTTGGTGACTTAGCAGGGGTGCCCGGGTTCATGGGATGAGGTTTGCCTAGGTCTTGGTGGCGGATACGTTTGCCCAACCACTGCGTGGCGGGCTGGATCGGAGGAGACTGATTGAAGGAGGCCTTTTGACCTCTCCAGCCGGATTCTCCCGACCCTTCGCCTTGCACCGCAGTGTGAGGAATATATTCATACGTCCGTCACTCCTGGCCATACTGACCCTCAGATTCCTACCCACCCCTCATATATTTTTCCTTCCCATATCTTCTTCTCTTTCCTTTCCCTTAAAAAACCCTCCACACTGCATCCTCAAAGATGACATAGGTCCCTAGGAAAATTGTTTTCCTCGGTGCCTCCTGTGTGGAACTAATGTAAAAAAAAAAATTCCATCCTGCACTTTCACTAATCAAACTAAATAAACTTCAATTATATATATATATATATATATATTTTTTTTATTGGCGTAATTCCTGGTGCACACGATGCTAGTATTTCAAGCCAGGATAGTAAGCTATTGCTTATAACTTAGTAAGCTACTAACACTAGCTACGTTTAGACAGAACTCGCTTTTTTTAACCATAATAAACTAGAGAGGAAGCTAGTCAGCTAAGACAGGACAGTTATCCTATCAATAAAGTATAAGACATGGTTCTATTATTTGAGCTAATAGCGCCCAGTCACCATCGAAGTTTCGATCATGGCTTTGTTTTTAGCGTTGTGTGGCCGCTAAAGGCCCCAAAGTTAGCAAGTGATCGGCTATTGTAGGCGTGGTACACGACACGATTCTAAAAATGCCAAAACTCAGTAACTAAATTAATGTGATGTTTGTACAATAATTGCGTAGTAATTAAGGAATATCTGTGGCAAGCAAGTATTCCATCTCATCTATTCAGCATCCAAAGACAGGTCTATTCAGCATTACAAAAAAATTGTGCCGAATTAATAACAATCGACACGATAATGACCTTCTACGTTTAATGTTTCTTCTACGTAAGCTGTTAATTTTAACATGCGGGCGTATAGTTACCATAGTCACTGCAAAGATACTGGCTTCAAATTTTCTAGCATCGTGTAAACCGCTCTAGTTTGCGCCGAGTCAATCAGCAAACCAGGATATTGCCTGAACAGGACGCATGAAATCCTGACATGACATACTAGCCTCGTGTACAATGGGCATAATAGCGTACATTTCAACAGTTGTAATTTTGACAAAAAATATGCAGAAAATATATATCAACTTTCAGCATCCTTCACACCTTTGCGAAAGTTACATACACGCTTGGTCCAACGCACAATCATAGTGACGGTGAAATTGCCTCGTTGAACCAAATTTTAAATTGACCGTAGCTCAATGTGATTTGTGAAAGTAGCCATTAGAAAACAAATTGTTATTATTATTGACATGTTAATTTAAAAGTGAAAGTTATAAAAAAAAATATTTTATCATTTTTTTTTGTAACATTGAGTGTGAAACTAATAGGTTTAAAACAATTTAAAAAAACTAATAGGTTTATAAAAACTCATCCACCCGTAAAATATAATTGCCCGGTTTGAGAGGCGCCACAAATCTGTTCTTATTTGGAAAAGCTTTTTCATAAAATTACTTTGAATTGGGCTGTGTGCGAAAAGCGTGAAATTTACGTATTTTCTTCTGGTTCAATAACTATTTCTTCCATTTCAGTTTTGCGTGAGCCCCTTTCTGTTTTTCCCTAGGTAGGCACTTACCTTTTACTGACTTTAAAATAATTTAATATGTAGATATGTTGATAAGTCTAATTTATAATCTTTAGATCAGTACGAAGAAGTGTTCTTAAAATACAGCACATTATTTTTTTGCAAAACTGACACAATATATTTGAAGCTACGAGTTTAATTATATAATAGCTAATTTCATATCTTATAATATTAGGTTACAAATGTAAATACATATTTATTATTTTCTAATTACATCATTTAGGAAAGATGAACGGTGAAAGCTTTCCTAAGAATTCTTAATAATAAATAATGTACATAACTATCAACATTTCTTTGACAATAATACAATTTTATTCGAACACATTTCTATACATGCCATTATATTAAGTGCTAAATACAGAGATTTGCTAATCATAAGTAGGAATATAAATGTTAATCATCGATAATACTAAATACGAGACAATAAATGGTAAAACTGGCGACTTATTCGGCTATAAATTATTGTCTAAAATAGATAACCTACGTTTAATGTATTACCATATTATACTCTCAAAGCAAAGTTTATTCTATTCATAAAATGTGTATTAACATTGTAATGAAAATCAGCATTTTCTTATACAATTTATTTTAAATCTTATAACATCCATCACCGCTTAAATCACTCCTAAAAATATTATTTTTAAGACAAAAAAAAATCGTAAAGCCACAAAGTTCCTAATCCTCTTAATCTATTCACAAGTATTTGTTATTTTTTACTCTAAAGTATATTTTTTTAAATCGTATTCTCGTTATTATTTACGATTACCATGCTTGTCAAACCCAGTCGACGATAATCTCTTCATTATCGTATCGCGTAGTTTATGCTTAGATTCGTAGAGGTTATGCAGCAGTTATGCTGGGCATATGCTGATACGCAGATGAGGCAGTTCAGTGTAGGGCAGATCAGAGCAGATTTTGTAATGAATGATCGAGTACGAGTACCAATATACGCTGCAAACAAGGCGCGTGCGGCGCAGATACGCATCTACTCTGTCCTGCGCCTAGTTGTGGCCGCGGCGCAGATTCGGCAGGATACTTGCAGTATTTATCCATCTCGGTACGAGGTTCAGGTAATCATTTTGTCAAATAGTTTTTTGCTCTTTGATAAACTATAAATAAATTATAAATGATTAATTTCAAAGTCATAATTACATGAACAAGTCTATTAGGATGTTGTTTCTAAGATGTCGATGTACTCAAACATATTTTTGTTAATTTTTCCACCATGAAGCATCAAAATCACAGGCCACATATTGTGCAAATGTACCATTGACACTCTGCACGAGGGATTTAAATAAATATAATCTCTAAGCAGAACTTTTGAACAGCGACGTGTGCCGTGTCTGTTAGACGGAGGTCTCATAGATGACGATCTGCACGAGGGGTGGCTCGGGCTGCTCCGGCGAGGGGGTGGCGAGATCTCGCAGTACAGCCTCCATGGCAGCCTCCCACTCGAGGCGCTGCTGTGCGGACACTTCTGCCGACTTTCCCGGCGTGAGACGCGGCATGCTCACCTGCAGAATGCACAAATAAGTCAAATTAATTAATTAATTTACAGCAGTTAATACATGAAACGAATGCCGGTACCATAAAATGGAGATTTGGCTCAGTTAACTTGTTAGCTTGGCTTGTTAGCGGTGTTGACTCCAGTCCTTGGGGAGTAAAGTTAAATCCACATGCAAACCAAAAATAAACTTATGAATGCTCCAAACCGTCAGGAAGCAGTGAGATCTCCTCCTCCACACAATCCGACTTGCAGAACTCGACAAGCCGGGCAGATCGTGTGTAAGCAAAACCGCAGACAGAATTAATATTATTCCGTTGTCGGGTTCTGCAAGTCGGATCGCTTTAATCATCCCCAAAGAGGTATTTTCGCAAACTATGAATACAGTTAAAAATGTGCGTAAGATTTTTAAAAAAAAATTTCTGATTCTGGTTAAGATGTTTAATTAAAAAATATTTTCATTTATAATATTATTTATTTTAAAAAATCCTAAACCGCACATTTAGAAACGGTTTCAAGTGGCTATAAGGTCATTATGACGTAAAAAACACTAATAGTAGTAAGGCGGCTGTCTCCAATGTTGACCAGTGTGACATGAAAAACGTCGTATTCGCGAACAAAAACGAACATGTTCGTTTTGGCGGCAAATAAAAAAATTGCACATTTTAATCATTATAGAAAACTGATTCGTGATGCCAATGGAGGTAGGGAGGGGAAGGAGATGGTACGAGGAAGGTGGGGAATAAAATCTGGTCACCCAATAAGGATAAAGCCATTTTAAGCGACATTTCTTTTCCGAATTGTATTCACTAATATTTCACTAAGGCGATACTACAAGTATCTTCCCACTCTGGATGGACTTTAGGGCGAACTCTGCAAGGTTTTCTGTAATGTTGACTTAGGAGGAAACGTAACATGTCTTATTACTTCATAAATCATTTATTTCCATTGCTATTGATGACTGGAACTTCGTGGAGCTGAAATAAATAACTTAGTGTGCTCGCAAAGAAAATTTAGGTGGAATTTTTTAAGGTTCATTGAAAATTTCTTTTTTGGTTCTTATAAAAAGTATTTGCACTAAAAGTTTAGAAAAAAGTAGTACAAAAGTGTAGAAAATTGGGTGGTTTACTTGGTAAGTCATCATAGAAGATGTAGAAAATCTCCTTCCCGAAAGTAAGGAGGACTGTGTTAGTTGTGGATTTTAGCTTCTAAGCCTAGCATGCGGGTTTTGCTGACTTATTAGGTAAGATGGATCAATAGACGTGTCGCTAAGCGGGCATACTTGTTTACCATACCTAAGTGTAGATTTTTTTCATTCGCTTGGATTAAAAGAGAACGAAAATTACCTACCCCTGTTTAATAGCAAATTTGGGAATACATCTAAAACAAATGTTAATTTTTAAATAAGCTTTGAGATTTTCCGCGAAAGATTCTTAAAAACCAGAATATGATTTCCAATAATTACGTTGCCAAAATGACACGTATTTTGTCATAATTTAGAACACAGGGGACTCACTAAATAAAAGTCTGTCTCCCCACTCTAAAACCACTGACATGATATGACAAACGTGAAGTTAATTCCAATGTGACTCTTTTAAATCCACAACGGAGGATATAAAGTGTCAAAATATGCCTCATCTTAAATTTAACTTGATAAAATGCCATTTTCAAGTAGCATTAATACCTGACACGTAGTAATCCAACGAAATTCAAAACCAAGGTAAACAGCTGTCCAAAAACTCAAATTTTTAATAAATCAAACTGGCAGAGCATCCCTTAGTACCTTTCACAGGATTTAGCTCACTTTGGCTCTTGGAAAGAATCGTTTCACCAGAAAATTAAATCTACCCTAAAATAATCCTTTTTTCTTTTTCCAAGAATGTATAGGTGAATAACCTGCAAAAGTAAATTACCTACCCAAATTGTAAAAAAATCGTAAGTCTTTCTTGAGATCTCGAGCACCGATTATACCTAATTCCAAAGAGATAAATAAATATGATAGTGATCTAAGAGCATGTGTATGTTGTATGTTAGAACCTTGTACTGTATGCTTTTTACTGTGAAAAGAATGCTTTAATTGATATTGATTATTTCAGGCAATAAAAATGAAGGTTGCTTTTCTGGGATGGTTCCAGGAAAACATGAATAATAAACCTAGCGTCAGTGTGCCAATACTGGCGAATGTATGGTTCTTGAAAGCCTGTTCGTGACAACTTCCGCTGGAGACGATACGTTGCTTATGGAGCCAGGGAGCTGGGATCAAACAATGTTGTGGGAAAAAAAGTAACTATTTTAATTTGGCCATTTTAAAATTTGAAATAATAATTCTTACATAGTTAGCATATTTACACCAAGCTACATACAATAAGACACTCGTAAATGCTTTCCGAATTGATCTCATGTTAGGTCACCTTTTAGAATCGACTACAGATACGAACATCCCAATCCTCCGTTTTCACTTCTCCTTCCCATCAACCAATTTCATCATTCTCACAATTTTCCACAAAAATTGAGTACACCATAGTTCGCCTGTCTCGGGGAAGTTGAGACTCTCATGTTATAGAATATAAAAAAAATCATTTCGACTACTGCTTTTATTTGGATATCTGATGAAAATAATTTCGCTCGGGGCCTATGTCAACTTAGAGGATATTAGTGGAGGGTCTTTTTGAGGAGAGTAAGGAATGAACATGTTTTAGGAGGGAGGAAATACAGAGACCGGCAAATCATACCACAGCCGAGCTGTTGAATTCAATAATCAGTCGCAGAGACGATCCGTTCTTATACGACAAATTTAGGGCGCGCGTTTGGCGTATTTCCCGATTACGTAGCGGTGCCGAAGGAATCAATGATGCAAGTTACTCCGAGCATCTTTCATTGAAATACCGACATAAAAGTACAGCATCCCCACCTGACGCTTGTGCTCTAAAGATTATGAAAGAAATTCTGAATCTATCAAACGGACCGCCCGTTTCTGCACAAGTTTAGGGTTTTATATTATACTAGCAGACCCGGACACACGTTGCTGTGGCTAACGAAACAAAACACTAACTTTGGCCGTCTCCCTTTATATATTATATATTTCTACCAATTTACACAAAACTTTGACAAATTATATACCTAAACCTTCCTCATGAATCACTCTATCCATTGGTGATAATCGCATGAAAATCCGTTGCGCAATTTAATAGATATAAGCGTACAGACAGCAGGAGCGACTTTACTTTAAACTATGTAATAGATTACACACATAATGAAGAATTATATTATTTAAATGTTTTTGTTTTTAATTCGTAGAACTCCATTGAATTTTTTTTAAATTTAATTTTCAAAGAAATTTAAAAATGTTATTAAAGTTCTGCAAGTATTTTGACATTTTTAATATTTATATACCTTACACTGATCACAAAATTTAAAATAAAACTAAAATGATTCAGGAACTTAATAATAACATTATTAAATTTGGTTGAAATTTAGTCAAATAAATGAAAAATACATAAATAAAAAGTGGTTTTAAAGCCTGAGCTATCAAACAAGTAGGTACTGAGGTAAAAATATTAATAATAATTGTAAAAATATTGTCAAAACTTCATTAATTAATGCCAATAAATTCGTATTTAATCATACTTTGTATGATATTAAGTACTTAATACAAACTGTGAACTATTCTATAAGATTTTTTTTTCTTTTTACCGACCAAAAACTAATTCCAAGGATGGGCTTTATTTTAAACTTTTCCTTAAAATTGAAAAATTAAGAAGTTTTCAAATTTGCTTCTCTTGGAAGTGATTTTAATTTTGCAGATTACGTTGATTACATCATCAGAAGTACCGAGTGTTATAGCAAGCTAATTTTAAACTCCGTTAATAAAATCCTAAAATTACTTCATGGTAATAAAATGGATTTTAAATGTTAATGCAATTAGAAATTTCTAAAGCTTTACAATCTTACGAGCCACAAAGAACTTTTATTTTAACACTATCTATGTTCAAAATGAGTTTAATTTGATTAGAAAGTTGTATGCTTACAAACTAAATTATTAGTGACCAGATTTGAATTTTGAATATAATATATCACTGAGGGAGAAAATTCCACCCGAAATTATTATTAACCTGGTAAAGTAACTGTACGTAAAATATTTTTAGTTAAATAGTTATGCGTAAAATATTGCCAAGAAATTTTAAAGTTTGGTTTGCGACCTTCATTATTCAGAGAAGAATAATTACGTGATATAAGAAAATTTAATAAAAGTCTCTATAGTTAAAACAGTTGTTCAATTCTACCGACGTAAATTTAAGACAAAGAAAATATCTATGAAAATTTTTAATGAACATTGTTGTCTAGATTTAATCGCTTACCATTAATGATGCTCTAAAAATTGTAATCTCGGAGGCCTTTCACCAAGATAATACTGAAAATGTTTTAATATAAGGCAAACAATATAAACTGATAAACGCCAAGCCTTTGTTTTATTTTTATTCCAGAAGCAAGGGTTTTATTTGTTTCGATTTGGCTATTACACCAATTCTGCAACACGCTTTGAATGTGGGATCAGATGTCGCGGGTCTTAAACCCAGCAACGGGTATTATTAAAAAAAGTTTCCGTTTATGAATAAAAGTAGAATATACTCTCAAAATCATCGTGTTGAGATTTCACCACTCGGAAGGGTTCCGTGAAATGACTTTTGACAGAATGAAACACACCCTCGGTATCATCCTAGTGAGAGTTCATTCAGAATCAAAATGTAACTTGAAATATTTTTTGCTATTTTAAGTTACCAGATTTCAATATTCCAACTCCCAATCGTTATTTCCCTACACTTTCCTTCTCCCAGTGGCTAATGAGGACGTACTCTAAAAAATTATGACGTCAAATTTTCACTGGAGATATCATCCCGAATCAAAGCGTCATTTGAAGGTTTATTGCTATTGGTTTAGTGCTCAGATTTGAACAATCTCAACCTTCCATTACCCTCACCAACTTCCTTAAGCCATTTCCAAACAATGAAGACATCATAGTTTCATTTAACAGACAAAACCCTGTTTCATGGGCGTAGCCAGGGGGGGGGGGGGGTGGGGGTTCAAACCCCCCCGAGAAGTTAAGATATCAACATCAATAATATTAAAATAAGGAGATGCGAGCAGCATAACTTATTTTATTACTAATAATTACACTAATAATGTATTTTGGATTCGCCCTCTCTACCACTCGCCGCTGGCCGTCGTCGATTATCTGATCGCATTCGGTAACCTTTGTATATTTTCGTGCCGTATTGGTATGGTATTATTATGTATCCCCACACTAGTAATGGTATGTCTAGGGAAATTTGACTAGATCTAGGGGAGAAAAATATTTTTTAGGGAAAAGGGAAATCAGCACTAAATGTACGGAAATTTCGACCTGGTAATTTTTTTTTCTAATGGTCGAGTTTTCGATCCATCCACTGAACCAGTCTGAATAAACGTGTTACAATAAGCACATCCCTTCTGACCCGTAGATGGTTCAAACCGAGCATACCCAAGAGAAAGTTGCTAGGGTAGAGCTGCGGATAGTAGCCATACTCCTTCAGGTAGAGAAATCTCAGAAATTTCTCTTGAACCTTCTTCAACATGAGGGAATACTTTTCTTGGTGCGAGCTCTCAAGCCTACTCCTAACCAAAGCATTGTAATACGTACATATAAAAAGATATTTTGTTTAATTTATCGGGGGGCTAGAATTTCAATAATCCATGCGCTTGATAGCTGCAAGACGAGTTGTTATCTAGCCTCCTAAGTTAAGTAAATTCTAATGTAAAATCCATGCTAATTTGTACAGCGCTCTTGAGGCGATTTTTCGCAAAAACAGCACTATATAAGTTGTCCAAATTTATTTATTATTACTGTGAGAACCCGGGTGTCTCTTGAATTTCTCGCAGTGCTTAGGACAAGACACAGAATTCTCAGTGAACGATATGAGCATGAAAAGTCAACCTCCCTAAAGTTGAGAACGCCATATTTATGATCAAAAACGAACATGTTGTTTTGGCGGCAAATCAATAATGGCACGTTTTAAATCAATTATAGAAAATTTATTCGTTTGCACAAAAAAAAAACAAAATATTGTAATTTTTTATGATAATAAAAATTATTGACAATACCCTGTTCATACCCAATATTCATTCAAAATAATACTTTTGCTTTAATGTGCCATAGTCTAAAACGGCTGAGGGCATTGAAAATCTTTTGTAGGGTCACATAAACATAAAATTATAAAATAATGTGTTGAAAATCGTAAACCGCCTCTTCGATAAGAAGTCTAAGCCCCGACCCAACGTTATCGGTTTATTTTATGGGCAGAGAGGGACACGCCATAAGGTAGTATCACTTTCACCACAAGTCCTGCAAAGCCTGCCCAGTCTACCCGTTCCACAACCTAATACAGTCAACGTCATGCGGACCGATAAATAATGGATCGACTTCTGCTAACTTCATTTACCGAATGCCAGTATTTTGCTGGAGCAACTTTTCGGAATATCTAAGTTGTGTTACTACACGCAATCACTCCAGTTTAACTTACAAAAGTGCTCTAAGGAGTTTTAGTATTAATTTTTGTTACAGATGATTCGCTTTACAAGACCATTTTCAAACTGCCACAATGTCTGTAGCAAAAATAAACACTAAAATACTTGCAGAACTTGATAGTAACATTATCAAATTAAATTTAAATTAAATTTTTAAAAATTAAATGGAGTTCTCCGAACTAAACACAAAAACAAGTAATGCTATCAGGAGATTCTTAAAATAATCATTTTGTTATCTTCAGAAAATGCATTGAATTTTTTTTTATTCAAATTAAAATAATAAATAACACAGGAACATCCATAGCGGGTGGAATAATGATGATATATTTTTTTCAATTAAAAACTTTAAAAATATTTTCCCATCACACGTCGCAACTAAGTAGTTAAGAGAGTAGTGCGGTTATAGCTTAGCGGGTCACACGATAAGCGTTGCGTCTCGTTTTGGCAGCACGTCGTATGCCGCAGGAAAGGGATCAGAAGCGATGTGTGATTTAAAACGTTTTTTTTAATTGAAAAGAAATTAAATAATCCATAAGCCGCCACTTTTTTAAGCATGACAACAATTACTACAAGAAACGACTATTTACGTACATAAAATAGATTATTAGGTTCTTAGTTTAGTCAAACTAAGTAATTCATGCGTATTTATTTTGAAACGAAACTTCGCAAATGTCATATCCATACAAAAATATGGCGGCAATGGAGATGTTTTACATGGGAGATTTTTAATTTTGAATGAAAATCAAATTTTAATGCATATTTTTCGGTCTATCCCGACCGAAACCGATGTTTCTTTTGGTAATTATGTTTACAGGTAGTTTACTTTTCAAAATCTATGAAAAAAAATTAAAAGTGTAGCGGCATGTAGCGGCTTATGGATTATTTACCAAAAAAAATATCATCGGGCAGCAAAACGACATCTAAATTTTTACTCCTTGTTTTCAGAGATTCGTGGGAAAGAAAACATGCTTCGTCGACATATTTAACACATTTAAACCAAAGGTTTTGAAACATTTAGATAATTGTGATTAAATAAACGGTGTATATTGAGTTATTTGTTTTCATTTAATTTATTTGATTTTCCCTTAAAAAGCAAATATACTTGCAATTATGCAATAATCTTCAACTGTATCAGTTTTTATTATGATATTTTTAGGTCTATAAGATGATTATTACCATTATGTGAAAGCCCAACGGGCGTTTAAATAAATTCATAAATACTTATAAATGATGCAATAATTCAAGATAAATAATGGAATGCTGCCATGTATCAGATATTGCGGAAAATTACCATATTACCAATAATGAGATGTCGTTATACAAATTAATACATATCATGTATATAATGTATCAATATTTTACTTTTTGCGGAAGATCTCAAAATTTTAAAATTATTCAAAATCTTTACCATTGCAACATCCTTAAAGATAAATATCAATAAATTGTTAATTTGGTGAATTGAAAAAAGACTTTACTTAAATATCTTAAAATGTCAAATAGTTGGATTTTCAAAAATAAAAAAAATCCAGTGATCTTTAATTACGATTGATAACAATGCTCTTGAGACATTAACACAAATGAAAGACTTAGGCATCACTTTTCAATCAAATCTTTCATTTGTTAACCACATAACAGAAATCTGTAATAAGGGCTTAAAAATGTAGGGATTTGTAACTAGGCTAAATAGAAATTTTAACAATATAAAGTGTATTAAACTGTTATATTTTTCCTATGTAAGGAGTCATGTTGAGTACAACTCTCCGGTCTGGAAACCACATTACGTTAAACTACAACATTCTGTTAAATAATATGAATATGCTCAATTTGTCTGATCGAAAAATTTTCACTGACTTGGTATTTCTATATAAAATTCTAAATAATTTTGTTGATAGTCCGGTATTGCTTGAATTGATAAGGGGCCGTTCAAGTATTACGTAAAGCACTTGGGGGGGGGTCTCGTGAAACGTTACGGTGCGTTACCGGGGGGGGGGCTCAAACAACGCGTTACGTAACACGTTTTTCTTTATTTAAATAAAAAAACTAGGGAATTAAAATCTTCCAAGTTGGCAACCCTTTTCGTTTATATTGTACGGGGAATTAATTCTTCGACTGTATTGTGCGTCATTTTTATTTTATTTTCGTTGTCAGTAGTCGTTAGTGTTCTAAGCACGAAATACACATAAACACAAATTTCTGTAGTGAGTGTTGTTAAAGTGAGTTTGAAGGTACTATAATGTCCTGAAAAGCGTGAGATTTACATCATCAGCTGTTATTGGCCTATACAGGTTCTCATGCTAACTTGCCGGCGCAGCGCAACCAAAAAAAATGATAATGAAATTTGAAAAATAGCAAAAGAAAAAATATAAAAAAATTATGAAAAATTTATGGAACATAACATATGAATGATGTTATACGAGAGTTTTTAGTTAGAACAATGCTTTTTAGTTATTACACACAGGTTAGTTTACTGCTTAAAAATAATAATATTACATACAGATATTTTTCGTAGTAAGTACATGCCTAGTCACACTTAGAACATGAAAAAGGTTTTTCTCCACTGTGAATCGCGCTGTATATTTTTAAATCTCCATTCGAGAACTTGAATAACTGCATTCGGGACAAGAAGATGGTTTTGTCTGCTGTAGGTAAACATGTGATTTTTTGGTGCCTCTTTTTAGTACATGAATAGTCGCAGTAGAAACATGTAAGAGGTTTTATATCACCGTAAGTCAGCAAATGATTTCTATGAAGTTCATTTGTAAAACATAAATAATTGCAGTCGGGACATGAAAAAGGTTTTTGTCCGGTGTGGGTAAGCATGTAAATTTTTGGATACCGTTTTGTAGCACATGAATAGTCGCAGTTGGGACAAGAAAAAGGTTTTTCGTCACTGTGAGTTAGCAAGTGCCGTTTTAGTTACTTTTTTCGAGAAGAGGAATAGTTGCAGTCAGGACATGAAAAAGGTCTTTCTCCGCTGTGGGTAAACATGTGTTTTTTAGATTTCTCTTCGTAGTTCATGAATAGTTGCAGTCGGAACAAGAAAAAGGTTTTTCTCCACTATGAGTCAGCAAGTGCCTTCTTAGATATCCATTTTGAGGACATGAATAGTTGCAGTCAGGACAAGAAAAAGGTTTTTCACTTCACTATGAGTCAGCTTGTGAATCATAGTGGAGTAAAGTGGTGCTCCACAGGGAAACAATGGGGAAATTACTTTCTTAGGGCCTCTTCAGTGCAGCTAATGTAAAAAAAAGTACGTGTTGTAAAACCATGTAGGTATATAATAGGTCAGTGTTAAATTGTAGAAATCCGGAAGGAATACAAGGCCGATAAAAATTATAATAATTTCGAATTTAATTTATAAATAACAATTTGAATAAATAAAATGAACAATATACGCATGTATCGCTAGTTTTATTTATTTGTTTCTTACCATTCATATGTAAAAGCCCCGAAAAGGGGCGTTTATTATTAAATAAATAAATAAATAGTGAATTGCTACCATACGTCAGATTTAACTGAATTCCATTTTTATGTGTACATTTTTGCACGTATTAATGATAGCTAGGGCAGATTAGCTTACTGTCATATGGCAGAGGTTCCATCACGAATATACATAAAAAATTATGAAAAGGTATATAATAAAAATAAAAGATACTTTATATTCATACTAATTGAACAAAAACTATACACCGCTTATTTATTTATTTACTTCACGCCCTATTGTCCTTTTATTTTACCAATTATGCAATGTTATTACATATTATTACTAATAAACGTTTTGATGCAATTATTTATCATTAAACACTACATTTTAATTGTGTTACAACCGCGAGCTCAAGTAAATTAGTACTCTTGCCGTGAAACGAGTTTCTAGTTCAAGGAATTAAATATCTATTGGTACAAAACATAACCGAGAATTTCAAATTACACCTGATTATAATTAGAGTCAAGTATGTACCTGTGATATTGTCTGTTTAAATTGAACAATTAATTATGAATGTCATAAGTACCTAATAATCATTCATTCAATATTACATTTGCATGTTTTCCACAACTTTTCCTATGGGCATTGCGAAGAAATCCATTATGACATCATCACGTGCGGTCTCAATTCTCTTTAAGTTCAAGGCAATCAGTAATCTTAATTTGTCATAGGTTTATACAGGGTGTTAAGGGACGTACTTGACTTACTTTAACCAGTGATTCCTGACATTATTTGGAGTAAAAAATGTTAATGAAATTTTGGCCTCCGGTGACTTTTTTTGACGACTTTTTTTTTTTTTTTCAAAAATTTTTTCTTAAAAATCAAACAAAAAAAAATTTCTTCCACAAGTCGTCACTGGTCACTCAGCCGGGTGTACGACGATCCCCTTACCCCGCCTCCAACTGTTCAACAACTACTGTTTTTTTATGTTTTTGTAGAAAAAAAAAAAAAAAAAAAACATCAAAAATGTCACCGGAGAACAAAATTTCATTTACATTTTTTACTCCAAATAATGTCAGGAATCACTGGTTAAAGTAAGTCAAGTACGTCCCTTAACACCCTGTATAGATATCTATGCAATATTATCCATTTGATCCATTCTTTTATCTACATTTCATGCGTTGTTTTCTTCCGGATATTTTTATCTCCTTTGTAGGTTGTTTGAATTCTAATATTGGTTCAATTTTCAGAATAAAACCTTAGAACAGAGATTTAATTTCATTGATATAGAAGGTCATATACCTAACATTTAATTTATTTTAACGTAATATCATTGCTTGCAAGTTCCGTATCTACTGAATTTTATAAAATTAATTTTAATAATATTGTGCCCCTTACTACAACTTATTGATGTTGCTTTTAAATCATACGTTATTTGATGTTTTGTCTCCTTAAAAATAATAATCCCATAAAAATAATAAATCATAATACTTGGAATGCGTTACTTTTCAGTAGGACTATCACGATAAATATTTTTATCAACATTATCGGCGATAAGTGTAACATCGCTAGCAAATAACTCAATCGGCAATAGCGTTTGACAGTTCCAATCGACTAAATTATTGTTGGTATATCTATCCCGTTTGCTCCCTCGATATAGTTTTTAACTCCTCGGGCCTCGGGCATATTTTGTCAGAACGTCTAAACATTTCCGCTTTGCAATAAAATCCAAATAAATGGAATATTTCGGACACGTCTGAAAACTAAAAACTATTTTTGAAAGGTGATGAAATACGCTTTCAAATTGTATAATTCGAAATATACATTAAATTTTCAATGCAAACGTAAAAACATGTAATTACTGATGATGGAAAAAATAAACAAACACATACATATTTTATCAGCCAAATGAATTATAACCGTTTTCGTCAAATCACCTTTTTGTCTTTTTATGTAATAAAAAATCATTAAAAAAAATTTTGTTTCATATTTTTTTTAAATTGCGGTCGGAAACTTTGGTTTCATAAAGGTATACATTTTAGCTATTTTATGGGAAGCGTTTAGATTTGAATATAAAGCGTGATATTTTCTATTTCTAACACAATTTTGTCCATATTTCCAACCCTGATAGTAAGGGAGACAATGATTTCTATGAGACCTATATGAGTTGTTCCGATAGGTGAACAAATTAGACTGAGGGGTTAATAGAATACATAATTATGTGGCAAACATATCATCTCCATATAAAATCAATAACACAGCTCTGCTCCCTGCCCCTTGGTCGATAAATCCCAGGAACCAATTTTAGTGCCTTTTCATGTCTTGAGGGTTACACAATATGTTAACCTCAAAGATATTTATAGACGTGAAGTGGCTACCAGACATAAATCCAATGCAACACTTTTATTAATTTTATCATAAAAGAGGTGTTTTAGTGCCCAGGCCAAATGTGTTTTCAAATTGGATGATTCAATTATTATCATTACGACTTGTGTTGGTGTATTTCTATTTCAGAACTATTTAAAAATGTCTGCAATACGCTGAGTTATCATGAATTTTTTTTTATAACAGCGCAAATTGCTGAAATCGTATGTATCTACATTATCAAAAAATTTAACATTATTAAGTTGAAAAACTCTCAAAATGATGCATAAAAGTTAAGGGTGCATACATTAATTACGTGAGCTCGAAGGGGGGGGGGGGGGGGGGTCCAGTAAAATCTCACGTTACTTGAAAAGAATATACGAAGTGGCCCAAATTTATCTCACCAAGAGGGGAGGGGTCAAGATTGGAAGAAAAACTGTTCATGTAATTAATGCATGTCCCCTAAAGACATAACATTATACTGTCTTGCTTTGGTTGCTGCATTAACTGAAATTTTCCCAAATAGGTACAAACTGAGCAAAAACATAAACTAAGCGTAGTACCTACAATAGGGTGGGCCATAAATATTTGCACTTTTGAAATAATTGAGGGAGCGGGCCGTATCGGTAGAGACGAGAGACAGAAATGAAAGAAAGGCGTCAGTCAAAGATGTGAGTCAGTCGTTTATTGGGCTACGTAGCGAGGGTCGGTGAAGTGATAACATGATGTAATGCGGAGTGCCGTAGATGAAATGCTGCAGGCGCACGGAGGTGATGGAGATGGTGTGGTGAAGGTCAGCCAGTTGCTCAACACCTTGGCGGTGGAGATGACCTATCTTCCAGGCCGTTGCTCGACGCTTTGAGTCGCGGAGATGAACGGTGAGTGGCTCTGTGAGCTGAGCCACCAGCAGGTAGTCCTGGCGAGGCGGAGCGTGTTTCCATGGCAGCGAAGCACGGTGAGCTTCGGGGTGCCATGAAACGGTAAGCTGATCCCTGGACTGAAGGTGACGCAAGCCTTGTAAGTCGCAGGATGTAGCTGATCTCAGAAGCTGAAGACACGATGGGCCTTATAGCTGAGACGTGGTGATGGACCTCGGGAAGCTGCCATGGATGCGTAGAGATGCCATGCAGGAGCACTTGTGCGGAGATCTGTTACATGACGAGATGTTGACCGACTGATGGTCTGGGACTGACTGAGCGAGTGCCGAGTTGAGTCGCTTTATATACCAGCACGACCGGTGGAGTAATGTTCCATTCGCCGGCAATGTGTACACGAGAAGGTACTCGAACATACCCGGTGCTGAATATTCAGGCGGCTTATAAACTCTAGACCTTTCTAGGCGGTGGCGAAATTATTATTTATCGGCGGCAGGTGGCCGAAGTTCATCGTAGTGACGGCATAGGTAGGTAGGTACATAGGTGAGTAGCTTGCCAGCGCCGCGCGAATATTAGATCTTTCTCGTGCGTTCTTTCGATAGCGAAAAGATAATGATGTGTCGCCACATAATCATAAAAAATACCGATTGTATTTAAATAAATGATTATTGATAAGAAATCAAATACACTGGAAAATCATTTCGTAAAAATAATTT
Source organism: Limnephilus rhombicus (assembly GCA_929108145.2). Lineage (NCBI taxonomy): Eukaryota > Metazoa > Arthropoda > Insecta > Trichoptera > Limnephilidae > Limnephilus > Limnephilus rhombicus. Next base: position 56,842,841 of record OV815276.1, read on the forward strand.
CGTCAAAATGGCCGCCATCGCGCCGCTGGCATTCCTCAAATCGGGGCCTTAGATTTTCAAAAACCTTTCGACTCAAATCTCGAGGTATGTTGACCATTTCTTGACGGTTTTTCTCCATTAATTTGGAGCATAGTCGCCGATTTATTTACTTAGACACGACTTATAAGATAAAATATAAATATACCCAAATATATCCCATTAAAAAAAATCAGGGTTAGATTCGGGCTGCGGGAAGGCCATGGAATATCTCTTCTGCGGAGATCAGATTGTTAGAGAAAATTTCTTTAGCCAATTTCTTTTGCTCCATGGCCGCCCTGTTTGTTTTCCTGCCGGTTTGTTCGAAATTTTTAAACTATGATTTAATTAAATTAACACTTGGGCACTTATTAATGCTTTTTTATTGGTGAGGCGAACGAAATAGGTGGCGTGTAACATTGTTTTGTAAAACGTAATAGAACCGTAGTTGAACAGAAAAGAACAAAGTCATTGTTTTTGTAAAAATGTTTCACCCAGAAAGCGAGTTGCTCTCCCGTAAAGCGATCCATTGTGACTAAATTTCCAAGAAACGAGGAGCTACGCAAAAGTAGCCCCGCTCTCCTCCCCCATTCGGAATCTCCGCTAGGACATTACAAAAGTGCAAATCTTTATGGCCCACTAATTAACTTATTTCCCATAACTTTATTTCCAAAACTAGCTGGTGGAATATTTTTTTAGTTCGTGAACGTGTAATATTTTTTCCATGTGGGTACACCGCTTTACGTGTTAAATTTTAACGCGAATCTCATTTGAAATACAACACAATGTAAAGGAACTTATATTTTGGAAAGTAAAAAATATGGGAAATATTTAAAGAATTTTCCTTTACCCCAAACGTAAAAATATTCTTACATCTTTTTTCCAGTGATGGCAGATATTATAGTAATATTTTAATGTACCTTATGTAGAATCAACTACATGCATAACATCAAACCATCGTTATTTGTTTTTGGGGTGTTATGCCGTGTTGCGCTACCTCCTTCTTTAGTCACCGGTACAAAGTAACCGAGACAGGCAATGGCTTAGGAACTGGTTCCAAAATAGCCTATTCCTCGAATCCACTGTCATCTAGTGATCGCTAGTCACAGGTACAAAATAACCGACACAGGCAATGACGTCATATAGTATATAGCCGCTTCATACAACTGAGTATTACCATCAATCTTTCCACATCCCTGATGATTCAATTCAATTCAATTATTTATTCATTTTTAAAACATTACAAAATAAAATTTCAATGCATTTTAAAAGAGTTTTAAGATTTAAAATTTAAACAGGTTTAATTTATTTATTATTGACACTGTAACGCTTTCTGAAACATTGGCTAAAGAAGGAGGTAGCGCACCACGGCATAACACCCGAAAAACAAATAACGAAAATACTTTTGACCGTGAAAATCTACAAACGTATCAAACGAAGTTATTTATTTATTTCTCAAAGAAGCACAAACAGGACACTTATGAAACATGTTTGTATCACAAAAATAGTTAATGAATATAAACGTTTTGTTTGCATTTCTTGGGCATTAATGATATAACAATTTATAGAAATTTTGTTTTGAAGAGATTTTTTGACAATAAACTTTGGTTACTTAATTATATTTAATTGTTACCCGTTTCGACACAAATAAATAAAATTACGTAACAAATGTACATTGTGAAAAAACTTTTTCCAAGTAATATTAGTATAAATGAACTCAGGTTAATGCGGCACCAGCATAAAAAACACATAAAAAAACACAAAATAAATATAATATTTTTAGAAACAAATATTATTTAAATTTACTTGTCACAAAGATCATTCAGTGGCGAGCCAATACATAAACAAAAGCAACGAATAATGTAATTTCTACCACGGTAATTGAGCTATTCTTTCGGTCGTGTTGCAGGCAACTCACCGACAATCAGACACATTATGTGATACAGGTACAGAGGCACAGTGTATGTAATATAAAGTCAGTACGTGCTGTGACTCTTTATAATATTTTTTCTGTGATTTTTTATAATATTCTTTTTTTTTTTACATGAGCTCCACACAGGAGGCGCTGAGGAAAATAATTTTCCTCAGGGCCTATGTCATCTTTGGGGATGCTGTGTGGAGGGTTTTTTTTAGGAAAAGGAAGGAGAGGAGAGTTCTGGGAAGGAAGGGATTAAGGGGTGGGTAGAAATCTGGGGTTCAGTGTCTCTTGGTCATCCGCCTCCAAGACCTAGACAAATCTCACCCCATGAACCCGGGCACCCCTGCTAAATCACCAAACGTAGCGAACCACTTGGGGTGACCTATGGCAGAGGTGTTGGTTATCCAATAAAGGTTCCCGGGGCGGCGGTACCCATTCCCGCCTCCCAAATTGAAATCCAGTGACAAAAAAATTTTTAGACCATTAAAAAGTTAAGTATTTTGTTTTTGTTATAGAAACTCGGCACGCCACTGATGTTACAAAATAATAATTTTTTTTTTCCGAGCTACCTACAAAGACGGTGAAGATTTTATTTAATATGGGAGGCGGCCCCGGGAACCATTTATTAGATAAACCTCCGCCACAAGTTTCTTGCCAGAGGTCACCGAAGTGGTTCGCTATATTTGGTGACTTAGCAAGGCTTCCTGAGTTCATGTGATGAGGTTTGTCTAGGTCTTGGCGGCAAATGCGTTTGCCCTTCTACTGAGTGACGGGCACATCGCCTTTCACCACAGTGGGAGGAATGAATTCATACCTCGTCACTCCTGGATACATTGACCCCAGATTCGACTCCTCATATCTTTTTCCTTCCCAGAACTTCCTCTCCTTCCTTTCCCTTTAAAAACCTTCCACACAGAATCGCCAAAGATTACATGAGGTATTTTTTTCCTCGGGGCCTCCTGTGTGGACCTAATGTTAAAAAATACCTACAAATATATAACAATAAAATATATCGACTGTGTTTCGGTAAAACTCTTCAAGCCAAAACAAGTTTTGGGATTTTTTTTTACATTAACTCCACACAGGAGGCACTGAGGAAAATAATTTCCCACAGGGCCTATGTCATCTGGGATGCTTTATGGAGGGTCTTTTTGTGGAGAGGAAGGAATGAACATTGGTCTTGAAGAGACCCATGTTGTAGGAAGGAGGAAACACAGAGGCCGGCAAATCATTCCACAGCTGAGCTATTGAACACAAGAACGAGTCGAAGAAACGACCCGTTCTCATGTGACAAATGTCAACCATGTACAAATGTTGGGCACGCGTTTGGCGAGTTTCCCGACTATGCACCGGTGTCGAAGGGATCAATGATGCTAGTTCCTCGGAGCATGCTCTAAAGATTGGAATCCGTCTGTTAAGATGGGAGAATCTATTAAAAATGGAAATGTTATTTATCAGTGGTTTTGTGTGTGTAGAAATTTATCAAATTATTTATTCTTTCAAACACATTACAAAATTAAAAATTTTAATGTGTTTTTAAAATACAATTGTAACAGTATTACATTAAACATAAATGGTAGAATGGTAGGCTAAAAACTATACAAGCATTAATAGAGCTTGCCTTTTAAAAGCAGCTTCACTAACGCTAAATATGTCGATATCCGAATTAATTCTATTCAACAGCAAGATTGCTCTCCCGACCGGCATGACCATTGGCAAGTTAGTCCTGCAGGCCGGAAGATAGAACAGCCTATGCTGTCGGTGGCGAAGATAACCATCGGGAACATAGAAATGAATGCTCTCCAAGATAGCTGAATAGTCTAAGAACTACATGATATAATAACTTTTGCTAATTTAGGTATTTTAGTACTAAAAACTACGTTTATACTTTAAAAAAATAGTTTATTTCGAAAAAACCTAGATAAACTTATCAACTCTAAAATCTTGCATAATTAAAAATAGAATTACAATATTTTACATCAAAATTTTGATAAACAAATATGAAATAACCATATATTATAATAAAACTAATATAAAACTTTATTCCACTTAATTTTATTTGACCGTAACCGGTTTAAGTCAAATTAAATAATTGATTAAAATCCTTGTAGACCACCCCTCTCCTCCCCCACTTGTTATGTAAATAAACCGTAGACTAAGAATTATTTGTACCAGTCTGAAGATGGCTTTGACCGAGGTTACGGTCAAATAAAATTAAGTGGAATAAAGTTTTGTATTAGTTTTATTGTAATATATTATTATGGAATTCAGTCTCAAAAATACTTTCAAACAAAATTTTTAATTAGTTATACGAATTTGTAAATATTCATTTGTAACGTCTTCTGTAAAGTTTCCGTTTTGTGGCTTGAAGGGTTCTACCAACCCGCAGACGATATGTTGGTTATGGAAATATAGGCAACAGCACTTACATGTTTCAATAAAACGTGTAGCATGTCACTCGTAATAAATAGTTTACGGTCCCAAGGAATTTTGTAAGAAAGCTTAAAGTTTCCAAATAATATCGGATCACGTTAAAAGGTAAATAACTAAATCCGGTAGTATAATGTGGCACGCTATGACACGGGAAAGGTGGAAATACTTGTGATTTGCAAAGCCGTATTTCATTCCATTGAGTGTTTTTCCGAACACGTAGGCGCAAGAAAATTTTTAGTGCTCTAGCTATGACTGGCAAATTTAATGAATACGTTTTGTGGAATTTTTCCCTTAGCAATGTTGGGCATTCACCCCGCGCGATTTATATTCTGTTATTGATTAAATTATCGGTTTACCTTACAGGAAAGTATTCAGCTTTAGAATTAGACAAGAAAATGTCAGCATAAATCTTTAGGCTTTTAAATCGTTTTGGCCACGGGAACCATTTATTGGATAACCAACACCTTCACCGTAGGTCACCCCGAGTGGTTCGCTACGTTTGGTGACTTAGCAGGTTTGCGCGGGTTCGTGGGGTGAGGTTTGTTCGAGTCTTGGCGACAGATGCTTCTGCCCACCTGCTGCGTGTCCGGATCGAGAGATATTGGTTAAGCGAGACCTTTTGACCTCTAAATTCGGACTTTCACGACCCATCGCCATGTCCGTCACTCGTAGACACACTAACCTCAGATTCCTACCCACCCCTCACACCTTTTTTCCCAGAACTTCATCTCCTTCCTTTCCTTAAAAAGAGCCTCCACACAGTATTCCCTAAGATGACACAGGCAATTTTCAGTATCTTTTTTTTTACATGAGCTCCACATAGGAGGCCCTGATGAAAATAATTTCCCTCAGGGCCTATGTCATCTTTGGGAATGCTGCGTGGAGGGGTTTTTTTAGAGAAAGGAAGGAGAGGAGAGTTCTGGGAAGGAAAAGGGTTTAAGGGGTGGGTAGGAATCTGGGGTTCAGTGTATCTTGGACATCCAAGACCTGGACAAACCTCACCCCATGAACCCGGGCACCCCTGCTAAATCACCAAACGTAGCGAACCACTTGGGGTGACCTATGGCAGAGGTGTTGGTTATCCAATAAAGGTTCCCGGGGCGGCGGTACCCATTCCCGCCTCCCAAATGTTAAATCTAAATTCAATACTAAATTAGTTAAGTTATTAAATTTTTTGATGTTGATTGTGTGCTTACTGGAGTTATCTCATGGATGCAATATCAGTGTATGGAAATAACTTTGAATCTTTTAATATTTATGTAACGTCCGGCGTTCCCCAAGGAGCCCATTTGGCCCCGCTTCTTTTAAGCCTTTTTATTAACGATATCAAGAAAGTTTTTTCTCACATACGTTTTTGGCTTTTAGCCGATGATAATAAGATTCTTAAGATAATTAAATCCCATCTTAACTGTTTACCTTTTCTATTCAACATTGATTCATTTAATGATTGGTTCAAAATTAACTGTAGGGAACTTAATGTTGATAAATGCAAAACTTGGTCCTTTTACAAAAACATAAAAACCTAATCAGTTTGACTATAAACTAAATAATATTTGTCTCTCTCCTGTCACATCTATCAAGAACCTTGGGGTCACTCTAGACTGCAAACTTTATTTCCGTGATCACATTAATAACATCACTAAAACTACTCGGCTTCATTCATAGAATTACCTCTGACTTTAAACATATAAGTACACTTAAAACTCTTTACTATTATTACAAGCAATAATTGTCAGCCTGAAACACTCATTTACATTGAAAAATCTTCCGAGAAAAGATACTTGCCGCCAACGGGACTTGAACCCGTGTCCTTCCGATTGCCGGTCGAATGCTCTGACCACTGAGCTATGGCGGCTTATCAAATACCCGCCAAATAATTCAATATATACTAGTGTTTCATTCAACAATTACTGCTTGTTATATTTTTTCCACCTGAAAACAACCAACTTTATTTTATTTTTGTTCTTTACTGTTCGCTGGTTCGCCCTCACCTTGAATATGCTAGTGTCATTTGGTCTCTTTTCTATGCTGTCCACATTTGTCACTTCGAATCTGAACAACATCGCTTCCCACGAGGAATTGCTTGGAGTTTAGGACTTGAAAGAGGCGAGTACTCGTATGATGAAATTGAACAAACTGTAAACATTTCTTCTTTAGAAAAACGTATAAAGGACTCTTGATCTAATTTGCATATTCAAAATTATCAACAGTATTACTGATACACCTGCTTTGTTTCAACTCATCCAGTTCAACGTCCCTTCCCGTAGACTCCGAAATAATGAATCAACATTCTACTAATTATGGATATGATTCTCCTTTATCCAGAATGTCGAGACTTGTCAACGCAAATCAAAGCATTGAATTTTTTAGTGTAAGCCTAAATGTCTTTCGTCAGTCGATGCGCAATGTTTAATTTTTTAAAGCCCTTTAAATCCATCTTTAAGCTACTTGTAGTTATCTTCTATATGTAATTTTATATTATATGTATATTGTCAATGCTCTTCATTTACGAGTATATGTACTCTCCATTCATTGTAATCTCTTTTTTATTCGTGTTATTATTATATTGTTAATGGGCTATTACTTCGTAAATCAATAAATAAATAAATGAGTGTATTTTTAAATGAGGCGTAAAATTAATACCTAGCCAAGCGTTTTTTAGATGTTTTCCATTGAAAAGCGAATATTGAAGAAATGGTCTGGAAGCGCGCGGTTTGCCTACAAATTATATCAAACACTATAATTCTTCGAAAAGTCTGGCTCAGCGAATAAATGATCCCAGTGCACTGATTCGAAGTACTATCGTACTATCCTATAGTAAAAGTAGTTACCATTATGCTCTTCCGTACTATTTTATAGTACAGCAAAAGTACTGTACTATTCGTAGGCTCGTGACTTTATCCGCATTGACGTGGTTCGGGAATCCAGAAAATGTAAATGAATAATAAAGGAATTACGGATATTTTTGTCACGAAGTTATTCGTGTGTTCAGGTTATTCATACGTGGCATATTTGCATATTAATTAAAAACAACAAGTGTGTGCTTGGACATTTTAGCAGAAAAAAAAATTACCGAGTATGAAAATATGAAAAAAATACGCACAATAGTGGTACTTTTTTTACATTAACCCACGCAGGAGGCCCTGAGGAAAATAATTTCCCTCAGGACCTACGTCGTCTTTGAAGATGCTACATCGAGGGTTTTTTTAGGGAAAGGAGGGAAACGACGTTCTGGGAAGGGAAAGGAGGGAAACGACGTTCTGGGAAGGAAAAGGGTACGAGGGGTGGGTAAGATTCTAGGGTCAATATGTCCGGAAGTGATGGTCGTATGAATCCATTCCGCTTCGGTGCGAGACGAGAGGTAGGAAGTCAGATCTCCCCAAATCGGCCTCTCCCGATCCGGCCCGCCACACTGATGGTGGGCAGGCGCATCCGCCGTCAAGACGTCAGACACACCTCACCCGATGAACACGGGCACCCCTGCTAAGTAACTTATTGGTGTTAGCGTAGCTAACCACTTGTGGTTTCCTACAGCAGAGGTGTTGATTATCCAATAAATGATTCCTGGGGAGGTGGTACCCATATTTCCAAATGGACTTTCAATATGATGTTCATATTGATAGATGTCTATGGTATTGTCGTACATTTAGTCTGCGAAAGTTAATGATAAAATCATGAGTTCGCTTTATCATAAAATTACTTGGCATATGTTGAATTAAAGGAATAGCTTTTGAAAAAAAGTGTCTTTACTTTGGAAAATTTTGGAAGTGTATTTACTTGCTATAGAAATACCCAAAAATCATGTTTGTTTATCGACGTTGATGCAATTAATATACCAACAGTACTTTTTAAAAACATTTCATTTTAACATATATCTTCTCTTGTTAATTTCAGTTGAAACGTTGCACTGCCATCTATTGATTATCGGTGAAAGCATTATCTCAGCTTGCAACTTACGAATATTCGAGCCGCGGGAAGGGTCAAATTAATTCTTATTATTTTTTAAATTAGACGCCCACCTTGGCACTTGGCCTTGTGCGCACTAGCGGCTAGCCGCGTAGGCGGTCAACCGCGCGGCCAGCCGCGTTTTTATTTTAGTATGCAACCGCTCATATCCGTACGCACCCAACCGCCGAAAAATTTCATACTAAAATGAAAATGCGGCTGGCCGCGCGGTCGACTGCCTTCGCGGCTAGCCGCTAGTGCGCACAAGGCCTTTTAGAGTAACATTGTTCAAGTGTGAAAGCCATCTACCCACTTTGTGGGCGCTTAGCGCTCCGGTGCAACATAGCGCAACGGAAAGTTATCTTGTTGCTATTCAGGTGAGGACTAGTTTTGTAGGGTTTATAGCGACTTTTCATCCCTGGAAACAATATCCCCGACAAAATATGCTCTGACAAAATATCCTACGGACAAAACAACCCCCAACAAAATATCTACTAAAACCTAACCTTACAAAAAATGGTACAAAAATAATACACACATCCCGTAAAGACAATAAATTGTGTTCTGTATTATTTTCGTCCCATTTTACTATTTTTGAACAATAATTTATTGTCTTTACAGGATGTCTGTATTATTTTTAACCCATTATTTATTAGTTTAGGTTAGGTTAAGTTTTAGTATGTATTTTCCCTTCTTCAAACACAGCAAACTTATTTTGTGACACCATTTTAATTTGAAATTAAGAGAATACTTAATTTTTACCACTTTTATTGTTTATAAAAACCAAAAGGTTTGTGAGCAACGCTCACTTCTTCAGGGTTAACTTCAATAGTGGAATAGAATTATAAAAACCAAAAGGTTTGTCAGCAACGCTCACTTCTTCAGGGTTAACTTCAATAGTGGAATAGAATTATAAAAACCAAAAGGTTTGTGAGCAACGCTCACTTCTTCGGGGTTAACTTCAATAGTGGAATAGAATTATAAAAACCAAAAGGTTTGTGAGCAACGCTCACTTCTTCAGGGTTAACTTCAATAGTGGAATAGAATTATAAAAACCAAAAGGTTTGTGAGCAACGCTCACTTCTTCAGGGTTAACTTCAATAGTGGAATAGAATTATAAAAACCAAAAGGTTTGTGAGCAACGCTCACTTCTTCAGGGTTAACTTCAATAGTGGAATAGAATTATAAAAACCAAAAGGTTTGTGAGCAACGCTCACTTCTTCGGGGTTAACTTCAATAGTGGAATAGAATTATAAAAACCAAAAGGTTTGTGAGCAACGCTCACTTCTTCAGGGTTAACTTCAATAGTGGAATAGAATTATAAAAACCAAAAGGTTTGTGAGCAACGCTCACTTCTTCAGGGTTAACTTCAATAGTGGAATAGAATTATAAAAACCAAAAGGTTTGTGAGCAACGCTCACTTCTTCAGGGTTAACTTCAATAGTGGAATAGAATTATTACATTGTGATTTTAATGGCATTCAGTTGAATAAATTATAAATGTTAGAAATCAGAAAGAGCGTGAATATTATTAACAATCAAAAATTATTTTTAAATGACCCAATATTAAACCTGTTCCCTTTGTAAATTATTCTCTATTGCCCTTCTTCCCTCTACCCAATCTCGTCTTTCCATTGACACCATTGTCTATGTCTATTATTTATAATAATTATTAAGTAAACCCTGAAGAAGTGAGCTTTGCTAACGAAATATGTTGGTTTTTATAAACAACTAGCTGGTCACGGCATGCGTTGCTCTGCTATTTAATAAATAAATTGTTTCTCCCTGAGTGTCCTTTCCCATTCGTCCCGTTCCCCTTTCACCTCCCCTTCTTCTCTTGCGTCCTCTTCCCCTCTCGCGTTCCCACTCCGTCACCTCCACCTTCCCTCTCCTCACTCCACTCCTCACTCCACTCCCCCCCCCTGCCCCCCTTCCAGCGAACCCCCTACCGAGTTCCCCTCCCCCCTCACACGTCTCCTTCCCTTCCCGCGTTCCCCTTCCACCTTCCCCACCTTCCCTCTTCCCTTTCCCGCTCCCTCATCCCGCCAACCCTCCTCCCGCGTTCCATATATTCAATCCCAGTACATTCAGTTTTTAAACAGCCCGCGTGCCACCTTTTACAATTTTTATTCAAATTTCCATTTTTCATGTACATTAAATTTGGTACCTAACATAGGTACCTATTTAAAATATCTAAAATTCTTGATTCGATTCTACTATTAGGGGAGTACCTACGTTAAATAAATTTATCAACTTAAAGATTTTCAAAAATAGAATCCTGATTTAACAATCATTAAGTCAATCTGTCAAATCAAATCAATCAAAAAAAAATCAATCAAAATTTCAATCTCAAACACGCGAACTGTCAAACGTGCGATAGTCGTTAGGTTTTCTGAAATTATCCAATTTTCTGCGCAATTTTCTTATTTTTTCTCTCGGTAAGAACCATCCTCGTACTTCAAGGAATATTCTAAAAAAATAATTAGCGAAATCGGTTCAGCTGCTCTCGAGATTTGCGCTTAGCAACACATTAAGCGATTCATTTTTATATATAAGATAAAAGTGGTAAAAACAAGTATTCTATTAATTTCGAATGTAGTAGACATTTTGTTGAGGGATGTTTTGTCCGTAGGATATTTTGTCTGAGGATGTTTTGTCGGGGATATTTTGTCGCGGAATGAAAACGCGCTTTACCGTTTTATAGAATGCAATCGTTGCCACATAAAATTTCCACCGTACTGTACAATGTAGGTAACTGGTCCTCATTTGACTAGTCCCGATAAACTTGAACATAAATGTATGCCGGTATATCTTATCTCGGGGAATAAAAACTGGAACAAGTGATTCGACATAAACGCAAATCGAATTCAAAAGATCAAAACAAGGCCCGCAATAAACTTTACATATTTTAATTTTGTGGGTAAAGATATTTCATTTCATCCAAGTTTCTTACATTGAGTTTTCGCTCAGACAAAAAAATGAATAAATAATTGAACTCTGCGGATATCGGATACGTTATTTTTTGAGATTTTGCTTCATCAATAGTATCGCTGAATAAAAAGTGTGCCCTTTCTAAAGCCGTAAAAACTTCCAATTTATTTACACAAATTCTTAGCAACTGACCGGAGAGTAGAAAACCACGGGTTATATTTCATTCAAAGGCAGAATACATCCCACGAGTTTATCAATCTAAAAATATATCTCACTTTTATAACCATTTTTCTGAAAGATCACAGACTTTTTGTTCCATTTATCATCGTAGAGACATAGCTCATCCAGTCAGAGTTTCGGCGCGTCAGAATATATGTGTTTGGTTTTCCGCTTTTCACAAGAATAAGGAACTCCAGTGAAAAATATTATGGCCTTAAAAAAATATTTTCATATAAACCAATAAACGCTGATTTTAAATATGTAAGTTTTATTAAATAATATTAAACGTAGAGTTTTGAAGAAATTATAAAAAAATCCATTTTTAATCGTGTCATTAAAACACAGTGTCAATTTGGTATTATTAAATGTTTGGTGCTGACGTCACTGCTCACCATAATTATAAAAGCCATCGGTATTTACAACATTTATTGTTCTATTAGTTTATTTATATACTGTTTATAGAGATTTGGTTGTTGTGTTTATTGAAACATTACTTAGGCCTAAATAATTCAGTTTCAAAAATAGAGGTATCTCTTTTAGTTCATCTCTATTATTTAAAATATTCAAAAACTTTAGAACTGTACGAAAAAAATCGTAATGCTAATCCAGGCGGACGTCAAACAGCTGATTTGACGCTGTATGTGCAGGTGATGCTCGGTTTCCATAATATTGATTTCCATGAAGGTCCATTATTCATTAAAAAAATAAAATTGAACTGGGGTTCATTATTTGGAATGAAAGGCTTTAGGCAGTTTTCTTTGTAAAAACCTTAGTGCACCAGGAAGATTGATTTGATCGTTCGGTCGTGTATTAAGACAGCACATAGAACTTAAACACTAGGCCCTATATATATCTAAAATAAACCAATTTTCTTCTAAGAAAAATAGTTGAGAGAAGTTTTTGTACCAGCAATGGAAGAACCAGTGTACTTGAATGTAACTCTTATCTATTCCACAGAACGAAAGTTAAAGTCGATTTATCTTTGGATTTCTATCGCAATATAAAAAGATCTCACTGATCTATTCCATAGATTCTATGAAATAGATCATTGAATAAATGAGGTGGGAAATAAGCTTAACAAAATTATATTTTCGAAAAAAGTACCACAAATTGAACCAAAAAATTCAAGTTGTTTATCAAATAGAAATGAAAAAATAATTAATTAAATATAAGATTAAAAAGGGGCGCTCACGAGGTTTGGATAATATACGACACGGATGTACAAGAAAAGATCCGTGCATAAAGAAAAATCTAGGGTACTGAAGGAAGATAGTTCAAGATTATGTGCAACAAATATATGTTTTTGCATTAAGTTATTGAAAATTTTGCATGAATATGGACGAAGCAATGATTTTCCACATTCAGGGAATTATAGATTTTTTTTAGCTCCATACAGGAGGCCTTGAGGAAAACGATTTCCCCTTAGGGCCTATGTCATCTTTGTGGATGCTGTGTGGAGAGTCCTTTTAGAAAAGGAAGGAGGGGAAGTTCTTGGAAGGAAAAAGGTATGAGGCGTGGGTAGGAAGCTGGGGATCAATGTGTCCAGGAGTAACATATGAATCCATTCGTCCCACTGCGGCGCAAGGCGAGGGGTCGAAAGAGTCCGGCAGGAGAAATCAAAAGGCCTCCCTCAACCAGTCTCATCCAATCCGCCAGCAGGTGGTCAAACGCATACGCCGTCAACACCTAGACAAACCTCACCCCATGAACCCAGGCACCGTAGCAAACTACTTGGGGTGACCTATGGCAAGGGTGTCGGTAATCCAATAAATGGTTCCCTGGGCGGAGCCGGCGGTAATGGATACTTTCGGGATCCACCTCCCAAATTGAAAGGATCTATTAAAGCCAGAAGCTGTATTTCGACGAGAATTGAACAGATATATTATTATTTAAATGTTAATTTAGTGGCCACACGTTGCTTTGATACATAGACACATAGTCGTGTTTTACTCCATTCGTGTGAATGCATAATTTATAGAGCCGGTACCTCTGAACCCTGTCGTTTCGTTGAGCATGCTTGCTTTCTACACCATTGGCCAGGCCGGACACTAACCATTATATGTTTTTGCTCGATTAAGTCACGAAGCAGGTATTTATTTATAATATTTGAAGTTGCTATTTATTAATGAATAAATCAATAATCAATATATACGCAAGTCCAAGAAATGCGCGATCTGTAGTAAATATAAATACACATACTGTAAATATTTCGCTGACATTAACTACATACATAATTAAATTATATATTTTTTAAATTATACAAGATTTTTTAACCTTCTTATTATTTACAATAGCCGTTATTACTAACTTAGACGATCATTAATTTACTAATTGAGCTAGAACTCCCTCACCAAACACAAGAGCATTGTCTCTTTATGGTGAGGAAAGACAATTTTTTTTTATTTTTTGTTAACCTTATGTAACTATGTAACTGTTGTAACTTCATATGTATTTTTAATAAACATTGCCAATAAAAAAATAAATAAAAATAATAATAATAATAGATACTTCTAAATTATTGCTATTATACACACTTTAAACTCTTTTGTACAACTTTCTATGATCGTATAAAACTATATGCATACTTGTATTGTACTCACTCAGGTGGGTATGTAGGTAAGTACTACTTAATTATGGAATTTAATTTGAACTCCACACAGGAAGCCGCGAGGATAATAATTTCCCTCAAGCCCGTGTCATATTTGCGGATGCCGTGTGGAGAGTCTTTTGGTAAAAATTAAGAAGTGAAATGGGTCTTGAAGAGATTCATAAAAGAACTATTTAGTGTCGCCATTTTTCGTTTCATTGAGTTTGAAATCACAATGGTGCTAAAGAAGTTTTCACTTCAAAAGTTTGCCCAGAACGTAAACATAAGAATTAATGTAATTACTATAAGTAATAATTATAAGCCTGAAACACTCATCTACATTGAAAAAATCTCCCGAGAAAAGATACATGCCGCCGACGGGACTCGAACCCGCGTCCTTCTGATTTCCGGTCAACTGCTTTGTCCACTGAGCCACGTCCGGCTTATCTACTACCCGCCAAATAATTCAATATATACTATTGTTTCATTCAACAATTACTGCTTATTACATTTTTCCACCTGTAAACAACCAACTTTATTTTTATATGAGAAAGGCATTGTAAGTGCTAAATCTCACACTAGGTGGCGTCTATACAAATTATGTCTACATTTTATGGTGAAATACTTTAACTCGTCAAATATTAATTATTATTTTTAATTGATAAACTAATGTTTAAGACAAGATTTTTATGCATAGCACAGAGGGTAACAATTATTATAAGAAATAATTATTAAATTCAAATTAATTAATTAATTATTAGCCTGAAGCACTCATCTACATACATTGAAAAAATCTCTCGAGAAATGTAGATGAGTGTTTCAGGCTAATAATTATTATTTATAATAATTGTTATCCTTTGTGCTATGCATAAAAATCTTGTCTTAAACATTAGATTATCAATTAAAAATAATAGTTAACAATAATAATAGTTAATAATAGGTGGTCGAAAAATCCACAAATGATGTAACCATTCAAAGCAGTTAATAAATTAAAAATCTACAATGCTTAAATATTGCTTTGTCAGAATTCGCAAACCATCTATTTGAAACTAATCACTAATTACTCATTCGATAAAAACCTCTGTGACTAAAATATTACATAAAAATACAATTGGAATTAGGTTAAACAATCTGGAAACCCTCGAAATTAAGAAAGCTGTTAATAATAAATCAAACATAATCAATCATGAAAATTAAATGGTAGTCCCATATTTAATTTACTCCGTTGATCACCTCTGAAAGTTCCCCCCCCCCCCCCTCTCATACTTCATGTAATAATTTTGGTCGCCCTCTTTTCTATTTTATCTCTTTCCTATCACCAATAAGGTTCTTTCCTATTTCCACCTCGTTCATTCATTGTTTTATTTTATTATATGTGATATATACGGTCAGTATGCATGTAATTTGTTTTAGTTAATATAATAAGCCTTGACGGCCCTGACGAAGCCTGAGCTAAGCGAAAGCCGGTCGGCTGTTTAATATTAACAATAAAAAGTGGTGTGTTACTAAGTGTATTTTTTCATTTTAAATACAATATCACCCACCAATATATTTGCTTCCGTCGATAAAAATAAAAGTTCGTTATTTTTTTTATATATTTAACGCAAAATTAGAAGTTAGATACTTTTGACTTCAAAAGCTTTTGTTCATTGTCGGTCTTGGCATTGCAGATTCTGATATTTTCTTTGGCAGCTGTTTATTTGAAACTTTGAACTTTTATTTAATTTAAAATATTCCGCTCAAACTTTTATGTAAAATCGATAGCTCACTGGTGAAAGGTGCAAGAGGAAACAAAAATAGGACTTCAAAAGCTTTCTTAATATTTCCGTTCTTATTTTATTTTTTACAAGCAACGCAAACAAATTTAGTTTTTCAATGTACCTGTGCTACTCACACATTATCAATATATATATATTATTTCCCTTTGCAACATCCACAGTTTCCAGGAAACATTTACATAAATCGGAATTTTGTTTGTACACCGGAAATAAACGATTTCCAATGAAAATATTCTACATTTTTGGAATAACTTAACGAGTAAAACATCGAAGTGTAATATTTAATCACTGAAGACAATATCGATGGTCCAGTTGATTAGTCAGACATCTCCAAATGCTAAGTTTTGTGATCATAAGAAAAGAAATGTTCGAATGCTAACCATAAATCAAATATCATTTACACTTGTCTGTGTTTTACATATTAAATGTGCTATAAAATAACACCGGGTGACATAACGGTCCGGAACATTAGCTTGCCATGTTGAAATTTCCTACCAGTATCCCGGTAGACATAATTTATTTGTTTAATTCACTACAATTTTTTCGGCACAATAATTGATTTGGTTGCTTTTAGAAGTAATCTGAGTTTTGTTCCAAATAGAGGGTAAACTTTAACATATAACTGCTATAAATTTAGATTTTCGGAGATGTCTGAGTAATCAACCGGATCGATATTAGTGACTCTCAATCAAAAATCTGAAACAGAAAAATCAGAAAAACATTCGGTTCCATCAAGGAATTGAACCCAGGACCTTAACCTTGCCGAAGCTCTTCTCTATCACTGAGCTAATTCGATCCTATGCCCTTACTAAACTGCATCATACTTCGACTAAGAGCAGTCAACTAAACGCATATTTTATATACATAAAAGATAGCAGCCTAAGATATTGAAATACAAGAGATATGCTATAATGGCCGCCCGACCGTCGCGTCGCACTATGGGGCCAAACGGTGCATATCATCTCGTAATTCGCTTTCGGTAATTATGCCGTAGAATTAAAACAACCATTGATTTTTAATGACAGATCCCTACACTTTTTTTTATATTGTTTTAAAAAATTTGTATTCGAGAAATACAGATTTATTGCGAAAATTTATATGAAATTTTGAACACACATATCAAGCGTTCTAAGTTTAATCAAGCCAATATTTTTATTTTATTACATAGGTATGCTATCCCTTTTGTATATACAGCAGCATTTTTTTTTCGGAAATGGGAATTACTTATTAAATTTAATTGTACGAATAAATTCCTCAGATTTAAGACAATTATAAACTTCCACTAAACCTTTCGTCTCTTCCGAAGCTTCCAGAATGTTAGAATTATGATTTTTATATTCCTTAGAGTGTTTACTTTAAGAATTAGTAATAATATTTTTCCCTAACTTGCCTCCTTTTCTTAAATTGGCTTAATGCTGATGGTGAGCGCTGCGTAAAAAATCGAAAACAGAGATAATGCCATATACAATTTTATTGTTAATAATTTATATAATTTTATAATTTTATTGTTAATTGTATAATATTCCTTTAATTACTTCATATTTTATTATTTTTACATGTATCTATGCTCACAATACATACTAATCATTTAGTTGAAATTTGAAAAAAATCAATAATTTATCCCCTGAAGAGAATGTTAAGTTGGCTTGATAATGACGGACAAAGTGTTTTAATTTTTATTAAAGATGAAACCTTAGCGATCTACGTGTACTTAAATTTATCCAGGAATAATTACCAACCTTTAAAAAATATTCTAGATGACAAAGAAATTTATGTACCTACTCCCATCCGCCAAAAAAATGTCGGAAGCGAAAACAGAATGTTATCCTGACGGTATTACTGTAACCGATTTTAAAGCAAGTGTAAAACTACAGGATCTTTTTAATCATACTGTGAAAAGAATTTTCAAAATTAGCTCTATTGATACATCAGATGCCTTAGAGATGACATTCTATGTGAAATGGGGGTGTGATGGATCCTCAGGAGAGACAGAGTATAAACAAATTTTATTTTATGAAATTGATCTTATTTCAGATGCTAATCATTTTATTTTTTCTTTAGTTCCTATAAGGTTACTCGATGCTCAAAGTAATCGAGTAATATGGGAAAATCAAACTCCATCGTCCAATAGATGCTGTCGTCCAATATCCATTGAATTTACAAAAGAAAATCCATCTAAAACGAGAGAAGTTATATCAGAAGTAGAAAACGAAATTTCTTTACTTCATCCTGCTCAAAGCTTTGTATCTGAACATGCAACTGTTTCTGTTAAATTCGACATGTTTCTGGTAATGATTGATGGGAAGGTAACGCAAATTCTGATAGACATCCCGTCTTCTTCAGCATGCACAATATGTCTGGCAAAACCATCAAAGAAGAAGGAAAAACTCTTAAAAGAGAGAAAAAAGGGAAGTCCTTAAAAATTTCAGAGACATGCTTGGGCCTATTATCGACCAACCCCGGCAAGGAAGTGGCAATCCTAATGACGGAAACACGGCAATATTCTTTGCTAACTATTCATGTAGCGCAAATACAACTGTTGTTTAAGAGAAAGAGGAACTCATCTGGAGATTTTTTCATAATTTTACAAAACATGGCTAGTGGAAAACCTATAGACTCGAAAAAATTCGGAGAATACTCAAGCGCAACAGCTGAATATTATGTACAGAAGTATGGATGGTACTACATAACTGCTTCTGTACATAAGGTACTAACCCATGGAGAGAACGTCACAAAATACTATTTTTTGTTATTTTATTTTTAATTTTTAACTTTGTGAGTAAAACCTCAAATTGTAATATTTAAATAAATGAAGACAATATAAGCGAAACTCAATCGAAAATCTGGAAACAGAAAAATCAGAAAAACATATTGACACCTCTGGGACTCGAACCCAGAACCTCTTGCTTTCCGGGCAAACGCGCTAACCACTGCGCCACGGTGTCGATATGAAATTCGGTCATTTTTAACTGTACCATACGAGTCCCAGAGGTGTCAATATGTTTTTATGATTTTTCTGTTTCCAGATTTTCGATTGAGTTTCGCTTATATTGTCTTCATTTATTTAAATATTTTTTGTTACCTTTTGGACAACTTTCAGAGAATGCCCAAGAAGCAAGAAACAAGGATTTTAAATTTGTTCGCCTTCACCATGCTAGAAAATGCTCACGATCATCAACAAATGAAGACGTAATACACACTCTCATGCACAGTTCTGATTCATACGTTTCCAGTAAAGTTCTGTAATTATTAGATGTAGCAAAAGCGCTTTTGTTAAATTTTGAGAACGAATCAGAAAATGAATAATGAATTGTGTGCAGTTTCATCATTGTGAACTTATGTAAGATTTTTAAAAATTTATATGTTTTTAAATGTTTATCATTAATAGTTAATTTTTTGTGTTTTATGAACGTTTTGTTAATAAATAAGTCATTATTATAAATGTGTAATTTTTAAATTTTTTTTTTATCTTGTTGATAAAAAAAATATATTTTTTTTTAAATATTTTTAAAAATCTTAATAAATTACAAATCTGTACACATTCATTAACTTATATTCTAAAAAATTACCTCAGTATTCGTTATTTTATTTTTAATTTTTAACTTTGTGAGTAAAACCTCAAATTGTAATATTTAAATAAATGAAGACAATATAAGCGAAACTCAATCGAAAATCTGGAAACAGAAAAATCAGAAAAACATATTGACACCTCTGGGACTCGAACCCAGAACCTCTTGCTTTCCGGGCAAACGCGCTAACCACTGCGCCACGGTGTCGATATGAAATTCGGTCATTTTTAACTGTACCATACGAGTCCCAGAGGTGTCAATATGTTTTTATGATTTTTCTGTTTCCAGATTTTCGATTGAGTTTCGCTTATATTGTCTTCATTTATTTAAATATTTTTTGTTACCTTTTGGACAACTTTCAGAGAATGCCCAAGAAGCAAGAAACAAGGATTTTAAATTTGTTCGCCTTCACCATGCTAGAAAATGCTCACGATCATCAACAAATGAAGACGTAATACACACTCTCATGCACAGTTCTGATTCATACGTTTCCAGCAAAGTTCTGTAATTATTAGATGTAGCAAAAGCGCTTTTGTTAAATTTTGAGAACGAATCAGAAAATGAATAATGAATTGTGTGCAGTTTCATCATTGTGAACTTATGTAAGATTTTTAAAAATTTATATGTTTTTAAATGTTTATCATTAATAGTTAATTTTTTGTGTTTTATGAACGTTTTGTTAATAAATAAGTCATTATTATAAATGTGTAATTTTTAAATTTTTTTTTTATCTTGTTGATAAAAAAAATATATTTTTTTTTAAATATTTTTAAAAATCTTAATAAATTACAAATCTGTACACATTCATTAACTTATATTCTAAAAAATTACCTCAGTATTCGTATTATTTTTAAAGTTATTGAATTTTGAGATGATTGTTCATTTGGCCCCATAGTGCGTCGGCGGGCCTCCGCCTTATTGGCATAATTTGAATACGGAAATAATTCCTTCATTTAGTTGGTTTTTTGAAGGTGTGCAGTAGTATTGGTAAAGTTTGAGTACGGAAAGAATTCGTTCAGTTAGTTGATTTTTTTAAGGTGCGCAGTAGTATTAGTTAACAATATCGGCGACGCCAGGAAACACAATCCCACCCAGTAAAAACTGCCGATAGCACATCTCTTATATTTCAATATCTTTGATAGCAGCCAATAAAAATAAAGTGTTCGTGTCAACTCTGGCTGCAATACCTGTACCAAAACGAGACCATCCAAAACTTTTTCAATAAACTCATCCCACGAAGAAACTTCGATAAGAAATCATCCAAGCAGTTTTTATTTTCAGACTTTTGATTCGATAGTTGAAAGACAATGAAACATTGAAGGGGATAAATGACTCCTTAAAGTTAAGTTTGCACATTCAACCGGAGACTCTGTTTATATCGTCACAGATTCAAACAAAACTTGTTAAACTCGACGACTCAATCTAACGATATCGGTTTTATTTTGGATTCTGTTCAATTCATCCAATTTGCAGTAGTCATCAGAAATTGTCGGAAGGTTAAGAATAAGAATAATGTGTATAAAAACTAATACTGTACCTACATAAACTTCTACACGAATAACAATTTTATAGTAAATAAAACGTAAATTTAACAATAAGGAACTCCAGTGAAGTTCATATGGACCAATAAAAGCTGATTCTGAATATATAAGTTTTATTTGATAATATTAAACGCAGAGTTATTAAAAAATTATTAAAAAGTCCATTTTTAATCGGGTCGTAAAAACACGCCGTCGAGGTGACGTCACTGTTCGACGTGTCGTGACGTCACCGTAAAGTCATTGTATGGGAATGTGTGATATGACACAAGCCATCGTATTAATTTATTCGTTTATTTACATACTGTTTATAGAGATTCAGTAGTTGTGTTTATTGAAACATTATTTTGGCCTAAATAATGTTTCAAAAATAAAGGTAGTTCTTATTAGTTTAACTCTATTATTGAAAATATTCAAAAGCTACTGCACAAAAAAAATAGTAATGCTATTTCTAGGGAGAATACTTCGAACAACGGAATTCAAAATGGCGGCAGTAGATCAGCTGATTGCCCGATCCTATACTAATTTTTCAGGAGTGATGACGTCACACGATTCACCATACATGCGGTGGTTTTCGGGGGGTCTTGAAAAATTAAAACTTTGACAATTATTTTAACTATTAAAACTAACTCTAAAAATAAAAATTCAGTTATTTAAGTCAGAAGGTCATTATTCATTAAAAAAAGTTTAAAAAAATGGACTGGGGTTCTCTATTATGTGAATGTAATTTTCGATATTTGAACTTATAAACTTCTTAACATAATCATGAACGTTCATATCACGAATGAGCTGATTCAAAAAGTGTAAGGCCGTTGTGAGCGCATTGGTTGTAAGTTGTGAGCGTAAAGTTGGTATAAGTTTTAACAAATTTGCTTTAAATTTAAGTATCATTTTCAAAATTGAAACCGATTGTGGGAACTATTCAGACAAGCAATAAAGTGGATAGGTTTAATACCTCATACCTATCAATCAAAAAATAATTTTAGTTTCATCATCATCATCATCATCACTATTGGCTCTACAACCCCTGGTGGGTCTTGGCCTCCTCAAGAGAATTTTAGTTTAAAATTAATTAATTGATAATTCTTCACGGTATATTTCTATGGTTTAAATTTTTCATGGAAAGTTGATTTTTTAAGTTTTCTAGCGGTGTTCATTCGAGTGGTTTATTTCTATTTAAAAAATAAATTTACATAAAAATTACTAATTTTACTTATTCTTTTAGCTTCACAAATCCTGCAAAATATCTCCTTATTTTTCACACAATTTTTTTATAGAAAAGACAAATTCTGAGAATCTTTCAATTACCCCTACTTCCACCAATATAATAGAAAAATGTTGCTTGTGCAGTGATGGGGGTCTGTCTTATCTACCAGAGGATTGAAACGTCGAAGCTTTGACGACCTCCGTAGTACAGTGGTCAAAACTCTTGACTCACAATCCGGAGGTCGCGGGTTCGAACCCGGCATGCGCAAATAAATTTTATTTGATTAATTTGTGTTATTTCACAATTAATTCATTTAAAACAATATAAAGTATATTTGCGGAAGATACTATCAGTATCGCCCTGGTGTAAGACCACCATTCAGAATTGAAACGTTGCTTGAAAATGGCTTTAGCCGTGTTTAGTGACCAGATTTGAATAGCCAGGTACTTCCCAACCTTCCTCTTCCCCACCTCCTTCCCCTCCCCACTACCTTCAGCCTCACAACATACCCCAATTGGGGATGCCATAGTCTCACTGGCTCCAGACGGGAGCAGTTGAGATTCTTGTGCGGTATTCACTGTAAAACAAAAAAAAAAAAAAAGCCCAGGTGGTAATCCGACGCTTTGGACCACTACGGACTTGATCAGCAATGTAGAGCGGATTTTCGGGAGAATATACTCGTATGACAAGCAAGTGGATTAAATAAAAAGTCGGAGACGCCACAGAAAGACTTTCCGCGTTTACGATGATCAATTACTCGGATTGGTCATGTCAGTGTCAGTAATCGGAATTGCAGAAAAATTAATGAAATTGGATGAAACAAATGTTTGCTTAGATAAGTTCCGAGATGTTCCATCCTTTCTACTGATAAATGACGTGATGGTTAGTTAGCATATAATCATATTGAAAATATATTTAACATTTAACTACAATCCATTTTAAATTAACAAAAACAACAAACAAACTAACAGATTGGCTAATTCTTGCAAAAAGATTTAGTATAATACCTACGAATTCTATTATCGGAATAAAGGCACTAAAGCCACCACTTAACCTCTCGTAGGTGAACATGCCAAACAGATAATATTATAGTAGGCCTGTTTGTCAGAGCAGTGTGCCAAAACAAGTGAATTCATTTTCATGAGTTCTGATCAAAGGTCAAGAAATCGGTTCAATCTCTTTGATTCGATCGCGGAAACGAGTCTTATCTAACGAAAAGAGCCGGTTAAAGCTTTGGTATGATATAGTTCTGCGAACCAAGAATCTAACGACCTAATTCAAACATTCTTCTTCTTAATCTTCTCTCTAATACACAGGGTTTTGAAGGACGTACTTGGCTTACTTTAAGCGGTGATTGCTGACATTATTTGGAATGAAGCATGTAAATGAAATTATTGTATCGGTGACCTTTTTGATGTTTTTTTTTGGTTAGCCAAAAACATAAAAATCAGTAGGTATTGGATAGTTAGGGGCGTTGTGAGGGGTCGGGCGGTTACTCGGCTGAGTGACCAGTGACGACATGTGAAAGATTTTTTTTTTGTTTTAATATGAAGAAAAAAGATTTGAAAAAAGACTTCGAAATGATCACCGGAGACCAAAATTTCTTTTACGTTTTTTACTCTATAATAATGTTAGAAATGTTAGAAAACACTGGTAAAAGTAACTCCAAGACATCCCTTATCATCCTATTGGATTGTAAATTTTTTATGGGGACCATTAAAAATACATAAATAGCGAATGAAAAAATATTGTTCTAATAAAGTCTTTGACCATCCATTGGACAGAAATTTTTGACCGTTTGGACAACATTTTGTCCATTTACACAAAATATGTACGACACGTACCATTTATTGGATAACCAACACCTCTGTGAGATACCCCAAGTGATTTTGCAGGGGTGTCCGGGTTCATGGGGTGAAGTTTGTCCAGGTCTTGGCGGCCGATGCGTCTGCCCAACGTGTGAGGGGCAGGATCGAGAGAGTTTGGTTGAGGGAGATATTTTATCCTCTCCTGCCGGAAGCTCTCGACCCATCATTTGCACCTTGGTTGGAGGCATGGATTCATACGTCCGACACTCCTGGGCCCACCGACCCCCCAACAAAGCATCCTCTAAGATGACTTAGGCTCTAAAGTAAATTATTTTCCGCATTAAAAAAAATCTGCACAATATTTCACCATTTTTATATACATACCGTAATAATAATTTTAAATATATATATATATTTTTTAAATATGTTTATTTAGTTATTAATTGTACAATAATTTCTCTTACTTAAATCTTACAAAACTGATCAATCAGTTTGATTGTAAAAAATCTCTCATTTTTCCTATTTATTTACTTACAACATATAAAATGTTTGATATTTTGGTGCTTAATACATATCTAGTAATTATTTAATAATATAATACTTAATATTAAAATACTTAACTAATTATTGTAATGCTTATTATAACATAAATTTTATTTTGAACAGTGGTTAAAAGATCTAGGTACCTATTCGTTCACAATATTATTTGTTTTTCATAGATTTAGGTATTTTTATACAATATTTTAGTTTTCATGTTCTATTGAAGTAGAATGATCTAACTTTAGTTTTGATTTTTGAATATGATGTCTCGTTTTTAATATTTTCAGGTAATGCATTAAATATTTCCGGAATTTTATGCCTTTTTGTTCTATCACCGTATACATTTGTGGATTTATAAATAATAAACATTTCTGCTTCTCTATGCCTAGTGGGGTAGTTATGGTTTACAGGTTTTTTGAATTCTGTATTCCAGAATTCATCTAGAGTTAATTGGTAATCTACCCTACTATGTATAGAGAGCACATTACACAAGGAGAACATTTTTTTATAATCGCCATCACATAATTGAACTTTTTTTTTGCCTGATATCAATTTTAGGAAACGGATTTGTAGTTGTTCTATTTTATTTAAGTACGTTTTGTACGTTAATCCGTAACTATTTATTCCGTATCCTATAATTGATTCTGCTAATGCGTTATATATACAGTATAATATATTTTTATTAACATAGTTTTTTAGGTGATAAAATTTCCCTAATATGGATCTTAATCTATTACATACATTTTCAATATGAATTGACCAGTTAAAATTGACATCTACTGTAAGACCAAGGTATGTATACTGGTACACTTTTTCTATATTTGGGCAATTACACTGCAGGGATTGGTTTTTTGTGTGCAAGCAATCATATGAATGACTTTTAATGTGCAATTCCTTATCCTGACAATTTGCATGTGGTGAATGTATAAGCATATATTTGGTTTTTTTTGCGTTGATAATAATGCCATTGTCGTGGGACCATTTAATAATATTATTTAGGTCAGTTTGTAAAATTTCCTGAATTTTTTGTGGATTTTTGTCAGCACATATAATGCAAGTATCGTCTGCAAACATGTAGCATTTACAACGTTTTATTACGTTTGGTAAACTGTTTACTTGCATAATATAACACGTAGGTCCCGATATCGATCCCGTAGCTACCCCAGTGTTTGCCAACATTTCATCACTTAAAATTCCGTCAATTTTAACTTTAATTTTTCTATTAAACAGATAGTTTTTAAAAAATTTATTTAAAGGACCTCTAATACCACATTCCTCCATTGCCCTTAGTAATGTTTCATGGTCCAATGTGTCAAAGGCCTTTTTAAAATCTATAAAAATTATGCCTACATAATATTTTTCATTCAAATGACAGTTTATATGGTCAGTGAATTTAGAAAGTAATTGTGTAGTACTTTTTTCTTTTTGAAATCCGTACTGTATGGGATTTATGATTCTATTTTTTTCTATAAAATTTTGTATTTGATTAAAGATAGCCCTTTCAATAATTTTATCAATACACGAGAGAATCGCTATTGGTCGATAGTTTGTGAAATCTTTGTGGTTTCCTGATTTATATATAGGTCTGATGATGGATGTTTTAAGTTCGTCAGGCATGATACTTTTACTTACACAAAGGTTAATTAGTTTAGTCAGTAATGGGATTATATTATCAGCAATTAACTTCAGGTCTTTAATTCTTATTTGGTCATTGCCTTCTGATTTTTTAACATCCATATCATTAATAATTTTTTTAACATCTTTTTGTGATACAGGTCTAAATCTCATCGACATAATAGCAGGAGTTGTATACGTGTTACGATCTAGGAATTTTTTAGTACAATTATGTCTTATGTCTTTTATTTCATTTACGAATGTTGTGGCAAATTTATCGCATAAAAACTTTGTGTCTCCTTGACTTCCCATATGTTGAAGGATTATTTTATCTAAATTTTGTTTAGGTTTACCTATTAGATTATTTATTTCGTCCCACAGTTTCCTCGGGTTGCCGTTTAAGCTATTTATTACGTTTTTATGGAACGTGTTTTTAGTAATATTAATATGTTTGTTTGTTTTGTTTCTATACCGCGTATATTCTAAACGAAATACCGGGTTATTTGGGCTATTCCTGCATTTTCGGTAAAGATAATCTCTTTTTTTAATCATGTTCTTAATTTCTTCAGTAACCCATGGGTTGTTGTGCCTAAGATTATTTTCAAATAATTTTTTTTTTTCGAGGACGCATAGATATTATCAAAAATATTTTTTAAATTATCGTACAGTTCTGAAGGACATTCAGTTTGTAATAATTTCCCCCAATTCAATAGTTTTAATTTAGAATATACCAATTTATTATCAATAATTTCACTTTTTTTATTTAAATCCTTTGTAAGTACCTCTTTACCTATTGCAACTCCTGTTATATAATGGTCGGATATTTTGTTAGTCACAATACATGAAAATACAGTGTTATTACGGTTGCGAACTGCAATATGATCAATACATGAATACACATTTTTTCCGTTTAAAATTTCATCCCGAGTCACATCTAATATTACATTTTCTAAACCATTTTCACTGAGTAGATTTTGATATTCTGTAATTACACTATTTTTTGTATCCAACAAATTCAAGTTGATGTCTCCACAATACAAGTAGTTTGAATCAGATGAAGTTAATTGTAATATTTGTTTTAGTTCCTTCAAGTATATTTTCTTGTTGCTGCTCGGCGGACGATAAACTGCAAGTATATTTATGACATCTTGATAAACGGTGGTGATTTTTCCAGATATTGTCTCGCAGCTTTTAAAAGAAATGTTTGTTTTCTTAAAAGTATGATGGTTTTTTAAGTACATGATTAATCCCCCTCCTCTTCTATTCTCTCGAGCATTTGCAATCGATGTGAAGTTTGGTATATTGAACATAGGTATTATTTCGTTTTTAATATTTATTTCTGTTAGAAAAATTACATCTATAAACTGCAGAACGTCGTTTACTTGTGCAATAAATGAATTAAAATTCTTTTTCAATGATCTTATATTTAGATGAATAGCCACAAACCTCATTTTGATGTTTTTATCGTTTATCCAGTTATCCAAATTATAGCACTTGATAAATTTGTGAGTTTGAAATGGTGTCGAATCTTCCATGACGTGGATTTAGTAACTGATAAAATAACTGTTCCGAGTCAAAAGGAATTTTGATTTTTTTTTTCTTAAATGTATTTGTTTATATCATTCTCATTTTTTATATGGATAATTTTCCCATCACCTTCACTTCTTATCAATATTTTGGCATTTTGTACCCAAATGTATTTAAATTTTGTTTTCATTTTTTGTTTTGTAATGTATAGTAGATCTTTTTTTTCTTTAGTTAGATTTTCATTGATATAAATTCGGTCATTGTTTCCATTCTTGTAAATGTCATTGTTTGTTAATATGTTTTTTTTTTTTTGTAACCACTCATCTCGATAAGTTTGACGCATGAACTTCACGATTACGTTAGCCGGTTTGGAGTCCTTTCTATTAGGAAGTCTCCAAACCTTCTCAATATTTTCGCAATTTGTGTTTAGTTTTTCTGCAATTGTCTTTATGGTTGTTTCAATATTTTCATCTTTTTTTCATTTCCAGACCAAACAGTTCAATATTACAGTTTTTTTCTATTTGTTCAATTTCTTGAATCCTGTGTTCCAGTGCTTTATTACATTTTTCAAGGTATGTGTTTTTGTTTATCACTTCATTGAGTTTGTTTTCGTTTTCTTTTAGTTTTTTTCCCAATTCTAGGTGTAGCGATATCAGTTCGTCATATTTGTTGGATAGAAACTCAGTTGACTGTGTGAGAGTCTCCATATCTTTTTTCATGACATACATGATGCTTATTTTATTATTTATTAATCGTAACATGTTTGGGTTGATCTGAAAATTCCAGTTCACAAAGAACTGCAAAATCCTGAGCTCACGAGAAAGTTATCGCTGCATTAAGCCAATAGAATTCTGCTTTAGAGCCAAGATTGTACAACTCAGGAGACCTATCAAAACCAATGAAATACCCGACAACGGAAAATAAAATAAAAACCTGGGTACCGGTGGAAATAGGAATGCTTTTTTTATTATTCTAACATTAAGCTTTTGCTTAGCCACGTAATCCAAGCTTAAAAGTGAATAATGCTTTAAGCACTGCTTGGAATGAATCACTTTCATTTTGTCGCTGGAAGAACTAAAGTGTGTATAGTTTAAGTGCGTCATTCCCAATAATAGTTCCACTATTGTTAGCAGTCGGTGTAGAATTGATTTAAACGATTATTTTTACGCTGCTGGAATCACTAGACGCATTACGAGAAAAATTTATCACCATTAAATATATTAATATACTAAACTTATATTATAAACAATAATACAAACGCTTCGTATTTAACCACGAATTTATTATTTTATATATCGACCGGTTTCGCTTCGACCAAGCTTCCTCGGGATATAATAATAACTAAATATTAAGACATAGTTATCAGTTAAATATATATATATAAGATGAGCGACAGAGGGAGAAAGAATATGACAAAACAACATAGTTAGACAGAGACAAAGTATTTGAAAGCGGTACAATAGATAATCAATTAGAGGGAGGGAGACAACAATAAAAATCTAATCACAAGTAACCAACAGTTAACGCGAGTCAATTAAAAATAAAGGTTTGGTGTATTCTACATTTATAATATAAAGGACAATATTTAGAGCAATGCTAATTTAACAATAATAATTAAGGACCTCAGAATAACAATATAACACATATATACACATCATGGGCTGGGATGGATTGTAGGAAACAGGTTAAAGATAGGGCTATTGGGTGTATTTTCCAGAGAAAACCAGAAATATGTCATTTTCAAATCAGATTTTAGACGTATTGACTCTTTTCCACAAAAAATTATAAGTAGATTTCGAAAAATTGTTCTTTTATCTAGCATTCGCATGTAATAAATTTTGAGATTTTTTTAAATTTTTAGTATAAGGTTATTCCATAGGTCGTTGGCAGATTTGCTAAATTTTCAAAAAAGATTTTGTATTATACCACACCCATTTAAAATAATATAATCATGCAGTAAAATAAATCAATACATTATCTAGCAAACGCATGTTTTAGAATTTTAATTTTAGTTTCAATAAAATCATTAAAATATATGTACGTACATGTGTTTCTTGACGAAAATTCGTCCATTTGTGTATTTATTTGCGCACTTACAAACTCATATATTTCAGATTTTTTTAACATTCTTATTAATTTAGACATTATTGAAAAATGATAAATACTTATAATCAAAAAATAACTACAAAAAGTACATTATTTTAATAGTTTTATCATCACGCCTTTCAGCATTTTTGGATGAATGTATAAATTAAAGCTAATTTGGATTGAAATAAATTCGATATTGAGTTATAATTTAAAAAAGCTGGTACGGAGAATAATTAATCTTTCTCATTGTAACCGCCCTGCACGATCGTAAGAACAACTTTCGACGAAATGTGGATTTTCGTCCGCTGGCTGGTTAAACGCTCTTAAGTAGGAATTCTTACACATTAGTATTTAATGATTTCCTAATTTCTAAAGCTTCTAAGTTGTCTAATTTAATACCAATACTGTTTTTATGTAACATGCGCGTTCCTGAAATTTTATTAAAACTGTGGTCTGCTGAGATTAAGTGATTTGCAATCTCAGAGAAACCCTTTCCATTCAAACCGCGTAAATGTTCCTTTACCCTAATATTGACATTTGGTGCTGTTTTTCCAATATAGAAAGCAGGGCAATCATTGCATGTAAGTTTATAGATACCCGAACGGGTTAATTTATCTTCTTTAGATTTAGTATTGATTTAATTAATTTATTTATTAAACGATTCTATATATAAATAATTTTTTAACCTAAGCGTAAGGAATCTTCCTTTAGACATTTTTTTTTTTATTCCTTTATTTTTCCCATATTTAAACCGGCCTTTAATATATAATCTCGGCAAATTTTTAATCTATACTAAAGATAAAGAAGAGTTAGAGTTAAATGACAAACGGTTTAATATTGTTCAAACCGTGTCAAGTAAGTAGATATTTATGAAGAAAAGTGTATGTAAGAAATGGGGTATCGTAAACGCATTTTATCACATCAAAATTTTAATAAAATTGAAAAGGGAAGAACCTTCTGCATTTAAAAAAATGTGTTGAAAACATTCCTAAACATATTAATTCTCAAAATAAAGCTTATGAAAAATGTTTTTTTTCTACCACGTGAATTATTAACTGAACAGGGAGATTTTTTTATATTAGCTCCACACAGGAGGCCCTGAGGAAAGTAATTCCCCTCACGGCCTATGTCATCTTGGGGATGCTGTGTGGAGAGTCTTTTTAGGAAAGGAAGAAGAGGAAGTTCTGGGAAGGAAAAGGGTATTAGGGGTGGGTAGTAATCTGGGGGTCAGTATGTTCAGGAATGACAGACGTATGAATCCATCCCTCCCACTGCGGTGCAAGGCGATGTTCCGAGAGAGTACGGCTAGAGAAGTCGAAGGGACTCCCTCAACCACTCTCTCCCAATCCGGCCTGCAATGCAGACGTTGGGCAGACGGATCCGCCGCCAGGACCCGGACAAACCTCACCCCATGAACCCGGGCACCCCTGCTAAGTCAGCAAACGTAGCAAACCACTTGAAGTGACCTAGGGCAGAGGTGTTGGTTATCCAATAAATGGTTCCAGGGCGGCGGTTCCCAGATCCGCCTCCTAAATTGAGATAAGATTGTTACCAAGTTCTTTAACCTTCCCAATGCCAAATCAAATACCACAATCTGACTACTTGATTTATAGTATCTACATCACATGAATAGGACACTTGCATGGATTTCATAACGACTTGGAAAAAATTGTGTGAATAGATCTTTTTACTAAGATTACGAAAATGTTAGTAATTTTTTTTAGAAATGAATTTTTTTTTTTTTTTAAATAAATAAATACATTATTTGGGTTCGTGACGTCACTGCATGAAAATGTCCCGTCTCCGAAAATGTTCCTATTAATTTTGTAAAATTCCACACTGATTTTTTTTTTATATGGCATCACTTTGATTTCAGGCGAATTTTTGAATTTGACATTTAACGTTCACTAGACTTATTGTTTGTTCTCTGCGAACTTATCATTTGGTTTGACTTTTTGACAGATGTTATTAAGAGAACCCCGTACATTTTAGATGTCGGTACGTGTTTTAGAGATATAATGGTTATGGTGCTGATTTTAATAAAATCAAATTTTATAATATTCTTATTATAATTATAATTTACAAGTACAAGTAACATGGACGTTGTACATTATAATAATTTATGATCAATAAGATGGATCAAGGAAAAAAGTATTTTTGAGATGTAATATTTTTGGTATGCCTCGTAATTCTCCTGTGCCATTCGTGTGACCTATTGGTTAAAAAATAATTTGTTCAATAGATATGTAGAAATTATCACATGAAAAGCTACTCGTAGTCTGTGATTTTCACCCCACTAAAAGCAAATAGTGCCATTGAATAATAATATTCCGCTATCAGCCTGCGACACTGTTGGCAGATATTCAGAGGCAGATTGTAGTATCGGGCAGGGCAAATTACCGGTAAATATTACGATTTCTCAGCAAGGTTTCGCATAAGCCTCGAAAATTGAATTCAAATTGTCGCTTTATTTCGACGTTCTCGTAACTAGGACAAAAGTTTTTTCAATAGCAAGCGTTAGCAAGTTTTCATGAAATGCTTGCAAAGTATTTTGTGTAATTATTTATAGCCTTATTAATAAACACAAACTTACCAGCCTTAACGGTGTTATAGTTACACATTGAATAAAGACTGTACTAATACAAATTGTCTTTAATTAACTGTGTTCTGTAAAAGCTGGGAACGTCGCGTTACTGCAATTTGACAGATGAAATTCCTGTCGTGAAAATGTAAGGTTATTTAGACATATTGTTTTTTTTAATTGACTGTTACTGCAAGAATTTAATGAGAATTCTATCAAAGTATTATATTTTTTAAATAATACAAATGTTTTGTGCATGTGTAGGTAAATGTAAATCCTACTAATCAACTTTGTATTGCGCAATCAATGAATACAAAATGTTAAATTGTTTTGGAATACTTACTTTAAGAATTATTATTATGCTTTTTTATAATTTTTTATTTATGTTGCAAGTTTTTTTCTAATTTTTTATTGTGTGAAAGCCTTGGTCGAAGTATAAAGGAGATATAAAGTAAAATTACATTTATCTTGCAGATCCCCTAAAAAAAAAAATGTATTTTGTAAATTACGTATCTTATACAATTTTTCGAAGCTTGGAGAAAATATAAATGTGTTTTTTTTTCACCTTTTTTCATATTTCAAATTAAAATATTCTTATTAAAATAAAAAAATAACTTATTAAAAACCACTTTCATTTCATATATATACTTAGCCTATCGGGTTTCGCTACAACAGTAGCTTCTTCAGGGGGTAGCGTTACACAGCCCTAAAGAAGCAACGGTATAAATATATTAAAAAAATAAAGTAGCATATACTAAAACTGGTGTTTACTTTATTGTGTTTAAAATAAATTTTGGCTGTATTAAACAACGTATATATTTTTCAAAAAACTATTTTATGTCGGTTTCTATTAGTAAGAGTTTTACATATACGGTTGTTTATCAATTGTATTAAATATTCACCACGTTTTAGTAAGATTGTTAAAGTATAAAATTTTGAGTATAAAGTCTACGAATATGACTTTTGGAATATGAGGTCTCCATGGTAAGTGACAACTTGTCAAGCGAAAACTAATGAATCAGTCCAATTAGTGCCTTCTCTCGCATGTCGTTTGTATAAACATCACGCCTTATGAGTTATGTACAGTTTACTGAAAAGAAAGAAAGGATTGAAACGGAGAAAGAAAGGAGATAAATAGAATTATCAGTTAAAGTGTAAAAGGTGTATATATTTAGCATAGTACTTAACTCACAAATACAATATTTGACAGACTTTTAAGTTTAAGTTGTGAAAGTACCGGTTCCATAACAGTTGTTCCCTCGACAATTGGCCCCCGGCATACTATATACAAAATGCAGTCGGTTTAGGGAAAATACAGTTTACATACTTATACAAAATATAAATGGGTGTCTTCGAAGGGGTGTGCAGATAGGATGTACCGCCGAACAGCAATAGTTTAAAACATATTTTCATTCAAATGCATCGAAGAAAAAACTGTTTATATACTGTACTAGCTGGTTCCCGGCATGCGTTGCAATGCCATATTCAAAGAAATAAATTGTTTCTCCCTGCATGTTCTTTCCCGTGCGTCCCCGTTCCCCTTCCGCATCCTCTACCCTCCCGCGTTCCCCTTCCACCTTCTCCGCCCACCCTCTTCCGCGTTCCATATATTCAGTCCCAATACATTCAGTTTTCAAACAGCTCGCGTGCCATTATATTATATTATAATTTTTTTATTCAAATTTGAACTTTTCGTTTATTATAAATATTCATTTTTGTATATTTTAAGAACAATCAATTTTATTTGATACCTAACATAGGTATCTATTTAAAATATATATAATTTTAAAAATTCATAGACTATTCTTTTATTAAAAAAAAAAACAGCTGCATGCGAAATTCAATTTCATCGCGCGAACTGTCAAAGGTGCGAAGTTAAAATAGTCGTCAAGTTTTCTGAAATTCTTCAATTTTCTGCGCAATTTTGTTAATTTGTCTTTCCGTAAGAACCTTCTACAAAGTATGAGAAAACTTTTAAAAAAAGATAAATGCAATTGGTAAAGTCGTTCTGAAGTTATGGCGTGACCAAGGGAAACAGGGATGTACCAGCGTAAAGGTAAACAAAAGTACAAAAAAAACGACACTGTAAATAAATTCGTTTGATATCCATACCAACTTATTATTAATCGTATTTTTGAAGGGGATTTCCGATTATAAAATGGTAAATAACGCGCAAAAAATTGTGATCTCATATATAAAAATCTCGTGTCACGGTGTTTGTGGTCGCATTCCTCCGAAACGACTTGAATGATTTTTTATAATTTATGTATATTTGGTAGGTATGAAAATAGGTTTTAAAGTATATTTCATACTGCTTAGTAATAAGGGTGTCCCTATCCAGAAAAAAAATCTATTTTTTTGACAATTTTTTTTTTATTTGGCATTAAAAAATACCTATAACCCCAAATTTGAACCCTCCAACCCCCACCCTCCCATTTTTCAATCGCGATTTTAGCATTTTTGTATGAACAAATTTAACCGTCTTTCGTATTTCAATTATTTATGTTATTGAATGACAGATGGCGCTACGTCCGCCTCATCGAACTTTCATCCATACATGCGCAAGACATTTACGAGAAGCGTCGCGTCATTTTGATATTTCATTCGGCATCATGTTCTCACGTGGGCAAACCATCGAGCTTATTTGTGTTGGCTAAAGACGGACTGAATCGTATACTCAATTGCTCTTCGAAATTCATATTGATTTTCTTTATTTCATTTTCCTGCTTTAGTTGGTGTTTTTTTTTTTGTTTTTATCGGCGGTCATCGTCTACAGCGCTCCATTAACTCTTTCTGTCAAATATCCCATCCCCACACACTTACAATACATTCGTTATTTTTTATTTAACAATCAAAATATTCACTAGAAATAATTTATATGGCAGAACAACGTTTGTCGGGTCAGCTAGTTTTATAATAAATATCATTCCGTGGGGCTAACTGTCGGGGGACTAACTACGTAATTGATTTTTAGAAAGATATATGGATTTTGCGGATATGTTTGCATGTAAATTTGATGGCGACCAGCAGTAATAAAAAAAACGGTGTCATCATGATGACGATCTTAGTCGCTTTTGGAGTAGGCGTGTATATTATAATGTCATTGGACTTTTCAGATTAGCTTAAAATGTGAGCTTTTCTTCGTTTCATAGTGGTGATGTTTGTATCGTGTGTTAGATATTATGCTCGCAAACCTTATTGATTAAATTAACTGCTGTCGTCCACAATTTAATTGCATTTTAAAAGACTTGGCACCAGACCCTAAATTCTCTCATTCTCTCGCCACGCTAATCATCTGCAGAGATATACTCGAGACAAGTAATTTATTCTGCTCTGCAGCCAGTGATATAAGTGGCTGCAAGTTCCATGGCTTAGCGCTTGGCGCCTCGGGTTAATCCGGAACTTGATTCCTCTATTTTCTATGAGCAAATGATGGGAGACGATGAACATCTTTGTCTGTATCAATATTTTGTAAGCGTTTGTTCCACAATTGATCTGATCTCCAATGAAATCGATACTTTCTTGGATTATAGCCACTCGAGAAATTGGGATTTTTAAGTGTTCAGTTTTCGATTCGGCCATTCGATTTAATAAATATCTCCAAATATAAAACGCAAACATACGAACTGCTTACTGTGGTTTAAAGTCAATGAATTCGACTAGGTTTTACCGTTTATCATATATTTTTAGGTTTTATAAAAAAAATATTTTAATTTTTTAATTATGTATCAAAATTCGGGTAGCCATGGCTCGAATGGGTAGAGCACATCA
Source organism: Limnephilus rhombicus (assembly GCA_929108145.2). Taxonomy (NCBI): domain Eukaryota; kingdom Metazoa; phylum Arthropoda; class Insecta; order Trichoptera; family Limnephilidae; genus Limnephilus; species Limnephilus rhombicus. The sequence goes on from OV815276.1 coordinate 56,878,909, forward strand.
TATTTTTAGTATCAGTAATTCGATTTACGAAAAACGTAAAGTGAGGCATTAAAAACATATGTTTGCATTTAAAATTTTAATATTTCAAAAAGTATATATTTATTTTATACTCAGACTCAATAACTGTTGAATTAAATTAAGTTTTTTTATTTAGTTAAAAATTACACAATGGATGGATTCACTCCCGGATACGCCAACCTCCAGATTCCTACCCACCCCTCATGCCTTTTTCCTTCCCAGAACTTCCTATCCTACCCATCCTTAAAAAGACCTTCCACACAGCATCCCCTAAAATGATATAGGTCCTGAGTGGAGCTTACGTAAAAAAAAATGCGTTTTATTTCAGAGATTTATTATTATTGTATTTTTCCTTTGGAGGGGTGCAGAGACATACGTTCACCGTTTGTCTCATTTTCGACTATTGACATTTAGTGTGTAAGAAAGAAGGGCAGCATTATATGATTAAGAACAAAAGCAAAACAATCAGCGCATTGACATTTGACGTTTTAAAATTTTTGGAATCCACTCACAATTAAATAATATTGCTGCAGTTCTTTCAAAATATGAGAATTCGTTCCATACAAAATGTATGAGGAAAAGATTCTTCTTCTTAACTTTCTTTTTCGTGAATTTTTGCGATGTTTTAAAAGTTATTCTGTTATTCGGGGCGGAGACAAATCCAACAAATCAAAGATCATCAAAATCGGTCCAGCCTATCTCGAGTTATAAATAGTGTAACTTACCCCACTTTGTTTTATATATTAAAATTAAGATTTCTTATTTTATCACTTGTTTGAAACAAAAATTGTTTCGGATACGTTCAGAATAATTCCATTTATTTGGATTTTTTTGCGAAGCGGAAATTCTCCGACCTCCAGAATATGCCAAAGGCCTGAGGAGTTAAAATGGACTTAAAATAAAATTACAACATCAAAAGTAAACAAAGGTCATGGATAGATGATACATGAGATGTTTATACAAAATCAATCACCCAGTGTTTCAAAATAAAATAACAGTTTCATCGTCTCGATTGCCACAGGGGAGATCTCTTCTTTATCAAGAGCACTTGATAAATGGCACATAGTGCTGTTGTTAAACTATTTTTCAAAGAAAACCCATTTAGTTGTAGCGATGCACCAAACATTGGGATGGATAGTACCGCGACTAGGTGTATATAATACATCCGTAGCAATTCCACTAGGAATCTGTTGGAACGCAAAGTTGGACGTCTTGGGTAAATGGTGCATTTTATTACCTCACATTATGGGAGTTATCCTGTTAAATTGTTCCGACGGTTGGTACAACATTTAATTTGCATTTCAACAGTCATCATCAGACTTTTTTTATCCGAAGCAAAGATACTAACTTCATGAATATGATTATTTTATCGTTTTTTTAAATTATTTATTTATTCAAAAAATATAAGCCTAATTGATACGAAGTAACAATTCATTTCATCCTTGTGAATATGTACCTTCGCATCTATATTTTATTTGATTAATCAAGTACTTAATAAAAAATTGTGATTTTAAATAAAATTGTGATTTTAAATTGGTACAATAAAAATTGAAAGGGGGGTGAGTTTTTTTACTATCGTTGTTATTTATTTTTTTTGTACAATAAAACAAAAAAAATCTTTTTCGCATATTTTTTTTTTAATATTTTTTTTTAATTAATAGTTTGCCCATTTTTATAAATACAGGTATGTAGTACTAAAAATAGGAATTTAGATTTCTGTAAAAATTCCCTCTATCATGTCATTTAGTTTAAATCTTATTTATATTTTCAATACGTACATTTTTTAACAAGTTTTTTTTAATGATAAAAAAAATGTTTTTCTATGTCGGCTTTTCTACGAGTTTATTTTTCCAATTTTGGCCGAATTCAAATTTGTAAATCAGCCATGCTTTTTTACAGAATAGACCTACTCGTCATTCCGCATTCGTCTCGTCCGTTGACGTAGGTACGTAATTAAATTAGCGTGAACAAAACCATCAAATCTCTTTCAAGTTTTCGGAAGACACGCCTCAGAGCATAATTGACTTAAACAATTAGCACACTATAAATTTAGAAGAAACCTACACGCAATGGTTCATATCTTTTGGAATGTGTAAAAAGTTAGATAATATTTAAAATTATTGTTCTTCAATAGTTGTGGACATCAACTAATTCCGTCTATTTTTATTCCTATCAATATAACCCACATTTTTACATCAGCTTCACACACAGGAAAGACTCCAGACCCTGAGGAAAGCAGTTTCTCTCGGGGCCCATGTCTTCTTTGGAAATGATATAAGGTGGGTCATTTTAGGAAAAGTTAGAAGAGGAAGTTCTTATCCAGGAGTGACGGACGTATGAATCCATCCCTCCCACTGCAAGGCGTTAGATCGAGAGAGTCCGGCTAGAGGGGTAAAAAGTTTTCCCTCAACTAGTCTCTCCCGATCCGGCCCGCCACACAATAGGTGAGGAAAGGCATACGTCATCAAGACCTACACAAATATCACTCTATGAACCCAGGCATCTCTGCTAAGTCAGCAAACGTAGCGAACCACTTGGGTGACATGTGAAGGGGTTTTGGTTATCTAATAAATGATTCTGAGGGCGGCGGTACCCATACCCGCCTCTTAAATTATACAACTGTACAAAACCGAAAATCATCTAAACAACTTTCGTCCAAATTCACAGTGCCAAAAATACATAACCGAAAAATGTTAAAGACAACGTGCTGCTTGGCGGAGTGTTTGTTATTCATTTTGAAAAACGATGACAGATTCAATCAACACTTAAATCTCACCTTCCAACATGATGCACATTCAGCTAAAAGGTTTGCTTTCGGTTACTTTCAGAATAGCGAAGATGGCGTCATGAAAGTGCCAAACGGAATATGAAACTGGCGTTTGTTTGTGGAAAATAATGTCTTAACAATTCGAACAAACCGTTGTGTAATTTTCAAGTGTAAATTTTATGAAATGTGCAAGAGAAGTGTCAGCCTATATTTTGAAAGATGAGATTAGAACTTGGAGAATCAAATTGTGGTTGAAATGGTTAGGGACCCAGAAGATCGGGCAGTCTTCTTCAAATATAATACCATATCAAAACTGTAAAATAGAACCCATGATCCCCCGCGGTACCTATCCTTATCAAGATAAAGGATGCCTACGCGGGGTAAGAACAATCCAGATTTCCCCGAAATAACCCAAGTCAATTAGGCATATTTTGATGACTGCCATGCGGTAAGTTATATTGGAAAGTATATTTTAACTGCGAGGCATGTTCAGAAAGTAAGTGTACTGATTTTTTTTTTGAAATAGTGTATTAGAAAAAAATTAAAGGATATTGTTGATACACTTGTTTACTATTTTTCACCCGTTCACCCGTTCAATGCATGTAGTGAGCCGTGGCACAAGTTTCTTTATGTCCTCCTCGAAGAATTCTCCCGCCAGCTCCTCCCCCCCCCTCAAGACCACTTTCTGCACCCGCTCGTCGGTTTAAATTTTTTTTCCATCCATACATGCCTTCAGGAAGGTGAAAAAATGATAATCTGAAGACACCAAGTCAGGGGTGGTTTAAAACATCCCAACCAAATGAGTCCAAGAGCGTATTTGTGGATAAGACTGTGTGAGGACGGACGTTTTCGTGAAACAAGCACACTTCTCTGGTCAGCATTCCCCTCCTTTTGTTTTGAATGCTCCTTTTGAGTTTTTTTAGGGTATCGCAATATTTTTGTGCATTGATGGTCTCAACTTGAGGCAGAAATTCGACCAAAATGACGCCTTTTTCGTCCCAAAACTCTGAGGCCATGATTTTTTGCCCAAAATTGTGGTTTTCAATTTTTTGACAGATGGGGAATTCGTGTGACGCCACTTTGACGACTGTTTTTTTTCCAGGCGTGTAATGAGTCACCCACTGTCATCTCTAGTCACAATAGAGCTCAGAAATTCTCACCTTTTTTTCTTGTTATTCCTTCCGTCAGCGGATCACAGCACTTTGCGGGATTTTTTCTTTCACGTCTTTTTTTTCTTTAGTCTTTCACGTAACTGGACACTACAACGTGAGTTTACGTACTACAATGTTCCTGCGATGCTCTTTCTGGTGAGGAGATCCATTCTACAACTCAATGTTGCCAACCATCAAAAAACTGAAAACCACCGCCTGTTAGATCACAGTACACTTACTTTCTGAACATGCTAAGTAATTAAACAAAACAGTTTTTTTTTCACTCTCCTCTTATGTTGACACCGCGCAAGAGTCCCATCTGACCAGAGCCGAAAGAGCAACTTTTTGTGAATACTTCGCATGAGTCCCAGCTGCTTCCATCTTTTTTGTGAATACTTCGCATGAGTCCCAGCTGCTTCCATCTGGAGCTAGTGAGACCATGGCATCTCCAATTGGAGCATGTAGGATATGGGAAGGGGAAGGATATGGGAAAAAGGGAAGGCGGGGAAGTACCTGGCTATTCAAATCTGTTCACCAAACACAGCTAAAGCCATTTCAAGCGACACTTCAATTCTGAATGGTGGTCTTGCACCAGGGCGACACTGATAATATCTTCCACTCTGGAACGTGCCGCAAATATACCATATATTATTTTTAATGAATAATTGTGAAATAAAAAAAATTAATCAAATAACGTTTATTTGCGCACGCCTGGATTCCATCATCAGGGAAGATGTGTGTGATGGACACTGTAACGCAGTCCGAAATGTTAAAGAAGGAGGGATTTACGCGCAACACGGCATAACACCCCAAAAACAAATAACGAAAATACTTTTGGCCGTGAAAATCTGAAAACGTATCTATTTAACACTTTGTCCTTTACAGGATTTCAAACATATTTTTGTTCACCGTTGATATAGATAGATGATTGGTATTTAATATTTGTATTTGTTATGTCCGTCAGCAGTTTGAATTATAAATAAAATTAAAAAAATTATAAAGTTGTGAGACTAAAATAAGTGGTGGAGACCTTATGATTTTAACATCTACTTTAGGACGAGGTGCGATCTACTAAATTTGATCATCGGATCAAATAAAATCTCGTAAGCTGAACGTTACCTACCAAATAAAATAATGCGTATTTTAAATGTAGGTCAAACTATGGAAAACAATAATATATATTTACGTTTATGATCTTCCTTTATATTCGAGGGAGAGAGAGAGTACCTTCACTTTGATTCGTTGCTCACAGAATAATAAGAGATTAATCATAGGTTTATTTTTGACGAGTGGATTCTTTAGTCCAAGTACAGATCATTCGTCGAGCTTAAAGCCCCGTGTTATTACTCATGTCTTAAATCTTCACTCAATGACGTCTGCGAGAAAATACGTCAGATAAAATTCGAAACTCGCAAAAATGTTAAATTGCGAAGCAAAGAAATGATTTTATCTTTATTTAAATGCTTTGTTTTTTTAGAATTGATGCTTTCAGGTAGGTAATTTTCTAATAGCCGTGTTTATTTAATAATACGTTTATTGTAAATTACGAACATGATGATAGAGTAACCTTTGTAATCAGCTGTTTTCAAAATGCACGAGTTTTCCCGACACAAATGCGAGAAAATTCTAAATTCTAAGAACGACATTACAAAATAAGATAACTTACATAATATTTACGTATTATATTATAACAGAATAAAAAAGTGCTTGATAAAGTACAATAACGCGGAACAAACGTTTGTAGGGCCATTTTATCTATGCTGCCCCAAACAAAACATTAGAATTATCGAATTGGGCATTCATCAAAATTACAAAAAATTAGGTTAATTTGTTTTTTAGTATAAAAAAAAAATCAAGTTCGCAACATCCCAGCTGAAAATCAAAGCTGAAGGCCACAATGCCATGTTGGACTTCATTACATCGTGAATTAATATAAAATGCTTTACTCACCACCGTTAAAACCCTTCTCAGGTCCTGCTGAAGCGCTGCAATGTCCAGTGAGCCCCCTGCGTTCTCCCCTAGTCTTCTGAGGGTATCAGCCAGTGGACCCCTCAAGGCTTGCAGCCTCCTCCAGGACTGGGCATACTGTCTCCTAACCAGCTCAATGATGGTGGAAGTTAGTGCCAGTCCTACCAGGATATACATGGTGCAAAGCAGCATGTAATTTGGCCTTTCTGCAACAAGAGAAACAGACTGGAATAAGGCATGTAGAAGCAGGCAAATTGAAGTCTGAAAAAGTTACTTTCCCTAGGTAACTGGTATGGTGAAGTAAGTAAAGAAGTGACACATTTTTAAGTAGAAAAAAACTGTTTCGATATACATAAAACGCATTGTGAATATAGTATCATTTTAAAGCCATGTTCTTATACACCTAATGACCGGTTGGAAGAGTTAAAAAAAACTGATGGTGTTAAGGCTTGTATAGAAAATTTAATTAAATATGGATACAAAAGCGATACCATCTTCAAAGCACGTTTTCAAGGTCGTCTATGTGCATACCTTTTTTCTATATATGTACATTTCTTGAAATTGCCCTGTTCGGCGTCAGACAAGCAATAAAATTGGAATATTTCTTCAAAATTATTGTTGTATATTCTTCAGATGAGAATGTGAATGTGAATGTGACAGAATTATAATATAATAATGTGAGTAAAGAATGCGTCAAAATTGATTTATAAAATATGATAAATGTGTGTGAAGATGTGATTCAGGTCTTAAGAAGACTCCGTAATAAAAGCTGACGAGGAAAGCTCTCAAATAAATGTCCAAGCAAATAGCCTTGATTTTTGTTGACTACAGCTTCGTTGTAACCACTCCCCCTCTCATAAACGATACATGTAATAAAAAGAGAGGTTACAGCGGAGCCTTAAACCATTATTCGTACGTGCGCTGGAAGCAGTAATTGAGTGGAAGTCTATTTGGGAGCTTCGGCGCTAATGTAGTATGAAATTAGGTCCTCTGGTGCAGTCTGAAATTGAAAGTATTGTACCTGCGGCGCCTGGGTAAGGAATGAAAGGTAGATCCGAGTCCAGTGAAGAATAGTTTGTAAGTTCAACGGAAAAATAATATGCGTTAAGTAACAAAAAAGGTTCATGTTTTACATAGACAGTATTGGAACACATATCAACTACGCCACATACAAGAAAAAGTAATGTGTAAATAAGAAAAACATCGTTGGATTCATTCCCTAAATTTTAAATAAAGGAGTTGAATTCAATTAATCAAGTCTTATATAAAAGAAAACAAATCACTTCGTATACACTACTTATTTCGTAATTTAAAACATGACATTTTCTATCCAAACAGGTTTTTTAATAAAATTATATATATTAAATAGCAAGGCCAAGGGTGATTTTTCTGATCTATAAATTAATTTCTCACAACTGTAACTTTTTTTTATACAGTGAAGACTTCTAGAAATTTTAATACCAGAGTGGAGCATCTGAGATGTTAGAATAATATTTATTTTTCTAAATTTTCCAACCACAATTTTGAAACGCATCATTATTTTGAAATAAATAAAGGGTTTAAAAATTTACACACAAATGCAAAGGGTTTACAATTAGATAAACTTAAATTATAAAAAGTATTAATAGCCAATTACATTTTTTTTAAACATCTCTTAAATTTATTTTCATGTGCATACCTGTATTTAAAATATGTTTTATTGTTATTTCATCATCTTGGTTACTCTTTGATTAATTTGTGGTAATTAAAAAAAGTTTTCAATATATAAATGCAATTATTACTTATTTTCAAATATTTTTTTTTAAATTTTAATGTATTTTTTTAATGATAGTTTTTAATGATTACTCCTTTTAATGGTTTTTGTTCTCCAATGTGTTCGATATGGTGAACAAATTGAAGATATCGAACATTTCTATCAAAGGCATTAAATACGAACAACATAGAATGAGAGTATTGATGACCTCAAACACTTCGGAAGTTCAGAATTTCATAGCCTCAACTAAGTTCCATGCCATATCGAGAATATTTAAATTTATTAGATCACCAGCTGGTTCCCGGCATGCGTTGCAATGCCATATTCAAAGAAATAAATTGTTTCTCCTTGCATATCCTTTACCGTGCGTCCCCGTTCCCCTCCCGCATCTCCAACTCTCCCGCGTTCCCCTTCCACCTTCCCCACCCACCCTCTGCCCTCTACCGCTCCGCGTCCCGCAAACCCGCCTCCCGCGTTCCATACTTTCAGTCCCAGTACATTCAGTTTTCAAACACCTCGCGTGCAACTTTAACAATTTTTTTAATTCAAATTTTCATTTTTCGTATATTACAAATATTTATTTGTGTATATTATATGAACAATCTGTCAAATTTGGCACCTAACGTGGGTACCTATTTAAAATATCTATAATTCAAAAAATCCATAAATTTCATCAAACGCGCGAACTGTCAAACGTGCGAAGTTAAAATAGTCGTTTAGTCTGAAATTATCCAATTTTCTGCGCAACTTCAATAATTTTTCTTTCCGTAAAAACCTTCTACAAAGTAGGTATTGGAAAACTTTTTTTTAAAATATGAATGAAATAGGAAAAGTCGTTCTGAAGTTATGGCGTGACCAAGGGAAACAGGGATTCATTTTTATATATATAGATAGAAGATGTAAACTGAAAACTTTTTGAAAGTGAATTCTTATAAATATAATATGTTTGTATTCATGTACGTAGGTGCATATGTGTGTGTGTGTTTATGTGTATATGGATATGTGCACCTGTATATACGTGCACGTACGCAAGCACACATATAAAAACACACACATACAAATAAATATAAAATTTTTGATATTGTTATGTATATTTTCGTAATCTTATCCTTACGCACTTCTTTTTCTCTTTTCTTTTTTATTATAACTTTTCCAATTTTACCATGTGTTTACACTAGACTTCACTCAAAGTAACTATCTTTAATTGATCATCATGAAACAGGCAGCCGCCTAGTATGGTGATTTAATAAATCTAATCTACTTTAATGTCTAATATATGTAACATTTATATAAATAAATAAATAAAGATTTTAATACCTCTTAAAGACCAATTAAAAACTGATGAGCCAAAGAATGACAACATTATGTGAGTCAGAGGCCTCGATTACATACATGACATAAAAAGTGGTGTATACAAAGTGATTTCTTTTTTATTTAATTAAAATAACGCCACGAAGTGAATTTGCGATAACTAAAGAAGAAAGTCTTGTTTATTTAGTTAAGTGTGGGTAGGTACGTTGCACACATACAAGTATTTAAGTTTGGACGTATAAATCATGAGTTCTGGGAATTTAAACGTCGCAATCGAATACCATAAATAATCCATTCCTATTTTATTGGTTGAAAGCTTCTGAAGCTTTTATCGGTTGCAATGATCAAATAAATGTTTCTATTGAGATTGAAATTTTTGTGGTTATTTGATGGATTCAATTTTTATAATCCGGGTTGGAGGCAATTAAACGGACTTTACGAAACTATTTCGGGAGCATTAGCTCCATGGATTCTGCGTAAGTTTTCTCATTAAATAGATTTTTAAACATAATTTCCAGATTTCGAGAAGCCAAATGTGCAACTTACGCTTTTTATGTATTTAAGGAATTGTATTTCAAACATTATCCCATTTTTATTTTGTATCTTGAAACAGAGTGACATGTGGCTCCAAATAATAAAGATATTATATCCTTCTATTATTATTATTGAGTTTTTTCGTATCGTCGTTTACCGAAGAATATTAATTGATAAATTGATAATTTATTTATCGGCTTTCTAAATTAATACATGAAACGGAAACGGTTTGAATTGTATCTATAAAAGGCAAAACTATTGATTTCACCGAAGTAAACACAAATAATTTTCAACATTGTTCCATCACAATTCAACAATCTCACTCTTGCCAAGATAATGCCTACAGGCGAATTTAATGTAAAATCACTACTTCTGATTCATCACTGTGAATCAGTTTACATTGTGAAAACAAAAAACATTTTCTAGGTAAATTGAACATTTTCCTATAGTTTCCCTTATATGTATACATATATGGCTCTGAGGAAAATGATTTGCTCTATACTTTTCAGTTCATTTATATATTTTGTTTGTTAATCTGTCTGAATATTATGTTTAAATTTACCATTAGGGTTAGATTTATAAATGTTTTAATTTTTTCTGAAATTAAATGCATTTCCGGGGGGAGTGTTAAGAATAGTGACATCTATGAGATAAATACTGTAGTTAATCACATTGATTTAATTTTTCTTAGCTTATTAAGAGAGTATGAATTGAAGACCTCTGGATGAATTTTATGGAAGCTATTGTTACCGACTAATTAAAAAGAACCACGTGACCCCAGTAGGTGTCTAGTATCATTGTTATTTGTTATTATCGTATTTTTAATAGTCTGAAAGACGGTATTTTTACAGTTTTTAGCAGTATAAAAGGGGTGCTATTCAAATATTTCTCTCTCTCGCATTAACCGATACTTAGAGTACAAACCCTGTGCTGCCCAGGCGAGGTCCGGGCCAAAATTAGTTTCAAAAAGTGTTGATTTCATTGTTACTCAAAGGTGTTTGTAAATAAAACGACTCTTCAGTAAAAAAAAGTGTTTTACAATAAAAAAAGTCCACCACCCTAGATGAGATTGAAGTGACTTGACATGGTCATCTGGGATGCTGTGTGGAGGGTCTTTTTGAAGAGAGGAAGGAATGAACATCGGTCTTGAAAAGACCCATGTTGTAGGAAGGAGGAAACACAGAGGCCGGCAAATCATTCCACAGCCGAGCTGTTGAACACAAGAACGAGTCGAAGAAACGACCTGTTCTCATGTGACAAATGTCAACCGTGTACAAATGTTGAGCACGCGTTTGGCGTGTTTCCCGACTATGCACCGGTGTCGAAGGGATCAATGATGCTAGTTCCTCGGAGCATCTTCCATTGTAATACTGGTAGAACAAGGATAGCATTCCCACTTGACGCCTGTGCTCTAAAGATTGCAATCCGTCTGTTAAGATGGGAAAATCTACTAAACGGACCGCCCGTTTCTGCACAGAGTCGAGGGTATTTTTCAGGTATTTTGGAGCTCCAGACCAGAGGTAGCTGCCAAATTCAACCGTGGGGCGCACTTGTGATTTGTACAGGGTAAGCAGTTGTGTACTATTAAAGTATCTGCGGACCCTGTACAGTACGCCCAGTTTTTGGGAGGCTAACTTTACTCTGGCTTCGATGGAGCCCCCATACCTGAGCTGGTCACTTAGGGTTACACCAAGCATATCAATGGAGGGCCTGTTCCTGTAGAATTAATGTGAAATTATTATTTACTTTGTAAGAAATATAAGTGTAAACAATTAAAAATCTTTTAATTAATTAAAAATGTTTAAGCACATGTATGAAACAACTTTAAAAAATACAATTTGATGGCTAATCTCTGATATCTGTGATAGTTTCCTTCGATTAACTTTTTCTTTCTTATAAAATTATTCCCACAATAAATAAATAAACATTGAAAACGGTTGTTTTTGAACTCCATTTGCTTTTTATGACTATTACCTGTATTCGTGGCGAAATATAGCACACTAAGAAAATAAACATTTTTGGCTTGTGGATTTTTCTTAAGCCTTCAGGCTATTTTGTTCGCTTTTCAGAACAACTCAGGTAGGTCTTATAGAAATCGTTGTGTCTCCCTTACTATCGTGTTTAGAAAAAATATGATCTAAACCAAGGGTGGATCCAGGATTTTTTTCTGGGGGGGGGGGGGCACAAGGGGCGGACGGTCAAAAAAATCAACAATTACTGTTAGGATTTTTTCCTGAGGGGGGGCATAAGGGGTGGACGGGCAAAAAAATCAACAATTACTGTTAGGATTTTTTTCTGGGGGGAGCACAAGGGGCGGACGGGCAAAAAAAAACAACAATTACTGTTAGAAATAAACTTGAAGTATCATACTTCAAGTTTATTTCTACAAATTCAAGTATGTATAGGAGGGTTTATGAAAGTGTCAAAACAATCGAAAAATTAAATGTTTAACGAAGACAGTTTTAGCTTCTAAGTACTATGATGGAATCTCCACAGTACATAAAAATACCGTCTGGGGAGCTCCCGTGCCCCCCCCCCCCCCCTCCCCTAAATCCGCCCATGATCTAAACTGTATTGGAAAGAGAAAACACAATGCTTTATGTTCAAATCTAAAAGTTAACCACAAAATAATTAAAATGAACACCTTTATGAAACCAAAGTTTCCAAAATCAATTTGAAAAACAATTATGAAATTTTGGGATTTTTTATTATTTATTGATTTTTCATGAAATGAAACAAAGGGAGTTGACAATTAATAGCGTTTAAAATATGTTTGCTTAATATGTATTTTTCCGTTATTAGTAATTTTCTTTAGAAAATACGTATGGTGAGCCATTTTTAAAAACTTTTTTACGTTTGCATTAAAAAAAATTATATTTAAAAAAATATATGTTTATTTCGAATTATAAAATTTGAAAAAATTATTTATCACCTTTCAAATACAGTTTTTAGTTTTCGGATGCGTTGAGAAATATTCCATCTATTTAGATTTTATTGCAAAGCGGAAATATTTTGACCTTCCCACAAAATAGGCCCGAGGCCTCAAGGGTTAAGCTAAAATTGAAAAAAACTACTTGCAAAAACATGTGTTATAGCTAAAAAGCACGTAGACAAATTAATATTGCTGTATCTTTCTCTTGGTATTATAATAATATGAAGCACTTGTTCTTTCAATTTTAAGTAAGTTTAAGTAAATTAAAAAATATTTAAAATATTAGAAATTATAAACACTAAAGATTTCTTTGTCATAAATCAATTTTTTAATAGTATTAAGATGTCTGTGGCAGGTTGGTTAGTTAAATTTCTTTGATCAGATATTTGTAGAAGGTAAATATTTTTAAAAGTTTCGGTTTAGTATCACAATCTTCCACCAAGTTCCTGAGGAATAGATTATTAAGTCATTAATATTATTTGCGGAACGTTTGAGCATAGTTATTATTTTAACGGGATTTTGGGGTCTTGGCTTTATTGCGCCCTCTAATGGAGGAATGGTACTTTTTATTAGATCGTGCTCAATCAATAGTTATATAAACCAAGCTAATAATTCAGTTTAACGACGTGTGGTAAATGCTTTTGCTAAACTCGTCGAGTTTATGAAATTATATCCAAGGTTAAATATTATTATGTTATTCGTGTTAGATCAAAGTGAAATACCCTGGTAAACTTTTTTATTAATATTTTTCAGTTTAAACAAAAAAAATTCTACACAATTATATCATACGGATCATATTATAACGATTAAGTTTCTCGACAATAAATTTAGAGGTTGGGGGATCGAACCTCGGTGTTTTCAAATAGATTTTGTTATTATTATATATGTTACTTATAATTAGGGAATGCAACAGACATTTTGCGGGACTAATCTCGGTCGAAAATTTTGCGGGATCCCGCTGGACTGGCGGGATTACAGAGAAGCGTAGTTCATACGGATTTCAGAGCGGCGAACTAACTTAACAGCGGTTTTATTATACTTATATGATCCATATAAGTACGAAGAAGACAGAAGTCAATTTATAATGTTGATGACCCATTTAGTCTACCTTCAAAAGTATGGTCGAAAGGCTAGAGTACACAGACGTAACAATAACAACGCAGTAGCCACTGCTCCTGCTGACGCTGATGATCCTTACGATGACGATGACGACACTCCTCTCGGTAATCTGGATACATACGCAGCAGCAGCACCAGGACGAACTCGAACTTACTTTGATTAGTATGAAGAGTTCGAGATCAACAGCCCAACAACCTAGATCTGGCAATATGAGCAACCTTGAGGTTTTGATAAAGAAGGAAATTAATTACTTCGAATCCGGTGGATTAAAAGGCACAAACATACCTTCAATTCACTTACAATGCGCTAATAACTATTGTGCCAAACAGCGTGGAGGCTGAACGAGCTTTTTCAGCCGCTGGCTACCTTGTGTCTAATATCAGAAGCCGTTTATCAAGACGACACAATTAATACTTTAACTTTTTTACGAAGCTATTTCCAAAATAATGTTCAAACTTAGGATGCTTATTGTACAAGAATATTGTTTATCATGTGAACGTTATTATTTAAATTTAAGTTGTTATGTAAATTTATGTCTTATCTTATTCTTTGCCAATTTATGACTTAAACTTTACCTATGTCTAACTAAAGGTATATTAATAAACCATTTAAAATGTCCCAAAGAACTTGTTTGATTAGGTATAAATTTAAAACTCTAAAAACAAGGTTGGTAGATCGAGGTATTAGGTCTTTATTATACGATTGATTAGATATCTAAGTCCACCCTGCTGGATCCCGCAAATACCTGGATCCAGCGGGACTAAGATTGTTCAGTCCCGCAAATACCTGGATTGACATGGGCTTGCGGGATTGCATTCCCTACTTATAATAACATAAAATAAAAATATACAAAAAAGAATCTGGTGAATGTACGTCACATATAGAATACAAACCAAAAAAAAAATTCTAGCATTTCGATAATTCGTTTTTCAAGTATTTAACTTTTTTTAACCAAAAGGCTAAAAAAAACTTTTAGTGTCAGGTCTAGACAAATTTTTTTAGTTTGAATTCTATATGTGACCCGCAAGCTACCGATTTTATTTCAAATTTGACGTAAAAACTTCTAATTTAGTACTCGATTTACTCGAAAACGAAAGGTGAAATCAAATAAAAAGTTATACTACAAAATCGATTTCAAATAACGTAATGTAGATTCAAAAGCTTCCCACTTGTACTCGTGCCACGAATTTATGGATACTATGTATAAAATAAAAATAAAATCACATAGAATAGCTCCAGAGTGGCAGATACTCTCAGTATCGCCCTGATAAGGGACCACAGTATGAATGAAGATATGTATTTGATTTTATCATAGTTTAAATAACATCGGTCAGTGGCTGAGTTGGCATCGCATTTGGGTCCCGTGTTCGATTCCTCGGCTGGCTAAGTCGTCCACCACGACACAAGCAACATTTTCCGCTTACTGTGGTGGTAACAGGAGATTTTAAAATATTGTCAGGTTATTTATTCGTAACTCGTGAATGTTTTTTTTTTTCTTTAAAAAAAATCAGAGTTTGAAATTCACACGCGGTAGAAGTGAAACCTTTGGGAAACTAAAATAGACAAGAGTGGGAAGAAGCACTTTTTTTATCAATGTGAAGGATGATTTTTTCCATATTTTTGTCGTAGAATTCCATTGCATATTTTCCTATACACTTGGTCATCTTATTATTATTCGTGTTTTTTCTTCGGAGTCGCTAGATGTCGTTTTCTTTTGTTTTTTTTTCTTTTGCCTGTCCATTTTGGAGTGGTTTGAGAATTGGATGTTGATTTTACAAAAAATTATTTCGTGGTGTTTGACCCCTGCTCCGCTGAATGTCTGGCCGCTTAAGTTCGTCAGGCGCTTCATACCACTAGACCAAAGTAGGCTTGCATGGGACTGTGGATTTGTCTAATTATATTGGAACCAAGTATTCGTGAAATAAAAAAATATTTTATTACTATCTCATTCTCTCGCTGGCTAAATCCTGTAGATAACAGTCGCGTGCACTCCATATAGGCACATAAGCACTGCCTACCCTACCGTTATTGTAAAGCAATGCAAACAAGCATGTAAATAATATTTTTTTTTTTAATTATTGCTAAAAATAAATAAGCACTTTCAAAAATAAGAGTGACAAAGCTGAGCAACCGAAACTACGCGAGCGCCTCATCAAACGGCATACTACAAACGTGGCATAAACTGTAACTAGAAACTACACGCGCGCCCTCCGACTGCCTCACTAAAATGCGGCCTTAAGCAGGAATTATTTCTGCTTGGAGCTAACTTCTCACAAGATATAATATCAATGTTTACGAAATGCACAGAACATAGAGTAGAACTGTCGTTTTGAATTTGCTTCTATGAGGTTTTTTGTTAGTATTAGGCAGTGCTTTCTGGAACAAAATTAGCAAGTGGCAATCAGTGACGACGGTGACATATGTTGTTATCTATTTCTATCAACTAGTTGTCTTTCCAGCAGCAAGCACACTTTTTTTTTTTTTTTTTTAAAAAGAAAGACAAACATTCCCGGGTTACGAATAACCCAACAATGTTTGAAAATCTCCTACTACCACCACAGAAAGCCGAAAATGTTGCTTGTGTTGTGATGGAGGATTTAGCCAGCCGAGGAATCGAACACGCGACGCTCGGGTGGGACCCAAGCGCTATGCCCACTCAACCACTGACCAGTCGAAACTGGTACACTTGTACGAAGGGAGTTATTTGTAGTATCTAAGCTTTTTATTTATTTATTTCAATCAATTCCTACTGCCTACCCTGATCAAAAACTCTGTGCACGCCACTGATAGATAGATGTATGTATGTGTTTGTCTCTTTTTAGTATCGCTCCATTTATCGAGAGTCAAATCTCAATGGTGCTAAAGACATTTTCACTCAAAAAACAAACAAACAAAACAATAGCGATTCGCGGGTTAAAAAAAACTACTTGCGTAATAGTTGTGCTAAAGATAATTATCGTTTCAAATATAAATGAGAAAATAAATTAGTCTGTTATTTTAATCAGTGAGTTAAGATCGGTTGTCTCCAAGCCGGTGACATTTATTCCTCTGGACTGTTTTGGACCATTGGCTCGGAATGGTTGACTGCACGTTTAATTATATTTGTGCGGCAAAGGCCGGGTAACTGACTCGAACAATGTCAGCCAAAACAAAGAAAAATATATCTGCAAGTGTCGAGTGGATGGACTCTTGCCAGGAACACCGATGGTATGTTTTGAAATAAAATGAAGACTGTAATCACGCACTACCATTTCCACGTCTTTGAAGTGACAATGTGCAATTGAATTCTGCTGAGACTAATTATTAAAACCATTAGGATGGGTTGTTTCACAGAATTTCAACAATTCTTAATGATTAATAACTTCGAAGTTGATTTTCAAGTTCAGTGAAAGTTTTATTTAAATTCTGTTATTATATCATTTTGAGAATTGAAATAATAATAACATAACTTTAATATAACTTTCACAAAACCTGAAAATTAATTGCGAAATTTGATGATTTACTCAAATTCTATGAAACAACTCGTCCTAAGTATTTTATTATTTATTTCGGCTTTTTATCATCCCGGAATTGCACCTTTCTTTCTTGAGATCCTACAACAGATAATTTAACTTATTTTGCTTAATAATTTATGTCTTTTGTAAATTAATATCATTATTAATTACAAATATTTTTAGTTGTTTATTTGGAACCGAAATGATTACGTGTTAAATTTTTATTTGTAATTTTGACATTATAGTATAGGGCTATCAGATTCTTCAGTAGTGATAAGCTGTTAACCCTGTACAAATATGAAGTATGCCCTATAATTGAATTTGAGTCACCTCAGGGCTAAATCCCTAAAATACTTGATAAAGCTACTAGATTCTGTGTTAAGGAGGGCGGTTAGACTGCTTGATATTCCGTTGTTAACAAGCCGATTACCATCTCTAATAGAGAGACGCAATGTAGTCGTGCTGAGTCTGTTCTAAAGGTATTTTAATGAAGCCTGCTCTAAGGAGCCTAGCAGTTTCTTATAGCAGGCTAATACAATTAATCCGCGGTGCACCGGCGCACGTACATGAAACTCTACAGACACGAGCAGAACACCTGTTCACGGTTGACATTGGCTTCATAGGAACAGGTCGCTTCTTCGACTTGTTTTTATGTTAGTCGGCTCTTATGTGGAACGGGCCACTGGGATTTTTTTTCAACTTTAGATAATCCTTTCCTACAGCCCTTACCTTAACCCACTTCCCAACGCTGCGCAACCGGGCAGCGACCTAGTTCCCCTGTCTTTACACTGTACAGACAGGGGCGCTCTTGTAAGGTATCAAATTAAAAAGTCTAAACAAGTCTATTCACATTAATATTTTTTCGTTTATATGTGACTTTTATAGTCAAATTAATATGAATATTATACGAGTATTTGCGGTGCGTTCCAAAATGGTAGATTCTTTCAGTATCGACCTGGTGAAAAATAGAATAGAAACACTGCTTTGAACTGCTTAACTAAAATTTGGTGACCATCAGATCTAAAAAGTCGGGTACTTCTACATTACTTTTCTTACCCACATCCTACCCATCCGCCACACTCTAGTGGCTCTACCCCACCCACTTTCTCTTGGGCATGCTTGGTATGAACCTTCTACGGGTCAGAAGGGATGCGCTCATTGTAACACATTTCTTCAAACTGATTCGTGGAAGGTTCGAAAACTCGGCTATCATGGAGAGCATTAGTTTATATGTTCCCGATGGTTATCTCCGTCATCGACAGCATAGACTGTTTTATCTCCCGGCTTGCAGAACTAACTTGCCAATGGTTATGCCAGTCGGGAGAGCTGTTGTTGTTAAATAGAATCACTTCGGATATCGATATGTTTAATATCAATGAAGCACAATTCAGACAAAAAGCTTTGTTGTTGTTAGTATGATTGTGCTTCATTGAAATATAAATTACTTAAACCTGTTTAAATTTTTAATTTTAAATTAATACTCTTTTAAAACGCATTGAAATTTTATTTTGTAATGTTTTAAAATGAATAAATAATTGAATAATTGATTAACTCTTCAGCCTTACAATGTACCCCAAATGGGGGACTACAGTCTCACTGGCTCCAGACAGTTGAGATTGAATTTGTAGCCATGGATCTTAACCACTCTTCCGCGGAGATCATCGAATCGTTGAAATAATAAACAAATAAAATAAAAACTCGTAACTGCAGTAAAAACTTATTTCTTTTTTATTTTACAAAAAAAAAAAACAATAAATTCAAGTTCAAAAACGTAAAAAGATGTTCCAAAAATTGTTTGGCTCAATTTCAATCAAAATTGAACAACAAATATTGCGTCAGCTCGCAAAAGAATGCATCAGAATTCTTCTTGCATTGAAAGATCTATCAAACGTTGCAGGAAGATTAATCGCATAAGCCACCACGAGAGCGGTGGGTTTAACAGCTCGGTGTCAAGGCTATGTACATAAACTGAGAAAATTGGTTCACTGGGCAAGAAATCAAGTTGCTGGTCGCTCCGACGAATTTTCATTGTTTTCGAAGAAAATAAAAACCAATTTGGACAACTTCCAACCAAAACATTTAACAGACAATCGTTATTACTGAATTCTAACATGTCCCTGCGATGAGACGGGCGGTATCAGATTCTTTAAATGTTTCAAATTTTTGTGCCTGTGATAGATATGTATGTTATCTATATTAGTTCACAATAAAAGTTCTAAAATAAAGTGAATAATTTTAAGTGTTTTTAAATAGATGTCTGATTCTTTGAATGTTTCAACCCCCACTCGAATATTGTTGTGGCTGGGATTGAAATGCATGTTAACTATTAGTTCTCAGCGTTCACACTAAAGATTTTAAAATAAAAGGAATAGTTTAAGTGCTTTTAAATAGATATCCGAAACTGATTGAGAGAATTTACGACACCGGAATAAGAGCGTGAAAGAGTTTAAATAAGCTAAAAGTTCTTTCAAGAAAACTTGAATGGTTTTCCTCGACGCTACCAAAGCTTCTAGACATATACAAATGTAAACTGTATAGTACTAGCCAAGTGTTTCCAATTCAATCAACGTTCTTCAACTTGGCAGTTCTTATAACCAACGATATTTTATTGGAAAACTTTTGTGGATACCACGATACTTTGTTTTCTTTATCAAAATGAAACATGACGCAATCAAAAGGATAATATATTTCATAGTAAACAATTCTTCTATATTTTACTTGTTACGTTACTATTGACTTACGATCAACGAACTCCGAATTTTTTTTGAGAAACCACCGAAAAATTCTTTAGCTTGGGACTTGGAAACAGTGAGATAATATTTTGTAACCATTTCAATTATTTGCTAAATTGCAGAATATTATGGAAAAGAGGAAGCGGGTCAATTTAGACATACCTTCTTATTCAAATATAGTTATTAAAGGTAAAGCTAAAAATCCAAAGCCATATTTAGCAACTATTTGACGGTTGTTAAATATGTGATCTTAAACTAGGATGATTCTGAAAAGATCTTTTACTCTGGAAGGTCGGTAGGTACTGTAGGTAAGTATTACACATTTTATATTCTTTATTTAAAAAAAAAAAAAAACATTTTTAAAGAGTAGGTAAAAACCAACAAATGCGAATTATTTTTTTACTTCCTAAATGGTTTTGAACCCACTATCTCTGGGCTCAGGACCAATGTTCTTACCGGTATATCACGGAGCAGTCATAAGTCACGACTCATGACTCTGGACACTATTTTCATAATCTTTTTTTTTTCTTTTTAGTCGGTTCTACAACCGGACGAGAGCAATCATCAAGTCAAATTCCACTTTTGAGCCATGTCCAGGTGTTCTTTTTATAGAAATTTTGCAGGTTCTTGAGCCAAGTCATCCATCGTATCGCGGCTTCACTTTCTCGAGAATTTCCCTTACATAATGTGTGTTAACGTGCTCACTTTAAACATTTCACAACGCCGAGCAAATCATTCACCAATGATAAATATTTTGATTTATATAACAAAAATACAGCTGGTATAAATTTTCAAAAGAAAAAATCATTTCACAAATTTTATTCTAAATTTTAATCACTAAATTTTAAAGGGGGAAGTAAACTTACTTGGAACGAGGTCCCCGAAGCCGATGGTAGTCATGGTGACGAAGCAGAAGTAGAAACCATCATTGAAGGTCCAGTCCTTCTCCCAGAGGACGAAGAGTCCCGCGCCAGCTGCCAAGTAGAGAAACAAGAACCCCACGGCGGCCAGCGCGAACACCCACCTTTTGCTGGGCTGGTTGGGGGTGGTTGTGGCGGTGGTAGAACGGTGGAAGACTGCAATTATTGATATTTTAGGAGGTCCGCGATCGATGTTAACTAAATACGACATCTATGGACAATATGTACGAGTACGGTCTACGATAGATAACAGATATTCCGACCGACGATTGATAAATTTTAGCACGGCCTCCATAGTATCAGATAATTTTCGGTTTACTTTACACATATTTTGAATGATGTCGTTCGTATTGCGAAATTACGGGCTTATTTAATAAACGATTTTAACTAACTAACTTAGAAATGAAAGAAGTCGTATGCACGATCCATATCTAAAATGCGATCATTTTATTCCGTTCGATCTTTGAGAAACGAAAAGGGTTGAAGTGGTTGTTAAAAAGGAAATGCAGACCGCTAATGCACATTTAGGTTATTATTTCAATTCAACATTGTAAATTTATTAATATTTTCACGTAATTGTTTGGCAAGTGAATTCATAGAAAACACCTCCAATGTTGTCAATATCGGTTCGGCTGTCCGCTGTGAAACCGTACACAGTATATCCATATAAAATCGTCGGAAGTTACCCCTATCGATCCGTTATGTAAAGTTATCGATTTATCTGTACTTGTTGACCCCCTGCATGGAATAGATTTTTTTTAAATTAGGCAATTCACCCTAAAAAGAGTGCTATGTGATGGAATAGATATCAAATGTGTAGTTGAAGTCGGATGGTGAAGTGAAATAATATTTTTTTTACAGATTTGAAATTGGTACACAAAAATTATGGTTTTGCTTCAACATGTCAAATTTAAATAAAAAGGAGTTACAGATTTTTTTAACTTGTCATTTTTCATAGAAATCGAATTACGTGGGTACCTAAATAATGTATTAAACACACTAAAATAGGGTATCGTTTATTTTATGTTTACCTAGTGAATGTTTGGATACATTCCGAAGACACCAGATATTATATTTTGGAAAGAACGTTACAATTTGTTATCATAGAATAAAGTACAAAACTAGAAGTACCTTCCATGCGAATTTGAATGGAAAAAATTGTTCCATTTAGCCCAATAGCCCAGCGCACTGTCTCACTTACACTCGCCTGACATCCATCCCATTTGAATTTCGTAAACACAGTTTTATTTTGGAAATCTAATCCTCGGTTAGTAAAATATTTGGAACACAAAACACGTCCACAAGGCACTTCTTGAGTTATTCTTTATTCTACGTTTGATATTAAATATTTTTTCTCATAACTATTATTTTTTAAACAAGATATTACATTTTCGTTAGATTTCATTTTAGCTTATCTTTAACTTTAAAGCCATGTGCAAAAGTATGGCGAGGACGTGCAATAAAAACCAAACAAAAAATAGTATTCTGTAAATTCTGTTATATTTCACAGTCAACATAAGCAAAACCCCGACTTTTGATAATCACCCTACAAGCTTTGTAGTCAATGTATACATAAGGGACATATTTGACTTATTTTAAGCAGTGATTTCTGACATTATTTGGAGTAAAAAATGTATATGATATTTTGTTTTCCGGTGACATTTTTGATGTTTTTTTTTTTCAACAAAAATATAAAAATAGTAGTGCTGGACAGTTGGGGACGTGGTAACGGTTGGCCGGTTAATCGGCTTAGTGACCAGTGACGACATGCGGAAGAAAAAAAAAGTTTGAAATTGAAAAAAAAAATTGTAAAATAAAGGTCATCGAAAAAGTCACCGGAGACCAAAATTTCATTAACACTTTTTAATCCAAAAAATGTCAGGAATCACTGATTAAAGTAAGTCCAGTACTTCCCTTAAAACCCCGTACATATCACTCTGTTGTATTATATCACTCCACCTTACTGTGTATTATTAATGTAGGACCTTGAGATATCCTCAAAACAAATCATAAAATTAGTTCAAAATTGCTATGATACTTACAGGGCAATTCAGGCATATGCTTCCCGCAGATAGACACCCCCGTGGCAAAAATCCTCCCCCAATCAGCTATCACCGTCAGTGTCAGGGGGATACCGATAAGGGCGAACAGGATGCAGAACAGTCGTCCCCAGAACGTTACCGGCACTATGTTCCCATAACCTATCAAGGAAAACAACACAACATAAAATAGGCATAAATCAATGCCATCGCATAACTGTGTTAAGTGCAATTTTATGTAAATTCAATCCCGCCTTTGTAACGCATCTCAAAATGTGATATTTTTTTTTAAAAGCTTTATGCCAAATTCATGCTACTAAAGGCGTGTAGAATAATTTACGTGGAAAGGCTACGTGGCCCCTTTCATACGATACGCTTCAAGTATGGATATGTGCTACTTTATTTATTTTTGTTTTAAATTATGATGTTTAGGCCATTAAAGTATTATTTTTCGATTTATTTTAGAGACAACTTTGGCATCTTTTGTTAATTAATTATGATTAATTGGTAGAGCAATATTATTCTTAATTTAGTTAATATAATTAAAAATAAATTTAAATCCATTTTTTTTTAGAAAACTCCTTTTAAAAGCTTTTCACTTTTTGATGGCATTATTTATTTAATTAAAAATACAAATAACTTTGTTTATATCACTTTATTACGAGTACATATATATATATCTACACAATCTACATGTTTCGTAAAGTTAAACCTATGAAAGAGGTAGAAGGAAGGGGGGGGGGAGTGTGAGAAAAGCTTAACTACCCCTTCCTCTCCATAGATGAATTTTATTTATTTATTTAAGTTATTTGTATTTTTTTCCGTTATTGTATAAACTTACCTTATAAATATTGATAAATAAATACATTTTTTTTTTTAAATGTTCATATTTGACAAATTAACTTTCATGTCGAAATTTCATCGTGCACAAATACATTGAAATATGATTTGAAAGTACCTAAATAAGAAAGTTCAGAGAGTTCAATGAAAAGTTGAAACTAGCAATTCTCTTTCCTGAGATCTTAAGCGTTATTTAAGCGATGTTTAAAATTCTGAATGACAGGGCATTTACCCACTTTACTCACGCGTTACGTGTACGTGACGTGACACGACGCAATCACGCGAACCACCACGGCAAGAATCCACCGCTAAAGCGATATGTTTACTTAACAAAGTCAACATTCTCTGAACAAACCAGAGTTTCTTCAGAAATAAGCATTTGCAAAATAACTCGGCCGTCAACGTCAGAAATAACACCTAGTTTACATAGCCGAGAAATTGAACAGAAACACATAATATAACTCAAGGAGTATCTCGGCGAGATCTCTGCCATCGCAGAACAAAGCAATGACATTAATAGACGTAATAATTTAGGCGTCCACTTCGATGATGGCTACTTCATTACCAGGCTCATTCCGTACATAAAAAGGCTTCATTATTTGGAGTAGTAACGGTTTATCAGCCGCGAAGCCGATTTGACTATGTGCCGGCTGTGAAATTGTTGTATGGGCTTTTAATGCGCAATTAAAGTGAATGATGGACTCGAACATTTACCTTGGAAAATTATAAACAAAGTTAATTTAAATACTCGCTATTTGCGCAATCGCTAATGCTGTCTTACTTTGAAAGCTTGACGGCCGCAAAGATGTGGTAAGTTCCCTGAAATAATAAATAAAGCTCACCAATGGTAGTCAAGACTGTGGAAGAAAAGAAGACGGCTTGGGCTAGAGTACTCCATTTTTCTTCAGCAGTGGGGAACCCCAGTTCTGCCGACAGCAGAATTCCATTATGGGCAGCTGCCTCCATGACCTTTTTAAATATTTGTACAATTATCATTTCAATTTAATCAACACATGGTCAATGGTCACCCAACATGTTTACTACATTATAATAAATTAGCTTCCTTCAGATCAGTATGTACCTACCCTTTATTTGTAATAAAAATTAATGTAAAAATATTTTTCTTAATATATTATTTTGTGTTATTATAATTATTGTATAAAATTATTAACCTCAACACAGGCTTGTCCTAGTGAGGCTTAAAATTAGAAACGTAAACAATAATACCACTGCTGAAAACCAGCTGCATTTCAGGAGAAATCCTGAATTGTACCTGAACAGTATCTTTTCATCAATAGAATCAATGATAAAAGAACAAAATGTATTTGTTATTATTATTTAAAGAAACAATTAAAAATGCAATAAAAAACTAAAAACACATTTTAACTGAACAATGGATCATCAACAAAGTCGTTCAATAACAGTGAATACTTATTATTGAACTTAACGCAATGAAACTCATCGAAAAATGTGCATTTTGTTAAAATAAAATATTTTTATAAACACTAATCTCTCTCGACAAAGGAAATCACTGGAGAGGAAGGCACTATAAAAAAATGTGCAAACCTTAGAGTCTGTCAAATAAGAGTAGAAAATATTAAAAATTGAACTACAAAATTTGTAGGCTGGCAACACCAATTTAACTGTCAAATATTCTTT
Organism: Limnephilus rhombicus; assembly: GCA_929108145.2. Taxonomy (NCBI): domain Eukaryota; kingdom Metazoa; phylum Arthropoda; class Insecta; order Trichoptera; family Limnephilidae; genus Limnephilus; species Limnephilus rhombicus. The sequence continues at coordinate 56,904,146 of OV815276.1, forward strand.
CAAATCGCAATGACACTGAATGCATAAAACACTGTAAGTCACATTTGAAAAACCTTTCTTTTGTTCTTAAAGAAAAAAAATTAATTCGAAGAAGCACTGTTGTTAAGGTATCTTATAAATTTGATTAAATGGTGTTTTATAAAGTGATTTGCTTTCATTTAATATAACATAATTTGAATTTAACAGTCGGTAAAAAGGAAGAATCATTAATGGTGAGTAGTTCCACTACTTTTAGGTCTGAATGAGTTAAATGTATTCAGATCTAAAATTAGAGACATGATCTAAAACCCGGGCAACGCTGGGTACTTAAGCTAGTATTAAATAAATGTGAGCAATTTCCAACTGTATTTTTTTAATTTACTATAATATCGTTATTTCTCATTGTATTAACAAAAATTGCAAAGGTATAATATACCTATAAGTATAAGCAATTCTAATTTTTCCCACTTTTACGTGTTTTCGATTTTTTTCAAAACATGTAGGTTACACAGCTTTACTTTAACACCATGAGTTATGTGTTTAGTATTGCCATTTGATCAACAGTGGCGTCCACCTATGTTTTCTACTCTTATTTGACAGACTGTACTTATATTTATTTATATATATTTATGCCTTTGGGCTTTTCAATAAATAGAAGGAAATTTATACTCACAATGTTATTTATGTGTGTTACTAAACCAATAATACAGAATAAATAAGAATGCAATCATCATCGCAAGGTACAGACATCATAACAGAGATTAAAAGAAATGAAATAGTATGAGCAGTACTTTTAAAAAACGAATACAATTTAGCTTAAAATATATATATATATATATATATATGTAAAGGAAATATATTCCCTTTAAATTTGAATCCTATAATGTCAATTAGAATGCAATCATCGATTGTCATTTGTTTTGTTATTCTATTATTTGATTGTTAGAAAAAACCATTCAAAGTGATATTAATAAACATAAATGTCGTTTCTTAGTTAAAAAAAACTTTGCAACACAAGTGTTTTATTTAGAAATTAATAAAAAGGAATTAAACCTATCAACATATTATAAAACGACATTTCGTTTTAAACCAAAAATGGAGAAAATTCAATTCGAATTTACGCTATTACCTGGATGCGATGGCAGATCAAATATTATTAGCATTACAAAAATAGTCACAAGTGATGGAAAAGTGTTTACAATACCAGAAATGCTACGATCCGCCAGCTATCACGAGGAGATAATGAAAACTAGTGCTTTTGGAAAAATAAAAAATAGTTTGAAAAAAAGATACCAGGTTAGAAGAGTCTGGTTAACCATGACAGAAGAACTAAAAAAAACATATGTAGACGAAGATGGAAACCTACAGTTTGGAGACCAATACCTCGAAGAATTGGACGAAAAAAGTTTACAAGTACATCAAAAAGAAGATGCATTAGGAAAATTAATTGAAAAGTTAATGGAAGATAAGCAACAGAGCTTAAAAAACATTGCTGAGAAGTTTGTTATAGAAAAATTCTGCACTAAAAATACAAATGCAAGCCAGTGGATGGAAGTGTTTGAAAAAGAATGTTTGCGGTTTGATGTGACCATGGATGGAAAAAAAATAGAAATACTCAGATTGTTCATGGATAAATCTTGTATAGACTGGTACAGTTCCATGATTATAAAACTAACAATGAACTCAGAGTGGTCAACATGGAAAAACAAATTCTGTGAATCATTTGCAAACAAAGGATGGAACCCTGTCACATACGCACTATCATTTAGATACAAAGATGGTTCTCTGTTGGATTATGCTATGAGAAAAGAAAAACTTCTATTGGATGTGAGAAGATCAATTGACACCGGTACTTTGATAGATCTTGTTGCTTCCGGACTACCAGAATTCATACTTAACAAGATCGATAGAGAAGGATTACAAGATACTGTAGATTTGTTTAATGAACTAAACAAGTATGAACATATGGTCAACAAAAAAAGATTTATGAATAAGAAAACATTTGGAAATGCAGAACATAATAAAAATGGGGGTAAAAATCCATGTAAAATTTGTGAAAAATTGAATAAGGGCATTCGTTACCACCCTGAAGCTACATGCTGGTTCAAAACAAAAGAGGATGAAAAATTTAAGAGAAATGCCATTAAACATGTAAACAATTCAGTGATAGAAACTGAATTAAATGAAAATGATCAAAAAAACTAATAGTAACACCATTAATAAAAGTCAAACTATTACTAAATGATAAATTAAAAATATACGGAATTTATGATTCAGGTTCAAATGTTTCTCTAATTAATTCTAAATTATTGAAACTAAAAGGAAAAGGAAACAATTTGAATGAAGCAAATTTAGTAACGATTAATGGTGTTAAAAAGACGAGTGGTTTGACAACGTTAAACATAAAAATTTTTGAATTGGAGAATAAAGTTGATGTGTACATTATTGATGAACACAATTTCAAGTATGATTTTTTGATTGGATTAGACATGATAAAAGACTTCAAACTTATCCAAAGTGAAGACTTACAAATATCACAGAAACTCTGCCTAAATAATACAAATAAAAAAGAAAAATATTCTACAGATACGAAAACGAATACTAAATTTAATCATATAGAAAAACACAGAATTAATTTTAACGAACATGTTAAAGAAGAAGATTTTAAAATAACAATGAATCATTTAAATAATGATCAAAAAACAGAAATAAATGAACTAATAGACAAATACACATCAGTGTTCGCGAAGAGTAAATATGATGTTGGCACTGTCAATGGATATGAAGCGAAGATAGACTTATTAGTGGATAAATATTGTAGTAAGAGGCCTTACAGATGCAGTGTAGAAGATAAAAAGGAAATAGAAGAGCAAATAGCAAAATTATTAGACAATAAACTGATAGAAGAGTCGTACAGTCCATTTGCTGCACCGGTCACTCTAGCATTTAAAAAAGAAGAAAACAAAAGATCCAGATTATGCATAGACTTCAGAGACTTAAATAAAATAGTAATACCTCAAGCTCAACCATTTCCATTGATTGAAGACCTAATGACAAAGACCAGAAATTGCAAATTTTTTTCAACGCTGGATATAAACTCAGCCTTTTGGTCTATTCCATTGCGGATTGAAGACAAAAAAAAAACAGGATTTGTAACACAGGAGGGACATTATCAATGGACCTGCCTGCCTTTTGGATTGAAGACTTCTCCGGCAATTTTTCAGAGGATATTAAGCAATATATTGAGAAAATATAAACTAAACGAATTTGCTGTCAATTACATAGATGACATTCTTATTTTTTCAAAAACTTTTGCTGAACACATTGATCATCTGACAAAGCTGCTGAATGCAATCAAAACAGAAGGTTTTAGATTAAAATTTACAAAATGCACATTTGCATCAGATATGGTAAAATATCTGGGTCATATAATTCAGAATAATTCAGTCAAGCCAGTAAAGGATAATTTGATTTCAATAAAGAATTTTCCTATTCCAAAAACACAAAAGAATGTGCGACAATTTCTAGGAAAAATCAACTTTTATCATGAGTACATTCCGAAGAGTGCAATAATACTAGATCCTTTGCATAATTTATTAAGGAAAAATCAAAAGTTTATTTGGACTGATAAATGCCAAAATGCTTTTGAAACGATGAAAAACCTAATATGCTCACAACCGATCTTGGAAATTTTTGATCAAGATTTACCAATTAATATATATACAGATGCTTCTCTAGAGGGTGTTGGAGCTATTTTAAAACAGACACAATCTGATGGAAAAGAAAAACCTGTTGCTTACTTTTCGAAAAAATTAAACAGCGCACAGAAAAAGAAAAAAGCAATTTACTTAGAATGCTTAGCTATAAAAGAGGCAGTGAGATACTGGCAATACTGGTTGATAGGAAAACCATTTACAGTTTATTCAGATCACAAACCGCTGGAAAATATGAATATCAAATCTAGAACCGATGAAGAGCTTGGTGACTTAACATATTACTTATCCCAATATGATTTTCAAATTAAATATTCTCCAGGAAAGTACAATATTGAAGCTGATTGTCTAAGCAGAAACCCAGTCTTAGAACCAGATGAGAACCAAGATGAGCAATTAAAAGTTGTCAACTTAATAAAATTAGAAGATATCTTAAAAGATCAGGTCAAAAATGAGAAGATACAGTGCAGAAAAGATAAATTGATATCGAAGAATAATGTTTATTACAAGAAAGTAAAAAAAAAAGAAAAAATAATTCTATCAGAAAAATTCAGCATAGATTTTATCAAAAATGTTCACACAGACCTAGGTCACATAGGAATTAATCAAATGCAAAAAATGATAAGCTCATGGTACACATCAGAAAACATGACAAACAATATAAAGAGAACTTGCGAAAGTTGTGCAGTATGTTTAAAGAACAAATCAAGAGGTCAAAATAAATATGGATTGATGTCCTACTTGGGTCCCGCAACAAAACCTTTTGAAATATGTTCTATTGATACGATAGGTGGTTTTGGGGGTTCACGGTCAACAAAGAGATACTTGCACCTGCTATCAGATCATTTCACGAGGTTTGCATATATTTTGACGTCAAAAACTCAAAATACCAACGATTTCATCAAACTCTTAAACTCCACAGAAACTAATGACATTGGCATGATACTATCAGACCAATATCCGGGTCTTAATTCTAGAGAATTCAAAAAATTTTTGGATGAAAAAAATATTCCAATCATTTTTACTGCAGTAAACTCGCCTTTCTCAAATGGATTAAATGAAAGATTAAATCAAACGCTAGTCAATAAAATTAGATGCAAAATCAACGAAAATGACTTAAAAGTGGCTTGGACAACTATAGCCCGTAATTGTGTAAAAAACTATAATGAAACGGAGCACACTGTCACTGGTTATGCGCCTCAGTACCTACTTAACGGCACAGATGTTACGATTTTGCCAAATGAGTTAAAACTTAAGAAGACTGACATCGATTTGATTCAAGACAGAAAAAAAGCTCTGGAAAATACTATAAAGTCACATAATTACAACAAGATGATTTACGATAAAACCAGGAGACATATTAACTTCAAAGTTGGTGATACTGTTTTTGTGGAGAATGGAAACAAACTTAACAGGAAGAAGCTCGACGAATTGAGAATCGGACCCTACAAAATAATAGAAAAATTATCAAACTCAATTTACAAGATAAATACTGGTCGAAAAAAATTAGAATCAAATTTTTTCCACATCTCGAAATTAATTCCAGCACCTGCATTGATGAACCATGAAGAGGATATCGAAGATGAATGAAAATTTTTGCAATAATTTTCTTTCCCGCGGGGGGGGGGGGAGATGTAAAGGAAATATATTCCCTTTAAATTTGAATCCTATAATGTCAATTAGAATGCAATCATCGATTGTCATTTGTTTTGTTATTCTATTATTTGATTGTTAGAAAAAACCATTCAAAGTGATATTAATAAACATAAATGTCGTTTCTTAGTTAAAAAAAACTTTGCAACACAAGTGTTTTATTTAGAAATTAATAAAAAGGAATTAAACCTATCAACATATTATATATATACATATATAATCAATAATAAGACCTGAAATAAAATAAAGTGCAATGTGCAAGAGCTAGTTAGTAGATATAAACAAACAATTGTATGTGTATATTATTGTAGGATAATAAGACAGAACTAAATAGAAGAAAAAAAAATAAGTAAAGTAAAGGTAAAGTTTTAGATGAGAGAAGGTTTCATGAAAAGAACAAAAATAATAAAAGTTAATTATTAGCAGATAAAATCGAGATTAGTTGCCTCTTGAAAATTGCAAAACTGTCAACACCAAATATGTCTATTAATTCGCAATCTTTATTCGCAAGGCTATGAATTCTTGGAATTGGTGAATAAATAGAGTAATTAGTCTTAAGGTTATTGTTACATTTGAAAATATCTTTTGTTTGTCTGGCAGGTATATTAATGCAAATTAGGGCTGTCAACTAAAGATTTGATAATTTTGAATAAAAATAACAAATCAATTAACACTCTTCTAAAGCATGGCGCAAATCTACCGATATATATATATTTTTTTTACATGAGCTCCACACAGGAGGCCCTGAGGAAAATAATTTCCCTCAGGGCCTATGTCATCTTTGGGGATGCTGTGTGGAGGAGAGTTTTTTTGGGGAAAGGAAGGAGAGGAGTGTTCTGGGAAGGAAAAGGGTTAAGGGGTGGGTAGGAATCTGGGGTTCAGTGTGTCCTGGTCATCCGCCTCCAATACCTAGACAAACCTCACCCCATGAACCCGAGCACCCCTGCTAAATCACCAAACGTAGCGAAACACTTGGGGTGACCTATGGCAGAAGTGTTGGTTATCCAATAAAGGTTCCCGGGGCGGCGGTACCCAATCCCGCCTCCCAAATTATATGGTTTGAATCTTATTACGCACTACAATAAGATTCAAAATAAAACGGTAGTTTTGCGCCACCTATATCTGATAATTTAAGGAGTCTGGTTTCTGCGCGTAAGTTATTATAATTTATAAGTTCGATTTGAATTTTCATTTTAAAATTGATGTACCGAAGGAATTTGTTTTGTACCGTTTCCAATGATTGAGAGTGGACTTTGTAGTATGGTAACCATACGGTGGAATTTTACTCTATTCTGCTTCGTACTAACGAGCAATACAGATTTTTTAATGTTGGCATACTTTTAAAATTTGCATCCATTCTCAAAATAAAACCTAGTATTCTCATTGCATCGCTTGTTATTTCATCGATGTGAACGTTGAACTGTAGACTCTCGTGGAATATAACACCAAGATCGCGAATCTGTGATACACAAAGAAGATTAACACCATTCATATCATGGAGGATTTTTACCTTTGTAAAAACTAATAATCTGGCAGTTACCAATATTTCATTGTAAATCATTGACAGAACACCACGCACAAAGTTTGTTCAGGTTCAACTGCAGAATATATATGTATAATACGCGTCAAACTTTAATGCCGACCTGACGTTGATACCGGCTAGTTTAAGGTCCAAAAAGCGGCATGCCTTATATGTTTATGTTTTACGAATCTTTCTCTTTCGCTTAGGACCATTGTAAAAACAGTAAAGTGACTTTCCGTCGCGAGAATAGATCGTATCAATTCAGGTCGGCATTTATGTTTGGTCCTTACTATGCCTTGCTAACAAATCAACCATAATATTGGCTCCCTTCAGATTAGCAGGTACCCATTATCTGTAAGTAACATTTGTAACAATATTGTTCTTTCAAAACCTACATTAGTTTGTTATTTTTTTTTGTTATTTTATAAAATTATTGACCTCAACACTGGCTTGTTCTATTGAGGTTAAGAAGTGAATTGTAAAAAATAATATCTACCATCAAAAGAAACGATAAATAAATATACTTAAATAGATACACATGTATATCAAATATATATTTAATTTATCATTAAAAAAACATGTTCATCGGAAACTTATAGGAACGGTTGTTGTGTAAACAGAGATCAACTTTTATTATTATCGTCTTTCTTTTTTTGCAACATAAAATCATTGTATTTTCGTTTAAGTTTCTGAGCAAATAGGAAATGGTATATAGTCTACTAAAAGTTCCCAATGTTTTCATTTAGAAATGAATTCTATTTAAGCTTCCTGACAGTGTGCATATTTCGAATGGAAATAAACATTTATATTATTTATTATGTAAACTGGTACCTATATTTATGATCGCGTGATTTCTTGTAAGCGTTGTATAAACAAAGAATTGTGGGTTGTAGATTTCAACAACCGGAGAACGAAAAAGAATTTATTCTCATCGATAATTGGAAATATTAAATCACTAACCAATATATCTGGGCTGTTATGGCATAAGTTTATATTAGTTTACATGAGAGCAAATATGAACTTTGAAGACTTGAAAGCATGTAGCGCAATTAGCGTTGACTCAAATTATACAACTTAGGATTATGCGCATTGGTGCTTAAGGCACCGCAACCGTGCTCAAAAAGAAGATGGAGAGATATGAAATTACGAATGTTAGAGGAGCGCGCTTGTATTTAAAGCGACAAAATCGATGCGAAAATTGTGAAAATGTTTAATAAAACACGACTCGTGTACAACTACTCGTTTATAACAGAGCAAAAATCTCGCGGGAGTTGTCTTAAACAGCATTTAAAGAAACACTGTAAATTTTTTCATACATTTAACTTGTAAAATAACTGAAACAAACGTGTTTATAATAATTTTTGGAGCACACTTGTTATGGTTAGAATAAAAGAAGTTGGGTTATCTAAAGGGTAATGATGTAAAATAGGGTATGACACTGGATGTGTTTATATGTGTTGTTGTTGTTATACCTACTTTGTGGTCATGTTATCATGACATATACACCTCTTATTGAGTGGGTGTATTAGATGTTATAGTTACAGGGTTATACATAATGTTACACAGTTATCAGCTTTAATCCCATGGGATCTTGGACGCCAAATCTCGTTGGTACGAGATATGCTGAACTGTCGGTAGGCATGAATTACTCCCATCAGAGCGTGGGCACTGTTATTTTAATCAATGTTGTGAAACTTGGAAATATAAAATAAAAGAGTGGATGTATAACAAATATTTATAAATTAAAAGATTAAGCATACCTGTGGACCGTACCTAACGAGCTACTAGCTAAAACCTATAACGTTGCTGCGACGAATCCAGATGCGTAGCGAGGGGACCCTACCTCCCTCACATTGCATCATCGCCAGGTTTTTCGAGCTTCTCCATCCATCTCAGGTAATTGTTGAGTATGGGAACGCCATACCCATGGCGTCCTCCATTATATGGTTCAGGTCCCATCAGGTTGTAAAAATATATGGCATGGAATGAGCGGTCGGGTTGTGTGTCGTTGTATTATTGGTGATTCATCTCGTCGGATGACGGATGGTGTATATAATCGATGATTATGATTAAACTTGCTTGGTCAAGCCGCCATTTTAGCACATCGGGATTTTACACTTGAATACCCGTAAAATATAGGTTCTGCAGTCGCGATCACATTGTACCGGCTGAGATTTAAAGAAAACTATCGTTCACATATTAAATTAAACTGAAAAACCCGCCGATTAAACAATTTCCATTTTAAATTTAAATCCACTTGTTGACTGTCGGATTCATGTCCTGCCCTTAAGACGCGAATCCAAAGAGTAACGGAAATCGATGAAGAACCCCCTGTCGTTTGAAAGTTTAACTAATCGGAGAAAAGGTGAAACCATAAGTGGCCAGTAAAATAATTGGAGTTATTAATGTAAACAAATATTAATAATCCTGGGGTAATTTAGAACAGGAAAATAATTACTTGGGCATTCTAATTATTTTCATAACACACTTTGCGATTTTTTTCCATCGAGGGAATTTTATATAATTTGTGTTTCGGCACTGGGAATATTTAGATATTATCTTCAAGAAAAACATATATTTTTTAAGAGCTTTAAAACCAAACGTGTTTAAGGGAGATATGTAAGAAATCGGTAGAAATTCGAGTAACCGAGTCTTAAGTATTCTCTTCGATAGTGATCACTGATCACCTTACCAAACGTCACTAAGAAACATCATTTTGTCTCGCTTACACTTACTTATTATTATTAGCGTGAAAGGGTTAACAAGTTTATAAAAAATAACACATCTTCTAAGTTCATACTTCCGTTTTAAAAACGGAGGCGGGTCCCGTTTTTAAAACGGAAGCCGTAGCCGCTGTAGTGGCTCTATGGAGCTGTTCACACTTGTCGGTTCCGACTTGAAAACGGATCCGTTATGTTTTGGGGGAGAGATCGCCAACGCAGAGCGTCCATTTTGAAGTCGAAACGGAATGCGCTGGCTCATACATTTCAATGGAGCTGTTCACACTACACGAAGAACGGATCCAGTTTTTTTTTTATTTTAACACCCATTCACTCTACACTCTATCAATTTAATCACCTTTCAGACAAAACATAATATATCTCTATTTTCTAAATTAGCGGCATGTATGTACAAGATTAATTAGTATGATCTATATCTAACAACTCCTTAAATTTCTCATTTTATAATAATTCTCTAACTTCTCCATCTTATTCTTGTAACCCAATATCTAACTATAAGTATATCATTTTCTTACTATAGAAGATCTGTGTGCATAGTATTAAGAGCAGGCAAAACATAAAATATCTTTATTTACTATCTAAGCAGCATTATATGTATAAGACTGATTACTGTGAACTATATATATCAATAATTCCTTAACTAAAAATAACTTATCTTTTCCAATAATTCTTTAACTTCTTCACCTTATTCTTGTAATCCAATATAACTACATAAAGTCTCTTGTTGTAGGAGAATTTGTGTGGATAGTATCAATTAGTGAAAAATTTCAACCTATACTAATGAATATATATCCGCAAACTGTAAACTTCACCCGCCATAACACAGGGTCATCCCTAGATGGAGGGTGAAATATCACAAAAAACTATATGTACTCTCGATAATTCATGTATTAAATAAATAAATAAATAAAATATTGTTTTCTTACCTTAGAAATATCGAGAGCCTTTCTTCTGGACAAATGCACTCTCTTAATTTAGTATTTTGATACTTTAAGCACTCTGAAACTCGTTCCAGAAGATAGTTAAATGAAGTGATGGACATTCTGCAATAATTAAAGAACTTTAGTTCATCACTTCTCAACTCACCAATTAACACTTGGAAAGTTCCTATAGAAAATCTTTCAGCTATAATTGGATGTACCCAAAAATTTCTTTTCACTTTTTTCCTTCTATTAGAACCACATGACAACAAGAGCTTCATCGTCGTCCATTGCGCACGACCGTCTACTGAAGAATGAGCAAATAAAATGTTTTGGTCGTTGTTTTCGTAGAGTAGGATCCGTTGTGAAAACGGAAGTGTGAACAACTAATTTGGCCCTGGGCTTCCGTTTTAAAAACGGGACCCGCCTCCGTTTTTAAAACGGAAGTGTGAACGGGCTCTCAAAATGAATGTCTTCACAGGGCGTCCCTGACTTGACTTCGTATCAATTTTCTGATTACATTTTCTCACTAGACACTCTTGTCTCCACCTATCCGTTCTAACTATATATCCAAAAACTTGTCAGTGTCCTTTTCTTTTATTCTTAGGTACCGTACGTAATATGCGGCTACTTTTGATATTGGGGAGGGTGCTTAATTCTCGCTTTTTTGATGATTTGGTAAAGGGTTGAGTGTGTTTCTAGTTATATTCATATGGATTGTAGAATTATAAAACTATTTATTAATTTTCAGAAAAATTTATGTTAACGTATTTTATAAATTACTCAACAAGTATAATCCTCACAGTTCCCACGCATGATGGCGACTAAACGGTGTCGGGTTAAAACTTTATAGTTCCGCTTCTCGAACTAGCGCTCTGCTACGACATCAACCGACTGAATGGCGCGCATTTTAAAAAAGGAAGTTATACTGCCGCACCCTGTAGAGATATTCATTTTTTAAGCATTTTTAATTGTTTTTTACAATTGTTTAGGGGATCAGCGTATCAGTGTAATAAACTTATAAAATTGGTATATATGTATAATAAAGTGGCCGCACTCCGAAACATTAACTTTTTTCTCCCGAAAAAAATATTCAATTTTTTGCACATACATATTAAAACACAAAATTTTCCGACACAGGCGATTTTATAAAAAAAATATTTAGTTTCAATGTTGAAAATTAATCAAAGTCGCCTCATTTTACGGTACCTAGGCTTACATCCTTTGGATCTCCTCATTTGTCTTGCAGTCGTTTATGCTTTAACAATACCTATGCCTAATGGATCTCATTTTTGCAGCATTCAGTCTTTCTTCCTTTCTTTACCAGTTCCATACCACTGCCAAACATCAGAACTGTTGTTTAAGTATTGTATAACTATCTAACGGTTAGGTATGCATGTTTAAAAATATATAGATATTTTAGTTCAACAAAAACTTTTTAAAGAGCTTTTAAATAAATACCTTAAAAATAACAGCCAATTACATTCTATATCACCTTGATTAGTTCGTGTGAAATCAAATAAACACGAATCCATGTTTATTTACAATGCGAAACATTATGTAGCTGCTATTGAGCTATGAAATGGCTGTAGCTTTTTCAATAAGCGAGTTCATCGGGAAAATTTATATTAATTCAACGAGAATAATTTTGCAGGGATTGGCTGAAATTTTATGGTAATGATTATTACCACAAAATTCACAGTATTCAAAATGCGGAGTAGAAATACATTACTTAAATGGTGGTATAATTTACGTTAAGTACATTTTTTTGTAATCGATGGCAAAAAATCGCACTAAAGTGTGTTTTTTGAAAAACATGAAAACCGTCCATGAAAATCCACTTTTCGTGTTTACCCATTTCCATAAATTTGACAGAAAAATACACGCTTTTGGCTTTTCGGAGTAAAAATACTTTTATAATATTGTGTTACCACGACGCAAAGTGTCAAAGCTTGGTTTAAGCAGTGAAAGCTTTCTTTAGCAATGGGTATTTCTCGAAAATGTATTTTTGTTTAAAATTTAAAAATTTATATTCTTCCATACCAAAGCAAGAACCCGTTGTCAATAATAGGCGTCATGGATATGATAAAAAATATGGCGTTATTTTAAATTTTCTAAAATTTCACTTTTTACGATATTCGGAATTAAATTGATGGTTCAAATCCATTATAAACCTATTGAAAGTATTGAAAAATTACTACCAACGTATTTTTTAAAGAAAATGGTATTAAAAAATCGTATTAACCAAAAAATTTTTGATGAAATGGATTATTTAGCTACATTATTTTATACCAAAAACTCGTTAATATACAAATCACTTGACGGTATCATTTTTTCATAAAAGTTAAGCACGTCTCAATCACAGGTTTTTACATTATACAATAACAAAGCACTAAAATGAATTTTATTGTTGTGTAAAGCGGTTGTATGTGTTTAAGTATTTAAATGTACCTTGATATGTATCTTGCACTTTTAAATACGTATTAAGAACCCACATATTACTAATTTACGTTATATTTTATGCCATCTGCAATCCAAAAACTGTTTTTTTATTTCTTTACTTTTAATTTATATTGTTAAAATGCCCTTATTCACCTAGGTAAACGTGTTATACCCATTTTATCCTATTTTTTTTTTGTTATCTTAACCTTTAAAACTGTTTTGATACCTGAATGCACTTAATCGCAGAAAATGTAAAAGCCAAAAAGGGCGTAGATGATTAATAGATAAAAATAATTCAATTATTTGATGTACTGAACAGATACGAAGAAAATTTTAGAAGAATTACGCAATCAAAAATTAAAAAAATATTATTTAATTTCTAGACTATGGGTACTATTTATTTACTATAGGCACTATCGGTGAGACTACAGGCACTATTTGTTTTCAGAGAGACCTCAATCAATAAATTTCTATTTATATTTATTCTAGGCCACGGGATCCTGGAATGCTACCAAAATGTGTTTGGTTAAAGGATTTCGGCAATTACTTCGGCTTTACTTCCAAACAAACCATGTACTCGGGGCTTTAATAGCGACGGTGGAGTGCTCACTCATTACAATGAAATGATCCGATATAAAACTGTTTTTGCGAATAAAGCAGAAAGTGGCAATAAACTTTTATAGTTTTTGCACCGAGAGAATGGAAGCACTGAACAAGATTTCTCGTTCAAATAATTGTGTTTAAATGTTACACCCATTACACTGCAAACATGTTTTTCTAATGCTTATGAGCGGCATTATTGCGAAGAAACTAAATTTCATTGAAGAAATGTCCCAGTAGCGACTGTTAGCTTTTTATTTTTCCGTGTCTTGATGTTTTTCATATTCCTTTGAGATTTTTTAATATTATCTTCTTTTTCAATGATACATTACTTTGTTGGGAATAACCTTCAAAAGTTATTATAAAAGAGAGTTTTTCTAAAAAAAATTGAAATAAATTTCGCCCAGTAGTATCTACTACAATAGATGTAATGAACGTTGGTCGGAAATTGTGGAATAATAGTGAACGTATGTTACTGATGTACGTACAACGCGAAAGGAGGGTATAAGAGGTATATTTGCGAGAAAATGAGTCTCTTCCATTTTTACCATCATACCGTAGTATGATATGATTTTAGATTTTCATGGCCAAAAGCATTTTTGGGGTCCTATACCGTGTAGCGCCATCGCCTTCTTTATCCAAAGTTTTAGACAGCGTTACAGTGTTCATCATCAGGGCAGATGTGTGACACGAGGTACAAATACTATTTGCAATATGCAGAAAGTGAAATTGCAAATCCGAAATATTAAATACCTATCTGTTTTCTAAAATCTAGGATTGAATATTAAACACAAAAACCAAGAAAAACAAGACTGTTAAGTTAAGGCGCGGAGAGTATTTTTTTACTATCTAATAACATCTACTATTATACCCCCCAGTTAAAGCTTCCTACACTTCTGGTCGTTTTTACTAATGTACGGAAAAGAGATAAGTAAAAATTTGTAAAAAGTTGACAAAGCCTTGTAAATTTATCAGAAGCCAACAAAATTCAATATATTTTACTAAATATGTCTTAAAACTTGACTAAATTATTACCAACTTTATTTCTATGTACCACGGGTAAAAACTATTTATGTTTTCTTTGTATTCTAAACACACCTGTATGCACTAAAACATAAAAATGTAAATAATAATAATAATAATATATCTTTATTGAACAAAAAAAATGAAGATTTATAACTACAAAAACAAAAAGTACATCATAAGTACAGTAAAAGTACAGTTTAAAAGTTGCATACGTACGAAAGTTAATATCAAAAAACAAAATACGTATATACAGTAGGTAATTAAAGAATAGAGATTTATAATTATAAATTTAGGTTTCTCATAACCTGCCTCACTAGGCTAGCCTGTGTTGAGGCAGTAATTTTATGTCAATTTATTATACTGTGAACATACCTACACTTACATTAGAATAAAATCACACAATAGAATGGTTGCATTAATAACAACAATAACATTGGTACAATAATAACAGCATTGGTTCAATGTTAATTTCGAATTTGGGTGAGTGCACCGGTAAATGCTCTATCATTATTTTTTATCCAAATTTTTATGTTTTTTTTGAAATTTTTTTGTGAATCACATTTTTTTATACTAATTGGAAGAATGTTGTAAAGTCTTGTTGCAAGGTATCTGAAGCTTCGTTGACCAAAAGTAGTATGAGTTATGGGAATTTGTAGTAAATATTTGTTATTGTTTCGAGTACAGCGAGTGTTTAATCTTTTTTCATAGTATTTGTGTATATTTGTGTATAGATGAGTGAGGATTGTTTTTGCATATATCTGCCGAATGTGTGTTAAATGTGTGTTAAAGCCCATAAGGGCGTTAACGATTAATAAATAAATAAATAAATATCGCTTGCATGACAATAACTTAGGACACACAGGAGGTCCAGAGGAAAATAATTTCCCTCTATGTGATCTTTGGGGAAGCGGTGTGGAGGGTATTTTTAGGAAAGAAAGGAGAAAAATTTTGGGAAAAAAAGATATGGGAGGTGGGTATGAATATGAGGGTCAGTGTGTCCAGGAGTGACGGACGAGTGAATCCTTCCCTCCCACGGCGGTGCAAGGCGATGTTCGGAGAGAACCCTGGTGGAGAGATCAAAAGGATGGTGATCAAACGCATCCACCGTCAAGACCCAGACAAACCTCACCCCACGATCCTAGACATACCTACTCCACCGTAGCGAAACACTCGGGGTGACTTATGGTAGAGGTTTCCAACAATTAGTTCGCGGGGCGGCGGTACCAATACCCGCCTCCCAAATTGAAAGGAAAATATGTATTAGTTGTCTGCTTATGTTCTATTAGATTCAAGATTGCGAAAAACAATGTTGTTTTTTTTTCCCATAGTTCTAAATAAAACTACGACTTAAGTTTTATCAAGACAAGACAAAAATTTAATACAGTTAAACACTTCGCTTTGTTAGCGTATTTTTATGCTTAGGTTTGTGAGATTCGAGGATTAATTGTGTTGTGCGGTTGCAAAGATTGAATGGTCAAAACGTTCGATCCAGTAAATAACTCCAATGTTTCTGAGGGGAGTTCAAAAATGCACTGTCTGGTTGTAGAACCTGCGGGTGCAGCTTCACAGAATGCAGCTTATAGAACACCCTTCAGGAGATAATATTATATAAAAAATGAAGTTTTTAAATTAGCCCCTGCGGCGTGGCTGATATAACGAAGCCGGGGTTTTCATTAATTTTACGGCCGTTGCATGCATAGCAACGACCGCATCCCTGTTGGCACTGAACAGATAAACAGATATAAGTGTTGTGGACGTGTCTGGTGTGCCTGAAGTAAGATCAACTCTACCTTACTTCTGACGAAACTGATCAAACTTTTTCAATTACTGAAAATCGTTTGTGAACAGAATTCTATTTCATTGGCCTGTTTGGGATCAACGAGTTGAAAAATTAACGTAACGTAAGCTTTCTTTCCGAACGGTAAACGTCTAGGGGTTTTTTGTTCAATGCCTGTAAGTACCGCAACTTTAAAAAATGCAACGAGTTTTCTAGTGGTGCATTTGTTAGGAATAGTGGTGAAGTGGTGGAGCCCCAACAAAGGCGGGCATAATAATTAATTATGCACGCGGCATTCTCACCTCAAAAATTATGGTCAAGAATTGCCTAAACGTCTACTCATCTAAAGAAAATGCCTTCCTGCGTAGTGGAGGCAAAATATAACCTCGTCCATCAATGTAATATTGGCAGGCCAAATTATTCATCCATAAATGAAGTAGATACTTTAATAGTACACAACTGCTAACCTTGTACAAATCACAAGTACGCCCCACGGTTGAATTTGGCAGCCATCTCTGGTCTGGAGCTCCAAAATACCTGAAAAATACCCTCG
Organism: Limnephilus rhombicus; assembly: GCA_929108145.2. NCBI lineage: Eukaryota > Metazoa > Arthropoda > Insecta > Trichoptera > Limnephilidae > Limnephilus > Limnephilus rhombicus. Next base: position 56,921,072 of record OV815276.1, read on the forward strand.
ACTCTGTGCAGAAACGGGCGGTCCGTTTGATAGATTCTCCCATCTTAACAGACGGATTACAATCTTTAGAGCACAGGCGTCGGGTGGGAATGCTATCCTTGTTCTACCGGTATTACAATGGAAGATGCTCCGAGGAACTAGCATCATTGATCCCTTCGGCACCGGTGCATAGTCGGGAAACACGCCAAACGCGTGCCCAACATTTGTACACCGTTGACATTTGTCACATGAGAACGGGTCGTTTCTTCAAAAAGACTCTCCACACAGCATCCCAGATGACATAGGCCCTGAGGGAAATTATTTTCCTCAGAGCCTCCTGTGTGGAGTTAATGTAAAAAAAATAATAATAATAAATAAATAAATAAAAATAAATAAAATAAAAAAAATTATGTGAAAGAAGAATTTTGTATCTTGAATCCTTCCTTTCAGAATCCCAATTTTTCTATATATAACATAAAAAAATAATACTTGAACACTGATAAAAAGGCAGAGAATAAATCTTTTTTAATCTTTTTTTATTGAAAATCGACTTAACTACCATTTGCCGGGCATTCGGGTAAGTACCTACTAGATAAGTGCATTATAAAAAGTTATTCTTTGAGGTGCTTATTTAAAATTCATACGTAGTTATAAAATATCCATAACAAAAATAAATTATACATTATGGTGCTTAACCAAATAGAAATTCATGCGAATTTTATGTAGGTTCTTACCTACCTACTTTTGTATAAATATTTGGATACATTTTCATTATTTATTATCCATTACTTAAATACTGGTACTTATTATTTGATCGATGGGAAGTTGAAGTGGCTGTAGCAAAAATAGTAATTTAATATTATGATGACGATGGGCCACACAAAGTGATCAATTCTTAGTGTTTGAGAACAATTCCTTTGAGGCGTTTTGTGATAATGAATCAAATTCGATAGATGATACAATTTCCTAATAATAACTGAATTTTTTTAACATTTTTTAAAATGGTCCCACAATATGTCGGTGTTTCACGGTTTGTAAAAGATAATGTGAAATTTAAAAAAAAAAGTGTTACAGGATTGTAATAAGTACAACATACAGTGTTGTCGCGTGGTTTTAAGGCTCCGTAGTAAGTGCTAAAAAATAATAACAAGAAAATATGTAAATACAAATGTTGAAGGGAGCGCGCTAATATTAAAAAAAAACTATCATAATTAGTAGGCGTAAGCGAAAATATTTAATAAGGCATAACTTATTTAAAATGGATCAAAATTCTCTGTACAAATGTCTAAAGTAGCAGTTAAAGAATTTTGATTTTTTTCATACATATGACATGTTAAATAACAGAACTAAAAGCGTTTTTAATAATATTCGGATCGTACTTAGCGATTTTTTTTTTCTATCATGTATTAAATAATATGATTTTTCAATTTATAAAAACAGTTTATTTATAAGTCGCTACACTCCATTAGTATGGTGTCTCCGCCTAATATGGTGATTTAATATATTATCTACTCTATGTAAATATCTAAATAATGTAAATATCATGTGTTTTATAAATAAATGAATAAACAAGTTGTTCTGTATAATAATTATTATATATGACAGTTGTTTCGTCTTCTGAAGGCATTATCAAACTGTTTGACAAAGCCTCTAAGAGGTGAAACAGCTTACACGCGTAATAATAACTTGTTTATAAATAAAATTTATTTTATAAATTGAATAATAATGCTATAATAAAAAAAAATATTAAATTCGTATTATTACCGTTTGGTCTAGTAAAAATAATATGTATATGATCTTCAAAAATAACCTATATTTTAAGAACTTAAGGTGTTCAAAGGAAATGTGTTATAAATCGGTAAAAAATCTGAATTCGAGGTCTTAAAACTTCTTGTGAACTGTCTTTATAAATAATATGCTTTTGAGTTTAGTAAATTAATTATAATAATTAACAGTAATTAAGTGAAGGTAGATGATTAATTGCATAGAATGGTTGGGGTTAGAGTGCACACATTAAAGTCGTCAATCGAAGCGCATACAAGAATACATTAGTGCAACCTTTTCATACAAAGCCAGTTCAACTGACATCAAGGTTTCCAGGTTGGAGACGTCAGTGTTGTTCACTATAGAGAAGATGAACTGCTCGCGCTGCACGAAAACCAGCTCTCGGTGTTTCTGCACACGGGCCAGTTCGGCGGGATACTCCAGGGCGCGAAATACCTGGAAAAAATAATAACATATTTATTCATATTTATTAATCACCAACACACATCCCTGCCGTTTCCGAACTGCCAGCATGGATATCTTCATGCATCTCAGCCGTCAGTCTGACTGTGATGGCCGCTAGTTGATCGATATAATATTCGATAGGATCGATCACGAACAGGAATCTGGGGCACGATGTTCAACACGTTACAAAATTTGCCATAAGTGGAAAAGCTGAGACAAATAAAAACCAACAAAAAGTCTAATTAACGTCAAGAAAGGAAACGTTTCTTTTATCATCCGTATCAATTATTTAATCTCAGACAGATGCTGATTGGGAAAACCTCGGTGCAGGCGTACCGCAAGGACCCCGTTGCACAAAGATAAAGTACAAAGTTATGAAAATCACATTTTACGAAATTAGCAAAATGACTTCGAACTAGCGAATGCTAACAGAACTAGAAATACGAATACACGCGCCTACTTAAAAAATAAAATTATCTTTCAACAACTGAAAAAATAATAACTCAGATTGTCAAACATCTCAATTAGATTGAGAAGGTCATTGAAGTGAGGTATGTGACCTAGGGAATGAATAAGAGGCTTAAAAGCTTTTCTTCATAAATATCGACGAAACGCTAGAACTACTATTTCTTGTTTACTTAATTGGATATTAATAAGATAAATACAGGTGCAATGCAAGAAAGGAAAAAAAGATGAAATTCCTATATTACAAAACAATCGTTCCAAGAGCTTTTCGCTAAGCTCTTACAGAGGTCAATACTTTCTGACAGATTCTCATGTCTTACTGAACGAATTACAATCGCTGGGAGACGCTCCTAGTGTATTCAATGTCGTTGGATTTTTAGTAAAAGGTTGAATTGTAATTAGCGATCGTGTATTGGAAGTTAATGTCCGGGCACCTGGTCATTATCGCAATCACTCCCGTTGCCCGCACATTCAGTCCGCTCCCTGATGTCCGTGTCGGTCACATAATTAGTATTGGCGGTTAAGTTATGCAGAGAGCCGTGGCCTTGTGGAAAAATATCATTCAGTTAGTTATCAGCATTACAGAGCCCACATGGGTAACAAGAATGAGATCTCAGCTGCAGTGCTTTATATCGCACAATGAGTGTAAAATTGAAGAAAATGCAAAATTACTAATATTTATAATGTTAAAATAAACGAACATTTGAAATTTTCTATGTGGTGTTTAAAATGTAAAATGAAAATCGTCTTTTCACACGATTGAAATCAGTCAAAATTCTCGTAGACGGGTACTATTTTTATAAACCAAAAAGAACATGCCAAACACACGGTTTTACATAATAATACATTATGCACAAAAAATAGTTTTGTCCCCAGAACACTTTGAAGTTTTCACTTTCCCTGTAATTCGACAAAAAAATCACTAATTTTGTGGACCATCTGTGTGTAATGCTTATAACGATTTAACCACAAAAGACATGGCACAGACCATTATTATTTTTTGAATGTATCTATTACTTTGTGGTTATCCATTATAATAAAATGAAACAATGCAACTTTGTATAAACCACTTATAAAATAAAGAAATTCTAAAAATTATAGTATTTTATTAAAATTAAATAGTTATAAATACATTGGGAATTCATATATCAAATATTGCTTTATAAATGTGTAAATTCTGACTATGCAATTGTAAATGTTCTCTTAAATGGCCTGGAAAGAATCTCCTACTTGTGATCTCACTAAAGAAAACAAATCCAAAACTCCAAATTGACCTTGAAAAAAATCACATCTTTGCGACTCTTTTAAAGACTTAAAGAAACCATCCATTAATTATATACAATTCTTAATTTTCTCAAAAGTTGTCTTGACAGAAGCAAATTCCCGTGATATCTTGAACGAAACCATTCCTTTGTTAAGAATATTATGAACTAAATATACAATTTGGCTGTCCTGAAACGGGTATTCTGCCCAGTTGGACAGACAAAGTATCATATTGTAATGTATTGTAATATATATGCATATGTAAATAAAAAAATAAAAATAAATAAAAATAAAAAAATAAAAAAAATGTGCAAATCCGACCGGTTTCGGAACAAACGTTCCTTCGTCAGGGAAAGCTTATACTAAGCTTTAGCTTTAAGCTGTATAAGCTTTCCCTGACGAAGGAACGTTTGTTCCGAAACCGGTCGGATTTGCACATTTTATAAGTGGTTTATACAAAGTTGCATTGTTTCATTTTATCATTATTATTTTATTTATTAAATATTCAGTTTACAAAGGATAGTAATTTTGAATACGTAATAAATTACATAATAAGTTTTTACTGATTTTTTCATTTTAACATGTTTCTCTTCTATAGAAGCAAACGAGGGATGAGTACCGGGATGAAAAATATGTTTTGTATCTTATAATTATAGTAGGAACTTAAAAAAAATAGACAAATTTAAAAGTTATACAAACTATGACGTTAATTTTATCATTTTTTTTTTTTTTACATTGAATTGCTCTTTAATTGTTTTTAGTAGGCATTTATCGTCTTCGATTGTTATTATGTTTTCGGGAAGGCTATAGAAGTGTTTTTTCCCTAGATATGTGTAATGATGTTGTGCAAATGATAAAATAAAATACTTGTCGTAAAAAGAACATGTTTCCAATTATCATATTATTTTATGCCTAACAATAAAATAATAACGGACGATATCTTTGATCTCAGTAGATTGATCTAAGACCAGAGAGTTGTTCAGCTACTTACAGTTCGTGTTAAAGAAAAATTAGCTTTTTTGTGCTTTACGGTTTTATATCAAGTGCGCAACATATTGTAATGAAAATAATTTGGCTGTAGTTTTCGCCATTACTCATTTCTTTTCCCTCGCCACATATTATAATGATTGCACGCAATTGCTTGTGTTACAAATGTCACTAATGTCCAGCTGTCAGTCATATTTTTTTTCGATCGGCATTCTTCGACTTAAAACGACAGGATTGGCAGATTGCCGGTCTCCGGCCCTAATTCAATAATACAGGTAAAATAGTACCAATTTCTCAAAATAAATTTTAAAAATCGTGCATTCATGAAACTAGCTCATACATTCTTCTTGGCAGAAAACAGTCGATATCATTTTGATGTTTCTTGATTTTTTTTTGCATTGAACATATTTTTCCATCACTTGACGCAACTAAGAAGCTAGGAGAATAGCGTTTTAGTAGCCCAGCGGTCACTTGATAAGCGTTGTCTCGTTCTAGCACACGAAACAGAGCGTATTTCGTCGCGTGAATTAGGATGACATCTGTAGCGACGTGTGATTGAAAAATATATATTTTTGTTTTTAATAGAACAAAAAATCATCGAACAGCAAAATGACATCCATATTTTTTACTCCAGATATGCTCAGGAATCGTTGGTTAAAATACATACCTATTATTATATATTAATCGTTGGTTAAAATACATACCTATGTATGTGATGTTACACCCCGTACATATATTACTCATAATTTGGCAGGTGGGTATGGGTACAGGCGAACCATTTTTTTGATAACTGACTTCCCTGTCATAGTCATTAACTCCACACAGGAGGCACTGAAGAAAATAATTTCCGTCAGAGCCCGAGTCATCTTTGAAGATTCTGGGCGAAAAGTCTTTTTAAGGAGAAAAAGGAGTGAACATGGGTCTTGAAGAGACCACGTGGTAGGAAGGTGGAAACACAGAGGCCGGCAAATCATTCCATAGCCGAGCTGTTGATCTCACGAACGAGTCACAGAAGCGACCCGTTCTCATGTGACAAATGTTAACCGTATACATATGTTGGACGCGCGTTTCTCGACTATGCACCGGTACCGAAGGGATCAATGACGCTAATTCCTCGGAGCAAGTATTTTGGAGCACCAGACCTGAGGTGGCTGCCAAATTGAACAGTGGGGTCCACCATTAAAGTATCTGCGGGCCCTGTACTGTACGCCCTGCTTTGACTAGATCTGAGTAGCCAGGTACTTTCAAAACCTTCATCTTCCCCACGTTCTACAATCTCACGACGTACCCATCAACAGCTGGGAGCAGTTGGGACTATTGGGCGATACTCAAATAAGTTTTAAAAATTGGTTACACTTAAAACACTGGTTAATATTAAATCCACAGTATCGATGCTCCACATTGCATAGATAATTTGGTTCGTATGGTATACATATATAACGTGACCATTTATTTTTTCCCCAAACCGGGACACCGAAAAACTAGGTAGGTACTTTTTTTACATTAACTCCACACAGGACGGCCGCTGTGGTCGAGGGGTAAGGCTTTTGACTCACAATCCGAAGGTCGCGGGAATGAATCCCGGCGTGCGCAAATAAATTTAATTTTATTAATTTGTGTTAATTCACAATTAATTAATTTTACAATAATAAATACCTACCTAGTATATTTGCGGTACGTTCCAGAGTGGAAGATACTATCAGTATCGCCCTGGTGGATGACCACCATACAGAATTGAAATTTAGTTTTTATTTATTAATTTTCAACGCCCTGATGGGCTTTTACATGACAAGTTTATAATACAGAGACATTTTTGAATAAAAAAAGATAAACTGTGAAAATATAACTAGTAAACATCATATGAAAGTTAGGTATACAGATGAGTTTAGGTAAAGATAATGCATTACAATAAAAGACATAGTTTCTAAGTTGCAAATGGCATAGAAATAAATTAGTAGGTATGTTAGGAATTACAAAATTTACAGGTGACTGACTAATTGTGATACAAGATAAAATGCAAGATACTTAAGACCATTGTTTGCCGGCGACAGAACTAGATCTTCAATAATCTCATGTCTTTCGTTTGTACCTTTCTAACGAAATATTGTATTTGCGGTGTGTAGCGGGGAGGCGGGAAGGGAAGATTTCTATGTAGTGGTATTTAGTTGCAGCGCTAGCGAGCAAAATATGGTGTTATAGAGTTTTAAAGAAAAGGGCGCGTAATTATTATGTAACATCATTTTATCGGAGAATACGAGGAATGATCTTTTTGTGAAGTGCTTTGAAATTAACGGAGATATTATATTGTAATAGGAGATACGGAAATCGGATGCATGACGTAAAATTGTAAATAAGTAAAATAGAGCGTTAAACAAAATAAGGCATTTATTTCCATGCCCGAATACTTGCACGAAGACGGTGCAATGCCCCTTTTGTTGATAATATCTTTAGCGACGCGTCCTATAATATGGGAGACTCCCGACATAAATATTTCGTAATGGTGTTAGTGTGTCCGGGAGTGTCCGGCGTTTCGACGTGTACACAGTAAAAACGCGAGAAACCACCGAAACAAAATTTTAATTTTATATTTCAATAATATAAATCACCCTTTTGCTTAGTTCATTCAATATTAGCTGAGACATGTATTGTTAGAAGAGCTCCGGAAATAATAATGATAATATTATACTAAAGTCATGGTGTTTGAAAGAGAGAGTACGAAAACAGTGTGCGATATAGTAGTGAATGATGAATACTTGGAGCAGGTGGATGAGTTTGTTTATCTGTGTAGTATGTTTACGAGATGTGGGAAGGCTGTAGAGATATTGAAAGGAGGGTAAATGCCGGTAACTCCATTAATGGAGGACTGAATGCCGTTGGAGCTAATAAAAAACTTTCAATAAAAGCGAAACTAGCAGTACACAATGGAGTCCTGGTACCTACCCTGATGTATGGCAGTGAGGCATGGAACTGGCAGAGGAAGGATGAAAGTAAACTGAATGCTGTTGAAATGAGATCCCTGAGACGTATGTGTGGTAAAACCATGTATGATCGTGTTAGAAATGTGAATATCCGCAAAGAATGTAAGGCTGATGTAAGTATAATGAGCAAAGTTAAGAAAGGGACCCTCAGATGGTTTGGGCACGTAGAGCGAATGAACGAAGAAAGTAGTGTTAAAAGAATATATGATGCAAATTTGAATGGTAGAAGAAGTCGGGGACGCCCGAGGAAGACATGGCACGATCAAGTAAATCAGATACTTGAGACGGGCCATGTCAAAAGTCAGAATAATAGTAGAGTATGTATGAGACGATGTATGAATGTGAGTGAGGCAAAGAGTGTGTGCCAATACCGAGTTGTTTGGCGGTCCGTCCTCTCTGCCTACCCCTGGAAACGGCGTTATGGTTAGTTAGTTTTGCAATTTTTAACCCCCCCCCCCCCACCCCCCCGGTGACCAAAAACCTAAGCAACGTAAGGGTACGTTCCCTTAGTTATACAATTCTGCAAGGAACTCTAGGAAACATCTATGTATAAAAATCAATGTATGTTTGCTTGTATGTATGTTTGTTCCATACGCGTTGCTAAACCAATCATCCTATTGCGATGAAATTCTGGGGAATTTCATCGCAATACATAGACAATTAAATACGTCGGAATTTTGGGTCAAAGATATATATATATATATATATATATATATAGAATTGTCTTATAATCAACAAGAATACTAGCGTAAATACTGTGTACATAAACCTATTATATTATCAGTGTATGCGGTAAGGTTGGCCGAGGTCTGTTCCTGAATTTTGATTCCTTACAAAAAAGACGCCGCGCCGCGCGCCGTCCAAAAACTCACATGGAAACTTGTTTTCATTAGTTTTCCTATTTTTCTTTTACGTTGTTTTCCATTGATCGTGACCTGAATTACCTAGAATTGGGACCATTAGTATAAAGTGCTTTAGCAAACAACAAAAATTACAACATAAAATAGATAATACGTACCTAAGTGATAATAAATTTTGGTTATTTTAAAACACAAAGCATTTTTGTGTGCTGTCGCGAAATAAAATATGTGAGGATATTTCTTAATTTTAGGAATGTTGTTAGGCTGAAGAAATTGAGGCTGTAGAATGAGATGAATCTGACTTTACAGATTTGGTAAACGAATGGAAATTTTAAACAACTAATTTCTCTTGAATGAATTGTGGCTCTCCATGTTATGTTATTCGTTATTGTACCATTTTATAATTACCGTGACAATTCACTGTTACGGTACCGTGACGGCAAAAAAGGCAATAAACGTAGTGCTGTAGCTCTTTCTTACACGTGAAATAATGGTGAGACACACAAAATACATGTGACTGTTTCCTCCAAAGTACTACTTTTTAGTGACGGAATTTGTGTTTCATTTACATTATACGTGTGAGGGAGATGTATGATAATGATTGTATGTTTCCTTTGGGGGGGTGCAAACATACGTTCACCGTATGTTTCATTTTCGACCGTTGTTATTTAGTGTGTAAGAAAGAGCGGCAGCCATAGACATATGAATATTACTAGACCAGAACATAAAGGTGAGAGAGAGAAACCAACCACAGCGGGGCGCAGAGCGACAAGATGAATTTGGTGATATGTGATTCGTCAATAACTCAATCTGAGATTTTGTGGGCATCTCGCATTATAATATCACCATTTAGTTCTTAAAAGTAAACTCTGCTTTTGAATTAATAGAACTTTTTACAGCGCGAATTGGGAGACCTCACTTTTCACTTATTGGTTGAGATTGTTTTGGTAAAGTTTCGCTTCTACCACGTGTAAACTACCTACTCGATTTTTTATTAATAACTTCCTCAAAGGGTTCCCAAAACGACACATTCTAAATGCGAATAAATTCATTCAGAGCCTCCTTTGTGGAGTTAACGTTAAAAAAAATAGGTGTATTCCCACGCTAATATTCTGTGTTACCCTTTACTAGTAGTTCTGTGAAAAATAGACATCGCATAATGTTTTTATTATTCCAATTTGACAGTTCGTAATGCTCTTGCGAACTTTTCCGGGGTATAAAGGTACTATCCAACACGGCTACCATCTTGGCAAGATTGACCGGACACGAAACGCGGAAACAAATTTACAGACAGACGAAATACAAAGCTGTCGAATTAAAACAGGACTTCGCTGGCTCGGTCAACTAATACACCTGCTAGATAGTATGCATAAACGAGGTGCATAATAATGTAATAAAATTTATTTAAAATCGCGTAAAATAAAAGCCAGCGATTCTGTTCTTTATGCCATGAAGGTCAATGTTATCACTACAACAGTTGTGCTTCGTCTACCCGCATGTTATTTTTTACTCTTTTATATCATAGGATTGTACTATTTGGACAGAATTTAATTTAATTTTTCAGTGTTAACACTAACAGAATACCCGCATTCCGTTTTTCAAATTTCCTAAACATTATAAAACATTTGTATTACCGTGAAAGCAAGGGTCCGAATGGTTAATCTTAAATACATGTATATATAGCTTCGCGAAAGACACCCACTTAACATTTTATTTCACATAGCACTCTTTTCAGGGTGAATTGCCTAAATAAATAAAATAAAAACATTTTATTTCAACATTAATCTAAAGTTTTCAAATAGACTCACGCGTAGCTGTTGTTTTGATAATAAACTTCCTACGAACGAAACTGACTTGTCAATCAAACTCTAACATAAACACCGCCTTACTCATAATCGCAGGATAAGATAATACCACGGTAATACGAACGGATTAGGTGAAATTTGTACGACAATTTCACCTAATCCGTTCGTATTACCGTGGTATTATCTTATTCTGCGATTGTGAGTAAGTCCGTGTGGGAATAAGGCAGAGCGGTTAGATCCATCAATTTACGCTTTACCTTTAATTTATCAGCAGTTTTTCGGTAACTTCTACGTATATTATAAAAGACAAGCATCTGGAAAGATTAAGAACTAACGCAAGAATTTAGTAGATAATTAAATCTAGTTTTAGAGACACTACAGAAACTTAAACTAAAGCTAAAAAAGAAAAAACGTACATACATAAGTGGAAAAGACTTGTGAGGTCCACATCCAGAAGTGGATAGACAGAAGCAGACGATGTTGATGAGGGCGCCAGACGTTAATGTATTTTTTCGTAAAATACTGCTACAATACATACTTTAAAAAAAATGATAATAAGACACTCCTATTTTCAGATGCAATCATTGCAAACAATATTTACATCTCATCCTTGCTTGAAAATCCCACGAGGCATTCAAAGTGACTGTCGCCATTCTCATACATTTTCTTTTTTTACATGAGCTCCACACAGGAGGCTCTGAGGAGGTTTTTTTAAGGAAAGGAAGGAGAGGAGAGTTCTGGGAAGGAAAAGTGTTTAAGGGGTGGGTAGGACTAGTCATCTGCCTCCAAGACCTAGACAAACCTCACCACATGAACCCGGGCACCTCTGCTAAATCACCAAACGTAGCGAACCACTTGGGGTGACCTATGGCAGAGGTGTTGGTTATCCAATAAAGATTCCCAGGGAGGCGGTACCCATACCCGCCTCCCAAATTAAAATACATGGTTTAGTGTTTGGTTCTGAAACAGTCTTTTAAAAAAAAACTTAATCCATATTCCCCAAGTCCTTCATCAATCATGTATTCCTTTCTTTTCCTCCTTTCCTCAAAGTCTCTACCAGGAAAAGAATACAGGAATACCTACTTGTGGAAAAATTTAACAATATTGCCGCCCAAGTTTACATTACCTACTTAGGCAGTTGGAATTTCGTAGTGACATGGGTCACAGTTCGCTCGTCTAAATATCGCAAATTATCGCAAGATTTCATTTTTTATCGAATCAAAGTGTCGTGGCTTAAAACCTGGTGTTGTGCCGATATTGGGAAGCCAGGATCGATCCTGAAACGCCACAAGAAGCCGTCAAAGGTAAGAGACTTCCTCTCATTTCCTATTTCCTACGATCAAATTTCAAAACACAATTATTGGTCTTGATTCATCAAAAAAAAAGGATTTACAGTTCACACATTCTCGTGTCGCGGTATCGGCCGTGACAGTTTAGTGTACCATTAACTTATATTCTTTGAATACCATCCAAAGTAAAATAAGTCGTCGGTCTTTAAGTACTTCATACTATGCATCGGTATTTAATGGAATCATCGGTTAGGTGTTAGGTTGTACAGTTGTTGTTGTGCTCGAGGCCCGGTCACGCGTCATGAATTCTGCTTTATCAATAAAGAAATTCTTTGGTAGACTTTTCCTCACACCACCTGTGAAATATCGCTTTCAATGCATTCAGCGAGAAAAACAAATACAGAAAGAAATAGGGAACTGGAAAACTTTCTGCGCTGCTTATTACCCAGTGGGGTGGCGTAGGAGGGACGGCCCTTTTAAGGGGCGGCAAAACTTCACAATAAATAATAACTTGTAAAAATTTTAATCATCTCATTTCATATTTTTGTCGCACCTACGATTCGGACCGATTGAAATGAGCACGGAATTTTTCATTGCTTGTTCTGTGACAAAACCGGGGAATCTCCTTTCTTTAAATGAGTGTATAATATTGACATCTTGCTCATTGTAGCGACTGGCAACACCGTCTGTACTGAATTGCAGGAATTCCCCTATTTTATTTTATGCTTGGGTTATTTATGACTATGACTTATATTCAGCGAGAATGACTTCAGGGAAGTGAAGTCCGGGAGTGATGCTTTGCCAATATTATACACGTATATGTGATTATTATATTATAAAACATTTATATACATGACTTTTATTTTGTAACCTGAACAGTACACAAAAATGATGATCGTTTGTGCCGAAAAGTTCTTTAGAATTACTATTTTAGTATTTTAAATTGAAGTACCTAAATAAGGGGGCGGCCAAAATTGTGGCCAAAAAGACACCCACGCTACTCCACTTTTGTTACCCTGAAATAATGCTCTTATCTACGTCAAAGTTACATAATTTAAATCAGCAAATCTAAACATTCACCAAATACCAAGAAATTATACAGAACATGTTTGAAGCATCAGTCATCTTGACTCTTGCATTAGGTTTCCGGGAAGCTTTGTTAACAACTACTGCTTGTCTGTTTCGACGAATGGAACAATCATTATTTGGCTCCCGCACTGTTTACAAACCGTCATCGATGAAGTGTATTTGAATTATTTGAATGGCCACTAGAAACTGCAATTACCGTTTAGTGCCGCCAACTTAGCGAAAACAAAGGAAGTAATAGTTTATCCTCTGACACAGGTGCAATGCTAACAATCGCGTTTGTTTATCTAACCAACACCCAGAAATTTATTATATTCATCATATCATAATATTATAGTTGATAGCCATCACTGCCAAAGTACTCGTGTTAAATGAATAGATGATAATTATATTTCACTAGATCGTGTTCAAACTGCTCAGCGTTCAAATCCAGTATTTGTTTAGAAGAGCACCCGCGTAGAAATAGCACCTCTCTAGTAATAAATTAACACTGTTAAGGCGGAAACACACACATGTCGTGAAGTGTCGTGGTGCTTACTGTCGTGACGGTGTGTGTGCACACTAATCTGTCGTGTCGTGCTCTGGCGTTATTTCTGAACAGTAGGTATCAAACCTTTGCAGCGATTAAATGTGCATAATGTTTTCTTCTGATTCGGATAGTGATTTTCATGAATGAAGATCTTCAAATCTCTTAGCAATGAAACTTCTTGAGGGCAAAAAAAAGAAAAGAAGGTACTGCGTTAACCCTATAAACAGAGAGAGACAGAACAAAGGTGAATTTCATCGTCTTGTTAAAGAACTAGAGAGTGACTAAGAGAAATTCCATCAGTGCTTTAGAATGAACAAAGCACAATATTTAATATTTCACCAATTTCTTCCCAAACAGCATTTCTGATCAAAAGATCCTCTTTACAAAACTTTGTGTCACATAAAACTTTTCGTTGACGTAAAAGTTCAATAAGCTCGTCAGTCATTTTTCAGAAACACGCTGCAAACAAGCGTCCGCTAGTTGTTCACGTCGTTTAATGATGCGCCACGAGCTACGCGGCATAGAAACACATTTTCATGTTGTGTCGTGTCGCGTCATACCCCCACACCGCTCTGGCGCAACCGGTGGCGAGCAGTCGACGCCACGACAGAACGCGTCACGACACGCCACGACCTACAACTATGTCTCTAACCATAATAAATGTATGAAACCGATGTGCTTCTGGCACGTCACGACACGCCATGAGACGCAAGTATGTTTCTGCCTTTACAGCATTCACCATCAGAGCTGATATATAATCGAATTTTGTTGGTAATTTGTGTAAGGAGGTAGCGCAACACGGCATAATACCCAAAAAAAAATTACGATAAAATAACACTGTGTCTATTTTATTGTAGACACGCGAAACTGGTATTGAAACAAAGATACGAGTATATGAACAAGATGTAAGCTTTTTATAATGTGGATTTAAAGAAGATTTCATTCAGAACACAGGTCTTAAGCAAGTGGATATTCACAAAGAAAGAATTTTAAAAATTCCTACATAGGACGCATGGAAAGGAGCAACACGATATACTAGTTCTGCGGGAAAATAATTGAAAATTTCTGGGTTTTGAGGTAATGATGCCAAATGGTGTAGAAACTCTCCCTCTTCATATTTCATTAAAAAATAAAATAATTTTTAAAAATCTTAATTACATTGTATGTCAATGTTATAGTGAAATCAGGATATTGCTAGTTCAACGGGGAAACATGTCAAATGTTTTCCTATTGGTAACCTATTTCCCTACATAGTAAAAACATGTTTTACCACACACACGCCTTAGTGATCTCATTTCTACAGCATTCTGCCAGTTCTGACGGTTCCGTGCCAACTCAGAATGAAACCAACTAAGAAACACCTCAGAAAGGTCATTAAAAGCCATGAAAAAATAATTTTAAAATAGCCGGTAACCCTAACCTAACTTAACCTATTTAACCATTTTTTTAAATATTTTTTTATCATCACTCTTAATGAACTTTCTGAGGTGCTTCTGAGTTGGTTTCATTCTGAATTGTCTGGTCACCATCTACGAGAGCTACTCGTTCAAAAATCCTGTTTAAATGTAACAACACCAGGACTGAGTAGATATTTCAATCAATCGCTTGTACCTATGTATGTACACGAAGTTAATAATAGATACGCAGAATATGAGAAGGCTACGCTATCAATCTTTTCAATTTTTATTAATTGAATCAAATCTACTTTACTTATATATTATAATTGGTATGGACTAGTATCTCTCACTTCTATATTTTTTCTCTCACATCCATCAAAGCTTTTATGCATTTCATACTCCATAATACTTTAATTAAGGCTTTTTGCGCTTTGTCGAGACGATCATAGGTGAGTGATAATTTATTGGCCTAGTGTGTAGTGTATCGTTATTAGAGTCTTCATTGGCATTATGTTTCGTATGTTTTTAAAAAAATATTTAAGTTTTCTAACTCTACCCGCTGTTTTATTTATTTGTTCCGTCCATCTAAAATAGTTGTCAATATAAATTCCTAAGTACTTAATTAGCTGAGTCCGAGTTAATGGGTTAAATACCATGTCCTTTTTGTCAGTATTTAGTGTCTACTCTTATAGTCCAGTCAGTAGGGAGTTTTGACTTGCACAAGGTCGTGTAGTAGCGATTTTGATACATGTATATCGGGAATATAATGAAGAAAAAAAATTCGACCATGGGAGGCTCGAGCACGAGCCGCCATCTTGGATTGCAGGTGCCAAAATTAGGTTTCGTCAAAGCAATTCCTCAACGGTTGACTTTACAACAAAAATATCTACAGCAAACTTGAAGAAGACTAAATTACGTACATTTTTTTGTCCAAATTTTTTTTTATAAGTCTAATATATAATGACTTACAGCGGTACTTATAGAGGAGAAAAATAGACGGCAACATAACACGTGCCTGCAGTCCTGAGTGTAGCGTTGCCAGCTCAGCTCTAACACGAAGCTCTTTCTACAGGCTTGGATCCCACTATGACAAACCTTATACGCCATCGAGTGCACGGATGAAACTACATTGTAGTGATAATGAAAGTTTAGTAAGCCTTAAAAAGCTGGTCTGCCAGTGCGTCTTCATCGAGTGCACGAATGAAAACAACGTGACGCAAAACCAGAAGATATCGCAGATGCATGAACAGTATGAACACGCTTTCTTATTGCTTTGTTTGGGGGTGACATGGATTAGGAATCCTTGGAAGAAATCTGTTACCAACGTTTCGCAAAGTCGACAACAAAAAGCAAATTCAATCTTGCCTCTTTGTAACCAACGAATGACGCTGCACGGTACCATTGGAAACGTGGCACTAATGGGCTTGTTCCAGTAAGAATGACAAAGAAATCAGCTCCCGAGACTTTATTAAAAATTATTTCATGTAATTGTAAAAAAGGATGCGGCGTTGCGTGCGGCTGCAGGAAAGCTGGATTGAAGTGTTCTATTGTGTGTGGGTGTTGTAATGGGCAAACGTGCCGAAATTCGCCAGAGGTTCTCATCGATATCGAGGATGAAGATGAAGAGATTTTTTTCAATGGAAGCCCAGTGGGGTAATTCAACAAACAAACTGTTTAAAACATATAAAATGCTGTATCTGCGTCAATTTTACGAATTTCCTTAAAATATTTGGTGAGAGCATTAATAACAAATAATGCATCTTTGAAAAAATTAAATTTTTAAAAATTACGAAGTGTTTTTTAGTGTCCTGGTGCCTTAAAGCCTTGTTTATGATTTTATCATGGAGGCTCCCAAGGACCAGAGGCCCGTATGAATTGAATAAAAAGCTTATAAAATTACATCAGCTTCTTAAACTAGGGGGGGGGGGGGGCACATTTAGCTTTGCCGCCCCGGGCCTCTGACGGGCTTAGTCCGCCACTGAAAGTTAATTAATGGTGAATAAAAGCTTGTAATTTCGATTGGAATTATAAAAGAGCGTGTTATTTACAAGGTTACAAATTACATATATTACAGGATATACATTAAGGCGGGGGTAAGGTTTTAAAGACGAAAAAAGGCAAATTTCCTCATTATTTTTTTTGGAGATATGAATATGTTGGTTTATTTTTTTTCATACCAATTTCAATTAAAAATATCAATAAACTAGCTTTTTCCCGCGGCTTCGCTCGCATGGTGTAAGGGGGGTTCCCACTCCGCCTCCTCCACCTCCCCCCCAATCTCACCGCCCTCTCTCCTCCCTCCCGCTTTCCATTTATTCAATCCCAGTACATTCAGTTTTTAATTAGCCCGCGTTCCACCTTTTACAATTTTTATTCAAATTTCCATTTTTCATATATATTAAATTTGGTACCTAACATAGGTACCTATTTAAAATATCTAAAATTCTTGATTCGATTCAAAATATTAGGGGAGTACCTACTTTAAATAAATTTATCAACTTAAAGATTTTCAAAAATAGAATCCTGATTTAACAATCATTGTTTTGCAAAATGTCATTCGCAAACACGCGAACTGTCAAACGTGCGATAGTCGTTAGGTTTTATGGAATTATCCAATTTTCTGCACAATTTTCTTAATTTTTCTCTCCGTAAGAACCATCCTCGTACTTCAAGGAATATTTTAAAAAAATAATTAGCGAAATCGGTTCAGCTGCTCTCGAGATTTGCGCTTAGCAACACATTCAGCGATTCATTTTTAAATACAAGAAGTTAAGTCCGTGGGAGCGAATCTTCGGAGGCGCCTCGAATAAAGTTGTCATGGGGTGAACACCATAACTCGTTACCGGTTCATTTGAAACAAAAAACTCGAAATGCGTTTAAAAGGTGATATGTTTTTCTAGGTAGTCAGAGGGAATTTTGTTCGTTTTTTTGGCATCATTTTGAAGTGAAAAACGCGATTTTCGCAACAAAATTTCGGTGAATTTGTCGTTATAAAATGGCTAAAAATGGTAAAAAAAAACTCCCTCTGATTACCTGTTGATTTATTTGTAGAAACAGTGTACAAAATTTCAAAAGGATCGGTCAAGTAGATTTTGAGTTATGTTGTTCACGAACTTCAAAAATTTGTTTGCAAAAAAATCGATGTAAAGTTTCTTTATACCCGAAATATACTTGAATCGAGCATGAGGGCTGCGGCTGGTCGCTTGAAACGCTGTTTCTTCTGCTCCGATTTACTTGAAATTTTGACACAATTCTCTTAACATGTTGTACATTGACGGCCGGCGTAGTGCAGCGGTAAGGCGCTTGACTCGCATTCCGAAGGTCGCGGGATCGATTCCCGGCATGGCAAATAAATTTTATTTGATTAATTTGTGTATTTCACAATTCACGAGTGGATGATACTCTCAGTATCGCCCTGGTGTAAGACCACCATTCAGAATTGAAACGTTGCTTGAAATGGCTTCTGCCGTGTTTGGTGACCAGATCTGAATAGCTAGGTACTTCCCCACCTTCCTCTTCCCTATCTTCTTCCCCTCCCCACTGCCTTCAGCCTCACAACATACCCTAATTGGAGATGCCATAGTCCCACTGGCTCCAGACGGGAGCAGCTGGGACTCTTGTGCGGTATTCATGTAAAAAAAAAAAAAAACAGAAAAAAATTGCAGTTTTAAAACCTTACTCCCCCCCCCCTCCCTTAATTAGGTTTGAACAGAAAACTAGTGATTAAAGGAAAACAATCACTTTGTTTGTAACCACGATTTATTGATTTAATTTTTATTTACCGACCGGTTTCGCTTAATACAAGCATCATCAGGGTATAAATTAAAACTGATGAAAAAATACATTGTGTGAGCTTATATATACATACAGACAGAGACAAAACATAATATAAAGTAAGAGTGAGAGATTGTAATTAACATCCTACATAGTGATAGAGAGAAAGAGACGGGTATATCTAATGAATAATTACATTATATCTACCGGGACAAAACGTCATTTAAACAGGTGATTAAGAAATAAAGTGGCTACGGGTTTTTTTAGTTTATGGGAAATATTCCTAATATCGGACTGTTGGACACATTTAACTGATTATTAAGGATTTGGGTTTTTGTTTTAACGGCTTTCTTTATTTCGAGTGCTTCTAAATTATTAAGCCTGTTACCATGACTATTTCTGTGTAAAATCTTAACACCGGTGTTTTGATTGAAGGTATGATCTTTATCAATAAGGTGATTAGCGAATTCCGAAAATCCATTATTATTTAAGCATCTAAGATGCTCTTTGATTCTAATATTGACATTACGCGTCGTTTTACCTACATAAAATGATGAACAATCATTACAATCTAATTTATATATTCCGGAATGACTTAGTTTTTCGTCCTTATCTTTCGAATTAATTAAAAACTTTCCTAAATTATTGTTTGTGTAAAATGCCGGTCTTATTTCGGGAGGTAGATTTTTTACACTGCAGGAAGAGAACTGATTAATGAATAAAATACGACGCCATTGGTAACAAAGATTATTATTATTATTTATATTATTATGATTAGTAAATAAGAAATTCTTAGTGGCTATTTGTTTTTGTTTTTTATTTAAAATTGCATCAATGAGTTCGTCATTATAACCATTATTAACCGCGATTTTTTTAATTATTGCTAGTTCGTTGGAGAAATTAGTATTAGATAACGGTATTGTGACCAAACGATGAACCATTGAATGAAACGCGGAGTGTTTATGTGAAACAGGATGATTGGATGTGTTATGGATAACGACGTCGGTGTAGGTAGGCTTGCGAAAGATGTTAAAATTTATTTTATTATTTACGATAGATAAGGTGAGATCTAAAAAATTTAAAGTTGAATTAGTTCCTATCTCTAATGTGAATTTAATGTTTTGATGGTAAGAATTTATAAGGATGAGGAAGGCATTTAATTGACGTTGAGTCCCTGTCCAAATACAGAACACGTCATCAGATATCGATACAGCTTTATATGGTAAACCTCAACGATTCTTCTACAAAAGTGCAGAAACAATAAAAAATCTAATACCTAAATTTAAATTTACTCCAAGCCCCGAGACAACCGTAATGAAAAATATTCGTGCTAAATTAGAAGACGAAAATTTAATCCTGACCAAAGCGGACAAGGGAAATACCGTGATTATAATACCTCGAAGAGAATACAATACAAAAGTGCAAGATTTCATCAATAACGACAACTTCATAACTCTTCAAAAAGACCCTACTGGAAAATTCTTAGATAAAGTTAAACTAACTCTTAAAGCTTGTAAATCCCAAATGTTTCAAGATGAGTCATATCATCAAGTTAAGTTTTTAACAAAGAATTCGAAAGCTCCAAAATTATATGGATTCCTCAAAATCCATAAAAGTGATAAACCTATAAGACCAGTTGTTAGTTGCTGTGATGCCCCAAATTTTAAAATATCTTCTGTTATTACTAATGTTTTCCATAATTCCAATATTTTCTCTCCAAAATATACGATCAAAAATTCATTTTCACTAGTAGAAGAACTCAAAGATTTGGATCTCCCTAAAAATTGCAAGCTCATATCGTTTGATGTGGTTAACTTGTTCCCTAATGTCCCCATAGAGGAGAGCAAATGTTTGATCTCTAATTTATTAAATACTTCTAATTTACCCAAAGATTTAGTGAATGATCTGACTTCACTATTTAATGTTTGCCTTAACCAAAATTATTTTCAATTCAATGGTGTTATATATCAGCAAATCGAAGGCCTTCCCATGGGGTCTCCTACAAGTCCTTTAATTGCTGATATATTCATGAATAATTTAGAAAACAAAATTTTAACTAGTGCCTCACCCCTTGTAAAAAACGTCTTACTATGGCGTAAATACGTCGATGACGTGTTCTGTATTTGGACAGGGACTCAACGTCAATTAAATGCCTTCCTCATCCTTATAAATTCATACCATCAAAACATTAAATTCACATTAGAGATAGGAACTAATTCAACTTTAAATTTTTTAGATCTCACCTTATCTATCGTAAATAATAAAATAAATTTTAACATCTTTCGCAAGCCTACCTACACCGACGTCGTTATCCATAACACATCCAATCATCCTGTTTCACATAAACACTCCGCGTTTCATTCAATGGTTCATCGTTTGGTCACAATACCGTTATCTAATACTAATTTCTCCAACGAACTAGCAATAATTAAAAAAATCGCGGTTAATAATGGTTATAATGCCGAACTCATTGATGCAATTTTAAATAAAAAACAAAAACAAATAGCCACTAAGAATTTCTTATTTACTAATCATAATAATATAAATAATAATAATAATCTTTGTTACCAATGGCGTCGTATTTTATTCATTAATCAGTTCTCTTCCTGCAGTGTAAAAAATCTACCTCCCGAAATAAGACCGGCATTTTACACAAACAATAATTTAGGAAAGTTTTTAATTAATTCGAAAGATAAGGACGAAAAACTAAGTCATTCCGGAATATATAAATTAGATTGTAATGATTGTTCATCATTTTATGTAGGTAAAACGACGCGTAATGTCAATATTAGAATCAAAGAGCATCTTAGATGCTTAAATAATAATGGATTTTCGGAATTCGCTAATCACCTTATTGATAAAGATCATACCTTCAATCAAAACACCGGTGTTAAGATTTTACACAGAAATAGTCATGGTAACAGGCTTAATAATTTAGAAGCACTCGAAATAAAGAAAGCCGTTAAAACAAAAACCCAAATCCTTAATAATCAGTTAAATGTGTCCAACAGTCCGATATTAGGAATATTTCCCATAAACTAAAAAAACCCGTAGCCACTTTATTTCTTAATCACCTGTTTAAATGACGTTTTGTCCCGGTAGATATAATGTAATTATTCATTAGATATACCCGTCTCTTTCTCTCTATCACTATGTAGGATGTTAATTACAATCTCTCACTCTTACTTTATATTATGTTTTGTCTCTGTCTGTATGTATATATAAGCTCACACAATGTATTTTTTCATCAGTTTTAATTTATACCCTGATGATGCTTGTATTAAGCGAAACCGGTCGGTAAATAAAAATTAAATCAATAAATCGTGGTTACAAACAAAGTGATTGTTTTCCTTTAATTAATATGTCAAACCACAAAGTGACTGCTTTCTACCAAAATATAAAATCGGCGAGTACGGCCTCAAAAGCAAAAATGTATAAAAACTTTTCGATAAAATACAAAGTGTTGTGCATTAATATATATTTTTTCAAACAATGTTTAAGAAAGAAAGTGTTTCCAAAGTACATAAATGTACATTTTAACAGTGCTAAAAATAATTCATCATTCCATGAATCTTCCATTCATCTAGCAAAAATAGCGTGGCTAAAAGAGGATCTTAAATGTGCTTATAAACAACGTAATAATATAAAACTTAATTTAAAACTCTTACATACAGAACTAGTATATGATCTGCACTCTGTTGAGTGGGACTTATTCGACGATAAAGTCAGACACCTAGTTTCTGTGAAAGCATTTAATAAACTTAATATAATTAATAAAAAACTTGATATGTTGTGTTCCTTAAATAAATCTAATAATAATGAAAACCTAAAACCGGTTCATACGTTTTTTGACCGAGTCCAAAATCTGTCAACAGTACATTTCCTACCTGAAGAGATGAACCTATTATCGAAAGGTTTAAAATACAACCTAAAATATAATAATAAAAACTTTAATTCTGCAATAGAAAACGTTGCAGTAGATATCGATACAGCTTTATATGGTAAACCTCAACGATTCTTCTACAAAAGTGCAGAAACAATAAAAAATCTAATACCTAAATTTAAATTTACTCCAAGCCCCGAGACAACCGTAATGAAAAATATTCGTGCTAAATTAGAAGACGAAAATTTAATCCTGACCAAAGCGGACAAGGGAAATACCGTGATTATAATACCTCGAAGAGAATACAATACAAAAGTGCAAGATTTCATCAATAACGACAACTTCATAACTCTTCAAAAAGACCCTACTGGAAAATTCTTAGATAAAGTTAAACTAACTCTTAAAGCTTGTAAATCCCAAATGTTTCAAGATGAGTCATATCATCAAGTTAAGTTTTTAACAAAGAATTCGAAAGCTCCAAAATTATATGGATTCCTCAAAATCCATAAAAGTGATAAACCTATAAGACCAGTTGTTAGTTGCTGTGATGCCCCAAATTTTAAAATATCTTCTGTTATTACTAATGTTTTCCATAATTCCAATATTTTCTCTCCAAAATATACGATCAAAAATTCATTTTCACTAGTAGAAGAACTCAAAGATTTGGATCTCCCTAAAAATTGCAAACTCATATCGTTTGATGTGGTTAACTTGTTCCCTAATGTCCCCATAGAGGAGAGCAAATGTTTGATCTCTAATTTATTAAATACTTCTAATTTACCCAAAGATTTAGTGAATGATCTGACTTCACTATTTAATGTTTGCCTTAACCAAAATTATTTTCAATTCAATGGTGTTATATATCAGCAAATCGAAGGCCTTCCCATGGGGTCTCCTACAAGTCCTTTAATTGCTGATATATTCATGAATAATTTAGAAAACAAAATTTTAACTAGTGCCTCACCCCTTGTAAAAAACGTCTTACTATGGCGTAGATACGTCGATGACGTGTTCTGTATTTGGACAGGGACTCAACGTCAATTAAATGCCTTCCTCATCCTTATAAATTCATACCATCAAAACATTAAATTCACATTAGAGATAGGAACTAATTCAACTTTAAATTTTTTAGATCTCACCTTATCTATCGTAAATAATAAAATAAATTTTAACATCTTTCGCAAGCCTACCTACACCGACGTCGTTATCCATAACACATCCAATCATCCTGTTTCACATAAACACTCCGCGTTTCATTCAATGGTTCATCGTTTGGTCACAATACCGTTATCTAATACTAATTTCTCCAACGAACTAGCAATAATTAAAAAAATCGCGGTTAATAATGGTTATAATGCCGAACTCATTGATGCAATTTTAAATAAAAAACAAAAACAAATAGCCACTAAGAATTTCTTATTTACTAATCATAATAATATAAATAATAATAATAATCTTTGTTACCAATGGCGTCGTATTTTATTCATTAATCAGTTCTCTTCCTGCAGTGTAAAAAATCTACCTCCCGAAATAAGACCGGCATTTTACACAAACAATAATTTAGGAAAGTTTTTAATTAATTCGAAAGATAAGGACGAAAAACTAAGTCATTCCGGAATATATTAAGCGAAATCGAAATTATCATTAATCACGGTATTAAGCGAAACCGGTCGGTAAATAAAAATTAAATCAATAAATCGTGGTTACAAACAAAGTGATTGTTTTCCTTTAATTAATATGTCAAACCACAAAGTGACTGCTTTCTACCAAAATAGAAAACTAGTGAATTTCAACAAAAATAAATGGGCGCAGTTCCGTTGTTGAGTCGTTGTTAATTAAGGCAGGTATGAATTAAAGGATCGCAGGTCTTCTTTTGATAATCGTGAATAGTTACATTTATCGAACAATTCAATGAACTGATCAAATTGAGAGATGAAGAGCTGACACGGGTTACAATTAGGGCTGCCACCTCTCCGGATTTGACCCGGAGTCTACGGGTTTGCATGGTGCATGTCCGGGCTACGGGTTTAACATCGATATCTCCGGGTCAGACCGGGCGTTCACGACCGCATTTCTGCCAAAGAAAAATCATTTCGAAGAGCTAAACGTAGCGACAATCGAAATTGCGTCGATTTATCATGCAATTAGACACCACCACAGTTATTTGAGCACCGATTGCGGAATTAAATTAAATGCCTCTCTTTATTCCGATTCACCACTATCACATAAAGTTCACTGTGGCAGAACCAAAGCTGAAGCCATTGTTTTGAATGTCCAAGCACCGAACTCAATAGAGTCTAAAATACAAGACCTAAAAAGTTCTCAATCTGGAAATGGAGTTCACTTTTCGATTTCTATCGACGCCTCAAATAAAGGATCCCAGAAAATGTATCCAATAGTCATCAGATACTTTGACCAAGAAAAGGGTGTTCAAGATAAATGAATGGATGTTTATGAGGATTCCAACGAAACATCTCAAAAGATTTTTGAGAACATTGAAAATGTTATGCTTCAACACGACTTAGACACAACTTTGTTGTGTGCATTCTCTGCAGACGGTGAATTTTGGTGCTCAAAAAAAATTATTTCAAATAATTCATACTAAAAAAAGTTTTATTTTAATTAAAAAAACTATATTTCTAAAATCTCCGGGTCTACTGTTTTTGAAAGGTGGTAGCCCTAGTTACAATTGTGAGCCAAAGAAGAAACGTCCAACAATGAATTTATTATGGTTTGGCTTCGTTCAATCCAGAATATTGCAAATAGTTTTGGAATAAATTCGGTGTTTGGGTAAAATTCCTAAAAAATAAAACTAGTTATTTTTATACTAATTTGGGGTCGGGGAATCCGAATCTGAAAGAATTAGGCGGCGGCAAGCAATATTAACTGAATTAAACGACTTTAAAAAATTTTATACACATACAGGAAAATAGCCATTTTGGAAGCATTTTGATTCCTAGAAAATCAAACTAGTTATTTTTATACTAACTATGGGCTGGGGAATCCGAATCTGAAAGAATTAGGCCGCGGCAAGCAATATTAACTGAATTACACGACTTAAAAATTTTCTATACACACACACTTGAAAATAATCATTTCGGAAGTATTTTGACACACGTAGTACAAAGATCATAGAAAAACAAGAAATATACAAAAACATGTGCCGGCAGTGTTACCAGCTCTCAAAAACATACCTTATAAATCGACCAAGTCTTCTTCGTCCGTCGTATTAACACATTAACCTGATGAATTACGACTATCTCAACGGCGTATTCTTAAATCAAAAGTATGAAAATTCAATGCGTAACCTAACCTAACCTAGCGTTAGGTTTGTGTAACATGGTTTGTGCCCCTTTATACCGCCTGCTCGCGTCCCTAACCTAACCTAACCTAACGCTAGGTTTGTGTAACATGGTTTGTGCCCCTTTATACCGCCTGCTCGCGTCACGGCAAAAAAACATCCCTGTTTTCAAGTAGTTTAGCGGCTACGCTAGGTTTGTGTAACATGGTTTGTGCCCCTTTATACCGCCTGCTCGCGTCCCTAACCTATCCTAACCTAACGCTAGGTTTGTGTAACATGGTTTGTGCCCCTTTATACCGCCTGCTCGCGTCACGGCAAAAAAACATCCCTGTTTTCAAGTAGTTTAGCGGCTACGCTAGGTTTGTGTAACATGGTTTGTGCCCCTTTATACCGCCTGCTCGCGTCCCTAACCTATCCTAACCTAACGCTAGGTTTGTGTAACATGGTTTGTGCCCCTTTATACCGCCTGCTCGCGTCACGGCAAAAAAACATCCCTGTTTTCAAGTAGTTTAGCGGCTACGCTAGGTTTGTGTAACATGGTTTGTGCCCCTTTATACCGCCTGCTCGCGTCACGGCAAAAAAACATCCCTGTTTTCGAGTAGTTTAGCGGCTACGCTAGGTTTGTGTAACATGGTTTGTGCCCCTTTATACCGCCTGCTCGCGTCACGGCAAAACAACATCCCTGTTTTCAAGTAGTTTAGCAGCTACGCCGGGTTTATGTAACATGGTTTGTGATACAAAAGAACGTGCCCCTTTATAACGCCTACTCGCGTCAAGGCATAAAAACTCCACAATACTAGTTGGTGTACCTTCCTAAAATATTTGAGAATCAAAAAAAATAAGTACTTAAAATATAAACATGTTATTTTACGTTATAAATATTACTGCTTAATGGCAACACTTAATTTTGTGTGGTAAAAACATCTATGTTATCGTGTTTTTCTATGATCTTTGTACTACATGTGTCAAAATACTTCCGGAATGATTATTTTCATGTGTGTGTGTATAGAAAATTTTTAAGTCGTGTAATTAAGTTAATATTGCTTGCCGCCGCCTAATTCTTTCAGATTCGGATTCCCCGGCCCATAGTTAGTATAAAAATAACTAGTTTGATTTTCTAGGAATCAAAATGCTTCCAAAATGGCTATTTTCCTGTATGTGTATAAAATTTTTTAAAGTCGTTTAATTCAGTTAATATTGCTTGCCGCCGCCTAATTCTTTCAGATTCGGATTCCCCGACCCCAAATTAGTATAAAAATAACTAGTTTTATTTTTTAGGAATTTTACCCAAACACCGAACTTTAGCCATAGTTTTGTTATTTTAAAAATCATCAAAGGTTACGCAGTTATTGTTTCCAGAAAAATCAAAAATTTCAATATTTATTCTTCGAATTCATTAATTTAATAACCATAATGACAATACAACTCGCAAATAAATCACTTATTTATAATACTTAAACAGACGTGTACATAAATATAGTAATAAACGCACTACCTTTCGCGAAGTTTGATAAAAGAGAGATCTGAGGAACCAAATTATACGAAGGACTTCAATGAAACATATTTGTTATTAAAAATCTTTGAATTCTGTTTCGTAAAGACAAACTGAGGTCGGTTTAAGGTCCTTTTCTTCATACTTTTCAAAATTTTCCGCATCTCCGATGTTATTTACGAATGGCTTGTAAGAAGGTGTAATTTTACAATTCATAAGATCTTCCCAATTTAGGGATTTAAACCATTTGTGGGTCTTTATATCCATTATGCCTTTTTGCAGACAACCGTACCTTTTCGTTACGTCCACCTGAAGGGTGTTCTTGATTAAATCTTTCAGATCAGCTCCCATTTTGCCGCCAAATTTGAATATCCCCGCGACAATTTTCTCGTAGATCTTCATCGGATCCTTGGAATAGAACGGGGGGTATCCGGCGTTCATCTCGAAAACTAGAATACCAAAAGACCACCAGTCCACAGACTTTCCGTAAGGCTTGGTGAGAATTATTTCTGGAGCCAAATATTCCGGAGTGCCACAGAGAGTAAATGTGCGTTCTGTGATGACCTTACAAAATCCGAAATCTGTTATTTTTATGTAGCCATTTGGATCTATGAGAATGTTTTCTGGTTTCAAGTCTCTGTAGACGAGACTGCAGTGGTGCATGTACTCTAGAGCCAAGACTACCTGTCCAGCGTAGAACTTCGCCAACTCTTCTTCAAAGGCGGTTTGTTTCCTCAGCACTGTGAACATCTCCCCGCCTCCGACGAAAGGCATGGTGAAATAAATGAACGAATTGTCCTTCTGAGAACACTCCATATTAACAACGAAAGGAAACTTTATTGCTTGAAGAATGTTTTTCTCATTCAGAGTGTGTTGTATTTGCTTCATTTTAACTAGCTTTATTTTATCGAGTATTTTAACAGCGTAAAACCGTCCATCCTTCTTCCTCACCAATTTTA
Organism: Limnephilus rhombicus; assembly: GCA_929108145.2. Classification (NCBI taxonomy): domain Eukaryota; kingdom Metazoa; phylum Arthropoda; class Insecta; order Trichoptera; family Limnephilidae; genus Limnephilus; species Limnephilus rhombicus. The sequence continues at coordinate 56,949,348 of OV815276.1, forward strand.
CCGTTCCAAAACCGCCCACTCCCAAGGTTTTTACAATTTCAAACTCTTCAAGTTTGCATTCGGCTTGGGTCTGATGATTGTAACGTTTATCAAATGCGTCTCTTAATTCGTCTAAAACTTTAACGTGCTTTTTCTGACTGTCTTCCGTGTATTCATTACTCATGTTTTATTTATTTGTTAATTAACAAAAGCCACATATAGGTATCTATCTTGATGTCATAACAAATCTCTTTTATTCTTGAAAAATGCACAGAAATTCTTTATTTAAAACCTCGCAAGTAAGTAATTTTATTTAAATACCTTTACTTAACAGATAGGTTCCTACCTACTACACTATGGGGGTAACCCCAATATTCTTGTCGATCTAAATTCGTCACAAATAGAATCCACATTATCTGTGTTTTAAGTTTCAGGGTTCGAACAACTTCTCAACTCAAAAATCTTACTTTATCTTGTAGCTTATACGGTACAAAAACAACCGTAGTAACATAAGTCTTCTTAGATCTGTGGAAAATGAAATGAAATCGTAACATTTTAGGCAGGTAGGTACCTAAGACAATAAGCACCATAAAGAAGAAAAAAACGAGTCGTATACTAATATATGATTTTTTTATTGATTTGGAAAAATGTAACTAAATAGAAACTCTTATTATGTTGGCTGAAATAAGAATTGAAATAAGTGTTTTGGATTTTGTTTGACATTAGCTCCACACGGGGGGCCCAGAGGAAAATAATTTCCCTCAGGGCGTTTGTCATGTGGAGGGTCGTGTGGAGGGTCTTTTTTATTTATTTATTTATAAACAGAAACAAACAGTACATTAGATTCATTGGTGAAAAAAAACAATTAATAAGTATATTTAATGGTGTACCTATTATGTGTTTCATTACAGTGTCTTATTTGAGGTATATATTTATGTATTAACGCTTTGCAGATTTTTTAATAATATTAATATTGCAGAAAGAACACAGCAAATTCGTACTACGAGAATTGGCTCTGGTCTGAACTTTATGGCAATTCAAACTAAATCTTCTTTTGGTCAAAGAAATTATTTTTATTAAGCTCCACTCATATTTAATAGCCTTCCAGAACATATAAAGTCATCTAATTCCTTGTACACTTTTAAAAAGAATCTTAAATTTTTTCTGTTAGTTGAGGATTGCCAATTGATTTTCTTTACTTTGTTCTTTCTAAATTATTAGCTAAATGAGTATGTTTATAGTAATAAGCTAAAATAATATTATTTTTGTTTAAACCGTTTTTTTTTTCATCTTCCTCTTGCCAAATCTATAACATGTTAAATTATATACATATATTTATTATTTACAACTTAATCCTTTAAAACAAAACAAAAAAACTTTATTTATTTTATTTTAAATCAGATCTCAAAACTATGGTCACCCTAAAAGTCTACATTAATGTGCTACCTAGCGCCATCAGTTTAGTAGGTACCAGTAAGTACCCATAATCTCAATATGTAAGAAATACAACAATATTGTTCTTTCAAAATCTGTATAGTTTTGTGTTATTTTGTTAACTTGTATAATTGTTGCTTTCCTAGTGAGGTAACAAATTGTATTGTAAACGTTTTTACCTGCAGTGTAGAGAAACAATAAATAAATAAATAAATTACCGGGTGATGTATGTAATGGGAAGGTGTGTGTGTGTGTGTGTGAGTATGTGGGTATGTATGTATGCGCATTGAACAATTTATATTATTGACATGATGCTCTTTTTAAATTTGGACAGTGAATCGTAAAAAATGTCGATGTTAGAATTTAGACCAATATTATTGAACTTATGAAGGGCACGATTGATGGGCAGATTAGATGCCGCATTTTTCTTGTAATTAAGCGTGTGGAATAGTTATGGAAAGGAAGGAGAGGAAGTTCTGGGAAGGAAAAAGAGGTGGACCTGAACAAACCTCACCTCATGAACCCGGACACCCCTGCTCTAATATATGTCTTGAAATAATTATGAGGAACGGAAAAAAACTGTTTTCTGGAGCCATGTTCATTACTTTAAGCGGTGACCCGACATTGGAACATATGGAAATGACCAACGATTTATAGAGGAGAAAAAAATTCTTCCTTTTATATTTTCTTCCAAGAAAACCACATAATATTTTCGTTTTCATGCCCCCTTCGTGTACAATAAGACGTCATGTTGATGTTCCGGGTAGGAGAGGATTCACTACGAAAGTAATGAAGTGGGGTTCTTTACGGCCTCCTAATTCCGGCCAAGACCAGCGTCATCAGTTCAGATCAAATATTTAAAATGCTGCAATTTCAGATGCAAAAATTTAAAAGAGAAATATTTCTTTTTTATTATTGAAGAGTCTTACCGACACTAGATTCTCTACCAATTGAGCTATTACAAGCGAAAACTTTAACGTCGTAGTTCATCGAATTTTCATCCGATTAATTTCATTCAAAATTTTAATTTAAAAAAAAATTATATGCGGATGAATCTCGACCTATGAAAAATTATTATAATAGGACAAAATTGTAGCAAAATTAAGGAGATTTTTTAAGGCGACTCCAGGATTCCAGCCGGTTTAATCGGACCGCTATACCTATATAATATTATGTAGAAATTCAAATTAAAATTCCAGTAGTGTTTTTTTCTTGTTAAAATATATCTTTACACGTAACAAAACGATAATAAATTTTATTTTTGAAAAAAACGCATTGAAATAAAACCTTGACTTGACCAGACTACCCCCTTAAGGCTCTGCGACTGAGCTCGAAAAGAAGAAGATGGAGAGATACGAAATTACAAATGTTAGAGAAGAGCGCGAACATTTACAGCGACAAAATCGATGCGAAAATTGCGAAAATGTTGAATAAAACGTGATTAATAAAATTACTAAAACGCGACTCGTTTATAATAGAGCAAAAATCTAGCGGGCGTTGTCTTAAGCAGCATTTAAAGAAACACTGTGAAGTTTTTCATACATATGACTTGTAAAATAACAGAGACAAACGTGTTTATAATAATTTTTGGAGCATACTTTGCGATTTTTTTCTAACGAGGGAATTTTATACATGTATGTATAATTTGCGTTTCGGCGCGGGCAATGTCTAGATATTATCTTCAAGAATAACATATATTTTTTAAGAGCTTTAAAACTTACCGTGTTTAAGGGAAATATGTAAGAAATCGGTAGAAATTCGGGTTGCGGGCCCTTAAGGAAATTCCAGGTAAAATAATGAGTTCTGAGCACCATAATCTATGTGTCTACTTACATATTAATACCCCTATTTTCGTTCCATTCCATCATCTCCCCCGAGTACTGCACGAGTGCTATCCGTAGTCCCATAATCATTACATTTCCTGCAGGTAAGATAAAAGCCATATCACTCTCACTCGCACGATACTTCCCTCAGCCCTCTATATCCAAAACCACCTCAAACCAAGGCCAGAACACTGAATTGAGTTGGCCTGCTATCATACGTATTTATAAGATCCTCCTACTTAATTACGCTGATTCACAAGACATTTTACTTAACAAAACTACGTAATTAAAACTTTTAAAAAATTTTAGTATCTCTTTTTTTATTTCCACACAGGAGGCCCTTAGAAAAATATCGGGTTTTTAGGAGAGGAAGGAGAGGAAGGAGAGGAAGGAGAGGAAGGAGGGGAAGGAGAGGAAGGAGAGGAAGGAGAGGAAGGAGAGGAAGGAGAGGAAGTTGAGGAAGGAGAGGAAGGAGAGGAAGATCTGGGAAGGAAAAGGGTATGAGGGATGGGAGGGAATATTGGGATCGGTGTGTCTAGGAATGACGGACGTTTGAATTCATCTCTCCCACTGCGGTGCAAGGAGATGGGTCGAGATAGTCCTGCTGGAGAGATGAAAAGGTCTCCCTCAACCAGTCTCCCCAAATCTGGCCCGCGACACAATAGGTGGGCAGACGCATTATTCGCCAAGACCTTGACAATCGTCACCCTATGAACCTGGGCACCTTTGCCAAGTCATCAAACGTAGCGAACCACTTGGGGTGACGTATGACGGAGTTACCGCGTCCCAAATTGAATTATTTAAGCCGCCGCTATCCGAATTTCTACCGATTTCTTACATTTCTCCCTTAAAAACGTTAAGTTTTAAAGCTCTTTAAAAAAATTATGTTATTCTTGAAGATAATATCTAGAAATTTCTCGCGCCGAAACTCAAATTATATAAAATTCCCTCGATAGAAAAAAAATCGCAAAGTATGCTCCAAAAATTATTATAAAGCAGTTTGTTTCAGTTATTTTACGAGTTATATGTATGAAAAAATTCACAGTGTTTTTTTAAATAGTGTTTAAGGCAACGCCCGCGAGATTTTTGCTCTATTTTAAACGAGTCATGTTTTATTAAACATTAATTAAATACTAGCGCGCTCCTCTAACATTCGTAATTTCGTATCTCTCCATCTTCTTCTTTTGAGCCCGGTTACGGCGCCTTAAATAGTAGGCCAACTTGATTCAGTGTCATGTCCTGGGTTGAGGTGGTATTGCCCTAACCCCTCGTGCTGCATTTACGGGAGTAGTGCCATTAACAGCTTACTTACCCGTAGATCGTAACGATACGGTTAAGACTAAAAGCGCTTCTTCGTCGAATTGCCTTTTCGTGACCGGGGATCTTTCCAACTTCGGCCACTTCATGTGGCGGCAATTTATATAAATATTGTAAGATTTGACCCAACCGCTACCGTACTATAGGCAGTAACTATAGGTAACTGTAGGTAGGTATATTCTAAACCAAAATTTAGTGTATACCTACCTATAGTTACTAACCTGTAAAAACTTTAAAAAATCGTCCTTCTTATCAATCAAATGGAAAAAAAACATGTTTTCTTCGAGGCGAAAAGTGTCACAAGGTTGCCACCAACCAGCTACCGCCTACCACCAGGAGTCACATGATAGGGCTACTGAAAATGACGTTTTGTGTAAGGCAATAACATTGTACAATATGTTTTATTGTTCAATAAGATTGAAAGGCGCATATAGATCAATTATATTGCATAATAAACGCATTGCTCAATGTTTTCGAGATGATAAAATGAAAAATTGAAAAAATATTGTGCAATAGTGACCCTACATGATGCAATGCAAAAAATATGGTGCAATAAAAATTAAACTCGCTCAATCATTGAGCAATCTTCAATATTAACCCTAAACGGTCAATAATTTTGCAAAATTCGTAATATTCAGCAATATAATTGATCGTCCAGGGACCGCCTAGTATATAGATACACGTGGTAGAAATCTCATAGGCCACTTGCATTGAATTCATAACGACTTGGAAAAAATCGTGTAGACAGATCTTTTTATTAAGATTGCGAAAATATTAGTAAATTTTTTTAGAAATGTACAGTTTTTTTTATTTTTAAATAAATAAATCCATTATTTGGGCTCGTGACGTCACTACATGAAAATGTCCCGCCTACGAAAATGTTCCTATTGATTTTGTAAAATTCCACACTGATTTATTTTTTTAATGTGGCATCACTTTGATTTCAGGCGAATTTTTGAATTCGTTCACTAGATTTATTGTTTGTTCTCTGCGAACTTATCATTTGGTTTGACTTTTTGACAGAAGAGAACCCCGTACATTTTAGAAGTTCTGAAGAAAACCCCGTACATTTAGAAGTTGGTACGTCATTCGAATTTTGACAGTTGAAAAACACTGTTGCGTTTTTTTTCGTTTTAATACGAAAAATCGAATTTTTGGCATTTAGTCAGTTTTATTTTTAGTTTTTTGTCCTCTTTTGAGTTCGTTTATTGCTGACCAAGTCCAGTAAGTGTTATTTTATTTTTGTTTTATATCCTTTTGCCCCAATGGCCTTTGCCATGGGGAAGAAACCCCCTGATCCCGCTCCCCCTGACCCTTCAAATTTTGACATTGGTAGTGAGGTAGAAATAACAGACCTTCAAGTTCCATCCTCTACTCCAAAAAAGAGGAAAGTTTGCGACCTTCCAAAAACTGATTCTTCGCAGGTTTCAGTTCCTGTAGCTTCTCCTCTTTCTTTGTATCCGACTTCAGCAAAAGCTCCCTTCATAGTTTATGTTCAAAACAACTCTCCTGGCCACTCTTTACATCCCCTTGAATTTGGTAAATTCATTGGAAAAAAACCACTTGGCATTTCCCCAGGTGGTATCCGATCAGAGGGCAGATTTCGCATTTGTGTTGAGTTCACATCCGCGTTGAATGCCAATAAATTCATAAATTCCATCGACTCCCTCTCTGCAAAAAAATTTAAAGCCTATATCCCTTCTTTCAATATCTCTCGCTTGGGTCTCGTTAGAGGTATTCCTGTAGACCTATCTGAAGAAGAGCTTATCTCGGAACTCATTATTCCAGCATCTTCGGGAAAAGTTATTAAGACTAGGCGTCTTAATTTCAAAGATCGATCATCTGAATCTGTAGTTTGGAAACCCTCTCAAACTGTAGTTCTGACATTTGAAGGACAGTCCCTTCCATCTCACGTTTATTTATTTCACAACTCTCTCCCGGTGGAAATTTATTCGTACCCAACAATCCAATGCTTTAATTGTTGTCGGTTTGGCCATTCTAAGCAATCATGCCGCTCCTCTCCCCGCTGCTTTAAATGCGCAGAAAATCATTTAGCAGACCAATGCTCCTCCCCTTCCAATTCCCCCACTTGCGTCAATTGTTCAGGCTCGCACACAGCCACTCATCCATCCTGCCCCGAACTTTCTCGCCAAAAAAACATAAAAAGTTATATGGCCTCCAATAGCGTTTCATACTTCTATGCCTCCAAATTAATAGCTCCTTCTAAAAAATCTTTTGCTGAAGTTGCCTCTCAACCCCAAATTAGTGCTCCTTCAAACTTGTCTTACAAGAAAACTGTAATGACAAAACAAGCTTCTCGTCCAATTAAAACCCCTGGATATGATCAATTTGGCCATAACTCCCAGCTCTTGTTCCAAAATGGTAACATCAGCTCTCTTTTTCCTCAAAACCCCGTCTTTTCTAACTCAAATTCAACTAACAGCAGTGCTTTCAATCCTGATCTAAATGCAAATTCCATAAACAACAATACTTCTAATGACAATTCTTCTTTTATTCAAACTCTTCTCATGCTACTTATCTCTGTTATTAACAATAATAATTCTCTACCGTCCAACGCTGCCTTGCTACTCTCCTCTTTGTATTCTCTTCTTCCCAATGGCTGCCCCAACAGCAGCAATTCTGCAGTGGAATTGTAGAAGCGCCACCTCCAATAAGGATGACCTCGTCCGCCTTCTACATTTACACTCCATATCGATTGCTGCCGTCTCTGAGACTTGGTTCAAGCCATCTCAACTCTTCAAGGTGAGTGGCTATCAATGTCTGCGGGACGACCGCATTGATGGGAAGGGTGGTGCAGCCCTTTTCATCAAAAACTCTCTCCCCTTCTCCCCTATTTCCATTAAACCCCCAAATTCATCCTTCCAATTAGTGGCAGCCACTGTCTCCAATATTACATTTGTATCTCTCTATATTCCTCCTTCTACCCCATTTGACCTTCCACTGTGGGTTCACATGCTTAGCAAAATTTCTTCTCCCTTGGTCATTTTGGGTGATTTCAATGCCCACTCCCCACTCTGGGGTTCTTCTTCCTCGGATCCCTCAGGTATCAAATTAATTGAACTTTTGGACTCCTTGAACATATGTCTCCTAAATGACGGATCCTCAACAAGGTTTAGTCACCCTGGACAGAATCCTAGTGCGGTGGACATATCCCTCTGTTCCCCGAGTATCTATCCTCTAATCTCCTGGCGAATTTCTTCAGATCCCTGCGGCAGTGACCACTATCCCATTATTTTGAATTTGGCTCAACGGTTGGATACCAATCACTTTAAAAGTAAGCCCAAATTTATTACAAAAAAAGCGGATTGGTCCCGTTTCAGAGACTCTATCCATGATCTTTCCCTCTCCCTGCCTTCCCCTTCTTCTGATAATTGCACCTCCTCTTATAAATCTTGGACTGATTCCATTCTAAAATCGGCTGACAAGTCTATCCCCAAATCATCTCCTGTAGGCTCGAAGGCTCGCCCTCCCCCTTGGTGGGATGAGGAATGCCTTAGAGTGCTGAAGGAGAGGAAAGCGGCCAATAAGACATACTGCCAACAGATGACTATGAATAATTACATCTCAGCCAAGAATGCCCAAGCTGTTGCTAAACGCACATTCCGTTTCAAAAAAAAAAACAGCTGGCGTAATTTCTGTACCAATATATCCCCTGCTACTCCAGCAGGGGAGGTTTGGTCCATGATTCGCAGGTTTAGATCTTCCTTTTCCCTGCCAAAGCCATCTCGTAATTCTGCTATTTGGATTGATGACTTTGTTAATAAAATAGCTCCCCCTTATGTCCCTAATTTTGATGAACTTCCTTCTTTGCCTTTCACTTTAAAATCTTCTTCATGGTTAGATGCTCCATTTTCCTTTGATGAGTTAAAAAGAGCCATTGAAATCCTCAATGACTCAGCTCCGGGCAAGGATGAAATCCTGAATATATTCATCCGTCATTCTGATGACAATTCTCTTACCTACTTTCTCTCTCTCATCAATGTCTTTCTGGATTCTGGCATTATTCCCCCAGATTGGAAAATTCAAAATATCATTCCCATTTTCAAAAGTGGCAAAGATCCAAGCATAGGTTCGAGCTACAGACCTATCGCCCTCTCTTCTACTCTTTGCAAAGTATCTGAAAGAATGATTAAGAATCGATTGGACTGGTTCGTAGAAAAAAATCAAATTCTTTCCCCTTCCCAGTTTGGATTTAGAAAGGGTAAAAGTACCCTTGACAACCTTTCCTCTCTTGTTACAGATATCAAATTAGCATTATCTAAAAATGAATATTGCATTGCAGTGTTTCTAGACATCTGTGGAGCATATGACAATGTTCATATTCCCATCCTGAAAGAAAAGTTACTGGCAATAGGTATTCCGCCCAAATTAGTAAAATTCATTGTCAATTTGCTCTCCCAGAGAACTATTTTTGTAGATGGGTCTGATCCCCTCCCCACATTAGACACATTTTCAAAGGTCTCCCGCAAGGGTCAGTCTTAAGCCCGATCCTGTACAATATTTACACATATGATCTAGAAAAATCTATTCAATTCTTGTGCAACATACTCCAATATGCTGATGACTTGACTTTCTACAAAATATCCCGTAATATTTTTATCGCAGCATCAGCAATCAACAATGCTCTTAGAAAACTTTTGGCGTGGTTAAATATTAATGGCCTTGAACTTTCCCCCTCCAAAAGCAAAGTTGTCATCTTCACTCGTCGTCGAAAGCTCCCAGAAATTCAGGTGAGATTTGGCGATGAAATCATCCCTATCTCTAAAGAAGTTAAGTTCCTGGGAATGTTTTTAGACTCAAAGCTTACTTGGAATTCTCACATAAATCATGTCATCATGAAATGCGAAAGCAACATCAATCCCCTTAGATTTCTGTCCGGAGTGTGGTGGGGATCACACCCATCATCTTTAAAACTTCTGTACAATGCTCTCATCCGAAGCCATCTTGATTACGGATCTTGTCTGTTTGATCCAATGTCCACTTCAAATTCGCTTAAATTAGATAAAATTCAGTCTAAATCTCTTCGCCTTATCTTAGGAGCCATGAAATCTTCCCCAATCAACGCAATGCAAGTTGAATGCTGCGAACCTCCCTTAAATATAAGAAGGCGATGCCTAGCAGAAAAATATATTTTCAAAACATGCTCAATAACTTCTCATCCCCTGATTCCCAAACTTCAATTGTTAAAGTATGAGGTTAATTTGAATCCATTTTGGAAAAAACATTCCCCTCCCCTTTTCTATAATTGCTTCAACACTTTCATGGATGTTTCCACAAACTCCTATCGCAATGAATCTCTCCCCTTATACTCTTATCCCTATAAAAGTCTTACTTTCTATCCAAAGGTGCACCAATTTATAGGAATATGTAAAAAAAATATTAAAAACTCAGTTCAATCCAATAATGCAGAATTCAACAAAATTATTGAAAATAACTGGCCAAATTATATAAAATTTTTCACAGATGGTTCCAAACTCAGTTCGGACTCCCATTGTGGGGCCAGTGTCTATGCTCCTCACAGGAAATTGTGTTTCCCACACAGACTTCCCAAAGAATGTTCCATTTTCTCTGCTGAATGCATAGCTATCATAGAAGCTTTACATCTCGTCAAATCTCTCAACGTTAGAAATGCCCTCATCCTTTCAGACTCACTTAGCTCATTACAAAAAATAAGCGCATCCCCTCTCAATTCCATTAGTGACTCTCTTACCTGCTCTATCAGAGACCTCCTGCATTCCTTGTCGCTGGCTCACGTGTCAGTGGTCTTGGCCTGGATCCCAGGACACCTTGGTATTGTTGGAAATGAAATGGCTGATTCTATTGCTAAGGAATCCACTGTTCATGGTCCATTAAATAGCATTCCTATTCCTGTTAGAGACTATTTTCCTATTTTAAAAAATAAGTTACAACGCCAATGGTCCTCTGAATGGAAATCATCCTCTCTGTTAAAAGGTCACCAGTACTCTTTAATTCAACCTTCTATTCCTGTCAAGCCCTGGTTTCACAAATACACTTCCATGCCTAAAAAATACATCTCTTCCATTATTCGAATGCGTTTAGGTCATACTTGTTGTCTTAGCCATCTCGCCAGATTCCACATAGTCAATTCGCCTTATTGTGATTGTGGTTCAGAGGATACTTTAGACCATAATTTTTTTGAGTGTCCTATCAATGACCAATTTCCAAACTTCATACCTGAATTGTTAAAACTTAAAATTGAATTCCCTACCAGTGTACCCTGCCTTCTTAGTCTAAACTCTCCCGAAATTCACTATTTGTTAGCAAAATTTATTTACAAAAATGGCCTCAACATTTAAGCATCAATCAGATTTCTCTCTCTTCCATACGTATACATTTGTTTCTAGCTGTGTTATTATGTACAGTTGTACAGGTTCCTTTTTTTGGGAATCTGTACATCTTCCTACTCTACAATTTTGTAATGACTATTAATACCAACTCTGTGTGTTATTCTGTATGTTACTCTGTATGAAAATGGAAGTATGGAATATGTACAGGTTACTATTTTTGGGAACCTGTACATCTTCCTACTCTACAATTTTGTAATTACTACTAATACCAACTCTGTATGTTAGTACAACTTGTATAATCTTATGAATATTTGTCTTGGCCCATTGTCTATAAGTATTTACTAATATAATTTATCTATTCCATGTAAAACACTGAAATAGTAACTAATTTAAAAAAAATATGAAAATGTAACTAATTTTAAAAACTGATAATGTACCTAATTTAAAAAAATCTGAAAATGTAAATAATTTTAAAAAATTGATAATGTAACTAATTTACAAAAAAACTGGAAATGTAAATAATTTTAAAAATATGTAACTTACTTTAATAAATGGCCAAGATCACCCTCAATGGGTGAAAGCCAAATAAACAATTTAAAAAAAAAAAAAAAAGTTGGTACGTGTTTTAGAGGTATAATGGTTATGGTGCTGATTTTAACAAAATCAAATTTTATAATATTCTTATTATTATTATAATTTACAAGTACAAGTATATTACATTGGATTTAGTAATATATACATTGTACATCATAATGATTTATGATCAATAAGATATATTAAGGAAAAAAATATTTATGAGATGTAATATTTTTGGTATGCCTCGTTATTCGGCTGTGCCATTCGTGTGGAAAACGTTCTTTTTTTTAAATGATTTTCGGCTACTTAATTATCGGTTTTTGCACCTATAAAATTATGTCCCGTCTTTCCGGTTTATAAAAAATGGTCTGATTTTTCGGATTAAAATTTTCAAAAACTCCCCAGGGTTTCAAAAATACGATTAAAAAAAAAAATACAGAATGTCTTAGAATATTTGTCTAAACGGGAAAAAAATTAAAAAATGTGATGGAAGTGGCCTATTGCATTATATTCGATTTCGTAGTTTTAGTACTCAACTGCCACGCGTCGGGTAAGGTATGATTGGTTTATTTATGGGTACCTTACCTACCAGTAAGTAAATTACATAAAAAAAGCGCCAAAACGCCATCGTGTATGATGAGAAAATGTTTTCATTACACAGCAAACCTAGTAACAGTCAAGGAATAACGTTTCATTCATAAATACACGGAAATTAATTATTTATTATTATTAAAAATACGTTTATTTCGAAGATTTTTAGCACCATTAGAGAAAGTGAGATAGGAAAATTTAGGACAGTTGGTCGTCTCATACGGCATTCCGTTTTCGTCATAGTGTAGGCGAGTAAGCGTATATTTACATCTCAGTCACACCCGTGATGTAGAATGTAGTATTCGGCGCAAATGCGAAAACGCCGCTCGGTTTATCTACGTCGTTCGTACACACACATTATTTGAATGTCTATCTTTATCATACATGAATAAATTTTGAATTAAGAATTAACTGAAATCATAATAGTGTTTTTACGTGCCACATTTTATCTTGAGTATGTGAGATAATGACGAATCTGGATATAATGGTTACTGGTATCATTGGTTACTGGTAAAACATTTAGTTCGTATCTTACTTGCTATTCTACTCCTTGCATGTATGCAGCCTGAGAGCCTTCAGCCATCAGCCATCAGCCACCAGCAAACGCTGCCACGATATTGCTGATAAGTGAATATCCCCAAATCATGTTACTAATACTTGCCATGACTCCCCCAGGCATTCCGGGGTTCCCACTGCCACATCAACTGCTATCAATATGCTACTAATAAAGTAATAAGCCCATATCATGACATAATATGGGCTTAATAATACTTGCCATGACGCCCCCAGGCGCGAAGAGCATTCCGGGGTGCCCACTTCCCTCATCAACTGCTATAAATATGATACTAATAAGGTAATAAGCCCATATCATGACATTTTAATAAAACTTGCCATGACGCCCCCAGGCGCGAAGAGCATTCCGGGGTGCCCACTTCCCTCGTCAACTGCTATCAATATGATGCTAATAAGATAATAAGCCCATATCATGACATGTTAATAATACTTGCCATGACGCCCCCAGTCGCGAAGAGCATTTCAGGTTGCCAACTTCCCTCATCAACTGCTAGCAATAAGGTAATAATAAGGTAATAATCCCATATCATGACATTTTAATAATACTTGCCATGCCGCCCCCTGCCGTGTAGAGCATGAGTGCCATGAGCAGCCCCAAGTGGCCGAGCGCGGCACGTAGTCGCACGGTCTTCCATCCGCGCTTCACCGTGCCCAGCAGGCTCTCCTTCTCAAAGGTCACCTCAGTGATGTGCTTGGCGCTGCCCATTTCCACGAATGTCAGACCCCGTACCACTTAACCACTGTGCCTATCTACTCACTAAACTCCTACATGAACTCACTCCACTCAAATGTCAACTTCGCACATCACTGGCATTTCAAATCTAAACGGTCTTGAAAATACAATTAACATTTTTGTTATGGTTTTTTAACGACTTGTGTTATGAATGTTACGATACACTCATATCGCGATAGTCAAAACTAAACTTTGCTTTTCACTTGAGATTTCACCACAATTTTACCCTTTTCATTAAATAAGGGATGTGATTACCACCACTTTACGTCTGTATTCAAGAGAAAAGTTTTATTATTTAAGATTCTCAGAACTTATTTTAAACGGTTCAACTTTCTAGCCACTTTCGCGATAAATTAGGTAAAAGATCATTCAAAAGAACACTCAATATTATGTTAAATTATTGTTTTCTTAGTAAAAATTATAATTTTCCGAAATCTTCCGTCTTGTTCTTTTCTCAAAAGAAAAAGGAACCCTTTTGACATTCGCGTGGTTTCTCATTCTTAAACCTTTATTGTCAATGATCTTATCGTTTCATTAAAATTTAACAACAATTTCACAAGTTACAAATTTTATTAAAACAAAATATTTTTTTTAACTTTTAAAAGGTTTTCGTTGTAAATGTTTAAGTGAATTAAAATCTTGTCATTGTCAAGTTTGGAACTTGCATTAAAGTTTATTTTCTAAACTTTCAAAATCGAACTTAAATACGATATTCGTCTGCCGGTGTTGTGTCAAGTTGGGACGTCCGTCCTCCGCCGGCGTCGATATAAAACTGGCACCGCGGCGCCCTACCCCGAGCATTAAGACGCGCCGCGAGGGAAAGAGAAAAACTTTTCGTCAAACTATCAGCTGTCTGCGCAAAGCTCTGATAAACTTTTTACGTGTGATTTTACAGAAGCTTTTTACTTTGAACTTTTACAGCAAAACTTCCAATCCATTAGGTTAATGTGGCACCTGATTTAGTGGCGAATTATCATAAAAAGGTGTCGTTTAACATTCTTGGAACCATAGATCATTATTTCGTTTGAAGTATACCTATACTTATTTTTTTCAAGGTATTGAAGTCTTTTTTTCAACTAAAGGTATTTGTTATAGTGACCGACCGAAGGTTCGGTTTCGGCAAGTTTCGGCAAAAATAATCTAGTTTCGGCATCAGTTTCGGTTTCGGCATAAAATCTGCCGAACCTTCGGCCGCACAGAAACTCTGCGTTCGTGAATTATCACGCGTCATTCGGCTGACTTCGGGTGAGTTCGTGGCTCGCGTGTCACCCGCTATCATCAGCTGAGTTCGCCGGCCGGTCCGGTGTGATTGTGTTGTGAGTTTATGCGTTATTTCTTAGTTAAAGTTTTTTTATAATTTATGCTTGGTTTATAGCAGTAATATTAAAATATATATATATATATATATATATATATATGTGTGTGTGTGTGTTTTCACATACTTCAATTTTTGTATTTTATTTCATTTAACACGTGTAATCAGAATGTTGTGATGTAAAAGCAATTAAAATTAAAATTCTCAATTAATGAGGACCTTCCTTTACAATGTACGTGTTGATTTTAAAAAAATGTTCCAAAAAGTAAGTAGTTAACTTGTTCGTTAATTTTTATATTTTTTGTTTATTTTATAGCAGATAAAAAATATAAGTGTAAAAAATAAGCCAAATTTCAGAAAAAACAATAGATTTTTAACATGTCTAAAAAAGTTTCGGTTTCGGTTTCGGCCGAAACTGAGACAGATACCGAAGATTCGTTTTCGGTAGAAAGTCCTGTTTCGGTCGGACACTAATTTGTTTTACGAAAAATTACTTTGTTTTTAGTCACTTTATAATCATTTATTAATTACGCGCTTTACTAATAAACATGTTTTAAATTTTACTTAACTAATTAACAACCGTTTAGGTCCTCGGTGTAAATGGTGGTCTATCAGTTGTATACAATTTAAAACACAAAAAGTTTTTTAGTAAGATGGTACGTCAACTAGTTTCGGTTATATCCCAACCTTCTCCTTCCGAAACTAGTTGACAATTTTGACATGGGTATAAATAATAATGGTGACCGGACAACTCAGAATCTTGCAACTTCAACACCTCCTTTGAAAAATGAAAAATAATTTTAAAATTTGTGAAATAGGTTACGTTGGGTTTGGTTATGGGCTATTTTTCAAAATAAAACATGTATTTTCAAACGGGTGCTGAAATTGCATGATTTTGAGTCCTCGTGGAACCACTAATAATAATATAAAAAAAATTAATAAAATTGTTAAATTCCAAATAACTTTTCATTTAATTATAATAACAAGTTACAATGTGATTGCTTTCTCCGATAATGTTTATTATTACAAAATAATAGAGAATGTGTAAGGGAGTTCACCCAGTGGCGTAGCTAGCATGGGTGGCACCCGGGCAGATAACGTGGTGTCACCCCCCCCCCCCCCCCCCCCCCCCCCCCTCCAATTTCGACTTCACAAATGTGTAGAAAATTGGTCTGTTAAAGTAGGCTATTTTCGTCAATAAATAGACCATAGGCACAAAATTCTCACCGTTTCGGGACATTCCACGGGAAGCCATAGAGCTACGAAATATAAATAACAACGTATTAAATTTTGCGACAATATCCTTCGTAATTTTTTTCCACGGTCGGGTGTAGTATCACCCCCCCCCCCCCCCCCGTACATTGGAGGGGACCCCACCACTTTCCCAACGGCGTTATAAGGAAACATATGGTTTCCTTCTTCACCGCACACGTCAAGACTCTACTTTTTTTTTGAACGAAGCTACATTTATTTGAACGACTCTAGACCCTCCAATGTCCATGCATACGGGGTTAGTAAGCAGTATGCAAGTACTTACATTAACATTATACAAAAGATAAATAGAAGTAGCAGCCCGTGGAATAATTCTTCTGAAATAGGTAACATCAAAAAGAGAAAATAGTGTTAGTTAAAGAAAAATAAAAATAACGACTGTGAGCAATCGAAGAAACCTTCTGTAAATAAAATAAGTAATGAGGAAAAAACACTTGTATGATTATGTTATAACATAAGTAATTACTATAATAGCGGAAAGAAAATAAAACTTTTTTTTTTTTTTTGGTACAGTACATACAATAGATACATAAATATAATGAAAGTATATAAAAAAGAAAAAACTTAATACAATATTTTAAATACAAATATAGGTCAACTCATGAGGGTCTCATAGAAATGGTTGTATCTCCCTTACTATCATAGTGAGAAATATAATATAAACGGTGTTAGAAATAGAAAAGACCACGCTTTATACAAATATAAAAACTAACCACAAAAGATCTAAAATGAACATCTTTATGAAACCAAAGTTTCGAATCGCATTTTTAATAAATTTATAAAATTTTGGGAATTTTTTATAATTTTTTTTTTACACGGAACGACAAAAAAGAAAAGTGATAAAAACGTTTATAAAACATTTGTCTAATAAAATATGTTTGTTTTTTTTTTCGCTATCAGTAATTTTAACCAGAAAAAACGTAAGGTGAGCCATTTTTAAAACTTATTTGTGTTTCCGTGCAAAAATTTTATATTTCAAAAATTATTTGTTTATTTCGATTTATAAAAATGGAAGCGTATTCTATCACCTTTCAGTTTTTAGTTTTTTGGATACGTTCAGAAATATTGCATTTATTTGGATTTTATTATAAAGCGGAATTATTTTGATCCTCTCAAATAATACGGTCGATACCATAAGGCCTTAAGGCAACGTGATATGTGTCCTCTTCTGCTGATCACATTTTTTTCAAAAGCTGAAACGCACTTAGAATCGGCATTCAATGGGAATTTTTCAACTGTAAAAAAAAGTGGCGCTGAGTTCAGAGAGGTAAGCGTGATGTAACGGTTAACGGTTTGAATCAAGGGATTTCGAATTTAAATAATGGTTGGTACAGATGTTCACGAAATTCTAACTTTACTTTAAAAATTAAATTATATTATTTCCTGTTTTTGCAAATGAAGGAATAATTTCCCGAGAGAGATCAAGGGGTTCGGATGGTAGCCAAAATAAAGAGATCTGACGGTTATAATTTTTGATAATAATAATCAATACCAACGTTGTACTGTGTTATTTTAATCATTTGTAAAATGTGAATTATAATATTTATAACTGGCAATAAATTCTCAGGAATATTATTATAGACCTATGAAAGGCATTATTTGACAGTATCTCATACGTTGAGATTTGAGATTTTCACCATTTCCACGTTCTACACATCAGCCTTGAGCCAAAAGGCTCTTGGCGCTAGTAAAAACATCAAGGGATGTTCAGTGGCGTAGCTAGGGGGGTGGCGGGGGCGGCCCGCCCCGATGGGGTGTGACACCCGACCGTGGAAAAATATTATTGTCACAAAAATATTTTACACATAAACACGGTCTGTTATTTATATTTTCGTAGCTCTATGGCTCGGTCGGTCTGAGATTCCCCAAAAATTGTTGTTTATTTTTGTTCCTACCTCTAACTATTGCTCAATTGGGGATTCCTCTGAAATATTCCTCGCTTGTCACCTGTGTCATTCTAATTTCTTTCGTACATTGTGATTGACGTGAACTTGTGAAGGGAATCATCGCCTATTCGTGGACGTGAATTAGTGAAAAAAATATTATTCTGTTAGTGTTTTTAAAAGTGTTGAAAGACATCTTTCAAAAAACAAGGTAAGTGGATTGGATAGTTAAAATGTTTTTTTTTGTAATGTACGACAATTGATAAACGCAAAAACTGAATACAAAAAATATAGCAGAATCGATTGATAACCTATTGAAAAATGATCAATTATCTTTATGTTTATTTCTGTATTTAATTGTTGTGTGTACATAAATAAATAATTAAGTAATTTTGAGGATTTCGAAATATTTTTTTACACATTTGACAAGTCAACTTTAATGGGGGGGGGTGACACCACGCTCTTTCTTGGGACGACACCACGTTATCCGCACCGGGTGCCACCCGTGCTAGCTACGCCACTGGCTGTGTTAGGTTATTATCAGCACCCTGGGTTCCTTGGCTCGTTGGCGTCATGGTAAGTTGGCGCTCGATGCGGACTACTCCAATTGCGCATGCACGGAACCGGCCCTTACCCTGATGATGGGTACTGTAACGCTGTCCGAAGCGTTGGCTAAATAAGGAGGAAATCCAGCACGGTATAATAACCTAAAAAAATAATCACGATAGGTAATACAAATACTCCATTCCATTTATCACCCATATATTTTTTCCTAACTCAAACACGTGTTTCTTTTAATGTCATCATCAAACTGCAATGTACTAGGTACCTACAAATAATTATATGCGTGTATCATGTATTTTCTCTATTTTTCATGTTATTACTTCTTTTCCATCAACTTGCAAAAATGCTTCCAATGAAAGATTAGTACAGGGTGCGGCAAAACAAACAGTGCAGTTTTGAAGGGCTATTAAAAAAACGGCGCAACTTACAGAAATGAGATATATTTTATTTTATTCTGTATATCATGCCGTTTTATGCATCAAGTCTTGAAGATGAAATCAGAAAGATGATGGCACCCAGCAGCGATACATTGATGAAGGCGATTTCTGAAGTTTTCGGATGCATTTTGGCACATCTCTATGGGCGTAACGTCGATTTCGATTCCGAATTCGATCCTTGAGTTCTTTGAAGGTGTGAGGCCGATGTTTAAAAACTTTTTCCTGCAGATAGCCCTTCAGGAAGAAGTCGCAAATGCTTAAATCAGGTGAGCGCGCGGGCTACCCCTCAGAGAGACGAGGCGCGCAGGGAACATCTGTCGCAGTTTTGTCATTGAAACTCTAGCAGTATGTGCCGTAGCATCGTCCTGTTGAAATTAGATGTCTCCCAGATCTGTTTCCTACATTAGTTCTTCTAATTGAAGTTCA
Organism: Limnephilus rhombicus; assembly: GCA_929108145.2. Classification (NCBI taxonomy): domain Eukaryota; kingdom Metazoa; phylum Arthropoda; class Insecta; order Trichoptera; family Limnephilidae; genus Limnephilus; species Limnephilus rhombicus. The sequence goes on from OV815276.1 coordinate 56,968,600, forward strand.
AAAAAAATTCCAACATGGAAACATAATGTTGAGCTTTGACAGTCACGGTTCGTCTATTCTACTAAAAAAAATACGACCCAATCACTCCAAATTTGGGAATTGCACACTGGTCACTTTTGAGGAGTGAAGATGTCTCTCGTGAAGTTGCCTTGGGTTATTTCCAGCCCAGTACCGAAAATTTTGTTTATTCGCTACGCCCATCGAGATGTGCCAAAATGCAGCTGAAAACAGAAATCGCCTTCATCAATGTATCGCCACTGGTGGCCTTCATCTTTCTGATTTCATCTTCGGGACTTGATGCATAAAACGACATGATGTACTGAATAAAATAATAAACCCCGTTTCTGTAAGTTACGCCGTTTTTTTTAATTGCCCTTCAAAACTGCACTGTTTGTCAAGGGCGGATCCAGGGGAGGTGTCATGGGGGGTCATGACCACCCCCTGGGCTGGGTCCAGGACCTAGGTGGACCTACTTTTTACTTGTATCTATTATTATCAAAATTAAATTATAACTTCTTGTGACTTGACCACGACTATGTGACCCCCCCACCCCCCCTGGCGCTATGTGACCCACCCCTGGCGCCAAAGCTGGATCCGCCCTTGCTGTTTGTTTTGCCGCACCTTGTATTATAAATTCTAAGACGAAACAGTTCGATGGACCATTTTGAATTTAAGCCATTAAAAACTAGAAGAGACTCCGTAGATATAACAACATTATCCATAAAATTATCAATGGTTTATTGATTGTATGGAACGTGTCGTAGGAATCCGTGTGCATCTAACGAGTGCGCGAAAGCTTTTGACAACCATGGAAATTCAAGAATGGAATTTACGCTCCCACAGAGTACCATGCCGCCAGCACGACAATCTGAGAGCTGCTATTGGCTAGCGGAATTATGTGCATGTGGTGCCCCTTCCAAATGACTTGTCTACAACGCTATTATGTCCTTTAACTAACTAATCAATTGAAAACATAAATGAAATTGATAATGAATACATGCAGCAGCCTCATTGGACTGGAAAACACATCTGAATAACCACCTAATGCTTCCACAAGGGACTCCAGACAGCAATGATCAACGCCAAGGAAATGGCTGACTATTTACGTCACCCCCACCATGCGACCAGCCGAGCCACTATTGGTCAATTCTGAACAAAGGAAAAATCTGAATCGTAAATATTTACGACAGCGAATTCATCTTCCGAAAAATTTGGAGCTCAATTTCGAGAAATTGGGAATAATTTGGATCAAGAAATAAACATCATCACCTAAAAATGAGTATGTACTACAAAAACAACCCAAAAACTGACGTCTATCAGTGATTGTTGCACTTTAAGAAAAATATTTACTGTTTAAAATTGTACCTTATATCACATATGTATACTTGTACCTTTTCTTGTAAACACAATAAAAATGATGTGAAGCTTTGGGATCCTGAGTTGGTAAAATCTTGGCAAAAACTATCACACATAATTTTAACACAGCTGACTTCCAATCGTAGCGACCAGGGAAATTACCTAAAACAAGTACCTTAGAAAAATTAAGGAGGTTCTGTCCCCCAAAAATCCGACCTGAGTTTGCCCTATAAAAATAAAAGTCAAACCGGTAGGAAGTCAGTTCAAAACTATAAGCCAAGAAGAAACAATACTTACTCAAGATACCAACAGTCTCCAAGTTCAAACCTCTTTTCAAGTGTTTTAATCAGTCTTAGATTCAGTTTACCTCTCCCAGTATCCCAGTAACCTAAAATCCTAAAAACCCCAGTCTCCCACAGTCTCCAAAGTGAAAAATATTTATTTTAATCCAGTACTCAAATCAGTTTTGCCATTATACCTAGAAGCATTTTTTGTCAAAGTAGTAAATTCATTTAAAAGACCAGTGGCATTCCAAAATCCACTGGCGTACCAAACTCCATTGGCGTGTCATTGTGGCCAGCTCCCTATTATATTTAGTTTATGTACAAACGTCTAGTACATTTGGTCCTTCGAGCCGGATCTACACATAACACGCCTTCAGTCTTACCCAGTGGAAATGCCGTCTCTTCGCAGTGGCCGTAAGACCCCGACATCTTCCGAAACATCGCTGTCTAAACCTAACGCCCCGGGAACAAGCCGAAACATGCCAGTGGCACCCCGTCGGACCCCGGGCCCACGCACCGTAGACATCTATGAGACGCCATCCAGCGGAACCCGCCACGATCTATCTGGTGCGAACCCTGCCAGGAACCCTGACCTCATCACTCTTGACCAACCTGCTCCAGAATGTGTCGCCAAGAGCCTCCACGGATCCAACAGTAAAAGCAGCGAAACAACTTCTGAATCAACTGAAGACTCCCTGCAATTGCTGCGCCGAGAGATGCGCATCCGGGACAGACGTCACGCCAAGCAGACAGCCAATCTGCTCGCAGCCCTGAACGCTGCAACACGCCAAGCAGTCAGCCAACCTACCCAGGAGCCCGCACCAACCAGCCCGACCCTGCGAGCCAACCTCGGTCAGGCAGTAATTCAAACCCAGGCACCAACCGGCCCGTCTACGAACGAGTTCGCAACGAGATATGCCACTCGAGTACACACGTCAGACGGCCCGTCTACCGGAGAGTTTGCAACGAGATATGCAACAACTCAAGTGCACGCACCAACCGGCTCTTCTACTAATGAGTTCGCAACGAGATATGCCACTCAAGTACACAAGCCAGCCGAAGAGTTTGCAACGAGATATGCAACTACTCAAGTGCATGCACCAACCGGCCCTTCTACTAATGAGTTTGCAACGAGATATGCCACTCAAGTTCACAAGCCGGCCGAAGAGTTTGCAACGAGATATGCAACTACTCAAATGGACACACCAGCCGGTCAGCCTACCAATGAATTTGCTGTAACCGATCCAACCGGATACGCCGCCGCCGCCACCCAAGAGTACACACTACTGACGGGCCCTGCGAAGAACATCCCTACGGCCGAATACAGCCATATCGGACCCGAGCGCCCACTTTACAACACAGCAGGGTACCAGCATCAGCCAGCCTCCTCCGGCCAGGATTCCCCATTATTTACACCACCGCACACAGCCAATCAGACAGCACGGCACACCCGAGAATGGTTGCAGCATGGCAACGACCCACTGGCCCAGATCGCCTCTGTGATGGCAGAGGCCCTTCGCTCTTCCAGAACGCAAGATAGCCCCCGCACATTAGAAGATGATTCAAGAATGGCTGCCCTCATTGCCAGGCAATCCACAGCAAAAGATTTGCCTACCTTCTCCGGAGACCCCCTTGAGTGGCCCACCTGGAAGGCACAGTACGCTCAATCCACCGCCACCTGCCAAATGACTCCGAGCGAAAATCTCATTCGGCTGCAGCGCGCCCTCAAAGGCAAGGCACGAGATACCGTGGGTCCCCTACTAATGGATCCTGCGCAAGTCCCAGAGATCATCAGCGTCCTCGAGCAGCGATACGGCAGCGCTAACTCCATAGCAAAATTTATGCTAGACAAGGTTAAAAAACTACCTTACCTCACGACCGAGGTATCACTCGAGGACCTGGCAGATTTCTCCGGAACGGTACAAAACCTGGTGGCATCTCTCCGGATCCTGAAAACCGAAGGTTATCTCACCAATCCTGCATTAATGAATGACGTCACTGACAAAATGCCAAGTTCCCTGCGTCTGGCATGGCTAATCGAGATCCGCAAACAACACGCTCCGGCCACCATAACCCAGCTCGCTGCCTTTCTGAAAGAGGTGTCAAACGCAATTCCAAACAGTGGGATGGTGGACCACATACGATCTCGACCACGCCGTGAACAAATACATGCCGGGTACCAGGAGGAAGAAGAGAGTGATCGCATGCGACTTCTACCGAGCCATGAGCAAATACATGCCGGACATCAAGAAGAAATCAGGGATGGGCCAAAAGAAAAGATTACCCCCATAAAACGCAAAGTAAACGAGGAACATACTTACCCTGGACCAAGCCGAAAAAGAAAAACTGCTGATGAAAGCTGCGCCCAATGTGGCGGCGATCATAAAACCCGCGAATGCAAAGAATTCGCAGCCAAAGATGTTGAACTCCGATGGGAAACTGTACGCACGGGAAGATTATGCCGCAAGTGCTTAGAAAAACACCACTCACGAATCTGCAAAATAAACCAATGGTGCAAAGTAGGAGATTGCAGATCCCCACACCATCCCCTGCTACATAATCCCGAGTTCGTACGAAAAAGCGCCGTGGAAAATGTCAATTTGTGACGCCAGGACTCCGGACAGAGAGTACTATTAAAAATTGCGCCAGTCATATTAAGCGCTCCAAACAAAGAAGAAGTGTCAGTGTTCGCTCTCCTGGATGAAGGATCCACAGTAACACTTGTCGACGCTGACACCGCAATACAAGTCGGAGCAAACGGCCCAGTTCACGGACTGCGAATCCACGGCGCGAAAGGAATGTGCACCTCCGACAATCTCTCCCAACGAGTGAGACTAAGAATACGAGGTGCAGGCAACAGTAATACATTCCACATATCTGCCAGCACAATAAGCAACCTCAACCTGCCGGAGCAACAGACCCAAGGAAGGTCGGTCGTCCCGAAGCTGCTAATAGGCCAAGATAACGCTCACCTGATCGTGTCAAGGGAAGTTCGTGAATGCAATGATACTACGCGAATAGCATCACGCACCGCACTAGGATGGATCGCTCATGGGGGAGTCAACCCCAGAGATAATAACACGACCACCACTTTGGCACTACAACCAGAAACGGCCGCAGACATACAGTTGAGGGAGCTAGTAAAAACCAACTTCGCCATCGACTCCCTCGGAGTAACATCAGCCACCAGAGTCAATGCAAGCGAACAACAGGCAATTGCACTTATGAATGCAACTACCCGTCCTCTTCCTGTAGGAAGGTGGGAAACCGGTCTACTATGGCGCAAACCAGAAGCCACGTTACCTGACAATCGGCAGTGTGCGCTGAAACGACTTCTGTCCCTGGAGAAAAAGCTAGAAAAAGACAAAAATCTAGCAGTGGCCTACAACGACAAAATAAATCAACTTATCAACAAAGGCTATGCCAAGAAGTTATCAAGCCATGAAGCTTCCACCACCACACCTCGCAAATGGTACCTGCCCCACTTTGCAGTAATCAACCCAAATAAGCCAGGAAAAATCAGAGTGGTGTTCGATGCCGCAAGCCGATGCCGAGGAACCTCCCTCAACGACCAGCTGCTTACTGGTCCTGACCTGCTGTCCTCCCTCCTGGGGAATATAATACGCTTCCGGGAAGGAAACATCGCTATTGCTGCAGACATCAAAGAAATGTTCCTGCAAATAAAAATAAGGCGAGAAGATCAGTCGTCCCAGCTATTCCTGTGGAGGACATCACCCCATCACGAACCAGACACCTATCAAATGTCATCGATGATGTTCGGAGCCACCTGTTCCCCAAGCAGTGCCCAATTCGTCCGAAATAAAGTGGCTGAAACATACGAGCACGAGTACCCGGCCGCCGCAAAAGCCGTACGCACCAAGTTCTACATGGATGATTACCTAGATGCAGCAGACACACCCAATGAAGCTGCTGCACTCGCCCAAAGTGTAAGTGCCCTGCTCGCGAAAGGAGGGTTCCACTTGACAAATTGGGCGTCCAACAGCCCGGCGGCCCTAGCTAGCGTACCTATAGAAGACCGTGCCAGCTCCACGATACAAATCAGCAGCGGAGGTCCGGAAACAGAGCCAGTGCTTGGTTTAATCTGGGACCCCACCACAGACCGCTTCCTGTACTCATTTCGTGAGGCAATCTCCCACGACACGGCCACACAACCTACCAAGCGGCAACTATTATCTATAGTAATGAAGATCTTCGACCCAGTCGGTTTCGTTGCCTGCCTTACCATCAGATCTAAGATGCTACTGCAAGCAGTGTGGCGCTCAAGCGTCGGCTGGGATGAACCCATTGCCCCTGAACACGCCCAGAGATGGACAGATTGGCTAAATCTGTTGCACACGAACAGCATCTCAATCCCGAGACGTTGCCTCTACAACAAACTAAACAACGTAACACTACACCTTTTCTGCGATGCATCGGAGCAAGCTTGCTGTGCCGTGGTCTACTTCACCGAAAAAATAGATGGATCCTTACGAGTAACATTCCTTGCAAGTAAATGCAAGGTAGCGCCACTGAAGCCTCTCTCCATTCCACGCCTCGAGCTTCAAGCCGCCCTCATAGCAGCGAGACTAGCCCAGACGATCCAAAAAGAAAGCAAAGCCCTGATATCCCGCACCTGCTTCTGGACAGACTCCACAACTGTACTATGCTGGTTACGCACCGACCCACGCGCCTACTCAACCTTTGTGGCAAACCGATTGGGGGAAATAGACGAACTAACCAACATACCCGACTGGAAATGGGTACCCACAAAACTCAATCCCGCTGACATAGGAACACGATTGACTTAGAGGTACCAGACTTAACACCAGAAGGAAGATGGTTTACTGGCCCAGCCTTTCTCACTTCCCCGGAGGGTGCGTGGCCAAAAGAACGGGCACCCGCCCACAGGCCTGACGACCTGACACTAGAAGTCAAACCTCACTACGTTGGCCTTGTGTCCACCAGGGGCGAAGCACTCCCATCAGTAGAGCGGTTCTCCTCATGGCACCGGCTGATTCGCTCCACAGCTTGGATCCTCCGATTTATCAGACGATGCAAGATGGGGCCCAATAAACCAGTAGAAGGCCCACTACTAGCCGACGAGATAAAAGCAGCAGAACACAGATGGATCAAAAGGTCCCAGGAAGACGCTTTCACAACTGATCTACACATCATCCGACAAGGTCAAAAACTGCCTGCTGGCAGCCGCCTCAACTCCCTGAACCCATTCTTTGGACCAGATGACCTACTACGAATGGGGACCCGACTACAAGCCTTGGAAAGAACAAAGAGTGTGGCCCGAACTCCCATAATACTGGACGGCGACGAACCCTACACTCGACTTCTTATCAGTCACTACCACAAAAAGGCGGATCATCCTAGTACTGAGAAAACAGTAGCAGAAATACGCAATCATTTCTTCATAATACGACTACGCACAACAAGCAGGAAGATAACGCACGCCTGCCCCACTTGCTTCATACGACGCAGCAAACCGACTCCACCTCTGATGGGCGCATTACCACCACCCCGCCTGATGCATCACGTCCGCCCATTCACACACTGTGGGCTTGACTATTTCGGCCCTATGGCTATCACGGTCGGTAGGCATCGAGAAAAACGATATGGAGCCATCTTCACCTGCCTCTCGACACGCGCCATTCACCTAGAACTAGCCGCTTCACTGACTGCTGACTCGGCCATCATGGCCCTACAAAGAATGACCGCCCGCAGAGGACAACCAGCAGCCATGTACTCGGACAACGGGACAAACTTTCACGGAGCTGACACCGAGATGAGGGACGCCCATAAGTCAAGACGCCAGAATGATTGACGCAATAGCTACCCAGGGCATCGAGTGGCACTTCATACCACCACTAAGTCCGCACATGGGGGGAGCTTGGGAAAGATTAGTACGATCAGTAAAGAAAGCCCTAAGCGCTACACTAAAGGAAAGAGCACCAAAAGAAGAAACGCTACGCACCGCACTTGCAGAAGCTGAGTTTGTGGTAAATAATCGTCCACTCACCCACATTTCAGTTGACCCACGTGATGAAGAACCTCTAACACCCAACCACTTTTTGCTAGGGTCAGCCGGGAAGCGCCCTCAATTATCCTTCTACGACAAAAAAGAAGAGGAAACATGCCTACGCCGCCAGTGGCGCATCGGACAACAACTTGCAGACACCTTCTGGAGGCGATGGCTGCGGGAATACCTACCTACCATGGCTGTCCGGCAAAAATGGCACCATCCAACTACACCAATTAAGAAGGATGACCTAGTGATCATCATGGACCCAGCACTGCCTCGAAACAGTTGGCCACGTGGCCGTATCATCGAAGCAATACCTGCAGCTGATGGACAAGTCAGAACTGCCCGGATCCAAACCAGCACTGGGATATACGTAAGGCCGGCAGTCAAAATCGCCGTCATTCTGCCTGCCACGCCAGCAACTGATGAAACTGTACACTCTGCGAAGACACCCGACTCAAAACTCAGACATCGGAAAAGGACACGCCCGACGAAGTAGCTGAGCACAGTCGAGACTGCACTGAGGGGAGTGTATGGAACGTGTCGTAGGAATCCGTGTGCATCTAACGAGTGCGCGAAAGCTTTTGACAACCATGGAAATTCAAGAATGGAATTTACGCTCCCACAGAGTACCATGCCGCCAGCACGACAATCTGAGAGCTGCTATTGGCTAGCGGAATTATGTGCATGTGGTGCCCCTTCCAAATGACTTGTCTACAACGCTATTATGTCCTTTAACTAACTAATCAATTGAAAACATAAATGAAATTGATAATGAATACATGCAGCAGCCTCATTGGACTGGAAAACACATCTGAATAACCACCTAATGCTTCCACAAGGGACTCCAGACAGCAATGATCAACGCCAAGGAAATGGCTGACTATTTACGTCACCCCCACCATGCGACCAGCCGAGCCACTATTGGTCAATTCTGAACAAAGGAAAAATCTGAATCGTAAATATTTACGACAGCGAATTCATCTTCCGAAAAATTTGGAGCTCAATTTCGAGAAATTGGGAATAATTTGGATCAAGAAATAAACATCATCACCTAAAAATGAGTATGTACTACAAAAACAACCCAAAAACTGACGTCTATCAGTGATTGTTGCACTTTAAGAAAAATATTTACTGTTTAAAATTGTACCTTATATCACATATGTATACTTGTACCTTTTCTTGTAAACACAATAAAAATGATGTGAAGCTTTGGGATCCTGAGTTGGTAAAATCTTGGCAAAAACTATCACACATAATTTTAACACAGCTGACTTCCAATCGTAGCGACCAGGGAAATTACCTAAAACAAGTACCTTAGAAAAATTAAGGAGGTTCTGTCCCCCAAAAATCCGACCTGAGTTTGCCCTATAAAAATAAAAGTCAAACCGGTAGGAAGTCAGTTCAAAACTATAAGCCAAGAAGAAACAATACCTACTCAAGATACCAACAGTCTCCAAGTTCAAACCTCTTTTCAAGTGTTTTAATCAGTCTTAGATTCAGTTTACCTCTCCCAGTATCCCAGTAACCTAAAATCCTAAAAACCCCAGTCTCCCACAGTCTCCAAAGTGAAAAATATTTATTTTAATCCAGTACTCAAATCAGTTTTGCCATTATACCTAGAAGCATTTTTTGTCAAAGTAGTAAATTCATTTAAAAGACCAGTGGCATTCCAAAATCCACTGGCGTACCAAACTCCATTGGCGTGTCATTGTGGCCAGCTCCCTATTATATTTAGTTTATGTACAAACGTCTAGTACATTGATTGTTGCCCCTTTCACCTGTGATTCCAAGTATTAGAACTAGAGATAAATCACCTATTCATCTTCATAAATGTTCCACTAATCTCAGACAAAACGATTTTATTTTCAGAGCACATAACCAATTTAGTAAGAATTTTAATGATAAGGACGTATTTTCGTGTAATTTAAGAACATATTGCAAGTTCCCATGTTGATGCATCATGTCCGGATGCAAGCCATTCATTTTATAAACATGTGTTCAGTTTAGCTGTAGGTAAATACATATTAGTGATTATTGCTGTTGTGACGTTGTGAGTATAGTGAGAATAAATTTTTCAATAATGTGTTATATATTACGTAGTACGTTTTGATATATATTACGTAGTTTATTAGTTACCTTATATATTATCATTTACTTGTGTTCTTATATCTTATTTTATTTTTTATTTAACATTTATGATTTTTGTTTTAACCCACTAGTACTGAACCCATTTTTTATAATTTTATATTTATGTGAAAATCTCTCATTAGATTTGATTTGCGTTGTTTTAAGTTTATTATACATAGATGTAAAAAACAAAACAAAATAAAAAAAGATGAAAAATATATTATGCATTCAGTTGCAAAAAGAATGATGTTTTAAATTGAAAGAATAAATAGCATATTGGTAGCTACCTAGAGGAACGTACCCATTCTACGTGACCAACTTTTTGCAATTTTTAACCCGCCCCGCCGCTCATTTGTACCAAGCGTGGTATTTTGAAGACCCCCCCCCCCCCCTAAACGTGTCACGTAGTATGGGTACGTTCCCTAACCGACATGTAAATAAAACACATTATTGGGAAAATATTGGAATTTGAAGATCGCACAATCGCAGATGTCAAAAAATAATTGGAATTTTCTTCCATGTTCAAAGAGGGACGACTAGATTGGTTGATCTTGCGGCAATAATAAATTGAGGAGGGTGGTAGGGAGGGACAGCTTTTATGCCTCAGGGAATTTCCATTATTTGGAATATATCACCAACAAATTATCATTAAGTCATATCCCTTTGTTTTTTTTATAAAAGAAACATTTTTTATTCATTTGGCCCCATTGCTCATTAACTTTGGCAGTCACTTCATGTCGATAGCTCCACATTACTTGAAAAACACTTAGATACGGATTGCATTCAAGACATCAGTAGGGATTCTGTCCATGTTTTACCAGAATTTAAATGAAGTGTGCTCTGAAGAACTACCATCTTTGATCGGAAAATATGTCGAACTGCAAAAAATCCCTACATTATTTGTAAATTTGTGTGTATCTTCCCACCTTCAACATGGGTCTCTTCAAGAACCACGGTCTTTACAGGTCTCTTCAAGAACCACTTTTACTCCGTCCTCTTCTTAAAAAAACCTATCCTACAGCATCCCCAAAGATCCTCCTGTGCGGAGCAATGTAAAAAAGTCGTAGATAAGGTATGTTTCGAAAATTATAAAAACACATTTTGTTTTTTTTGGTATTTAACATATAAATACTATAAGTATGAGAAAATCGGTGTTTCTTTGAATGCTATTCAGATGTCGAGATATTTTTGCTACTTTTAAATAAAACACGACTTATTTTAAGTAAGTCGTGTTTTATTAAATTTTTACATGACAATCGCTTACGCATATTACAATCTTTGTTTATATATTAGCCCGCTCCCTCTATCATTCGTATTTACAACTCCTTTTAAAACCATCTTGGGTAATCTTCTTCAGATTTTTGAACGCTTATAACTTATAACGGGCTTTCATTACTTGCCGTATTCATTGGAGAGGACAAGGTTTCAAAGGCCGGAAAAACTACATGAAATTTTTTTATGTGCTAACAGGTAATAATAGTAACTTATACGAGAAGTAAAACATTATATATTTTCACTTCATTTCAGAGTGAGAAAAAAACTTAAGAAAAAGAAGCTGGCTATGATTAGTTGTTTAGCAACTCAGGGCCGCCCTGTGCAGGAGCAATTGCTGTTCCGGGCGCCGATTTGCCAAGGTGCCAAGAAGTCAAGGCACTGATAACACCTAATTCCTAGCGCTCCGAGGTTTATCTTAAGAACCGACCCTGTGTAACTAGATATGAAAATTCCCTTTCCCTTCCCACATTTTTGCCATTGTTTCGCTGGCTCCGGTCAGTAACAACACCTAATTAGATTAAGAAAATAATCTTAAAACAGAAACGGCGCATTACTTAGTTTCAATATGTACCTAGTTCTAATTCACGTTCAGATATCAAAGAAGTACGCCTCTCAACCTTTTTTTATTTTTATGGTTGAACGGGTTCTTTGAAACATTTTATACTAAAAACTTCATTAATAGCATTTTTTAAAGAAGGAAACTTGGTTCAGTTTCATAAACCTTGTTAATAAATCTTTTGTTAAATTCTTTGATCGAATTATGAGGGAAAAATAAGATCACAAAAAAAAGTGTAAAAATATACAAGATCATGCACAAATGACGAACGCGGTAGGAGAAGCTATTAAATATAGATGAGAAGTCACCAAACTTTATTTCACTATTTGCATGACTGCATAAGGGGAATTTCACTCCTTTTTGCCACTCTACAAAACATAAATTTTGATAAAGGTCGACCTCCGACTCGGATAGAAACTTGCACGAAAATATTCCGCACAAAAAGTTCTGGTACCTACGTGTCATATGAAAATTCTAAAACTTGTATTATATTTTTGTGATGGCAGCACTGGTTTGACAGCGGACAACGTGCCGGAAATTTGATGTGAATCATGTTTTGACACATGAAATGTCAAATTTAATAATATAAAGACTCCGGTGACATACTGTGTATAAATAGTAGTATAATTCAAGCATTCCTGATGCATTTATTTCGTTGTAACATTTTCATTTTCTTCGCAGTAGTACAAATATTAAATTCCGTGTTGTGCGACGACCATGGGCCTCCCGAGGCGACAGCATCACTCCAGAATCAAATAAAAAATAATAATTCTCCTGATACGGCGAATTCCGGGACGTCGAGAGATGAAATATTAGAGAAACGACAATCGAATGTTAGTGCTTTACCGGCCGGCGGGGTCAGTCAGGCTGTTACACCAACAAGTTCAATCGAACCAATATCTGCTGTAAACACCGCTCATGATCCCATTGAACCATCTGAAAGTTCTTCCAATGAAAAGACTACATCTGTGAAGAAACAGTTGTTTGTACCAGAGTCAAATGGTATGTCTTTATATTTTACTATTCTGAAATAGTTTTGTTTATGGTGGTGCATAATCAAAATAAAATTGTGTTGTGTAAAAAAAGCAGAGGAATGAGTCGTAGTGCATTAAAATATTCCCAATACCCTACAAATTTATGATTTTATTTTAAATTGCGCAATGATGTGATGTGTGTTTCTTCCAATATGTTCATAGTACGACAAGTGCAACCTTGGATTTGTTTACTTCTTAAATTAAACAAAATTTTTTGTGAGACTGAAGTTAAAAGTAACTCATTTTAAATTATTTACGCATTACACTGCTTACTCGTTAATACGGAATATTTTTTATTCTAACAGTTAGATTTTGCTTCATTATTACGAAAAGTGAGTATTTATGTCAGGGGAGACAAAAAAACATGCAAAAAATATGCATTCTAATTTTGTTTAAATTAAGTAATTCGCTTACGCGGTAACGCCATTTTTATATGTATCGTTTTTATCTAACATAAAGACAATCAATCAATGCTGCCAATCATAGAAAAAATATTATTGCCATGTAAAACAAAGTGAATACATTATTGACAAGTTTGTATCTCTATTTATAACAGTCGTAAATGTATTAGAATAATTACACAAACCCGCTAGACAAACCCTGCTTTGCCAAACAAACCAACCTACCAACCTGGGATGTTTTTTAAAATTATGATGACATGCGAGTTTATTTTAAAGAATTTATTTTATAAGATTGGTACTTCCGACAAATGTCATATTTGATTGTCTATTAGTTAAAAAGGAATAATATATTCCGTATTATCCGTACGTCAAACTTCGACAACACGAACGTTCCGTATTATCCGTGAGGTGGACTAAATGCATATTTACCCATTTCAATACTTTTCTTTGCTACAATATTCTGGTGGTGATTAGGTAGACTATAATACAAATTTAATCAATGAAGACAACATTCACAACAAGTCTCAAATGGAAAATGTGAAAAGAAAAGACATAAAAAGATTCTGCCTTGCCAGGGCATTGCTATGCGGTTTCGACCATATCAACAAGGCAGAGAAGAGGTCTTTTCTGTTTCACATTTTTCATTTGAGATTGGTTAACACAATTCAGGCAGGCGATAATAAGGAACCCGTTCGAGAAAATGGAATTTGTTTTAAACCAATATATCCTTGAAAATAATATGAACATTACATTTGAATGAAGTTTTTTTACATATTAATCACTCAGCAATTTGCGCGCCATGCTAAAAACAACTGGTAATTTGTAAGCAGATTTTATATTTGAGGACTAAATAGTGATATTTCAATGCAAGTTGCCTGTATTTATACATTTATTGACAAATCACAAAAAGGAAGATGGTCACACCACCTCCCCGCTCCGCGCAACATAGTTTGTTTCCCTTTCCTTGATGGGCTGGTCTATCAATTTGGATGTCTATGGTTATAGGTCTAGGCATAAATACAAGCAATCTGAAAGTATATTACGTATTTACCAGTCAGAAGCTTCCTTCTATGTTTGTCTGTCAGGCCAAAATAAATAAGTCGTTTGAAAAATGTTGTTTTGTTTCTATTCATTTGTATTACAAAACTTCACACGAACACTAAAGGGAATTAGAAAATCCCAACATAAGGGAGTTCCAACTGTTGGGACATTGGGAGTGTTTTTTATAATGACAACAGTTATATTTTACTTGCTGCTGGTGGAATCGCTCTACGCTGGCTAGGATAGGAAAATCCACAATCTAGTAAAAAGATCATAATCAAAAGACCATTAAAAATTACGCACAATATCATTAACTAACTCATTTTTATTTATTTGGTGCCAAGACTGCTAAAAACAATACATAGTCGGTTGACTAATTGCATAACTAACAAACCATCATGCCGGTTCTCTGCAAGGGTAGGCAGAGAGGATGGACTGCCAAACAACTCGGTCTTGCCACACACTCTTTGCCTCATTCACATCCTCGGACGTCCCCGACTTCTTTTACCATTCACATTTGCGTCATGTATTCTCCTTACCCTCCTTTTTTCGTTCATTCGCTCTGCGTGCCCAAACCATCTAAGGGTCCCTTTTTTAATCTTACTCATTATGCTTACATCAGCCTTGCGTTCTATGCAGACCTCCATATTACTCAACATACATGGTTTTACTATATGTACATCTCAGGGATCTCACTACAGCATTCAGTCCACTTTCATCCTTTCTCTGCCAGTTCCATACCTCATACTTCAGGGTAGGTACCTGCACTTCATTGTGGACTTCTTCTTTCGTATGGTGGGGGGTCAGAGGGGGGCATCTAGGTCTGCGAGCCAGTCTAGGGCCTCAGGCGTTGCCCTGTGGACCTTATCAATCCCACTGGGGAATGAATGGAGCGGGCATTCGTTGACCACATGTTCGGTGGTCTGCGCCGCACCGCATTCACACATCGCCAACTCTTTAAGGCCCCATCTATGCATCATGTGAGCACAACGGCTATGGGAGCACCTTATCCTATTGATGGCAGTCCAGAGTTGTGGACATTGTAATAATAATAATAATAATATATCTTTATTGAACAAAAAAAAATGAAGATTTATAACTACAAAAACAAAAAGTACATCATAAGTACAGTAAAAGTACAGTTTAAAAGTTGCATAAGTACGAAAGTTAATATCAGAAAACAAAATACATATATACAGTAGGTAATTAAAGAATAGAGATTTATAATTATAAATTTAGGTTTCTCATAACCTGCCTCACTAGGCTAGCCTGTGTTGAGGCAGTAATTTTATGTCAATTTATTATACTGTGAACATACCTACACTTATATTAGAATAAAATCACACAATAGAATGGTTGCATTAATAATAACAATAACATTGGTACAATAATAACAGCATTGGTTCATATTAATTTAGAATTTGGGTGAGTGCACCGGTAAATGCTCTATCATTATTTTTTATCCAAATTTTTATGTTTTTTTTGAAATTTTTTTGTGAATCACATTTTTTTATACTAATTGGAAGAATGTTGTAAAGTCTTGTTGCAAGGTATCTGAAGCTTCGTTGACCAAAAGTAGTATGAGTTATGGGAATTTGTAGTAAATATTTGTTATTGTTTCGAGTACAGCGAGTATTTAATCTTTTTTCATAGTATTTGTGTATATTTGTGTATAGATGAGTGAGGATTGTTTTTGCTTATATCTGCCGAACGTCAAACACATTCATAATATTGAAGATTAAGTTGGAGTCTGTAATTAGAGGTAGTCTAAGAATTAATTTTATAATAGTTTTCTGTGCCTTTATGATTGGGTCCAGTGCTGATGCAGTACCGCCTCCCCATGCTATGATACCATACTCAATAATGGATTGACAGACTGCAAAATAAATCATTTTCAAGTGTTTTAGGTCGAGAAAGTTTCGTATCGTTCTTGTGGACTGCTATTTGGCTTTGCATTCTGTTGAATAATATATATTGCTGATAATAACCCTGATCTATGGCAGTGAGGCATGGAACTGACAGATGAAGGATAAAAGTACACTGATGCTGTAAAAATGATATCTCTGAGATGAATGTATAGTAAAACCATGTATGATTGTGTGAAAAATGTGGAGATCTGCAAAGAGTGCAAGGCTGATGTTACCGTAATGAAGGGACATTTAAATGGTTTGGGCATGTAGAGCGAATGATTTAAGAAAAGAGTTGTGTAAGGAGAATATATAACGCAAATGTGAATGGTAGAAGAAGTGGAGGATGAGGAAGACAAGGCACAAGTGAACCAAATACTTGTGTGGGGGTCATGTCAACAATCAGAATAACAGAAGGCTCTGTATGAATTTGGATGAAGCAAAGAGTGTGTGTCAAGACCGAGTTGTTTGACGGTCCTCTCTGCCTATTCCTGTTAGTTAGTGTATGTATTTAGTTATCAATTATTGTGTCCAAATAAACCCAAATTTTTGTCAATAGTGCTGGTCGTTGACGGCATCAGCTGTTATTTCCAATGGCTAGGTATATTTTGATACAGTGCTAATGAAAATGGTAAATGAAAAAAAAAAATAATGTTTGCCTTATTATTTCTCTTTCAGGATCCAAAGTGGAATCTAATGTTGCAACACGTGCTAATGTTCCTACGAGTGTGCAAAATGATACCATTAAAATAGCTGACATAGTTCCTGTGGATATTCCAAAAGTCACCAACTCCAGTGATATTCACAATGTGACTTTAACCAGCAATGGTGGCAATCTCACCGCCTCCGCTGTGGGCGAGAAGGATCTGCCCAAGTCCGGTGCAAAGAAGCGGGGCTTCATCGTCTTCGGAACTCTTGGCCTCTTTTCCATGTCGTATATGGCTTACAAAATATATAGGTAATATATTTTCTTTCTTTCAAAACTTCCTCAGAGGAGATACGATTTGAGATTTTCAAGGCCAAAAGTATTATTCTTCTCTTACTTATTTAACCTACGTTTCGGACAGCAGTTCAGTGACCATCATCAGGACAGTTTAGATAGTGGTAAGTAAATAAACAATAAACTCGTACATACAAACACAGAATTCATTAAAACGTCCCAAGTACACAAACACTTTACACAATAACAAACATTTAAACACCATCCACACTAACTATGGTAAACAATCCATTGGTTACGAAGGGGGCAAATTATATAATTGCATCCCAAACGACATCAAAAACGAAAATAAGCTTGGTACATTTAAAAAAAAATTATTAATGTTTATTCTTGATAAACAAAGTAATGACATAGAATAATAGCGCTGTATTGTTATATTATTTAGTTTAGTTGAATGTGTTTAATTATTTCTAGTTAAATAAGTGAAAATATAATTTTCTTTTTACTGGAATAAAAAACAAAAAATGTGTATTTATGTAGAAGCGATACCGTGTTGCTCGCGTCGATCCTCTTGCTCAGCTAAATTAATGTGGTTTTCGGCATTTAGTTTTAGTGGAGCTGTCAAGTATCAAATACCAAGAACTATTAAGCTTAACCCAGTCGTCTCTATCAAAAATCTACTAAAAATGATGTGCACAACATGGTATCGATTCTACACACATAAACACGCTTCATCACAGTCTACACATCTGCCCCTGATGATGAATGCTGTAACGCTGTCCGAAACATTGGCTAAAGAAGGAAGTGCAACACGGCATAAAACCCAAAAAAAATCACGATAATTCCTCGGAGGAGTCTCAAAATATTTATTTTGTTCCTATTGATGACAATTATTGACAGATCTAATGTTTCTATATTTTTAACCCCCGACACAAAAAGAGGGGTATTATAAGTTTGACTGTGTGGGTGTCTGTCTGTGGCATCATGGCTCCTAAACCAGGGATGGCGAACCTTTATGTATCAACGTGCCATTTTTCTAAAGAAATGTTTAATGAGATCATAGACGTGCCGTTAAAAAATTTTGACTTTGTGATTATTATTTATGTTACTTTTTTTCCATTAAAAGCATTTGCTTGTGGATGGAATGATTATAAATACTAACTATCAATTAAAAATTCTTTATTTACTACAAAAAATAGGAACATTTTGCATTATACGCGTAATTCAAATTAAAGTAAAATTAGTGTGACTCTGTTGTTGCAGGTTAGATGACAAATAACATATTTATTTATTTACGCCTATTTAGGCTTTTACATACATATATACAACAATATTAACGAAATTATACTAGTAAATAGTGCAGGAAACTACTGTTTAAAACACTTACACAAAAATAAATACAAAGTAAAAATATTAGGTATTGAATTTGAACCACACAGGATGTAGGTACAAAATACAAAAAATCCGAAACAGTTTTTTTTTCTTTCAGCCAACAAAATACTGTCAATGTGTTAGTCAATTTTAATAGCTTTATCAAAATATTCTCCTATTTGATGAAAAAAACTTCAATAAGGTATGCTTATATAATAAAATTGATGTACTAAATATATCAACAACATCGGAGTATTTGTTTCCAAGCTGTTGAATCCGTCGCATAGGAGTATAATATTGGCTAGTTGACTTAGAATTGCTACAATAATATGGTAGGTACTGTCTTGTGACTGACCTGCCTGGAGTATGAAAAGAAATTACATATAATAAATCAGGGGTATCAAACATTGAATTTATGATTTTATACAAACAGGTTAAATCGGAAATGATTCTACAATCAGATAATTTTATTAAATTTAATGAACAAAGTATGTTATCGTAATTTAGGCATTCACTAGGAATGCTCATTTTAAAATTCACGTATCTTAAAAATTTATTTTGGATTCTTTCAATCGCATGTGAATGAACCTCATAATTTGGGGACCAAACCGTGGAATTGTATTCTAAATGACTCCTTACGAGTGACATATATAATGTTTTTACAGTATTGACATTGTTGAAATCACTAGATACCCTTAAAATAAATCCCGACATTTTCAAAGCTTTGTTGGTTATTATTTCTATATGCTTGATAAAGTTGAGTTTCATGTCAAACCAAATACCTAAGTCATTAATTTCCGAGACAGATACTAACGACATATTGTTAATGGAATAATTGAGAAATATTGGATTCTTTTTTCGATAAAACCTCATAATTTGACATTTGCTTACATTAAGTTGCAAGCGGTTATCGTGACACCATAATATAATAAATCTCAACAAGTTATTTGACAATATATGGCAATCATTAATATGTTAGGGTTGTAAGATGTTACTTTTAGCAAAATGCATTCTGAACTGGAGTCATCTGTCAAACGGTTTCTAATCTTTAATGTTATTCATCTCTGAAAATAATGACTGGCAGGCAAAGGTTGATGAAAATATTATTAAAATAGCATGAGCCAGCTTTTTCAAACAATTAAATGTGTCTGGTAACGCATTCCATGTTTTCAAAATTTTGTTATGAGCATTTTCACTTATATTACCTGTCAATCTTTCTGTTTCGATTAATTGTAACCCTCTCCTTGTTTCAACAAATTTTTGAATCCATATTGAACTAAACTGGAAATCAATCAGCTGCATTTCAAATTCATCAAATTTCCAACCAATCGAATGGGGACAAATTCAGTTTATCAAGTGACTTACTTTACACTTCACACTTTTTTTCGTAGTGCATAATAAATTTTGTGATCATTTATCAGTGACGTGCCCAAAATAATGTGTCGCGTGCCATTGGTTCGCCATCCCTGTCCTAAACGAATGAACCGATTGTGATGCGGTTTTTTTTGTTTGAAAGCTGACTTGATTGAGATGGTTCTTAGCTACAATTCATGAAAATCTGTTCAGACGTTTCAAGATCATCGGCTCTTTTTTGTGTCGGCGGTTACTTAAAATTTTGAAAATTTTATTTATTTCCAGGAAAAAGAAGCAAAACCGAGAACATGAAAGCTCCTTTTACACAAATGACAATCAGCAATTTAAGTACGGAGTTTTATTATCAAACGAAAATGACGACAATTTAGAATTGTCTAATCTGCCGCTCTCCATAGATTCCGAGGACGAAGAAATGGAAATATTTGACATTGAACAAAAAAAGTTTTTGGATAATAATAAGAGGGAAGCGTACGGTCTGAAGGATAGTTTCTTGGCAAAAGATGATATAGAAATATTAGACCTGGATCTTCCCGGAACCAGTTCCTCGGAGCGAGCCAATGATGATAATCTCCTGAATCTAGATGATGTCAATGTGCATGATGTGACTGTGATCCACCACACTGGAACCAATAGTGGGAAACCTAAACCAGCCAACTCCAACGAGTTCTTTGATGTTTTATAGTCATCTGAAGTTTTAACTAAATCATAAATACATATTCAGAAATCTGAAATAACTTACCTCTTTTTATACTGTCTTAGTGCATATTATCGAAATGTTGTATTTATGGACGTTATGTTTATATAATGGGGTATTTTCACAAACTGTAAATACCGTTAAAATATGTGGAAGATTTAAAGTTTATTTTTCTGATTCTGATCATTGTACTAAAAATGTGTAATTTTAATATTTATATCCATAATTATTGATTTGAAACGGTTCCAACTGGCTACGACGTCAATATAACGTAGAAACCTGTCTGTTACCAACGTTGATGACACTGTCTGTTACCAGCGTTGCTCAACATGATATCAACGCCGCCGAATTCATGAATAAAAATGACCAAGTTGTTTTGGCAGCAAATCGAAAATAGCACATTTTAAATTGTTAATAAAGTTAAAATTAAAAAATTAAAGTGCCATATAATTTTTTTCAAATATAAAAAAAAAGTGATAATACCCTATTATTCCATAGATCTCATGCAGTTTTGGTAATTAAATTGTTCTCACTGGTGTGTAAGGGGGCATACATTAATTACGTGAGCAGTTTTTCTTCCAATCTAGACCCCTCCCCTCCTTGGTGAGATAAATTTGGGCCACTTCGCCTCCCTTTTCAGCTCACGCAGTGGCGGCTCGAGCACTTCTTTGGTGGTGGGAATCGACATTTTTTACATAATATAAAATTTCTCAAAAAAAAAAAATTTATGGTCTAATCCAACGATACTCAAGCGGGCCGCATGCGGCCCGCCAAGCTTTTGTGTGCGGCCCTAACCACTTTACCATCAGGAACTTGATTTAAAAAAAACTATCATTCTAAATTTCGAATATTCGATTAGATTCGATTTATAATCTTGAGATTCGTTTAGACTTTGACGCACAGGCCACAGATAGTGACACCCGAAAAGGATTGTCATTATGGTCCACACGATCTGGTACAAGAGTAAGATACTTGTTTAGATATTCACGGCCAAAAGGTTTTTTTTGTTATTTGTTTTTGGGGTGTTATACCGTGTTGCGCTACCTCCGTCTTTAGCCAACGTTTCGGACAGCGTTACAGTGTCCATCATCAGGGCAGATGTGTAAGAGTGTTGCTATTTACACACGCTAGATTTAATCCCAAAAAACAAATATTTGACACACAAGTACGCGCGCAAATCTATAATATAAATATGAATCTCTGAATGTGTTGCTAAGGGCATAACTTCCTAACGACTGCACCAAATTGGATAATTCTTTTTTTTTGTGTTCGTTATTGTCAGGACAAGGTTTGTATAAAACCACTGGTGAGCTCTGACGTTATGAAATTTGTATAAAAAAAATTGAATAGGTGGCACACGAGCTATTTGAAAACTGAATGTACCGGGACTGAATGTATGGAGTGCGGGAGGGTTGGAGTGAAACCAGGGAAAGGGGAGGGGAATCTGGGAGGGGGGAGGTGAACTTGGGAGGGGGAGTCGCGGGACGGGGAAGGGGGGGGAGTGGAGTGGGGAGAGGGAAGGTGGAGGAGGCGGAGTGGGAACGCGAGAGGGGAAGGGGACGCGGGAGAGAAAGGGGAGGCGGAAGGGGAAAGAGACGAATGGTAAAGGACACGCAGTGAAAAACTATTTCCTTATTAAACGGCATAGCAACGCATGCCGTGTACCAGCTAGTAATTTATAAATAAAAGTGCCACTTCTAGAAACAACCGCATCAATTGTAATACATAAAAACTGGTTAATGTCAATGGTTAGTCAGGTACCTACTAATTTTAAAAGCATTTCTTTCTGTCGTATAAAGTACTATTTTCTTATAATATAAATACGCATAATTAGGTAATTTTTCACAAAAACAGCGCTCTACAAATTATCCAAATATTATTATTATTAATGGCGGAGTGTCTTCAAAATTAAATCGAAAAAATGTTGGGGGGGTGGGGGTGATGATTTTTTTTCGTCATACCAGTATAGTGTTGCGGCCCGCGTAACTTTACAAATACATGTATGTGGCCCGAAGAGAAAAAAGGTTGAGTATCGTTGGTCTAATCTAATGCTAATCGGATATATAAAATGTCTATTTATATATAGGTATGTATACATACCAATTTGCAAGATAGTACAATAAAAATAAAGCTTTATCTTGCAAGATTAATATTGAACTTAATTTGAATGCGCTCGATTCCCGCCCGTAACTCCGCAAACAAATGGTTCATAGGGGATTCAAAGAACTGTCCCCGTGGTATTTAAATTCACATACGAGTGCGCATGCACAGTTGCATACGATCGCGAAACAACGCAAGGAATCTATTGGCATAGCTCGGATCTTCCCCTAAGTGCGCACTAGGTTATGCGCGCTGAGAAATATACTCGCTGCTCTCATGCGTCGTACATTGTTCGCTGTACGCGCGTCGGGTCTTTTAAAATCATGCGGAATATTTTTTTGTACTTTATTTCTGCGAATGTTAATTACTTTTATGTTTAAAGAATTCGTTCATTTTGGGGAAGACAAAGCATCGACTGTTATTTCATTCAGTAGGTTTCGAGTGTAACTGGTGGGGACTGTCCCCATTGTCCCCCTGTGAAGAACCGCCACTGAGCTCACGTAATTAATGTATGCCCCCTAAGATAATAATTGATAAATCAGTTTTATGTTTTTTCGATTTGTTTACTAAACAGTAATTTACAGAACCTCTTTATAAATTTGCAGTACTTAAAGCAATAACTTTTATTTATAAACATTTAATTAAGAATTTAACTTTTCAAACCATAAATTTTAATAATAAGTACACATTGTCCTAACGATTTGTTAATAAATATATGTTTAACATTATTTCAAACCAGTGCTCAAATTCAGTTCTCATTTCAAGGAATAATTTCATTTTGGTCGTCCCCGAATGTAAAATTTTAAGTATTATTTAGTATTAAACTGTAAACAATGCAAAGGCCGATTCTTTTTCTTTTATTTTTATATGAGATTATACATTATGGAAGTATTTTTCAAAATTACACCAGCCGATACAGCAGAATCCGAGCACTGGTGCCACCTAAACGCATAATATAATTGAACCTGATAACAATCACATCCCTATGTTAGTGATTTTGGGCAACACTTTTATTTATTTATTTTCACTGTCTCTAATGAGTGTGCTTTAATGTTTAAAATATGAACTTCTTTACTTATTTAATACATCTTTGTAACATACTTTTTTGGAGCATGTTTTGTATTTAGTATTTGTATAGTGTATTTCTTGACAATATTTATGATCCTCGTGAAAAGGTGATCCATTCATATCTGTGCTCATAATAATGAATCGAGGGCCAAGTCACAAAGTGATGGCGAAACTTCAAATATTTAATAATTGGTTTTATGAATAAATATTATTTTTAAAACTTAATGTTTAAAAGAGTGTAATGTAAAAATAAGATGTTTAAATAAGACTGTTATGTGTAGGCCAACTTTAAATCATTGAAAAATTCCTGGAAAGCAAGATTTATTCTTCTTTAAAGATAATCCTAGGTTAAGAACAGAGATGGCTAAGTTTGTAGAGCATTGATAAATTATTATGATATACTTTTGTTGGCTTATCTTTTCCATTGAAATTTTTTGGAGCAACGCAACGAATGGTCATTCAAAATTGTAATAATAATATTTTAAAAATTCAAATGTGCAAGATAATCGAAAGTATTTGACCAGTCAGTGGCTGATTTAGCGTAACGCTTGGGTTCCACCCAGGCGTCGTGTGTTCAATTCCTCGGCTGGCGAAGTCCTCCATCACGACACAAGAAATGTTTTCCGCTTACTGTGGTAGTAGAAAATTTTCAAATGTTGTCAGGTTATTCGTAACTCAGAAATGTTGGTCTTTTTTTAGAAAAAAAATATTACAGTTAATTCAATTTTTTCCTTCCAAGTAGTTAAGCGTTGTGTAATCCACAACAGCGGCTATCCCCGTGTGCAGATGTCACTTATGTGATCCATAAAGTTCCACCAAAACTTATACATTGTGTCAAAATGTGCTGCGTGGTGGGATAGGTTGTTTCGTGAAAGGATTACATTTGGACAGTCTAATTTTTTTATGTATTGTTTCTAAAATATACAAAGCATTTCCTCGTGTTATAAGTTTAGTTTTCTTCACAAAATAATTATTGTAACCAGTAATCTCCATACAACTGTAATGTTTTCATAATATATTTTACCAATTTCTGTTTTAAAGTCTTGACTGTGTGTGATAATATAAATAGTAAACATACATATTGTAAAATCTTCCTTACCTTTCATTCCAGGCCGTTACTTAAGAACGAGTGCTGAATTAACTAGCTTAGCAGCGACATTTTACCAATGCAGAATCGTATTTTATTAACGCCTTGGTAACCGTGATAAAAATGATCTATCGTGGCAACAAACTTAATTTTTATTGACGGCTACTAATTTATTATAATTAATGAGGTGTTTTAACAGTCCACTGCTTAACAATGCTTATTAATGTGTTAATTATGTTTTCTAGTTGGGTAAAACTTAATTATTGATAATGGTAAATAGGGGGAAAGGCCGAAGGTTCATTGTTATTCCATTACGTACATTGTGAATTGGTATACTTTTGTGAAAAAGACTATTTAAAAAAAAATTATATTTTTGTTGAATGAATCATGCCATTAAGTTAGTGATATTAGATGTAACTTTCAATCAACAGGTATCTTGAATGCCTTCCTTTAAATGTTTCAAATGTGAAAAAATGTGACATTGGAAGTTTTGGGTATTTTATTGTAGTGATTATATTTTATTTTTGAATTTAGAGGGATTAGACCAAACGAGCAGAACTAGAGCTCGAACAAGAGCGTTCTTTCTTGATCTTAGTGTAAACGGTAATTCGTTTTCACCATTTATACCAAAACAATACCAACAAACAAGAACATAATGAACGACAATTCTTCTAAATGCTCTAGGGATGTTTTGATCAGGCGAGCGAATGCTCATTGCTCATTCTTCAACAATCAACGGTAGTGTTCACTACACTGACAGGTGAGAGCGATATTATAATTTCAAGTGGTGCATTTATTTTTATGACTCATTTATCGAAAAAGAAAAGAAGTAAGAGTCTTATTTTTATTTTATGTTTCATAAGTTATTATTTTTTATTTTTATTTTCCATAAGTTGGATCCCACAAACATCTGAAATTTTGGTACGCTTCTATCATTTGTAGACATTTTTCATTACCCCAATCCATACTTAGTACAAATAAGTTGTGCAAGCAACAAATGCGAGTTCCAAGAACATAATAACACTTTCACCCTTAAATGGAACTTTAGACTTTTTTTTTTATGCAAAATTTTGAACTGAATATTTTTGGAAGCGACAAATATGTGGCGGTATTAGTCACTTTAATATAAATGTGTTATTTTATTTTTTTATTTAATTGCTACTCTAGAAAACAATTATTTTGTATGTGTGCTCACTGGGATACCACAATTCCGCTAAGGGTTAAAGAGACCACAGCGATCGCATCCGAACACGAAGAAATGTTCTAAGCAATTGTTTGGGCGCGCTTGCGGCATTTGCTTCAAACGAACAATAATAATAATAATAAGCCTTTTTATTCTGGACTTCTGTTAGGTATGTATCTTATTTGTTATAGTATATCCCGAAGCTCAGTTTGCCTCTTGGCATAGGCCTCCTCTAACATTTTCCATTGGGACCTGTCACGCGCTACTCTTCTCCATTGATGTCCAGCAGTGAGTTTTAGGTCATCTTCCCATCTTATGTGTTGACGTCCTCTACTTCTCTTGCCATCTCTGGGATACCAGTCAGTGACATTTTTGCACCATTTCTCTTGTGGATCGCGTATCATGTGTCCTGTCCATCTCCACTTTTGTTGGTCTATTCGGGTAACTATATCGGCAACTTTAGTTTTCTCCCTTATTGTGCTACATCTCACTCTGTCCTGTTTCCTTGTTCCTGTCAAACTTCTCTCCATGGCTCTCTGGCAGCGTTCCAACTTTTCTCTGTGGCGTTTGGTGAGTGCCCAAGTTTCACATCCATAGGTGATGACTGGAAGTATACACGTGTTGAAGACTTACCTTTTTATTTGCATACTTAGCTCCTTGGATTGGAACAAACATTCTACTAAATTTCGGCGAATACAGTCGTGCACCAAAAGAGTTTTTACACTAAAATGATTTTACAAGAGCAGACAAGAATGGGCATTTGGTCGTTTGGTCTAATCCCGCCTTAATATGTAATATGTTGCTCCTTTACCACAAATGCCACAACACCTTCTCATTTTATCAATAAAATAAGTCACATTTGTTGTGGTTGGTAGACAAGAATTTTATTGTGCAAACCAAAACCATTCTGCAGATAAATGTGAGCTCAAAAATAGCAATATGTAATTACATATTTGTTGATTTTTACCAAAATTTTAAAATGGTATGCAAAATTTTTTGTTTTTATTCTGCATTCACTTTTCACTGGCTGCCGGTCCTTAGGTTACCCTAGAACTTTTTTCATCTCTGAGGTTTCCTAATGGAAGGTATATCGAGTATAATAAATGTATTTAGTTAATAATATCTGTGACATATTTATCGATGGTAGAGATTCCCAGTACATTCCCACAAGTAAACACCGTATTTATGATGTAACTCAATGTGAACTAACCACTTCCTATTATTCACTCTGGCGTGACATAATTTATGATGATATAATCTCAAATCATTAATAAAGTAGTCTTGAAAAAATATGGTTGTTTAATTTTTCCAATTCATTGAAATATCCTTTCGTAATGACGTACATTTACATATATGTTAGGATGTTTCCTTTTTTCGTCGTATAATAAATTAATTTATTCATCAGCAGGACGCTTCATCTCGACATTCTGTGCTAAATCTGTTATCTTTAGGGATATGCACAAATTTAAATTTTTAAAAATCAGAGTGTAATTTACATGCGATAGAAGTGAAACTAGAAAGTCGCTAGATGTCGCTTTCTTTTCTTTTGCTTCTTTTTAAGTGGATTGGATATTGATTTCACAAAATAAAAATAAAAAAATTTGGATTTCGTAGGATTCGAACCCCCGTTCGCTTGATATCTATCTCTCTGGCCGCTGAGACTTGTCAGGCACCTTGCCAACTACGCTATGGAAGGCATGCGTCGAAGTGCGAATTTACCGGGTTATATTAGAACCGAGTATTTGTGTAGTACTGACGCATTTCCGTTTCATCCGAATTTCAAGTCACTAACGGCACTAAAGAAGTTTCACCTCAAAAGCATGCAATAATTGTCCAAGTAAAGAAATTTTTACTTCTTAGGGATACTGTTAAAGGGTCTTATTAACACACTTCAGGCAGACGAAATCAAGGAACCTGTTTGAGAAAATTGAATTTATTTTAAACCAATATATCTATGACAATAATATGTACATTTGAATGAATTTTTTTTATATAGTACCTACTCACCACTTATTAAAGTATTGTCCAAAAATTATAGCCTACTGTGTAATAGGAAAGAAATCAGTGTTGGGACGTTAAAAAAAATAAACATATTTTGTTATATTACAAAAAAATTGGTTTTCACTTTGGTACAAATCATTACAACAAAAAAATAATAATTTGCACATCTCCAGTGCCAAAAGGTAAGTTTCCTTTTGATAAAATATTCTTCCACACAAAAGACAAAGAGAAAATAATATGAGGAAAACTTGTATCACATATACAGGGTGTCCGCTGGCAGGTTTTACACTTTGAACTGAGCTCAGAGCGCGTAGGAAGGCGGCAGCGGGGGGAGCGGAATATCACTCAATGCGCAAGTGTTGCGGGTTGTTTAGTAGCCATGAGTCAGTGGAATTTTGCGGTTGAGGCGTATTTTACGAACAATTGTATTTGATCAATGTGGCGAGGGGTCGGCTTTTTTCTCACTTTGGTATCCGACAATTGAAGGATGGCCCGTCGAACCAATTGATGGGTACAGAAATTTAGAGAAACTCGATCAGTTGGAAATGAACCTCGTCCTGGACCTTCAACGACTGTAACTGCCCCTGAAAACGCAGAACTTGTGAGAAGGGAAATTTTACAAAATCCTTTTTTTTTCGGTAGAGGTGAAACCGTTAACGCACAACGGTACCGCGCGATGGTGGTCAATTTTTTTATACCGGAGCTACATCGTCATGTTGGTTACAATAACAGAACCTATTTTCAGCAGGATGGGGCCACGGCACACACCGCTAGGGACTTAATGACTAAAGTGAGAAAGCTTTTTCTGATCTGACCCCTTGCGACTTTTTCTTCTGGGGATATCTCAAATCTCGCGTATACAGCAATTCGCCATTAACAATAGAGGCCCTACAAGAAAATATCTGACGAGAGATTGCAGCTATCAGTCCAGAACTTTGCAAGCGAGTTTTAGCCAACATGAAGGAAATATTGCAAGAATGTTTGCAGCTAGAAGGACGCCATTTGAGTGGAGATATTTTTAAAAACTAAAATCCGCATTATTCTTATGTGAGATAATAAATAATTAAATAACTTTCATTGTATTCATATTTTTATTTTATTTTATTTTTTGAAGTGTAAAATCTGCCGGCGGACACCCTATAGTCGGAACTCTTACAAAGAGATTGGTGTAAGTACAATATTCGTGTAAAAATATTTGACAGCAATGCCTTTCCAGGTAAAAGGTGGAACCAGGTAAAAGTAGGATTGAGGTAAAAGGTGGAACCTCTTCCAGTCCAGCCAAAAATCCATTTACCATACAAAAATGGTTGTTAATCAGTTGTGTAAAATTTAAAACACTTTTATTACTAAGGGGGTTAAGGCACCGCATCCCCGCTCAAAAAGAAGAAGAAGATGGAGAGATGTGTAATTACGAATGTTGGACAGAGCGCGCTAATATTTTAAATGATAAAATTGAAGCGAAAATTGTTAAAATGTTTAATAAAACACAACTCATTTAAAATAAAGCAAAAATCTCGTGGAAGGCGTCTTAAGTAACATTGTGAATTTTTTCACAACTATAACTTGTAAAATAAGTGAAATGAACGTGTGTATAATTTTCGGAGCATACTTGGCGATTTTTTTCTATCGAAGGAATTTCATATAATTTGCATTTCGGCGTGGAACGCGTCTAGATATTATCTTAAAAAATAACACATATTTTTTAAGGGTTTAAAAACTTCAAATGTTTAAGGGAGATGTGTAAGAAATCGGTAGAAATTCGGGTAGCAGCGACTTAATGTTAAAAAAAAAAACAACTATCTGCTAGGTAACTTACATGACTTCAGTTATTTATTATCTATTAAAAATAATAAATTACTTAAAATTGTAATGGAGGTATACAAATTAAACTTGAAACCAATACATAAAGTTTTAATTTATAAAAATGATCAACATGTGTAATCGTAAAGGAAAATAATTACTGGTAACACTAGTAGGTACGAGTACCTACATTTAATAATAGTCTTTCACCTTATAATAAAAGTGGTTTTCAAATTCCATAACATTTTACACATATAAAATAATATACATATATGTTTGTAATTGTGAGAATTTTACCTTTGCATTCAATAAAATGCTTACGTAAATTAGTTTGTCAACTGGTTTATGGTGACAATATTTTTTTTTTTAGTATTTAACTTTTACAATTTCTGGAAGCTCTCAAGAAAATAATTTCTCTCTGGGCTTAGTCATCTTTTTAAGGAACGAAAGGAGAGGAGGTTCTGAGAAGGAAAAAGGTATGAGAGGTGGGTAGGAATCTAGGGATCAGTGTGTCCTGTTGCGGTGCAAGACAGTGAGTTGAGAGACCAGATTCCCTAAACCAGCCTCTCCCGATCAGGATCTCAACTGGATACACGTGCAAGAGCTGTACACACCGCACACAGTGAACCCGGGCATCCCTGCTAAGTCACCAAACGTAGCGAACCACTTAGGGTGATTGTAGCAGAAGTGTTGGTTGCCTAATAATCGGTTCCCGGGGCGGGCAGTGCCCATACCTAAATTGTTCAAACAATTGTCCCTTTTTATGAAATTATAAAATTGCAAATCTTTTCTTGATTGAATAAAAATATTATTTTTTAAATACAGTTCACTCTCACTAAACAGCCACCCCAAAAACCAGGCAAGTGTTCAATTAATGAAAGCAGCAGATTATATTGTGTACATATACACGGTGTCCGGAAACTCGTAGTACAAGCGGGAAACTGGTAAATCTACATCACATTCGGAGTCGATTTGTGATATAACTTTTTTGATTTGAGCTTTCGTTTTCGAGTAAATCGGGTCCGAAGTTGGAATTTTTTTGGTTTAATTTGAAAAAATTGTTCACCAGGGGGTTGATTTCAGCTATGTAATGTCTTATAAAATTCATTGAACAGTAAACCGGGCTCAAAAGTTTTTTTAACCCTTTAGTTGCCGAAAAAATGGAAAAATAGAAAAAAAAATATATTAAAATCGAAATGCTCAGATCGAAAAAATAAGTTTTTTGGGTTCTCTACATGACGTAGATTCACCAGTTTCCCGCTTGTACTACGAGTTTCCGGACACGTTGTATACAAGACATTATATTAAAAATGAAAACAGGTATTTGGTAAAATAGTTTTTATTGTGAAATTTGTTACTTGCAACCTAATCATAGACATCGAGAATGATACGATTTTAGATTTTCAAGGCCAAAAGTATTTATGTTATTAGTTTTTGGGATATTATGCCGTGTTGCGCCATCAGTGTCCATCAACAGGGCAGATGTGTGATGATGGACACTGTAACGCTCTCCGAAACGATGACTAAAGAAGGAGGTAGCGCAACACGGCATAATATCCCAAAAACTAATAACAAAAATCGAGAATGATGTCTATGTACTAAATGTTATTTTTACTTACAATCAAATAATATGTTACTAACAAATCTTCCTTTGAATTTACTTATCCAGCGAAGGCTAGCTAGATAGGAAATGGTTTTTTTAATAAATTTTCTCATAAAAGAACACTCCTTTTGGCATAAAAAGACAGCGTTAATCGGTGGACGCCGCTGTAGCTTTTGCAAGAATCACGAAGAACGCTCGAATCTAGGCACATGGCGGACTACTGAATTTGACGTACGAATACCGGCGAATTGTAAATCTTAATATTGTTTTTTTCAACTAAAAATAATGGCAGATTACAGTAGTTTTTGGGTAATCAAGTGGCGAATTACTGAGAGTACTGTAGAAATCAATACCGTGATTCAATTCAGGACAACACCTCAATTATCTGCACCTATTGTATCGTGCAAGTGTTGTCTTCAATACTTTCTTTTTCTCCTCGTCGGAGCCGGCTTTCTTGGCGGGAAAGGATCATCATCATCTTCAGGGTCCGAGGAGCCTTGGAGTTCTTCTCTGAGTTGCTTCAACATCTTGGGAGTCAACAAGCCTTGAGCGAGCAGCCGATCTGTCAGGCGCTTCCCTTGTCTGGCGGGCGGAAGTACCGGCATATCGGCGACGTCCGTATTGCTGGTGGCGGAAGTTCCCCGCATGTAATACTGGCGCTTCTTGGTTCTCTCGAAGGTGTCCTCGTCGGGGGTGTTGTTGCTGATGCCGCTCTCCGAGTTTCGCAGGAGTCTGATGAAAACGAAAAATAAATTTTACCTGATCGCGATCCAATTAGGACTTTGTTCTTTCCCAGAATTTAACCTTTATCTTCGATTTTTTCTTTCCAGATAGGTTGAAATTCCTGCACAAAATGATTTAAATTTTCTTTAACAAATATCAGAATTTTTAAAATGATTAACGGGACTATCTTTCCATACACAATCACAGTTCACACAGTACATAAAATAATCATTTTTACCTTATGAATTGTTTTTATGAACTGTTGGAGATTGATGGGCAATGTGTGTTGAACAGTGAAGGATGGTCATTTGAAAAAATGTTTATATGAATTGAATTCATTGCATTTAGACAGATTCTTTTATTCATATTGTATCAAGCTACATTCAGTGAATCGCTTTTAACGTTTAGGAGAGTATGGCCATACCGTGTACGTCCATACAAAATATGCATAAAGGAGTATGGACGCAGACGGTGCGGCGGTGTTTGTAGAAATCGTCCTATTAATAATATCAAAACTGCAAAGTAAAAATGGCTAAAGCACCATGCAGATGTGATGTTAAGGATCAACTATTGTTTGTTTGTGCTTGTGTTCATCAAATCAAGTTTTCTAGAGTGTCCCAAATATTCTGGGAAACTCTAGAACACTTTAACAGCCTTACTAAAAAAAAAACACAGCACGCACGATAACCCGTGTTGCTGCAGCAACATGAATAAAACAAAAATACACTAAAACACGATAACATTACTAATAAGGTTTGTTCTTAAAACGTATTTTAAATCTGGCAACAATGTTATTTTTATAGTCTAAGTACTAAATTGTTTGTTTTCCTTCATAACCGCTAGGTGGCGGCGCCTGCGCATTCGTTGTTCGCGCTCATATCATAAATGACATTTCGCATTGGAAGCGCGAAACAATTTCGCTTCGCGGATGTGTGTGCAATTTTACGTTAATTTCTAAATATGACTAATTTACTCCTTTATTTATACAATTGATATATTTACCGTGTTTTTTGTGGTTTTTCATAAGTTTTAGTCAAGTTATAAAACAATAATCGTACTTTGAAAATTGAAGTGTCAAAAACTATCGTATACGATACATGAAAATTAAAATTTACATTTAAAGGATTTTATTTTATGAGAATTTTATGAAAGTGGTGTTTTTTTAAATAATAATATCTAATGTACATGTGTTCCTAAATCTATCAAAGAAATTAACGTCTTTAGAGATGCAAGAAATCTGTTATAAAAGCCGGTATAATTTTTAGGTTAGTTTTTTAGCAATAAAAAAAACTTTGAAATTTTTTATTATTTTTTTATTGTATGCATGAGGAAAAAGTGAGGTGATAGTTTCCTTCCAAATTTATTACATAAAAGAACAGTGTTTTTGAAATTTTGATTTTTTTTTAATTTCTCTACATTTTAGTCAAAAAAATTTTGGTAAGAAATTTTTTTCCATTTATTTCCGAGTTTGAATCTTAAAATATGTCAGTTTTTGAAAACTAAACTGTTTTTCAAATACACAAATCTAAAAGGTAATTTTATCTAGTTTTCTCATAACATAAAACATCTCAGTCTTTTGAACATTTATTTCTCAAAAACTCACTCTTTTAGAGGTTAAGAAGTTTTAGGCTTAAGAAGTTTGGATTTTTCAGTCCCTTGACTGAATGACCCAATTTATCACAAATACAAGGTATTTCCGCTCAAAAAGTTTTTTTCAGGTCCCTTGGAAAACTTCTTAAAAGAGTTTTACTTTATATATTACGAAGAAACATGTATATATTATATCAATTTAATTATTTAATGGTTTTCACAAGCGACATTCATAAATATTAAAAAAATAATGATTTCAAACTGTTTTAGCTAGAGGTTGGAAATTGTTATGTAATTACCTAAACACAAAACCAACACATAAAAAAGTTTTATGTTTACCACTATAATCCTTTCTGACCGGCAAAAAATGTCCGAATTTTGATGGGCCTCACCGACTTACTGGTTGAAACACAAGTGCGTAAAGGTACCCTGCATAAGCAGCTCCCGCACGTTCGATTGACACCGGTATGGTTCCCAAAAACAGATTTATTTGCTGTCAAGATTCTTATAAAGACAAACTCATGCTCGTATGAAGCCGGTCGGAAAGGGTTATATGTTGTCAGAGGGTAGAGTGTACTAACTAGTATAAATAAAAAAGATAAATAACTTTTTCGAAATTCCATTGCTTTTTTTCCATAAAAAATATTTTACCATAGAAGAATATTTATTTTTCATACAAACAATTAAAAATTTTACCTAAAAACTACTTTGAAATTTCGAAAAAAGTTATTCATCTTTTTTACTTGTACTATCATAAAGAATCACCTCCAAAAGTTAAGCACTCTACTCCCGAACACCGTTATATAGTAGTGTCATTGTAACCTCTCTTTTAAATAATAATATCG
Source organism: Limnephilus rhombicus (assembly GCA_929108145.2). Classification (NCBI taxonomy): domain Eukaryota; kingdom Metazoa; phylum Arthropoda; class Insecta; order Trichoptera; family Limnephilidae; genus Limnephilus; species Limnephilus rhombicus. The sequence goes on from OV815276.1 coordinate 57,002,994, forward strand.
ACATCCCAAAGAACAATGTCGGATCTGCCAACAATTGAAAATCGTTTTGTTTGCTTATTTATTGGCTTATTGTGTTGATTTAAAAGTCTCTTATTTTCGGAATTTTGAATGAAATGGAAAGCAAAATAACAACACTTTATTTTTTGATCTCAAAAACCGTAAAAATGCAGAAACGAAACTTTAATCAGCTCTACTGCAAAACTACAAAATCGCATTGTTCTTCGTCGAAATGTAACTGAATAATTAATTTTTATACCTTGTTATTTGTAATATTCCTTGTTGAATAATATAATCCAACTCCTTCTGCATATCTCGTACAATGGAAGCATCTGGGAATAAATCCGGGAATCGGTAGCTGTAAATAAATAAATTCACAACATAAATCATCTTGAAATATCGTTCATGCAACCGTAATGGGTCGTAAGCCACAAAACACAATTTTACAAGAGAGCAAAAAAGCAGCATGGCTTCACAAATAATAAACACAAATATTGTAGCTTCTGACATATAACCTTAGAAAATATTAAGTAAAACCAAAGAATGCGTTGAGGTAATATATTGTCTCGTACTTAGCATATATATAATGTTGCTTATGACGATCTTAACCCAAGAGCTTTTCTTTCGCTGCATGATCAAAATCAGACCATCCTATCTATGGAACACGTTGACAGCCTAGGAAATATTCAGGGATTAGTGCAGTTCCGGCTTGGGAAGCATTGTGCGGTTTTGCCTCAACCAGAGTCGGTCCGCAAGAAAGTAGTCGGAACATTTCGTCAAAGAGAAGTTGCACCGATTGACACAATGCTCAAACGTAAACCACGCCGGTGTTATACAACAATGTTAAGTCATGTCGGCCGGCGGAAAAAGTGGGATAAGAAATATACGTTAATTGTAAAAACAGAGATCAAATGATTTTTCTAGGTTATGACATTTTGCCAGGCGATGTGTTCCATCACTGGAAAAATAATTTAAAAAAAAACATTTTTGCATATGTGGTGGCTTACAACATATTACGGTTGCACAAGCGATATTGTACACACTTTTATAAAGAATAAACACACATATAAATAATTAAACCTGCCAGGTTTTGATAATGGGTTTATGCATTCATTCATTACCTTAGCCACAAATAAAGATCTAGGACGTCAAAGACTGCTTCCAGGTGAACCAGGTCGACAATGGTCCTCGGTGGAGATAACGGCCAACCAATAGCATTGCACAGCCAGCTCCACGTCAAGGCTTCATTCCTGCTGTATTGCCGTACCATCTGAAACCGTGAAAAGGAATAACATTATTAACGGTAAATACAACTGAATTTACCATTGCCATTGATAATATAATATAAAACTGCAATTGATAATATAATACTAGTAGTACAGAGTGAATTCTCAAACTGTTATTCTCATGGTGTTATGCCATATTGTGTCTCCTCATTCTTGGATCAATTTATCTGTTTCTGACAGTCTTACAGAGCAGATGTGACCAACTGGGAGATATAATCCAATCGGGGCTGGGTAGTGTATATTATATGTATACCTTTTTGTGTCTGTTGTACACACATGCTAGCTACAAACGGAAGTGCTGGCATCTCTAGTATTCAAAGAGAACTGTAAAGTTTTCATTGAAAAATAATATTTAATACTCCTGATCTGCTATCAATGGTTAGTTAGTTACCTTGAGGAATAGGGCGCACACGAAAGGCACCTTCTGATTGATGGGGGCGCAGCAGAAGACATAGCGAGCGCGGAGTGGCAGTGGCACGTGCTGGATCATCTCCGCCAGGAACTTGAAAGCCTCCGTGTTGCACATGAAGTAGAGCGAGTCGTCCACCGTGCACAAATGCACAAAAATATCCTGCAAACAATAATTTACACTATTTTTATTGCGCAAACTAATTTACCATGTGAATGGTCTCTTTCTCACATAAACTTTTTTATTTTGAAATTTCTAGAAAAAAACACATGAAATTATTGATGTGAAAGGGGTCTCAAGCGGTTGAAGGCTTTCTACTAGCAATCCGGAGGTCACAGGTTCAAATACCAGCATGCGCACATACATTTTATTTGACTAATTTGTGTTATTTGACAATTATCATTAAATATAATATAGAAAGGGTCAGGTAACTTCGGGAGGTGATTCTACAAGTAGTACAAGTAAAAAGATAAGTAAGTTTTTCTAAATTCCAACATTTTAAGCTAAGATGGCACAGCAGACTTGAGTGATCTGCAAACCAATACATAATAATAGTAAAAGAGTATTACCATAAGGCTGCTTAAAGTGGCATGCGGCAGATGATATGCATAGAGCTCCATCTGCTCAGCTGTAGGATGGAGACCAGCCTGCTCCACCTTCTCGGGGAGTTGGGACATCAGCACCTTCAGCGTGGGCAAGTCCTCGGGCTTGAAGGTGGTCACATAGCCCGTCTCCCAGGCACTGCCATACCTTCCCGCCCTGCCTGACAACAAATACATTCAATTGCAAGGTAATAATAATAAGTAGGTTCAAAGATAAAAGTGGATGAAGTTTAGTGTGTATATAGTTTCAATGTCTCTCAACAGATGTCGTTAGTGTCATTATATGTAGTTTTAATAGCATCTCTCACACTCACACTTCGGAGCGACCGAGTCCTGCGCCACTTCAGGCCGTCGCGCAGAAAAGAAAAGACCTATAGGTTTACACTGCAGTTCACTGTGAGACTTTTCTGCGCGGCGGCCTGAAGTGGCGCAGGACTCGGTTGCTCCGAAGTGTGCGTATGGGAGATGCTAATGTATCTCAACAGAGGTCAGTAAGTTGTACTATATGAGATAGACAACTGTCGCCCATTCGGGTTTAATACCCGAAGGGTTACGAAGATAGTCGATCATATACGATCTACAGATGAGTACCTTCAGTGACCATTTCCACTGCTCCATATTATCACAGATCATCCTTTAAAATGGACATTAAGTCCAGTTAGATAGTTATTGTAAATAATACGATAATAAACACGGCCCGTAATCTAGACGAACGGCAGTATCATTGAAACACCCGATCATAAGAGTTGTATTGTTCATCAGAGAAAACAAAATACGCCATTGTGTATTAAGTTCTATTGTATTTAACAAAACAGATAAAGAAAATTAAATCATAACAACAACAAAAAGATTTTTTTCACCTCGAGGAAGAGGTGAAACCGTCAGCAACCGCCTGAATCGACCTCTCCCTCAAAAAGTCGGCAATCCACGTACACAAGGATGCGGGAAGTCCGTAAGAAGACAGTTTGTTGACAAGCCCTCGGTGCCAAACACGGTCAAAGGTCTTGGAAATATCCAGTGCAACCGTTTGGGTCTCACCGAAACGTTACAGGCACCGCCCCCAAACATGCGTCACATACGCGAGAAGATCACCGTACGAGCGGTTCCGCCGGAATCCGTATTGACGGTCGTTAATAATTTTGTTCTTCTCGAGGTATGTGAGCAGTTTGTCGTTGATCACACATTCCATCACCTTAGACAGAACTGATGTGATCGCTATGGGGCGGTAGTTGGCTGGGTTGGAGCGGTCACCCTTCTTTGGAATAGGGTGAATGATCGCTTTTTTCCAACCAGAGGGCACAGAGCCAGACTTCAGGGACATTTTGAAAAGCTTCGTCAAAACTGGAGCTATTTCTGCAGCGCACCTCTGTAATACCAGGGCAGATATTCCATCAGGCCCACTAGCTTTATTAATATCAAGCCCTCCTAAGACTTGGAGTACATCCCGATGCCGGATCCTCAGCTTTTTCATATGAAAACCGCAATGAGGAACCGACGGCGGGGTAGAACCTTGATCATCGAGGGTCGAGTTTTCCGCGAACATTTTGCCTAATAAGTTAGCCTTTTCGGCGGCGGTATTTGCTAGAGAGCCGTTAGGTCTGGTAAGAGGTGGCAGACTGGGTTTGCAGAAATTGCGACAAAATTCTGATTATATTTGGTGACCGTACAGGAGGGAAATTGATGAATATACATCACATTTGGAGTCAGTTTTGCAATTTAACTTTTTTTGATTTAACCTTTTGTCTTCGAGTAAATTATGAAAAAATCGAACACTTAAAGGGGTTAAAATCAGCTGTTGAAAATGCGTCAAAGTTTTAGTTTGACGCATTTTTATTAGAAATTAGAAATTAGAAATTTGATATTTTTATTTTTCCTAAATAAATATCCGAGCTCCAAACCTTCCCAAGATGAATAGGCAGAAGAAATCGCAAAAAAAAGTGACATCTAGCGATTCAGAAGAGGATAATCACAATATAAATAAGACGACCAAATCTACAGGAAAAAATGCACCTGAATTAGGCGATATTTATATGGAACAAATTATCGTACACATCGCCAAAAATATGGAAAATATTAAAAAAGAAATTATATCCAAAATGGAAAAAATCACAGCTGAAACACAAAAAAGCATAGAATTTATAAGCAATCAATATGACGAGCTAATAAAAAAGATAGACCTAACTCTTAGTCAAAACAAAAAAATTGAAGATGAAATAGCAATCATCAAAAAAGATCAACAAGACAAAAATACCACTATAAAACATCTGGAAATAAAACTTTCTGAAATTGAAACAAAATTCCGCTCAAATTACTTGGAAATAGCCGGGATTAAACATTCAAGTGGCGAAGAGGCGGCTGAAATAGTTATAAGAGTTGCTGCAGCGGCTGGCGTAGAAATCAAATATAATGAAATAACCGAAGCTAAAAGAATACCGGACCGACGTACTGATGCCCCCCCCAAACTGCTGGTTCAGTTCAAGAACAAAACTGCACGTGACAACCTCATCGCCGCGAAAAGAAACATAAACTACGCTTCCATCAAAGGACTTACAGACGACAAGATTTACATTGGAGAAGAACTCTCCCCATATCACAAAGAACTTCTATGGCATACAAAAAAATTTGCTAAAGAAAAAAACTATGCCTATGTCTGGTACAAAGAAGGGAGAATCATGATGAGGCGCATCACGAACGATAAAATTATTTTTATTAAACATGTAGATGATTTAAAAAAAATTACATAAAATATCGGGTAATTACCCTTACATATTTCCACACAATCTACACATCATTCAAAATGGATAATACTACCACAACATCTAACAAAACAAACTTATCAATATACCATCAAAATATTAGATCTATAAACAAAAACTTTGACCAATTCCTCATCGAACTCGACCTTACTAAAATCAAATATGACATAATTATCCTGACAGAATATTGGCTAACACCTTACTATACTCCTAAAAACATCCCCAACTATACCCACCATCAAACCTCAAATCACTACAGACAAAACGATGGCATAGTAGCATATACATTAAACAACACTCTTAACTCATTTAATGTCAAAGAAATTTATATCACTAACTCAAACTGTCTTCAAATAACGTACAATGTCAACACATGTATCATTGCACTTTACCGCTCTCCTTCTCAACCTAACATCTCCTCATTTTTGCGCGACATAAACTGCTATCTCACGGATCTACACATAATAAAGAACTTAATTCTAATGGGGGATCTTAACATTAACATTTTAAAAAACAACGAACATCCCCAATGCCAAGACTATCTAAACACACTGATGTTCCACGGAATGGAAAGCACAATAAATTCAGCAACACGATGTACGCCAAACTCCTCCTCCTGCATCGACCATATTATGGTTAAATCAACCAACCAATACACCTCCGAAATCCACATGTCATCAGTCACAGATCACTACGCTACCTCTTTCACAATGAGTTCCAAACACAACGTACAAAGCAAACCTCCAACTAAAACAACGAAGAAAACAATTAACTATGACAATCTTAACAAAACGATTAACTCCAAATCGTGGGACACACTCTATAACAAAACTAACATAGAGGAGGCCTGGAACTACTTCTCTACCTACCTACAAGATATCCTTGTCCAAAACACCAAAATCACCACAAACACCATTCCTAAAGCGATCAAACCTCTCAAACCTTGGATAAACCATACTATAATCAACTGCATTCGGAAACGCAATTCCATACACAAAAAATGTGCCACAAACCCATATGATATCACACTCCATAATTTCTACAAAAGATACCGTAATATCTGCACACAAGTCATTAGGAAAGCCAAAAATCTATATTACAACAAAAAAATTTCCGAATGCAACAATGACCCTAAAAAAATATGGAAAGTCCTCAAGGAAGCTACCAATTCAAATAAAGCCACCGACACCTTAAACTCTCTCAATATCAAAGATATCACTGTAGACTTTACATCGAACCCCAACACAATTGTCAATTACATAAACCAGTACTTCACAAACATAGGTCCGGAACTAGCAAAAAAAATCCAAATAAATAACGATACGCTTGGTCCAAATGACCACGCGACCAATGATGATTTCCCAACCCGCTTTGTTCTTAAAACGATTACAGAGAAAGAAGTTCCTAGAGTAATAAACTCGCTCAAAAACTCTTCATCAACCGGCATTGATGAAATATCTAACAATGTTCTTAAAAAAATTGCCCCTGGTATACTTCAACCATTAACGCATCTACTTAATATTAGCATCCGCCAAGGGGTATTTCCCACCATTCTAAAACAAGGTCTCATTATCCCTATTTTTAAAACTGGCTCCAAACTTGATATTAGTAATTATCGTCCTATTACGTTGCTAAATTCCCTCTCAAAAGTATTCGAAAAGATCGTCAATAATAGTCTCATGGAATATCTGGAAACCAATAACTTAATATCGCCGCGGCAATTTGGATTCAGAAAACATAAAAGCACCAATGATGCTATAGCCACGGTCACTGACCATATTTCTGGCCACCTGGATAAGGGCTTGAAATGTCTATCTGTATTTCTCGACCTATGTAAAGCATTTGATACAATCTCACACAGCAAACTAAAACGCAAAATGTTTAATATAGGTATTAGGAACAAAGAATTAGGCCTCCTCTCCAGCTTCTTATCTGACAGATCCCAATGCGTTAAACTCAATACCACAAAGAGCCAGAATTTGCCCATTAGTTACGGGGTCCCTCAAGGCAGTGTTATAGGTCCAACGCTCTTCCTAATATATATTAACGAGTTATGCAACCTAGATATCGATGCCACTATTGTCAGTTTCGCCGATGACACTGTCCTACTCTTCCAAGCAAAAGATTGGCTTACCGCATATTCCAAAGCGGAGGAAGGAATTCAACAGGTAAAATATTGGCTTGACTCGAACATATTAACTCTAAATGTACAGAAAACCAAATACTTACTGTCTAGTCTCACCAATATCCCAAAGTCAAACCCAGCCCCGCCATTAAAAATACACAAATGTAAAAATTCATCTCTAAACCGAAACTGTGACTGCCCATGCCTAGAGCAAGTAAACATTATCAAATATTTAGGAGTAACCTTCGATACACACCTGAATTGGAAGCAACATATACATAATACTACAAACAAAATCCGAAAATCTATATACTTTTTCAAACAAACACGCAATTTCCTTCACCTAAAACTTTTAAAAACAGTATATTACTCATTGTGCCAATCTCACATCGAATACGGAATTCTAGCCTGGGGTAATGCATATTCCAATGCCCTTGATCCCATCATGAAAGCACAAAAACTAATCATAAAAATAATTCTTAAAATGCCGCTTACTACCAGCACTGATACTATCTTCAATTCCTTCAACGTTATGGACATAAAACAGCTCTACTCAAGATCCATATTACTTAATTTACACAAAAACAACAAAACACCATACAAAGCTACACAAACAATACACAATACCCGAGCCAAAAACAACGAACTTCTCCAAACTCCTTTTTTCAAAACCACCTTCGGGCAAAGACACTCTAAATACATAGCTTGCAAACTATACAATACACTACCAACTACGATCAGACAAAGTGACTCCTTTACAAAATTCAAACAAGATATTAAAAAATGGATTATAAGTATTGGACGCCACACTATCACAAATATCTGTAAAATAAATCACACATAGACATAAATAACTATTCACATACAACCTAACCCATATAAAACAAATGAAAATAATGGAATCCTGTCAAATTTAACCTATAAATAGACTAGGCAGAATTGATTTCATTACTCCATCTCCAACATTTATAAAATAACTCTCTTTAAAAGATTTATTACCCTTCCAATCACCCTTCTGTTTTAATTCTATTCATAATATGTATTTTACCTGAAATATCCTTGTAATTACTATATTCATTTATATACCTGTACGCCTGTCTCGACACAGGTATACCCTAGTGAGACAGGCATACAAATAAAACCATTGTAAACATATTTTATTATAGATAAATAAATAAAAAAAAAAAAAAGTTGCCGAAAAAATGGAATAAATGTAAAAAAATATTTAAAAAAAACTAAATGCTCAAATCAAAAAATTTGGGTTTTCTAAGTGATTTAAATTCACCAGTTTCACAAGATTTTCCCCTTACAATGTCTCGTATCACAAATTTACAACTACTGCCAACCGTCCAGCTGTCACAAATTAAAATATATTCATCCTGGTTTCAGATTATGTATTTACCATAATATAAAGAATAGTTGACTATATTTTATTAAGGTAAAAGTTAATAATTTGTTGAAAGACTGAGAATAATAATTAGACTGACCTGCAATCTGCAAAGCTTGTGAAATAGAAATTATATCCATTTCTTTCTCTCCCTTTTCATTAATCATCGGTTTTATTAAAGAATAAAATATTATTCTTCTTATACTTCTGCAAAAGATAAAAACAACAAACATGTTTACATATGAAACCGGATACTGTCACAAATAAACTAAGTGGAAAAAAGTTTTATATTTGTTTTTATACTAACACAATCTTACAATTAAAATAAAATAAAGACAATCAGCATTGTACCATTGGAAACGCATACTTGTGAATTGGTTTTGATAAAATCTTTGATGTTAAATCTGTCTTGGCTTATGATCCAAGACTCGATGTCTGATTTACATTTAAAAATAAGTTGCGTTCTGTCTAATGGCCAGTGGAAGTGCATTGTATAGCTTTGTTGCAAAGTATCTAAAATTTCTTCAGCCAAAGGCAGTTTAGCGAAAGGGATAAGTAAGAGATTGTGCCCTTTGGTTCTAGTATCTCGTATCAATTCAGGTATTACTTACAAATTAATTCCTAATCCAATGGCATCGGTTGCAACCATAACTTTACATGAGCTGTCTGGATCGTTGAATTTATTGGCTTGGGCTAGTTTTGTTCCTGGCGGCAAACTTCCATAAATAACAGCAACCTCTTTTCCTCTAAAAAATCCACATTTAAATTATTTTATTTGCATCAATTACTTATTTGAAATGATGAAATATGTAATATAATAAAAAAAAACCTAATTATCTTCTGTATACCGATAAGAAATACCCAAACTAAAATTATCTTCAGCCCCTCAGGCCATGAACATATTATGTCAGTAGGACAGAAAATTTCCGCTTCGCAATAAAATTCAAATAAATGGAATATTTGTGTATGTATCCAAAAACTAAAAACTGTTTTTGAAAGGTGGTGAAATATGCTTTCAAAATTCATTATTATAAATAACCATGTAATATTTTAATATAAAAATTTTGAATAAAATGGCTATTACATTTTTTCTAACAATTACTGGTAATGAAAAAAAATAAAAACACACACATATTCTATTAGACACATGTATTATAAACGTTTTCATCACCTCACTTTTCTGTCATTTCTTGTAAAAATAATTAATAAAAAATTCGCAAAGTTTCGCAATTTTTTTACAAATTGCGATCAGAAATTTAGTTTCATAAAAGTGTACATTTTAATTCTTTTGTCGGTTAACTCTTAGATTTGAATATAAAGCATTGTGTTTTCTCTTTCTATTACCGTTTAGATCATATTTCTTACTACAATAATACTTTGTATGATAGTAAGGGAGACACATCAATTTCTATGAGACCTTATGAGTTGTTCTGAAAAGTGAACAAATTAGCCTGAGGGGTTAATTGCAACAACAATATCAGGAATGAGTCATTTAGATAGTCGCTTGTACTTAGACTGCATGCAGTTGGCGGTAGTAGATATGTTCAACTGCACGGAATATAGTTATACGAAGGCTGTAACAGCATACCTCAATAATAATAATCAATGTTAACATCACACTATTCTTCTGCCTGGGTTTTATACGAATATATATATTTTTTTAAATATTTAAATTCATGATTACTGTTCCACAAAATTATTATGTATATCATATGTTTGGAAAAGAATGTACAGGCATATAAAAATATATAATTAAATAGTATAATCACCTGTGTTCTATAGCTCTGGATACAGCATAAATATCATTTTTACTAAAGCAAACTATACAATCTCCCGGTTCCACATTTTCTAAGGAACCCAATGCTGAGTCGAGTACTTTAAGTTCTGTCAGGCGTTTGTATTTTCTTACCTGGAAAAAATATTGTAAATTTTTTTTAATACATTGTGTGAAGTCAAATTTTGCAGTACATAGACCTATGCGTAATATATTATGCTAACTTCGAGATCTTCTCCAGTCGTGTTGCAGATCTCTTCAATTAAGGGTATAGCTCCGGCTTCACCACACAAATGTAGCTCCTCTGCTTGCAAGCCTGCAAAAACAACGACATTATTATATACTTTATTATATGGAGGTTTAATACTTATCCAAGTCACCAAGAGGCCATTCAAGTATTACGTAAGTACTACAAGGGGACGGGGGGGGGTCTTTGCTTTGCTTATCTTTGATGACATGGGGGGTGGGGGAGTCTGGGTGGTAATTACGTCAGCAGTATCAAATGGTATTCACAGAACATGAGCGTGAAAGCCAATACTTGCTTCAAATTGTAAAATGTAGAAACACAGATGCTGTCGTCCAAGAAGTGGCTTATTTAGATTGATAGACAACAGGTTTCTCCCACCACCAGGAAAAGTAAAACAAACAGTTGATGGTGATGGTTTTGGATGATGGAGGGCAATTTCTCAATCTTCCAGTCAATTTAGCTCTGCACTTTAATTCTTCACTCTAAGTTTTCTGCAAGTGCCCTTCGATTATTTTTATCCAACGGTAAAATTGAAGCCATCAAGTCGAACATGCAAAATGTGTATATCATGTCTGTCAAATCATTAAATCGTCACATCGAGAAGATCCATAAAAAAGTAAACATGCACACCGAAAAGAGAGTAAGACCTTTAAGAGTGGCTGCTCGTGGAGCTAACGAATTGATGTCCATAATACAAAATTTAGACGAGCACCAAGATGTTGAATGGCTCGAAGAGAACAATGTCGATATTCCAAACGGAAACACGAAAGTGAGCAGACACACAACACTGAGCAGCAAACATCCAATGTTATCGAAGACTTGGAGTCATGGATTCATGTGTCATGGACTGAGGACTGTTAATTTGAATTAATATACCAAAATTTCAAAATAAGTTTGTTTTGTTCATTAATATATTAAAATTATAATAACTGAAAACCATGTCAATAAAATTTGTTTAAATAAATATTATGTGCGTTCAGTGCGTTAAAGTCCTCTATTCCAAGCCTATTCCTTATTTGTAGTCATAAGTGCTGCTCATGAATCAATAAAGAAACCAAAACACATTGAATGCATGTACCAATGTTTACGTAAGCATAGGAAGGGGGGGGGGGGTAAGAACTTTGCTTACTTTTGCTGTCGGGGGGGGAGGGGGGGTTAATAATTGCAAAAAATCTGCTTACGTAATATTTGAACGGCCCCCTACACATAAATTAGCACAATAGAGAAGGAAACAAGATTTATGACAATCGATTTAAGCAACGATTGAATTTATTTAATAGTCTTTACAAAAAATAAGAATAAAACTGTTTACTAACCCAAAATAGCTCTCGTCCAAGCCCAACCTCTTCCACGATCTCCTATTAATTGCACTTCATCAATAATGGCCACTTCATCTGAAAAAAATACATTATTGAAAACATTTGAAGCAAGTTTTTATAAAAATATTGCATATTCAGAGGCAATGCCAGTCATATCTACATCTAGCCTTTTATCTGTTGAGCCGTCTTCGGTAAACTTTCCATACTCCGCTTACTTCTTAATAACACTCCGTTTTAACTTAATTACTACAAGAAACAACTACTTGTGTCGGGGGAGATGGTCAAAGATGCATCAAAGTTCCATTTTATTTTCAAAGTTCAAAATTTCCCGACATCTTGTTAGTATAATGTGACGTTCACCAAAAGGTTACGCATCAATCTAAATTGGCACAAATTATTTAAATAATCCAAACTAAGAACTTAATAACCTATTCTGTGCGTGTTTTCCAATCTCCTGGTTTAAATAGTTGTTTCTTGTCTGTACAAGTACATTAAGAAAATTTAATCATTGAAGACAATATTAGCAACACTCAAAACTAAAATTTGAAACAGAAAATCAGAAAAAGATACAGTCGATTTAGGAATTGAAACCGTGACCTTAGCCCTGCCGGGGCTCTGCACTGTTGAGTAATAAACTATTGAGCTAATTCGACCCTATCCCCTTCGGTCATATTTAATTGTATCATACTTCGACTAAGAACTTTCAACATTATCTTAATGCATATTTTTATTGGCATCTTTAAGTATGATTGCAAATTTTACCTGAACTAAATGCAATCTAGATAGTAACTTAGATAAGTACAGTAGAATTCGGATATAACGACTTGCTTATAACGGCTTAACGTTTTTAGCAATGACAATGTGAACTCAAGTTAGATTTCATAGTTAGGTATGTACTAAGAAAACATATCCGTTTAGTACGACTACGTTTTAAGCGACCAACTGCTTAAAGCGACCTATTTTAATGATAATTCGTCCTGTTAGAACGACGTGCAGTGTTTTATTTATAAAACCTACGCACCAACAACCTGCACCTCGCCTAGCCTGCTGGCTACTCTGCTGGCTACTTCCCGCCTCTCCCCCTCTCCCGCCTGCTAGCTACTCCCCGCGCACTAAAACCGTCAGCATTTATCAACTGTTGTGACTAGGTTAAAAGCTCGACACAGTGAAATCCGTAAAGCGAAAGTGTTTTTCAATTGAAGAAAAAAGTGCTATATTACACTGTTTAGAAGACGGTGAATCAAATGTAACCCTCGCGGAGGAGTTTGGCGTGTCTCATGTAATTATCCGGCCGTTTTGTGCGTCATCCGGTTAGTACGACAAAGTATCACCGGCCCCTTGAGGGTCGTTATATCCGGATTATACTGTATCCATTTTCATTTTAATGTGTGACATCTATTGACTTTTTCTACAAGTCTATGATAAATATTTTAAAAAAAGAGTATCGATTATTTATTTGAAATAATTGGGTGTATTTAGAAGTAAGCATAGTATGGAAATTTTACTCCTATGCTTTTTTAGTCAAATAGCTTTGCCTATTTCTAGAACATGTTTGATTTATCTATGTATTACAGTAAAATAATAAAAGATAATAGGGTGATTGGAATAATTTAAATATATTCTTACATGGTGTTGTGAGCGATGTCATCTCCACGGTACATGCCACATGTGGAGACTGATCGGCACAGTATTCCTTTTTGGGCGTGTCTGCCATTCCATCTTCTGTGTACTGCGTGGCGTGCCTTCTCTCCTCACCGGTGATTAAATCACAAGGCGTACCCTGAAATAACATTTATTAAATTGAAGCACTATCAAATAATGCAAAATCATGTGATTCTAGTTTGAAAATAAGATTGCTTAGAAATATTTTAGATGCTTTTATTAAATACTGCGAGTAGAACAAATTTGCCTATGAAATAATAATTGAGTATTTTTTATTAGTCTTTTTATAAAAATAAAGTTTAGGCCTATAAAAACTGCTTAAAAGTTCAAAATCTCCTACTTATGAACCCCTTTTTAAATTTCACTAGTAATTAAGTTGAAACAAAAGTGTTATTTCAATTATTTACGCATTTCAAGAATAGTAAAGGTTGACAAATCTCAAAGTAAAAAGGTTACAGAAGCATGTCCTGCTTTCTTTAGACAATCTACGTTTTTCAAAAATATCTTTCTCTATAATGTTATTTATAAATACACGGGGTGTAACAGCACGTACCCGAAGGATATTAACCAGGGTTTCCTAAACATATTTGGAATTAAAAAAGTAGATGTCATTTTGCTGTACGATGACATCTTTTTTCTATAAAAAACAATTAAATATTTTCCAATCACCGCCACACTCACACTCCCACACATCGCAATGGGATCACGTGATATGCGCGCTGTTTCGTGTGTTATCGTGCTGCTGGATCGAGAAGAAATGCTTATCACATGACCCGCTAGGCAATACTCCAGTACTCCGTTGTGAAGTGTGATGGAAAAATATTTTTAATATTTATAATTTTTTTTAAATTTATGAGCAAAATGAAATCTATATTTTTTACTCAAAATCACTGATTAAAATCCTTTGCGTAGGTGCTGTCACACCTTGTAAATTCATTGAGTAATTTCTCACCCTTTTATTAGATTTGTGGTAAATTTCTGTAGCCAATAGTTTGAGGGGACCGCAATAGACTCCAGACTTAGCAGTTAAATATCTCTCAAGTGCGTGGTAAGTTTTACCAGAATTCGTGGGACCAGCGTGAAAGATGACTCTTCTGTTGAGAGCTCGAGCTGCTGGATACCTAGAAGAGTATCATGTTTGACATTTATTTATTTATTCAAAATGTACAGGGTGTCCGGGGGTAAAGTGCATTAACTTCGGAAGGTGATTCTACATTATGGTAGGAGTAAAAACTTTTTCTGAAATTCCAACTTTTTTTTTCCCATACAAAAAGAGGTAGCTACTAAAAATCCTTAGTGTAAGGTTGCACTTACCCAACAATGTTGCTGTTTAGCTTGCCGGGCGCACTTGTTGCAACGTTGCTTGGTGTGATTTGGCCTGTATCCATGGAAACCGTTTGTAAACAATAACAAGACTGAGAATTTGACGTTTATACAGATTGTATGTTTTAAACCAAATGTAAAAAGATAACTGCACTTCAATAACAATTGAAGGCACGCTTTTAGCGATTAAATTGTTATAAACTAATTGAACACTTAACTAATGTCATCGTTTCTAACTAGTTTAACAAATTTTCAAAATGTCCACCTTGCATCTTGTAAGCAAGCATGTAAACGTAAAGTAATATTATTATCAATTCGTACGTTGTGGCGTATCTCATTAATGAATGTCTGCCCGTTCTTTGTTGGTAAAGTAAGGCATTGACCGAATAATTCAATAACAAAATTATGCGGTATTGGCACAATAATTCAATGACAAAATTACGCACAAATAAACACCATTTTTACAGATAGGCAAGTCTACAACTAAATAAACAAAAGTAAGTCTGAAAAAAACACGCGCCGAATGAAGTTGTTCTTTTAAGTCAGTCTTAATAAATACACACTAGATAAAGACACATTAAATCAACAAGTTTTGACTAACGACAATAAAGTTTTGAAAGTGAAACACTACTACACGAATAAAATTGTTACATTCAAATTCAACACTGACACTGAGCGCTTGGAGCGGGGATTCGGCAACAGTGGAAAATAATAATGCCGCCCGCACACGCTGGTCTAATTTTATCTTTTTACCAGAAAACTACCCCTAAAAGTTGGAATTTCGAAAAAAGTTATTTATATTTTTTACTTGTACTATCATGTAGGATCACCTCCTAAAGTTAATGCACTTTACCCCCGGACACCCTGTATAATGTACATTGGTGTATTATTTTTATAACTTTTTTTTTTAAATACATTTTATTATTTTTCCCTACTTGTCTCGCTAGCGTGGGCTGTAGCAAGTAGTCTATGACTTTATTTTATACACGGTAAGATATAAATTAAAATTAAACATGCATATTATTATTATTATAAAAACAATCCTGGAATAATGTTGAATAAATCAAAACAATAAACAACAAAGCTAGGTAAAAATTTAATTTACACATTATACCCACACATATTTCACATATTAGTGATTTAATTTACACATTATACCTACACATATTTCACATATTAGTGATTTAATTTACACATTATACCTACACATATTTCACATATTAGTGATTTAATTTACACCTACACATATTTCACATATTAGTGATTATACCTACACATATTTCACATATTAGTGATTTTAAATGATTAATTGAATTTCTATAATTATCTTTAAATTTGGACAAATATACTACTAGTAAATACATTACTCAAATAACAATATGCAGGAGTTTTATCAATTCAATTTTGAAAATAAAATATGGTAAACTTTCAGGATGACTGGACACGCTTAACCACTCGGACCCATAAGCTTGTTTTCACGACGATGTAACATTGCCAAACACAAGTATGATGTATGAGGACTTCCTGACTTATTAACACGAATTAAAAAAAAAAAAAACCTTTTGATTCACCTTTATTACTATAAAAGACAACTATTTGCATTCGGGGTGATGGAAAATATTGCATTCAATATTTCAATACAAAATGTCCTAAAATATGGATATAAATTATTGTAAATGGCTGTCAGCTGTCATCCTATCCGTCGAAAGCAAATTTTCATTTTACATAATTGAAATTTTAAACCCAAATTAAATTCCATCGTCCCAAATGAAAATACTTTATAGTAATTGTTGTCTTTTATAGTAATTTAGATAAAATCTCAAAATGTTTTTTTTTTCTAAATAAAGCTTGTCCACATAGATATATAAATAGTTGGAGGCGCTGTGCCATACATAATTCTCTGAGATTCGTGTTCAAATCATGCACGAACAGGCCTTTGGAAAGGGAAGTTCGACAGTTTCCGTTGTTTGCCAAATGATAGCCGGTGTCTAACAAAGGTTCAAAGACTGTTCAATAAAAGAGTCGCAAACGACAATGTCAAAGTTCATCATTAATATTATTGTTCAACGTATAATATTCATTAATACTATTTCAGTTACAGTTACTTCAATATGTATTTTTACATAAGTACCTACTTTTTTTGTAAAACATTAAATTCGATTTTTGACGTTGGCTAGTTGACATTGCTTTCGCTGTATTTGGTAACAATTTTGTGGTGGACAAACTTAAAAACATTTTAACACATTATCCACCTATGGATATTTTTATGTTATGTTTATCAGAAAACTTTTTGAAAGTAGGGAAATATACATTTGCAGTAGAGGCCCATTCTGTGAGAAATATTATTGCAACAATATTGTCTTTCAACACATTATTTTGTGTACTCTATAAAATTGTTAATCTCAAGTCAAAATGAAGTTCAAAATTTCAATTTAAACAATAACACCTAAATTAAAAAGGTAAAGAAACAATAAATAAATAAATATATATGGGTTATCGTATCCCATAACGTCAAAACTAAAAGATCACACGGATGGCATTTCTAAGGTGTCACCTACACTATAAAATACAATCATATTTTAATTTATTTATTTTATTTATTTAAGTTTTTATTCCAGCAAGACTGGGAGGGTAGTGCGATCCCAGTCTGCCATATTACATAAACAACTATAAAAGAAAAGAAAAAAAGAGTTTAAATATTAGGTAGGTACCTAATTAAAGCATAAAATGAAAACAAAACAAGAAATGAAAAGGCTACCGTCTAACTGTGCCAGTGTCATTTCATTCCTCTTTACAAAATTAATCATTTTATATAGATAATAGTTTTAAAATAGTATTGTAAATTAGTGTAATATAGTTTTTACTTGTATATTTGTTTTCACTGTAAGTATTTGTGTTATATAATTGGTTCTTCGGAGCAGTTAAGGTAAGATTTTTTTTTGATTTGTGTGCTGTAGATTTATTCGAAAATGGATAAAGAAAAACCACCTGATCCCCCAGATGATGGTTTGCTATCTGAATCCTCGGGTGTTACAAAAAAATTAATCGCGGTTAATATTCCGGAGGCTTCGGACTTCGTAACGATTACGTCAAAAAAAAGAAAAATTGCTAAACCAGCAGATAATAGAAATGCAACAGATTTTGAACAGATACATCGAAAAACACCCTCCACGCAAAACGACTCCCTTCCAAATAATTCTGTTTTACAGGATGTAATTCCGTCCACTTCTTCCTCGATTTCAAATTTAAGTCCCACCACACCCGCCCCACTGGTAAACAATACTCCTTCACAAATGTCTCGTCTGTATAATAATCTTGATAGACCACCTTACATTACACACGTGACTAAAATTTCAAAGGATGAGAAACAATCAAATTTATACGATGTGGACTTTGGACATTTTATGTTTAAAAATAAAATCCACCCTGTCTGGAATGGAGTAAAATCAGTTGGGCGTAACCGTCTTTCTGTTGAATTCAAGACAGCGGCTGAGGCCAATAGCTTTGTAAAATCTGATGTTGCCAAAAAAAACTCGTACAACGTTTTCATACCTACATATCAGGTTACAAAGTTAGGTGTCACAAAAGGGATCCCACCGCACTGGTCGATAGAGGACATCCTGGAAAACATTACTGTTCCTCAAGGTTTCGGAAAAGTTTTAAAAGCGCGTCGTCTAAATTACAGGTTTAATACGGGAAACTCTGTAGAATGGAGACCCTCCCAATCCGTTGTCCTAACATTTGACAGCAAAGACCTTCCACAAAATGTTACTATGTTTAACGTCTCTCTACCAGTAGAGCTCTATGTGTTCCCAACTGTGCAATGCTACAAGTGCTGCAGATTTGGACACACAAAGAACCTCTGCAGATCAGAACCCCGTTGCTTCAAGTGCAGTTCGTCCCATAGTGGCGATTCCTGTGATAAAACAGAGGAAAATTATAAATGTTTAAACTGCTCCGGTACCCACATGTCCATCAGCAAAACTTGCCCTGAACTGTCAAGGCAGCGCAATATTAAACACACAATGGCCGAGAAGAGCATCTCTTATGCGGAAGCATCAAGAATGTTTAACAAATCCATTCCATCTTATTCTGAAGTAACTTCCAAAAATTCTAAAAAATCCACCCCTTCTCAACCTTCTTCTTCTTCATTTAGAAAAACTGTTGAAAGGGTCGTGAAACCTAGAGTTCTAACAAAAAAAAATAATGCTAATCACGAATCCCTTCTGTGGTTCCCTAATGGACAAATTCCTTCCAGTTCAAATTTCAATTCTTACCTAAAGTCATCTACTAAAGAACAAAATTATAATATAGACCTTAACTCTACACTAATCACCTCATTTTTACATATTTTACAAACTTTAAATAAAAACAACATTCAAATACCGTCCCACGTTGCTAAACAAATTACTAATATTATCAACTCAACTAGAAATGGCTCCTCTGATGAGGATTCTTCAGTGGAATTGTCATAGTCTTAGAAATAAGACTGAAGAATTTTTAAACACATTACACTCAAACTCAATTGCAGTGGCTGCCATCTCGGAGACGTGGCTGGAACCGGATTCTGATTTCAGAGTCAGGGGATACCACTGTCTTCGGGACGACCGTCAAGATGGAAAGGGCGGCTCCGCTCTTTTCATTAAAAAATCATTACCCTTCTCCCCTGTAGATGTAAAACCAATTGGTTGTCCTTTTCAAGTGACGGCCGCAAAGGTTTTTGACACTACAATAATTTCTTTGTATATATCACCATCTAATAAACCTTCTAAATCAATCCTAAAAGCTATGTTTTCCAAGGTCACTACCCCTTCTCTTGTTCTGGGAGATTTCAATGCCCATCACGGATTACGGGGAGCTCACAATTGTGACAGAATGGGCAGAGATATTGTTGATCTACTAGATGAACTAGACTTTTGTATTATCAATGATGGTTCTCCTACTCGTCTGCAGGTGCCTGGTCAGCGACCCAGCATGGTTGATCTTACTATTTGCAATTCCAACATAGCCGCATCCCTGTTATGGAAGGTTTTGGATGACCCTCATGGGAGTGATCATTACCCCATCCTCATTGAATCCTCAAATATTTATCATTCCAACAAAAATGACAAGTGCAGTAGTCGAAAACCAAGGTTCATAACTACCAGAGCCAACTGGAATGACTATTCAAATCATACAAAGTTCTCTGTGCAAAATCTGCCCTCTCCAACTACAGAAAATGTTGCGGAATGTTACGATTTATTTGTGTCTGCAGTCATTACGGCCGCAGAAAAATTTATCCCCATTAAAACGACACGTAACAAAGGGAAACCTCCCCCAGCTCCTTGGTGGGATATTGAATGCTCAGACGCAGTAGATATGAGAAAAAAATATGCGAAAATTTATTCAACAAATATGAATATGGAGAACTTCCTTCAGTATAAACAAATTGAAGCTAAGACCAAACGTCTTCTAAAAAACAAAAAACGTCAAGGCTGGAAAAATTTTTGCACATCATTATCTCCCGAAGTTCCTCTTTCAGTTGTTTGGAATTCAATTCGCAGGTTTAAGGGTTCTCACGTCCCAACGGTGACTCGACCACTCACTTCAGAGTGGGTGAAGGAATTTGCCGATAAACTAGCTCCTCAAACTGCAAGTAATTTTAATGAAACCGAATTCACATACTCATTTAAAACACGGGGTTGGATGGACACCCACTTCAATTTAACGGAACTTAGGGAGGTCTTAAACGATCTCACAGACTCATCCGCTGGTGTAGATGGAATTCCTTATAGCTTTATTAAAAACTGCGACGTTACCACACTAAACTATTTTCTTTCAATTATAAATCTGATCTTTGACTCCGGCAAAATTCCATCATCCTGGAAAACTCAAATAATTGTTCCCATTCTGAAACCCCAGAAAGACCCTAACTCTGGACTTTCTTACAGACCTATAGCTCTGTCATCTTCCTTAGTTAAAATAGCTGAACATATGATTAAAAGACGTCTAGACTGGTATGCAGAAAATGAGAAAATTCTTCCCAGCTCTCAGTTTGGCTTTCGAAAAAGAAAAAGTACGATCGAAAGTGTGTCCATCCTGACTTCTGATATCCAGTTGGCCCTGGCCGATAATGAATTCCTTGTCGGTGTTTGCCTTGATGTGTGTGGAGCTTTTGACAATGTTTTATTAGATGTTTTATTTAATAAATTATTAAAAATTGGCATCCCTCGTAAGCTTTCCAGTTTTATAATTAACCTCCTTCTTACCAGGAAAATTCAAATCCAGGTGCTGGATTCTCCTCCACTGGAAAGAATAGTAAACAAGGGTTTGCCTCAGGGCTCCGTCCTTAGTCCTATCCTTTTTAATATTTATACCTTTGACCTGCATCGGAGTATGCATCCATCTTGTAAAATACTCCAGTATGCGGATGATCTTTTTATATATATTTCAGGACGAATTATTTCTATTCTGGAGGATGTGATTAACATTTGCATGAAAAACCTTGACACCTGGTTAAAAAATCACGGCTTAGAAATTTCTCCGTCCAAAAGCAATGTTATCGTCTTTTCCAGAAAACGTGTTACTCCGCGTGTAACAGTCCAAATAAATAATTCAATTCTCCCTATGCAGGTACAAATAAGATTCCTTGGGGTAATTTTAGACTCTAAGTTAACATGGAACCCGTATGTTAATTTAATTATTAACAAATGTCAAGCTGGCCTCAACACTTTACGTGCCGTTTCACGGGTCTGGTGGGGAAGTCATCCATTCACCCAAAAACTTTTTTATAATGCATATGTTAGGAGTCATTTGGATTACGCGTCATTCCTCATTGAACCCACTTCTAAAAAGAACCTCGCAAGGTTGGACCGTATTCAATTTCAATGTTTAAGATTGATTATCGGAGCAATGCGTTCTTCCCCAATTAACGCTTTACAAGTGGAGGCTGTGGAGGCTCCTCTTCATTTCAGAAGACAGTTCTTGGCTGACAAGTTTTTATTTAAATGCTTAAGACTCTCTAATCACCCACTGAAAGACAAAATTACTGCACTCACTGCTCAAGTGAAATCACTTCCATATTGGAGGAACAAATCAATCCCTCTTCTTGTTAAAAGCCTCCATACGTACTGTGCGTATAAACCCCTCTTAAATCCATCAGACAGACTTCCTTTATATGCCAACTCCTTTCGTATTCATTTGTGTAAACCAAATATTCTTTTTTCTCTCGGCATAATTAACAATCACGAAGCTCCAACAAAACTTATCCAAATTTTAAATTCGAAATATTCCAACTGGAAAATTATTTACACAGATGGTTCCAAGTCTCCCTTATCAAACCATGTGGGAGCGGCATTCCACTGCCCATCAGATCAAGTCGATAGAAAAATTAAACTTCCAAAAGAGGCTTCCGTTTTCACTGCTGAATGTATAGCCATTTTTGAATCCCTCAAATACATTGACGATGTTCACATTGGAAAATTCTTAATTCTCTCTGATTCCCTGAGTGCACTTCAAAAATTAAACTCTTCCCCTTTCCATTACCCTGAAGACGATTTCTGTGTTGGAATTCGCACTTTAATTCATAAATTAACCGACTCTGGCAAAGAAATCGTCTTGGCTTGGATACCTAGTCACTGCGGTATCCCTGGAAATGAAAAAGCCGATTCATTGGCGAAAGATGCCATTATTTCGGGGGATATTTTATATAAATTTTTAAACACCGATGACATTTTCATAAAATTGAAGGAAAACATGATTTCCACATGGCAGAATCATTGGGAAGAATCTAGTCAATCAAAAGGATATAGCTTTTTCACAATTCAGCCAACGATTCCTTCAAAACCGTGGTTTTCCAGACTTTCTTTTAACAAATTCTCGACATCATCCATTTGCCGCATGCGGATAGGGCATTGCTGCCACAATGTTCACCTGACAAAAATTCATATTAAGAATTCTGTGATGTGTGAATGTCGTCTTGGTGAAGAGGATCTCAATCATATTTTTTTCAGTTGTCCTATAAATAATTCATACAAAAATTTCATCCCTCACCTAATCAGTTCGGGTATATTGCCTCCCTACAACATTGCATGCCTGTTATCTTCTGTAAACAAACGCGTGTATAAAGTCTTGGCTAATTTCCTGAATATTAACAGCATCAATTTGTAACTGTAAGTTAAGTTTCATGTATTTATTTTATTTTTTACGCACAATAAATTGTGTCAGCATATCTTTTAATTTCCTTGTTATGTTTAATTAAAATCTTCTCTTATTGTAATAATTTTGCGTATTATTATTATTATTATTTGTATAGTATTATTATATAATGTAGATAGGTTCTTGAATTAAAACTAAATTAGTTAATATTAACCAAAAATTACACTCACAAAATTACACTCACAAAAGCATTCACTTGACACTGGCCAGAACACTCTTTTGGGGTGAAGAGCCATTAAAAAAAAAAAAAAAAAAAAACAAAAAAACAAAAAAACAAAACAAATTAATTTAATGAAAACGGTCACTTAAATGGAATGAAAACAATAATGTTGTAATCAAAACAGTTTCTTTCATATTTATTTCATAATTATTTGATAGTCACTTTAATATTGCATAAGAAAGATTCGCTCTAATGTAATCGCTTATAAATCATTGTTTTTTTTTAATTTTTTATTTTTTACACATATTTAAAAAAAAAAAAAAACCTAAGGACATATATTTTTTTAATTTTATCTATTGTTGAAAATGGTATGAACTAATGATATAATGAATGAGAACATTTTGTCTGATCTCTCAACACTTTGTTATTAATTCATATATTTTTATCACTTATTATTTTCTCTGTTTATCATTTTATTTTTAAATTTTATTATTTTGCTTTTACTTAACTGTTTTGCATGACCGATATTTGCGTGTGTTATTTTTATTAAATTGTGAAATTATTAACCCCAATACAGGCGAACCCTAGTGGGGTTAATAATTACATGCTAAAAATATATGTATATAAATTGTGAAGAAGCAATAAATAAATAAATACATAACTGGGTTAAAAATCAATCTAGTTGCATTGAAAAGAAGAAACACATCTTTTTTTTTGGCCAGTTCTTACTGAAGCCACCGCATCGAAAGGTTCAGCAGTCAGACCGTCCTTTCCTTTCAGTCAAGCCCGAGGTTTCATCCTTTCCCACACTATTTTGATACGTCACAAGTCAGCAGTGGTCGACGGTTTTAGAACTACTAATATGATGTAATAGATAATTGGAGGGGCTACCTCCAACTCCATAGAATGATTATTTTCGCTTATGTCTAATCTAAATATAATATATCAATGCTTGTCCAGTCATCCAGAAAGTTTTCCTAAAATATTTACCAGCAGGCTGGAGTTCTTAAGTCGGATATTTTCTTCAAATCGTCGAGGCAGTCTAAATGGGGGAATGCGAGTTTAGCGTGCCTTATGAAATATGGAAACAAATCATCAATATGGCCTGCACCTGGAATAGAATATATTACAACATTGGTTATAAGCACAATGCACAATTGAATAAAAGGATATAAGAATAATAAATTATTAAACTTCAGATTTTTACCTTGGAGAATATCACTAATGCTAACGTGAAGATCAGCAGGTAAATCATTCTCGATGCAATGTTTTCTAAAGGAAATAAAGGCCTGATGCAACAAGTTGTCATCCAAACCACTCTCAGCAGACAACAGTCGTATTTCTGGTTTCTGATAAAATTTCGTTAAAATTTTAAGCAAGTCTTGTTTCTTTAGTCTACCACTAAGTTCTACACCCACGTTGATGTCATCGGGATTGGTCTTCACGGGAATTGGTACAAACAGTGAACTTCCACTTCCTCTGTCATATTTTTTGGTTCTTTTTGCATAATAACCTAAAACTTTTGCCTTCGAGTTGAATTTAATCGAACTAATATGTCTCAGATAATGACATGACCGATTAGATAAAACATTTTCCCGCACACAATTCAAAAATGACAAGCTGCCAAATATTTTAATCATTTTATCATTATTTTATTCACAAAATAACACTTGCTTATAAATAGGTTATGCGGTGGTTGTACTGTCAAAAAATATTGTTGCTATATTTTTAATTTTTATTAGGCCCATAAACAATGTGCTGTTTTGCACACTCGAGCCTGAATTGGTTCCATGTCATCTCAGAATGAAACCAACTCAGAAACACGTCAGAAAGGTCACTAAAAGCTATGAAAAAATAATTTTAAAATAGCCGGGAACCCTAATCTAGCTTAGCCCATTTAACCAATTTTTTTATATGTTTTTATCATCACTCTGATTGACCTTTCTGAGGTGCTTCTGAGTTGGTTTCATTCTGAGTTGTCTGGTCACCCCTGAATTATTGAAGTGAAAACTTCTTTAGCACCATTGTGATTTAAAACTCGACGAAACGAAAAAGCAACACTAAAAATAAACAAACCAATCATGGTTATCATAAATAAACCAATCACAGTCCGATGCACTTGTCGTTGGAGGGATGTGCTTGTCTTTGGAGTTTGTTGAATGTTGAATGCTATGTCCTTGTCTTTGGAGACCTAAAATGCATATTCAGAATTATCCTCGCGATTTTATTAATTTATAAAGTGAAGAAGAGTGCTTATGGGATACGAAGCCAGCAGCTTTGACATTTGATCATAAAAAAACCACTCACATTTGACCAAATATAACTGAGCCGACTGAGCGGCGCGTCTCGTGATGAACAAGATAAGCCCCGCTCGATCGAGTTCCAAGTCAACATTATCGATCGAACCAAACCGTCTAACATGAACGGGCATGGGTACAAAGCTATATACAATAAATATATCACCCACTCACTCACTGTGGTAATTGGTAATGATTTTTTTGCTAATATTACCCTAGTTGTTTTCCTCTTTTGATAACTTATTCGCAATCCATTAAAAATAATGAGTGCAAGTATTCCATCTTTAGTAACGTTTTTTGTTTAGGTAGGTACTTAACAATCAAGCTTAACGGAGGATATTGCATTTAATGCATATTCAGCAAAAAGTGACATCTGTAGCTGAAGTCACTTTGCTTGAAATCGTATTGAAATCCGGCGAATGTGCTTGGTTATGACACGGAGTTTTGGAATAATTTTAGAAATAAAACTCACAGTGACTACATTATTTTTTATCTTAAATAATTCTGACATTCTCATTTTATAATGGGGAAACCAAAAAAGGTTAAAAAGGTGTCCAGGGACGAAGAAGGGTACGTAGATATTCTACAATATGTAACCAAAAAATTCAATACGATGTCACTAGAAATATGCTTTATGTATAACTATTATGTTTTAGGGAAAGTGATGCTGAAGTTGAAGTCACGCCAAGCGTTAAGGAAACCGCGTCTAAATCAAAAACCAAGCCAAAGTGAGTAAATTGAAACAAAATATAAATTTTAGGTTATGATGTTAGTGTCAATATAAATATCATATAAAAATACTATATTATACGAGACAAAATGACATGTCTTTGTACATTGCCAAAATATCATACACCTATTTAAATTTCAAGGTAATTCTACCAATTAATAATTTCATATTGTTCATACCAACTTTACAAAGGTGATGGTTTGGGTTTGGGTTCGGACAGAGCTAATTTTATGAATAAAAATCCATGAGATGGAGAGTTCTCTTGCATTTATCAAATTTTACATTACACAGTGAGATGTGTATGGTTAATTCCTTGAAAATGGAATGAGATATGAAAGCAAGAACACTAAACAATAATATTTATGCATCACTTCGCTTACTGGTTAATAAAAATATGCATTCAACATTTTAATTTTGTTTAAATTAATTCACTTACGCGGTAATGCCATTTATTAATTTTTGGAGATCGCTGTCAACGGTTAATATGCATTTTTTTTTTAAAACCTTTTGATTCACCTTAGGGAACGTACCCATACTACGTGACACGTTTGGGGGGGGGGTCTTCAAAATGTCACGCTTGTACAAATGAGCGGCGGCGGGCATAGGTTTTTGGTCACCGGGGGGGGGGGGGTTAAAAATTGCAAAAAGTTGGTCACGTAGTATGGGTATACATTAAAAGGCAACTATTTGCATTGGGGGAAGTGGAAAATATTTCATTCTAAATTTCGATTACGTAAAACTAAAATTAGCTTTCGTCTTGTGAGATTGTATGCCATTAGCTATTAGCTCATTCGCTGTCACTTTGGTATGTTGGTATTCCTGATACACTTGAATGTATAACGAACGGCTAGAAGATTTTGAAGGTATGGGGCACTTTCTTTTGAATCACAAACCATGTTACACAAACCTAGCGTAGCCGCTAAACTACTTGAAAACTGGGATGTTTTTCTTGCCTTGACGCGAGTAGGCGTTATAAAGGGGCACTTTCTTTTGTATCACAAACCATGTTACACAATCCTAGAATTCCCATGAAGTCTGCTACGCTTTGCTCTAGCATCTTTTTGTACAGTAACAAGAATACCAACATAACAAAATGACATTTGAAAATAATGTTTGAAAATGGACGGTCTCGTTTCACAGAATGAAAGCTAATTTTAATTTTAACTAACTAACTAACCATCACGCCGTTTCCCCGCAGGGGTAGGCAGAGAGGACGGACCGCCAAACAACTCGGTCTTGGCACACACTCTTTGCCTCACTCACATTCATACATTGCTTAGAATGAAATATTTTCCACTTCCCCCAATGCAAATAGTTGTCTTTTAATGTAATTAAGGTGAATCAAAAGATTTTTTCAAAAAAAAGTGCATATTAACCATTGCCAGCGATCTCAAAAATTTACCTGCCATTTTTATATGTATCGCTTTTATTTGACATTTCAAAGACAATCAATCAATGCTGCCAATCATAGAAAAAATATTATTGCCATGTAAAACAAAGTGAATGCATTGTTAATTTAATATTAATTTAATGCATATTGTACCTGTATTTATTCCATGTTCTACATGGAAACAAATGTATTAGAATAATTACACAAACCCGCTAGACAAACCCTGCTTTGCCAAGCAAACCATTCAAAACCTGGGATGTTTTTTTAAATTATGATGACATGCGAGTTTATTTTAGAGAATTTATTTTGCAAGATTGGTACTTTCGACAAATGTCATACTTGATTGTCTATTAGTTAAAAAAGGAATATTCCGTATTATCTGTGCATCAAACTTTGACAACACGACAGTTCCGTATTATCCGTGAGGTGGACTAACTGCATATTTACCACAATAATAATTTAAGAACATTATAAACATTGTTGGGATTGTCCCTTTTGCTTGTAACGAGCAATGGAAAAGTGCAATTTCAAATGGTTTTACGAAATTTTATGAGTTCCCATGTTAACTTAATTTAAATGAATTAACCGTTCTAGGCCAAAAGTAGTTGAAGAATCCGAATCGGAGAGTGAAGAGGAAGATGAAGTTCCCGTTAAGAAAGTGGACAAAAAGAAAAAGAAAAGTGGGAAGGATGAAAAAGTGGCAGCAGTTACAAAGGACATCAAGAAACTTGATATTGGATCAAAGAAAAATCAAAAGAAGAAGGTTGTTAGTGACGGTGAGTCTTTTGTTTTTGTTCTTGAGATTGAGTAACTTCAAAATTTGTCTTATTTTTTTTTTTAAGGCTTTTCACCCCGCAAGTGTGTTCTTACTGAATTCATCTCTCTGATATCTGGTCTATATTTTGTCTAAATTTCATATTTGTGAAGTGTTATTTCCTCATTATTTGTTCAGTGTGAAGTGATTCCAATGTTTCATAATTTTCAGACTCATCTTCCGATAGCTCTTCTGAGTCTGAAGATGAAAAACCTACGAAGGGCAAGTCTAAGCAACCGGCCAAAAAGGGAGGATTTGCTCTTCTGATGGGAGATTCAGAAGAGGAATCTGAACCTAGTTCCGAAGAATCTAGTGAAGAGTCCGAGGAGGAGAAACCCAAAGTGGTGGTACAGAAGAAGCCACCTCCACCCAAGGAGACTCCAAAAGACCAAGGCGGTAAAAAAGGTAATAAGGCAAAGAAGAAGAAGAAGGAAGATTCCGATGAAGATCTTGACAAAGTTCTTGCCGAACTTGAAATGGAGTATAGTGGCAAAAAACCCCCCCCGCCCACTGAAAAAGTCACAGAAGCACCTAAGGAATCCACTACTGAAGAAAAAGATACTATTGAAGTAGAAGCTACATCAAAAGACAAAGAAGAGGATGCCGACGACGATGACACATCTACCGTTAAATCGGCCGCTCAAAAGAAAAAAGAAAAGAAAGAGAGAGAAAAGCTAAAGAAACAGGCTTTAAAGAAACAGGAATCATCAGCCCCCAAAAAGGAGGTAAAAAAAGAAGCCACTCCAACCCCTGTAGAGATTAAAAAGACTGAAAAAGATGAGGAACCTGAAGCGGTCGAAGGAGAACCAGCCGAAGATAATGAAGGCAAAGAGGAAGAATTAGAAACTGGCGATAAAAAAAAGAAAAAGAAGAAGGGGGAAAAAAAAGAGCCCGAAGATAAAGCCAAGAAACCTGCAAAGAAAGCTATTGTTGCTATGCAGGAAGCCCTTAAGCAATTAAAGGAAGAAGAAGAGAAACTCAAACGTGAAGAAGAAGAGCGTATAAGGCTAGAAGATGAAAGGGAAGATCAACGGCTGGAGTTATTACGACTTGAAAAAGAAAAGAAAGATCGTAAAAAGAAAAAGGAGAAAGAGCGAAAAGACAAGTTGAAAGCTGAAGGAAAATTCTTAACTCCAAAACAGAAAGCGGATAAAGCAAGAGCCTTGGCCATGATTGAGTCGCTGAAAGAACAAGGAGGAGAAATCGGTGTTGAAAAGGAGGAGAAGAAGCCCAGACTGGGGACCAGAATCCGGCCCAACAAGCTGAAGAAGCAAACTTCCGATGACCAGAGCTCGTCGCAAGACCCCAACAAAGTTAATGTTAAAATTGTAGACTCAAAGGTCAGTTTCGTTCTTTAAGATTTCATTGAATCCACCCATAGTTAACTATTTATTTATAGTAAAGTTCCATTTCTGGCACATTCCCAAACACCTGTTCTAACCAAAAACTCCCATTACGAATAATGTATAATATAATATTATGCATATGCGTATATTCAAAGCTTTTTTAGCTAAGCTAAATTATTACTATTAGATACCTACTATTAAAATATAATATTCTATTATGGTCTATAGAAATACATACTCGTACATAGTGGACTAGAGTTCATTTAGTAGTTGGACGGACTGAGTTCAAAACGCAGAGAGTGTACTGACTTATTCTTTTTCTGAAAAAAAAACATACTTCAACTTCTCCCCTGCTAAGTTACAAATTTACAGGAGAACTTGAATATTCTTTCAATAATGGTTTTCAGACTGAACTGAAGGCAGGCGAACCCAAAAAGGAGGAGTTGATAAAGGACTCGTGGGATGCCGAGTCATCTTCTTCTGATGAGGAGAAGCCCGACACCAAGTCTGCACCGGCCGCCAAGGACAAGAAGGTCGCTGCAGCCAGCGAGTCGGACTCGGGGTCTGACAGCGATGATGACAGCGACAGTGAGGAAGAATCTGAATCAGAACAGGCCAAGCAGTGGGAGAAAGCGATGCAGAGGATGAAGGTATATTGAATGATTTATGGCGATGATGAATCGTTCTACATTAAATATAAAATAGAAATAAAGGGAGATGTGCATCGATATATGTATCAACTTCTGGATTTGGCTTATCATACAAATTTGCAAAACGAATGTAGCCCACCTATGAGTAAATTTCTGAACACAACTCCCTGTCGAATTCGTTGCCTCTCTTCGCTCCATAATAACACAGAGTGCAAAGTTAACCCCAAATCGGATGATGTAATTTTGTTGTGTTGAAATTGGTTGGCCTGCCAATAGGAAGCCAAAAAGGCATGCGTCACAAATTTGAAGTTGAAACTTAAGAACCCAACTGCAAGTACAACTCTGCCGCAGCACTGTTTGCAAAGCCTTTGGTGAGCATGAAGTTTGTGACAAAACTACTGTTATAAATTAAATGCATTTAAACGCACAAACCAATAAATTAAAAGTAGAAGTAATGCTTTTTGCCATCTTTTGACCACGAGGTAATGCACTTTCTTTTTGAAATGTTTTCATTAACCAATTAGTTGATATGATATGAGATTTTCACGGCCAAAACTTTTTGTTTTTGGGGTATTACGCCGTCTTGCTCTTTTCCTTCTTTAGCCAACATTTCAGACAGCATTATAGAGTCCATCATCAGGGCAGCTGTGTAATATAATGATCACATATCTGCCCTGATGACATTGTAACACTGTCTGAAAAACTGGCTAAAGAAGGAGGTAGCGCAACACGGCAAAATATTAACTAACTAACCATCACGCCGTTTCCCCGCAGGGGTAGGCAGAGAGGATGGACCGCCAAACAACTCGATCTTAGCACACACTCCTTGCCTCGTTCACATTCATACATCGTCTCATACATGCTCTTCTATTATTCCGACTCTTCACATGGCCCGACTCAAGTATCTGATTCACTTGGTCGTGCCATGTCTTCCTCGGGCGTCCCCGACTTCTTCCATTCACATTTGCGTCATATATTCTCCTTACACTCCTTTCCTCGTTCATTCGCTCTACATGCCCAAACCATCTGAGCGTCCCTTTCTTAATCTTACTCATCACGCTTACATCAGCCTTGCATTCTTTGCGGATCTCCACATTTCTCACACGATCGCACATGGTTTTACCACACATACGCCTCAGGGATATCATTTCTACAGCATTCAGTCTTCACGGCAAAATATTCCAAAAATAAATCATCCCAATTTATTCTGGTTCTGGCGTCAAATTTAAGATTCATGTAGGGAGTCTAGAAATTGTTGATCAATGGAGATATGGCATGTAAGCTTGTCTCAAAAGCCGACTTCGTGGGATACATGAAAAGGCACGCAATTTGCATTTAGTCCACCTCACGGATAATACGGAACTTTGAGGTTAAACTACGAAAGCTGCATGTCATCATAATTTAAAAAAACATCCCAGGTTTTGAATGGTTTGTTTGGCAAAGCAGGGTTTGTGTAGCGGGCTTGTGTATATTATCTTTATTTTAAAAAACATCTCAGGTTTTGAATGGTTTGTCTGGTAAAGCAGGGTTTGTGTAGCGGGCTTGTATATAATAATAATAATTGGATAATTTATAAAGCGCCGTTTTTGTGAAAAATCACCTCAAGAGTGCTGTACAATTTATTAGGAATATTATCTTTATTTAAAAAAAACATCCCAGGTTGTGAATGGTTTGTCTGGCAAAGCAGGGTTTGTGTAGCGGTTTGTGTATATTATCTTTATTTTAAAAAACATCCCAGGATTTGAATGGTTTGTCTCCATTCCAGTGCC
This sequence comes from Limnephilus rhombicus, assembly GCA_929108145.2. Classification (NCBI taxonomy): domain Eukaryota; kingdom Metazoa; phylum Arthropoda; class Insecta; order Trichoptera; family Limnephilidae; genus Limnephilus; species Limnephilus rhombicus. The sequence goes on from OV815276.1 coordinate 57,035,233, forward strand.
TGAATAGAGGTTTGTTTACATTATATTATTAATTCTGTTTTTCATAATTACGCGCCTTATCATGTATCCCACGAAGTCGGCTACAGTCGTATCTAGCTCTTGTTTGTGTCAGAGATACCAACATAACAAACAGTGTCGGAATGGCCACCGGATTATCGCCGTATCGGTTCGCAAAGTGAAATTTAATTTTACGCAATTGAAAATTAAAATGCATCATTTTCCGCTGGCCGTGATGCAAAAAGTTTCCTTTTATAGTGATTAAGGCGAATCTAAAGTTTTTTCTAAAAATTATTCGTAATAACCATGGACACTAATCCTGAAAAATTACCATTAATTTATAAGTTCATTAATTAAGCAAGAATATGCACCGACAACCAAAATTAGTATGTTTAATTGTTCTCAATTTATGCAATTTCGATTAATGCAAAGCGTTAGCAGAGCTATCAATAAATTGTGTGGCGATTTATAGTTTATCTTGCAATGTAGGTTCTGCAATACTTTTACAGCTGTTAATCGAAATTTCATTCAATTGCCTATCACAAAATGTATATCAACTTGATTAAATGGCAATAATATTTTATTGAAACCTGCTTATATAAATATTTTCTGATGCCCATGTAATAAAAAAAAAACATTACGTTTATATTTGGCTAATGTGTTCCAGAAACGCCAAGAAGAAAATGAGGCGAACAAGTGCTCCACGGTGATGCGCGCCGCCATTGTGTGTGTGCTGGGCCACGTAGACACTGGCAAAACCAAGATCCTGGATAAGCTGCGTAAGACCAATGTGCAGGACGGGGAGGCCGGAGGAATCACGCAGCAGATCGGAGCCACCAATGTGCCAATTGAGAACATCAAGGAACAAACTAGACACGTTAAAGGGGTAAGTGTTTTTGTTTCACTAATCTGTGTTTGCTTGAGTTTCAACTCTCTATTTTCACTGTAATAGGATTTTGTGTTGGTAGCATACATTTCTTTCTTCATAAATTTCTTGAACAAACAAAGATATTTTGGTGATCGAATATACTTTTTAGATAATCGACACTAGATAAGGTGTGATCGAACAATATCCAAATGAACGACACTAGTAGACAAAATTAACAGTACAATGCTGGTTTAAGCAGTGAGAGACCTATATATATATTAATACACATATATGTAAATGCATAGAAATTAATTTAATTAGTTTTATTCGCCAGCCTGAAGATGTCCATAATAGGATGAAACCGTGGCAGGGTGAAGGTCCCGCCAGTGGGCCGGGGAGGCTGTGGAGGCAAATTCGGTTCGTTTTAACTTAAAACTAAAAGACAAAATACACTTTCCTGTATTAGAGGTAAAGTGATAAACTTCAAATATGAGTTACTTTAATGGGTAGGTATGCCAGAGCAGTACCACCTTTGTTTGTGACAAGAAAAAAATTAGAAAATAAGGTATTATACCAAGTATCTGTACTCATGGGAACGAAATCAATGGAAGAAATTAAAGAAACGTCTTTACGTGAAAGAACATCCGGAACTGTATTTAATTTACCTTTCCTGTGAATAACGTCAAAAGAGTACTGTGACAGACGAGTAGACCAGCGAGCAAGTCTACCTGTCGGGTTAGATAGTGAGACTAACCATTGTAGACTAGAATGGTCCGTTACCACAGTGAAGTGAGCACCTTCTATGTAGGGCCTAAAATGGTTGACTGAATCTAACACCGCTAGGAGTTCGCGCTCCGTCACGCCGTAGTTTCGTTCATGCACATTAAGACACCTAGAAAAATAAGATACAGGGTGCTCCTCTCCTTCAAAAACTTGTGTAAGAACACCTCCAATCCCAACGTTGCTCGCGTCACAGTGAATCGTGAAAGGAAGCGAAAAATCCGGACAATTAATAACAGGGGCAGAAGTCAACGCCTTCTTTAATTTCTTAAAAGAGACCTCCGCTTCAGGAGACCAAGAAAAATTACTAATTCCCTTCCTTGAACCAGTGAGTTTTGTTAAGGGAGCAGCAATGGTTGAAAAATCCTTTATAAAACGCCTATAATACCCGCACAGGCCAATGAAAGCTTTTACCTGTTTAGAATTCTTTGGAATGGGGTATGTACGAATGCATTCCAACTTAACTGGGTCTGTGCGAAGTCCTTTTGCATCCACAACGTAACCGAGATACTTCAATTCGTTCTTACAAAACTCACACTTTTTCAAATTGACAGTTAAGCCTGCTTCTTTCAGACGTAAGAAAACCCTATTTAATTGCTCTAAATGTGAATCGATATCTTCTGAAATTATAATTAGGTCATCCAAATAGCAAAAAAAGTTTTCGTCGAACTCTGGACCAAAAAGTGCATCTACCAGACGCTGAAGTTCACTAGCAGCGTTTTTTAACCCAAACGGTATCCTAACGAATTCAAACAAGCCATGTCCAGGTACTACAAAAGCCGTTTTGCAGCAAGAATCCTTATGTAAAGGGATTTGCCAGAAACTTTTCGATAAGTCAATAGAAGATATGAAGCGTGCACCACGTAGCTTGTCTAAAATACGCGAAATATAAGGCAAGGGGTACGAATCCCTTGTCGTGACGCTGTTAAGCTTCCTGGAGTCCAAGCAGAACCTTGCAGAACCATCCTTCTTAGGCACGATCAAAACCGGGTTCGACCAAGCCGAACGCGAACGTCGTACAACACCTAAATCTAGCATTTCTTTAAGTTGAGATTCAAGTTGTTTTTGACGTGTTTGAGACAATGGGTAATATCTTTGCTTAATGGGATCTCCCGTCATATTAATTTTGTGCTGAACTAAATGAGTACGACCCAATCCACAGTTTTCAAAAGAAATAGACTTACATTTATCTATAATATTATTTAGCCTACGATTGTCTTGAGGGGACAGTAGGGAAGCTGACGTGATCTTCCGAATTTCACCTATAGTATTTTCAACATCACGTCCACTGTTGGCCTTTGAAAACAATTGAGGAGCGATGTCAAATTGTTTCCAAAAGTCGACTCCCAAAACAATCACAGGTGAAAGAGACGGAATAACAAAAAAGGTAACATATTTCTTAATATTATTATAAGTAACTAGTACTCGCATAGTACCAATTACACTTTGACGTACACCATCAGCGGTGGTAACGTACGATTCTAACTTATGTAAATTAAACCCTAAACTAATAAAGAAGTTGTAAAGAGAACCGCCAAAACAACTGACAGTTGCACCACTGTCCAAAAGACCTGAAAAGACAAGGTTTTGAATCGAAATATTCGCATGGGGTCTTATATCTTGTCCAGAACTAGCCATCGGCATGCATGCGTCCATGTCACGCCTGAAGAACAGGTTACTGGAGCTATAAACTAAGGGTGATGATCTCCTGGCATCCTTGCTAGCAGGACGCAGAGGATCACACTCTAGTTTTTTTGGGTTTGTGCGAGCAGGGTCATCTCAGCGTTTGTCAGAATTCTTCTGAGATTCAAACTTCCATTTTCTACAAAAAGGTTTTGTATGACCTTGCGCCTTACAATAAAAACAATTTAAAGTTTTTCTACTATTCGAAGAAGAAGAATGTGTTGTAGAAGACGATGTTGCTTGAGGAGAAGTAAAATGCGGTAAGGGTTTATCTACTGAGTGCTTTTCAAAACTCCTACACACATTTACTAAAGAAGATAAGTCCTTTTCTGCAAAATATGCGATAGCCAATGCGTATTTAGGAAACTAATCTGAGAATTAGCTAATTTAATGTCATCAACGTAATCCACAACACTTTGATAAAATTTCTGTTTCATCGCGAATAAAGCTTTTAGGGCCTCTGTTTGATTAATACAACGGTCAAAACGTGCTACGAGGTGATTTCTCAACTCAGGCCAAGATAACGAATCTTTATAAATAGTCCTATACCAAGAGAGAGCTCTCCCCTCCAAAAGATCAGCAAAGGACGTCACAACCGATGACAGTTCTACATGACGGCATCTTGATAATTCCTCCACACATTGTATAAAATCCCTAACATCGGAAGATCCAGAAAATTTAATACCCCAAGAATGTACAAACGTATTTGTATTTATCGATTGATAATAATAATTGACTATGTTTGTAGTCTGACTCGCATTATCACTATTGCCTTCATTTTGTTGTGGAGAATCACTACTGGATTGTTTTAAACTCTTATTATATATACGAGCCTGTTCCCGCATAGCTGATAACCTAGGCTCTGGAGTGATATTCACTTCAGATAACATCTGTATCATCTCCTCCTTTGTAGCACCGTTAATATTAGAAATCGCCATTTTGTTTTTAAATTTGAGAAAAAAAAAATATTTAAAAAAAAATAATTAAAAAAAATAATAATATTAATTAAAGCAAATTAATATTATAATAGAATTTACCGGACACCGTAAGGAAATTTACCAAAAATATATTTGAAAATAATTAAAATTATTTTAATTTAAAAAATAATATACTTTATAGTTTGACGTACCGGACACCCTGTAAAGCTGAAAATAAATCGAACCGATGTATATTGAATTAAAGAATAATTAATTCGAAAACAATTAAATATATTGTACGTTGGCAGTATGTTGATAAACAAACACGTCAATTTGGCAGATAACAGCTGACATAAGAAATTCACGAATTGCCAGTAAAGAGAAAATATTTTCCCCCCAAATTCTTTAGGCTGTCACTGATAACAATGTACATTTAAATTGTCAAAAACAATATATTATCACGCATTTTATTTATGTGGCAACACATAACCTAAACAGAAACGTCAAACATTATCAAAACACTCACACTGATGCGTCCTATATAAAATACAACATAAAATACAGATAAATTACAAATTATCAAGACCATTCGTACAGATATATGCATGATCTGAAAATCCCATCCGAGCACCAATTATTAAACTTAAAAAAACTCTTTTATTGGGCCGCCAAATGTAATAGGATTTTGTGTAGGTAGTATATCTTTTGTCATCCGACAGCTGATCTTCTCAGAGCAACCAGAATATCCATCTCAGGATAGTGGAGATAGGGATTCGAGGTCATGCATATAAATCAAGCACATATTTTACTAGTGAAAATTAAAAGAAACTTTATTGCACTTTGCAAGGGAAATAGTACCAAAGAAAACTTAACAAAAAACATAAATACCTTTAGCATCTATCAATAGATTTGGAAAGAGAGAGAGATAACAAAATTACGGTTAGTTATTAATACCGCGTACGTCCCGTCGCCGTGATTCTCTTCCAAACGTCAACAGCAATCCCCAAGACACCGTCCAGCACGTCATGGGGGCGCTTGGTTAAAGGGAGACCTCCCAACAAAACAGGCACAGCAGATCCACACCCATCAGGCGGCGTGAGGAAATCTCACCGGCCAAAGGAACAGCAAAGTAATATTGGCAAATCCAACCAGAGTCTGAGAGCCGCTTCATTTAAAGGGAACCTCCCAACAAAACAGGCACAGCAGATCCACACCCATCAGGCGGCGTGAGGAAATCTTACCGGCCAAAGGAACAGCAAAGGAATCCTTGCGCGCAATACATCATCTGTTGATTACGGTCTCAATTCACTTCGGCACGCGGATAAAGCAATCACACGGCATCCGACGAGGGATTAAACAAAATAAAAAGGCTTCAATGCCATTTGAGTCGTCACACACTCACATAACGTATAAAAATACTCTTTCTAGACTACATAGCACTAGTATCTCGCATAAAAATCTCCTCTCCTCAAAAATCTCCTCTCGCCCCAAAAAACTATGTGATGTCTGCCGCCATCTTTCTTCGAATGACGTTAATAATGCATAGACAAAAAACAGTACCTACTTTGCGCAGTACCTTTTCAGAAATACGGAACATACTATAATGGTGTCTTGTCTTAGTTCTTTTCAATCAAATGCACATTTCAAAGCCCCCATATCTCAAAAAGACGTTACATACTTTAGACGCGGGGTAGAAATCTCAAAGTGGGAAGACAAGAACAAGACAATTGTACGGATGTCGATATCTAGTACTTTAGTACTAAACTGTCACTCGTCAAGTAAGGTCATGTCTTACCAGTAGGAAAATTGCATTTAAAAAGTGCCAAAATGCCCTCCGTATGATGAGAAAATGTTTCCATTACACGGCAAACATTAGTAAAAGTGAAGAAATAACATTTAATTTATATGTACACACAAATTACTTATTATTATCGATTAATATAAACAATACAATTAATTTTCATGTTCCCCGTCCGACAATTTTGTATGTCATTTGAGAAAAAACACATATTCTTTAAATTGTCTTATGGTACGATCACACTGAGGTCAACTTCCAACTTCAAACATTCGGACGATTGCGTAGAAGGGTAGTTCATGCATTTTAAGTTCGAGTTGGAAGTTTGGCTTCAGTGTGAAAGTAGCATAACTTTTTAATAAATGAATAACTTTTGTATTAAGAAATTACTGAAAACCGCTGAAAACAAAAGAGTGTTGCTTACTTGCCACATTATTTTGCGAGCATGTGAGACTATGGCGAGTCTATTTATATAACGTCATTGATATCTCATGATGAAAACGACACTACAAGCTGAGATAGTTGCGTTCACCTAGAAATATTTGATAGCAAATAGTGAAAATTTGTAATAGTTTTGACTGCAGTGCTGTCTAATAATATCAAAGCTGGAAAGGAAAAATAGCTAAAGTTCCCATGCCCATACAGCTGTGACATTAAAGTTGAACCTGCATAGCTATGTTTTTTGTTTGTTCTTGTGTTCATAAAATCAAATTTTCTAGAATTTCCCACTCTAGAAAACTTGATTTGATATGAATATCTTTTCTGTATCTGTATGGCTGCAGATTCATCTATGTACAACTCTTTCACATGAAATTTGCACATGGTAGACATCAACTTACAAATCTTTGGTTTATTTTATCTATCTAAAATCACACCAGGTTTTCTGAAATCTTGGCAAATCAGTTCCAATTTGATAATGCTTACTTTATCACTTGTCTGAATTCTTCAAACAATCAATTAACTTTAAATGTAAATAACATTGTTGTTGTTATCCTTATTTTTGTTTTAAACTACTTATGCTAAAATGTGCCTGCTTTCAACACAGGAATTCCTAGTGAGACAGGCACAGCACAATCACTTACATAACTTAATAAATAAAGATTATAAAAAAATAAAAAAATTTCAATTTTGAAAATGACACTTAAAATTTAAAGCAAATTTGTTCATTGAACCAGTTTTCACGCCGGACTAACGCACAGCACAGACAACCGAAATTAGTATGTTTGAATAACTATAAAATTTGTTTTGTCTTTTCAGGTCAATCAAATAGAATTTAAAATACCTGGACTGCTGATCATCGACACACCTGGTCACGAGTCTTTCAGTAATCTCAGGAGTAGAGGTTCCTCTCTGTGCGATATTGCTATTCTGGTAAGAACACTAATTACTATCTTCATTATCAAAGTTTTACTCAATTAACTCTTGATTTACCCGGTGACTTCATACATACTCAATTTACCTGGTGGAGTCCCCAGGACTCCCGGAAATAAAATCGTAAATTTAACATGAAATAAACACGTTTTTTTAATGAAATGATAGTTATATTTATTTATTATGTATTTTGTTTTACAATGGCATAGGTTTTTACTTAAAATTATAGAATCACAGCCTTTTATTAACCGGTCAAAGGCCGGAGACGCGCCGGCGCGCGCGTCATATGCGCATGCGCGAGAAAATAATTCAAATATTTGAATAATACTTCCGACAAAAAACTTTTGGTCTACGATTTTGGCCCTTCTATGTACACAATTTGTATGAAGAACAGTGTCAGAATCGCTTGCGCCGTCATTACTCTCGGAGACGCTACAAGTTTCATTCACCTTGTCACCCTGGAATATTTTTAAAACGATTTCTTCTATGACAATCGGCTGTCAGAATTTGCCGCGAATTTAACGGTCGCAATTAATGCGTGTATCGCGAATAAAACGATCATAAAACCTATTAATTTACGTAATAAATGCAAGTAATGTGGTTTTCGTAGATAGTTTATTGTGATGTGAACGTGTTTCAGTTAATAAAATATACAATAGCTCAAAATTTATCAACAAAACATTCAATTCAAAATTCAAAGTGGTGGTTTTTTAGTGTTTTTTTGCGAAGTTCCGCGAATTTCCGCTAAATGTCACGGCCTTTGACCGGTTAAGGAACTTCTAGAATATGGCACTTTTTGTAACAAAATTACGAGACCTAACTTCTTCATTTCAATAACAAAACAATTTTTCAAAGTAATTTTTAAAGAAATATAACAAAAACATAATCAATTCTTATAAAAACAAAAAAAAAATATGGTTCAAACAAAAAAAAACGTGCAAGACCTTCATATCACGGTTGGTGACACAGTCATTGCAAATTTTTTTTTGTACAGCTAAGGCACACAGGCTTAGTAGAACCATAGCAAATATATCCTCTCTCCCCCGCGTTAGGCGCGTCACTGCTTGAAGGTACAGTCCCAGGGACCTACAGGGTAAATTAAGGGTTAACTATGGCTTAGGTTAGAAGCGCTATTACTAAAAGCGTATATTCTAACAGCTCTTAGCTGCTCCTCTGCGTTTTGACCATTCAGTGAAAGACAGTTGATGTCCTGACTAATTTTAGTACCTATTAGAATTATTTATTCATATCCTGGGGTAATTTCAATTTGGGTGGCGGATATGGGTACCGCCACTGCGGAAACCATTTATTAACACCTGAAACCATTTTACCAACACTTCTGCCATACATGCATTCATGCCTCCTGTTCATGGGGTGAGATTTGTCCATCTGCATGGCAGGTCGAATCGAGAGACTGGTTGAGGGAGGCCTTTTGACCTCTCCAGCCAGACTCTCTCGATCCATCCCCTTGCACCGCAGTTGAAGGGATGGATTCATACGTCTTGCACTCCTGGACACCCTGACCCCGAGATTCCTACCCCCCCTCATACCTTTTTCCTTCTCAGAACTTCCTCTTTCATTTCCTTAAAAAGACCCTCCACACAGAATCCCCTTAGCTGACATAGGCCCTGAGGGAAATTATTTTCTAATTATCTACAATAGATTTCAGGAAAAACATTAAAATCTATCAACCCTATTTGCAGGTACGCATATAAACTGAGTAGGCAGTAGATTTTGTGCCCAAAAAAAAAACAAAATATTCAATAAAAGTGTCAAAATTTCCAATAACACTGCCGAAATATATCGTAACAACTTTATTACCTTGAATAACATGCTTAATTTTTGTTTTCAGGTTGTAGATATTATGCACGGAATCGAGCCCCAGACGCTGGAATCTATCAACCTTTTGAAAGCAAAGAAAACTCCCTTCATCGTGGCTCTGAACAAAATTGACAGGCTCTACGACTGGCAGAGCGCCCAGAGGAAAGACGTCAAAGACATCATCAAGTCCCAGCATACCAACACGCAGAATGAGTTCGAAACCAGAACCAAGGAAACTATCTTGCAATTTGCTGAACAGGTAACCCAATCAATTTGACTCATATGACCTTAAATTTGTTGCTAAAAATGGTCCCCACACAGAATTATTTGCCCTGGTTTGAATCACGGTCCAATGTCTTTAATTTTTTGATCGCATTAATCTGAGCTGCCCCCACGCGAAATGAACATTGCCGTTTCAATGATCAATGAATATCAATTGATTCGGCCGCATATCAATATGATATGTGGTAATTGCAACCTTTGCAACCTCGTCGAATTTAATGTTTCTCTCTGTGGTCTCCTTCAATGGAGGCAATCTTCCGAACAGGCTTTCCGTTGATATGCTTGGCGTAACTTGGTGCTTGCTTCCACTGGCTATTAGACGAAATACAACTTATCTTAAATATAAATCAGTCATCAAGTCTTGGATCATCAGCTAAGACAGATCTAAACATCAAAATTTTTATCAATATCAATTTATAAGTATGTTTCAATGGTATGATGATGATTGTTTGTTATTTTTAATGTAATATTGTCTTGTTATTTGTATTTTTATTATAAACTGCTTATGTTTTAAAGCGCCTGCTCTCAACACAGGATTTTCTAGTGAGACAGGCATAGCACATCACTAATTGCAAGCCTAGAATTAATAAAGATGAATAAATGAATATTAGGTAACCAGCTCAGGTACAGGAATTCATCGAAGCCAGAGTTAAGTTAACCTCTCAGAAGCTGGGCGTACCGTACAGTAGAGATGGGTAAGTTCTGCATTTTTCCGGAGGCCTCCGAGACGTGCTTCCTTTTAAAAGTACTTAAGTTCTTGGAGCAGGTCCCGGGAGCCACTCCCGACTCGCGAATGGCCCGAGCGCGCAAAATAATTCAAACGCACAACTTCCTACTCGCAAATGGGTCGAACCGAGACGCTCGGGTTCCACCCTAGCCGGAGCTCGCAAAAGAACTCGAACGCACGACCTACTCCCGAATGGCTCGAATCGAGACGCTCGGGTTCCTTGGAGCCGGAGCCCGCACGCAAAAGAACTCGAATGCGCGACCTACTCCAATTCGCACATGTGGCTCGGACCGTGACGCACGGGTTTGACGAGTGCGAACTGCCACAGTGCCGCCTTGTCGACTTACTTGTATTTCTATAACTTGATTTTTTAAATTTTTGTCAGCTATCTGCATTTTTTACAAACAAACGTTAAAAGGTTAAATTATTGAAAAAAAAAATTAAATAATTTAAAAAAAATGTTTTAGGTTTGTTTTCTGATTTTATATTTAATATTGTTAAACCTTTGTTTGTTTTTATGTAGGGTCTGAACGCCGCCCTCTACTATGAAAACCCCGACATCAGGTCGTACGTGTCGCTGGTGCCGACCTCGGCGGTGACGGGCGAAGGAATGGGCAATCTTCTGTCCCTCATTGTGCAGTCCTGTGAGAACATGTTGCACCAGCGCCTGCTCTTCTCCCACACGCTGCAGGCCACCGTGCTTGAGGTAAGCAACTTTATAACTGAAAAATGAAGAAAAAGAAGATACAAACAACAAACCTAACCTAAACTAATCTGACCAAAACTATTATTTCGTCAGTGTAATAATAATAATAATTGGCAGTTAAAAATATGTTTTTGCTGCTAGGCCCTGTGGGCGTCTTTTTATTCGACTTCGCCCAGTTTGAGTGTTGGTGACCATTTTATAAATCCGATACAAACTGGTTCCAAAAATAGCCGGTTCCTCAGATCCACTTTGATCCAGTGACAGCTAGTCACCAGGACAAAGTAATCGCGATAGGCAATGACGTCATATGTAATACATGGCAGCGTGATACTATTATTCACAACTCTTAAGTATTACCGTCAATCTTTATCCGGAGAGATTCTCAAATTCTACAAATCAGTAGTACTTATACCTAGGGGGGCACTTCCTCATGTGACCTCCTAATATAAGTGGCGCCATCCTTTGATGAGTTCATGAATGCGAAACCGAATTACAAAAGTAGCTATTTTTAGCATATTAATAATATAGATGGCAGCACTTCCATTTATATCTATTTGTGAATCAAGTCTGTACGACAGACGTAAGGCTGTTAACCTTTTCCCCGCGTTGAACTACTCCGTTTTTTCAATACCCATACGCGGTACATGTTTTCAAATACCTATCCATCCAATTTTATGTCAAATTACAGCATATTTTGGCATGATTTATCATACTATATAAACAGATGAGATTATTATTTACAATTTGAAACCAAATCGTCGTCTGTAAACACTCCTAGATGTTTATAAAAACAAAAACATTAAATTCCATACAAAAACATACCCATGTTATCTTAAAGGCGGCGCCATTTATCCGCGTGCTTGTACTCAGGACACTGCGTTGATAGACACAAGTGGTACCTCAATCACTTATTATTATTAATTCGTATAAACAAGTTCTAAAACTTCTGATGACACTTAAATTAATAAAATTTTTATCTAAAGTCAAAATCACAGTTTCACAACACAAACAAATGTTTAGAATACGCGCGATCTCGACAATAAATGTTATCGTCGCTTGTCCAATATGGTCAATCGGAATCGCATGCGCAAACTGCGAATTACTACTAGCACCATCTGTTGTCTAAATTGTGAACTATGGCACTCAAAGGCACGAGGACACATTCACTTGATTATAGATGTTTTTTACGAAATACAATTTTAGTTTCGAAATATGCCTGAAGATGTCAGCATCGTGATAGTTACACGAATGTCCTAGCGAGCGGGAAAAAAAACTGTGACATAGGAGCGCTGTGATATCGGCAGTCGAAGTTAGCGTAACAAGGGCTGATACGGGCGCGTGTGAGGCATGGCTTTTGCCGTATCAACTGTTGTTACGATCGCGTGGCAAAAGTTAATACTGTTTGATAATTGGATAATTTATAGAGCGCCGTTTTTGTGAAAAATCACCTCAAAGGCGCTGTACAATTTATTATGAATTCTTAGGCTCTATTTAGTTGTATTATTTAGAAATACTTAGATACAGAAAAAATGAGGATATAAATTATTTAGGAAAATACTGCAGTTTTTTTTTTTAAATTTTATTTCAGTACATAAGTCATGCATGATACCCAAATATTTACATACATTTATTTTTGATTTTTTTAATTATTTTTTTTGTGTGAATACCTCATAAGAGTTTCAGCTGCTCCCATCTGGAGCTAGTGAGACTATGGCATCCCCAATTAGTGTATGTTGTGAGGCTAAAGGGAATGGGGTGGGGAATGAGATGGGAAAGAGTAAGGTGAGGAAGTAAGATTCCCACTTAAGAAATTTCATTATTAAGATGTTTTGCAATCATAGATCTCATATGTCCTAATACATCTATACAAATGGTTTCGATTTTTCCTTTTTACCATACTGTACAACCCAATGAACAGCCAATATATTCTTAATTCTAATTCCATGATATTTGTTGTTATTAGGTTAAAGCAATTCCTGGCCTGGGAACCACAATTGATGCCATATTAATCAACGGGATGTTGAGGGAAGGAGACACAATGGTTCTGGCGGGAACAGATGGACCAATCGTTACACAGATCAGGTCACTGCTCATGCCGCAGCCCATGAAGGAACTGAGAGTCAAGGTAAATAATTTATTCATCTTTTTTTGTAATCATTGAAGACAACATTAGCGACTCTCAATGAAAATTTGAAACAGAAAAAGATACGTTCGCATCTAGAAATTGAACCCAGGATCTTAGCCTTGCCAGGGCTGTGCTCTTTTTCATTTGAGAGTTGCTAATATGTATTGTCTTCAATTATTAAATACTAGCTTTTGCACCACTCATTTGAAAAAATTTTGAGTCAATCCATCGATTACTTTCCGAGACATGGGGACACAAACATACGGAACCTAATTTTGTATATATAATGTAAAATATTGTAAAGTGCCACTGAATTTGTCCAACTTATTATAAAACCTTACTTATGCTTTTTTTTTAGTATTATCTTTTTACTATTGTACATTTCTTTTTTTAAATAAAAAAAAATTTTGAAAACACTTTTTGTAAAATGTTGAGAGCCACTGGATTAGTCCACTTTTTTATTTTTAGTATTATCCCTTTATTATTTTACATTTCTTTTTATATAATTAAAAAAAATAAAAAATTTTGAAAACTTTTTATTTGTAAAATGTTGAGAGCCACTGAATTACGTAATATGTAACAATTTTGGTAAGAACATGTAAAAATGTTTGACAAATTTATTTGTACTATCTATAAATCATAATTTAATCGAAATTACAAACATGAGATAGAAAAAAACTAAATAAAGTCATACTGCCGCACGTATGCGACAATACTGTATTTGGATCGTCCGAGTGCCGCCGCATACGTGCGGCAATACTCCTCAAAGGGTTAACAAAAAAAGCAAAACATTCTGACACTCTCTAGTAGTCGATATCTATATTATGTTAAAAAATATATGCAGTAGTATCAAAATCCGTTTGTATGGACAAAATATTTATGGGGAATACGTTTGTATGGACAAAACACCACCCTATTTTATCTTAAGCTTCAGTTCAAGTGCCTTGTATCAGTTAGGTTTAAATTTATGACTGGATTACTTACAACCGCTGTTCTCAATCATATTTAGCAACTGTCAAGCCAAAATTTTACCTAAACCATGCTCAAATGCACAGTTACACTCTTTCCAATGCAACTCTGCCCACTTTAGGCCAATTCTGGTACTTGTTAAGCAATCCAAACAGCCAGATTAAAGTTTAGTAACTAAAATTAATAAATCGTTATTTCTAAATAAATAAAACATCAGCACATCAAAACTAGTTTGAATTTTGATACTTTCGGCATTATCGATGTGCACATATAAATTCAAATGTGTCCACTTTAAAATGATTTGCCTGTACTTGAAATATTAATCAATCGTATGTGTTGTTACAGAATGCATACATTGAGTACAAAGAGATAACTGCAGCACAGGGGGTGAAGATTGCTGCAAAGGATTTGGAGAAGGCCGTGGCGGGGCTAAACCTCTTGGTGGCGCATAAACCTGACGAAATCGATATTTTAAGGTTAGTGTTGGGATCAATTTTTTTTTGGTTGTTTGTTTTGGTGGAGTATTTTATTGTAGTCCCAGGTAGAGATATTGGCAGAGAATTTACACCTTGATCCCTAACGCAAAATTTTCATAGTGCGCCAGCTGATTCTAATAACTTACTTATTTTTTGCAAAATTTTGATTTTGTGTATTGTACCGTTTTACCAGATAATGTGTTAGTATATTTATAATTTTTTTTATTATAATCTACTATAAAGTGCCGAGAAATCCACTGTGGATTTCTGACGTTTGTGCCCGCAGTGTGTCGAGGATCCACCGTGGATTCGTTAGTGGTTCATTGCATTTTCTTCATTTTTATTGTATTTTGTCACTAAAATATACCTGGCAAGGAAATAATGTATCATAATATTATTTTAGACTCTCGTTTCATCAAGTATTATGATTCTCGGGGGTTAAATCTTTCTCTGAATATAAGTAGCTTCTCTGGGGAAACTACTTTTTTTTCTTCAATGGCGCTTCAGCCCATTTCAAGCCTTGTCCTCCTTCAAGATAGCCTCCAAGCCTCCTCCGCCTTCTGTCCTCGGCTGTCGTCTTCCAATCTGTGACATGGAGTAGTCCTCTTGCATCCTTCCTGACTTCATTCTCCCATCTCTGAAACTACTTATAGTAGATTATAATTATCAATTCGATATTCTTAGAATGACAACACGTTTATGCGGTTCGCAACAGACTGGCTTTTATTACAAATAAAAGGTTTTACATTCTTGTTAGTAGATGGCGTTAGTAGACATACATTTTAATTTTGATATGAATATTAACCTCCAGGCGGCGGGAATAATCTTTAGTTATTTCAGCGAACTTGCCTCTCACGCGGGAGCCAACTATAGTTATTTCTGGGTTTGAATCCTTGCTGTTTTGTGTACATGCAAGATAGAGGGCCAAATTCTGCATGTAAAAATTCTCCAATCATATCTCTAGCGACATCTATCTAAATTTATCCCGAAATATTATTTGTTTATTCTCAGGAACCATTTAAAGCCAAGGAGACAGAATTTCCCCGTCAGTTGATTTGAATCTCGCGCGTCGGTACCAACCATTACTAATCTCGCGCAGTCGCAGTAGAACAAACAAAGGCGCTTCAATAGAACACTGCGCCGATTGTTCAATTTTCATTCAGTTACGTACATCGATTCGATTGTTTTAATTTGTGAAAATAAAAATACTTTTTTCGCATTTAGGTTTATTATGGTGTATTAGTGTTCGTTACTCTTAATATTTAGCCTTGTTTAACTCAATAAAACTTTTATTCGTAATTATTTATATTATAATATTCAAAATGTCACGGGGTCATAGTGATAAAGAAATTTTTGAGAGCGTGTTAGATTTAGAATCAGACTTAGAGTTGGATAGTGACGGTGAATCAATTTTATTTGATATCGGTGATGGTGATGATGAAGTTCAAAGTGAACACAGTGTAACTCTTCCCAGTACCAGTGTGCCCGGTACCAGTGCATCCGATACCAGTGAACCCGGTACTTCAAGCATCCGTGAAAACGCATCTTCGACAAACAGTGACATTTTTTCATCATGGGTGTCGGGTCCATTTATTCCGGTCTTTCATGAATTTGATGATTTTTCGTCAGGAATCACAAACATGTCATTGACAAAAGATTCATTAGAGGTAGATTTTTTTGAACACTTTTTGAATCTAGAAATAATGGAGAAAATGGTTCTAGAATCCAACAGATACTATAGAGCTACAGTTAATCAAATATCATTAACTCCCAAATCTCGACTCCGTCAATGGAAAGATACATCAGTGCCTGAAATGTATACATTTTTTGCAATAACTATGCTGATGACTAGGGTTTCTCACATATCGATCGAGGAATATTGGACAACGGATCCTATTTTAGCGTCTTCTCAATTCGGAAAGATTATGCCAAGAGATCGATATCAGATTCTTCTTCGAATGCTTCATTTTTCTGACCCTGCCACACAAACCCCTGGAAACAGACTTCATAAAATAAAACTTTTGGTTGACCATTGCAGAGAAATATTTAAAAAAACCTTTATCCCTTACCAAAACTTGTGCATTGACGAAAGTATAATCGTGTTTAAAGGGCGTTTGAAATTTAAGCAGTATATCCCTAGCAAACGTCATAGGTTCGGAATAAAATTATTTGTACTATGCGACGTTACCACGGGATTTGTATTAGATTTTATTATATACTGTGGAGAAGGAACCGACATCCACGACGGGCAATGTTTAGGTGTTTCTGGAGCAGTGGTAACCACATTACTCACAGATTATTTTGGCAAAAATCACACAATATGGACCGATAATTGGTACACAAGTCCAAAACTACTTAAATTCTTACACGATCAAAAAACAAACGGTTGTGGAACAGTAAAAGCAAATAGAAAGGGAATGCCTAAATTTAGTAAGTTAAAAAAAGGTGACCATGAATCCAAACATACAGGCCCCTTGTTAGCCCTCAAGTGGCATGATAAACGAGAGATTCATTTGTTAACAACTGTGCACGATGCTTCTTTTGCAGAGACTGGAAAGTGTGATAGAAATACAGGCCTACCAATTAAAAAACCGAAGTGTGTACTAGACTACAATAAATGTATGGGTTCGGTTGATAAGGCTGACATGATGTTGAGTAATCTAAGTTGTATGAGAAAATCCATAAAATGGTACAAGAAGGTTGCTTTCCATATTATTGATTTATTCTTACTAAATGCACACATTCTTCACAAAACAGTTTCCGAAAAGCAAATGACCTTGACTCAATTTCAATACGCAATCATTAAACAACTTTTGGAGAAATATCACATTCCATCAACACGAAATCAGCAATCATCCGATAGCCCATTACGTTTGGCTGCCAAAGAATTGGCGAATCATATGCCCGGTTTTGTCCCCCCTACAAGTAAACGGTCAAATCCATGTCGTCAATGCCATGTTTGTGCAAATACAACACTTAGAGTTAAGGCTAAAAAATTTACACGTTACATGTGCTTAGAATGTAATGTTGCATTGTGTGTGGTTCCGTGTTTTAAAGATTACCATAATAAAAATCATTATTAACAAAAAAACTATGTGCCAAAGTGAATAAAAAGTAGTTTAAAATATGTTTATATAATTAATGTTAAAAACGAGAAAAAAAGTTAAATGTAGTACCTAAGGGTGATGTGGTTAATAAATTTTAAAGTGTGCATAAAATATGCCCATGTGTGTAAAAATACTTCGTATTATTATGACAGCAAAACAGTTTCTATGTTTCGACATTTCGGCGCATTGATCGGTCCTTTGTAACATGAGACGCGCGGCAGACTCAGGCAGACGTAAGTATCAGGCAACATAAAGATAATTCTGTAATGTTTACGTCTGACTTTTGTTGAATAATTTTTGTTTATATTAACACCATTCTAAAATGACATTTGGGATTATTTATGGATAGTTAAAGCATGGACGAGTTTATTGACCTGAATTCAAACAAAGAACAATCATTTAAAATATATCTAATGACGGTTTTAAAACGTAATGTTGTTCGGCTCGATCAAAATATTAAACGTGCCGCGTAGTAGTGTCGGCACACGCACATTTTAACGCAGCCTAGAGGTTAACACCCCCACTTATCAAAATAAACTAAACATACAGTTTATTCACTGGATAATGGATACAACACCAAGTAAGCTCAATTGGAATACTCTGTGTTTTACAATCAGACATCTGAAATTTAGAAACTAAACTGTTCAATATATTGTTATTGATCTACAGTAATAACATTTTTATTTTTATCTAAATTAATTCTCATGCCTAGATATTGTCTAACAGGCCCTAGGTCCTTTAACTTAAATTCTGAACCTAATACATTTTTTAATTTAGTAGTTTCAGCCTCACTGCTAGAAAAAATTATAAAATCGTCTACATACAGTGCCACTACTATTTTAATTTTACCCATCATTTTTGTAAACAAACATGGTTCATATACTATTTTTAAAATCTAATTTAGTTATAACCTCTTTAACTCTTTCATACCACGCAAGGGAAGATTGCTTTAATCCATAAATGGCCTTTTTTAACTTTAATACCTTTCCCCCACTTTTGTTTACAAAACCTTCAGGTAATGACATATATATTTTTTCTTTCATGTTTCCATTTAGAAAAGCAGTACATACATCTAAATGAGTAATACTCATTCTCATCTTTACACTAAGAGCAAACAATAATTGTATGGTAGAATGTCGCACCACTGGTGAAAAAGTATCTGTGTAGTCGACACCAGCTTTCTGTGAAAAACCTTTTGCCACAAGCCGAGCTCGAAAAACGCACTTTATTTTCAATATCAAATTTTTTATTAAGCATCCATCTGCACTTCACTATTGTCACATCACCCGGATTATCAACAAGCTCCCATGCCTCATTCTCCTCAAATGACTGCAGTTCCTCAGCCATCGCCTGCTTCCACTGCTCCTTCTCTGGCCCCTCAAGAGCTTCTGCGAATACAATCTCTTCAGATGCTGGAATAGTACTGGAAACACACATGTTGCTAAAACCATATCTTTCTGATTTCTTTCTCTGGCGCGTGCTGCATACATCTGCCACTTGTTCGGGCGGTTTTGTTGACTGAACTACATGTTCTGAGACATCTTGTGCTGGAAGTTCAGTTAGTATTTCATTGCCTTCATCATATATTGAAGAATCTGAAAAGCAATCAAAAGGATCCTCAGTCTCTGGAATATTCTGAGACAATTCCCCCACTGAATCACTACTCTCTTCCACCAGATTGTCTTCTGTTGTCTCTTCATTCATCACATCTGTCTCATCCTCCATCACATGAGAAAAGGGTAATTTCATTTGTTTTCCATCACAACAAGTATTACACTGAGACTTGGTTATGTCAATAGTACTCTGACAATTCAAACCATTCACAATACCGTTTCTCATTTTTTGCATATTGTCACATAAATAATTATGTGACTAATGCAGTTCTTGCTTAGGTGGTTATTTTGTCTATGGTGTTTTTTTTGGACACTGGTAATTTTTGGAAAAGAAAGAGTTCCTTTTTGTTTATGGGGACTTCCTTCCGATAAACTTGGGCAGTTGGGTCGGAAATTGGTCACTCACCATCCTGGTGTTTAAATTTACGTTTAATCATGAGAATCTAAGTCGATTTTAAACCTAAAAGAACGCGGGGTGTTTTTTACGTAACACGCGAGGTTCGTGTACGAGTTATTTTTAGTGGATGACGTGTAAGTCCCACTTTTTTCCGATGTGGCTGGTTGGCCGTGTTGTGGATGTATTTCTGGAAAAAGAATCGTGAAGTGAATTGCTCCTGGTGTTGGCTACTATAATATGCCTTCACGACCCCGCGTCGCAATGTCACGGTCTGCTAACCGTAATACGCCAGACTTGGCTACTGATGGGGACCACGTGCCTTTGGATTGGAGTTCGTAGAGATGGCCCGTGGCTGAATGCGCTCCTTGGAGGTATAGCGTCCTCCTGCCCAATTAGAAGGACGACCTTGGTGCTCTGGGTTCCGCGCCGTTCCCATATGGGAAGACTGGAGTTCCCGTCCCGTCTCGTGTTTTCTCACTGCGAAGCAAGATCGCGTTCGTCTACCGGGGTTATTTCCGTATAGTTAGCTTAGCGTGTCCATTAGGAGTCCATCTGGTATGTGTATTTTTGTATTTCCTTTTTGTTACCTTGGTACGAAGTTTGTACACTTCCTTGTTACTTTTTTGGTTTTGGATTCAATACATTTTTATAAAGTTCCTCTTCTTTTATTTGATTGAAAACCCTACCTACATGACAGATAACTACTTGGCCCACTATCCTGAGCCCTGGTCTCTGCTCTGCCGCAAGGTTACCTTTACATACGAACATGATACGTTTCAATATCTTGACTCTTAATGTGTGCTAGTCTTCTGTGCCATAATTTTCCATTAACAGGAACTGTCAACAAACAACTTCGTGATTGTAATCTCAATTTATAAACACCTTCTGACAAATCCGCAGTTGCAACCAAATCATTGTTTTTGTTTCGAATATAACAATGCTTTTCTTCAAATATGACATTATTTCCATTCTTGATAAGTTCACTTACGGATAATATGTTGGTTGTCAAACTAGGCACACATAGCACATTTTTAACTGTTATATGATAATTCAATTCCGACACAATGTCGACATCTCCGGAACAAACAACTTGCACTTTAGATTAATTGGCGACAGCAATCTCTGGTAAATACGGCGTCGTATTTATGTTTTTAACCCAATCTTTCTTCGCCGTCATGTGTGCGCTGGCTCCTGAGTCGATGTACCATGAATTCTTGTTAAATTTTCCATTCAGGAAAACAACATTAAAAACACATTTACTTGTATTCTTCTTTAACAACGAACACTGATTTCGATAATGTCCATCCTCTTTACACCTGTAACATGTTATTGTTTTTGTTGACGTATCAGCTGTCATTGACATTTTGTTTGTCTTTGACGGGCGGCCACTATATCTCTGTGGCTTACTGCTAGTGTTGCTAGAGGAATATTTATTTCTCGCTGCAAACGCTATGCCACCGGCTTCAAAATCACTGGTTACCTCCATATCGAATAACTTTGACTTTATGGTATCAGCCGTTATCGAAATCGCACTGTGTTCCAGTGCCATTACCATTGGAGAATAACGGTCAGACAAACCTGACATCAATAATGATCCTAACCACTGGTCTGTTATTGTAAATCCCGTGCCGTTTAACCGTTGAGCCGTTTCGATCATATGTGTGACATGTAGCCATAGATTCACAATTTTCAAGTCTTATTGATATCAAATGTCGAAGCAAGGTTATTTTTCTTGATAAACCAGAGTCATCGAACATGTTCTTTAATGTATTACATAATTCTGCTGAACTCTTGGTGTTTTTTATATGCACGTACAAAACTGGATCGATCGTTAATATTAATTTTGCCTTTGTTTTTGCATCATCTATTGGTTTTATATCAAAATCTGCCGTTGGCTTGATATACTTTACCATGCCTTCTAGCACCAATAAATTCTGTGCCCCAAAGCTCCACAAATCGTAGTTCTCTCTGCCTTTTAACCTGGGTACACTTGCAATATAGTTCATGGTCATGTTACTGCGAAACAACATACACAATTTATCTATTTTAAAACACTAAAATAACTGATAAATCTAAAAAAGGAGGCCTATAACCTCTTAGAATGACAACACGTTTATGCGGTTCGCGACAGACTGGCTTTTATTACAAATAAAAGGTTTAACATTCTTGTTAGTAGATGGCGTTAGTAGTCATACATTTTAATTTTGATACGGATATTAATAGATATAAATATGTATGTAAAAATATTATCTAATAAGACAGAACAATTAACCAAACCATTTTGCGTAAAGTAAGTTATCAAGAAAATAGCATCAGCTGGCGTCTTACCCCTGGCTCACACAAAAGCGAATGGTGGAGAGAGTTACGGATGCCCGAGAGAGACGAAGCATGATCAAGTGAGTCAGGTAATGTCAAGAGTCAGAATAACAAGAGTGTCTATGGGACGATGAATGAATATAAATGAAGCGATGAATGTGTGCAAAGCGAGTTGTGTGGCATTTTATTTGCTGTGAAAGTCATATAGTTTTTTTATTTTTTTATTTTGGCAATTATAAAGTAAGTAGGTATGTATACAGAATAATAATATCGACGGTGGAAGGCAGAATGACTAACAAAGCATACAGCTGAAAAAAAAGGCTTAATTTGTCATTTTGCCTTTCCATTGTTGATATGTTACATAACATTCATTAACCATTTTAATTACCCATTTAGTAGAAAAATAATATCGGGACTAACTTGGGAGCTAGCTATTTATACCAACACATATTTGAAACAATAAATGTACAAGATATTGCTTATAAAAAGTCAGTATACGTACATAGTTACGAAAAAATGACAATATCTAAGATATTAAAAATATTGAACAATAAGTAAAAATCCATACAATACTCAGCCCCGGATCTAGGGGGGAGGCAGACTGGGGCGCCCGCTCTGGTCGGCAGTTTTAGGGGGTGCCAAAATCGTAATTTATATGATAATTTTTGTTATTGTATGTATTGTAATCATTTTTATCACGTGTGTGAAAATTCACATATTTCAATAGTTCAGGAAGTTGGTGAAAATTGAACTGAAAAATTCCATTACATTCAGATCTACATTAAATTGCATGATATGAAATTTTTTTATTTTGTGATAGGTATAATATTATCATCTTACATGTATTATTGTTATTGAATTGACTCTATATCATGGATACAAGAAGGAAGGAGGTAGCAACTACTCAAACGCTGGCGAGAGAGGGCATCACTATCAAGTTTCTGTCCCTGTTTGAAAAAGTCTATAAGGTTATATCAATGCATGAGAGGTGTAGATTACCATGTCTCTCTCTCAGGATGATGTGGGACCTAGCGATCTGTAATGTGGGAAAATGTAAGGTTCTGCTTTTTTTTGTTCCAAAAAATAAAATAAAACAAGATTGTTTGGGAAGGTTCCATAAATGTATATTTAACCAACAAATCAAGGTAAAGAGGCAAATGCCAACAAAATTAATAACAAAGAAACCCTCATACCTGTGGACCAACGAAAACGGTGCTATTCTAAATCTAGTACGGAAAACGGCTAACAGAAGGTGACGACACGCAATCCCGCGATCGCCACAGAGGACTCCGGATGAAGGGGGCAAACATCTCGTGAAGAATCTCCAGACGGCCAGGAGTCCGGGCCAGATGGATCCGTCGAGCACGTACCGGGATGAGGGCGCTAAAGACCAAATGCGAGGTTATTTCCTACAGGCGCGAGGGACGCCATCTTGATGCCAGAGCGTGGTGATTTTTGCGAGGCTGTTTCCTCCGACGGTGGGCCACAAAAAAAATCGTTAGCGTCGCAGTTTTATAACCGGAGCATATCCACGTAGTAGTCCTGGGTCGATCGTGAAAGACCTGATCGTCGAAACCCGCTCACGAGCCACCAAAGAGCGAGCGGGTTATTTATTCGTCAGCACCCGGGTCTTCCAGGACCCGTGAACCGCGACACACTCCTGCAACCTACCAACTACGACACATTCCTGCACCCCGTGACTCACGGACCGATCGCCGGGTGCCCATGTGGCGAGTGGCGAGACGTGTCAGCTCCCGGAACTCTCGAACTGCAACTGCGACACACTCGGTCGCCGATTGCCGATCAACGCACACACGTGCGTGACGTAACAGTATCCTGCTTCCTACCCATGTGTTACGTCATAGCGGGATTGTTTAGTAGATTCGATTTTTGAATATTCGACTAGACACGGAGACGTTTTTAATAAGAGCGTATCTTGGTATTGTTAATCAAAGTGCTAAGTGCTGTTTTCATAAAAACTTTTAATTTTTTGTGTGGGTGTGAATGTAATTGTGCATTGTAATAGAAACTATAAACTGGTAAAAGTGTAAAATGTCTGACCTTAATAAAAAGAAATTATAAAAAAGCATTACAGCTTACAGCTAATTTACTTATTTAAATTCTCAATAAAAGCTTCAGAACAACACGTTTTTTACAAGGTTTTTATATCCTTCAAAACATGATAAAACATTGTTTTTTTAACCCCTGAAGCATGTCTTTTTTTAAATTTATTTCTGGGACATGGCATTACTAGTGGTGTGAGCTGTGAGAGAACGTTCACACAATAATAACCTGGGTTTCGTGTCGCGTATGACTTGACCGGTCTGGGCGGCGAGCGTTTACCGCGCGGCGCGCCCGTAGAAAGTAACTGGGTGATGAGTAATCGAGTTTCGTATTTTGTGTCGCGAAAAGAGCGGGTCTTCGCGACCCGCTCGTGACGCCAGTGGGTCGTGAGCGACCCGGGTTGTGTAAAACGATCGATCGACCCAGGACTACCACGTAGTGGTTTTGCGTGGAATTTATCATCTCCAAAGCAGATGATTTGCGATTTTTCCGGGATCTCAGCAAGATTCCCCGAGCCACACGGCGTACTTTAAATTCAAACAACCCAAAAGGTTACGCATGCGAATTCACCATTTCACAAACGGCACAAACATTATTAACCGAAAATCCAGCCCGAAAAAGTTAAATAATAAACTCAAAATATCTTGTTGAGTGACCTCGTCAAAAATTCACCGGTTCCCTGTCGGTAAGTTTTCAAGAAAGTCCATGGAAAAAGACCCGGTTCAAAAACCAGAGAGAAAAAGTGTTGTCAATCCAATGCGGGCTGTTCAAATTACCAGGTTAGTGGTCAGGTAAATAATTATATCACAAATTGATAATTATTTACGTGACAAGTCGTATTTCCGGGACTGATAATATTAGCTAAATAAGTATCAGAATGTATTGGAAAATCATTCGAAAAACCGATCAGTCTGTTCATTTTCGGTAGAAATGTAACTTCGGTTTTTTTTTAACTAGCTTTTTTCACTTTCCGTTATTTGTTTTTGCCGTGTTGCGCTACCTCCTTCTTTAGCCAACGTTTCGGAAATCGTTGCAGTGTCCATCATCAGGGCAGGTCCGGCAGATCCGGTAGATGTGTCCTGCCGGACCTGCCCTGATGATGGACACTGCAACGATGTCCGAAACGTTGGCTAAAGAATGAGGTAGCGCAACACGGCATAACACCCCAAAAACAAATAACGAAAATGCTTTTGGCCGTGAAAATCTTAAAACTTATCCAGCTTTTTTCACTATTTATTAAATCAGGTAAATGGTTAAATAGCTAAGGGTCTAAGTATTTGTAATGGTGTTGTGCAGCTGTCGTGTAGCGTCTGGGTATTCTCAGATGTTCTAGGTCTTAAACTTCGCGATGAGGACAGTTCAGATTCTTTAAAAACTTTTAGCATGGCATTTTTTACAAAATGTTTTAAAAAGTTCACTGGTTGAAAAATCTCTTGGTTTTTTTAAGAATAACTTTAATAATAGTTTTTAATTATTTGCAGTTAATTTATTAGTGGAGAACCAAGTTATTTAAAAGACAAAATTGATAATTTGGGTTTGTTTGTTTAGAGAGGAAGTGGCCAAGGATCTGAAGTCAGCCTTGTCCAGCATCAGGCTGTCGGACCGAGGAGTATACGTCCAGGCCTCCACTCTCGGCTCATTAGAAGCTCTTCTCGAGTTCTTGAAGACTAGTAAAATACCGGTAAGTGATTTTTGTTTACTTAACAATTTAACTATAAGGTTTCATGTTTTTTGCAGGTTTCTATGTGTTTGTTATATTATGTTTGTTACATTTCAATGACTTCTAAATCCATTTCAATGTTAGCCGGGCCAAACAGTCGCTTACAAGAGTCTGTCGATGCATGCCGTATTAAAAGCTGAGCAACTCTGCTCCGAAATGCTGATTTAATGCTAAAACTGAGGCAAAAACATTCCCATGAAGTTTGGTAAAGCTATTGAACTAACTTTCGTGAAGATGGCATGTTTTTATATCTAATGGCAGGTACACTAGTGTAACCGGGGGGCGTATTTGCGAAACCTATGCAATGCAAGCAGGGTGACCGAATTGTTTGGCGGTCTATCCTCTTTGCGAATGGTATGGGCTTTGTAGATGAAAAATATTTATATCGAAGTAAGTGCACAAACCAAAGCTACTCAATTAGTACAATGGTCGTCACCGTGACTGAAACGGTATAGGCTACGTATATGATTTCGCTCAACAAACCGTACTCAATGGTGTAGGGTTTGTAGATGCACAACAAAACCTATCCCGTTTCAGTCATTGCCGCGACTGAAAAGGTATAGGTTTTGTAATTACGCAGCCGGTTGGTCATTCCAGCAGTCAATTTTTGTTTATTTCTACGCATTGGTGGAATTTTTTTTTTTACAAAAAATTATTAATAATTGTAATTAAAATATCTCGATATTGTATTATGCCTCTGTGCTCCCGAGAATGTCTGGACAAAGTGATTTACATGGATTATGTCTATAAAGGGAGATAAATATAAACCGATAAATAATTCTCATATTTGCAATAAACATTTTGTTCCATCAGATCATATGTCGTGCCTCTGGCATCTGTTATAATCGTAATTACAGTCTAATTTGAGTAAAATTATATATATTTTGCTTATTTACTTACTTGTGCTTATTTACGTATACTTCTTACAAGTACACAAACTCACCCTTCAACTTTCTTCTTCATGGAAAACTCATCTGAAAATTGTTATTTCTGGCATACGCCGCCAATCTGAAATTAAACAGAAAACTTAATTCTCATCTTATGGTGGGTTTCTTCATTTACCGAGAACGCTAAATGCAATTTTAATTGTAAAAGTAAACGGTCAAATGCATAGAAATTTCGTTTAAATTTTAAATTTCGATCGTTTATTTTTACAATTAGCATTGCATTTAGCATTCTCGGTAAATGAAGAAACCCACCCTTATTCTGTTAAAAATATGTGTAGATACTCGTACATACGCTGATAGGAAAACTATCTAAAATAAGTTTAGGTTATGAAGAACTTTTTCCCATTTATTTATTTCCTAATTATTTTTGCATTTATATTTCTCAATTAATTTTTTAACTCCAAATACCATATTTATCAACCCTTTTTTTAAAGCCTTTAAATCCTTTTAACCTTTGAAAAGCCAAGCTCCTGCAGTGTGCCGAGGATAAAAGTTTGTACAGCGCTCTTGAGGCGATTTTTCGCAAAAACAGCGCTATATAAGTTGTCCAAATTTATAAAAATGCCACAAACAGAGAGTATTGTTTTCAGATTGCCAATTGGATACGCTGGTGTTCGATGGATACACATTTATCATATCCAATGAGTATTTTTGGCGCTTGAGATAGTCCTGGGTCGGTCGTGAATAACCCGCTCATTGAAACCCGCTCACGGACCACAAAAGAGTGAGCGGGTCATTTTTTCGTCAGCACCCGGGTCTCGCGACCCACTTCTCGCAACCGCTCTACTACTGCTACCTGGGTTTCGGGTGCAGAAGTGGCAGGGCGAGCGATGATAGATGGATGTAATATGGGAGAGCGAGCGGGTTGTCAACACCCGGGTTTCGCCACCTTCTCTCTCGACTCAGGTAGCAGAAAGTAGCTGGGTGAAGCGTAATCGAGTTTCATATTTTGTGTCACGAAAAGAGCGGGTCGCGAAGACCCGCTCTTTTCGTGACACAAAAAGTGTGTCGTGAGCGACCCGGGTCGTGTAAAACGATCAATCGACCCAGGACTAGCTTGAGAAGTTAAAAAAATATTTTTTAAACCCTTTTACAAAGCTGCTATGTCGTGCAAATGAACCCCAATCACACTAGCTCCATCTATTTCGAGCTGTTCAAATTATCTGCTATTTAAACAAGAATAAGTTTTTTTCTTAAAATTTAAATTTAGGCAATTTTAGGCAAGGCTCGACATTGTTCGTGAGTATCTTTTGAATGGCGAAAGCGAGAATCCCTCTCCTCACCACATACCTCACCCCAACAAAATGGAACAAGGTTTCAAATTTCAACCTGTATGTGCTGACCTCTCTATTTTATGTAATTGTGTCTATTAATTGTGTCTATAATCTCAATTTTTAATGTAGTTGTGATCTACAAAACTAGATCTTCTTCAATAGCGCTACAGTCCATTTCGAACCTTGGCCTCCTTCAAGATGAACCTTCACCGCTCTCTGTCCTCGGTCGTCGTCTTCTAATCTGATCTCATGTACTTGGCATTCGATGCACATGTCAGGCCCATCTTAGTCTTTGGAGACTTAAATGGGTAGTCTGGGAGCTTGGTAGATATCATAGAGCTCATTATTGTGGCAGATTTTCCATGCCTCTCTGTAATATATATATATATTTTTTAAATGAATACCACACAAGAGTCCCAACTGCTCCCGTCTGAAGCCAGTGAGACTGTGGCATCCTCAATTGGGGTATGTTGTGAGGCTGAAGGTAGTGGGGAGGGGAAGGAGATAGGGAAGAGGAAGGTGGGGAAGTACCTGGCTATTCAGATCTGGTCACCAAACACGGCTAATGCCATTTCAAGCAACGTTTCAATTCTGAATGGTGGTCTTACACCAGGGCAATACTAAGAGTATCTTCCACTCTGGAACGTGCCGCAAATATACTATATATTATTTTAAATGAATAAATTGTGAAATAACACAGATTAATCAATCAAATCAAATTTGCCGCGCCGGGATTCGATCCCGCGACCTTCGGTGTGCGAGTCAAGAGCCTTACCGCTGGACTACGCCGGCCTTCAGATATACAGACTATGATGTATAGTGTCATGTAAGTGCCTTTAATGTGGCTTATCAGGGAGTACAAAGTAAATGAAGAGAGTACTAATAATTTGGTACTGGTATTTATTCGGGAGCTTCTTATAGCAAAAGGGGACAATAATCATGCATACGTCCCTTTTATAGATCCGGCAAGCATACTGTCTCGCTTGCTCTCATACACATTCACACAAACACCACACTCTCCCTCTCAAACCGCTCGTAAGATTCTTCAAAGTACTTTTCTTTCGAAGGTGTCCAGCTGTTCCGCAGATTTTGCA
This sequence comes from Limnephilus rhombicus, assembly GCA_929108145.2. Lineage (NCBI taxonomy): Eukaryota > Metazoa > Arthropoda > Insecta > Trichoptera > Limnephilidae > Limnephilus > Limnephilus rhombicus. The sequence goes on from OV815276.1 coordinate 57,064,282, forward strand.
GTCAGTGTTCCCGCCTCATATCCATAGGCCAAGACCATTATAATAATTGTTTTGTATATGACCAAAACTAGATGTTCAACCGAAACTGACATCTAATTTCGGCTTCTATTCTAGTTTTGGACGAAACCAAAAGACGACTAGTCGGCATGGAAATGGCCGATTAGTCGACTGACTTTAAATTTCATTGACTAAATTACAAATTATAGTTTTATAGTACGCACTGTTCTTGTAAGGCTGATCTCATTAGAGTATTATACTGCCCTGATGAAGCTACGGTTGTAGCGAAACCCGGTCGGCATAAAGTATAAAAATAAAAGTGGTGTTTACAAAGTTATTGTTTTATTTTAAATTAAAAAAAATATATGTTATTTTCGAAGATAATATCTATACATTCCCTACGCCGAAACCTAATTTATATGAAATTCTCTTAATAGAAAAAAATCGCAAAGCATGCTCCGAAAATTGTTATAAACACGTTTGTTTCAGTTATTTTACAAGCTATATGTTTGAAAAAATTCACAGTATTTCTTTGAATGCTGTTTTAGACAACGCCACGAGATTTTTGCTCTATTTTAAATCAGTCGTGTTTTATTAAACATTTTCACACAATTTTCGCTCAATTTTATCGTTTTAAATATTAGCGCGCACTCTCCAACATTTGTACATAATTATATATCTCTCCATCTTCTTCTTTTTGAGCGGGGATGCGGCGCCTTAACTGTTGACGAGGGTTGGTAGGTGGGCTATTATTACGACCCACCTGAGGGACGGGTTTTATTACATACTACTTACTGCCTTCAACATGAAAAAATCTGTTCAAAATGTTTATTCAGAATATCTTTATTAAATTTATGCATGCAGTCTGACAGACTCCCACGTCAGAAATTAAATGTTAAACATATAAAACGTTTAGTAAGTACTGAAGATTTATTTCTTTTATTTCCTGTTTTCCTGTATCTTATTAAGTGCCAAATAGTCGGCATCTTTTGTCGACTTATCGCCTACAATAAATGTGGCCGGATAGTCGGCTTTCCGGACTAATCGGTCCATCTCTACTAATAACTAATTTATTATTTATTAAATGATAAACTTTAATCTTTAACACATCTTTAATGTAACAGCTTCTTTTAAAATAATATTTAATAAGTTAGGTACCTCTCATACGTCATACATATGTCTGATAATATTATATTATCATGAAAACAAGCTTGTGTCCGAGTCCGAGTGGGTAAGTTATTTTAGAGGCATATCCTCGCGCCCGAGTGAAGCTGAACATGATCTGACATATCATGGATGCAGGTTTCGGTTGAGCCGAAGTCGGCTAATTTTTGGCCGAAATTGAAATAGCGACCGAAACTCGTTTATTGGCCGAAACCAAAACCAAAACTGAATCGTCAGTCACAAACTCTAAGATTAAAAGATAAGCGATTTGGCTCCAATTAATTTAATCTTCCCATCAAATTTTATGGAAGACTAGTGCCATTTTCAATTTTCTTCATTGAATGGTCCCCATTCTGCATCGATTCTCGGTCCGTTTTAGTGTTTGATCAAATTTTGATCAACCAACATCTGTAAACAGATACGTTTTAAGGTTTTCACGGCCAAAAGTGTTTTCATTATTTGTTTTTGGGGTGTTATGCCGTGTTGCGCTACCTCCTTCTTTAGCCAACGTTTCAGACAGCGTTGCAGTGTCCATCATCAGGGCAGATCCGGTAGATGTGGATCTGCCCTGATGATGGACACTGCAACGCTGTCCGAAAAGTTGGCTAAAGAAGGAGGTAGCGCAACACTGCATAACATCTGTAAACAGCATCAAAATATTAGAGATATAGGGGGCGGTCACACTTAGCTATAAAAGATCATCTGGCTTGGCCTATTTCAGCATGTCGGATTGGGAATGTACGGCGAGCGATACGCCGAAATACGCCAACCCAAATGATCTTTTATAGCTAAGTCTGTTAGCCCCATTAGCCAATAATAATCATTTAAACCCTCGTCACAATTAGCGCCATTTTGAGGTTTTAAATTTGGGCAATCCTCTTTTTATCCACCGATTCTCGATCAATTTTTGGTCAGCCGTTACATTGTTATGCTTGACGGCTGAATTAAAATTTGCCCACTTACTGAAACGGACCTAGAATCGGTGGTTGAAGGCAACTCGAATAATCGACTTTTCGATTGCTCAAATAATCGACACCTCGACTATTCGTAAGCAGACTCGACTATATTGGGTTGTGTTATGTGTCGGAAGTCGGAATGCGGCCTGTAAATTATTGTAAATCACTCCATAGATGTTTACGAGCGGAAGTGGACCATGTTTGCTTGCCGTTGGTGGCGTGACGCGCCCGCCTTTTGCATATTCCCGCCATCTTTAGGTTAGGGACCATTTTGCGCGCCACTTTTACCGAATGGTTTGCCGCGCCTTTTTTTCGAAACGGTACTAACATACTTACGCTCACCGCACTTCTTCGGAATCGCTTGTAAATATTTGCGCCACGTGCTTTTCGGTACAATAATCTGCATTTCGTTGTTTCACGAATTGAATGCAGGGAATAAATAATGTGCCAAACGTCAGAAAAGGGGACATTTAAAAAAAAACGTGTTTCACACTCTCGAATATGTAAATGTACCTATTTGAAACTGCTTTCATTTAATGTTTAGTTTTCAATGTTCAATATTTATATACTCGTAAGTACCCACCTATTTCTTTTTGTACAAAAGAGGAGGTATACTAAAAATAGTCTAAAAAATTGCGAAGAGTTTAAATGGAGGGAAAAAGATTAGGAATTCAGATTGATGTTTTGTTATCAATAATAAGTGAGAAATTAAAAAATAAAACAATTGAAAACTTAAATTAGCTTTGAATTTAAGTGTTATTTTCAAAATTTGATCCATTTATTTGACGAATTTAGACAATCGATGAAGTACCTACCTATAATATAACATTTTAACGGAAAATTATTTTAATTATCGTATTCAAAATTTGATCTGATTTGGCAAGAATTCAGATCCCGTGATTTTTCACTGGCCTTCGCTAGTATAAAATGAAACTCTGAAATTGTTAGTTTAAAGGTTGATGCGTCTCCCCATTCTCAATGATGACTTCGATTTTTGCTGTCACGAAAAAATGGCAAACCATAAAGAAATTTTGATCAGTGTCTTCGAAATACCTACATCCATCACTATTCAAAATTCGAACCGGGATACTATAAACACGATATTAGGGATTAATGTGTAAACGAATAAATAGGGAGGGATAAAATATGAGATTTTGAAGGAAATGTTGACAGTGCAAAGTACCTACCTATTCAGAACAATTATTATTATTGACGGTTAGAATAAACTGATCTCGTACCAGATCTGTTCCATTCCATGCGATGCTTATTGAAATTCCAGCTATATTAATTATTTAATTATCCCGAGTTCTCCGAACTGCCGGTATTTTCGTGTTGGTAGTTACTTCCATATGTAATTATGTGCGTAGAAGAATGTATATTTTATTACGATGTGAATGGGCTCTATCGTTCCCACTTGCTTTACTTGGCGAGCTATGGAGAGCTTCCTCAACTGTTTTGCTCTGGGGACCCCTTTCAAAACTTTTAGTTAAAACTAGTGTCCGACCGAAACAGGACTTTCTACCAAAACCAAATCTTCGGTATCTGTCTCAGTTTCGGCCGAAACCGAAACCGAAACTTTTTAAGACATGTTAAAAATCTATTTTTTACTGAAATTTGACTTATTTTTTTACACTTATACAGACAGTTAACATGTGCTAAATGAAATAAAAATTAATAATTGAAATATGTGAAAAAAAATTATATTACTTTTATAAAACAAACAAAAATTATAAAAAATAATAAAATATGTTAACAATTTTTTGGATTTTTTTTTTCAATAATCAACACTTACATTGTAAAGGAAGAACCTCATTAATTGAGTATTTTAATTTTAATTGCGTTTAAAATCACAACATTCTTTTTGAAGGACCTCATTAATTGAGTATTTTAATTTTAATTGCGTTTAAAATCACAACATTCTCATTGAAGGACCTCATTAATTGAGTATTTTAATTGCGTTTAAAATTACAACATTCTTTTTGAAGGACCTCATTAATTGAGTATTTTAATTTTAATTGCGTTTAAAATTACAACATTCTTATTGAAGGACCTCATTAATTGAGTATTTTAATTTTAATTGCGTTTAAAATCACAACATTCTTATTGAAGGACCTCATTAATTGAGTATTTTAATTTTAATTGCGTTTAAAATCAACAACATTCTTATTACACGTGTTAAATGAAATAAAAAACAATAATTGAAGTGTGTGAAATTTTTTAATTTTTTTTTTCATAAAAAACAAACAAAAATTAAAAGAACGTCAATGCCTTATAAATGCCAATAAAATGTGTGAGACGGAAGTAATAACAAAAACAAACACTTACCTATCACTATGCGCGAGAAATAACACATAAAATAACAACACAATCACGCCGGACCGGCCGGCGAACTCAGCTGATGATGGCGGGTGACACACGAGCCACGAACTCACCCAAAGTCAGTCGAACGACGCGCGATAATTCACACAAACATAACATGTAACAATATCAAAATACAAACTACCGCACATATCCAACCAAAATGATTCTCGGCGTTCTAATTGGTGGGCTGTGCGGTAAGGCGCCCGCCCGAGGCCCGTGGCATGAAGCGGGAAGCGGAGGGGAGACGGTACGGAGGTCTAGCGTATATAGCCTGGGTCTGGGTCGCCAGGTCGCCGGGTCCCGGGTCGCCGCTACTATCTTTCAAAATAATGCCGTCTGAAGGGGGAAAGTGTCCGCAGAGCGACAGGAAACTAGAAAACGAAGAAGTTATAGCAAACACTCCTCGTCTTCTATTTCCCTGATAACACGTCCGCCACTATACTTATATGCTATATAATTTCTTTACCTTATTTCTATAAAGGCATTACTCCCAAATTCAAACACGAGAATTTGAGTTTTCGATCTCTCTATTGAGTTTACTGGTTCTCTAGTTGAGCATTGAGTTTACTGGTTCTCTAGTGAGTTGAGTTTCTCTATTGAGAGAAACTACCCTACTCAATCTCTATTGAGTTGGGTAGTTTCGTTAACAAGAAATTACTCTATGGTAATTAATTTTAAGAACCATATGTTTTCTTTTTTAAATCTGTTATATTATGTATGTATTTTAAATATAATAATGAACATAATATCTGACATCGTGTTTGTATTAATTTTGTCTCAATTTTGGCTGGAAAGCAGATATCATTTTGTAAAGAAAAAAACGAGTGTGCTATAGACCACACGACTGAAGTAAAACTTCACTAACTTATATCTCCCTCTCAACTTCCGTTCGCTTCGCCCGATCACACTTTTCATAACGCTCTCGTCACGCAATCACCAGCTTACTCACCAAGTCAAGCGTGCGTAAAGGCCCGACCGTTCGCCTCGCCCGATCACACTTTTCGTAACGCTCTCGTCACGCATTCACCAGCTTATTCCCCAAGTCAAGCGTGTGTAAAGTTTTACTTAAAAAAAAACAAGATATTCTTACGTGGATAACAGTTTCGAAGAGATGGGAGTTTAAATATCTGATAATATTGTAAGTATATCGTGAGCCACCGTCGAAGAACCATCGGCTAGTAGCTTATCCTTTAGTTTCGTATCGTAAGCTGTGAGCAGGATGTCTTCTTTTGAACTCGAGTACGTACTCCGGAAGTGGCTTTTTATACTACGATTTAATATATCCGGTGTTAATAACACTGGCACAGCACGCTACCAGCTACACGATGACGATACTCGCTACACGCAGCGGCTAACAGCTAACAGCAACTAACAACTAACAACCAACAGCAACACTCCTTCGCTTTCGGGCTTACTGGGCCTGTGGCTTGTATGAACAGTGAATACTTGCAAATAAAGATCAGCTAACTGGAACTGCTAGATGCTGTTACCGGGAAACCACGAAAACATGGAATATTATGGAACCGGCCAATATGTAGGAATTTTAGTTATTGTTTTTTATATCAGGTATTTTTCACCATCAATCACACTACTATCGGTTTTTGAAGTAACAACTTATTTAGCACCGCTGTGATTTGAAATTTAATGAAACGAAAAATAGCGACTGTAAAAAGTGACAAACACATACATCCGTAGGATTTAGCCTGCGAGAGAAAGAGATAGTATAATCGGTTTCATCTTTGTGCTGTGCTTCGTAGCTTCCCCACTCTTGTCTACTTTAGTTTTCTGAAGGTTTCACTTCTACCGCATGTGAATTGCACACTGTTTTTTTTACATTAACTCCACACAAGAGGCCCTGAGGAAAATAATTTCCCTCAATGTCAATGTTATCTTTGAAGATGCTGTGTTGAGTGCATTTTTGACGAGAGAAAGGAGCGTCTTGAAGAGACCCATGTTATAGGAGGGAAGAAACACATATGCCGGCAAATGATTTCACAGCTGAGCTGATGAAGCAACCCGTCTCGTGTGACAAATGTCAACCGTGTACATATATTGGGCGCGCGTTTGGCGCTTTTGCATTTGCGTTCAATGACGCTAGTTTTTCGGAGCATCTTCCATTGTAATACCGGTAGAACTAGGACAGCATACCTACCTTACGCCTGTGGTCTAAAGATTGCAATTTTAGATAGGGAAATCCATCAAACGGACCGCCCGTTTCTGCACAGAGTTAAGGGTATTTTTTGCATGTTAGACATGTTGTGAGGCTGAAAGGTACGGGAGAGGATGGAGATAAGGGAGAGGAAGGTTAGGAAGTACCGGTCTTTTTAGATCTTGTCACAAAACTCGGCTAAAGACTTTTCAAGCAACGTGTCTATTCTGAATGGTGGTCTTTCGCCAGGACAATACTGAAGTATTTACCACTCTCTAACATCGTTAACATTAATGATGATTCGTATTTTTATGAAAACTAGACATTTAACTGTCGTTTTGAATGTAGGATGAATGAATGAATGGTGTTTGAGAAATTCAACAGTTCTGTCACGGCGTAGTTTGTAAAGTTCTGCTGGATTGCTTTTTTCGCAACAGTTTTTGCTTTATAAGACATCTTAGTGATCTCAGTTTGATCAGCGAAATCGATCACATTCTATCTAATCTACCCCTTCGTAGAAATTCAAAAATTATGAAAGAAAATTGCCGTAAAATAAATGCGAACTTTTAGAGCAACAGATTTATTCGGGTCTGTAAAAGAAGCTAAAAGCATAAAACCATTGTTTCGAATTGTTTATCGCAATGCACATTGTTCCATGTAGGAGTCTTTACGATTAGTTTATGATATTTAGTTCGTAAAACGGGCGGCTGGGGGACCTGGGTGTTTATCCATTGTCATCTCTGTGAAATTATTATGTATTATTACCGCTTTGGAGCCTTCATAATTTGATTAGCATCGCGCAGATTAACAGCATCATAATAGTAATAGTTTCCATACAATGTTCAAACCATCGAAGGAAAATATGCAAGGTTGGCCTGTAAGATTAAAAATATAGCATTCAACGTTGTGGCTTGTCAAGGTGTCAAATTCTTATTACCATAAATAATTTTAGTATCACTACCGGGTACGGGTTGCCTTTTTACAGTATCCGATCAAATCAGAATACATACTTTTGAAAAGTGATTTTAAAAAAAGATTTTTAGGTTAGATTAAGTTAATTTTTGGGTTTTTTTTTCATAATGTTTAATGTCTCTAATGGCCTAAAAAATAAAAAAATAAAAAAATAAATAAATAACAACGGCTCCACCCCTACCCTAATAAAACATTGTTCTAAACTGTCAAATTAGTATAAACATTCCCTGACGAAGGAACGTTTGTTCCGAAACCGGTCGGATTTGCACATTTTATAAGTGGTTTATACAAAGTTGCATTGTTTCATTTTATTAAATATATTAGTTTGTAAGGCCGTAAATGAATAGACAAACTGAAGTATTTTCATCACAAAACACGTGTGCGAATCTTTATTTATATGATTTTATTTAAACTAAAATTAAAATTCTGAAACATATTTCCCAGATAATTTAATGATTTATTTTTCTGCATGATTGATTATATGATTTGAAATATGTGTTGTATAATACAAAATTTAACAAATCTGCCAACGACCTGCGGTAAAACCTTATTGTACTAAAAATAAACATATTTTCTTAAAATTTAAAACATAGCTTTACTAGATAAAAGAACTGTCTTTCGAAATTAATTTATATTTTTTTGTGGAAAAGAGCCAATACATCTAAAATTTGATTTAAAAATGACATATTTCCGGTTTTGTCTGATTATTCCCTTTTAAAAAAATGCGTGTTCGAATTTAATATTTATTATTCGTCCAAGATTTATCAAGTAGTTAGGTAAGATACATTATGTTTTATTTTTTATGTGTTATCGTATAAGATTACCAACCAGCCAGCCTGACTATTCCGATCTGGTCACTAATCACTACATTTTAAGCGCCCTTGAGGTGATTTTTCACAAAAACGGCGCTCTATAAATTGTCCAATTATTGTTATTATTATTACATCAGGTCTAAAATCTGAAGGATTGTCTCTCGCCTAGTCGACATTGGCAGTGTCTTCCATTCTAGAATAAATTGCGAAGATGAATTCTACATCTGATTAAACCTACTTATTTATAAAGATTCAAATAAATCATACATTTTTAGTATTTTTACCTTTATTCGTACCGAACAAGAGTCCCAACTGCTCGCAGCCGTCTGGAACCAGTGACTATGGGATATGGGATCCCCAATTGGAGTGTGTTATGAGGCTGAAGATAATGGAAGGTAAAACGCGGGGAAGTACCTGGCTGATCATATCTGGTCGCCAAACACGGCTAAAGCCATTCCAAGCTACGTTTGGATTCTGAAAGTATCTACCGTTCTGGAGACGTCATCTGGACTATAATTTAACAAGCTATCTCGTCCCAATCCATCGATTGGTTGATTGAGATGTTGCTTTCCAATTCAATTAATTTTCAAAAGTAACTGCTTTTTTCCTTGTAATTATTTTGAAGCTGAGACCACTGGTAGCGTATTCCACACCGATGGCAATGATTCTTGCATACGACCAACCGTCTGCAAGTTGTATCGGAATCCAGTGTTTGGTATTAAAGTGTAAAGCCGGCGTGGCCACGCCATCCACTGCCAACGCGCGCTATAAATAGCCGTCAGGATGAGGAAGCTCCACTTTGGCCGTGTTATTTAATGCACACATTTGCATTCGCGACAACTGCGAGCGTGTACCTACACTATACATCACATCACATCTGTGTTCCTACACTACACTACACTTGGTGCTAATACTCGTACCATCACATTGCCGCCAATTCAGTGTGTACTTCTGTGGGTCTACAGTACCCAACGTTTCCAAAATCAAGGTCAAACCGATATAAACAGACCGTTCAAAATCCTTACTTCCAACATAACCAAGAAAAATTATAGTGTATTAATTATTGTACTCATTCTGTCCTATTATTCTATCCTAAATTAATAATATTGTAAAGGCGAAAGTTGGTATGGATGCATGTTTGTTACTCTTTCACGCCAAAAATACTGAATGGTCTTTATAAATTCTTTCACTAATAGAAAGCTACATTAATTGCGAGTAATATAGGCTATATATATTGGTAAGCTCTGGCGTTATGAAATTATTTATTATGCATGTATTGTCCAGACGAAAAGCAAAGCGTTGCTAAGTACTTGTTTGATGTGCGCTGTCATTTTGTTATTTGTTTAGGTTACTGTGGAGATTCCTTTGATAGTAAAAATTGAAATATTTAAAAATACTAATCTACACTAATATTATAAATGTCTATACTAATATTATAAATGCGAAACTGCGCGTGTTTGATTGTTACGTTTTAGTACGGAATGCTGGTGGGGGAAGGTGGAGGAGGCGGAGTGGGAACCCCCCTAATACTATGCGAGCGAAGCCGGTGGCAAAAGCTAGTAATATTATAAAGGCGAAAGTTAGTATGCATGTATGTTTGTTACCCTTTCACGCAAAAAATACTGAATGGACTTTAAAAATTCTTTCACTAATAGAAAGCTAAATTAATTGCGAGTAATATAGGCTATATATATTGTTAAGCTCTGGCGTTATGAATAAGCTCTGGCGTTATGAAATTATTTATAATACGTTTATTGTCCAGACGAAAAGCAAAGCGTTGGTTGGTAACTATAAGTAATTATTTGACGTGCGCTGTCATTTTTTTTTATTTGTTTAGGTTACTACGGAGATACCTTTGATAGTTAAAAGTTAGGGGGGGGGAGTGGAGTGGGGATAGGGAAGGTGGAGGAGGCGGAGCGGGTACCCCCTAATACTATGCGAGCGAAGCCGTAGGCAAAAGCTAGTTATTAATATTATTTTATTACTTTCTTAAAGTGTTGAAAAGAGTAGGCACATACCAATATAAAAATGATGCAATAGATATTTTTAAAAATCATGTACTGCTTAGTTATTCATGAATTTAGTGCGGAAGGTAAAAATTGCGTTATCCACTGTAGGCTCTGAGGTAAATAATTCCCCTCAAGGTTCATCATAGGGGATAATGTGTAGAGGGTCTTTTGAGAAAAAAGAAGGAGAGGATGTTCTGAGAAGGAAAAAGTTATGAGTGGGTGGGAATCTGGGGGTCATTGTCTTCCGGAGTGACGGATGTGTGAATCCATCCTTCCCATTGCGATGCTCCGAGAGACTCGCGCTGGAGAGGTCAATAGGTCTACCTCATCCAGTCTCTCCCGATTCGGCCTACCACGCAGCTGGTGGGCAGATGCACCCACCGTCAAGACCCGGATAAATTTTCAATTTGGGAGGCGGGAATGGGTACCGCTGCCCCGAGAACCTTTATTGGATAACCAACACCTCTGCCGTAGGTCACCCCAAGTGGTTCGCTACGTTAGGTGATTTAGCAGGGGTGCCCGGGTTCATGGGGTGAGGTTTGTCTAGGTCTTGGAGGCGGATGACCAGAACACGCTGAACCCCAGATTCCTACCCACCCCTTAAACCCTTTTCCTTCCCAGAACTCTCCTCTCCTTCCATTCCTTAAAAAACCTCAACACAGCATCCCCAAAGATAACATAGGCCCTGAAGGAAATTATTTTCCTCAGGGCCTCCTGTGTGGAGCTCATGTAAAAAAAACTTGGGATGACCTATGGCAGAAGTTTTAGATATCCAAAATTGTTCCTGGGGCGGCGGTACCTATACCCGCCTCCAAAATTAATACGAAAATAAAGTTTTGGTCGTCTAAATAGGATGATTTCCCGTTTTAAGGCTGTCATACACCCAAACAATTTTATTTTTACGCATGTCCTTGTGAAGGAGTTTTTCGAAATAATAAAAACCATGAAACACTTATTGTAGAATTTCTTCCCTTTTTCTACCCTTTTCCATACAAAACCTTTATTATAAATTCAATATTGTATAGATTCAGTGATAATATAGATAACTAGCTGAAATCCGGGATTTTCGCATTTCTAAATTACGTTATTCTAAATCTAATACGGGGCCCCTTCTCTTTGTTTGATGGTCAAGTGTGCAAAATTTCATCAATCTTGGATATAAACTACAGATTTTTATACCCGCCAGCCAGCCACAGACACTCTTCTTTATGTACATAGATAGAGAGCGTATGTTTTTTTTTTTTTTTTTTTTTTTTTTTTTATTTATTGAAACATTTATTATAATTACAATTTTACAACAAAATATTTTTTTTTACAGGTTTTTTTTTACTACTCTTCCATTAAAAGCATTTGCTTGTGTATGGAAGGGGAGTGTACATAAATGCTATTAGTTATTAGTTAGGTATAAGTTAGTACTTAAATAATGAATTGTACATAAATATATGTGAGCTGCAGTATTTATTTGATAATGGTGTGTTTTTTTTTTTTTTTTTTTAAAGAAAGAATGTTATGGAGAACTAAGATATTTGTAAGATTAGTTGACAGTAGTTTTTTTTTTAAGAATATTTTTAAAATGTCTCTTGACCGAGAGCAGTATTCGGGTTTTATCATTGATGCTTCTGATTTCTTCTGGTAGACGATTGAAAAAAGTTCTTCCCTGATAAGTATAATGATGCTGTGCAAAAGACGTATTTAGTTTTGGGCATAGAAAAACATGTTTAAGTCGAGTTCTGTTTTCATTTAAAAATGGATATTTATCTTTTTCTTTTACTATTTGAATTACTGAATTTTTAATATATAAATCTTTAAATGTGGGAACTTGAAATTCTTCAAACAGGCGTTCAGTTGGGTAGTCTAAGGATTTTTTTAATATAATTTTAATAATTGTTCTTTGTACAATTTCTATTGGAAGAAGGTTACATTTATACGCGGATCCCCAACTAATAATAGCGTATTGTAGAGTGGATTGAACTAAGGCATAGTAGATTAAATATAGATTTTTTATCGACAGAAAATTTCTAATTCTTAAAAATATATATATTAATTTTCTGATTTTGTTTACTACTTGACATATTTGTTCCTTCCATTTCAGATTTTTATCGATAATTACGCCGAGATATTTAATTTTATTTGTTGTTTTTAATATTGTACAGTTTGATTTGCAATAATGTTGGCTGTGAATTTTAGTGTTATCGTGTATGACAATGTTAAAATTTTTGGGAGCGTCGTTTGGATGGATTGCAAATGGAATTACAAATGTCTTTTCACTATTTAGTGATAGTAAGTTAGTGTCGAAAAAATTCTTAAGCGTATTGATGTCTTCTGTGGCCTGTAATTCTACATTTTCCCAAGTATTTTCACTTATTATTAAAACTGTATCATCGGCGTATGATGTAATTTGACCATGTAGATGTTGAAAAAAAATATCGTTTACATATATGGTAAAAAGGATTGGTCCAAGCACTGTACCTTGGGGGATTCCAAAGCTTGAAATCTCTTGATCACTATTAATACAATTGATTTTTACCACTTGAGGGCGGTTTTTTAAGTAGTTGGTGATCCATTTAATCGCGTTGCCTTTTATGCCAATATCATTTAATTTTTTTAATAGTATCTCATGGGATATGCTATCGAAAGCCTTTCTGAGGTCAATAAATATGCCCGCACATTTTTTACCTTTATCTAATGATTCGTAAATGTATGAAGTTACGTTAGCAATTGCATCTTGTGTGCTGAGTGATTTAATAAAACCAAACTGGTTTTTGTTTAGTATTTTATTACTATCTAGGAAATTTACCAATTGTTTTTTTACTATTTTTTCAAAGATCTTTCCTATGTTAGAAATTAGACAAATTGGGCGATAATTCGTTACTTGGTGTGGATCACCAGATTTGTAAATAGGTGAGATTATTGTGTTTTTGTAGTTCATTGGAAATATTCCTTTCGTTAAACTCAAGTTTATTAAATGAGTGATGGGTTTTATTAAGTAAGATTTCATAGATTTTAACATGTGTGTCGTAATAGAATCAAAACCGGGAGACGAACCTCCTTTCATATTTTCTATTATTTTTAAGATTTCACATTCTGTTGTTATTTCAAATGTTGAAAGTATATTACGTTTCTGTAAATTTTTATTTTTATGTTTTTCCGGGTTAGAAGGTTTATGAATATTTTTTGCAAGATTTTTTCCAACATTTGCAAAGAAGGAATTAAATATGTTTGCACATTGTTTAGGCTGTAAATTGGCATCTATAATTTTTTTATCATGTTCGATGTACTTAATATTTTGAGTTTTTTTTGTATTGTCTATGGCCATATTCACAGTTTTCCACATTTGTTTATGATTATTTTCTGAAGATAATATTTTATTTTTAAAAAACTCTTCCTTACTTTTTTTAATATAAGAAGTTAATTTATTTTTATATTTTTTATAAAAATTATATGCTTTTTCATCATGGGGATTTTTTAAAGTTGTTTTATAAAGTTTTTCTTTGTTTCTGATAGATATTATAAGTCCTTTGGTAATCCAAGGTTTTAAACATCTTAATTTTGATTTTATGTGTATTATTATTTCAGTTGTCTAATTTTTAATGTGTTGTGACAGGATTTTTTCAAAGTTAGTCGAACATATTTCAGTATCATCACTCTTTAAAACATTGTTCCAATCTTCCTTTTTTAGTTTTTCGGAGAGAATAGTCATGTCTATTGTTGATTTTTTAGGTATTAAATTATGTTTTTTATGTTTAATATTATTATTATACAGAAGTAAGCATGAATGATGATCAGTTATGTTAGTTTTCCAAACAATTGATTTTAGTTTGTGAAGATCTTTAATGTTTACGTTTGTCCAAATGTGATCTAAACAAGATGGAGTATGTTCTTTTATTTCTCTAGTATTTTTATTTATGCAAGATATGAAATTTTGTTCAGTCATACAATTGATGTATTCAGTTTTGTTATTATTTTCTATTTTTTCATTAATGTTCACATTAAAATCACCCACCACGAAGCAGAGTTTATTTTTTAATTTTAATAATATGTATTTGAGGTCGTTAATAAACGTAATAATACTCGAGCCATGCGTTCTATAGATAGCTATTAAATGATATATTGATTTGCCGAGTTTGAAATGTACTTCGATGCAGTTTACCAAATGTATTGGGTGTTCTATAATGTTAACAATACTAAATTTATTATTTGCAAATATTATTATTCCCGAATTTTTGTTGATATCTACTTTGGTAGAAATATAATTGTACTCAGGTAAGTGATAAGACGGTGACTCAGCGTTCGTAAATGTTTCGGTTAACACTATGAAGTCCGGCTTTTTAATTAAATTATTTATTTTTAAAATTAGTTCATCTAAATTTTTCTGAATGCTACGGATGTTTATGTGCATAATAATTATATCATTGATGTTTTTAGAAATAATTTTGTTACATGAATCAGTACAAATACATTCATATTCTTGAATTTTAATATTTAATTCTAATTCACTATTTACGAAATCATCCATTTAATTAATGCATTTTTGGTTGTATTTTGCAATATTATATATAAGTTTTTTTATTCAATGTCATAGTTTATTCTTTCTTTGGCTAATTTAAGCATGTAAGAACGAAACTTACATGTTTCGCTGTTTGTTCGGTGGTCTATTTCATTCATTTTACTGTTGAAGTAGTTTATTTCTTTCTTCTTGTTAGCTGCGTGACAGTTGGCGCATTTGGGCGGTAGTTCCAGGGATTTACACTCGGAGATGGGATGATCTTCTGAACAGTGCTTGCATGTTGGTTTATTCATTTTATTGTAGCATTTTTGTGCTGTGTGTCCGAATCTTTGACAATGGAAACATTGGGTAAGAACGTTACAATCGGTTACATAGATTCTCATGAATCCTAGATGAATTTTTTTTCTATTTATAAGATGTAGTCTCAATTCTGGATTTGTTTGGAGAATTAAGTTTTTGTTGTTAGTTTTTTTGTTCGTAATGATGGCTTTAACTTGTAATATGTTTTTATCTTGGTATTTTTCACATATCATTTTGATGTCGTTGTTTTGTTCAATTATGTCTTCTAAGAATTCTTTTTCGGTATAGTCTTTGTCAAGTCCTTTGAATATTACGCATGGATCCGTTTTCACAAGTACCTCAGCTATTATGGTTTTGTCGACTTCATTTATCTTATCTTTTAATTTTTTTGCCTCTTCTTTTTCTGGGCATGTTATTATAATGTTTTTTTTTGTTTTTTTAATTTCACTTACTCGAATTCCCAACTGCGATATTTTGATTTTTTGTATTTTCTCTTTTATTTTTTCATTGTCTTCTTCTTTTAAGCTTTTTATAATTATAGGAAATCGTTTTTCTTGCGTTTGTGGTATTAAGTTTTTTACTGCCGAAGAGTATGAAAATGAGTTTTTTTGTGTTTGGTTTTTTTCTTGAATTTCACATTTTTCTTGTAATTTAGCTAATTCTATTGCCATGTGGGATATCATTTCCATGATGTTATTTATTTCTTTCATCATTTTTGATTTGGTTTCTTTGGTAAGTTTATTTTCTTCTATGATTGTATGTAAGTCGCTTATGTTTTGTTTCGCCTTAGTAATGAAGGCATGCGGATCAACCGCTTCCTCCATTTTCACTGGTTATGAATTATTTTATTTTCGGTTAATTTATATACTTTTAAAGTTTGTCTGGGTTTGAAAGTGTTATTTTATTTATCGCCGCTCACTCGCGTCCAACACCGTTAGAGGTTTAGGCGACACTGAATATGTATAGATAGATAGACGATATTATAGAATATATGTAATGGCGGTTGGTAAATATTAAACATCTTGCTTTCACTGAGATAACAAATAATTTTCAGAACAATAATGATAACAGTATCCGTGATATTATTTTCGACGATTTCCTTCATTAGTTCAACAACATATATTGAGAGTGCGCTAGGAGTGATTGTCATTGTCTCAGTATTTCCAGTTAATAATATATATATTGAAACTAAATGAAGTGATGCATACGAGGTTGTAAGTATTATGAATGTATGCATGTACTTAAGTGAACCGTTTTGAAACTTCAATGCTAATTATTATTATTGCGCTCGTTGCATTAATTGAATGCACTTTGCATTTGCACCGGAAGTTTATAGCGATTTCATTGGACCAGCTTCTATTCGACAGTGAGAAACTTGTATTGAAATTGTTTTGTTTTGTACTAGAAATGCAATGGTATGATATCGCGCTATGTTCGCCAAATCCACGGAGGAAAGAATGGAGCGGAGATGGTCATACGAACATTTCCTACGAAACTTTTGTCGCTAAATGCTGGAACGGAAGGCTGCGGAATCACTTGGGTTTACCAACAAGTGTTGGTTAAGGGATTCCACGGGCAACGGTACCCATACCCGCCTCACAAAGTGTAAATTATTACGTTATTTTGCCCGGTTACATTTGTTAATCATTGTCGCTTACCATGTTTTTTTTATTGAAAATAGCTGGTGCCCGGCTTGCGTTGCTATGCCGTTTAATGGAGAAATTGGTTCTCCCTGCGTGTCCTTTCTCATTCGTCCCGCTCCCTTTCCGCCTCCCCTTCCTCTCCCGCGTTCCTTTCCCCTCTCGCCTCCTCCACCTCTCCCCCTTCCCCCATCCCGCGAACCCCTTCCCGAGTTCCCCTCCCCCTCCCAGTTTCCCCTCCCTCCTCCATGGTTCCCCCCCCCTCCCGCGAACCCCCTACCCGAGTTTCCCTCCCGCATTCCGTACATTCAGTTTTCAAACTGCTCGCGTTCCACCTGTAGCTATTTTTTTATACCCATTGAATAATGCCAGAGCTCACCAGTAGTTTTATACACACCTTGTCCTGACAATAGCGAACACAAAAAAAATCCAATTTGGTGCAGTCGTTCGGAAGTTTTCATACATTTCGGCGATTCATTTTTATTTAAGATACACAGATATATAGATAGAATATAGAAGAAGAAGATAGATAGATAGACAGATAGATGTAATCTGTCATAATTTTTTTATGATTTTCATACACACGGACCATCGTTACAGGTTACACGTGGATTTAGAAATATATCGTTATCTTTTACGGAAAATAGATTGTCATTTAAAATCAACCTTCAACGTTGACACGGACACGATTGATTGAGTCATTTAGGGCTCGCCCTGAGAACACGAGACGTGCAAAGGCAAAGGGAATAAGCAGGGGAGCGGGGCGGGGGCGGGGGCGGGGCGGTCTCACAGCGCACCGGATCCGCGTTTCCTTTCGGTCAGCGCTTCCGCCCTTTCAAGTGGCAGGGCTGCGTATTTACAAAGCCTCTAACATTTCAGTCAAGGTGACAACTGTAACACAGTAGCTTCTAATAATAATAATTTAATAATTTGTAGAACGCCATTTTTGTGATAAATCACCTCAAGGGCTGTGTACAATTTATCGTGAGTTCTTAGGCTCTATCAAATTCTTTACAAACAGACACGGAAAACATACTTACCTGGAAGGTCACTTCTGATAAACACACTTTTATTAGAAGATGCTTTAGTCCAGGCAACGAAGACTACAACTACAACTGTGCCAATATTGGTTTCTACACGAATTATTTCCTCTATTTTTCCTTCGTTGCCTTGATTACTTGGAGAAAATACGTCTTTGCACGCAAAGGACACCATATTCAAACACTGGAAATAGCAGACCCGGCCACACGTTGCTGTGGCTAACGAAACACAACGCCATTACCCGACCTTTATAAAATCCACACTACCCGCTTGCCAGCTGCCCGCTGCCTGAATTGAATATTTGAATTTCTCGGCTTTCTCTCTTTTCTCTACTATAATAAGCATGTATTATACATATAAACCTTCACCTTGAATCACTCTATCTATTGGTGAAAACCGCATGAAAATCCGTTGCGTAGTTTTAAATATCTATGCGCACATTTAGACCCGGCCAGACGTTGCTGTGGCTAACGAAACACAACGCCATTACCCAACCTTTATAAAATCCACACCACCCACTTGCCAGCTGCCCGCTGCCCGAATTGAATATGTGAATTTATCGGCTTTTCTCTACTATAATAAGCATGGATTATACATATAAACCTTCCTCTTGAATCATTCTATCAATTGGTGAAAACCGTATGAAAATCCGTTGCGTAGTTTAAAAGATCTATGCGCACATACATTTTGAGCGACTTCATTTTATGCTATGTAATGATGATGATTACATTTAAGAGAAGATTTTTGGCAAAAGTAGAGGTAATATTTATTTTTAAAGACTGGAGAATTTAGGATTCTTTAAGACTTAAGAATTTTTATGAAATGACTTTAAAATTCACAAGTTCAAATTACTTACATTTTTATTTATTTATTTAATACAAACGGCATAAGTATGCCATAAACATTAATTACATGTCACAAATTCATATTCAAAATATTAGTAATGGTAAAACAGTGTATGTATAACAGTTAATTGTGACGATACATTGGGAAGTGACACCAGAGATACATTTACATGCAAAAATCTATAATACAAATAAAATTAATAGTCATTAAAAAAATATGATAGCATAGCCGTCTTGTACCTATGTTCCGTGCAGTTAAATAGATCTATCACATCTGCATATCTATTAGTAACTTCATGCAACCTAGGTAAAAGTGAGTGTTTCGTATACTCAGTCCGATTATTGTTACATTTAAAAAGGATTTTAGAACGAGTAGTTCTCGTGGGAATATGAAATTCAATGAGCTTAGTTAGATCAGGACTGTCTATTCTACCATTTACAATTTTGAACATTAATATTAAGTCGGATATAATTCTTCGATCTGACAGTCTTAGTAAATTTAATTCTTTCATCAAGTAATTATAATTTATGTTTTCAATGGGAATACCGATGTTAAAATTAATGTGTCTTAAGAATTTCTGTTGAATTTTTTCGATTGAATCTGAATGTATTTTAAAATGGGGGGACCAGATCGAGGAGTTATATTCGACTTGACTACGTACTAAGGATGTATACAAAATTTTTTAGGTTGAAATATTCTTGAAACCTCTGGAATTTCTAAGAACGAAGCCAAGCATTTTGATACCTTTATTATAGATTGAGTTTATATGGGATATGAAGTTTAATTTAGAGTCGAAAGTTATGCCCAAGTCACTAATTTCTGCGACAGAGGTAAGGGTAGAGTTGTTAAGTTCATAAGGAAATAATTTTACGCCTGATATCGTAGATCTCCATCCCATTTGAATTTTGTAAACACAGTTGTTGTGTGTTGGAAATTTAAGGCTCGATCGGCAAAATATTTGGATCACGAAAGACGTCAACGTGCCATTTTTTGTGTTCTTTATTCTGTTACCGTAATAGAGTAGCTTTTGTTTGTGCAAAATCGTTTACATTGGTGCGGAGCCTATACCATTTCAGCCATGGTGAAGACTATAATAGTTTTGTTTGTGCAAACCTGCTAACCTAATATTTATCTGTAGTTTGCTATCTCATAATAAAATTAAGTTTATGGATTGAAATGGTATTTTTTTTAATGTGAATACCTCACAAGAGTCCCAACTGCCCCCAAACATCTGGAGCCAGTGAGACTATGGCACCCCTAATTGGGATGCTTTGTTAAGCTGGATGGAAGTGGTTTGGAGGAGTGTGATGGGGAAGAGGAAGGTGGGGAAGTATCCGGCTATTCAGATCTGGTCACAAAACACAGCTAAAGGCATTTCAAAGTTTCAATTCTGAATGGTGGTCTTCTGAAAGTGGCTATTCAGATCTGGATGATTGAATAAATTATGAAATAACACATCTTATCCTTCGGCCACGGATTAAAATTCAAATTATAGTCTGTAAATGATTTTGCACGAACAAAAGCTACTCTATTACTGTCTTCACCGTGACTCAAATGGTAAAACTTTGTACACAATTTTGCACAAACAAAAGCTTTATTACTGCCGTCGTCACCGTGACTGAAATGATATAGGCTTTGTAAATACGCGCCCGAGCTTATCAGTGACGGCGGACGCTGAACGGGCCGCTGTGTGCCGCTCTGTGCCGCACCGTGCCGGAGATATATGCAACGAGCAAGTCTCGCCGTATTACCACTCTTAATATTTATTTTCATTATTAATGAACGGAGAAATGTTTTAATGAAACCGCAGACTTTGTTGGCGGAGTGTGTTTTTGAAAAATCGGCGAACAAGTTATTAATTTGACGCTCGTAATCGTGAAATTGCATTGCAACTTTCCACGATTAGAATTAATTGGTTTCCGCCTTTTCCAGAAATTACTGGTTTTCTCCGTGTGTGGTGTTTCTACTAGGTACCCATTGAATGTGAACACCAAACAAGGGTACCAACTGCTCCCAAGCATCTGGAGCCAGTGAGACTATGGCATCCCCAATTGGGGTATGTTGTGAGGCTGAAGGTAGTGGAGAGGGGAAGAAGTTGGGGAAGAGGAAAGTGGAGAGTATCTGGCTATTCAGATCTGGTCACAAAACACAGCTAAAATCGTTTCAATTAATAATAATAATTGTTGGATGATTTTTATAGCGCCATTTTCGTGAGAAAAACACTTTAAGGGCGCTTTACAATTCATTTACACATTTAATCTATACATGTATATTACAAGCAGTGGCGGCTCGTGACTTTGGGGTGTGCTAGGGTGCTAATATTAAAAAAAATGGCATCATGGATGTTGTCGTATGCGAAAAATATATTTTTTATTTTTTTCAAAAATCGGTGTTTTGTATGAAGATTTTTCAGGAAATCGGTGCGGCACACCGCCAAACTGAAACTTCCTGAAATTTTTCATACAAAAAACTGATTTTCAAAAAAAAAAAATTGTTTTCGGCTACAACAACATCAATAATGCCATTTTTTTAATATCAGCACTCTAGCACACCCAAAAGTCACGAGCCGCCACTGATTACAAGTGGGTTATTACTAAGATTGGTAACTAATTACTTATGTACAACTAAGACTTATATGACTAGTGTCAATATCTTTGGACTAGTGACTTAAAACTATACTTATTTTTATAACCGAGTACAATACCGATTGATGATGGACACTGCAACGATGTCCGAAACGTTGGCTAAAGAAGGAGGTAGCGCAACACGGCATAACACCCCAAAAAACAAATAACGAAAATGCTTTTGGCCGTGAAAATCTTAAAACTTATCTGAGTACAATACTGCTCTAGTCGTATTATTACTTACGTATATATCTTAAAAATAATTATTTACGACTATTATACATATTTACATTTACAAACACATATTTACATTTTTCTGAATTCTGAATGGTCGTCTTACACCAGGACGATATTGAGAGTATTTTCCATTCTGGAGCGTGCCGCATTATACCCAATGTTATTTTAAATTATTAAATTGTGAAATAACACAAATCAATCAAATATAATTTACTTGAGCACGCCTGAATTTGAACCCGCGACCTTCGGATTGGTAATTAATTGATTGATAGAACTCGACCATAGAAGCCTGGAGCCAGTGAGCATGACATCTCCATTTGGGGCCAGATCACACCATCATCAGCCGTTTTCTTCTTGAAGTTTCATCAAACAGTTCTTTCGACGGTTTCATTTATTACACGCTATGCCTTTCTGTAAATGTCCGCTCTTTCTTTTACTTCTGATAATTTAGTACTGCGTACACCACTACCCGATAGCTCTTCTAGTGATTTCTATGACAGTGTTTTAATCAGATCCAAATGTACCAAACCAAGGGTGTTTTCCCTTTTTACTTCCGCACGTCAGAATTTGAACCCGCGACTTGCGGATTCGTAACCAAGAGGCCGTCGATTATATTGTATTATTATAATTGGAATGCTGGGCGGAGAAAGGAAGGGCTGAACCTGGAACTGACTGAGAATATCCACATTGTAGAACGGAGGACACACGAAAGCTGAAATGTCATCCAACCACCAAGGCATGCAATCCTTTAGATTGCAGCAGAAAATATCAAATATTAAGGTTGCTGGGCACGCGTCCACCGTGGCTCCAGGCTACACCGATGCTAAAGAGATCAATGACACTAGTTTCTCAGAGCACCTCTCATTGAATATTTATCAACTGAATAAACTGAAAAATAACCTAACCAGTAGTTTGTGTCCTAAATCTGTCGTCTGTTGAATCTATCAAGAATAAACATACATCCGGCTGAAATGTAAAAAATGTTGTATTGTCCTATTTGACTACTAGACATTTAAGGAAAATCCGTTGATATCATTCAAACTACTAATAATTCCTAAACAATTCTTCAGTTAAAAAATGATCTGAACGGAAATGTTAAACGAACGCAATTTCCCTTCCGAGGCTGGCGATTCCCGGAACGATTTCGTCACCGAGGATCTTGCAGGTGACAAAAGTCACACGCTGGCTTACCCGTGCAGGTTTCCACCAAGTGCGGCGGGGCTCCTTATGCGGGCGGAAGGAAGGGAAATCGAAATCACTTCTCGGAAAAAGACCGGACACAATGCCCGGCGACCGGACCCACAATGGACAAGAGGAAACGCTATCAGAATTGATAATGCATTCCGTAGACAGTCTGAATAGATACTCTCTTTGGATTCGTTGAACCAGCGTTATGACAAATTTCCAGATATTTATATACATTTTTTATTATTTATTTTCTATACTTTTTTTTTCAATGCAATTTCTTATTGGGTAAATAGGTAATTCATAACATTTTTCTTAGTCTTTTTCACTTCACTTAGGGTTCTCGTTTTTTGAAGTGAAAACTTCTTTAACACCGTTGTGATTGAAACTCGATGAAAGGAAAATTAGTGACACTAAAAAGAGACAAACTCATATATTTCTAGGATTTAGCCTGCGAGCGAATGAGAAAGTTTAATCGGTATCCTCGTTGTGCGGTGCTTAGTGCAACTCAAGTCTACTTTAGTTTTCTGAAGGTTCCACTTCTACCGCATACGAATTTCACACTCTGTTTTTTTTACTCTAGCTCCACATAGGAGACCCTGAGGTAAACAATTTCCCTCCAGGCCTGTGTCATATTTGGGGATGCTGTGTTGAGGGCCTTTTTAAAGAAAGGAAGGAGGGGTAGATATGAGGGGTAGAGGAAGGAAAAAGATATGAGAGGTGGGTAGGAATCCGGGGGGTCATTGTGCCCAGGAGTGACAGACGTACTAGTCTATTCCTCCCACTACGGTACAAGGCGATGGTTCGAAGTCAAAGGGTCTCCATCATCCACTCTCCCGATCCTGCCCGACACGCAGAGTGGGCAATGGGCATCTGCCGCCAAGACCTAGATAAACCTCACCCCATGAACCCGGGCACACCTGCTAAGTCACCAAACGTAGCGAAATACTTGGGGTGGCCTGTGGCAGGGGTCGTTTGTTATTCAATAAATGGTTCCCGCGGCGGTACCCATACCCGCCTCCCAAATGTTACCGAAAATATATAGTCCGATGAACAGATTTTGTACATTATTTTTCCAGCATTTTATTTTCGACCAGAATTATAGGCTTATTTGCAATCCAACTAGATTAGTACTAATTTTCTTCAGTTGATCTTGAAGATGACCGTGAACGGGCCCGAATTCGTCACAAGTCCTACAGAAGCGGTCATGCGTCAAATCTTTGGTTATTTTTTTCTGGCAGAGCTTCCTGTGCACTTTTTCGGCGGCTCCACCGCAAAAACCCCGCTGACAGTTTACAAATTTCAATTTCCGTTCGACATTATTTATCTCCTAAAATGCAGACGATTATTCTTCGACCCCCGAAGGTGCGCTGTACCCCCTACAAAACATAGTACCTATATATTTGGAATTTAAAAGTTATTTATGGCCTTGCTAGTATGGAACCCTTATTAGATCCAGGGTGGCAGGAATGAGGGAAAGGATATGCAGCTCTGGTAATATCCTAGTCATGGAAGCCCGCCTCAGTCCATCATCCAGCATTGATGCACACTGGAGAAAAATACTGGCTCCTAATGTGGTCAGAGAATTCTAAAAGCTAATAATTATTACTATCTTCTTATTTTCTTATATCTTATCACCTTTGTTTCATGCATTTATAATCATATTTACCTGCTTTTCTTATTTATTTTTTCTCTTTAAATATTTTGTATTTTTTTTTTTTTACATGAACTCCACACAGGAGGCCCTGAGAAAAATAATTTCCCTCAGGGCCTATGTCATCTTTGAGGATGCTGTGTGGAGGGTTTTTTTTAAGGAAAGGGAGGAGAGGAGAGTTCTGGGAAGGAAAAGGGTTTAAGGGGTGGGTAGGAATCTGGGGTTCAGTATGTCCTGGTCATCCGCCTCCAAGACCTAGACAAACCTCACCCCATGAACCCGGGCACCCCTGCTAAATCACCAAACGTAGCGAACCACTTGGGGTGACCTATGACAGAGGTGTTGGTTATCCAATAAAGGTTCCCGGGGCGGCGGTACCCATTCCCGCCTCCCAAATTGAATAATTGAATATTATGTATTATAACCCTCATGGAATGTGTAGGATTACACTATTCTCCCCACATACCGGAATAAACATTTATTATTATTATTTTTATTATATGGTTTTAGGCACTTATTTAATCGTCAAATATGCTGATTTCGGTTGTGGGTCTGTCTGTGAAGTGAATGCTTGTAACTCTGTTCAATGAATTTGAATTTGTTCTGATGTGTCATTTTCAAAATAGGAACTGTCAAGAATTCGGACAAGGAGCGATATGTACTTGATATAATATTTTAACAAAAAATTATTTTAATTATAACCAACTATAATGATCACGCCGTTCCCGCAGGAACAGACATAGACATAGGACTAGGGAATGCAATCCCGCAAGACCATGTCAATCCAGGTATTTGCGGGACTGAACTATCTTAGTCCCGCTGGATCCAGGTATTTGCGGGATCCAGCAGAGTGGACTTAGATATCTAATCAATTGTATAACAAAGACCCTAATACCTCGATCTACCAACCTTGTTTTTAGAGTTTTAAATTTATACCCAATCAAACAAGTTCTTTGGGTCTTTTTAAATGGTTTATTAATATACCTTTAGTTAGATATAGGTAGTTTAAGTCATAAATTGGCAAAGAGTAAGATAAGACATAAATTTACATAACAACTTTAATTTAAATAATAACGTTCACACGATAAACAATATTCTTGTACAATAAGCATCATAAGTTTAAACATTATTTTGGAAATAGCTTTGTAAAAAAAGTTAAAGTATTAATTGTGTCGTCTGATAAACGGCTTCTGATATTTGACAAAAGGTAGCCAGCGGCTGAAAAAGCTCGTTCAGCTTCCACGCTGGTTGGCACAATAGTCTTTAGCGCATTGTAAGTGAATTGAAGATATGTGCCTTTTAATCCACCGGACTCGAAGTAATTCATTTCCTTCTTTATCAAAACCTCAAGGTTGCTCATATTGCCAAATCTAGGTTGTTGGGCTGTTGATCTCGAACTATTCGTACTAATCAAAGTAAGTTCGAGTTCGTCTTGAAGTGACATTGGTGCTGCTGTTGCTGCGGATATCTCAAGATTAGCGAGAGGAGTGTCGTCATCGTCATCGTAAGGATCATCAGCATCAGCAGGCGCAGTGGCTACTGCGTTGTTACCCGTGTCCGTGTACTGTAGCCTTTCGACTATAGTTTTGATTGCCTTGCGTATTACACTTTTTGAAGGTAGACTAAATGTGTCATCAACATTAATAAATTGACTTCTGCCTTCTTCGTACTTATATGGATCATGTAAGTATAATAAAACCGCTTAAAAATATATAATTAAACCGCTATAATTAAACCGCTGTCAAGTTAGTTGAACTACGCTTCTCTGTAATCCCGCTAGTCCAGCGGGATCCCGCAAAATTTTCGACCGAGATTAGTCCCGCAAAATGTCTGCGGGATCTCGGTATCTCGGTATCTCGGTATCTCGGTATTGCATTCCCTACATAGGACAGACGCCAAACAACTCGGTCTTGCACACACTCTTTGCCTCCCTCACATTCATACATATTCTTCTATTATTCTGACTTTTCACATGTCCCGACTCAAGTATCTGAATCACTTGATCGTGCCATGTCTTTCTCGGGCGTCCCCGACTTCTTCTACCATTCACATTTGCGTCGTCTTACACTACTTTGTTCGTTCATTCGCTCTACAAGTCCGAACCATCTGAGGGTCCCTTTCTTAGGTAGGTACTTTAACGCTTTAAATTCGGTTAAAGTAAAGTTTTTTACCAGAAATTTATTTTAAATATTTATTTGAAATGTGTATTTCTTTTGCTTACATTTTTAACTTGACAAATAACGTCAGATTTTGTTACATGTAGGTATCTATAACAAAATCCCATGATTTTCACGAATTTGCGGTGGTGTTTATTACATTTTTAAAATTATTTTTTGCCTAATTTACTCTTCAAAATGAGTTTGTTAATAAAATCACTGTTTAACCGTTTTTGGAATTTGCTCAGCTTTTTTCTGATTTACTGGCTCTTGCGTTTTTTTCCTCCTAGAGGATAGGTATCTTGTTCACGTCTTCTTTTCTATAGCGGTTCTCCTCACAGCATCCCCAAGATAACATTTGCCCTAGAACCTTAGGGCCTCCCGTTAATAACACGTTATTATCACCGTATTGCTGTTTACCCAACAATAAATTAATAACTCTTCTCAAACCTTTTGAAGACCTCGAAATTTGAGAGATATTATTAATTATATTTGTTTGTGCATGTTTGCCGTAGTCGGTTCCTAATTCCAAGTGCACACAACGCACAACACAACACAACACAAGATAATAACACGTCAGAAGTCAGTCAGTCGGCTCCGGGCTCCGGCCTCCGGCTGGAGTCAGAACATCCCGGACGGGAGCGCATTCGGCTGATTGGCGCCATAAAGCGCATCCGGCCTGGAGTGTGGAGAGCAAACTAAAATCTATTTTGCTGCTTCCTGCTTCCGGTGAGGCAACCGCAACTGGCAGCATACTATACAATATGTACTACATTACATTCAGTGGCGTGCAGTCAAATGCGGTGCCTATAAAAAAAATTTTTAAAAATTTCCTAACAAAATGTTTTTTCCACGATCTTCTACAGTAATTTATTCGTTCGGCCATACCAATTAGAAAAAGATGAAAAAGACATTTTTTTACATGAGCTCCACACAAGATGCCCTCAGGAAAATAATTTCCCTCAGGGTGTATGTCATCTTTGGGGATGCTACGTGGAGGGCTTTTTTAAGGAAAGGAAGGAGAGGAAGGAGAGGAGAGTTCTGGGAAGGAAAAAGGTTTGAGGGGTGGGGCTCAGTGTGTCCTCGTCATCCGCCGCCAAGACCTAGACAAACCACACCCCATGAACCCGGGCATGAACAAGGATATTTTCAAATATGAATACACAGTTTATTCATAAAACGGAAGATACTCTCCATATCACCCTGGTGAAAGACCACCATTCAGAGTTGAAACGTTGCTTTAAATGGCTTTAGCCATGTTTGGTGTCCAGATTTGAATAGCCACATTCTTCTCCCCATAACCTTACCGTTCCCATTAACTTCAGCCGCACATCGTATCCCAATTTACATGATGACATAGTCATAGGTGACCGTCTCACAGACTCCCGACGGTTGAGAGCAGTTGGGACTCTTGTGAAGTATTCACATAAAAAAATACACAACCTGCCTTCGGTCATAGATCAATGCACGGCACTGAATACACCATACAGGGTGTGTCTGGACTCAGGACATACCCGACAGACTTTAAGCAGCGATTTATTTTTGCTATGTAATTTCTTTCTTAAAAACCTTGTAATCATGGCCCCTTATACCACGTGGTACACACATCATTGTAGAGCAGTGGTTCCCAACCTTTTTTCTGTCCCGGGACCACTTGTACGTTTATTTTTTCGACAGGGACCACAAGCAGTGGGCCCCGGGCTCCGGGCCCCGGATGCCACCCCCGACCGAGTTTCCACAATTCTCTATTCCGGATTCTTTGCGGACATTTTGGACAAAACTTCCTTCAAACATGACACACTCGCCACCATTTCACATGCTTTTGACACAGAGTAGGTAACATTGACAGCTGTCATTTTCTTCTTCTTTCTTGCACTGTCCCAACTCATTGTCTATGTAGGTGGGCTATTGGGGTCCTCTCTTCTCGTTCTCAAGCTATATCTTCTTCGGTTCCAACATCACCTAGACTTTTTGATTCAGCTGCACATTGTGATATTTTATGATAAGGACTCTGCTTCAGCACGTTTGAAAATGATGGATGTACGATGTGGTAACTATTCTATAGTATATTATCAGCAGACAAAAAACTAGTCATCTACAAGACGACCATTAGGTCGGGCTTCACATACGCTGCTCCCATTCGGGGTCATGCAGCTGACACTCACTTAAATAAATTACAAACCCTGCAAAACAAAGCCATTCGATTAGAGTTGAATGCGCCGAAGTGGATCAGGGTTAACACTCTCCATAAAGACACAAACATTCCTCTGATAAAGGAGCTAGGTAGTTTAAAGCTAATAATTTCCCAATCGGAAAAATTCTACGCCGGCCTAGCCGGACATGAAAATCCGACCATTTACTCTCTCGATAGGCAATTAAGTACATATTTAAAATTATTGTAGAAAGCAATCACTTTGTGGTTTGACATATTTAATAAAATAAAATACTTTTTTGTTTAAAACCACGATATTTATTAATTTTTTCACCGACCGGTTTCGCTTAACTTAAGCATCTTCAGGGTACAGTATTAACTTGTACCCTGAAGATGCTTATATCGTGGTTTTAAACAAAAAAGTATTTTATTTTATTACATATTTAAAAAAAAAATAATAATAAACATATAAATGATAACAATTCCCGCATAAAGTCGCAATATAGTTTTCATTTTCTTTCATTTCTCACCACCAAGAAAAAAAATCCCTCCACGTAAAGTTTCATAGAATGTCAATTTTAATTATGCTAGAGTCAATAAACTCATTGATTAGGAACTCTGTCAATAAATCGTAGGTATCCAAGTCCAAGTCTAACAAAGGTTTGAAACGTGTCGGTTATGTCCTGATACACCCTGTATTGTATTAGTACAGTTCAGTGCAGGACGCAGTTCACGTCAAGCAGGTACACAACACACACCTCTGCGAAGACTACAGTCTGTATACTGTGTGTAGTCAGATATTTGCGGACAGAAATATATACCCGAGTGGATTGCTTCCGTCGCGTTCAATTTTCTGTTTGGCATCCGTCAGAGGCGTGTTTGTTTGCCATCCGATTCCCATTCAAGGGGCGGCCGCGGGGTTAATAATATTAACACCAAGGGGGAAAATGAATAACACCTAAAAATGATATACGGATGCTTCCTACTGATAAACCAAACTATTGTGATGTATGTACCAAGGATATTAAATATATTGTTAAGGATATTAAATATATTGTTAAGGATATTAAATATATTGTTAAGGATATTAAATATATTGTTATTAAGATTCTTGCACTCCTTGGTATTGCAATTCATAAATTATACGGTTACCTATTTATTTTATGACAATTATGTAAAAAGTAATATTAATAAAATGGATGATCTTTATTGAAATATTATGTACAATAATAATTGAACACGTGTTAAAATAATAATAAAAATAGTAATTAATCAGTTAGTATATGTTGGAGGTTTTATATAACATGCCTCACCATGCAAGCCTGTGTTGATTATTATTATTTGCTATGTTAGTCGTTTATTAAATATTAGAGTGTTGTCAGACATTAAAATATTTAGGTGAAATTCCATATAATGTGGTCCGAATTTTCGCGAATATGCACTTGTGTTGTCTCAAACGAAATGACATTTTACGAAAACTTTGTGTTATTACCGCTTCACAATTAAAGCTCTATAAATGAAACATTTCTGAACGTAGCCGAATAGTAAAAACTGTTTTAGAAAGGTTACAAAATAAGCCTTCGAATTATTATATTACAAATAAATATTAACATTTGTAAATATTAAAATTTAGAAAGCAAACATTTAAAAAAATGTAAAAATGACTCACGTGATGTTTTTATGTGAAAACGGTACTAAAATCACAGATTATGTAAACAACAATACTTATTCTATTGTATAAATGTTAATAAACACTTTTGTCACCTCACTTTTTTATCATTTCATATAAAAATATTTAATAAAAATTAACAATGTCGAGCGCAGTAGAGCCGCCGGTAGTAAATTTGGGCGGGTAAAAATATGTGACAACCGCGCGTCTGACAGAATATTATTTTTATGTATTTCTATGGACAACTTGATTAGAGATGTGCAGCATGATTCACTATCGACCTTTTACTTTTTGGTTTAGGGATGTAACTAAAACAAAAACGGAGTTAGAACGATTTCTATGGAGACACACGCGCTGACGTATAAACACGCTTATTGTATTTAACTGATGTCGTATTTTTAACGCATATATCTGCCTTAAGTTGCGGAAGGGTGACTCGGTGTGGATTTGTTTAAATTCTCCCCTCATTTCAAAAGTTGCCCCATTCCACTTAGCAAGTGTCAAAGTATCTGTAAAATATGTTGTTGAGTGATCAATTTGGTAGGCGGGTATGGGTACCGCCGCCCCGAGAACCATTTATTGGA
The DNA here is from genome assembly GCA_929108145.2 of Limnephilus rhombicus. Classification (NCBI taxonomy): domain Eukaryota; kingdom Metazoa; phylum Arthropoda; class Insecta; order Trichoptera; family Limnephilidae; genus Limnephilus; species Limnephilus rhombicus. Next base: position 57,095,297 of record OV815276.1, read on the forward strand.
TATCGAAAACTCCTGCCATTTATTTATTTATTTGTTTGTTTATTTAGCACAGCAATATACATTTATATACATAATTTATTAAATTTTGACTGCCCAACTAGGAGTATTATCCCGTTTTAGGACAGTCAAATAATTAAGGGTATGAACATGTGGATAAAAAAGGAAATAAAAAGAAGAGAAAGAATATAAAATAAAATAATAAAAAAAAGTTTAAACATAGTACCTAACTGTTATTTATTTAGCATAGCAAAAGAAAAAAAAGAGATGAGAAAGAATAAAATAAAAATGAAATAACCAATTAAAACATAAAACAGTCGTGGATTGTTTAGCATAGTTGTTGAAATGGTAATAATAATAAATAAACATTTATTTACAAGCAAATGATTAAAATATAAGGTGGTAACTGGGGTTTGCATTTCATATTATAGTCCTACGAACACATTTTGCATAGTGAGAACTAGAAAGAGAACAGAAACAATAAAGTAAAATAAAATAAACAAATAATGCTTGATTATTACTGCAGTTTGCTAAGCATAAATATTAAAATAATAATAAAATAATAGGTATATATATATACTTATAACTGGTGTTTACATTGCATATTATAAGCCTACATACATATTTTGTATAAATATGAATAAAAAAGAGAAGAGATAGAATTAAATAAAATATGCAATTAACATAAGATTGACAGCTGTTTTCTAATTTAAAAGTAATAGGTAGGTTCATACAGATAGGTAGATAGGTAGATACACATAATAATATAGATTAGAAGAAAAGGGTATCTTAGGGTATCTACTTAGTTCATTTTTGTTGGAATTTTTGTTGTTGTTTTTGGTTTGTGTTTGATTTTATTTTTTATGTAGTAAAAGTTCACTCTCCTTTCTCCCTAATTGTTGAAACCAAGTAGTGGTCGGTTCGCTACATTTGGTAATTTAGCAGGGGTGCCCTGGTTCATGGGGTTAGGTTTGTCTAGGTCTTGGCGGCGGATGCGTTTGGCGGCCCAAATCGGGTTGAGGGAGACCTTTTGAACTCTCCTGCCGGACTGGAAATTTAAGTGATTTCGTAAGATTCGATCCTAGGTCAGCTGAATGTCTGGCTGCTATGGTTCGTCAGGCGCTTTATACCATTCTTGTACATGAGACTTGCGTGGGACGTGGATTTATCGTATTATATTGGAACCGAGTACCCTTGAAATAAATAAATATTTTATTGCTGTCTCATTCTCTCGCAGGCTAAATCCTATAAATCAGCGGTTTTCAACCTGTGGTACGCGAAGCAAAATAGGGGTAGGTACGCAATATCGTATTTTGTTCAATTTCGCATGTAGAATCACCGGTTAAAAATGCCCGAAGTCGTGATACACTCTGTATAAAATATGATTTAATTGTGTTTACGTGACTTGATTGTTAAATTCATGTAATAATGTGAGTAATAAAAAATTACAAATGAAACATGTCCTTCATTACACGTGTACCCAAGATAGATAGAAGGTACGTGTTACCACAAATTTGTAGTAAGAGTCAAGGGGTACCAACATCAAAACCGCTGCTGTAGATGTATCTGTAGTTTTCTTTTTAGTGTCGCTCGCTTCCGTTCCATCGAGTTTCAAATCACAACGGTGCTAAATATTTATCACTTCAAAAATATTAATTGGTGTCACCCTAGTCCAGTGTCTCTTAACCTGCACCAATTTGGAAAAACAAAACGTTAGTCTGTGTAATTTTTCTATGAATGCCGATTCTTTGACCATCCTTGATCGCAGGCTTATGTATTTATGTGTAGATAGTAGATATATACATTTACCAAATTGGGCAATTGGTTCACAGATGGTTGGACGGTTCTCTGACTTGTGTAGGAAAAGCACTCGGCTTGGTCGTGGGACGCGCCAGTGCCGGAAAGTGCGTGAGAGTGACTCCGACTGTGACTGACTGCACGCTCGTTTCTTTATATATTGTAACCAACGTGACACCAACGCGCCGTTTCTCAGTACCCGTGTTAATCTGACGGGACACGTAACAATCTGTCGTGTAATCAACTCAAATGGGAATAATTCAACAGTGCCTACACATGAAAGTTGTTTTATTGGTGAGGGCTTTGGCCGCTGCTCGCCTAGATCGGGAAAACCAGACTAAGATGTACATGACTTGTAAAAGTGTTTCAAATCACTTTTCCATTATGATAATTATTTTCAATATCGTTTGGATACGTACCCAGTACCCACAGTGAGGCGTAAAACTGATTGGTGCAATTTATTAAGAATTCTATCTAATTTTATTCTTTACAAATAGATACAGAAAACTTACTTATCTGGCAGGTCCCTTCCGATAAACACACTTTAATTACAATATGCTTGGAGAAGATACTACTTTCCACGTGAAGGACACTATATTTTAAAACACTGGACATTGCATGATTTTACATTTGCTACCCTATCACTGTTGATATTACATTTATTAGAAGATTGGTGCAAAAGCAGAGTTAATATTTATTTTGAAAGAAATAAGAATTAAGGACTCTTAATTGAGGATTATTTATTTTATTTCTATTATCGCTTATGTTTTTTTTTTATTTATTTTTCTTTTCTATTTACTTTTTTTTTTTACTTTATCTGTTGTCTAAATATGTACAACTTTATGGGACGTGTGGGATTGCACTATCATCCCCACATCCTGGAATAAACATTATTGTATTTTTATTATTATTTAGCCCTGGAGAATTTTTATGAAATGATCTTTACATACCTAAGCTTACAAATAAGAATTTTCTCATATTTTTGCACAATGAGTTATTTACAATGCGCGGGCTGTGAAGGTGAAATGTTTTTGATTTTAAGAATATCTACGACTGCGACTGTCTGAAAAGGTGAGTTTTATGTTTAGTTCTTAGGTAAGCCCTAATTGTGGCCGCGAAAATTACTAGCAATTAATCTAATTCACTGTTAAATCAAATCACGAAATTTGCCCTATCAAGAGATCTTCTTTTTTATGTGAATACCGCACGAAAGTCGCAACTGCTCCCGTCTGGAGCCAGTGAGACTATTGAATCCCCATTTGGGTTATGTTTTGGGGCTGAAGGTAGTGGGGAAAGGAATAAAATGGGGAAGAGGAAGGTGAGGATCCGGATATTCAGATCTGGTTCTGGTCACCAAAAACGTCTAAGGCCATTTCAAGCCACGTTTTAATTCTGAATTGTGGTCTTACATCAGGGCGATACTGAAAGTATCTTCCACTGAGTGCCGCAAATGTACTATACGTTGTTTTTTTTATTTATTAATTGCGAAATAACACAAATTAATCAAAATAAATTTATTTGCACACGCCGGATTTGAACCCGCGATCTTCGATTGCTAGTCGATAGCTTTCCCCCTCGACCACGGAGGCCGTATTCCTGGACAGTAAACCTCAACTCTTCCAGTAATTTGGAAAACCTCCATTATAGTGCACGTCAAACTTTAACGCCGGCGTTCTCGCGCAGTTACTGACTGACTTTACATGCGACAGAGAAACGACGACCTCCGTAGCCCAGTGGGTAAGACTCTTGACTCACAATCCGGAGGTCGCGGGTTCGAACCCGGCATGCGCAAATAAATTTTATTTGATTAATTTGTGTTATTTCACAATTAATTCATTTAAAATAATATATAGTATATTTGCGGCATGTTCCAGAGTGGAAGATACTATCAGTATCGCCCTGGTGTAAGACCACCATTCAGAATTGAAACGTTGCTTAAAAATGGCTTTAGCCGTGTTTAGTGACCAGATCTGAATAGCCAGGTACTTCCCAACCTCCCTCTTCCCCACCTCCTTCCCCTCCCCACTACCTTCAGCCTCACAACATACCCCAATTGGGGATGCCATAGTCTCACTGGCTCCAGACGGGAGCAGTTGAGATTCTTGTGCGGTATTCACTGTAAAAAAAAAAAAAAAAAAGAAAGGCGTGGGCAGAGAGGTATGCCACTTTTCTGACCTTAAATTCGCCTATTGCGATGATTTCTGTTTCAACGTCAAACGTTCAAAATTTGGCGTGTACTATACCTTTTCTCAAATACTCGTACGTCTACCTACTCAAGATTTCCCGCTGGTCTAAAAACTTGTTTATGTCAAAACAAAAAACATCGTTGTAGGTACATATATAGATATACTTATTTTATTTTGCGAAAACAGTATCTACAAAATCTTTGATGGTCACTTCCGAAGCCTTGGTGTTATCCTCAGGTCCTGGTCTCTGAGGTGTCCCCATGTCCCGCCCACCGCCACTCGGTATGAATGACCCTCCGCCCATCGATGAATGGCCCCCGCCTATGTGAGAGTATTTCTGTCCGCGGTGACTTGCGACAGAGCTACGATAGACGAAGCTACTCTCATTCTGAATAATGAATGTTTTCGATAGGTCTACATTTAATTGCTAGTTTGTTGTGTTTTAAAGCTTAATTATAAATACAATGAAGATCTGTGTATAATGCACTGAATGAGCCCTCCGCTAGTAAACAATTCAAATAAATTGAACTCAGTTACGTGCCGTGACTTTTGTCAAATTTTCCGGAACTAATTTTAACAAAAATTGTATTTTATCATCTGATTTAGTTTTGTTGATGTGTGCGTGGATAAATCTTTCTGGAAATGTCTATCGGTATAGAGATTACTTATTCTCAATGGCCTATATGTATGTGTAGACGCGCTGTAGAATATATATAGATGCGATGTAGAATTTTCAAAATGACAAGCCAAAAACAAGTCAATTGGAGTGTTTTCGATTTCGTTGTTTTAGTTCTAAATGGCCACGCGTCTTGCATTGTAAATTATAAAATGCATTAAAAAAGTGCCTTGCATTAAAAAAATGACAAAATGCCCTCGTGTGTGTTGAAAAAATGTTTTCATTACTCGGCAAACATTAGCAAAAGCCAAGGAATAACATTTCTTATATCAATGCACGCAATTTACTTAATATTATCGATAATTATTAATAATACGATTGCTTTCTACCCAAAATGGGATAAACATATAGATTCGGTAATAGGAAAACTAAACAAGTTGATTTACTTTTTAAAAAACTTGAGAAATATTTTAAACATATGTGATATAAAAAATATATACCTCGCACTTGCTCAATCCATAATGGAATACGGCATTATTGCCTGGGGCTGTGCCAGTAAAAAATACATTAATACACTGTTTAAAGCTCAGAAAACCCTAATAAAAGTAATACTTAAGTTACCAATACTATCACCCACATCAATCATATTCGAAAAATTCCCAGTGCTGAAAATTCAAAAATTACATTCAAAACAAATACTAACATTCCTTTACAAGAACTTATACACATTTAACATTTCACAAAACTCTCGCAATACTAGAACAAGACATGCTCTCCAACTACAAATACCAAAAACAAACACATCCTTTGGACAAAAACACTACAGATACCAGGCTATAAAACTATACAATTCTCTTCCTACACAATACAAAACAACTAATATTATTGAATACAAAAAAAAACATAAGAAACTGGCTACAATCTTTCTAACTTTTAATTTATAATTTTTGTCGAATTGAAGTCGATTTTATATTTTGATTTTTATTGTTTTTTTTGTCTTTTTTATATTAGCTATTAACACTCGTTTGTCTTACTATTCACAATTTATAATTTACATCTGAAAAATGTCCTCCACAACACAGGTGAACTCCTAGTGTGGAGGACAATATATTATACCTTTGTAATGTAAATGTACTAAGAATAAATAAAAAAATTTAAAAAAAGATGTTATGCGTAATTAGAGAATGCAAGACCGATTAGAATACGTCGCGTCGTCTGGGCGCGCAACACCAAATTACAAAGTCAGTGCTGCCTCTAAGTGCACTTTACTTTTTAAAACACTCTGTTTATTTATATGCTTGCGGTAAAACAACATACAAATCAGCAATAACAACGATTACAACAACAATCCCCGCGATTTGCGAACTGTGACATCACTTGACACCTCAAAATCGCCCAGGCCTTCTACTATAGTCGTTCTTGAGGCACTAATCGACTGAACTTTTGAATACAAAAACGCCGCCGGGTCCTACCATTTTTTTCGTTCATACACGCATTCTTCTGATGTCTATATTTGAATTAAGAATTTATTGGAAACATAAAATTACATACTTTCTTCATTTCATTTTGAGTTTATGAGACAATAGCAAGTATATGTATTGTTACGTCATTGCTTATTCTAGCTTTAAAATAAAAAACGAAATTATTTTCTCTTGCTGCTAATTAATAGATAGACGTGTATTTCTCTCTTACTATCTCGAAGAGCACTTTTTTATCTGTTTTGTTACGTAGTTGTATTGGAACGAATGCTCTACGTTGAAATGTTGTCCTTTGGGTAGATAAAACCACAGGTAGAGTTTCCATAATGTTGTTATTCTAGAAGCAGATTGTCCACATTCGACCTTCATCTCCATAATTTCAAACAAACTAATCCATTCATTGGTTGGGCTTCGTTCAAGCCTAGGGGGGCTGTCAAAGAATCCAGTCGTTTCCCACAGAATCTATTTACAATAATTGGCATGTGATTTATTCATATCAGAAAAATGGCAAGTAGCTCATTGCGTGATGAAGGTAGATTCTTGTACGGGTGCGTGCCAAAACAGATTATTATCTTTTCCCGCTGCAAAAGATTCGCCACTACTCTTTTGGCCTGAATCTCTTCCTGCATGTGAGGCGCGATAATCCGGCCGCAGATATTTTCCCGCTTGAACGAAGACCAAAATTGCGCTGCTAGAGCGGAGCGCTTTTGATCTGCAATTCTATTTAGTTCAACGTTCAGCAGTGGGATTATTCGTTCTTAATGCTATTTATGTAGCACAATTTTTATTAGCAAGCACACGAGGTGGGTCATTCGTTATTTATTTGAATTCATGGGTACTTGCAAATTACACAATACACTACCAGCTACGATGAGACAAACTGAATCAATGACCAAATTCAAACAAGATATAAAGAATGGATCATAAGTATTGGACGTCACACTACTGCAAACATCTGTAAAATAAATTACAAATAGACAGAAATATCAATTTACATACGTCCTTACCAATATAAAACAAATTAAAATAATACTCTAACTCCATAAATAGATTTGACAGGATTTACTTATTTACTTCATCTCTTCCTACATTTATAAGAATCTCTTTATGGGATTTACCCATACTTTCAATCATCTTTCTATTCTAATTGTATTTAAATTAATATGTATTTAACCTTAAATATTTTTGTAACCATGATATTCATTTATGAACCTCTACGCCTGTCTCGTCACAGGTATATCCTAGTGAGACAGGCATCGAAAAACCCATTGTTAACATACTTTGTATAGATAAATAAATACATTTAAAAAAAATACAAATTAAAGCAAGTTCGAATTTCTGAATTGCATGTACAATTTTACTACGAATAGGCAGGTACCTAATACTTTTTTTTTCTTCTCGTCAATGGGAAAGATTTTTTTAAGTATATTTTATTTAGTTATAAAATTTTACATCTTATATCTAATATATTCTTTTCTAAAACTAATATAATTTTATTTACTACCCACTTATTAAAATTTGCACTTCACAACATTGAGCATAATCCACGAAAAACTGCCAGACTTACAGCGTTAACATTTACAGGTAGTTAATTGAACATTTTAAAACCTAGTAATTTGAAACCTAAATATTACAAATATTACTTAGGTTTTACATCCTCAGTATTTATTTTGAATATTCGGAATTATTATTGCACATTCATTGGTTTCTGATAATATTTCTTCCATGTTTATCGTATTTCTTCAACGAGGGTTTTTTGGAGTAGATAATATCCGTATCTTGGATGTAATATTATTTTTTTTAAACGATAATGCACCTATGTCCTAATCTTCCCTTAAAACTTCTTTAAAACATTACCCTTTTAACTGCGTACTCCGCTAAATAAGCACAAAAATGTTTAAATATGGAGTCTAATCGAACTTAACCAATGATTGAACTTAACTCATGCATAATGTGGGAATTTACTAAAAGCAATAGATTTGCTGAGCCTAGTAATTTTAGCATAGACAAGAGTGGGGAGGCTACGAAGCACCGCACAAAGATGAGACCGATTATTATTATTATTATTTTTATTTTTTTTGGGAGACCGACAGTTTACATTAATAACAGAGTATATAATAATTGAGTACAATAATTGAATTGAGGTGATATTTACTAATAAAAAATTAAATTTCAAGTGACGAGTTATTTAGGTGGGAATAGGAGAGGGCAGGATGGGGGGGGGATCGGTTAAGTTGAGGTATAGTAATAAAAATATGCGTGAGAAAAAAAATTAAAAGAGAAAAAAAAGGAAGTTTATAGAGTGGTGGTTGTATTAGAGATTATTCTACGAGTATCTCATTACTCATTACTCACAGGCTAAATCCTATACATGTAAGTGTTCGTCTCTTTTTAGTGTCGCTATTTTTCGTTTCATCGATTTTCAAATCACAACAATGCTAAAGAAATATTCACTTATATGCAGGCAAATACTTTTTAAGAGAATAGGTACGTTTGAATGTATTTGTGCACACCGATAGTGTCGAAAGTTTAGAAAAAGTTTTTACAATTATTTTGAAATTCTTTTTAGCCAAAACCCCCAACATGCCTTTTCCCACATGCATGACAAGAGGAATAGGCCACTTGCATCACATTTAAAAAAAAAAAATCCGGTTTAGGCAAATATTCTAAGACATTCCGTTTTTTTTATCGTATTTTTGAAACCCTGGCGATTTTTTGAAAATTTAAATCCGAAAAATCAGACCATTTTTTATAAACCGGAAAGACAGGACATAATTTTATAGGTGCGAAAAAACGATAATTACATAGCCGAAAATCATTTTTTAAAAAAAGAACGTTTTCCACACGAATAACACAGGAGAATAATGAGGCATACCAAAAATATAAAATCTTATAAATATTTTTTTTTCCTTGATCCATCTTATTGATCATAAATCATTATAATGTACAACGTCTATATTACTAAATCAAATATAATATACTTGTACTTGTAAATTATAATAATAATAAGAATATTATAAAATTTGATTTTGTTAAAATCCGCACCATTATCATTATATCTCTAAAACACGTGCGGACAACGTAAATTGTACTGGGTTCTCGTCATAACATCTGTCAAAAAATTAAACCAAATGATACGTTCGCAGAGAACAAACAATAAATCTAGTTAAATGTCAAATTCAAAAATTCGCCTAAAATCAAAGTGATGCCGTATAAAAGAAATAAATCCGTGTGGAATTTTATCAAAATAATAGGAACATTTTCGGCGATGGGACATTTTCATGTAGTGACGTCACAAGCCCAAATAATGGATTTATTTATTTAAAAATAAAAAAAACTGCATTTCTAAAAATTTTTACTAACATTTTCGTAATCATAGTAAAAAAATCTATCCACACGATTTTTTCCCAAGTCGTTATGAAGTCCATGCAAGTGGCCTATAGTGCCGATGTACGAAGTTTCAGAATACTAAGTTTTGGGTGTATATGTAGATGAATTTTGATCAGTTTCCAGTTTCCAACAACTGCTATAAAAACTTTTTTGTAATCATGTATTGTTTTGGTCCCTCGAAGGTTTTTTTCTGTGTTTCAATACATAGTATTCCAATGTAGATATGAGGTGGCTTGCATTAAATGAATGCTCATCTTCCCAGCAGACCAGGCGGCAAGCGGCAAGCGGTAATTGCGGAGTCGCCCCGAGGAGTGCGGAGTGCGGGGAGCGGACCGGACGCTCTATTTCCACCGAGCCCGGAATAGCCGCCCATCCGCTTTTGACAAGCGGCGCGAATAAATATACAAGGCTTATTTATAAGAGAGGGATTGCATATGCATCTATTTCGATCGAACTCATCGAGAGTGGCGATGGGAGAGCCGAGAGCAATGTCACGCCGCGGTGCATTTCAAATTGTGCAATGTGAAGTCTTAGCGGATGCGCATTGCACAGCGACTGTGGGATCCAAACCACTGTTCAAATGATTGATTCACTGATTCTGCCTTTTCAGTGTCACCATTCGGCGCTTAAAAACTTTAATAAATTCAGACCCTTTTTTTTTAGATGTTTCACACCACTTTTCCGAAGATTTTCCGGCTCTTTCTTTAGTTTCGTGACTTCTTTAGTTTATTTTTGCTATTCAGATCACCAAGTCCCACGGAATTAAGAAATACAGGATTTTCGTCTTCTTTCCTACCTCCCCCTGCAAGTCACAGGAAAGGTGGAAGTAGAAGTAAGGGCCGGATGTATCACAGAATTTGAAAATTTCGTTAAATTTCTTGACGGTCGAGGGGTAAGGCTCTCCACTTGCAATTCGAAGGTCGCGGTATTGAATTCTGGCGTAGGCAAATAAATTGTATTTGATTTATTTGTGTTAATTCACAAATTAATTAATTAAAAATAATATACTGTATATTTGCGGCACGTTCCAGAGTGGAAGATACTCTCAGTGTCGCCCTGGTGTAAGACCACCATTCAGAATAGAAACGTTGCTTTTTTTTTTTTTACAGTGAATACCGCACATGAATCTCAACTGCTCCCGTCTGGAGCCAGTGAGACTATGGCATCCCCAATAGGGGTATGTTGTGAGGCTGAAGGTAGTGGGGAGGGGAAGGAGGTGGGGAAGAGGAAGGTTGGGAAGTACCTGGCTATTCAGATCTGGTCACTAAACACGGCTAAATCCATTTTCCAGCAACGTTTCAATTCTGAATGGTGGTCTTACACCAGGGCGATACTGATAGTATCTTCCACTCTTTATTGAAGTGGTTTTAACCGTGTTTGGTGACCAGATCTTCCTCTTCCCCATCTCCTACCCCTCCCCAACACCTTCAACCTCACAACGTACCCCAATTGGGGATGCCATAATCTTACTGGCTCCAGACGGGAGTAGTTGGAACTCTCGTGAGGTATTCATATAAAAAAAACGAGTGTACTTTAGACCACACAACTGAAGTAAAACTTCTGCTCCATCTTATATGATAGGAAAAGAGAAAGAATATGTGCTCGCGCACTGCTCTCTCTTGCTCCTACAGTGTGATACAGACAATAGGCCTGCACTGTGTAACGTAACTGGCTATGAGAAAAAGAGAAAAAGAAAATGTGTGCTCGCACCTCTCTCTCTTGCCCCTACAGTAGTATACGAAGCGTTCGCCTCGCTTTTCGTAACGCTCTCGTCACGCATTCGCCAGCTTACTCCCCAAGTCAAGCGTGCGTAAAGAAGTTTTACTTCAAAATGTAAATTTTCAAGTTCTGTGAAAGTTTCATTTAAATTATGGAAATTATTCCGTTCAAATTATGGACCATTTGTTTCGCAGTACTTTAATAATAACAGAACTTGAATATTAACTTATAAGTTACACAATAAATAACTGGACCTTAAACTTTAACCCTATTCAAAAATTTGTTTCCCAGTTTCTATTATTATTGTTACGGAGTAATCAAGTAAAACGGGAATGTTCTCCCTTATTGAGCTATTTCATCGCTCCTTCTAATATCAGATTGAGCGATTATGGTCGAAAAATGGACCACTTTTATTTTTCTGCGATTGATAGCTGTCAAAAATTGGACCACATTTTCCTACCATTCGTAAAACATTTATTGTAATTATTTAAAACATTTTCTTGGCCAGCCATTTATTTTAAAACGAATCTATTGAAATGCTTTATCTATTATGACCATGGATGTCGCAAATCCGAACTTCGTAGACTATTTTAAATCGATTTTAAAAATAAATTTTTAAAATATTTTTTTCCCTCCGAATTTTTGATCAGCTGTTTACGGTTAAAATGAGGTCCTTTTTCCATAGATATACACGTTTCATTATCAAGTATAGCACAAACAACATACATAAATCGAAAAATATTCTATGTTGACTCGAATAAGTACCCTTCACAGCAGTTTCAAAGTAAGAAAACGCAGGATTTGCGCGGTTATAAACTTAACGTTTTTTTAATATTTTTTTTATAAATCCTAGAAATATGAGATAAACGGTAAAATTCCGTTTAATTCATTGGATTTGTAACAAAATAATAAGTTTTCATATCTCCATGTTAAAATTCGAAGGTACGATTTTTTTAATGTTGGCGAAAAATTTTAAAAATGATCATCTGGGAGGTCGAGAGTAATCGAGACAAATTTATTATTTCGCGTGGTCACTCCAGTGCTTATCTGATTCAAAACGGTTCGCATTGTTTTTCCGAGCGAGTTTTCCACGTAAAACCGTTGCAAGGTCTCTCGTGAAATGAAAATAAATCCCCTCCGTGTTGGATGATAGAGTTAGAGGCTGGAGCACATGTGAAGAGATAAAAGAGAAGAAATCTCTCTGCTCCTCTGGACTCCTGGTGTATTTACACCGGCCGGAGTGTGATGTAAACAAGAGAGGATGGGGCCGCCTTTGAGACAAGCGGGCGTGGGCAGAATTGAATTTCTTTCAAAATAAAAATATACGTTATTCTCTCGATAAAACGAATCGCTCTAGGATCTACTGCCGATGCAGTAGTAGCTGGATCGCACAAAGACGCTGAGAATAACCTATTTCCGATCTCAAACGGCGAGATTATTCATTTTTTGTATTTCTTGGGCATTAACTATGTAACAATTTCTGGACATCTTGTTGTGAAGAGTTTTATTTCACACTAGCGAGTTCCCGGCATGCGTTGCTATGCCACGTAATAAAGAAATTGTTTCTTCTTGTCAATTGTTGTCTTTTCCCATTCGTCCCGTTCTCCTTCCGCCTCCCCTTCCTCTCCCGCATCCCCTTCTCACTCCTTTCTTCCCTCTCCCCACTCCCCCCTCCTGAGTTCCCCTCCCCCTTCCAGAATTCCTCTCCCCCCTCCCGCATTCCATACATTCAGTCCTGGTGCATTCAGTATTCAAACAGCTCGCGTGCCACATATTGCAATTTTTTTATACAAATTTCAGAGCATGCCAGAGCTCACGAGTATATATATATATATATATAAACTTTCGCGGGCGTGCTCATAACAACTAACCAAGGTTTCCTCGCAATCGGATGAACGGTTTAGCAACGCATTTTCATGATGCCAGAGCTCACTATTGAATATAGAAACCATCGCGGGCATGCACACATCGTATCTCCAAAGTTTCATCGCAATCGGTTGAACGGTTAGCAAGGTATAATTTCTTGTTACCAGAACTCACTATTGTATATAGAAACCGTCGTGGGCATGCGCACATCAAATTTCCAAAGTTTCATCGCAATCGGATGAATGGTTTAGCAACGCATAGACATCTCATATATATACAAACCCAGAAGCAAGCGTATTTTGCTTTGCATAGATGTACATTTGTTACTTATTTTTTTTTAATTCGCTACCGGTTTCAACACATCCATGTCATTCACCAGCAATCTTAAAAGTGGTAAAAGTTTAAAACATCTTTTTTTCAAGCACTTAAAATTTTCATTTTCTCTCTTTCATTTTCAATCTTAAAACTAAATTTTAAGATTGCTAGTGAATTGCATGGATATATCCTGTAAGTTTCTAAGCTGGCACCGCGTTTGGGTTCCACCCAGGCATTGCGAGTTCGATTCCTCGACTGGTTCCATCACGACACAAGCAACATTTTCCGCTTACTGTGGTGGTGGTAGGAGATTTTCAAATATTGTCAGTTTATTCGTAACCCGGGAAAGCTTGTCTTTCTGTTTAACAGATACATACAAATTAAGTAACAATTGTAAATGTGAAATACAACTCTTCAAAACGAAATTTTTCGTGTTTGCGAGTTTGGTTGCAGATTGTCGCTTCCAAGAAGGCTTTTCGTGTTCTTTGTAAATTATGTAAATCGTATCTACTATTTAATTAGTTTTATTATGGCTCTACTTTTAGACGATTTTAGATAATGGTCTGAAATAGACTGTCGCCTGTTCTTCGTAAATTATAATGAAGGTAATGTCGCAGTGCGCTTGTCAGTTAATGAATTTTTATTTTTATCAGTTTTAATTTATACCCTGAAGATGCTTGTATTAAGCGAAACCGGTCGGTAAATAAAAATTAAATCAATAAATCGTGGTTACAAACAAAGTGATTGTTTTCCTTTAATTAATATGTCAAACCACAAAGTGACTGCTTTCTACCAAAATTTTTATTTTGTTTATGATGTTACCTTTTTACTTTTTGAGGTTCTTTTCCGTGTCACTTTTACTTTTTTAACCGATAAACTTACAAATGTGGCGGCCACTTGTGCCGCATTAATTGCGCCGCCACTGAACTCCGACCGAACACGCTGGAAACTGGGAAAATGTTAATGACCGGAAAAATACTGTCTACTAAATAAATAATTTATAGTTTTCCAAATACCATGTTATTTTTTTTACGTCAGCTCCACGTTTTTCCAAGATTTTCTGGCTCTTTCCTTGGTGCCTTCTTTTGATGTGTCTTTTTCTTGGAATGATTCACCCCATGAACCCCTGTTGAGCCATCAAACGTAACGAACCACTTGAGGCGACCTGTGGCAGGGGTGTTGATTATCTAGTAAATGGTTACCGGTACGGCTGTACCCATACCCGCCTCCCAAACTGAATTATTCTTCTAATAATGCATCATTTGTTGACTAACCTTGCAGGCAGCGGCTTTGACCGTGCTTGGTGACCAGATCTTATTAGCCAGGTACTTCCTAGCGTTTCTTACTCACCTTTCCCTGCTCACTTGTTTTAGTCTTCCCATTAAATTTTGGGAATGCCATGATTTCGCTGACAACAGACAGTAACCACATTACTACAGTACTACACACATCAATCACATCATTATTCATGAATTAGCTTAGCAGATTCCCAGCAAGACTAAGGCCATCCGTTCATGAAGATACTTACAAACTACGTAATTGTGACGTAACCACACGTACCCTGCAGATATACTACTCTTTAACGCTGGTTTCCGTACACGGCGCTACCCGAAATATACTGAACTTGATCATTTTTTACGTGCAGCCGTGGAGTTAACACGATGTCAAGTAATATCAAATGACTTTTTTTCCAACATCAATCCATGCCTTCCCCACTAAATCTTTTCTTACATATTCTGGTAAAGTAATTCTGATAAACACGCATTTTTTTCCACTTCCAGAACAAATCTAACATTACTTTCATGTTCAATAAGATGCGACCGTAACTTTTTCTAATTTTTGTGTTTAAAATTTTAATTTGATATTCGCTACTATTGTCTCATTGATTAAATATAATTTTAATATTTATGATCTCCCTTTGGCTTGCCACTCCCTTCCGTCGGCGGCAGCCTTTATCCACCCTGTGCCGGTCGTTTGTCTGATGACAATATTATATTATTATTATCATAGTAGGCAATTTGTCTGCGATGCATGTGCTCGGTGTTGATAGTGAAGTGATTTCTCTATTCCGTATTCTGGTCAAGAATCCAATAAGGGGATGATAGAATGCATTATTATAGAGGAAGGGAGAGGTTGTATTGTAGGCATCCTTTTATTGCGCTTGAAGAGACATAATAGGGCAACAATTTTCGTGATGTTACATTATTAGAAAACATGAATTTGAAAAGTCTCACCGCATCCTTACCCGATCAGATTTTGGGCATATTCTGTCAAAATATAAAAAAATTTCCTCTTTGCAATGAAATCCAAATTAATGGAATATTTCTAAATATATCCGAAAACTAAAAACTGCTTTTGAAAGGTGATAAGAGTATGCTTTCAAATGTTGTTATTAGAAATAAACGGTGACCAGACAACTCAGAATGAAACCAACTCAGAAGCACCTCAGAAAGGTCATTAAGAGAGATGATAAAAAAATATAAAAAATTGGTTAAATAGGTAAGCTAGGTTAGGGTTGCCGGATATTTTAAAATTATTTTTTTAATGCTTTTAATGACCTTTCTGAGGTGTTTCTGAGTTGGTTTCATTATGAGTTGGCATGGAACCGAAATAAACATACAAATTCTAAAATATTAAATTTTTTACCACAAATGTAAAAAAAGTTTTAAAATGGCTCATCTTCCACTTTTCTATCTAAAATTACTGAGAATGAAAAAAAAGAAAAACACATATATTTTATTAGGCAAATGTATTATAAACGTTATTATCATCTCACAGTTTGTCGTTTCGTAAACGAACAATGAATAAAAAAATTCTTGAAATTATATAAATTTTTCTCAAATTGCCATTGAAAACTTTGGTTTCATAGAGATGCACATTTAATTTTGGCGTAATAACGCCATTTATAATTGAAACATTGCTTGAAATAGCTTTAGCCGTGTTTATTGACTAGATCTGAATAGCCAAGTACTTCCCCACATTCCTCTCCCCATCTCCTTCGCCTCCTCACTTACCTTTAGCCTAACAACATACCCCAATTGACGGTGCGATAGTCTTACTGGCACCTGGCGGTTGGGAGCAATTGGGACTCTTGTGCGGTATTCACATAATAAATAAATGCGATCACGGTTCGCGAAGGGCTAAAACGCCTGACTGACAAATACTCGTGTATATGAATGTGAATAAATGCAAGGAACTGTTTAAATCCTGACTAAAGTAAGTAAGGAATTCTGATAAGCCCACAAGTTTGATAAAAATATATTCAGTTCTCATCACAAATTTTCATTTCGCTATGCAGTTGTAATTTAATTTGGAAGCCTATTTGCTTGCGCTCGTTCAATGTACATTTTACGGTAAACCAAAATAAACCACGTCAAATAGGAGTACCCCACAAAATAGATATATGGTTTCTATTAACGTCAAGCGCGTCACGTATAGAGAAGGCTTCCGAGGCAGAAGGGAACAAGCCGCATTTCTCAATTATGAATTAATAAATACATTTCTGAAAGATCTCAGAAAGGTTAGGGGGCATACATTAATTACGTGAGCTCATAAAGGGGGGGGGGTCCAGTAAAATCTCACAAAATCTTGGAACGGTTTTTCAGCGTATTGTCGCGATCATATTTACCTCAACGGGGTGGCGTAATGGGTTAGCATTGGGCGGGATGGGATAGGGTGAGACCTCAGATACACCACTGATCATGAAAAAATATTATTATTCGTGAAAATTTTATCAAAATCAGTGCCCAAAAAAAAAGATAAATTTCTTTTTTTGGTCGCGTTTGCAAGGCTTTCGTTAAACACACCTTTAAAATTATCATTTTTTCTTCTGACTCGGTTGGCTGTTCTATTTAAGATTTGAAATGTGAGATTAGTCATTTTGTTATCTGAACACAAGCGATACTTGGAAAAAAGTAAAGTTACTATTGCACTGGCAATTTCTATTTATTTTGTTATGTTTCTTTTTCCCCTTCTGGGGGTGCGTTAGACCTCGTCCTTGCATCAACAGGAGTCGGTCGACGATGGCACGGTGTCCTAAAATTAATTGCGCCATCCCCAGCAACATGTGCAGGCTTTAGGTTTGGGGGGGGCGACCTCGGCTCTCCTTCGCCTTGCCTCCGGCTACTCGACGCTGAATTCCTTAGGGTCGTCGGGTATTTCCCCCCAATCTCCCATTTACTTTTCTTTGAGGCATCACCGAGGAACCGGCTAAGGGGCGCGGAAGCTGAGTGTGGTTCACGACTAGACCGAATGTCATGCGCATTCTTGTTGGGACTGCCAATAGATTGAAGAGGACTCCCAACCGTTTGCCATTCCCTTATTACTTACCTACTGTGTCTTCTTCCCAAACAGGTGCTTGTAGGATACGCTGGATACAATCACCCAGCGCTTGCCACCTCTTGAACTTTCACCAACCTGTCTCATTGTCTTGCCTATATTTTATCATACTAACACCTATTGTATCTGTATTTCCCGCTAAGCACTTGCATACTGCTTACTAACAACGTATGCAGGGACATTGGAGGTCTAGTTTCGTTATCAAATGTAGATTCGTTTTCACCAAAAAAATTAGAGTCCTTGCAAGAGCCTTGAAGGGGTAACCATCTGTTACCTATACCAGGGCGGGTAAGTGGTGGGTCCTCCAATGCACTGGCAATTTCCATCACAATTTTTTTTGTAATCGGAATCGCAATGTTTAAAAAACTTTAAAATGATTTTTTTCTCAGATTATCATTAATAACCACTGTAAAGTTTCGCGGTATGAGCATGGAACAAGGTAAAAGAAAAACTAAATATTTATCTCATATGCAAGTAACATACAGTGCGCCAGTTTTGTGGCTAAGATGCTCTGACGTAAACCGAAAATCATGTATATTTT
The DNA here is from genome assembly GCA_929108145.2 of Limnephilus rhombicus. Taxonomy (NCBI): domain Eukaryota; kingdom Metazoa; phylum Arthropoda; class Insecta; order Trichoptera; family Limnephilidae; genus Limnephilus; species Limnephilus rhombicus. Next base: position 57,113,540 of record OV815276.1, read on the forward strand.
TTTAATAATATACATGATTTTCGGTTTACGTCAGAGCATCTTAAGTTATTCAGTAAAGAGTTTAATTATTATTTCGGTCGTACAACAAAATATTGATCCATTTGTCAATAATTATTACGATGACATGCATTGGATTACCTAATATTTCATAATCAGTTTTGTGAACCTGTGATATTTGTTCTCTGGCCGATTGAACGATGTGGGCGGACTACCGACCGACCCACGCTTTGGAAAGCCGTTGTAAAGCCCACGTAGAAATAAACTTATAACACACACAGCCACCTCCCCAAAAAGGACACCGCTGAACAACGTAGTTTAAAATACATCAACCTGTGAATGCTGCCCTTTTTACTTTATTGTGAGTTTTTCAGATTACTTTATTCCGTACTTCAGCGATTTATGTCGTCAAAATACCAACACGATAATAATATTCAAGGGTCAGTCAAAAAGTAATGCCTCCTATTTTTTTTCTGCTTAAATAAAGTTAGTTAAATATAAAAATTTAAGTTGGTGCTATTCCTCGAACCTTCTTCGACAGTTTACTGCAATGGTAAGTTTTTGCGGCAACAGGTGGCAGCACTGCAGTCGCTTTCAAAATGACCGACATCGATCTTCGTATTGGACAGCGTACTGTGATTAATTCTTGACTGTAGAAGGTGAAACGCCCATTCGCATTCATGAAAAACTGAAAAATGTGTACCATGATGCAACAGTGGATGTTAGCACTGCTAGACGATGGGTTCATCGCTGTTACGAAGCTGAAGGACAAACACCGCTGGCTGAAGAAAAGCGAAGCGGCGCTGGCCGTTGATTGCAGTGACTGCACGCAACATTGAGCGAGTTGATGGCATCATTCGTGGTGACCCCAGATAACTACAGGTATCGCATTCTCTCCCTCAGTAAAGGCAGTGTGATGACGATTATTCCACAACTGATTATTCAACAAAAGTTTGTACAAGGTGGATACCAAGAAAGTTAACCGGCCAAAATTAAAGTAACAAGAAAAAAAATAGCTTCACAACAATTTCAGCGCTTAGTTTCTGTGAAAAAATTGTGACCGGAGACAAAATAAGGGTTCATTATTTTGAACCTGAATCAAACAGGCAGTCAATGGAATGGCATCACACAAACTCACCACGGACAAAATATAAACAAACTGTGTGATGGGTGGGGAAAGTTATGAGGATGGTGTTCTGGGTATGACCGTGCTTTTTCCATCATTGTGATACATGCGCTTGTTAAGAGGGCATTACCAGAGAAAACCATAAATATGTCATTTTCAAATCAGATTTTAGACGTATTGACTCTTTTCCACAAAAAATTATAAATGGATTTCGAAAGATTGTTCTTTTATCTAGCATTCGCATGTAATAAATTTTGAGATTTTTATTTATTTTTTAGTATAATAAGGTTATTCCATAGGTCATTGGCAGATTTGTTAAATTTTCAAAAAAGATTTTGTATTATACCCCACCCATTTAAAATAATATAATCATGCAGTAAAATAAATCAATACATTATCTAGCAAACGCATGTTTTAGAATTTTAATTTTAGGTTCAATAAAATCATTAAAAAATACGTACGTACATGTGTTTCTTGACGAAAATTGGTCCATTTGTGTATTTATTTGCGCACTTACAAACTAATATATTTCAGTTTTTTTTAACATTCTTATTAAATTTAGACATTATTGAAAAATGATAAATACTTATTATCAAAAATTACTACAAAAAGTACATTATTTTAATAGTTTTATCATCACGCCTTTCAGCATTTTTGGATGAAGGTATAAATTAAAGCTAATTTGAATTGAAATAAATTCGATATTGAGTTAAAATTTAAAAAAGCTGGTACGGAGAATAATTAATCTTTCTCATTGTAACCGCCCTGCACGATCGTAAGAACAACTTTCGACGAAATGTGGATTTTCGTCCGCTGGCTGGTTAAGCGCTCTTAAAAGATGGATCAAAGCTGTGGAAATGGACGGAGATTATGTTGTAAAGTAACAAATTATAGGTCAATAGTACCTACGGTTTTCAACCCATGTAATTGCATTTTTTAATTTCATGGCACTTAAAGGAGAAAAAAATAGGAGGCATTACTTTTTGACTCGCCCTAGTATGTTCGCTTTCAGCCCACAGTACTGTGGTAACTTTTAAAAGGTAGGATGGTTTTAAAATCTGCCCGAAATCGATCATCTACTATGCAAATTTTTCTGTATTCACATTTCATCGGTTTCTGGTAGATAGGTTTGTTTTGACGTAATATTTTGGCATTGATAATTTATATTACGCGCTATTATTTTAACAATTTGTGCATCATCAGTAATCTGCCTTTGTCTAAAGTCTAAAGCGTTTAAAACGTGGTTTATAAATATTAATTTAATCTATGAAGTTGATTTTACGTGCATTAATTTACCAATTTAAAAATTAAAATAGATTTCAAAAATATCTCTAATAAATAAGTTGGTATTGATATCAAACGTATTTGTTTACAGTGTCGATTTTTTGTACTTATACGCTGGTGTATATAGTACGCAGACTACTAGTTCTATCACTGATGCCTTTTAGTGAAAATATGTTTTCTATTAATATGTTATTCGGTGGTATATCCTCTCTGTACGACGTACAACCCTTCGGAGACACTTGGTTGTGTTTTGTGTAAGTAGGAATATTGTATTTTCAGTAAATCTACTGTATATAAGTAAGCCAGTGGCCAACTGTGGAGGGGTCAACTGTAATGGAATCATATAATGTATACGCATCTTCCAAATCCAAGGACTTATAGGGTAAATAATTTTACCTCCCATCGGAAGTTATCATTAGTAAATAATTGTTAGTTAAATAATGTGGGCAATCTTCACCCCGCAGGCCATAGCCCTGGAATATATATATTTTTTTAAATGTGAATATCGCACAAGAATTTCAACTGCCCTGAGTCTCTGGAGCCATTGAGACCGTGGCATCCTCATTTGGGGTATGTGAGGCTCAGGGTAGTGGGGAGGTTAATGATATGTGGAAAAGGCAAAATAATTTGAAGGTAAGATATTTTATAAATTTGGTTTGCATATTTTTTATGCTATTGATTCACAATCATTTACCATAATATATTAATGGGTGTTTATCAGTTGCCTAAAATATAAATCACGTTAATTATTAACGCCCTTAGTATCGAGTTCAGAAGACAGATTGGTCGGTCGATCTAGAAGCTGGGAGACGTCTTGTCGGTTGACCCTCGGTGAAGCGGGCAGACCAGAGCAGTGCAGGGGCGCGCCCGAGCGTGAAGCCGCCGCGGTGGCTGGCGGCCGGTGGCGTGGCAGCGCGATGGCATCGCGTACAGCGTACACTCGGTCACGGGTTAAATCCCCGAGCGGGGCTTCATGGGAACGAGCACGGCGACTTTACCGTGACTTATACGCCATTCGGATCTTGGCCCAGTGACGGCACGTGAAACAAAATTATAAATATTAACAAAAAACTTAATTTGTTACCGCAACTCGTGAACATTTTGTTCTAATATGAATAAAGTTGGGTAAAATAAACCGGACTGGGAGAACCGAAGAACTGAATTGGGAGACGAAGATTTGAATGGACCTCAAATTTCAGCAAATTTGCCGAGTGGTAGACTTTTCCACTTAGACCACTACCCTGAAGCTTAAACCGTGTTTGGTGACCAGATCTGAATAGACAGGTACACCTTGCTTCCTCGTCCCCATCTCCTTGCTCTTCCTTCCACGTCAGCTTCACACTGTATATATAGAGTCGATTCTGTGTTATGAACCGTGTCCGAATTTTGGGAGTTTTTTAGGTCAAATTTGAAAAAAATCAGTGACCAGGGGGTTAATATCAGCAGTTTAGTGTCCTTTAAAATGCATCGAATAGTAGACACGGCTCCAAAGGTCCTCACTTTATGTGATATCAGCTACTACAGGCTGAGTCATTTGTGATGTCCAGCGGACTTACATACAAAGTGTTGACGAATTATGGCGGGTAGTACTCAAAATTAAGAGAGAGTAACGGTACTGTACTAGTATTTATTGTGGAGCTGCCTAACGCAAAAGAGGACGGATCTTGCACGCATCGCCTTATTAGATAATAGATTAATAGATTCATAGATTATAATAATAGATTTATTATATTTATTTATTATATTAATAGATTCGCGCAAGCATGCTATCTCGCTTGCATTCATACAATTCACACAGATATTACACTTTATTTGCCGAAAAAATGGAAAATAGCCGAAATGATCCGAATTAAACCAAACCAGTGGGTTTAGGGTTATCTGTGTGATTCACCAGTTCTCTGCTTGTACTTTGAGTTTCCGAGTTAATAATTGTATTAGGACATAGGTAACTACATATGTACCTATCTATTTTAAAACTATGAACTAACTGCCGGGTTAGGATCGGTGAGAGTCGTCGGAAGTATCGGCAAATGTAGAGAAATTTAAGAGAGGCATATGCCTGCACGCCAAAAAGCTCATGAAGAAAAAATGTAAATAAAACGTTGAAGCTTTGTGTAACAATTGAACTCATTTCTAAAAGTCTGGCTCTCGTGAAAAACCAACCACTTCATCAATCAGCGATTATCGTTTATTCTTACAAAAATATATTCTGAAAAATTCCGCCATGTGCCGGTTATACTCAATAGGTGTGAATGAATACTCTATTACTTTCCCACATTACGTAAACGTTTAAATATAATAAAATTCATTTACGCCATCACATAGTTTCTATGGAACGTAGTAAAATTACGGCGTTGCCCGGGCTTTACTCAGGGTGTTTCGGAATCAGATGTAGGCAGTAACCTACCTCTTGTTTTCAAGGCGAAGTGTGCAAAATTTCATCAATCTCAAACCAAAACTGTAGATTTGTGTGAAAGACAAATATAGGCCGCCCGCCCGTCACAGTCACTCTTCTTTATATTTATATCTGTTTTTACTACGTATTACATAATATTGGTATTTGAGTATGAAACCTTTTAATTTCGTAAGACGAACGTTCTTCATCAGATCAATTTAAAATTAATAGAATTTTATTTTTTTAAATTTATTAATTTTAGTTTAGTAATCTGTACATTTAAGTTTACATTTTTCTAATTAATTGTAATATTTCATATTGCAAACTAAATTTTATGTAGTTTTATGTAATACGTCTACAATACGTCTTGAACTTTCCAATTGGTGTGGACTTTAAAGTTTCTGGTAGCATGTTATATAACTTCATCCCTTTGTACAGTAAACTGTTCTGCGTATTCGCCTTGTCTTTTTATTTGAAGCCTGATTTCTTTAATTATTATTTTTAATTGATAAACTAACGTTTAAGCCAAGATTTTTATGCATAGCACAAAGGGTAACAATTATTATAAGCAATAATTATATTATCAGCCTGAATCACTCATCTACATTGAAAAAATCTTCCGAGAAAAATACTTGCCGCCAACGGGACTTGAACCCGTGTCCTTCTGATTGCCGGTCAGGTGCTCTGACCACTGAGCTATGGCGGCCCTAGCTATAGCCGTCCAAGCTACAGCGGATCTAGCTATAGCCGCCCTAGTTACAGCGGCCCTAGCTATAGCCGGTCAGAGCACCTGACCACTGAGCTATGGCGGCTATAGCTAGGGCCGCCATATCTCCGGCCGGCAATCAGAAGGAAACGGGTTCAAGTCCCGTTGGCGGCAAGTATCTTTTCTCGGAAGATTTTTTCAATGTAGATGAGTGTTTCAGGCTGATAATTATTGCTTATAATAATTGTTACCTGATTTCTTTGCACGTTCCACGTTAAATTTTAGGCAGCATCGCGTTCATTGGTCAAAATATTGTACACATATTTTCGTATCGGTGATCAATGAACCGATGTATGCAATTTTTAGCCATAAGTTGTTTATAATTGTTTGCCTAGCTTGTAGTTTTTTTAGATTTTAGAAATGTATTTTAAGTTTGTACAGCGCCCTTGAGGTGATTTTTCACAAAAACGGCGCTATATAAATCATCCAAATATTATTATTATTGTTATGTCTGTGAATGTCCTTGTTGACTATAATTTTATTTGAAAAGTATTTTGGTAAAATGTTGTTAATTATTTTATGTAGATATAAATATCATCGTATTCAAGGTTAGCATCTGTTTCACGGTTAGCCAATTCAGTTCCTTTAACATTTTGTTTACTTTTGAAAATCTATTTCGCCGTAGTATTATTCTCATTGCCCTGTTTTGGAGAATTTGAAACTTATTTTGTTCTCGTTCGTTACACAGGAAAAGGATAGTTGAGCAATAGTTAAAATGTGGAGCTATAATCGATTTGTAGATGGTGATTGCAGTTTTACTAGATAGTTTTTTCCGAATTCTTCCCAAAAAAGATATTTTTTTCCCAGTTTTCTTTTGTGTATATTCAGCATGCTTGTTGAATGTTAGTTTGAAATATCATATAACTCCCATGTATTTCATTTCAGTAACATTTATCAATTTTAATTTTGCTTTCATTAATTTCTTATATCCAATCACCATACATTTTTTTGCATTTAATTTAAGCTTATTGATTTTTAGCCATCTTGATACATCGTTTAGCTCATTATTTAAAATATTTATTAGTTCTTCATAGTTATTTCCATTTAAGTAAGAAAATACAATCGATTCTACTTAATTGGGACATATTGAGCTTTTTTATTTGTATAAAATAAACTATAAAATTAATCATTTAATTTGCGCAATAAAGTGATTCCTAAACAGATAATCAATTGACCCGTAATGGGATAATAACAGAACTTTCACAAAACTTGAAAATAATTTTTGAAATTTGACGAATTGTTCAAATTCTGTGAAACAGCTGGCCCTAAGTAAACTTACGGCGTAATGCAGGCTCAATACAATCTCTATAAGACTAAAGTGGATTTGGGGTGAGACACAAACGAGTGTAATTTATATAATGTTTTTAAACTTCGGGTTATGATTATTTCAATTTTTGTTTTACAAAAGGGCCTTAGGTAATCTTGTTATAATCATTTCTGGTACTTTCTATTTTTATTCTGAAGTTTGTAACATGGATTTATTTATTCATGCCGGAGAGCGTATTAAAAGTAGGTGATACCTACGCGAAAATCAATAGCCTGCTCGCCCCCCTGGCCCCTACCAACGTAAGCGTGGAAATTGTATTGCTAAAGTTTCCCCCGAACTATTTCTGCTGAGACTATTTATAGAGCAATACGCGTTGTGGAAATATTCCGCTGCGTAGGGATTACGTAAGGTACGAAGGTCGTAAATAAACGTAAATGCGTTATTTTGGACAAACAAGTTTTTTCATTGTTTACTTGTTTGTTCGGTCTCGTACGCCCGTGTCCTTTCCACACGCCCGCGTTCATTCATTCCGTCGTTCATTCATTGAAACGGCCCCCTTTCCCTTTCCCCCAGGCCACTTTCTTAATATTACCTCCCAACCCCTCCCACATCCGTGCTCGCCGAGGAGGGAACTACTTCCGGAAATTTCTTTATGCCGTTTTCTTCAGAGCGAAACACGGTATAGGTAAAGAACACGAGAAATGCTATGTGGGCGTGTTTCGTGTTCCAAAAGTCAGACCGATCTGTCTTAAATTTCAAATACAAATCTGTGTTTCATTATCATGGATGGCTATATGGGATATCAGGTAAGTGTTAGTGCCTCCGTTCACCATACGCGCCGATCGTAAGTACCCCCTGTACGATTTTGCTGGTGCCCGTTCACGGCGCTACGCGGTGGCTGTCGGTTTCCAATCAGTATCACGATTATCACGATACCGACAGTGCTAATTGCGCGCGGCGCGTCGCATCATTTGTATCTGATACTTATTCGTTTGACGTTTAACAGAATGGCGTCGGAACATGAAAGTAATGTTAGATATGTTCTGAAAGTGGAAAAAATGCATGTTTATATAACTAAACTTTATCAGAATACGTAAGAAAGGATTTAGTGGAGAAGGCATGTATTGATGTTGGAAAAAAAGTCATATGACATCGCTCGACAGCGTGTTAACTCCACGACTGCACGTGAAAAATGATCAAGTTCAGTATATTTCGGATAGCGCCGTGTACGGAGATTAGCATTCAAAAGTAGTATATCAGCAGGGTACTTGTGGTTTCGTCACAATTGCGTAGATTGTAAGTATCTCCATGAACGGAGGGCCTAAGAGAGGCTAGAACCAAAAGTATCTACTAAGTCAGTGCTGACGTTCGTTTCCACTCAAATCTACATGGAAGGCATTTCTAGTGTTTCTATTCATCAGTACCTAGAGCGAAACGATCGCTGCGTCTTGATCTCGGGGACAGTTAGACACTTCGTACACAGAGATTCTTACAAGCTACGTGACTGTATTGCTACCGATATGTTACTCTTTAAGGCCCTGCAACCGGGCTCGAAAAGAAGAAGATGGAGAGATACGAAATTACGAATGTTCGAGGAGAGCGCCAACATTTACAGCGACAAAATCGATGCGAAAATTGCGAAAATGTTTAATAAAACATGACTCGTTTAAAATAGAGCAAAAATATTGCGGGCATTATCTTAAACAGCATTTAAAGAAACACCGTGATATTTTTTATACATATAACTTGTAAAATAACTGAAACAAACGTGTTTATAATAATTTTTGGAGCATACTTTGCGATTTTTTTCTATCGAGGGAATTTTATATAAATTGCGTTTCGGCGCGGGCAAAGTCTAGATATTATCTTCAAGAATAACATATATTTTTTTCAGAGCTTTAAAACTTACCGTGTTTGAGGAAAATATGTAATAAATCGGTAGAAATCCGGGTTGCGGGCCCTTAAGGATAGTTTCCGTACACAGAGCTTCCCGATTTATACTGAATTTGGTAATTTTTCAGGCCGTGGAATTAATACGATGTTGTGCCTCTAACGACGAAAATAATTAACGAAATGTTCTTCTTTATCTTTACAAGCTTGAAAAACGATCTACAAGAAGTTATTCGGTTCACCCCGTAGACATCAGAATTCAATAGACCAGAACATACAGATGAGGGGTAAAACCAAACTATGGGGGGCGAAGAGAGGAAAAATGACTGTGATTCGTTAAAAATCAATCTGACAGTATGTAGGCATCTCGCATTATAATATCACCATTTAGTTCTTAAAAGCAAAATCTGCTTAGAATGAATAGACCTTTTACATGGGAGCGTGAATTGCTTGCCACGTTAATAACATATTTGCTAAGGCCAAATGCTCGCCCCGAAAAGATTCGCCCCAATTCACATAGCAATATTTTGTTGCCGTGTTTAGTTAAGACAATTTTACAAATGTTTCATAATTTACTTACCCCTGTAACCAGCGACGAACACACTGGAGAACACACGCACACGCTGTGTCCATATAATATGTGAGTAAAATGATAGCACAAGCTACCGTTTTTGGCGTGTTATTTCAAAAATGTATGGATGTTACTTCCGCGCTGTTCAGGACAAGAATGATGACGTCAAATATTTTAGATTCAAGCGAGGCTCTCTCCCCTCCCCATGGAGCGAGCTGGCTCCAAGGACGAGCTCCAGCTGGCTCCATGGGGAGGGGGAAATAATACGTTTTTACCACTTAGGGCAGGTCAAGATATATTCATATGTCCGTGGTTCACCCGTACAACGAAATAAATGTTAATTGTGGGGCATTTGTTGCGGCCAAGGTACTACATGAGACTGACTTTTTATTCCAACCTCAAACTACGGCTTCTCAACTAAATCCTTTCTAACGTATTCCGGTAAATTATAGTTATATATACGCTTGAGGTGATTTTTCATAAAAACAGCGCTCTACAAATTATCCAAATAATATTATTATTATAAACATGGATATTTTCCACCTCCAGAACAAATTTAACATTCAAATCTAGTAGTAGATGCCAATGCAACTCGCGTGGCGTGCTGCATGCACTGCCAGTAGCGTGCAACTAACGTCAAACCCGTAGTCCACGCGTCGCGTCGTGAACGAACACTATCAAAATAGTGGTTTCACGACAACTCAACCAAGTGGCATTTCTCAACACCCTTTGAAAAGTCAAAAAATTGCTAAACCAAACACAACCTATTTCAACAATTTTAAGTTGCATGTTATGGAGTTGTCCGGTCACCCAAAATAATATGGCGACTGTTCACGAGGTGCGCCGTATGCTACGCGTACAAAAGTCGAGTCGCTTGTAAGTATTTCCGTCTACGAATTGCACGGTACTCGTTAATCGCACTGTGACTTTGACGAAAGGAGCATTTTCAAATTATACTCGTACTAATGGGAGTTGGTGGCAAATGAGATTTACCCTTATGCACAAACAACCCTTATTATTAATTTTATACTAGTTTTCAATATAAAAATTATCTTTCTTTCTCTGTAATTTTTTTCTATATAAAAGTGGTTTTCATTATCTACCCACTTTCTGGCGCAGCCTTCTTTATGTTTGTATCGTTTTGCTCGTGGGTGTGTTTTACCAGTATGTAAATATACGGAAATGATATAATTCCGATTCAGATTGTTATGTGTTCTTTGAGTATGAATGAATGAATGAAGTTGGTTAGTCTGTTAATGGTTGGCTTGAATGGAAGGAATGCTTGGGTCCCGGTGCTTCGGACCGCCTACCCGTCTCTGCCGACCTGCCTACTACAAATATAAACCCCGCACCGTCTTGTAACGACCATATTACAATCATATTCCCCCGTCTTTCTATGTGGGATTTTAATTGTCCCTCTTTCGCGCGCAGCCAGCTGAGTGTAGGCTTCGAAATGTGACGAAAAAACTACAAAAGATAGAATCAGTTGGAAGTTGCTCCGTGTTACCATTTTTACGAATTTTATTAATCGCACTTTCGCCCTGCAATTTTATACAGGGTGTTAAGAGACGTCCCAGACTTTTAGCATACCATATATTTTTACGTGAATACCTCACAAGAGTCCCAACTGCTCCCGTCTGTAGTCAGTGTGAGACTATGGCATCCCCAATTGGGGTATGTTGTGAGGCTGAAGGTAAGAGGGGAGGGGAAAGAGATGGGGAAGAGGAAGGTGGGGAAGTACCTGGCTATTCAGATCTAGTCACAAACACAGCTAAAGCCGTTTCCCAGCAAAGTTTCAATTCTGAATAATGGTCTTACACGGCGATATTGAGAGTATCATTCACTGTGGAACCTGCCGCAAATATACCTTATAATATTTTAAATGATTAAATTGCGATCGCTAGTCGAGAGCTTTGCCCCTCGACCACAAAGGCCGTCAAATCTTGATTTCATATATAAAGATATCTGTAAAAAAAACTATGCATTCGAATATGATAATAATGTTGGTAGTTCTTAGTCGAAGTATGGTGCAGTTAAAAATAACGTAAATTTATATGGTCGAATAAGCTCAGTGGCCAGAGCAATGCCCCGCAAGGCAGAGGTCCTGAGTTCTATTCCCAGATGGATTGGATCCTTTTCTGTTTCACATTTGTCGTTTGAGAATGGTTAACACTATCTTCAATGATTCAATATTTTTTTTTATTTTTAACTTTATGAGTAAAACCTTCAATTGTAATATTTAATTAAGTGAGGACAATACTAGCGAAACTCAATCGAAAATATGAAAACAGAAAAATCAGAAAAAAATGTTCGCACCTCTGGGACTCGAACCCAGGACCTCTCGCTTTCCGGGCAAACGCGCTAACCACTGCGCCAAGGTGTCGATATCAAATTCGGTCATTTTTAACTGTACCATACTTCGACTAAGAACCACCCACATTATCTTCATTTTCTTAACGCATATGTTATTGGCTGCTATCTTTATGTATGATTGCAAGATTCAAACCCGAAATAATTATTTCTTTAAACTTTGCGAATATACTTTGTGATGTCATTTTTAATAAAATGAAAACAAATAACTTTGTAAAATCCACTATTATTATCAACATGTTTCGAAAACTATGGTTTCTTCATCAGGATAAGATTAATATGGTATGATTAAATAATTATCTGATGTTCCAACTGGTCGTAAAACCAGATACGAGATTGAAGCAGACCATGTAACCCCACCCTCAAGGGAAAACAGCTAGGGGATAAAGTTTCCTTCAATCATTAAGCTGCATCCTGCAGAGTTACAAATCGAAGGCTTTAATCCCATTTGAGAACCCGTTCAATCTCTGTCAAACCCACGGAACGTAATACACTATTATCGGCTTAAAGTGCGGAATTCCTCGGCGTAAACACCGTCATTATTACTTCCTGCCCCCACGCTACTAATTTCCTAGAAATTTTATGAAAACTTCTGTTGATTGATTTCGGCAATAGGTTTTCCTTATTGGTTCTGATTAAGTCCGCTTGTGGGGAAATCAATATATTCGAAATGCCATGTTAGTTGATTCGACGAAATGTGGGTTGGTATACCTTTTCACATAATTCGTACCTGGTCAATCAATGTATTACGTGATTGAAAGTACACCTACTTTCATCCTACTGAAAAAATGTAATACGACATACTCATAACTGTACTTATCCGGCTTCGCCCGAGTTTCAAAGTTCTTGGTATGATTTTTATTAAACAATAGAAAATGTGAAACCAAAGTGTGACTTTTTTTATTATGCAGGGTGTTTATGGACGTACTCGACTTACTTTAACCAGTGATTCTTGACATTATTTGGAGTAAAAATTGTAAATGAAATTTTGGTCTCCGGTGATATTTGACAACTGTTCAAGTTCAACACCTAATATGTTTTTCACTGAAGAAGAAGATATCAATAATAATCTAAACGAAAATATGAAAGAGAACAAGACACAGAAAAAGACAATAATTGTCGCAATTGGGACTCGAACCCACAGGGGGACTCGAACCGGGCCCGAAAAGAAGAAGATGGAGAGATACGAAATTACGAATGTTAGAGGAGAGCGCTAACATTTACAGCGACAAAATCGATGCGAAAATTGCGAAAATGTTTAATAAAACACGACTCGTTTAAAATCGAGCAAAAATCTCGCGGGCATTGTCTTAAAGAGCATTTAAAGAAACACTGTGAATTTTTTCATACATATAACGGAAAAAAATAAAATAACGGAAACAAACGTATTAATAATAATTTTTGGAGCATACTTTGCTTTTTTTTCTATCGACGGAATTTTATATAATTTACGTTTCGGCGCGGACAAAGTCTAGATATTATCTGCAATAATAACATATATTTTTTTAAGAGCTTTAAAACTTACCGTGTTGGGAAATATGTAATAAATCGGTACAAATCCGGGTTGCGGGGCCCTTAACCAATTTCGCTATTGCCACCTTCTGTCAAACCGTCGTATTTAACTAACTAACCATCACGCCGTTTCCCCGCAGGGGTAGGCAGAGAGGACGGACCGCCAAACAACTCGGTCTTGGCACACACTCTTTGCCTCTTTGCCTCCATATTTATCAATCTCATATTTGAAATTTTAGATTTAACAGTATTATCTTCAACTAATATTTTTTCCATATTACAGGCAACAACCTTTTTTATTGGAAACAATCATTCTTAGAATTGGTTTGTAATCTGGATGTATGAAACTTTTTGATAATAAAATGAATTTTCAATTTTTTTTATAAGAAAAACTCTCTTTTTATATATTACTTTTTTATTATTGTATAAAAATAGCTTACAATTGGAATTTATTACCCGCTAAGCTACTGAAAGATATTACATCAATGTAATATATCATTGAAGAAGAAGATAACAATAATATTCTTAATGAAAATATGAAAGCGAACAAGACACAGAAACAGACAATGGTTGCATTACGATTTTATTTATCGTACTATTTTTTTATATCTTTGTAGAAAAAAAAACATCAGACCGAAATTTCATTAACATTTTTTACTTCAAACAATGTCAGGAATCACTTGTTAAAGTAAGTCAAGTACACCCCTTAACTCCATTCATGTAAAATATTTCAAGCTCTAAAAGTCGTGATTGAAATGGAGATGCTTAAAATAAATCCTTCCTATCCTTAGAGCGAAGGAGCCTGGGAAGACCAAGATTAAGATGGAGCGACAACGTCCTCAAAGACATATCTATCTTGGAGCTTCTAAACTGGAGAGAGCTGGCACGAAACCGAGATGAGTGGAGGAAGAAAGACTCGTGAGGAGGCCAAGACCCACCAGGGGTTGTAGAGCCAATAGTGATGATGATGATGATCCTTAGAGCATGTATTCCAAAGCCTGTCAAACCAGTGCCCCCTGGTGTACCGGTCAGGTACTTGCACCGGGACAGGAGTATTCTTGGCTGGGGTGGTACTTTCGTATCGTATGTTCTGCAGCTCGTGATTGAAATGTATATAATTTCCAGACAGAAATGCTGTAAAAAATTAGAGTAGTTCTACTGCTTCATTCATACGCACAAATTTTCTACCTTATAGTTTTGATTGCAATCACTGTTTTATCTCTACCGAATGGCATTTCATCTGTCTGTACTTTTGTTTGTACGTTCCGTTTTCTAAAATCTGCTACATTCACATTATTTTTCAAGCAAGCCTTACTTTCGATATGATTTTAGATTTTCACGGCCAAAAGTATTTTTGTTATGTATTTTTGGGGTGTTATGCTGTGTTGCGCTACCTCCTCCTTTAGCCAACGTTTCGGCACACATCTGCCCTGATGATGGACACTGTAACGCTGACTGTTGCAGGAGGCCAAAGCTCGATATGGGCTGTAGCGCCATCGAAGAAGAAGAAGAAGTTAACTAAATTTTGTAAAAATTTGCTTAAAATAAATACCTACTCAGTTTAAATACCAACTTGTTATACTATTTAGTCAAACCCCTACATATACAGCTTGTACAACCCCTAAAACCTTATTAAAAATCTGAAAAAAAAAACACTTTTTTTATTTTTTTAGGCATTTGGAAACACGTGAAGGGGTGCCCAATAGAAATTCGAAAAAAATATTTTTCGTACTATTTTAAAGAACCCCTAGTGTGTATTTAATAAAAATAATATTACATTAGAACACTTGGAAACTCGTAAAAACTATTTGACATGGAATACTAGAACAATTATATACTCGCAATTCTGTGTTCTGCAAGTCACGTGAATTCTTTTGATCAGTTAACATGTCTTGAAAAATTCTTCCTCGCCATGTCTCTGTCAGCAAATTTAATGTTTTTTTCTTCTATTTTCGTAGTATTTCATGGCATCTCGCCTGTGTATTTATGCCTTTCCTCATCGAGATGCATCGGTCCGTCCGAGATTCGAACCAGACGCCTCCTAGTGTAAGATACGCCGCGGTTACGTTATAAACTAAGCCACGGATCAAAGAAACTCGGATTTACGTAATGCGGATAGATACCTACACCTACCTATCGTCCCCGTGCCCTCATCAAATTTATCGACGATCTTTGTGATCTCAAAATGACGAGAGAATTAAATCTGTATTCGTGGCCTAACGGCGTGTGAAGCTGCGTTTTTACGTCTTTTGGTTTATGGTTTATGGTTTATGATTCACGGTTATTGTGCCAGCTTTATCTGAATTCTGAAACGAGGTTAGCGGTTCACCATTTTTTTTTTACATGAATACCGCACAAGAATCCCAACTGCTCACGTCTGGAGCCAGTGGGACTATGGCATCCCCAATTGGGGTATGATGTGAGGCTGAAGGTAGTGGGGAGGGAAGGAGATAGGGAAGAGGAAGGTGGGGATAGTACCTGGCTATTCAGATCTGGTCACCAAATACGGCTAAAGCCATTTCAAGCAACGTTTCAATTCTGAATGGTGGTTTTACACCAGGGCGATACTGAGAGTATCTGCCACTCTGGAACGTGCCGCAAATGTACTATATATTATTTTAAATGAATTAATTGTGATATAACACAAATTAATCAAATAAAATTTATTTGCCACGCCGGGATTCGATCCCGCGACCTTCGGAGTGCTAGTCAAGAGCCTTACCGCTGGACTATGCCGGCCGTCATGATGTGCTGATACCAACATTTTCTTAGTAGACTGAAATCTATGGAAATGAGGCCCATTTAGAGTCCCAACTGAACAGAGCCAGTGGGACTGTGGAATCCCCGAAAGGGGTACATATGTTGTGAGGCTGAAGGGAGTGGGGGAGAGAAAGAAATGGGTAAGAGGAACGTTGGAAAGCGCTTGTCTATTCAGATCTGGTCACCGAACTTGGCTAAAGCCATTTCGAGCAGCGTTTCGTTTCTGAGTGGTTTTTCACCATTGCGATCTACCACTTTGAGTTAAGTTGGTACGGGTCGTTGTTGGTACAAATAACGCCGTCAATGATAATCTTATATCCATCATAGAAAAATGAAACAATACAACTTTGTAAAAACCACTTATATAGTATGCAAATCCGACCGGTTTCGGAACAAACGTTCGTTTTTCAGGGAAAGCTTATACTAATTTGACAGTTTCGAACAATGTTTTATTATGGTAGGGGTGGAGCCGTTGTTAATTAGTATAAGCTTTCTCTGACGAAGGAACGTTTGTTCCGAAACCGGTCGGATTTGCACACTATATAAGTGGTTTTTACAAAGTTGTATTGTTTCATTTTTCTATAATGGATAACCACAAAGTAAGCTACATTCAAAAATATAATAATGAAATAATTAAAAACACTTTGTTTTTACCACAGTAAACTTTATTTAAAAGTCAACATGTTTCAAGAACGATGTTCTCTTCATCAGGACATAAAATGTACTAAATACTAAATGATCAAACATAGAACGGCGTGGGTAGAAATGGAAGTAGTGGGGGAGGAGAAAGGTGGAAAGGGGAGGTGCTTAGAAGATCAACAAGGGGGAGGGGGGGGGGTGGAAAGGGGGTGCTTAGAAGAACAAAGACAAAAAATTACAATGGAAATATGTTTAAGATAGGGTTACTCACAAAATTAATTTGATTGTTAATAATATTTAAATTTCTATTGACATTTTTCCTAATTTCTAATATTTCTAAAAGATCTAAGTGAAAACCACTAACGTTAGTATGTAAAATTTTAAAACCAGTATTTATATCAAATGAATGGTTAAATTCAATTAAATGGTTAGCAAATTCCGAATAATTATTGCTATTTAGACATCTCAAATGTTCCTTAATCCTCGTTTCAAAATTTCTGCAAGTTTTACCTACGTAAAAATGATTGCAGTCATTACAATTCAATTGGTAAACTCCAGATTTTTTCATTTTTTGGTCTTTGTCCTTGTTATTTAAAATATAATTTTTTAATTTATTATTCGTATAAAAAGCAGGCTGTATTGTATTAGGAATTTTTTTCATGATTAAATTGGAGGTTTGATGATTTACAAACAATATTTTTCTCCATTGTTTTTTAATATTATCAGTAAGCAATGGGTAAATGTAGGACAAATGAAATTTTTCCTTATATTTTTTGTTTAATAAATCATCTATTAATTTGGAGTTATAACCATTATTAGAAGCAATTATTTTAATGGTGTTAAGTTCTGCTTTGAAATTATTTGGGGATAATGGGATATTAATTAATCTATTGATCAAATAATGGAAAGCTAAGAGTTTTTGTGAAAATGGATGGTTAGATGAGTTGTGTATAATTATATCAGCGTATGTTTCTTTTCGAAAAATATTAAATTCAATCTTATTATTAATTATAGTTAGGTTTAAATCTAAGAAATTTATGCTACAATTAATTCCTATTTCTAATGTAAATTTAATGTTTTTGTGAATTTTGTTCAAAAAATTAAGGAACATTTGAAGTTGTCTTTTGGTACCGGTCCATATAACTAAAATATCATCTACGTAACGTTTGTAAAAATACACATATTTTAGTAATAAGGCAGAACTATTAAAGATTTTATTTTCTAAAAATTCCTAATACAATACAGCCTGCTTTTTATACGAATAATAAATTAAAAAATTATATTTTAAATAACAAGGACAAAGACCAAAAAATGAAAAAATCTGGAGTTTACCAATTGAATTGTAATGACTGCAATCATTTTTACGTAGGTAAAACTTGCAGAAATTTTGAAACGAGGATTAAGGAACATTTGAGATGTCTAAATAGCAATAATTATTCGGAATTTGCTAACCATTTAATTGAATTTAACCATTCATTTGATATAAATACTGGTTTTAAAATTTTACATACTAACGTTAGTGGTTTTCACTTAGATCTTTTAGAAATATTAGAAATTAGGAAAAATGTCAATAGAAATTTAAATATTATTAACAATCAAATTAATTTTGTGAGTAACCCTATCTTAAACATATTTCCATTGTAATTTTTTGTCTTTGTTCTTCTAAGCACCCCCTTTCCACCCCCCCCCCCCCCCCCTCCCCCTTGTTGATCTTCTAAGCACCTCCCCTTTCCACCTTTCTCCTCCCCCACTACTTCCATTTCTACCCACGCCGTTCTATGTTTGATCATTTAGTATTTAGTACATTTTATGTCCTGATGAAGAGAACATCGTTCTTGAAACATGTTGACTTTTAAATAAAGTTTACTGTGGTAAAAACAAAGTGTTTTTAATTATTTCATTAATAAAATGGTGCCACAAAGTGAATTTGCTAAATTTGAAGAAAAAATATAATATCCTGAAATTCGTATCCGTGAATTTGCCCTACAAAAATAGACATTCGTCATTTCTGATAAAACTTTTCCTTGGTTTCTCAGCTTTCTCGGTAAATTATTTATATCGAAATGAAGAGTAACTAAAAATTCCGAGTATCTAAAAATGTATTTGTATTCAAAGGATCCATCTAAAATTGCTACAAAATTCTTAGAAATTGTATAGCTTATTTGGTTCAAAAATTTCTCAAATTTGAAGCGAAAATAGACCTAAATAAATAGAACCATTTTATTTTAATGGTTTATTTTTATAGCGTTACTGGAGTTACAACTAAAAATACCGATTATGAATAATACCATTTATTTATTACCCGTCCTGGTGGGTTTATCATTATATTTTACAAGTAGTTGTTTTTAGCACTGATATTGTAATTACTTAAAAATTAAAATAATTTAGTAAATATAAACCTGATGAAAAAAAGTAAAACAACAAAAACAAAACATAAAATAAATATAAGAAACTATGTAGGTAATTAATAATAAAAAAATAAACATAGAGATCATGCCGACGCGCGACGTAGTACTCGTATGTCGTCACCCCTCGCATAAACAATAACAAATTTGATTTACTCCTCTCACCGGTTCTGATATTCAATTCAACAAAATGTAGAATGATAATAATAATAATAATTTTTATTTTAGTAATTTGTACGTTTAAGTTTAAGAAGGTATTTAAAGTTTTGCATAGGTCTATTTTATAAAATAAAAGCAGTCGAATAAAATCTAATTTTGTCTTATAATATATATTGTTTACTTTTTTACATTATTTGTATCTTGTGTTATCTCATTACATAGTATAAAATGTATGTGCGCGTTAATCTTTTAAACTACGCAACGAATTTTCATACGGTTTTCACCAATAGATAGAGTGATTGAAGAAGAATGTTGGTAAAAAGGTTGGGTAATGGCGTTGTGTTTCGTTAGCCACAGCAACGTGTGGACGGGTCTGCTAGTATTACGTATATTTAGGAAATATGCAAAAAAATAACCTTTGAAATGTGTCGAGATATAATGGGAAAAATAATGGATAAAAACGCCATTTATGTTGATGAGTTTTAAGATGAAATTTATCTCTCCGATCAGAAAATTTATTTCCTAGAAGTCTCGGAATCGGGGAATGTTGATAAACCAGTGTCCTGGCCCTCTAGCACAGTCGATCAATAAGGATTTGTAGGATATATGTAATCAAGACTATCTTTTCATCGTTCTCTAGGACTAGGACAACTGCAGATCGCTAACGTACAAACAACGATTGATGTCTAGGGATCTATCGAGGGAAGTTCATGTAATTAATTTTTTTAATTTGGTAAATGTACGGAGATTACTTTAAAAATTATGTATTGTTTGAGAGCTTAAAACGTAAAGGCCCGCAACCCGGATTTCTACCGATTTATTACATATTTCCCTTAAACACGGTAAGTTTTAAAGCTCTTATATATGTTATTCTTGAAGATAATATCTAGACTTAGCCCGCGCCGAAACGCAAATTATATAAAATTCTCTCGATAGAAAAAAAATCGCAAAGTATGCTCCAAAAATTATTATTAACACGTTTGTTTCAGTTATTTTACAAGTTATATGTATGAAAAAATTCACAGTGTTTCTTTAAATGCTGTTTAAGATAATGCCCGCGAGATTTTTGCTCTATTTTAAATGAGTCGTGTTTTATTAAACATTTTCGCAACGATTTTGTCGCTGTAAATGTTAGCGCTCTTCTCTAATGGGCATGAACCTTTCAATTCTGCTGCGCAATTAGGTTGTAGATACCAAATTGCACCGTGTAAACAAGACATTGCATGTTTCCATGTCATTGCGCGTCATCTTTCCACCGCATTGAAAATATTCAACTTGTTTAATATTTTCAATGCGATTGGTTCTGTTGTCCTTCGTGCGCATGCGCGAATGCGGCGTTGCATGCGCGCGCACCACTGTGCGCGCATATTGAATTGTCAAACTGTGACTATTTTGTAGTGAGTTGTCAACATAGAAAATGGTTATTAATTGCAGGGAAGAGCATACGCTTCTGTTCTTAGAGCAGTTTAAGAACTATCCAAGCCTGTGGAACATTAAATCAGAGGGATATAATTCCCGCGCGCACGACCTGTTTCGGAGACATTCTAAACTCTATGACAGCAATGTGATTGTATGGTCCACTTCTGTCAAGTACGTCTAAACAGCACACTCTTTCAATTATACGCCATTCAACCAAATGGCTTCAATGTGGTTGACGTGTGTAATTTCGCCATAACATTCGTAATTTCGTATCTCTCCATCTTCTTCTTTTCGATCCTGGTTGCAGAGCCTTAAGGTGTTACAAAACGTTAAAAATTCGAAATGTCTTAATAAAACAGTATCTTCGTCTGAAAAAATTGAATTAGACATATTTATGCCAAAATATATTACGGATGTTAAATAATGCCATTTAATTTTAGTCGGTAATATTTATTTAAATTCGTTTTTATTTTCGTAATGTTTCTCCGGTTGAATAAATACTGTGAATTATAGCTACCTATTAAAATAAAATCTGGTCGGTTTCCACTCTCCTGTCTACTTGGATCAGCGTTTTATCTGTGATATAATCCACTGTCGCGGCACTTCCGAAGCGTTCTCCACTGATACGAACCATCTGATACAGTTTCCACAGCGGCTGTCGGTCCCTTCATTGATGTAAACTCTCCTCCAATAACAAGTGTTGACAGTCCTGCTGATGTGTCACCGGCCCTGCACTGAAATGGGAAGATTCATGCTGCTACGGTTCTCAATGGAATGGTCCATTTATTTTACGGTTCGCTTAGGAAATGTGGTTGATTTTATGCTAAATACAATGTAGTGGAAATTCAGGATGAACCCATCAAGACTCGGAGGGCATGTTTAGCCATAAGCATCACACGCCGTTAGAGCTTCTGTAGGACAGTTCTGGCCGGGGAGTTTTTTAAAATGCGGAGATATATGATTTGTTCGTCATTGGAAAGAAAAATAATTGAGCCCATGTCCGGAAAAATGTTGCATCCAACAATATTCTTGTACCTGAGAAAAATGTGAAAAACGTAACAAGTTATTTATTTATTTATTGAAGAAACAAACAGTACATTATTTACAGTGGTGAATTTTTTTACAGTTATTAAGTATAATTCAAGGTGGGTACCTATGATATGTTTCATTTAAGTATCTTATTTATACGTAACATTAATATTTAAAATAAAATAAACATACAATTCTTAGTTTTAAATGAAAATTCGTTAAGAAGGGCGATTAAATTAGAGTTTATTACTCGAATTTATGCTAAATTGGTGGACAAATGTTGTTTATAAAAATTTCACATACAACATTATTCCACTTTACCCTAATTACCTTACAAAAGCAATATGCTCTTCTAACATAAATTTACACATGTCATTGATGTATTTGAGTTTAAATAGCAAAAAAAAGATAAATGAAATCATTTACGTTCGAGATATTGTCGGGAGATCAACTTAAAACATTATTCCACAAAATTGTTTCAACGGCTAAAAAGCAGCCTTAATAATATTTTTTCTGGACAAATTCTATTTTCCTGCATTCTTCGGCTTCTTGGTTTTGAAGTCTTTCTAGTTGAAGCCATAAGATTTTCGTTTTCTCAATTTATTCCCATGAGTTAAACCATGCCCCGTGATTTCGATAAACAGCATTATACAACTTTCTTCCATTATACAACAAACCAAACTTTAAAGGCTGCCACTGTCTTAAAACTGTTTATTTAACATGATCCCTACCTTAAAAGATATTCATTAATATGCCCAACATTATTCCATCTATTACTCAACATTGATAGTTTTGTTAGATACAGCATTATTCCGGGCAAGGGCTTAATCATTCTTTTCAGTTTATCTCAAATATTTATACACGATTCCATGGATCAAACCCAATAAATTGTCAAAGTATATGATTATAAATTGAAGGATTTTTTCGTTGACAGTTGAAAGTAAAAAAATTGTTTATATATTTATTTTTAAAATTATTTATGTTAAATAATTGTTTATATTTTTAACAGTGAAATGATTCGATTATATCAAATTTATGGACGTATCGAGTCAAAATGTTTCGATAATTTTTTTTTTCATTTTCACTTTGATAATAAAATTTTATTATTTAGAAATGTCAATGTTTATTTCAAAGACAATTTTATCCGCGGAAGCTTTCCGAAAATCCGTAAAATTTCACCGTGTCACTCGAAATTGTAGGTAAAATCATTTTAAAGACTGATATTATTTGTATCAAAACTAGCGCAGACCCGTGAAAAATCAGGGGATGGTCTGAATTCTTGACACATTAGTTCCAATTTCGAAAATGACAATTAAAGTAATTTTCTGTGTATTATATTATGGATGGATTGGTGCTTCATCGCTTATCTTATTTCATCACACAATCTGTTCCAATTTTAAAAATGACACTAAAAGCAAATTTCAGTTCATTGAACCAGAGTTACGTAGGTCGCTAAGACAACCGAAATTAGTATTTTTGGCGTGTTTAGGGTTTAGGTGGATGGGTGGATGCTATTTACGATTGTTTTTTAATGCTTATTTATACGAGTATGTATGTAAGATTTTTGCGTACAATATAGTAGGAAAAAATACATAAAATACAAGTTAAAAATGAAAATGAAAAATAAGTTTTAGGACGGATTGTTTCACAGAACTTGAACAATTCATCAAATTTTAAATTTCAAGTTATTTGAAAAACCTATTTAAATTCTGTTTTTAAAATTACGACCTTACATAAGTGAAAAGTGTTGCTCGTTCAGCGATGAGTGACTTAACGAGCAGAAGATTAAAGCCGTTTTCACAGGACACCAAATTTGTTCCAGCTCATATTTGGCATTTGTATTTGACGTTTTGTTTCCCTTATTGTCCTGGCCAGAACTATAACCTAGTCGGTGTTGGAAAGAGAAAATTCCCACACTTTATATTAAAATCCAGAAATCAACCATGTAAAAATTTATATGTGCCTCTATGAAACCAAAGTTTCCGTTAGCAATTTGAGAAAAATGAATAAAAATTCGAAAATTCATAATTTTGTTTATGAAACAACTAAAACTTGAGGTGATGATAGCATTTGCCTAGTAAAATATGTGTTCGTTTTTCTTTTTTTTGTTATCACCAATTTTAGTTAGAAAAAACGTAAGTTGGGTCATTTTTAAAACTTTTTTATGTTTGTATTCAATTTCTTAATATTTCAAAAGTTATATTTTTATTTCCAATGATAAAGTTTGAAAGCATATTCTATCACATTTTTAAAAACAGTTCTTAGGTTTCGGGTACAGTAAAAAATATTACATTTATTTTGATTTTATTGCAAACCGGTAATTTTCTAACCATTTGACAGAATATGCCCGAGACCTGATGGGTTAATACAATCGTATAATTTTAAACCATTACTCAATATAACAAATCGCTGCAATTAGGCATTACGGTGATAGTGTAAAAATGGAATGCAATTAGGTTCTTTTTACGCGTCGACAAGTCCTTAAGTGGTAATTCATTACTCCCAAATAGAAAAGCCGAGTTGTTATTTTACTGCATTCTTCTCTTCCTTGCGATGTTTTCTATCCGAAGTCAGTTAAATTCCAGTTAATGTTTTTAATCTCACAAGATTGGTCTTTTTGTTACATAAATGACACAGTATAGGATAGTCTGGTATGTAATTTGTATTAATGATGATGTGGGCTCGTAATACGAAGGCTCATAAACCAAAATGTCACTATTAAAAAAATCCTTAGATAATATTTTGAGAGTCGTTGAAAAATAGAAACTACTTGAAGGTTGCAATGTCGATATGATGATAGACCACTATTTGGGATCAAAACGTTCCTTCAGATGGCTTTAGAAAATGTCTTCAATCGGTGGGCCTTAGAATCACTGCTCTGGGTAATGGAACCCTTAGGGAACGTACCCATACTATGTGACCAACTTTTTGCAATTTTTAACCTCCCCCCCCCCCCCCCCCCGGTGACCAAAAACCTAAGCAACCCGCCGCTCATTTGTATGGAGCGTGGCATGTTGAAGACCCCCCCCCCCCCCTAAACGTGTCACGTAGTATGGGTACGTTCCCTTATATGTATGACTAAATATAAGTAGCAAACCAGGCTACAGCAACCTCAGCTCTTTTCTCTACGAAGTATCATCGAACAGTTTTGTTGTTTCAATAGTTTTATTTATTACGATTTAAATATATACGGTGTCCGGAATCACGTAGTACAATCGGGAAAATGTAGAACTCATCATAAACCCCCAAAAACTTATTTTGTAATACAATTTATTTTGCATTTTTAATTTATCATCCGATCAAGCTGAGACTCGACAAATAGACTCGCGGTCGATTTCAGTGCATTTTATCATATTTTGGTGGCTATCACGCACACATGCAGACATATGCACGTTTCTCCGAAATTCTATGACATTTACAGCATGACCAGAATGTCGGTCTTACCAATTCGAGATTTGGCCCGTTTACGTGGGTACGAAGTTTCAATCCTCTCCCAAACGAAACAAAAATTAAAAACATTTTCTAATCTATGTATTTATGTATGTATTGTTATGTATATGAATGTATTGTTTTTTTCCGGTTCATTCTTTTCGATTTGAACTTTTAGATATTTTTTTAAAACCCTTTTTCTTTTTTTTTCGATATGAAATGAAAAATGATACCCCGTAGCTGCCGATTTTTTCTAATTGGACATAAAATTACAACTTCAGTTCCAATTTACTCGAAAACGAATGCTCGAATCAAAAAAGTTAAGTTCAGTAAAAGTTAGTTAAGTTAATCAACAAAGTCGACTACAAATAATGTAATGTAAAAAACCACCACAACACAGGCATGTGCCTAGTATGGTGGTCGAAAAATCCCCAATTCATGTAATGAATAATTCTAAGAATAAAGAAACTTAAAAAAAAAAAATGTAGGTTCATCAGTTTTCCACTTGTACCGCTAGTTTATAGACACCGTATTTACTTCAATGACGATTTATGCCTCTCTGTAAATTTGTGCTTGTTTACCACTGATAACTTTAATACTGCATACAAAACTATCCGATAGCTCTCTTAGTATTTTCTATGACAATGCTTTAGATATTCAGGTTCAAAAACTACCAAACCGAGTGTCTTTCCCCAAAAAGTAGTCGACTTCGAACTTGTCATTTTGACATTGGATGGTCCTTTCTGTAAATTTGTGCTCATTTTCTATTGATAACTTTAATACTGCGTAACAAAACTATTCGATAGCTCTCCTAGTGATTTCTATGACAATGCTTTAGGTAGTCAGGTTCAAAACGTACCAAACAGAGTGTCTTTCCTCAAAAATAGTCGACTTTGAACTTGTCCTTTTGGCACCGGAACAATCCGACTCGTCTGAGAAGAAATTAGTTAAATAAATTATCGTCTAGTCTGGTCGTTAATGGACTAACGGGGGAAAAGCTGCAGCCCTCTGATCCCAGGGTAATTTATGAAAATAACATTCTTCCCCTTTCGTTCCCTGCTTCTCTTGGCGTAGACTTATTTTGGTCCTTTAATTGTTGCAGCCGCATCTTAGGTCAGGCCACTTCCGCTGCTCTCAACTCCTGCGAGGGGAGAGCTCGGTCTTTTAATTAAACATTTCCAAGAGGTAAAATAGATCTAAGTGATTTTAATTTTGGTGGGAACCTTTTTGTAATATCTATGTGTACATACCTAATAATTAATTGTTTTATGGTCTTTAAACAATTTTTTCGTGTCAGGTCAGTTATGTCGAAACAATTATCAACTCGAAATATTTTATATTTATTTTAATTTTTTTTTGTTCACGGCAAATGAACTTATCAAACATGTTGCATACTAGTCCAAGCGAGAGGTCGTACGTGACATCATCGTTCTAGTAAGGGGATAGATGATGGAGATTCCCAGAGCGAAAGATCCCCATTGGAGCAATTGGGGCATTAAAATAATAAATAAACGTATCTTTTTTCTTTTCGTTTTCGAACAAGACGCGTGAGAAGGAAGGGGACGATCTTCGATCCTTCGATGATCGTCCGTACGAGCTCTCGCGGGGATTAGTTTATAGAAAACAGTTTTACTTTTGATAAGAGAACGAACGGAAAGTAATAAATAAGTATTATATATTTATTTTTAATTTTAACTTTATGTGTAAAATATCAAATTGTAATATTTAATTAAATGAATTCAATATTAGCGAAACTCAACCAAAATTTATCCATAAACTATTTAGATAACATTTAGTTCGGGTTTGAATCTTGCAGTCATATATAAAGATAACAGCCAATAATATGTACGTTAAGAAAATGAAGACAATGTTGGTAGTTCTTAGTCGAAGTATTACAATTAATAGTGACCGAATTGGATATAGACACCTTAGCTCAGTTGGTAGAGCTGTTGCCATGAAGGCAGAAGGTTCTATCTTTTTCTGTCTCCGGATTTTCGAATGAGTTTCGCTAATATTGTCTTCATTTAATTAAGTATTATATATCACAAGCAACATTTTCCGCTTACTGTGGTGGTAGTAGGAGATTTTCAAATATTGTCAGGTTATTCGTAACTCGGAAACGTTTGTCTTTCTTTTTAAAAAATAAAATTAAATAAAAATTATAATTTTTATAATACTTGGATGATTTGTATAGCGTCGTTTTGTTAAAAAATCTATATTTTTAAAGTAAGATTTTTTATAATTTATTGCATTCACCAACTCATCAGTTAATAACTATTTTTGTCACCATTAAACAGTTGTACACCAATAAATTACAGAAATTACTGATGACGAACACATAAAGCAAACTATATATCATATACATGACCATACTTACCTGGCAGATCACTTTAGTGTTAATTACTTTCACTGTTTATTACAGAATTTTATACACAGTTTTGCACGCAAGAGGACATAATGTGTACCTACTACAGGTAGATAATATTATACACGATCATACTTACTTGGCTGATCACTTTAGTGTTTATTACTTTCACTGTTAGAGAATTTTATGTACAGTTTTGCACGCAAGAGGACATAATGTGTATTACAGGTAGATAATATTATACATGACCATACTTATCTGACAGATCATACGTGGAGGACATAATATTGGAAACACTGTGTTACGCAACATTGCTGAAAATTGAAAAGAACTTAGGTATTCAGAAAATGTAAATAATAACAAATGAGAGGAATAGAATTGAGCAGAATAATTCAAATAGTGATTTATTTTACTGTGGTCTTTCAAAGTATATTATTTGTAGTCTTAAGTCCATGATGTAATTGTGTCTAAAGACAGGTAGTGGACAAACTGTATTTTTGTTTGTTTTGTATTACAACAACTTCCTTAATTTAATTCCATTAATTAGTTATTAAAATATTCAGTAGGTAAATAATCACTTTTCTTCGAAGCATTAGGCATGGAATGCACGATAAGCTCCCCTCAACATCCGTATGGAGATCTTTTCACACGTGAGTGCAACGAACACGGAAAATCCGCAACTGAGATAAGGTGATAGCGACTAGCGAGTAGATAATTCTGTCTGCACAATTATTCTGTTCCCGGAGTACTAAGCAGACAGCAATAGTCTTCGCATGAATTGCAACCCAGCCAACATTGCCAACGAGAGGTTGAGCGTAGCTAACCGGCAAGTTTTATGAAATTGTGGATTTCTTCTTGTATCTTGTTGCAAGAGTCATCGTTGGTTGAACTATATACAAATACTCCTCAAGCGATGATGATCTCAATCTAATCTCCGTTTCCGATCTCCATCCGGCCGCTAATGCCCTTGGAAGTATTTTTATTGCCTGAAGACATTTGCATATGTAATATGTATGTCTCCGCAATTACCTGAACTGCGATGCGTGAGTGATGCACCGCGATGCGCATGCGTGGGCTATCGGGCCTATCTCCCTGGCTAATTAGGGGGGTGGCTATTCCCGCTCCGCAGAACTGAGGATATCGTAAACCTACGACTGCTGGTATACCTAAGTTCCCTTATGCTTAATGATTCAGTGATCATCGATATACTCCTGTTTATTCCTTCCCAACACTCTTTTGTCTGCGGGCTGACTTTAGAGAAGCCTGTTTGATGGTCTGATGTCTTCCATCCTTGCTATGTGTCCCACTCAGCACTGTCGTCTTGTTATTGAATGCTCTTGAAAGAATTGTTGTAGCTGAACCTCTTACGCCGTACAAAATTTTCTCGTGTGATTCCAAAGATGCGTGGATTTTCCTCTCCAAAATCTCAAATTTTCATTATTCTTGGTTAGGTTAAGCCATGGCTGAATACTGGTTGATGAGTGTTTTATGGATATTGGGGATTTGGTTCTTTTCGAGAGGAGTCTTGATATGCAATGTTATTAGTTCTTTTGCCAAATGTTCTTAAACCTCATCACGAGTTTCCTCTTTGCTGATGATTGTGATCCCGCGTCAATTTCCTTGGACTAAATGGACAAGGTTCCTCGACTCCTCGTGGTCCTGCGCTGCATGGAAGCCAAGGACACTCTAGTTTGGGACATAGGCGATTTACCCTTGAGATGATTTTTCACAAAAACGGTACTTTACAAATTATCCAAATATTATTATGGGCGGTATTTGATCAAAACAGCGCACCACGATGATTTTGTCTATCTTTATTCGTTACTTACCTAATTAGAAGAATGTTTTTGCCTTATTCGCCTTACTTCTTCAAAGACTTCATTAAAAAAACCCAGTTAGAATAATCAGAGGATTGAATAAATAATTTGACCCTGGTCTTGGCAATTAATATGCTCAATGTTTCCCATTAGAACCGCCTAATGAAGTTTGGGGTATTTTAACTGGGGGATATCATTGTTCTTCATTGCATTATATTTCTTGCTCAGTGAATCAGTCTTACTTGTTTTCAACTGGGGAATATACAACAGAATTTAAATGGGTTTTATTAGAACTCGTTAGATTTACATATTAGGTGTAACTATTGTGTTTCCTCTCATAATTCATTCCTTATGCTGATTCGCATTTAATTAGCTGTAAGTTCTTTAAACCTTTAAACTCATTCTATAATGTATGAGGCATGGAATAAATGTGTGAAAATGTGAAAGCCATATTATACTCGTCTGGAAAAAAATGCATATTATTTTATGGTGAATAAGCTGTGTGTTTTACATATTTATTTAATTAGTAAGATTCCATCTACGTTTACGATTCCTATCTGGCTAAAACATTGTAGCTATTTTTATAATTTTTCAGTTAGACTCAGACTGATTGAAGTGGAAAATACTTAAATATTATTGTGGATACTAGAAAATGATAAGTTATTTAAACTGTATTCGAGCCTTCTAGCACGATTTTACTGTGAAGCTTATGGAGTAGGCTCTTTTTGAGTTTTCAATTAGGTATACGTAATCTATATATATATGTTAAAAGAAAGCGTACAAAAGTGTGCGTCCCGCTAAAACTCAGAAACGAGTCCCGGGAGTTATATGGTGTGGTAGCCCTCTATCCCCTATCCATGAAGAAGGTTCCCGTTTTTACCTGAAGGGCGTGCTTTTGAAGATATTAGGGCTGGAAATTTCGCCCTCTAGAAATAGTCCGGAATATTTGCAGTATTCGAGAGCATTCCACAACATTCCAGAGCATCCCGGAACATTCTGGAATGTTCGGAAATAATTTGGAACGTTCGGGAACCTCCCGGAACATTCCAGATCATTCTGGAACATTCTAGAACACTCTTATGTTGTGGAATGTTCTGGAACATTGTATCACACTCGAAGCCTTTTTTGTATGGGTGGGGCTCCCCATTGGTAGGGGTATAAAAAGCAAGATCCGTTGTGGGTTCGAACGTCAGTTCAATCTCGTATCAACTCACTGAGCGAAGCCGGGTAACCCAGCTTACTGTAATACATATTTCTCCCACGTTACTTTTATTTGCTTATTGAAACTATCCATTTATTTATTTCATAAATATTTACATAACCTAATAATGATATTATCGGTTGTGATAACGTATTGCGACGTACGATATTTGTGTAAATCTTATCGAAGTAGTGTAGATACTTAATCGTTGTTGATTCGGCAAAAATGTTGTGGTACTCCAACAACACGTGGAAATTCCATATTTTACGTCTGCGTACACACGACGTATGTACATATCTAGATAAGTAGAAACGTTTAAATCGTCATCGTGTAGGCCCGGTATACCAATTGATTTTAAGCTCAGCTTCGTTGGAATGTCGAGCTTAGTACCGTTTGGAACATAATTCGTATAAAGGTCGCAAACCTAGATATCGTCATTATTCCACGGATTATCTAAAGATTTTAATAGAGGAACTTGTTTCTTTTTCTTTGAAAAACCAAACTACCGTCATGAGTGCTATCTCTATGCTTTCTACTGTCATCGGGAGATCGCAATCTTAGAAAATGTTAACGACGGCAGTTTACCCTAAAATAGTTATAAATTTCCCACTTCAATCAGAATAGTGCTATATGCGAGGATACTAATTTTAAATAGTATTTGTTTGACTGAGTCGTAAATTATTCATGAAATTAACCGCCGAAAACAAATTCTCCAGACAATTTAACTTTTAAAATCTCCTATCAGACTATTTTAGATTGATTTTCAATTAATAACATCGATATTTCGCTTCATCGCTCTATGAATATAATAATCCATACTTATAAAATTAGGCAATTTACGTAAATTTCGGTGGTATGGTAGTATTCACTATTATTACGTAGATGCCAGATTTGACATGTGACTGCTAGCGCAACGGTGTGCCTCGACCTCTAAACATGAACTATTCTCCGGCTTATCAAGGCTTTAGCGGCAGATTTAGTCCGTTTAATTTTACTACCAGTATGTCGTACGTAGCGAGGATATGGACTGGCCGATACAACGGGATATGATCATTATTGCCAATACGATAAACATACAATCATGGGTTTAGGTAAGTAACGGCCAGTAAAAGAACGAGAACCGCCCCAAATATTAACAAAATAACAGGGAACATAACGTGTGCAAACTTAATTAGTTTTACTAGTAATACTACTGGTTTGTCTGGGTTCACGACGAGTTCATCGAAAACGATTTCATCGAAAATCAATTCATCGAAAGCAAATTCATCGAAAACGAGTTCATCGAAAACCAATTCATTGAAAATCAATTCATCGAAAATCAATTCATCGAAAGCAAATTCATCGAAAACGAGTTCATCGAAAACCAATTCATTGAAAATCAATTCATCGAAAACCAATTCATCGAATGATCAATTCATCGAATCGCCAATTCATCGAAAAAATATATTTTGTTGATATTCGAGAGAAATGCCGAGCGGACCGAGAAGTTAAAAAAAGCATTGGTCAACCTAAACTAACCTAATCTAACCTAACCGAACCTAACCTAACCTAACTTAACCTATTTAACCAATTTTTAAATATTTTTTTATCATCACTCTTAATGAGCTTTCTGAGTTGCTTATGAGTTGTCTGGTCACCGTTCCATCCCTTTTTTGCAGTATCAGACAATCGGAAATCGAAGAGATAACCTATAAATTTTACATTGTCACTACGAAACTGACAGTTGCTAAACACATTTAACTCAGTTAAACAGACCTTTTTGGGTATTTAATTTTGACAGCTCTAATATCTACAAATAAAATGTTTTTCGATGAATTGATCATTCGATGAATTGATTTTAGATGAATTGATTTTCGATGATCTCGTTTTCGATGAATTTGCTTTCGATGAATTGATTTTCGATGAACTCGTCGGTTACCGTTTGTCTGTCCTAAGGCATTGCTAGATCCAAAAAGTGTTGTCTCAATTTTGGAACTTCAATATAATTAACTTATTTATTCAAAAGTTTCCTTTCAAACTTGCCAAAAAAGTACTGCGTTGGACATAACTGATATTTGCAAAGAATTACCTCATATAATTTACTGATAGTAAATATGTATTTCCACAAATGCTAATTGAAAATTCAATTTATTTTAATGAGGATTGAAGTGATGTAATTAATATATCGCTGTTAATGTATTCTGGATGAAATAGTTAATGTAAATTACATATTATACATCTAGTCACTTATTAAATCTTAATGAGAGATGCATTAAACACGCGGAAATTGCATTTACATTAAACTGCACTTAATACATACTTAACACATTAATATACATCGATGAATAATATTAATGAATTTTAGTATACATTGAGTCATGAAAATGTATAACGTATTTTAAAAGGAAATTGACACTTCACTCAAATGTAAGGTTCAGTTTTCATTTCATAATTTGCATAGATGAATGTTGAGCTTTTATTGTAAGTAATTGTTATTATTTTATCATTTTTCTAATGCAATGCGTTTTTTTTAAATATCTTAAATTAATAATTTTATTTTATCTTTTAAATTGGTAATAGATGTTATGCAGATTGTACCTACAGCAAACCAGATAACATCTATTACCGTATATGAGAAATGTCACATGTTCCTATATGTGACCGTATCTTTTTCTGTTTCAAATTTTCAATTGAGTCGCTAATATTGTCTTCAGTGATTAAAAAAGGTGATGTTTTCTGCGTTAATAGTAGAAAATTTCATTCCAATGTACCGGACTGTTATCCTTCCCTGTATTATTTTATACCATATTTAATATGTAAATCATGGACACCTGTCATTAATTTTTGTTTTATGGTGAGCATTTGATTATATGAGCATAAAAACTTAGTATTTAGAGATGTTTGACTAATCAACTGGACGATCGATGTATAATAATAGAAATTACATATCAGATTTAAAATTTAAAAAAAAAAATTGTACGTTTGTTTTAAACATCGAATTTGTTACATTAAAAATGTCGATGTCATTTACATATTTTATTAAAAACTAGCAGACCCGGCCACACGTTTCTGTGGCTGACGAAACACAACGCCATTACCCAACCTTTATAAAATCCACACCACCAGCTGCCCGCTGCCTGACTTGAATATTTGCTTTTCTCGGCTTTTCTCTACTATAATAAGCTTGTATTGTACATATAAACCTTCCTCATGAATCACTCTTTATCTATTGGTGAAAACCTCATGAAAATCCGTTTCAAGTTTAAAAGATCTATGCGCACATACATTTTGAGCGACTTCATTTCATACTATGTAATGATACAAATAACCACGTTTACATCACCTTATTTACGTATACACAATCCACATGTTTCGTGAACTATGTTCACATCATTAGGAGTAAATGTACATTAAAGTTAAAAATTAAATATAGATCACCTATTGAGAGGAAGGGGAGGGGTAAGAGCGGGAAAGTTTATCCGAATGAAAGATTACAATCACATTAGAAGGGATAGGGAAGTGAAAGAGAAAGGGAAGGCACACTGTAATCTCTAATTCTAATTAACTTCCCCTACCCTTACCCCCCCCCCTCCCTTCTAACCCTTCCACTCCGTAGGTGATCTATGTTTAATTTTTATCTTTAGTGTACATTTTTTCATACACTTTAGTGGACACTTAACATAGTTCACAAAACAGGTAGATTAAGCATATACAAATTAAGTGATGTAAACTTAGATATTACTATTATATATTAAACTAAGATATTACTAAGATAAGTAAAAAGCATTTAGAAGAAGTTTTCTTCGAAAAATTTGTAAACTACGAGAGTGGGTTTTTAAGTTCGCGGAATGGGGGTGTGGAAATACAAATCCAAAATTATTTTTCTTTTTAAAACATTTACCTGCTACCCCAATACATTTTCGGATCTTTCAATCAACTTATATATTATACCCTCAAACCTCAAAAAAAAAAGATTTGTCTTTGTCTAAAAATACGCAGAAATTGCATCCTTCACTTCTTCGTCACTTGAAAACTTTTTCCCAATAAGTTATTTTTTCAAGTTTGGAAATGGATAATAATCACTGGGAGCCAGGTCAGGGCTGTGAAGTGGGTGTGACAAAATATTGAAGCCCACCTTCTGCAGGGCAGCCATCGCAACACGGCTCTGTGAACAGGCGCGCTGTCGTGCAGAAGGAGGACACCTTTGGTCGATTTTCCCCTTCTTTTCTCCTTGATGGCTTCCTTTAATTGCTCTAGGATTGAAGCGTAGTAATCTCCGGTTATGGAAACACCATTGTCTTTGTAATTGATCAACAGGATTCCTTCTGAGGCCCAAAAGACTGTTGCCATTATTTTCCCAGCCGATTGTGACACCTTAAACTTCTTGTTGGTGGTGTGCTTTCCTGTGCCACGCATTGAGTCCTGTTTAGACTCAGGTTCGTAGTGATGAACCCAAATTTCATCACCAGTAACAATTTGAACCAACACTCCATCTTTGTCTTCCCTACAGAGTTCCGAAAATGCACGGAACACTCCACGCGCTGTTGTTTTTGAGGCGGCGAGCATTCCCGGTACCCATCTTGCGCTGACTTTAGTCATGCCAAGATGGCTATAAAGAATTTTGAAAATGCTCCAACTATTTCTGCGAGCTGTTTCTTCTTTAGTCGGGCATCTTCTAATATAAATTTTTCGACTTTTTGAATAATTTCCGGAGTGATCGCCTCTATCGGCCTTCCTGGCCGTGGGTCGTCTTCAAGTGACCCTTGCCTTGTTTAAAGAGGGTATGCCACTTGTAAACCATAGTTTTACTTGGAAAAGCGTCCCCGTAAACGGATGACATCTCTTTCAGTATGATCTGAACTGATTTTCCTTGCTTGGTAAGGAACTTTATAACAGCGCGGAACTCGATCTTCTTCATATTTCACAATTTCTTCCCGATTGACATGTTTGGTCGACGATAGCTCAAAGACTAATAACCTAATTACGATAAAACCCGTTGTTTATACTTACAATGAGTTCTTCAATTAGTGTCTAATTCAGCGGCCCCCCCACTTATCGCCTTCCTTTCCATTCCGCGAACTTAAAACCTCCCGTCGTATGTAGGCAAAGAGTTAAGAGTTTGCTACATAATTTATTTGTGAATGGTGACGTTGAAATAGGTATACCTAGTGTGTCGAGTAGGTACTAGGAGATATAAAGAAAGTCAAAGTATTCATCCTTTATCTAGGTATATCATCATTATGTCCTGCGGGTGGGATTTCGCCTCCCTCACAAATGTTCTCCACTGGATGCGGTGCCTCGCTATTCGCCCTCAATCTTCCGTCTTTCACTGTCTCATAAGTTTTGTTTGTTTTGTCCCCAGTACTCGGCCATCAGGATAGGCCCCGTGGTGAAGCGCGACGTGATGAAGGCCTCCGCCATGCTGGAGCACGAGCCGCAATACGCCGTCATCCTGGCCTTCGACGTGAAGATCGAGCGCGACGCGCAGGAAATGGCCGACAACCTCGGGGTCACCATCTTCCACGCGGACATCATCTATCACTTGTTCGACAAGTTCATGGCGCACAGGGCGGCTCTCAAGGCCCGCAAGCGAGAGGAGTTCAAGCACATTGCCGTTTTCCCTTGCAAGCTTAGGGTGAGTCAAGTTTTTCTTTTATTTCAACACTATTTACGTTATGGCTGTATCAGAAAGGATTTCTGAACTTATTTGGTGTAATGCTACGGACACACTTGCTCATTAGAAGCCAAAGAGCATGCTACCTAGCAATAATTGCTACATAGTAGCATGTGTGTCAGTGACGTTGCTAGTAATGGGCATGCTCATTTGAAGCCGAATGAGCATGCTCACAAATCAACAGCCATTTGATTAATGAGCATGCTCATTGGATTATCGGGTGGTAGGGGAAGGATCTAAGCATGTGTGAACAGGCTAGCTTATGAGCATGCTCATTTCAATCCGATATCAGTTCGTATCTGAGCATTCTTTGCAAAAATATTAAAATAGCCCGCTGGGGAGACGAAAAAACCTTGTTTTTCGTGATTTATTCTAGGAACCACAAATATATTTGGAACACAAGGTCACTAAAATACCCACAATAGATTTCCAAATTCCCCAAAAGCTCCTTTACCTCCAAACTGAAACCACATTCTATTGAAATTAGCATTTATTTTTTAATATTTAGTCATTTTCGGATTTGTTGACATCTTGGACCCAAATCAAACGTCTTATTTTTTTACGTCAGAAGATTCTTAAATAATTGCATTGCAAGCAGTAATATTATTTTGTTTAGTTCTGAGCGAATGAAACTGACTTATTTGACATGAGCATGCTCATTAAATAGCATGTGTGTTCAAATGTTGGCTTTGAGCACGATCATTCACGAGAAAGCTCAAACCAAGCCTGCTCATTATTGAGCAAATGTGTACAGTTGCCTATTTTTGACAGGAGCGTGCTCATCAATGAGCATGCTCATAAGCCGGCATGTGTGAGCAAGTGTGTCAGTACCTTAAAATATACAAATTGATATTTTTTTTCAATTATTAACAAAAATTATACACGGTTTATCAGCACTTACCCGAAAAACTAATCAGCGATTCCCGAGCATATTTGGAGTAAACAGTCATAAACCAAAAATAGATTTTTCTACCACACTTCGTGATCAAACTGCTGCACATCGCAACGGATCTCGTGATAAGCGCTCTGTCTCGTCTTTAAGGCTCCGCAACCGGGCTCGAAAAGAAGAAGAGATACGAAATTACGAATGTTAGAGGAGAGCGCTAACATTTATTTATTTATTTACGGACTTACGTCCAATTTAAAACAAAGTATCACGAAGTATAGAAATGAACAATGTAAGGATTTGGAGCTCCAAAATACCTGAAAAATACCCTCGACTCTGTGCAGAAACGGGCGGTCCGTTTGATAGATTCTCCCATCTTAACAGACGGATTGCAATCTTTAGAGCACAGGCGTCGGGTGGGAATGCTATCCTTGTTCTACCGGTATTACAATGGAAGATGCTCCGAGGAACTAGCATCATTAATCCCTTCGGCACCGGTGCATAGTCGGGAAACACGCCAAACGCGTGCCCAACATTTGTACACAGTTGACATTTGTCACATGAGAACGGGTCGTTTCTTCGACTCGTTCTTGTGTTCAACAGCTCGGCTGTGGAATGATTTGCCGGCCTCTGTGTTTCCTCCTTCCTACAACATGGGTCTCTTCAAGACCAATGTTCATTCCTTCCTCTCCTCAAAAAGACCCTCCACACAGCATCCCAGATGACATAGGCCCTGAGGGAAATTATTTTCCTCAGGGCCTCCTGTGTGGAGTTAATGTAAAAAAAAAAAAAAATTCGGATGATACATGAAAGCAAAGACAAACAGTGAAAATAGAAGAAAAAATAAGTGTCAAGTCACGTCTAGACCTTGCAAAAATTAGGGTGAATAGGACATATCTTCATTTGTTTAAAGAGCGACAGAAATCATTTAAGCTAATACCAAAAAAATCAAGGTTTTGACGTGAGTTGACCAGTCTGCACATTCTGGACAGTGGTGAGTTATAACCATAGTTAGTAGAGTGCTGATTGAGGAAAAGCAGGTCTTTATTTCTCAGTCTACGAGAAGGTATATTAAATGTGATGAGTTGTAGTAATGTAGGCGAGTCGATTAAACAGTTAATAATTTTGAAGAAACAAATGAGATCAGATTTCATCCGACGGTCTTCTAAAGGAGAAAGGTTTAGAGTTTGTTCAATTTCAGCATACGAGTAATTTGCCTCGCTCTAATCCTAGCCTCCAAGCAATTCCCTTTAGGAACCGATGTTGAACGGATTCAATATGACGAATATGTACAGCATAAAAAGGAGACCATATAATACAAGCATATTCAAGATGGGGGCGAACCAAGGAGCAG
This sequence comes from Limnephilus rhombicus, assembly GCA_929108145.2. NCBI lineage: Eukaryota > Metazoa > Arthropoda > Insecta > Trichoptera > Limnephilidae > Limnephilus > Limnephilus rhombicus. The sequence continues at coordinate 57,151,834 of OV815276.1, forward strand.
TAAAGAGTTCTTAGGGTATTTATGTTTTTTAAGTCAGAAGTGGTTCTAGTGATGAAACCAAGTAGCTTGAGAGATTTATTAAAAATCACATTTATATGTTCCCGGAAAGAAAGCTTGCTATCAAGAGAGACACCAAGGTCTTTAATAGACTGAACAGTTGTTAGGCAATTATTATTTAATTTGTATTCGAAAACAATCGGATTTTTAGATCTGTAGAAGGACATAATTTTGCACTTATCGACATTTAGTTCCAAGCAATTAATTTTACACCAGTCATTGAAAGAGTCAATATCTGATTGGAAAAGAAGGCAGTCATGGTAGTTTTTGATTATTTTTAGGATCTTAGTGTCATCAGCAACAATTTTCGGAGCATAGGTACTTTGCGATTTTTTTCTATCGAGGGAATTTCATATAATTTGCGTTTCGGCGTGGGGAATGTGTAGATATTTTCTTCGAAAATAACATATATTTTTTAAGAGCTTAAAAATTTCAAATATTTAAGGGGGATATGCAAGAAATCAGTAGAAATTCGGGTAGCGGACCCTTAAGTTGCTGTTGTAAAGAGTCGAAGAATGACGTGATGCCCTAAAATGTACTTACTCAATATCGAAGTAGGATGAAATTATTTATTTTTGTTTTTAATTGAATGAAATGTCACCAGACAGCAAAATGACATTTACATTTGTTACTTCAAATATGCTCAGGAATCGCTGGTTTAAATTCTTTTGGGTACGTCCTGATGCATCCTACTAATATTATAAAGGCGAAAGTTTGTATGGATGTATGTATGTATGTTTGTTACTCTTTCACGCATAAACTACTGAATGATTTTTAATGAAACTTTACAATAATATTGCTCATACATCAGAATAACATATAGGCTATAGCTCAGAGCTCTGGCATTAAGAAATTTGTATAAAAAATGAATGTAACCCGTATTGAGCGGATGGTTTGGGAGCGAGGGTTGAAGGGTGGGGGTGGGGTTGAGGGGGGGAGGGGTGGGCGGAGAGGGGGGAATGTGGAGAGGGGGTGGTAGGGGGGAAAAGTGGAGTGGGGATAGGGAAGGTGGAGGAGGCGGAGTGGAAACCCCCCTAATGCTATGCGAGCGAAGCCGGGGGCAAAAGCTAGTCCTGTATATTTCTATCACGTCATGTCGCCAATAGTCACTCAGCTGAGTGACCGCCCAGTTGTTTTAAGTTGAAAAAAGTTGTCATTAGATAACAAAATGACAAGTAGGTACTTACTGTTAAACCAAGTAATATATTTGATTTACTCACAATGTATTCAATGTGTTGATCGAACGTTATTTTGTTGTCAAATATAATTCCTAAATCTTTTATTGATTCAACTGTTTCCAGATTGTGACCATATATCCCAAATGAATGTAGAATTTTATTGGTGTTCTTGGTGAAATTTATAACTTTGCACTTAGCTATATTCAGTTCCATTTCATTGTCAACACACCAAGTAGATATTGTGTTAAGATCTTGTTGTAAGAGTTCACAATCTTTCGTAGATTTAATTTCTTTGTATAATTTGAGGTCGTCAGCATATAGAGAAAAATTTCAGCGGAGTTTATATGTAAGGTCGTTAAGAAAGATAAAAAAGAAAGGGTCCATAATAGTGGAAGAGCAAAAATTTGACAGCAGTTACAAGTAATGTTATTGTTGTATATGGTATGTTGGTTGAATCGCTGGTTAAATAAAGTCTGTCGGGTATAACCTTTACAGTCGTGTGTAGACTGGTTGTCAATTTCTTCCAGCCAACCCGAAATTATGATTTTTGGTTCTCTATAAATTTTAATTTTTCTTTCAGATATTGCCCCAATTTGTATTCAACTCTCGAGACCCGATTGTCATCGGTGTGATCATCGAGGCCGGCATTCTCAGGGAAGGAACTCCCATCTGCGTACCCAGTAAAGAGGTTAGTGGAAAACATTTTCTTGAAAACTAATTCGAAACCTTCGACTATTTCATTGGTACTCACAAACTTTGGAAAAGAATATTTTATTACCAAAGGTCTCGATTATGCCCATTACCAGTAATGTGCCTATGTATATCTGTTGTCTGCACACGTTTTCAATTTGGGAGGCGGGTATGGGTACCGCCGCCCCGGGAACCTTTATGATAAAACCAACACTTCTGCCATACGTCACCCCAAGTGGTCCGCTACGTTTGGTGACTTTGCAGGGGTGCCCGGGTTCATGGGGTGAGGTTTGTCCGTGTCTTGGCGGCGATTGAGTTTGCCTATACATATGCCTGCGTGGCAGGCCGGATCGGGAGAGAATGGTTGAGGTAGTCCCTTTAACTTCTCCAGCTGTACTCTCTCGGAACATCGCCTTGCACCACAATGGGAGGGATGGATTCATACGTCCGTTACTCCTGAACACACTGAATCCCAGATTCTTACCCCCCCCAATACCCTTTTCCTTCCCATAACTTCCTCTCCTTCCTTTTCTAAAAATAACCGCCACACAGCATCCCCAAAGATGACATAGGCCCTGAGGTGAATTATTTTCCTCAGGATTCCTGTGTGAATGTAAAGTTAAAAAAATATCGAGTGCGGTTCACCAAAAACAATCTCAACCAATAGGAGCCTTAGAAATGTGGTCATAATCAAGCGGCCAATGAGCGCAGACCTAGCGTCATTTCCGTTTCATATCTCAACCAATGTAATCAAAGCGGTCAATGAGCGCAGTTTGATACGGGTTCGCAGGTGCTGTGATGCGTCATTTCCGTTTCATCCTAATTCCAAATCACAACGAGGCTAAAGAAGTTTCAATTCAAAAAGTGAAAAGGCGGGGAACTATGTCGCCACCGGGTTGGGCAGCGTTGTGAGGCGGGTTAATGGAGGGTCTCGAAGAGGCAAAACAGATGCCGTAGTAATCTTTGCAATAAATACACAAGCACGACACAAATTACCATTAGATAGCATGTCAGGAGTTGTTTCAATCTCCGTATTAATATTTCTTATCGTAAATGTGTTCCCTTGTTCCTTTTGTCATGCGATATATTAGCAAGTCCAGTTTTATGAATGAATCTTAATGTGCATGCGCAGTCGGTGCAGTTTGCAACACGCACGAGCTGGTCCGCAGAATGCAATTCGACCGCGACGGGAGGGGTCGCTTCGCCAATAAATCTACCACCGCAAGTGTCTTGTCCCATGCGCTCCTCAGTCCCCATTGAAGGCAAACTTAATACACGCGCAAAAAAGACCTGCAAAGCCTTTTGCGAGTGTTGAACCGAATTGATAGATTTTATGTAGGTACCCACCGTATATGTGGCTCATTCATGATTCTGCGCTAATTGTAGTAATATTTCTGGTTTGGTCGGCGGAGTACCTACCTGCCTATGTTAAACCCTCTTTTAGATATTGATATCTTAACCTACCTGACTACAAAATACGGTACATCCAAGCTTCATTCACAGAAGTTTAAATTTCTGCACACATTATAAATACACCCTAATGAAGACACTAAAAACGACATAAAAGACAAATAAACTATAATTAAACAATTTTAGTCCGCCTCGGCACAGGAACCCCTAGTGAGGTAGACTAAGAAATACAATATCTTTACCTAAGGTGGCATACATTAATTACGTGAGCTCAAAAGGGGTCCAGCAAAATCTCACGTTACTTGAAAAGAATATACGAAGTGGCCCAAATTTATCTCACCAAGGGGGGCGGAGGGGTCTAGTTTGGAAGAAAAACTGCTTACGTAATTAATGTATGCCCCCTAACATAACCATTATATTTTGTATACTTGTAGAATTATTTTATATAGTCGCTTAAATAAAAAAAAATTGTTTCCAAACTATTAATACACGAATATGATTTTACGCCAAAACCGGCGTATTAGACGGCCGGCGTATTCTAGGGGTAAGGCTCTTGACTCGCAATCCGAAGGTCGCGGGATCGAAACCCGATAGGCAAATAAACTTTATGTGAATAATTTGTGTTATTTCATAATTTATTCATTTAAAATAATGTACAGCACGTTCAAGAGTGGAAGATACTATCAGTATCGCCCTGGTGAAAGACCATAATTCAAAATTGAAACGATTGCTTGAAATGGCGTTAGCCGTGTTTGGTGACCAGATCTCGATAGCCAGGAACTTCCCCACCTTTCTTTTCCCCATCTCCTTCCCCTTTCCACTGCCTGCAGCCTCACAACGTACCCCAATTGGGGATGCCATAGTCCCACTGGATCTAGACGGGAGCAGCTGGAACTCTTGTGAGGTATTCATATAAAAAAAATTAAGGTCTTTCGAAAATTGGCAACATAGGTATTCTTTCAAACCGAAATAGATAACATTTCTAGAGATCGTGGAAGTATAACTTCTTACTTCCATGCTAGAGATGTTTTTTGTTCAGTGGTAGGCGAGTGAGTTTCTTGATGAACGTCCTACCCACCAACTATCGAAGCAAAAGTCATTGCTAATTTTATTATTGTATAAAAGTTACATACAATGGTAATTTATACCCTCTAAGATACTGCAAGTAGCTTGTCAGCAGTTTTTTGTTCTAATTCTTTTGCTAATTCTTGTGTGTTGTCAAGTCATCATCGTATTAATACTGTTTGACACCTTGCAATGACGGAATTTAAAATGGTATTAATCTGTCTGATAAGTTCCCATTATTCGGTTCCACGCACGTAAAAGAGGTGTGAGCCGTGTAACTTGTAGCTGGTGGGTGCAGTTGTCCTCAGCCTGCCTCGGACCTCCGCTCGGACGCCCCCGACTTCTTCCCCACCAACATCCACCTCGCGTGGGAGGCGAGATGACCACGAAACACGGAACTGCTGGCGAGATGTCCCACGTTGTGGTTCGCTAACGGATGAATTGAGATGTTTCCATTGTAACGAAACAGATTTCTAAACAATAGTAGGTATTACCTAGATCATTACACCAATGAGAACTCAAGTCAAAAATATTATTGCTTAAAATTATATTCATATCGGTCAACAAACGCTGATTCTGAATATATAAGTTTTATTACGTAGAATTAATAAATCGTTATTTTAAAATGAATTAAACAGTATCCCTTCAAAACGTCCTGCTTTGTTGGCGTCACTGCATCGGCCGTTTCTAGCGTCACGCCGCGAGTCTACGCGGGTTTTAAATTTTGATACTGTATGGAAAAAAAAGTTTTTTAATCAGCAATTTGAAAAGAATCCAATAGATTCGCTCTTTTTGAACGTACACTAAAACGAATTACTGATTTTGAAAACAGGCGAAAAATTCTTTCATATTTTACTATTACAAACGGACATATGCAATTAAAAATATTAAATATCTGATTTCAAAAATAGAGGATTTTTTATGATGGCTGTCTTGTAAACTGTAGAAATAAAATATAAACAATAATAATAAACATACACACACACCTACCCACTCCGCACATCACCCGGCAATTACTAAATATACACACCATAAATAAGACACTACAAAGAAACGTTTCATAGATACCCACTATGAAATATAACTTGATATCTGTAAATTTTCTCACCACTGTACGTACTCTATGTTCTGTTTGTTTCTATATAAATAAATAAATACAATTTACGGTGGCTTAAATATGGACCAATGCTATCTCTTTATATTTTAATAAGGCGACCACACCTAGTATCGTTATGTTATAGACGACAGCGCCCTCCTTTTTCGCCAAACAAATATTTAATTACGCAAACGCATTATAAAGGTTATTATCACTTCACTTTTAGTCGTTTCATATAAAAATAATTAATAAAAAAATCACAAATCTTCTGCAAACATGCAAAATTTTACTCTCATTGTCGAATATCTACATTACAATTATTTGGAAGTGTATGGTAAGCTTTTAGATACAAATACAAAGCGCGGTATTATATCTCTTTAACACTTGCTAAATCATATATCTCGCCGTAATACAAAAGGAAATAGAACGACGACTATTATTATAAGTCCGTCTCAATTTAGTACCGAGTTGACCATGTTGATACAAAAAGTAGGCTTATTGTGACGTGGACAAGGTTCCTTTATGAAGTTACGGGTGTTTTAGAGGGCATTGAACATTATTTTAACAATTTAAAGTATAAAAATAAATACACTGTTATTTAAGTTAGAATTTCATTATTAATGTAAATAATAAAAAAAATGTTTAGTTTTTTCGTGTTTCAAGTGTAGAAAAGTTTGAAGCTTTCATTTTTCGAAAGGTTTCATTGTGTTGGTCAATTCGAAAATTTCAAATTTGTGAATCAAAATTCACTAACCGGATTACCCATCGCCCCAGGCCGGGCGGTCCGGTCACCGCTTTGTTCCATGTTGCTTCCTTTGCCATCTCGCTGGGCTGGTTGCTACTGGCTACCTATCTACCCATGCCTGTGCTCCTTCGTTTGACCGACTAATTCCCTGCTTCCGGTGCACCTGCGTTCCCTCCCCGCCCCAACCCAATCCCCTTAACCCTTCCAACAAGTTTTCTAACAACATCGTAGGACCTGCCACAATAAAAAAAATGAACCGAGTCTTCCCAAATTCGGTCGACCTCTGTGATCCAAGACGTCACTGAATGTTCTGTGACTTTACCCTTTCGAAGGCACATTCGTATCAAATCAGTAATCCCTGCGGTTTCCATTGATAAAAATAGTTTTTACGGCGGTTCTCCGACAGCAGATTGTCCGTGTGTATTGGCTCCTTTCAAATAAATAATCCAAATGAGAGTTATGCTACGGACACACTTACTTGTTAGAAGCCAAAGAGCATACTACCTAGTAGCATGTGTGTCAGTGACGTTGCTAGTAACGAGCATGCTCATTGGATTACCGGGTGGAATGGAAAGCCTCTAAGCATGTGTGAACAGGCTAGCTTATGAGCATGCTCATTTCAATCCGATCTTAGTTCGCATCTGCGCATTCTTTGCAAAAATGTAAAAATAGCCCTCTGGGGAGACTAAAAAACCTTGTTTTTCGTGATTTATTATGGGAATCACGAATATATTTGGAACACAAGGTCACTAAAATACCCACAATAGATTTCCAAATTCCCCAAAAGCTCCTTTACCTCCAAAATGAAACCACATTCTATTGAAATACGCGTTTATTTTTTAATATTTAGTCATTTTCGGATTTGTTGACATCTTGGACCCAAATCAAACGTCTTATTTTTTTGCGTCAGAAGATTCTTAAATAATTGCATTGCCAGCAGTAATATTATTTTTGTTTAGTTCTGAGCGAATGAAAGTGACTCTATTTGACATTTATTTTATTCTAGCTGGTGCCCGGCATGCGTTGCTATGCCATTTAATAAAGAAATTGTTTCTCCCTGTGTGTCCTTTCCCATTCGTCCCGTTCCCCTTCCGCCCCCCATTCCTCTCCCGCGGCCTCTTCCCCTCTCGCGTTTCCACTCCGCCTCCTCCATCTTCCCTCTTCCTACTCCACTCCCCCCCTTCCCCCGTCCTGCTAACCCCCTCCCGAGTTCCCCTCCCTCCTCCCAGATTCCCCTTTTCCTCCCTGGTTCCCCTCCCCCCACCTCCCGCGTTCCACAAATTAATTCCCGGTACATTTAGTTTTCAAACAGCTCGCGTACCACCTATTGCAATTTTTTATACAAATTTCATAATGCCAGAGCTCACCAGACAATAAAGAACACAACAAAAAAAGAATTATCCAATTTGGTGCCTTCGTTCGGAAGTTATGCGCGTAAATACATTTCTGCGATTTATTTTTATACAGATTTCATAATGCCAGAGCTCACCAGACAATAAAGAACACAACAAAAAAAGAATTATCCAATTTGGTGCCTTCGTTCGGAAGTTACGCGCGTAAATACATTTCGGCGATTTATTTTTATACAAATTTGATAATGCCGGAGCTCACCAGTAGTTTTATACAAACCTTGTCCTGACAATAACAAACACAACATAAAAAGAATGTTCATATTTGGTGCAGTCGTTCGGAAGTTATGCGCGTACATACATTTCGGCGATTCATTTTTATTTATATAAGATAGATAGATAGATGAGCATGCTCATTAAATAGCATGTGTGTTCAAATATTGGCTTTGACCATGCTCATTCACGAGAAAGCTCAAACCAAGCCTGCTCATTACTGAGCAAATGTGAACAGTTGACTATTTTTGAGCGTGATCATTATACATGAGCATGCTCATAAGTCGGCTTGTGAAGTGTGTCCGTACCTTTATACCGGTTAGGTACCCGTATCTGAATTTGAATTAGTGTCGACGCTTTTTTAATGATTATCGCAGTACTGTGGGCAAGAAGCTGTCGTAAATATTGTAAGTGTGTGATTTTGGCGTTTAACATTTCGAATTTACGACTGTCATCAGTCGCATTTGTGATAAAATGCTCCTCCCACGTATCGGGAACAGATTCTACGTCGAACAGAATTCTACGTTGATTTTTTTCACGATTTGGATATGAATTACACCTTCGCATCTTCGAGTTCTTATTTGGCAGAACGGATCCGAATCTCTCGTTAAATTTGGCCTGCACCAAATAGCGTTATTTTCGGTTCTAGTGAAATTATCGTTGGTATAGATCTTTTCCCATTAGGAGTTGTTTGTCTGTGAATAATAATTAGTTTCCCGCCTCGGTGCAGCGGCGGCGAGTCATTGTGTTGTATGAAGCCATTATAAATCTGGTCCCCATCCGTCCACGCGTTTCTTGGCTCTCTCTATCAGCTAGCCAACCATCCAACTAACCAACACAATCCCAGTGAACAGTTGTTCCATCACGCATTTACAGTTTACTTTGCTGATTAACTCTCACAAGCCTTATTCGATATCTTCAAATTCGTCTGTCGAATCAATTGATCAATCTCCATTAATAATCCATATATAATGAACAAATCTTGGTTAGCTACCAGTAAGTGACATTTTTGTCAAAACTGAGTTAGAAGTTACGATCGATGTATTTTTTCGTGCTTTATCTAGTAAAGTAAGCCATTATGTCAAATAATACGTTATTTATAGCTTAATTGAGAATCCCAATTCAAATTAATTTGTACAAATAAATCTCAAACTTCTCCGATGATTTTTTAAAATCAAAATAACAATGTTATAAAAGTGAATACCAATTGTTAACATAAACCTGCAAAAATATTCTAATAATGAATTTTGAATGTAGGATAACTTGTGGAAATTTACATAAAACAGTTTAGCGATATCTTCCATAACAAAAATCACGAAGTGCATTTTTTATTTTTTTTTTCCTTTCTAACTAACGACCTCCGTAGTCCAGTGGGTAAGACTCTTGACTCATAATCCGGAGTTCGCGGGTTCGAACCCGGCATGCGCAAATAAATTTTATTTGATTAATTTGTGTTATTTCACAATTAATTCATTTAAAAATAATATATGGTATATTTGCGGCATGTTCCAGAGTGGAAGCTACTATCAGTATCGCCCTGGTGTAAGACCACCATTCAGAATTGAAACGTTGCTTGAAAATGGCTTTAGCCGTGTTTGGTGACTAGATCTGAATAGCCAGGTACTTCCCAACCTTCCTCTTCCCCACCTCCTTCCCTTCCCCACTACCTTCAGCCTCACAACATATCCCAATTAGGGATGCCATAGTCTCACTGGCTCCAGACGGGAGCAGTTGAGATTCTTGTGCGGCATTTCACTGTAAAAAAAAAAAAAAACTAACCATCACGCCATTTCTCCGCAGGGGTAGGCAGAGAGGACGGACCGCCAAACAACTCGGTCTTGGCACACACTCTTTGCTTCACTCACGTTCATACATCGTCTCATACATAATCTTCTACTATTCTGACTTTTGACATGGCCCGACTCAAGTGTCTGATACACTGACACAAGTGCCATGTCTTCCTCGGGCATCCCCGACTTCTTCCATTCACATTTGCGTCATATATTCTCCTTTAAAAACGTACTTTGTTATTATTTTAGTTTGTTTTGATTAAATGTAGGTGAAACTTAAAAGTCGATTATCTCAGCATCATCACTTAATCATCAGCACTTCTGCCAGTAAACCGGAGAAATTTAGTTCCGTCAGAATTGTAAGCTTGCATTCCGATATTTTGACAGGTTTTTGGTGACGCCTTCGAATGTTTCCCAACTTTCCGACTCGAATTTCCTGGGTATTTGTTATCTCAGATGGTCTTCATCAGTCAGTAGCCAGTATTTGAACAATACTTAGACGTAAATTGTCGTCCGTATGTCCACTGGACTGTGCGCGGTACCTCCGCTCACGCCGGCTTACGAGCCTACGCTCGGGTATAAAGCATGAGTATGTGTATCTGCGGCGGGCGTGTGGGACACCTCTATTCTTAGGCAAATCAAGCTTCCTTATACGAATCGATTTACTATTTTGTTATCGTGGCTGGCTCGCCCTCGCACCGCGTACGGCCCGCCGAATTGGGGATATTTATTTAACTTCATTCACAGAGGAGCCTTAATGGCCATTGAGAAACGATGCAGTGGGCCAAACGCCCAGACGTATCCGGCCGATTACTGTTAGGGGCCTGCGCAAGCGGGTCCGATGACTTTAAGGCTTTACCCGCTTCACCGGCTTGTCCCTCTCTGTGAACTCTTTTCCACGATGCTGATAGAAAACTATGCTGTATCGAAAGCAGATGAGAAACAATAAAGACAAAATAAGTGGAAAGAACCACCACAAATTGAAAAGAGATATAAATAGCTATACATTGCAGAGACCTACAAGAAAGCGTTTTATGAGTATACCTCAATGCTAGAAAGCAGGAGAAAAGAATTCGAGTTAAAATAACATATTTCTTGCGTCTATTCTTGCTTGCGTCTCACGGAAGGCATATCGGAAACACAAAAGACAAAATAACGAAGACAGAACAACAGCACAAGAGTCCCAACTGCTGCCAACCATCTAGAGCCAATGAGACTATGACATCCACAATTATTGTGGTGTATTGTGAGGCTGGAGGTAGTGGGAGCCTAAGAGGAGGTGATCTGTCACCAAATTAGGGTAAATCCATTTCAAGAATTCTGGATAGTGGTCTTTCAAAAGGGCGATACTGAAAGTATTATACCACCCTGGAACATGCTGCAAATATACAATAATATCGTTTTTAATGAATAAATTGTGAAATAACACAAATTAATTAAATAAAATTTTCTTGTGCACGCCGGGATATGAACCCGCGACTTTCGGATTCGTTGCAGAGAATTACAACCACTCAAGGCGGCTGTTCCTACAAATTGATAAGAGTAGAATATGGTTGCGGAAAATCTGTATTGCGTTTGCGATTTTTATAAAATTCTACTGTTTTATTCCGGTATTGATAAAAATTTGCACACTTGACCTTCAAGCTGCATGAGATTTCGAAAAACAATGCACAAAGCCCAGGCAATGCCGGGGACTTCGCCTAGTTCGGTAAATATGTAATTTTGCTAGTTTTGCATGTGTCGACTGATTGTTCAAATGACTTGGTCAATATGGTAGCTGTCATCGACACAGACTTTGCGTAGTTCTGTAAGATAACCTGCTCTGCATAAACACAAGTGACTTCCAAGGTTTGTCTAAATCAGGTAATACCAAGGTTGTAACCTAACCTTTGCCTTATAAATCTGTGTGTTTCATATCAGCTTTGAATAATATTATTTTATAGTTCGTTTTACGATGACATGACAAGCAAGGCAAATAAACAACGTCCTATTATTAAATAATAAAAGTAGTGTTTGTTTATGGGAATAGAAGGACTTCCGTACACATTTGAAGGGAATCAAATGTGCCACTGCCTCTCTTACCGACATCTCATTTGAATTTTGAAGTCGTAATCGTGGTGAAACATAGTTTTGAATTGGGCTGAACAATGTTACATCAATTGTGTCAAATGTACAATTTGAAGGTTCCTGTCTACGTATTCGATAGACTGCAGTGGTCCGGTGACTCTCATGTACGCAGTTTACGCCAAAGATACCATTTACTCTTTCTCTCCAGACATAAAACTGCTTTAATTAAAGGAAAACAATCACTTTGTTTGTAACCACGATTTATCGTGGTTACAAACAAAGTATTATGATTGTTTTCCTTTAATTAATATGTCAAACCACAAAGTGACTGCTTTCTACCAAAATATAAAACTGCTTTATTTGAGCGTAGTTTCAGCTATTCATCATCAAAACTTTGGAATGAAATATCACTGCCTATCGAATATCGACATCGTTGCAGTGCTTCAAAAAGCTCTGTGGCAAATGTTTGCTGACTGCATAGTCAACCGCACAACATTTCAATTGATAGAATTTATAGAAATACGTATCTACTTGTGTTTGTGATTATGTATTTATTTTTATTGATTTTATTTCTTGCTAGAGCAATCCCGATGAGTTACCGAACTCATTTTAGGGCAGGTGAAACATACAATTCATGGGTGGGAGGAAATAGTTACAATTTTACATAGGAAATTAGATATTAAAAATGTAAGTTTCACATACAATATAGACGAAAAATAAAAGACAGGTTGAGTAGAACAAGCAGCAATAGAAAACAATTAACGAAAAAATGAAACAAGGTTATACAAATATGGATGATTACAACTAAATGGAAAAGAAAAGAAGAGAAAAGAAACAAGACAATTTGAACATAACTAACTAACTAACCATCACGCCGTTTCCCCGCAGGGGTAGGCAGAGAGGACGGACCGCCAAACATCCCGGTCTTGGCACACATTCCTTGCCTCGTTTACATTCATACAACGTCTCATACATTCTCTTCTATTATTCTGACTCTTGACATGAAACGACTTTAGTATCTGATTCACTTGGTCGTGCCATGTCTTTCTTGGGCGTCCTCGACTTCTTCTACCATTCACATTTGCGTCATATATTCTCCTTACACTCCTTTCCTCGTTCATTCGCCCTACATGCCCAAACCATCAGAGCGTTCCTTTCTTGATCTTGATAGTTTCATCCTTAAACGTACTTAAAAAATATTATTTTAAAGCATTACTCTGATTTTTTTATATTTAATTTAATTTTAATATATTTTTGAATGTAGCTATTACTTTGTGGTTATCCATTATAGAAAAATGTAACAATATAACTTTCTAAAAACCACTTATATAGTGTGCAAATCCGACCGGTTTCGGAACAAACGTTCCTTCGTCAGGGAAAGCTTATACTAATTTGACAGTTTCGAACAATGTTTTATTATGGTAGGGGTGGAGCCGTTGTTAGTTAATAATGTAGATTGGGTGGGTAGGTATTAGTGTAGAGTGGGTGGGTAGGGGAACAAATCCATGATTGGGCTATATGACAAACGTTTAGATAACTTAGAAGCTTTGGAAATTAAAAAATCCCTTAAAAATAATGAATCTATTATCAACAAACTAAAAATATTTTCATATAGCCCAATCATGGATTTGTTCCCCTACCCACCCACTCTACACTAATACCTACCCACCCAATCTACATTATTAACTAACAACGGCTCCACCCCCTACCATAATAAAACATTGTTCGAAACTGTCAAATTAGTATAAGCTTTCCCTGACGAAGGAACGTTTGTTCCGAAACCGGTCGGATTTGCACACTATATAAGTGGTTTTTACAAAGTTATATTGTTACATTTTTCTAATTTTAATATTATTGGCTTTAATTCGAATTGTGATTTATATGATTTAATTTATTTCAAATTTTATTATGCATCTTTTATTGTGTGTGTTGTATTAGAAATTTGATTTAATTATTTATTACATACACGTATATTATATTAGTGGCGTGAGGGTGCGTATCATAGGGTGAGGTTTGTCTAGGTCTAGGAGGCGGATGACCAGGACATACTGAACCCCAGATTCCTACCCACCCCTTAAACCCTTTTCCTTCCCAGAACTCTCCTCTCCTTCCTTTTCTTAAAAAAAACCCTCCACACAGCATTCTCAAAGATGACATAGGCCCTGAGGGAAATTATTTTCCTCAGGGCCTCCTGTGTGGAGCTCATGTAAAAAAAAAAAAAAAGAGGCGCTAGAAATCCTGAATGAGCAGAGTAGTGATCATTTGTCATTAGAATCACTGATAAGATAACTAAACAAAATGTTAATTTGTAAAAATCTATGTTTAAAAATGTTTTTATTATTATTACTAGCTGACCCAGCAAACGTTGTTCTGCCATATAAATGATAGTTCGATGTGGGGGACGTAGCGCCATCTGTCATTCAACAACATAAATAATTTCGTTGTGTTTGAAATGCGAACGACGCCAACGGTTAAATTTGTTCATACAAAAATACTAAAATCGCTATTAAAAATGGGAGGGTGGGGGTAGGAAGGTAAAAATTTGGGGATACATGTATTTTTTATGCCAAATTTTAAAAAAATACAAAAATTTTTTTTTCAAAAAAACACATTTTTTTTACCGGATAGGGTCACCCTAATCACCTTGCGATATGAAATATACTTTAATAATAATAATAATCTTTATTCAATGAAATAACAACAATATAACTAAAAAAAAATACATGCTCAATGTAGTTTACAAATAGATTACATCAATCAGTACAGAAAAATTAACAAACAGAAAGTAACGTAAGAAAGGTTACACAGGAGTAGTATAGTTATACAGTATTTTTAGTTGTGCATAGCCTGCCTCACTAGGTGAACCTGTATTGAGGCAGAATTTTTGTTAATTGTTTCTCGCAATTTTATCTTATGGTTTTTTTATAAATGTGTAAAGTAGCTTTCCATACAGCAAAAACTTTATTTTAGTTAACATTATTGTTTGAATATACCTACACAATTCATAAACTGCAAGGTTATTACTACAATAACAACTGTCAATGACTGGGCGTTTGGGTGAGGGCACCAGTATAGGCTCGATCATTAGAATGTATCCATATTTTAACATATTTTTTAAACTCTCTCTGTGTTTGACTCAGTTTGATGTTTTCTGGGAGAATGTTGAATATTTTTGTGGCAAAGTATCTAAAGCTACGTTGACCAAAGGTGGAAGAGAGTGCTGGAACTTGCAAAATGTCTTCGTTGGAGTTACGTGTAAATCTTAAGTTTATTTTTTTTTTCGTAAAGCACATGTTTGTTTTTAAAGAGATGCATGCGGATAGTTTTTACATAGATCTGTCGAACATCAAATACACTCATTATTTTGAATATAAGGTCACTGTTTGCAGTTAGAGAAAGTTTGAGAATAATTTTCATAATTGTTTTCTGCGCCTTTTCGACAGGATCTAGAGCTGATGAAGTGCCCCCTCCCCATGCAATGATACCATACTCAATGATAGATTGGGTGATTGCAAAATAAATCGTTTTTAGGAGTTGTAAGTTAAGAAAGTTCCTTATGGATAGAAGAAGTGTATTCTTTTTCTAATTTTATTTGCAATGATCTGGGTATGTAGGTTCCATTTGAGGTATGGGTCAATGGTAAGGCCGAGGTACTTCATCTGTGAAGTGCGCTCTATACTGGGGCACTCACTACATTCATTGGAATTCGTACAGCTATGAATTTTTATGGAGTAATCACCATTAGGTTGGCCTGTAGTATTGATGCTTGAAGTAACATATTTAGTTTTCTTCGTGTTAAGGGTAAGTGTGTTTATATCTAACCATTTTTTAATGAAGTTAATATTTTCTTCAGCTTTTTTAAATACAGCTGACCAATTATTGTCTTCGAATAATAAGACAGTATCGTCTGATAAAAATATCAGACGATACTATTACTTTAAAACCTATTCTCATACCTACTAAATATGCGTACAAATATTCATAAAAATCGGTTGAGCCTTTTTTTTTGTTTTTGTTATTAGTTTTTGGGGTATTATGTGATCACACATCTGCCCTGATGATGGACACTACAACGCTGTCCGAAACGTTGGCTAAAGAAGGAGGTAGCGCAACACGGCATAATACCCCAAAAACTAATAACAAAATAATTTTTGGTCGTGAAAATCTAAAATCGTATCGGTTGAGCCGTTTCGGAGGAGTACGACCACAAACACCGTGACACGAGATTTTTATATATAAGATTACTATAATTGCGTCACGAAACACTCCCACAAGATACTTCTTGTTTTTTCTAATATTTTATTCTATGTTTACGGGTGTGTATCAATATCAATGCACTTGAGGCCGACTGACTTGTCGCATATCGAAGCATGTGGGCAGTAATGTGATCTTCTTTAAGGACAAGTCGTTCCTGTTAGGATTGTTAACAGAGTTTCATCTTGGGTTAACCTCTGCGCATATGTCTTCATAGATAATTGATTAGAGCCATTCATATCTCGATGATTGCCGGCCATGATCACGCAGTACGAATAGCTATGTCGTATTAGCATAAAACGGATGCATAAATGTCTTCAATTTATATAAAATATTGGAGCTACAACCAAACATAAGGTATTGAAGCGTTTTTGACTTAACTAGCTAGCTTTCAATATGTAAAAATATATTCTTTTATGATTGTTTTTTTTGTTTTTCTGGTTTATAAGAATTCTTCAGGCCTTCAAGGATTCTTCAGGGCCACTTGCAAGGATTTCATAATGACTTGAAAAAATCGTGTGGATAGATTTTTTTACTAAGATTACGAAAGTGTTAATAAATTTTTTTAGAAGTTTATAGTTTTTTTTTTATATAAATTTATCCGTTTTTTGGGCTCGTCACGTAACGAAATGAAAATGTTCCGTCTCCGATAATGTTCAATTAATTTTGTAAAATTCCACACTGTTTTTTTTTTATATAGCAACACTTTTAGTTCCGGCGAATTTTTGAATTTGACACTTAAAATTCACTAGCTTTATTGTTTGTTGCCCGCGAACTTATTGTTTGATTTGACGGTTTGACAGATGTTATGAAGTGAACATGCTTTCCGTAGCAGCTGTCTTAGAAGCGTAATGGTAATGGTGCTGATTTTTACAAGTATAGTTGCATTACAAGTATAATTTAAATCACAACATCTAGATACTATCTATCAAACAAGAGGCACAAGATCAAGTTATATTATGTTTAAGAACAAAAATGTTCGGCTTTTCAAAATAATCTCACTACAAAAACATACCAACTAAATATATTTTATGTGAACCTTCTTCGTACTTGTTTCCAGATTTCACATTGTTGATACGTTTTCCCCTTTGATTAATTTTAATAATAATTATGTATAACCTGGTTTTATTGTAAAATATTCTGCTTTAGTCATATATAGACGTTGAACATTGATTAATGAAAAAAATATATTTATGAGATGTAATATTTTTGGTATGGTACCTCGTTATTCTCCTCTGCCATTCGTGTGGAATACGTCGGTTTTTTTAAAAATGATTTTGGGCTATTTTTTTTTTCGGTACAGTACATACAATAGATACATAAATATAATGAAAGTATATAAAAAAAACTTAATACAATTATTAAATACAAATATACATATTTTTTTTAAATGTTCTCCCATAATAAGCAAATGCTTGTGTGTACGGGAGGAAGTATTATTTGTTAGGTTATTTTGTTTTTTTTTTTTTTAAATTTAGTTTATATTAAGAATAAGAGAAACATATGTGTGTATATGTATATATTTTTTTAATTATTATTTATTATTTATTTTTTTTAGTTAAGGTTTTCAGTATATTTTTTTTATTGTGTTTTGAAATTTTTGAAACTGTCCTTAAGGGATCTTATATTTTCTGGTAATTTATTAAAGAAATTTGTTCCTAAGTATTTATAGTTTTGTTGACCCAAAGTTTTTATACATATGGGAATTGGTAACATGTATTTTTGCCTGAGATTTACTGTGTTTTTGAAGGGTATGGATTTGTTTAGGATATCCTCTTTGTAAACTTGTAAGGTTGAATGATACAGGAAGAGAGTATTTAATTTTCTGACTTTAAATTCTTTGAATATGAGTTCAGATGGATATAGAAATGATTTTTTTAATATTATTTTAATTATTAGTTTTTGCGCAATGTAAAGAGATTTTGTGTGAGTTTTATAGGCGCCACCCCATTATGCTATGTAATTATTGTTTGGCTATGTAATTATTGTTTTTTCCCACCCATAAAATTATGTCCCGTCATTAGGTTTATAAAAAATGGTCCGATTTTTCGGATTGAAAGTTTCAAAAAATCGCCAGGGCTTCGAAAATACGATGAAAAAAAAACGGAATTTCTTAGAATATTTGCCTAAACCGGATTTTTTTTAAATGTGATGCGAGTGGCTTAATTTACACTATTACCCCTGATATATTTTGGCTGTATTCTCGTTGTGGGAATATTCTATCTACGTCATTCGATATGTGAACCATCCTAGACCGATGCCGCAAGCCGCAGCTCCGTATTATACACATCATGTACATACGCATGACCTTATTATAACATCACGTCACGTGTAATGTGTGTTGTTTTCATTTCATTTTACTCTGTACCCTTCTTCGTTACGACACCAAAAAGTCGATTTAACCATCTTCGGCTTTCATGTAACTAAAGGTTCGCTGATTCAAAGATCTCTCGGAATCATAATCGTTGCATGACCAGGACATTCTATCTTTTATACAAGTACGATGGCGGACCCCCCCCCCCCCACTCACTGGTCCAGGTGATCTTCATATAATTATGACGCTATAAGAAGTCCACGCATTTCTAGTATATTTTTTATACCGGACGTAATTAAATTGACGCGTATATTAAGTTGGCGTTGTCCGCACATTTTTCCCTTCTCATCTTCTCTTGGCTATATCGCGCTGTTGCCATGTTGGATAGAAGTTACATCCGTGGATCCGTTAATGGAAAACTTTTTAAAAAGTCGTCTGATTTTTATAGCCGCCTACAAATGCGAATGAGTGGATTTTTTTCCTCATATGCTTTGTTAATGTATTTTTTTGTTTTTCATATTTCGTTGAAAATTTCCGAAAATAAACAGGAAAATTTCGGTATAATATAAAATTTATGACGGCTCCTTGATCTTCCTTTACCCATTTAATGATATGTTTTTTAAAATTATTTATTTATCTATAAAAAGTATATGTGCATTGGTTTTTTTATGCCTATTACACTAGGATTTGCCTGTGTCGAGACAGGCGTACAAGTATATAAATGAATATCTTAGTTAACAAGAGTATTTAAGGTAAAATACATATTAATTTGAATCGAAATTGAAACAGAAAGGTGATTGGAAGTGTTGGTTAATCTTTTAAAGAGATTTATCTTATAATTTGTTGGAGGAGATGAAGTAAAGAAGTAAGTTCTGTCTAATCTATTCATGGAGTTAAATTTGACAGGATTCTTTTATTTTCTTTTATTTTATATGGGTTAGGTCGTATGTGAATAGTTATTTCTGTCTATGTGTGATTTATTTTACAGATTTTTGTAATAGTGTGGCGTCCAGTACTTATAATCCATTTTTTTATATCTTGTTTGAATTTTGTCAATGAGTTTGTCTGATCATAGCTGGTAGTGTATTGTATAGTTTGCAAGCTATGTATTTCGAGTGTCTTTGTCCAAAGGAGGTTTTGGAAAAGGGAGTTTGGAGGAGTTCTTTGTTTATGGCTCGGATATTGTGTATTGTTTGCGTAGCTATGTATAGTGTTTTGTTGTTTTTGTGTAAATTAACTAAGATGGATCTTTAGTAGAGCTGTTTAATATCCATAACATTGAAGGTATTGAAGGTCGTATCAGTGCTGGTAGTAAGCGGCAGTTTGAGAATTATTTTTAGGATTAGTTTTTGTGCTTTAATGGTGGGGTCAAGGGCACTGGAATACTGGCAATGGGCACTATGTTTAATTTATTTTCAATGTAATGAATTCTATGTTAAGGCGACGCTTAATGCTAAATAATTATTTTAGATTAATCTTTACTACTAATCGGTTTATTACATTACTAATTACTACATTATAACTTAAAAAAACATGCTTTGCATAAATTGAAGCTTTTACAATTGTTAATTTATTATAAAAAATATAGGCGTATACTACTAAAAAATGTTTTTATTAGGAATGTATTGAACGCATACAAGAAACAACCTTTTCAAAATAACAGTTTCTTTCCTTTAAAATTATTCACAAAATAAACAAAAATCATCTTTTTCGTTATTTGTTTTTGGGGTATTATGCCGTATTGCGCTACCTCTTTCTTTAACTAAAGAAGGAGGTAGTGCAACATGGCATAACATAATGCCGTGTTGCAGTTCGCAAAGAAGGAGGTAGTGCAATACGGCATAACAAAATGCCGGCATAACACCCCAAAAACAAATAACCAAAATACTTTTGGCCGTAAAAATCTAAAAACGTATAAAAACCACTTTTCCGCCTGAAATTGTGACCTCTGGACTCCGTTTGCCAAGCGGTTTTATGCCTATCATCTATATTCGTGGTGATATAAGGCACAGTAAGAATACATACATTTTTAGCTTTTTTACATTAGCTTCACACAGGAGGCCCGAGGAACATAATTCCCCTCAGGGCCTATACCATCTTTGAGGATGCTATTTGGAGGGCCTTTTAAGGAAAAGGAAGGAGAGGAAGTTCTCGGTAGGAAAAAAAGGTGTGAGGGGTGGGTAGGAATCTGGGGTCGGTGTATCCAAGAGTGATGGACGTATGAATCTATTCTTACCACTGCGGTGCAAGGCATTGTTCCGAGAGAGTCCTGCTGGAGAGGTCAAAAGATCTCAACCAACCAGTCTCTCCAGTTGGTGGGCTGACGCATCCGCCGCCAAGATCCGAACAAACCTCACCTCATAAACCCGGACACCCCTGCTAAGTCACAAGCTTGTGGCTCCCTGTTAAGACTTTTTTAAGAACTACTTGTGTTTCTTGTACAATTTTTTTACCTGCATTATTTTCATGACAGCTGTATGAAGACTTTTTAGATTAGGGTTATAATAATTTCTAAACCGAGCTTCAATTTTTCCTAAATTCAATTACGTAAAATTGTGATACCGTGCTCGCCACTTCCCGTGAATGTTGTTTTGTACAACGTTTCCTGTTTACTTCCATCCACTATTTGCTCTCAATTTATCATCATTACTCTGCAGGTTTCGGTGTATCCATCTGCAGTGTGCCTAGCGTTGTGTCCACTGGACCAAGACGCGGTCTCGGTAGAAACTGGCTGGTTTGTTGGTTGTTCTAGTTCCAGTACCAGCATTGTTTGTTACCTGTATTCGTTTCGCAGAGAGGCGATCGATCTTGATAAAAATAAATCCACGATGATACTCCATCATCCATAACCCGATCTCCACGGTCCAGGAAGCAGAGGGGTTGTTGACAGTTGTGCGAGTGAAACTGTTTTGATTTTTAAATTAGTTTTGAACTGGATTTCTTTGGATTTATTTTGTGTCATTTTATAAATTTACTTCGAAAACCTAACAATATTATTATTCATACCCCGCTCTCTCAAGACGAGTACTCATGACAGTTAAATCATTTTAAATAGTTTCTTGCTTGTGTGGTGGTGTATTGGTTGGATAAAAAAATTATTATTTACCTTTTTAAAGCTTGACGTTTGTGTGCAAATTCTACTTCATAAAATCTTTTTGTGTACATAAATATAGAATAAAAAGGGCCATAGCTCAGAGGTAAATCACATTTATTACGTTACCCAATAAATAATTAAAATATATTTCAAGACACTCCGTTGCGATTTGTGGCAGTGTGATCAGTGGCGATGTGTGATAGATGTAACTTTTTTTTATTGAAAGAAAATCATGGTACTGCAAAATGACATCTACATTTTTAACTCCAAATGTGCCCTGGAATCGCTGTTATACTTGCGGATAGCCCCGTATATGTGGATATTATGAAATGTAAATATACCGAAGAAACAAAATAAGAAAGAAGAGGAGAATTGAGAAATTCCTCTTGATTTGGCAACTAACTCATTGTTTTATCGTGACATATTTTTATTTTTGACTCCATATTAAAAATCTGAACCCTGTTTTATCGATAATCCGTGCATGTGTTCAAATCTTGCGGGATTAGATAAGTTAGTAACATGACTTCAGCGGTGTAGAGTGAGATATTAAGACTTTTTTTACATTAACCACACACAGGAGACCTACGAGGAAAATAATTTCCCTCAGGGCCCGAGTCATATTTGGGGATGCTGTGGGAAAGGGCTTTTTAAGGAAAAGAAGGCGTGGAAGTTTTTGTAGGCAAAAAGATATGAGGGGTGGGTAGGAATCTAGGGAACAATGTGTCCAGGAGTGACGGACGTAAGAATCAATCTCTCCCGCTGCGGTGCAAGACGATGGGTCGAGAGATACCAGCCGGAGGGGTCAAAGGGTCTCGACGACACCTCAACCCGGTCCACGTGAACCCGGGCGCCACTTTGGGTGAACTACGGCAAAGGTGTTTATAGTATATAAGTAGTTGTATTAGATTAATCTCTCTTACACATTTCAACTCGCAGATAGTAAACACGCATCCTTAATCTTGTATACGGTTAAACAGTAAATCTAAACTCTGAAATACCTAGTGTCTTTATTAATTAATCTCACCACCATATTAATATAATATCACTGGCACGATGGTAAGTATAACAGATCTGAAAGCGTTAAAATAAATCATTTATTGTAAGTAATGCGCTGTCAACCCTGGCCCTAACCCTTCATCTGATCACTCCACCGGATGTGCGGTACATTGCTCGTACCAGCCACCGGCTAGCTGCTGGTGCTAGTAGCTCTATACCATAGGTTCTCAACGTGGGCGATAACGCCCCCGTGGGAGTTTGAAACCTTCAGGGGGGCAGTAGAAGACCCAGAGAAAATTGGGGGGCGTTGAGATGGCACATTGAGCGCGTGGGCAGGTAAAAAAAATTATCTTAAAAAATACAAAATAATAAATTTGGACATCTTATATAGCGCTGTTTTTGCGAAAAATCGCCTCAAGAGCGCTGTACAAATTAGCATGGATTTTACATTAGAATTTACTTAACTTAGGAGGCTCGATAACAACTCGTCTTGCAGCTATCAAGCGCATGGATTATTGGAATTCTAGCCCCCCGATAAATTTAATAAAATATCTTTTATACACGTATTTCAATTTACTTAACTATGTAGGGGGCTAGATAACCACTCGTCTTGCAGCTATCAAGCGCATGGATTGTTGGAATTCTAGCCCCCCAATAAATTAATTAAAAACACGTGCTAATCACGTACTAATAAACCAAAGTAAACTTTAATATTGTTTTTAATTGTATGTGTTGTAATAATTTTTATCACGTTTGCGAAATTTCACATATTATGTAGATAGTTTGGGAAGTGGATGAAAATTGATAGGTATAATTTATTCTTTATTTTTTTATTATATAATATTATTATTTTTTATTACATAATTAAGGGGGGGCAGTAGAGAAGTGCGAAAAGGGGTATGGGGGGGGATCATGAGCTTTGTGACATCACTTGCACAAAACGATTTGCATGTAAAATTGCAAAATATGTGACGTCACGCTGGGGGGGAGGGGGTCTCACAATAATAATCTTTAGATGATTTATATGCCGTTTTTGTGAAAAATAACCTCAAGGGCGCTGTACAAACTTATAATACATTTCTAAAATAAAAAAAAACTACATGCTAGAAAAACAATTAAAAACAACTTACGGCTAAAAATTGCATCCACCGGTTCATTGATCACCGATACGAAAATATATGTACAATGTTTTGACCAATGAAAGCGATGCTGCCTAAAAATGAATAAAAACAGGAACATGAACACATGTTATTTAATCCTGAAAACTATATGTAATATATTCTTTGATGAGTGTATTTTGGAAAGTAAAAGCAGCATTTAATGGTGGATGTTGCACTAGTACCTATAAGGATTTGATCTTCCTAAATGTGATTCGTCAAGAGACAGATAGGCGTGTAAGGACTCGAGTAATTTTAATTCAGTAATAAAAGTGTGATTAAGACATATCATAGACAATACAAGTATGATACTCTCAGAAAAGTATATTTAAATTAAGGGTATGAGAGCCCAAAAAGGTAGGTTATTAGTTTGGACCTAAACTCTGTTGGGCTTGTTACGCATCTTAATTCCGGGTGGAGTCTATTCCAAGCCTTAGGCCCAAATATTCCGAAAGCACGATCTCCAAACTTAGTATTTGGCTTTCGTTTAGGTTCTATTAGTCTGCCTATGGCAGATGAAGTTGCCGATCTAAGAGTTAATTGCCTCGAACCGGTATTTTCCGGGACGCATAATTTGGAGATGGAAGGTGGGGCCATTTCGTTGATTGATTTAAAAAGCATCCAGCACAATTTGTACTCTATTCTTTCAGGACACTTGAGCCAGTGAAGGTTACGAAGGTGTTCTGAAATTGCGTATATTTACAAATGTGACGATGTGTGACGGGGGGGGGGAGAGGGGGGCAAAAAATCATGAAATTCGTGTGACGTAATTTATGGATGGCCCCTTATCAAATTGTAATATTTAAATAAATGAAGACAATATATGCGAAACTCAATCGAAAATCTGGAAACAGAAAAATCAGAAAAACATATTGTCCCAGATGTGTCAATATGTTTTTCTGTTTTTTCTGTTTCCAGAAAAATATATAATTTAATTAATTTTTAGTCGAATTATAGATTCCGTGACAGTTGAGCCTCCCCCACCCCATAATTGGGGGGCTCAAAAAAAAATTCTCAAAGTGGGCGATGGCCAAAATAAGGTTGAGAACCTATGCTCTATATTAAACACGCTCAACACACACAAACACATCACTCCAACACAAAACGCAGGACGCATCTCTCTGCACTGTACCCTTACCCAGTACCCACACTATTCTTCTGCTGCTGGAGCCCTAGCACAGTGAAATCGATAACTTTACAATATCGGATCGATAGGCCTAACTTCCGATGATTTTATATCGATATACCGAGCAAGCCGAACCGATATTGACAGGGAATAAATAAGAATTCGGTATACGCTGGCAACGCTTAAAGTATTTCCTGTGATTTGACACTACGAAATGTCAAACGCCAAACAATTACATAAAAATATAAAAAAAATAGCAGTGTTGAATTGAAACACTAACCTAAATATGCATTTGCAGTTCGCATTTAATTTTTAATACTAATCGGAAGTTAATTAGTTAAATCAGATTTTTAGTCATATTTCAACCATTTCAGTTTCTCTAAGATCGAAGGGAATAAATCGTTCGCGGTTTAGTTGAATTATTTAAGTATATGGATCTCGATATTTTATATTTTTCGATTATTCCATTAAGAATATGTCGTTAGTACCTATCTGTCTCGGAAATTAATGACTTAGGTATTTGGTTTGACACGAAACTCAACTTTATCAAGCATATAGAAATAATAACCAATAAAGCTTTGAAAATGTTGGGATTTATTTTAAGGGTATCTAGTGATTTCAATAATGTCAATACAGTAAAAACATTATATATGTCACTCGTAAGGAGTCATTTACATTTTACAAATCCACGGTTTGGTCCCCAAATTATGAGGTTCATTCACATGCGATTGATAGAATCCAAAATAAATTTTTAACATATGTGAATTTTAAAATGGGCATTCCTATTGAATGCCTAAATTACGATAACGTACTTTGTTTATTAAATTTAATAAAATTATCTGATCGTAGAATCATTTCCGATTTAACCTGTTTGTATAAAATCATTAATTCAATGTTCGATACCCCTGATTTATTATACGTAATCTCTTTTCATACTCCAGGCAGGTCAGTTACAAGACAGTACCTACCATATGATTGTAGCAATTCTAAGTCAACAAGCCAATATTACACTCCTATGTTACGGATTCAACAGCTTGGAAACAAATACTCCGATGTTGTTGAAATATTTAGTACATCAATTTTAATATATAAGCATACCTTATTGAATTTTTTTTCATCAAATAGGGGAATATTATGATAAAGCTATTAAAATTGAGTAAAACATCGACAGTATTTTGTCGGCTGAAAAAAAAAACTATTTTGGATTTTTTATATTTTGTGCCTACATACTGTGTGCTTCAAATTCAATAATATTATTACTTTGTATTTATTTTTGTGCAAGTGTTTTAAACAATAGTTTCCTGCACTATTTACTAGTATAATTTTGTTAATATTGTTATATATATGTATGTAAAAGCCTAAATAGGCGTAAATTAATAAATATAGTATTGATATAGGGTTTTATCGATCGTCTACGCAAGACCTCCTGGTATTTGGTGTACGATTACATCGAGATGTTAATTTCGAAATTATCGAATATCTTTAAAAAAAATTTAATATACCAAAATTTATTCGAATTGGATACGAATCACATGGAAAAGACAGTTCAATTGTTATTTGTGTTTCGGAATTGAAGTGTGCTATCACTAATAGTTCTGTGAATAATAGTCTTCTCGTCCAAAAAGGTATGGTTCAATTCATCTTTAAGGGGGGGGGGGGGGGGAGTTGTTATGCGGTGAACTCCATAACTCGTTACCGGATCATTTGAAACAAAAAAGTCGAAATGTGTTTAAAAGGTGATATGTTTTCCCAGGTAATTTAATCAGGAAGAGTTTTTTTATTTTTGTTTTTTTTTATTTTTTGCAGCATGTTGAAGTCAAAAATGCGATTTTTACTCAAAATTTTCGGTGAATTTGTTATTATAAAATGAAAACAAATGGTAAAAAAAACTCTTCCTGGTGGATTACCTGTTGTTATGTGTAGAAATGGTGTACAAATTTTCAAGAGGATCGGTCAAGTAGATTTTGAGTTATGATGTTCACGAACCTCAAAAATTTGTTTGCGAGAAAATCGATTTAAAGTTTTTTTATATTCGAAAATATACTTGAATCGAGCATGAGGGCCGGTCGCTTGAAACGCTGTATCTTATTTAGTTTTGCTCCGATTTACTTGAAATTTTGACACAATACTCTCTACATGTTGAATGAACATTAAGAAAAAATAGTTTTTAAAAAGGTTTTAAAACCTTACCCCCCCCCCCCCCTTAACAGCTGGTTCAGTTTTGATTGTGTTTCAGAATATAATTGAACTACGAGTACTGTTTTACATGATCTGACCAGAGAGAGAAATGATTTTGGTAGTAGAGTTTTTTAACAAAACATTGCGATTTTTTTTGTCCTGTCTTTTAGTGTAAATTTTCCGTTCTTCTCATTTCTCTCTTTCAAAATAATTTGTTTTAAGGTATTTTTTAAAATTTTTACCTACCTCTCAGTTATTTCCCCATTTTCAAATAGCTCCATTTAAAAATATGTTACTTATCCGCTTATTTTCCATGAATAAGTTACATTAACGATTAACATTCATGACGCGTGGGAACTAAATACCTTAATATTTACCTAAATACTCGGAAACGTCCAACTTTTAACCGATCTGTCCATTGATCCTTCATTCAGCCAAACCGCGTAGAGATTTTATCAGTTGGCGTCTATCTTCCGGTATCTTTCCCCGAATCTTGACTAATTTCCGAATCCGTCGGTTCCTTTGACTGCTCGGCTATCCATTCCCAGTCCCAGTCGCTCAACTACCAAATTAGATTATAGAAGTGTAAAGCACGCTCGTAGCGATAAGCTTATCCCTAAAAGGTCTGCCCTTAATCGCCACTTTTTAATATTTTTGTTTCATTCCTTGCCAAGTTTCAAGGAGTTTTAAAATGCATGCTTTTATTTAAATTGCTATTGTTTTGTCCAGGATCTTGAGCTAAAAGCTTATATCCTCTCATTCTTCATTTTACACTTCTTGGAGTCCTCTATCGATTTAGTAACAAATCTATTTATTAATAAAAAAACTACTGAAATGATTAACCTAGATTCTATACAATAACAAATTCTTTAGTCACAAGTTCATAGGATAAGATCATTCGGTCGAAGCCTAACGTCAGCATTTATCGTTCTCTTCTTATTTGATACTTTTGTTGTCCTTGCTTCCTATGATAGTATCGTAGCCTTTTCGGATATTTTTTTATAGTTCTTTATACATTTGTCATGTGGTTAGGTGGGCAAACCATTTTACGAATGTAGATGTCAGTAAACACTGCTTTCCCCCGTGAAAAATACACCTTCAGTAGCCTAAAAAGGCGTCCTGGACAATCGTTTGGCGCCTAGAAATAGTTTACCCAGTGACCTATGCAGCACCATACTCTTTCGTTACAACAACACCAGAAAAGCAGCAATTCATGGCGGTCACGTCCCGAGACTTAGGACGGACGGTCACCTTGTCCGTGGACATCCGTCCCGTGGAAGATGAGGTGGCCATTTTGGATCCGCAGTGGCCATATGCCTCCCCTTTTGGGTCTTGGCCCTATTCGGGCTGGCAGAGTGAAGGTGACACTGAAACTCGGAGAACCTTTTTAGGCGCGGCCGGATCTCTGACGGGCAGGACCGGAACAAAGGAAATAGTGGTTTTCACCAATTCATCATTTATTAACTTACAAGGATATTTGAGGACACCCGCCATTTTTCCAAACCACTTGAACTATTTAATTACAATTACATTTGAAGCTGACCAGATAGACCCCTCTTTCAATGCTCACGTCAAGACTACTATTTTTTAAGCAAAAGCTATTATTTTTTAAGATTCTAAACGCCCCCGAAACTTCCTGGGAGGAAGATCTCATACTCTTATAACTTCGTTACTGATGATAGCCAATCTTCGATGGAAAAGACTGCCCCAAAAAGGTGTTTGGGAAGCTCTTGGCATTTCTGTTACTAAAGTTATGTTACTAAACGTGGTTAAACGATTTTGTTACTAAAGTTATTTTACCAAACGTGGTTAAATCCAATCCAAAGACCTTTTTTTCTTTTGAATGGTGTTTTCACACTAGGATGATAATCAGAGTAACTTCCACAGTGCAAAAAATGTGTTTTTAATTTGCTCTTCGCTTGGTTTTAAACTCTCCAACTTCTAGATACAACCAAAAATCTTATCGCCTTGCCACGTAGATCGTCATTATTGTTTAATATCGTGCTTTAAACCATCTTTTTAATTTAATGGACAATTTATATTACAATTTGCCCCACCTTTCTCGTCCATCCCTGACATCACGTGTCGTTCTCTGATGGCAGTGATGTCTCTGGTGGCCTCGCCGAATCCTTAGATGGGATCTGTCGTACGGCATGAATGTCATCATCTTTTTTTCAACAGCAATAAATTAAATGCATTGTCTAAGATCACGTCAGTGATCACGCTCTCAATTTGACCAAACGAGCTTTATAATGGGTAAAATGTAAGATGGAAAAGCCTGCATTAGTTTGAAGAGTTTCTAAAAGAATTTTGGTCTTTCAAACCTAGTCCAAATTGAACGCGCCGCGTTTCCATCCCCGCGAGATTAGTTGTGGTATTATTTCATCTTCAAAAAAAGTTCCTCTAAGTTTATGCTACTTTTTTACTGAATTGTAGAAGCCTTTGTTTCGAAATAGTATAAATTAAATCCTGTTAATAATTGGCGCCCAACGTGGGGCTGTTAGAAAAACTGCTGAAAATGAGTTTCTCCTGTTTTTATTTACCATTTTAGTGCACTCAGTTTAACTACACATAAAAACCATTTTTACTTTTGGTGGTATCAAAAGCTCCAAAGCGTCAAAAACAAGAGTCGATATAATTTTGGCGGATTTATCTAACATGTTGTATCGGAATTTCTCTAGCTTATTGAATAACAGTTTCGCCCAAATCTGTGCGTAATTAGTTGCTTTAGTTCAATCGTTATTATTTGTAAAATGTTTTGTCATTGCCAAGAAAGATGAAGCAAACTATATAAACAGACATGAAGATGAAATATTGTGATTATGCCCTTTAGAAAAATGGCACGATGGCTTTCTAGGGACGCCAAACGAGCATGATCACCTCGCATTCCATCTGAAGAATTATTTCAGTGCGCATTTTAAGTAGACCGTGGATGTGTTGTAAATCAAGCCGGGTTACGTTAACAACGCCTCTTGTAGGTCTCCAGTTCAATTTATCACAGACTTCTGCCACCTTCACACCACACACCAGGACACCGGCGACCTAATGAGTGGGCTCGCTATGTCACAATTCACAATGAAGTGTTCTCATTGCCTTTGCCACTATCTCGGGTTCGTATGTTTACAGCTCTCGCATACAATACAAGCTGATTGTAATATTTATGGTTAAATCATTTCTCGACCGTTATTATTTTATCTCCGGGCCGCAGAAGGAATGGGCTGTGTGAGGTCGTACACAGCTCTTAATTATGTGTGTTCACGTTGCCACGTTACCAGATGAAGAAAATGCACGAACCGAATGGGCGATAGGAATTTTCGAATGTAAATTATCTCACCAATAGTGTGTGTGTGTGTATGTTATTGGACCATAAGAAATTTCATCCTTGTCTGTTTACGTTGGTGAATTTACGGAATGTGTATCTGGAATCCTGTAATGTCTGGCAATCGCAAAGTTCAAATATTCGTATGTCCACAGTATAACTTGTAATGCATTGTATTAATGTTATAACTTAATGTAATAACTTGTTCTACTGCAGTGCTTGGGCGTATAATATTGTGTCTTCCTTTTTAAGGTGTAATCGATACTAGAAAGTGTTGAGTGGTTTCATTGTAGGTACTGTGTATAATCATGCCTTATAGAATAGGGGCCACTACACATATGTTTTTGATAGAGCCCCCATCGACAAATGATCGTAAGCACTTATTATAAATATTATAGGCAACTTAACATGAAATTTAACCACGGTTAACCGCCTAGTTTTTTAAATGATAACTCGGGTTTGATAGGGGTTCAATCTGTTCGTTAGCATTCTTACGCAATATTCGTATTGGATAATTGTATTCGAACTTGGGGACATGCAAGCACTACTTACATTAAATATATTGAAAATTTACAAACTGCCATAATAAAAAAAATTGTCACAACAAATATTTACAAACAGAGACATAACTTAAAACTACTGTATGGCTCAGAGAGCTTACTTACAATAAAAGGTCTCCACTGGTTCACTACTATTATGGATAATATGGGGGAAAGCCCTTACAAACACCTACTTGTACACAAACATACCACAAGATTTAGAGAAGGAAAGGGCCTAAAAACTCCTCGAATATTAAATAAATATGGAAGCCGTACTCTTGAATATCTAATACCAGTGATTTTCAATAAAATCAATAAAAACATAAAACTTGAAAAAAATGAGAGACTATGTCCTAAAATGATAAAACTATGGTTAATGAGTGAAAACTCCATGTATCTTTGAATATCTTAATATAGCTGCCTACATATCTTGTTATTAGGCAGGTATATTGAAATATCTTATATATTTATGATTGTAAGTTAAATTATCCAATATTACTATGTGATCTATTCTAATGTTTCCTTAAAACTATAAATGTATTTACAAATATTTTCTTAGATATAATATTAAGAATGTTTAAATTGTTAGAACCTGCAGACAAGCTGTCATATGACAGCTTTGTGGGTCTACTCAAATTTTTTGTACAAAATGTATTCTGTAATTAAATAAATAATAAAAAAATATATAATATATGTTCATTCGCTTAATGTGAATACTCTCTTACTTCATTTCTTTTGTCGCTTTTAAGACGGGATCACGTGGACTTTAATAGTGAAATGTTTAACCGTAAATCCGTTGGTGTTTGTCTCCTAAAAGGATCTCCTCTGAAGTAACTATTATTGTTCGTCACTTTAAATGTTCTCCCATTCCAAGCAATGTTGAATTGTTTACTTAATTCTTTACAGACATATCGTAAACCTGTGACACCACACTGTTCACTGTTCCTAGTTTTCTAATTGTAGTTTAAAGATATGTACCTAAATAGTTTTTGTCGATATTTCACAGAGAGGTGTTATTAGTACCAATCCTCGTAATCATTTCTAAAACCTTATAAACCATTTACCATTTATTTTATTTGTATATTTGTTTTTAAATAATAAAGCAGTCACTCTTTGGATTGACATATTTAATGTAATAAAACAATTGGTTTGTTTATAACCATGATATATTTAATTTTTGAAGTGAAAAATTCTTTAGCACCGTTGTGATTTAAAAACGAAAAATTGCTACACTAATGATAGACAAACATATACATCTGTTTGTGCGGTGATTCGTAGCCTCCCCCACTCTTGCCTACTTTAGTTTTCTGGAGGTTTCACTTCTACCGCATGTGAACTGCACACTCTGATGTTTTTTTTATAATACCGACCGGTTTTGCTTAACACAAGCATCATCGGGATATAAAATTAACTACAATTAAAAAGTTTAATTTATACCCAGATGATGCTTGTGTTGAGCGAAACCGGTCGGTAAAAAAGATTTAATGATTAAATCGTGGTTATAAACAAAGTATTTGTTTTTTTTGCATTTAATATTATGAATTATTAAATTATTTAAATTATTATTTTTATAATAATTTTATTTATATTTGTAATTTGTAATCGTTTTTTTTGTAATAATAACTAATTAATCACCGCTCATTGTAATATTTTTGTATATAAGTACTTATTCGTCTACACTTGTTTGTCTATTCTTAATTTGTTAATTTTCAATATATGTATCTTTATCCTGACGAAGACACCATTGGTTTTGAAGCTGATTAGAATGCTGATTATTTTGTTTAAATAGTGGTGTATATAAAATGATTTATTTTCATTTAAATTAATTTTGTAGTTTTTTGGCCTAAAGCTCTGAAACTATCAAATTATAATTTCATCGATATCGAAAGTCAGAAAACTTATTGAATTATCTGCCCAATACACGTATTACTTTTATTGTGTTTCCAAACAAGTGCGGGCGCATTTTTTCTTCAAACCGGTGTTACGCACGGTTCTTATTCAGACCCTAAAAACTTGGACACGCTATCAGCTATCAGTATTATAGTAAGTCGACACAGACGTCTCCGTGGCGCGTAATGTTGGTTGTAGGTGCCCCTGTAAGCTGTAACACTCTGTAAGTGAGACGGGCCGGCCGGTTGGTTGGGTTAGGTTAGGTGTGCTGGCACCTGTGTCAACAATCCTTCCCCCGGTGTATCCCCCTCCCACTTCCACAACCCGCGCACCTCATCCCAAGGACCCGTCACGATAATCTGTCCCTAACCTACGGAAACACGCCTTATTCTATGACATGTACTATCGGAGATGCGTCCTTCGTGATTATGAGATTAATAAGATTGGTGGTAATAATTGCGCCAGTTTCTACAATTTCACTCGGTTTAAAATAATGACGTAAGACATTTATAACATCTATTTCGTTGAAAGCAATTACTGTGGTTTGACAATCTGTACCAAATACGTGATAAAATGCCCTCAATTTGTCCGGTATCACTTTAACATAAGATTTTTTTAAATAAACGTTTTATACTTGTTGCCGACCAGGTTTCGCTTCTATCGTAGCTCCTGTAAATGTCATATGTATTACTGCTTGATATGAAATTACATATTATTTTGTGTATTCGTATTCTCAAGGACGGGTTGTTTCACAGAATTTGAACAATTCATCAAACTTTGAAGTTAATTTCCAAGTTTTGTTATTATATCCTGGTGGGCCAGTTGCTTCCCAAAACCGAAATAATAACAAAACTTGAAAATTAACCTTGGAAATTGATGAATTATCCAAATTCTTTGAAACAATCCGTCATTAATCTATCTGAAACTTAGAATTTTTGGTGACTGGCCTTACGTTAGTAATAAGTAATAAATAACTTGAAAAGACGACTCTCCATTAGAATGCGCAAACACTGACAGGTTTTCTTTTACAGAAAACTTCACCGTAAATTTAAATCCATTCTATTCAAATGCTAATAACGACATGACACCATCGGCGTTGAAGGGATTTCGTACCGGGTAGGTACTTGTTATTCTTTGGTTTCTCGTCCAACGGGAGAATAGGCATATAAATAAATTGTTTACTCTTTTGTCCGGGTCAAAGACACGGCTGCATCCCATTAGGCCGAGATGGCGATTAAATGATATGTATAAATGCACCAGGTAAGACGCAAACACAGCCACTATCGATGTTCGCCATTATATTTCCACGATACATTATGTAAATACCTCAAGAAACGAATGTTCCCGACCGTCCATCCAAATACAAAACTTGCAAATGGCTTTACGCTCCCTGAATAAAACCATTATTCTTACAACTCGCGATGCATGGTTGCATCAGATCCTGAAATAAAGTTAGCGCCATCCGATCGGGTTTTACACATTTCCTTTACAAAATTTGGGAAATTGTTCGTATTTCCACAATTTGCGCATTAGCGGACTGAACTGAAATGGGGAAATGAAAGACTCAACCAGGGGTCGACCAGAAGAGTATACCTAAGGCAAAGGCTGAACATTAAACATACTAACACGATAAATACATGTCCCTAACCCTTTCGTCTTTCTAGCCTAACCTAACCTAACCCTTTCGTCTTTCGAGATACTGCTGCGCAGTAAGTATTGGAATTAGTTCACTCTTTTAGAGTAGTTTCTTCAAACAAATCGAAAAATACGTAGTGTTGTTTGATGTTAACCCCTTTAGAGAAAAGAGACAAGCAAGTTAGTATCATCATATACTTAATATTACTTGGTACTTGATATACCTGCTTCCTACTTGTAATAATTGATTCGAAAGCTTAGGAAAGATTCACAAACACCGTTGAATGGGTGTAATAGCGTTATTGCAGTGCACCATTTTTCTGTTCTTATTTTTTTTGTGGCATTTGATAACTTTCTGAAATTAATTTTAATTATTACATGAAGTATTTTAAATGATGTAGGTATAACGATTGCCTCAATGCTAACATTGCTACCATTATGGCTGTCAGAAATGATCGATGACGCCTGCTTGTAGCTGTCTATTTATTTTTTCCGGCTTGCTCCCGTTTGTATGTCAACTATCTTCAGTAAATATTTCCTAAGTTACCGTACATTATGAAGGAAGCAGAAGCCAGCTCCGTGCCGTGGCATCGTGTCGCGGGTTGAGTTGGGTTGGGTTAGCTTGTTTGACTAACACGCGCCATGATTCAGATACGAGTAGACATGTGAAGTTGTCGTACCCAGGGACAATCACAGGGGCACAAGTCTTAAGTCAATAATCGTATTTACTACGATGCACGCTTGCAAACATGGATTATTACTAGGGACCGACCGAAGGTTCGGTTTCGGTTTCGGCAAGTTTCGGCAAAAAAAATCTAGTTTCGGCATCAATTTCGGTTCGTTATTGTTATTTTTTATGGATTTTGTTTGTTTTATAGAAGTAATATAAAAATATATTATTTTTTCACATACTTCAATTATTGTTTTTTTATATATTTAATTTAACACGTGTTAACTGTCTGAATAAGTGTAAAAAATAAGCCAAATAACAGTAAACAATCGATTTTTAAGACGTTTTGGTTTCGGTTTCGGCCGAAACTGAGACAGACACCGAAGATTCGGTTTCGGTGGAAAGTCCTGTTTCGGTCAGACACTGATTATTTTATTGACCACTAAAATATTTTTGTGATGATAAGTGTAATAGTTCCGATAAAAAATTATTCGTGATAATAATTGTAACATGACTAGTAAAGAAGACAATGGAACTAAACTATGTAGAGTTCGCTTAACCACTCCGACCCCTAATCTTGTTTACACGACATTATAACAATAGCAGTTAAGGGAACGTACCCATACTACGTGACACACTTTTTGCAATTTTTACCCCCCCCCCCCCCCCCGGTGACCACGTGTAGTATATTCCAAGACCCCCCCCCCTGCAGTTTTCACGTAGTATTTCATAAATATGGTTTCGAATCATTTTTTGCTAACAAAAAAAAAAAAGCATTATTTGGCTTATACTTGTCTTTATTAATACGGCGCTTGCTGCGTGACAGCAAGAGTGCATGCATTACAAGTGGAAAAAATATTATCAAGATAAAACTTATGTCAAAATATATTGAAACCGGAACGTAATTTATGGAAACGAAAGTCTTGTTACGTCGGTCGACGTAACAAGACTTTCGATAGCTCAAAGACTAATGACCTAATTACGATAAAACCCGGTGTTTATCCTAAAAATGAGTTGTTCAATTAGTACTTAATTCAGCGGTACCCCCATTAATCACTTACCTTCCCATTCCGCGAACTTAAAAACCTCCCCTCGTAGCTCGAAAAAAAACGCGAGATTTCTAGATTGACTACGTGATAAAAACCTAAGCCCCCCCCCCCCCCTGAACAGGTCACGTAGTATGGGTACGTTCCCTAAGTACAATAAGCCTGTTTTCAAGTAAACGCGTGTGTTCCCACAGAAATCGTTATAACTCCGTTATTGTTCTAGTGACAACCCTAAAACAAAAAGTACAAAATCCATATTAAATCAAGCTTCACACGTCTATTCAAAATTGTCCCTAGAAATACATAAAAAACTTATTTTGTAGAAACAGTTTTCACCCGCCAACTATGCGCCGTTCAACATTGTTAATTTTTTATTAAATATTCTTGTGTGAAATGGTAAAAAAGTGAGGTGACAAAATTTTTTATTATACATTTATACGATAGAATAAGTTTTTTTTTTTTACTTTATGAGTAAAATCTCAAATTGTAATATTTACTTAAATGAAGAAATATTAGCGAAACTCAATCGAAAATCTGGAGACAGAAGCAAAGGGTCCT
The DNA here is from genome assembly GCA_929108145.2 of Limnephilus rhombicus. Classification (NCBI taxonomy): domain Eukaryota; kingdom Metazoa; phylum Arthropoda; class Insecta; order Trichoptera; family Limnephilidae; genus Limnephilus; species Limnephilus rhombicus. The sequence goes on from OV815276.1 coordinate 57,188,330, forward strand.
GGGTTCGAGTCCCAGTGAAGCCAATATCTTTTTCTGATGATTTTTCTGTCTCCGATTGAGTTTCGCTAATATTGTCTTCATTTCATTTGATAAAATAAGTGTTTTTGTTTACAAAATCCGTGTTTTTAGTACCGTTTTCGCATAAAAACATCACGTCAGCCATTTTAACATTTTTTTTGTGTTTGCATTCTAAATGTTAATATTTATTTGTAATAATACAATTTTGAAGCTTATTTCGTAACCTTTCAAAAACAGTTTTTTTTTGTATTCGGCTACGTTCAGACATATTTCATTTATGGAGCTTTAATTGCGAAGCCAAAATAACACAAAGTTTTTATACATCTGACAGTTCGTTTATGACGAAAAACTTGCACACTGGCAAAATACCCGAGTAGTTAAAATCAAAGACGTTACATACTTTAGACGCGGGGTAGAAATCTCAAAGTGGGAAGCCAAACCCAAGACAATTGTACTGTTCTCGATTTCTAGTACTTTAGTACTAAACTGTCACTCGTCAAGTAAGGTCATGTCTTACCAGTTGGAAAATTGCATTTAAAAAGCGCCAAAATGCCCTCCCGTATGATGAGAAAATGTTTCCATTACACGGCAAACATTAGTAAAAGTGAGAAATAACATTTAATTTAAATGTACACACAAATTACTTATTATTATCGATTATTATAAGCAATACAATTAATTATCATGTTCCCCGTCCGACAATTTTGTACGTCATTTGAGAAAAAACACACATTCTTTAATTGTCTTATTGTACGGTCACACTGAGGTCAACTTCAAACATTCGGACGATTGCGTAGAAGGGTAGTTCATGCGTTGGAAGTTTGGCTTCAGTGTGAATGTAGCATAACTTTTTAATATATGAATAACTTTTGAATTAAGAAATTACTGAAAACAAAAGAGTGTTGCTTACTTGCCACATTATTTTGCGAGCATGTGAGACTATGGCGAGTCTATTTATATAACGTCATTGGTTAAAATGACGAAAACCGCTATTTTGCTATTTGTTCCACGTGTTTATGGTTTTGCTTCGGCTTGCCACGTTCCCAGGACCGGCACGGGCGCTTAGCCCGCAAGCCCTAGTATGAAAGCCAAGATCGACACTATAAATATTTTTAACTATATTGGTTATTAGTTGACATTTGCGAGCACATTACTTACTTTAATTAATTGGTGCACCGCGCCCTTTCGCTCAATAGATTGCTAACCGTTATTGCTCCCAACCAACATTTACAATTTGGGAGGCGGATATGGGTACCGCCTCCATTTATTGGACAACCAACACCCCTGCCACAGGTCACCCCAAGTGGTTCGCTACGTTTGGTGACTTAGCGGGGGTGCCCGGGTTCATGGGATGAGGTTTGTCTAGGTCTTGGTGGCGGATACGTTTGCCCAACCACTGCGTGGCGGGCAGGTTTGGAGGAGACTGATTGAGGGAGGCCTTTTGACCTCCTCAGCCGGATTCTCCCGACCCTTCGCCTTGCACCGCAGTGTGAGGTATAGATTCATACGTCCGTCACTCCTGGCCACATTGACCCCCAGATTCCTACCCACCCCTCATACCTTTTTCCTTCCCATATCTCCTTCCTTTCCCTTAAAAAACCCTCCACACAGCATCCTCATAGATGACATAGGCCTTCACCAGATACGAAGATGACATAGGCCTTCACCATTCATTCCAGTCACCAAATACGGCTAAAGTCATTTCAGGCAATGTTTCAATTCTGAATGGTGGTCTAACACCAGGGTGTTAGACCACCATTCAGGTGTGTTATCTTAACAGACGATTGCAATCTTTAGAGCACAGGCATCGGGTGGGAATGCTATCCTTGTTCTACCGGTATTACAATGGAAGATGCTCCGAGGAACTAGCATCATTGATCCCTTCGGCACCGGTGCATAGTCGGGAAACACGCCAAACGCGTGCCCAACATTTGTACACGGTTGACATTTGTCACATGAGAACGGGTCGTTTCTTCGACTCGTTCTTATGTTCAACAGCTCGGCTGTGGAATGATTTGCCGGCCTCTGTGTTTCCTCCTTCCTACAACATAGGTCTCTTCAAGACCAATGTTCATTCCTTCCTCTCCTCAAAAAGACCCCCCACACAGCATCCCAGATGACATACGCCCTGGGGGAAATTATTTTCCTCAAGGCCTCCTGTGTCGAGTTAATGTTAAAAAAGGGTGATGCTGTGAATATCTTCTACTTTGGAATGTGCCACAAATATAACCTCTATTATTTTTAATGACTTAATTGTGAAAACGCTAATCTATCGATTTGAACCCGCGACCTCCAGATCACTGGTCGCGAGCCTTTATTACCCTTTGACCACGGAGGCCGTCCAACTCGATAAACTTATCCGCATGTCGAAAAACATCGTGGCTGAAATTTGGCGCAGAAGTCAACTAGCACAGGCCACTTTTTTCAAAGCGGACAGATTTGAACATGGGGCAACGGAATGGTCAAACGGCAAACAATAAATGCCTAAAGTAATAAATTCATGAATCTTTTTTGTAAAATTATTACGTTCGTATAATTTTGACATTCAAGATATAGGCTAGGTCGACCAGAGTACAGATCTCGGTTTTTCAATATATCGACAACGTCAGTATCTTGTCATCGTTCCCGAGCATCACTGCAGATCGCCAACGAATCAACAACAGTTCACAATGACTAATTGTTCTTACTTTACTCTTATTATTTTTTCTGCATTTTTTGCAGTCGAGCTCGGGGAACGTTGACAAATTATCGACATTATCCATCGACCGTACTAGATACCCTGTAAAATAAAATAGTCTAATAATTTTGTTTATTTAATATTCTTGCGGTAAAACAACGCTTGACTCAACAGTAACGAGGAGTATCAACAACAATCGCCGCCATTTGCAAATTGTTGCGCGATGGCACTGACTTGATCACGTGACACTTCAAAAAATCCAAAGTATGTTCTGTATGTAGCCTGTCTTGCGATATAGGTGAAATGCGTCAGTGTTGCCATCGTAGGGCGTTTCGGGTCGGTCAAGGTGCGTAGAAAATGCGTTTAACACCGTTAGCTCGTACGGGCCTTTTTCGAAAAAAAAAAACTCGTCGGGCCGCTTTAAAATTTCGAACGCGTGACGTAGCTTGAAGTAAAAGACTGCCACTTGTATTGCAGTTAATTCAAATATCCCAGTGGAACGTGGACTGCAAGTCTCACGATTTTTTAGCCAATCACCGCTCTACCCCATCGATGAGCTAACCTTGATAAAAGCATTTTCTACAAACCTTGGGTCATACTCGGGACGTCCATAAACAAATGTCGGCAGCTAAATAAAATTTAGCCTGCCGATATTGCTTCTTTGTCAATTTGGTCATGGTAGACCCCCCTGGAGACATGTTCAGGAGTACCGTACAGTGTATTAAGTGAACGTAGATTGGTACGGTTAGCTGTGGTTTTCCTCTGACGCTGGCAACACAGCACCGGGCCGGTCTGTTTATCTTTCGCGCCGAGTGGGCGGGAAAAATAACAGTCTGGAAAATGTCGACGGAAACTCTTTGGGCTAAATGCGTGCGCGATCGTTTGAAAAATAAAATAAATTTTACACGAATTATGATCGGAGGTTGGAATTTTGCAAATCACCGATCAACGTTGCTGGAAGCTTTCTGGTCGGATGTGCTCTCCGATGAATTATTGACTTTCCAACGGATTAGTCGCAGTGTTCCGCAAACTTTTTCTGATCAAGGTACACCTACCAAATCAAGAAATTTTAGAGGTACACCAAAGAAAAAAACCAATGTTCACTTAATATTTAAATGAGTAAATATATCCACCAGATACGCAAATTTTGATATCCATTCTTCTTTTTTAAGCAGAGAAGTAATATCTGGACACATTTTCGATTAACAACAAGCTTAGGTTTTTTCTTCGTTCACTGCTTCTTCTTGGGAATCATTAGTTTCACTTGACAAACTTGCGGTACGTTTAATTAATTTATCCATTATATACACGTATAATGTGTGGAGGTTGCTTATTTAGAGTCGTCGATATACTTACTCAACTCCAGGGAAGGATATTGCGTGAATTTATAATAATAAAAGAGTTCTCCGCGTTTTATAATTTATTTCGTCTTTGTCAGACACCTTTACAAATTTATACATCGCGGGTAGAAATGGAAATGAGATTAATTAATAATTTAGAACGTGCTCTCGAGCCCGGTCCCGTAACTGGAACTCCGCTTCTGTATCAGCGGTAGTTGGAGGAACTACATTGGTCACGTGACCAATGTTGCCACGACACGGTTTAACTATAGGTTTAAAGGAATAATTAATCGGGTACTTAATCGCATTTCCATAAATGGATAAATTTATTTGTAATTAAAATAGATCTATATCGATAGTTTCGCAAATATCGATATTGATATTTTTAATAAAAAAATATACGTTCGATTTGAAAGAGGATATTGGCGCTCTAAAAGTCTGTTATATTTAGCCTAATTATCTCACATTACTAAATTAATCACATTCAACAGACACTATTTCTAATAAATGAAATAATAATTATCTGAAATTAAGTGGTCGGTTTTGCTGATTTGAAAAAAATTTCAATTTGTGTACCTTTTTGATATACTTGGAATTTTAAATCAATACATTGAAACATTAAATATGGCTCAAAAATAATCGAACTAAAAATATCAATATGTCGATGGTTTTTTTTTCAACAAGCCTATGAGGCACACCAACAAATGATCACGGTACACCAATGTGCCGCGGCACACCCTTTGCGGAACACTGAATTAGTGCATAGCGATGTTGTAGTTTCAATAAATTTTATGAATGTAATAGTTTGTAAGTTTGAAAACAGAAATCCATTTAAATAATCGGTATTGCGGTTAATTAAAAAAAAATCGTAGATTGAAACAAGCGATTGCACATAATGTTGATGCTAAATCAACTTTTGTAATTCCTCTGTGAAAATTTTTGCGATTGCACATAATGTTGATGCTAAATCAACTTTTGTAATTCCTCTGTGAAAATTTTTGCATTATACCGGATTGCAGAAATAATACTTGTAGATTCTTTCAGTATCGCCCGGTGAAAGATTTGTTGGATGTTGTGTGTTGTGATTGTCCTATTTTATATTTAAATTCATTTAGCACTGAACACTTTTACTTATCATTTATTCTAATCTCGATGTGTAGAGTCTCTTATCTTAAACTTTCGCGTCTATGCCACCTCTTACTAAAATATTGCAATAAATTGTCTGTCTAAAATCTTTTTTGTCTGTGGCCGCGTCAGCTTTCTATTTTGTGTCTATAAAACAGCGTGTTTTAATTTCGCTTGTCATTCTCTCTATTTCCTAAACTCTGCTTGTTTACATGGAAATCAAGTCGTCTTTCGCTTCTGTAAACTTTAATCAGTGTTCAGACCAGAATCACTCTGTAAAATTATTCACCAGAATAAACAGTACAATATCCATTATCAACACAAGTGTTTTTACTACACAAGGATTACCCCAAACTCTACTCTCTCATCTCACTGTACGTTCCTCGGTGTAGAACAGAAGGAAGCCTAGAAAGCAGCTCAACCTTACAACCTGACTGCAGACTCTCTGGAGAGAACCACACCTGGAATCTACGCAAGTTAACATTCAGAATCGAAAAGTTGCTTGAAATGTCTGTAGCCGCGTTTGTTGCCTGTGAATAGCCAGTTTCTTCCCAATCTTCCTCTACTCTATCTCCTTCTCTTCTTTTTTATATCGCATTTTTTGTGGAAAATCACCTCAACAGCGCTGTATGACTAAATTTATAATGCGGCATACAACTAATATATATAACAAGTGACTTATAATTAAGACTTATGGCTAGCAACTAGTAGGAGAGAATCTAGTACAAATTGTGCTGGATGGTTTTTAAATCAATCTACGAAATGGCCCCACCTTACATCTCCGAATTATGCGTCCCGGAAAATACCGGTCCGAGACAATTAACCCTTAGATCAGCAACTTCATCTGCTAAAGGCAGACTAATAGAACCTAAACGAAAGCCAAATACTATGTTTGGAGATCGTGCTTTCGGAGTAGCTGGGCCTAAGGCTTGGAATAGACTCCCTCCGGAATTAAGATGCATAACAAGCCCAACAGAGTTTAGGTCCAAACTAAAAACCTTCCTTTTTGGGCTCTCGTACCCGTAATCTAAATACCTATTTGAGAGTATCATACTTGTATTGTCTATGATATGTCTTAATCACACTTTTCTTGCTGAATTAAAATTACTCGATTCCTTACACATCAATCTGTCTCTTGACGAATCACATTTAGAAAAATCAAATCCTTATAGGTACTACTGCACCTCCCACCTTTACATGTTGCTTTTACTTTCTAAAATACACTCGTCAAAGAATACATTACATATTAATATTAAAATATTTTTCAGGATTAAATAACATGTTTTCACAATAATGTCCTCTGCGTGCGAACTCTATCTAAATTTTCTTAAATGGACAATATACAGAGTTAATTTCAAGCGACCTCCCAGGTAAGTATGGTCCTGTTTTCATTAAATTTTAGGCAGCATCGCGTTCATTGGTCAAAATATTGTACACATATTTTCGTATCGGTGATCAATGAACCGATGTATGCAATTTTTAGCCATAAGTTGTTTATAATTGTTTGCCTAGCTTGTAGTTTTTTAGATTTTAGAAATGTATTATAAGTTTGTACAGCGCCCTTGAGGTGATTTTTCACAAAAACGGCGCTATATAAATCATCCAAATATTATTATTAACTAACTACCGAGATATAGTGACTAGTGACTTATCTAATGACGTACATACTGCCTTCGGCCTCTCAAATACTCCAATTGGAGATGGCGTACTTCCACGATTCATTGCCTCCCGACCCAATGGACAGCAGTTGGGACTCTTGTGTGGTGTTCTCTTTTGTAGAAGTGAAACCTTCAGAACACTAAAGTAGACAAGTGCGGGGAGGCTGAGAAGCACCTCACAGGGAGACCGATAGCCTAATTGTCGTACAAATTTCACCTAACATGTTTGTATTATCTTATTCTGCGATTATGAGTAAGGCGGTATAGGTGTAAGTGTTTGTCTCTTTTTGTTGTCGCCATTTTTCGTTTCATCGAGTTTCAAATCAAAACGGTGCTAAAGAAGTTTTCACTTCAAAAATAATCTCTCCCCGTCTTCGTGACACAATCAAACTAACAATCTAATGTCAGAGAATGTAGTTGAAGGAAACTTTATTATTTATACGCCGTAACCATTGTCTCGGGATCAGAACAAATGTGACTTTCCAGTTATTTGTTATACAGCCCCATTTTCCGCAGTTTCTCCGTGACAAAGTCCCGTAGTATTATAGCTCAGAGGCGTGGGCGGCCAATTTGCTCCGTCTCGAATAAAATCGTCTACTTCAGACGTGAAAACACTATTACACTTAACTCCTTCCCTGTCATCCCTCCCTGCCCTCCCCTTCACCTCCCTCCCCGTCGTTACCTCGGGCAGAAATAGAACAAGAGGATAGAATCGCCCACGCAGACACACGGAACTGAAAGTGCTCATCTGATTTACAAGAAAGCTTAAGTGTTGGTGCTTATAGGGTGGAGAGGGTGAATTATCTCGGTGGGTAGCAAATGGAAGCCAAATACAACCCCCCCCCCCACCACCCAAGTACAGCTCAAACACTACGATTACAAAATATAGTATAATTCACTTCATCTAAACTTGGTACATATCTTTAGAACTAGAACCACTTTGGATAATGGCTGATCGACCATCGTCTTGAGTTATTATCTACGCGTACGTAAAAGATAACTTTATTAACCCCTTGAGCATTTAGGATCATGTATGACCGGACATCCATCTGTATACAGGGTGTTAAGGAATAAAATGTTGGTCTCCGGTTACTTTTTCGACGACTTTTTTATTTTCAATTTTTTTTCTTTAAAATCAAACAAAAAAATCTTCCGCTTGTCGTCACTGGTCACTCAGTCGACTAACCGACCAACCCCTAACCCCGCCTCCAACTGCCCAACACCTACCATTTTTTTAAGTGTTTGTAGAAAAAATAAATAAAAAAAAAAACATCAAAAATGTCACTGGAGACCAAAATTTTATTTACATTTTTTACTCCAAATAATGCAGGAATCACTGGTTAAAGTAAGTCAATTGCTACTAGGTAGCATGTGCTACCTAGTAGCACATGCTACCTCTTGAGCAAGTGTGTCCGTAGCTTAATTCAGTCGTTCAATTGATCCGTACAAAAAAATTATTTGTACAAAAATTGGTTTGAAATAATGTACCTACCAATATAACCACGTACACACAGATCTTCATTATAATCGTTATCATTTCTTATTTACATACTCATTAAAGTACTTACTTCGACTTTATATATTTTATAATTATATCATTTTTATATTCTTTCATGTATTGCTTTCTATGTTCTATACTTTTCATATTATTTGTATATTCTACTATATTCTTCCATACTCTTTTATACTCTATAGTCATTTATTGTTTCCATACTCTTTAGTCATTTACATTCTTTTATATTCATTTGTATTCTTTAATATTATTTTATATAATATGTATATTTATATATTTTGTTTTTATTTTTTTATATTCTCGCACATTTCTTTATATTGCATCTGTTAATATACTGTATACGAAAATCGACTACCTACCACAACACAGGCATGTGCCTAGTATGGTGGTCGAAAAATCCCCAATTCATGTAACGAACAATTCAAAGAATAAAGAAACTTTAAAAAAAAAAGATTCACTGAACCGGATCTTTTCATTCTCGTTCAACTGAGCCGCTTTGCCCGTCTCTAGGTAGCATTTTGATGTAGAATATTATACAATTTTTTCGTACAGTTTAAAGTTTTTCAATATTTTAAATAACAGAGATAAACTAATAGAGATACCTCTATTTTTGATACTGAAATATTTGGGCTTAAATATTGTTTCAGTAAACACAACAACTAAATCTCTATAAACAGTATGACATAACGAATAACATGAAATGTTGTTAATACTGATGGCTTGTGTCATACCTACATAATCAAAGTTTCAATACAATGACTGGTGACGCGTGACGTCAGCACTAACCATTCAGTAATACCAACTTTACAGTGTGTTTTGACCAGAGGTTTAAATATGCACACTTCAATTTTTTTTAAGAAGTCTACGTTTAATATTATGAAATAAAACTTATATATTCAGAATCAGCGTTCATTGACCGTATGAACATATTTTTTTAAAGCTATGATATTTTTCACTGGAGTTCCTTATTCCCTCGGTAAACAATCAACTGGTCGCATCGATCGGCATCATTGACGTAAATCTCGTCAATTTTATTGATCGTCTCGGAGCGTTTCAGTTAGGTAATCTCTAGAATTATTTGTAATAATAACAAAGTTGCAATTGATACCTGAATAATAAATAACCCTGAGGTCTGTTTTGCCACCGGATGCGGTGTGGAGTGAAAAGGGAAGAAATGGCAGACAGCTGTACAGATGGCGAGTCTTGAGAAGGTCGGACGCACCTTGTGTGAATCTGACCATCTGTCCTTTCCATTCCCTCGCCATTCTTTTCTTTCCTGGTTCTAACCCTTCGTCCTGCGGAAATATTTCACGGAAACAAATGGAAACATTTTAGAAACATCAAACCCAATAATTATTACTAGGTATATCATGGGATTCAAAATCTCTTTTAAATGGTGCCATCAAATTCAACCCGAATGGAATCTTTTGAATTCAGTAATCGCAATTATTATTGTGTTGAGATTCATCTAGGATGTTTAAAATTATTTTCCCACTCAATTAACCATTGTGTCCAGATATTTGCTACTTCGTAGTTTCTTCAATGCAAGTCTAACACAATGTTTATTTACGCAATAATATTTAGATTTGATGTTACCCAGATTTAGTTTTGGTTAAATTTTAATCCTCATCTGTTGACAGAACGAAGATTGAAAATTGAATTTTCAAGCATATTTCATCATATTTTGTAGTGCCCTTTTACTCGATTTAATTTTATTTATTTATTGATTTATTTATTGAAAAATAAGAAATACACAAAAAACAAAAGCTGCATATCTCACTAGGGCAGGGTTTCCCAACCTTTACTTCGCCGAGCCTCCCCGAACCAAAAAAAAATATTTTCATGCCCCCCTTAAGTAAGTGTCAACAAAAATAAGAAATACATTTTTTTATATTAACTAAATTATTTATTTGAAATTCAAATAGGTACAATACAGATACAATAAATTTATTTATTATGGATCTTTAATAGAAGAGAAGGCACACTTTTAATCATTAATTACTTTTACATTTTTTTTAATTATACATATTAGTTTTCTTTTAATTATACATATTATTCTATTATTATTTTTTATTCATTTAAATTATATATTTATAATTAGATAATGTCTAAAAACTTTCAAAGTTATTTTAGAACAAATAAATAGAAACTTTTAAAGTGCTAATGAGATACTCGAGCTTGCATGCTCTGTACCATTGGTCGATTCTGGGTTCAGTCTTTGCTAGAGCTATGGTTAAAACCTATTACGCCCCCCTGACATTTCTCTACGCCCCCCTGGGGGGCGTGCCCCCCTGGTTGGGAAGTCCTGCACTAGGGCATTCCTGTATCGAGATATGCAGTTTTACAATGTAATTTAAGAATAACATTCATATAAACTTAATAAAAATATAATTATAAACTACAAAAGAAGCACTGAGAACAATTATCCGGACACGGATTATTAATAATTTAATTATAGCTGGGCAGTACGCTCATCGTTGGCAACAACATTATACTGTAAACTAAATATGTAAATACAAGGTACCTGTTAGTTGTGGCTTACCAGATGCATTCATAGGGTGACCATACCACAGTAGCATTTAATTATTAACAAAAAATAATGATTGGTAAATAATAACAGCTAAATAATATCAGGTAAATAATAATAAACTATTATGTATATTAATAATAATAATAGTTAAGTAATAAATTTAAATAGTTTATGTAATAAATATAATATATTAAGTAAATAAATTAAGTAGATAATATATAATATAATTATGAGTAAACAATAATAAGCAATTTATTAATAATAAATAAATAAACATAAGTAAAATAAGTACATACTAATTATGAGTTAAGATGAAACTATACTAAATAATTCAAAATCATACAAAATCACATGTTTTTGTTTTGAAAATTTGATAGCTTAGCAGTATTATAGATGCTTCAATTAAATACTGTGTGTAGAACATACCTTGGCCCTTAAAAATATCGGTAATTCTTTTAATAAGTCTTTTAATAAGCCTTTAAAAAAATAAAGTATAAGGTCTATAAAAAACACTTTCAAGTCCAAACTCTCCTATTTATAAACCCCTTTTCGGATTTGGTTTTATTGTATAATGTGGCAAATTTAGTTTCTTTTATAATAGTCGCAAAAAAAATTGATATTTACCCCCGAAATTCACAAAATAAAATAAAATATGCATTTTCTCGTTGTTATTTTTGACATCAATCAATACGGCCCGCACTCTACGAATTTGGATTCTTGAAGTTACTCTTATGGCATGGGCACAAGAACAAATAGGTGTTGCCCAGTGCATGCACTGGGCAACACCTATTTCGTATCAGTCACGCCCCAACCGGCGCGGGAGACAGTCGTGTTACTCCGCGTCGCTTAGTTTCGTGAAATCAATTTTAAATTTCAGTTTTCTTACAATAAACAATGCGTAAAACAGGAATTTATATTTTTTACAGGCCTTTACGAAATCAACATGTAAATTTTTTTTCTCAAATACCTTTTCCAACCTTTCCAAAAGCTTTTCTCAAGTATTTTTAAACTCCTCCCATAAAGGGCGTGAATTCCGATTTCGATTTTTTCCTGAACTATTGGATCGCCTTAATACTAATAAACAATTATATAGTAGGTACAGTAAGTTAGTTATGATACGAAAGAAGTAGATAATAATAAGTAAATACTTATTACAATAAGAAAATTAAAAAGTACATAATAATAAATAAGTTAAGTACATAACACAGTTATTAAATAAATTGCTCAAATATGATAGATATTGTTATCGAAGAAACTGTCGCCAAAGCTACGATGTCGTTGTCACGGTGCTTCGCAACACAGTTTTGTGTAACCGAGCGATTATCTCTAAGCATTATTCGATTATTTGGACAATTGCACTGATTTGATTTGGTAATCCATTCAAATGTTTTTTTTAAAGTTTGGCAGTGGTTCGATTCGCGCAAAGTACCTATTGAATTATTTATTTCCAATGATGATTTCACCTACAAGTGCATATAATCATTTGGTCCCGCATCTAATTTAGTCCGCCTCGCGTCTACCACAGAGACAGCACCGGTGTGAAGATACTGAATCTAATACAGAGACCGAGTCCAGATGTGGAGACGAGCGGCCGATGGCCATCCAGCCCGGCTTTACAGGCGCTTGGAGCCCCACCAGAATCCATAGGTAGCCATCTCCAGCTATCAGTCATCGACGTCGCATGTCTTGGTCATTGACGGTGCGGGATTTATAGGTGAAGGCTATTTGACCCGAGAGCCGCGAGCACGGGCGACCGCGCACGTCTCAAGAATTAACCGCCTTGTGTGTTTAGGCGGTTTGTTGCCCACTTTATTATAGTCATGCTGACCGTAGCGAGGAAAACGCAAGAGACAGTGAGACGTCCAAAACGTTCCATGAAAACATTGAAGGGTTCATTGCAGGACCTTGAATGTCCTAGAACGTGATATTGAGATTTCTACATTTTAATTTTTAAACTGTGGAAAAAATGACTGGTGTTGAGTAGTAAATATTTTAGTACAGTTACCAACAAAAAATATATAAAATGTTACATTATGTACCTAATAAAAAAAATTATATCAAACAACTCCGAAGTTTCCATTGATGATTGTCCACATTGCGAAACGTACTATTCGCGAACCATCGTCCACATTGTCTCACATTCAAGAAGAATGATTGTCCATTTTTCTATTCGCGAATGATCATCGTCCACGTAGGCTCACATTCAAGAAGAATGATTGTCCATTTTACTATTCGGAAAGATCATCGTCCACGTAGGCTCACATTCAAGAATAATGATAGTCCATTTTACTATTCGGAAAGATCATCGTCCACATTGGCTCACATTCAAGAAGAATGATTGTCCATTTTACTATTCGGAAAGATCATCGTCCACATTGGCTCACATTCAAGAAGAATGATTGTCAATTTTACCATTCGCGAACGATGATTGTCACTCATTCATTTGTGACGTTTATCATTCAAGCCGCGGTTCGATTTAAGAAATGGTCGTTTTCCTCGGCATTGCGAGCGATATTGAATATTTTAGAAACATGCTCTGCAAACCAAGTAAGCCTTCGAATGGCATTCATAACTCTAAAAAAATTGTGACATTATAATTCTTGCAGTGGAGACCCTTCTTATAATATTATAATACCAGCTGCCTGCCTTCCAGTGGAGTGTAGTCCGTAAAGGCGGAAAAACTGCGCCTACTCCAAGAAAAACAAACAAAAAATTAAAATAAGTCAAAATGTGTTTTTTCCATAAATTTGGTAAGGTAGACCCACTTGTTTTTACATTTTAATTATTCAATTCACAATAGGCCACTTGTATGTACTTCATAACGACCTGGAAAAAATCGTGTGGATAGATTTTTTTACTAAGATTACGAGAATGTTAGTAAAAATTTTTAGAAATGCACAGTTTTTTTATTTTTAAATAAATAAATCCATTATTTGGGCTTGTGACGTCACTACATGAAAATGTCCCGTCGCCGAAAATGTTCCTATCATTTTTATAAAATTCCACACTGATTTATTTTTTGTATATGGCATCACTTTGATTTTAGGTGAATTTTTGAATTTGACATTTAACGTTCACTAGATTTATTGTTTGTTCTCTGCGAACGTATCATTTGGTTTGATTTTTTGACAGATCTTATGACGAGAACCCCGTACAATTTACGTTGTCCGTAGGTGTTTTAGAAGTATAATGATAACGGTGTGGATTTTAACTTAATCAAATTTTATAATATTCTTATTATAATTTACAAGTACAAGTATATTACATTTGATTTAGTAATATAGACGTTGAACATTATAATGATTTATGATCAATAAGATGGATCAAGGAAAAAAATATTTATGAGATTTAATATTTTTGGTATGTCTCGTTATTCTCCTGTGTTATTCGTGTGGAAAACGTTTTTTTTTTTTTTTTAAATGATTTTCGGCTATGTAATTATCGTTTTTTCGCACCTATAAAATTATGTCGTAAGCATAATGAGTAAGATTAAGAAAGGGACCCTCAGATGGTTTGGGCATGTAGAGCGAATGAACGAAGGAAGTAGTGTAAGAAGAATATACGACGCGAATGTGAATGGTAGAAGAAGTCGGGGACGCCCGAGGAAGACATGGCACGATCAAGTGAATCAGATACTTGAGTCGGGTCATCTCAAAAGTCAGAATAATAGAAGAGAATGTATGAGACGATGTATGAATGTGAGTGAGGCAAAGAGGTGTGCCAAGACCGAGTTGTTTGGCGGTCCGTCCTCTCTGCCTACCCCTGCGGGGAAACGGCGTGATGGTTAGTTAGTTAGTTTAAAATTATGTCTCGTCTTTCCGGTTTATAAAAAATTGTCTGATTTTTCGGATTTAAATATTCAAAAAATCGCCAGGGTTTCAAAAATACGATTAAAAAATATATATGTATATACAGAATGTCTTAGAATATTTGCCTAAACCGGAAAAAAAAATTTCAAAAAATGTGATGCAAGTGGCCTATTCGGTAACTTGCTTCTAAAAGTCAACTTTATTTTTTTCAATATTTATGTTTTTTCCTCCGAATTCTAAAAGAACTTTTCGATTTTTGGGGGCCAATGTTATACCTGAAAATCGCTTTTCTTAAAAAAATATAAACTCTTTGCTAAAAAGAACTAATTATGCGTTTTAGAAGCAAGCCACGTGCAATAAGTTATCTAGGTGTTATCGGTATATCGTGGGCAGGCGTTAATTATGTTCGCTTACATTGTGACGAGTCTTGCCACTCCCCTCGTTGGCAGTGCTTATTACACTCAAATTGGCGCAGTAGGCGAGTTTTCGCAAATTCCAGACTTTGATATCATCGGAAAAAAACTACTCCCCAATTAAGGCGATCATTTAGGCTACCAGTTTTTAGAATTAGCACAACACGTAAAGCGTCATGTAATTACGTAGGATAAAATACATTTAGAAAATTATTACGAATATGACGCATTTGATTTCTCCCACAAATTATTTAACGTTTTTAATTCTTGGAAATATAGGTCCATTTGAAAAAAAATAATTTTTTTCTTGGAACTGTAACTGACTAAAATACCACCGAACCGCGTACGGATTATCTTTGTGGTAGTTTCGGTGCACAGGTTGAATACTTACTTCAATTTATTATGTGCCTACTTACCTACTTTTTTTTACGAGTCACGGGAGTCCAAGCTGCTCCCAACCGTCAGGAGCCAGAGAGACTATGGCATCCCCAATTGTAGTATGTTGTGAGGCTGAAGGTGTAGGGAGGGGATGGAGACGGTGAAGAGGAAGATGGGGAAGTTTCTGACTATTCAGACCTGATCACCGAACAATTTCAAGCATTTTTTTCAATTTTGATTGGTGGTCTTACTAAGTATCTTTCACTCTGGAATGTGCCGCAAATATGCATTATATTATTTTAACTGATTAAGTTGTGAAATAATACAATTAATCAAATAAAATTTTCTTGTGTACGCCGATTTGAACCCGCCACCTTCGGATTTTTAGTCGAGAACCTTTCCCCTCGACCACGGAGATAACACCATTTTGATGCTGAATGGTGAACATTCACCATTAAAAATGTTGGTGCCTCCGAATGATATAAATGATACACCATTTTGATGCTGAATGGTGAACATTCACCATTAAAAATGTTGGTGCCTCCGAATGATATAAATGATAATAATAACTAATTTATTGACTAATTACATTTAATTTTGCATTAAACTTTTATTGGCAGTCAATTATTCGTGAGCATATAATTCTTGATTTCAAAATTTCTCTTTAGTCTCTCCACATACTTTCTTCCTTTTTATTACTATTACTCAAACATTAATTTGTTAAGTTTTAAGAAACGTTCTCATCTCAGGCGAAATTACATATTGACATTCTACGGACTTAACGTAATACGTAGGTACTATAACCATGTAATAATTTTATTTAGTTTGCCTTATAACTTGAATCGTAACGCAGTGTATATCTTTACATAGTATAAAGCAAAGTCGCTCCCGCTGTCTGTACGCTTAGGTCTTTTAAACTACGCAACGGATTTTCATGCAGTTTTCACCAATAGTTAAGAGTGATTCGTGAGGAAGATTTAGGTATATAATTTGTCAAGGTTTTGTGTAAATTGGTTGAAATATATCTATCTATATATATATAAATCTCGTGTCACGGTGTTTGTGGTCGCACTCCTCCGAAACTGCTCGACCGATTTTTATGATTTTTTTAATGTGCATTTGATATGTATGAGAATAGGTCGTAAAGTATATTTTATACCACTAGGTGATTAGGGTGTCCCTATAAATAATTTATACGGCAGAACAACGTTTGCCGGGACTGGCAAGCGGGTGATGTGGATTCGATATGTATGCGCATTAACAGATGGCGTTGGTTATAATTTAAATTTTTTTTATTTCATTATTTTCCTAGTCTGGGTCTGCTAGTTTTTTTTTTTTTTTTTTTACATGAGCTCCACACAGGAGTCGCTGAGGAAAATAATTTTCCTCAGGGCCTATGTCATCTTTGGGGATGCTCTGTGGAGGGTTTTTTTAGGAAAAGGAAGGAGAGGAGAGTTCTGGGAAGGAAAAGGGTTTAAGGGGTGGGTAGGAATCTGGGGTTCAGTGTGTCTTGGTCATCCGTCTCCAAGACCTAGACAAACCTCACCCCATGAACCCGGGCACCCCTGCTAAATCACCAAACGTAGCGAACCACTTGGGGTGACCTATGGCAGAGGTGTTGGTCATCCAATAAAGTTTCCCGGGGCGGCGGTACCCATTCCCGCCTCCCAAATTAATCTATCTATTTATCTTCTATCTATCTTCTGTCTTCTATCTATCTATATATTCTATCTATCTATCTATCTATCTATCTATCTTCTTCTTCTATTAAATAAAAATGAATCGCCGAAATGTAAGTACGCGTTTAACTTCCGAACGACTGCACAAAGTCGAACAATTCTTTTTTTTGGTGTTCGTTGTAGTCTGTAGAAGGTTTGTATAAAACAGTGGTTCCCAACCTTTTTCTGACCCAGGACCACTTGTACGTTTATTTTTCCGACAGGGACCACAAGCAGTGGCGTAGCGAGGGGGGGCGGCGAGTTTCACCCCCTCACCCCCCAAGATCACAACTCTTTAGCCCCTCCCCCCCTCCCCCCCAGGACGGACCAATATTTTATGAAGTCAAAATTTGTGTTTGT
The DNA here is from genome assembly GCA_929108145.2 of Limnephilus rhombicus. Classification (NCBI taxonomy): domain Eukaryota; kingdom Metazoa; phylum Arthropoda; class Insecta; order Trichoptera; family Limnephilidae; genus Limnephilus; species Limnephilus rhombicus. The sequence continues at coordinate 57,205,869 of OV815276.1, forward strand.
GTCACCCTAATGGGGGAGGGGTTACACCACGTTGTCCGCCCTATAATGGGATAGGGTCCGGGTTCTAGCAGAATATTTACCACAACGGAGGGGGCGGAATGGGATAGTGGGACGGGTTCTAGCAGAATATTTACCACAACGGAGGGGGTAGAACGGAGTAGGATGGGGTGGGGCGAAACGGAATACCATAATGGCCACTGACCACAAGGTACAATAATGGTAAACTGAATATTGTCCCGATTTTTTATATTCAGACTTCTCGACCGGGATCGCCCGCGCGCTGGCTGGCTTATTGACTGGCGGACCATCGTCTAGCCTCTTGCGGACCACTGGTTGGGAAACTCTGGTATAAAACTACTGGTGTGCTCTGGCATTGTGAAATTTGTATAAAAAAAATTGCAATAGGTGTCACACAAGCTGTTTGAAAACTGAATGCACCAGGACTGAATGTATGGAATGCGGGAGGGGGGAGGGGACCTGGGAGGGCGTAGAGGCACTCGGGAGGAGAGTTCGCGGGACGGGGGAAGGGCGGGAAAGGAGTGGGTGGAGGCGGAATGGGAACGCGAGAGGGGAAGGGGACGAGGGAGAGAAAGGGGAGGCGGAAAGGGAACGACACTAATGGGAAAGGACACGCGGGGAGAAACAATTTCTTTATTAAATGGCATAGCAACGCATGCCGGGTACCAGCTAGTAAACAAATAATTTCCGAACAGAGTTGTTCCGGAGCAGCCTCTTGGATTTAGGCAAGTTCAATGAAGCGTGTCCTGGCAGGTTGTAGAAAACTCGTCTAGTTCGGGTTTCCTCGGGTCAGGACGCCAACTGGACCGTGTCACAATGATGGTGATGTTGGCTCACTCGGCCTTTCTCGTCTCACTTCACACGGAGACTGCTCTGTTCTCTGATCATCTGTCATTTCCTGTCGACTGCTGTTTCTCGTTTCTTTTTACTCCGAGTCTGTCAGGTGTGACGACAGCTGGCGGCCCTTCCTTATTCTAATGTTTCTTTTAAGTGACCTTCATTTATGTACCTACTCATCTCCTTACTTGAATTACTACTTGTTTATATGTATTTTTTCAAGAAATCAACTCTTTTCAGTGATGAATTATTGACTTACCTTCCCGGCACCAATGCATAATAAATTATCATTGTTACGCAAATATTTACTGTATCTCGAAGTCCTTTTTTTACCCAACCGTTTTGCATTTCGTCTGTCTGTCTGTAAATTATTGTTTGTACGTTCCTTTTTAAGATGGTGTCCGTGTCAACGGTTCAGTAAATTTTTTTTTTCAAATTTGAATTCATCATGTTTATTTGAACTTTTCTTATTTGCATTTTTTCAATATTATGGTTACCTACCTGCCTGAAGAAAGTTTGGAAAATAATTTTCTTTGGGTTTTTGATATTTGTACAAATAGTGTAGGTTACATGAAATAAAAATTTTGAAATGCATAAACCTACCTGCCTGAAGAAAGTTTGAAAAATAATTTTCTTTGAGTTTTTGATCTTTGTACAAATAGTGTAGGTTACATTAAAATTAAAAATTTTAAAATGTACAAAATATATGGTTTGATTTAGAAATTTGCCTATTTAAATAAAATTGAAATATGAATTCATCTTCCCCCTCTCCGTAATTTGAAATGTTTCCTAGAACACCTCTAGGACAAGACCTTTCTGGCTTTCACCCGTCAAGGTGAAAATATTGAGAGAAAAAAAATAAGTAGAGGTACCTGCTTAGAAATCTTAGGATTTTAGAGGAAAATTATAAAAATATTTTTCAGGCGCCACCATTCACAGAACTACTAGTAAAGAATAGTTAGGTTTGTGTAGGTATAAGGATGTATATCGTTTCTCTGTAAAGCCCCTTGGAGTTTTTAATTTTTTTTACAAAATTCATGTATTTTTTATATTTTAAAATGTCAAATCAATAATAAATATCATCAAAGTAGGTAGGTACTCACCTATGTACTACGAAAGGGTGAGAAGCATTCTCTATTTAAGGGTGTAGTAGGCACCCACCTTCCCTGCGCTGGGAACACCTGCCCCTAATCACGGACCGTGCAGTTTTCCCGCGGTCGATTCATTCGTGGCGTAAAAACTAGCGCACATCTGCCCGTCCTCCATTCATTCCCAGCAGCCGCCAGTCTCCAGCCGCCCCATTCACCGCGTCTTCTTGAATGGGAACCGAAATACTCACCCCTCTTCCTTTTCCATATCACCCCACCGCCCTCCCCGGTACCCCTCTACCCGCCCCGTACCCCCGCCCTCCCGAGCCGCGCTGACGAGGCGGGTGTCAAATGAATGAATGGAGTATTCTGAAACTTTGTTGTCCGGGGATCGCAGGCCAAGTCAGGGAAAAATGTGCGATCGTAAATCTAGAAGTTGGAAACAATTCCATCATATCGTAAAAGAAGATACTTATGCCAGCTTACGGCTTTCTCGACGTTGGGTCTCAAAATAACTACACTTTTACTCTCGTCCTAAAAATAGTGCTTTTTTATTTGGGGATCAAATAGAACCGTGTTTTTTAATGTGATTCCGCCCCAATCCATTATTTTATTCATCCCATCCTAAATTCCAATATTGGCTTATTAGGTTGCCATGTACACCGGTGGATTTAACTTCAACCTCTTTCCCATCCTCAGAGCACGTGTTTCAAGTCCTTACACTCCCTACAAATCAGTGCCCCCTGGTATACCGGTCTCACCGAGACAGGAGTGGTCTGGTCATTGTACCAGACGAACCAGACCACTCCTGCCTCGGGGTAATATATATTATGTCACCCCTGGCTGGTACAATCGTATCATATCGTGATTCCGCCCGAAGATCCCAATTTCCAAGAACCAGCAGAAGTATGAAATTTCCATTTAGGTGTGTTCCAACGATGTGCGATTGTACTTATTTTAATTTATTTATTATTTATGGCTATTAAACATTTTTATTTGCTCCTCTGGGTTTAAAACTCACGAACTCTGAACCTATTCAGGTTGTTTGGTTAAAAGTAGGAGTAGTTGTGATGCAGAAACTCGTGGCTCAAAAACATTCGTTAGTGGGCAGGTGTTCAAGGTGTGGACTGTGGAGGACATCCCGAAGAAATACTTGTAATGATTATACAGTGTCCCAATACTGTGTGTCTTGATTAGGAATTGATTCTGTTTACAGTTAACAACTTGAAGCATAAATCTCTTGCCAAGTGTTTCCATTGACTGCTGTAAATCACGTTGCCTGTCAAATTGTACCGAAATTCAATTAGCGGAGCATCCATCTTTTAGTTTCCTCGTTATTACATTCCTCGGCCGTTAATCTGGCCGCGGTCATTATTCACACTTCTTCTTGCACCTTTATGAGATAATACATAATGCGCGAGAAATCCGAGATCGAGCAGCTGCTGGGCGCGTGGGCAACCAGCATGGCTGGTGGTAGTGGCTCGCCCTCGGAGGCTGGGACTTGATACCCACACCCGTGGATCTGGTATGCTGTGGATGGATTCAAGGAAAGAATCACCAAGAGCAAACATGACGTTCTCTATTACACCTAAGAATGTACGGTAATTTCGAATTCGGGGCGTGAGGGCAAATACCTGTAGTTTCATTTCTTGCCTTCTTATCAACTGTACACCCCACACAACTACGCCGGAGTACAATTCTTATTATTCAAAAATACTAATTTGGGTTGTAAGTCTTTCTGTCTGTGTAACTCTGGTTCAATTAACTCGGATTTTCTTTTAATTAAGGGTAATTTTCTAAACTGGTACTGATTGTGTGAATAATATAGACGAGCGATAAAGTACCTACCTTCCAAATATATTATATTAACATAAAGTTATTTTTAATTGTCGTTTTCAACATTGGAACTGATGTGTCAAGAATTCAGATTAGGTACGTGATTTTTCACGGATCTAAGATAGTTATTCAAATAAAATGTATTGGGAAGTGCGTTTACGAGAGACGGGAAGGCTGATAGAGATTTCAAAAGAAGGGTAAATGCAAGCAACTCTATTAATGGAGGACTGAACGCCGTTGGTGCCAACAAAAAAACTGTCCAAAGAAGCGAAGTTAGCCGTCCATAATGGAGTGATGGTACCTACCCTAATGTATGGCAGTGAGGCATGGAACTGGCAGAAGAAGGATGAAAGTAGAAATGAGATCCCTGAGGCGTAAGTGTGGTAAAACCATGTACGATCGTGTGAGAAATGTGGAGATCCGCGAAGAATGCAAAGCTGATGTAAGCGTAATGAGTAAGATTAAGAAAGAGACGCTCAGATGGTTTGGGCAAGTGATGGTCTGGGCAAATGTGAATGGTAGAAGAAGTTAGGGACGCCCGAGGAAGACATGGCATGACCAAGTGAATCAGGTACTTGAGTCGGGCCATGTGAAGAGTCGGAATAATAAAAGAGCATGTATGAGACGATGTATGAATGTGAATGTGGCAAGGAGTGTTTGCCAAGATCGAGTTGTTTGGCGGAGCGTCCTCTCTGCCCACGCCTGCGGGAAAACGGCGTGATGGTTAGTTAGTTAGTTAGTTATAAAATGTATACCTAATGATTAAAACCAATGCATTTCGGACATGGCTACAGCCTACAGCAGGTTCAAATTGCGTACCCAACTACGTAGAAACTGGTCATAATGGTTCTTATACGAGTATAATTACTAGAGATTTGAGGAGGCCAGTTAAAAAAGAAAATAGTTAGAAAATTTAAACAATATGATAAACATTGCCAGAAGAATAATTGAAAACAAGATTATGTCCATTGTACGAGCATTAAAACCCTTAAAAAATTTGGCATTTTTTTCGGATGGTGAAAATATTTTCGCTTTACAATAAAATGCAAATATTTAGAATATTTCTGAACACATTCAAAAACCAAAAACTGTTTTAGAAAGGTGATGAAATACGCTTTCAAATTATAGAATTGGAAAAAAATTTTTTTTTTTTAAATTATAAAATTTTTGTATACAAACATAAAAAAGTTTTCAAAATGGCTCACCTTATGTTTTTTCTAACTAAAGTTACTGATAATAAAAAAAAATTAAAACACATACATATTTTATTAGACAAATGTATAACAAACACATATTGTAACCTCACTTTTTTGTCGCGCTATGAAAAATAATTTATAAAAAATTCCTGAAGTTTCATATTCTTTTTTCAATTTTCGATTCAAAAGTGTACATTATACTTTTTTGGTGGCTATTTTTTAGATTGGAATATAAGGCATGATGTTTTTCCTTTCTAACACCGATTAGAACATATTTCTAACTATGATAGTAAGGGAGTTACGGCGTTTTATATGAGACCTATGTGCGTTGGGACAAATATGGTCTCCTGTGATTAAACGGGTTAATATCCTTGCCTGTAATATAACCGAAGTGAAATCCATAATAATGTGGTCTCGCACATAGACTAAATAAATGCAAAGACAGGTTATAGTCACATTAATCAAACAAAAATTATAGCACTTTTTTGTTATGTCTTTCATAGCTAAAACAATTAATAGCAATTTAGAGAATATGATATGGATGAAATAGCAATACAACGGCGCGCGCATCAATTTTTTTTTTTTTTTACATGAGCTCCACACAGGAGGCCCTGAGGAAAATAATTTCCCTCGGGGCCTATGTCGTCTTTGGGGATGCTCTGTGGAGAGTTTTTTTAAGGAAATGAGGGAGAGGAGAGATCTGGGAGGGAAAAGGGTTTAAGGGTGGGTAGGAATCTGGTGTTCAGTGTTTCTTGGTCATCCGCCTCCAAGACCTAGACAAATCTAACCCCATGAACCCGGGCATCCCTGCTAAATCACCAAACGTAGCGAACCACTTGGGGTGACCTATGGCAGAGGTGTTGGTTATCCAATAAAGGTTCCCGGGGCGGCGGTACCCATTCCCGTCGCCATCAATTGATTTTAGATCAAGCTAGAAACGAAACACATGGGAAAAGGATAGCAATTCAATGAATGTGAATTCACGGATGAAATAGGTGTATTTTTTATTATTTTATTTATTAATCTTGAATTAGCTTAAATCGTTGTGTGTGCTAATAATTTGAGAAACATATTACATTAACAAAATTTACGATTTTTTGCAAACATAATGTAACTTCAATTATGTTAAATTTAATTTTATTCAATCACTATTAAAACATCAATATTAGATCATTATCAAAAGCCCGCCCCCCGCAAACTGACAGTAAGCAGCATTGTAGAATACGACGTACGGTTGTCCTTCCTTCCTTCCTTCCTACGCTCACGTGTTTCTGCGTTCCCTATCTTGCTTTACCGATTTCGGGTAGCAAAAAATATTAAATATTAAAATTTATTTAAATTATAAGTAATTTGTGTTTATTTACGAATGGAAATGAATTGATTTTTTTCACCTCCACCTTTTAAGCACCGGGAGGCATTTTTTCACAAAAAAGGCGTGTTTGTGGCAGCTGGTGACTGCTTGTCTGACGAACGAATATATGTGCGATACTAAACGCAATAAATCAAGTATGTCCACTGGACCTAGTTCTATTCAACCACGCGCTTTGTCTCAGTAACCTATCTTCTCTTGTTATTCATCTAAGGACTCGTATGACCTTGCGATCTGTAAACTTGACTTGGCCTTTTCTCTGTCTGAATCTTTGCAGTATAAGCGGGATGCAAATAAAGCCCCAACCCCGTCTCAAATGTCTTCGCTGATAAATACATTATTCGTGAATAATAATTCTTGTAGTTTATCTCCCACTCAATTCTCGTACGTTTCATAACAGCAAATGAGAGTGCGCGAAACCGCGGGTCTTACGTACCTACCTAATGTTATTTTAATGATATTTATATTTTTAATACTTTCATAAAATTTGTGTTTTACATATTTTAAAAAAGGAATAATTTTAGTATTCATTAAATATAGCTGGTTCCCGGCGTGTGCTGTTTTGCGATTTAATAAAGGAAATTTCTTCCGCCTCCCCTTCTCTCCCACGACCCCTTCCCCTCTCGCGTTCCCACTCCGCCTCCTCCACCTTCCCTCTCCCCACTCCACTCCACTCCCCCTTCCTGCGAACCCCCTTCAAGGTTCCCCTCCCCCCTCCCAGGTGTCCCTTCCCCGGCCTCTCGCGAACACCCTTCCCGAGTTCCCCTCCCCCCTCCAGCATTCCATACATTCAGTCCCGGTACATTCATATTTCAAACAGCTCGCGTGCCACCTATTGCAATTTTTTTACACAAATTTCATGTTGTCAGAGCTCACCAGTTGTTTAAACAAACCTTGTCCTGACAATAATGAACACACAAAAAAAAATCCCATTTTGGTGTAGTCGTTTGGAAGTTACGCGCGTACATAGATTTCGGCGATTCATTTTTATTTATAGATTATTTTTTACGTTAACTCCACACAGAACCTCTGAGGAAAATAATTTCCTTCATGCCTATATCACCTTTGGGAATCCGTGTTAGCAAAAAAGCGCGGTCCCTTAAAAATCGCGAAACTTTACTTGTCGAGATTACCCCTGAGAAATTTAAACAAAACATATTTGCACACACTTCAAATATAGAATCTAAAAACATTTCTGGTAAAAAAAATGTAAGAATATTATAGGTAGACCCTCTGACCTCACCAGTTGGTCCCTGTCGACCCATCGTCTGCATCGCGCAGCGGGAGGAATGAATTCATACGTCCGTCCGCCTGGACATACTGAGCCTTAGATTCCTACCCATCCCTCGTACCTTTTACTATCCAGAACTTTCCCTCCTTCCTTTACTTAAAAAGACCCTCCATACACCTCCCAATGATGACAGAGGGCCCTAATGTAAAAAAAATCAATTCATATTTTGAAAATGACTAGACTACGACCTTAATTAGTAGGTAGTTTAAACCCTTCGAATAATAAGAAAATAATTTTCTGTCAACTTTTGCCTGTCAAGGTTTGCGCGCAAAATTTCCTGGTTCATCCCGTGCATTTTAAATGTTCCTATTATTGTTTTTTTTAAACGCTTTGGCAAAAAAAATTGTTCTAAAATGTAGATAAAATAATCTTTCCGATGTGTTTATTAGAAATCAACATTTTTGTTTCTAAATATTAAAATTTTAATATTGGAAATGTGAATTGGCTAAAAAATGCACACCTGCGAATATTTGAATTAAAGTAGTTAAAATAGAATAAATCCAAAATTTTAAATACAGATTCCTTTTCTAAACAAAATTTGTAATAAAACTGTCACCTCACTTTTTATCACTTTCATACAATTTTATTTTAAAATTAAATGTGTGATACGTCACAAATTGGCGCAAAATTAAACCGTCACTTTTGATCGGGTTTGTAAAATATCTAAACAACCTAGCTCATGTAATTCTAAGACAATGAGAAGCATTATTTCATTCCGTTTCTACCATAAAAGAAATCACAAATATTCGCATGACAGAAAGAGAGATATCTAACTTTTAATAATGCACGTTCGCTCTGGGACAATCTGGGTCTCTTGTTATTATAACGGCATATGATGTTTTGGGACAACTTGGGTCTCCTGTGATTAGACGGGTTAATTGCCACTTTGGCTACGCCTTTCCTGGTTTTTGCGATACCTTATTTGAAAAATGATTGTTATTTTTCTCTCTCTTTTTGTTCTTTGTCTATTTCTACAAATTATTGTTTGTTACTTGTAATATTCTGGTCTCCATGTATTGAACGGTCATTTGTAAATCATTATCTTTATTGCTTGTTGATATTCATAAGATGGCGAATGTATAAAATATGAATTTAGTGCCGGTGGCCGGACAGACGTTGGCGGATCGGTTTGCCCTGTGGTGCCGTGGTGCCGTGGTACCGTGGTACTATACCTGGTATACTGTGCCTGGTACTGCGAGCGGTGCGGTGGTAACGCGCCGCGCCGCGCGTGGGAGACGCGGTTTCCGGTTCAACAGCTCTGCCTCCATTCTCTCGATACGCCTCTAGAAATCGTATCAGAAAACCCCATTAGCACGAGCGAGCATCGTTACACCAGCGACCATCTTTTACCAGTACCTACCATGGCTCTTTTATACCACTAGGAGAACCCTACACGAAACTTGGCCCATTTATGAACTCACTGTTTCAGAATTTTACAAATTTGTTTGCAATCTCACCGCCCTCCTTTCAAAATTTGTAGTCTTTCCTTCTCTTCCTCCAGGAAATCTATAAAAAACACTTCAAACTTATATATATATTTTTTAAACTATTATTTTTCAACTTCTTATTAACCCTCGCCGCCTGCCCTTGCTGTCCTTCGAGGTCCCCTTTTATCTCTGAGGTCACAATGAAAGCCTTGAGCGGCGATTCCTGTTGTACTTAAGGACAAGTAATTGTCAATTATTATTGGAATATCTTTTAATGTATTTTTAAGGTAATACCCGTTATCATTGAAGAAGAAGATAATACTAATGAATCTGAAACATGAAACAGGAAAATAAAAATGTAACGGTCGCAACTGTCCCAGGATCTCCTAACCTACCGGCTTACATCGTCTTATCCAAGTCGGCCATTGGGATCTATATTTTTTGTAATTTTTGTCGATCTGATATTTCAAAATCAGAACTGGCAATATTAACCTATATTTTTTGTAATTTTTGTCGACCTCGTATTTCAAAATCAGAATTGGCAATATTATCCCCATTTACAGAAAATATAATGGCCGAGTTAGTTAAAGCGCTGTCTCCCGGTAAGACAAGAGATCCTTGGTTCGAGTCCCAGTTGCGACCGTTACATTATTTTATTTTTCTGTGTCTAGTTCTGTTTCATGTTTCTTTTAGATTTATTAGTATATATTATCTTCTTCTTCAATGACATAAGGAATTCTTCTAAACTTTAAAATGAACAATTTTGTCGTTAACTACGAGCGATTCCTATTCTACTGAGGGTATAACAAGAGAAAACCAGAAATATGTCATTTTTAAATCAGATTTTAGACGTATCGACTTTTTTCAACAAAAGAATATAAATTGATTTCGAAAGATTGTTCTTTTATCTAGTAAACGCTGTTTTAAATTTTGAGAAAAAATGTTTATTTTTAGTATAATAAGGTTATACCATAGGTCGTTGGCAGATTTGTTAAATTTTCATAAAAGATTTTGTATTATACAACACCCATTTCAAATCATATAAACATGCAGTTAAATAAATCAATACATTACCTAGTAAACGCATGTTTCAGAATTTAAATTTTAGTTTAAATAAAATCATTAAAAATCATACTCGTACGTAAAAAAATATAAACTAATATATTTCAGATTTTTTTTAATTCTTATTTTTCAATCATCACGCCTTTCAGCAGTTTTGGATGTAGGTATAAATTAAAGCAAATTTGGAATGAAATAAAATCGATATTGAGTTATAATTTTAAAAAGCTGGTACGGAGGATAATTAATCTTTCTCATTGGATCCGCCCTGCACGATCGTAAGAACAACTTTCGACGAAATGTGAATTTTTGGCCGTTGGCTGGTTAAACGCTCTTAGGGTTAAATACATATTATTTTTTTAAAACAGAAAGATGATTGAAAGTGTGGGTAAATCCCAAAAGAGAGTTATCTTATAGATGAAGTAAAGTAGTAAGTCCTGTCAAATCTATTTATGGAGTTAGATAATTTGTTTTAAAATTAACCAAGATGGATCTGGCGTAGAGCTGTTTAATGTCCATAACGTTGAAAGTATTGAAGATCGTATCATTAATTTCTTATCGTTAAATGGAACCGGAATCATTACAGCGTTATCCCCTCTTTACGAACCTATATTCTATTCTTGTATGCCTTTTGCTGAGAGGATCTTTCTGCAGGTGTGTTGTCCTATTTTGCGTCTTTTTCGGTACATCGTTGCACATAAGTTCTCCCGTTTTCTCGACTTCTCTGTCCGCTTCCTTTCCATCATCTTCCTTGTCTACCGGCCTTCTAGTGTGTTCTATATCAGCGGAGAAACATAAACAGTTCACCTGTTGTAGGTTTAGGTAGATATATAGTGTTTAGTGTTGGTGCCAGTGTGAGATTACTAAATGAATCGGCTAACGACAGCCAGTCTGGTAAAACCACTTATATATAATGCTCATTGATATACCTAATTAATGGCTAATTTAGTTCATGATATTCCTAGATTAACGTTTCCTCCCACGTCGCTTCACTGGTTTCTACAGCAATTTACAACGCATTGAAATATCGATCACATTCAACATTTCACTACTAGTGAATACAGTTTTCTCGTTTGTTATTTTTAGTAAGCTGTTTTATTTTAGTGCTTAAGCCATTTGAAAATAAATATCATTATACGAATAAGGACACATTTCTCATTTAGAAGAAATACCTACCTGTATAAATAATACACTGATATGGGACGCACTGGACTTAATTTAACCTGTGATTCCTAAAATTATTTGAAGTAAAAAATCTAAATGAAATTTTGGTCTCCGGTGATTTTTCTGATTTTTTTTTTCAATTTTCTTTTCTTCAAAATCAATAAAAAAAATTCTTCCAAATGTCATCAGTGGTCACTCAGCCGCGTAACCGCCCGACACCTCACCCGGACTCTAACTATCCAATACCTACTGATTTTTTAAATGTTTTAAGTTGAATAAAAAATCAAAAATGTCACCGGAGACTAAATTTCATTTACATTTTTTACTCCAAATATTGTTTGGGTTCACTGGTTAAAGTAAGTCAAGTACATCTCTTACTTACTTATTATTGGATAATTTGTAAAGCGCCGTTTTTGTGAAAAATTACCTTAAGGGCGCTGTACAATTTATTACGATTTCTTAGGACCTATCTTATTTTATTAATTTCAAACATATACAGAAAACATTTAACTTATCTGGCAGGTCACACACTTTTATTAGTAAGTTTATGCTTTGAGAAGATACGACTTTGCACGCGGAGGACTATATATTTTAAACACTAATTTTACCTTTGCTGACCCCCGTTACTGTCGATTGTCGATATTTACCAAAAACTATTTTATAGTGATTACTATCTACTGGTACATCTACTGCTTTTCTGTTGATTTTTTTTCTAAATAATTAAGAAAAAAATGTTTTTTTTTCCACTTTATCTATTTTCATCTGCATGTATGTTTAGTCGTGTCCTTGTTCTTATTCCGGTTTCTAAGTGTTTCGAATGCCTCAGTCGTGTCGTATATTTTAACATGAGATTCCTTCGAGGGTTGTATTGGTTCCCCTAACTTTCCCATGGTTAGAAGTGTCAGCTGACACGACTTCCCCCTGAACTATCCTATGGTGACAGATAGAGGTGAAATGACTTCCGCGGGGTATTCATAATTGATTAAACACGTCAGGAACATCCCCAAGAATCCGGTGCTGTGGGAATAAAAAAACAGCCCCCCAAAATGACTCGATAATTGTTATTGCTCCCAGCGAAGAGCTTAAATTGGTAAAGGCACGCCGCTGATAGCTGCGTTGTAACTTGTAACTTCTCCCTGTTTCTCCTAAAAGATGCTCAGTTTACAATGAAACTTTCGGCTTCATAACCAATAGAGTGCTTAGGTAATTACATACACACGTACTTGGGTGATTTGAGACGAGTTTCTCATCATAATATCAATTTGTTATCTTATAACTGGCAAGCGTTTTCTATTGACACAGAGTGCTATTGATCCCATTAATGATACGATTTCAAATGCTATTTATTTGCGTTGCCTGAGCGCTTACATTAACGCATCATCTCCTTTTAATAGGTCAGCAAATCATTGATCCACGTGTCTTTCGTAGTGTATTGGCCAACGCCTCTTGGCACTGGGCGTCAATAAAAACACATCTCGTAATATGGCGCTCCTTCGACATCCACGGAATGCTGACCACGTGGGCATCTGGCATTTCGAGCTGTGGGTGAGGAAGATATATTGGAGAGTGCACCAACACCATCACTGTCTGATCCGATGTTGTCTCCCAACTTGACAACATGTTTGACTCTCTTTTCATTATGAATGGGAACAAACGTGTGAAAGCCGCTCCCGAAGAATTTAAAGCAGCGGAATTATTCCTATAATCCACAGCACGATAGTAAGCATGGATTATAATTTAATATACTACGCTTTGTTGTTTATGAATCATACAAAATATTACTCAGTTGATTTTTAAAGTGTTTAAATTGGAATTTTTTTACGTAATATTTAACTGGAAGATTGAACCAATTCTTTTGAAGACAACGCAAAATACTGCATTGAAGTTTTGAACTTGCAATAACTTTGGAAATTTTGTCAATGCAAATTTGCACAATCCAGCGATATGTAATGATTATCATACATCGATATGTATTATGCATTATAACTAAAGTGGTTCAGAAAAAAATAATGCTTGATAGAATAGGAATGATTCTGATCGAATCCTTGTAATATCGTACCGCCCATCATTTTTACGATTTTGGTTTCCCAAACACGCTTTTAAAGAACATATTATTTTTCAAATATATAGGTACCAGGATTAAATAAAAATTGCATTTCCAATAAACATGTGTTCCCAATTATGCCATCTGCGTGCATACTGTATCTAAATTTTTCTAATATCAGTAAACATTTTTACCTCCCAGGTAAGTATGGCCCAGTATATATATTTCTAACCTATACAGAATGTAAATAAATAAAAAAAAATGTTTTTTTTTAAAGAAAGACAAACATTCCTGGGTTACGAATAACCCAACAATGTTTGAAAATCTCCTAATACCACCACAGTGAGCGGAAAATGTTGCTTATGTCGTGATGGAGCTGAGGAATCAAACACTCGACGTCCGGGTGGGACCAAAACGCGATGCTCACTCAGCCACTGATCGGTCGATAATATATGTACATTTTAACGCAGCATCACGTATTAGTAATCGACGAATAGGCGGATGCAATATGGTAGCTATAAGTTGTTAGATAGTTTGTCTAGTCTGTAGTTAGTAGTAAGGTAGAGCATCGCAGAAATATATGATAAATTTTTACAGCACCCTTGAGGTGATTTTTCACAAAACGGCGATATACAAATCATGTATAAATCAATCACAAAAATTATAGCAACGTGGCCAATCCACACCCACTTGTGAAAACACCTCTTACTTAATTATAATTTGAATTATATTACATAATTTTATATCTGATGTAGTTTCTTATCATAAATCAGCCTTGAAATCTATGAATTAAATATTCGCATTTTTGCAATGTCACTGCGCAGTATAAAATACTATGCTTTTGAAAATTAAAGCATGCCGTTGCATTCTCGGCGTTTACTAAATAAAACACGTATTTGCTAAATTAGCGAACTACACTTAATTCTGCGAACACGGCTTTATTGATCGGCTTCCACTGAGGCGCAGTTCTATGAGAGCGAAAGGAAAGGGGATATCGCGAGAGAGCGAGAAACGACATTCCCATTCAAGTATTAAATGCTGAATGCCCATTCATCGTATTAACTCGCTTCCGAATCGGATTAGCAGATGTTCCGCTCGCTGGTCAACTACCACCACAAGTTACCAGTTACAGTATCAAGTACCTAATAGCAAAACACCATCTGTCGTCTACTCGGTCCACTGCAGTGCCAATACAACGTGCAAGAATAAAGGGATTTGGACATACTAAAGAATATCATGGCTCAAAGCATTCATTCACCCGGCCATAACTAATAATCATCATCGTAATCTATTTACTAACTGTACGTATTGGGTTTGCTTCCAAGGCCGATCAGCAAACCAGCTTAATCCGCATTTTCGGCAGAGATTTGTGTTGATTTCATTTTTTGTTCAATGGAAGTATGGTTGGACGATGGGCTTAATTTATGGATAACTGGCCGGCCATGCGTGATCGCCTTGTAACCGGGACATGGAATTTTAAGAGGTTTATATTATTTGTATATACCAAGGATGTGTAATGTCGCCAAACGGAATACACAATGAATGCAGCGATCTGGTGAATTTATGCTCTCTCACGACTATTGACAAATAAATGTATAAACATCTTAAGCCTCCTTCAAATCCAAGAAAACAATTTAATGGTTTTAAGCTTTAACCGATGCAAACAGATTTTCGTATATTTATATTGGGTTATCGATGCTTTTTGTGCCAATATATTGCTAGTCATTTTGATTCGCTCGATATTTCGGATGCAGATGATTTGCAGATTAGGTCCATTCATATTATGCAGGCAATCTTTATGATAAGTTATTTTCATGGGGCGTCCGTTCTTAGTCCATTTGTTTCTGACACTAATTTATGCTAGTAGTACATGACGTGCACGTTTTAATTTTGTCGGCTTGTATTGTTAGTTTCGCTGCATTGTCGGTTGTATTCTATTGATGCTTAGCCTCTCCTACACGTAGTTTCTCCTTTCTTCCTACAACATCCACCTTCCCACAGTCTTCCCGGCTTTCTGATTTGTGTTCCCACCTCGTGTCTCGTGTCAGGCCGGCTCCTATCGCCAGGTGGTATTTTTGCACAACACCGAACGTTTGGCTAATTGCTGCCTGTGCCTGGCTGTGTCGCCACATGGCTCCGACAGTGTGGGAGTGGTCTCGCCTCGTATCGTTTTCTGGTTATGCAAGTACCCGTAATGTGGGCTGCTGGGCTCTCGGGCTCCGGTCGGACATGTTCTGCCGAATGGCAATCTACATCAGACCACCTCATCAAAATCATTGACCGTTCTCATTCTCCTCCGTCTGATCATACCATCGATGACTACACTTTTACTCCGTGGTTGGTTCTCAGATTGAATGTCCTAGTGAGTTCCGTGGAGTTGTTGAACGTAGACTCTGTATGTTGGCGTGTTGCTATGTCGGAGCTGATCCTCTAGTTTTGTTCTTAGGATTCCAAACTCTCACGCACTTGTTTTATCTCATTTAATTGACGTTTTTGAACGGACAACCTCTCGATACAAGTTCCTCGCCGCATGTCTTTCGATATATTTCAATAAACTACGTTATCCAAACAGTTGTTGTCATTGAATTTGTGGTAGGTTTCCTACTGCACGCCTGAGTATGTTATACATAATGTACTTTGTAATGGAAAGGGCTTCATGTTAATCATAATGTCAACTTGAAATATCAAGGCATGACATCGAGAGATGACACGACCTCACGTTTTCGTGTGGCTTTCGCCAACGGTATAGAAAATTGTACATAATTTAACAATTATCCCTTCCATGGGGCGGCTTATTATTAATGATACTTTTATACGTAATCCTCATGAATTTCATGTAGCATCTCTGAAAAATTCTTTATAATTCTCTCTGAACAATAAAATATAAAAAAACCTATCAAGATAATATTCATGAAGTTTATGAGGTTAGTGAGGGGACTTATGAAACAGTCCCGGTGCTATTTGTGTAATGTTGTTACTGTTATATGTGGCCTTTAGTAATTATTTGTAGATTACTGCGATGTCTTCCTTAATATTTCTTCTACCATTGGTGGGTACAGGGTACCTACGTCAGCGAATTGCCTTGCCGTTGTTTGTGAACTGTGACCGTGACTGCGCCGAATAGTCGACGGCAGAGGGCGACGGGGGCGGGAGCGGCGGTCGGCGGGTTACGGCGGGCGGGGAGCCACGCAGCCATGAATGGGGGAAATGTTCATTCATTCGAGCGCAGTGAAGCCACCACTCCACCACTGTACCGGCTATACTGGTAGACTGAAACTGGCGCAGTCATAGCTCCACTGCTGCCATTGGCGCAGGGTCACCACAGAGAGTTCACTTTGCCGCTCCACTGCAGCGCTATGCAGTCGTCAGATGCTAACACATCTTATAATGTACTCTCACATAGCATTACTACGTACCTACGAACAAGGAAAGACTTTTACATTTTATAGTACATGTTTGTGCAAATAGAGGATTTACCTAATTTAAATGTAATGGTTATGACTTCACGTTTTCTAACGATGTTTGGTGAAACCATATTCAACCATATTATGAAAGAGACGATTCGAAAATAATGCATGGTCGTTGTGAGAGTAATGAATGTGATTACGAAAGATACTTTTATTTGACTGATTTGCGTTTTCACAATTTATCATTTAAAATAATATAAGGCATATTTGCGGCAAGTTCGGGAGTGGAAGATAATCTCAGTATCGTCCTGGTGTAAGATCACAATTCAGAACATTTGAAACGTTACTTGAATTGACTTTAGCCGTGTTCCCCTTTCCACTTACCATCAGCATCACAACATAACCCCATTGAGGATGCAATAGTCTCACTAGCTCCAGACAGACACCGGGGCAGTTGGGAATCTTGTAAGGTATTCACATAAAAAAACCACGTTGGAAGAAATCGGAGACGTCCAAGGAAGTCGAGGAACGATCAAGTGAAACAACTTCTTCACTATGGTCACTAAAGTTCATGATGCTAGAAGAGTATAAATACGATGACGAAACTGATGAATAAAGGAGTGAGTTCCTGAAATGCTCAACAGAGTTGTGTATTTCTAACTTGAAATATGATATCGACAAAAATGACTTAAATAAGAGATCCCGATGGCCGAGTTGTTTGTTCGGATTCGAGTCCCAGTTGCGACCGTTACTTTTTAATTTATCTGTCATGATATTTTTTTCAAGTTTTCGTTTAGATTTATAAGTATTATCTTCATCTTCAATGATAAATAAACATAACTCAAAATTTAACAAAAATGGTCCGGTTACATAACATCACGCCGGACCTTAGATTGGCATAACATGCCACTGCAAGGCCACATGAATATAACTCTGTACTTGATCTCTGACCCGCTATTAAAAACTTAAATTAAAACCATAAATTACTTGCGAGTAGGTACTTTGAGCTGTCCTATATTTAACATTGCGTTTAAGAGATGAAAAAAAAAAGTTGTTATTTCACCATATGATGCTTGCTAACAAATATTTCAAGATTTTGGGCCATGTCAGGACATAACTACACAGAAATTTCAAAATCTGTTTGAAATTGTATGATATGTAGTCCACATTAATTTTCTTGGGCGGATATGGCAACACTCCCTCCTTGACCTCTTCCGGTCGGCCCTGTCAATGCCCGCGTTTAATTCATCGCCTGTCTTATTCTGATTGTCACTTCCTTCCATCAACTGCTATCAGTATGCCAGCCAACCAACGATTCTCCACGTTGCGCAGTGAATCGATTAGAACAAGCTAGCTGGACAATTTAGTTGTTGTTTTTTTGCCCATGAAAGAGTGTCACTAGCCTTAGCTATTTTTATTTTTTAGCCTTCTATTTTTAGCACGTGCCTAATACAATATGTCAATTTTTGTTTTCACCGATTCTTTGAGGTCTAATAAAAAGAAAGTTCTAATTTCACAACACACAATATAAATGTGATAAATTTACGAGAACGATTTTTTTTCTTTTTTGTGTGAAATCCAAAACATAGAATAATTAAATCTTCATTATGGGCTGCAAAAAATCTTCAATTGGGCTTGCCTGCTCTACCACACTACGAAAAACTCCAGTCGCGCAATCAAACCTAAAAAAGAAACTTCTTTCAAAGGAGCAAATATGCACCACGACATTTTTTATCATTTTCCTTAGTAAGGTTATTAGATAAAATAAGAAATTCGATAACGATTCGATAATGGTGAAAACTTTCTTCCACTTCGAAAGGTAAGAAAGTTCTACAAATTAAACTTAGAATGAATTAAAAAATATATAAAATATTCCGGAAGCACAAAATTAATATTTTTTAAATTTAAAACATGGAACACACATTTTTTCACAATAACCATTATATCAAACTTTAAAACGGTATTTTAATTGAATAATACGACTTGTCGTAAAAGGAAATAAAAGCAACTGATAAAATAATTATCGTTTTCTAATTACAAAGTCTTAATAGTAATAATAATATTTTGCCAATTTATTATGAAAAATCACCTCAAGGGCGCAGTACAAATAAATATATAAAATTAATAATATTACTGGCTTACAACTAGGATTTACAATTATAACTAGTGACTTATATCTAAGACTTTAGCTAGTGACTTGTGACTAAGATATATAAATGCTGAACTCAATGACATACATATTTACAATTATGACTTAAAGTTAGAGATTTATAACTATTTTACATTTAAAAATACTTCTACACATCTTAAACATATTGTACAATATATTTTAGTTTTTGGTGTTATTGGCGCCAGAAGAAGAAGGAAATTTTTACATAATACTTACTTACTTACTTCGTACTAATACTATTTGGCGGAGTCACATTAGGAATTAGTCATACGCCATTTTGGATTTTATGACTCTATGACCGACCTTATGACCTTTTTAAAATGCCTCTTTTTAAAGAAAATTCTATTTGACTTTTGTCTTGCTAGGTTGTTTAATCAATTCACTGTGCGTTGGTTGTGTTGTAGCAAGTGAAATGATTGAATGATGAATGAAGGAGTTTATATAACACACAAATATATGGAGGATGAGGTTAGGTTACCCCAGGAAGATATTATGATACTATTGAGTTAATTAATTGAGAAGTCGAAAGAACGTATCTGTATGAGTGCCAAGATAGAGTTGTGTTGAAATCCATTATTTCTGCTGGAATTCTGTGTGGAATGAAGTAATGTTAATCTAACACTTACCGCCGTTGTTTCCAACTTTTCGGTCGATCAATCTGAGTCTCCGATCAGTCTAGTGATTTGTTTAGTAACGCTGGATTCGCCTGTTGGTTTGAGAGTTAAGCCAAATTTCGGAGCGTTTTGCCAAAATTTCGGATCAATAGTTGATATAGGATTGGGAACAATGGCCGTTATTCTAAAAGTTACAAATAAACAATTCACCTGAATTTCTAAAACCTAACCGATGTATTTATCTACGAATTATAATCAGAGCTTTGAAGCGATAGACAATACTGGCCTCCGAGTTATGAGGTTTAAGGATAATTCACAATAATGTATTTTTCTTAATCCTCCTCACTTATTTTCTTCAGCCTCCTGTTATGAGGCCGAGTTGGTTTTCATTAAAGCTCCCATAACGTATATATTTTAGCTAAGTTTTGACTTGTTTTTTTAAATCATTTACATACAATATTTGCTTTCTTTATTGCCTGTGGAAGTTATTTGTATAGCTTGGTTTAGAGGTATTTGTAGTTTCAAAAGTAATTTTAAATGTGGGTATCTTCATAATATTATTGTTCTGGTTAGCTTATGTGTTGTAAAAGTTTGTTTTTTTCGTTTTTAAAAAATATATGTGTTTTTTAAAAAAATTCTTATCATGGATGTTTCGAATGTTAAAGAATTTCAGAAAAGCCTTCGGCGTTCTTGTGGGAGTTTTTATTTTATTTTAGTATGGTCTTTATAATACCCTTTTGGGTTTTGGATAATTGTTTCATGTGTTTTGTGAAAAGTCCCCGACTCTCTGATCCGTGGAAAGGGGAAGCACCATTCATCTTTTCACTAATTCATCACGGCCCAACTGTTTACCCAAAATATTTACACACTCGACTGTGTATATTTTGCGTGAAAATCCCTGGATATCTTTATAACCTTCTGAATAAATACTCTGTCGACCATAGCAATAACAGATTGCGGGGGAGCAGAGGCGGCCAGACTGGCCAAATTAAATTTCAGTGAGTTAACCGTTTCCCGGGCGGCCACTCAAATGCGCGTGAAAAATAATGTACCAATTGCGGGCTTTCACGCAAATGTGCGTGATATCCGCAAAGGATTAATTAAAGGGTTAGAACTCCGACAGAAGAATTGTTTCAAAGCATTCAAGTCTACAACATACAAAAACTTTATGCAAAAAATATTTTATCTAAAAATAAAAAAAAACGTATCAGAATACTCCACTGTCCAACATAGATACACAACCAGGGCAATAAACCAAAATATTCTAGCTACAGTCAGTTTGAA
This sequence comes from Limnephilus rhombicus, assembly GCA_929108145.2. Classification (NCBI taxonomy): domain Eukaryota; kingdom Metazoa; phylum Arthropoda; class Insecta; order Trichoptera; family Limnephilidae; genus Limnephilus; species Limnephilus rhombicus. The sequence goes on from OV815276.1 coordinate 57,226,673, forward strand.
AACATCTTTTGGACAAAGAAATATGAAATTCAATGCTACAAAACTATACAACGCTCTACCAACTCAAACAGAAAGTAAAAATATGGTTGAGAGAACAAAGTGAAAATGAACTATCAAACATACTGAAGACCATGTAAAGACAACTGGATACTAAATACAAATGTGGAAAAACTACAGGCCGCCTCAGAACAGGAAACCCTAGTGAGGAGGACTGTGAAAAAAAAAACCTTTATAATACCTTAATATAATATAAATTATAAATACATTATGTACAAATTTTGCTATAGATACTAATAAAAAAAAAATAAAAAAATAAAAACTAATGACATAAAATAAATACACTTAAAAAAAATGTGTGCAAATTAATTTTTTCGGTGTTCGGTTCATTCTTGAGAATGTCAGTAAAAAAAGTTTATTCCTGTTTTTCGGTTGTTTACGTAAGTCTTTTTACGGAGGCTGAAAGTTTCTATTCTGTATGGTGGTCTTTCACCAGGGCGATACTGACAGTACCATGTCAATGTATTCAACATTGACGATTGTATAGAAAGTGCTTATTCCCATACACCACGTTTATTTTTCGGTCTTTTCATATGGAATGTTGATAAATATTCGATTGTTCCAGACGCGATTGTGCGCCACCGTCGCATTTCTCAAATTCGATCTATATCAGTTATATTTTATCTTTATATTGCATCTTTGGATATTACATTTCTTTTTCGGTACCTTCGTATGGAAAATTAATAAATATTCGAATATTTCAGACGCGAATGTGCGCCACTGTCGCTATTTTTAAATTCGATCTACATGAGTTACATTTTATCTTTATATTGCGTCTTTGGATACCACGTTTATTTTTCGGTCTCTTCATATGTATTATAATGTATTATCATTAATAAATTCTCGAATCTTTCAGACTCGATTGTGCGCCTCTGTCGCTATTCTTAAATTCGATCTACATGAGTTACATTTTATCTTTATATTGCGTCTTTGGCATTTGGTAAAGTGATATACCTATATTAAAATACACAAAGCTAGTTTTACGATACATTGTCCGTGTTCTTAGTTCTTAGAGAATAGCGTAGGGAGGTCCGATACGCGAGTTTACGTGGAATTTGTCACGTTATGGCCAGGCGTATAAATTATGATAATTTTAAACGAATTCCGCTTATAAAATGAGCCAACGACCATTTAACGTGAATTAAAAGATATCATATTAGTGTGCTATTGTTACTACGTCCTTTTGTGACATTTTTAATGGCAGGTATCTACTGATAAACTGGATATTTAATGTTTGACTTTTGACATACGATTTTATGTTTCATTCATAAATCACGGTTGAGACATTAACAATACTTACGTATATTATTAATCAAAACGTATTCATACTATTTTTTTTTTTATAAATGTGGGAAGGTGTTTTTTCGAGGTCATTTTAACGTTTACATTATTATTTATGATTAATAATAAATTATCTCACATGAATATGTGGCAATATTGTTCCTTTTTACTTAAATTTTAGTTAGTTGTTATTCACGATCATTTTCAAAATAAAGTTGTATCACAATCTTCACTCATGTACGGAATAATAGGATGGGGTGGTGCGCTTGATGCTTTTATAAAACCTTTACAAACAACTCAAAATTATATTATCAAAGTTATATACAATAGAAATAAAACATTTTCGACACATGCTTTATACAAAGAATCTAAACTATTCAGTCTCCGTAAACTTTTTATACTGCAAACTATGAAATATATCTATAAAAACATAAACAAATTCGAAAAAAATGAAAACATAACAAATATTAGAAATGATAATATATTCTGTACCCCTCAAACAAATACAAAACAAATGCAAACTCACAGTAGTTTTATTGGACCTCGCACTTTTAACCTTTTACCAAAAAATATTCAAGTTGCAACTAAACTTCCGCATTACATAAAAGAGTTAAAAATATGGCTGAACCATACCGATGTAAAAACTCTATTTATTTAATTTTATATCAGTTTATGTTTCTCACAAACTTTACACTTATTATTACACTGTATACCCTATTATTACACTATACACTTATTTTAACCCTGTACACTATTCTACACACTTTTTGTACAAACTGTTTAAGCAAATTTTAATCATGTTTTGCTTATATACCACTGTTTGTTTTTTTCTAGGTAGGTACTAAAGTAAAATATATTTAACTACATATATTACCCACGCACAGGCTGCGCCTTAGTGGGTCCATTATTTTTATTATTTCCAAAATATGTAACCATAAAATGTAAAATTGGGAAAAAATAACGGATTAAAAAAATACATATATATATATAATAATAATAATGTAACTTTACAGAAATTGTGTCTAAATATTTCTCGATGTTAATCAAATTGCCTACACATAGGAGCTCAAAAATTAATTAATAATGCATGAAGTTTTTTATAAAATCGCGTTTTATTTTAAAGATATTCTTTGAATTAGAAATTGATTTCTGCAAATTGGAAAAAAGGACCAAATTCCTTGTCATTTTAATATTTTAGCAATATTATATTTTGAGCATTATTTTTTGTAGGTAGGTAGCTAATCAATAAATACGTTGTGGAAATTATGTTATTCTTGTTTTCACTCCTTCGGGTTTTGATCAGATCTTTAAGCCAGGTGTTTCCGGCCTTCCCTACCCCACTCCCTTTAGCCTCACAACATAGCCCAATTGGGAAAGTCATAGTTCCATTGGATCTGGACAGTTGGAAGCAATTGGGACTCTTGAATTAAAATATTCACAATATTTTTCTTAAAAATTGGAAACTTACCTCATTTCATCCCATTTCTACATTTCCGCTACTATCACTCTGTTGTAACCTCTCTAACGACACGTTCATTTGTAAACGTCGATTTTTATCCTACTCTCCTACAGGCTTTCTATTGGATATTCTCGGAAGGTACATCTACGATTCTGAGGGGTGTGTATGTGTATAGCACATAGCTTCGATTTTCCTTAGACTGATCGTGGATGGTTCGAAAATTCGACTGTCATGGTGAACATTAATTTTTACGTTAAAAGTATATTGTAGCTTTGACTGTTTTATCTCTTGGCCTGCAGGACTAATCTGCCTCTGGTCATGCAGATGCCGATGGGGAGAGCTATCTTGTAAATGGAATCACTTCAGATATTGACATTTTAACATCAACGAAGCTGAGTTTAACCGATAAGCATTGTTGCTGCTCGTAAAATCTGCTTTATATATGATACTTTTACGTATTTTTTTCACGCCATGTTTTGGAATAATATTTAAAAAAAAAAAAAATTTCTTTAATTAAACCCAAATTTAGATTTACATATACAGGTGAAGAAAAAACAATGGCCGCCAAATCAACAAACAATTTTAAGATTAACGAAATAATTATTAGTCCTCAGGTCTCTGGCATATTATTTCAGCAGAAGGTCAAAATATTTCAGCTTTGTAACAAAGGCCAAATAAAAGGAGTATTTCTGAACGTATCCAAAAACTAAAAACTGTTTTTGAATGGTAGTAAAATATGCTTTCAAATTTTGTAATTCGAAATAAACATTATTTTTTAAATGTAAAAATTTTGAATGCAAACTTAATAGTCTTAAAAATGGCTCAATTTACGTTTTGTCTAACTAAAATTAGTGATAGTTTTAAAAAACTTACACATATTTTATGACGCAAAAAGATCATAAAGTTTATCGTCAACTCACTTGTCGTTTTATGTAAATAATAATAAAAAAATTCAAAAGTAATTTTTTTTTTTTGAAGAGCGTTTGCAAACCTTGTTTTCATAAAGATGTTGGTATATTTTAATTGTTTTGTTAACTTATAGATTTTAATATGAAGCGTGGTGTCTTCTCTTTCTAACACCGTTTATATCATATTACCTACTCACCACGATAGTTATCGATGGTTTTTTTTTACATTAGCTACACACAGGAGGCCCTGAGAAAAACAAAATTCCCCTCAGGGCCTATTCGGGGATGCTTTGTGGAGGGTCTTTTTAAGGAAAGGAAGTAAAGGAAAAAGTTCTGGGAAGCAATAAGGTATGAGGGGTGGGTAGGAATCTGGGGTTCAACGTGTCCAGGAATGACGGATGCGGGAATCCATCCTGCGGTGCAAGGCGATGGGTTGACAAGAGTCCGGCTGGAAAGGTCAAAAGGCCTCCCTCAACCAGTCTCTCGATCCGGCCCGCCACGCAGCAGATGGGCAGACGCATTCCCCGCCAAGACCTGGACAAACCTCACCACGTGAACCCGGGTACTCCTGCTAAGTCATCAAACGTAGCGAAGCACTTGGAGAGAACTATGGAAGAGGTGTGGGCTATGCAATAAATGGTTACCGCCTCCCAAATTAAAAAGGGAGACAAAACGATTTCTATTAGACCTATGTGAGTTGTTCCCAAAACCGAAAAAATTAGCTTGAGGGATTAAAAATAAATAATTATTGTACATTTTTTTAAATGTTTTTGAAAAAATAAAATAAAAAATCATCAGAAATAGTGAGAGGTTACATTTTACGCGCCTTTTGGCCTTACAATAGTGGGCGGGCAGCAGGCAGCAGGCAGCAGGTAAAAGGTAGCGGGTGGTAAGTACCGTAGCACCCCGGACCCAGTCCTAATCCCAGTCCGCTCCGTGCGCCGGCAGGCCGAGACCGTTCAGCGACCGATTCATTCATCGATCGCCGTGAATGGCCGTGTATTTCTGTAGCCGATAATAATAATAATAACGATACAGCGCTGCTGGCCAAAAACATTATCATATTATTATACCTCGCAGACTATTTTTACCACAACACTTATGAAAGACTCGATGACACTACACACTATACACTGCGTTACTCAAACGTGGCATCAGCGCTCTAGCTTGAAAAAATCTGGCTTAGAAACCAATTATAATGTCGAACGTGGTTTTGTAATTTTTAACAGGCAATTTTTGACATCATTTGTTCATACACTTTTTCATTGACTGATGGAAATTGGAAATGTTATATATTTTTTTATTTAAAAAAAAGGGTAATGTAGTGGACCAGCGATCTGGAGGTCGCGTGTACAAATCCCTGCGTGCGCAAGTACATTTTATTTTACTGATTTGTGCTATTTCACAATTTAGTAATTTGAAAGAAACATCAGGTATATTTGCGGCACTCTCCAGAGTGGAAGATTTTCTCAGTATCGGCCCGGTGTAAGATCACCATTCTAAGTTGAAACGTTGCTTGAAATGACTTTAGTCGTGTTTGGTGCCTAGATCTGAATCGCTAGGTACTTTCCCACCTTCCTCTTTTCCTCACTACCTTCAGCCAACAGCATACTCCAATTTGGGATGCCTCGTGAGATTAGTCTCACTCGCTCCAGGGGTTGGGAGCAGTTGGGACTCTTGTGCCATATTCACAGTATTTTTTATTTATTTTTTTAATTAAGAATAACCTATTTTAATTCCTCCTACTCTTTTTGCTATGCGTGGATAAATTTTCTTTCTCAAATGTGCACGGTGTCCGGAAACTCGTAGTACACAAGGGATGCTGGTGAATCTACTTCACATAGAGATAACCCAAAGAGACTTTCGATCTGAGCATTTTTTTTCTTTCATTCCTTCATATATATTTTTTAAGACTTTTTTCCTAAAACTGGGTCTGGCATTTTAAAATACTGGGTGTCCCAAAAGAAAGTTGATATTTAAAAAGTAAGGGTTCTATCGAAAAAATGTTTATTAAATACTAAAATACACAATTTGGGAAATTATTTCTGAAAAATAATATCGTCCAAATGTAAACCCTCAGGTTCGCGGCATTAACTTAATCGAAGAGTAAAATTTCTTATGACGGCTCGCCAGGTAGGCTTCGTGATGGCTGCCATTTCGTGACCGATATTTTCTTTTAATTGCATCAGGGAAGTCGGATTTTTGGCGTACACTTTAGATTTGAGATAACCCCACAGGAAAAAGTCCATAGGGGTTAGGTCAGGACCACGACGAGGCCAATTTATGTCACCTCTCCTGGAGACCAATTTGCCAGGGAAAAATTCACAAACTCATGGCAGAGACGTATTGGACTATGTAATGTTGCTCCGTCTTGCTGGAACCATGTTCTTTGGTTATTGCCAGTTAGTTTGTAGGGGTGCAGCCCCTTTGTGCAAAATGCTGTGTAACGATGACCTATGCACATTTAAAGCACTTGCGCGCTTCCGAATCGAAAATTTGAGTCGTCACGAAAAGACTGATAAACACTCTTCGTTTTCTACCGTTCTCGATGACCTTGGTCGCTCGGATTTTGGTTTTGCCAGCGTTACCGATTTTGTACCGATCTCTTCAAACTTTTTGACGCATTTTCGAATGAGAGGAATGCTTGGTGCATCATTGAATTGACGAAAACCTCAAATATTGCAGAATCTTCTACGCGCTACAGTCGGCGAATCACCATTTTTATAAAACTCACGCACGCACAACGCGCGGTCGCTCCCGAGAAATGCTTCATAGCGACTAAATTCCCAAGAGCCAGACTACTGATTGACATATCCCCCGCGCCCCTCGGGAAAGTTGCGTTCACCCAGAAAGCAAAACAAATATCAACTTTCTTTTGGGACACCCTGTACATCAAACAGCTGATCCCTATTTTCCCCCTAGCTAACGATTATTTTCAAATTTGACCAAAAAATTGTAAGGTGGGACACAATTTACTCGAAAATGAGGGTTTAAACCAAAAAGTTATAGGTAGGTTACCATTAAATTAAAACCAAATGTGGCGTGTATTCACCAGCTACCCGCTTGTTTCTTGATCCAAAAGTCTGGCGAATCGGGACTTAAATTTACAATTCAAAACCATCTTCATAATTATCAAATTCAAATGGGAGAGCGACGTACGACGTAATGCAAGCGTAAGAGAGACAGCCTGTGCTAAATGGGCTAGATCCAAAAAAACTTAACTCAGTGGAGACGTTGATTTCCTTTCAAATCTACATGGAAGGGATTTCGTGTATGTATTTTCTATTCGGTGACTATGTAGGTACTATAAAGGACGTACAGTTTGTCAAATAAGAGTAGAAAATATATGAGGGCGCCACTGTTGATCAAATGGCAATACTAAACACATAACTCATGGTGTTAAAGTAAAGCTGTGTAACCTACATTTTTATAAAAATTTAAAAAGGCATAATAGTGGAAAAATATTTTTTCATTGCAGTATAGATACTCGCCGATCTCAAAATTAGAATTGCATATAGGTATATTATTATTATACCTTTGAAATTTTGTGTTAACATAATGAAGAATAACTATAATGTAATAAAATATGAAGCACAGTTTAGAAATTGCTCATATTTATTTAATACTAGATAAAGTACCTAGCGTTGCCTGGGCTTTAGATCATGTCTCTAATTTTAGATCTGAATATATTTAATTCATTCAGATCTAAAAGTAGTATAACTAAACTCACCATTAGTGATTTTTCCTTTCTATCTATTGTTAAATTCAAATTTATGTTATATTAAATTAAAGCAAATCGCTTTATAAACCACCTTTTAATCAAATTTATGTCATGAAGAAAAAATGTTTTTTTTAAATGTGGTTTACTGTGTTCTGTACATTCAGTGTCATTGCACTTCAAAAAATATTTGACAGTAAAATTGATGTTGCCAGTCTACAAATTTAGTAGTTCCAGTTTTTATATTCTCTACTCTTTTTTGACAGACTATACTCGACTTACTTTTACCAATGATTCCTGACATTATTTTGAGTATAAAATGTAAATTTTGGAGGTGGGTACGGGTTAACAACACCCCTGCTGTACGTCACCCCAAGTGGTTTGCTACGTTTGTTGAATTGGCAGGGTTGCCCAGGTTCATGGGGTCAGGTTTATCTAGGTCTTGGTGGCGAATATAATTGCCCATCTACTGCGTGGCTGGCCGGATCAGGAGAGACGTTGAGGGGGTAAAGGAGACCTAACGTAGCCCTTTCCAGCCGGACTCTCTCGACCCATCGCCTTGCACACCAGTGGAAGTGTACGTCCGTCACTCCTGGACACATTGACCCCCAGATTGGACCCACCCCTCATACCTTTTTCCTTTCCAGAACGTTTTCCCCTTCCTTTCCCTAAAACGACCCTCCGCACTGCTTGGGCGGTTACTCGGCTATGTGTCCAGTGACGACATGTGTAAAAAAAAAAGAGATTTTGAATAAAAAATCAATAAAGACATCAAAAGTCACCGAAGACCAAAAATTCGTTTACATTTTTTACTCCAAATAATGTCATGAATCACTAGTTAAAGCAAGTCAAACACGTCCCTTCACACCCTGTTTACATACTTTTGTATAGGATTATTGAGAACGCAAGTTTCAGACAGTGATGAAAAGTGAAATCAGTTTTCCTCGAATGCGAGTTTAAATTTGTATTTACAATTTATTAAAAAAAAAAAATTCTTTTGTTTTTGAATTATGATTTATATTTTCTTGTCTGGCCCTCTACATTACCTTAGGCGCCCGCCCGCGTAGTTCATTCACTTAATTCTCATTCTGTGTTGGGAATTTTATTTTTAAATTTAGTCAAGATGGCCGCGGGTCGGCACCCCGTTTCAACGTCCCGGTTATTTATAAAGTTACTGAGATTTTTATAGCGTTTACATCTTCACTTCAAGGGCTCGCCGGTATACTCGTTTATTTATTTTATCCGGCAGTTAGCTATGTAACGCGTATGAAAAGTACGAGACTATATGCAAACGTTAAATCTCTTAAGGGCCTTTAACCAGCCAGCGACCGAAAATCCACATTTTTATATAATAAGGTTTTACCATAGGTCGTTGGCAGTTTGTTAAATTTTCAAACAAAATTTTGTTTTATACAACACACATTTCAAATCATATAATCATGCAGTAAAATAAATCAATCTGGGAAAGCTATGTTTCCGAATTTTAATTTTAGTTTAAATAAAATCATTAAAAGATCCGCGCACATTTTTTGTGACGAAAATACTTCAGTTTGTCTATTTATTTACTGTCTTACAAACTAATATATATGTATTTAAGGTTTTTTTTACATTATTATTTTGCTTTTGAAAAATTAGAAATACTTATGATCAAAATATAATTACAAAAAGTACATTATTTTAATAGTTTTATCATCACGCCTTTCAGCATTTTTGGATGTAGGTATAAATTACAGCAAATTTTGAATGAAATAAAATCGATATTGAGTTTTAATTTTGACACCTGGTACGGAGAATAATTAATCTTTCTCGTTGGAACCGCCCTGTACGATCGTAAGAACACCTTTCGACGAAATTTGGATTCTCGGCCGCTGGCTGGTTAAAGGCCCTTAAATGGGAAAGTACACGGTAACGTGCAATTTATTATTTATTTATAGTTTGTTATTATAATTTGCTGTTAAAAATAAATTTTCAGTGGATTGATAGTTTGTAGTTTTAATTGATACTGCGTATTTTGTCTTATTTTTAACTACGTTTTTAATCGATATATGGTGGAAAGTACGTGACTACGTGTAAAAATCAAACTGCCGATTTTTTTGAAAGTTTGTAATTTTAACTGGTTTTTATTTTATTATTCCACCAATGAATAACGTTATACAGTTGAAAATTGCATGGCTACGTGCGGACGGTCACTGTTCATAGTTTGTTGTTTTAATTGTTTAATGGCGGATTATACAAATACATAATGATAAAACATAAAATGAAGACAGTTCTAATGATTGCCCTAATAGGTTGAAGGTTTAGAGAAGTCGCCCAGTTAACGGTAATTCCCAACGTACGAGTATCAGCTGCAATTATCTTTTTCCCGAGTTTTTTTCTAATAACTAACTCACTGTAAAAGCTAAATTAACTGTGAAAGCCCTTAACAAAAAACAACAAAAAAAAAACTTTCCGTCATGCCGCTAAAATATATGAAATACGCACATTTTCATTTATACAAATTTCATAACGTCAGAGCTTACCATTATATACAGCCTGTGTTACTCGCTGATAATGTACCATTCTATTGGTGAAAGAATTTTTAAAATCGGTTTAGTGGTTTAGGCGTGAATGCGTAACAAACAAACACGCACTTTCGCATTTATAATATTAGTATACGTGTAGATATTTGAATTTTAACTATCGAAGGGATCTCCATAGTAACCTAAATGACAAAATGACAGCGCACGTCTAATAATTACTTAAAATTTTCACACATTTTCATTTATACAAATTTCATAATGCCAGAGCTTACCATTATGTACAGCCTATGTTACTCGCTAATAGTGTAGCTTTGTATTAATGAAAGAGTTTTTAAAATCGGTTTATTGGTTTAGGCGTGAAAGCGTAACGAACAAACGCACGCACTTTCGCATTTATAATATTAGTATTTATAAAATTTTTCATAAAGCTTACTTTTTTCTGTGACACCATCGCAAGGGCGCTCTACTCGGTAAGAAATATTAATAATTTAGAAAAAAATTGGTAAGAATATTATTGGTATATTATTTTCATATGATGTAATGGATGATTCTGTTTTCTGTGTATCCTCGACGGTAACACATTGCCCTATTCATTTAAAATATTCTTGTTTTTATTATGATTCCTTGTAAATAACTCGCCCCCAGAAGAACTTCGCGGTATGAAATAGTAAAACGTTATGAATTCGACGTGGGCAGCCGTGTTTACATACCAAATAAATGTAAGTAGAGTCACGTGGGGTAACCGTACGCAGAGTGTAAGTGTTCGCAATGATGTTTCCGAGGTGGTCGTGCCTGTTTCGCGCCCGCACGTTCCTTAATTCAGTAGCGTTTTGGGTCGCATTGAAGCAGGAAATGAGTACAGTGAATCCTAATTTAAAAATAAAAATTGGTAGGTAAATTACTGTTTTTCGTGCTTTTTCTTAAATTTTGTCATCTGCTATCGACATGTTTGCTTACCGATGTGTGCTATTGTTTAACCAACTGAGTCAGAGCGATGTGGTCTATGATAATTTTTGGTAAAATATTGTTAGTTACACGGGTGCAAAGTGATAATTCTATTAAAGATAACCACTAATCTGATTTGGACACTTCTCTACGGTATGCGAATACTTACCCCGCACGTGGGGTAAGTGTTCGTAATCGACATGCATGTAAACATTTTTATAATTTTTTGATTTATGAACTACATAAGGTGTTTATATTTGTTTGAGATGCCTTAATGATCAATCATATCAATAAACAAAAAAAATTGCAAAATATCTAAAGCGTTTTAATACAAAAATCCCAATGTAAAAACTGCGTACGGTTACCCCACGTGACTCTAATCGCTTTTCAATTAAAATATTCCCCGCTAATCGTCACAGCCACAATAAATCCATCCGTGGAACACGTCAACATAAATTCAATTAAATTTTCCAGTCTTACGAGCGTTTCTGCGAAATGTTTTTCTTAGCGTTGCTTTTTTACACAGTGTTAGATTCAGAATCGAATTAGATCATGTATGTGTTCGTCTACATATTATATTATTAAATTTCAGGGTGATAAATTATTTCGATATCGCCCTGGAGAAAGTTGAATTAAAATGTTGGCATGAGCCGTGTGGTGACCAGGTCCAATAAATACGACAGATTTTTCTCAACCTCTCTCTTTCCCACCCCCCACACTCCCTTTAGCTTCATAACGTACTCCAATCATTGGAGATGTCATGATCTCACTAGATTAAAAAACATGTCTCCCATAAATTTTTACTCGTACTTTTTTTTTTTTTTTAATAAATTTTGCTTTTACTATTAAGGGTCATCTTGGCCACATAAAGTTTCTTAAAGTTAGGTTAAATTTTAAATATAGCCATTTGAATTTTGTTTTTTCACTTTTGTTTTCTTGATCGAATGAATAAATGCGTTCGTTTTTAGTTAATTTCATTGCCGCCCTTTTTTCCATGTTTTTTCTTATGCTTAGTAACAACTATAGCAAGTACATAAGTATAAAGTTATGGTATTTGGAAGAGAGAGTATGAAAACAATGTGTAACATAGTTGTGAATTATGAGTATTTGGAGCAGGTGGATGAGTTTGTGTACTTAGACGTATGTTTACGAGAGATGGGAGGGCTGACAGAGATATCGAAAGAAGGGTAAATGCAGGCAACTCTATTAATGGAGGACTGAACGCCGTTGGCGTCAACAAAAAAACTGTCCAAGGAAGCGAAGTTAACCGTCCTTAATACAGTGCTGGTACCTACCCTGATGTATGGCAGTGAGGCATGGAACAGGCAGAGGAAGGATGAAAGTAGACTGAATGCTGTAGAAATGAGATCCCTGAGGCATATATGTGGTAAAACCATGTACGATCGTGTGAGAATGAACGAGGAAAGGAGGGTAACGAGAATATATGACGCAAATGTGAATGGTAGAAGAAGTCGGGGATGCCCAAGGAGGACATGGCACGACCAAGTGAATCAGATACTTGATTCGGGCCATGTGAAGAGTCGAAATAATAGAAGAGCATGTATGAGACGTTGTATGAACGTGAACGAGGCAAGGAGTGAGTGCCAAGATCGAGTTGTTTGGCGGTCCGTACTCTCTGCCTACCCCTGCGGGGAAACGGCGTGATGATTAGTTAGTTAGTAACACTGTTTTAATGAACAATTTTACTTAGATTAGTTTTAAAAAAATCCCTTTTCTTCCAGAGTCGATAAATTTTGGCATTGAAAGATACGTAAGGAAGTAAGATTGTTGAAATGATCCATTTCATTTCCGATCATTTATACATCAGATTGCATCATCCTAATTATGAATAGTTGGTCTGTGGTCGACGGCGTACATCCATTATCACGCACATAAAACCAGCATCGGTCCACCGTGCTGCGCCCAATAAAAATAATAACAAACAAAAAAACAGTATATTAGATTTATCATCTAAGTCAGCTTAAATTGAAGTAATTTTGCATGAAGACTTTAACATTTTATAGGTCTGTTAGGACCAGCCCCTAGTATACAAAATTTACCAGGGCATGGACCCTTAGAAATTTTGTGTAGGTCTATTTGATAAAACCGACAGCAAACATCTTGTAGGTTTTATGTTAGCTGTTTTGCTGTGTTGAGCTTCCTCCTCCTTGAGCCCCCTTTTCAGACAGCCTTGCAGTGTCCATCATCAGGGCACATGTGGTATTGTAGTTTCGTCAAGTCTTCTCCTGGCGAACATCTAAATGAACTGTTGGAACGGCTCCTAGCAAGCCTCGTTCTATCTGCTTTGATTAACCACTAGAAAACATCGTTTATCTTCTTTAATTAACGTGAGCTTTGCCAGGATATGCCTCTAACTGACCGTCCCTTATCAAATTAATATCCTAGAGGTCTTTAAAGACTGTCTGTAAATAATCATTGTAAAGATTTTATTTAGTCATATCCCAAAGGTTATATAGGGCAATAACTTAGACAGGAGGTTATTGTTGGGTTGAAGCTAATGTTCAAATGTTAACATTCAAATTTATGCTAAAATAATAAGATAAATATTTATTATTATTACCATCGTAGAATGTGGAATGTTGGAAAGTCGAGAAAAAGTAATAAGTATTTGTTTTATTGCCTGTAGTGACGTATTGTGGACTTTAACAGACATTCTAGTCAAACACACGTCGTTTAATATTGTTTTCGAACTGTTTTTACGACGCTTCTCTTAGAACTTTAATCCGTCTATAAATTTTCAGGCGACAGATTCAAAATAATGTTTTTTTTCAATGCCTAACTAAACTACTAAATTTATCTGACGACAGGAAACCGCCGAGCATTCAAAATAACTATGGTTAGTAAATTAACTGTTTTGCATGATTTTTAATAAGTACCAATGTACAAACATGACAATATCATTGATTTGAATATTTGATTATTTTGGGTTCATCGTTCAGAAAATTTGATAGATACGAAAATTTCTATGCTTCGTGTACACTATCAACCAAAGAAGTACGTATTTGAAAAATGCATAGATTAAAGAATATAACACTGGAAAGTCCCTTCCATAAAATTTGATTGTTCCATCTTGCTCAGCATTCCGTCCCACTTTCACTCGTTTGAAATCATAGATCTCCATACCATTTGAATTTCGAAAAAACAGTTTTGTATGAAAATGTACGCCCAAATTGCGCCTATATTTGGATCACGAAACACGCCCTCAATGCATTTCTTGTGTTATTCTTTAATCTATGAAAAAAAACATTTTCAACCGTTCCTTCATTAAGGCTAAACGAAATATTGTGATAAATGCTTTCTTGTGCGTATACGAAGCCTCGATCGTGTTGAAACCGGTTCGCGTGTTATTACAAATTATCAATTTTCATATTTTTGAATGTAGCTATTACTTTGTGGTTATCCATTATAAAAAAAATGAAACTATACAACTTTGTATAAACCACTTATAATGTGCAAATCCGAACGTTTTTTCCGAAACCGGTCGGATTTGCACATTATATAAGTGGTTTATACAAAGTTGTATTGTTTCATTTTTTTTATCAATTTTCAATTATTATTATCTTTGAAATTAGTAACCTGCATAATATGCTACATTGGTTCACGGCTATATAGCAGGGGTGCCCAGGTTCATGGGATTAGGTTTGTCTAGGTCTTGGTGGTGGATACGTTTGCCCAACCACTGCGTGGCGGGCTGGATCGGAGGAGACTGATTGAGGGAGGTATTTTGACCTCTCCAGCCGGATTCTCCCGACCCTTCGCCTTGCACCGCAGTATGAGGAATAGATTCATACGTCCGTCACTCCTGGCCACGCTGACCCCCAGATTCCTACCTACCCCTCATACATTTTTCCTTCCCATATCTTCTTCTTCTTCCTTTCCCTTAAAAAAAACCCTCCACACAGCATCCTCAAAGATGACATTAGCCCCTATGGAAATTGTTTTCCTCGGTGCCTCCTGTATGGAGCTAGTGTAAAAAAAAAGACGACACAGTTTGGGGTCCAGTACACGGTCCACTTCCCAATCATTGTCTTTGTTTTGTGCATCCAACAAACCCTTTAATTTGGTCAAAATGTAATTAATCAGGTAATTGAAGAGATAACAATAAAATTCCTTGACCAACGCGCCTGAGAAACTGCCGCCCACTTAACCGGCGGCATCTCTGAACCAAAAGAAGATGTCGGAACATCCGGCCCGGCAGGAAGCGCCGACGGCCACGGGAATTGGGATAACTCGCAATATCCGGTCTGCAGAGGCAGATGAGATTGTGGTTTGTAGATAGACGGTAGATGTCGCTATCTTGCGGCGGGGTTACGCTTCCGGGCCGCGACAGGAAGGAAGTCTAATTATTGCCCCATCCCCGTCGCTTATTTCTACCCCCATAATTCAATTCGAAGCCGGAACTGGCTAATTAATAATTATGGATAATTCGAACTGAGGGTTTTAAAATTGTCCCCAGCATCCTGACTGGTACTTCAACTCGATTTTTGGGTCTTATCGGCTTAACATCTACCTGTGTTTTTCAAGGTTGATGCTGGCAGTCTGACGCTGTTGTGCAGTTGTGACTGCAAAATTATGATTTTTAATTTCGATAATTCGCTAATTTCTAATTTGTTATTTAATTGAAGGCAGCCCATGGTACCAATAAGCGTTTGCGAGTTGCATTATTAGGTTTTAATTTTCAATGCAGTTTTTTTACATTCCGTCCAGGAGTGACGGACGTATGAATCCACCCCTCCCACTGCAAGTGGATAGAGAGTCCGGCTGGAGAGATCTAGGTAAGGTCTATCTTAACCAGTCGGTGGTGCGTTTGCCCATCAGTAGATAATACCCAGACAAACCTCACCCCTTGAACCTGCACACCCCTGTAAAGCACCAAACGTAGCGAACCATTTGGGGTGACTCTTAGTAGGGGTGTTGGTTATTCAATAAATGGTTCCCGGGGCGGCGACACCCGTAAATGCCTTCCATGTTGACTATTATGCGGTTTATTCTCCTGGTCTGGTCGTATCTGAGGTTGACTATTATGTGGACGGTCTACACTCTGCTAGCTGCAAGCTGCAATATACTAAATCTTGTTTCTGTTTTTCCCCAGTTCGTGGACATTGGCATCGTGACCTCGGTGGAGGTGAACCACAAGCAGGTGGAGACGGCAAGGAAGGGCATGGAGGTGTGCGTGAAGATCGACCCCATCCCCGGGGAGGCGCCCAAGATGTTCGGCAGGCACTTCGACGATACTGACTTCCTGGTCAGCAAGGTGAGTACTCATTTAATGTACATCTACTTTATGTAAATATCCAGAATCGCTCGACACCTCCATACATTTCAATTTTTGACAAGCCTTTATTTAAGTAAACCGGAGAAGCAAAATAACGCATTTTGATAACTACATATTTCAATAAAACGAAATTTGATAAATTCGTTTTCACTTGACAGTGTCACATACACACTATACCTAGATTTGAATAAAAATGTTAAGTCGTTTATTTTACGTCTGTCTTCTAGTGTGTGTATTTTTAAAACATTTAATAATAAATTATATTTCAAATTTTATAAAACGCAGAAATTTTTTTTGTATTCGCTCAATGTTATTAATGTGAATTTTGTAAGATGGAGACCAAACTACCGAGTTATTTTCCATTAGGCTTCTAACTAGAGATACATATAATAATTTAATGACTTGTATGGAATTAAAGTTTTTGGTTGTTCTTAATACGAAGCCTAGTGTTTTCATACCTTTGTTTACAATTTGGTGGATATGATTGGCGAAACTTAGTTTTTCATCCAAAATAATTCCAAGATCACTCATTTCCGTGACTCTTTCTAAAGCTGTGTTATTGATGGAATATTCGAATAAAACAGGATTTTTATTTCTGAAGAAAGTCAAGGTTTTGTTTTTGGCTAGATGAAAATTGTTTTTAGATTGGATTTTTTTACTTTTATTAATTTGTGGTTTAACAATATACGAGTCCCACCGAGAGATCGTACGTGACGTCATCGTACTAGTATCTTATATTGTACTATTGTATTTCATCATTATGTTTTTCCCCAGTGGTATACAAGGTTATTAATCTAACGCTTGGAGGTCTTTTTGTTTGATCACGTTTGTCTTCTTCCATTGCATTCTCCTTGGCAGAGCATTAGGCTTGGGTAGGCTCTTTGATTCTGGGACCAGGGGTGACGGATTCGAATATAACAAGCTAATTCCTGCACAGGTAGGCAGATATTTTTGACCGCCACACAATTCTTTAATTTTGTAAATAGGTTCCAATTTTTACGTTCAATTAGAGCGATTTGGCCTCCAACGATCTTACGCCGGCCGACCGGAAACTACAAAATCCGAACACTTTTCGACGAGATATTAGTACGCAGTAGCGCTTCTTCTCATTGTATGACTATGAATTGTAAGCATTTCATCTACTATCAAATTTTATTCACATCATAATATATTCTTCTTTCACTTCTTTGTCAATTTTTTCTTCTTCATGCCCACATCATTACATTACTGGCTCCTGTTAGTTAAAACACTCGTGGGGTCACCATAATAAGACAATCTTAACCCCTCAGGCCTCGGATATACTTTGTCAGAAGATTAGAAAATTACCTCTTAGCAATAAATCCTATTAAATGGAATATTTTTTTATCTGTGTCCGATAAAAAAAAACTGTTTTTGAAAGATGATGAAATATGCTTTCTAAAGTTGTTATTAGAAATGATCATATTATTTATTTTTCATTAATTTTTAAAAAGGCTCACGTTGTTTCTTGTTACGTTGTTTCTAACTAAAATTACGAAAAAAAGAAAAACACACACGTTTTATAGACGAATGTATTATAAACGTTATGGTCACCTCACTTTTCTATCGTTTCACAAAAAAAAATAATAATAAAACAGAGTGTGTAATTCACACGCGGTAGAAGTGAAACCTTCAGAAAACTAAAGTAGACAAGATTAGGGAGACCGATTGGCTACGAAGCACCGCACAAAGAGGAGACCGATTATACTTTCTCATTCTCTCGCAGTCTAAATTCTACAGATGTATGTGTTTGTCGGTGCTAAGGAAGTTTTCACTTCAAAAAAATTTCATAAATTTTTCTCAAGTTCCGGTCGGAAACTTTGATTTCATAGAGGTGCACATTTTAATTTTGCTGTGGTTGACTTTTAGATTTGAACATAAAGCGTGGTGTTCTATCACCGTTTAGATCATTTTTCTCACTTTGATACTAATGGAGATACGACGATTTCTATGAGACGTATGTGAGCTATTCCCAAAAGCGCACAAATTGGTCTAAAAGGGTTAAAATCAAAATTCAGCATAATTTTTGCTATTCTTTGTTTTCGTGGATTCTTTTCAGCCTTACTCTGCTTTTCCTGATTCAGTGAGTTCTTCACCGACAAGGCTTTATGATAAAGACGAATAAAGAATAATCCTCTGATATTATTCTTGGTTTGCTGAAGTCATTGGTTGTCCGTATGCACCGTTGATAGCATGGATGTAAATAATGCGGCAATAAACACAGTGGGATATTGCCACTATCGAGAGGAAATTAGCATTCAGCCTATTACCGCATAAACAGGGCGTCGTAAAGCGACTGCATCTCGCTGGTGGTTTGTTTTGTTGGTCCCATCGCGTCACACTCTCCGCACATGGACCAGAGATGTGCTCCGATCGACCAGTGGTCTGCACGTGTGCCTGAATGGCCCGACGATAGCTCGGATCTCTGAATTATTATGCTATTTACAATAGGGTTCTGCATTCTTCATATTATTATCTTTTGTTCTTGACCCTTGAAATTAGGGAATTGAATTGTATTGTAATTGTAAGTATGGTGCTAAATTTCCGCTGCACGTGCAGTGTTATGTACCTACTTTAGTCAGTTTTTAGCTCTGTATTTTTTTGTGAATACCGCACAAGGGTCCATTGCCATGCAGATTTGGTCACCAAACACAGCTAAAGCCATTTCCACCAACGATCTAATTCTGAATAGTGGTCTTTCATCTAGGCAATACTGAAAGTATCTTCCACTCTAGAATGTGTCCCAAGTATTCTATAAATTATTTTAAATAAATAAATTGCGAAATAACGTAAAATAATCAATTATTTATCATTGATTTGCGCACGTTTGGATTTGAACCCGCGTCCTAACGTCCCACGTACGTAAAAGAAAACTCTGAGGAAGTGAGCATCGCTCACGAAACATGTCTAACTAACTAAGGGAACGTACCCATACTTCGTGACCAACTTTTTGCAATTTTTAACCCCCCTCCCCCCCCCGGTGACCAAAAACCTAAGAAACCCGGCGCTCATTTGTACCAAGCGTGGTATTTTGAAGACGTCGGTCACGTAGTATGGGTACGTTCGCTAACCATCACGCCGTTTCTCCGCACGGGTCGGCAGAGTCGACGGACCGCCATACAACTCGATCTTGGCACACACTCCTTAGCTCGTTCACATTCATACATCGTCTCTTCAAACGATAAGCGTGGTTAAAACAAAGAAATCTATTAATTTAGAATTAAAATGGTGCCACAAAATAAATTTGCTATGTTTGAAGAAATAAATTATTAGCTTTTCTTCTTGGCTTCGCCCAAAATCTGAATTGGTAGGTACATACATGTACATGAAAAAAAAAATCATACGTGCATCCGGTTTTTTTTCCAAATAAATTTATATTTCAAAGCTTTTCTGCTATAGATTCTAAACAATAAAAGATGTGAATATTTCGAAATGTCAGAGTTCACAGATTGTGATTTTTTGATTAGCTTGTAAAGTACTTACAATACCTTCCTACTTATCAATCGAGACCCTAACATAGAGAAGGGTCCCTAATGAGTTTGGCAACCGGTCGATCGATCGCGACAAATTAGACACAATATACGGCCAAGTCCAATAAGGAGCACTGCACTTCTGATCGGGATCAGTGATGGTCAATCTTTTAACCGGAGGGCCAATTTATCCATTTTTAATTTTCGTCGTGGGCTGCAGTATTAGAGTACAACTTGACATTACTAAATTTGCAGTCGGTGGTGTCGCAAACCTATTAGTAATTTCTAAAACGGTATTTTTTATTAAAATCATCATCGAATGCAAAAAACAAAACGCCGCAGGCGAAAAATCTCCAAAGCCAAATCGATAAATGTTGTCGATTTTTATCATTCTGAAATGTTAAATAACCATAAAATGTACCTTTCTTCAGTTTTGTACAACTGCTGATTTTTGTCCTTTCGGAAAGTTAAACAAAATTTAGTCAAGAAAACTTTTTATATTTTTTACAACGAAATTCTTTAAAATGCTTCAAACATAGATGTCAGGAAAAAAGCGCTGCGCTGCGATGGTGAATTTTGGGCTCCACTGGTCAAACCACGATATTTTGTCTAAGAATATGTAAGAAATTTTTATAATTATTTTAAGCGGCTAATTCAAAACTTTGAAGAAAGACTGAACCCTTTTGGCAAAACAACGGAAACCGTTGCATATTTTTTACCACAAACATATTTTTTATGTTTTATTTAGCCCAGTGGGTGGTACGAAAAGGTTCGCGAGCCACACGAAATAGGCTCGCGGGCTGCAGTTTGCTCATCACTGCACTAGATGCTGGAGCCGATATTGCCAACCATCTGCCATCAGCCAGCGGGTAATGGAGGACAGGACATGATATGCAAATAAGCCATGTTTATTCAAAGCGTTTCGTATTGCATTATATTCGACGCAATCAAAGGCATACGTGATGGGGCATACACGCCAGAACTATTTGCCCTCTAATAATATGCAAACAAGAGCCAGAAACTCGCCATCCTTTGAATGTTTGATCACCCAGTTGGGTGTCTTCTGTCTTGTCGCTTTGTTTTTTGTCCTGTCCGCTCTTTTGTTCATCACCCTTCAGATGATGCTGTGCTTCGTACTGCCGAGTGTTCGTGTTTGTACCATTCTTTTTTCTCGCATTTTCTATAAGTAATGCGCACAAAAGGAATGTGAATCATCTGTACTGCGTAATGTGGGATACGCATTAGGAGCAGGAGCTTGCGGACCAGATGTTCTCCGAGCTTTGTTGGCAAACAAGGCTCTAGGTACTCTAGAACTCAGTTCGACCCTACCTACCAACTACCAACACCGACCACTTCACATTACGATCTTATAACACAGAACCAGATGTGTGCTGTACAATGTGTCTTCAGGATTACGAATTATGCCACATATCTTAATAATATTAATTTGAAATGAAACAATTTTACTTTGTTTGAACCACTTATATATTTGAGTAAAGCCGACCGGTTTCGGAACGACCGTTCCTCCTTCAGGGCAAGCGTATACTGATTTGACAGTTATGAAATATGGATGGGAACAATGTATTATTATGATAGGGGTGGAGCCGTTGCTAGGTATTGCTGAAGAGTGGGTGGGTAGGGGAACATATCAATTTGGGAGGCGGGAATGGGTACCGCCGCCCCGGGAACCTTTATTGGATAACCAACACCTCTGCCATAGGTCACCCCAAGAGGTTCGCTACGTTTGGTGATTTAGCAGGGGTGCCCGGGTTCATGGGGTGAGGTTTGTCTAGGTCTTGGAGGCGGATGACCAGGACATACTGAACCCCAGATTCCTACCCACCCCTTAAACCCTTTTCCTTCCCAGAACTCTCCTCTCCTTCCTTTCCTTAAAAAAAACCCTCCACACAGCATTATCAAAGATGACACAGGCCCTGAGGGAAATTATTTTCCTCAAGGCCTCCTGTGTGGAGCTCATGTAAAAAAATATATATATATCCATGATTGGGCTATAGGACAATATTTTTTGTTTGTTGATAATATATTCTTTTTTTTAACCCCTCCGAATTTTCGAGAATATTAGCTTTTGGTGTCTTATACGAAATGACATTTTACGAAAACTTTGTATTATTACCGCTTCACAATTAAAGCTCTATAAATGAAACATTTCTGAACGTGGCCGAATAGTAAAAACTGTTTTAGACAGGTTACAAAATAAGCTTTCGAATTATTATATTACAAATAAATATTAACATTTGTAAATATTAAAATTTAGAATGCAAACATTAAAAAAATGTGAAAATGACTCACATGATGTTTTTATGTGAAAACGGTACTAAAATCACAGATTATGTAAACAACAATACTTATTCTATTGTATAAATGTGTAATAAACACCTTTGTCACCTCACTTTTTTATCATTTCATATAAAAATATTTAATAGAAATTAACAATGTCGGGCGCCCGTAGGAAATTTGGCGGGATAAATTATGTGTCAGACTGCACGTCTGACAGAATGTTCTTTTTATGTATTTCTATGGACAACTTGAATAGAGATGTGCAGCATGATTCACTATCGACCTTTCACTTTTTATTTTACGGATGTAACTAAAACAATAACGGAGTTATAACGGTTTCTATGGAGACACACGCGCTGATGTGTAAACACGCTTATTGTACTTGACTGCTGTCGTATTTTTAACGCATATATCTGCTTACGGGATTTTTTTTATTTCCAAGGCTTCTAAGTTATCTAAACGTTTTCCTTTATGATTAATATGAAGAATATTTATCCCCGTATTTTTTTTAAACTATGGTTATTTTCAATGATATGGTTAGCGAACTCAGAAACACTATTATTTATTTATTTGAAGAAGGAACGGTCGTTCCGAAACCGGTTGGCTTTACTCAAATATATAAGTGGTTCAAACAAAGTTAAATTGTGTAATTTATCTATAATGGATAACCACAAAATTATAGCTGCATTCAAAAGTACAATACTAAGGCTAATAAATTGGTTTCTCGTAATGGTTAGTGACCTTGTCTGTTATCAAACTGAGAAACACGTGCACATCTGAAATATCCCACAGTAAAGTTGTCTCCTAACAAAACGTTATTTAAAAATTAATGTATCACATATTATATCAGTGCGTGCCGAGGACTTTTTTTCTCAAAAGTTTCTGGCCGTCATTTCAAATAATGGATATATTTTGCATGTTTTTCTTAAAAAATATATTGTATTCACATATTATGCTTTCAATATGCATAACTGCATGGGACGTGGGATTGCACTATCCTCCCCACATCCTGGAATAAAAATAATAATTATTATTTTTATCATGGAGATAGAAAGTGAATTTATGGATTCATTTTATTTAAATGGGAAAATTTCATTATTATATGGAAGATTGGAGTCGAGTTCAGACTTTTAACAGATGAGATTTTAAACGGTGGGGAAGCAATTGACCCCCAGATTCCTACCCACCCCTTATACATTTTTCTTCCCAGAACTTCCTCTCCTTCCTTTCCCCAAAAAGACCCTTACACAGCATCCCCAAATAGGCAATGATGGATTTTTTTTCATCGAGAGAATGGAGCTAATTTTAAAAAACACGCGAATTTTAAAAAGATTACAAGACATTTCTCTTTCAAATAAGTGATAAAATTTCCTTTTTTGGACAAACAGGGGACAGAACTTAAAGAATTTTTGGAAATAGCGAATGGAACCGAAGATATTAGGTGTAAACCGACAAAACGTTAATATTTGTTCTTAGCTGAAAAGCGTGTGACAGTATATCTCTATGGTGACATCACGGTATTGCACAGCACTGCCATTCGAATCACGCCACGAGAATTAATTACATACGATTGAACAATGTTCTCTTTGAAATCTTCCTTATAACGTTGTCATTTTTGAAGATATCGAAAAAATACATTTCAATCAGAATTTAAAAAAAAAATAGGACACAACCTCACAATTATTATTGAAATGTTTCATGTATGTGCCAATTTGCATATCTCTATATGTATTATGATTGACGTATAAACATTGTACAGTAACCTATAATGCCTACCTACTAGACTAGACATGCTAAAACACTAAAGTTGTTGCAGATTCTGCTAGCGAGTTTATTATACGTTCCTTTAACGATCCTTGTCGTGTTTATAGCATTTGTATGACATTTCCCATATTGCACATAATGCATCTCATCTTGCAACTCGTGTGAATTTACTTCATAAATACTACGTTTAGTGGCCACTCAACTTTACTTCTCTCTTTGCTATACATGGTGTCCGGAAAATCGTAATACAAGCGAGTAACTGATTTTATGACACACTAAGAATCTTAACGACCTAAGTGAAGAAAGCGTGTACACAAATATACACCGCCCGGCCCAGCGTATTGGACGGAACTACGGTCGAATTCGCCCTAGCAGGCCTGGAAATTTGATTTTTCCGCGGGGTTTATTTTAATTAATTCTGATAAACGTATTACTAAAATTTGAGAAGTTGCTAATTGAATCCCTCCTAAAGTTATTAATTCATCGTTTACAAAAATAAAATATGGTCCTTACCGCTAAATTTACATTTGAACAACTATAAAAATTTAAAACCACAAACCAGTGCCCCCTGGGGTACCGGTCTCACCGGGACAGGACTGCTCCTGGCTGGGGTGGTACAGTCGTATCGTATCGCTTCATTTAAAATATTTTAATGGTAAGGTATACAGTTTTTATTAATCTAAAGTATAAATAACTTACATCCGTGGGTATCGGTTTAACATAAAAAATGTATTTCAGTTACGAATTCGTCGGAAACAATTAAAATGTGGGCCTTGAGCAACCCCCCCCCCCCCCAAACGTTCTGTGCCGCCTTAATCGAAAACGAAAGCTCAAATCAAAAAAGTTATACAACAAAATTGACGACTCCAAATTTGATGTATACATTCACCAGTTTTTAGCTTGTCTTACGAGTATCCGAACGCCGTGTATACAGATCGGCACATTTTCTTTAATGGAGTATTATCAGAATCATATTTCGACTAAATTCACATTCATACATCATCTCATACACACTCTTCTGTTATTCTGACTCTTGACATGGCCCGACTCAAGCATCTGATTCACTTGATAGTGCCATGTCTACCTCGGGCATCCCCGACTTCTTTGATCATTCACATTTGCGTCATATATTCTTCTTACATTACACTCTTTGTTCATTCGCTCTACATGCCCAAACCATCAGACGGTCCCTTTCTTAATCTTACGCATTACGCTTACATCGCCTTGCATTCTTTGCGGATCTCCACAGTTTTCACACGATCATACATGGTTTTACATACGCCTCAGGGATCTCATTTCAACAGCATTCAATCTTGTTTTGATTTTATTTTAATAATATTATAATTCTGAAAAGTAGCTTTCCTTGATAAGTTATTGATTTATTTTACTGTGTGATTTGAAATGTGTGTTGTGTAATACAACATTTTGTTTGAAAATTTAACAAATCTTCCAATGACCAACGGTATAACCTTATTTTAATAATAATAAACACTGTTTTTCAAAATTTAAACAAGACTTTACTATATAAAATAACAATCTTTCGGAAACAATTTATGTTTGTTAGTATAAAACAGTCAATTTATGTTTGTTTGTATAATATATCATACGTCTAGAATTTGATTTATAAATGTTCCAGTTTTGTCTAGTTATTCGCTCTTATAAGTATTTTAACATATTGTTGCTACATCACTTTGAATGCTTGCCTATTTGTGTGATTGGCAAGTGATTTTCTTGATTTCTTTTTCCCTTGATTTCCCTCGACTCGTTTAAAAATTTCGTTAGATATTCCGTGCGCGTCTGTGGATTTATTTATATTCATCGTACCTATATTCTCGATACGACCCGATCCGCGTCCTGTACTTAATGCAATTGGCTCCCGGCGCTATTCCTGGAGCCACCCGGCCTGTCCCCGGTCCCTACCCGGGTCGGCCCTACCCCCGGCCCTATAAATAGCTGGCCTAGTTCTGCACTCTGCCTACAGCCTAAAGCCTTCGTGTTCGGGTCACCCCACTCACCCAGTCACCTGTGACCTGATTCCACGGAAGATGGTCAGAGTTCACTTGCCAACTACGTCACCGTCTTACTGCATTGTTGCGTATGCCACCCAAGGAAAGAAGTACAAAAATTCAGAGCCTATTTCAAAGCCTTCTTGTTTTTAGTGTAAAAGTTCTGACTTTCTAGCTTTTGACCGTGAAAAATTAAAACACAAAGGAATAATAGTTTTTATTTTTAAACAATCTATGATTTGATATATAATTATCATTCTGAATAGTTAAAACAGTTTCTGTTATTAAAATTTCTTTCAGAATTCATTCAAATCACTTTCAAAACTTCTTTATGGTAAGCTTTCGTTACCTGTTTTATGGTTTTGAAAATCTAACGTTTGTTAGTTTGCATCATTTTGTGTATCAGGTTGCAAATTAATTCACAAAATTTAACAAAACTGAAAACAAATGAATCGGCCGTAACTCTCTATAAATTTTCTTGAACAGTATATTTATTTATTTATTTAATACAAACGGCATAAGTATTCCATAAACATTAATTACATGTCACAAATTCATATTCAAAATATTAGTAATGGTAAAACAGTGTATGTATAACAGTTAATTGTGACGATACATTGGGAAGTGACACCAGAGATACATTTACATGCAAAAATCTATAATAGAAATAAAATTAATAGTGACTAAAAAAATATGATAGCATAGCCGTCTTGTACCTATGTTCCGTGCAGTTAAATAGATCTATCACATCTGCATATCTATTAGTAACTTCATGCAACCTAGGTAAAAGTGAGTGTTTCGTATACTCAGTCCGATTATTGTTACATTTAAAAAGGATTTTAGAACGAGTGGTTCTCGTGGGAATATGAAATTCAATGAGCTTAGTTAGATCAGGACTGTCTATTCTACCATTTACAATTTTGAACATTAATATTAAGTCTGATATAATTCTTCGATCTGACAGTCTTAGTAAATTTAATTCTTTCATCAAGTAATTATAATTTATGTTTTCAATGGGAATACCGAGGTTAAAATTAATATGTCTTAAGAATTTGTGTTGAATTTTTTCGATTGAATCTGAATGTATTTTAAAATGGGGGGACCAGATCGAGGAGTTATATTCGAACCAACAATTAGACGGATTTTATTTTGTTGATACTCATATAAATAAATGTAGGTTTTTTCCTTTTGGCTTTTCATAGTCTACATAATCTATTTTTGATGATAAGTCTTTTTAATAATCATTATTTTATCTCTGAAAAAATATGATTTTTAGGTATAGATTTCCACTCCACAAAACCGATAAAATTGATTCCAAATACGTTTCTCCACGATAAGACCACCCTATTGGAACTATCTAAAATTACACTGACGAAATGGATCATTTTTAACTGGCCCATTGTCTGTGAATCTGGTCTTTCTTTCCATTGTCAATTTGTATTTTTATTCTCACTGTAATCGGTCGTTAATCGAAGCATGGCACGAACATTAAAAATAGAACAAAATAAGTACCTACGACGTTTCCTGCGTTTGATTACTAGTTGTATTATTTTCATCTTAACGGGCGATTTCCATCCGATAATAACGGAAGCGGATATTGCAAAGCCTATTTCCCGCCGCACCGCCGGCACTGTGCACTGTACCCGACTGTAGGTACTATACTCTCTTCCGGTACATTTGAGGTTAACCGCAAAATGGAGATATTATGAATGATGGTTGTAAAACGTTATTACACAGCTCGCATTTTATGAATGAAGTTGCACTCCTTCGCTGCGTGTCGTTCCGACACCTCTCTAATCTGCTACGGTCCATAGTTCTGCACTTTGTGTTTAAGTATTACCATTCTGCCGCTGAGAACTCCCGCTGTAACCTTTCTTTCTGATGCATGCCTTGTTTGTGAGTAAGACAGAGAGATCTATCAGCGATATACCTTTAAATCCGTCTCATTGTATTGTTCCGCTTGCGTAATCTTCGGTTTATTTAATCCTCCATTGAGTCTTCAATTCCATTCGGGATTATGTAAGTGTATTTGGGCGATAAAAACTTGAATGGCGTCTTTGAGGCGGCTGGCCGTCCTGCGGGAGGGGTGGGGGCTGTCTCTAGTGCTATCACTCGGGGTGGGGAGGTTGGGGTAACCACCACCCCGCCAAACTGTTTCATTCATGCAAGGATAGGCTCGAACTATCACTGGTCTGAACTGGCCGCTGTGAAAAGTCACAGGCTTCATTCAATAACGTCGTAATACAATGGCTAGTTTGAAGGACTCATGCTCTTTATATTATGGTTTTAAAAATTACTACAGATCTCTCATTTACTAGTTGCTTACTGAAGTTTATCGTGATCAAACTATTTAGATAATAAATATACATTGTAGTTCATAGGACATACAAATATTGAATAATAATATTAAGTTGTATTTGGGTAGTGATCCACGCAACATTAACACATCTAAAACAGCCCTCTAGCGTAACTTCCTTTTAATAATAGTAAAAATGTACGTGTATATTTCGTGTTCATAAATATTCTCTTTATCGCCTTTATTATTCTCAGCGAAAGGAGGTTTTCGTTGAGCTTAGATTTTTCATTAAGATTTGTGTGAAAGCCTCGCGAGGGGCAAGATGTCTCGTTTTATTTTAACTCGTAATGAAAGCATCGGAGGAAGAACGCACTATGGGAAATGGAGATTGTGGAAAAGAGATGAAAACCGCGTTTTTTTTGTGTCTCGACATATCATTATTCGAGCTCAATTGTATCGTTCGAAAAAATATGATACCAAACTTAAGATAATTTTTTTCTGGCATTTATCCTGGTTATAAATCTTTTTTGCGACCAAGTTAAATCATATTTATTTTTTGCCTCTACGCGAGCATCCCACTATCTCCATTCGAAAATTATTCCACATGAAAAATTGGGCTCACTTTGGACGGTTGCCAAGTTTGCTGCCAACGCGATGTTGATACCCCAAGGCCGAGAGAAGAGAGAAACGGACGGTTTCCCGCTTACACGCCATTATCTGTCAACCCGGCGTTGGACTTGCTAAATAAATACGGGCTTTCTTTTTTCGATTTCTCAATGGCGGATTCGCTCTGGAAGCTTTTCATGACCATAACCGATTCATTCTTGAAAACATTCGGTGCCATTATGAAAGAGTAGGTACTATATATAATCTACACCTACATTTACAAAGTATACCTACTAAAAATTAATATAACATTATGGTATTAACATACAATTTTGTAGACATAAACAAAACTGTAAAAATGAGTGGGGGAGAATTAGAGGAAGCGGGTAATTAATTAGGTAACTAATTAGGTATTAATGAGTAAAATAAATTTAGGAGGTGGCTAAACCAAATCCTTTTTAGAGTAACCAAAGCCACCTCTTAAAGTTAATGTTATTTTTAGTACACTTTGTATCGTGATGAAGATAATTTTGGTTCCCAAACTTATTGATTTGTATCATTAAAAAAAGAGTTTCATTATTATTTTATTACAAATGATTCCTTAAAATTACTTTTACAATAATTGAGTCCTTGTTTGGAATAAAGTTATATCCAACAAAACTATCAATGTTTATATAATTTATTGACTTAATTATAATTTAATTGCATTTCTTCGCCACTTTTCATTTAAAACTATTAAGATTTGTATATTTATATATAAGACCAAGAATTTTTTTTAATGCAACGTTATTTTGGGCAACGTCTAAATTATTATTGAAAAATTTTCTGAGATATATTTAGACAAACACAAATCTCTAAATGGTTTCAGCCCCGTAACCATTCAGTAACATCAGCCAGGTTATGAATGACCCATATACCGCCACACCCGGATGCGGCTCCATTGATCTGACGGGGAGGGGTGGTAAAACCGGGTTGCATCGCTCCAGCCCCCAGTGACCCACTTCCCCATTCATCCCGGGCGGGGTCATAGACCCGCGGCACGGGGATCGATTTCTCCCGCTATCCGAATACGGAATTATTATGCTGTCTCAAAATAGCACAATTTACCTGGTGCTGGATTTTGCCTCACTCTCCCCCAAAAAAATTATTTTTAAATAAATCTATTTAAATTTACTTTTTTTCTAATGTATGAATGAAGCGGAATTTCAGAAGTAGAAATTAACCCACTTCCCGACATCCGATCGAGCTAAACTCGGCAGATGGACTCGTTATCGATGAAAATGCATTCTATCACTCACGCGGATATATAGGCATTTTTCTGAAATTCGAACAAATTAAAGCGCTTATATGAAATTAAAGTGGGACTTACTATTTCACTGTTTAATGTCCAATTCCGATTCCTGGGTTCAAACCTCGGTAAAACCAATAAAATAATTTTAAAAGCTGTTTGATTGTAATAAATATGCATGCTTGTAGTAAAAGTATTTTAATAAAAAAAAATATTTTTTACGTGTTGGTTTTTTTTTTTAAATTTTGTTTGCGTGAGATTTGTGCAAGTTTGAATTTTTTTAAATTCATATCATGAATAACGTTAATCTAAGGGGGCATACATTAATTACGTGAGCTCAAATGGGGGGGGGGGGGTCCAGCAAAATCTCACGTTATTTAAAAAGAATATACGAAGTGGCCCAAATTTATCTCACCAAGGGGGGGGTCTAGAATGCAAGAAAAACTGCTCACGTAAAATGTATGCCCCCTAAAATATTATTAACATGATTCTTGGCGTTGTGCTTAAATATTAATATTGTTTAGAGTTTATCCCCGAAAAATATTTTTGTGTTATATCTTACTTTATCTACATCCTCAGTAACGTAGTAATTATATGATTTTGGTTACACATTACCCACGCATCTTCGGTAACGTAGTGGTCATATAATGTTGGGTACCATACCTATGCTTCTTCGGTAACGTAGTGGTTATATGATTTTGGGTATATATTGCCATTCCTCGATAATGAATTTGCATAATTAGGAACATACAAAGAATGCAAGGGACCTATTTGCAAAACCAAGATGGTTTATAATATTTTTATTAATTTGAAATACGGTGAATCCAATAAAATTTCGCTAAAAACAGATCATCATAAAATTACATAAATAATCATATAACAATAGGCCACTTGCATGGATTTCATAACGACTTGGAAAAAATCGTGTGGAATAGATGTTTTTACTAAGATTACGAAAATGTTAGTAAATTTTTTTAGAAATGTACTTTTTTTTATATTTAAATAAATAAATCCATTATTTGGGCTCGTGACGTCACTACATGAAAATGTCCCGTCTCCGAAAATGTTCCTATTAATTTTGTAAAATTCCACACTGATTTATTTTTTTATATGGCATCACTTTGATTTCAGGCGAATTTTTTAATTCGTTCACTAGATTTATTGTTTGTTCTCTGCGAACTTATCATTTGGTTTGACTTTTTGACAGATGTTATGAAGAGAACCCCGTACATTTTATTGCTTTCTACGTGTTTTAGAGATATAATGATAAAAGTGATGATTTAAAAAAAATCTAATTTTATAATATTCTTATTATAATTATAATTTACAAGTACAAGTATATTACATTGGATTTGGTAATATAGACGTTGAACATTATAATGATTTATGATCAGTAAGATGGATCAAGCAAAAAAAAAACATTTTTGAGAAGTAATATTTTTGGTACGCCTCGTTATTCTCCTGTGCCCTTTCTTGTGGAAAACGTTCTTTTTTTTAAATGATTTTCGGCTATGTAATTATCGTTTTTCGCACCTATAAAATTATGTCCCGGTTTTCGGGTTTATAAAAAATAGTCCGATTTTTCGGATTGAAATTTTCAAAAAATCGCCAGGGTTTCAAAAATACTAAATACAGAATGTCTTAGAATATTTGCGTAAACCGGATTTTTTTTTTAAATGTGATGCAAGTGGCCTATTGTTGCTGATTTCGTTTTTCGATATAAAATTAGATACTTTATTTTTTGTAACTAAACATGCTATTTTCCAGCAATTATATTGTAATCCATAACACCTCAATTCATCCAATTTCACAAAAAATATCAGCTTTCCATTCTATGATTCATAGATTAGTTAATGTACCTTTATCTCTTAATAATTTTAAAGAACTCAATATTATTAAACAAATTGCAATCAATAATGCTTATAATTCCAATGTAATTGAAAAAATTCTTAATAAAAAATACAAGAATAATTTCCTTAGATCATACTTCTACCCTGTACAAAAGGATAAAGAAGAGAAA
Source organism: Limnephilus rhombicus (assembly GCA_929108145.2). Taxonomy (NCBI): domain Eukaryota; kingdom Metazoa; phylum Arthropoda; class Insecta; order Trichoptera; family Limnephilidae; genus Limnephilus; species Limnephilus rhombicus. Next base: position 57,258,622 of record OV815276.1, read on the forward strand.
AAATTGAGGAAAATGGTGTATTTCAATAATAAAATTTCTAATTCAATAAAAAAAGAATGTTCCTAATGCAATTATTCCTGTATTTTATGCAAACAATAGACTTAAAAATTACATAGTAAATAATAAAGATAGAGATTCAAAAATGAAAAAATCTGGAATTTATAAATTGAAATGTAATGATTGTGATTTCTTTTATATAGGCAAAACTTTGAAATAAGGATTAAAGAGCATATGAAAGCTTTAAATAATAATAGTTTCTCGGAGTTTGCCAACCATTTAATAGAAACTAGTCATACCTTTAATTTTAACAGTGGAATAGAATTAATACATTGTAATGTCAGTGGCATTCAGTTGGATAAATTAGAAATTTTAGAGATTAGAAAGTGTGTTAATGCAAATTTAAATATTTTTTTTTTGTTCATATGAAGCGGATACTTTGTGATGTGACATTATTAATTTAAAATAAAACAATAACTTTGTAAACACCACTTTTATTTTTATACTTTATGCCGACCGGGTTTCGCTACAACCGTAGCTTCTTCAGGGCAGTATAATAATACTCTAATAGTAGAGTATTATACTGCCCTGAAGAAGCTACGGTTGTAGCGAAACCCGGTCGGCATAAAGTATAAAAATAAAAGTGGTGTTTACAAAGTTATTGTTTTATTTTAAATTAAATATTATTAATAATCAAATATTGTTTTTAAATAACCCATTATTAAATCTATTCCCCTTTAAAATTTTTAATTGTTCTATATTGCCCCTTGTATCCTACACATTATTTTCTTTCAAATTTTATTATTGTTTACGTCTATTATTTTTCTCTATTACCTATGTATGTATGTCTATTTTTAAAATTAGTTCTAATTATTATAAGCAATAATTATCAGCCTGAAATACTCATCCACATTGAAAAATCTTCCGAGAAAAGATACATGACGCTAACGGGACTAGCATATATAGCACTATACATAGCTCAATTGGGAGAGCAGCTGACCGGCAATCAGAAGGGCACGGGTTCATGTCCCGTTGGCGTCATCTATCTTTTCTCGGAAGATTTTTCAATGTGGATGAGTGTTTCAGGCTGATAATTATTGCTTATAATAATTTTTACCCTTTGTGCTATGCATAAAAATCTTGTCTTAAACGTTAGTTTAACAATTAAAAATAAATTAGTTCTGTCAAAACCCTGAAGAACTCAGCTTTGCTGTCGAAACATGTCGGTTTTTGTAAATAATTAAGTGGTTAATACAAAGTTATCTATTAATTTGAATTATATTGTACCTACATTTATTATTTTTAAGTTTTAGTAAAAAGACTTGCTCCCCAGTTAGACCCAAGAATGTTTCTCTACTAACTGGATAATCATATCATTTAATTATGAATGTATCGTATTATTATATTGCTTCATTGCTTTATAAGTTCAATAAAAAATGCAGCTACCTACGTGTAACAAAAATAATATAGTTTCGTAAAAGACAAGAAAAAAATGTGTTTAAATTTGAATGGAAATAGATTCAAAGGATCAAACTTCAAAAGTGCGCCATGCCAGACCTAACCGCAGTCCCGAAGTACGCTCTCCTAATATTTTTCTATTCTTTTATGCGGCGGTCAAAATAAATATATACATATCTATATATATATTTGATATCAACTTTTTTTCAATAGGGTCGACCAATATACGAGTAGATGCCGTACAATGAGATGACTATCAATTTTCAACTTTGAAACAATTTTTTTTTATTTATTTTTTTTTATTTTAGCTTTATGAGTAAAACCTCAAATTGTAATACTTAATTAAATGAAGACAATATAAGCGAAACTCAATCGAAAATCTTTAAACAGAAAAATCAGAATAAGATTTTGGCACCTCTGGCACACAAGTAAAGGAAGTAATTAAAACTATAAAAATCCGAAAATTTCAATATCTTGGATGTGATGTGATGGGACATCCAGAGAAGTATGAGATCCTGCATCTCATAATGCAGGGAAAGATTGCCGTAAGAAGGAGAACCTCATGGCTGAAAAACCTGAGACAGTGGTTTGGCCAGTCTACCGTGGAGCTGTTCCGGGCCGCAGTAAACAAAGTCCGCATAGCCAACATGATAGCCAACGTCCATTGAACGGACAGGGCACAAGAAGAAGAAGAAGGGGCACGAACCCAGGACCTCTCGCTTTCGGGGTAAACGCGCTAACCTAGCGCGTTTAACCTAGCGTAACCTAACAGATACTATCTTGAGAGCATTTAGTTCGGGTTTGAATCTTGCAATCATACGTAAAGATAGCAGCCAATAATATAGGCGTTAAGAAAATGAAGATAATATGGATGGTTCTTAGTCGAAGTATGATACAGTTAAAAATGACCGAATTTGATATCGACTCCTTGGCGCAGTTGTTGCGTTTGCCCGGAAAGCAAAAGGTCCTGGATTCAAGTCCCAGAGGTGCCAATATCTTTTTTCTGATTTTCCTGTTTCCTGATTTTCGATTGAGTTTCGCTTACATTGTCTTCATTTAAATTTTTTTTAAATGTAAATTCGTTCATTGTATCGTTAAATTTTTCATCATTTAGTGCACATGTTGAAACTATCAAAATATACATAATAAATTGTATTTGATTAGTCAAAAAAAATGCATGGTGATCAAAGCCATCTTTCGGAGTGGGGCGACTTTAATATTTTTCCATTTTTATGCATGGTGCTCAAAGACACCTTTCGGAGTGTCAATAAACGAAAATGAGACAAACGGTGAACGTACGTCTGCACCCATCCAAAGTAAAAGATACAATAATTATAATAAAAATCTCTCACACGTATAAAGAAAATGAAAGGCATTTTTTTTACGTCAGCTCCACACAGGAGGCCCTGAGGAAAATTATTTTCTTCAGGACCTATGTCATCTTAGGGGATGCTGTGTGGAGGGTCTTTTTAAGGAAGGGAAGGGATGGGAAGGAAAAAAGTATGAGGGGTGGGTAGGAATCTGGGTTCAGTGAGTCCGGAAGTGACGGACGTATGAATCCATCCCTGCGATATGAATTAATCCATCAACTGCGGTGCACGGCGATGGATCGAGAGAGTCCAGCTGGAAAAGTCAAAAGGCCTCCCTCAACCAGTCCTACTCGATTCCAACTCGATCCGACCCGCCACGCAGCAGGTGAATGCAGCACGCAACCGCCACCAAGACCCGGACAAACGTCATCCCATGAACCCGGGCAACCCTGCTAAATCACCAAACGTAGCGAATCACTTGTGGTGACCTATGGGTGACGTATGACAGAGGTGTTATTTATCAATAAATGCTTCCCGGGGCAGTGGCACCCATACCCGCCTCCCAAATTCCCGTAAGTAAGAAAATCACATTATGGAACAGTAAGAAAATCACAAAAAAATATAAATTCGTACACAATGCCATCTCTGATACTGACAAAAACAAAACACGGACAGTTCCGCAATGTGTAATTTTTAACTAAACTGAATTTAATTCAACAGTTATTGATTCTGAGGCGGTACGAATTTCGTCGGGTCGGCTAGTTATATAGAGTGCTCAAAGTCACCTGATGCAAATGTAATGGAGATTCACCAGTTTCCCGCTTGTACTATGATTTTACAGAAACCGTGTAGGAGATAGACACTGATATAATACTTAACAATACAAATGTCACGACACTATTATAATCCTTGAGGATTTTGTAAAACATATTCACATTTTCTCTGACAAAAGGCCTCTGCTGAGTGCTAAGTCACCAAACGTAGCGAACCACTCGGGATGACCTATGGCAGAGGTGTTGGTTGGTTTTGTACCCATATCCCCTTCCCAAATTGGAGTTTCATGCACTAGAAAGACGAAGGGTACCTACACCATTGAATTTTTTTTAACGAGTGTCGCATAAATCGCGTGAGGTGATTATTCACAAAAACAGCGCTATAATTATGTATTTTTACTGCAAAACTCCGGCAAGAACTTGCCTTTAGAACCCCATTGAAAATTAAACAATTTTGAAATAACATTTTTTTTATTTTTAGAGAAATTTGTGCAGTGTTTGATTTTCTGTTGTCAATGGAGGATTTTCATTGTGCCTGTTTCCAGGCTTTTAATATCGGATCCAGTGACGTCAGCAAGAATATAACTAAACCGTGTCAGGGGAGGTGTAGACTGTAAAGAGCGAGGGGTGACTTGAGGCTTCAGGGGCCATTCAGCCTGGGCGTTGTGGAATATTCTGCAGTGCGCAGGTTGTTGACCTAGTTCATAGCGCTCCCTGCTTTCATTTTACAATCGGAATGTTATTTTTAACTTATTTTAGAAACGTGTTTTTTGATAACAGAAAATAATTTTAAGTTTTCTTCAAATCCACCTTTTTTTAACCAGAAAAAATGGCTGTATTTGATGGTGGTAAAAATACCTCAGAGGCGTCTACGTATCTACCAGTTTGAATCTTTCAATTATTCTTTGAAAATCTTCATATAAAAATTACATGAAAAATAAAGGGGGTGGAAAAACTCCCGAGGAAGACACGGCACGATCAAGTGAATCGAATATTTGAGTCAGGCGTGTCAAGAGTCAGAATACATGAGACGATGTATGTTTGCAAGTACAGCAAGGACTGTGAAAAAACAGAGTTTTTTAGCTTTCCATCCTTTCTGCCTACCATTGTCTAGAAACGGTCTGATAACTAGTAATTTAGTTATAAAAGGGTCATGTGGCAATTTTTGCGCGGATGCCTTGTATACATACAAGATCTTTTTATTTCACCGATAGAATTCTACCGATTTCCTGAAATATTTCACCTTTTTTTTCAATAGCCAATTGTAAAAGATGTATTGTTTTCAAAAGCTTTCTCGTTTATTTAACCGACCAATATAAGTTGGGGATGAATCATATGCCCACTGGGTCAAATATCGTCGGGCCGAAGTAAACATTGAAAGAAAACCCATTCAGCGTTTCAACCCCCTTCTCTGGGGGGTTCGCAGTTTACCCTCCCGAGGAGCATATTTATTATGAGGCTGGGTTCCATTCATACCCCCCGCGCTGGCTCTCCCCACCCCTTGTCCTCTCAAGGCTGCAGGGTGCTCCGGCGGTGGGATGGAGTAGGGTGGCCCCTTGGCGCCGGGAATTCAGATGAATCCCTCGGGTGTACTTTGCGCGTAGTGTCTTACCGAGTTACGGAGGCTGGCTTTTGACCGAGCGGATATCGCGAAGTGGTAAAGAAATCGTGCTGAAAAATTACTGAATTATCTAGTATAGAGATAGACAAAATCAGATTCTCATCTTTTTAATTATAATCATCGCTAAGTAAGACAGATTAATCGTCTATTTGCAGTACAATATTTCCTATTTTAATACTAGCTGAAGTCCCCGGCGCTGCCCTGGTTTACACAGAGTTTTTCGAATTCTAATGTAGACAGTGATGATCGTCCTCTTGTTTTGAAGGTCAAGTGTACAAAATTTCATCAATATCGTAATAAAACTGTAGATTTGTATAAAAATTAAGTCCACGCCGCCGTCAATCTTCTTTATATTAAGGGGTAATTTACCAAAACCGAAATAATATTTCGGGGTGGGGAAGTATGAAGTATGCTCGAACGGGGAACCGCTGCGCGCTACCGACGAAGTCAGAGCAGCAAAGAATCTAGACTAGATGGTACACTTGAGTAAGATTTGAACATGAAACGTTAAATATTAGGCATCTTTCAAATTATGTTTATTAAATTGAGTGCGCATGTTTTAGGTAAATTTAGATAGACTATTGCAGGAGGAGCTCATGATTTTATGACTCTTTATCAGATTTTGATCAAACTTGTTTGATAAATTATTCGATACAACCAACTACACTGCTGGACGGTAGGCATTAGTTCTTCATTGACAGATGTCAAAACAATACGGTATTCAATTTCGCATTATTTTCATAATATGTGATCATAATTATATCTGAATATATTGGAATGACAAATAAAATATCGGTCATTTTCAATATTTATTATTATTGTTTACAAAAAGTTATATAAATATATATATAAAAATTATATATTTATATAAAAGTTATATTTTGATAGTGTCCCGCACTCGTGGCTAATCAAAATATATAAAGTTAAACCAATTATAATTAGATTTTTGAAAAATATTATGTCCTTTTGGAATACAGATTTACTAGTAAATTTAAAAGGTAAGAAAATAGTAGTACCGGGCATTTCAATAAAAAGAGGAATTTTTCAAGGAGACTCATTGAGTCCTCTTTGATTTTGCTTAGCATTGAATCCTCTGTCTAAAATGTTAATTAAAAGCAAGTTTGGAATAAAAATTAACGGTAATACAAGAGAGAGTAGTATAGTTTCACATCTATTATATATGGATGATATAAAATTATTTTCAAATTCTGAATCAAATTTAGAGAAAATGATTAAGGTAGTTAAAATTTTTCGGATGATATTAAAATGACTTTTGGTTTAGATAAATGTAAAACGATCCATATAGAGAAAGGCAAAATTGTAGATGGAGACGAGGGTATATTTAGAAATTTCAAAATTAAAAGTATGAAAGGGGGTGAGGTTTATAAATATTTAGGATACCCGCAATCGAATAGATTAGATCACACTAGTATTAAAAATGATATTAGGATTAAATTTCAAACTAGGATCAGAAAATTTTTAAAATGCAATCTATCTGCTAAAAATTTTGTAAAAGCAATAAATACTTGGGCAATACCTCTACTAACGTACTCATTTAGCATAATTAAATGGTCCAATACAGATTTAGATAGTTTAGTTTAGAACGATTAATTAGAACAACGTTAACAAATTTTAATTGCCATCATCCAAATTCAGCTATAGAACGAATTAATTTACCTAGAAATTTAGGAGGTAGAGGTGTAATCAAAATAACATCTTTGAAACACAATCAGGTAGAAATGCTTAGAAATTTTTTCCATAGGAAAGCCAATAGCTCAGAAATGCACAAAATAATTTGCAAGGCAGATATAAACATTACACCTTTAAATTTATGACGAGAATGCCAAAATTCTTATAAATACTAACCAAAAATTATTAGATTCCTGGTCAAATAAAATTATTCATGTATAACACTTCAATTATCTCAACCAAACGTATGTTGACAAACTTTCGTCAAACAAATGGTAGAGTATTGGAGAGTTGAACTTGTCATCTCGAAGTATACGCTCAACTTTTAGTGGGAAGTGTGATAAATAATCATTCTTCTCTTGCAAATCATACCAAACCACGACGCTGTCAAAAGATTTCGGCGCCTTTCTAACCATTCACCACTCTCAGACTGTAAAATGGTTTCCCTTTCAATTCGCCGACGTTCTGGGGAAGAACATTGCAAATCTTTTAAAAACTGCTTTTTTGCAGCATCAAATGATATGTTATCCATATCCGGCTTTTGACATGCATCACCATATTCGGAATCTGGTTTTAATGAATTCTGTGTTTTATTTACTGTTTTTGTTTCGTATTTGTATTTTTGGTAACTAAGTTTTCTGTGTTTATTTGCTTCAAAACGTTTCAAAACATTTCGCGGGCTGCTATCAAAAACCGTTTTATGGAGAATATAGTGTGGCCGTTTTGTATTAAACGCAACAACAGATGCTGCGCACCTCCCAGTATAAGACTGTTTTGTTGAAAAATTAATTCGTTTCCTACCTACCATTTTGGCGACAACGCTGTTATATGATTCTGCAATATTACTATCAACATTATATATTAAGCTACGGGAATTTGAAGCTAAACGCGAACAGAGTTGGGAGAGTTTAGAAAATAAGTTGCACGATTTTAAGTCTTGAATGTAGTTTTTCTCATCCACATGCATACAGTAATAGTCGTCACAGGTAGCGTGGTCGCCAAACACATTTTTGATGCTATTTAAAATATCTTTATTTAAATTCCCGATTTTGGTATCCATCAAACAATCTTCTGAAATCCTATATTTAATAGCAGATGTGATTGATCTACGCAAGCGGAGTAATCTTTCACTAATAATTTTGCGTAAGCGTATAGGGTACTGGGTATCTAATGAAAGTAAATTAATTTTATTTATATAATTACGTAGAAGGTGATTCCGACATTCAATTTTCTCTACGGTTTTATTGGAATAGGGTCGAGCTTCTAATATTTTCTTGTAAGTGCTACAATCGCCATCTGCTATTAACTTGGAATATATTGATCCATATGTAGCTACTGAGCTTTTAAATCCTTTCAACAATTATTTCAGATTCCATGCCGCTTGAAGAGCCTTCGTAATTCTTATAGCACTTATGTTTGGGTGGGGTTACGCTTTTATTTGAGGCCCGAGTGCAAGTCATACAAAACTTATTCTTGACACCCATATACAAAACTTTCTTTGTCCTATATCCAATAATTACAGCTGCGCCAGATAAAGCAGCATATTTTGTCTTATAAGATCTTTTGGACCAGCACCCATCTGCCACAACTGTAATCATTGGAACCCCATCCCCATTAAAAAAATACGCGATATCGAAACATGTCAAAAAAGTTAAACTATCCTAATAAAAATTAAACGCGATTTTATTAGCGACAGTGTTAACAACTACTCCATGGTGATAATGCCTAGTTAATCCAATTTAAAAGGTTTATAACCTGTGTTTTTAATAATACAACAGATATAACCTGTGTTTTTATTCAAACTTACTACCAAGTTCACACACCTATAAATCTACGGCATAATCTAGATTATGAAATTGTCGATATATTTGGGGATTCCGTATTAGTAATGAAACGAACTCTTCACAAACACCTCATTGAAAAATATGATAATATCACTCCTATCAGTAAATAATATATTTTTCCTTTTCTAAATGTTGATCTGTATTTTTGAAGTTAAACTTCTTTACTAAGGGGTCTGAAATGTTGGAGTGGCACGAAAATTCTGATTTCCAATGCATATATTAAATAAGAGTTACATCACAATATTTGCCCTTGAGATTATAGCCTACGAAACTACAAAAATATTCATATTATATTCCATAGTTCTCATTAAAAACTTGCGGCAGGAATGTGAACTAACATTTTTCAATATGAAATAGCACAATTTGTTGGTTATTCACATTTGGTCGTTTTAATTATTGCTACAAGGTTTGTTAGATTCGTACTGGGAGATATATATGGTGAGGATCGTTTCGTGTTATGAAACTTTTTCCCTACTATTCTCAATTATTATCTTTTGTTCACTAAAAAATACTAATAATATGTCTGCAAAGTGAACAATACTATATATATCTTTATCTTTACCTAATTTATGTAAAAGCACAGTAGGACGTAAATAAATAAAACTAGGAATACGAAAATACGGGTAAAGGGGCACTCTAAACCATTCCATGCCGCTGGTTGCAAACAGGCGGCCGCAAAATGGAAGTTCTAGTAAAAAAGTCAACTTGGTTCTGAAATAAAACACAATAACATAACGACTAACCTTTAGTTAGACCCCTTTTCTTATGTGCCTACACATTTACGTATTTATTTTTTGTAAAATTTGACGTGCTTCCACTCTGAAATCATCTCGCATACTGACTGGAAATAACTCTTGTCTTGGTTTATATAATGGCGTGAGACAAAATAACAATATCGTGATATTGAAAAACTGTTTTTTATTTATTTAAGCATTGTTTTAATGCTTTTTAAAATAATTTTATTATTCAGTCGTTTAGACAACATTGATGTGGTGATAATGTATATTTTTTATAATTCTCCTGTATTTAGAATTAAAAGATATAATCGAACTTTAAGCTATTTTTAGAGGTTTTGTAAATATTTTTTCACGCAATTGTTTTAAACATTTAAACACGTTTTTTTAACGCTCCATTTAGAAAAATAGTTTATTTTTTCAAAACATAATATTTTTTTCTAATAAACAATATAGAAATGTTCTTAAAACTGCATCAAAAATCCCTAAATATGCTGCGCTTGCGGTAATATACCCTTTATAGTTTAATATATGGGAAGAGGAGTAAAAAAGGGTTTAAAGTTAATAATAATAAAATTATATAATAAACATTTCATTCAAATGCACAATTTCTCTTGTCATGCTGTACTGTACTAGAACATTTGTTCTGCCGTATGGTATCGACTACTACGGTGGAAGTTTTCAGGAACAACCCCAATTTTTTAAGAGGAATTCTGTCATTCCGATACTCAACATAATTGTATGATTTATTTGATCTTACGTTATATCCGTGTGTACCTGTACGGCATCACATTATATTATATTCTCTTCGTTCACACTTCTCCGTCCATCCGCTCTACGTGTTCGAATATTCGAAGCGCCATTTTTTATAATAGTTTTAATTGCGCTTTTGCCTTGCGCTGTTTAAATACCTATCTCATGTGTGTCTCCCCATTGGGCCGATATCAGATCTCCAAAGCGGACTGCTAGTTAAACAATAGTTTCCATCTAATCAAGCCATGTAGATCAAAATGACCCATAATATCTTCAGTGTCGTGCTATCATCTTCCTGCTTCCTGACACCCGGTTATCTCAGCAGACGCGTAGATAACAGCCGGAAGCTACCACAGAACGCTGAACCGTCCTGCTTGTCTGACATGACAAATATTTGGACGTCCTTTACAAAGAGATTAAATCCTGAGAGGGTTTCACACTCGCTGTAATTTCTTGATTTCTCCCCCTTTACCATATTTTCTAAAAAGATTGTTCCTCCAATGATTTATCAAGTATTTGTATCGACTTGATGTTCAATGAACATTCAAAGCACCATCGCATTTTTAATTTTTCTTTGTGGCTTTAATTTTTTTTTTAATTATTGACAATATGAAACAGACAGATACAGAAAATAAAACGGTAACGGTCGCACCTGCAACTAGAACTCAGATCTTCTTAGAACTCAGTCTTACGGAGACTGGTATTCACCAATTGAGCTGATGCCATCTCATCACATTCTGTCTTTATTTGTTATCTATGAACACAAACACGAACGACGGCCAGGGTGGGGTGAAGTTATTACCCCTTCCAAAAACGCTTTAATTGTTGTGTTTATGTTGTGAGATTTTACTGATCACACTAAACGTGCATTTCTGAAAACTGTCTTGTTGCTTTGTGTCCTTTCCATTTTTTCAGAGTCCTAATGAAATGTTTTTGTTTGTTCCCAGATCTCCCGGCAGAGTATCGATGCCTGCAAGGACTACTTCCGCGACGATCTCATCAAGACAGACTGGCAGCTCATGGTGGAGCTCAAGAACATGTTCCAAATCTTGTAGCCACATGACCTTGAACATGCCCTGCAGATTGTCCAGCAAGTGTTCATACTTATCTACACTTCCTTGCAACGGAATAAACCTTCCAAGACCTTCCTCTTCAAACCAACCAAGTGCAATGTTTCCTTGGAAATTTTACTCTACGTCCTGTGTGTTTTGGTTGCTTGCTTTAGAGATTTTGTCATTCCTCGTGAAGCGGTTCCTTGTTTCGAATACAGTTTTACGCCGAATTCGTTACTTGTTTAAAGATGATTTGATTCAACGTGCTGCAGTGTTAAAATAATCTTTTTTGCTTTGGAAGCAATTGTTCCCTTTCTTCGGTGACCATCTTCCCTGATACTACAGCGCAGCCAGGAATACTAGATAGCTCAAGTCGTCGTGCAATAAATAAATGATATAGCATTATTATAACCTAAACAGCTATTTCAGGTAAACTCTGTGTCTGTTGTTTGTATTGACGGAAATGATGTATCGAGATTTTGAGTATTTTGACGAGATTTTTTGAACATGTATTCTTGACTTTTTTTGGATCAACTATGATATTCAGTCTTTTTTATGTTGTTCATCTCAATTGATAGCGACATTATTATTATAGCTTGTACGAATATATGAATTGACAGGTTCGCCGTTTATATTGCTTTTGTTGTCTAGCCGTTCTGAACCATGCCTGTCGCGTTGTTAGGCAAATTGATTTGATTAATAAATTTGATGAAAATTACAAAACTTGCGAAAAATTACAAAAGAAACATTGATATTTAAAATATTGTGATATCTGGCGATATTTCGTTGTGCCACAAATTATACCTAGCTATTCTTTCGAGATTGCAAGAATTTTTTTTTCTTTCAAAACTACAGTATTTTCAAGTCATTAGATGTAGGAATATTGCCTATATTTTGTACTTATTTATAGTGTGAAGAATGTAATTTTTATGTTGTTCAAATGTTATTTGACGAAGTTTGGAAAAATAGTGGGGTATTTCCACGTTTGGTTTTATTGCTTAAAAAAATTAAGCAAAAATTTATAATGATTACAGCATTTTTATTATATTTTTATGTTGACGAATAAATTTTCTATAGCGAGTCAAAGTTTCCCATTTTTGAATTACCGCCGAAACGGTAATTTGGGGGGGGGGGGGGGGTCATCGATTGACGTCATGAGTGTGGACGCTCACTGACAGTGTTAATTTATGCTGGGCCCAGCTGAGCGACGCTTGTGACGTCACATTCCGATTTTCAAACCATGGGCCGTTTTGATTTTGTCCGTTTTAGACCGTTTTTAAAATCAAAAATATTGAATGAAAACATATAAAACAAACATTTTTAGTAGGATGATTAAAATCAGAAAAACTGATCTTTAAATATTCCGTACATTTTCAACAGAATCCCTAGTTTGTGGAAATACCCCATTGTACGATAGTCAAAAAATGGAAAAAAAAATATTTATTCATCTGAGAAATATTTTATATCGATATAATTACTTATTGATATGTTTATATTTCTCATCTACGTATTGTATGACTTGATTACAATTTATTTTAATTTAAGATATTACTATCCTCGTAAACTGCACATTTTCTCTTCTAGTAAACGGCTTTGTATTCTGACGAACATGTTTCTAAGCCGAGTCTCTGGCGACCTCCGACACAAGCAAATTTCTGTAGACGGAGGAGACCCAGCTTTACGTGGACGGTAAAAACCAGCTTCGTAATCTTAGCTCAAATTTTTGTTGTCCTAATTTCAATTGCATTTTGTGAATTATTGGTTTTTCACAACCTATTATTGCTTACAAACATACTTTATAAAAAAACTTTATACCCATGTAGAAATTGTAAGCTCCTTCGTGTTTAAATTTGCACAATTTTACCTAACTTACAATACTGTAGTATCTTTACTATATAGTCAAATAAACATCGTTTCTTCTTATTCCCGAGCTTTTTGTCAGGATCTTCTTTGTACTTTATCTTCTTTCAGGATCTTCACCAACCATAAAAAATATGAATAAACATTACAACAACAAAAAAACATTTTGAACAGGTCATTTAGATATATTCCAGTAAATTGTAGGTATTATAATAATATTTTATGAAATGATGTATGGAAAGAAAATAATTTTTGCAACAATTATTGTGCGTTTTTGTAAATGTCGTAGTTATTAGAAAATGTATTTTTGATCTTCCAAATTGGACTTACTTTTTGTAATATTATGTAGTAAACCACCTGTATAATGTAAAATAAAAATAGTTCTTCGATCGATTTTTTGCCCTTTCTTCGACAGCAGTTGTAATTTTTCTGGTGAACTTGTTAATATCAATCACTTGTAAAGAATATTTAATTATATAGGAATGGGATTTTATATGAACACCGATTTTCATTTCATCCACCTACTCATAAAACTATCCCTATATTCCTGTTAAAATTACCTCCAAACTTTGCTGTGCGAGGAGAGGTTGGGCCTGCAATGGACACAGGGCCCATAATTTTTGCAGGGTCGGGGACGCCTGGAGGCGACCTGTCGAAGCGATGTTTTCCCAACTCGATTAAGACAATGAGAAGAAGAAGATGATGATTAACTTATGTAGTGTATGTGTATATAGGTATATTCGCACACCGCGCCCGCTCGGAAAGGTTCGGGTTTCCGGAGATTGACGAGCGGGCACAGTACAACGGAACAGCTGGCGTATTCGGCCGGGCTCAGATCTTCTCATGAAGCCTTAAGCGTCGATGACACAGGGCGAGTTTACAAGCTACTATCTATTAAGTTTAAAAGCGGGTAAATCGGCGAGTGAGATTGTCATGATGACACACAAAACTGTCCACTCGCTCAGAAGCGTAGGAAACTGAGGCCGCTGCTAGCGCCAGTAACAAGAATAACGACGCCTGCGTGAACTAATTCTTTAGATTTTTGACAGTCGAAATCAGCTGTTTATCGGAAGCCATGTTGGAAACATAAATAAATCAATCACGAGCAGGCATGTAGGCGAGTAAAGTTGACGACCTTTCAACTTTTTTTCGTAGATTGTCAACAATCTGCTAGTCACTGCTAATTAGCAAGTAACACGATGATAGTTTACTAACAGATAGTGAATTTCCCAGATGTAGCTTGTAAACTAGACCTGTGTCATCGACGCTTTAGTAAACAGTCGCTACCATTTTGACATAAATACAATATTACTTGCGATCATTGTAATTCAATAAACAACACAAAACGAACTTACGTTGTAATCATTACTATTGTGGGCTAGTGAGCCACAGTTTAAAGAACATTACAACTTATAAATAAAACTAAAATTATTGTAGGGATGATAATTGCAAGTTAGCCAAAAAGCGCAGACCCTTGCAAAATCACGAGAACTGAGAATACGTTTCAAGATTAACCATAATAAATTTAAACAAAATAAATACATATTTCTAATGAAGAATTTAACTAAAGTAATTTTCTAGTAAAATAAAATATATCTAAATATACCTACGTAATATGAGTTGGAACTTTATTGCGTGTCTGCTTCTATTCTTGACAAGTAGTTTTAAAATGAAAATAAAACTAATTTTCTCTAAAATATTATGTATTAGCTGGTTCCCGGCATGCGTTGCAATCCTATATTCAAAGAAATACATTATTTCTCCCCGAATCACCTTTCCCGTGCGTCCCCGTTCCCCTCCCGCGCCCCCTTCCTAGCTAGCAACATAAATTATATAGCCTATATGTGGTCGAAGCCTATGCGTTATTCTGATGTATTAGCTACATTATTGAAAAGTTTCATTAAAATCCATTCAGTAGGTTTTGCGTGAAAGAGTAACAAACACCCATACATCCACACAATATTTCGCTTTTATAATATCAAATAAGTAAGATAGGTATATTATTACACTTAAATTTAAAGCAAATCCGAACTCATTGGACCAGAGTTACACGAACAGGTAGTTCTACAACCGAAATGAGTATTTTTGATCATAAATAAATAACTAACATTACCTACTTATGCATAATGACCACGGACATATGAATGATAATGACTAATGACGAGATCTGTTCCAAAATATACCATTCGATGTAGGTACCTACCTCCCCACCTTCCAATGGGTCCTATTTCTTTCGTCCTTTTCTCAACCGCTACTTCGCGGAACCTCACTAATGTATTCACGGATCATAAAAATAATCAATGAAAAATTCATAACATTCAAATGAGCGTCAATCTGATTTATTTTAAAAGTAAGACGCAATTTCATTCAGTAATCTGATCTCTGGTCGGTAGCCGGTAGCCGGTAGGGCTATTATAACGGGTTATGGTAATCTCATTAGTTTTTATTTATTTTAAATTTTGTCTACTGATATCCTAGCATAGGTACACAAGGCGTATTATTTCATTTTGAATGTTTTAAATTTAGAAGTTTTCTTTTTTCAATTTGGGAGGCGGCTATGCGTACCGCCATCTCGGGAACCATTCATTGGATAACCAACACCTTTGCCGTAGGTCACCCCAGGTTCTCTACGTTTGGTGTGCAGAGGCGCTCAGGTTCATGTTTGTCTAGGTCTTGGCGGCCAATGCGTTTGCCCACCTGCTGCATGGCGGGTCCGATCGGAAGAGATTGGTTGAGGGAGACCTAACCTAGACCTCTCCAGCCGGACTCTCGACCCATCGCCTTGCACCGTAGTGGGAGGGATGGGTTTATTGATGAGGGACACATTGATCCCCAGATTCCTACCTTCCCCTCATACCTATTTCCTTCCCATAACTTACTCTCCTTCCTTCCCCTAAAAGATCCTCGACACAGTATTCCCAAGGATGACACAGACCCAGACGAATTGTTTTTAGTAAAAGTAAGGCTTGCTTGAATAATAAACTCAGTTTTCAATAACCGGAACGTACAAACAAATTTACAGACAGAAGAAATGCCAAACTGTCGAGTTAAAGCAGGATTTCGCTGGCTAATTCACTTTTCTTTGTGGGGTGCACTGAGGGGGGTTCGGAGAAGTGTCAGTCCAATATAGCGATACAATTAGAACGAAATTTAAAGAAATTGCATGTGATAGGAATAGTATAAACAATGGCAAATTGGCCCACGCATCCTAATAAGATAATACTAGCAAACAAACAAACTTAGAAAATCAAAATGTTTTTTAGGCATACTCACTCGCCACTTTCTTAACTTGAATCAACCCAAAACAATTTTCTATGCACTACGCCAATCTTTAATCCAATATGGTATTACTGCCTGGGGAGGAGCTTACGCTGCCGCCATTCATCCGATTTTTAAAGCTCAAAAACTAATTATAAAGATTATATTAAAACTACCGCTCACAAGCAGTTTGGATGAAATCTTCAGGAGAATCTGTGTCTTGGACATTAGGCAAGTTTATGCCAATAACATACTAGCAAACCCCTTCAAACACGGTACTACCTTTGAAAATGTCCAAACCGCTCGAGATACTAGAACCAAAGGGCATAATAATCTTCTACTTATCCCTTTTGCTAAAACAACTTTTGGCAAAATAAATTTTAGATACAATACAACAAAACTATGCAAGCACTTCTACTGGCCATTAGACAAAACACAATGCATCTTAAATATTTTATAAACACCAAATCCTGGATTACCAGCCAAAACGATCTAACATCAAAAATATTATCAAAACTAACTTGTTGTTTTTCAATGGTACAATGACGATTGTATGTTACTAAGAATTTAGAAAAGCGATAAATTATTTTAATTCTGCATTTAAAATTGTGCCATGACAACTCAATAAAGTAGCATTTCAACACCCCTTTGAAAAGTTTTTAAAAGTGATGAAATATATATTTTTTTAAATAGCCCATAACCTAACCTAACGTAATCTATAAAGCTATTTTTTTTTCATGACTTTTAATGCCTTATCAAAGGAGTGTTGAAGTTGCACCTTGAGTTGTCCGGTCACCATTTAAGATATGTATTTGGCTTGTTCAAATTTCAAAGGGTTATTTTGAAAGTAAGATTTCGTTATTTTTCAAGGATGTAAATTTATTTACGAAAATGCAATTATCATTTCCACATTTTAAATATCTCGTAATTTTTCACGGGTCTATTACTGAACTGCGTTATACTGAAAAAATAATTTACATTACCAAAAAGGCAGTCAGCAAACATAACCAAGGCATCCTTTAGTGGAGATTGGCAAAAAATCTATTTTGAGTGTGGTTTTTACGCAAAAAAATTCATATAAGAGGAGTGGTAGCAAAACCTTTTTCAAAGAATAATTTTTAAAACGTCAAAAGGCCTCCCTCAACCCTCAAACAGTCGCGATCCGGCCGCCAAGAATCAGGTGAGCAGATGCATACGCTGCCAAGACCCAAACAAACCTCACCCCCATGAACCCGGGCTCCCATGCTAATTCACCAAATGTAGAGAATCGTTTGAGTTTGGGGACACCTTTTGAAAGCTATAAACCTGCGAGAATTTTTTTAATTTTTTTTTTAATGGATTCATGCAAGACATTACTATGACACCTCATCGAGATTTGGAGATTATGGTCTTAAAAGTTAAAAATAATTTTTCAAAATCTAAATGCTGTTATTTTTATTTACAATTGTGGTATGAAAATATATTTACCCAATTTAAATGTGTAGCTAATTTTATCAACAGTTGCATAAAAAAAATACCTCAAAAAAGTATGTTTACTGCACATGAGTTCCAGCTCCTCAATAATATCGTAGCCTGGAGAACCAAGGCATCCCCAACTGGCGTAGGTAAGTGGCGAGTTTTACATGGTTTCCCCAAGAGAAGGGAGTAGAAAATGAATTATTACATTTTAAAAAAAGACAGAAAAAACGCAACAGACGAATATTTTTCTGGATGGGAGGGCAAACACAAATGCTTTCGATTTTTGTTTTCCGGAAAGTCAGTATCCCAACAATGTTTAGAAGGAAATCTTTCAGTGTTTTCATAAATGGAAATTCAGTATCCCAACAATGTTTCGTGGGAAATTTTGTATTTTCTTAAATTAAAAGTCAGTATTTCAGTACTTTCTTAAATGAAAAGTCAGTATGTCAACAATGTTTAGAAAGAAATCTTTCAGTATTTTCTTAAATGAAAAGTCAGTATCTCAATAATGTTTAGAAAGAAATCTTTCAGTACTTTCTTAAATGAAAAGTCAGTATGTCAACAATGTTTAGAAAGAAATCTTTCAGTACTTTCTTAAATGAAAAGTCAGTATGTCAACAATGTTTAGAAAGAAATCTTTCAGTATTTTCTTAAATGAAAAGTCAGTATCTCAATAATGTTTAGAAAGAAATCTTTCAGTACTTTCTTAAATGAAAAGTCAGTATGTCAACAATGTTTAGAAAGAAATCTTTCAGTACTTTCTTAAATGAAAAGTCAGTATGTCAACAATGTTTAGAAAGAAATCTTTCAGTATTTTCTTAAATAAAAAGTCAGTATCTCAACAATGTTTATAAAGAAATTTTTCAGTATTTTCTTAAATGAAAAGTCAATATCCCAACAATGTTTAGAAGGAAATCTTTCAGAATTTTCTTAAATGAAAAGTCAGTATCCCAACAATGCTTAAAAGGAAATCTTTCAGTATTTTCTTAAATGTAAATTTTACACTTTTGTTTAACATATCAACTTAATAATAACAATATTTGGCTGATTTATTGTGAAAAATCCCCAAAAGGGCACTGTAACCGAGTATTCCATCACTGTACAAGCAAAATTCTCCGGTAAATCAAGTCTTGTGTCCTCAGAGTGTACCGTTTTGACATTTGGCCGGCGTCCACTCCGAGTTTGGGGCCATGTGGAATATTTGATAATACATATTATTTTTAGAGTCTCCAATGTTTACCATTTTCACACCATCCCCAAAGCTGAAATATTATACATAAAGGAACTTATTTTCTATCGTGGCCTACTCCTGTATGGAGCCTTGTCTACAGGCATAAGTTATAAGGGACCCGCTGGGGATCCTGAGCACATGCCCCGCGTGCCCACAGGGTACAAACAGAACTGCATTAGGAAGGTTGGGGGGGGGGGAGAGGGTCCCAGCAGGGGGAGGTCCAGTCAACATTTGCTGAACTTCTTACCTTTAGATCCGCCCCTGGACTGGGACCTTTCCAATGTTATCAATTAATAAAAACCCCTCGATATATTAACCATCTTATTGTTCCGAATCAACATGGATTCTTTTAGGGTAGTTGACGTTAGGGAATGCAATCTCATTCTCGCGAGATTTTTTTTTTTTTTTACATTAACTCCACACAGGAGGCCCTGAGGAAAATAATTTCCCTCAGGGCCTATGTCATCTGGGATGCTGTGTGGAGGGTCTTTTTGAGGATAGGAAGGAATGAACATTGGTCTTGAAGAGACCCATGTTGTAGGAAGGAGGAAACACAGAGGCCGGAAAATCATTCCACAGCCGGGCTGTTGAACACAAGAACGAGTCGAAGAAACGACCCGTTCTCATGTGACAAATGTCAACCGTGTACAAATGTTGGGCACGCGTTTGGCGTGTTTCCCGACTATGCACCGGTGCCGAAGGGATCAATGATGCAAGTTCCTCGGAGCATCTTCCATTGTAATACCGGTAGAACAATGATAGCATTCCCACCCGACGCCTGTGCTCTAAAGATTGCAATCCGTCTGTTAAGATGGGAGAATCTATCAAACGGACCGCCCGTTTCTGCACAGAGTCGAGGGTATTTTTCAGGTATTTTGGAGCTCCAGACCAGAGATGGCTGCCAAATTCAACCGTGGGGCGTACTTGTGATTTGTACAAGGTTAGCAGTTGTGTACTATTAAAGTATCTGCGGGCCCTGTACAGTACGCCCAGCTTTTGGGAGGCTAACTTTACTCTGGCTTCGATGGAGCCCCCATACCTGGTCACTTAGGGTTACACCAAGCATATCAATGGAGGGCCTGTTCGGAAGATTGCTTCCGTTGAAAGAGACTAGATTTTCATTTCGATCCCTTTTAGACGTAATCAGTCAAGATTGGGTCTTTGAAACATTAAATTCAACGAGATTATTTTTACCCCAAGAGAAAACACTCTCGAGGTAACCGTCCATTCTTTGCTTCAAAGCCCTACGAGCTGTTGGAGTTTGTGAGCCCTTTGGGGGCTTGTCAAACAAAAAGCTATCATGAACTGTACTGTCATCCGCATAACAGTGAATTGGTGCACATGACAAAAGGTCGTTGATGTGCAACAAAAACAAAGTCGGAGACAGAACCGATCCCTGCGGGACGCCAGCATTTATCGAGTGTGAGGAAGAGGTGAAACCATCGACTACCCTCTGAATCGACCTCTCCCTCAAGAAGTCGGCAATCCACGTACACAAGGATGCGGGAAGTCCGTAAGAATGCAGTTTGTTGACAAGTCCTCGGTGCCGAACCCGGTCAAAGGTGCTTCCATATTCAAGTTTACTTCTATTTATGGCATTGTAAAGGGTTAGAATTGATAGAGGATCTTTGAAAGGCTTACATATTCTATGAATAAATCCCATCATTTTAAATGATTTGCACTTAATGTCGTTAATGTGTACATCAAATATGAATTTAGAATCAAGAGTGATTCCTACATCTCCTACGGAAAACACTTTTTTAAGAATAGTATTATTAATAACATAGGAAAAATCCTTTATAATTCTGTTACGAGTGATGTTTAAAATGAAACATTTTTCAACATTTAAGTGCATATCATTGACAGTACACCAGTTATTGAGTGTGTCAAGGTCATTTTGAAGCAGTTGATGATCAGAAACAGATTTAAATTTACGAAAAATTTTAAGATCATCGGCGAAAAAAGCATAATCACAGTTTAATTTTGAACCAAGGTCATTTATGAATATTAGAAAAAAGAAGAGGACCCAGATTTGACCCCTGTGGTATACCAGAAGTTAAATTTATAGGAGATGATTTGTATCCATTAATAAATACTAGTTGCGTTCTGTTACATAAATATGATTTCACCCAGCGAAATAGGTCTCCATGTTTTCCTATTTGATCAAGCTTTTTAAGTAAGATGGAGTGGTTAACTTTATCAAAAGCTTTTTGTAAATCGGTATAAATAGCATCTACTTGTAATCTTTCATTAAAAGAGTTACACACATAATCACAGAATTCCAAAAGATTTGAAGTAATAGATCTGTGAGGAACAAACCCATGTTGCCTAGTGCAGAGAAGGGGCTTAAAGTGAGAAAAAATATTTTTATATATCAGAGATTCAAAAACTTTAGCAAAACATGATAGTATACTAATTGGTCTATAATTTTTTTATTAAAGATTGGTCACCCGATTTGAATACTGGTACCACATGCGCTTTTTTCCACAAGTCAGGAAAAGTTCCAGAGGTTAAAGATTCGTTGAAAATAATAAAAAGTGGTAAACATAATGAATCAGCATAGCATCTGACAAAGAAAGGTGGAATACAATCGGGGCCGGAAACCTTATTGGAATATCTATTTTACTCAAAAAACATTTTATTTCAACTGCACTAATATGAATTTTACCGAGATTGCTTTGGTTGTGTTCAATAATATTTAACATTGAATCATTATCAGGCGATTCCGAATTAGTATAAACAGATGAAAAATATTTGGAGAACATGTTTGCTATGTGTTCTCCATCGTTTGCGGAAATATCATCAAGATGCATTACTTTAGGAATACAATTGGTTTTTCGTAATGATTTTGAGTATGACCAGAATACCTTTATGTTATCTTGCAGACCACTTTCGACAGAGTTGATGTATGATTTATAACATTCAATTTGCAGTTTTTTGGCCATTTTCCGTAAATTAGAGAATTCTCTATAATCTGAAACGTTGCCATGTTTTTTTGCCTTAAGTCTAATTTTATTTTTTTCTTAAGAAGATCAATCAATTGCTGATTAAACCAGATAGGGTATTGGTTTTTTGATTTAAGAACATATTTTTTTAAAAATTTGTCAATTATTTCCCATAGTTTTTCATAAAACAAGACAACCATACTATTCACATTTTTATTTTTAAAAAGAGTTATCCAATTAACAGCTAATAGATCCTGCCGACATTCATCATAGTTTCCCCTCCTGAAGTTGTACTTTGAATCATTTTTATTAGTTTCTAAGCAATGATTTTTATTTTGTTGTACCGTGATTTCAAATGAGGGGTGATAATTATCCAATTTAGTTAAGCCTTATGCTATATGTAGATCTATATTAATTTTATCAGATAAAACAAGGTCTAACACATTTTCATTTATATTTAATACACAATTGAATTGACTCAAATTACAAATTGAAGAAAGGTTGACAAGACTTTGCTCCTTCTGACTTTTATAATTAGAAGGTGAAAGTACATTTTTAAATGAAGTGTCGGGTAACCATTTAATTTCAGCCAAATTAAAATCACCAATAAAAATAAACTGTAAATTATTTTGAATTCTTTAAATACAGATCTTGTAATTTTTCGATATGGTTGCAATACTTGTCAACAGTTACACAAGGAGGAATATAAAGGACGCAAATATAAATGAGCGAGTTGGAATGAGAATTGGACTTGATCATAATCCACAAATCTTCATTTTCACTCTCCCATTCAGTTTTTCTCGACACAAGAAGTTTTTTAGAAACGGCGGCTAGAACTCCGCCACCTTCTTTAGACACAGATTTGGTTGACTCACGATCTCTTCTAAATATTACATATCTGTCATCAAACACTTCTTCACTAAATACCGTTGAGTTCAGCCATGTTTCGGAAAAACAAATAATGTCATAGTTATTAATTAAAATATTATTGCCTACACTTACAGTCTTTGTTCGAATACCCCTCACATTTTGATAGAATATATTTAATGCATCAACAGCAAGTGCCTCGCCATCTTTTTCGGTATGCTTGGACGCCATAGTCGATGGTGGAGAGGTCCTTCAATAATGCGGCTTTATAGGCCGGGCAATCCTTATCTCCGGTTGCGTTTCGGAAAGCTGCAGGCTTTCCGAAACGTGCGCATGTGGCGCAACTGGGTGCTGCAGCAGTAGCGGGGCAGGCCTCACGGGCGTGTCCTTTTACACCGCAGTGGGAACATCTCATTTTTTCTTTGCAGAACTTGTGTGAATGTCCTATCATTTGGCAATTCAGACAAACGGTAAGTCCCACAAAGTCACGCACACCGCAAACGGTCCATTCCACGAATACTCGTCCTTGTTGTACCAGCGCATGACGAATATTAGCGGGTACCAGGTAAACTCTGTGGCAGGACGGTCCGGTTCGAGCTCCAGCCATTTGACTAAGTTTGCACTTGGAAATATACTCGTTGACGTCATTATCTCCAGAGATTCCGGAAAATGCCTTCTCAAGGAAGTCCTCATCAGATAGCTCCCGGGGTGTGTTAAAGAATATAATTCTTGGGTGCCTCTTTACTGGAAGTCGGGCGCTCAGCAAGTCGGAGCTGGTTACAATAGGAGCATTTAAGAGCCGCTCTTGTTCCTGGCTGTTGGCAGTGTGGATAATGACTCCTTTATTTTTTATATTTTTTACTCCCGTTATTCGAACTCCCAATTGCGAAGGCTTCACGATGTCGCGTATGATCTTTTTTGTGCCATCGCTATCATCAACCGCCGGTAGTTTGGGAAAAAAACACACCGATGGTCTTGGTTTTCCTATCTGGATGGTGGTGCGAGTGAGTGGTGGAGGCAAGGGAAGTTTTTTCTTGGTAACTTCAGCAAAAGAGAGGCTGGCTTCGGTCGCATCGGCTACTCGACGCATCACTGGTCCCAAGTCTAACTCAAGTTGCTGAATTTTGTCCAGCAACTGTTTCGTGTAGTTATCCGCCATGGTTTTCTCGGCCTTCAAGACCTTGATTTCAGCAAGGGCCGAGTTGAGTTTGCCTCTGATTTCTTCTTTCTCTAGGAGAAGTTGGGCAACGGATCCGAGAACACTAGTCACATTCACGGACACTTTGAGCTGTTGCTCTTTTGACACTTTTGATGGCTTTTCGGCCAACGCATCCTGCAAAGCTTTTAAAGCATCTTGTGTCCCATAGAGAATCGTACGTCCTGATATACTACTAATGGGTCCAGGATCAATTTCAGCCTTAATCTCCTCGGCGTCGGAATCCGATTCATCGTGGGAGGTATACGAGGAGGCTACATTAGGGCGACGTTTCTTATTTTTACCCATGATTATCGATTAAAAGTCACAAAATACGTAGTTTCTTAAAAAATAATAGTTTCAATATTATGTAAACAGAGATATCACAAGTTCACAACACAATATCAGCCAATAGGAGCCTAGAGAAGTGAGCTCATAATTAAAACGGCCAATGAGCGCGCTAGCTCGTTGTACACAACGCTTCGGTTAACTATTGTACACTCAGAGCGAAATTAATAGTTTTTTAACACTCAAATAACAATGTCAAAATGCTAAAAAAAATCACTGGATAACACCATCACTTGTATAACTTTCGATGCTTATCACGACGATTATCTTTTGTCTTCCGGCGAATTCGTTAAAACGTTGTTTATCCGTATAACAGACACCTTGACAGAGCGCAACAGGCAGGGTAGGCAACAGAATTGTTAACCTAATGTAGTGTAAACCTCACCTGCTCTGAATACAGGAGTTCCTAGCGAGACAGGCACAGTACCCGCATCACCTACGTAGCAATATATTAAATAAAAACTTGACAAATATTATTATGTGGGAAATTGGTAAACACCATTAAATAAATTTGAAAAAAAAGCTCTCTTGGATTCTAGGAACCAACGAGCTTGCTTGTTTTACTAAAAAAACTATGAACATTATATTCGCCAGAGATGATGATAATGAAAATATAAACCACCAATAATATAATTAATGTCAATATTATTTGGATTCATTAAAGTGAAACCAACAAATGAACTTTTCTGGACTTATTAGAATAATTCGACTGTCCATCAAAATGTTGTTCAAAATCAGAAATTTAAATATTGAGTACTTTAAAATTATTTTTTTCCCAACTACTTTAAAATTAGTGAAGTGAGTACTAAAGCCAAATACATTGCGTGTGTAAATGAAACGAAGTAATTAACTACAGTTATAAAGCTTTACAAAAGTCCTGAAATCAGCAAAGATTTCTTTTAATGAAAAGACAAATAACTTTGTTTACATCACTTTTATTTATACACAATCTACATGTTTCGTGAACGATGTTCACATCAGGATCAAATGTATACTAAACTTAAAAATTAGACATAGATCACATATGGCTGGAAGGGGTAGGAGGAAGGGGAAGGGGTAAGATTGGGGGGACTTTATTTAAATTGGGGATTTCAAAGTCATTAGCAGGGAAAGACCGGTTAAGTGGGAAAAAGTTCAAAAATGGTTTTTAAAAATTTGTTGCTTATTAATTATGTCTGCTTTATTATTTACATTTTTTCTAATTTCTAAAATCTGTGATGCCTTATAACCCGTATGTAATATTTTAAGTCCATGGTTTTTGTAAAAATTATGATATTTTTTTATTAAATGATTTGCGAACTCAGATGATGATGTGAACATCGTTCACGAAACATGTAGATTATGTATAAATAAAAGTGATGTAAACGAAGTTATTCGTCTTT
Organism: Limnephilus rhombicus; assembly: GCA_929108145.2. Classification (NCBI taxonomy): domain Eukaryota; kingdom Metazoa; phylum Arthropoda; class Insecta; order Trichoptera; family Limnephilidae; genus Limnephilus; species Limnephilus rhombicus. The sequence continues at coordinate 57,284,397 of OV815276.1, forward strand.
TCATTAAAATAAATAATGCCATCACAAAGTGAAAACCAAAGATTAAAGATTTCTTTGCCTGCAAATTCTAGGAATTTCAGACAACGACATTACCATTATGAATTGTGAGGTATGGTAACGTAGTTTCTTGCTGATTGTTGTATAAGATATTCCTAGCAAATTTTTCAAAAAGAAAGGGGGTTTACATAAAAGATTACTGAAATCAGCAGATTTGAAGTCATTAGAATTTAAATGGTACAATGAAGTACTCGTAGATAAAACTACAACTAATTTTGTTTCATTAATGGCTTCGTCCAAATCCTCCGCATTCTACACATGCGCATGAGGCTTTCCCAACTAACAGTTAATAAAATCTTAAACATTGATGGGAATCCCCGAATACATTATCATAGTCACATTTGAATTCATATTATTTGACTGCTTAGTTATTTATTTGCTTGGTTTGGTTTTTTGGTTTGGTTTTGGTCACTAACTATGGCTGGTACCTACCTGTGCAGAATAATGCATCATGAGGGTGTGACCATGATCACTCCCCTGACCTTTCAGTTATTGATCGTGCATAGTCTGCATCCACCCAACCTACTTCCGCATCCCACCACCCTGCACCCCCACACCCACCCACTGTCCCCCAAGGGAGGAGCTAGGGCAACACACATACACACCCCCAATCAACAGATAGCCCTGATATCATGTCCTAATATTCACCCATAAAATTCTTTAGTTAACCTTCTCAAAATCGCTACACAGAAACTAAAGTGGATCTCAAAAAAAATCGTGACAAATTTGATGTCTGTTGACGTTTTGACAGTTCTCCTTTGTGAAACGGCTTCGTTCTAGAATGAAAATTTAGTTAATGGAACCTCTCGTTTGGGGGGTGTATGTTCGATTGATGGTTACCATGACGACGAGGGTTGGTTGGCTGGATGCGGGGGTGGCTGTATGGGAGGTCCACAGGGTCTAGGTCACGCCCAGTAGCGGCTCTGCACGGATCTGACGCATGCGCCGGAAGTGCCATTTTCCGGGCAGAAGCTCATTTCCTTCGAAGCCTTCAACTCGCGAAGTCTGATTGTCGAAATTGCGTCCTTCCGGAAGTGATTTTGGTCTTTTGAATTGCCATTTAATGCGCATTAAGTGCTGTGTATCATAGTGGAGAGTGAATACAATAATTAACTATAATAATTGTTAGCGCAGGTGCGGTGTGTGTGGCTGCAAGTGCATTGACATATGCACCTCATCCCAGGCTGCTGAAAGAGAGGGGAAGAAGAGGACAAGGTAATTACTTTTTAATTAATAATCGCATACGATTTTTTGTAATACCAATTATCAAAAGTTGTGACTTTTCATTTACCTATTCTTCTGATGCATCAACTTGTCTTTCCTTTTTTTAAGTATTCTTTATAATTAAACTAATTAACAATCTACCATCCACCATTGAATCATGCGAGTTACATGGTTTTCATCACATTCTACTTCCAATTTCTACGTAAAAAAAAACTTTTTATAGCTCAATATTCGCTCCCGTCCCAATTTATGATCTACTTCGAGAGCCAGAGTTTTTTTTTTAGATTAGCTCCACATGAGAAAAAAAGATTCCCTAAAGGCCTGTGTCACCTTTGGGGATGCTGTGAGGAGGGTTTTTAGGGAAATGAAGGAGAAGAAGTTCTGGGAAGGTAAGAAGGCTGAAGAGATCTATGTTTCTTATCCAGTCTCTCCTGAACCGGCCCGCCACGCAGTAGGTGGGTAAATGCATTCGCCGCCAAGAAATTGATCAACCTCACACCTGCTAAGTCACCCAAAGTAGCGAACCACTTGGTGACCTACGACAGGGGTGTTGGTTATCCAATAAATGGTTCCCGGGGCCGCCCCATACCCATACCCGCCTCCCAAAGTGAACTGGTCAAGTGGTTAAGAATACGGTATAACTTTGGGAAAAACTGGCGAATCCGGGTTCGATGGCTAGTTTATTTACCTAACTCTGCTAAGAACGCCGACGGAAACAAGTCACAATTTTTCACAAAATATAGTAATTCATGACCCCTTTTAATGTATTTAGGATTGGTCTGGTTTTATGAGTCTTCATAGGTTTATCTAGTGAGTAAATATTTCGGAAACCTTCAATAAAAGAAAACACTAAAACATTTTTAATTTTTTTTATTTATTTAGTGTGCAATTCAACTACAGAAACATGGTCGGTCCTGTGCAGACTCATTTGGAGCAGTCCGCTCTGGGTACCCACTTGCCAAGAAGTCATAGCGCCTAACCCCTTATACAGCGCCTTGGGGGTTTTTTTACTAGCGCTGGGCGCCGTTTTCTCGGGTCCGATCCTGTACAGTCAAAGAAGTAAAGGTCCGGACAAAATATATGACACGGTCCTGAACTTGAACCCTGAACCTGAAGTCTAGGAACTCCAGGAGGAAATCCGATTAACCGAATCTGTCATGTCAGCTTGTGTCTTCGCTACTTTCCTTTTATCTCTACTTCGCTTTTATCTAATACTAGCTGGTCCCGGCATGCGTTGCTATGCCATTTAATAAAGAAATTGTTTCTCCCTGAGTGTCCTTTCCCATTCGTTCCGTTCCCTTCCGCCTCCCCTTCTTCTCCTGCGTCCTCTTCCCCTCTCACGTTCCCACTCAGTCACCTCCACCTTCCCTCTCCCCACTCCACTCCCCTCCCCCCTTCCCCCGTCCCGCTAACCACCCTTTCGAGTTCCCCTCCCCCCTCACACGTCCCCTTCCCCTCCCGCGTTCCCCTTCTTCCCTTTCCCGCTCCCTCTTCCCGTCAATTCTCCTCCCGCGTTCCATATATTCAATCCCAGTACATTCAGTTATTATACAGCCCGTGTGCCACCTTTTACAATGTTTATTCAAATTTCCATTTTTCATGTATATTAAATTTGGTACCTAACATAAGTACCTATTTAAAATATCTAAAATTCTTGATTCGATTCAAAATATTAGGAGAGTACCTACTTTAAATAAATTTATTAAAGATTTTCAAAAATAGAATCCTGATTGAACCATCAATGTTTTGCAAAATGTCATTCTCAAACACGCGAAATGTCAAACATGCTCATGTTTTCTGAAATTATCCAATTTTCTGCGCAATTTTCTTAATTTTTCTCTCCGTAAGAACCATCCTCGTACTTCAAGGAATATTCTAAAAAAAGAATTAGCGAAATCGGTTAAGCCGATCTCGAGATTTGCGCTTACCAACACATTTAGCGATTCATTTTTATATTATAGATTTTATCTTTAGAGGAAAATTCTAAAGCAATATACTGTAAAAGAAAACATAATACAAGCTTTAATCTTTAATAGGTTCAAATTTGTATCTATATTCTGCCTTCCGATGGATTTTGGACACGGGAAGGAAGAATATCGATAGTGGAAATTTGAAATGCTGTAAATACGAAAAATCCAAAAATGAATTAAAATGTAACTTTTCTCCAATTTTTTTCTGTTTCGATTTACTTCGTTGAAATATTTCTAGTAATAAACCAGTGCGTCCATTACGACGTGCATTTTAAGAAAACTTTTGTCTGAAAAATTAAAAATGAATTAAATACTGCTACTAAAGAAATTTGCAAAAAATGTAAAGTATTCGGAAAGCTCCATTCAATGTTATTTTGTAATAAAAAATCGTTATTATGGGTTTAGGAAAAATTATTTTATGAAATTCTTTTCGCTCTCCTGAACAATTAACATTCTGTCCTTTACAGCATTTCAAATTTCAATGACCGATTAGATGCAATTTAAGCTTATATTGTATTTTCATCCATTGCTTTAAAATTTTCCTCCCATAATATTTTAAAAGGTACTAACAAATAATTCATACACAAATTTATGTACAATATGATATTAGAACGGGGTATCCCAGTTAGGTCACATTCTTTTCAACTTAGGTAAAAAATTATAATCTAATTATTACGCCTCGCCCGATGGTGTAACTTTTAACCAAGACAACTAAACACCTACTTTAATCGCTTAAACTTAAGAAAGTAATACTTAAAGTGATTTCAAAGCAATTATCAGTTTTCTCGGGACCCAAGTACCAGACCATAATAAGCAGTTGGTTGTACATTGCTACGGCTATTGATGTTATAAGGCTACCCGTAATTAATAAATAATGATCACGCTTCCTATAATTCTCACATCCTGTTTAAAAATTAAATTCCAACGCGTCCCAGCACTCAATAATATTCGTTGAATACACAATTAAAAGAACGCCATACTAAATATGATATCAGCATCCTGTTGAAGAACGAACAGCGAGCTCATTTGATTTTATTGGTCGTTGGGTACTCACTACTCTACTGCTAACTGCTATGGTGATCGTGATTATTATAAACTGCATTGGTTTTATTGTAATATTCCTCCGACAGATATGCAGACAATGACAGCATTCATCGGATTAACCGCATTATCTCTGGCGAAATGACTGGAAGTGGTTTGGCCTAACCTCATTAATAATATTTGGCTTGTCTTTATCTACAATTGCAAGGACGTAAACATGTATTGTTCTTTAAATAATATTTATTAAGAAATGTTATTGTCTCTTTGTGTTCTTATCGGTATTATTACTTCTTCTGAATTATGTATTTAACATCAAATAACTAAGTTTTTCACTTGTGGTTTGTCATTGGAGGGGACCTCACCACTTTCCCAACGGCGTTTTAAGGAAACATATGGTTTCCTTCTTACCACACACGTCAAGACTCTACTTTTTTTAACGAAGTTACATTTGTTTGAACGACTCTAGACCCTCCAATGTCCATGCATACGGGGTTAGTAAGCAGTATGCAAGTACTTACATTAACATTATACAAAAGATAAATAGAAGTAGCCGCCCGTTGAATCATTCTTCTGAAATAGTTATCAAAAAGTGGTGGTTTGTCAGCTGTAAATCGTTTTGTTGCGGATGGTCTAGCTCAGCCCATCAACCCGTGCACTCGGTGCAATCGGTGGGAGAGGTATCACATCAGCGATTTTTCTTCAAATCCTCTGGAGCAGGTTTGATCTTTGCTGTGATGAGACTGCAAAGGCAGTCAGGCTCAACACACGGCTTATAATAAATGCACTCCTAAAAAGATGGTTCCTTAGATAACCTTTCGGAATACCGGAATAAGAGCGGCCATGACCAAATAATTGACAAAATGTTTACAGGTAGCCATTCTCTCTGCTTGGTTGCTGGGTCAATCGGGAGGAATTTTTGCAGAACTACTTTCCCATCTCTGTCGGTCGAAGGTCTGACGGTCTGACGGTCGATGAGCGAAGTCGGTCCGCCAAAAAGCTGAGTTACTTCAATTCTTCAAGATGACGGAGAGACTACCCCATCCATTCGACACTGTGAATTCCAAGTGAACGAACCAAAGATCTGGAATAAGGAGGTTCTCCGAGTCTTGAAAGAGTTGAAAATCGACAAAGCCAGCGGGTCAGATGAAATACCTGCCCTGGTCCTTAAGAGGTGTTCTGCAGAATGAACTCCAGTACTCTAAAAATTATTCAGACTCTCTCTCAAAATGGTAATGTGCCACATCTATGGAAAAAGGCGACAGTCAACTCAATCCCTAAGAAGGGGGACAGCTTCGATCCTTCCAAATACACAAATGCCCCTTATCAACCACTTCCAACTATCTATTCTATCAACGCTATTGGAAGGGGTGGTTAATAAGAAATCGCTCAATTTCTTCAGAAGACTGTCTATCTATCACAGCTTATGTAACTCGATTGTTCAGTGCCTGTTAGTGCCAATAATACAATTTTGCAAATTCTTCAAAAATTACGTGCACCTCCTTACATTTCCCACTTCATGGCTGAAAAAATCATCTAAAGAGATTGTCAGAACAGGCAGCACATTTTGAAATCAGGAATTTTCTGAATTCTCAGACCATTCTTTTTCACAATGTCGAATTTCCCAGAAAATGTTAAATTGTTGTATCCATTCATAATAAATAAAGACCATGACAGAACGCCAGGAAGGTGTTTTGAGTGTCCCGTTGACTATTAATGAGGCTCCTCCGGAGTTAGACGCCTGATATATTGCACGTAGGTCGGTAGTCCATCGGAATATTGCACTTGCAGTTACATTAGGCTGTTGGGCTGATACCGAGTCAGATAGGAGAGTCGATGACGTCGCACTTGTGCATTTCAATTAATCACTCGTAGGAAAGGTGGAAATTACTGGTAGTCAGGTGAATATACATATCGACGGTCTCGAAGAACAATGTCGGATGTGCGTTTATGTAGTTTTGTAGTAGATCTGTTTAAAGTTTCATGTCTGCATTTTTACTGTTTTTGAGATCAAGAAATATATTTCTTTTCATTTTATTCAAAACTCCGAAATTGCAGACTTTTATCAACAAAGGGAAATGAAAATAAGCCAACAAAACGATTCTTAATTTTTAGCAGATTTGACATTATAATAAAATGGCCCTAATTAAAAGTGCGAAAGAATGCTGCCTGACGAAACAAACTAATCCATTTTTTTTATCTAATCATAATTTATACGTAAGTTAACGTTCAGCTCGTCGCTAACTGCACTGAGAAGTGAAGGTTTAATCTCTATCTCTATCTCTACATATAATAATTTAAAGTCCCCCGTGTCGTCTGTCTGTCTGTTCGCGATAAACTCGAAAACTACTGAACGGATTTTCATGCGGTTTTCACCAATAGATAGAGTGATTTGCGAGGAAGGTTTAGGTATGTAATTTGTCAAGGATTTGTGTAAATTTGTTGAAATATAACTATAATTGTTAGAAGTGTCGGAAAAAATCAGAGCGCCTGGTAGCTTTCATCGAAAACGCTGCCTAATCCTTTTGGGATACAACAAAACAATTAATGGTGGGATATTCCTCTTTTATAGATCTACAAAAAAGTCCGCGAAGGCATATATCTATCTTTTCCGGATAGCTTACTTTACCCATTCTTACTTCCCATCTTCTAAAAAAATGATCACGTACATTGCGGTAATTGAAAAGTTATTTAGACGGATACAGTATTAATTCTTATCAACTTAAATATGTTAGTTTCCCCAAGCATTTCATGCACATTATTATAATCTTTCACACCTACGTAATATAAATTATAGTATATATATTTCTACGTATTATAAATTATAGTCCTCCGCGGCATCTGTCTGTCTCTTCGCGATAAACTCAAAGACGGCGGTGGTTATAAAGGTTGGATAACAATCCAGTAGATGACGTCTTTTATTAGCCACAGCAACGCGTGGCCGGGTCAGCTAGTTGAATAATAAATATAATTTTCGCATACTGTACAGAAACCTGAGCGATTTCCAAAATAAATTGTCAATTACATAATTTTTCTCTAATCACACGTTATATTGCTATTGTGAATAAAATTTTACTTTGGGAGGATTTTTAAATGGGAATGCTTATGCAGTAAATATAATTTTTATAGATTCAACTAACTTCACAAACACCACTAACAAAAGCTGGCGGTAGGTACAATGCACACAATTTGATGGCATAAAAAAATTCTTAGAAACTCACTCCCAATAAGTCATTTGAAATTTTATACGAAATTAATAAAAGCTGCTAATCAACTTTTAAATTCGTACTCTGTTACATTATTGGTAGGTGCTATCTATAAGATTATTAAAATATTCATTTCACTAACTAACCAATTAACTAACCATACAAGGGAAGTACTATTTGCCATTACTTAACTTTTCTGAAAACTCAAATTTACTGCTGTGAAATTTGACATCGTTTGACACTGTGAAGAAAAGAACTTCAAATGCAAAATTTTGAAAATTGAATAGCTGGATATAAATTAAAAAAGCCAGTATTTTCGCTAGTTTCTGGAATAAGCTTTCTTTTAAGATGTGTATTGTGGCTGAAACATTAATTAGATCGTTTTATAAAGAATTCAAATTATTTGTCCTTGATTTTTCTTCATATTATTATGGAGATTTTCTTTTTTGAGGCTTTTTTAACTTACCTAACAAAATCTCGGCGATGAGCTCTCCCTAGAAATGTAGTTGTAGTAGTAATTAATAAAGATTAAATAGTACCTTATTATACGGATCAGAGAGATATTAATGAAGATATATTTTTATGACGGTGAAGCAAACCATATACATTTAAATTTACATAAATGACATGTATACAAAAATTTACGTAGCGATGGCGTTTGAGGAACTCAAACGAAAAATAAATTACTTTCACGAAATTGACAGACAAGGGACAAGAAAAGCAAAAAAATTTAAAAACATAAAAAAATCAAGAACACATGAAATCGGAAAAGTTTTAAGATTTTCACGGCCAAAAGCATTTTCGTTATTTGTTTTTGGGGTGTTATGCCGTGTTGCGCTACCTCCTTCTTTAGCCAACGTTTCGGACATCGTTGCAGTGTCCATCATCAGGGCAGATCCGGCAGATCCGGTAGATGTGCAACGATGTCCGAAACGTTGGCTAAAGAAGGAGGTAGCGCAACATGGCATAACACCCCAAAAACAAATAACGAAAACACATGAAATCGCTTGTTAACCAGGCAGTCCAACTAAAAAAAACATCTTTTTTTTGAGAGGGTAGTTTTTAAAGCTAACGTAGATAGTGACTTTCCTCTTGTTTAGAAGTTAAATAATTTTCATCAATCTTTAAATAAATTAGACGATCTTCTTTATATTATAAATATAGATAAAATTAAAAAGTAATAAGAAATGTGGCTTCCACGATGATTAATATGAATTTTGTAAATGAATACAGTTAAAATTCATAATATTGAAAGATGTGTTTTCCAAATGTCTGCTAATACATGTTATAGCACACACGATGACGTGAGCCAACTCAATATTAAAATAAAATAATTCAAAATAATAATTTCAATGGAGTGTCTGTCTGTGTGTAACTCGGGTTCAACGAAGTCTAGATTTGGAATATTTTCTTAGAATTTCAAAGGAACTATTTAGACAAGCGACAAAGTAAAAAACTTTATTTTATTTTAACTAGTTAATATTTTTTTTATTTGAAATGCTAATATTCAAGTTTACTAATGGAATGCAAACGGAATCGGATTCCATAACAACTCAAAATCAACTCAACTCAACAATTCTTTTAAAAGTAATCTAAACTAAGATTTTTTTTTGAAAAATAGCCGATAACATAACCTAACGTAACCTATTTAACTAATTTTTTTAAATATTTTTTTTTCATCACTTTTAATGACTTTTCAAATGAGGTTGGGTTGAATTCATTCCGAGTTGTCCGGTTACCAAATTTCTGCTAGTCTTTTGGAAGCAAATATTGTTTTTATAAATACTACCAGCTTCACAAATCCTGCGATAATTTTTTGTTCACGGGTTTGCGCTAGTAAGGCGCGCCCCTGGAAGGATATTATTACTTAGTTATGCGAATGTTTAAAAAAATATAATGTATGACGACATCACGATAATCACGAATTTTCTTTGTTCTTAATGCTTACAATACAATTATTATCTTCAATAGTGGGCAAGTAGCCACTGTCACTGCCACGAGCCATACTCCATACTGTTTAGTGTTTACATAAGGATTGCATTGTGAGTGCACCGCGATGTATTCTGATCACGTCTCTATTGTGATATGCATGTGGCGTTCGTCTCCTTTAACATTGAACACCACTTTATACAGCATTAGAAGTACCCGCAACCATCGTATACCTAGACAACTGATCGTGATACTGGTGATTGTTATGAATATTGGTTGGTTTTATCACCGTGTTCCATCGGACAAAAGAAATTAAAAAAATTAAGAGATTTTTGATCAGAAATATCTAAAACATTGCTGTTTTACATCAATGTTTTATCTTGTGAGGTATAATGGCCAAGGTGTACAGTTTTCTGATATCTCAATTTCACATCTCAACATCCTAGCAGATTCTTCAATAGTGGCCAGTTGCTAAACCTGTAAAAATTTCATGTACAGTTTAAAACTTGCTAACCTTGTACAGGTGGTTAGTTTCACTGTCTAAAAAATCCAAGCGTATCTGATTTAGGCAAAGAGGGATATCAATGACTATCCGGTGCAATTTGACGGTAGCCCCCTTCCCAATAAAGACTTCACTGAAATGCTTGGAGAAAGTACTTCAGACCGGCTTAGGCATCGGGCGTTCATGGAAGCCTCAGTAAATCTGGCTTCGAAGAAACTGGTCGTCTCGTGTAAGGCTAGCAGATTCTTCAGTAGTGACCAGCTAACCTTGTACAAATCCCAAGCATGCCCAACAATTGAGTTTGGGAGCCACCAAATAGCTGGAGCCCCACAATACTTGATAAACCTACTTGATTCTGTGCGGAGGATGGCGGTCCTTCTGATTGACGATCCGTTGTTAAGAGACCGATTGCTATCTCTAATGCTCAGATGCATGTAGGCATGCTGAGTCTGATTTGCGGGTATTTTAATGAAGCCTGCTCTAGGGAGCTAGCAGCATTGATCACCCTCGCACCCCGTTGCCGAACACCCGTTCACAGTTCATGAGAACGGGTCGTTTCTTCGACACATTTTTGCATAAGTTAACTCGTATGTGGAACGATCTTTTTTCTTCTTTCATTAAAATCCGAACCTCTTCAGGACCCATATTAATAAATCCCTTCCTACAGCCCCTACATTAACCTGTCTCAGCACGTTTCCCAACCGGCTGGCGACATAGTTCCCCTGTCTTACACATTACTGATAAGAACGCTCTTGTAAAGCGTCACATAAAAAAAGTTGTAATTTTACAGTGATAAAAACAACATACTCCAAGCTTTGCCTATTATCTATTTATGTGTAAATTAGAGTTACATTAGAAAGTTAATTGTGTTCAACAACAGTAGAACTCGAATCCAAAAAGTATGTTAGTAATTTTCTCTTATTTATTTTATTTATAACATTACATTTGGTACATTCGCATGGCAAAAATAACATAATAATAACATTGAAAAATAACTATAAAATGTGTACAAGTGTTATTATGTCTTGTGGGTCGATATTAGTTCCTAGCTAGGCAGATTGCCCGTTCTAAGGAACCAAATGCTGGTGAGAATGCAAAAAAAAATTTAAAAAATTAACAAAATGCTCATTTTAATTTTTTAAATTAAATGTACATTAATAAAAATGTCAGAAAATTTATTCTGTAACAAAAAAAGAAAAAGAAAAGAAAGATGTTTTTTTTATTTTTTATTTAAATAATATACGTACTAAATTTTTACTAAATGTGCCGTTAATAGGCCATGTAAAATTTTAAGTGACATTATTTAAAAGTTTTTCAGATTCCACCCTACCTAAGCCAATATTTGATAGATTCTCCCATCTTAACAGACGGATTGCAATCTTTAGAGCACAGGCGTCGGGTGGGAATGCTATCCTTGTTCTACCGGTATTACAATGGAAGATGCTCCGAGGAACTAGCATCATTGATCCCTTCGGCACCGGTGCATAGTCGGGAAACACGCCAAACGCGTGCCCAACATTTGTACACAGTTGACATTTGTCACATGAGAACGGGTCGTTTCTTCGACTCGTTCTTGTGTTCAACAGCTCGGCTGTGGAATGATTTGCCGGCCTCTGTGTTTCCTCCTTCCTACAACGTGGGTCTCTTCAAGACCAATGTTCATTCCTTCCTCTCCTCAAAAAGACCCTCCACACAGCATCCCAGATGACATAGGCCCTGAGGGAAATTATTTTCCTCAGGGCCTCCTGTGTGGAGTTAATGTAAAAAAAAAAAAAAAAAATCAACCATTTTGTTATTATTGAACTGACGTGGGACATTTTGCAAGCTTTAAACTTTAATTCTAGGGGAATTTTATTATATATTTTTTGTCCAAGATATGTACATGTTTTTTGATACTTTGCCGTATTGCTCACTGGGACCACAAGATCCTTTCTGGTGTGACTTCTTGTGATATATTTATTATCAATTTTTTTAATAATATCTAGATTTTTATGTAAGTGGATAATAATCCTTTTAATATTCTTTTGACGAATATTAAGTACATAAAAGTTTTTGTAGTGCTGATCGCTAGAATACCAATACTAATAGGGTTTACGCAAAATTACTCTAATTATGGATTTCTGGGCCTTCACAAGCGGATCTAAAATTGTTCTACCGAATTTAATAAATAATAATATTTAATAAATCAAGATCAAAATTTCCTCTAAAATCATCTGATTTGTAAATAAGTACTTAAATATCTATCTACTTTATCGTAAACCATATATTTTTAAAACTTAAAAAAAAATTTCAAATAAAGAATTATTCAATTCTTGGGCCGGATCGGGAGAGACTTTGGAGGAGGTTGAAGGATAAAGAATGAAGTTGAAAGATGAAGGTTGAAGGAGGCCTTTTGACGTCCCCAGTTGGATTGCCTAGACCTAGACCCATAGCCTAGCACCGCAGTTAGAGGGATGGATTCATACTTCCGTCACTCCTGGACAGATTCTAACCCCCAGATTCCTACCCACCCCTCATACATTTTTTACTTCGAAGAACTTCCCTCATACCTTTTTACTTAGAACTCCTTTCCTTTAAAAAGACCCTAAGACAAATGTTAAGTTATGTATTTGATATGGAAAACACTGTTATTATTTTATTAAAGACTTTTTATTGAAGAGGTGTTTACACCATTGACATTAATTGACATTAGTTCTCAATAGATAAAACCACAGATGACAATAATTATAAGAAGTAGTTCATCACTAGTGATGTGCAACATACAGCAATAGTGATGTGACAACAAACAGCTTCCCCTAAGATGACTTAAGTCATCTTAGGGAAATTATTTTCCTCAGGGCCTCCTGTATAAAAAAAAGGTCAGTTAATGCTGTTATAGTTTTTATAATTTACTAATATTGCATTTTTCGAACTATTCACTATCAACTATTTGGCGGGCCGGTTGAGGGAGACCCTATGACCTCTCCAGTCGGACTGTCTCGACCCATTGCCTTGCAGTTGAAGGGATGGATTCATACTTCCGTCACTGGACACACTGACCTCCAGATTCCTACCCACCCTTCATACCTTTTTCCTTCCCAGAACTTCCTCTCCTTCCTTTTCTTAAAAAAACCCAAAGACACACAGCTTCGTAGAAGATGACATAAGTCCTGAGGGAAATTACTTCCCTCAGGACCTCCTGTGTGGAGCTAATGTAAAAATAAACAAAAAATATCAGCTACTGCTGTGATAAGTAATTATTTACTTATCACATTTACTCTCATTTATTTATCTCTCATTTACTATTACTGTATTTCGAACTATTCGCTTTGTATAGGTATGTATGAAGGTAAATCTATTTTGGAATCTGGAAGTAATTATTCTTTTCAACACTAATTATTATCGAGTAAAATTAAAATGTATTCTATCCAGCCATTAGTAATTGAACACTTTCCGGTAATGATGTTTCAATTACATGGAATCCACATTACACATGCGTTATTATATGTGTTGATACATTAGATATGTATAATCGTACGAATGCTAAGTGAGTTATATTGCTGCGTCAAAGTGTAAATCAACCCGAATGGATTATAAACGATGGTGGGTGTACTGATTTATTAAATAAACATTAAAAATGCGATGACCTTTTCAAATTCCAAGAGCAAAATATAATTTTTGCAGAAACAGATATAGAAATGGATGATTTTAGCCCACATGGTATCTGGGCTAATTTATAGAAATGTTTATTTTTATCTTGTTTAAAATAAAGGGATGATATTTTACTTAATATTACGTTTTCTTATATTATGTACCTACGTCGGTTGAAAGAAGGGTAAATGCCGGTAACTCCATTAATGGAAGACTGAATGCCGTTGGCGCTAATAAAAAACTGTCAAAAAAAGCGAAGCTAGCAGTCCACAGTGGAGTCCTGGTACCTACCCTGATGTATGGCAGTGAGGCATGGAACTGGCAGAGGAAGGATGAAAGTAAACTGAATGTGGTGGAAATGAGATCCCTGAGACGTATGTGTGGTAAAACCATATATGATCGTGTTAGAAATGTGGATATCCGCAAAGAATGTAAGGCTGATGTAAGTATAATGAGTAAAATTAAGAAAGGGACCCTCAGATGGTTTTGGCACGTAGAGCGAATGAGCGAAGAAAGTAGTGTAAAAAGAATATATGATGCAAATGCGAATGTTAGAAGAAGTCGGGGACGCCCGAGGAAGACATGGCACGATCAAGTGAATCAGATACTTGAGACGGGCCATGTCAAAAGTCAGAATAATAGAAGAGTATGTATGAGACGATGTATGAATGTGAGTGAGGCAAAGAGTGTGTGCTAAGACCGAGTTGTTTGGCGGTCCGTCCTCTCTGCCTACCCCTGCGGGGAAACGGCGTGATGGTTAGTTAGTTAGTTAATGTACCTACGTCAGTAATCACACGTATTAATTAAAAATCCGCTCCGCAGATTTTTACTGTTAGGCCCTGCGGACGCCTTTTGGTTCGGCTTCGCCCAGTTTGAGTGTTGGTGACCATTTTATAAATCCGATAGGAACTGGTTCCAAAAATAGCCGGTTCCTCGGATCCACCGGGATCCAGTGACAGTTAATCACCGGGACAAAGCAACCGCGACACATGCCCAATCACATTTTCGTCAAACTCTCCATATCCGGAAATATTCACGAAATTAAAATATTCAATATTACTTCCGTCTGCCAGGCGATGCTCCTCACGCTATCTGTTAACGTAAGTGGCGTCATCTTTTGGCATTGCTTTAATTCGGTTCTGTTACAAAAGTAGATTTGTATACAAACTCCACGTACGAAGACGGTTTTGCAGAAGGCGTGGCGTCAGACTTGTATTTATACCCGAATTCTTAAATTTCAACCATACAGTCTCTAGGCTATTAATACTGGTTGATGATGATTATGTGTGTTGTTCTTTCGTTCTGCGTGAAATCTGGTTCGATGATTCGCTCTTATGGTATTAGGGGGGTTCCCACTCCGGCTTCTCCCCTCCCCCCCCATCATTAGTCTAAAGGAGTTCTACAAAATCCCATTAAATAAATAGGGTACTATTTTAATTTGTTTGGATTATTTAGTAGTGATATTCAAGCAGTTTTTAATTTCGCGCCAAAACCATTTGTTTACCTTAAAATATGTTTACCTTTGAAAAGCATGCACGTGTCAAATTTTCCCACGCTGTCGGTAGGCGGAACTACCCCAACTCTACTGGGCGGCGCCCTCCGGAGCCGCCTATGGCGGACCACTGCGTGGGCTCAACATCTCCTATCGATTTCAACCCAAACAGCTATCCCATCCCACTCAACACCCACCACCCACCACACACCCCACAGTTTGGAAATGTCAAAGATGCAAGTTTGCCATTAAGACAGTTTGGGAAATTTCTGGATAACACTTCTCTACAGATAATAGTTAATGATAATGATAACGATCAAAGGGGCATCTTCTCAAGTGTTAAATTTAGATAAAGCATTACGGAAGATGTTTTAGCTCTCTCGAAGGACGTTCACATGTATTATATCGTCGGTGTGATGACCAATAGACGTACTATTTGGAATTTTTTTAGGAGAGCGAAAAGAAGGAAAAAAATTGTTTTTTTTTTTAACGGATTCTTATATATTTTATTACATGTTTCGCTAATGGGATTTTAATTAGGGGCATACATTAATTCCGTGAGCAGTTTTTTTTTTTCAATTTAGACTCCCTCCCCCCTTGGTGAGATTAAGCGAGAATTGGTGGGACCCCTCCCCCTCACTACATTTTTTTTAATAAAGAATAAAAATAATACAACTTTCAGGTATACTATAGGAGACTTAACCAATACCGTCTATACCATTTTTGTGTTTTAAAAACTTTGAACGTTTTTCTTTTACCATTTTTCTTACTCTCGAAATAAATGTTTTGCAAAATAGCCATTAATAGGTTTTTTCAGCGGGCAAAGTGGGACACTTCAAAAGAAGTCAAACAATTTAATCATTTTTATATTATCTCTATAACAATATACGAGTATATTATTATTTTTACAGTGAATACCGCACAAGAATCTCAACTGCTCCCGTCTGGACCCAGTGAGACTATGGCATCCCCAATTGGGGTATGTTGTGAGGCTGAAGGTAGTGGGGAGGGGAAGGAGGTGGGGAATAGGAAGGTTGGGAAGTACCTGGCTATTCAGATCTGGTGACCAAACACGGCTAAAGCCATTTTCAAGCAACGTTTCAATTCTGAATGGTGGTCTTACATCAGGGCGATACTGATAGTATCTTCCACTCTGGAACATGCCGCAAATATACTATGTATTATTTTAAATGAATTAATTGTGAAATAACACAAATTAATCAAATAAAATTTATTTGCGCATGCCGGGTTCGAACCCGCGACCTCCGGATTGTGAGTCAAGAGTCTTACCCACTGGACTACGGAGGTCGTCAATTTTGAATTTGACGTGAGATTTTTTTTGACACCCCTCAGTTTAAATGAGATTTGATGAGATTTTACTATATTCTTCCCCCCATTTTAAGCTCCCGTGATTAATGTATAGCATTTAGCATTTTTTTTTACCAAAATAGCAAAACATTTTTTTAATAAAGTATGTATAAAAAATCGGGAAATGGATAATGCGTACCGCCGCCCGGGAACCATTCATTGGATAATTAAAAATTTCTGCCTCAGGTCACAAAAAGTGGTTCGCTACGTTTGGTGAATTAACAGGGGTGCCCTGATTCACGGAGTGAAGTTTGTCCAGGTCTTGGGACTTCTGCCTATTAACTGCATAATAATAACATAATATTTGTACAGCGCTGTTTTGCGTTTTATTTCACTTCACGGCGGGCCGGTTCAGGGAGACCCTGTGACTTCTCCAGTCAGACTCTCCAGACCCATCACCTTGCATCGCAGTGGGAGCAGGGTTGCCAGGTGTTCGGTATTCTACCGAACCGTTCGGTATTTTAGCACCGTGTTCGGTATGACAAAAATACCGAAGTATGAGCGGTTCGGTATTTTTTCTGATCAATTTTTCTCCCAAATAAACGATTCAACTGTCACATTTGACGCAATCGGCAATCGATGTTGCGTAGCATCCTTACTTAGTTTGTGCAATGTTACCGCTTCGTGCACGCGCTCACTGTTTTCGAACCATTTCGAGGATTAGCGTTACACATCGGGTGACTACGTACTTGTATTTGCGTAAATTTGATTTTTCGAATAATTTGACTGCTTACATTGTTTCAAAGTCCCCCCCCCCCCCCCGACACGGGTTTTGATTTGCCAAGGTACCAACCACAGAAATCTAGGGAAATTTCGCCTCGAAATTTTTTTTGCTCGCTGTTCGGTATTTATTTGCAAAAGACCTGGCAACCCTGAGTGGGAGGGATCGATTCATTCATCTTCTACTCCTGGACTCATTGACCTCCCGATTTTTAACCACCCCTCAAATCATTTTCCGTCCCACAACTTTCTCTGCTTTCTTTCCTAAAAAAGACCCTCCATAGAGGATCCCCAAAGATATTATAGACTCTGAATGTATTTTCTTCAGGGCCTCCTATTAGATTTTAATATCTACATATACATAATACATACCTGTTTTATATTATTGTAAAATTATGTACGTCAACAGTGGGGGGGGAGGGTGAGTAAAGAGTGGAGGAAGAAAGAGACAGATGGTGTGAATGGTAGAAGATAGTGTGCAGAGAAGAAGGAACGGTGATAATAATTTATTTCTTGTTTTATACTTGAAATAGAAACATGCCTAGCTTCACTTCTTGATCTACTCGGCCTTACTGGAACTAGTGCAGTTTCGCAGCAAAATATAATTGTTAGGTTATTCGTAACTCAGATGAGGTTATTCTTTCTTTAAAAAAATTATCCTGTAAACGTAATCGAAGAAAGGAGTAATTTTTTTCCACAACTCCACATAGGATGCCCCGAGGAAAATGATTTTTGGGGTTATGTCGTCTGGGGATGGTGTGTGGAGGGTCTTTTTGAGGAGAGGATGGAATGAAGACGGGTCATGAAGAGACAAATCTCATACTCGTATAATGAATCTTATGTAACAAATGTCAATCCCAATCACCCCAAACGTGTACATATCGTTGTGCCCACGTTTCGCCAAAGCACCGGTGCTGAAGGGATCAATGACGCTAGTTGATCAGAATATCTTTCATTGTATTACCGGTAGAGCATGCTTATCTGACGCCTGTGCTCTAAAGATTGCAATAGTTAGTTAAGATATGAGAATCTATCAAACGGACCGCCCGTGTCTGCACAGAGTCAAGGGTTTTTCAGATATTTTGGGGCTCCAAACCAGAGGTAGCTGTCAAATTCAACAGTGGATTGCCCTTGCGAATTGTACACTGTACGGGGTCAGCAGTTGGTACTAATAAGGTATCTGAGCGCCCCAAAGATAATAGAATACATTAACAAAATTATATTCTATTATAGCTTTGGCGGGCCCTGCACAGTATGTCCAGCTTCTTAGAGGTTAACTTGACTCTGGCTTCGAGCCCCTATGCCTGAGCTGGTCACTTAGACTTACACCAAGCATATCAATGGAAGGCATGCTGGGAAGATTGCTAATGTTTGATCCTATTACATGCTAATTTTTGCCCCCTCCCCGCCTCAGTGAGATAAATTTGGGCCATTTCGTATATTCTTTTCAAGTAACGTGAGATTTTGCTGGACCCCCCCCCCCCCCCTTTTGTTTTAATATTAATATTAATGTATGCCCCCTTGCTGGGAGGCCCTTCATGTGATTTTATTCATGTGTAGGTAATAGTTTATTACGACACACGTAAAAATAACAATCCGAAAAAATTAAGTTTACAAAACTAAAACCAAAGAAAGTACCATCCCAAACAGAGATACGTATTTATATCATCCCTGTTTTTATAATCTCTGTTTCTATCATATCTGTTTTTATAATCTCTGTTATTATCATCTGTTTTTATTATCTCTGTTTTTATAATCTCTGTTATTATCATCTGTTTTTATTATCTCTGTTTTTATAATCTCTGTTTTTATAATCTCTGTTTTTATAATCTCAGTTTTTATCATCTCTGTTTTTATAATTTCTGTTTTTATCATCTCTGTTTTCATCATCTCTGTTTTTATCATCTCTGTTTTCATCATCTCTGTTTTTATCATCTCTGTTTTATCATCTCTGTTTTTATCATCTCTGTTTTCATCATTTCAGTTTTCATCA
Source organism: Limnephilus rhombicus (assembly GCA_929108145.2). Taxonomy (NCBI): domain Eukaryota; kingdom Metazoa; phylum Arthropoda; class Insecta; order Trichoptera; family Limnephilidae; genus Limnephilus; species Limnephilus rhombicus. The sequence continues at coordinate 57,303,526 of OV815276.1, forward strand.
CCTCTGTTTTAATCATCTCTGTTTTCATCATCTCTGTTTTTATCATCTCTGTTTTCATCATCTTTGTTTTTATCGTCTCTGTTTTTACAATCTCTGTTTTAATAATCTCTATTTTTACCATCTCTTTTTCAATTTGGTATGGGTACCGCCGCCCGGGAACCGTTTATAGGATAACCAACACAACTGCCATAGGTCACCTTAAGTGGTTCGTTTAAGATCGCGTCGGGGTGCCCGGGTTCATGGGGTGAGGTTTGTGAGGATCTCAGCGGCGGATGGGTCTTCCCACCAGCTGCATGGCAGGCCGGATCGGGAGAGAGTGGTTGAAGGAGTTCCATTGACTTATCCAGTCGTACTCTCTCGGAACACGCCTAGCACCGCAATGAGAGGGATGGATTCATACGTCCGTCACTCCTGGACACTGACCCCCAGATTCCTACCCACCCCTACTACCCTTTTCCTACCTAGAACTTCCTCTCCTAAAAAGAGCCTCCACACAGCATCCCCAAAGATGACATAGGCCCTGAGGGGAATTATTTTCTTCAGAGCCTCCTTTGTGGAGCTAATGTAAATAAAATAAAACTCTTTTTATAATCTCTCTTTTTATCATCTGTGTTTTTATCACCTCTGCCCCACGTCGAATGACTTAGTAAGTTAGTTGAAGAAAATAAGATAAAGCGTACTGTTTGAGTTCCTCTGGATTCCACCTTGGCACTGGTCAGCAGTCAGCGGTCAGCAGTCAGCAGTCAGCAGAGACCAGATAGCAGATAGTGGTGAACAGTCAGCTCTAGCAGTGTTGTTTTCCCACATAATATGGAACAGATTAAGTTCGCTGCCAACTTTACTCCAGAAATAGCGCCCGTTTCCGTTCTGTGTCCGAAAGTTGACGACACCGGATTTATATAGATTTGTAAATGGCAAGAAATCGTGTCAATGAATAGTCCACTTTATACGTGCTGTTATTTTTTTAAACATTTTTAACATAAAAATAAAAGCTCAAAATCAAACATAAAAAAATCAAACTAAAGTTTGATTAAGTTTTCCTAGCAGAAATATATCAAAGTATTAATAAAGAAGTTTTGTAGATTAATAAATAAAAAAGTGCGTGCTATACAAGATTTCGAATGAGAGTGAAAAATACAGAACGGGAAATTATCTCTTGTTTTTTTATCTCTTAAGGACCCGCAACCCGGATTTGTACCGATTTATTACATATTTCCCTTAAACACCTCAAAAATATATGTTATTCTTGAAGATAATATCTAGACTTTGTCCGCGCCGAATCATCACTCTCTAACATTCGTAATTTCGTATCTCTCCATCTTCTTCTTTTCGGGCCCGGTTGCAGAGCCTTAAATACTAACGAAAATATTCTATTAAAAAAAATTATTTCGTATTATTTTCACATTACAATGCAATTGCATTATCAATTATCACGAACACCATACTAAGCTCATGTCCGTATCATGGGATTCGTATATTGGCTGTATTACCATGTAATAATAAGAATAGTAATTGAATACATAAAAAAACATTTTTTTTTAAACATATATTAATCATAATAAACTCAAAACTAGAATTAAACTGAATGATTAAATAGACATTTAAAAGAAAACAGAAATAAATTACTCAAATAATATTAAAAATCAAGATAAAAAAACACGTAAATAATATGCAAAAATCTGTTTCTGAAAATATACAGATTTAGTTAGGAAACGATAATAAAGGAATTTGGCATTCTCAGACTATAAAAATATTACTATTTGATATTTCGGCTACTGGAATTATACCTAGATCTCTCATTCAAAATTTAGGCATATTATATTTGTCAAAGAATTTATATATAAAAATGCAAAAATTAGTCATTTTAAATACATCTAGGATTACAAAAGATTTTTTTAATATTTATATTGAGGGATCAGTTGGATTTACAGGTCCAATTAGGAGTTCTACCGAGCCGAACCCTCTGATATGAAAATACCTGGAGTCGGTGAATTATTTTTCCATTTGGTCTCTGGTAGATTGACATGTTGTTCTTGTATTGTTTTGTATTATATAGTGCAATACTTATATAGTGCAATTGCATGCGTGAATTGACTAGATGATCATTTGTGGAAAAGTGTTTGAAAGGGTTTAGTTTTTCCTGTGGGGAAGATTTAACCTGGATATAAAGTCTGAAGAATTAATAAGATCTCCTTTTTGAAAGAAATTCAAGAATTCTAAAATTTTTTTTAAATTGAAGAAAAACCGAACTTATTACAACTGTATAGAGCTGTGAAGAGCTCTTAAGAAATATCTACCAATTATTCAAAAGAAGAGAATACATTAAAATAAAATAAAACAGTAACTATTAATAAAAGTCTTATTAACAGTAATAAGACTTTTTTTATTTTAACAGTTCATGTAAATTGGGTTTATTATATTTTTTAACTAAAATTACCTTCTGATATCCCTTTTGAAAGAAATTCAAAAATAAAATTGAAGAATTTACAGAAACAACTGTATAGAGCTGTGAAGAGCTCCCAAGAAATATCGACCAATTCAAAAGAAGAGAAAGTATTTAAATTTTAAAAAACTTTAAATATTATTATTTATATAAATGCCAAAAAAATCCGATAAGAAATTTTTTATTCAAACGGTTCATGTAAATTGGGTTTATTGTTTTTTTAAACTAAAATTAATCAAGTTTCATAAATGAATTAGAAGGTACTTTCGTTTTGTTACCATTCAATGATCCCATTAAATTAATTGAACATCTTATTTTGTATCGTTGCCTTTACCATTGAAGTAAGGGTAGCAAAAAAATAATAATTTAGAGGTGAGATTTTTCATTGCTGTTTTCTTGATTATTAAACTTGTAATTTCGAGGTCGTGCCCAATTGTCGCGTTTTGTGGTAGATCAGTTACCTATGTAAAATGTTAAAATTAGTCTAATACGTAACAGCACTATAAGAAAACATAACGTGGAATTTCTAGAGAATTCATTCATACTCCACAAACAATATAACGTTAGGTCACTCTGATAGTGGAGAGATTATAACGAGCGTATGACATGTGTAGTGTAGGTAGGTACTGTGCCGAGTGCAGTGTATATATAAGTGTATGTATTCGCTCTCAGTTTAGCGCGTCTTGCAACGATCGTAGCGGGTGATTTTCCTCGAGAAGTTGGCAGTTGGCAGTTGAGTGTGGTACCTACGGAGAGTGGCACTCGGAGGCAGGGAGCATTTCCTTTCACGCTGGCAACACTTTGCAGCGTTTCCTTTTAGGCTAACTCATTCATGAGAAAAAAACACACACGGGTCGCGTTTGTTTGAATTCCGCTATGGGTCGCGGGTCGCGGGTCTCGGGTCGCGGGTCGCGGGTCGCGGGGCTCGCTCGGCTGGCGATGAATGGCGGCGGGCGGTGGGAGGCGAGGGGGCCGGGCGGAGTGGGGGGGAGGCGCGCATGCGCGGGGCGGCCGCCGCCACACGGCCCCGGCCCGCAGCCCAGGTCGCACGCCGCACGCTCCGACAAGCCCCGGCACCTCGCCCCCAGTGAAGTGAAGTGCCCCCAGTGCCAGTGAGTCGCAGTGTCAGTGTTGTCAGTGTGGAATAGCCAGATATTTGGAGCGGCGGCGGAATCCGTCTCGCCGCCTGTGCTTATTTCTGTGTGGGTGAACCGAGCGGCAGTGAATGAGGAAGCGACAACAGCGCCGCCCCCGCCCCCGCCCTCGCCCTCGCCCTCGCCCCCGCCCCGGGCCCCCCTCGCCCCTGGCCAACCCGCTCATAGCTGACGGTAAGCCCCACTCCCCGCGGCCCCCCCATCCGCCCCGCGCGGCTATTTCTACTTTTCCACGAAACTTGTAAACCAAACAACATGTGTTCCCGCACCTAGCCGCTGCTAGCATCCAGCAAGCACCTACCACCCAACACCCAGCAGCCAGCAGCCAGCATCCAGCAGCCAGCCTAGGAACATAAAACATAAAAGTAAACACGAACCGAGCCGCGGTTAGGATAGTACAGAGCTAGGAGCCCCCAACTTCCACGTACAATTACCTTCTTCTACACAATCCTCAACTCTGATGCATCCAGTTACGTCTCCTGATCACCGTCCCCTCCTGCTATCCTTGCCTCCTCTGGACGCCTTCTCCCAATCGATTCTCAAACCTGAAAAATATCTAACATTCAAATTGTCCAGCTTTTTACTGATATGACAACGAAACAATTTGTTAAAACAGGTTTCAAAGCGTGACTAGAATGTTGCGCAAATTTAATAAACAAAACACTACATATTAAAATATGCTACAATTTAAAAAAGTTTCTTGATTAATTACCTGCAAAAGACAAGCCCCATACTATCTAAACCTGTATGATGGACGAACGTCCTGTATTTGCGTTCGTTGTGTTATTATTTCATTGACAACGTTTGGAACTAATCGACTGGCTGCGTGGTGTCCTAACCATCGAGCCGTTTGTACTTATTAATGAACGGCTACAGCCAATAGGATTAACCCAACCGTCAATGATTGGAGCAACTATTTATTGCCATTACTGCATTGGGACATTGGGTCAATCGTCCTCGTTGCCTCAGCTTTGAGGTGAACAACCGGACAGTCATTATTTCGAAAGATTGATTCATTTGAGCCATCCGTTCCGTATTCATTTTTAAATATGTCCAGAAAAGCCTGGATAATGCTGATGGAGTAACAAATACATACATTTAAAATTAAGTGTTTTTACTTCTACAGTCCTCCAACGGATACAACAACTGCTCAAAATGAAAACCTACATTCAAGGTTGTTTTAAGGTACCTACTGGATGTTCAACTAAAAGAGTATCAGCCAGCCATATTTTTTTGAGTATCTAAAGACTCCAAATGTAATAATTTTCGTTCTGTACGCCTATGATTTTGTACCTAATTATTACGTACAAAGATTCTACTATTTGTTTTTCTATTTTATGCTCCAATAGGATCCACAACAATATCTGCGAAAGAAGATTAAAAACCTATTCAGAATTCAAAGCCTAAAACCCAACTACAAATCAATAGTACCTACCTATCATATTTATAGTGAAACAATTTTTGTTTGTCAACAATCTGTCAGATCCTATTCTTAGCTGGGAAATGAGAATCAAAGGGTGTAAAAAAGTCACTGATTAATAATAAGAAATCCCACGTTACAAGATACTATCAATTCCTAACCTTTGCTTCGGTTCTTGACTCTCCTATATTCGACAATTCGACTCATATCAGAACGTTCAATAGGTAGCAGGCAATAGGTACCACAGCCACGTGCTTTTCTCATGCCCGCCCATAACCCCGTTAACCAGTCTCCACATAATAGTCTAATACAATCTAATCTAAAATATACCTGCTATCGTGGTTCCTACCTACGACTGTTCTGCTGTCGGTCTAAGATTTCAAATTTGTTGCTCTGTTCGTGATGATTATTGTTTTCATCTCATTTAAAATCTTTCTCCTCGTCTGCCATCTGTCGCAGCCAAAGAATCCCACAACTTCTCTTCAACATCTGCTCACACTTTGGACCCATTAAATCTTTAATTGATTCCCAATTTATCTGATCTGTTGCCTCTCGAGAGCTGTGTAGGCTGTATGTGGTCAGTTTCCTTGAATAAAGAAGGTTTGATCGATTGACCGTTGACTCGTGTGTCCGCCTCGGCTTAATGAAATCAGTTAGTAGAAGTTACAACATTGGTAGTCGTAAAGAAAATCGGGTTAACATTTTAAGCTGATTTTGACTAACGTTCATTCAGTATCTACATTCTACATCTGCTTGTAGACGAACCACAAACTAATTTGCAATTATCTCACAACGAGTTGAGTCATCTTAGTCAAATTCGGAATCTGTTGTAAAGGGGAGGGTCATGTTTTACGTTCGAAAATTATATTGGTCACTAAAATAAAGAACATTTGTCATTTGTTTGGCTTTCGTTTCCTTTTTGCTAAATTCATTATATCTTCTGAGTTAACAGTAATATCTACGAGTAGATCCTTTTCAATGTCGGTCGTTGAACTTGGGAATATCTTTATGTGGGTTCTTCTCACTTTGATGTAAGTATAATCGGTTGAGCTACATACTTTTATTATTAGACTGCTTGATTCCTGTACACAACAAAGTATGAGTCTGTTAGTACCGCCTAGTGCCTGTGCCTGGTGTTCAATGGGCCCACGGTAATGTATGCGCGAGTGTGTCGTTAATCGTGGTGTGGAGGTGTTTGTTCGTACGGCGCGGGCGTATAGGTTGGAAGAACCACATTCAACTTTCGATAATTCTCGGGCATTATTCAACCAGTAAATAGAACCTTCGAGAAAGTCCTGGAAAATTTAGCGCACTGTCATCAAATCGAGCTTACAAATACCTTGCCACTTTGCTGAAGAATACTAAGTACAATAATTATTGTAGGTAAAATTTTCACTATAACCTACTCGTAAATGAAATGAGATTTGGTACACCTATTACTTAAATGGTTCCTCCACGTTTGGTTCTCAATGGCTTCTTCTTCGCTATAATATTACATAGGTGCTCTTTGTTTTCCATTTATGTAAAATACTATGTTGTATATTATTTTATGTTTTTTCGGACACGAGGTAATTTTGAGAAAATATGGCCAATTCATCAGGAGTCATGTAATGTAGGAGTTAAAATGTCATTTCAGGAGCCTACTATCTTTTAATTGCTTCCTCCAAAATTTATATGCGAAATATTCTGTCCTGTTGTTTGGTTGTCAATTGCCTTCGATCACACAATTTGGTGGAGATCCGCGAAGAATGCAGGGCTGATGTAAGCGTAATGCAATGTGAACAAGGAACGGAGTGTAAGAAGAATATATGACGCAAATGTGAATGGTAGTAGAACTCGGGGACGCCCGAGGACGACACGGCACGACCAAGTGAATCAGATACCTGAGTCGGGCCATGAAGAGTCGGAATAATAGAAGAGCATGTATGAGACGATGTATGAATGTGACCGAGGCGAGGAGTGTGTGCCAAGATCGAGTTGTTTGGCGGTCCGTCCTCTCTGCCTACCCCTGCGGGAAACGGCGTGATGGTTAGTTAGTTAGTTTAAAAGCGATCCACCTCGACGAGTGTGGTTCGAAATTGGGCGAAATCGCGTATCCTTACCCAGATGGCGACATCGCCAAAACGCAAATTTTATATTATTTTGTGAAGTTCAGACATAGAATTAAAAATCTTTTCGGATCATTATCTAAAGAACACAATAAACCCATATCCTAAAGGGGTTCTTTCTTAAGTGAGATTTTGCACTTAAAAGCATTTTTATATGCCTGATACTTTTTTATAGACTTTTAAAAAGACCCAATTATGCATAGCAAAGGCCATGATGATTGAATAGCGAATTGTCGCAGTATTTAATTAAGTCGTCTACAATATTTCTTAGCGATCAAATGTTTATGAGTTTGTAAAACTTTTTCATTTCATTTCTGACATCTAAAAGTCCGCAGACAAAGCACACGTGTCCGCCATGCTTGTAATAAAATGTCATTCCGGGAGTTAGATATTATCCCAAACAAATACTAGTATCTCAGCGATAGACTGAATACCGCACAGTCGAGACACTCCACACAGTAAACAATAAATGAGTCGAACCAAAGTCCAGCAATATTCTCCACATGCAGTTTGTTGTCTGTTTCAAATATGCGCAAAGTTTTGCACAAGCACAAGTAAACAGTTTTTAAATGTTTGAATCCAACAACCACAGAAATTGTAGACTGGAAATTGACATGAAAATGAGTGTTCTCTAACTTTGACATAAGCAGTAATGTTGGTCAATGTTGTCTAAATTATTATTAATGTATAAGGTCAACGACTGATTTTAAACTGCGTTGATATACAGTCCCAATCTACGTGAACTTCTCGCTTTTCTAAATATTTGAGAAGTTATCAAAAACATAGTTTTAGTCTGCGGCGATAATTTTTTAAAACCTGTCTGTGTAATATATAATATAATAATTTTATCACTTTTCATACTTTGACATTAATGCTTGTGCGATGATAATAAAAGTCAAGTTTATTTTCATTGGTTGAAATAATATTTCCTACCATGCAAACGTGAGATTATTTTCAGTTTGAGATTGTATTTACGTCTTCTGTATTTTTTTGCGAGCTGTAAAAAGTATCGTGATTTCTATGTAATCTCCATTACTTGGCACAATGAGCCGCTCATTGTTTTTAAAATGCTAATTATTTTCATATTGTTCGATGAACAAACCAGTCTGCAATTCTCAATGAGACGCAAGAAACGTTTTTATTTATTAATTTCTCTATTGTAAACGGTTTTCTAATAATTTCCCTCGTTTTAGATTTTGGTCTTGTGCTTTTTCTGAAGTTTCGAGTTTCTGTTGTGGCCACGTTTCTCTAAGTTGACGCATGTGGTTGGATGTGAATATTTTGTCTGTTCCGGTGACTCCTAAAAAGAAACACGAGTAGGTGTGTTGTAGAGGGGGAGGGGGGGGACAAACATTAACCGAAAAGGATCCTTTAGGAACTACCGGCCACATGTCGGGTACCCTTCTAGCTGTACTGCCCACATGTATGTTGAATAATACCTCTGTGATCTTTCGTTTGCACACTTATTCTATGTTTACCAAAATGGGTGCATTTTCAAAAATAATTGGATAATTTGTATAGTGCAATTTTTGTGAAAAATTACCTCAAGGGAGCTGTGGTATTATAAATTTCAGTATGATTTGGATGTAAATAACGGATAGATAAAAAAAGGAGTGTCAGGAGTTTGTACGAGGCATGTGGTAACGTCCCAGGAAGACAAGGCACGACCGAGTTATTAAATTTTATTTTGATAGACCCATTACTTAGTTGTACACTTATATACAGAGCGTTAAGGGACGTACTTGACTTACTTCTACCAGTGATTCCTGACAGTATTTGGAGTAAACAATGTAAAAATCTCGGTATCCGGTGACATTTTTGATGTTTTTTGTTTTTCAACTTTTAACATAAAAATCAGTAGTAGGGTGATGGAGTTGGGCGGTTACTCGGCTGAGGAGGATTTTTTTGTTTGATTATGAAACGAAAAAAAAAAAAAAAAATACATGAAAAAAGTCATCAGAGTCCAAATATTCATTCACATTTTTTACTCCAAATAATATCAGGAATCAATCACTGGTTGTCAAGTAAGCCCCTTAACAGTCTATATTACAGAGATTACAAAAAACACGTAAATGAGTAGTGGTAAAATAAATGTAATATATAAAAAATTCTTATATCGAAGAAATTCTTTAAAAATTAATGATAAAATCAAATTAATAAACACTGTTAAAAAATATTTTAAAGATAATCTCAAAAAAATAAAAATAAAAGTTTCCAACTAATCTAATCTCAAAAATAACTTATAACTCAGTTTCCTAGTGATACTCCATTCTTCAAATAAGTTAAATTTTGTTTTGTTTTTGACAACTAATTACAATAATTCTAGATACATTATCCAAATAATAGAATTGTTTGATAGTTGATAAATACTTATAATTACAATTACAATAAACCGAACTTACAACTTATTGTTTTTTTTTTTTTTTTACATTCACATTGTAATTTAAGAACTTAAGATATAATAAAGCATTTTAAAAATGTACACTACTCTTCCAGACACAAGCTAATGCTTCCATGGAAGAGTGGTATTAATTAAGATATTTGAACATGAATGTACACAAATTATTACATAATGTACATTTAACATTATATTTTATATGCTAAAATAAAAAAATAAAAAATAAATAAAAATAAGCAAGTGGTTTAAACAACCTACCACTCACAACATTTTCCGACCCAGAACTTCCTCTCCTTCCTTTCCTAGAAAGATCCTGCATAAAATATCCCCAAAAATGACATACTTTTGGGGAATTATTATCCAAATGCCCTCCTGAGTGGAGCTAGTTTAAAAAAAGGTAGTAGAAATAACAAATCTTCTTCCTTGCGCTGTCCCAACTCATTGCCTAGGGAAATAACAAATACAGAAAATAAAGTACATAACTAGTACCTGGTACAAAAGTTTAAGATGAAGCCATAGTAAATAATGCAAAATCATATGTTTTTGTTTTGAAAATTTGATCGCATAGAAGTATTGTAGATGCTTTAATTAAATACTGCGTGTAGAACATACCTTGGCCCTTAAAAATATCGCTCATTTTTTTACAAGTCTTTTAATAAGCCTATAAAAAAAATAAAGTATAATGTCTAAAAAACACACTTTCAAGTCCAAACTCTCCTTTTTATAAACCCTTTTTCGGTTACGGTTTTATTGTATAATGTGGCAAATTCAGTTTATTTTATAATGATCGCAAAAAAAGTTGATATTTACACCCAATCTTCCCAAAATAAAATAAAATATGCATTTTCGCGTTGTTATTTTACAATACGGCCGCTAGTCGACGAATTCGGTTTTTCAAAGTGAAACCTATGGCGTCCACCGAAGAACTACTGTTCACGCCATAGTCGCCAAACCTCAGCAGTGTTGCCAACTTAACGGATTTCCCGTCATATCTGGCGGATTGGAGTGTCCCGAAACGGGAAAATTTTGTGTATAACGGAATTTACAGTATGACGGATTTTCTGGCGGATTCGAAAAAAGTGATAAATTACTTACTTTTATAGGCGAAAATAGCCTATATTTAAGGATTTATGAAGAAATTTTGATCCCTGAAATTCCCTAACAACCCCCCCCTCTCCCCAGGATGGGTGAAAATTTGTGTATCTGACGGAATTCTGACCGTTGATCCGTCACGATTTAGCGGGAACGGAGATTTCGAGTTGGCAACACTGAACCTCAGTCACGCCCCGAACTGAGCGGGAGATGGACGCGTCACTCCGCGTCGCTTGATTTCGTGAAATCAATTTTAAATTTCCGTTTTATTACACTAAACAATGCGTAAAACAGGAATTAATATTTTTTACAGGCCTTTACGAAATCAACCTGTAAAACAAAACTCTCAAATACCTTTTCCAACCTTTCCAAAAGCTTTTTCTCAAGTATTTTTTAACTCCTCCCATAAAGGGCGTGAATTCCGATTTCGATTTTTTTCGTGAACTAGTGGATCGCCTTAAGTACAATATCCAATACTAAAGACAACTATAACAATAATTAAGCATGCAGGAGGTGACAGTGTTTTGATTATAAGATAATTTTCTATTCTTGTAAATTTTCTTGGTACCACTAGAAAATGAACACAGTAGAAGTTTTAAAAGGTCATGGAGGCATTTCTACTATTTTGTGACATACGTCAAAAGACTTTCAGTAAGTGACGCTGAAAATGTCAATGATCAATGTCGTGTCTCGTGTCGCTCTGTTCTCGCTTTTGGAGCAAAAAAAAGTTCACGGAATCTCCCACGAATGTTCTCACAAAACAATGAAAAGTCTCTTTCTCTCTTTTTAATCGGTCCAGTAACTGTAATGAGTATTTTTAGCAGCATCAAGTGAAAATGTTGTAGCATTTTCCCCTCGTATAAAAAAGCCTAAATGAACTGTCATGATTCAGTCATTTTCTCTTGTATTCTCAGCCACTTCCATCAGGGAAACTCCATCCCAGGAAACTGCGCCTGTATCTCTCTATTTCCCAGCCTCGTGTTATCAGTTTATTCACAGCGGAGTCCACATTGAATGCCAATCTGTATTATGAATGAATGTTTCCACTGCTTACGTAAAGCCCGTTCCGTTCAACGGACGCGGCTTGGGACATTCAAGCCAGCCACTGACCACTAGTTTGTTGCTGATCTACTATTATATCTGGTCACTGTCGATGGTCGGTTTGTATCTTATATCAAACCTAGTCGAGCATTCACAATCATAACACTGTACACTGTACTTGGTGAAGCGAATCCCTCTTTGACAATCACGATCAGGATTATTGAATAAAAAACTGACGGAACATAACAATTAAAATTTATTACAACAATGTTTTTTGATGGTAGTAGTGTAAATTCAATACATTAAAAAATAAATAATGAGTTTATGCCACCATTCTTACAATAGTTGGTGATTTAATGATTAGCATAGTTGCATACCAAGCAGTTGATCGGTGCTCGATATTATTTTAATTTATTTCTTATTTTTATATATTTATTTACATTTAAAAAAAAACAAAAGTTTTCATGTGATTTTTCACGGCTGTGTGCTAGTCTAAGAGTATTCAATCATGGTTCCATGGTTCTCTCTCTCTCTCTCTGGTTTCAATCCTGGGATTGGTTTGCAGCAATTTCCTCTATTCGTCTCTTCCACTCTTCCCTGTCTTGGCCCGCTCTTTTGAAGTCTGCACGTCCACCAGCAGGTCCTCCAGGTACTCTCGGCGTGGGCGTCCCCTAGAGTTTGTCCCCTCGGTCATACCCTCCATTATGGCATGCAAGAGGCCTTCTTGTCGTATTACATGGCCGATCCATCTTGCACAAGGTCCTGAGCAGGTGCCTTCCTCCTTCGATTCTTTGGAGAACCTCCTCATTTGTAATGTGGTTCTAGTATCAGATAATTGAGAAAATATATATTTTTAATTTTTGAGCAAAACCACACAAGCGCTGTGAAAAACCTCAAGGACGTGTGAAAACTTCAAGGGTGCCGTGAAAAACCTCAAGGGCGCTGTGAAAAACCTCAAGGACGCTGTGAAAAACCTAAAGGACACTGTGAAAAACTTCAAGGGTGCCGTGAAAAACCTCAAGGGCGGTGTGAAAAACCTCAAGAGCGGTGTTGTGATGAGCTAGAAAATAGAGCTTTAAACTTTAAAACCATTCAAAAAGATTGACTGAAAGAAAATGGCTTTTACATATTTACGAAAAATGCAATGCGAAAGATATAGGTGCTAAAAGTCGCATCTTTGGACAAATTGTGAAGAATGGAAGAATATAAAGACACAGAATATCCACTACATACAGACATTCTCCTTTAATTATATATTTTAACCAATTTACACAAAACCTTGACAAATTATATTTAACTAAACTTTCCTGAAAACAGCATGAAAATCCGTTCAGTAGTTTTTTAGTTTATCGCGAACAGACAGACAGACGCGGCGGAGGACTTTAGTCTCTAATTTTTTTTTTTTTTTTGATACCCATTGATACTTGATTTTTTTTTTTACAGTGAATGCCGCACAAGAATCTCAACTGCTCCCGTCTGGAGCCAGTGAGACTATGGCATCCCCAATTGGGCTATTCAGATCTGGTCACCAAACACGGCTAAAGCCATTTTCAAGCAACGTTTCAATTCTGAATGGTGGTCTTACACCAGGGCGATACTGATAGTATCTTCCACTCTGGAACATGCCGCAAATATACTATATATTATTTTAAATGAATTAATTGTGAAATAACACAAATTAATCAAATAAAATTTATTTGCGCATGCCGGGTTCGGAACCGCGACCTCCGGATTGTGAGTCAAGAGTCTTACCCACTGGACTACGGAGGTCGTCAAGTTTAGACTGTAAGTTCTGTAAACAGCAGACCTCGCAACAACAACAACAAAAAATGCACTTATTTATTAAATAATTATTTATTTAATAATTTATCAAAATTTGCACTTATTTATTAAATAATTTTTAAATGTATGATCAAAACCAAAATTTCCTCTGAAATCATCGACTCTGGAAAGGAAAATGTCTACACCGCCACACGACTATGACATTATAATGCACCTAACAATCATCATCATCATTATTATTACAACACAGGCATGTGCCTAGTATGGTGGTCGAAAAATCCCCAATTCATGTAACGAACAATTCAAAGATTAAAGAAACTTAAAAAAAAAAAAAGTATAAATTGAAGTCGCTCAAAATGTATGCGCGCATAGATCTTTTAAACTACGCAACGGGTTTTCATGCGGTTTTCACTAATAGATAGAGTGATTAAAGAGGAAGGTTTATATGTATAATACATGCTTATTATAGTAGAGAAAAGCCGAGAATTTCAAATATTCAATTCAAGCAGCTGGCAGCTGGCAGCTGGCAAGCGGGTGATGTGGATTTTATAAAGGTTGGGTAATGGAGTTGAGTTTCGTTAGCCACAGCAACGTGTGGCCGGGTCTGCTAGTAAGGTATATATTGTTTTTTTTGTGCTTGAGTTCATCAAATCAAGTTTTCTAGAGTTTCCCACATGTTCTGGGAAACTCTAGAAAACTTGATTGGATGAACAGAAGCACAAACAAAACAATATAGGTATTGTATAGGTTCATCTTTATCTTTAATGTCATAGCTGCAAGGCGATTTAACCATGGACATATGAATGTATATGGACCTGCCCTAAGTGATAAAACCGTATTATTTCCCCCTCCCCATACCAGTTCCAAGGAGCCGGCTGGGCTTACGAGAGCCTAGCTTGAATCTAAAAAATCTGAAGTCATCATTCTTGTCCTGACCAGCGCCGAGCTCACATCGTACATTTTACGAAATAACACGGCAAAAATGAGAGCTTGTGCTATACATTATACCCTAAAATATGTGGACACAGCGAATGTGGTCGGTTCTCCAGTGAGCTGGTTACAGGGGCAAGTAAATTATGAAACATTTGTAAAAGTGTCTTAACTAAATACGGAAACAAAATATTCGTCTGTGAAAAGTGGCGAACTTTACTTTGCCGCATTTGGACTTCACAAATATGTTAATAGCGTGGCGAGCAATTCACGCTCCCATGTAAAAAGGTCTATTCATTCAAAGGCAGATTTTGATTTTAAGAACTAAATGGTGATATTATAATGCGAGATGCCTATTTACTGTCAGATTGATTTTTTAACGAATCACAGTCATCTTTCCCATCTAGTTTGGTTTTACCCCTCATCTGTAACTTCTCGTCTATTAAATTTGGATGTCTATAGATTTAACCAATTTTTCCTTTCCAGTGTCGAATATTGTGATTAGGTAGGTACTTGTATACCTACCATATATTTTTCAATATATTTTTTTTTTAATTTCAAATAAGAAATTGAATAATATGTCTAATGAAAAGTCAATTACAATTCAACTCAATGACAATTCTTTCTTCAAACTTTTTTCAGGAAGGTAGTTTTTTTTTTTTTTACATGAGCTCCACACAGGAGGCCCTGAGGAAAATAATATCCCTCAGGGCCTATGTCATCTTTGGGGATGCTGTGTGGAGGGGTTTTGGGGGAAAGGAAGGAGAGGAGAGTTCTGGGAAGGAAAAGGGTTTAAGGGGTGGGTAGGAATCTGGGGTTCAGTGTGTCCTGGTCATCCGCCTCCAATACCTAGACAAACCTCACCCCATGAACCCGGGCACCCCTGCTAAATCACCAAACGTAGCGAACCACTTGGGGTGACCTATGGCAGAGGTGTTGGTTATCCAATAAAGGTTCCCGGGGCGGCGGTACCCAATCCCGCCTCCCAAATTGTAAGTTACCATAGCATTGAATACAGGCGAATAAGAAAGTCAAAATGAACAAAGATTTCTTATTAGAACCACCAAAACGGCCGCAATCTTTAATCAGAAGCGAAAGGTACGCACAAATTTACAAACAGACAAAATGCAAAGCGGCTCAGTTAATAATTATTATGTCGAAAAATCTACGAACTCTGAATATTAGGCCACCCTTCAGCCAAACAACGTTTTTGAGAAAAATAAATTTTGGGACCAATTTTATCCAAATTGAACCTAATCATAACAAATCATATCTTACGAATTGTACAGCATTCCACATTGGCATAGAATATAAATAGATTTCCCTCCAACCCGCTGTCGCAAGAGAGACTTGTCTAACGTGCATTTCAGCCCGTGCGCTTTACACTGTTTAGTTTTACACAAAGTCAAAATATATCTTCTTACTTAGTAAATTACTGTTTTCGTTATAGGTATCTGTCTAACTGCATACTATCATCATTAGAATCATGAAAATTATCCATTTTAACATTTTAACTGATTAGAAAATTGGGCTGGGAAATCGTTAAATAAAAACTTCTGATAATTGAAAAAAAAGCAAAGTGTAAAAAAAAAATCAACTTACGTGAAACACCTATTGAACTATTCACCTTATTTTATTTTTGTCTATTTGTGAAGAGGTTTGGCTTCCACAGATCTCGTGAAAAGGATACCGCAGTCAAAAGTGCGAGAGGGAATGAAATCAAGACTTATTTTGAGAATGACGAAGCCCACGCTTGCGAATGTGTTTTGTCGTAGCTCCCAGCAGCCATTCCATTAAACTACCGACCTGTGTCATTGTCGCCTGAAATTTGGCAGTATAATGGATCACGGGTCCGCCCATTTCAATAAAAAAGACCCATATTGTTGTCACCTGTCTGACTTCATATTTTGAATGGTCCACCGTTGCCAAGTCCCCGCGAGCGCAGTGTTGCCTTGTGATTGAGATCTGGTTGCTGAGATCTGCGGATGGAGATCTGCGGACTTAGATCTGCGGGCTGCAGACTGAGATTGGACTGCGGACTGAGATCTGCGGGCTGCTGACTGGGATCTACGGGCTGCTAACTGGGATCTGCGGACTGAGCAACTGCAGACTGCGGGAAGAGAAACTAATCAAAAATAACCCATTCACATCTTCAGTTCACTAATATTCATAATTAATTCGTCGCTGTCAATGCATGTAGGCGAATCTCATAGATGGAACTTTTGTAGGAGAGTCTAAAAACTATTTTTTAGTCGGATTTTTTTTTTTATTCAACCCATACAGAAAGTGCTGAGGAAAATATTTCCCTCAGACGCATGGAAGGTCTTTTTAAGGAAAGGAAAGAGAGGAAGTTCTGGAAAGGAAAAAGGTGTGAGGGGTGGGTAGGAATCTAGGGGTCAGTGTTTCCATAAGTGACGAACATATGAATTCATCCCTCCCGCTGTAGTGTAACACGAAGGGTCGAGAGAGACCAGCTGGATCAAAGGGTCTCCCTAAACCGGCCTCTCCCAATCCGGCCTGCCACGCAGCTTGTGGGCAGGCACATCCATCGCCAAGACCCGGTCACACCTCATCCGATGAACCCGGGCACTTCTGCTAAATCACCACGTGTAGCCCACCACTTGGGGTGACCTTTAACCTATTCTTACACATTTATTAAATGTTTCTCTTGTGGAGTAAAAAAGGCGTAATTAAAATCCCATTAGCAAAACATGTAATAAAATCCGGCAAAAAAAAATCTAATGAGCCCCCTAAAAAAATTTCTCATATGGGATATGCCTTTTTGATTTAAAATCGACCAATTGAATAACTTTATCAACAGAGTTGTAAATATCTTAGAGTTCACCATTAATATTACACGATAAGCAGTGTTCCTAATATTTTCGTTGCATTTTCTGATATGTGATTGTTATGTTTTATAAATCGCATATTTTCAGTCTCCTTTTTGTTTTCTTTCTCGAGCAGGAAACATTCCTCCGCTGCATCTCATATCACATTCATAAAAGCCACCTGATTAATTTCTCGTATTTGTAGTGTTTAAACACGTGCATCTGTTGTTGAATATATTTAAATGTTATTGCTGGACGCTTTCAAGACTTTCAATGACACGCTCACACAAATAACTGTACGGGTATGTGCATCTTTACAACGCTGGCGCAAGGAGAGGACCTCAACAATAAAGTGTGTACTGGCTTTTAAAAATATATCGAAATCTTACTTTAAATTCATGCTCTTCCTCACTGTCTTGAACCAACCAACCAACCAAACACTATTGTACATTAATTATGCAGCGTTGCTTGTCGCGTCGTCTTCGAGTGCTGAAGATCGAAGCGTCAAATGGATTCTTAACGTGCATTTATTTATATTTGATTTTAAAACCTTCACGGCTTCTCGTTTCCAGCACTTTATTCACGTTCATTTTCGATTCCTGCTCAAAGTAAAAATTCAAAACCTCTTCTAACACGTTCCTTTTGATTTTGTTTAATCAGGCATCGAAATTGTCTACCAAATACAAATTTATTTGTTTTTTCCATAAAGACCCTTGCAATACCTTAAAATCATGTGTAAAGAATTATTTTCCCTGCCTAGCCTCTCGCATAATAATATTGTTCCGGCGCCGGTCGCCGAGTAAAAATACTACGCATTTCTGGTTTTGAGATTGTGTCCGTGCATATATATATATGTTTTTTATTTATCTGGTGTTCCGTTTCGCACAAGGCCAGATGGAACATTGAAGTTTTACATAAATATATTCCAATTGAAAACAAACGACTGTCTCCATTCCTAACACTGACTCACTGAGCGGGATTAGGAACACAACACAATTGTAATGGTACGGCGAAACTATATTCAGTATTCTCACCAACAAACCAAGGGCGAACTTTGTTGAACGTCTCCAGCACTTGTCGAATTGTGAATTCTTTAATACGTTTTCCCCTTCGTCGGAACATAATGTGTTCTTAATCTCTTCAATGATTTCTTACTGAATTAAAGCATGTTAGCATTAGCCACACGAAGTGATAATAAAAAACTAGGCCATGATCAACTGCAAAAAAGAAGGCGTGAAAAAAACAGTACTCACAAACACTCCTTCTGAGATTATTATTTACATCTTGTTTTCAAAAAAGTGGATTATTTCATAATAATGTTCATTGATTTTCACAGATATGGCTATGATTTAATTTCTGAAGTACGGAGGTTGAATGATGTCTAACCTGTTTGCAGAATATTTTTAGATCTTCGCCTACCAAGCAAAAGTCATAATCATAACAAAAAGCTAATGACACGTGTGTTAAGAAAATGATTTTATAATTGTGTATGAATCTGTTTTTATATCAGTCATATCACTTTCTATGTTTAAACGTTTAATCCTGGTTCAAGAACATTTCTTGGATTTGCATAAAATATTATTATCAACGGTTGCAAATTTTAGCGCCACCAACTGAATGTGGTCAAGGGCATGCAATATAAATAATACTGGTAACGTGTTATATCCGACTTGTATGATTAATAAACATGACCATAATACATTGTCCTTATCAACACCATTTGCGCTCATGAATTGTTGGTAAATTTCATTAATTTCGGGACTTGAAGATTGCAAATTTCCTTTATACTTGGCTTTTTTAATCTTTTGGTAAACAGTGGTACAGCAAACAAAATATGTAATAGCTGGGTAGTCTTATTAGTTACATTACTTCTGATGGTCATGCAGCTCTTGTTGAGCTTTACTGTTTTAATCATGCCATTCATCCTCTCAGCAGTCCTTCTCTCCCAGCCTCTCCAGGTTGTCCAAGAGGATCTTGGTCTGCCGGAAGGTCTTGTACCAGATGGTTTGGCTTCGTTCATTGTCTTTTTGACTTTTCTCTTATCCCGATTGCATACTTGGTCAATCGGTTGTAGTCGGCTGCCACTCACTGTTGCTGATTATGAAGAGTCGATTGTCCAAATAATAACGCATTCCTTTATAGGACTATCCCGAGGACTATTAGTGATTCATCATAAGCCAAAATTAAGAAATTTGGGAGGCGGGAATGGGTACCGCCGCCCCGGGAACCTTTATTGGATAACCAACACCTCTGTCATAGGTCACCCCAAGTGGTTCGCTACGTTTGGTGATTTAGCAGGGGTGCCCGGGTTCATGGGGTGAGGTTTGTCTAGGTCTTGGAGGCGGATGACCAGGACATACTGAACCCCAGATTCCTACCCACCCCTTAAACCCTTTTCCTTCCCAGAACTCTCCTCTCCTCCCTTTCCTTAAAAAAAACCCTCCACACAGCATCCTCAAAGATGACATAGGCCCTGAGGGAAATTATTTTCCTCAGGGCCTCCTGTGTGGAGTTCATGTAAAAAAAAAAAAAAAAAGAAATCGCAGAAGATGAAGGAACGGTCACCAAAGATCTTTGTAATTAATTGACAATATATAAAAAAAAAAATCAATGAATTATTGGATGTGTTACACGAAGTCCTTATTTTTTTCATCGTTTTTAAAATTTAAATACACAGGAAGGGATCAATTAACGTCTGTCTCGAGAGTGACCGCAGTTTGTCATTTGACTCATTCGTAATAAATATTTTGAGTATTTTTTGCTCGATACCACGACAAAGTTTTCATTGAGTACATTTATTAAATGGGTTGGCCGCTAGGAGTTACCCCAGATTACAGACTTTTGATCGGCCAACAGTTTAATCGGCTCCTTAGTCAGCGTGTTATTGTGGACACCCGATGATTCGAAATAAGCCTATAAAAAAGTTTGACGGGCTATCCAATTTTATTGTTCATTTATCATTTTTCATAATGAACTGTACAAATAACAACATAAAATATAATAAATTAATCACTTCTTCTAATAGTGCAAAATTATTTTGTGGTAACATTTTAAATTCAAATTAATAGATAACTTTGTATTAACCACTTAATTATTTACAAAAACCGACATGTTTCGTCAGCAAAGCTGACTTCTTCAGGGTTTTGACAGAACTAATTTTAAAAATAGACATACATAGGTAATAGAGAAAAATAATAGACATAAACAATAATAAAATTTGAAAGGAAATAATGTGTAGGAGACAAGGGGCAATATAGAACAATTAAAAATTTAAAAGGGGAATAGATTTAATAATGGGTCATTTAAAAACAATATTTGATTATTAATAATATTTAAATTTGCATTAACACTCTTTCTAATCTCTAAAATTTATAAATTGAAATGTAATGATTGTGATTTCTTTTATTTATTTTTTTATTTTTTTTATTTAAGTTTATTTAGGAAACATACAGTTGTAAATACATTCATTTTACATTTTATATTGAATATAGTATAAACCAGTGAAGTTCCATTTATGATTTAAAAAAAAAGAAAGGAAATGGTTACTGATTAGGAAGCAAGTAGATAGTAATAATATTATAATATAGTATTAGTAAAAAGTGAGTCAAAAGAAAAAATAAACAATGAAGAAATAACAAAGAAATAATCGTTTTGGTTTAAGTACATTGTAAGGCTAATTTAGTTTTAAACGTTTTAAGAGAGCAGTGGAAAATATCGATATCTCTTAGGGCGTTGTAAGATTTGCAGATACGCCCGAGCAAAGAATTTTGTGCATATTTCGATTTGAAATGCTGTATAAAAAATAGGGTATTCGACCTGGTTGGTTGGTGATTTATATAGGTAAAACTTCGAGAAACTTTTAAATAAGGATTAAAGAGCATATGAAAGCTTTAAATAATAATAGTTTCTCGGAGTTTGCCAACCATTTAATAGAAACTAGTCATACCTTTAATTTTAAAAGTTGAATAGAATTAATACATTGTAATGTCAATGGCATTCAGTTGGATAAATTAGAAATTTTAGAGATTAGAAAGAGTGTTAATGCAAATTTAAATATTATTAATAATCAAATATTGTTTTTAAATGACCCATTATTAAATCTATTCCCTTTTAAATTTTTAATTGTTCTATATTGCTCCTTGTCTCCTACACATTATTTTCTTTCAAATTTTATTATTGTTTATGTCTACTATTTTTCTCTATTACCTATGTATGTATGTCTATTTTTAAAATTAGTTCTGTCAAAACCCTGAAGAAGTCAGCTTTGCTGACGAAACATGTCGGTTTTTTGTAAATAATTAAGTGGTTAATACAAAGTTATCTATTAATTTTAATAAATTTATGTTTAGAATCATCATTAATTTGTTTTTTTTTTTATGTTGAATATAGTATATCGTTTACTGCCCTTCGTTAATAACCGAACCCCACCTCCAATAGTGTTGACTGGTTGAATTGAAGTCTTCAACATTTTTTTCCTAGGTTTTATAATAAAAACAATAAAAGCAGTTATCGGTAACATTTCGTTGTTGTTGAGTTCCAAATTGCGCTTCTGCTGGTGCCAGTCCTGTCAATGGCACAACCGTTTAATCGAAAAGCGTCTTATCCCGACTATTGGACAGTGCTCGCATCCACACCAAGCAAACAGTTTCATTTGTGTGCTATGTGTTGAAACAGCCCGATCCGACTGAACTATCGGCCGGTCGTTTAGTCTCAAGTCTGCGCCTACTTGACTGCTAAATGATAGTCTTGAGACATTTGCCTTTTATAGACGATCATAGTTTATACTTATGCGATTCGTTCCATAACTTGTTTCCATCTGAACTTGAGAATGTTTAGTGTTGGACTGTTACGTTGCAAGGTACAAATAAAACAACGGCTATGAAATAATATGTAAGCTCCGACCAAGCAACCAGCCTGCAAACCTCCCAACAGCTGTTCAAACAAGAACGGGCCTTTGTTTTTTCCCTTTGATTGGAAATTCCTAAAAAACTTTTTGTTTTGATTGCACACACGGTGGAAATAAATACGACGATTTATTAAAAGCCGACTGCAAATTCATTTAGATCAGCAAAAAGTAACTTTTTGGGGGATTACTCTCTGGTTAGGCTCCGCCAAATGAACCTTCAATGTATTTTCTATTTGAGATCTTTTTCCCCTTTGATCACTTTTATTGTGGTACAATTTAAAAATCCTTAACCGTAAAAACTACCCCATGAACTCAACAGTCAAGTGCAAACTGCGAGGGTGTTTAAATCTACATTAATAATAACATTAATGAGGACTTCCATACACCATTCAAGACAGAAAGAATCAGACTAAAACAAATTGAACAAAACACACTGTTTATAGGGATCCAGATGTGCAGCTTGGTTCCTAATGAAATTAAAAATGTACCGAGATTAAGAAAATTCAAAGAAACTTATCAAAATTTTGTATGGAATAAGTGTAAATTAAAATATAAAAAATAATCTACGTATATATGAGACCAGACCACACGGGTGGATCTATTTTAATTGTAATAAAAATAAATACACTCTTATAAGTAATGTTGGCAAACCGCAGTGGCTGTGTTGGTATTAATCGTAATAATGGATAGACCTAGTAGCTAGTATCTAGTGCAAAAGGTATTGGGAATTGCCGATAATGCAGATACAGTATTGTATAACAATGATGACAGGTGATTTGCCTTATCGCTCGGCATTTGCGGCTGGCAGTTGGTCCATTCATTGGTATAATACTCGCATAGAATGTCGAAGGTCGCGCATGTGCTTCACCTCTATCTGCAACGGAATTTCGCAAAAAATGTAAGAAACCACTTGTTAAAATTTGTTTGTAAAAATGTGTCTTTCTCGGTGGATTCAGTTTTACTCTCAACTTCACACTTCACAAATTTTCTGTGGTGTTTCTGCCATCACTTCATTTATTAGTCTGTGAAATAATTCCATCGGAAGGTACGCACTATAGTATAGCGACTATACGGTACACAGGCAGTTCCAACTGGCCAGATCCAGACTGATGGAGGAAGCTGCCTATTCTGAACAAGGAGACAGCTACCACTCTACTTACGAATTCTGTGTTTTCTTGCATAAACTGCTATAGTAGTCGTCGCGTTAAATGGGGAACGCCGTGTTCTGAATGCGTAGTGCAGCAGGAATCCATAGCTGACTGTCATATCTGTGGGCGCTGGGATTGGGCAGCTATGAGCCGACACAGCGCGAGCGATACGGCTTGCTCGGTGTTCAGGCCGCCGCGCCGCGCGCCGTCCCGCGTTCCGAAATTGTGCCGACGTTTAATTTTGACTTATGAAATGTTTACGGCACCAGAATAGCGCAGCAGGCCGACGAACCCACAGGAAGCGGCCGGCAGGAAGTGCCCTCCCCCCACACCGCTACTCCCTCCTCCCAGCACCACCGTCCAGCTAACAGCACCAGCTACCACGCTGAGATCAGTCAACAGTCAACTACTATACAGCTTCTACCAATACAGAGCACAGCACAGTCACCGAAAAACAAGATCCACACAATACAAGTCTTCTGCTTCCATTCGATTGTCAAGAAACTTGATTCAAACCAAAAGAGCTATTTTGCTGCGAATCATGATAATAATAAGTCCAGTAATAAGCCTCGCACATAGACGTGGAATGCCCGTTGCGCGTTGCCCGTCCATCGCACTGTTTGTTGACCTTGAGACTTGAGCCAGGACAGTGAACAGTGAGCACGCTGCTATAGATATTCTCCAGATTGCCTTTGTCTACATCTCTTTTCTTCCACCCTCCAGCGTTGAGAATAGATAATATTTGACGAATAAATTTAATACCACGTTACTAACATGTCAGAATGTCTTGAAATAATAACACGAATGTGCTACTTTTAGAAATATATATTATTATAATATTATTTTTGTTGTTGTTTATAATGAGATTTTGTTTTGTTTCTATGCTTTATATTATTGTGACGAACCTGATGTGAAGTTCCGTAGTGAATGATTATTCATAATTCCGTATTCATTGTATAGGAACCGCTTACGTAATATCTGTTGAACTCGGCATTACGAGGGGTCATCTCCGGGAACTCGCTAGTCTTAGATCCTCTAAATTATGTTCTTAATCTTTCAGTTGTAAAATAATTCAAATTCCAATAATGTATCCATTGTCCCAGTAAGTTGAGCTTTGCCGTTGTTCGTAGTCCGTTACTTGTGATGTCCATCTATCTGGTTTCCAGCGAAAGTAAGGCGGCACTCGCTCGAAAGCCTGCCTCTGTTACTCTGTACAATCTGATGGGAAAGTGTTGTTGAACTCTTGCTCCTCGGTGGCTCTGTTTTAAATTGAATGCTCGAGATTCCCGCGTGAAGCAGTTTGGTCGTCACTTCCGTGTAGGGACCCACTTCTCAGTGAATAATTGGTTTCTCCAGCCTTCGTCCGCTCTGTGTTATGTCAATAAAAACACACTTGAGAGTTATCATAATCGAGGTCGTGGGCTGTACGAGAGTACAAACTGTCGAAAAGCAACGGTACCACTGACCGCTGGAAGTCCAGCGAAAGTTACTTCAGATTCAACAGATGGAGATAATGTTCTGCGGGCGGCCTTGCCATGGCCGGACCAGGACCCAGGGGCCAGATCGTCTGGATTAACATTATTGAAGCTGTGTATATGTAATCAATGAGAATGACTCTTGTGCCTACTCGAGTAATATTTCCACGGATCCTCAATCCTCGTGTCTCAACCTATCGTGAACTGCGAGTGCTGCAAGCTACAAGGTGTGTCTGGTGTTGGTGTGTTTGCCGCTGGTGAGAAGAAGATTGACTATGACGTGTCTACAGTCTACGTACACACCAATATTGGCGCACCTATATCAATGTATTAACTCACACGCAGGCTGGGAAGTAATGCTGTTGTATTTGCATACTTAAAGGACACTCCTGTTTGCGTGTTTAATATTTTATAATGAAAGAACTACACTCTTATACCACGATTCATAACGCTTCGCTAAATGGTCTCCACATTTTTCATCAATAATTTTGTCAAAAACGTTTATTATTTGTTTGAGGATTAGAATATTATGATCACGAGTCGCATTTTAATCTATATCATCCGTCTTTGAGGATGCAACATGTCGCGTGTTGCCCATTCTACGTTGATGGCCCATAAAATACAACATTCAACGTAGGCATCTTATGATTTAAATTGTATAACAAAGCTTCAGCATTTTTCATTAATGAATATCTCGCGTGTTAGGGAATATACATTATAATGTAAAAATAAGGATAAAAACATGTGTAGCTCGATTGTTCGGTCCAATCCAAATCCTAACGGACAATTTAACCTCTGTCATTCTTTCTGTCAAACCTTGGCTTGAGTTTAAACTTTCGTATTACGAGAATGGGTTAATAATAATAATTTGACCCGAGGCAGAATTATATTCTGAGAATCTGAATAATAATTTATTTAGATTTGTTATACCCTGTCAAAAATTCTACTGGTTTGTGTATCTTTTATTTGAATACACGTGTTAGGCTTTCTGAGATGAGGTATAAAATAATTTTATATTAATTGTGTGCTTTGTGGTGGATAGAAAGTATACTTTAAACCTACGTCAAATAATTGGAGGAACGAGTGGGAGTGTGATTATCATCTTAATTCACGCCTTCATATGAACCCATCATGAGGCCCGATTACCTGTGGTCTATTGTGTTATCGTGTCACGGGGAACAAACCACTTTTATACACCGGACTTCATCTGTTCTCCTGGTAGATTTAACAGTATTATGGTGTTAATATAAAATACGAGTATATTCATTAAAATTATCTGATTTGTAACTTAGTGGAGTAGTTAATAATGAGATGTGATTCGTTGAATTTGTATAAAATGCCAACCATATTATTACGTTTTTTTTTATAAACAGATTTGTATTCGATGCCGAAATTAATTCGCGTGCTATATATTATAAGATTATGTTCGTTCGAAACCAAGACAAGTACTATCCAACTTACATAATGTGGGCACTTTACACAATTTACTCGTTCCTGTGAGAGTTCACGATATCACACACAATAGCACAGGGAATGTATTGTACAACAGCTCGGTACTGTGCATAGTTAGGCATAGCCACAAACAAAACACCTCACCGAACACACACCAACCACCACACCAACCACCAAACACCACACCACACACCATACCATACCACACACAAGTCCACTGTTGCCATACCGCAACCTAATGAATGGCTCCATTCATAGAAGTCTGTTTACTGTCATACTTCATAAGATGTTTTAAGAAAACATTATCGACGAAATAAAGTAACAGTAATCTTATGTATTATATTCGAAACACAGATTATAATACCTAATACAACCAAGATTTCGAATTTCCGTTAGAAGAAATCAACCCATAATACATAAATGTAATTAAAATATTGATAGTTCAACTATTCTTTGAATTTTATCATCAGCATCCATACAATCTATATATTAAATTATTTTTTTAATTTGTTTCTCCTTTATCATTTTCTATATACCATTCTACTGATTGCGATGAAATTTTGGTGATTCTGCAAAGGTTTTTCTATAATGGTGAGCTCTGGCAATAAGAAATTTGTATAAACAATTTCAGTGAGTTGCGCGCGAGTTGTTCGACAATGTGTTTATTTCAAATAGTTTAGCGGCAGGGTGGGAAGGGGGGGGAGGGGGAGGGGAATCACTCTAGTTATTATGGCATCTCAACGGCTGCGAAAAGTTTATGAAATGTACATATACATCGTCATCTTGTTTACATCACTCGTTATTGACTTATCACTAAAGAAATAATTTTCAAGGCTGCCTTTTGATTTTTCCAAAATCAGAAAGTCTTTTATCATTCTCGCCCTTTATCGATGCATGTTCAAGTTTCAATTAACACATTTATTTTCAGTCATGATAACCTTAAATTTAATGCGGGGTGATTTTAAATATCAGAAAATCTAATATTAAATGCGACCAAAATCAGGCAAATGCAAACGGACATTGTTTTGACAGTTAAATGTGTTTTCCTGGCGGGAAATGTAGCGTCTGTGGCTCACTCGGGGTTGCCAGGATGAGAATTTCCCAATGAAACAGAATATGCCAGTATCTACCTACCTACCACTTTAATGTGTAACGTTTTTTCTGTACGTCAAGCGGTTGGAGAAGTATTTCGTAGTGGCCTTATCAGCGGTTTATTATATTATTATAATGTATTTATAATATTAAATTGTGAATACGACTGGTTTGAATTTTGAATACAATGTACATTATTATCTGGGCGTTATCACCCAGTCGCCATAATAAGTGATGATATTTGAGGGATGTTGGTTACGATAACCTCTTTATAGAGTTGACGTTATTAAAAAATTATATTTTTGTTTTTTTGCCATCCAATCGTCTTCCTGATATCGATTCCCGATGATATTGTCAACACATGTGATAAAAAATGCTCATACGAATATTACACTCTGTTTTGATTTGAAGTCTAAATTAGCTAAGTATTACTTTTTTTATAATTAAAATTTTTTGTTTGTCAGAAAATATGTACATCATTTAGGTACTTCATTTAAGATTTTAAACCCAATTAAAATCAATTCAAAATTTGTCTATGATTAAAAAAATATCACATGTGTCGCGTAATTAGAATTGACCCGAAAAACACATACAGGGTGCGGCAGGGAAACTTGCTGATTTGAATTGGGGTGGAGAGGGTCTCATTGGAAAGAGGGGGTCCTGAAGTCATGCGTTGGACAAAGGAACAGCGTGCGTTTGCCGTCGAGGCCTACTTTTCTAACGGTCATTCGGTTGTCGCCACCCAACGTGCCTTCCGTACTCGGTTCAATATTCATCCCGCAGGTCCCGTTCCTAGGCGGCAATCAATTGTTTCGTAGGTGGACACATTCAGGAAAAGTGGGAGTGTGGCAACGGACTTCCAGAACTCCAGGAAACGTCGATAGGGTGAGGGAGTCGTTTTTGCGCTCTCCCCGGCATTTTTTCTTCGACAACTTGAAAAAATGGAACTTGGGGACGTATGGTTCCAGCAGGACGGAGCCACGGCGCACACAGCGAGAATTTCGATGGAGCTTTTGAGGGAACACTTCCACGAGCGCCTTATCTCCTTGAGGGGTGACGTACCGTGGCCGGCGCGCTACCCCGATTTGGCACCCTGCGATTTTTTTTATGGGAATATCTCAAATCCATCGTTTATAACGACAAACCTCGGACCCTGCAACACCTGAAGGACAACATCCACCAAGCCATCACCAACATTCACGTGGATATGCTCGAAAGAGTGGAGCGAAACTTCAAATCTAGGGTAGATCAGTGTATCACTAATGAGGGCCGCCATTTTCCCGATGTCATTTTTAAAACTACTTAAAACAAAAATTCAGAATGTGTACCATACGATACAAAAATAATTAAATCGATATATAAAGCACTTTTTCTTTTATTGACTTTTCAAATCAGCAAGCTTCCCTGCCGCACCCTGTATTTAGGATTAAAATAATGTGTATGTGTCTTTATACACTATCCTTGCGAAAAGTCACTGAAAACAGGATTTTTTGCGCCGGTAAATTTTTTTAACGGTAAACGGATAGCAAGTATGTATACGTCTACACGATGATCGGTTTCAAGTATTCGAAAAGTTCGTATAAACTTTCGGAACCTTTTTGTGTTATTTTTCATACATCAGAAAACTGAAACAATCGAAAGTTTTGTTTTTTAAATTTCACTGGAATTTACTACTTAATTACTTCAAATTAATAATAAGTTGGTATGGATATCAAACGAATATATTTATTGTGTGGATTTTTATACGCTCGTACAAAATACAGAATATAGAGAGGTAGTTTTTTCTTTGATGCATTTGAATAAAAATGTGTTTCATACTTTTGTTATTTGACGGAAAATCCTCTCTGCACACCCCATCGGGGACAATTAGTTATATTTTGTGTAAGTAGGTTTACTGTATTTTCCCTAAACCGACTGCATTCTGAATATAAGCATGCTGGGGGGCAAACTGTCAGGGGATCAACTATCATGGAAGCAAATGCTAAAAAATAATTATGTATTCAAACAATAAGATTCTTTTGTGCTTATTGCATAGTTTTCTCGAGAAAATTTGGTCGAGATCTAAAATAAATTTTCGAACAATAAATTCTTTTTAGACGTTTTATCTATTTTATTGACCCACTTGACTCCTTTCAACTGCTGGCCTACATTTGTAGCAATACTTTTGACAGCTTCATCACACAATTATTACAAACAACTTTTTTGGGAAACCATAAAAACAGAATTGCGAGACAATAACAAACAGATGGTTGGAAACAGGCACCATCAACTATGGATCTTTATTATTTTGCGGCTGGACTTCCGTTGAAATGATATTATTTTGTGTCTATGTCTGAATTGATAAGCGATTCATCATTGGATGCATAATTAAATGTCCATTTAAAATGTTAATGCAAACTATAAATCATCTCCAGTCACGGCTGTACTCTTATTTATTTTATTTTATTAATAAATTCAGTGAAATCATAGGCGAAAGTTTGTTTCCATTAGTAACGACTTGTAAATTTAATTGATTGTTTTGCTACCTAGTTAGCGATCATTAAAATGCAGTAAAACGTTGCAATGCTTGAAATTATCATTCTCACGGCTTGAGCTGAAGCGTATCGCTTAAACGCTTCTATTTTGTTTTAATATTTTCATCTGAATTCATCATCTCGAGTTCTTCTATCACAGTGGATGATATTATTTTTTTAATTCGGTATTCGATTCATTGTCTCAACAACCCATCCTCATTTATTATTAATCGGTCTATCTAGTTTTCTTTACTGTTTGCAGTCTAGGCAGTTCTCCATCATTTGAATCATAAAAACCTATTTTTGCCATAGAACACTCAATATAACGTTATGCACTAATTCTAATAATCAGCGACTATAATGTCCGTATATTTTTATTATTTTGTATTTATTTATTTAACGCCCAAAGGGCTTTTACATGTTTGGTAGTACAATTAATTCATGGCAGATGACAGATGACATATACACGAGGTAACAGAGATATTTTATGAAATCCATTAAAGGGTGTTCAGACATCTAATATAACCGCGAGCAGATAATCTGTTGAATCGCGAGCGCATATGTTTCGTGCCATTCACACGGCGCAGATCAAATATTTCTTCCCATGGTTGGAGAGGGGGTCAGATGAATTAGCGAGCGGCCACGGAGTGCGCATTTTTTGTACTGAATCTATCAACTTGACATCTGTCATCCACCGGTCTTGGCAGCTCCGTAATTAAAATGACCCCCTCTCCTGTTTTCGTCGGAGTGGGGGGCGCTTAACTGTTGGCATATCGCCTCAGGAGCGGTGACGGCGTAAGATGTGCATTGTCTATGGTTGATGTGCGGCGTGCGCATGAAGCGCTCAGGTGTGAACGGTCTGAAGGGATTGTATATATCTTTTATATTTATATGCTTAATGTGAACGAGCTCTTATTTTCTATCTTTCTCTCTTGATGATTATTTTGGTGGTACTTCTTATGGTTGTCTTTAAAATAACAGAAGTACGTAGTAAATAATTGTTATGTTCAGTGAAATTTCTACAATAATAAAAATAATGTGTATTTAGCGAGGGCCAAAATCAAACTCAAAAATACCTGTCAAAGTGGCTTTTTTTGAACCGATGTTCAACGACTTAGCATGATACTTGTTTTACGTCCTGCAAAAGTCTTTATCAGTCCAGTTCCTGGGGCAGGTTTGATTGTGTAAACCAGCCTTAGCCGTTCAATTGATATGAAGATAGTGTCGGGACGTTTCCTCAGAAGTTGGCTATATATTCATATGATGAGCTGCGGCGGTACTTTGAAGTGAGCGTTTTCCACGTTTTTGTGGCACAGTGTGTGGAGTTAAATGCCGCTATCGACAAAGTTTACGTATTATAATGCAGAAAACATTCGAAAAGATGCTCTCCGGATGTTTTCACCCGCGTGTTTATGATGAAAAGATTCATTGATGTGTGCGCCGTCATTCTTGCCCCTTGCCCTCAATAACTACTTTAATAATAATCTTCAACCCATTTTCTACTTTGTGTTTTCAAGAGTTTTATTCATAATGTACATTTGTTACTTCATTTTATTTATTATTTGCTACCGCTTCCGACACATCCGTGTCATTCACTAGCGTTCTTAAAACTAACTTAAAAATTATACAAGTACACAAAATAATAGATACGGTGAACGGTGGGAGAAGTCAAAATAACAAGGAAACATGGTAGAAAATAAGTACAATAAATACCTAATGTAGGTTTTGTTTGTTTTCGTTGCTTTTTTCTTTTATCCTTAGCATTTTTTCTGTAATTGCAGTTGCACAATTTATTTAAAAAAATGCAATTCGCTCTGATTGTGGCTTAAAAAATATGTATTATGTTTATGAAACGAAACAATTATTTCAAGGTTATAAACAATTCACACGATGAATGAAAAATGTTGTTGCGCCGATGTTTATAGCATTTAAAAATGTTTATAGCGTTTAAAAAAAGGGAATTGTAGTTCTTACATTGTGATCTTTTATACTTGATAAGTAGGTACACTTACTATCATTCGAATATTAAATGAATATTGCTATCACTCGATTGATTGGTTGGATTAAAATATAACGTCCATGAGCCATCTCGAACCCGGAGCACGTGTCCCACAATGGTCCGTATTTGTTGCGGGAATTACAAGATGGTCGTAACTTCAACTAGGTAGGTACACCAACTCCACCGTCTGTGTCTGCCAGAAGAGATATCGAAGCGATAAGAATACTGAACTTAACTGACGGAGGTTTGACAACAGAACCAACTACTGTTTATACTATTCACCAACAAATAGAAAATAATAATAAAAAAATCGTAAATACATTGATTTTTTTTTCAATGGCACATATTTATATTACAAAAAGAATTTTTCTAAATATTATGTGTACTGTCCGTGCTTTACAATGAATATTGTACATTTTTTAATGAATTAGAGATACGGGATGTCGTTAAAAATATTACATAATAAAATGCCGTTTGTTTATAACTATTATTATTTTGAACGCTCCCGAAGAATGAGAAAGAGCATCTGTGATTTGTATTATTTATGTTTTATTGCTTCAGTTCAAAAGATGATCTGGCTTCTATCTTCATCTTTCCGAATTGATTTGAGTAGAAACGAACAATTTTAGTCAGACTTGAGGTGATCAAGGTTGAAAGAATTATCTTATTGCGAAATTGTGGAGTGTTTTGCACCGTTCGAACTCGAACCGTATCATTAAGATTGTATCTGTTTCTCACTAATTTCTTTAATTTCTAAAATTATTTTCTGTACCTATCCGTGATTTGATAACATTCCCATATATTTTTGGAAGTGGTTTGTCATTTTGATTCCCTCTTCTTCTTCCAGGCGTTTTTTTCGTTCTTTCACCCCAACACTTACTCTTTTCTTGCATGCCTTATACGCTATCAGATGTAACCATGCTTTCATCTTTTCTCAGACCAGTGCTTTGATCTCATCATCCCACCATGCATCACCTTTTTTCCTACCTTGCTTACTTATTCCACACACGTCTCGAGCATATTCGCATGACACCTTAAACTCACCATTAATAATATTTTTACTAAGATTCAATTGAACCCATTACGGTTTTTGTAAACATCTCGAGGCAAATTAATTTTATTTAATCTACTTGTATGCGCATTGCAAATATGCAAAGTTTTCATATTTTTGTAATACATAGATTTTAGTGCATATGTTCTTGTTATATTTGGTATTTTTTTACGGTGAAATATAGGTATATTTGTAGGTACAGTTTATACATGATGACATAAATAATTGAATAGAAATGTTGAAGATCTCATTTACTTGGTGCGAGTGTCTTGAATTAGTTGTGTGTATCCGTTCCGAAGCGAACAGACCAGTATTCGCTGGTCTTAAAATGCAATGATCGGTCAAAGACACTCCTGGGGGACACATAGATGCCCGAGGCCTGAGAGTGACAACCACCGGTTAACGAGCAATAAAAACAGAGAGGTCTCCTCTCCGCTGGGCACTTCCGCTGGACCGGAGCGAGGCTGAGAACTAAGAACACCACACCACCGGCCACACAGATAATAGCTCTCCGCTGGTCTGGTTAGCATTCTGTTATATATTTTTTATATGTTTTTATCTTAGGTAGGTAAACAGCCAAGCCTCATGAAATACTTGTTGATGTCCTCAAATGAATCAAAATAGTAACATTAATATTTTTTCTCATCCATTCAACTTTCGAAATTCAAAAGTGTTAAGTAATATGTAACAAAGTGTATTTCTCAACCCACACAATTCATTCCGCGGATCCACCAATTTATATCTTCTATCGAATGTGCTTTGCAGCTTGTAAATCAATAATCACGACCACAAAAACCGCTCAAAGAAAACTCATATTTCAAGAAAATCATAAAAACAAATTGTATTTATAACTGGCAATCCCATAAATCTGCCTCTGCCGTCACAGGTGTTTGGCGGAAACGCAAATGTTTTCTGCCAGTGGAGAGCTGCGTCTTTTCGCGCCAAATCTTGGTGACGTAATCTGAATTAAAACACCTTGTTGTGTGCTCAAATGTTGGGTACGAGCTCTGCGCTTTTTCAAACTACAGCGCCGATTTGAATAGCACTTCTATCGGCCTTCTCTTCACTTCACTTACAAATACCACCTTGGTTCCAGAACTTCATAGTTTCCTTGCTTGTACTTCAGTGCTTATCTACTCGTATTTGTTTATTGTGCTGATTAAAGCGACAAGTGGATTAGTCATTATCATTAGATAATATTGAACTGTCTTTAACTTTTGGATGCGATTGGCTGCACCCGGTGTAACTCGCACAGACCCAGTGTCCACTGTCCACGACGTGGCAGCCAGTGTGGAGTGTGGAGGTGAAGCTTGTGGCAGTGACGCAAGCGGTTCTGGGAACGGTCCGCGGACAGTCCAGATATTTCGATACGCTATAAATCTTACATAAGACAGCCATCCAGGATGTGTTTAGTTTTTACATGTGTTGTCTGATGAAAGGAAATCTTTTGATATACAAAAATAAAGACTTCACCTCTGGTTGCCTCGGAGAATTTAGTGTGTTTTACTTTTCTTTCGATGGTTTATTTTAATACCTATAATCTTAACAATGAATCAATAAATTTCATGGAATAAAATCTCGTCAAGTATTCAAACGATCCTAGGAATATAATGTGATATATTACTTATATTCATATACGTAATTCATCATTTTTGGCCTTTTGCTTTCCTGTCAGATGAACCTAAAAGGGTTTCTGTAAATACCTATGTAACCTATTTTTTTTATTTATTTACTGCTTAATATTTTGTCATGGTAATTGACAATGGTACCTATTCCTCCGTTAGTTTGATTGGCCACGGGTATCAAATCTAAAGCCAGGTCAGTATGAAGTTCCCTTAATGAGTTCGCATTTACAATATTAGAAACAGAGACAATCAAAATGATCACCAGTTTAATACATGAAAGCTTTAGAGTTCAACATTGTTAGGATAACTGACGGCTCCTTCTATAGAGCAGACATTAAACAGTCTGTTTCTATTCTCTAAATGTCCAAATGGACCACACGTTTTAGTCACAAATGGTATCCATTATATTAGTTCCTGGCGTTCCATTGTCACGACACTGGAAAATTGATAGTCGAGCGACATGGGAGACATTAATTAATAGTCATGGAGATGTGGTCCAGAACTACTGCTGTACTTTACTGTAAGACTGCGCGAGCACTATAATAACGATACATAATACAAATATCACATTTCCTAAGTAAAAACGAACCAATTCACCAACTGAAGCTGCTACTTCACACGATAAACCTCAATGAGTTTCTTTTTTTTTCAATGTATTTTTTAAACATTTTTAGATAACTTGGGCCTCACATTTTACAGTTTTATAAAATACAAAATAATAAAATAATGAAGGCGGTAAGGAAAATAGGGAAATATTATGTATATGGTTTATATTTTGGATTGTGTATGCATATTATGAATTGTTGCTGCAGAATAATACATTTTACCAAGTAAGAGTTCGATGAGATTCTTTAAAGTTAGTAGGTGCAGAAATGAATACTGTTTTTATCGCATTTTCTAGAGTCTGTGTTTTAAATTTATGTGTTGAATTGATATGTATAGTTCGTGCATGTTCGTATCTACCTTTTTTAGTTTATAACTTTCTGTAAAAATGTTTTACAACTGCACCGTGCAATTATGGATGATTATCTGTTGTTCTCGGTCTTGTGCTCTGGCTTATCTTTGTGGATTTGAAGTAATTTTTTTTTTTTTTTTTTTTTTACATGAACTCCACACAGGAGGCCCTGAGGAAAATAATTTCCCTCAGGGCCTATGTCATCTTTGAGGATGCTGTGTGGAGGGTTTTTTTTAAGGAAAGGGAGGAGAGGAGAGTTCTGGGAAGGAAAAGGGTTTAAGGGGTGGGTAGGAATCTGGGGTTCAGTATGTCCTGGTCATCCGCCTCCAAGACCTAGACAAACCTCACCCCATGAACCCGGGCACCCCATTTGGGGCAATGCATTTTTTGCTTGATTCTATTTGTGAGTATGAATTAAATTACTTTTTTAATATACGATATGGTGTTTTAGAATAAGTCTTCTTTGGACTATTTCCTGTGGGGATGTGCTGGTTCATAACATGATCTCATAAGAAGCCCTGATAAATATTTTAGTTTGCAAATATTGTAGACACCCGAAGATATCATTCTGTCATGCAATTAATTAAAATTGTATTAAGGATTGATCGCTTTATATTCAGCTCAACCCGTGGCATTGATTCTGGTTGCCTAGTACAGATTTGACGCCTTTCATGGGCTTGGTTTAAAAACTATTTTGGCATGTCCTACAGCGCGTTCTTGCATACAAATGTTCCTATTCAGCCATTCTGATTAACGATATCAAAGCGTGATCTCTAGTCTAAGAAGGTCTCTCGTACAATGCGAGAATTTTAACTAACCTTTTTCAGCGATATTCTTCCGTCATTCATTTTGGATCTCACGATCGATGGATCTGTAAATGGCTTCTACTGATTTCAGCACGACTTTGGAATTAAAATAATCGCCTTCATTTGGTACGTACCTTCAATTCAATGGTCACAACAGCGATCATAATAATAATTATTGTTGTTTATATCAACCTTATTATACTGCTATGTAGTGTGTAGTACCTAGACTAGACAGTCTGCCATTAACGTCTTCTGGCGGTCAGAATACGGTAAGAAATATTCCATTCAATAATATCGTGAATAACCTTGATTGTTCATCAGAACTCTTTTATGTAAATCGTGCAACATTCGCTACCACGGACGAAGTAGCTGTAAAACATTGAGTATGGTTTATTATAAGTTGGCAGTTGTTGGCAGCCAAACAAACACCGCAGTCTGAATTAAACGCATTTCCAGTCAAATTGCACCCGTGACATTCGCAGTTTGTAAACGTACAACTTTTTATAGACCGCATTGTTTGTTTAAAATGGCAAACATGAATGAATTGCTAATAATAGTGAACTGTTTCAGCGATATGTCACCATTGATTGATATCTGAAGTCATCAGCATGCTGCTTGAAGCCGCAGTGTTCAATGTTCACTAAACCACATCTGACTGAAATTTTTTCCACCGTGTTTATTTGCTTCTGGAGTGATTTGTTGTAGCTTTTATTTGTTTTGCTTTTAACTGTTTGTATGTATTATCTTTTATTATTCTGACTGTATGTAACCATCATCATTCAGTAGCTTTATCTTCGATACCTGTTAAAGTTTATCAAATCGTCTTGGGTTTAATACCAATACCATAAATGAATACGAATGTTTGTTTATGGATAAGCTGGAAAGTTGGTTGATGTCTGTTATGCTGGGTACTGGAAGCTGGAGGCTGGGCATGTGTATGTTGTCTTTGCCCGCCGTGCGTAGGGGGGGAGTAGGACTGTCGAGAAGAGAAGAGAGTGTAGAATGGACACGTAACGTTTATGACCGAAGCGCGTAGTTTATCTGCGTTTCTAATGTGGAATGATACAGCAAGCAGCTAACAGCTACCACAACCAATCACCTCAGCGTACAGTGATATATGACACACAACACAAATCACTTCATTCAAGGTAAATTTCTAATACATTCGCAATTTTAATGACTGCCATTCGGTTAGCTAGTAGTGTTATTATTGGCCGACTTTTTTTCGTCCGAGTCCGTATGTGTGTGTGTTTGTGAGTTTATGTACGGTTACTGGTGGTGGTGTGTCAGTGACAGTGGTCCGTGTTCACGGGGCGGTGACGTCACGAGACCCATTCATAGTTTTGTATTGGCGGTGCTGTCAGACAATCCAACAATCCGCGAATACTTGGCACACCTTGGCACAGCCGCTTGTCGCTTATCCGCAGCAACCATCCAATAAAATACCAACCAACCAAACAACACTGAAACTTGGTTTATATTCCCGCGACTTGGGTCAGTTAGGTAGATCTCAGTATTCTTCAGGCAGTTTGCTGTGGGAGTCTTACGTAGTTCATCAGAAAGAGCGGAATGTCACGACGCATCGATGTCTTTAGCTGCCCAGTGCTGAAGTAGTGGGCAACATATTGTTAAGAATTTTCTTAGGACACCTCCTGCTAAATGTACCTACCTATTAATTGCTGGTTCATCATCCAACTCGATTGCGTCATTTAAAGTATTAAATTTCCTAAATGTAAATATCATTTATCTAATCTCTAGACTCTAGGTCATAGATACACATAAGTCGTGTAAAATAACAAAATAATAATTATTTAATCGACCAACAAGCGATAAAACATCAATACATAAATATTTGGGATTCTTATTGATTTTGATAGGCGATGTAATTTTTTATGCTTATTTAATAGATATAAACATGACTACAGTCAATCAAACATCATTTGAAAGGGAAAACATGACAGTTTTGTATACTCCTACACAAGAAACATGGATGTAGGTACACCACGAGGTTGGGCCCAAAATTGTTAAAATACAAGGATTGATTGTGAAAAAAAATACATGGAAGAATTTCCTTTTTTTATTACATCCACTTCACACGGTAGGAAAATAATGTCTCTCAGGGCCTATCATCTTTGGAGATGTTGTGTGGAGGGTCTTTTTAAGGAAATATAGAGAGGACGTTCTGGAAAGGAAAGTGAGAGAGTTCAAATTTCTGGAAAGGTCAAAGGGTTTCCCGCAACCGGCTTCTCCCGATTTGACTAGCCAGGTCCACTGCCAAGTCACCAAACGTAGCGAACCACTTGGGGTGACCTATGGTAGAGGTTTTGGTTATTCAATAAATGGTTCAAGGGCCGGCGGTACCCCATA
This sequence comes from Limnephilus rhombicus, assembly GCA_929108145.2. Lineage (NCBI taxonomy): Eukaryota > Metazoa > Arthropoda > Insecta > Trichoptera > Limnephilidae > Limnephilus > Limnephilus rhombicus. The sequence goes on from OV815276.1 coordinate 57,342,111, forward strand.
CCCACCTCCCAAACTGAAGAACAACATCCCAAAGTATGTTGCATGAAGTAAATATGCCTTGAACAGAAATTTTCCCTACAATAAACATACGATTCAATCATTTTTCTGACGGAGTTTTGCCCCAAGGACCCACTGCAAAGCTAGAAAATGACGTTATGCTATCAAGTATGTATATAAAAAAAGACAGAAAAACAATTCTGCGCAATAGTATAAAAAGAAAACTTTAAAAATAATAAATAGTGACATTTTGGTACTACTGGCAAAATAACTGGCTAGTTTTGCAAAAAGTTTTTCATCTCTATTATCTATTTATGGACATGACTACTTATCAGTACCTATTATCACCATCAGCGGATGAAACTTTTTTCTCGTTTCCCCAATCTCTTCGTTTGGCCAATGTTATTTGTCTTGTCCTTGTTATTTAGTATCATTAACACCCGCCCAAGTAAAGCTTTTGCACATGCATAATATAATCGTTAACTTTCTTGTGTTTAATTTATTGGTTTCCGTACCCGCACAATCGTATCTTTCGTGTTATTTCACAGATTGTAGAATTGTGGACGAAAAAACCGAGGAAGGTCGTTTGACTTGCCTCGTGCGAAATCTGCTAATAAGCGTTTTCCACATTCCGCGTATTCTCCACCAACGCATTTCGATATCGCCTTTGCTGCGTGACGTCTCTACAACTTTGCCGTTTACGGGATTGACTTTATATTATTCTTTTTCTCTGTGGCCGGCTAAGAAATTAGAAAATAAGGAAAGGGAGTTCTGGGAATGAAAAAGGTATGAGAGGTAGGAATCTGGGGTCAAAGTATCCAGGAGAGATGGAAGTATGAATACAACCGTCCCACTGCGGTGTAGGGCGATGGGTTGAGAGAGACGGATGGAGAGGTCAGAAAGTCTTCAATCAGTATCTTCAGATCTGGCCCGTCATATAGTAGTTGGGTAGGGGTGTTGGTTGTCCAATAAATGGTTCCCGGGTTCCCAAATTGAAATGCGAGATTTGGGTAATTGCATCCATTAAATGTATGTATGTTTTACGTTAACTCCGCAGGATTCACGAAGAAAACAATTTCCCAGAGCCTACTCATCTTTGGAGATGCTGTGAGGAGGGTTATTTAATGAAAGGAAGAAAAGGAAATTGTGTGAGGGGTGGGTATGGATTTAGGGATCAGTAAAGATCAGACCAGGAAAGATGGACGTACAAACCCATCCATCCCACCGCGGATGTCCCTAGAGAGAGTCCTGCTGGTAAAAGGTCCCTCTCAACCAGACTCTCCCGATCGGCCCGCCACGCAATATGTGAGCAAACACGCGACAAAATTTAAACAAATCTCTACCAATGAACCCAGGCATCCCTACTAAGTCACCAAACGTAGCGACTCTCTTGGAGCGTCCTACCGCAGGAGTGTTGGTTATCCAATAAATGGTTTCCGAGACAGCAATACCTGTACCCGCACCCGCCTCCCAAATTATGCAGTACATAATATTTAATATTTTATTTGGCTTGGGTTTCGTGTAGAAGTCAATCCTCAGGCGGCGTTTTGGCCGTTAGGTGGGTTTTGCACATTTCAGTTGACATTAATTCATTCAAATCCGGCATTTTGACGTTGGCGGCCCGGCGTGCGACCGACGGGTAGGTGTTTGGCGCCTGTCGAAAAAAAGGCTGAATATTTTCCCGCGTTGATAATAAATTATAGTTCATTTGATGACCATTTATCATTCGGTGGTTCTATATATTGTGTATTCTTACCATGCCATAGACAAGATAATCAAGCCTTGTTTATGGCATTTTTTAAATTTGTCGTTCATATTTCATATGTATATTACTGTTACTACCGGCGTCTTTTTCTGTCGAAAATATGGAACAAGCAATTTGGCGTTTTGTCTAATTTCCTACCTATTATTTGACAGTTTAGTGGAGATTTCAAAACTCCATAGCTCATAACTTTAATGGACATGTGAACTGAAAAAAGCTGCATCCACCAAGTAAATTTGAACATAAATATTTGTGTAAAATTCACGACGCCAGAGCTCATCTTGGTTAGAGGAGTTTTCATAGAGAATGAATTAGTTAAGAAGAAGTGAAGAATTATGTATATTTATTTTAACTAATAAATAAATAAATTTACATTTCAACTCCAAAGTTCGAATGTGTTCTTTCGAGTGTTGTAAATCTTAGAAAAAAATATTATTTCACTTGACCATATGGAAAGCTTGAATTGCTTTGAAGATATGCTTAAATTATTCAAAACATTTAAAAAATATATGTCTAATGACATAAAAATCAAATTATATAAATTTACAATATTAACATTCACTGATGTACAAGTCTTTGACTTTTTTAGAATTGTTATTACTTCGAATTTAGATTTTAAAAATAATTCGAAACCCAATACAACCGTCTTGTATGGTCGTGTGCCCTCCCCTCTTCCTCCCAATACCCTCCGTCCAAACCGGCTAGTGGTCTGGCAAGTTACGGTTTCGATTGGTCAAGCAGAGAGTCCAGCCACGAAGAAATCGACAACACCGAGTGCAAAGGATACAATTGAAACAAGGACATTTAAAATGTTACTTAGTATGAAAATGCGTTTTTTACTGATGTGTGAAAAACTGTGAAAAAAATTATGCGTCTAGTCAAGGCTTAATAACGATCCTTAAATGTATGAATATGCGGATAAGTGAATTGAATCATTGGTAAAAAGAGTGTGATAATTTTAAGGTGTGGAAATGTTGGGGAGGTGTATTGTTTTTACCCTTTTTGTTCGGTGTGTCCGTTTAGGTAGCTAGTTGCGCGTGTGTCCAGTGTTGCCAGCACTGGGTCTTTATTGCTTTTCGGAAAATGGCCGCCAACCGTGTTACGCCGCGTCTCTTGTTGCTTTATTTTCCCTCCCACAAAAGGATACTCGCGTGCCTTATTTTGGGACCAATAAATTCATAATAACCCGCGGATTCCGTGCGTAGTCGCAGGGCCGCCATCATTACCATTAAAAATAATAGAAATAATCTATATATGTACATAAAATTCAAAATATATATATATATATATTTATATGAGATGTCTATGCTTTGCTAAACCATTCATCCGATTGCGATGAAACTTTGGGGATTTGATGTGTGCATGCCCGCGATGGTGTCTATATATACTTGTGAGCTCTGGCATTATGAAATTTGTATAAAAAAATTGCAATAAGTGGCACGCGGGCTGTTTGAAAACTGAATGTATGGAATGCGGGAGGGGGAGTGGGGAGAGGCAAGGCGGAGTGGGAACGCATGAGGGGAAGAGTACGCGGGAGAGGAATGGGAGGCCGAAGGGGAACGGGATGAATGGGAAAGCACACGTAGGGAGAAACAATTTTATTTATTAAGTGGCATAGCAACGCATGCCTCATGGGAACTCGTTAGTAGTTTATACATATTGCGCATTTGAACCATTTTAGCGTTAAACTGTTTATAGCTGATGTGGTAACCGAGTCTAATCGAACACAGTACCTAATCATAATAAATTCATCGGTGACCAAATAGTTGGATCCCCGACATTCGGCTCCTCGAAATTATAATAATTATAAAATTATAATATTTTGTACTTACATTATTTATCAATTTCAAATTTAAAACCGACTTAAAAAATTCCTTTAAATAAGTTTGTATAGAAATCAAACGATTTTCTTTACAATGTAAAACGCTTGTATGTATTGTATGTACCTACCCTTAGATATATAGATAAGTAGTTTCATCCTTGATACATTTCAATGAAAATATGTTTTTTTTGTTAGTCGATGGTACCTCCTCTCTGCACACCCCTACGGGGACACGTAGTTATATTTTGTACTTACATATCTACAATATTTTCCCTAAGCCGACTGCTTACTGAATACCTAAGTATGCCGGGGGGCAACTGTCGAGGGATCGATAAACTGTCTTGGAATCAAATATATCATGTTTCAAACTTCAGTAAAATAAACTATTATTAACTATTTTTCGTTTACACGATCATTATTTTCATTCTTACTATTTCATGCAGTTACTATTAGTGTTATTAGTTATTCATAAGTGCTATTAGTGAAATAAATGTATTTTGGGACGGTACTAAAACTTAAAAAAAATCAAAATTATAATTCAGCATATATTTGCCCCGCAGTATAAAGAGAAATTAGAACATAAATACTGCACTAGATTCACGCGCAACGACGGGTTAATAGTTCCGAAATTTAACAATAAGTACGGACAGAGAATGTTTGAATACATTATACCGAAGATATTTAATTTATTACCTGACACTATAAAGCAATGTAATTCTATAAATAAGGTTAAATATATGGTGAAAAATTGGCTATCGGAAAAAAATATTTATATTGATATGTATGAAAAAATGTTGAATCTGTAGATATAAGATGTAAATTTTAAATTTTAAAAATGTATATGTAACTAAAATATAAGCACCTGCCTGTTGACAAGCCAATTCAATGGGCTTAGCAGGACTTGTTTGTTGATTATATGTATTATCTACTCTTTCAATAAAAAAATAAATTAAAAAATACATTGAACATAACCACTGGTCACACACAGCAGCTATCATTTTTTGACTTTGTCGTTGCTGTCAAGAAATCATCAAAAATAAACGCGAAATTCACAATACGAAATAGGAATACACATTTTATCAATTTTTAAATATAAAACGAAGTAAACATTTTCACATAAAATTTAGGTGCGTAAAAAGAAAGATGTCAAATAATGGCTACCATCTTAAAAGGTCATTTTTCATCAGAACACACAAACAAATTTACAAATAGACGAACTGCAAAGTCAAATCAGAGGTAAAGAGGGATTTATACTTTAGCTTAATCCAGTCCCACCTAAATTATTTAATAGAAATATGGGGTAACACATGCATTACGTACTTAAACGACTTACAAATAATACAGAACAAAGTTATTAAAAAAACTCTTCAATTATAACCCAGACACTCCCAGAAAAAAACTATACCAGGAAATGAACCTTCTGAAAATAAGAACATAGTACGAATATAACATAAGTCCCTACAAAATACAAAATGGACTTCACACAAACCCAACATTTATAAAAACGTCACAAGTACACGAACATTATACATTAACATAATAAATTGTACACAAATGCTTTCAAGACTGAAAGTGGCAAGACGCATTGGCCACGAGGGCGTACACATGTATAATCTCCTCCCAGATAACCTAAAAATGAAGAAGAACATAAATACCTTTAAAAAAACTATTTAAACTTAAATTGTTAGAACAAAATTAAAAATATTACTACTATACTCTGTACTTAAGTTAAGAAAGCGAAATATTATTATTTATTTTTTACATGAGCTCCACACAGGAGGCCATGAGGAAAATAATTTTCCTCAGGGCCTATGTCATCTTTGGGGATTCTGTGTGGAGGGTTTTTTAAGGCCAGGAAGGAGAGGAGAGTTCTGGGAAGGAAAGGGGTTTAAGGGGTGGGTAGGACTATGGGGTTCAGTGTGTCATGGTCATCCGCCTCCAAGACCTAGACAAACCTCACTTCTTGAACCCGGGCACCCCTGCTAAATCACCAAACGTAGCGAACCACTTGGGGTGACCTATGGCAGAGTTGTTGGTCATCCAATAAAGGTTCCCGGGGCGGTGGTACCCATTCCCGCCTCCCAAATTGTAAATGTCTTTTAACTTAACAAAAAAATAAACTAAAAATCAGGACTTCTCCACGCCATTATAAATAAAAACATACAGATTATTGAAAGTTTTAAAAAAAATCATTTTTTCGTGAGTCGAATGAAAACATCTCTGTATGAGCTTATTAAAACCACTTTAATTAAAAATAATAATATTTTTGGGGTCAATTGTGAATTTTATAACACCATGTTCAACAATGTTAAATGCAAAAAAAATATTGCACATCCCTCCATTATTTGACACAACAAATCTTGCCATGCCAGAAAGGTGTTCATGCAATTTGTACGTTTAAAGTGTTCTTAGATTTTGTTTAATACGTTATGTTCTTAATTGTGCCTTATTAAAACATTTTTGTGAGGTTTGTACCAGCAACATAATACGCTGCTGTTCTTAGAAAAAAGTATTGCCCGGTCATTTATTTTCCTTGATGTTCCATTTGAACTTGTTCGACATTTAAATATTCATTCTTAATTTGAATTTGATGAATAAATTAATCCCGACAAAAAAAACCACTCAACGTAATCCCAGAAGCTCTTTATGAGGAGAATCAAAGCAAATATTGTGACATTTTATTAATTCACATTTTTTTCTAATTAACGCTTTAAGTGCATAAAAAATATTTGATTGATTCAATTCAAGTATTTATCCGCTAATTATTGGGAGAATGCCGTTATTATTTACTTTATGTTGATTTATTTTTGGACTTACTACATAAATATTTGTTTTTAAAAATTTTATCAACTTTTAAGAATTTTAGCGGTTATTAAAAATCAAAGTCATGCTTTCCATATTTTACAAATCAGCCAGAAGAAAACACAATTTTAGCATAATAATTTTAGGTGATAATTAAATCAATTCATAATCTACTCTTCCATAGATGGCTTTAATTTTTTCGAGAAAAAAACACTTTTTACTAATGGTTTGGTCCATAAACAATCTCAAATCTTTCAGGAAAGGCTAACATTGATTGAATCACTGGTACAATAGTGCATTTGTGAGCCTTTCTTGAAAGATTTGCGTTTGTTTACGGATAAAACCATTTATTCATATTCGTATTGCATGTTTGCCGGCGCAAACAATTAATTTATCTTTACATTTTATAGCATAACTTGTGTCTTTTAAAATAATTAATCTCGCGCCATCAATGAAAGAGTAGACTATGATTTTTTTAAAGTAACACCTTAAACTGCTACTTAATGAAACTAACTAAATAACTAACTATCACGCCTTTTCCCGCAAGGGTAGGCAGAGAGGACGGACCGCCAAACAACTCGATCTTGGCACACACTCCTTACCTCGTTCACATTCATACATCGTCTCATACATGCTCTTCTATTATTCCGACTTTTCACATGGGCCGACTCAAGTATCTGATTCACTTGGTCGTGCCATGTCTTCCTCGGGCGTCCCCGACTTTTTCTACCATTCACATTTGCATCATATATTCTCCTTACACTCCTTTCCTCGTTCATTCGCTCTACATGCCCAAACCATCTGAGCGTCCCTTTCTTAATCTTACTCATTACATTACGCTTACATCAGCCTTGCATTCTTCGCGGATCTCCACATTTCTCACACGATCGTACATGGTTTTACCACACATACGCCTCAGGAATCTCATCTCTACAGCATTCAGTCTTCTTTCATCCTTCCTCTGCCAGTTCCATGCCTCACTGCCATGCATCAGGGTAGGTACCAGCACTCCATTATGGACGGCTAACTTCGCTTCTTTGGATAGTTTTTTGTTGGCGCCAACGGCATTAAGTCCTCCACTAATAGAGTTGCCTGCATTTACCCTTCTTTCGATATCTCCGTCAGCCCTACCATCTCTCGTAAATATACTTCCCAAGTACACAAACTCGTCCACCTGCTCCAAATACTCATCATTCACAACTATGTTGCACATTGTTTTCATACTCTCTCTTTCAAATACCATGAGTTTAGACTTACTTACATTCATCATTAACTCATTCTTCATACATACATAGTTCATCCTAGGCACGAGAGACTGTAGATCTTCCATACTGTTAAAATTTACCTATATATGGAATTTTGTTAGATCTGCAATATTTGTATGTTTAGTGCTGTTGGTTTAAAATCACGGACCCCCCCCCTCGCTACGCCTCTGAATGGGAGCTATGTTTTTTTCTTTGTTCGTATAAATGTTTTTGTATTAAAGTTTTTACATGATTTTCATCAACCAAACTAGACACGTGCCCGTATTCTGCCAGTCGAAATTTGATGCATACTATGTATAATTCATTAATGAATAAACTAATGGCTTACAACTAACATTTATAACTACTGACTGACACCGACATACGGCTAGTGATTACCTACACCATGGACGATTTGTTTCACAGAATTTGAACAATTCATCATATTTCAAAGTTAATATGCAAGTTCTGTAAAAGGCATTTCATGGACCTTGAATTTTAACTTTGAAATTTGATGAATTATTCAAATTCTATAAAACAACTCGTCTTTAGATTTATTACTCGACGGCCACTACGATCGAGGGGTAAGGTTCTGGACTATCCATCCATTACAATAATATATACCTATTATTTTTGCGATACGTACAAGATACTTTTTTTAAATTTTCTTATTTTTGGGTAGGTGGTATATTATATTGTATTAATCTTAAAATTAGCATGCTCCAAAGCTGATTGTATATTCAAGGTTCGTATTTAATAGCAAGGTCCTCAGATTAGTTACTTACAATTTCATTTTGAAATAGGATTAAGGTAGGATAGGTTATCAGAATAATCCGCCGATTAAACATCGTTCGCATCTGGCAACATTTGAGGCTGCGACATTTTTTTAAAGCCAATGAAAACTCACTAAAAAGGTCGTCATTGTTGTTACACCTACTGATATTTGCACAAAAGCGAAAATAGCCTACATTTGAAGAAAACGTGGATAGGTACCTAGATTTTAGAACTCAAGGAGAAAATGCTTTGCAATTTGCGACCATCATATTCTTAATTTCCCACCTTAATTATTAGAAAAACCTTGCTTTTGAATTTCAGTTTGGCTTTGTTTTTTTTTTTAATTAATCTCCTTTCATGGAATTTATAGATATTTATTTCGAAATCAATAATTATCTTTTGTTTTCTTCAGAAAATAACGTCTTCATAACATATTATATGCGTTTTAAAATAATAAAGAATTGTATTATTGTAGAAAGCAATCACTTTGTTGTTTGACATATTTAATAAAATAAAATACTTTTTTGTTTAAAACCACGATATTTATTAATTTTTTAACCGACCGGTTTCGCTTAACTTAAGCATCTTCAGGGTACAAATTAATTAATTTTTTAATTTTGTATGTATTTATTAATTTTTTAACCGACCGGTTTCGCTTAACTTAACCGGTCGGTTAAAAAATTAATAAATATCGTGGTTTTAAACAAAAAAGTTTTTTATTTTATTTACAAAATTGTTTTTAAACGTTGCAAATTATTATAGCACTTTTTGCTAGTTTGCACAAAATGTTGCAGCTTCCGTTTGGAAAGAGTTGCTAAATCAGTACAGCACTACCGTGTGTAACGTTCGCTTTGTTCTTCTGGTACCTTTGCCGATTTTAACCTTTCATTTCAAAGCAGAAACATAATACAAATGAAAACAAAAATTCGGCATTGGCAGATAGATGGTAGCTTCATCACCGCCAATGACCTATTGCTCCACTGATTGAATATTTTTGATTTATGATACACGATCTTCTTATAACATTGCTCGACGTAACACTGAATAGATTAACTAAAAAAAACATTAACTCCATACGGGAAGACAAATCTGAGAGTTCCTTAGGGGAGGAACAGATCTTGCTGTTGATCTTGTGGAGTAGTCCAATGTTGACGTAGGGAAAACAGCAATACGCGATTAGATCTAGGTCTCATGTAGGAAAATTTACGCGAATTCTTCAGATCATTTGAATACCGGCTAAACAAACACAGCATTCTTCCTGTTATCTGCATTTTAAATGTTAATCGTGAGTAAACTCAGTCGTTGTTCTCTTGTCTATTAACATTGGGGACCCTTTCTTTACTCACAATTCTAGAATGATAATTATAGCCAGGAGTTCATATTCATATGCATACAATGCCTTATTGACGTTATTCACGTTAATAGAAATCCTACCACACCTTTGCCAGTTATTTATTTAGCCCCTACGCACAATCCTCACCGTCGGCGTCGCCACCTTTTCTTATCCTATCTTTCACAATCATTACGTTTTGTTAATCCTCACTCATTCGTACGTCATTGCTACCATGTTCTGACTGTATTCTAACTGAATTGGCTATTTACTTTTCCAGGGAATTGGCTTTGACTAGATAACTGCCTAATCCTGAGTCAGAGCATGCCCAATTTGTAAATGGGTCACGCAATTTTCACCGAGTTCATTCCACTAATTGCGATAATTAATGACGGGTAATAGTTCCACAAGTTGTTCATTGTTAAAAATGGCAGACTCAGAGTCAAGTGAGGTGAATTGGCGGGATTCAGATGAATTACAGCCGGGGTCAAATGGTTTTACTTATTACTTCATTGTGTTTGCATTCTTTGACCTGTTGATCTATCAAATTTTAAACACCGTTCATTAAGAAGTTTACCCGTTGATCCTGAGAAAATAACTTTACGCCATGATGGTGTAAACTTTGTTGATGAGACAACTTGGTACATGATGGCGTATTGCAAAAATCCTGAATTTTTTTAAACAGCCACTCTTCTTGGCGTGTGTTTTTGTAAAATGAAAATTATCGCGGCGTCCTGAACAACAAAAACGTATTCATTACCATATCCGTCTAAAGGTTGTACTTAATATTTCTTCTCCTTAAGTGTTAGGGGACGTTGATTTAGATTAATTAGAACTTCTTTTATAAAAATCGGAATGATTTCATGAAATTCACATTAAAACATGTGTTTGCAAACATCGTAATTAAAGTATTTTGCAATTTGTTATTGTTTTTATAAAGAAGTGGAAAAAACAATATCGTGTTTTTTGTTACTCTATTAGGAATGCACGCGTCAATTAATTTGCATTTTAAGTAATCTATTATTGAAGGAATAATCAATATTTTCATTCATGCCAAGTCTACTGATAACAACAACATTATTTATGAAAATAAATTATAATTGTATGTACTTTAATTCAGATAAATTATTACACAATTCATTACAGAGGACTTTCATTCACAACTCCTAATCATTAATTCAAGCAACATATTATTATTTAGATTTTGCATGCTGATGGCAAATGATATCGCATTTTATGAATGTTGTATCCTTGAGATGGGAGTGGATGTTTATGAAGAATTTGGCAGAATTTTATTTGTTTTTCTTTTACCAAGGCGTGGTTTTCGGTGTCTACTTATATTAGTTTATAATATCTTTTAATAACGATAATCAATGTAAAACTGCATTCCTGTTTTTTAAATATAATTTAGGTACTATTACTGAGACAATTATACAAAACACACTCTAACATCTTTATTACCGACATTCTTTGCTTTTCTTATCAATCTTTTTATTAGCTAATCTAATTTCGTACTTCACAATAATTGTGTTATGATTTTTTTAACAAAATTAATATTTCTGGTATTGGCATGGTACAAACGACCATCCTTGCTGTATTCCTGGTTATTCCCGCCTCGCGGGGTCCAGATATCCAAAACAATATCCCAGTGTTCTCCGATAAGTGGAGAAGTCTGTCTGTCTATGTGTTGGCTGAGCACTGAGCCCTGAGCACTGAGAAGTGAGCACCATTATTGAGCACATGCTCACCCCACGTTATGCGCACCAACTGTTTGCTCTTTGCGATTGTATTGTTTACTTTGGCGATGCCTTCGTGTCTACTTGGACTTGGATATTATTTACATACAGAGTTCCGGAACCTTTTGCGGTCTTCAACTCTAAAATTATTGCGGAATTTATTAAATGATACCTTTCTTTAAATAGTTCATGAGAGGTGATTGTGTATTTGTGTTGACCCTGGTCCAATTAGGCTCATCCAACGGGATCATGATAGGTTTCTTTTACATGATTATTATTTATTTGTTTGCAATTATTAGTTTATTTTGTTGCCCCGGTAAGAAACCTGTCCTTACGGTAGTCTTGTACCGATTAGATTTTTGTTCATAGATGATCTACTATTTTGCCCAGCGTGGGGTATAAGCGGTCGTTTTTTCAACAGATATAATTTTAGGTGAGAATTTGGTAGCAGCGCTTTTGGCAAATAGGCTATCATCATTAATTGGGAATGCTGAGATTTATTCACGTTGATTCGTTATATCAATATTATATTAAAGAGATAGCAGCTTTTGCTCCTGTTTTTTTTTCTTACTATTAATTGCTAAGATTTTAATGTTGACCTTCCAGTACACCGCCTCGATGTCGGAAGGTTTAAACTGTTGACGAGACATTATGTATTCGTGTCTCACGTAAGTGTTATCACGAGGGAATGTCATCGGTTGGTTTTCCAACGTGTAAGAGGTCTCTGTGTGTTTAAGTATCAAAGTTGCTATTTTAGCATTTATCGCTAGGTAAACAGTAAAAACAACACATCTTGTTTACAGCGCCAGAAATCCTATAATGAATTTTTTGGCTTGATGTAGGGTAAAGTTTCGCCTCTTAGTCGTTATTTTATAAGTGTTTCCTCTACAATACTCTCTAAGGAGTTTACGACTTAATTACCTTATTCAAAGCTTCATAGTAGATAATAGCAATAATTCCCTACTCAATGCATATTAGCCCATTTCATTGAAGAGCTTTGTATATTTTAAATATTGAAAACACGCTACTAATGCTTTCTGACAACTGACAACCTTTATAAGATACTCTAACTGCTTACTGTTTGTTGCGAAGATTTAAAAGTACATTTTTTCTTGTATTTGTTTAACTAGTTCGAGATAAGTATCTTCTATCTCCCTATTAATCATTGAGTAAGCAATTTGTTTACCTTCACCTTTTTTCATTTTACAAAACACACGAACCCAAGTTGTTTGTCAACCATTTTGTATTTACCTTCCATGGATTACTCGGTAGTTTTTTTTTTAATTTTATTTATTTCGATGTACAAATTGTTCACTTTTAGTGTGCTATTTGGCGCCACCTTTCCATAAAATGATTACATTGGTGACTTTTAACCTTAACCGACATTCATTGACAAAATATAAGCATTTTTAGTTTTAATGTTTACATGTGAAAAAATCTTTTACTAAAATTATTATTCTTTTGTAGAATAGGTCATATGAGTACACCTAAGTGCTAAGCACATTTAGCAAAATGTTCTGTTTTTTAAGTTAAAATCGCTTGCTATTACACATTTTTTGCATTTATTTTAAAAATTAATAAAACTTGTCTTGTTCCCCGAGGCTGTTTTAAAAAAGTGTAATTAGATAAATATTTATGCCTCCATTGGTTATGTTATCAGATTTACTATCATCGGCGGAGAATGTTCCAGAAAGTACCAAGATAGCAGAAGAGACTTGCCAGTTTGTTGTAGTCTTGTCTTATCTATTACAAATGAATATTATATTTATTACATGCACTTATCCTGTCCTGGTACAATTGGCAACCTTATGATTTACGGCCTCCGGAGTTCCACATTCTTTTTACAGCCATTCCACTTCTAAAATGCCATATTAAAAATACCAGTTTCTTGATCCCATCAACTGAATACATCGCCCTATCTCGCAAGGGAACTGTACGTCTGTAGGACTGCAAAACTATAGGCTGCGGGCTAACAAGCAACTGACCTTCATAGCTCCCGTCTTAGCGAGATTACGCATTTAGTCTGTCTTAGCCCATATTCTTCATGTCTAAAAGATTCCATACTCTCTGATTTATAGTTTTTTTCTAACGGTTTGGATAATTTATTTGGTATGACCCATCATTGGTTGAAAGTTTTTCTCCATAATGTTTCCGATAAATCCGGAATCCTGGTACATGAATCTTTCTTTGGAATCTGAAATGACATAAGACCGGTCAGTGTTTCTGTTAAGTTTTTTTGTCAGGTCAGGTTTTGTGTATTTGGACATCTTGATAAACATTTCTTAGTTATTTCGGCTGGTTAAAATGTCAACTCTCGGCTACACGGTTTTGGCGCCACGATTATTGATCGGGTCACTTTTTATATTTCACCATTTGGCAATTAGCATATGAATCGGTGTTGCCGGCTCTAAACTTTATTTTATTTTGGAATTTATTACAAAATTCCGATACGAACGCTTATCACTCGCGGAGCCAGAGTACATTCAGTTTGATGTGAACTACATAATCATTCAACTTTTTCCTATAATACACCATTTCATGAACATGACAAATTCGTTTGACGTGTTTAACTCCTTTTCTGTATTCTTCCTTACGTGCGAGAAAAATTCTGTGCTAGATAATACTAGGTATAGATGTGTGACCTTTGAAGCATTGGCGTTATTTTAGACCGATTTGTTGTATTTAGTATAGGATAGCCAAGGATATTAGTTATTGATGACCGTTTTGAATACTTGTAAGGATTAAGTTGTTAATTGATGTTTGTTTTTCTTTGTTTTCAGGAATATTAGGTAGTTCAAATGGAAGAAGAACTCCCAGGATAGAGTATCAACTCAACCATAGACCCCGCCTCCTCCGATCCTGGCCTTAACACCATCGATAACATGTAAGAAAATCATCACTTTAAGTTATTAGGACCCCATGTTTTTTTCTAAAACTATGAACGATTACATTGTTTACTTGAATAATATTAGAATAGTAATGTTCTTGCCTTAAATTAAAAGAAAGTAAACGGATGTATCTCGACAACTGACCTAATGCCACTCTTAAACACTGAATACAACCGAAACGTAGAAGGTTGTTTCTGAACAACATATTTTACCTTTGCACACTTTGACGACTCCAGATCCTTTTATATTGACCTAACTTCGTTAAACATTGCTGTAGGACAATCTATAGATAGTTCTGAACAAATAAAAAATGCCTCATTCATAACTCAATCTTACAAAAAAGTGGACAACTGACCTCTGACTTGTGAGGTAGGTACAGAGTTAAATGTTGAATAAAACCTAAAGGAGTGTAGCGAAAGGCTTAATACTTAAGACCCCGCATTCTGAATTTCTACCGCATATAAACATGAACATTTAAAGTTTTTAAAATCTTCAAAAAATATTAAGTTGCCCAGTTGAAAAATAATTACCTATGTGAAGTTCCCCAAATAAAAAAAAATCACTCCGTGGGTTCCAAAAATTATAAAAAAAAATAATTTATTTAATTTCAACAGTATACATATACCATAAGCGCTGATTAATGTCACAAAATCATAAATAGTAATAGAAATAATAAAAAAAGAGTATAACAGATAATTGTGGCATTTGAATGAGAAATGACACCAAAGAGACAATTACATACAAAAATCTATCGTACAAATAGAATTAATATTGATTAAAAAGATTTGATAGCATAGCCCTCTTGTACCTACCTTCCGTACAATTAAACAGATCTGCCACATCTGCATATCTATTACTAACATCATGTAACCTAGGTACAAGCGAGTGTTTCGTGTACTCAGTCCTATTATTGTTGATTTAAACAGGATTTTACAACGAGTGGTTCTCGCGGGAATATGAAATTCAATGAGCTTAGTTAAATCAGGACTGTCTATGCTACCATTTACAATTTTGAACATAAATACATCTGGTTCTGTTATTTAACATGCTACAGGTGTGAAAAAATTCACATTGTTTTTTTTTATGGCTGATTAACTCTCTATTTTACTAAGTCGTGTTTTATTAAATATTATCACAACAGTCGCTTACGCCTATTAATTATAAGAGTCTTTCTCCCTCTAACGCCTATAACGGAACCTTAATACCTTCATTATGTTAGTTAAAAAAGCGTTATTCATGGATTGCGTAGGTACCAGTAATCCTTTAAAATCCGAACGTAAGAAAGAAGAATAGTGGTCCAACGAAATCCCTTGGCGCCAAGAGACCGGAGCCGGCCGCGGCAGTCCGGCAGCGTCCGCCCGATAGTGAAACGGATACGTCCGAGAAAGTCTTCGTCAAGTCAGGTAGCCGCCGCCAGGTGTGTGTTGCTCGCAGCCCTGACGTCGGGGCGGAGCGGGGGCAGGGGCCGGGGGCGCGTAACTCGGGAGCCGCGGCCCGCGGCCCCCTTGCCCCCCGCGCCGCAGCCCCCCAGACCGGTAATCTCCCCCCCGACCAGCCAGCAGCGGCAGCGGCAGGCAGCGGTTGCCCACCAAATCCGGTATACCGAGATATTGTGCTGCGTGCTCCGTGCTCCGTGCGCTGTGCGGCTACAGTACGCGAGCCGCGAGGTCGCCGGACGAATGAAGACAAAATTTAACTATTTGGCGTTTTTTGAGGAAATAATGGTGGTCTAAGTATTTGTCTGACAAACCCGACAATAACCATTTCGCATAGATACTGCCCCTGAATATATAATAAACCATGGAAATGCCTTCCGTGTAGATTTGAATGGAAACCAATATCGCTACTGACTTTGGAGTACCTTTTGTTCTAGCCATTCTAGCCCCTTGCACACGCGATGTCTCTGTTACACTTGTCTGATATCACATATCTTCATCCCATCTGAATTTCATATATCTTCATCCCATCTAAATTTCATAATGCCGGTGAAATAGAGATCGATATACTATGAAAATTAAGCAAAGGATAGTCAGGCTATTGGATCTCGAAACACGAGTGTCTGGGCCTCTAAGGCTTGGAATAAACTCCCTCCGGAACTTAGATGCATAACAAGCCCAAAAGAATTTAGGTCCAAATAAAAACCTACCTTTTTGGGCTCTCATACCCTTAAATAAAAATACCTATCTGAGAGTATCATAAAATTTGCTTTTGTTTTCAAAATACGCTCATTACAGAATATATTATATATTATAGTTCCCAATTATGTCCTCTGCGTGCGAACTATACCTAGATTTCTCTAAATAAACAATAATAGTATTATCTCTAGTGACCTTCCAGGTAGGTATGGTCCTGTATATATTTTCTGCCTCTACAGTACATTTTTACCGCAGCATCGCGTTCATTTGTCAAATCATTGCACATATAGTGTCGTATCGGTGATAGATGAACCGGTGAATGCAATTTTTAGTCTTAAGTTGTTTTAGTGGTTGGTGTAGTTTGTAGTTAGAAGTAAGATTGTAGAAATTAATTATAAGTTTGTACAGCGCCCTTGAGGTGATTTTTCAGCAAAACGGCGCTATACATTTCTTCTACGGATACTGCCCATCAATTAGATCATTAATTTACGGAGGTACCTTTGCATTAGCATCAAATTCTGCTCCAATTTGATTTAGTCAAATCATGAGTATGAGAGCGAAGTGCATCTGATATTTTCTCAAGTCAGTTAATTCGGTATTGTGTTTGCTTAACTACGTACCCTATGTCATATGCTCTGTGCTAATGCCAGAAGCGTTGCAGAAAGTACATACTAGAGTGTAAACCCTTCGATACCATCAACAAATATATCCTGAAGCCCCCACAAGGATTCTTGTACTAGACGTTTGTACATAAACTAAATATAATAGGGAGCTGGCCACAATGACACGCCAATGGAGTTTGGTACGCCAGTGGATTTTGGAATGCCACTGGTCTTTTAAATGAATTTACTACTTTGACAAAAAATGCTTCTAGGTATAATGGCAAAACTGATTTGAGTACTGGATTAAAATAAATATTTTTCACTTTGGAGACTGTGGGAGACTGGGGTTTTTAGGATTTTAGGTTACTGGGATACTGGGAGAGGTAAACTGAATCTAAGACTGATTAAAACACTTGAAAAGAGGTTTGAACTTGGAGACTGTTGGTATCTTGAGTAGGTATTGTTTCTTCTTGGCTGATAGTTTTGAACTGACTTCCTACCGGTTTGACTTCTATTTTTATAGGACAAACTCAGGTCGGACTTTTGGGGGACAGAACCTCCTTAATTTTTCTAAGGTACTTGTTTTAGGTAATTTCCCTGGTCGCTACGATTGGAAGTCAGCTGTGTTAAAATTATGTGTGATAGTTTTTGCCAAGATTTTACCAACTCAGGATCCCAAAGCTTCACATCATTTTTATTGTGTTTACAAGAAAAGGTACAAGTATACATATGTGATATAAGGTACAATTTTAAACAGTAAATATTTTTCTTAAAGTGCAACAATCACTGATAGACGTCAGTTTTTGGGTTGTTTTTGTAGTACATACTCATTTTTAGGTGATGATGTTTATTTCTTGATCCAAATTATTCCCAATTTCTCGAAATTGAGCTCCAAATTTTTCGGAAGATGAATTCGCTGTCGTAAATATTTACGATTCAGATTTTTCCTTTGTTCAGAATTGACCAATAGTGGCTCGGCTGGTCGCATGGTGGGGGTGACGTAAATAGTCAGCCATTTCCTTGGCGTTGATCATTGCTGTCTGGAGTCCCTTGTGGAAGCATTAGGTGGTTATTCAGATGTGTTTTCCAGTCCAATGAGGCTGCTGCATGTATTCATTATCAATTTCATTTATGTTTTCAATTGATTAGTTAGTTAAAGGACATAATAGCGTTGTAGACAAGTCATTTGGAAGGGGCACCACATGCACATAATTCCGCTAGCCAATAGCAGCTCTCAGATTGTCGTGCTGGCGGCATGGTACTCTGTGGGAGCGTAAATTCCATTCTTGAATTTCCATGGTTGTCAAAAGCTTTCGCGCACTCGTTAGATGCACACGGATTCCTACGACACGTTCCATACACTCCCCTCAGTGCAGTCTCGACTGTGCTCAGCTACTTCGTCGGGCGTGTCCTTTTCCGATGTCTGAGTTTTGAGTCGGGTGTCTTCGCAGAGTGTACAGTTTCATCAGTTGCTGGCGTGGCAGGCAGAATGACGGCGATTTTGACTGCCGGCCTTACGTATATCCCAGTGCTGGTTTGGATCCGGGCAGTTCTGACTTGTCCATCAGCTGCAGGTATTGCTTCGATGATACGGCCACGTGGCCAACTGTTTCGAGGCAGTGCTGGGTCCATGATGATCACTAGGTCATCCTTCTTAATTGGTGTAGTTGGATGGTGCCATTTTTGCCGGACAGCCATGGTAGGTAGGTATTCCCGCAGCCATCGCCTCCAGAAGGTGTCTGCAAGTTGTTGTCCGATGCGCCACTGGCGGCGTAGGCATGTTTCCTCTTCTTTTTTGTCGTAGAAGGATAATTGAGGGCGCTTCCCGGCTGACCCTAGCAAAAAGTGGTTGGGTGTTAGAGGTTCTTCATCACGTGGGTCAACTGAAATGTGGGTGAGTGGACGATTATTTACCACAAACTCAGCTTCTGCAAGTGCGGTGCGTAGCGTTTCTTCTTTTGGTGCTCTTTCCTTTAGTGTAGCGCTTAGGGCTTTCTTTACTGATCGTACTAATCTTTCCCAAGCTCCCCCCATGTGCGGACTTAGTGGTGGTATGAAGTGCCACTCGATGCCCTGGGTAGCTATTGCGTCAATCATTCTGGCGTCTTGACTTATTGACAGCAGGGCGTCCCTCATCTCGGTGTCAGCTCCGTGAAAGTTTGTCCCGTTGTCCGAGTACATGGCTGCTGGTTGTCCTCTGCGGGCGGTCATTCTTTGTAGGGCCATGATGGCCGAGTCAGCAGTCAGTGAAGCGGCTAGTTCTAGGTGAATGGCGCGTGTCGAGAGGCAGGTGAAGATGGCTCCATATCGTTTTTCTCGATGCCTACCGACCGTGATAGCCATAGGGCCGAAATAGTCAAGCCCACAGTGTGTGAATGGGCGGACGTGATGCATCAGGCGGGGTGGTGGTAATGCGCCCATCAGAGGTGGAGTCGGTTTGCTGCGTCGTATGAAGCAAGTGGGGCAGGCGTGCGTTATCTTCCTGCTTGTTGTGCGTAGTCGTATTATGAAGAAATGATTGCGTATTTCTGCTACTGTTTTCTCAGTACTAGGATGATCCGCCTTTTTGTGGTAGTGACTGATAAGAAGTCGAGTGTAGGGTTCGTCGCCGTCCAGTATTATGGGAGTTCGGGCCACACTCTTTGTTCTTTCCAAGGCTTGTAGTCGGGTCCCCATTCGTAGTAGGTCATCTGGTCCAAAGAATGGGTTCAGGGAGTTGAGGCGGCTGCCAGCAGGCAGTTTTTGACCTTGTCGGATGATGTGTAGATCAGTTGTGAAAGCGTCTTCCTGGGACCTTTTGATCCATCTGTGTTCTGCTGCTTTTATCTCATCGGCTAGTAGTGGGCCTTCTACTGGTTTATTGGGCCCCATCTTGCATCGTCTGATAAATCGGAGGATCCAAGCTGTGGAGCGAATCAGCCGGTGCCATGAGGAGAACCGCTCTACTGATGGGAGTGCTTCGCCCCTGGTGGACACAAGGCCAACGTAGTGAGGTTTGACTTCTAGTGTCAGGTCGTCAGGCCTGTGGGCGGGTGCCCGTTCTTTTGGCCACGCACCCTCCGGGGAAGTGAGAAAGGCTGGGCCAGTAAACCATCTTCCTTCTGGTGTTAAGTCTGGTACCTCTAAGTCTCGTGTTCCTATGTCAGCGGGATTGAGTTTTGTGGGTACCCATTTCCAGTCGGGTATGTTGGTTAGTTCGTCTATTTCCCCCAATCGGTTTGCCACAAAGGTTGAGTAGGCGCGTGGGTCGGTGCGTAACCAGCATAGTACAGTTGTGGAGTCTGTCCAGAAGCAGGTGCGGGATATCAGGGCTTTGCTTTCTTTTTGGATCGTCTGGGCTAGTCTCGCTGCTATGAGGGCGGCTTGAAGCTCGAGGCGTGGAATGGAGAGAGGCTTCAGTGGCGCTACCTTGCATTTACTTGCAAGGAATGTTACTCGTAAGGATCCATCTATTTTTTCGGTGAAGTAGGCCACGGCACAGCAAGCTTGCTCGGATGCATCGCAGAAAAGGTGTAGTGTTACGTTGTTTAGTTTGTTGTAGAGGCAACGTCTCGGGATTGAGATGCTGTTCGTGTGCAACAGATTTAGCCAGTCTGTCCATCTCTGGGCGTGTTCAGGGGCAATGGGTTCATCCCAGCCGACGCTTGAGCGCCACACTGCTTGCAGTAGCATCTTAGATCTGATGGTAAGGCAGGCAACGAAGCCGACTGGGTCGAAGATCTTCATTACTATAGATAATAGTTGCCGCTTGGTAGGTTGTGTGGCCGTGTCGTGGGAGATTGCCTCACGAAATGAGTACAGGAAGCGGTCTGTGGTGGGGTCCCAGATTAAACCAAGCACTCGCTCTGTTTCCGGACCTCCGCTGCTGATTTGTATCGTGGAGCTGGCACGGTCTTCTATAGGTACGCTAGCTAGGGCCGCCGGGCTGTTGGACGCCCAATTTGTCAAGTGGAACCCTCCTTTCGCGAGCAGGGCACTTACACTTTGGGCGAGTGCAGCAGCTTCATTGGGTGTGTCTGCTGCATCTAGGTAATCGTCCATGTAGAACTTGGTGCGTACGGCTTTTGCGGCGGCCGGGTACTCGTGCTCGTATGTTTCAGCCACTTTATTTCGGACGAATTGGGCACTGCTTGGGGAACAGGTGGCTCCGAACATCATCGATGACATTTGATAGGTGTCTGGTTCGTGATGGGGTGATGTCCTCCACAGGAATAGCTGGGACGACTGATCTTCTCGCCTTATTTTTATTTGCAGGAACATTTCTTTGATGTCTGCAGCAATAGCGATGTTTCCTTCCCGGAAGCGTATTATATTCCCCAGGAGGGAGGACAGCAGGTCAGGACCAGTAATCAGCTGGTCGTTGAGGGAGGTTCCTCGGCATCGGCTTGCGGCATCGAACACCACTCTGATTTTTCCTGGCTTATTTGGGTTGATTACTGCAAAGTGGGGCAGGTACCATTTGCGAGGTGTGGTGGTGGAAGCTTCATGGCTTGATAACTTCTTGGCATAGCCTTTGTTGATAAGTTGATTTATTTTGTCGTTGTAGGCCACTGCTAGATTTTTGTCTTTTTCTAGCTTTTTCTCCAGGGACAG
Organism: Limnephilus rhombicus; assembly: GCA_929108145.2. Classification (NCBI taxonomy): domain Eukaryota; kingdom Metazoa; phylum Arthropoda; class Insecta; order Trichoptera; family Limnephilidae; genus Limnephilus; species Limnephilus rhombicus. The sequence goes on from OV815276.1 coordinate 57,363,796, forward strand.
AAGTCGTTTCAGCGCACACTGCCGATTGTCAGGTAACGTGGCTTCTGGTTTGCGCCATAGTAGACCGGTTTCCCACCTTCCTACAGGAAGAGGACGGGTAGTTGCATTCATAAGTGCAATTGCCTGTTGTTCGCTTGCATTGACTCTGGTGGCTGATGTTACTCCGAGGGAGTCGATGGCGAAGTTGGTTTTTACTAGCTCCCTCAACTGTATGTCTGCGGCCGTTTCTGGTTGTAGTGCCAAAGTGGTGGTCGTGTTATTATCTCTGGGGTTGACTCCCCCATGAGCGATCCATCCTAGTGCGGTGCGTGATGCTATTCGCGTAGTATCATTGCATTCACGAACTTCCCTTGACACGATCAGGTGAGCGTTATCTTGGCCTATTAGCAGCTTCGGGACGACCGACCTTCCTTGGGTCTGTTGCTCCGGCAGGTTGAGGTTGCTTATTGTGCTGGCAGATATGTGGAATGTATTACTGTTGCCTGCACCTCGTATTCTTAGTCTCACTCGTTGGGAGAGATTGTCGGAGGTGCACATTCCTTTCGCGCCGTGGATTCGCAGTCCGTGAACTGGGCCGTTTGCTCCGACTTGTATTGCGGTGTCAGCGTCGACAAGTGTTACTGTGGATCCTTCATCCAGGAGAGCGAACACTGACACTTCTTCTTTGTTTGGAGCGCTTAATATGACTGGCGCAATTTTTAATAGTACTCTCTGTCCGGAGTCCTGGCGTCACAAATTGACATTTTCCACGGCGCTTTTTCGTACGAACTCGGGATTATGTAGCAGGGGGTGGTGTGGGGATCTGCAATCTCCTACTTTGCACCATTGGTTTATTTTGCAGCTTCGTGAGTGGTGTTTTTCTAAGCACTTGCGGCATAATCTTCCCGTGCGTACAGTTTCCCATCGGAGTTCAACATCTTTGGCTGCGAATTCTTTGCATTCGCGGGTTTTATGATCGCCGCCACATTGGGCGCAGCTTTCATCAGCAGTTTTTCTTTTTCGGCTTGGTCCAGGGTAAGTATGTTCCTCGTTTACTTTGCGTTTTATGGGGGCAATCTTTTCTTTTGGGCCATCCCTGATTTCTTCTTGATGTCCGGCATGTATTTGCTCATGGCTCGGTAGAAGTCGCATGCGATCACTCTCTTCTTCCTCCTGGTACCCGGCATGTATTTGTTCACGGCGTGGTCGAGATCGTATGTGGTCCACCATCCCACTGTTTGGAATTGCGTTTGACACCTCTTTCAGAAAGGCAGCGAGCTGGGTTATGGTGGCCGGAGCGTGTTGTTTGCGGATCTCGATTAGCCATGCCAGACGCAGGGAACTTGGCATTTTGTCAGTGACGTCATTCATTAATGCAGGATTGGTGAGATAACCTTCGGTTTTCAGGATCCGGAGAGATGCCACCAGGTTTTGTACCGTTCCGGAGAAATCTGCCAGGTCCTCGAGTGATACCTCGGTCGTGAGGTAAGGTAGTTTTTTAACCTTGTCTAGCATAAATTTTGCTATGGAGTTAGCGCTGCCGTATCGCTGCTCGAGGACGCTGATGATCTCTGGGACTTGCGCAGGATCCATTAGTAGGGGACCCACGGTATCTCGTGCCTTGCCTTTGAGGGCGCGCTGCAGCCGAATGAGATTTTCGCTTGGAGTCATTTGGCAGGTGGCGGTGGATTGAGCGTACTGCGCCTTCCAGGTGGGCCACTCCAGGGGGTCTCCGGAGAAGGTAGGCAAATCTTTTGCTGTGGATTGCCTGGCAATGAGGGCAGCCATTCTTGAATCATCTTCTAATGTGCGGGGGCTATCTTGCGTTCTGGAAGAGCGAAGGGCCTCTGCCATCACAGAGGCGATCTGGGCCAGTGGGTCGTTGCCATGCTGCAACCATTCTCGGGTGTGCCGTGCTGTCTGATTGGCTGTGTGCGGTGGTGTAAATAATGGGGAATCCTGGCCGGAGGAGGCTGGCTGATGCTGGTACCCTGCTGTGTTGTAAAGTGGGCGCTCGGGTCCGATATGGCTGTATTCGGCCGTAGGGATGTTCTTCGCAGGGCCCGTCAGTAGTGTGTACTCTTGGGTGGCGGCGGCGGCGTATCCGGTTGGATCGGTTACAGCAAATTCATTGGTAGGCTGACCGGCTGGTGTGTCCATTTGAGTAGTTGCATATCTCGTTGCAAACTCTTCGGCCGGCTTGTAAACTTGAGTGGCATATCTCGTTGCAAACTCATTAGTAGAAGGGCCGGTTGGTGCATGCACTTGAGTAGTTGCATATCTCGTTGCAAACTCTTCGGCTGGCTTGTGTACTTGAGTGGCATATCTCGTTGCGAACTCATTAGTAGAAGAGCCGGTTGGTGCGTGCACTTGAGTTGTTGCATATCTCGTTGCAAACTCTCCGGTAGACGGGCCGTCTGACGTGTGTACTCGAGTGGCATATCTCGTTGCGAACTCGTTCGTAGACGGGCCGGTTGGTGCCTGGGTTTGAATTACTGCCTGACCGAGGTTGGCTCGCAGGGTCGGGCTGGTTGGTGCGGGCTCCTGGGTAGGTTGGCTGACTGCTTGGCGTGTTGCAGCGTTCAGGGCTGCGAGCAGATTGGTTGTCTGCTTGGCGTGACGTCTGTCCCGGATGCGCATCTCTCGGCGCAGCAATCGCAGGGAGTCTTCAGTTGATTCAGAAGTTGTTTCGCTGCTTTTACTGTTGGATCCGTGGAGGCTCTTGGCGACACATTCTGGAGCAGGTTGGTCAAGAGTGATGAGGTCAGGGTTCCTGGCAGGGTTCGCACCAGATAGATCGTGGCGGGTTCCGCTGGATGGCGTCTCATCGATGTCTACGGTGCGTGGGCCCGGGGTCCGACGGGGTGCCACTGGCATGTTTCGGCTTGTTCCCGGGGCGTTAGGTTTAGACAGCGATGTTTCGGAAGATGTCGGGGTCTTACGGCCACTGCGAAGAGACGGCATTTCCACTGGGTAAGACTGAAGGCGTGTTATGTGTGGATCCGGCTCGAAGGACCAATTGTACTAGACGTTTGTACATAAACTAAATATAATAGGGAGCTGGCCACAATGACACGCCAATGGAGTTTGGTACGCCAGTGGATTTTGGAATGCCACTGGTCTTTTAAATGAATTTACTACTTTGACAAAAAATGCTTCTAGGTATAATGGCAAAACTGATTTGAGTACTGGATTAAAATAAATATTTTTCACTTTGGAGACTGTGGGAGACTGGGGTTTTTAGGATTTTAGGTTACCGGGATACTGGGAGAGGTAAACTGAATCTAAGACTGATTAAAACACTTGAAAAGAGGTTTGAACTTGGAGACTGTTGGTATCTTGAGTAGGTATTGTTTCTTCTTGGCTGATAGTTTTGAACTGACTTCCTACCGGTTTGACTTCTATTTTTATAGGACAAACTCAGGTCGGACTTTTGGGGGACAGAACCTCCTTAATTTTTCTAAGGTACTTGTTTTAGGTAATTTCCCTGGTCGCTACGATTGGAAGTCAGCTGTGTTAAAATTATGTGTGATAGTTTTTGCCAAGATTTTACCAACTCAGGATCCCAAAGCTTCACATCATTTTTATTGTGTTTACAAGAAAAGGTACAAGTATACATATGTGATATAAGGTACAATTTTAAACAGTAAATATTTTTCTTAAAGTGCAACAATCACTGATAGACGTCAGTTTTTGGGTTGTTTTTGTAGTACATACTCATTTTTAGGTGATGATGTTTATTTCTTGATCCAAATTATTCCCAATTTCTCGAAATTGAGCTCCAAATTTTTCGGAAGATGAATTCGCTGTCGTAAATATTTACGATTCAGATTTTTCCTTTGTTCAGAATTGACCAATAGTGGCTCGGCTGGTCGCATGGTGGGGGTGACGTAAATAGTCAGCCATTTCCTTGGCGTTGATCATTGCTGTCTGGAGTCCCTTGTGGAAGCATTAGGTGGTTATTCAGATGTGTTTTCCAGTCCAATGAGGCTGCTGCATGTATTCATTATCAATTTCATTTATGTTTTCAATTGATTAGTTAGTTAAAGGACATAATAGCGTTGTAGACAAGTCATTTGGAAGGGGCACCACATGCACATAATTCCGCTAGCCAATAGCAGCTCTCAGATTGTCGTGCTGGCGGCATGGTACTCTGTGGGAGCGTAAATTCCATTCTTGAATTTCCATGGTTGTCAAAAGCTTTCGCGCACTCGTTAGATGCACACGGATTCCTACGACACGTTCCATACAATTCTTCTGGGTTTATTCTTCTAAAAATTCTAAAAATAAACAGAATAAACGCATATTGAACCGAGTTCATTTCATACATTAATAAATCATTTTTGCAACACTGAACAGGCATCACTCTTTGACTTTGGTTTTTAACCAACTACATTTAAAACAATGTCTAAGATAACCCATTACCTAAATCAACAATACTAATGCAACAATCAACCAATCCCTTGACTTCACAGAACTTTAATTTCTTATTGCTTTATCAATAATGTGACAGGTTTTTAGAATCTGAGATAAGCGGATTCATTGGTTGATACAGAAATTGTTTTCCAACGTTGGAGAAATGACGATAACATTAGTTTGTTCCGTTGTGTCTTCGAATACGGATTCTAAAAATGTCAACAGAACGCGATTCCATCATCAAAGTAGGTGTATGGAGTATACCCAAAGGACTGCCATTAGGTCTCCCCTCTGATCTCTGCGCGGACGACTTCCTCTTGGGTCGTTTAAATTATGCACAATATTCAATCAACTTATCTTCGGCAGACAACAGTATTGCTCTGTTGTCTCGTTGTCTGACCGGAGACTGGAAAGTTCAGCCATTTTTACATGTGATTGGCGTGGCTCCGACGATTCTCCCTCCAATAAATCTGGCAAATTTAATAACGATGAATATTTAAAATATTGTAAAGACGAACCATTTTTTTGTCCAAATGAATGAGAATCGGACATTGTTCCGTTCCTTCTCACCTTTTTACAATGCATGTGCTTGACTCCCCAGATTGTACGTTCTGTGGTCTAGATGTGGGAACTTTAGATCACCTATTTTTTGGTTGTCCCTCTCTAAATAAATATCCTCTCTTCTATCAAGCGTTATCCAAAATTGCCTCCCCTCCATTCAACATCTCATCTCTTCTAAGTCTGAACTCTACTCCAATCTTCCATAAAATTCTGAAATTTGCACATTTAAATAAAATTAATATATAAATTCACCTTTCCTTTCTCTGTAATTATAAATGATGGCCTAGAACACCCTTGAAGGGTGAAAGCCAGAAATAATTGAAAAAAAAGATCATTCACTAATCATTTGTGATAAACGTATTTCAACCAATGAAATGTAAAACTTTGTCATCATAAAAATTGCTCGTTGGAATCGCTACATCACATTAAGGACGCGTTGTTTCAAAAAATTTGACGGATTCATCAAATATTTTAAGTTAATTTTCACGTTCTGTGTAAGTTATACTGAAGTTCTGTCATTATTTCAGTTTTATGAAGCAACTGGCCTATAATGATATAATAACAAAACTTAAATTGAACTTACACAGAAAGTGAAAATTAACGTCAAATACTTGATGAATCCGTAGAATTTTTTGAAAAAACCATCCTAAGTACACATTTTTAACTTAACGAGGGTTAATATTCGGATTCGCAGGAATTTCAAACATCTCATTTGAGCACACTGATATTGCACAGCTTCACAGCTCGTGATGGAAACATCGTTGCATAATGAAAATTTCACAAATAGAATTTAGCGGAATAGTACATAGACAGATTTACCAAATTTCATTTAATTGTTTACACCATTTATTATTTTTTAGCCTCCCGCCAGAAATAAAATCGGAATGGATCGCCTCATTAATTTCAGTTTCATAGGAAAATCAATGTCGTTGGATATTTTATTATAAATATCGCTTGGCAAAGCGGTATTGTATTTAAATAATAGAACACCTGCCTTGAGAAATGTGAATTCCGAGATGGAATAACCTATTTATGCTAATGAGGACGTAATAATTAATTCCAATGTTTGCCATTAAAAAGGAGTAAAGCATTGGAAACGCGCCTTTTCGCCCCAGCCTTTTTACAAATTAACGATCGTCTCATTCCACAGATAATTGCTAGACAAAATTCCACATTAATGTTATTTAATTCCACTTTTATATTATGTGTTTTTCATAGCACAGTCTTATTTAAAGATATTTCTAAAGAGTAGTTTTTTGTCTTAATTATACGAAACTTAATTAAATTTTCTCCTAGGCTGTTTGTTCGTCGTTGAATATCTTATTAAATTATACGGGAAGATTCTTTTGATTTTAATTAGATACTATCTCAGCTAATGTCGGTTAGTTATTATAATCTGAGATACAGATTGCGGTAGTTATTGCGATTGGTTCAATAATAATTAAATGTCGTTATTTTTTCCTTCGTTAAAACCGCGAATCATTCGCTCGTGAAACTCTTGTTTTTTTACGCTTGGCAACTCAGGCACGGGACAATAATAAATATTATACATTTTTAAAAGTAATGGCGCCTATTGTGACTAAAATGATCTTGATTAATTCTCACTCACTCTAACGGCTTCTGGTGTTGGATACCATGTACCAGGCATGCCGCTATTAGCTCCATTGCAACGCCTCCCTTTTGTTCATAAACGACTAAAGAAACAGAGAGGTTAAAACCAATGGGTTTGATGGCCTTTGTGATGGAGGGTTAAAGCTCTCGACTAGCAGTCCGACGGTCGCGTTTTCGAATACCGGCAAGCGCAATTACTTCATTAAAAATAATATAATATACTACATATAATAAAAATAATATAGATCGTGACGACCGGCTTGTTCTAGGGGTAAGGCTCTTGACTCGCAATCCGAAGGGGATTGAATCCCGGCGTGGGCAAATAAATTTTATAATAATTCGTTTAAAATAATATATAGTAATTTTGCAGCACGTTCCAGAGAGGAAGATACTCTCAGTATGACCCTGGTGTAAGACCACCATTCAGAAATGAAAGGTTGCTTAAAATGGATTTAACCGGGTCTATATAATATATCATTTTTATGGTTCCATGCCAACTCAGAATGAAACCAACTCAGAAACACCTCATCAGAAAGGTCATTAAAAGCTATGAAAAAATAATTTTAAAATAGCCGGTAGCCCTAACCTAACTTAACCTATTTAACCAATTTTTTAATATTTTTTTTACATCGCTCTTAATGACCTTTCTGGGGTGCTTCTGAGTTGGTTTCCTTCTGAGTTGTTTGGTCACCTATTTTTATAGATATGAAACACAACGAAACGCGTCGATTTTTCGTATTGAAAAGCTGAAAGTTGTGTTATTTTTATCTTCTCTAAAAATCATCTTTTGGTTTTAAAAATGCCAACAAAATACTTTGATGTTAAAAATCTGAAGAAAAGTCACGTCAGGTCACCTGTAAAGGGTAGCCCCTTCTCGCCGTATGTCGCACGAGACAATGCGCGCCAATGTAAATACCACGAAAAGTAACAAAAAAGAGCGTCGATTGTAAAATGTTTGTCATTCACTATTAAAAATGAGATAGTTTTTTTGCAAAGTTCCCGTTACTTTCAGTTGGCCTCTGATGCAGCACTCTTTGGGATCACTCAACAGTCCATGCGTGTTCTTGCACATACTTTACCTAATACCTACTACGTGTGTGTATATTGTACGTCTGTAATTCTGTATCTACGTGGGTTGGTAGCCCGTTCATGTGTGTGTACATACTCACGTACTAAAATAACGTATGCATTATACGGTAGTATGTATGTGTTATGAAATAGCATTGGTTGGATGATATACTTGGTCTAAGGTTGGATGTGTTGCGCGTTGCGCCTATGTTCTGTAGGAGAAGTGCGTGGGCACACCCGACCGGCCCTTTTCTGAAAACAGACAACCAACACATATACCAACAATCTATAAAGTAACACACACTTCCCATAAATCATGTCTTTAAAATAGTGCTTGATACGAACTCGATGACTGTTTTATCAATAAAGCGATGCATTGTGAAGATCTTAACAAAAACCCTTCCTCCATCCAACCCATGTACGTATCCTCTGTCAATGTGTGTGCTCAATATTACCTAAATGTGACATTTGGAACAATAACCAAAGGAACTATCAGTTCCTCCTCATCAACTCCTATATTCATCTCTCAGTGCTTCAATATCGACTATGTTAAAGAAGCCTCTATGCAATGATCACCTTCGTAGTGATCTCTAATTGGATCTATTGCAGTAACTCATGCAATGAGTAACTGCTTTGGTAATATCTCGGTGACTTTAATATCGATTCTTAGAAACTTGTGCAATGATCTGTCTGGTAATCTCTCAGTTGCCAAAACGTCGTTTCTTAGGGTGCATACATTAATTGCATGAGCTCAAAAGAGGGGGGGGGGGGGGTTAGCAAAATCTCACGTTACTTGAAAATAATATTCGAAGTGGCCCAAATTTATCTCTAATCTAGATTAGGGTCTAGATTGGAAGAAAAACTGCTCACGTAATTAATGTATGCCCCCATTATGGAATAACAGGGCAATAGCATCGAATGTGACGCAAACGTGACGATGTGTGACAGGGGCGGGGGGGGGGGATTAAAAAAATCATGAAATTCTTGTGACGTAATTTATGGATGGCTCCTAATGTCCACTGTTCACAAAGCTATTCCCACAGCTGTGTTACTTTGAAAAATTATATTTTTATTACAGTCCATTGATTCGCAGTAAATATACCTGCGGCTACAAAAATAATCTAAGATACATCTTGAAAACTTGCAAAAAAACATTATTTTATTTCTACAAGTTAATAGGTTTAGTTTTGTTTGCACATTACAAAGGCATAGAGGTTCAATAAAAATCCCACATATTTTGAGTGTTTTTTTAATAATTTTAACTCTATGTAATAGGTACTTCAAAAATTCCAGTCATTGCTACCTTCGTAATTTTATGTACTTGACGACCTTGCCACTACTCTTTATTGAGATGCTCATTGCTCATGCTGCTCATTATAAACAGAGGGCAGTAATCAAATTTGATTATTCGGTATTCGTTTGGGTAAAAAGCTAATAATTTAACGGAAAATTCTTTTGGAAAACTTAGAATGTTAATGATGTCAATGCTATCAAAAGCCGCTGTAATGTATTTATTTATTTATTGTTTGAAACATTTACAGAGTGTTAACAATTATTACATCAATGACATTCCCATTGGAACGTGCATATATATATTGACACTCCTTAAAAATATTCACAGCATGCGTACATCGAGGCTTAATTGTTACTTAGTGGATATGCTGCTGGTGAAATTACAGACGTAAGCAGTAGTAGCTACCGAGAAAGAGAAAAAAATAAAGCAATTACATCATTTTTAGTTCAAATTCTTCTATTTGCCGTAAGCTTATTCATATTAGCTTGTAGCTAATAAATTTAAATTAACGATGGCGAACCCTTTTGTATCTGTTTTTTTTAAACTTTAAAACGTCTTTAAAATTGTTGCTCATGAGATGGAAAGCGCAATATTCATTTATTATTTAAGAAGTATTCAAATAAATTCGAGTCACATGTATGTATCCTGCTTCTCATACCACTATCAAAATAAATATAACTTGCTGAAAATAATGAATGAACCTAATCCAATCAAAATTTTACCTTAATTTAAGTTTGTGTTACGTCAACCTAGCCCATAGATTCCCAATGTGGTATATATATAGATCCCCAGGGATCGATTTCCATGACAGCAAGAAAAAAATTCAGGGATCCACGAGATTTAAATGGGGGTACACGTGGAGTGGAATTCAATCTATTTCAAGTCATCTGCAATTTTCAGGCGCTCCGTAAATTACATACCAAATCCACCTAAAACAGATTGCGTATTAAGACAAAACACTTTGTAAAACGTCACTTATTTAAATAAAAATAATTACTTTTTTGGTATTTCATCAATTCATATGTATCAGCAGTCATGGCTTCAGAAAGATATACCCGTTGCTTATCCTGCATTATGGAAAATTACAAGAAAGTTTTTGATTTCTTTTCCACCTTACTTCTTACTTCTTGTGAATTACTTCTCGGATAGCATCAGCAACATGTTACATAAATACAATCACAAAGCTACTAATATAGTTCTAGAAGAACTACCTCACAGTTCATATATAACTGATATTGAAAACATTGTTAAAAAAAATGAAAAACTCTAAAAGCACAGGTATTGACAATATAAGAATGTTTAATTTAAAAAGAAATATAAAAACTCTTGGGCAAATAATTACTCATTTAATCAATATGATAATAAAGCAAGCAAAAATTCCACAAGAATTTAAATGTAGCATTACTAGACCAATATTTAAAGGTGGAAAACACATTGAACTGGGAAATTATAGGCCTATTAGTATTCTACCAGCATTAGAAAAAATTCTCGAAAATTTTTATCAAATAAATTAAATAATTATATTGAAAAAATCACTATCATAGATCCAAATCAATACGGCTTCCAAAAAAAAAAAAAACATTGAAAAACTACTGCAAGATTTTTCCAATTATATAAACAATCAATTAAATAATAAATTACATGTTATTGTTTTATTTATCGATAACTCTAAAGCTTTTGACACAATTAACTCTAAAAAACTTCTGAAAACTCTAGAAAAAATAGGAATAAGAGGAAATGTGTTAAATTTATTTAAAGATTATCTTAGAGATAGAAAAATATGTACAAAAATAAATAATACTTTTAGTAAAACAAAAAATGTATATGCAGGAGTTCCACAAGGTTCCATATTGGGATCTACACTTTATATAATTTATGTTAGTATAATGAAAAAACTTTTCTCTTTTGTTAAACATTTTGTATTCGCAGATGATACGGCATTAGTCATATCACATATAGATCTTAAAATTGCAATTGAACTCATGCAAATTGACTTTAATCAACTTTGTAAATGGTCACATGATGCAGGACTATTAATAAATGCTAAAAAACCAAAGTAATGCATATAAGATCACCTAATGCCAAATTTCTATTTAATCCTAATATTATTTCTCACGATTTTAATTGCATCCATAAAAATATTCCAACTAATTGTAAATGTGAAAGCTTAGAATTAGTTACGGAATACGTGTATCTTGGTGTTACAGTAGATTGTTTTTTTTTTAAATGGGACAAACATATTTAAAAAAACCTGTAAAAGACTCAGATCAATTGCTGGCAGAATGTTCACATAAATTTTTTTTATTTCAATTGAAACACTTAAAATAATTTATGTCACTGGCAGAATCTATTATAAGATATGGATTAACAATATGGGGAAATACTACTATAACCAATCTGAAACAAGTCCAAGTTGTACAAAACGCAATTGTAAAATTATTAGTCGTCCCTAATATTTTCAAACAGAGACATGATACACCGTTGCTGTTTCATAGTGCCAAAATTTTACCTGTTAAAGCAATACTATGGCACAAAATTATAATTCAGCATATATTTACCCCGCAGCGTAAAGAGAAATTAGAACATAAATACTGCACTAGATTCACGCGCAACGACAGGTTAGGTTAATAGTTCCGAAATTTAACAATAAGTACGGACAGAGAACGTTTGAATACATTATACCGAAGATATTTAATTTATAACCTGACACTATAAAGCAATGTAATTCTATGATAAGGTTAAATATATGGTGAAAAATTGGCTATCGGAAAAAAATTATTTATATTGATATTGATGTGTATAAAAAAATGTTGATTCTGTAGATATAAGATGTAAATTTTAAATTTTAAAAATGTATATGAAACTAAAATATAAGCCATTGTTGACAAGCCAATTCAATTGACTGAGCAGGACTTGTTTGTTGATTATATTATGTATTTATCTATTCTTTCAATAAAAAAATAATAATAATAAAAAATAAAATAAATTTTAAAAAAACCTTCATCGTGGAAAGGGGTTTTGGCGGGGTAACCATCTTCCTACAAAAAAAAAGAAATCGGTCGAAAATCACTGGATGTGAAGATTTGAGGCTATTATTTTAAGCCAAATATTGAACAATAATTGCTTTCGAAGCATCAGACTCGCCCCTCCAATTAACAGCATTATTTATGTAATATGTGTATTTTGAACTTTTAGTTTTATGTAAGAATGCATTTTGAGTCTTTACAAAAAAGGTCTGAATTAAAATTTATACATTTTCTGTTTTTACAATTGGCAAGCTTCAAAACACCCAGTGGCGGTTTATCGTATTTTGAGGCGCGCCTCAAACTTAACAACACACGACCATGCAACACCCTTTCATTTCGATGCCATGTGACTTCTCCACTACCCTCCGCCCACGTGAAGTCAGCGGCTCTCAGAGGCGGGCCATATCTCTGCCTCCCTAGCGAATTATTGTTCTGCGTTGTGTAAAAGCTCGACGCGGTGAGCAGAAATCCACGTATCGCCGGCCACGTTGACCTGGTGTGATGAGTTACATAATATAAAAACAACCAGTCCTAGTGATATATGAAAATTCAAGGGTAATATTTATAGGTACTGAAGTAACTTTAAGTAGTATATTTTGTAGATTTTACCTTCCTTCTTCTCATTTTTTGGGAGGCACTGGCTCCCCTGCCTCATAGCACGAACCGCTACTCAAAACATCCATTTAAAGTTAGTAGCGCTGTATTGCAGAATGAATTTATTACATAAAGATGTACCTAATAAATAACTTTTCCTTGCCAATAATTCTGTCATTCGCGACCGTAAACTCGAGATATCCAAGATAAGTCCCTTCCAGCAGGCCCATGGTATGCCAACGACCGGCGACGCGACGTGCCAGTATGGACTATTGTGGGGTCTGAACAGGGCCCGAATATCCCTTAGGCTCACTAGGCTGTAGCCTAGGGCGCAAGATTTTTGGGGGGCGCAACTCTGGTGGGCGTTTACGATATTTTCATAACTTCTCCGTTCTCGGTGCAGCGGGGCGCTCGCCATCTTCCCTCCCTTCCTTCCCGCAACTGAAGCACTCCCTTTCCAAAAACAGGTGATATTATTAAAATGGCCATAGGAGTGGAGACTTGACATGTTGTATTCATTAAATTGAGAACTAACTTTTTTATGTTAAGAAGGGTTATTTTATCTTTTCTGTTAGTTAAGATTTTACCTAAAACATGCCCACGGAGGAGGGTTTAGGGAGGTATAAATCACCAGGCCGACCAGGCCCGGAATTTGTGAAGAGCTAGGGGAAAATGTTACTTATGCAATGATGGATTGATGGAGAATTGAACTCACCTGGGTTGGAATCCCACACATTGGGGATACCATGACATTTTTTTTTAGTTTTGACATTTTTAAGAGATGACAGATTGGTGGGTGGGGAGGGGGGCGCTATCAGCACGTTACCCGGGGCGCTATCGGCACGTTACGGGGCGGCTTGAACCCTTAATCGGGCCCTGGGTATGGAGTGTGTGGAATGGAGATTGGTATGTCTGGTATGGCGCCTGCAGCCCGGAGACTTTATCTTGGCACGACCAGGAAACAGTTATTGTGAATTGTGTTTTAAAGATTAAAGAACCCATTAAGTGTGAGGTATTTAAAGATAGTGGTTACTCTGAACTCGCAAAATCAAAACCTAACAACAATTCCGAAAATGTACTGGATGTAAATTACTTTCAGAAGCCTTAGGTAATCCTTAACTATTTTTCGGGCCTGTTGGTTGGCCTGTTGCTCAGCCTATTGATTGGCCTGTTGGTTGCCTTATTAATTGGCTTCTTGACCCGTTGCACTGTGTGTTGTGTAGCCTGTTGGTTCCCTTGTTAATTGGTTTCTTGGTTGTCCTGTTGCTCGACCTAATGATTGATCTGCTAGTTGATTCCTCTATTAGTTTGGTATGGTCTATTCTATGGCTTATTCTATGACCCGATGTATAGTCTTTCGGTCGGCCTATTGCTCGATCTATTGATTGATCTGCTGGTTGATTCCTCTATTAGTTTGGTATGGTCTATTCTATGGCTTATTCTATGACCCGATGTATAGTCTTTCGGTCGGCCTATTGCTCGATCTATTGATTGGCCTGTTGGTTCCCTTGTTCATTGACCTATTGGTTGACCTATTGTATGGTCTGTTCCTGTTGTATAACCTATTGGTTGGACTGTTGCTCGACCTAATGATTGATCTGCTAGTTGACTCCCCTTTTGGTTGTATGGTCTATTGTATGGCTTATGGTACGACCCGTTGTTTAGTCTTTTGGTCAGCCTATTGATCGGTCCGTTGGTTAGCCTGTTGGTTGGTCTATTGGTTGGCCTGCTGTATGGCGTATCGTCTGGCCTTTTGGTCGGTTGGGCGGGTCATAAGGAACACGGCCATAAATAAGCAACAAAGCGCGTGCTCGCCGTCACACAATTGGAATGGCACCCATTACTTTAACCGAGATGCCCGAAAAGCCTCGGGTTTTATTTCTGCGTGAATTATGCAAATGATCGCTTATTACCATCGTCTATGGAACGGACTTTACGCGAATCCGGTTGGACGGGTCCGGTGGTGTCTTTTTTTCCGAGCCGGAATGATTCATTTGCTTTTTGATGACCCCGAAATGGGCGTCGAACATTTACTGTATTGTCATTCCAGCAGCGAAAGCTAATTTTTATTTTTAGCTTTTAATTATTTACTTTTAATGTTTAACATTTTTTATGGATCTACGTCCGTGGTGCTAGACAACGATTTACTACTTTGTTTTAAACTAATAAAGCCCGTAGGTCATCAAGTCGATAAAATATAATATTATTTTGCACTATTATAGTGGTAGTTACTAGTTTGTATCTTCTGTTAATTTTGTCCCATAGTGCGCAATATTTCATTAAGTGTTCATTTTATAAAGGTACTTACGTCACACTTAGCATTTCTTTTGTCTTTTTTTTACTATGCTGTTTTCTATCTTTGCAAAATGCTTTTGAGAAACTATTTTACAAACATGACGCTAAACAAAAAGGAGTATTATTTTTAGCAAATCCCTTCATTCTGTCGACACAGAAAAACTAAATAACAAAGTGGCCATGGAGACTTCTCCATCGCAAGGCGGTCGCGTTTTTTCCTTCTGTTTTTGTGGGCAGTTGAAACTGTGGATAATGGGCAGCAGAAGCGAGAGGAAATCCGTTACATTTACGTGATGAATCGCAGCAGCATTATTAGTCCCCAGCTCCCGGTGTTGCGGACTGCGGGTCGCGGGTTGGCGGCCTGCACTGGAGTAGATACCGAGCCGGTACCGTGACTACCGTGTACAGAGTACACTGTATTCTCCAGCAGTTAGCAGTTAGTAGCAATAGCGGGTTGCAGGTGGCGGGTAGCAAAGGTAGCATCACGGGGTGTGGAGAAGGGAGCGAGGGAGGCCAGGTGAGATGCGGTGGCTGTACGCTACGCTGTACGAATGTACAACTGTACGGTCTGCGGTCGCCATGCGCCATGCGCCATGCGCCATGCGCTAGGGCGATGACAGCAGAGAGGACCATGGCGGCTATCGAGTTGGATGTCCCCTGGCTCCGTAAACAAATCAACCTGTCGATTATCCATTCCGCTCAGCTCTCGGCGGCACCAAGACATTGCGCGGACATTCAATTGACGATCTTTGATTCGCATTATTCTGGACACTGAACATGCCTTATGTGTTCTCAATATGTGGTACATAGATACAAGTTGTACGATTGCTGCAATTATTCTCAATATTAGACATCGAATTATATGCAAAAAATATCAACGTGTACACTAGAACAAGAAAAAGAAATGTTAGTTTGCATGCCAAGTAATACCCAAATAATTGTTCCAATGGTCAAGTAGTATAACCACCCAAATAATAACTTGTTAAATGATCTGTAATTCACCTTGTGGCATCATTTTAATTGTGTGAAGATGAAACACTTTTTCACACCACTATTTAATCAAAATAATCCTCATGTTTCGAATCCAATGATTTCTTCGTCGGGTATACTTTATTTCTGACGAAGAAACCATTGATTTTGATTAATTGGTGGTTTAAACCAAGCGTTTTATTTTAATTTCACCCAAATAATAAGAGTAATACTCCAATAATACTTGAAATATCAAAATAATAATTTAAATGTACAAATAATAGTATTTCAAATACCCAAATAGCACCTGGTATATACCAAAAACATGCACATTCCACAAATAAGGATATCAAAGTCCGTCAGACTTTGTAAGACCAGTAAGGTAAAATAATTCACATAAACACATTGACGTAGTATATATATAAACATTATTGATCGAAGCATAAACACCGTTATAATAAAACAGCTAAAATGTGCTATATTGGTAAAAAGGGCCCAAATGTGATTAACTAATTAACCATCACTCCGTTTTACCGCAGGAGTAAGCAGAGGGGATGGACCGCCAACAAACACGGTCTTGGCACAATTGCAATCATCCAAATTCATACATCGTCTCATTGATACCCACCTGTTTTTCTGACTCTTGACATGGCCCCTACTCAAGTATTTGGTTCACTTGATTGTGCCATATCTTCATCGGGTGTCCCCGCCTCAATATAAATTTGCATTATATACAAATTCACATAATCTAATATCTAGAGGTTGGTTTCTTCATTTACCGAGAATGCTAAATGCAATGCTAATTGTAAAAGTAAACAATCGAAATTTAAAAATTTCTATGCATTTGACCGTTTACTTTTACAATTAGCATTGCATTTAGCATTCTCGGTAAATGAAGAAACCCACCATGAGTATAGGTAACGCAATGAGAGTTGGAAGCAATAAAAATGTTTAGAATTGATGTATTGGTGTATCCATACTACGCCCAGTTGCCCGAAACGGCCCTCCGTCTTGCTTACGCCCTTTTATTGTAACTAGTGTAGATGAGACAACAAGTTTTTATGGCATCAGTAAAAAAATAATATTATTGCACGTGTATGAAAGTTTTGCATCTGTGTGAGTAATGTGATGAAACCAACTTAACTTGCTGGACCTATACTACATACCTATTAGGTGATGGATTTTGATCTCATACTTATACAAAACAAGAAATTAATGCAAGTAGGCACGTACCTACAATCTGCTTTAATATTTTTTAATCTAATTAAACAGCAATGTTTTACAGGAAACCACATTATTATTTGTTGATCTTTATCAACTAAAAAACACATTTATTATTTATTGTGGTTTTAAATATTGCTTTTTGTCTTTTCCTCAATAAGCTCGGCTTATCTTCTTGTTTAACCACTTATCGCGGCCGGAAATTCTAAGCGGTTTAATGGCAATTTTTGAGAGATTAAAAAACAAGTCTGTTTACAAGGAATAATGACAACAATTATTATTATTGATATCAGAAATTTGAATGAAGATATTTATAATTATTTACTTTTTATCTACGATAGTATAAAGCACACCATTCACGATCCCCTGATTATTTGATAACATTGTATTTCAATATGAAACTCGTCCCGTTTGATGAATTGCTTCCTGTCTTGATATTTTTGTTTTTTAATTAGTATTCATTGAGAAATTATTAACTGATAAGAAGAGTCGAAGTTATCAACATTAGCATTGGAACTTGGTAATCGTGTATATGTAAATATTTAATTTTTGTATATAGATATTTATTTATGGCATATAAATTATAACCATAGAAACGAGAAGAACGCAAGAAAGGCGATCTGGACAAGTTTTGATCCAAAATTCAGACCGATCGGACGTAAATTTCAAACGCAGAACAACTGTGTCTCAGATGTGTCAGTGTCTTATGGTGTCGAGCATTGCAAGAGAGTTAAGAGCACATGCTAAATGGGCTGGAACACAGGAAAATAAAGGAAAATAATTTCCCTCGGGGCCTTTGTCATCTTTGGGAATGCTGTGTCGAGGATTTTTTAGGGAAAGGAAGGAGAGGAAGTTTTGGGAAGGAAAAAGGTTTGAAGGGTGGGTAGGAATCTGAGGGACAGTGTTTCCAGACGGACGCATGAATCCATTCCTCCCACAGCGGTGCAAGGCGGTCGAGAGAGTCCGGCTGGAGAAATAAAAAGTCTCCCTCAATCAATCTCATCCGATCCCGCCCACTACCCAGCAGGTGGGCAAACGCATCCGCCGTCAAGACCTAGACAAACTCCACCCCATGAACCCGGGATACGCCTGCTAAGTCACCAAACGTAGCGAATCACTTGAGGTGACCTATGGCAGGGGTGTTGATTATCCAATAAATGGTTCCCGGGGCGGTATCCACCAAGTCAGTGATGAAAACCATTCAAATCTTCATGAAACGCATTTCTAGTGTGTATAATCCAATCAGTGCATATAACCAATTAAATCGTTTGTAAATATTTTTTCTCAACCTTATCTATAACGTAAACTGTTATCTATATTTATTAAAAACGTCTATGATAAGATACAAAAAAAATATAGTAAGTGCGTAAGAATTTATAAAAATAAAATAAAAAATATTTTATCATTTTTTTAATTCTGTTTTGATAACACGTAATCTTATTCTATATGTTGGCCGAACTATTCGTTAAATATTCTTTAATTTTAAATAAGTATTATGTATATTAGTTGATTTCATTGAATCTTATGGGCTAGTTCTAGCTTGAGATTAAACCGGTTCAAAACTCAATCTCATAGTTTTATTATTATTAAAAAAAACTATATTTTACATGATAAAAATGTATTAAAAATCTGGTGATTTGGTCAACTTTTGGCGCGGAGGCCTGTTATCAACTTCCGAAATTACGAAAACATGAAAACTGTCTTTTAATCATAACATTAGACTTTTATATCACATAACAACATTGTGTGATTTTATTAATTTAAAATATGTTTATGAAATTATTTTAAATAAAACAAGTTATTTTAAATGGATACTTCAATATTTTTAGGGTAGATTCCATCAGGGTACATTGAAAGATTCGAATTCGATCCATTTTCCTATCATCCGAGAAGAACATTACATAACCTAACCACCGAGCTAAGAACAACCAAGTAATACTAGCAGTTAAAAACCCTGCGGGCGGCTACTGGTTCGGCTTCGGTTAAGACTCATGAAAATGCGAGTCCAAGAGTGCTTACACCTGCTAGCCGACGTTCCTCGTGTTATACGTTACTTGCTTTGATTCTATTCTATTACGTTAGTAGCTTTGCCACAAACTTCACGTTCACATGGGTTTCCATTAGAGATGCCACGAATGTTCGGCTATTCGGTATTCGGCCTACTCGGTATTCGGCCTACTCGGCTACTTTTTTTACGGCCGAATATTGCAAACTTTTCGGCCGAATACCGAATACTAAATCATGAAAAAAAAGCATAATAAATAACATTTTACTCATATAAATCAAAACATTTAATCTATCAGTGGTAAGTTATGACTTATGACGAATGAAAACAAAATTTTCAGCATTTGTTGATAGCAAACGATTACTCTTTCCCTCATAAATTATAGCTGCTTCCGAAAATAGCCGCTCACTATACATTGCTACAAGGAGATGACAAATAAATCTTAGCAAATTCTGCTAGGCTTGGATACTGTTTTGCGTTTGCTGACCATCACTTGTAAGGGTCTGCTGTCCGATCTAGGAGAACGGTTTTCATGTAAAAATCAATTTCATTTGCGAAATATAATTGATTTTTATTAGAAAACGATTTTTAATTCATGAGTTAAATTCATTTCAAATTCATGAAAATTATTTTTTATATTTTAAATTCATGATTTTTATTTGCAAAAGTAATAAAGGTCACCGAATATTCGGCTGCCGAATATTCGGCACTTCGGCCGAGAGCCTAGCCGAATTCACGGTATTCGGCATAATCACTATTCATGGCATCTCTAGTTTCCATACGGCGCGGCGCGGCGTCAGAGTTGTACTGGGAGACGAATTCTTAAATTTCAACCGTACAGTCGCCAGGGTATTAATACTGTCAGATTCAATTTAAAAAAATATTCAGATAAAATACATTGATATTTTTTATAATGTTGAAAGTATCTATGAATAGGAATAATTTAGAGGAAGACATGGCACGATCAAGTAAATCAGATACTTGAGACGGGTCATGTCAAAAGTCAGAATAATAGAAGAGTATGTATGAGACGATGTATGAATGTGAGTGAGGCAAAGAGTGTGTGCCAAGACCGAGTTGTTTGGCGGTCCGTCCTCTCTGCCTACCCCTGCGGGGAAACGGCGTGATGGTTAGTTAGTTAGTTAGTTAGTTAGTAAAATTTCTTGATCAAGTGGTCAATAAATATTAGATTGTTGTTTTACGTGAGTACACTGTTCATGTTCAATTAATCTTCATTGTTCGTAAATAATATTTTTGAAGTAAAACTTCTTTACGCACGCTTGACTTGGGGAGTAAGCTGGTGAATGCGTGACGAGAGCGTTACGAAAATCGAGGCGAACGGTAGTTGAGAGGGAGATATAAGTTAGTGAAGATAGAAAGAGAGAGAGTTACGTTTCGTATATTACTGTAGGGGCAAGAGAGAGAGGTGCGAGTACACATTTTCTTACTCTCTTTCTCTCATAGCCAGTTACGTTTCGTTTATCTAAAGCACAGTGCAGGCCTATTGTTTGTATCACACTGTAGGAGCAAGAGAGAACAGTGCGCGCACATTTTCTTTCTCTCTTCCTATTAAATAGGTGGAACTAAAGAAGTTTTACTTAAGTCGTGTGGCCTAAAGCACACTCGTTTTTTTTAAATAGAAAGGGTTTTTAATGGATGGAAGGGTCTCCCACGTTAATCCGTCATTCAAGAATACAATAGATTTCCTCAAGAGTTTTTCTCACTAAAAACAGAAGAATTTTCAGTCCAGTTTCTTCTTAGAGCTCGAGTTTTGTGACAATTTGAACTTACGGGTTATCGTCTGGTCACGACTCCCCCCCCCCCTTCACCACCCGTCGCAGCCTCCTCCGTCAGATTGTATTTGACCTCCAATTAGTGTGAGTACTATCTCTGTAGAATGTTGACACACAAACAATTGGGATTGTCGACTCGCCTCGTGGACAGACGGTTTCTCAACATAACATAACATATCACAACATGATTCTACGCTAGGTACCTTAATCTGTTCATCTCTATACCGAATAAGGATTATAATATGGAACAATATAGAAAAGAAAAAGTAAAGATACGTTGAGAGTCAATTCTAACAAATAACTCATATAATTCGGCTTGTTGTACACACGTGGCCTTGTCAAAAAATAATTATGTAGTTATTACATTATTAGCCACTCACTTTAGAGATTGATTGCTAACCTGAAAAACCTCGTAAATCCTAAGGTGGGGAAAAACTATTTCTCTACTGGTTCTGTTTAGGCTTTTGACCTCCGTGTATCGCACAAGATTGCCCCAAAACCCTTCTCTTAGGTCTCATATCATATTGAAGGACTGAACTTTATTTTTTAAGAGACCCGTGTCTCTATAGAAGGTAGATATGCAAAATGCAGGTGATGAAAAACAATCCGCGGAAAATGTCAAATGTAAAATTTGTATAAATGTTCTTTTCATACAGCGTGTATTATATAGGGGAAAGAGTGAATTTCTCTGTTTGTCACCAAGTATTTAACATTATTAATTATTCATTACCTAATTTTATTGTACAGAATTATGAACAACCTAATTGACAGCCCTGCCATCGTTGCTACTATTAAACTTCATGTACCGACAAGGAATACTAGACAAAATATAACATTCTTTTGCAACACATACACAACTAACTATCAATCACACTCACTTACCAATAGGATCCATTATTTAGGCAACAAGTTTGGTGGTATTGTAGATGTATTCGCTGATTCCCTTTACATTCTAAAATGCAATTTAAACCAACACTTTGTGGAATCCTACAAATTATTGTAACATGGGTATAATATATTTAACGATTTGACTTGTTATTATAATGTTTATATTATATTTTGTTCTATGTTATTGTTAAATATTCCATTGTTTAAAATATTTCACGGTTTTCCACAAGATTATACAAGTGGTTTTTTTTTTCTTTAAAAACTACTTGTATATTCTTAAAAGTTTTTTCACTTTTATAACTTTTGGTATAAATTCTATGTATGTGTAATCCTCGATATCTTAAATATTATTTTCTAATCTATGTAAAAGCCCCTACGGGCGTATAACAACAATAAATAAATAAATAAATAAATTATTTTATCTTAACAAGCGGATTGCAATCCATCTTTAGAGTACAGATGTTTTGTGGTCCTTGTTCTACTATTCTTGTTTTACCGGTATTACAATGGAAGATGCTCCCAGGAATTAGCGCCAGTGATCAATCCGGTACCACTGCATTGTCGAGAAGTGCACGTTTGACATTTTTCAACACTTGTCTCTTCAAGATTCACTTCTTTACTCCTTCCTGTCCTCAAAAAGACCCTCCACTCAGCATCTTCACAGATGTCATAGGCTCTGACTAAAATTATTTTCCTCAGGGCTTCCTGTGTGGAAAAAATATTTTTAAAAAAAGTGACGAGTTTTTTTATTCAGGGTCAACAATTGTGTACATTACTACGCATATTATATTTATGAAAAAATCTTTTAATATATTATGTAAATGTTTAAAGTTTAAACAGTGGTTTTGTTTCTATATTTCCGGAAAGCTTGTGAGCGTCAGAATTGACCATAAACGATCACCATTCTACAATCACTACGCTCCTGTAAATGAATAGGAATAACTTTTAAGGCGCCGCAACCGGGCTCAAAAGGAAGAAGATGGAGAGATATGAAATTACGAATGTTAGAGGAGCGCGCTAGTATTTAAAGCGACAAAATCGATGTGAAAATTGTGAAAATGTTTAATAAAACACGACTCGTTTAAAATAGAGCAAAAATCTCGCGGGGTTTGTCTTAAACAGCATTTAATGAAACACTGTGAATTTTTTCATACATATAACTTGTAAAATAACTGAAACAAACGTGTTTACAATAATTTTGGAGTATACTTTGCGATTTCTATCTATCGAGGGAATTTTATGTAATGTGCGTTTCGACGCGGGGAATGTCTAGATATTATCTTCAAGATTAACATATATTTTTTTAAGAGCTTTAAAACTTTACGTGTTTAAGGTAGATATGTAAGAAATCGGTAGAAATTCGGGTAGCGGAGTCTTAAGCGGAAGCAACATGAGTGGGCACTCGCCTCGTATGTTTTATTGGTAGTCGGTAGTGTGCTCTCTGTTCCTAGAATGTGCTAGTAAATAGTTACATTAATTACACAATGAATATATTAACGCAGTGCTGGACCAAGGCTCCTGGGCCCAGCACAGTGATCTATGTCTTCTCGTTTTTTTACATTAACTCCGCACAAGAGGCCCTGAAGAAAATAATTTCCCGAAAAGCCTACCTATGTAATCTTTGAAGACGCTGTGTATGAGATATTTTTGACGAAAGGAAGGAGTGAACATTAGTCTTGAAGATTCCATGGTGTAGGAGGGGAAATACACAAAGGCGGTAAATCATTGGAAGCGCGTTTGGCGTGTTTCACGGCTTTGACCTATACCTTATAAGTTATCAATGACGCTCGTTCCTAGGAGCATCTTCCATTGCAGTACAGATAGAACAAGGACAGCACACCTTCCTGACGCTTAATAAGTTAGGGGAATCTATCAAACAAAACGCCCGTTTCTGCACAAAGTCAAGAGTTTTTTCAGGTATTTTGGGTCTCCAGACCAGAAGTGGTTTCCGAATTCAACAGTGGGGGCTCACTTGCGATTTGTACAGGGTCATTAAAGTATCTGCGGTCCCTGCACAGTACGACCAGCTTCTGAGAGGCTAGCTTGACTCTGGCTTCGATGGAGCCCCAGTGCCTGAGCTGGTCCCTTAGAGTTACACCAAGCATATCAATGTATAGTTTTTTGTTTGTTTTTTTTTCTTTCACCGCAAGGGTAGCACGATGGAGCGGTACACAACTCTGAATTATCATACTCTCTTTGCTTTATCTATATTAATACGTCTTCTTACACTCATCTGTTATTTCGACTCAGTCTGGACGTGTCCAAATTCACCTGATTCAAGTATTTGAAGAATTTTATCGTCATTTCTTTAGTATTTTTATAAGGGGTTTAGTTTGTTTCTGTACGATCGAACTCGTTAGTCAGCAAAAAATATATTTTTCATGTTCAATTAAAATGAAGTATATTTTTTATTTAGTTTAGAATTACATTGTAACATTCAATGAAAGGAAATTACATATACTAAACTTGTCTGGTTGATCCCTCTTTTTGGAAAGGTTGAAAGACTAACGATCGGTTATTACAATATTTACGAAGAACTGCTTGAATTATTTAAATACATACTAAATAGTCCCTCGATCTGAACAGCAATTTTAGAATACTCGGTCCGAATTTAAATTATCTGACTCTGACAAACGAGAAAGCACTCAGTCGGTTTTTACTGTGGGGGTTATGGCGTCTCTCAGGTGACTGTTGAGCGTGACGGGTGACAGCCAATCAGTGATCAGCGCCGGTCCTGTGCGGCGGAATCTTGGCACCATCACCAACAAGAAAGTGTTAATTTTCACTAAATGGTGTGTATTTTCGCCGGAGTTCGCTAGCCTGTTGATTTTCTGCTCAAATATTGGCCAAACTACACATTGTCCATCAATAGCCGCGCGTTCATGCTTTGACTTAAGACCATGAATAGTCAGTCTGTTCTCTACAAAACCTTTTATTCGTGGCATGTTTAATTCAATTACTCCATATTTAACAATCCAATTAGTTTTCCAAAGATCTTTCCTGTTTTATAAGTAAAACAAAAACCACAAAATTTAATGCGGTGAAAATGTTTAAAAAAAACAAAATTGTGGTTGTTCATTTCTAATCAATCAAGGAATACTTTTAGCACTGTATTATTGAACACCGATGTGTATATTTTATTCGTAAAAACGATTAGACAAAAATGAAACTCACAGCTTTCGAGTGTATACTGGGAAGCCATAATCCCAGTGCTCCTCTCTGGCTGTTCCCCTGTAGCTTATCCTTCAAGGAACTAGCAGACGATGCCATTAAAACTAACATTAAATGATATATTGGCAGCCAATTTATAATAACGTTCATGATCGCTTATCTATCTCATTTCGAACCATAAAATTAACCAAGTCGAGGAATTAATCCTTAGGACTGAAGCAATTATTGTGGTGAATCATTTCTTTTAACCTCACTACTATCGATATTAAATGGCTCCACCATTGCATTACTTTATTTATCTTGATATGTAGCAAACACTTTGTGGGAATACATAATTATAATAAACACAATTAAATAACTTTGTTTATTATAATTACTTTATTTGTTTGTCTTGTCCTTTTTTACCCCTGTTTTTCATGTCCTTGCGATGTGATAGCTTTTTTTGGAAAATGGTTTTTTATAATATGATTGTTTGATTTTTTTTTAAATTCGAACCCTCAGTCTTGATTAGATGTTTTATCTGGTCTTGGATTAATTTAAACTTAAGTATGTATTATCATAAAGCAGGTACCTATCTGTATATCTACATCTACATGCGAAATTTATTATACTGCAGGGTGGATTTATATCCACTTTTGTTTTTTCGTTCCACAATAAATCATACCGTTCTACTTTTTTTTTGCATTGTGTTGGTTTCGGTGGAAAATATAGGAATTCTTGTATTTGTTTGTATATTTTTCTTCAAAAATTCCATTATGCAATAAAAAAATAATATGACTTTTAACATTCCATTCCTATGAAATAATATTTTCAAAATATTTGTAATTTAGTAACATAGTGCATACACGTACATACCTTTTTAATGAGTGTAACCTAATTATTGTGTCAAAGAAAGCACGATACTTTGCATCGTGCTCACATTATAATTGTGTCTCTTTGAATGTTCTTATAATAATAAAAATAATATTTGGATGATTTATATAGCGCCGTTTTTGTGAAAAATCGCCTCAAGGGAGCTGAATAAACTTATATTTATTTTATTATAAAAGTTAACATTTATTTATTGTTATTCATAAAACAGTATTTTTATTGATCAGCTAAAACTAACAGAAATTCTCACAATTAAAAAAGTTAAATCAAGAAAAATGTTGAATTGTAAAAGTCAGACCGCGATGATTATTATTACTATGTATTCTTTATTTGATATTGCGTCTAATCTCAGTGGAATTTTTATAAGTGCTTTATATTATTTATCAGCCTTATCTGGGATACGTACATTTCTATTTGTGAAATAAATATTTAACACATAAGGCAGAAATATATAGTGAAAACTCATAATGTCAATATTTGCATAATATAAATTCGTTGACGAAGAATATGGGTTATCTCACGATTCTTAGACAGACATAACTTTTAAATAAGAGTTGACCTTAATATACTTCCTAACTGCTCTAAATCTGTGGAAGTGTTAATATTTTCTATGAAAATACATTTCAATCAAATAATCCAAAAGTTCAAACTGATCGAAATTCTTGAAATGTCTCCATAAGCCTTAAAGGCTTGCTCAGCTATAAAATGTAATAACTAATAACAATAGTAACTTTGGCATTAATCTGTAATTGTAAAACCAACAGTAATGAGAGTAGCAAAGGTAAATCATGCAATGTCCAGTGTTTTAAATATATGTAATGTCCTCCACGTGCAAAGTCGTATCTTCCCCAAGTATATGGAGTGTGTGACCTGCCAGGTAAGTATGTTTCTGTATCTATTTGTAAATAATAAAATTAGATAGAGCCTAAGAGTTCATAATAAATTGTAAAGCGCCCTTGAGGTGATGTTTCACAAAATCCGCGCTCTACAAATTATCCAATTATTAGTAATAGTACCTGCCTAGAATTAAGCCACCGCTACCCAAATTTCTACGGATTTTTTTACATATATCCCTTAAACATTTGAAATTTTTAAGCTCTTAAAAAAATGTATGTTATTTTTGAAGATAATATCTAGACCTAGACGCGTTCGATGCGTTTCGGCGTAATTATAAATTATATGAAATTCCCATAATGAAAATTATTATAAACACGTTTCTTTCAGTTATTTTACAAGTTATAGTTGTTAAAAAATTCACAATGTTTCTTTAAATGATACTTAAGCCACTTTCCACGAGATTATTGCTTTATTTTAAACGAGTGGTGTTTTATTAAACATTTTCGCAATTTTCGCATCGATTTTATCGCTTTAAATATTAGCGCGCTCCTCTAACATTCGTAATTACATATCTCTCCATCTTCTTCTTTTTGAGCGCAGATGCGGCGATTTAAGTACTCAATCGAAGGTAAGAGCAAATTAAAACATTGTATCTCCAATTAACTTCGTAGTCATCATTAGTGATTAATGATTATTAAATCGAATATCGGAGCGCATTCGGACAGACTTTTGCCACATAATGTCACCGAATGAATGAATAACAAATCATCAAAACTTTGCACAAATCATTTTTATCTCCTCTGTAATGATTTTCTCAATCTATGTGAACAGCTTCGATAAACCGACACGCCAATCTTTACACATTTCCATGAAGTGTTTCGTCAAAAAAGTGGCAAAATAACATCTCGTGTTACACAATTGTGTCGGCTGAATTGTGTCGCTTATCGAATCGTTGGCTTCGCTATCGATTTATCTGTCAAAAAGTCGATTGTGGCAGTCGTGGGTCGGGGTTATCTTCTCTCGATACGTGTGGAATGGATTTATCAATCAAATGTTTGTTTGAAAATTCTAATAATAGTGTAAATTCTACAAGTAGTCTAGAACATATAGAGTGGTCGTAAATCGTAAGAAATATGACGTGTAAAAAAACGTCACTTACGGTCACAAATTTTAAACAACTGTGACACGGCTAACGGACACAATGAATGACACAACTCAAGCATCATCAGTCGCGTCTTTGGTTGACGAAGAAACAAGACTGGAGAGAGAGGCTCTCAGATCGCCCGCAATTGGGATATCCTGACTAGAGATTTTGCAAACGTATAATTGTAGAATTTTGATGAAGGCCTATGATCCAAGCTAGACCACAGAATACCAATGCTTTTGATAAAATGTTCAAATACAAATAATAACAAGATATATTGTGTATCATTATTTTATTAGCGATATGAAAAATAACAGCTTTGCACCGATGCGACGTGTCTAATTGCGAACAAAACAACTACACAATATTTTCGTTTATTCGGAAGTTTTAGAAGGATGTCGGCTAACTTTTCACTTTTTTGTAATACAAAATGAGGAATAAGAGCGAAATCAATACGTCACAAACACGAGTTCACACACTTCTAAACGAAAATTTCGTCATAATATACGTTTATCATTATTATAAAGAATCCTTTTTGGTTTATTATTACCGGCACTCAGTCTTGTTATTAGTTATTACTAAGTAGGGATAATTTTAAAGCCCAAGTAGCACGTTAGCAAAAATAAAATTGTGTTTCATCAGTCTTACCAGAAATATGTTGTAAAATAGACTAGTGGGCCAAATTTGAAACCTTTTGGCAAGCCGGCAACGCTATATTTTTTAGTAAAATATATTTATTTGTGTAGTAATTATTAATTTTACAATACCATGCCTGAAATTCCTGTCTTTGTAAACATCTGACGTGTTTGATCATTTTACTCACATTCCAAATTAAGAATTTTTGACACAACATGTACACATGTACACCAGTACGCCCATATTATGATTGTTCGTCTCAAGGCTTTCCTAGAAAAAGTGTAGTGTTTTTCCACTATTCGTTGGTATTTTATCGTAACGATTAGAATTGCAAAGGACGTCAGCCGATACTGAACTTTTGTTTTCACACATAACTTAGTGACGTGATGAAATATCGCCATCAATATCAAGTTACGTGATTATTCACACGTCATGTCCAGTGTCCAGTGTCCAGTGTCCAGTGTCTAGTGTCTACTGTGCGGCCGTGTCATCTTTACCTAGTACAGCTACTCTACGAACTATCTATTTGCTTTTCCGAACTGAAAAATGACCACTTGCAAGTAGTTATGAGTGCTCATTAGTCAAGATTTATTTATTTGATTTCTTCGTCTTAGCTAAGTGTTTGCTTTTCAAATATTGAAGCGACTTCCTCAGAAGATTATTATTATCTAGCGTAAGATTTAGAAATACAGGGTGAACCGAAAAAATATGTTCATTAAAATTGATGATTGGATAAAACAGGAAAATGACTAAAATATGCTTGTGGGAAAAACTAAAAAGTTTTAACTATTTCCTAATTTTTGATTTCCATGGATGATGCAATATGAGACTCGAAACTTTGGTTTACAACAGAAATGTGGATCACTATTTTTTTTTAAATTTGTGTGGTAGATAGGGGAGGGGGAGTATCACTAAAAGATAAGATTAAAAATTCACGCATTCGTGGTAGAAGAGTGCCATGGACATAAGAGGTAGAAGAGTGCCATTCGTGGTAGAAGAGTGCCATGGACATAAGAGGTAGAAGAGTGCCATTCGTGGTAGAAGAGTGCCATGGACATAAGAGGGCATACATTCATTACGTGAGCAGTTTTTCTTCCAATCTAGACCCCCCCCCCCCTCCCCTCCCCGTAATTAATGTATGCCCTGTGATATATGTGTGTGAGTATGACGGCATGAGAGCGAGACAGCGAGTATGGAGAAGTATAAAAGGGATGTACTGGCTGTCGTGCGCTCTCTCCAGATAAACCTCTTCTACAATAAACATTAAAACATTATCGTATGTTATTTACTACCCGCAATACAAGATATCACAGTTGGCGCAGCCGGTAGGATTAAACAGTAAGCTAGAGGAACCACATTTGAGATGACACGGGCACATAAGCTTCATCGACAGTCATCCCGAGGAAGACCAAAGTACTCCTGGATGACTCAATGCTCCAATATACTACAGAGAAAAAAACTGTATGAAAGCGATACCCAGAACCGAAGAAGATACATATAACCTGAGAACGAGAAGAGCCGACCCCAACAGCCTACCTAGGTAATGAGTTGGAACAGTGCAAGGAAGAAAAA
Source organism: Limnephilus rhombicus (assembly GCA_929108145.2). Classification (NCBI taxonomy): domain Eukaryota; kingdom Metazoa; phylum Arthropoda; class Insecta; order Trichoptera; family Limnephilidae; genus Limnephilus; species Limnephilus rhombicus. The sequence continues at coordinate 57,393,746 of OV815276.1, forward strand.
GAGGTGGATGGGGGGAGGATACCTACGCCTAGTAGCCTAAACTCGTAGTACAAACGGAAATCTGATAGTTCTACATAACAGTTGGAATCGAATTTGTGATAAAGCTTTTTGTTATTTAGACTTTGTGTGTAGGCGTGATAGGTGATCTTGCAGATCTTAAATAATACGCGCGTGAACGAGATGAACATTTATTTGCACAATATAAGTCTATCAGCTACTTGCTAGCTATCGCAGCAGTCTGTAAGTAACGAGAGCGAGCAGGAACATCTATCACCTTTTATACACTGTTTCTGCCGTCTAGCTCTTGCATATTTGAAAAGGCAGGCGTGCCACCAAAACCATTCTCAATTTTTTTTTTAGATTTTGGCTTCCGTTTTCGAATTAATTGAGTTCGATGTTGAAATTAGCAACGTCATTGTTAAATGTCTTTTAAAATGCATCGGAAAATCGACTTGGCTTCAACAAATATTTTAACCCTTTAGTTGGCGAAAGAAATGGAAAAAGAAAAGAAAAAAAAACAAAATGATGTACTACTTGATGTACATTCCCCAGTTTTCCGCTCGTACTATGATTTTCCGGACACCGTATATAATTAGCGAATTGAAACTCTAACATTACCAAGTTTATTTTTTTACATGAGCTCCACACAGGAGGCCCTGAGGAAAATAATTTCTCTCAGGGCCTATGTCATCTTTGGGGATGCTGTGTAGAGGGATTTTTTAAGGAAAGGAAGGAAAGGAGAGTTCTGGGAAGGAAAAGGGTTTAAGAGGTGGGTAGGAATCTGGGGTTCAGCGTGTCCTGGTCATCCGCCTCCAAGACCTAGACAAACCTCACCCCATGAACCCGGGCACCCCTGCTAAATCACCAAACGTAGCGAACCACTTGGGTTGACCTATGGCAGAGGTGTTGGTTATCCAATAAAGGTTCCCGGGGCGGCCTTACCCATTCCCGCCTCCCAAATTGTGAAACCTATGTAAATGTGACTATGACGGCCGGCGTAGTGCAGCGGTAAGGCGTTTGACTAGCATTCCGAAGGTCGCGGGATCGAATCCCGGCGTGGCAAATAAGACCACCATTCAGAATTGAAACGTTGCTTGAAATGGCTTCTGCCGTGTTTGGTGACCAGATCTGAATAGCCAGGTACTTCCCCACCTTCCTCTTCCCTATCTCCTTCCCCTCCCCACTCCCTTCAGCCTCACAACATACCCCAATTGGGGATGCCATAGTCCCACTGGCTCCAGACGGGAGCAGTTGGTACTCTTGTGCGGTATTCATGTAAAAAAAAAATGTATATCATAAAAAAACTTCATGATTTCTCCCCATTAGATTTGTTGATAAAATTAGAAACCCGGGAGTCCAAAATACCTTATATTATGTGCCACCCTGTATTTTAGAAATTAATCATAAGTTTTGTAAATATTAACGATTAAAATAATAAGTATTATCCTTATTTGCATAAAAACCACGTTTGAACCCAGAAACAGCCATGAGACATTATTCATAATTTGATGTTGCGGATTCATTTCCCGCCTAAGAAAGCATAATGAGTAAGATTAAGAAAGGGACCCTCAGATGGTTTGGGCATGTAGAGCGAATGAACGAAGGAAGTAGTGTAAGAAGAATATACGACGCGAATGTGAATGGTAGAAGAAGTCGGGGACGCCCGAGGAAGACATGGCACGATCAAGTGAATCAGATACTTGAGTCGGGTCATGTCAAAAGTCAGAATAATAGAAGAGAATGTATGAGACGATGTATGAATGTGAGTGAGGCAAAGAGTGTGTGCCAAGACCGAGTTGTTTGGCGGTCCGTCCTCTCTGCCTACCCCTGCGGGGAAACGGCGTGATGGTTAGTTAGTTAGTTAAGACCATTATATCGTTTATTAGCTTTCTGCACATAAATTACATTGAGAATTCTGCCAGCGAGACGATTAATATTATGTTCATTGTTAAGAATGTAACCTTCACAAATAAATGTCGTGTTTTAGTTGGACCAAAATGTGATAAATAAATAACAAAAAAGACTAATAGCGCCATTTTATGCAAAATATCGTTTTGCAGTATCAACTTTTACAGAAATACAGTCATGTCAATGAGAGTTTCAAAACCCGGGCGAAATGTAAAATAAATTCAAAATCAATTAAATTACAAGGGGGTATTCTAGTCTAGAAGCATGAATTATTATTTTACCAAATATTTATTAAATATTAAAAATTACATAAAAAAAAAAAAATCAAACGAAAAAATTTTTAAATTCGAAAAGTTACAGGGTGTTGAAGTACATCCGGCATCTACCGGATGTGCCGGATCTGCCCCTGATGATCGACACTGCAACGATGTCCGAAACGTTGGCTAAAGAAGGAGGTAGCGCAACACGGCATAATACCAAAAAACAAATAACGAAAAAAATAATAATTCTTAATTCAAACAAATGCTGCTATGGCTCAAACTAAGGAAAAGTAAAAAAAAAAAATTCGCAAAATGGCGGCTGTCTGAAATAAAGAGACATTTTTTTTTACTTTTGCGATTTTTTTTAAAATAGTTAAAATTGGTATTTTGTTATTGTTTTAGTTAGCGCGATAGGGTAATATGTATAGAGAAGGCTCACACCAAATTTTTAAGTAAGTTACTTCTGTAGAACTTGAGATATCGTGTTAACCGTCTCGAAAAAAGTAGTTTGGAGAAACACGCGTTTAAAGATTTGCTCTATTTAGATTTCATCTAAAAACCGGTCGAACTAAAATGGCTATAACTTTTAAAATAATTCGAATTTTGAAAAATCCTCTTAAGGATAATATATTCTTGAAAATATAAACTATCGAAATATGAAGATTTTTTTTCTACAGTAGAATACCCCCTTAAGTCAACATTGTTGAGGGTCCCCTTTTTCTGATTTTTCTGTTTTCGATTGAGTTTCGCTAATATTGTCTTCATTTAATTAAATGTAACAATTTGAGGTTTTCTCATAAAGTTATAAAGATAAAAATCACCTCAAGTGCGCTGACGCTTTACTTTTGAAAGTAGCTATCTATGGTTATCCATCTTCTCTACATATTATAAAATAAAGTCATCCGACGCGTCTGTCTGTCTGTCTGTTCGCGATAAACTCAAAAACTAATGAACGTATTTTCATGCGGTTTTCATCAATAGATAGGACTGATTCGCGAGGAAGGTTTAGGTATATAGTTTGTCAAAGTTTTGTGTAAATTGTTTGAAATATATAATATGTAAAGGGAGCGGGCTGGCAAACGTGCAGTGTGGATTTGATTTGTATGCAAATTAACAGATGGCGTTGGTTATAAAGGTTGGGTAACCAATCAGTAGATGGCGTTGCGTTTCGTTAGCCACAGCAACGCGTGGCCGGGTCAGCTAGTTATAAATAAATTAAACAATATATCTTTGTTTGAACCGCTATAAATTCATCCTATATTTTTTATTTGGTGACCAGACATCTCAGAATCATACAACTTCAACACCTCATTTGGGTTATTTTTCAATATTCATTAGTCAATAGCTGAAGTCCCCGGCCATGTCCGGGCTTTACACAGAGTTTTCGAAATCAAATGTAGATAGTGACTTTCCTTTGCATACAAATCAAATCCATACCGCCCGCTGCCAGCCCGCTCGTCCACCACATACAGACATTCTCCTTTATATATTATATATTTTAACCAATTTACACAAAACCTTGACAAATTATATACCAAAACCTTCCTCATGAATCACTCTATCAAATGGTGTAAACTAACTTACTAACTAGGGAACGTACCCATACTACGTGACCAACTTTTTGCAATTTTTAACCCCCCCGGTGACCAAAAACCTAAGCAAACCGCCGCTCACCCCCCCCCTAAACGTGTCACGTAGTATGGGTACGTTCCCTAACCATTACGCCGTTTCCCCGCAGGGGTAGGCAGAGAGGACGGACCGCCAAACAACTCGGTCTTGGCACACACTCTTTGCCTCACTCACATTCATACATCGTCTAATACATTCTCTTCTATTATTCTGACTTTTGACGTGGCCCGACTCAAGTATCTGATTCACTTGATCGTGCCATGTCTTCCTCGGGCGTCCTCGACTTCTTCTACCATTCACATTCGCGTCGTATATTCTTCTTACACTACTTTCTTCGTTCATTCGCTCTACATACCCAAACCATCAGAGGGTCCCTTTCTTAATCTTGCGTATCTTAACGCATGATAATCCGTTCAGTAATTTTTCAGACAGACAGACCGACGCGGCGAAGGACTTATATACGCCGACCGGTTTCTAAACAACCGTTCCTTCCTCAGGGCAAAATATTATACTCACTTGACATTACTTGGTGTGGACTTGATTTGTATGCAAATCCACAGTTTTATGCTGAGGTTGATGAAATTTTGCACATCATAATGTGACATTCAAAACAAGAGGAAGGTCACTGTCTACATTTGATTTCGAAAACTTTGTGTAAAGCCGGGGCATCGCCGGGGACTTCAGCTAGTAATTAATAAATGAGAAGTTATTTTTCAAATATTTGCTTAGGCAGTATTACGTATAAGAGCCAAACAGTTTAAGTTTAACATTTTTAACGTTAGTCACTAGAACAACTCCACCTAGCAAAGACCAGAGATTCCACGTGGGAGTGTAAGCTAAGCTTGAGCTGCCCACGTGCTATGAATTCCTCAGCGGCACACCTAAACATATTTCATATTATAACATTAATAATGTCCGTTGATCATATAAAAAAGAAATTTAACATACAATGTTTAAAAGATCAATGCCATTATAAAATGATCGGATTATAAATTATCTACTTAGGTATGTTATTTAATATTATTATTATTATTATTATTTGTATAGATTAGTTAGCAATTTTTTCCGTTGGTTATTATTATTATTTATTTTATCATTCATATAAACGTTTAGAATTAATTAGGTATCAACCCACGTTTTCAATGTTGCCATGGGTGAATACGAATTAAATTTGTTTTGTGACGCGGTTAAAGTTAGCAAACTTTTTCAAGTTATTTATTTATTTAATATCAACGGTATACAAATACCATAAACAAAGATTACATGTCACAAAATCGTAGTTACATAAGAAATAATAAAAAAAATAGGTATAACAGTTAATTGTGGCATTCGGTTGAGAAATGACACAGAGAGATACAATTACATACAATATTATACGAGTAGTACGAATAAAATTAATATCGATTGAAAATATTTGATAGTATTTTTTTTTTTTACATGAGCTCCACACAGGAGGCGATGAGGAAAATAATTTTCCTCAGGGCCTAAGTCATCTTTGGGGATGCTGTGTGGAGGGTTTTTTTAGGAAAAGGAAGGAGAGGAGAGTTCTGGGAAGGAAAAGGGTTTAAGGGGTGGGTAGGAATCTGGGGTTCAGTGTGTCTTGGTCATCCGCCTCCAAGACCTAGACAAACCTCACCCCATGAACCCGGGCACCCCTGCTAAATCACCAAACGTAGCGAACCACTTGGGGTGACCTATGGCAGAGGTGTTGGTTATCCAATAAAGGTTCCCGGGGCGGCGGTACCCATTCCCGCCTCCCAAATTGTATAGCCTTTATGTACCTTCCTTCCGTGCAGTTAAATAGATCCGCCACATCTGCGTTTATATTACTAACTTTATGTAATCTAGGTAGTGTTTCGTATACTCAGTTATGTCTGTTTTGGATAATTTGATAATTTCGAAATTATTTGATGGCAACTTTTAGACCCATTTTAAAATGATTAAGTCTTCTTTTTTGCACCCGTCGTTCCATTTTTTAAATTATGCTATGCCCTTCGTAAATAATAATCCAACTTTTTATCCGTGAAGGTTAAAAATTACCTTTAAGTTACGCAAGGCATTCTTTTTACTGATCAAATAAGAAACTCCAGTGAACAATACTATGGCTTAAAAAATGTACATTCATATGGCTCAACAAAAGCTTATTCTGAATGTATAAGTTTTATTATACGTATATTATTAAAAGTAGATTTTTTAAATCGTCATTTAAAAACGAATAAAACACTATAACATTAAAATACACTGTTTAGTTGGCACGACTGAATCTGCTGATTCTGAATGGTACGATTATATTATAAAGATGCGCAAAACAACCGATATGGTTTGAATCTTATTACACATTATAATAAGATTATAACACAATTGTTGGTAAAATGTTATTTATTTATGGTAGTAGAATACTCCTTAGAGGGTCGTGCCAAAGGACGAAGCGCAACTAAGAGAGCGTACTAGTCAAGAGCGAGCTACAGACGAACTGGTTTAATTTAGGGCTCGCAGCTCTTTATATAGGCCATTCCTTGTTGCGGGGCGTGGTTTATGTAGCGACTCGAGAGTAGCAAATGCGCAGAAGGCGTCTGCGCAGCCTGGTTCGCCTAGTTTTGGGTGAGCAGGATGGCGCTGTACGGGGGAAAGAGATGGTGTAGTGGCAAGCGTAAAAACGGCGCGCTACAAGATTCAAAATAAAACGGTAGTTTTGTGCCACCCTATATTTGTGCAGTCCACATTTGAACCGATGAATATCGGGTTTCGTTTGTATTTAAAAGAGTTCATTGTTACGTGTCACGGTGTTGGTGGAATTGAAACATTATTTAGGCGCCTATAATAATTTATATTTTAGAAAATTAATGATATTTATCGGCACTGATGTACCTACAGTTAATCGATGGTGATCAATAATAATAATAATAATAAATAATAATTGGCTAATTTATATAGCACCGTTTTCGTACAAAATCACCTCAAGGGCGCTGTACAAATAATAAACAATGTGTTATTTAGAAAGAATTTTTTTAAGTTAGTGTCGAAATCACAATAATAATCACAACACAATAATATACATGTGGTAATCTGCTTACATAAAATGTATACAGTGTAGTATATGGTCAAGCAAAAATTCTAGAAATTATCTTTTAATTTAAAAAGAAAATACGCAGTAAATGCAATAAAGGTTTACTCTTTATTATCATTTGAAGTACTCGTAAATACATATAACAGAATTAAAGAAAAACATATGGTTCTTAAAACTAATTACAAAACACTAATTTCTTATTATAACTATTCAACTCAATAGAGAAAATATTTCTCGAGTTTGAATCAAACAAACTTTGATGCAAACTTTTATCAGAAAACCTAAATTAACTTATGTCAATCCCCAGAAGAAATTGCAGTTGATCTAAGCATTTTTTTAAATACCTTCATATGATATGCAAGGCAGCTTTTTACCCCTTAAATTCATTCCTTATATAAAAATTACCTAGATTGGCAAGCCTGTTTTTTACCGCATAAATTCATACCATATAAATGCACTTCGCGATTTACACGCCAGGTGGTTGGTTAAAGTGTAGGTCGTTTTTGTTTGGGTCGCCTTCGTTCGATTTTTGAATGGTTATAATTTTTGAATAGCGCGCGCTCGGACGGCCTTAAGGAAGGTCGGCTTGTACCTGTGCCCCCTCCCCACTCCTTCATCTTTCCCCTCACCACTTGCAGCCCCCTCCCCAAGTATTATTTTTTCCTCCCGCGCACTCCTTCATTTGTACAGTCGGTCGTCAACCGGAGGTGGTGTTGACAACAGTTGGATTTGGTACAGAAAAATAAAAATTGTGATGCCTGAAAGTGGTGTCGTCTTGTAGAGCAATATTTATTTATTTATTTGTTTGTAAGAAACAAACATCTTTTATAACACAAATTTACATACGAGTTTAAATAAGATTACCTAAGCCAAAAAAGTTTCTTACGCTAAAGCTGGTTAGAGAACGGAGTTTTATTATGCGTTTAAAATAATAAATAACATGGTAAGGAAGAGGAATATAAAATGATGACCGGAGATGCTCCCAATACATTCTATACTCTTTCCATTAAGGCGCCGTATCCCCGAAAAGAAGAAGATGAAGAGATATGTAATTGTAATTACGAATGTTGGAGAGAGCGCGCTAATATTTAAAACGATAAAATTGAAACGAAAATTGTTAAAATGTTTAATAAAGTAGAGTATAAATCTCGTGGGGGTTGTCTAAAACGGCATTCAAAGAAACACTGTGAATTTTTCAAACATATAACTTCACCGATTACTGATACGAAACTTTATGTACAATGATTTGACCAATGAACGCGATGCTGCGTGAAAATGTACATCTATTGTTTTATTTATACTCTGAACAGGCAGAACATATACAGGACCATCTTACTAAGCTTACCAAATATTTTGATATTCTTCGGAAGATACTCTGAGGACGGGTTGTTTTAAAAAAAAATTATAAATTCATAAAATATTTGAAGTTAATTTTCACTTTGTGTGGAGGTTCTCTTCAAGTTCTGTTATTTATTTTTTTATTTATAAACAGAAACAAACAGTACATTATTTACAGGTTTGAAAACAATTTACAATTATCAAGTATATTTCATGGTGGATACCTATGATGTGTTTCTTTGCACTGCTGTATTTAGTGTATATTAAGTAATAGGCCACTTGCATCACATTTATTAAAAAAAACCGGTTTAGGCAAATATTCTAAGACATTCTGTTTTTTTTTAGTCGTATTTTTGAAACCCTGGCGATTTTTTGAAAATTTCTATCCGAAAAATCAGACCATTTTTTATAAACCGGAAAGACGGGACATAGTTTTATAGGTGCGAAAAAACGATAATTTCATAGCCAAAAATTATTTAAAAAAATAACGTTTTCCACACGAATGACACAGGAGAATAACGAGGCATACCAAAAATATTAAATCTCGTAAATATTTTTTCCTTGATCCATCTTATTGATGATAAATCATTATAATGTTCAACGTCTATATTACTAAATCAAATGTAATATACTTGTACTTGTAAATTATAATAATTAATTTACCTAGAAATTTAGGAGGTAGAGGTATAGTCAAAATAACATCTTTGAAACACAATCAGGTAGAAATGCTTAGAATTTTTTTCCATAGGAAAGCTAATAGCTCAGAAATGCACAAAATAATTTGCAAGGCAGATAGAAACATTACACCTTTAAATTTATATGACGAGAATGCCAACATTCTTATAAATACTAACCAGGAATTATTAGATTCCTGGTCAAATAAAATTATTCATGCAAAACACTTCAATTATCTCAACCAAACGTATGTTGACAAAATTTCGTCAAACAAATGGATAGGATTTATGCTTGCCATTCAAGATAGAGTCATTAATACTAAAAATTATAGGAAGCATATAATCAAAGATATAAATCAAATTGATGATTCATATAGAAAATGTTTGGCTTTTCCGGAAACTATAGAACATATTATATCGGGATGTTCTATATTAGCGCCGTCCGAGTATACATTTAGGCACAATCAGGTTTTAAAAATAATCCACCAAAGTTTGGTAATTAAACATAACTTGATTGACTGCCGTAATTTTAGAAAATGAATTTTATAAAATATATTATGATAAAACTATACTATAAAAATACTGCCATATTTTTAGAAAATGAATTTAATAAAATATATTATGATAAAACCATACTAAAATACAGAACAATTAGTCATAATAGACCTGATATAGTTTTACATGACAAAATTAAAAAAATAACTTATATCATTGATGTAGCTATTCCAAATTCCTGTAATATTCAAAAAACTGTTTCTGAAAAAATTAGAAAATACACAGATTTAGGAAATGAGATTAAAAGAATTTGGCATTCTCGGACTATAAAAATATTACCATTTGTTATTTCGGCTACTGGCATTATACCTAGGTCTCTGATTCAAAATTTAGGCGTATTAGATTTGTCAAAGAATTTGTATACAAAAATGCAAAAATCGGTAATTTTAAATACATGTAGGATTACAAAAGATTTTTTAAATATTTATATTGAGGGATCAGTAGGATTTATAGGTTCAATTAGGAATTCCACAGAGCCGAACCCTCTGATATGAAAATATCTGGAGTCGGTGAATTATTTTCCCATCTGGTCTCTGGTAGGTTGACATGTTGTTCTTGTATTGTTTTGTAATTATAATACTTATATAGTGCAATTGGATAACGTGGATTGACCAGATGATCATTTGGGAAGTGTGTGAAAGGGTTTAGTTTTTCCTGTGGGGAAAATTAAACCCGGACATTTAAATCTGGTGCGTAAATATTATAAAATTTTATTTTGTTAAAATCCGCACCATTATCATTATACCTCTAAAACACGTACGGCCAACGTAGAATGTACGGGGTTCTCTTCATTACATCTGTCAAAAAATTAAACCAAATGATTCGTTCGCAGAGAACAAACAATAAATCTAGTGAACGTTGAATGTCAAATTAAAAAATTCGCCTGAAATCAAAGTGATGCGATATAAAAAAAAAATCAGTGTGAAATTTTATAAAATTAATAGGAACATTTTCGGAGACGGGACATTTTCATGTTATGACGTCACGAGCCCAAATAATGGATTTATTTATTTAAAAATAAAAAAACTGTACATTTCAAAAAAATTTTACATTTTCACATTTTCGTAATCTTAGTAAAAAAAATCTATCCACACGATTTTTTCCAAGTCGTTATGAAGTCCATGCAAGTGGCCTATTACAGGGTGATGTGCATAGTGGGAAGGTGTGTGTGTGTGTGTTTGAGTATGTACGTATGTATTTATGTGCTTTGAACAATTTATATTATTGATATAGTTCTCTTTTTAAATTTAGGCAGTGAATCGGAGAAAATGTCGATGAATTTAGACCAATATTATTGAACATAATATGAAGAGCACGATTGATTGTTATTGTATCATTGTAGGCCAGTTGCTGCATGAAACTGAAATAATTAAGGAACTTGCATATAACGTGAAAATTAACTTCAAATATTTGATGATTTCATCAATTTTTTTGTAACAACTCATCCTTAGTATAAGCCCTGGTGACCATCATTCCGGATTTTAGCAGTGTTTTGTTACCAGGTCTGAATACCACCTTCATTTTACCCATATCTTACTGTAATAAATGTTTTTTTAACGGTTTAAGCAAAGAAACTTAAGCGTTAGATATCCTTCCTATTGTAACAAAAACTCTTCACTTATCAATCTAGATTTTATAATCTATCGAGTCTAATTTTGCCATTACAAAATCTTCGCATGCCAAGGGTTTGTACCCCTGAAGTCGCGTGCGGGAATGCGCCGGTACACATTACATAACAAGGTTGAACTTTTCGTGATTTTATATGAAAACTATCACAGAGTCAATCGGACGTGTGAAAGCAACACCGTGTCCATCAGGCCAAAACCAAGGCAGTCAGCATACATACCAACCAGTCCTTCGAATTCTACCAATCCGGCTAAATTTACAGGACTACAAGAATCTGCTTACACTCGCATCAAGTGTAGCTTTTTTATGTAAATATCGCACATCGCATAAGAGTCACAACTTCTCCCCACTGTATTATGTTTAAATTGTTAGTAAAAAGTAGATTTTCGATATCTCCAAAACTTATGAGCTTTCAAAGTGAACCTTGGTCAAATGTATGCAATAGGATCCCATGAAGTCTCACGGGATCATTTCATAATACGAATGAACGGGTGACCGGACAACTCAGAATCATGCAACTTCAACACCCCTTTAAAAAGTCATTAAAAGTGATGAAAAAAAAGATCAATAGATTACGTGAGGTTAGGTTGAGGTTTCCGAAAGATCAATAGATTACGTGAGGTTAGGTTGAGGTTTCCGGGACGCATATCCGAATTATGCGTCCCGGAAAATACCGGTCCGAGACAATTAACCCTTAGATCAGCAACTTCATCTGCTAAAGGCAGACTAATAGAACCTAAACGAAAGCCAAATACTATGTTTGGAGATCGTGCTTTCGGAGTATCTGGGCCTAAGGCTTGGAATAGACTCCCTCCGGAATTAAGATGCATAACAAGCCCAACAGAGTTTAGGTCCAAACTAAAAACCTTCCTTTTTGGGCTCTCATACCCGTAATTTAAATATACCTATTTGAGAGCATCATACTTGTATTGTCTATGATATGTCTTAATCACACTTTTCTTACTGAATTAAAATAACTCGATTCCTTACACATCAATCTGTCTCTTGACGAATCACATTTAGTAAGATCAAATCCTTATAGGTACTACTGCACCTCCCACCTTTATATGTTGCTTTTACTTTCCAAAATACACTCGTCAAAGAATACATTACATATTAATATTAAAATATTTTTCAGGATTAAATAACATGTGTTTACAATAATGTCCTCTGCGTGCGAACTCTATCTAAATTTCTTTAAATGGACAATATACAGTGTTAATTTCAAGCGATCTCCCAGGTAAGTATGGTCCTGTTTTAATTAAATTTTAGGCAGCATCGCGTTCATTGGTCAAAATATTGTACACATATTTTCGTATCGGTGATCAATGAACCGATGTATGCAATTTTTAGCCATAAGTTGTTTATAATTGTTTGCCTAGCTTGTAGTTTTTTAGATTTTAGAAATGTATTATAAGTTTGTACAGCGCCCTTGAGGTGATTTTTCACAAAAACGGCGCTATATAAATCATCCAAATATTATTATTATTATTATTAGGTTATGGGTTATTTTTGATTTTTTTTAATAACTTTTAATGACTTTTCAAAGGGGTGTTGAAATTGAATGATTCTGAGGTGTCATGGAACCGAATGGCAGTGCTGCATTGGGTACAAAAATAAATATTTTGATGGCTTTATATCTTGGTACAATCGGTATTTTCCAAAAATTCAATTTGTGATAAACATGAAATTTCGTTGCGGAAAACGATCTTATTGCGGTATGTTGTGAGATTGAAAGGAGTGGGATGGGGAGGGAGATGTGTAAGAGGAAGGTTGGGGAGTGCCTGGGTATTCAGATACGATCACCAAGCACGGCTAAAGCCATTTCAAGCAATCTGTCGTTGCGAATGGAGGTCTTTCACCGATATTAGGTACTATTAAATAACTACATGAAAATGCGCACGCCGGGATTTGCACCAGTGACCTCTGGATTCGTAGCCAAGGATTGTAACCGCTTCGTTATGGAGGTCGTTTATACATTAATTACCAATTACAGATCATAATATTAATGGCCTATAACTTGTTTATCAGAGTTTTGTTCGTATCTATAGATATAACTTTATTCCTTATGTTTATTATACCTTCTCAGGAATGCCTATTTAATCATTCAAGTATGCCTACGCAGCTTTTGTTGTCGATGAAATTGATAAAATAAAATCTTATCGTCCTTTTAATTGCTAAGCAATAAATGTAATCAACACAGTAAAAACATAATAGGCAGTCACGCAATGCAATATTTCACTATTTCCAAGCGAATGTTGTAAGATCTGAGGATAAACAAAATACTAAGAAGTGCTGGTAATAATTAAATAATAATATTATTTTGTATAATGGTTTGGGGTCTGAATAACTCCTTGCAATAGTATAAGGATCTAAGGATCTTTCGTAGGTACCTTCTTCGCGGAATTCCCTTTTGTGTGTGTATATCCATTCATCAACCGTTTTCCATTATGATTTTATGTTTTGTTGGGGTGACGGCTCATTAGGATGAGAGTATTGCCATAAAAGTAAATTATTTAAAACCTTAAAACATTATTAGCACAACGAGTAGGTACCTATTTGGGAAACCGCTTATGATTTTCTTTTGTATTAACAACATAAAAATTGATAAATACAAAACCTATTGCATAGATGTTTAAGATTCAATGACATTACAAAAATACAAGACACGTTACATTCGTATAAATATAACAAAAAATGTAGCACCACTTAAAAGTAACTATTCAAATTATACGTGTGTATGAATGAAATAGCTAAATGAGCGGCCCGCTAGAGTACGTGATGTCCACGGTTCTGCGAAACCCTGCGCGATGTCTCAATAGCGTATCTTTTCTCTATTTTTATTTTTTAATTAGAATTAATTAAATATATGAATCTACAAAATTTTACGATGTAAACAAGTATAAAAATGTTTTTTTCACTAAATATTTTTAATTTAATGTAATAGGTGCGTCTTCTATGTCGTTCTTAGTTCTGTTTTTGGCAGATTGAATTCAATGGTTTTTCGCTAATATTGTCTTAATTTAATTAAATGTCACAATTTGAGGTTTTAGCAAGATATTGTGAGTGGTTCTTAGTGGAAGTATGATATAGTTAAAAATGACCGAATCGAATATCGACACCTTGGCGCAGTGGTTAGCGCATTTGGCCGGAAAGCGAAAGGTCCTGAGTTCCAGTCCCAGAGGTGCAAATATCTTTTTCTGATATTTCTGTTTCCACATTCGATTGAGTTTCGCTAATATTGTCTTCATTTAGTTAAATATTACAATTTGAGGTTAACTCATAAAGTTAAAAATAAAAATAGAAATATTTTTTTGATACTGACAGTAATTCGTTTTGGAGTTCCATTATATGTATTATTTATACCTATATATAAATACACATGACGACCTCCGTAGTCCAGTGGGTAAGACTCTTCACTCACAATCCGGAGGTCGCGGGTTCGAACCCGGCATGCGCAAATAGATTTTATTTGATTAATTTGTGTTATTTCACAATTAATTCATTTAAAATAATATATAATATATTTGCGGCATGTTCCAGAGTGGAAGATACTATCAGTATCGCCCTGGTGTAAGACCACCATTCAGAATTGAAAAAGTTGCTTGAAAATGGCTTTAGCCGTGTTTGGTGACCAGATCTGAATAGCCAGGTACTTCCCAACCTTCCTCTTCCCCACCTCCTTCCCCTCCCTACTACCTTCAGCCTCACAACATACCCCATTTGGGGATGCCATAGTCTCACTGGCTCCAGACGGGAGCAGTTGAGATTCTTGTGCGGTATTCACTGTAAAAAAAAAAAAAAACATGATAAAATTCGTTGATTTACCGATTATTTGATTCTGATTTCAAATAAAATACTGTTTATGATATATTTATTAATACATACCATTATTGGCTTGACACTGACAGAAGGTACACACACGTACCTAATTTGTTCCGCGCCAATCCATTTCTACTGTTTTCCCTGGAACCCGATGACTCCGCTGATTTAATATGAGAATAATCTCGTCTCGTTCTAAAGAAGTTCAGTTTGAAGCGGACGCTGTTACCTTCCTCTCCCCTTCTCCTTGCCCCTCTCCCCTCGCCCTACCCTCTCCAACCTTATTCCCCCCCACCTCATGCCCCCACACAGCCAACTTACGGTTACATTTCCTGTCGAGCCAACGCTGCTGTATACTGGACCAACCAACCTATCCAGCCCGAGTCAACAGATTAATCCAGTTTCTTTCCACTTTGGAAAAAGCGGCCATCCTGTAGATTGCAACGCTTCCCATAACTATAAACTCGTGTCATTTGTTGCTTGATGCCTCAGTTTTGCTGATCATCTTGTTCTGATCATGATTAAACCCTTTTGTGCCTCATTTTCTTCCACGTTTATAACTTTACTTTCCTCGGTATTCACATCGATGATTGTGTTCGCTAGTTCTGTTTTTTGCGACAGCTGGGAAGCCATTATTGTAAGATCCGTGACGGTACTTAGACTAGTAGCTTTCATATATAAATAAGATTGGATGGAGCCTACGAAGTCATATTTGTACAGCGCCCTTGAGGTGATTTTTCACAATAACAGACAAATTGTCCAATTATTATTAAAATCCGCTCCACTACACAAGTTGTAAGTTTTTAGAAAAGGTTCATTTGCAGAACAAATTATATTTCCTGGGTAAAGCAAGTAGTTAGTGCATTGAGAAATTTACTTTAGCTTGTAATGAAGTGATTATTTTTATATTCAATGTGGGGGTCAGGAAAGGGTTCATCAGTTACTTAAATACCCATAAACAGTGCAAATGGTCTGTTTGGGCTCAGGGGACAGGGGACAGGGGACAGCCTATGATAATGACCATGACTGAATAATAGTCCCGGATTCAGTATCCAGAAGCGAAATAAATAAATTGAGTTAACAATATTTGATTTTACCGAATTTTGGAATACCCATCTTTTGATGAAGAACTTATAACTATTAGGACGGGTTGTTTCACAGAATTCAAATGCAACATTGACATCAAATTGCCATTCAACGCCGTAGATCAGCAGAAAAAGACAACAATCATATTAGCTTGTCAGTTTATGGCAATTTGGTAAAGAGCTTAAATGAATCTAAAATCCGCGTTCAATGGGGACTGACCATTTCAGGTCAATGTTACATTTGAATTTCTGTGAAACAACTGGACCTTTGATATCAAAAAGTTATGGGTCTGTCGATGGTTTTTAAAATTTGGAACTTCTTATGTGAAGAATTCAAACAAGCGACAAAATACCTATATATAATATAATGTTTTGAACAGAAAATTATGTTAATAGTTATCATTTTCGAAATTGGAACCGATTTTTTAAGAATTCAGGCTCTCCCGTGATTTTTCATCGGTCTGCGTTAGTCAATTACTAATTTATAACAACTAGCCACTAATTTATGTATAAATAATTATAAGCAAATTACCAAAAACACGTAACAAATAACTTATTTCTTTTCGTTCCACCTTCTCTGTACACCCGTGCTTGGACTCAGTACCTGCATTACAATAACCATTATCCTTGCTTGTTTATGTTTATAATAATAACAATAATATTTGGCTAATTTATGTAGCGCCGTTTTTGTAAAAAATCACCTCAAGGGCGCTGTACAAATAAGTATCTAAAGGAATTAATATTACTGGCTTACAACTAAGATTTACAATTATAACTAGTGACTTACATCTAAGACTTATAGCTAGAGACTTATTTTACTAGCGATTTACAATTATAACTAGTGACTTACATCTAAGACTTATAGCTAGAGACTTATTTTACTAGCGATTTACAATTATAACTAGTGACTTACATCTAAGACTTATAGCTAGAGACTTATTTTACTGGCGATTTACAATTATAACTAGTGATTTACATCTAAGACTTATATAATGGAAGCACCAGATTATCCTTGAATTGAGTCATTTTACAACTACTCGTTGCCCGTAGTAAAGACGCCCTGCTTATAAATTAAATACTTCTGCTCTTACTAGTGATTATATAAAAAATATATTTATAATGCTGGCATTTTTATTTAGTTTAATAATTATTCTGACTTTATGTTCGGGTTAAATCTTCCCCACAGGAAAACTAAACCCTTCCACACACTTTTCCACAGATGATCATCTAGTCAATCCACGCTCTACAAGTTTACTATATAAGAAAGTGTAATAAATACAAAATAATACAAGAACAACATGGTAACCTACCAGAGACCAAATGGGAAAATAATTAACCGACTCCAGATATTTTCATATCAGAGGGTTCGGCTCTGTGGAACTCCTAATTGGACTTGCAAATCCTACTGATCCCTCAATATAAATATTTAAAAAATCTTTTGTAATCCTACATGTATTTAAAATGACTGATTTTTGCATTTTTATGTATAAATTCTTTGACAAATCTAATATGCTGGCATTATTATTTAGTTTAATACTTTTACAAATCTGTTTATTTTTATCCAAAGTATGGTTTGATATTATTATTCAAATTACATAATTATGGCATTTATTATTACATCTTTTCTTTCTTTTTTTCTCTTTCTCTTTTTCTCTGTTCCTTACTATGTTTCATATTTTATTTTGCTTATTATTATTTTTGCTATTTCAGTACTAGCATCCCCACCTAGTAACTCGAAATCATGCAATTTCAACACCCCTTTGAAAATTCATTAAAAGTTATGAAAAATAGCCCTTAACCTAACCTCACGAAATCTATCCAGCCAGCGGCCGAAAATCTACATTTCGTCGAAAGATGTTCTTACGATCGTACAGGGCGGTTCCAATGAGAAAGATTAATTATTCTCCATACCAGTTTTTTAAAATTATAACTCAATATCGATTTTATTTCATTCCAAATTTGCTTTAATTTATACCTTCATCCGAAAATGCAGAAAACGTGATGATAAAACTATTAAAATTATGTAATTTTTGTAATTATTTTTTGATCATAAGTATTTATCATTTTTTAATAATGTCTAAGCAAAATAAGAATGTAAAAAAATCTTAAATATATTATTTTTTAAGACCGTAAATAGATAAACAAAATAGAGAAATTTTCTTCGTAAATAAGTGTTCGTGTTCGTATATATTTTTTTAATGATTTTATTTTAATATAACTAAAATTAAAATTTTGAAACATGCGTTTACTAGATAACGTATTGATTTATAATAATGTACGATTACATGGTATGAAATATGTCTTGTAAAATAAGATTTTTCGTTTGAAAATTTAACAAATGTGCCAACGACCTATGCTATAACCTTATTATACTAAAAATAAACAATTTTCTCAAAATTTAAAACATGCGTTTACTAGAGAAAAGAACAATCTTTCGAAATAAATTTTTAATTTTTTGTGTAAACGAGTCAGTACGTCTAAAATTTGATTTAAAAATGACTATTTCCAGTTTACACTGGTTTTCCCTCTAACTTATTTTATTAAATATTTATTTTCTTAACTTTTAATGACTTTTCAAAGGAGGCGTTGAATGTTGGATTTTTCTGAGTTTTCCGGTCAACCCTAGTAACAACTAAACCTTTATTTACACATGCTGTGAACATTTTTAATTGGAGTATTAATATCCATATATGCACATCCCAATAGTTATTTCATTAATGTAACAATTGTTAACACTGTAAATATTTGAAACAATAAATATATAAATTCACAATGTTCAGAAGCCGGAACCGAGCAGGAATTTACAGTACGTCTAAAATTTGATTTAAAATTTATTGCTTCGCGGCCTTGTAGGTACCCACTTGTAGTCCATTCAATGTTTATTATTTTTCCTCAATTTTAATATTAACTCAACAGTTTATTCGTTCCACACTTTGCATTAATCATTACGACGAATTAACCTCTAACTTCTCGGATTGCAATCCGATATGAACTCTTATTTGATTATTGGCATAATAAAAAACTGCATAATTCGTGACTTCATAATAGAATTATACATATTTTTTCTATCAAACGTGTTTTATGTATCACTAGCGAGTACCCGGCATGCGTTGCACTGCCACTCAAAGAAAGTTGTCTTCTTTCCCACCCCCCCCCACCCTTCCGCAAACCGCCCTAATCGTTCGTTCCCCTCCAGCTTTTCCTTCCACCTTCCCCGCCTTTCCCTCTCCCTATTCCCAACTACAGCGAACTCCCCCTCTATCCCCTCCCTTCCAGCCTTCCCTCCCTGTCGCAAAACTTTATGAAATACATACATTTTTCAAACAACTCGCTCGCACCTCTTGTTAAATTTTCATACCAATTTCTTAATGCTAGACCACCCCCTTTCACCATTAAATAAAGAAATCTTCACGGGCGTGCGCATAACAAATCACCAACGTTTAATCGTAATCGAAGGAATTGTTTAGGAAATAATTTTATAAGGCCAGAGCTCAACTTTATGCAGTGTGTCCGGGGGTAAAGTGCATTAACTTCGGGAGGTGATTCTACATGATGGTGGGAGTAAAAAAGATTAACAACTTTTTGTATAAATGAAACGCTCTCAGAAATTTGATAATTTTAATAATTTAAATATGCCTTAGGTTTTTTTAAGCTTAATTAACACCATATCTGAGACATATGTAAAGACAATGCATTCATAATTATGAATATTTTGACATTATCTTTTATCTAATTATTATTGTCTCCACTAGTGTCTGTCTAAAAGTGAAATAAAATTTTTCCATCGAATTTCATTTAGAAACTACGTCATCGCTAATAATGATGGATGACTTCCTAAATATATAAGTAGGGTAATAATAATAATTAAAAATACTTATCTCGTTTGTGACTCCGTTTGTCTGTATGTAAACTCTGGAACTTTAATTTTAAATTTATGTGCCATTTTCAATATTGAAAGTGTTTTTTTGCAGAATTTAGGCAAGCCATAAACTAAGTACGTTACCTATAATATAATATTCTTGACAGAAAATTATTTTAATTGACATTTTCAAAATTGGAACTGACTTGTCCAGAATTCAGACTGTCCCACGTGTCACAGGTTCACGGGTTCTGCGCTTGGTGTAATAAAACGTGATCTTGTCGAAAGGAGAAAAATATCAGCTCCTCTAGCACGGTCGATGGATAAGGATTGATAGGATAACTTTCGGTGACTTCTCACCTTTCCCTAACATGACCGCAGATTGCCAACGAATAAGTAACATTTCAAAATGACTTAAATGTATTCGACGTCAACTATTGATCGTACGTTACCGATCTGAAATTGTCCTATTATTAACATTTATTGCTTGGTGACAGCAGTAGAATTACAAAAAAAGTCGATGTTCATTTCGCATTTTTTATTTGCTCCATACAGGAGGCCATAATCAAAACAATTTTCTCTCGGGACTTATGTCATCTTTGGGGATTCTGTGTGGGGGCTCTTTTTAGAGAAAGGAAGTTCTGGAAAGGAAAAGGTATAAAGGGTGGGTAGGAGTCTGGGGATCAATGTGTCCAGGAGTGACTGACATATGAATCCATCCCTCCCACTGCAGTGTAAGGGGAAGGGTGGAGAGAGTCCGGCCGGAGAGTTCAAAAGGTCTCCCTCAACCGGTCTATTCCGATCAGAGTAGGTGGGAAAACGCATCCTCCTCTAAGACCTAAACAAACCTCACCCCGTGAACCGGACACCCCTGCTAAATCACCAACATAGCGAACCACTTCGGGTGACCTACGGCAATAATCATTAAAACAAATATTCAGAATTTTATTTATTTTAATCTTGCATTTAAATTTGAAGTTGTAATAATGAGTGGAATATAAATATCTTGAAAGGTTAATAAAATACATTAAAGATCAGCGCAGCATTCTTGGTCGATGCAATCTTTCAGTTATGGGCGCAATCTTCAACATCGGTTGACAGGTGAGAATCTTCTTATAATAAAATAAAGCATTCTGACTTTATGAAACAAGAAGGGACGAGTCAGCGTGCCATTCCAAACTCACCCTTACAGCCTGCTCCTTAGGGACCACTCCATGTCACCTTGACGGAGGTCAGAACCTTTGGATCATGGCGGAGTAGTTAGCGCTCGTGACCGAAGCTGCAACACTATCAGAAAGAGAGGAATAAACGCAACAAGAAAGGCGTGTTTATTTTTAAATGATTTCAATTTGATATATCGTAAAGCGTTTTAGCTGACAACAAAGGAGGAAATTTGAAATTTGACATACGCGCATCGGTGGACGCACGCCGAGTGGAATATTTCCACCGCATTAACATCGCCTACATCATCAGACGAGGCCCGGGGTGCTCCAGGAAGCCATTGACCTTCCATAATGATCGCTTATTCATTCATCAGCACACCACACCACAACTATACACCATATAGCATACAGCTAGAATGCGGCAGAGGCCTGGTGAGGCTTTACACCAGACCGAAAGGCTTATTAAGTCAATTTCTAGAAGAACAAACTCTTGGAAATTACTTGTATTCTTTGATACCTATTTCCAATCATTAGTCAAAATGTAAATATTCAAAAGTACTAAAAACTGCACAACGTAACCTAACCTAATATTTTGACATATTTTGAAATTCATGGACATTCTGATTGTTGTCCATGTCCATCCCTCTATCTTACAACGAACATCTTAAATCTATCAAAAACATATCAGAAACATGAAACAGACCAAGACAGAAAAATAAAAAGGTAACGGTCGCGACTGGGAATCGTACCCAGGATCTTACTGAGTCACACCGCCTTAACCAATTCGGCCATTGGGACCTATTCGTTTTTTGTAGACCTCATATTTCAAATTCAGAATTTATAATAATAACAAGTTTTAACAAATTTGTTCGTAACCTATGATCCCTCGAATAAACATACCCGATTTTCTTTGTACGAAACACCTATTGACTTTTCTAAAAGTCTAAATGAATAGTTATTCAAATAAAGTTGAATCGTAAATCTATCCCATTTCCAAAAAAAACTGTAGCGTTCTTGCAGGAGTTTTACGTTTTATTACCGTCTAATTGATAGCATTTTCAAAATGATTCAGAAAAGTGCCAACCCCTAAATGAGGTTTATGAACTCCATCATTCTTTACCGTAAGTGCCGGTATTGTTTTACTGAATATTAGTTCCTTTGGAGATAGTGTAATATGAATATGATGTAGTTTAATGTCAACATTTCCTAGCAACATTACTAGCAACGAGCAACCTCCGTCGCCTGATCGCTATCCGTATCACTATCCACTATCTAGCGCATACATCCGCCTTTGTCTTCCCGTCTCGAGTCTCGGTGTTAATGATTATTTGCGATTGTGATAACGATGTTTAATTGTCTCCATTCATAAACTCGACCGGAGTTGCTTCTCTTGGCTACATTTTAGTTAGTTGTCTATTTATCTCTGGGCTGTAGATTAGAAACTAGACACTATAGTTTCCGATACAACTTCCTTCTTTACAACTCTCGATTTTTTCCTTTTTGAACTCCAAACAAGAGGCATCGAGGTTTCCCGCATGGCTTCCCTTCAGGGCCTGTATTATTTAGGAAATACTGTGTGCAAGTTCACTTTACTATAAGTGAACTTGCGCTTTGAAGAAACCCTGTTGTCGGAAGGAAGATCCACATAAGTCGGCGAAACATTCTCAAACCGATTAGTAAATACTATCGTGGAGGCAAACATAATATAAACAGCTTAATAATTTAATCACTGTTAGCGACCCTTAAACCAAAAATTTAGAACCGAAAATTCAGAAATGATTCGGTCTCATCTATGTATTGAAGAGCCCCGGCAAGGCTAAGATCCTGAGTTCAATTCCTGGCCCCCTAGCACGGTCGATCGGTAAGAAATGATAAGATAACTTTCGGTAACTTCTCATCATTTCACAACTACAGATCGCTAACGTACACACAACAGTTGACGTCGAATATATTAAGAACACTTGTGACTTGTCACTGTGATCCGTTACTTATTTGTTGGCTATCTGCAGTCACGCTAGGGAACGATGAGAAATTACCGAAAGTTATCCTATCAATCCTTATCGATCGACAGTGCTAGAGGGCCTAGATGCTACCGAATCTTTTTCTAATTTTTCTGTTTCAAATTTTTGTTTTAAAGACGCGAATATTGTCTTCAATGATTAAATATTACAATTTAAGGTTTTACATTTACGTTATTAAAAAATGTGTAATAACTATTAGACTCGTCTGCCGTTATAAATAACAGTCATTTCCTTAAAAAGAACCCACCATATAGCATCCCCAACGATGTGCATCCTTGTGTGTGAAGTTAATATTAAAAAAATATATATTAAAAAAAATTCTTCCGTGAATACAGGTTTGCTCATTTCTGCAGAGTGTAGATTTTCAACGTTCATACAGAAGACGTAGCCCTACAAAGTACGTACAACGCACGAGCTCCAACTGGAATTATTTAAAATCCATTCCCAGTTCTCCAATCTGAGTTTATTGTCTACGAAACTTATTAAATTACATGGCCGATTCGACGCGGTTTTAACACATTCGTGTTTTAAGGTAGTTTTGACGGCAGTGGCCAGGCAATGTAGGTATGTCTTGTTTTTTTAAATATCTTTTTGATTCGGGGCAATCAAGAAATTCAATGTTCCGCCTGGACGTAATAGAAAGCCTGTCACGCGTGCTAGATCGACTATGCGCAGTGCGTAGGCAAGGTAAAGATTGAAAAAATCAACAAAAAATTAAGAATACACCCCGAAGAATTCCTATCATCTGTCTATCTATGGGATAGAAAACCCTATTTAGTAATTCATCTGTATGTTAAATAAATATATCATCCGAAAGTACCAGACCTGTGATCACTAGTACCTGATTCCAAAGCAAGGCTATTCGTTGTCCCTTTACAAAATTTTAAAATGTGAACGTGAATAACCTGTATAGTAATTTATCTTACTCGTCTCCATCTTTGAAATCATATCATCCTGTTCAGAGAATAGTATGGGCGATAACTTTGACAAACTCCTCCACGCTTGGAACTATCGGACCCACTGACGATCCTGCATCTAGCCTAACAGACTTTCTGCATTTCTTTTCATAGCCAATTTCAATTTCATAGAAACAGTGCGTGTTTCGTGATCCAATAGTCTTACCATCATTTTCTTAAAATTCATATTCAAAACTTTCAATTTGATGAAACAGGGTGGCGATACACGATGCCCGGCAAGTATACGAGAGATACAGCACCTACTAAATTGGCTAGACCCAAAAGGTACTAAATCGGTGGCGATATTGGTTTCCGTTAAAATGTACACGGAAGGCATGTCTAAAATGTTTTATCTATTTAATGTTTGATGATATGTTGCTCCTGGCATTACCCCCGAGGTATGCCATTTTAGTTTATTTATATTTAAAAAAAAATAATATAACAACCTGGGTATTGCACTTTCCACTTCATTCTATGAGAATAAAATCGCTGTAAAGATAGTGTACTCTACCGGTTATTATTTAGTACCAGTGCAGTGGTCGTCCCTTCCCTTCGCCTGTAATCATAATTGCGCATCATGGTGTTGTTGGCCAGCTCCTAAATTGCCGTCGCCAGACTCCTAAATTGTTTCGTACATTTCACACAACGCAGCAAGCAGCATATCGCATCACGGAGTAATTAGACATGTCGTTGTTTTGCCGCGGGGCGAATTGTCATAATTCCCCTCGAATTACCCTGCGTTAACAACTGACGTACTGTGCTGGGCAGGTAATGGACACTGGCTCTAGGTACAGCCACAGCCAGAACTGCAGAGAGATTATTCATGGCGATATGGAGAGGTGACTTGACGTTGACAGACTTATTAATGGTTTAATAATTGATGTTACTGAGGTCATTTCAATTTCAGAGTGCAGAGGGAGAAAGGAATTGTCACAATTCGTTAAATGTGCAGGAGAACATTTAAAGACTTGAAATGAAACTTTAATGTGAGATTTTTACTCTTTAAATTTTAAAGTGCTGTCGAGGGAAAAAATCTAAGGAACTCTCGCATTCCTAATTCAACTAGACATGGCCAAGGAAGTAATTCAAAAGATGTAAACGAATATCAAAAGTTAATTAGATAATGTATCCAAAATTGCTTGGCACAAAGACATTATATTCATTTTTTTTTTGATAAATTTATAAAATATGTGAAAATGCCAATTTTTTAGTAAAAACGCATGAATATTCGACCCCTTTTTAGTTTGTTGGATCATTTGACCCTGCCGCCCTGACTTTTCTATGAATACCTTTGTCTAGTCGAAAATGAGTTTCATGAAACAAATTTCTGAACAAATTGGCATTATAACTTTGTTTTGCGAAAACATTATCTATTTGTTTCCTCCATTCATTGACTACTTATTTCATTAAACGAATAACCCGAGGAGATTTTATAACACAATATTTTGTATTATATTGCTTGAATGTATTTTCGAAGACGATGTATGAATGTGAGTGAGGCAAAGAGTGTGTGCCAAGACCGAGTTGTTTGGCGGTCCGTCCTCTCTGCCTACCCCTGCGGGGAAACGGCGTGATGGTTAGTTAGTTAGTTAGTTGCTGCATATTCTCATACTTATTCACAAAATTGCCATTACCTTCAGCGTGCGAGGCACGAGTATGTTGTTACGAAGAAGGACCATAACTCACTATTATTACCTGTCTTGGATACTTCTCGTGTGAAATATTTAGACGGAAATCCTCCCCACGTCTGAAAATCACAATTATTCAGCTGACTTTTAGGTTGCTTTGGGCCGTCCACCGTCTATGTATGCAAAACGCGATCCAAGAGACCACACCGACCCGACGTTTTTACTATTACACCTCGGTCATTCAACGCTCAATACGATCCGCTCTGTAAATAATACATACGTTTTTAAATGACTTAATTCATAGTCCATTGTTTGGAGTTATGTAGCCACATGGCACGGCTCACGGAACCGTGGCTGGGCTATCCTTTAAACATAATACAGACATTAATTCATGAATATAACATTCGTGCGTAATCACTTTTGATATTGAGCTGAATTTTTTGAATAGTACCTTCTTATTATATGTAAAAAGACACTTGGAAACAGTAAGAATGGTTCCATCCGTGATGTGATTAGTGTTAAAATAATACAGTTTCCTGTACCTACTAATATCCAAAACACTTATTAAGGATATATTTTTTATACCCTGATCGAAATACACTGATTTAATTGACTTAGAAACAACGGTCGTAGGTATCTACTGATAATGTGTATTATCGCGATGTGCTTGTGCCTTTTTAAAAATTATTTAATGCTAACACGGCTGGAAAATTCTTTACGCAGTCTTGTCAATTCTCCTGTTGGGTAAATATCGTAGATTATTGTGAAATGGCACATTCCCATTTTATTACATTGTGCGTGCACGCATATTTGCTGGCGGATTTTTCTTGGAACTTTGTAAATTTATGGTCTCACGCTATTTTTGTGTAATACGCCGTTATTATTTTTGCTAAAGCATCCGATATCTTGGAAGGCTGGAGTGAACTGACGAAATCATCACATTTTTATAAAATGTTACATCACTGTTCTTCCAAGTACTATTTTTTTGTTTTCTTTCTTTGTATCTCTTGCACCACTATGTTCTATTAATTTCTACCTACTTTAATAATTACTGACACTTAGTATTCGTTGGGCTATCGTCAGTTGGTACTAGACAAAATCATATAAGCTCAGTGTCTCTTTCGCGCCATTATTTGGCCGGGTGTTGCCATAAATCAATCCAACGTCAGGAATACCAATATCTCCGGCATGGAGAGTGAAGACTGAAGTCTGCAAGTCTGCAGGTCGCGTCACGTAACCAATTTCTATTTTCCATCCGCTGGTTCCATCGTTGGCTGGAGTGTTGGCCTGGGTTCTGGCGACACCGCCCTCCATTGCATAAAAGATAATTGATACGACACTCGAATACGTTATTGGCTGTTCCAGCCGGAGGAGCGTGTGGTCATACAAAGTAATTGGGCTCTTCAATTGATGCGATGTGCCGCTGCCAACTACTAACTGCCAACTGATCACTCGTCGGTCTGACTGCCATACGCGAGACCTGAGAGGACTCCTCTCAACTTCTACACTATTTAATTCTACACTTTCCAACGGTCAAGTCCTGAACTTTAAATAAATTTCACTATTTTCTACCCAGCTATATATTATTTTATTTCGTCAAAGTTCTGCAATTAGATTATCTTGATCAAATCATAAGGGATGACAGATATAAAAATTCCCAACTGAAAATCCAGGGAAATATTGGTGGAAGACGTAGTTTTGAGAACTTTTTCGGGTTGTAGCCTGCAGGGTGAAGACTGGCCCTGATAGAGTGACATTAGTCACGCCCCGATAGAATATTGCATCCAAAGTAGAAGAAGAAGAATTAGTATAGCTACTGAAAAGTGTTAGTTAGAAGCGACAAACAAACGCTGGAATAATACCGCAAATTATAAAAGCCGCATCTGAGTTCTGCTCCCCTTTCATCAGAAAGAGAAGAGCAGCCGAGTCACTTCCAGTTGATGAATATTTACGATCTGGCAACGATGGTCGGAGGAGGGCAGTCGTGATTGCCTGACCAGTTAACCCCAATACACGAAACAACAGCGCTCAATGAGCGACGAAACTCCTCAATTCATTCCTGCATAGGTACCACCATATTGGACAATGCACAGAGACTTAGCTTACTTTATCTAATGGCCGTTTTAAGGAAACTCTGATTTAAATACAGATATACCTTTGCGATATCTTCATCTGTTAGTTATTATCTGTAAACATGCGATAGTGGTATAGATAAGAATTTGATTCCCCCGCATTCTTTTACCGGGAAAATTCATCACATTTCTCGGGAATCGAAACCACTTATAGATATACCTAGAAACACTTAGGGATTTGTGTAAATCTATTCGACTAATTCTTGATAATCCCGCCGAACTATATTTGTCAGGATTGTCGATGATGTCGATGTTGAGACAGAAATTGAATAACATCACGGTAGTGCAAATGAAAAACGGTTTCGTATCTAACCAAAATCCGATGGAGGGGAAAAGCTTGCCTCGAAATGACACCCATCGAGAGAATGGGCACTTGTACCAACAGATCTTAATTGATGCAATTGGCGAATGTCCTCAATCGTATCGGGTCTCCAGCGGCAGTTACACGAGTCACATAAATTAAGTTGACAACTTTACACCCGGGTCGCTAGCGCTCATTAAATAACTGTAACTTATTCTGATTCTAATTCTAGGCAGGATGAAACGCTTTCTCCACAGGTTGATTGTGTTACATACTCCTTAACTGATCAAATGACATCCTGTTCTGTCATTCGGGTACCTAATAGAAAGGTTAGTTGACTCTAATTGTCTGAGGTCTCACACTTAGATTTGCATTTAAGCATAAAATCATTTTTTACATTCAAACTATGTAGACTATTTTCATTATGCAATTTGCCCAAAAGGACTAATGAAATTAATAATCACAGACATATTTAGTTGTATAGTTGCACTTCTCTATAATAGCTTCACGATAAAGACAACAGCTGTGGTTTTACTACGTTCAAAATATCAGATCGTCATTATCTCATTTATGATTATTTAGTACCTACCCATGTTTAATGTGTAAAGTGATTGTATATATTGAGCACCTCTTATCAAATAGATAAAAAATGGGTAATATTGCACGTTTCATGTATTCCTAGAAGCGAAGAGTCATATCCTCAATAAGCCATTGAATTAGCATTCGAAACGTTATCTCCCCTTTAAAGAGACGAATCACGTCACATGGTCCACATCTGGCCGCAGCCGGACAGGGGGCAGCACTCTGTCGTCTCCTCTGATGGACAACCAACCAAGGGTCATGCCGAATGTCGCAACATGTCACTGCGTTTTCAGAATCTTCTGTTGAAACAACCATGAAACAGCTAGAAAATACGTCACATAATTTTAATTAGGTACATCATCCTATATTTTTACAACGCGAAAAGAAAAAGAGCAGTAAGTAATGAAGTTATTGTTAATTATTATTTTTCTAACTGTAGGTATCTACGAAAGTTACTTTAAATATAACTTTTTACTAGAAGTTGGGTGATCAAAAACCTTTTAAACAATAAATAAGTAATAAGAATAAGGAACTCCAGTACCTACACGTTTTCATTTTTTTTAAATCAATATTCACCTTACTTACCTAACTTACCAGTATACAAAAACAAACCAAATCTGTGCCTTGTCGGGATTCAATGGCGAATGATTTTTTCGTTTGATAAAAACTTATTAGGTACTAGATTTTGTATGCCGAATTTGAGAAGTTTTTTGTTCTAATTTTTAAAAATTGTAAAATCTCGTTTTTGAAATCTTGTTTTTGCAGCCACGCTCGGTTCCATTTTTACATGTAATTAATTGAATGTCCCGATTAGCGTTTTAAGGTTAAAATTTCTAACTAACTAACTAACTAACCATCACGCCGTTTCCCCGCAGGGGTAGGCAGAGAGGACGGACCGCCAAACAACTCGGTCTTGGCACACACTCTTTGCCTCACTCACATTCATACATCGTCTCATACATTCTCTTCTATTATTCTGACTTTTGACATGACCCGACTCAAATATCTGATTCACTTGATCGTGCCATGTCTTCCTCGGGCGTCCCCGACTTCTTCTACCATTCACATTCGCGTCGTATATTCTTCTTACACTACTTCCTTCGTTCATTCGCTCTACATGCCCAAACCATCTGAGGGTCCCTTTCTTAATCTTACTCATTATGCTTACACCAGCCTTACATTCTTTGCGGATATCCACATTTCTCACACGATCATACATTGTTTTACCACACATACGTCTCAGGGATCTCATTTCAACAGCATTCAGTTTACTTTCATCCTTCCTCTGCCAGTTCCATGCCTCACTGCCATACATCAGGGTAGGTACCAGGACTCCATTGTGGACTGCTAGCTTCGGTTTTTTTCGCTTTTTTCGTTTTTCGTTAAAATTTCTAATAGCAGATATTCATCCTAGACTTGCAGAAAAGTCAATAGATGTCGCATATTAAATAAAATGGATAAAGATTTATCCAGACACTATCTAGAGAGCATTTAGTTTGGGTTTGAATCTTGCAATCATACATAAAGATAGCAGCCAATAATATACGCGTTAAGAAAAATGAAGATAATGTGGGTGACTCTTAGTCGAAGTATGATACAGTTAAAAATGACCGAATTTGATATCGACACCTTGGCGCAGTGGTTAGCGCGTTACCCGGAAAGCGAGAGGGTTAGAGGCCCAAAGCGGCCAATAACTTTTTCTGATTTTTCTGTTTCCAGATTTTCGATTGAGTTCCGCTTATATTGACTTCATTTAACTAATAATCATTTTGTATCGTATTCATAGAAGGTAAATTACAAATGAACATGAGTAATAAAATATGTACATGTATACAACCTTTTTTCGATATTTGTTTTTGGGGTGTTATGCCGTGTTGCGCTACCTCCTTCTTTAGCCAACGTTTCGGACATCGTTGCGTGCAACGATGTCCGAAACGTTGGCTAAAGAAGGAGGTAGCGCAACACGGCATAACACCCCAAAAACAAATAACGAAAATGCTTTTGGCCGTGAAAATCTTAAAACTTATCATGTATACAACCTATTTAGAAACTTATAAAAGTATTTATTATAATTAACATTATCATAATTTCAGTGGTTGATTGTCGGTTTGTTCGTGATTATATCACATTTTCTTTATTAATTATAGTTTTTTTTTAATGTTTATCGACAATACGTACAGAGTTGTAAGATGCCCAAATTGAGTTCCAGCTTCGTCAAAACTAAAAATTTACTAACTTAATTTAATATCCCAACAAAATCGGCACAAAATTATCCGTACAGAACCTGATTGAATCTTGTCTTCTTGTTTATCGTGATGTCAGTAGCAGCCAATCAATGATGCCAGAAAAATTGTAGACAGGGCGCTTTGATGTAGTCCTGGGTCGATCGTGAAAGACCTGATCGTCGAAACCCGCTCACGAGCCACCAAAGAGCGAGCGGGTTATTTATTCGTCAGCACCCGGGTCTCACGATCCGCGACTCGCGAACACCCGTGAACCGCGACACACTCCCGCGACCCCCGATCTACGACACATTCCTGCACCCCGTGACTCACGGACCGATCGCCGGGTGCCGGGTGCGGGTGGGGCGAGACGTGTCAGCTCCCGGAACCCGCAAACTGCGACACATTCGATCGCCGATTGCCGATCAACGCACACACGTGCGTGACAGTATCCTGCTTCCTGCCCGTGTGTCACGTCATCGCGGGATTGTTAGGTAGATTCGATTTTTGAATATTCGACTAGACACAGCGTCGTTTTAAATTAGAGCGTATTTTGGTATTGTTAATCAACGGGTGAAGTGCATTTCTTTTCACATTTTGTTAGTGTTGTTTTCATAAAAAACTTTTCATTTTCCGTGTGAGTGTGAATGTAATTGTGCATTGCAATAGAAACTATAAACTGGTAAAAGTGTAAAATGTCTGACTTTAATAAAAAGAAATTATAATAAAGCATTAGCTTACAGCTAATTTACTTATTTAAATTCTCAATAAAAGCTTCAGAACAACACGTTTTTACAAGGTTTTTATATCCTCCAAAACATGATAAAACATTGTTTTTTTACCCCTGAAGCATGTCTTTTTTAAAATTAATTTCTGGGACATGACATTACTAGTTACAGGTGTGAGCAGTGAGAGAACGTTCACACAATTATAACCTGGGTTTTGTGTCGCGTATGACTTGACCGGTCTGGGCGGCGACCGTCTACCGCGCGGCGCACCCGTAGAAAGTAACTGGGTGATGAGTAATCGAGTTTCGTATTTTGTGTCGCGAAAAGAGCGGGTCTTCGGGACCCGCTCGTGACGCCAGTGGGTCGTGAGCGACCCGGGTCGCGTAAAACGATCGATCGACCCAGGACTACTTTGATGTCATGGATTCGATATATTTTTAAATCATATTTAAAAATTAATTCTTCTAACTTACTTATATATTCAGAATCGGCGTTTCTTTACCTACATATATGAACACACTTTTAAGCCATAATGTTTTTCACTGCAGTTCCTTTATACGCCTATTTCTCTACATTGACAAAGATGAGGTTAGTACAAAAACAGTTACGAATATGAAAAGATTAAGAGAACGTGAAAAAAATGATCTTGTGGTCATTATGCCTTTACAATAGATGGAAACGTGTGGATATTGAAAGGTCCATTATTTCGGCAACACCTTTTCTTGGGTTGTTCCCCAGTCACGAGCGGGCGGAACAGTGATGGAGATCTTTTTAGTTTTCAGAACAGATGTGTCGATTTGAAGACGGATCCTTTTTTTGTGGCGATTAAGGTCACCGGTTTGTTTGTTCGATTTCCGTTTCCTCTGAACGTCTATTGTATAAACTTCCGCCGGCGAGCTTCCGGTTCAGCGTTTCCTCAACAAAGACTTCTCTCGCCAGGATGCGATACCTACCCAGAAGCCAGCAGTATTGCCTATAGTAAATAGCTACGTGTCATGTAGCATGTGGCAGTTGGCAGTTGGTAGTAGGATGTATGATCGTCTTATTCTGCCGAGGAGGATAACGTACGTGTTTGTTAGTTAGTTAGGCACTCGCAAGTGGCAATTTGTCACGCGCGAATAAATCAGGCAAACGCGAACAAACGTCACTTCCGCGAGAGATACTTAGGAACCTTTGCCAAATACCGGCTCCGAATATCTCACAGTATCCTCCTCCACATCTCTCTTTCTCTCTACTGTGAGTTCTTTGCGTTTGTAAATTATTGTGCTTCTACCAGTCTACTATGTACTCGTATTAGTAACCAGATTCTCTACCCGTGCCGGCCGGATATGGATGTAATTCAACTAACGGTCCAGCATTATTGCAAGTAGCCGTTTTACATGTCTGTGGAAACAAAAACCACAACGCTCCGTGTTGAAATAAAACTATGCAGGGTGTTTCAAAACACTGCGATTGAGTCTTCCAAACTGGGTTACCAGCAGTAGTAGCAGTAGCAGTCAGCACAGAACACAACTTCAGTAGGTTTTGGCGGCGGTAGCGTGTTGTACAGTACAGAGTTACAGTCTCCATCTGCAATACTCTGTACGAGAGTTAGCGTGTTTCCAACGGCTCGGACCTAATTAAGTGTAAACACATTACGTAACAGTACAAATAATGAGCGAGTGCATTTGCATTTATGCAATAATTCCATTTCACGAATGGAAAAACGACACTGACTTTCTTCCTCGCGGTGAGTTAGCTCGACACGTGACCGGGGCTTTCCTCGTCTCGGCGGGACGGACGGTGGTGTGGGGCGGGGAAGGAGGGGGAGGAAAACCTTCTTCCCCCTCCCCTCCCCAAGGTGATGAAACCTTCCTCTTTCCCGCGAAAACTCACAGCGGAAGAAGTGAGACGGGGCTAGTATGTCGCGCTGCGCGCGCATTTCATTCATTATGGCCGGAGACGGTTCCATTCATAAAAACGCGGCGGGGCGGTGCGGTGTGCGGGGGGGGCAGACGTGGGGGGCGGAGGGGTGCGGGGGCGAGGGGCGAGGGGCCCGGTCCCAGGGGGCGCGGGGCCCCGCCACCCGCCAGTGCCGCACTAGACGCCGAGCGGATCGGTCGCGTTCACAGTGCTCGAACATGAGCTTACGGCCGGATCACCCGAGGATATATGTGCCCGAGGAGAGAATACTCTGTACCGAGTGTTACCAAAAAGGAGATTCAGACTTGTGGTTTACGAAGTGAGTGACGCGCCCAAATGGCGTCTTA
Source organism: Limnephilus rhombicus (assembly GCA_929108145.2). Lineage (NCBI taxonomy): Eukaryota > Metazoa > Arthropoda > Insecta > Trichoptera > Limnephilidae > Limnephilus > Limnephilus rhombicus. Next base: position 57,427,551 of record OV815276.1, read on the forward strand.
TTTCCTCCTTAATCCCGCGCGTGTTTGTGTATTGCGAGTGCCAGAGCTACCGACCAACCGACCACGATCTCTCGGCTCTACTTATATAAGTGTCGGTTGCCAGTTGCTAGTTGCTAGTTGTTGGTTGTTAGTCGCTAGTCTCTAGATCGCTCTCCGACTTCGGCAATGATTACTTGTCGTGTTCCGTGGGACCACAACCGGGAATGTGTGGAGTGTGTTCCTTCGGCAGGGCCCGTACTAGGAACAGTGTGTCCGTATAGTGATACAGTGTTGTGTAGAGTGAGTGGAGTGAGGTGGTTAGAATGTTAGACAAGTAGAGGTTGAGTGGAGTGCTGTAGAATAGTAGTGTAGGACGAGTAAGTTAGTTGGAGGATGGATTGTGAAACTGGTGCGCTGTTTCCGCCGCAGCGCTTGGCGGCCGACCGGTTCCCCATTCACACAACTGGTGGATCGATAAGGCCCATGCCGGCCTAGTCGACTGTGGCCCGAGTACTCGGTGAAACAGTGCCGCCGGGTAAAAAGCGCCAACTGCCGGTACGCCGGAACACCTCTCGTCTCAGTGTAGATCTCTCCCTCGCTGCGGCGAGCCTCGCTGATCGGCGGGTTGGCTCCGAGGGGCCGGCCAGTTCGGCTTCTAGTTTTGTGCCGGCGGAAACGAATCGATTGTAACAAAAAATGTGGTCGTTTTTGTGTCCCATGGAGACGTGCCACTGTCGCATTCCTGTCACAGAATCTAGCTCCACTCCAACTCCACTAGCTCTAGACTCTATGGTAAACAGATCGGAATGTTTCCATTCAAACTATATTTCGTGTAATTCAAGGCGCAGTTCGCTTCATTGCTTTCCGTGGCCTACGGTTTCATTTTCACGATACTATAAAACTACCTACATGTTTCAAATTTGCCATCTCTTGTCAAGAAATTCCCTAAGTAAATTTAATATCAACGCAATCAAAGCAAGATGCACGATGCAGAAACTCAGGTCAATCTCATCTCTGTTAACAATTTTAAACTCGTTTACAAAATATGCTACGATCGAGAGAACCGCGAAAGATTTATTAAAGTTTTGAAACTAAGCCCGGGTGCAGGTCAGGCAAAAACCCCCAGTCTGACCCTTGTACAAATGACTCTTTTCAACCCTATCTTTGGGACTTGTAAAATTATGATATTTTCTTCAAAAAACCTCTAAATTGTTATATTTACCCTTTAAACATCGTAATAACTGTCACATTATAAATAATAGTGTCATTTGAGGTATTCCGTGTACCTATATCTACAGTAGTGAGTAAAACCGTAGTATGGATGCGCGCGCACTCATTGATAGGTTATTCTTGAATGCCGACATATTGATGAATGAAATGGCAGCAAATTACACATTCACTTCTGGGAATTGTTCGAGGGTGTCACTTCAATTACCACCTCTAATGATGTTCGACAAATTGATGATTTACAGTGATGAACCATATTCTGACGCTGTTCCGGTATAACCTGACGATCGTCATCTAGGAATTAGGTATAAAATGATTCCACGAATGACTCTTCCGTGAAAATCTTTTTTGGCGTCATCATATTTTATCTTCATCAGATGTTCGTGCATTCCTCGATTAATCGGTAATGTGCTGTGAGATACACGAATAAAACGGATATAACTTTTTATAGATTCGTTATCAGATATCACTGTTGTCAGCAATTTTCTCAGTCTGAGCAGCGAATGACTTTTTCTTCAGTGCATATTCCTTTGATTCGTTTTGCCCAGGTTTCAGTATTCGTTCTCGTATTGTAGGTATCTTGTTGACGATAGACCGTTAAAAATTGTATGTCAATGCTCAAGTAATTATGAAATAGTATACGATAGCGTTATCTGCCCAGGAAAAATATTTATAATAATGTAGAAATTTTAATCTGTCGCTCGTAGCTCGCTCCTCGAATATCTCACAACCGGTTCACGAAAATACTCAAAAGTGATGTAAACACGATGTGTTAGTATAATAATATAATTGTTTTTTAGTCAAAACATTTTGCGTGAATTGCCAGCGCTTAAAATCGGTTTAAACTTGTATTAAACCTTATGTCTTGCATATAAGATTTGGGATATCAGACGACTAGATACAAGTAAAACAGCGTTATTTTTTATGTAAGTACCTAGGTACGATATTACCCCTAACAAGGGTGTTTTCTTTACACTAAAATTCGATATCTGTTAAATCCAGTGCATTAATTGACCGATAAGTTTTGTTGAGTGACCAGTGCCAAGTAATATCTTCAAAAAAGTGTAAAAACTGTGAAAGTGTTCAATAAGAAGTAAACTGAACTGTTTTTTAATCTGTACGTGCTCTGAAAAAAAAACTATGCGAGAGACTTTGAATTAAATAACTGTAATTAAGAGCCTAAGAAAGTTATTAATAGTTTCTTTCGTGTAATAACAATTTATTTCTTTTTCAAAATGTGGAAAAGTCGACAACTGAATTATTAGCGCATTCATTCACGGTGTGGAGGTAGGCTACCTCTTGAAGAATTAATTCTCCCCGAATGAATCGATTCCTTTTGAATGAATTGAATAATGTTACGCTTAACGCCTTATAAATGAGCATAATATTATTAATACGTACCTACCTGCTATTATTTTACATATTGTATTGAAGAAATAATATTATTTATTTGGTGCGTGGCTTATTTTGTAAAAAATACGTTTATTTGAATATCTACACACATCCGGAAATAAGTCCACGTTTTTCGATAAGAAATGTGACAGACGAAGCTGTTGGCTCTTCTGCTTATTTAACTTTGCGTGTTTTTTTATAATTTTATCATAAAATATTTGTGATTGTGAAATATTCAAGATAGTGGCTTTTTATCATATTTTTAATACATATTTCGTATTATTTGTGCGTTGAATTGTTACCCCGAATGTGTGATAAAGTGATACAGTGAAGTTTGTGGAATAAGTGCGAACAATGAACAAGGATACCCCCCGGATAATTACAGTGAATTTGAACAATGTTTTCTTTACAACTACCAATTTTTTAAAACCCTTTCAGAAACCTTATTTTGTCTTTTTCATTCAAATCTTTATTTATTTGAAATAACACAAAATTATCCCTCATTAAATAATTTGATATTCAAAGCCATTTTTCGAAGCTGTATTATATAATACCCATTTTATCTATTTTAATTCTTTCGTATTTCATAAAATTAAGCTAGGTAGTTATTGTCGGACTTTTTATGTCTGACTTGACTACAAACTATATTAATTTCGCAAATCCGAATAATTCCTTGGATTAAAACATCCGTAATCATTAATCATCATCTGAAGATCTTCTTCTACCAACAAATTTCAGAGAAACTGATTTAAAATACAGACAGCTCATATTCAATGATGTTTTTTCATTTGATAATTTTTACTGAATGATAAATTCATAAATGAGAGTTTCTTTTTTAATTTGATTTTTAATAATATTTATTTAATATTGTTTTGTTTTAAAAATAATATATTTGAGTAGTTGTAAAACAAATCTGCTAGGTACCTAGTTAGGTTAATTATAATTTGTTATTAATATAGAATTTTTGTGGCTTTAATCTAACTACCTACCTAGTCACTATTTGCTTTTTATCAATCAAATCTAACGACCTTTCTTGTCGAAAAAAGGACGAGACGTTAGGTCACCCGGTCAAAATCATTCTTTTTATTTACCCTTGTTGATTTTGTTACATTTACTGACTCCTTGACTCAAATGACACAGGCTGTGTGTATCAAGTATAGGTAAATACAGTTATGCATATTTCACATTGACGAACTTATCTTCCAAAAATGATAAGGCAAATTTACTTACCTACCTAGGTACTTACAGATTTGAGATTAACAAACCAAACCTCCGATATCAGATAGGGTAGGTAGAATGACAGATTTTATAATAATGAATTCTGAACCAAAAACTATTTGTTGCAAATTATTTTGACATTAGTGAGTGATTTATATTTGGTTTCTAAAATTGTCATTCAATTGGATTTTTTTACTTGATCAGACAATAATAGTTGTAATTTATTCATACCTTAATTTTTCGTAAACGGTTTTTGTCCTCGCTTTGACTGAACAGCAATAGTCTTACTAATATTAAAAACGCGAAAGTTTGTATGGATGTATGTGTGTTTGTTACTCTTTAACGCAAAAACTACTGAATTGATTTTAATGAAACTTTGTAATAATATAGCTCGTACATCAGAATAACATAAAGGCTATAATTTATAAAGCTAACTATGAAGGGGACGCGGTAGGGGAACGGGGACGCCAGGGAGAAACAATGTATTTCTTTGAATATGGGATTGCAACGCATGCCAGTAATAATATATTTGGATGATTTGTATAGCGCTGTTTTTGTGAAAAATGACCTCAAACGCGCTGTACAAACTGATAATATATTTCTAAAATCTTACTTCCAACTAGGTACCTAGGTACCTACAAACTATACAAACCATTATAACAACTTAAGGCAAAAAATTGCATCCACCGGTTCATCGATCACTGATACGAAACTGTATGTTCAATGATTTGACCAATATTATATTGTTTTATTTATACTCTGTTTAGGCAAAAAATGCAATAAAGGACCATACTTAATTATGGTCCTCTATAGGCAACTACAAAACTTAAAACTATTGTTTTTTGATATCATATAAATATCGTAAAATAACATTCCATTGAGTCAGTTTCACGTTCAGAATACCACATTTCTTTAATTCAGCCTATAATTTTATACAAATGTCAAATATCAGGTTTCATTTGGAATTCCTGCTTATCTACAAGTGGCTTCACCATCACCTACTAGCTCTCTGCTCTGCCTCTCCATCTGCTTCAGTTCTAACCTTCCACGAAAGACGATCATATACCTACCTATAACATACCATGCGCGTATTGCTGTTATATACTGCTGTTATACTCGTACGTACAATTCTCATGCCAAGTTCCCTCTGCTAGCTATGCCCATCTATTAAATTTATTAAACATACCACTTACTGTCTACGGTTATTCCTTTGCCTATCTGACGATATTATAAATTACAGTGCCAGTACATACACTATAAGCTTAAGACCCTCTTTATGTTTATTTTTTTATTTATTGTTTATTACCTTGGGAACAAAAATTCTTATCATTCGTGAAGTAGGTATTAGTTACAAAAATAAACCAATACGTATTACACTGTAAAGACGTAAGTGGGTTGATTGATTTACTTTACGGAGGATGCTGTCTGAAGAAACTATATATTATCAGATATTGTGGAAATGCTACTTTTTAGCAGTAAACTGTTTGTGTAAGGCTTGGGTAGGTACTTCTAAAAAACTAATGAGAATGAGTAATTACCGTAATATATACCGAATTAGAGGTAGGTATTTTTAGTATCAATGATGATATCGAGAAATCTTAATTTAAATAACCGACTATTGATTTCAAATGTTGTACAACTCGTTTATGGATAGCTTTTTTCGTCTAATCACTTTGCCTTAATACTAATTCCTTAATTTTATATTAAATAAATTATTTGCGTTAATTTAATTTGCAAAATTAAACAGATTTATAAAAAGGTCGTAATTAATATATCGATTGAATTGGGGTTAGAAAAATTTTTGTTAAATTTTCTACAAAAATAATTGGAGCTTAAATCACTAAAGATAAATAAAAAATGATGTAGGTACAATACAAGTGAACATATAAAATAATTAACAACGTGTTGCAGATTTAAAAAATAATAATATGCTCTGTCTAGGTAGGTACCTACTTGTATATTCATTTGGATGGTGTTATCTCGATTTGTGCAAGACGATTTTTTTTAAATAAATTCTCAATTTACTTCCCACAAAAAAACGATAGCCAAAGTCAATAACAGAATGTGTGTCAACAGAAAAAAATGACTTCTTAAAATGATTTTTCGAATTTGAATGTTTATGTTTGGTACTTAAATGTATTTTCGGAAATACGGCTTTATAGGATCTTTATCCGAATGTCGGTTGACCTGACATTGCAGTGTGCAGTGGGATGCACACCTGTTTCAAAGAAAGAGCTTCTAATTTATCTTGTAATAACATAAACCTGAATAAGAATAACACTGTCCATGTTGACATAATTGCATGAAATAATAGCCTTTTGATCTCATTTGATAGATCGTTGAATCAGTTCATTTTTCAACTATGACTAAGAACTAAGACTAAGACTGAATAGTTTCTGGTTGTACCATATTTTTCTATATTATGAGGTGTTATTTCATATTATTTTCGTTTTGAATTCATGTCTCATTATTTTGTTTATTTTTTATACTCATATAAAATCTTCTGAATGTGTTCATAAAAAAATAAGTACGAATTGAAAGGATTACGGCGCTATATAAATCATCATATTATTATTATTATTACAGTATTTTGTTAAATTTGCCATCTTCCCCAAATATTTATTCGAGTCGTGTAATTTGTTCTCACGATGTTCAAGCAGATGTCCATCGTGATAGATCATTGATGGTTGAAGGCTCTGTCGCTAAAGTAGGTTCTTCTAAAGCTGCACCGAATAGTTATTAGTTGTAGGGTGCCCGGTGCCCGCTACCCGCTACCCGCTACCCGCTACCCGCTACCTCCTGTCGCCCGTCTCGGAGTCCTGCGTGGGTTGAACCTTTTTACCTTCCACGGCCGCCAGTCGGCCGCCAGGGGAGCGCAATCTTCTTCCTGTAGGTTTCTTGATTGGTTGAGAATAGATCACTTGTTAGGAATTTGGTTTTAGGTGTTCGGAAGGATGTGTATGTGAGTTGGTTCTGGATGATTTTTGAGACACTGCTTTTCGTTGATTCGTCACAGAATTCTTCTTGTTTGTTTTAACATTTCCATTGTTTTGCATGTATTGGTAACTAATGTTATTTATTTGTTTGTTTGCAGAAGTCGGCGATAATGAAGGATCAGGAAGGAACAGGGGTGCTGCCGGGACTCCGTTAGCGGCGTGAGGAGTATGGAGCAGCAGGGCTCGGCGGCGCCACCTCGGCCCGCCAAGCCCGCGCAGGGGGCACAGGGCGGGCCGCCCGCGCGCGTGCATCGCGCCCCGGGCCGCCCGCCGCCCGCCCCTCTGCCCGCGCCGTCGCCCGCCCCCGCCACCCCCGTGTCACTAGAGCGCCCGCGACCCCCGACGGAGCGCAGACTCAACACCTACGTGGAGGCGCCCCCGCGCGCCACCCGCCCCCCGGAACCCGAGAAACGTGGCATCGTTACCTCGCAGCCGGCGCCCGCACCCGCCAAAAGAACGGAGGGCCCGCCGTGCTCGAGACCCCCGGAGTCAATAATCTGCACGCGCTGCGGCCGATGTCGCTGCGCGCAGTGCGCCCGGCCGCGCGCGCTGCCCTCGCGCTGGGTCGGCTCCTTTCTGTGCAGTGCCGAGGCCACCATAGACTACATGTCGTGCATGTGTTGTGTGAAGGCGCTGTTCTACCACTGCTGCAACGAGGGCGACGGAGACGGAGACTCGGGCGGCGAGGCGTGCGCGGACGAGCCGTGCTCGTGCTCGGGCGCCCGCCGCTGCTCGCGCTGGAGCTGTCTGACGGCCTTGTCAGTGGTTCTGCCGTGTCTGCTGTGCTACCTGCCGTTGCGAGGCGCGGCGGCCCTGTGCGCGGGGGCCTACGCCCGCACGAGGCCTGCGGGCTGCCGCTGCCGGCCGCGGGCCCCCGACAAGCTGCCGCTACAGCCGGGCCCGCACTACTGACCTCGACTGAAGCTGACCTCGGTACCGAGTACGAGTACGAGTGTAGTGCGATCCCCTTGTGACTCCGAAGGACGGTTTGCTCCGCCTCCGCTGGAAGGCAGTTAGCATAAGAGTTAGCAGTGAGTGCTCCAGGACTCGATGAAATGAGCGCATTAACGATAGATACGCTATAAGTTTATATCAAATTAACGTTTGATAAAAAAGTCACTAATGTTAAACGACGAGCCGCGGTCCGTTGGGCCGTTATATTTATTAATGAATACTAATGTTATTAAGTAATGATCATATTTTGTATAAAGATATCAAACATTTATTTATTTTCGCACCTAAGTACCGCGCAGTGTACAAAATTAGCAAAATCAGTAATACGTGTCCTCGGCTAGCGGGGAGCGGGGCGGGGGCGGCCGCCTCCAGTATTATCTAGTCCCCTCCCCCGGCCCGCTCCGCCCTGGAGCCAGCGCCCGGCGCCACGCGCCACGCGCACAGCGCCACGCGCACAGCGCCACGCGCCCAGCGCCCCACGACCGCCTGTATAATACATATATGTCTGTAAATACCGAACTGTAATATTGTCTAATAATAATAACAAGAGACCAACTTGGAAATTATTTAAGCCTGTGTTTTCTTTACTTCACCGCTTTTCTCCGCTGACCGGCGCCAGCGCTTGGCCACCCCTGGCCGTGGTCGCCGTCCCTTTGTATCGGGGAACATTCCAGAAGTCGCAGTCGGCCCGCTGGGAACAACTGGGAACTGGGAACTTGGAACCGAGCAGGAACCTCCCTCCCCCACAGAACACCAATACTCTAGTATTAGACAGACATCTGTTGGAGTCGTGGAGAGTAAACACGCAAATGCATAAATTACTGGCAATGTTCAGATCATAATAGAAACACGTGTCCCGCCTTACTATTGTTATTGTGCTAGAACACGTTCTCATACATGAATATTCCATTCTGTGACATTCTGGTGACGACTAAATCCCCCTACTAAAATAGCCTCTAATATTTTCTTTAAATTATCAAAATCGTTGATTAATATCTAGAGAAGAAAATTTATCTGTATTTTGATCTTGCTAGTTGCTACTTACTCTAGTAGATCTTGAGGATGTTAGGGCAAAAGAAATCGTTCCCTCTAATATTTCTAATTTCGAAACCTTTGATTCACTCATTCAAGACTACTACGACTACTTAAAAAATCTATAACATGGTTGAATCAAGGAAATCTAAATTCTGCTGTAGAACAAACGTATAGCAGTTTAAAATAGTCCCAGAGAGAGCTCGCCATCTTATTCCTTCTCACACGTCTTATATCTAAAAGAAAAAGACAGTAAATACTAGAATAATAATGGGGTAATTTGTACAGGGCCGTTTTAGGGAAAAATCGCCTCTAGGGCGCTGTACAATTTATTAGGAGTTCTTAGACTCGATATAATTTTATTATTTACTAACAGATACAGAAACATACTTACCTGGCAGGTCACTTCCGATAAACACATTTTTGTTAGAAAGTTTATGCTTACGACTTTGCACGTGAAGGACACTATATTTAAAATAGACATTGCATGACTTTACTTTTGACGTACCTACTTTAATTACGTGAGCAGTTTTTCTTTCAATCTTCCAGACTCCCCCCCCCCCTTGGTGAAATAAATTTGGGCCACTTCGTATTCTTCGTATACTCTTCGTAATTTGGGAGGCGGAAATAGGTACCGCCGCCCCGGGAACCTTAATTGGATAACCAACACCTCTGCCATAGATCACCCCAAGTAGTACGGTTCATGGGGTGAGGTTTGTCTTGGTCTTGGGGGTGAATGACCAGAAAACATTGAACCGCACATTCCTACCCACCCCTTTCCTTTCCAGAACTCTCCTCTCCTTCCTTTCCTTAAAAAAAACCCTCCATACAGCATCCCTAAATATGACATAGGCCCTGAGGGAAACTATTTTCCTCAGGGCCTCCTGTGTAGAGCTCATGTAAAAAAAAAATCTCTTCCATGTAACGTGAGATTTGGGTGGACCCCCCCCCCCTTTTGAGCTCACGTAATTAATGTATGCCCCCTAAGAATATTAGTGTCAAAAGTTGAGTGAATATTAATTTTGAAAGACCGGAGAATTTTCATGAGATGACTTACAAAAGCTTACAAATAAGAATTAGCCTACATTTTTACACAATTAGTTATTTACAATATCGCGGGCTGTGAAGATGGAAGGTTTTTGATAATGGATTCAGAATAATAATTTGTTGAGGGCCATTTTTGTGAAAAATCACCTAAAAAGCGCGTGAATGATGACGTCACGTACGACCTCTCTCTGGCACAACTTTATCGGGAATATAAAGATCCAATTCTAAGCAGGTCTGTAAATCAATTTTAGCGAAGGGTTCAACCTAATAAATTGCAATCTTTGCCTTGAAATCTTATCAAGATCAGATTTTAAGTGAGGTTATTAACCTGTTGAAAGTTTAAAACATTCTTTATTCTATGGTTTCAATGATAAATGGAACCAGCAATAATACCAAACGCCTAGAGCCTAGAAGCTGTGGTTTTGAGCGAGTGCATTTAGCTTTTAGCGATGTGCAATATGCCCATCTTTTACCAGTGACGAGACAAGATGGAGATGTTGGGAGCTGCCAGCCAGATGTAGCGATAAGAACACGTTGCGCTTGCAGGAAGAAGAGAAGAACTGTCTTGTCACTCTGGACCAAAAAATAAATAACAAACACCATATTGTTGGGGACATGAACTGTTGGTTAGTACCTATGTTATTTGTTCGGAAAATCACCATTTTTATAGAAATCTGCGTAATCTAATAAAATAAACTACAAATTTGCTTCAGAATTAAATGAATTTACTCCCTTTGCTTTTTCTCTAATAGAATTCTGTCTTAAATACCTACTGTGACACTACTGATAATAATAAATTCGTTAAAAAATTGAGACTCTCCCCCATTGATTAAACTAGTAATAGACAATGAAAGCAAGTAATCGATAAATACCGGTGGACAGACTGTCGATATTCAATTCATTTGCCAAAATTTTCAGTATTCAATAGGACCGTAATTGACAATAAGCGCTTTGCCTACAGCTAAGAGTAGTTTGATTGGTCAAGTAATAAAATAATTACTGCATCGTCGATTTATAATAAATAATAACGATAGTCATCACCGTCAATGGATGCCAAATGCCATAACCCATAACATAACAAACCATTAATATGTTACGTTTATATACGTAAGAAAATCAGTAGAACGCATTAATCAACATGGTGACAACAGTTTTTGAGGGATATTATTATTATTTTTTTTTTCATTTTTTAGATTGCTAATTTTTGCCTGAAATTGTTTTTAACACGTGTATAACTACGTTCACTTCAAAAATACTATTTTTACAATTAAAAATATTAGGTATGAGAAAATATCAGTTAAAAGAGACAAACTGGCGCTCTACATTGGTGTGAAGTTGTGAAGAATCGAATATTGAAACAATACCACATATTAGATAGCTCATTAGCAAAAAACAACATCAAGAATATTGTTCAAAACAGTTCCATGCCAACTCAGAATGAAACCAACTCAGAAACACCTCAGAAAGGTCATTAAAAGGTATGAAAAAATATTTTTACAATAGCCGGTAACCCTAACCTAACTTAACCTATTTAACCAATTTTTTTATCATCACTCTTAATGAAATGACCTTTCTGAGGTGCTTCTGAGTTGGTTTCATTCTGAGTTGTCCGGTCACCGTTAAAAACATAACAAAAGTTTGTGTTTGTTATTAGGACGGGTTGTTTCACAGAATTTGAACAATTCATCAATTTTCAAAGTTAATTTTCAAGATTTGTGAAATTTCTATTCAAGTTCTGTTATTATTTCATTATGAGCCAGTTACTTCGCAGAACTGAAGTAATAACAGCAAAAACCTGGAAAATTAAAATTTAACTTTAAATTTGATAAATTGTTTAAATCATGGGAAAAAGTGGCTCTTAGGACCGGTCGTTTAAAAAAATTTGAAATATTCATTAAATTTTTTAATTTAAATTTCTATTCAAGTTCTGTTGTTATATCATTAAAGACCAGTTGCTCCATAAAACTGAAATAATCACAGCACTTGAATAAAACTTTCACAGAACATGAAAATTAATTTTAAAAATTTGAAGAGTTAAAATTTTTGAAACAACCCATCCATGAATTTACTATTAATATTTAAAAAATAAATAAATAAAAATTATTTCATGTTGATGAAAAATATTTCTTTCCCAGCCAAACTATGTATGTATTTCTTTTAACGCATTTCTTTTATGCTGATTTGATTTATGCACATACATTAATACTAAAGTGAGGTTTCAATTTTCAATTACGAGAACAGTTGATTTTTATCAACGACAAAAAAGTCTGAGAATCTTTAAAATAACACACATTTTATGAGTGTATAATTAAAAAATACGTAATAACTAATTCATTTACTTTTTACTAAATACATAAATAAATCTTGGGAAGAACGAAGTATGTACCTACTGGTTTTCATTAGAATTGATTTCGTACTTATGTATAACATTTCATTTTTATCTAAACTTACCTATCTGCGAGTATCACCATGAAAAATTAGAAGGAAGATACTTTAATCACTGATTTGTTTGTGCAAAGAGGTAGTTCGTTTGGTGACTTAGTAGTAGTAGGGGTGCCCGGATTTATGGGCTGAGGTTTGTCTAGGTCCAGGCAGCGAATGACCTGGACACACTGAACCCGGATTCCTACCCACCCCTCAAACCCTTTTCCCTGCCTTCCTTAAAAAGACCCTCCACACAGGATCCCCAAGGATGACATAGGCCCTGAGGGAAAATATTTTCCTCAGGACCTCCTGTGTGGAGCTAATGTAAATAAGAAAAACCCAAGCAAAAATAAAAATAAAATTTCAAAGTTCCTTTACAGACTCCACGACATCCGGTCCTGCAATAATATTATCACAATTTTTTACAAGTTAAAAGGAGGTCTGGATATTTTTTCAATGGGTGGTTTTGTAAATGTGTCAACAATATGAACAGACATTTTGTTTGGTTGCAATTCGAACGTTAATACTTAAGAAAATGCTTAAAATTTTGACACATTTCCATTTCCTCAACGATGAGTGCTCCTCTGTGACAGGACGCTAAGGAACGATTCTGGTAATGATGTGGGATGTGGGGTGTCATCAGGCCATGATTTCATGGAACACGTCCATGGTAGTGGAGGCAATGCAGATCTGACTACAGATCCTATTCATACTACAACATTTGAGTCACCTGACATTGATTCCCCCTTTTCTTTGTCCTGACAACCGATGAAATCTGTGCAGATTAGATCTGAAAAGTCGGCCAGCTTCCCACTCAAGGACCAAAGAATTCTTTCCAGAGAAAGAAGAGCAAAAATTCTTCATCAGTAATTAAACAATAAAAAAACTCGCACTTTAGCTGACCTAAAGAGATATTAAAAATGAAGATTACTAATTTTTTTTTCATTTTTCTTTATTCATTGCTTTGTAATAACATAATTTGATGATTTTTCGACCACCATGCTAGGCACATGCCCGTCTTGTAGTGGTCAAACTATAAATAACATCATAGGTAATTATTTCGATTAAAATATCTAAGTATCTAATTTTAAAGTATCTGGTTTTTGATCGTATTTGAATCATATAATATAGATCGTATTTATTGGATATCCAACACTCCTGCCATAGATCAGTCCAAGTGATTCGATACGATTGGTGAATTAGCAGGAGTGCCTGGGATCATGGGGTGAGGGTTATCTAGGTCATGACAACGGATGCATCTGCCCACCAACTGCATGGTAAGCCGAATCGGGAGAGACTGGTTGAGGGAGACCTTTCCAGCAGGACTCTTTCGAAACATCGCCTTACCGCAATGGGAGAAATTAATTCGTATATCCATCACTCCTGGACACACTGACCCCCAGATTCTTACACTACCCTCATACCCTTTTCCTTCCCAGAACTTCCTTCCCCCTTTCCTCAGGGTCTCCTGTGTGGAGCTAATGTAAAAAAATGTTTCTTTTCATAATGCATAACTTTTTCGCTATTACTGTAAATTAATGGAATTTGACTTCGTTTTGCTTCATTCCATTCGAAAATTTTTCCAATCGACCTCTGCTACTTGCAGTTAGAATCAGAGGTCCGCCTAATAAAATAGGTGACCTAAAAAGCGGTGTTCCACAATACCAGCGAGCGATGGTTCCTGCTTCACTCACCTGATTGGGGGGACGTGACAGCGGCAGGAAGGCTCACTTGTGTCATCCACATCCTCATCAGGGCCCGGCCAGCTGCGCGCTGCGGCCGCAATTACCACCACCTCCTCCTATCCTCCTGTCCTCCTGTCCTCCTGTCCTCCTGTCTCCTCCTATCCTTCTCCCGTCCTGACCCTACCTCCTACCCCACATCCCACTGCCAGTGTGTGCGCTGGATTGAGTTGAATGGACAACGGATCGTTTGAATGACGCCAATTCAAAAGCATTTGCTACATTTTAAACACTGCAGCTACATTTGTTGGTCCTGCTTCTGGGTGCTCCATTTTAACAGCTCTTTCTGTAACATAAACATTTATTAGAAAGAAAAAAGTTACAATTTAGAGCGAATCATCAGTAGTAGGTTTATCTTTAACACTGTTAGGAGTTCTGGTGATCAGAATTGATCTTTCAGTGATCCTGATAATATTGTTGTCATGCACGACTGTACGTTATGTTTTAAATAAATTTGACGAGCTTAGTGCTAGATATAGATATCGTGTCTTGTCAGGGCTGGACTTCCGCCTAGGCCTGATATCCTCCGGCCTAGGGCCCTAACCTTTCGGGGGGAGGGGGGTGGGGATCAGGGACCGATTATTTTTATCCACTCGGCTACTAACCGATTAAAGTTGATATGTTTTGAAGGCTCCCGTTTTAAGCAACATTAAAAGCTTTCCATATAAAAAAAATACTGAAAGATTTCCATCATATTTCCCTCTAAATATTGTTGGGATATTGTCTTTCCGAAAAACAAAAAATCGAAAGCATTTATTGATTTTTTTTTTACATGAATACCGCACAAGAGTCCCAACTGCTCCCGTCTGGATCCAGTGAGACTATGACATTCCCAATTGGGGTATGTTGTGAGGCTAAAGGTAGTGGGGAGGGAAGGAGATAGGGAAGAGGAAGGTGGGGAAGTATCTGGCTATTCAGATCTGGCCACCAAACACGGCTAAAGCCATTTCAGGCAACGCTTCAATTCTGAAAGGTGGTCTTACACCAGGGCGATACTGAGATTATCTTCCACTCTGGAACATGCCGCAAATATACTATATATTATTTTAAATGAATATATTGTGAAACACAAATTAATCAAATAAAATTTATTTGCCACGCCGGAATTCGATCCCGCGACCTTCGGAATGCGAGTCAAGCGTCTTACCGCTGCACTACGCCGGCCGTCAGATTTGCCCTCGGACCTACAAATTTATCTTTCCCGATCATCTTTTCCATAGGTCGCGGATTTATTAAATTAGAACACTGGTTTTTATACCTAATTGGTCTTTTTTATTTGATTACGTATATTGATTATTCGATTTCACATATTATCCACGACAATAATACAGAAGGAATTTTGCAAGTGGCGAGGTAGGCTGACGGCAGCTGACGGGAACAGAATAATCTGGAAACTTGCTTTTGAGAGCGTTACGCTTTTTGATCCTCTGCGCAGTGTTGCCAGTGTAAGAATGTTCAGTTTTAAAAATACAGATTCGTAGTTCCTACACCTTGATAAAGAATTCACCAGCGGCGCTTTTCCGTGCCTTTGTAAAAGTTGCAATTGATTTTCCACTCCCTTTGCTCTCGCCACTTATCTAATCCAGCCGGGGATGCCATAGTTCCATAGGCTCCGAGATTATAAGAACTGGGACTATGTGCGATATTCGCAAATTTTTAAGTATTTTTTTTATATCTCTGAAGGTAAATAGCTATACATTAAAAAAATATGAATATTATGTTTAATTTTTATTTGATATTTCTAAATGCAAAATATATTTTCATACGACCACAATTCAAATTAATAAACGTTATTTTGAACATTTAAAATTATATTAGGTCCTTACATATGAAATTGGCGTTTTGCCGTACTGGCAACTTTGATCCCAAATATCTTCTCTTTGGTTAGGAATTCCAAATTCAAATTTATAACAGCTATTATTTACTCGTGTATTTTAATTTCGAAAATTATAATTCATTTGTTTTTTTCCATATTTTTTTTTCTTTGCGTCACTTAGTTTACAAAATGGAAAACTTGAAATATCGCGTTATTTACGAGTACGAGTTCCACCGTGGCACCAGTGCTGCAGAAACGGCTCGAAGGATTAATGATGTGTATGGCGACAGTGGCGCAAAAGAAAACACAGTGCGTTTTTGGTTCCAACGTTTTCGTTCTGGAAATTTCGACCTGCAGAACAAGCCCCGTGGACGGCCGGAGACCAAAGTTGATAATGAAGAATTGAAGACTATTGTGGAAGCGGATCCATGGCAAACCACGTCCGAGTTAGCTGCAGGCTACGGTGTTAGTGATAAAACTGTTTTAATCAACTTGAAGCAAATTGGGAAGGTGAAAAAGCTTGAAAGGTGGGTACCTCACGAACTGAGTGAAGCAAATCAACAAACGCGCATTGACCGCTAGACCACACACTGCACAACAGACGGCTACCAAATTAGAGGAGCTTCAAATGTCTAAGACATCCACCGTACTCTCCGGACCTTGCCCCACAAGATTACCATTTTTTTCGAAATTTGGATAACTTCTTGCAAGGGAAAAAATTCAACTCCGATGGGGCAGTCCAAACCGCCTTCAAAGATTTTATTGATTCCCGTCCGAATGGTTTTTTTAGTAAAGGGATCGATGAACAAACTATGAGATGGCAAAAGTGCATAGATAGCAATGGTACATACTTTGATTAAATAAATATATTATATAAAAAAATCGACTTTATGTTCCTCCCATACAAAACGCCAATTTCGTATGTAAGGACCTAATATTTAACCTTTAAAGGCTCATATATCTTCAAATTACAATTAAGTGTCATAGCACTGCCTTGAATGGACCTGTTCAATAAAATTAAAGTAACATTGGGTTTACCGTGTAGGTGTAGGCTTTCAAAAAGTGCCAAAGTCAGTGTGCCTATGAGTATTTTGGCCTCAAATCCAAAATTAAGTTTTGTATGAAAAAGTCCGCGCTACCCTCTTACTTATTTATTTAATACAAACGGCATAAGTATGCCATAAACATTAATTACATGTCACAAATTCATATTCAAAATATTAGTAATGGTAAAACAGTGTATGTATAACAGTTAATTGTGACGATACATTGGGAAGTGACACCAGATATACATTTACATGCAAAAATCTATAATACAAATAAAATTAATAGTGATTAAAAAAATATGATAGCATAGCCGTCTTGTACCTATGTTCCGTGCAGTTAAATAGATCTTACGTGGATTTGTTTGCGTAAAAATTACATTCAAAATAGAATTCTTCCCCCCCCCTCTCCTTGTAAAGATCCTTGGTTATGTTTGCTGACTGCCTTAAATCAGCCGCTGATTCTGAAGTTTTGTCTTTTTTGTGTACTGTGGACATTCCATCGCAGTACATACTTAGAAGCAAAAACTGTCTTTATTAAACATTTAATTTTTCTATTGTTTTGACACTTTCATAAACCTTCATATAAATACTTGAACTTGTAGAAATAAACTTAAAGTATGATACTTCAAGTTTATTTCTAACAGTAATTGTTGATGGAATGTGAATGGTAGAAGTCGGGGACGCCCGAGGAAGACATGGCACGATCAAGTGAATCAGATACTTGAGTCGGGCCATGTCAAAAGTCAGAATAATAGGAGAGAATGTATGAGACGATGTATGAATGTGAGTGAGGCAAAGAGTGTGTGCCAAGACCGAGTTGTTTGGCGGTCCGTCCTCTCTGCCTACCCCTGCGAGGAAACGGCGTGATGGTTAGTTATTGATTTTTTTGCACGTTCGCCCCTTGTGCCCCCCCCCAAAAAAAATCCTGAATCCGCCCTTGATACCACCGATCTTTCGATTACAGGCAGGGTATTATAGGGTTTCGACAAACTGTTATTACTCATTACATTACGATTATACACCAGCAGCTTTCCGGTAGGTACCTGTAATCAAAGAAATTCCCGCCATCTATGCAGGCTGTACAATTATTCACGCCGAGAAAGGAAAGCAAAAAATTCATGTAGGTATTTTTAGTGGAATGATAATGAACATATGACATATGTATGAGATATGAGATTCGTTGTCCAATATTTCTTCAAATGTTCGCCTGTTTCATTGAATTTCGATTGGGATTGGAAGACAAATGCATTGACGATTGCATCTGCTCATTTCTATCTTGACTTGTTCATACCCACAAGGCCACCGCAAATTAAAATCTCTGAACGAACTCAATTTTTTTTAAGTTAGTTCCACACAGGAGGCCCTCAGGAAAAATAATTCATCAGGGCCTTTGTCAACTTTGGAGATGCTGTGTGGAGGGACTTTTTAGGGAAAGGAAGGAGAGGAAGTTCTGGGAAGGAATAAAGTACGAGAGTAGGAATCTGGGGGCAGTGACGTAGCTAGTATGGCACCCGGGGCAGATAACGTGGTGTAACCCCCCCCCATTAAAGTTGACTTTTAGAAATTAAAAATCCAAAATTTCGACTTCATAGTCAAAAGGGTAAAAAATTGGTCCGTCTTGGGGGGGGGGGGGGTCATCATAAATAAAGGCTCTATAAAAAGACCGTTAGACATAAAATTCTCCCGATTCGGGGCACTCCACGGGGGGCCATAGAGCTACAGACCGTGCTCTTGGGGGTGAGACTCGGTCGGATGTCACCCCCCGTCGGGTGGCGTTGGGTCGCCCCCCCCCCCAGCTATGCCACTGATCTGGGGATCAATGTGACTAGGAGTAATGGACGTATGAATCTATTCCTCCCACTGCGGTGCAAGGCAATGGGTTGAAAGAGTCCGACTTGAGAGTTCAAAAGGTCTCCTCCAAACAGTCTCTCCAGATCCGGCCCATCATGCAGTAAGTGAGTTCAATTCACAGTCAAGAACTCTATATATAGACAAACCTCTTAAACACAGTCAAGACCTCTATATATACGTTTCTGGCTATTTGCTGATGATAATAAGATTCTTAAGATTATTAAATCCCACCTTGACTGTTTACTATTTCAACTTGATATTGATTCATTTAACGATTGGTGCAAAATTAACTGCATGGAACTTAATGTTGATAAATGCAAAATTTTGTCCTTTTATAGAACCAAAAAACCTATTCAGTTTGATTATAAACTAAATAGTGTTTGTCTATCTACTGTCACATCTATCAAGGACCTTGGGGTCACTCTAGACTGCAAACTTTCTTTCCGTGATCACATAAATAATATCGTAAATAAATCACTTAAACTACTCGGCTTCATTCATAGACTTCAAACATATAAGTACACTTAAAACTCTTTACTGTTCGCTGGTTCGCCCTCACCTTGAATATGCTAGTGTCATTTGGTCTCCTTTCTACGCTGTCCACATTTGTCACATCGAATCCGTACAACATCGTTTCCTAAGAGGAATTGCTTGGAGGTTGGGTCTTGAAAGAGGCAAGTACTCAAATGATGAAATTGAACACATTTTAAACATGCCTTCTTTAGAAAAACGTAGAAAGGACTCTGATCTAATTTGCATATTTAAAATTATCAACAGTATTACAGATACACCTGCATTGTTACAACTCATCCAGTTTAACATCCCTTCCCGTAGGCTTCGAAATAATGAATTGCTGTTCCTCAATCAACATTCTACTAATTACGGATACCATTCTCCCTTATCCAGAATGTCGAGACTTGTCAACGCAAGTCAAAGCATTGATTTTTTTGGTGTAAAACTAAATGACTTTCGGCAGTCGTTACGCAATATTTAAATGCTTCTTCATGCTTTGACTTGTAGTGTCTCTATATGTACTTTTTATATTTTATATTGTCATTGCTATTAATTTTTATGTGCTCTCCCTTCACTGTCATCTCTGTTTTTTTTTTTTTATTCGTGTTATTATTATGTTTTTAATGGACTGTTGTCCGTAAATTAATAAATAAATAAATAAATAAATATAGACAAACACAAAAATTAAATTCATTACAGCGGCGAGTAGTAGGAGACCCCGGCGCAGGCCAAAGATGTTGGTGAATTACACCAACATTCGCGGCCTGCATACCAATTTAAACTCTGTCCACCACCACCTTTTTTCTCAACGCCCCAACCTACTATTCCTGTCTGAAACGCAGATAGCCGAGCATATAGACGCCTCCTATCTGGACTGCCCGGGCTTCACCCTCGCAAGCAAGTTCAGACCTAAAGGAGGTGTCTGTCTCTATAGTCGAGCTGACGTCAACTGTGTGCGACTGTTGAATCTGGAAAACTCCAGATTCGATGTAATGTGGGTACGCGTCAATCTTGCCAGTACGGTAAGATTCTACGCGTGTTTATACCGCTCACCGAACGTTAGCGAATCAGACACGTCCGAATTCTTCAAACATTTAAGCGACATTATCGATGACCTCTTGCCCCTCTACCCTACGGCAGAGTTTGTGGTCCTGGGGAACTTTAATGTTCATAACGAACCTTGGTTGAAGTTTTCAGGATCAACAGACTCGGATGGACGACAAGCGGAATCCTTTGCCCTTTGCTACGGTTCAGGAGCCTACAAGGGTTCCTGATATCCAGACTCACCGTTCCAATCTGTTAGACCTATTTTTAACCACTGTGCCACACGGTTACAGGATTGAAGTCACAGCGCCTTTAGGATTGTCCGACCACTACCTGGTGACGACATCAATCCCTGTAAACTTCAAACCGCCAAATGAGAGGCTGAAGAGAAAAGTGTGGCACTATAAGTCAGCAGATTGGTTCGGTCTGCGGGCACATTTTAATGCTTTCCCGTGGTCAGCTGTCTGTTTCCGGACTTCGGATCCTTCAAGATGTGCCCAGGAAATTGGTGAAGTCATCACATCCGCGATGGATGGCTTCATCCCATCTACTGTTAAGGAAACTGGTGTAGGCTCAAAGCCGTGGTTCAGTCGACAATGCGCTGAAGCAATGCGATGAAAAAACGCGGCTTACCGAGCCTACAACACATCTAGAACATCCGAAGACAGAACAGCTTACAACAAAATGGCAAAGGAAACCAAGTGAATCATAAATAGGTCAAAATTGGAGCACGACCTGCAGTTCAGCAGAAAGCTGGCTGCATGCCCGCATGGCAGCAGGCAATTCTGGTCGCTTGCGGGCTCAATAGGCCGCAATTTCTGCAAATCCAGTCTGCCACCTCTCACCAGACCTGACGGCCCACTAGCAAACACCGCCACCGAAAAGGCAAACTTATTAGGTAAAATGTTTGCGGATAACTTGGTGCTGTCCCGACGTCGGTTCCTCACTGCGGTTTTCGTATGAAAAAGTTGAGGATCCGGCATCGGGAAGTACTCCATGTTTTACGAGGGCTAGATGTTAATAAAGCTAGTGGGCCTGATGGAATACCTGCCCTGGTACTGCAGAGGTGCGCTGCAGAAATAGCTCCAATTTTGACGAAGCTTTTTAAAATGTCCCTGAAGACTGGCTCTGTGCCCTCTGGTTGGAAAAAAGCGGTTATCCATCCTATTCTAAAGAAGAGTGACCGCTCCAACCCGGCCAACTAACGCCCCATAGCGATCACATCAGTTCTGTCTAAGGTGATGGAACGTGTGATCAACGACAAAATGCTCACATACCTCGAGAAGAACAAAATTATTAACGACCGTCAATACGGATTCCGGCGGAACCGCTCGTGCGGTGATCTTCTCGCGTATGTGACGCATGTTTGGGGGCGGTGCCTGAAAAGTTTTGGTGAGACCCAAACGGTTGCACTGGATATTTCCAAGGCCTTTGACCGGGTTTGGCACTGAGGACTTGTCTACAAACTGCCTTCTTACGGACTTCCCGCATCCTTGTGTATGTGGATTGCCGACTTTTTGAGGGAGAGGTCGATTCAGACGGTAGTCGATGGTTTCATCTCTTCCTCACACTCGATAAATGCTGGCGTCCCACAGGGATCGGTTCTGTCTCCGACTTTGTTTTTGTTGCACATCAACGACCTTTTGTCATGTGCACCAATTCACTGTTACGCGGATGACAGTACAGTCCATGATAGCTTTTTGTTTGACAAGCCCCCAAAGGGCTCACAAACCCCAACGGATCGGAGGGCTTTGAAGCAAAGAATGGAAGGTTACCTCGAGAGTGTTTTCTCTTGGGGTAAAAATAATCTCGTTGAATTTAATGTTTCAAAGACCCAATCTTGTCTGATTACGTCTGAAAGGGATCGAAATGAATATCTAGTATCCTTCAACGGAAGCAATCTTCCGAACAGGCCCTCCATTGATATGCTTGGTGTAACCCTAAGTGACCAGCTCAGGTATGGGGGCTCCATCGAAGCCAGAGTAAAGTTAGCCTCCCAAAAACTGGGCGTACTGTACAGGGCCCGCAGATACTTTAATAGTACACAACTGCTAACCCAGTACAAATCACAAGTGCGCCCCACAGTTGAATTTGGCAGCCACCTCTGGTCTGGAGCTCCAAAATACCTGAAAAATACCCTTGACTCTGTGCAAAAACGGGCGGTCCGTTTAATAGATTCTCCCATCTTCACAGACGGATTGCAATTTTTAGAGCACAGGCGTCGGGTGGGAATGCTATCCTTGTTCTACCGGTATTACAATGGAAGATGCTCTAAGGAACTAGCATCATTGATCCCTTCGGCACCGGTGCATAGTCGGGGAACACGCCAAACGCGTGCCCAACATTTGTACACAGTTGACATTTGTCACATGAGAACGGGTCGTTTCTTCGACTCGTTCTTGTGTTCAACAGCTCGGCTGTGGAATGATTTGCCGGCCTCTGTGTTTCCTCCTTCCTACAACATGGGTCTCTTTAAGACCAATGTTCATTCCTTCCTTTCCTCAAAAATACCCTCCACACAGCATCCCAGATGACGTACGCCCTGAGGGAAATTATTTTCCTCAGGGCCTCCTGTGTGGAGTTAATGTAAAAAAAAAACCTCACTCCACGAACCCGGGTACCCCTGCTAGGCCATCAAAGGTAGCGAAACAGTTGGGGTGACTTATGTGCAGGGGTGTTGGTTTTTCCAGTAAATGGTTCCCGGGGCGGCGTACCCATACCCGCCTCCCAAATTGACATCAATCTGAAAACGCAGACCTTTAGTTCAGCGAAACCTTTTGTAAAATCTTACAGCTTTTGATACTATTAACCGTAGTGACGACCATAGATAGAATCGCGAATTTCAGTTTTTCTCTCATCTATATACCTCCTTGTATAAAAATCAGGAAATATTTGAAACTTTCAAAAAACCTTTTAAACCCCCGCGAAGGTTTCTGGATTATTACAACCACATGACAATACATCTGAAAAGTTTTTTAATCATTAAAAAAACTCTTGCAAAAATGTCAAAGTTTCAGATTGACACTAGGCAAAACAATGATTGTTTCATAATCCAATTTTTAAAACTGTTTAAATTAATGAATTTATTTGAAATAGGTAGTTACTCTTGTTATTAGTTTTTGGGGTATTATGCCGTGTTGCGCTACCTCCTTCTTTAGCCAACGTTTCGGACAGCGTTGCAGACACATCTGCCCTGATGATGGACATGGTCGATGATGGATGGATGGATGATGGTCACACATCTGCCCTGATGATGGACACTGCAACGCTGTCCGAAACGTTGGCTAAAGAAGGAGGTAGCGTAACACGGCATAATACCCCAAAAACTAATAACAAAAATATTTTTGGCCGTGAAAATCTAAAATCGTATAGGTAGGTACTCGCCTAATACCTTGAATCGAATCAAAAATTATAGATATCTTAAATAGGTTATTATCTGTGTCAGGTACCAAATTTGATTGATTGTTCTTAGCATATACAAAAATGAGTATTTGTAAAATACGAAATTGAAATAGGTGGCACGCGAGCTGTTTGAAAATTGAATGTACTGGGACTGAATATATGGAACGCGGGACGTGGGAGCGGGAGAGGGGAAAGGGAAGGCGAGGAAGGTGGAAGGGGAACACGGGAGAGGAAGGGGACGCGGGAGGGGAACGGGGACGCACGGGAAAGGACATGCAGGGAGAAACAATTTATTTCTTTAAATATGGCATTGCAACGCATGCCGGGAACCAGCTGGTTTAATATATATATATTTTTTTATTTTCAGTAAAAAAATAGATAAGTGCGTAGTTGTGGATAATAATAATAGCTTTTGCCTATATTGCCTATACGGCTGTGGCTAGTGGACTGACTGGTGGGTAGTGGGTATGTTCCGGGCAGTTTCAGTGTGTGTTCTCGTAATATCAGTCGGTCCAGCATCCGTCAAAACAAGTTTGTTATTTTTTTATTTACAGAAATATCAGCGGTTGGCGGAGGAAGTCGTACTATTCGCTATTCATTCCCATTATCGGCTTCCGCTCCCAATTTGCCGACACAAAAAATTACAGACTTGCGTAAGTCCCGCGTTCTCTTGCTCTCTGTGCGAATTATTATGTTAGTGACCGCAAGGCGAAGAAATACACAGGGCTAGGTGAGCTCTCTAGGGAGGCGTCTAATAATATCTACAGGAATTCCAAAAACTGAAAAAATCGAACTAATATCTATGAGAACCAAAGTGTTGACGAATATCTACAGCTCAAACTGTTGACTAATATCTATGAGAACCAAAGTGTTGACGAATATCTACAGCACTGGCAGAGGTTGGATTTGCAATTATGTATAGCATATTGGAATAACGTAATATTGCGTATGCAGTTTAAAAAACTTAATTTATGTAAGTATGTATGTAAAAATCCCTAACATCGGACTATTGGACACATTTAGCTGATTATTCCAACCTACGCTCTGTAGATATTAGTCAACACTGGGACCGTCATAGATATTCGTCCGACCTTAGCTCTGTAGATATTAGTCAACACTCTGAAGTTCGTAGATATTAATTAGTTCAACATATGAGCTGTAGATATTCGTCCGACATACAGGCTGTAGATATTAGTATCTGGAGTCCTCTCTAGGACTACAAGTCAGATGGGAAATCAATTATTTCAAGTACATGAACACTATAGTAAATTGTTCACTAATACATACTAAAAGTGATAAGAGAAGAATATGCCATGGGTGTTCAAACATTTTATTATTTATGTATTGAACCGCTTACTCGTTTATACGGAATATTTCTTTATCAAACAGACAAAAAAACGTGCAAAACACATGCATTTAACATTTTATTTTTGTTAAAATTAATTCCCTTACGCGGTATACGCCATTTTATATTTATCGTTTTTATTTAACATTTCATTGACAATCAATCAATGCATTCGAATTTTGACAGTTGAAAAATACTGTTGCGTTTTTTTCGTTTTTACGAAAAATCGAATTTTTGGCATTTCGTCACTTCATTCGGATAGGGTTCTAACTTCGCTTCACCTTGTTCTGAGATATGAGGTGTCAAAGTTTGCATAGATGATTTCTCATAATCTGTTTACAAATTTCCGATTTTGATGTTGAACCTTGTGTAAAGTATTTTGAACATATTTTAAATGAAAGTATTTAAAGAGGACGTAAACTTACCCTTTTAGAACATACCTAAACATACAAATAGAACCCTGTGCAACCAGCTAGGGCATAATAATTCATTGCACAAGGTTCTAATTACATTACCCTAATGCTATTCCTAGCTAGGGCTAAGTCCTATTAAAATATTTTCCATTAAAATACAATAAACTAAAATACATAAATTAAAATTCTTACATAGATTTCGAAAATTCGTCTTTGGAAACTTATAAACCTTAGAAAATGGTAAGACGTAGTTAGAACCCTATCCAAATGAAATGACGGACCATAATGTGCCTAGTATTTAAGATCAACTGTCAGATACAAACTAAATAGAGAGTGTAAGTAATGTTAGAACCTTGTGAAATGAATTATTATTGAAAAAGCTTGAAGTTAGAACTTTGTCATACTTATATCTACGAAAATACAACACAGATGGTTCTGAAAATTATTTTGGTTATAGAAATAAGCAAAAGAAATGGTTTGGCATTCAAAGGTCATTTTTGAAAAAAATGTCAGTTAGAACCCTATCCAAATGAAGTGACGATTTAGTCAGTTATAGTTTTAGTTTTTTGTCCTCTTTGAGTTCGTTTATTGCTGACTAAGTCCAGTAAGTGTTATTTTGTTTTGGTTTTATATCCTTTTGCCCCAATGGCCTTTGCCATGGGGAAGAAACCCCCTGATCCCGCCCCCCCTGACCCTTTAAATTTTGACATTGGTAGTGAGGTAGAGATAATAGACCTTCAACCTTCAAGTTCCATCTTCTACTCCAAAAAAGAGGAAAGTTTGCGACCTCCCAAAAACTGATTCTTCACAGGTCTCAGTTCCTGTATCTTCTCCTCCTTCCTTGTATTCGACTTCAGCAAAAGCTCCCTTCATAGTTTATGTTCAAAACAACTCTCCTGGCCACTCTTTACATCCCCTTGAATTTGGTAAATTCATCGGAAAAAACCACTTGGCATTTCCCCAGCTGGTATCCGATCAGAGGGCGGATTTCGCATTTGTGTTGAGTTCACATCCGCGTTGAATGCCAATAAATTCATAAATTCTATCGACTCCCTCTCTGCGAAAAAAATTAAAGCCTATATCCTTTCTTTCAATATCTCTCGCTTGGGTCCCGTTAGAGGTATTCCTGTAGACCTATCTGAAGAAGAGCTTATCTCGGAACTGATTATTCTAGCATCTTCGGGAAAAGTCTGTATTTTGGAAACCCTCTCAAATTGTAGTTCTGACATTTGAAGGACAGTCTCTTCCCTCTCACGTTTATTTATTCCACAACTCTCTCCCGATGGAAATTTATTCATACCCGACAGTCCAATGTTTTAATTGTTGTCGGTTTGGCCATTCGAAACAATCGTGCCGCTCCTCTCCCCGCTGCTTTAAATGCGCAGAAAATCATCTAGCACACCAATGCTCCTCCCCTTCCAATTCCCCCAGTTGCGTCAATTGTTCAGACTCGCATACAGCCACTCATTCATCCTGCCCTGAACTTTCTCGTCAAAAAAACATAAAAGTTATATGGCCTCCAATAGCGTTTCGTACTTCTATGCCTCCAAATTAATAGCTCCTTCAAAAAAATCTTTTGCTGAAGTCGCCTCTCAACCCCAAATTAGTGCTCCTTCAAACTTGTCTTACAAGAAGACTGTAATGACAAAACAAGCTTCTCGTTCAATTAAAACCCCAGGATATGATCAAGTTGGCCATAACATTCAGCTCTTGTTCCCAAATGGTAACAACAGCTCTCTATTTCCTCAAAACTCCGTCTTTTCTAACTCCAATTCAACTAACAGCAGTGCTTTCAATCCTGATCTAAATGCAAATTCCATAAACAATAATACTTCTAATGACAATTCTTCTTTTATTCAAACTCTTCTCATGCTACTTATCTCTGTTAATAACGATAATAATTCTCTACCGTCCAACGCTGCCTCGTTACTCTCCTCTTTGTATTCTCTTCTTCCCAATAGCTGCCCCAACAGCAGCAATTCTGTAGTGGAATTGTAGAAGCGCCACCTCCAATAAGGATGACCTCATCCGCCTTCTACATTTACACTCCATATCGATTGCTGCCGTCTCTGAGACTTGGTTCAAGCCATCTCAACTCTTCAAGGTGAGTGGCTATCAATGTCTGCGGGACGACCGCATTGATGGGAAGGGTGGTGCAGCCATTTTCATCAAAAACTCTCTCCCATTCTCCCCTATTTCCATTAAACCCCCAAATTCATCCTTCCAATTAGTGGCAGCCACTATCTCTAATATTACATTTGTATCTCTCTATGTTCCTCCTTCTACCCCATTTAACCTTCCACTGTGGGTTCACACGCTTAACAAAATTTCTTCTCCCTTGGTCATTTTGGGTGACTTCAATGCCCACACCCCACTCTGGGGTTCTTCTTCCTCGGATCCCTCAGGTATCAAATTAATTGACCTTTTGGACTCCTTGAACATCTGTCTCCTAAATGACGGATCCTCAACAAGGTTTAGTCTCCCTGGACAGAATCCTAGTGCGGTGGACATATCCCTCTGTTCCCCGAGTTTCTATCCACTAATCTCCTGGCGAATTACTTCAGACCCCTTCGGCAGTGACCACTATGCCATTATTTTGAATTTGGCTCAACGGTTGGATCACTTTAAAAGTAAGCCCAAATTTATCACAAAAAAGCCGATTGGTCCCGTTTCAGAGACTCTATCCAGGATCTTTCCCTCTCCCTGCCTTCCCCTTCTTCTGATAATTGCACCTCCTCTTATAAATCTTGGACTGATTCCATTCTAAAATCGGCTGACAAGTCTATCCCCAAATCATCTCCTGTAGGCTCGAAGGCTCGCCCTTCCCCTTGGTGGGATGAGGAATGCCTTAGAGTGCTGAAGGAGAGGAAAGCGGCCAATGAGACATACTGCCAACAGATGACTATGGATAATTACATCTCAGCCAAGAATGCCCAAGCTGTTGCTAAACGCACATTCCGTTTAAAAAAAAAAAACAGCTGGTGTAATTTATGTACCAATATATCCCCTGCTACTCCAGCGGGGGAGGTTTGGTCCATGATTCGCAGGTTTAGATCTTCCTTTTCCCTGCCAAAGCCATCTCGTAATTCTGCTATTTGGATTGATGACTTTATTAATAAAATAGCTCCCCCTTATGTCCCTAATTTTGATTAACTTCCTTCTTTGGCTTTCACATTAAAATCTTCTTCATGGTTAGATGCTTCGTTTTCCTTTGATGAGTTAAAAAGAGCCACGGAAAACCTCAATGACTCAGCTCCGGGCAAGGATGAAATCCTGAATATATTCATCCGTCATTCTGATGACAATTCTCTTTCCTACTTTCTCTCTCTCATCAATGTCTTTTTGGATTCTGATATTATTCCCCCAGACTGGAAAATTCAAAATATTTTTTTATTTTTTTTATTTTTATTTAATATAGATATATAGTACGGTGGTTTTATATAAATTATATATCGGTACACAAATTATTTAAAATTGCAATCTCACCAAAGAAGAAACTAGTTCTTGTGCTTGATGAGCGAGTTACACTAATTATAACAGAAGTAGAATAACATTATGCAATAGGTAAGTATATAATGGGAACAATTGAATTTTCTGGATTATCTATAAGTGTAGGTGTACATACATGGGATACGGTTACATACTAAAATATTGTGCACTTAAGTGAAATTCGAAAAATCTAAATAAAATAGAGATGAATATAGATTGATGATACATAGAAAGAAAGAGAAAAACAGGTAATTATTAAGTTTATTATTCCCGATGAAGTGTAGCTTCAGTTTGAGTTTCAGTTTATTGATATCTTTGGTTTTTTTATTTCAATCGGAAGGTTGTTGAAAAACTTTATTCCTAAATAGATATAATTATTTTGCATTAGTTTGGTATTAAATTTTGGTATTTTGAAGTTGTCTTCATATCTTTTTGATTGATGGGTTTCAAATTTTTTGATGATATTATCTTTGAAAATTTGGATAATTGCATTTTTCTTGAAGATATTCTCTACTCGAGGCACCGTGAAATCGGCGAAAAGCGTTTCTATTGGATAAGTGGAGGGTTTCTTTAGGATTAATTTAATGATTAGCTTTTGGATCACTTTGATCGGAGTTAGAATATTGTTGTAAGACTCCCCCCCCCCATCCAATAATTCCATATTGAATTGATGACTTTAAAATAATACTACAATATAATTCCCATTTGCAAAAGTGGCAAAGATCCAAGTATATGTTTGAGCTACAGACCTATCGCCCTCTCTTCTACTCTTTGCAAAGTATCTGAAAGAATGATTAAGAATAGATTGGACTGGTTCGTAGAAAAAAATCAAATTCTTTCCCCTTCCCAGTTTGGATTTAGAAAGGGTAAAAGTACCCTTGACAACCTTTCCTGTCTTGTTACAGATATCAAATTAGCATTATCTAAAAATGAATATTGCATTGCAGTGTTTTTAGACATCTGTGGAGCATATGACAATGTTCATATCCCCATCCTGAAATAAAAGTTACTGGCAATAGGTATTCCGCCTAAATTGGTAAAATTCATTGTCAATTTGCTCTCCCAGAGAACAATTTTTGTAGATGGGTCTGAATCCCCTCACCACATTAGACACATATTCAAAGGTCTCCCGCAAGGGTCAGTCTTAAGCCCGATCCTGTACAATATTTACACATATGATTTAGAAAAATCTATTCAATTCTTGTGCAACATACTCCAATATGCTGATGACTTGACTTTCTACAAAATATCACGTAATATTTTTATCGCAGCATCTGCAATCAACAATGCTCTTAGAAAACTCTTGGCATAGTTAGATATTAATGGCCTTGAACTTTCCCCCCCAAAAGCAAAGTAGTCATCTTCACTCGTCGTCGAAAGCTCCCAGAAATTCAGGTGAGATTTGGCGATGAAATCATCCCTATCTCTAAAGAAGTTAAGTTCCTGGGAATGTTTTTAGACTCAAAGCTTACTTTGAATTCTCACATAAATCATGTCATCATGAAATGCAAAAGCAACATCAATCCCCTTAGATTTCTGTCCGGAGTGTGGTGGGATCTCACCCACCATCTTTAAAACTTCTGTACAATGCTCTCATCCGAAGCCATCTTGATTACGGATCTTGTCGGTTTGATCCAATATCCACTTCAAATTCGCTTAAATTAGATAAAATTCAGTCAAAATCCTTTCGCCTTATCTTAGGAGCCATGAAATCTTCCCCAATCAACGCAATGCAAGTTGAATGCTGCGAACCTCCCTTAAATATAAGAAGGCGATGCCTAGCAGAAAAATATATTTTCAAAACATGCTCAATAACTTCTCATCCCTTGATTCCCACACTTCAATCATTAAAGTATGAGGTTAATCATCCAGGAAAGTGTTTCCACAAACTCCTATCGCAATGAATCTCTCCCCTTATACTCTTATCCCTATGAAAGTCTTACTTTCTATCCAAAGGTGCACCAATTTATAGGAATATGTAAAAAAAAAAAATAAAAACTCAGTTCAATCCAATAATGCAAAATTCAACAGAATTATTGAAAATAACTGGCCAAATTATATAAAAAATTTCACAGATGGTTCCAAACTCATTTCGGACTCCCATTGTGGGGCCAGTGTCTATGCACCTCACAGGAAATTGTGTTTCCCACACAGACTTCCCAAAGAGTGCTCCATTTACTCTGCTGAATGCATAGCTATCATAGAAGCTTTTATCTTTACCGTAATCCGATATGTAAAGAAATTTTAAGAAATTAATTCATTTGAATATATGGTTCAAAAGTTTAGTACAATAGATTTAGTAAACCAATACAGGTTTTCAATTTTTGATAAAAAATTAATTAAGTGGTGAAGGCCAATTTTTTAGCTTGTTAATTCTGTGGCCAATGGGTTAAGAATGTCAAAATAAGTCATCTTTTCACATTTAATTGTATAAAACCTTGTTTCGTTCGATAGACTAGATCTGAAAAAATATTGGATGTGTCTTATAGCCGCCATTCTTCCTCTCTATGACGTCCACATTCAAGAAATTTCCCGGAAGCCCATCGGGCCTGTCTCCTGACTCCTGTCTCCTATCTCCTCCCATCCAAAACGAGACTTCGGGTCAAGACTTCGTTAAGACTTCGTTTAATATTAATTATATACTCCCTATCTGATTATTGATGTGTCACGTCATCTTGTGTTTTTTTTTTCTATTCTTTCAACTATCTGATAGTATGAACTCCAATCTGATTATGACAATGTCTGCCGGACATACTCGCTCCGCATGCAAATGCCAGCAGAAGTGGTGCCATCTATAATTTTCATAAAACATTATAGTATCATCATATATTCATCGAGTATTCATGGTTTTCCTCTTTGATATTAGGTATATATCTGATTATTTTGGATTATTATTAATTTCTTGGCAAATTACATATTCCCATTAACGGCTTTT
Source organism: Limnephilus rhombicus (assembly GCA_929108145.2). Taxonomy (NCBI): domain Eukaryota; kingdom Metazoa; phylum Arthropoda; class Insecta; order Trichoptera; family Limnephilidae; genus Limnephilus; species Limnephilus rhombicus. The sequence goes on from OV815276.1 coordinate 57,459,416, forward strand.
TATTTTGATAGAAAAAATATACTTAGAAGCTTTTCTAATTTATATTTTTTAATTATCTGTATGGTAAACGACAATGACGTTAGTTAATTCTATCCCAATGCCGAAGGAATATTATAATAAATCATAACGCCATTAATATTTACAGATGTATGCTGGTGCTATGTGATTCTGTATTTAGCGCTTTTTACTCGACGATAACGGAACCAACCATCAATGGCAGCCCCAGTCTCCTTAGCCGCTGGGAGACCACTTGTCTCTTCTTCTAATCTATTCAATGAGTTAACATTCAATTTAAAAATTATTATAATTTGATAATTTGTACAGCGCCGTTTTTTTGTGAAAAATCATCTTAAGGGCACCGTACAATTATTGACCGGTCAGTGGCTAAGTTAGTTAAGTCTGCGTCCCACAAGGGGGATGAATTCAATTCCTCTGCTGGCTGATTCGTCCAAAGCGACACAAGCTACATTTTCCGCCTACTTTGGTGGTAGTGGTTTTTCAAATATTTTCAGGTAAAAATTCCGGAATTTCACTACACGTTAATTTCAGCATTTCTTAAACTTTGGCTTCATAATGATGGAATGTAAAATAAATGTTATTTATTAGTTCATCAATACCAAAACGAAATAAAGATGAATGAAAGAGGTTGTCACATAACATATCGCACACCTAGATAAAGAGGAGTACAACTCAAAATACCTCTTTTTTCAGGAACAACGAAAAACGTTTTACTCGATTTCTATTTGACCGATTAAAAATATTGTTACATGATATTGTATGTTATTTTACTAGGATATTTATTTGCTTAATTACTTAACCATCAAATTCACGTGTCACGCGTTTATTAATTAATTTCGTGTTATTTTAGTATTTGTGACAAAATCATTGTTTAATAATTTTATCAACTCAAATTGATTCCATATTAGTGATAAATTTTGAATTAATGCACTCTTATTCCGTATATTTTGTTTTATAATCTTCGCAATACCGGAGTAAGAGGAATTGATATGTAGAACGCCCGAGAAACAAGACAAGTTCAATCACGAACACCAAATCAACTCAAAATATTCACGCACTATGACTGCGGTTAATCACGAATACAAGACTAAGTCGAAATAATCCAGTCTTTGTGCGTATTGACAGCACCTTCCCCTACAGCTGGTATATCGTAACTGGTGATGCGTTACTATTGTTGGTGGGGGTTTTCGTAGAGCAATTCAGAAAGACTGACTTAAGCGCCATCTACAATTTTATTGATGGAGATTTTTTAAACAGGTGTCTTTGTGGTTTGTGTAGTTTTCGACGCAGATTCCGAAAATGGCAATAACTCGATTTTGGATTATTTCGAGTTGTGCTATTCTTTATCTAGGTGTGCGATATATAAACTCAAAATTTTGAAAATGAAATACTTATTGAAATGAAAATATAGAAAATTAAAAGATACTCCCATATCGCCCTTGTGTAAGACAATCAATCAGAAATAAAATGTTGCTTGAAAAGGCTTTAGCCATATTTGGTAACCGGATACTTCCCCATTGTCCTCTCACTATCTCCTTTCCCTCTCCATTACCTTTAGCCTCTCAACATAAACCTACCTCATTTAGGGATGTCATAGTCTCACCGTCTCTGATTGGGAGCAGTTGGGATTCGTGCGTGGTATTTACATTAAAAAAATAACAATAAAATACGTACCTCTATAAAAACTCTTTGTTTAAATTGATTCGTTTACCAATGTACTAACTAAAATGCAGTTAGAAAACCTAAAGATCAGAAATCACGAAGGTTTGGATATAAAAAATCCTTTCTTTTTAACAATTGGCCACTTGCATCACATTTCATTAATTTTTTTTCTGGTTTAGGCAAATATTCTAAGACATTCTGTATTTTTTTTAATCGTATTTTTGAAACCCTGGCGATTTTTTGAAAATTTCAATCCGAAAAATCAGACCATTTTTTATAAACCGGAAAGACGGGACATAATTTTATAGGTGCGAAAAAACGATAATCACATAGCCGAAAATCATTTAAAAAAAAGAACGTTTTCCACACGAATGGCACAGGAGAATAACGAGGCATACCAAAAATATTAAAGCTCATAAATATTTTTTTCCTTGATCCATCTTATTGATCATAAATCATTATAATGTTCAACTTCTATATTACTAAATCAAATGTAATATACTTGTACTTGTAAATTATAATAATAATAAGAATATTATAAAATTTGATTTTGTTAAAATCCGCACCATTATCATTATAACTCTAAAACACGTACAGACCACAGAGAACAAACAATAAATCTAGTGAACGTTAAATGTCAAATACAAAAATTCGCCTGAAATCAAAGTGATGCCATATAAAAAAAATAAATCAGTGTGGAATTTTATAAAATTAATAGGAACATTTTCGGAGACGGGACATTTTCATGCAGTGACGTCACGAGCCCAAATAATGGTTTTATTTATTTAAAAATAAAAAACTGTACATTTCTAAAAATTTTTACTAACATTTTCGTAATCTTAGTAAAAAAATCTATCACACGATTTTTTCAAAGTCGTTATGAAGTCCATGCAAGTAGCTTATTGGCAAGCTTTTTGTGAAGAAATCGCATTAACTATTGAAGTAAAAAGCACAGAGAGAAATAGGAAATAGTAAATAGGGGTGGAAGCGGCTAATGCATAAATAAACAATACTTTAAAATCCGATCACGCCGCTGAAGACTCCGCTGTAGAGCTCCGTAGAACTAACTGAATAAAGGTAAAGGAAACAAAATATCCTGCGATGCACCGCCGATTTGTGTATTGATTACGAGGATTGTTCCCACACTGATCAGATAAGCAGAGGTGAACTAGGAAACTGAAATAAACGATGTTTTATTATTATTGACGACCTCCATAGTCCAGTGGGTAAGACTCTTGACTCACAATCCGAAGGTCGCGGGTTCGAACCCGGCATGCGCAAATAAATTTTATTTGATTAATTTGTGTTATTTCACAATTAATTCATTTAAAAATAATATATAGTATATTTGCGGCATGTTCCAGAGTGGAAGATACTATCAGTATCGCCCTGGTGTAAGACCACCATTCAGAATTGAAACGTTGCTTGAAAATGGCTTTAGCCGTGTTTGGTGACCAGATCTGAATAACCAGGTACTTCCCAACCTTCCTCTTCCCCACCTCCTTCCCCTCCCCACTACCTTCAGCCTCACAACATACCCCAATTGGGGATGCCATAGTCTCACTGGCTCCAGACGGGAGCAGTTGAGATTCTTGTGCGGTAATCACTGTAAAAAAAAAAAAAAATTATTGATAACGTGAAGGTCTGCATAGACAATCATGCTATCTCCCATGTTACTTTATTAATTTAAACTGACCTTCCTTTAATAAAGTTCACCAGGGTTGTCATTGGATATTAGGTTGTGTATCCTGGCTCCACGATGTGTCTTCCAAAGAGTTTGCTTTTCATTATCATTTTTGGAATATTGGCAATTTTCTGTAACCAGAATACAGTTTTACGACTATACGAGAAGAAGAAGACGCTCATCGCCAGGAGAGGGTTGAATCCGCGACACCTGAATGGGCACTTGGTATCTGACCCTTTGGACCACTCAGCCACTACGGACGGTTTTCAAATATATATGTTTTATTAATAATAATATGATCAAAATTATTGAAGATCATATTATTGAAGAAGTTGAAAAAATGCTTTCATACTTCGAAGAGAAATAGAATTTGTTACTTATTGATACACATCCGATTATATGCATTTTCACATTTGCATCACGCGTATAGAGCCTTTTTGGAAGTTATTTTATTACTTACTAGCTGACCCGACGAACTTCGTACCGCCTCAGAATCAATAGCCGTTGAATTAAATTAAGTTTTTTTATTAAGTTAAAAATTACGCAATGAAGCAATTATCAATGCGCAACTGTCCGTGATTTGTTTTTGTCATTATCAGAGATGGCGTTGTGTACGGATTTATATTTTTGTGATTTTCTTACTTTTATAATTACTTACGGGAATTCGGGAGGTGGATACGGGTGCCGCCGCCCCGGGAACCATTTATTGAATAAACAACACCTCTGCCATAGATCACCTCAAATCCCCAAGTGGTTCGCTACGTTTGGTGATTTAGCAGGGGTGCCCGGGTTCATGAGGTGACTTATGTCCGGGTCTTGGCAGTTGATGCGCCTGCCCACCTGCTGCGTGGCGGGCCGGATCGAGAGAGACTGGTTGAGGGAGGCCTTTTGACCTTTCCAGCCGGACTCTCTCGACCCATTGCCTTGCACCACAGTTGGAGGGATGGATTCATACGTCCGTCACTCCCGGACACACTGACCCCCAGATTCCTACCCACCCATCATACCTTTTTCCTTCCCAGAACTTTCTATCCTCCCCATTCCTTAAAAAGATCCTCCACACAGCATCCCCTAAGATGACATAGGTCCTGAGAGAAATTATTTTCCCCAGGGCCTCCTGTGTGGAGCTTATGTAAAAAAATGCGTTTCATTTCAGAGATATATTATAATATTTGTATTTTTCCTTTGGAGGTGTGCAGACATACGTCCACCATTTGTCTCATTTTCGACTATTGACATTGAGTGTGTAAGAAAGAAGGGCAGCATTATATGATTAAAAACAAAACAAAAACAATCACCACATTGACATTTGACGTTTTTAAATTTTTGGAAATCAAGCAAACTGCAATGTTATACCTACACACCACAATATTCCTTCAGCTCTTTCAAAAGATGAAAATTGGTTCCATATTAAATGTATGGGGAAATGAATTTTCGTCATAACTTTCTTTTTCGTTAATTTTTGCGATGTTTTAATAGTTATTATCCTATACGGGGCGGAGACAAATCCAACAAATCAAAGATCATCAAAATCGGTTCAGCCGTTCTCGAGTTATAAAATAGTGTAACTAACCCGACTTTGTTTTATATATTAAGATTTTAAAAAAATTATTTCGCTACCGGTTTTGATACATCTGTATCATTCATTAACTAGAGAAGCCTGTGCTTTTCTTTCAAAAAATCGCTCCCCCTACCCCCAGGGAAACGGTTCTAAAAGACTTATTCCTTTTTTTCATTCTTTTTTTTATCATTTGTTCCGTATAGGAGGGTGAGATATCTTTGTGGATGCTGTGTGGCGGGTCTTTTTAGGGAAGGAATGATTCGCAGTTCTGAGAAGGAAAAGGGTATAAGGGGTGGGTATGAATCTGAGGGTCAATTGTCCAGGAGTGACGAATCCATCAGTGTGAATCCATCCCTCCCACAGCGGTGCAAGGCGATATTCCGAGAGAGTACAGCTGGAGAAGTCAAAGGGACTCCCTAAGCCACTCGCTCTCGATTCGGCCTGCCGGGCAGCTGGCGGGGAGGCGCATCCACCGCCAAGATCCGGACAAACCTCACCCCATGAACCCCGGCACCCCTGCTGAGTCACCAACGTAGCGAACCACTTGGGGTAACTTACGGCAGTGGTGTTGGTTATCCAATTAATAGTTCCCGGGGCGGCGGTACCCATAACCGCCTCAAAAAATTAAGGTAGGTATATTAGGTAGTGCATATTTTGGCATTGATGGTGCATATTTTTATAATATAATGTCTTCTATTGGCATTACTATCTGCAAAAATTAAAAATATTTCGGTCCTGTAACAGTTGCCAAGGCAGGCGGCAAGAATAATCCCCGTCACTTCCCGGATAGCTCCCTTCCCCTTCCCCTTCCCCCTCTCCCCCACACCACTTCCGGCGGCCCATCCCCTTGCCCCTCTCCATTGTTAGCTGCGCCGTGCGATACCTTCTCCCCCCACCGCAAACTATGAAGGGCTGTTTTCTGTTTACAAACGCCGCACCCTTCGCACTTCATCCTGTAAAGGGCCTACCTATTAACAGCTATGCGAATATTACTGAATGAAAATATTCTCTACCTGTGGTTATGCAGGTACCAGTGACACTTTCACGATTTATGCGTATTTTCTTTGGCCTTCCAAACATTTTCTAGATGGAATTTAAGAACTTTTTTGGAGGTTATCCACCACTTACCTGCCCTGGTATAAGTAATAGATGGTTACTCCTTCAAGGCTCTCGCAAGATTATAATTTTTTTGTTAAACGAATCTATATTTATTTATTTTGAACGAATCTAGACCTCCATTGTCCCTGCATAAGTTGTTAGAAAGCAGTATGCAAGTGCTTAACAGGAAAAAAAACATAATTCAACAAATCAAAGGGTTAGTAATACTAGCAAAAATAATAGTTAAATCAAAATAAAACTCGTTCAAGAAGCTCATGAGGCAGCATTGCATCATACGAGAAAACCCTGTGAGCACCTGTATAAATAGATAGAGAACATACGATAAACAATTAAGTCTCAAATCATTTGGCAAGTACCAATAAAATATGTAAATTGCATTCAGCCTGATATAAACCACACCCAGCATCCGGGTCCCTTAGCCAACCACCCGGTAAGTAAGAACTGGATAATTTAAAAAAAAAATTGTCAGGATTTAAGAACTGGAGAATTTATAGTTGGAAAGGTGGAAAATTGTAAAACCAAGAACTGGCAGCAAATTATTGTTTCAGATAATTTTTATTTGATCAGTCAGTTGTCAGGATAATAAGAAAAAGAAGAGAAAATCAACTCGACTATGTAACTTTTAAATTTTAGCGAAAATTAATATTATAAGTCTTAGTCACTAGCTTTAATAATAATAATAATAATATTTGGATGATTTATACAGCGCCGTTTTTGTGAAAAATCACCTCAAGGGCGCTGTACAAACTTATAATACATTTCTAAAATCTAAAAAACTACAAGCTAGGCAAACAATTATAAACAACTTATGGCTAAAAATTGCATACATCGGTTCATTGATCACCGATACGAAAATATGTGTACAATATTTTGACCAATGAACACGATGCTGCCTAGAATTTAATGAAAACAGGACCATACTTACCTGGGAGGTCGCTTGAAATTAACACTGTATATTGTCCATTTAAAGAAATTTAGATAGAGTTCGCACGCAGAGGGCATTATTGTGAACACATGTTATTTAAGTATTTATGTCTTTAAGTCACTAGTTATAATTATAGTTGTAATCCCGCTACAAAATTATACCATTCATGAATCCTAACATCTTTTCAATATACGTAATAATAATAAGCCATGTTCTCAAGCTTCCCGTAATTGTTTGATTTCGGTTTCCTCATAATTGTATTTTTATTTTATGGTTCGTATCCGAATTTATGTCAGAATAAGTCTCGTTTCTAAACGCAAACTGCCTTTCTGTTAGTATATTATATTTTAGTTTTAAAGTTCTTATTTTGTCCTGTGTTACAATAGCACCGCTATTGTCTATTATTATTATTGTCCCGTGTGTGCTATAACAGCACTGTCTTTGTTAACTTTGTTCTTCTGTCATTGTTTTGTAAATACTGTATACAAATTCTTTAGTTAATTTTGTTTTTCTGTCATTATTTTGTAAATACTGTATATTCTTTTATTATTTTGTCAATATTATAAGGAGCACTGTGGGATTATTTTTAAATTTATTATAGTTAAGCGCACTTGAAGTGAAATGTCACAAAACTGCGCTATATAAATGTAATGTTATTATTATTCATTTTATTATATATTTATTTATACAGTAAGTATCCTTGTGGTAATTTTTCACAACAACGGCGCCATATAAATCAGCCAAATATTATAATAATATTTTTTCTTGTTTAGCACGTGAGAGTTTCGCGTGAAATTATAACTATTCATCAGATGTAATATCTTTTTACCTACATAACTTCAATGTGTTTTTATAATGAACCTACATGAAGAATTTTTTGGTAATTTTAGCCATAGTTTCAATAGTTTTCCATCTTTTTTACAAGGGCCGTGAATGATTGAACATAGCTTTACAAAAAATTCAAGTGCAGTTTACCAGAAGAATCTCAACCACTACTTAAAAAATGAGGTCATAATCAAAACGACCAATGAGCGCAGATCAGCGTTATTTCAGTTTCATATCTCAACCAATAGGAGCCTTTAAAAATGAGCACAGTTGTGTGTCGCAGGTGCAGTAATCTTCATTTCCGTTTCATCCGAAATTCAAATTTATAGCGGGATTATAGAAGTTTCACTTCAAAAATACCAAATTTATATACTTACTAGCAGACCCGGCCACACGTTTCTGAGGCTTATCCAACCTTTATAACCAACGCCATCTGTTAATGCTTGCATATCTGATTCTTGCTGCTTGCCAGCTACCCGATGCCTGAATGGAATCATTGAATTTCTAGACTATTCTCTACGATAATATGCATGTTTTGAATTACTCTATTTATTGGTGAAAACCGCATGAAAATCCGTTGCGTAGTTTAAAAGATCTAAGCGCATATACGTCGGGACCGACTTCATTTTACATAATATACTATGTAAAGATAAGCTTAAAATTTCCCTAGAATCTGAATAAATTCCCACCACTGTAGTTCCTTTACCTGAATGAGATGTTGTCGTTCATAATAAAACGTAGGTAGTTAAACGTTAGTAGGAATACGCAGCGATGAATGGAAAGTTCCGCTACTTGGCAGTGGCAGGCATTGCCATCATATTTTACATCCCCTCTCGGTTCTTGGCCTACATTCTTTTACTACCCAAAGTTACTATTCGGAATCGGAATCGGTTCATGGAAAAACCATAGTAATATATAATAATCATAGTCGTATAATCTTTTCTCGGGAGATTTTTTCAATGCAGAAGAGTGTTTCAAGCGAATAATACTTATAATAATTGTTACCCTTTGTGCTACCTTATGCATAAAAATCTTGTCTTAAACATAAGTTTATCAATTAAAAAAATAAAAATTAATATTTGACGGGTTAAAGTATTTCACCAAAAAACGTAGACATAATTTGTCTCGACGCCACCTAGTGGGAGATTTAGCACTTGCCTTTCTCATATAAAATAAAGTTGGTTGTTTGCAGATGGAAAAATGTAGCAGCAATTGTTGAATGAAACACTAGTATATATTGAATTATTTGGCGGGCAGGAGATAAGCCGACGTAACTCAGTGGATAAGAGCAGTTGACCGGAAATCAGAAGGACGCGGGTTCGAGTCCCGTCGGCGGCATGTATCTTTTCTCGGGAGATTTTTTCAATGTAGATGAGTGTTTCAGGCTAATTATTATGACTCATAATAATTGTTAATAATCATAGTATTATGTTTTACGAAAAAATCACGAAGATAAGTTTTTTACAAAATAATTAGGTAAACAACCTACCTTTTTTTTTGTATGAATACCTAACAATAGTCACCAAATGCTCCCGTCTGGAGCCAGTAAGACTATGGCATCCCCAATTGGGGTATGTTGTGAGGCTGAAGGGAGGGGAAGGAGATGGGGAAGAGGAAGGTGGGGAAGTACCTGGCTATTCAGAACTGGTCACCGAACCAGGCTAAAGTCATTTCAAGCTACGTTTCAATACTGAATGGTGGTCTTACACCACGGCGAACCTAGTTTATTATTTTAAATGGATTAATTGTGAAATACTACAAATTAATCAAATAAAATTTAGGGTTAGAACCCGCGACCTTCGGATTGTCACCTGATTTAAGTTGTCAGTTTTAGAGTTTTGTGCTTTTTTTCTGCTAAAATTCAGCCATATTATTAGCATAAGAAAAAAAATACAACGGAAAATCACGTAAAAAAAAATGAAAAAAAGACATCAAAAAATTACCCGACACCAAAATTTCATTTAAATTTTTTATCTCAAATAATGTCAGAAATCACTGGTACGTCCAAAGATATTACAAAAGAGATATGCTATGGTGTCCGCGCATCGCCGGACTACGCGCTAATTAGCGTAGTTTTCATACAAAAAGAATTTGTTCATTTCGTTGATTTTTTGAAAATGTGCATTAATATTGGTTAACAATATATTTTGAATAAGGAAAGAATTCGTTCATTTAGTTTAACGTTCGTTTGGTTTATTAGTTAATTATTTGTTCTTTTAGTTTATTTGTTAATTGGTAAACAATATCGGCGACACCCGGAAGCGCATACCCACATAGTAAAAACAGCAGATAGCACATCTACTTATATTTCAATGTCTTTGGGTACGTCCCTTGATACCCTTTATTTCCCCCTCACCGTACGTTTGTGCAATCAGAATGTTTCTTATTTCTAAACGTTAACTATGTTACTATGTAGGCACTGTTTTATATTATATTTTAGTTGTTTTAATGGCACCGTTATTTTGGTTGTTGTTTTTGGGGTGTTATGCCGTGTTACGCTACCTCCTCCTTCTTTAGCCAACGTTTCGGACAGCGTTACAGTGTCCATCATCAGGGCAGATGTGTAATAATATTTTGGCCGTGAAAATCTAAAATCATATCCGGCACCGTTATTGTTTAACATTATCTATTGTCCTGTGCCAAAACAGCACTGTTATTGTTAATTTTGTTCTCTTGGCGTTCTTTGTATATACTGTATATTCTTTGGATCATTTTATTTTATCAATATTTTGTAAAGACTAACGCTATAGGATTACTTTTAAGTTTATTATAGTTATGCGCACTTGAAGTGAAATTATACAAAACTGCACTATACAAATATTATTATTATTATTTATATATTTTTTTATCAAACAACACACATTAATTAAATAAAACGAGATTATTTATGCATTAAACCGCTTACTCGTTAATACGGAATACTTTTTATCCAAACAGTTAGATTTAGCTTTATTATTACGAAAAGTGAGTATTTATGTCGGGGGAGACCAAAAAACATGCAAAAAATATGCATTGTTAAAATTAATTCACTCGCGCGGTAACGCCATGTTTATTCATCGTTTTTATTTTAACATTTCATCAATGCTGCCAATCATAGAAAAAATATTTTTGCGTAAAACAAAGTCATTGACTAGTTTGTACCTGTATTTATAACAGTAGAACATGGAGAGAAATGTATTAAAATAATTACACAAACCCGCTAGACAAACCCTGCTTTGTCAACAAACCATTCAAAACCTGGGATGTTTTTTAAAAGTATGATGAAATGCGAGTTTATTTTAGAGAATTTATTTTATAAGATTGGTACTTCCGACAAATTTCATATTTGTTTGTCTATTAGTTAAAAAAGGAACATTCCGTATTATCCGTGCATCAAACTTCGACAACATGAACGTTTCATATTATCCGTGAGGTGGACTAAGTGCATATTTACCAAAACGAGACTTGAACCTTGACCTTCGGGTCCATGAGTTGAGAGGCGTCAACTACGAGTCCGAATTAGATGTGACACGGGTGATTTTGTTAAAAAAAATCGATTGATTTTCATATGATATTCCATCCGAGTAATTGCTAGTAATTATTAAAAACAGCATAATTCAGATTCAGTTTACACAATGTAAAAACTAAGACCACAATGTTGTTTAATCTTTATAAAAGCTCAGGAATGAGTAGCGATTACCGTCGGGTCCCAATGGCGGTGGTTGGCGACCGGAAGTTGGTCGGGAAGTGGGCGGGACACCAGTCAAGGCAAAAACCACCGCACCGTCAGTACAGCAGCAGTACCTACCTATAAATAGCTACATAGTTGGTAGTAGCGCTGGTAGTTGGTACCTGCCTAGAGTGGTAACACACCACCCACCGGCATTCCACCCAGTCAACAACCACAAACTAACTGCTTTCAAATGTGTTCAAATCAATTACACCAATAAACAACTTCTAAAAACACCTAATTATAAGTAGGTTCTTACTTATATGAGCAGGCGACTAAAAGATGAATTAAAGGGGCATATATTAATTACGTGAGCAGTTTTTCTTCCAATCTAGCCCTCCACCCCTTGGTGAGATAACCCACGAAAGAATGAGGCAAAAAATTGTGAGCAACGATTTTTTTCGACCGAAAAAGGAAATAATATTGGAATATTTTCTTTTTTGAACTGGTTGTCTTAATATCTACATCAGCATCTATGCAGATAAATATTTATTTATTATATTTACAGCGTAGGTATGTACACAACAGACAGAGATTAAGCATTAAAAATAAAAAAAAACTATTAATCTGGACTAATACCAATCAATTGCTAAATACCAATAACGGTGTAACGAACAACAACATAACGAGAGATAATATGGGCCAATTTAGTTAGTTCTGGCCCCCGAGCACGGTCGATCGATAAGAATTGTATCGATAACTTTCGGTAACTTTTCATCGTTCCCTAGTATGACTGCAGATCGCCAACGAATTCGTAACAGTTCACAATGACCAAGTGTTCTTAATATATTCGACGTCAACTGTTATTTGTACGTTATCGATTTGCAGTTGTCCTAGGGAACAATGAGAAGTTACCGAAAGTTATCGATACGATCCTCATCGATCGACCGTGCTAGGGGGCCTGGGTGCTATCATTAAGATGAAGCCATAGTAAATAATGCAAAATCACACAAAATCATACGTTTTTGTTTTGAAAATTTGATCGCTTAGAAGTATTATAGATTCTTCAATTAAATACTGCGTGTAGAACATACCTTGGCCCTTAAATATCGGTCAGTTTTTTTATAAATCTTTTAATAAGCCTATAAAAAAATAAAATATAAAGTCTATAAAAAAAACTTTTAAGTCCAAACTCTCCTGTCTATAAACCCCTTTTCGGATTTGGTTTTATTGTTTAATGTAGCGAATTCAATTTCTTTTATAATAATCGTAAAAAAAATGATTTTAACGCCCGAAGTTCACAAAATAAAAATAAAATATGCATTTTCGCTTTGTTATTTTACAATACGGCCGGCAGTAGACGAATTTGGATTTTCAAATGAACTCTATGCCGTCCACCGAAGGGACATAACTAGACACGCCCGTTTTTTTTTATCAGTTCACCCCCGAACGGAGCGGGAAACGGACGCTAGGCTCCACGTCGCTTTGTTCCGTGAAATCAATTTTAAAATTCTGTTTTATTACAGTAAACAATGCGTAAAAAATGAGTTAATGTTTTATTCAGGCCTTTACGAAATCAACCTTTAAAAAAAATCTCAAATACCTTTTCCAACCTTTCCAAAAGCCTTTTCTCAAGTATTTTTAAACTCCTCCCATAAAAGGGCATGAATTCCGATTTCGATTTTTTTCCTGGACTATTGGATCGCCTTAACGTATGTCGGGAATCTTGTCAACAGAGTGATTGTTAATAACTATATAATACCGGCCTTACTGATAAAAGCCTCAATTACATTGAGCGAGTTTACAAGCTACTATTTACTAAGTTTAAAAGCGGGTGAATCGGCGAGTGTGATTGTCATGATGACTGATAACACACAAAACTGTCCGCTCGCTCAGTAGCGAACTACCTAACAGTCGAAATCAGCTGTTTTTTGGCCGCCATATTGAAAGCATTATAAACCAATCACGAGTAAGCGAGTAGCAAGTAAAGTTGACAACCTTTCAACTTTTTTCGTAGATAGTCAACCAGTAGGGTTTTTTACATAACAATTTTTCCCTACCGACAAAACACAAGACCTCTAAGTCTATAACAGCCAGGTACTATTTTGAAATACCCACATGAGGTAAAAATTGCAAGGCGCATATGACGCCGTTCTATTTGTATAAGGAACATTAACTTTAAATTCAGTAAATTTAAATGATTCATCTCTTCAAGATACATAAGAATCTAGAAAATGAAAAAAAAAGATACTCAACCTGCTAGTTAGCAAGTAATGCGATTACACTGAGCGAGTTTACTAACAGACAGTGAATTTATCAGATAGTAGCTTGTAAACTCGCTCAATTTCATTGGACTTACGTGGTGAAAGTTTTATACAATTGATAAACAACCGTGTACGTAAAAACCTTACTAATAAACTAAAATTGACTAAATTGGTATTTAACAGCCATGAAAAGGGCATGCACATTGTTAATACAGCAAAAGAGGGTAGTTTATTTGTCGTATACTTGAAATTCCTCATCGAATTTCGGAATATTTCCAAGATAGGAAGATGTCGTCCAAACGAAACTACACACCTGCTTGTATTGTACCTTCATAATACTTAGTTTATTATGTTATGTACTATGCACTTATTATTACACTTCTGAATAACTAACGTATAATAATGTATTCATGTAAAAGCCTTCAAGTTTAGCAAAAAAATAAATAAAAATCGAGCAAATTTATACGTAATGCACAGTAATTCCTAGATTCACTACACGTTAGCTAGGTAAGTACCTACCTCTACAATAGTACCTACTTACATCTATTTTATAAACTTATAATATAATAGCGAACGAATTGATTACGTTCGAAGCCTATTGCTACGTTCTAAACAACTTGTGAGTACATACCTTAGCATTTAATTAGGTACTTACGTAAAAAAGGCTCTAATAATCTAAATTATATAATATGTAGGAGTAGATTTGAGCAAGTTTAATATCCGCCGACACCGCACGAACAATGTCCATATTTCCTGTCAACAACGCAATATACAATGTTCTGCATGGTGTGTTTTTATCTTTTACGCAAATTCATTCATGTAATTGAAAGGTATTGATGAATTAATGCCACATTCTAATATTATCATGAATCAAGTAGTGGCTTGCAGCGGCGCCACGCGGTACCAGGCGGAACTAAACCGATCGACCTACCGACAACGGCACAAACGGCAACTGTTTTACCGACATTCGACCGTGCGCGGGAATGATCAATGGATTTGATCTTTTCGCTACTGCAAACAACATAACCCTACTTATTGTGATGTAGGCATAATGGAGAATCATCACTGGTGAAATTAATAATATTATGTTTGGATCAGTAGGTTTACCTGGCAAATCGATTGATTGATAATATTACGAATATGTTTTATTGAATGACTTGCTTAAATGAATGCAATTGCAAAGTTTAATTTAATATATAAGTAATTGTTTCTCACAATAAGAATATTCATTAATTTAATAGAAGTAATGACAATTTATTTGTGTGTATTTTTAGAAATGCAACTTTTCGAATCCACAATCCAACCCGCCTTTTTGATTTTGCGAAAATAAGAACCTACTAAACCCAATAATATAATTATTAATCATAAATAGAGGCAACATATAATAAACCGCAGAAGATTGCAGAAATAATATCCCATTTCAATTGGAAAGCGATACCAAACATTTTCAATAAATAAATAACATTGAAATGACAGTAACTAATAGCAGGTGCCTAGGTTGCCTACATGCGTACTAATGTTATTTTTATGAATGCATATCGAATCTTCGGAAACATTTTCATCAACAATTAAAAATTCTAATTTCGGTGGTGGGTGTGTCCTACGTAACTTGGATTCAGTGAACTCTGAAACTCGGATTTGCTTTGTATTTTTCAATTAATTGTGTGAAAAATTCAGACAAGCGATAAAGTGGGTATGTACCTATAACCAAAGACGTTACATACTTTAGACGCGGGGTAGAAATCTCAAAATGGGAAGCCAACAACAAGACAATTGTAGAGTACTCGATTTCTAGTACTTTAGTACTAAACTGCCACGCGTCGAGAAAGGTCGTGTCCTACTAGTAAGTAAAATGCATTAAAAAGCACCAAAATTCCCTCCTGTGTGATGAGGAAGTGTTTCCACTACACGGTAAACAGTCGTAAAAGCGAAGGAATAACATTTCATTTGTAAATACATGCAAATTACTTATTATTATCGATTATAAAAATAATACAA
Organism: Limnephilus rhombicus; assembly: GCA_929108145.2. Taxonomy (NCBI): domain Eukaryota; kingdom Metazoa; phylum Arthropoda; class Insecta; order Trichoptera; family Limnephilidae; genus Limnephilus; species Limnephilus rhombicus. The sequence goes on from OV815276.1 coordinate 57,475,121, forward strand.
TTGCTTTCCGCCCAAAGATTTTATGCGTCATTAGAGAACTCAAGGCCTACTAAAGTACAGGTCTGGATGCGCAACAGCCAAATTACAAAGTCGATGCCATGCCGTTGCTAAGTAAAATTTACTTTTTATAATAATAATCTAATGATTCTTTATTTACTTGCCTGCGGTAAAACAACATACAAATCAGCAGAAATAACAAATACAATAACAATCAACGCCATTTGCAAACTATCGTTGTTCATTATAGCTATTTGACACCTCAAAATTCGACTGGTGCCCAGGCCTACTACTTTAGTCGGCCTTGAGACAGTATTTGACGGAACTTTTGAATTTTGAATACGAAAATGCCGCCCGCGTTCTATCTTTTGTTTCGTTCATATGCACATATTCTTTTAAGCGTCTATCTTTATCATACACGAATAACTTTTGAATTAAGAAATTATTGAAAATCGCTGAAAACAAAAGAGTTTTGATTAATTGCCACATTATATCTTGAGTTTGTGAGACTATGGCAAGTCTATTTATATAACGTCATAGCCTATAACAATATAATATTTTAACAGAGGAGTTGTCATTTCAAAATTGGAACTGATTTGTCAAGAACTCAAAGTAAGTTTGAGTTCATCGAACCAGATTTCACGCAGCACTCACGCACAGCACGGACAACCGAAATTAGTATGTTTGCAAATAGCGATTGACATTATTTAGTAAAGAGGCATTCTTTCAAATAATTAAAGATTTATAATTAATAATTACTGCACAGTGCACACAATGAAGGAATGAACGGAAAGAAGTATGTTATGAGCATGTCTGTTCGCCCGAAGTAAGGTAAATGTTTACCCTGCTTCGGGTAAATTCGATCTAACATATTTAAATTTTGAAATTTTGTTTAACAGATTTTTAAAAATTCATCAAATTTTCAAGTTAATTTTCAAGTTCTGTGAATGTTCTATTTCAAGTTCTGTTATTTTATCAGTTCTTTGAAGCCTCTGGCCCATAATTACATAACAACAGCACTTGAAAATTAACTTTTAAATTAGGTGAATTGAATTCTGTGAAATAGCCCATCGCATAAAACGGATATACCTTTCTAATATCGCATTTGCCTGTAGTCAAAAGGTATGTAAATTGGCGACAGAGATTATATTTCAAATCTGTACAGCAATGGATTTTCTATTTAGTGGCGAAATACTTACTGCATATAATTTGATTGATTGGGATGTTTGCTGAATTGGTTGAAATTCATTATTTAAAAAAAATTAGTTACCAATAATATAATCTCGTAAAATATATCCAGTGGGTATTAAATAGTATTAATCTCATTAAAAAACAATTAAATCAACAAAAGAAAAGAAAAAAATAAATACAGGTGAGCTCTTCACACGACGGGGTATTCTTACTGTTTTTTTATTCTAAAAAAAAAAATTGCGATAATGGAGGTATTTTTTTTATGTTGACGAATTCATTTTCTATGGCGATAAAATGTGCTATTTTCTATTTGCCGCCAAAACGACTTGTTCGTTTTTATTCGTGAATTCGGCGGCGTTGACGTCACGCCGTTCAACATCGGTGCCAGCCGTCTTATCAGCCAGTGGCCTTTTCTATGTCATAATTACGTTGTAGGCAGTTGGAACAATAATTATGAATGAAAATTAATTAATTAATTTAGACTCCTCCCCCCCCCCTAGGTGAGATGTATTTGGACCACTTCGTATATTCTTTTCAAGTAACGTGAGATTTTGCTGGACCCCCCCCCCCTTTGAGCTCACGTAATTAATGTATGCCCCCTAACAGCTGTCATGAAAACATTGTCGATTATGTTTTACTTTAAAATAAAATAAAAATCAGAGTGTGCAATTCACACGCGGTAGAAGCGAAACCTTCAGAAAACTAATGACAAGAATGGGGAGGCTACGAAGCTCCGCAAAAAGAGGAGACCGATAATCTACAAGGCACCCCACAAAGAGGAGACAATTATACTTTATACTATCTCATTCTCTCACAGGCTAAATCCTATATTTAGGCTAAAACATAATTTAATTATTTTATAATCGTAGACTAATATATTCTATCTTATTCGCAGGCTAAATCCTATAGATATGTATGTGTTTGTCTCTTTTTAGTGTCGCTATTTTTCGTTTCATCGAGTTTAAAATCGCAACAGAATTCGAACTATTAATTATTTAAAGTTCATTTTCAAGTACTCTTATTATTTCAGCTTTGTGTAACAAATGGCCCATAAAATAATAATAGAAGAGTTTAATGGATTGTTCAAATTCTGTGAAACCAAAATTTATTTATATTTTTTTATTTAAAAAATTGATTGTACGAATAAATTAATAAAATTGAATTTTTGCCCAGCCTTGCTTTCAATCATTAGAACGTTTAAATATTTATTAAATGCTCGTTGGTCTGAAGATCGGGTCTGCCCACGCGTCCTGCTATGTGGATGTGGATTTTAGAGTTGGGTGGAGTGCGGAGGTGGGTTTGGGATGGGATATGTTCCGTGAGAACAGAGATCTTAGAACTGTTGAGCGGATGCTGGGAATGCCTCCATGGCGCATGGGTGGGGCACCACAACTATTATTATTGTGATTATCACCAGGATTTTATATTATACTTACTACTTACTATCATATTATACTTACATATTATACATTATACTTTCTCGACTTACAACATAATTTATTTTGCAGTCTGTCAATCTATTTTTGAGTATGGTATCACAGCATGGGGAGGCGGTACTGCATCAGCACTAGACCCAATCATAAAGGCACAGAAAACTATTATAAAATTAATTCTTAGACTATCTCTATTTATAGACTCGAACTTAATCTTTAATATTATGAATGTGTTTGACGTTCGGCAAATATATGCAAAAATCCTCACTCATCTATACACAAATATACATAAATACTGTGAAAAAAGATTAAATACTCGCTGTATTCGAAACAATAACAAAGAATTACTGCAAATTCCCATAACTCATACTACTTTTGGTCAACGAAGCTTCAGATACCTTGCAACAAGACTTTACAACATTCTTCCAATTAAGTAGTTTAAAAAAATGTGATTCACAAAAAAATTTTTAAAAATACATAAAAATTTGGATAAAAAATAATGAAAGAGCATTTACCGGTGCACTCACCCAAATTCGAAATTAGTAATGAACCAATGCAGTTATTATTGTACTAATGTTATTATTATTATTATTAATGCAACATCTATGTTAAAAAAATGTGTAATTTTCATGAAAAATTATTAATTGGAAAATCCGTACATTCCAAAACGGTTCCAACTGGCTTGAACGTCATTATGACACAGAAAACGCCTATATCTGATATCTGGTAAGACGGCTGTCACTAACGTTGCCCGGCGTGACGTCAACGCCGCCGAATTACCGAGTAAAAATGAACATGTGGTTTTAGCAGCGAAAATGGTACATTTAAAATCATCATAGAAAATTTATTGGTTAATCAAAAATTAAATAATGAATGAAAACAATATTAGCGAAACTCAATGGAAAATCTGAAACAGAAAAATCAGAAAAAACATATCACATCTAGGACTCGAATCCAGCACCTTTGACTTGCCGGGTCAGTGCTCTACCAACTGAGCTAATGTGTCCTTATCCGATTGGGCCATATTTAACTGTATCATTCTTCGACCAAGAACCACCAACATTATCTTCCAAGATTCAATCATAACTAAAAGCTATCTAGATAGTGTCTTAGATGAATTTATTCATTTTTATTTTATGCGACTTCTATTGACTTTTCAGCAAGTCTAGGATGAAAATTTATTTTTATAAGAAAAGTTTCGCTCATATTTTGTTCTTTCATTAAATATTACAATTTAGTGAATATTTATTTTATTTTATTTAAAAATTTTATTTTATGCGACTTCTATTGACTTTTCTGCAAGTCTAGGATGAATATTTATTTTTATAAGAAAATTTTCGGTAATATTTTATTCTTTCATTAAATATTACAATTTGAGGTTTTACTCATTAAGTTATAAATAAAAAACAAAAATTAAAATAAGTTCAAAATAAAACAGTGAAAATACTCTATTGGCGATGCTCTATGCCTCCGACTGTTGGGAGAAGTTGGGACTCTTGTTCAGAAGTCACGTTTTTTTAGAGCAGTTTTTGATAGATTTATATTTATATTTAGGGAACAGTCACCCACATCCAATTGGTTTGCAATTTCATGTAACAACGCCACTCCCCTTGTCATGCATGCTATGCTTTGCCAGGACGTCGCGACGCGTCGCGGCGGTTCTGCCGTGTGGTACCCTGAACAATACTGAACAGGTCATTCTATCACACTAGCGCCTAGACAGTAATAATAAATTTAAATCAGTAGAGAGGTACTCAGTTTTTACAATATGAAAAAAGGGAAGGTTAGTTACCTATCTACTTACCTAACAGATTTTTTTAACTTAAAGCTTTGAAAACATAATATAATAAGAATTAGGTTTCGAGTGGTCGAAATTCAATAGAATCCTTTCAACACACCACTCAGAATTGTCAAGCTATACGTCAAAGGAAGCCTTCAATAAGTGCTGCTCCGTCATTCTGAATATGGAGGCGATCTTGAGAATATTTATATGAGACAAAATATTGATTATACTGGTGCGAGGTGTGAAGAATCAGCGCATGTGAAATGTGAATGTGGAACTGGCTCGGGCCTTTGACGTATGGCCCGCATCTAATAATACCCGGCAGATCACAGATGTGGATCCCATCACAAATATCTGATAATATGCAGAATATATTCTTGGCAATTTATATAAACAGCTGGTCTCTCCGTTTACGATAGACGCTTTGCTTTGCATAGTTTATTTTAACATTTGACTCACCCCATTTCCTCCGGATGTTTCTCTCTCGCTTGTGCGTCCTCTCTCCCCCTTCCTCCTCACTTCCTCCCAGACGGTCGCGGATTGTATCTGTTATCAGCAGAGATTTATTAGTTATTTCAGTTATTTGTGTTGATTAAACTTAAGACGCACAGTTTAGCTGTTTACCAACATGTTTGAAATAGCTTGTTTTCTCTTCCCAATCTCTTTCTTTTCTCCACTCTGTTCTGCTTCATGGCACACCCCGGAAGGGGATGCCAAAGTCCCACTGGCTCCGGACTCCAAACAGTTGGGAGCAGTAGGGAACTCCTACGAGTCATAAAAGAGAAGAAATCAAACAATGCAAAAACTTTTAAGTATGAAGAAAAAAATACAAGAACATGTATTTGGTTTTAACTAAAAACACCCAATAACACCCACGTGGTTGAGGGGTGGGGATCTCGACTAGGAATCCAGAGGTTGCGGGTTCAAATTGCGGGGTGCGCAAGAAATTTTTTGTGTAGTTGCACAATTAATTAATTAAAAAATAACATGCATAGTAGATAGCAGTGGCGGTCCATGAGTTTTCAGTGCGCTAGAGGTGCTAAGATTGAAAAATACGACGTTATTGATGTTGTTTTAGCTGAAAACGATTTTTTTTTCAAAATTTCAACTTTTTGTATGAACATAATATACTGAAATACGAATGCGGCGCATCCACAAACTGAAAGAATCCTGAAAATCTTCATACAAAAAATTTAAATTTTGAAAAAAATAAAAATTCATTTTCAGCTACAACAACATCAATAATGTCGTATTTTTCAATCTTAGCGCTCTAGCTCACTGAAAACTCACGGACCGCCACTGGTAAGTAGGTATATTTACGAAACGTTTCAGAGTGAAAGATACTCTGAGTATCGCCCAGGTAAAAGATCCATTCAGAATTGAAACGTTTTTTGAAATGGCTTTAGCCGTGTTTGGTGACCATATCTGAATAGCCAGGTTCTTCCCCGCCTTCTTCTGCCCATCTCCTTTCCCTCCCCTCTACCTTCAACTTCACAACACACGGCGATGACATACTCCCACTGGCTCCAGATGGTTGGGAGCAGTTGGGACTATTGTGCGGTACTCACATAAAACAAATTATTATTAAAAATTGTGAGCGCGATTCTAGCGTTTTCATTATTATGAAATAAAACGGAGTAGATATTAATATCTTCAAATGAAACAATAGTATTAAAACTATTGTTGATAAAAGCGTAATTAATGACTAAAATGAGTAAATTTAAGAAGTAAAATTAAGGTTACGTCGTTTAGAGCGGATGGACGAAGAAAGGAGTGTAAGGAGAATACATAAAGCGAATGTGAAAGGTAGATACGCCTCGATCAAGTAAACCAAATACTTTAGCCGGGCCACGTCAAGAGTCATAATATACCTACATAATATACCGAAAGGTCATGTATGAGACGATGTATAAATTTGAATGAAGCAAAGACTGAAAGTTTAAGCCAAGACCGAATTATTTGGCAGTTTTTCTCTCTACCTACCCCTTGGTGTTGTGTACTCGTATGACTCATAAAATAGATGAAAAAAATTGTATATTCATATTTTTAAGTATCTAAAACATTACCAAAGGAAAATTATAAACCAATATCTAGAAGAGATTTTGCTGATGATGCGGTGCTGATTTCTAACACTATGGAAGATCTACAGTCTCTAGAACGAAGTATGTATGAAGAATGAGTTAATGATGAATGTAAGTAAGTCTAAAGTCATGGTGTTTGAAAGAGAGAGTACGAAAACAGTATGCAACATAGTTGTGAATGATGAATACTTGGAGCAGGTGGATGGGTTTGTGTATCTGGGTAGAATGTTTACGAGAGATGGGAAGGCTGTTAGAGATATTGAAAGAAGGGTGAATGCCGGAAACTCCATTAATGGTGGACTGAATGCCATTGGCGCTAATAAAAAAAATGTCAAAAAAGCGAAGCTAGCAGTCCACAATGGAGTCCTGGTAGCTACCCTGATGTATGGCAGTGAGGCATGGAACTGGCAGAGGAAGGATGAAAGTAAACTGAATGCTGTTGAAATGAGATCCCTGAGACGTATGTGCGGTAAAACAATGTGGATATCCGCAAAGAATGTAAGGCTGATGTAAGCATAATGAGTAAGATTAAGAAAGGGACCCTCTGATGGTTTGGGCATGTAGAGCGAATGAACGAAGAAAGTAGTGTAAGAAGAATATACGACGCGAATGTGAATGGTGGAAGAAGTCGGGGACGCCCGAGGAATACATGGCACGATCAAGTGAATCAGATACTTGAGTCGGGCCATGTCAAAAGTCAGAATAATAGAAGAGAATGTACGAGACGATGTATGAATGTGAGTGAGGCAAAGAGTGTGTGCCAAGACCGAGTTGTTTGGCGGTCCGTCCTCCCTGCCTACCCCTGCGGGGAAACGGCGTGATGGTTAGTTAGTTAATTAGAAGATAATGGAACGATAACAAACTACAATCAGTTTTCAACACCGCAGCACGACTTATCACTGGGGTACCCAAATTTTCGCACATTTCGGAACACCTCCGAAATCTTCACTGGCTGAAGTGTCCTGAAAGGATCCAATACAAGTTATGCTGGATGGTGTTTAAATCTATCAATGAAATGGCTCCACCCTATATCTCTGAACTATGCACTCCGGAAAATATTGGTCTAAGGCAGTCAACTATTAGATTAGCGATATCATCTGCAATTGGAAGGTTGAAAGAACCTAAGCGAAATCCGAACACTAAGTTTGGTGATCGTGCTTTCGCAGTATCCGACCCTGAAGCTTGGAATAAACTTCCTATGGAATTGAGATGCATAACCAACTCAGCGGAATTTAGATCCAAAATGAAAACTCACTTTTTCCGATACTCATTTCCATAAATTCATCATTCTATTTAAGCTTGCAATTTTTAAAAGTTTTTTTCTTTTCTCTTTGTTTATAGTTAACTCAATCTGTTTAATGTAATCTGTTAAGGCTCTGCAACCGGGCCCGAAAAGAAGAAGATGGAGAGATACGAAATTACGAATGTTAGAAGAGAGCGCTAACATTTACAGCGACAAAATCGATGCGAAAATGTTTAATAAAACACGACTCGTTTAAAATAGAGCAAAAATCTCGCGGGCATTATCTTAAACAGCATTTAAATAAACACTGTGAATTTTTTCATACATATAACTTGTAAAATAACTGAAACAAACGTGTTTAATAATAATTTTTGGAACATACTTTGCGATTTTTTTTCTATCGAGGGAATTTTATATAATTTGCGTTTCGGCGCGGGCAAAGTCTAGATACTATCTTCAAAAATAACATATATTTGTTTAAGAGCTTTAAAACTTACCGTGCTTAAGGGAAATATGTAATAAATCGGTACAAATCCAGGTTGCGGGCCCTTAATTGAGATACCTCAATCTGTTTAATGTTGAGCGATGAATCACCTTAATGCGGTACAGATCGACTATTAATTTTATTAATTTATTTTAAATATCTATACCTTCCCGTAAATCCAGTTAACCCATTAAGATCATTTTTGCACCCGTGTTCTCGAATTGTAATATTATATTTAAAACTTTCTACTTCTTCTGGCGCTAATCTTAATTGTAAATATGTATGTTATTAAGTCACCAGCTTTAAGTCAGAATCTATATATCTTAGTCATAAGATACTAGCTGTTTTAGATGTAAGTCACTAGTTATAATTGCAAATCTTAGTTGTAAGCCAGTAATATAAGTAGCTATAAGTCTTAGATGTAAGTCACTAGTTGTAATTGTAAATCTTAGTTATAAGCCAGTATCTAATATTAATTCTTTTATATACTTATTTGTACAGCGCCCTTGAGGTGATTTTCCACGAAAACGGCGCTATATAAATTAGCCAATTATTATTAATTTTATAATATTACATTAGGTTACAACATTGTATCTATATTCTTCCTTCCCGTATCCATAATCCGTAGCGTAATACTTATTTTGTCGGTTATTTTTTAAAGGTTTTTAATAGCAAGAAATAGGATATTAAATAACTTTATGTAAAATATTTCATATTTCTTTGTCCAAAAGTCATTTAAGTAGTAGGTTGGTTAGATGTTTGTTGATCTTGTGAATCGACTCGAGTTTGTATGTACAAAGTTATCCTGGTTTTTGAATGCGTAAATTAGTTAGTTAAGATAGTCCACTATGTATCGAAAATTCCTTCAAGTATTACGACTGTGTTCCAATTTCCAGTATTGAATATTTGTCGACCGTGTGTCTAGGCACGTCGTTGTATTTTGACGGAGCATTTAAACATAATTTATATTTGCAAATAGCATCCGTTGCATCACCTATAAAATATATATTTATCTGCCTCCGCTCTATTTGAACAAGACCGCCGATAAACGATGTGAGAACTCGGCAACATAAAATAGATTTATCTATCCTGAAGACAACTGAAGTCCCGCTCTCAACTGGAAATAGTGGTGCTAAATTCAAGCAATTTAATATCCAAATATCCGCCAAGACTCAGCTGGTGTTGCTAAGCAATATTACCTCCCACAAGTAATATAATAATTACTATTGCTATCCCCCACGAAGACAGACATTTTATAACCTAAAAAAATTGCGTGTCTTGTTCATGTTTCGGTTGGAAAATTACTTGCCACACCACGTTTGTGTTTTGGAGTGAGCTGAAGTTGTCTGAGGTTGACATTTGGAAGATTTATCTACTTCTAGTCCCCTGACCAAAATAATTTCGATATTATAAACAATTCCACCGTAATGGGAGAAAATTACATTACTTCGGGCACACGAATTCTTCTCAGTGGTGGACATACTCGTATATGTATGTACTTACATATAGAGCGATCCTAAAACCCTGGACAGGATAGGGCAAGGAATTTAGTCTTTCTTCTTCAAATGTTCAAGACGGAGACTGTCTGGGTCTCGAGTGGTAAGGCTCTCGAATGGCAATCAGAAAGTCACTGGTTGTGTAATAAATTTTTGTTGTTCACAATTTATTAAAGTAAAATAATATAATATGCTATATTTGAGGCACGTTCCAGAGAGTTAGATACATTCAATAGCGCCCTGGTGAAAGCCACCATTCAGAATTGCAACTGCTTGAAATGGCTTTAAACGTTTAGGTGACCCATCTCGACTCTCCACTAACTAAAATCTCACATTATACCTGATTTGCGGATGCCATAGTCTCACTGGCTCTGACGATTTTTTTTACATTAGCTCCACACAAGAGGCGCTGAGGAAAATAATTTCCCTCAAGGCCAGTGTCATCTTTGGGGATGCTATGTGGAGGGTATTTAAGGGGGTTCACGACGAGTTCATCGAAAACGAATTCATCGAAAATCAATTCATCGAAAATCAAAATTCATCCAAAGCAAATTCATCGAAAACGAGTTCATCGAAAATCAATTCGTCGAAAATCAATTCATCGAAAACCAATTCATCGAATGATCAATTCATCGAATCGCCAATTCATCGAAAAAATATATTTTGTTGATATTTGAGAGAAATGCCGAGCGGACCGAGAAGTTAAAAAAACATTGATCAACTTAAACTAACCTAACCTAACCTAACCTAACCTAACCTAATACCTAACCTAACCTAACTTAACCTATTTAACCAATTTTTAAATATTTTTTTATTATCACTCTTAATGACCTCTCCGAGTTGTTTATGAGTTGGTTTCATTATGAGTTGTCTGGTCACCGTTCCTTAGATATCCCTTTTTGGCAGTATCAGACAATCGGAAATCGAAGAGATAATCTATAAATTTTACATTGTCACAACGAAAATGACAGTTGCTAAACACATATATGTACACATAATGACAGTTGCTATACACATACAGTTGCTAAACACATATTATGCTACCAGGTTCTTTTTCCATTTTTTTTGTTATGTAATTATGTATGTATAATATGAACTAAACCTGTAAATTTGTCTGTCCTGGTACGGGAAACTTTCCTAGTTGGACAGGCAAAGCTTCCTAATATGTGTTTTGTACTTTTGTATGTATCTATAGTAAATAAATAAATAAATAAATAAAATAAATAACATATAACTCCGTTAAACAGACCTTTTTGGGTATTTAATTTTGACAGCTCTAATATCTACAAAAAATTCGATGAATTGGCGATTCGATGAATTGATCATTCGATGAATTGATTTTCGATGAATTGATTTTCGATGAACTCGTTTTCGATGAATTTGCTTTCGATGAATTGATTTTCGATGAACTCGTCGGAAGTGACGGACATATGAATCCATCCCTCCAACTGCTGTGCAAGGCAAGAGAGGCCGAGAGAGATCAGCAGGAAAGGTCTAAGTTACGTCTCCCTCCACCAATCTCTCTCGATCCGGCCCGCCATGCAGTAGGTGGACGAACGCATTGGCCGCCAAGACCTAGACAAACCTCACCCCAAGTCATCAAACATGGCGAACCACTAGGAGTGCAGAGGTGTTGGTAATCCAATAAATGGTTACCAGGGCTGCGGTACCCATATCCGCCTCCCAAATTATTAAATTGAGACTCTTGAGCGGTACTCACAAAAAAAAAATTATTTAGGTAATTTATTGAAAAAATGTAAACTGCATTTACATAAGTTATAAGCATAATTATCCGGTAAATCTTTGAATTTTTGTTCAAATAAAACCATTTTTTGACAGGAAATATGAAATGTTATGTGACAGGATAACGGCGCGACATCCTGACTGTCGACGGGGGACGGGGGCACTTCCGTCTTCGTGTAGATTTATCTCACACACCATTCTGTCTCCAAACTACAAACAACATTCCAATCGTTAAGTACATAACTCTAATAATAATTATTAAACGATTTTCTGTTGCTGCTGGTACTAACTAAACAATATCAGATGCAATGCGACTGTATATAGCTGAATCTTAAATAATTTACACTAGCTAAAGCCAGTAACAAAACATAGACAAATGATTGGACTTAATACAGTTCAGACTTGCTTTAGAACTTCAGACGATTACTAGGTTTAATCATTGGCAATATATTTATTTGTGGTGAATATTTTTATTTGTGTCGTCAGTTCAATTCCTCGGCTGGCTAATGGCCGTTATACACGACATCTTTTTTCAGCCCGATTCCAATTAGAAACCAAAGTGAACATTTTTCGCTTTACGCGATAGCTATTTTCATATCTATTTTCATCTCTACGATTTCAATCACTGTCATCACTGCAAACAACACATGAACCATGCTGTTTGCTGTGATGCCAACTGAAATCGTAGATATGAAAATAGAGATGAAAATAGCGATCGCGTAAAGCGAAAAATGTTGATTTTTGTCTCTAATTGGAATCGGGGTGAAAAAAGATGTCTTGTATAACGGCCATAAGTCTGCAATCACTGCTTAATCGTTATACATCTTCCGCTTATAATTATGGAAGTGAGAGTTTTTTTAAATATTGTCAAGTTATTTGTAACCTGAGAATATTTGATAATGCTTTTGTTTTTTTGAAAAAAAAAACATAATTGACCAAGGAAGAAGCATCATCTCTCAAGTCAGTTTCTTGACTCCAACGCATTGAGCAACATCTACCCTTGACAGTAAATTGAATAAACGTGTAGTATGCGCCTAACTTAAATGCCGACCTGAACTTGATGCGATCCTTTCTCGCGCAAGTACTACAGTCACTTTACTGACTTTACAATGACCGTAAGCAAAAGAGAAAGATGAGTAAAACATACGTGCGACAGAGAAAGGCGTGCGTGAGGAAGCATGCTTCTCGGACCTTAAACTCGCCTATTGCGACGATTTCCGTATCAACGTCAATTCGGCATTAAAGTTTGGCGCTTACTTTACCAGGTTGTAATTTTCAATGGAAAATTTCGGAGCACGTTATATCGAGTATGCATTATTGTAATGCTAGGTGATGGAATTAGATGATTCAAGAGGGGCAGACCGTGCTGTTTTTACCGCTCTGACAATGTGTTTTTAATGTTTTTAGCTTGGTTGAGGATAATACCTATACCGTAGCCTGTTTTTGGTATGCAGATGGGCAGATTGGCCAGGTAGATTCCCGTACAATTTTGCAGTGTATTTTTTAACTATTTACATTCTATTGAGATTCTGTCTAACATGCTGAAAAGCTTTTGAATCCCAATGTCTTATCCTTCTTCTGATGTCATCTCTTATCCGACGCTTATCATTTTTCAGGACTCCACCCTCCTTACCACATGAGAACAAATAATAAGTCCACACAGGTCTCATATAAATCGTTGTATCTCCCCTACGGTCATGGTGAGAAATATAATCTGTGTTAGAATAAACAAAATTTTTTACAAAACAAAAAAACGACTTCAAAAAATGCACTAAAAAGTAAAAAAATAATTTCGTATTCTTCTACAACTCCATAATCAACTTACTTTTTCTAATCATCAATATGTAGGTACGATTGTTACTTTTGGAGTCGGTGTCAGTCAAGGTAGGTTTGTAACTACATACATAGTTATAGGTGAGATGTGCTTGTGTCGCACAAGCGACTTTGCTGACACCGACTCCAAAAATAACAATCGTACCTACATATTGATGATTAGAAAAAGTGAGTTGATTATGAAGTTGTAAAAGAAAACGAAATTATTTTCTTACTTTTTAGAGCATTTTTTACGTCGTTTTTTTGTTTTGTAAAATTTTTTGTTTATTTTTTGATTTTTAGTGAATCTGAAGAACACTAACTAATTTGTCTGAATATGGGTAAACCTACTAAACGTGCTGCTCATTTGAGACAGACATAATTTGACCATAACGTCAAATTAAGAGATTCGGCCGAGTTTCGTTAATTTGTCATGGATCCGATAATTAGACCCTAACCAAACTCTCATCAAATTACCCTTGAAGTACATCCTTTCCAATAAAAAAAGAATCATCGAAATCGGTTGGCGTGATATTGAGTTATTCGTCCATTTGTCGCGCACATACTTAATGCAAATTTAAGACTTATATGGTTTTCTCATGGATGCCATTGATGGAACCGGACCAAATTAAAACGGGATCACACTGGAAGTACCAGCTTTCAAATGTAAAAAGAATCATCAATATCGGTTTACCCAGTCAAAAGTTCTGAGGTAACAAACATAAAAATAAAAAAAAATACAGTCGAATTGAGAACCTTCTCCTTTTTGAAGTCGTTTAAAAAGAAAACTCCACACTTTATATTCAAATCAAGAATTTAACCACAGAAAAATTATAATGCCTAAGTTTTCGGTGGCAATTTGATAGAAATGTATAAAATTTAGAGAATTTTGTACTCATTATTTTTTTATGAAACGATCAAAACGTGAGGTGAGGTGATAATAACGTTTATAATAATTTGCCTGATTAAATTTTTGTGTGTTTTTCATTTTTTCGTTATCAGTAATTTTAGATAGAAAAAACGTAAGGTGAGCCATTTTTGAAACTTTTTTATGTTTGTATAAAACATTTTAATATTTTTTTAATTATTTTTTTGTAATAATGAAATTTGTAAACATCTTTATTATTTCACATCATCTTTCAAAAACAGTTTTTAGTTTTCTAATATGTTCAGAAGCATGTATTCCGTTTATTTTGATTTTATTTCAAAGTGGAAATATTTTGGGGATAACACAAAGTTTCTGGAGAATTGGGTTGTTTTCGACAAGAGTCTTTGTTTGAATTTCAATAGCGACGGAATAACGTCGTATTATATTAAGATGACCGGAAAATACTGAAGACTTTGCAAGTTATTGCTAGAGCGAGATGTATTAGTAGAGTGTCATTAGTGCCAAACTAGACGTTAAGAATGCGAAGGTCAATCTCGTGTATTTCAAGTCAATGGCGCGCTTTTAATGAATGAGTGGGTACTTGAACTGATTAGTACAGCTTGCTAGAGTAGTGAGTGTAGTATAGTATAGTAGAGCGAGTAGGGTGTCATTGGTCGCACCGCTTTTGACAATATTACCGATAAAATGCCAACGTTCAGTCAGTCAGTCAGTTTAGTCAGCGTAGTTGGCATTCAACATTCAACGATTCGACCCACATACCCGATACGTAACACAGCACATAGCGCGTATCATATAGCATAGCACATAGCCTATGTAATATTGTCTATCTGAGCTACAGTGCTGTATCTCATGTGACACCGGAAGTGACGATAGCCTGCTCCGGCCACCGGTCACGTGGTGCCGACACTACTTCCTGCCAGTTTCCCGCCCACCAACCGGCCCAACACACTGAGATGAATTTATGTGTGTTGGGCCGGCCCGCAGCACACTGAGATGAATCTATCTATATTATATATTATCTATAATGATCTTGTAAAGACTGTACTGCGTGTGTACAAGTTGCTCTGTTGCTGTTAGGGCTCTGGGGAATTGACCACGAGTGTAAAGAATATTATATTAACGCTCGCCTGTAGTTGATAAATTTCATATGAAACAGTAGGAAGAAACGTGCTACAAGAGCGTGGAGTATGCTACCTAATTTACATCATCAGATTATGGACGAAAAAACGTTTGGTCTATTCATACTAAACGAGCATTTATTGGGGAAGCGTGTTCTTTGGTTTCAATTTGGGTGCAGCTTTAAACTAGACTTAGTCTCTCCTTCATTGATACGTCCATTCTTCCTGTCAACGTCAGTTACTCGGCAACGTTCTTCTTTATAGATAAACCCATCTCCTTCTTAGTTTTTCAAATTCAAATAAATAATAGTACTATATAATTTCTACATGCAGAAATACTGGAAAACCATTCCCGTTTCCCGCCCAGAAAAATATCCTACATCCTCTCGGCCTTCCACTTTTCATTTCATGGCTAATCTTGGTATCAACTGAAGACATCTTCGAGACACTCAGGAATGTTATGAAATACCGACCCTAGGAGATTTCAACTAGGAGAGGGAGCTCCTAAAAGGAATAATAGAATACGATAACTAATAATAGAAATAATTTCTAAAACGCCAACGATTCTCAGAAATACTGGAAAACCATTCCCTTTTCACGTCTAGAAACACGTCCGAAACCCTCTCGGCCTTCCACTTTTCATTTCATGGCTAGTCTTGGTATCAACTGAAGACATTAAAGGCTACTTTTTCAGTATTTTAGAGATACTCAGGAATGTTATGAAATACCGGCCCTAGGAGATTTCAACAAAGAGAGGGTGTTCCTGAAAGGACAGACTTAAGAGGCCATTACCAGAGAAAACCAGAAATATGTCATTTTCAAATCAGATTTTAGACGTATTGACTCTTTTCCACAAAAAAATATAAATGGATTTCGAAAGATTGTTCTTTTATCTAGCATTCGCATGTAATAAATTTTGAGATTTTTTTAAAATATTTAGTATAATAAGGTTATTCCATAGGTCGTTGGCAGATTTGTTAAATTTTCAAAAAAGATTTTGTATTATACCGCACCCATTTCAAATAATATAATCATTTCAATTTGGGAGGCGGGAATGGGTACCGCCGCCCCGGGAACCTTTATTGGATAACCAACACCTCTGCCATAGGTCACCCCAAGTGGTTCGCTACGTTTGGTGATTTAGCAGAGGTGCCCGGGTTCATGGGATGAGGTGTGTTTAGGTCTGATGACCAGGACACACTGAACCCCAGATTCCTACCCACCCCTTAAACCCTTTTCCTTCCCAGAACCCTCCTCTCCTTCCTTTCCCTAAAAGACCCTCCACACAGCATCCCTAAAGATGACATAGGCCCTCAGGGAAATTATTTGCCTCAGGGCCTCCTGTGTGGAGCTTATGTAAAAAAAAAAAATGCAGTAAAATAAATCAATATATTATCTAGCAAATGCATGTTTTAGAATTTTAATTTTAGATCGTAAGAACAACTTTCGACGAAATGTGGATTTCTTGGGAAGGGGGGGAGCGGTGAGGGGGGGGGGGTGAAGGGGGAGGTAGAGGAGGCGGATTGGGAACCCCCCTTACACCATGCGAGAAATTACAAAAATTACAAAAAGCTAATTATTCATAATAGTAAATCCGTGCTAAAATTTAATTTCTGAATTAAAAACGCATCTTCTAAGTTTTAAGTTTAGTTTGCATTTCTCAGTTTTGATGGATAGGTTAATAAGTAAACATTTATTGGATTGTAAGAATAAAACATTCTGACTAATTTATGACAAATAAATTTGATGGCGTCGGTGGCTGGGGTTCAAATCCCGGGGTGCACACCTACATTTTACTTGATTAATTGGTTTTATTTCCCAATTCATTCATTTATACTACTCGTATAATAAAAAATGTGTTATACTTATATTTGCTGAAAGGCCACTATTTTGAATCGAAACATTGCGTGATATAGCTTCAGACATCTGTGCTTCAGCCGTATTTGGTTATCAGATTTGAATAGATAAGTACTTCCTCCCCACCTTTCTCTTCCCCATCTCCTTTTTCTACCCACTACCATCAGCCTCACAATATAGTATCCCAATTGAGAATGCCATAGTCTCACTGACTCCAGACGATTGGGAGCAGTTGGGACTTGATGCGGTACTCATACAAAATTTAAAAAAATTTAAACTTAATGAAAAATTAAATTTTCGATAAAACCGAGCAAGAAGAAATCAAAGAAGGTTCATAAATTCAGAAAGTGTAGAAGCTAATCTATATAAATAAATGAAGGTCCAGTTGATTCGCAGAAATTCCCCATTAAAAACGAACTCTGTGTGCATTTTAGTTATTTTTCAAATTGTAACAAGCTTGACGATAGTTGTTGTCTTCCGTTGATCAAAATTTGTTCAAAAGCCGAAACGGACTTAGAATCGGCGTTTAAGAGGAATACAAACGCTAGAAATATTTCGAATCTCACGCCATCAAAATTTAAAATCGAGCGTCGAATCTGCACGAGGCAAGTAAGCGCTAAAGTGTTTTTTTTGTGCATAATTTTATAAGAATGAAAAAAAAGGTATAACGCACAAAACGACAAAAATAGTCTTAGCCATAAAGAGGTATTTTTTAATTTTTTTTCTTATATTACTTCATTGTTAAGTCATGAAAAAAACATTCTTTTTTAGTAGTTTACGCTTATATTTTTTGATACGTAAATAATAATTTTATTGTAATTCCAATGAATACAAATGGTAGTAAAAGCTTCAATTTATCCATAGCATATTTTTTGATGTTCATAATGTAAACCGATTCGTAGTAAAGATTAATCTAAATAGTATCTAAATATAATTTCACGTAAAGTTTCATCTTAACGGAGACCTTTCAACAAACAACCTTTAACAACCTTTCAACAAACAACCAACAACCATTTCAACAAAATCCTTATAATTATAGAAATCAACTTGAATATACAAATTAAAAATCTTGTACCTGTAAATCTTACTAATATTATAAACGCGAAAGTTTGTATGGGTGTATGTGAGTTGTTATTCTTTCACGCATAAACTACTGAATGAATTTTAATGAAATTTTACAATAATATAGCTCATTCATCAGAATAACATATAGGCTATAATTCATAAGGCTCGCTAGGAAAGGGACGCGGGAGGGGAAAGGGATTGTACGGGAAAGGTGATTCAGGAAGAAACAATGTATTTCTTTGAATATGTACTCGTATCTTTCAAGTCATGCCGGGAACCAGCTAATCGACGATATTGAAGAAAAAAATGTCACATTCCATTCATGACGTTGAAACTTAACGTACGTTCCATATTTGTAAGTAATGTGAAATTAATGAAGTGTCTAATAATAATTGACATAATTATCGAGTCCGGAATGACGACCCTAATTTTGGAAATCGTCGCCATGAGCCATGACCCCAACCAGGATATCCTATTCAGTGTGTAGGTACGGTGTGCAGTGTACACCTGTACTGTACCTGTGCCTTGTATATTTATTTGGAAAGTGTTGGAATTCTTTTGGGTGACGCGCGTGACGCTATCTTCGACTTCCACTTCCTTAAAGGTGCGAAATATGTGGCCACGCGTTTTACTCACATTCTGCATTATTCATCCAAGCGTACAAACAAATAGGTAGATACATTACTTACTACCTACTTTAGATATATGTGGTTCGGTACGGAGTCACGTGTCCTGATTTTAAGAAAGGTAAACGGATACTAATAATTATTTTATTTATTTATTTCATAATTTTATTATTACATTTGATTACAGTAATGACTAATGCCGTATTGCCCATCTCACTAGGTGTGAAACGCTTGTGTTGAGATGGCAATTTGCAGAGTGGTGTTGTAGGTTGTTTTTATAGGGTTCGACTTTATTTCTTTTCCTTTATTTTCTAGTAACACTTCGATCAGTCTTGCGTGTCCATCATCAGAGCAAATGTGGATGAGGACGAACAGCGCAATATTCAATTCGGGAGGCGGATATGGGTAGGTACCACCGCCAAAACCCCTGTCGTAGGTCACCCCAAGTGGTTCGCTACGTTTGGTGACTTAGCAGCGGTGCCCGGATTCATGCGATGAGGTTTGTCTAGGTCTTGGCGGCGCATGCTACTACGTGGCGACCGGATTGAGAGAGACTTGTTGAGGGAGACCTAACCTAGTCCTCTCGGTCCATCGCCTTGTACCGCAGTAGGAGGGTTGGATTCGCAAGTCCATTAGAACTACCTCTCCTTCCTTTCCATAAAAGACCCTCCACACAGCATCCTAAAAGATTTCGTGTATGGAGGGTAACGAGGGGTGTGTTACATGTGTGGAGCTGAAGTCAAAATGTGCAAAATTTCTCAGCAACTCAAAAAAAAAGTTAATTTATTGACCTTGAAAAAGTTCAACATCAGTGATGCTATTTTAATAAAATATTTTTTTAACATTTAATTTGGTTTTATACCTACGGTGATCCTTAATTTACGGACAGAAAAAATTGTCTAAATTTCATGACGGCAGAGCTCATCGTTCGAGAGTTCTTATTGAAAACCATAACATCCAATAAGCCAGACTCTTCAACAATCTTTTTCCTCTTTCCGTTTCTCCTAACCTTTCCTCGGTATATTCTTCCGCGGCACGATACCCGCAAATGGTACGCATGTGTGGCGTAAAAAAGAAACGCACTGAAACTCGTCAAATAAAGATGTGCTAAATACAGTCAAACTAAGCGTTCCTACTCAGCCCACTCCTCCATAGGAAAAGATGTGCGAAATACAGTCAAACGAAACCTTCCTACCTCAGTCCACTCCTCCACAGGAAAAGATGTGCGAAATATAGTCAATCGAAACGTTGCTACTCAGTCCACTCCTCCATAGGAAAAGATGTGCGAAATACAGTCAAACGAAACCTTCCTGCCTCAGTCCACTCCTTCACAGGAAAAGATGTGCGAAATGTAGTCAATTGAAACGTTGCTACTCAGTCCACTCCTCCATAGGAAAAGATGTGCGAAATAAAGTCAAACGAAACGTTCCTACTCAGCCCACTCCTCCATAGGAAAAGATGTGCGAAATACAGTCAAACGAAACGTTCCTACTCAGCCCACTCCTCCATAGGAAAAGATGTGCGAAATACAGTCAAACGAAACGTTCCTACCTCAGTCCATTCCTCCACATCGAAATGACACTGCATACCTACTTCAATTATTATTCCAAATCAGCGTGCCTGTTGCAAAATGTTTGAGAGCATAATTTAGCGGTTTGGAAATTTAAATGATTTCACTTGTGCATGTCAAGTATGAATTTGCATCTGGGTAACTGTCAGTGTGTTGATTTGATAAAAGTGGTTTATTCAAGAATCTGACAGCAAACATTAAATTCATTTATCCATTCATGAAACAAAGTAACTGTTCAACACTGAATTATCTAAGTCAGGCCGCCAGTGTCGGAAATGGACCAAAGGCTTATTTTCAAGACCGCTAATGTAAAACATCTATTTATATGAAAATGGTCACCTCAGAATAACTTCAGAACGATTTTACCTATTTCATTGGTCTTTTTTTAAAGTTTTCTAATACTTCGTAGAAGGTTCTTACGACTATTTTAACTTCGCACGTTTGACAGTTCGCGCGTTTGATGAAAAAGAATTTAGCAGGCAGCTGTTCTTTTGAATTAAAAGAATTGTCTACGAATTTTTTAAATATAGATATTTTAAATGGGTACCTATGTTAGGTACCAAATATGATTGATTGTACTTATAATATACAAACATGAATATTTGTAATATACGAAAAATGAAAATTTGTAATATACAAAAAATGAAAATTTGAATAAAAAAATTGTAATAGGTGGCACGCGAGCTGTTTGAAAACAGAATGTACTGGGACTGAATAAATGGAACGCGGGAGGGAGGTTTGCGGGACGGGGGAGCGTGAGCGGGGAGAGAGTAGGCGTAGAAGGTGAAAGGGGAACTCGGGAGGGTAGGGGATGCGGGAGGAGAACTGGGACGCACGGGAAAGGACTTGCAGGGAGAAACAATTTATTTCTTTGAATATGGCATTGCAACGCATGCCAGGAACCAGCTAGTATTTTATAGAATTGTGTCAGTTTTATTTGTAGAAAACTTCTGATTCTCGTGCTCGTTTGATAAAGTTTATGAAATCGATTAGGCACCTAATTCTACCTACTCATGTTTGGTGTATTGTAGGCGAAAGTGTGTTTCAAGATCTTACGTATGTGACGCGTCAGTTGATCTGGAGCTCTAGTACGGTGAAATCGACAACTTTAGATATCGGATCGACAGGCGTAACTTCCGAATAATTATATATCGATGTCCCCTAGCACGCCTTCATCGTTGACAGCCGAACCGATACTGACAGGCAATGAATAAGAAATCGATGTATGCTGACAACACTGAAGGCATTTTCTCCGAATTTCTACGAAAAATAAAACGGACACTACGATACGTCAGATAACAAAGAATTAGATAAAAAGAATAATAAATGGCATATTTGAGTTGAGATACTAATCTAAATATGCATTGGCAGTCCGCATTTATTTTTGACACTAATCGGAAATTAATTAGTTTATGAGGTCCTTAGACATATTTCAACCATTTTCAAAGATCGAACGGAATAAATTGATCGCGTCTTAGATGTATTATTTAAGTCCATGTCCATAGGCGTATAAGACCTTTTTTTTCATTTCTAAGGGCTTCGTTAGTTTAATACGTTCATTAAATAAGCCAGTAATTTTGCATAACGAACGAAATAATTTTTTTTAAATGTGTGTATTATAGTCAACCGAAACTTATCTGATACTATTAGGCCTCGTTACTATTTATCAATCCTCGGTCGGAACATTTGTTAAAAATTGTAGACCGTGCTCGTAAATATTGATAACTGACCACGGATGACGGACTTGGTATTGACCTTCTTGATAAAGGGTTTTAACGATCGACCATGGTTATGTTTTCTGGGATATTTAAAACACCGATAGGTTTAGTAAGACGATGTGAAGTGATCCACAACATAAAATTAACTAACTAAATAACTAACCTTCACGCAGTTTCGCCGCCGGCGAAGGCAGAGAGAACAGACCGTCAATTCGGTCTTGGCACACATTCCTCGCCTCATTTACGTTCATACATACTCTTCTATTATTCTGATTCTTGACAAGGCCCGACTCAAGTATTTGATTCACTTGATCGTGCCATGTGTTCTTCGTCCCCGACTTCTTCCACAATTCACATTTACATCATAAATCGTAATATATTCTCCTCATACCCCCTTCTTCGTTAACTTGTTCTACAAATTAACGAAGAACATTCGTTCATAAACCATCTGAGCGTCCCTTTCTTAATCTTACTCATTACGCTTAAAAACTATTATTGCGGTTAGAAGAAGTGGGGAAGAAATGCGGAGGAAATTGCCTCGCATTCTTTGCAAATCTCCACATTTCTCATACCATTGTACAGGGTTTTACTACACGTGCGCCTCAGGGATCTCATTTCTTTAGCAATCAGTCTCCTTTCAATCATCCTCTGCCAGTCGTGCTTCACTCCTGAGGTACCAGCACTCATTGTGGGTGGACGGTCAGCTTCGCTTCTTTGGACAGTTTTTTGTTAGCGTCAACCGCGTTCAATCCTCCATTAATAGAGTTAGTTACCTGTATTTACCCTTCTTTCAATATCTCTATCAGCCTTCCCATCTCTCGTAATTTGGGATATGTCTAAGAGGAATAAAAGATCTAGTAAGAGTGAAAAAAAAAGTATCTGATAATAATTTGCGTTGCGTACGTAAAAAAATGTATCGAGTGCGGTTCACACGCGGTAGAAATCTCAACCAATAAAAAAAGTGTGGTCATAATCAAGCGGTCAATGAGCGCAGTTTGATGCTTCGCAGGTGCTGTGATGCGTCATTTCCGTTTCATCGGAATTCCAAATCACAACGAGGCTAAAGAAGTTTCACTTCGAAAATCATGTGTACAGTTCACACGGGGTAGTAGTGAAACCTTCAGAAAACTAAAGTAGACAAAAGTGGGGAGGCTACGAAGCACCGCACAAACAGGAGACCGATTAACTATTCTCTAGCAGGCTAAATCCTGTAGATGTACCTATGTGTTTGTATCTTTTTAGTGTCGCTTTTTAGTTTCATCAAGTATCAAAACACAACGGTGCTAAAGAAGTTTTCACTTCAACAATTCGGCGTGCAGACGTAATACCTCATACCTACACGTCGCGTACGTGGGATCAGTTTATATATTTATTTGTCGCGAATGCATTATTTGTTAGAAAGAAGAGAGGTTTAAAACAAACGAGTGCAGTTTACACGCGGTAGAAGCGAAACTTTACCAAAACAATCTCAACCGATACTTGAAAAGTGTGGTCATAATTAAAGCGACCAATGAGCTTAGCGTAATTTCCGTTTCGTATCTCAACCAATAGGAGCCTTTAAAAGTGACATCATAATCAAAGCGGCCGATGCGCGCAGTTGATGCGTCGCAGGTGCAGTAATCGTCATTTCTGTTTCATCCGAAATCCATATCACAGCGGTGCTATAGAAATTTCACTTCAAAATTAAAAATATGTCTTTTCTTGGACGAGAATTGATCTAGGATCTTTACAAACAAAAATAATTTATTTTAGGCCGTTTCCATTTGAAGCAACGGCAGGATGTAAACGCTGGTGACGTCACATCCTCTGGCCTGGCCCCTTGACTCTCGAGTTATCAGCTGAATCTACCTACTTATATATCCTCTCCGTCTGCATATACACATCACACATACATATGCAACACACATCCACCTATCCCTTCTCGCCCACCGACAAACCAAACAGTCGAGGGCATTTAGACAAAAATACCAACGTAAGTCTTGGTAATAGACAACATATAGAGTGTTTGGTTAGTTTCTTTAGATAAGAACCTTATCATATTCTTCATTTGATTGAGTGGCTTGATTTCAGTGGCAGTTTGTAAAAAGTGGGAACGCGTAGTAATCGAATGCGTGTGTTTGCGATGTACACTCACACTCGCGCAGCTTTGTGTGCTTATATGTAGCTGTGTGGATGTAGTTTGTATAATATACGCACTGTCAAATAATTATTCTGTTTGTGCCATCTAAATAAGTGTGCGTACATATTTATACGCACATTGAGTAATATTGTAGGTAGCTATAGTGGATCTGAGGTCGAAAACGTGTATGTGACTTCGTAGCCACGATCGAAAATAAATAGTTCCCAAACAACTCGGTCTTGGCACACAATCCTCGCCTCATTCACGTTCATACATCGTCTCATACATATTCTTCTATTATTCTGACCCTTGACATTTCCACACTCAAGTATCTGATTCACTTGATCGTGCTATGTCTTAATCGGGCGTCCGCGAGTCTTCTACTATTCATTCGTACTACCTATTCATACTCTTAAGTATTTGCATCATATTATTTTTTCTTTGTTTTCCAGTTTTTTAGAGAAAAATGTATCCTTACTGGGGTACCCCGTTCTAAGGACACATTGTACAAGTTTTCTTGTTTGAAATACCTATGTTTACAGAGGAAAATTATAAAGTTATATCTAAAAGAAAGTAGGTACAATACAAGCATTAATCTTTGTTGGGTTGCAAAATTGTATCTATATTCTTCCTTCCCATGTCAATAATCCATATCTTTATGCTTCTTTTGAAGTCAGTTATTTTCTCCTTACACGCCTTTCTTCGTTCATTCGCTCTACATGCCCAAACCATCAGAGCGTCCTTTTTTAAATCCTACTCATCACTCATTACGCTTATTTGCTTAGCATTGCATTCTTTCATCATTCACTATTCTCTCACGATTATACATGGTTTTACCACACACACGCCTCAGAAATCTCATTTCTATAGCACTCAGTCTACGTTCATCCTTCCTCTACCAGTTCCATGCCTCACTGCCACACATCAGGGTAGGTACCAGCCTGTGGCGTAGCGAGGGGCGAGCGAGGGGGAGGGCGGGCCACCCCGGATTGCTCCCCCCCATCGGGTGGCATCCGAAGGAGTGTCACCCCCCAAGAGCACAATTCTCTAGCCTACCCCCCAGGACGGAGCAATTTTTTATGAAGTCGAAATTTGTGTTTGTCAACTTTGGGTGGGGGGGGGGGGTGACACCACGTTATCCGCCCTATCCGCCCCGGGTGCCACCCATGCTAGCTACGCTACTGGTACCAGCATGTCATTGTGGACATAGTCTATGTTAATAGCTATCTTTCTTTTTTTATAATATTTGGAAAAGGAAAGATACTCGTCCTTGCCACTTGTCATTGCTGAAAATATGTTTCGATAAAGAAGTCTTCGCTCCGTGAACCAACCTAAGGTAAGTGAGGTGCTCAGTGTGCACGAATGTGGATGAAGCAAACATTGTGTGCCAAAGAGGTATGTGGCGTTCTGCCGTTACCTGCCTACCCCTGTTAGAATTGGTGTGATGAAATGTCAGTGAATCGGCTCTCAGTTCATTATTTCACAATTTAAGCTGAAAAACTTTAAAGGCAAATTTGTTTAAAATAAAAACATAGGCACACCGTTTCAAATCAAGTTGTGGACCACTAACTAGACTATATTGATAATTTAATTAATTGTTAGTCATGTTGTTAAGTCACACAAGTAGGGTTGCCATACGTCCGGAATTTCATATAGGTCTTTATCTGAAATGCGGGGGGGGAATCCTAAACAGTCCGAAATTTCTACAATTAAGTGGAGATTGATATAAAAAATTAAATAAACAAAATTATTTTTATTACGAATCAAAGTAAAAACATCACTTCTGATATTTAATGCTCCCAGAAATATTGCTCAACACTTCCGAATCCTTAATAATAGTTTTGCAGAATATTTCGCAAGACATATTTTTTTAAATTATACTGTGTTAAGAGAATCGATTTGACAGACTCTACAGAAAGCCTGTTCCTTTCTTTCGGCCATTGGGTCCCCATTAAGGAAAAGACCCTTTCAACACCATATTCCAAGTAAACCTTGGTTCCACGGCAAGAATAAATGCAAAAGATTTATTTCCTGTATCTCGAGAATGAGAATCGGTCACTGCTTTGTTGCATCCCACTTATTTAAAATCCGAGTCCTAGATAGTCCACTTTGTCAGTGCAGCGTGGAAAATGAGACTCTTGACCATGTATTCTTTAATTGTAAAAATCTGTTATGAAAATATTTGCGTTGGACGCCAAAATGTAATGAAGATATTATATGTAACTTTCACATTGGAAGCTAAAATGTTAGGAATATAATACATGGAGAGCAAGAGACAAGTGTAATTATTACTGGAGAATTTCTCAGGCGTGGACCTTAAGCAGGCGGCTGTGTAATACTTTGTATGAGGATAGGTTATTTAAATGAAATAGTATAGTGCTTTGACACAGTTAAATTAATTTATTCATTAAGTACAAATAATAATCAGGGCTAGACTAAATTCTGAATGGGCATATTATGGAGCGTTAGTACCGTTTAATCTTGAGGAGTTGATGAATGGGTGAATGCCATATGTAGGCGATCCATGCTGCTGCTTGCTGCCTTCGGAGATGGGCGGTTAGCTCCCTTGGCTGCTGACATGTGCTGAACGGCAGGCTGGAGCGACGAACAGGCCTCCAATCCCGCGGTTTCCCAGCGACGTCCCGTCCAAGGGCGGTTGCCAGCCAGCCGACTATGTTGATGACGACCAAGGTGGGCGATCTTCGGCCGCATCCCTGCGAGCACCTCTGGCTCCAGGTATAGTCGGAAGGTCTTGTGATGACTGCGTCTGCAGATGCTGGATGTGGTTTTAATCCAGCAGAAATAATGTGCTCCCATGGTACTCCGCTGCTGATCCAGGATTTTAATGATTGTTCTGATGGTCTTCAATAATGGATGTCGCTGGTGGGCGCGGATTTATCAATCTTCACATGTTGTTAATATAATGGCGAACTACGACTATTTGATTACGTCGACCCGCCACAGGGACGGTGGCCGTGGTCACCTGTGGCTGCTCAAAGAATGAAGAGCTCAAGGCCAGTTCTGCTTAGTGAACCCCTCTGTGCAGATCCTCAGCATCACCAACTGAGCAAAGGTAAACATTTCAATGCTACCAATATAAAGATGTTGAATGTTAACAAACTTCACACCAAAAGTACCCATACACAGATAATTCACTTGTTACATTATTTTTTATGTAACAAATCATTCGTCCTTCGAAGGCATTTATCGTTTACTTATTAAAATCACCCAACAATCTCCCCTTGGTATTCCATATTTGCTTTCTCTCAATAATTCAAGAGTTTTTTCCGTCCTATATAAGTTCTTAGACTTAAATGACTTCAATATTTGAGATTTTCCATGCCCTTATAGATTTTTCATAAAATATAATCATCTCCCTTTATTTTAACGGCACATAGCACTCTTTTTAGGGTGAATTGCCTTAAACAAAAACAAAAAAAAACATTGGCATTTTGTGCCTGCATCGCAAATATATAAGAGCATATCTTTGTTAATTCCGCAACTTTCGAAAGTCCGGAATTTTTTATCAAATGTCAGGAATTTTCTCCGGGATTTTGATTTTTTGATCTGGGAACCCTACATACAAGGCGGTCTAAAAATATAATATTTTGATAAAAATATTAACACACTCACTGAGTAGAAAATACACACTCTTTATTCTAAGAACACACAGCTAATCATTGTATAAAACGCACCGCAAAAAAACTGCCGGAAATGAATAGTTTTCCCATAAAGTACCGTTTTAATAGTCTTGCATTCAAATTATTCACACGTCCACGCTATGATTATTATGAAAACTGTTTTTAAATCGGTATTCTCAGTACGTGGGTAGACACATTGTGTAAGTGAAACTGTTTATTTTTCTATCTTCATGTGATGTGAAACTAATGACGGCTAACAAATGGGCTAGAACTAAGTGGCGACATTGGTTTCTATTCAAACCTACATAGAATGCATTTCTAGTTAGTGTTTATTATATAAGGGCCTTTAACCAGCCAGCGGCCGAGAATCCAAATTTCGTAGAAAGATGTTCTTACGATCGTACAGGGCGGTTCTAATGAGAAAGATGAATTATTCTCCGTACCAGATTATTTTTTTTAAATAAGCTCTACACAGGAGGCCCTGGGGAAAATAATTCCCCTCAGGGCCTATGTCATCTTAGGGGATGCTGGAGGGTATTTTAAAGGAAAGGAAGGAGAGGAAGTTCTGAGAAGGAAAAGGTATGAAGGGTGGGTAGGAATCTAGGAGTCGGTGTGTCCAGGCGTGATGGACGTTTGTATGTATCCCTCCCACTGCGGTGCAAGCCAATGTTTCGAGAGGGTCCTGCGGAAGGGATCAAAAGATCTTCCTCAACCAGTCTCTCCTGACCTTCCACGCAGTTGGTGGGCAGATGCATCCGCCGCCAAGATCCGGACAAACATAACCCCTTGAACCCGGGCACCCCTGATAAGTCACCAAACGTAGCGAACCACTTGGGGTGACCTGTGGCAGAGGTGTTGGTTATCCAATAAATGGTTCCCGGGGCGGCGGTACCCATACCCGCCTCCCAAATTGTAAATTATAATTCAATATCAATTTTATATCACTCGAAATTTGCTTTAATTTATACCCACATCCAAAAATGCTGCAAAGGCGTGATGTTAAAACTATTAAAATTATGTACTTTTTGTAATTATTTTTTGATCATAGGTATTTATAATTTTTCAATAATGTCTAAACAAAATATGAATGTAAAAAAACTTAAATAAATTAGTTTGTAAGACCGCAAATAAATAGACAAACTGAAGTATTTTCGTCACAAAACACGTGCGCGGATCTTTTTTTTAATGATTTTATTTATACTAAAATTAAAATTCTGAAACATAGCTTTCCCAGATATTGGACATTGATTTGTTTTACTGCATGATTAGTATATGATTTGAACTGTGTGTTGTGTAATGCAAAATTTTGTTTGAAAATTAAACAAATCTATCAACGACCTATGGTATAACTTTACTATTCTAAAAATAAACATTTTTTCTCAAAATTTAAAACATAACTGTACTAGATAAAAGAACAATCTTTCGAAATCAATTTATAATTTTGTTGTGGAAAAGAGTCGATAGGTCTAAAATTTGATTTAAAAATGACATATTTCTGATTTTCTCTGGTTATTCCCTCTTAAGGCGCTTACCCCATCTGTCAAGGAGATCATCTTCAGAAGAAGGATATTTAGCCAATTGAAAGATTTTGATTTGAATAAGGTAAGTTGATGTTTGGAAAATAATTAATCATAAATGTTTAACAAAACGAGCTAACTTTTAAAAACATATCCATTCTTAATGGCGGGCGCATAACAATAATGGGAGGAAGTCCTTTCCCGAACAAACCGAAGCGGCGGCGATCACGTCACATCCGTTTCCTGTTATTAGAATTACTTTATTATTCCTCTTTCCGAGAAGTGGGTCTGTGTCTGTACTCTGTAGTGCGCTCTACACTGTACAAGGTACTACAATGTACCGTTACACGGGGAACGGAATCTTGTGGTATATACACTGATGTTTTAAGACGTGGAGTCAGAATCCAAAAATATCCTCTGGTGTACATCCGGATGGTTCCGCGACTTTTCATCCCGCGACAAAATAACTCTGACAAAATATCCCCCAACAAAATATCTACTAAAACCTAACCTAACCTAACTTAATAAAAAACGAGTGTGCTTTAGACCACACGACTGAAGTAAAACTTCCGCCCCATCTATATGATAGGAAGAAAGGAAGAAAATGCTGCTCTTGCTCTCTCTCTTGCTCCTACAGTGTGATACAGACAATAGGCCTGCACTGTGTCTTAGATATACGAAACGTAACTGGCTATGAGAGAAAGAGAGAAAGAAAGTGTGTGCTCGCACCTCTCTCTCTTGCCCTACAGTAATATACGAAACGTAACTATCTCTCTTTCTATCTTCACTAACTTATATATCCCTCTGAACTACCGTTTGCCTCGCTTTTCGTAACGCTCTCGTCACGCATTCGCCAGCTTACTCCCCAAGTCAAGCGTGCGTAAAGAAGTTTTACTTCAAAAATGGGACAAAAATAATACAGACATCCTGCAGAGACTTAATTATTGTTATCTGTATTATTTTTGAACGGTAATTTAATGTCTTTACAGGATGTCGGTATTATTTTGTCCCATTTTTTGTTAGGTTAAGTTTTAGTAGATATTTTGTTGGGGGATGTTTTGTCCGTAGGATATTTTGTCGCCGGATAAAAACGCACATTATTGATACGGATGCCCCTCAAATGCTACTTTCAAGGCAAATTACTAAAAGGGTAATTTCTTTTGCCACTATCGTCGTTTATTTTCCACTCACCTACAACCCTTTCCTTCCCCTTTCTCCATAGCTAAAAATGTAACCTCTTACTTCATTTTCGGTCACCCCCTTATTCTTTGGCTTATATTTTTGGCTATCCCGTAAATATGTAGTCATGTTATTTCTATTAATCCAGAAAAAATGGATAACGCACAGAATTTAAAAAATAATTATAATTTCATGACTTATTCACAGTACAACAGTTAGTTTAGACAAGTTATATGAGTATGAACATCTTTACTGTCGATTTTTAGAAAAAAAAGGAGTGTGCTTTAGACTTTTAGACCACACGACTGAAGTAAAACTTCACTAATTTATGCCGGGTACCCATTATATATATATTGTTATGTAGTGCAGGCGCTTGCATTATAATGTAGTTTCCCGGGACTTGGGATGGAACCATTACAGTTTAGTTGACCCCGAGGTTGCAGTGGCATTGCAACGCATGCCGGGTACCCGTTGTATATAATGTTATATAGTGCAGGCGCTTGAATTATAATGTAGTTTCCCGGGACTTGGGATAAAAGAATAACAATAAGTTAAGTTGACCCCGAGGTTAAAGTGGCCTTGCAACGCATGCCGGGTACCCGCTGTATATAATGTTATGTAGTGCAGGCGCTTGCATTATAATGTAGTTTACAGTTTTTTTTTATTCCCAAAAAGATACATAAATTACAATAAATTTTATACTATAATTAATTACATAATATATGTATTTGATTTACCCCCATAAAAAAGCATGGCTTATGTGTATGGGGGGTGTTATTATATTGGTTTTTTTTTATTCAGTTTAAATTTTCGGTATAGAACTTGGGATGGAACCATAACAGTTTAGTTGGCCCCGAGGTTAAAGTGGCCTTGCAACGCATGCCGGATACCCGCTGTATATAATGTTATATAGTGCAGGCGCTTGCATTATAATGTAGTTTACCGGGACTTGGAATGGAACCATAACAGTTTAGTTGACCGCAAGTTTACAGTGGCCTTGCAACGCATGCCGGGTACCCGCTGTATATAATTTATTTATTTATTTACGGACAAATAGTCCATTAGCAATAACACGAATAACAAGCGTGAGTAAAGGCCCGACCGTTCGCCTCGCCATCGATCACCGTTCGCATCAATTATCGTTCGCCTCACACTTTTTATAACATCACACTTTTCCTAACATCACACTTTTCGTAGCATCAGACTTTTCGTAACACATCACTACTTCTGTATTCTGCATTCACCAGCTTACCCCGTTACCTAAGTCGATCGTACGTAAAGAAGTTTATTTCAAAAATTATCGAGGACACAAATTCCACATCAGCGTGTCACTGAGGGTTGGCGGACTTTTATTAACACTTCTTTGCAGTTTCATCATTATTCAATGGGTATTATCAACAGATAAAAAAAACGTTGTAAACAATCAAAAAAGTCACGGAAAATCCCTCTCATGGAGCTATAATGATAATTACACCTACTAAAGGTCCCTGTAATCTCTGAAATCCTCAGCGCGGGACATCTCAGTGAGGATATCATTAGGCTCTATTTGTTACAAGAAAAGGAAAATAATAAAACATATATGATAATTATCTCATTCAAATTCTTGGATTGAAACTCATTTCCGATATTTGTTTCTATTCACCCATCAGCGTCTAATCACCCCTTTAGCAATATGGGTAAGGCCGGCCGCAAACATCAGGTTTTTCCATCCGATTGTCTGATCAGACAAAAATCGATTGGCCGGCCGGCGCGGAAAGGCATTCATTACAGCCGCGCCGGCCGTCCAATCCGGTCCGACAACGGGCGTGGCCCCGGGATTATAACCAATCCGGTTTTCGAATCGATTTTTGTCTGATCAGATAATCGGATGGAAAAACCTGATGTGTGCGGCCAGCCTAAAGGGCCTGTCCGCGCAGCGATATTTCACCGCGCGTTTTTTTTTTCGCAACATTCTGTGACATATGGGATCTTATAGGGCTATCCGCACTGGCAGTAAAAAAATCGCTCGAAAAAAAATTCTGTGGTTTGATGCAAATTTAACGCGATGCGGTGCGGATTTATTTCCGCGCGAATATTTTGTGCAGTATCAAATAGTATGGCTATGGCCGCACTGCGGAATAAAATTCGCGCGTTTCACATCAGATGGACCAACTAGTTGTAGTAAATTATCAAATGATTTTTTTGTTATTCTGTAATACCCAAAAAACTTTTTATTGTATTTTCGCAGGTCTTGATGTTTTATAAAAAACAATCCTTTCATAGGTCTCAATGCTGTAAATGGGTGATCCAATGTTCGTGACATCTTTTGATATGTCTGTTACGCCGCCGTAGTATTAGATTAATTAAAATTTTAGTTCTGTTATCCATTTACACGTGCGTCTTAGCCGAGAACTTTATTATACTGACAAAAATCGCACGAAATTTTATTCGCAGTGCGTTCTAGTTGTATTTGTTGTGTTGTCTGACAGTCTACAGGCCTTGCCACGTCTGTAAATTGGATGCGTGTGTTTTGGAGGTTTTTAATAACAACTCTTGATTTTGCAATGAAACTGTGTTACAATGATTTGCACAGATTTAATAATTATCTTGCTTAGAAGAAAAGCAGATAGAGGGAACGAACGCTAAAACTGGAATGAATGTGCATTATCATGCACCCAGCCAGAGAGTGGTGGCCGGTGATACTATTGTATAAAATCGGATAAAAATAGTATTTTTATGGTTGTTCGTTGCTCGGCTACAACCCCTTCCACGGAACAAATTCTTTTCACTCAGAATTTCGCCAACACACCCCCACTGAGAATAGTAACATATTTCCACAAAATTTCTATTTAATTTTTTTTTAATATTTGGCGTGTTTGATATCTTGTCCGAGCAGCTTCCGAGCACCGCGTATTTATTTACTTGTGCTTACAATCCTACCTACAGACAACTTCCCATCACGGCTGTCGCTCTGTTAGCGTTAGCTGCCCGCTGCCCATTGCCATTGCCCGCCATCTGTGATTATGATTCAAATAATAATCAATTTGTACATAATATTATTAACATTACGTTGTTTATGGCCACTGCGATTAGATTAATCTGATGTGAGATGAATTAAACAGTCTACGTACAAATAATACTACTACCTTTTTCTTCTTGGCATTCTAGATTTTATCGTTTCGCAGCTTTATTGGATTTTAAACGATGCTATTCAAACAATACAGCAATAAAGAAACGTAATACCTTGCTCGCGGAGTGAATGATTATTTTATATAAGTGATTTTATAGCGAAGGAGACTCGTGTTCGCTTTGGGCTAACATCCTGAAGGCCGACTTCCCTTAAGCCGATATCCTGAATGACTAACTTACTAAATTTCTGAATGCTCTAGCTACAAAAGCCCAAATTCTGAAAGCCATTGGGTGCACCGAACATATATATTTATTTATTTACACATATACGGCATACGGCACAACATGTGCCTTTAACATAATAGACATACTTATAATAGTACAACAACATGAAGAATAACAGTATAAATGTTAGTAAAATTTAAGAAAAAAGGTAAAAAGTAAGGTAATAAGTAGTGTATAAAAACTATAATGTATAAAAGTAAAACTAAAAATTTAAAGAGAGAAATAACACAATAAAATGTAAAATGTACAAATAAAAGATACCTATCTCAAGGTACCTACAAAGATTTAAATATAAAATATAAAAAGTAATAAATCCTGGATTATGTTAACCGATATGATAAATTAAACAAGTACCTATGATTTCTAGTGCATTAATAGTTTTAGAGTGAAGTACTGGTAGGCATGTTATGTTTACATGATGAATTATATTTACGTGGTACTAGCAAACAAATTAAGTTTAACGCATCTTTTGTATGAAGCCAGATTACTGGCGGCGTGATCGATATTAGCATATTCATTGCCTAAAATATGCAAGCGATTTATGGTTGAGTTTTGTTCTGCGTTCGTCAAAGTATTGTCTCAATGGAAAGGAGTTTTGAGTCGAGTCGGTCTACAAGGTACACGGTAATTTATTAATGAGACCAGTTCAGGGGAGTCAAACCAGTTATTTTTTATTTTAAATAAAAAAAATAAGATCATTGAGTATTCTTCTATCTTTAATGATAAGAGTCGCATTTTTTGTAATAAAGATTCATAGTTTATGTCAACCGCGGGTATACCTAATTTGAAATTAATTGATCTGAGAAATTTGCGTTGGATTCTTTCAATGGAGTTTGCGTGGCTTTTGTAGAAAGGGAATGTATTATGGGGGAATATATATGGGGGAATTGTATTCTAAATGACTCCTAACCAGAGTTGTTTATAGTATTTTGAATGTTTGGATATATTTAAAATCTTTACAAATTCTTACAATGAAGCCTAGCATTTTCATTGCTTTACCAGTTATTATATCAATGTGGTTGGTAAATAGTAGTTTAGAGTCGAAGGTTATTCCAAGGTCCCTTATTACAGGTACTGACAATAAACTGTGATTGTTAAAAGAATAACTATATTTGATAGGGTTTTTAATTCTAAAGAAACTCATGATTTGACATTTTTTAATGTTAAGTGTAAGTTTGTTAATGGTACACCATTCTACGAATTTTATAAAATTGGATTGGAGGGACAAGCAGTCGTATATATTTTTTATGATTTTATATATTTTCATGTCATCAGCAAATAATAATATGTTAACATCAGTGAATATGGAACTGACATCGTTTATGAATAGTATAAACAATATTGGACCAAGGTGCGAACCCTGAGGCACACCGCTAGTGGCTTCAAATTCGTAAGACAAGTGTTCTTTAATACAGACAGTTAGAACACGTTTTGATCAATAATTCTTAATCCAACATAATAAATTACCACTTATTCCTAGTTTAGACAATTTATTTATAAGAATTTTAATGCAAACCTTATCAAAGGCTTTACTAAAATCCATGTAAATTGGGTCAACTTGTTCTCTATTAGCAAGAGCACCAGAGATAAAATGTTCATACAGCGTAAGGTTAGTTAAGATAGATCGCCCAGAGATAAAACCATGTTGAAATGATGAGATATTAAATTTTATGCAAGAACATATTTTTTGAAGATTTAATTTGTAAAATTATTTCTAGTTAAATTAGTGAAAATGTAATTTTCTTTTAACTGGAATAAAAAAAAAAAAGAAGAATTAACTTTTCAAAAATTTTTGGTATAGACGATTGTATGCATATTGGTCTGTAATTTTCAACTAAAGACTTGTCTCCGCTTTTAAATATTGGAGTGAGAAAGCTATTTTTCCATATTTGTGGGAACTTGCCTGTTAAAAGTGAGTTTTTTAGAAATACGGGGGAATTTTATCTGGCCCTGAGCACGATTTAGGTTCCAGTAGTTTGATACATGCTGCAATTTCTTTAATCTCAATATGTATCTGAGATAGTTGTAAATTTATATCTGTCTCAAAGTTTGGAATGTCTTCATCAGGGATATCTGTTTCATATGCATCCTTAAAAAAATCTGCAAACAAATTGACAATTTCTTTGATTTTACAGGAAGTTTTCAGTTTATAGTGCATAGTTTCAGGCATGCCAAGGTTGTTATTATTTTGGGCTTTACAATAGTTGAAAAAATGTTTTACATTGTTACCAATCGAAAATTCCACATTCTTAATATAATTATTATAACAAATGTTTGATAATTTATTACAATCTTTTCGCAGCTTGCTGAAAATTATAAAATCAGAAAGATTTGTTGTTTCTTTGTAAATTGTATGCGCTTTTTTCTTCTCAATTACTATGTTAATGAGGTCCTTGCTAA
The DNA here is from genome assembly GCA_929108145.2 of Limnephilus rhombicus. Lineage (NCBI taxonomy): Eukaryota > Metazoa > Arthropoda > Insecta > Trichoptera > Limnephilidae > Limnephilus > Limnephilus rhombicus. The sequence goes on from OV815276.1 coordinate 57,511,476, forward strand.
ACCAGCGAGGGAAATTTGAAGATAATTTATAACTAATTGGGACAAAGTTTTCTATGGTTTTATATAGATGATCATAAAAGGATTTAATATTCTCATCGAGATTACCTCCTTCTAGTATAGACCAGTCAGTGTTATATAGATAATCGCGTATTGCAACATAATTGGCTTTATTAAAGTTAGGAGATTGCGTCTGGTTTTTAATTTGGCATTTTATAGGGTTACATAATACAGTAATATCTAAAGGTGGGTGATGAAAATCGGGGGCAAGAACTGAATCGAGTGACTTTTCAACCGTAGTTGACAAGTCGGTATAAAGAACAATATCAAGTAATCTATTATTGTTATTTTTTACGTTGTTTAATTGAACTAGGTTAAGGAAATCACATAATTCAACTATTTCTTTTTCTGTGTCAGTTAAGCTAGGGTTTTGAGATAATGTAGAATTGTCGCGGGTGCCCCAATTGATTTTTGGTAAATTGTAATCACCGATGATAGTGATTTTACTATTTGGAAATTTATACGACAGTTGTTCAATATCCTCGAAATGACTTTTGTATACACTTATATCTGATGATGGCGGAATATAAACACTGCCTATGATATTTTTTTGATTTTTACCGTTTAGTAAGATGTAAACTTGCTCCACATTACAATTTTTGGTTTTAAGAAGTTTTGAAGGATGTATCTTGTTGACAGCTATCATGACGCCACCGCCTCTAGATTTAGCGCTGGTTTGTTGACTTCTGTCAGACCGGTAAATATGATGGTGGGGTAGACCAAGCTCAGCAGAGTTGATGGATGGTTCCAGCCAGGTTTCCGTAAGAATGAGAATGTCATGTGGCAGTGTCGGGGCATGTATTTTAAAGTCCTTAAGTTTAGTTTTCATGCCTCTGACATTTTGGTAATAGCACTTCAATTTGTTTACATTGTGTCGTTTTTTGGAAGGGTTGTAACAATAGTTGGTTTGGAGTTTATGTACTTTTTCGTAAGGTTTGGTTCACCATTCTCTTGACGGAACAATAATTGCTTTCTTAGCTCCACCAATTGACTCCTTTGGAGGATGGTTAAGTCGTTACTTGCTTTTATTCCGTCTTTAAATTTGGTACTATTACGTGGGAGAGTTCTCGGTGCGATTTTGTTAGTAAATTCCAATTTAATTGGACGATTTTTGTTGGCAATTTTCTTGGCACCCATTCGGAATACTTTGACGTTGATTAGATCTAATGACGGGTCGATAGTTTTTATAGCCGAAGAAACTTTGTCTCTATCTTCCGAAATGATGACTGCCTTTTCTTCAGACAAGCTCTCGGGAACGTTATATAATATGACGTTTTTAGATCTGATGGCTCTATCTTCCATTTCGGTGACAATATCACCCATATTAATATCAATCGGGTTGGTCCTGATGAGTTGCGTATTATTTTTCATTGAATTTAATTCTCCTTGCATTACTCCAAAATCAACTACAAATTCTGCAATTGTAGCCATAAGTTCGGTTGTTTTTGGTATTATTTTTACGATATTTTCCTTAGAGAATTTATTGCTAGGCTCATGAACGATTGAGATCAATCCACTGATTATCGCATTTACTTTGGTAATGTACTGCGAAGCTTTATCACTAAGAGCCATTGTTATTATTATTATTATTTTATTTTTCTTTCAAACAGTTGTGAACCCCTGGATTTTTGGTAGGGCGTGTAAGTACTACCGCTGGCGGCCCGGGTGATGTAGGTGCGGGCGCGGGGGGCTTATAACAACTGTCACTTGATTACACTAATCCTTGTTTTATACACTTTTAATGCACTATATACTTTTCTGATGATTCGTATACTTTAAGCCAGTATTAATTTAATATAATTAGGTGAAACACTTTGAATTCAATACTTTTTATGACTGCTTTAGATGATTTTGTTAGGATAAAAATAATGCGTGTGCACTCTCCGTATTGTTGTTGTAATAAAAAAAAAGATAGATTACAGAAGAATTATAACAATCTTGAGTGATAATATTCACACAAAAATTCTGTAATGGTATCCGAGAAGATTTTTCTTTACGTTTAAATGCTTTCCACTTTTGAACGAGGTCTAAACAAAGCAAAAATATTATGTGCTGTTTTTCCTAATAGATTTTGGAGGAAAACAGTGATATTATAAAAGGATGGCTAGGTTAAGTAAACATGCAATCAAACATACCGATTTCGGTTGCGGGTCTGTCACTCTGTGAGTGATTGTAACTCTAGTTTAATGATCTCGGATTAGTTTTGAATTTAAATTTTCTTTTCAAAATCGGAACTGATTATGTGGTAAGACATTAATCCTCACACCTCGCACCTCAGTCTGTCTCCAACGAATCACATTTAGGAAGATAAATATTCTTTTTTTTACACGGGAGGTCCTGAGGAAAATAATTTCCCTCATGGCCTATGTCATCTTTGGGGATGCTGTGTGGAGAGTCTTTTTAGAAAATGAAGAAGTTCCGGGAGGAAAAAAGCTATCAGGGGTAGGTAGGAATCTGGGGGTCAGTGTGTCCAGGAGTGACGGACGTATGAATCCATCCCTCGCACTGCGGTGCAAGGCGATCATCCGAGATAGTAGGTACGGCTGGAGAAGTCATAGGGACTACCTCAACCATTCTCTCCCGACTCGGCCTGCCATGCAGCTGATGGGCCTGGGCATGCTGCATGAACCTCGGGTAAGATTTATCCGGGTCAAATTCTAATCAAGTTCTTGGACTATTGCACCGCATATCATAAAATTTTGCTTTTGATTTCCCAAATACGTTCATTACAGAAAATATGTCACTATAAAAATATATCACTATAAAAATATATACCAGGATAAAATAATAGCATTTCCAATAATATGTGTTCCCAATTATGTCATCTGCGACAATTTTTCTAATAAACAATAAACAGTGTTAATGTCAAATGTCAAGTGATCTCCCAGGCAAGTATTGTCCTGTATATTTTCTACATTTTAACGCAGCATCACGTTCATTGGTCAAATGCATTGTACTTATAGTTTAGCATTAGTGATCGACGAAGTGTTGGATGCAATCTGTTAGCCTTACGTTGTTATAATAGTTTGTCTAGTCTGTAATTAGAAGTAAGATAGAGCATTTTATAAATATATCATAAATTTGTACAGCGCCACTGAGATGATTTTTCACAAAAACAGCGCTATACTTATCATCCAATTATCATACAAGCGATAAACTACTTATAACTAGTGTCTGACCGAAACAGGATCTTTCAGGAGAATCTTCGGTATCTGTCTTAGTTTCGAAACCGAAATTTTTCGTATTTTTTACACTTATACAGACAGTTAACACGTGTTAAATAAAATAAAAAACAATAATTGATGCATGTGAAAAAAAAATTATATTACTGCTATAAAACAAACAAAAATTATAAAAAAATACAAACGTGTTAACTAATAATAATAGTAATAACGTAGTATTTATATAGCGCAGTTTTGTGTTATTTCACTTCATCTACAAAAAATTGACAATAAACAGCACTTACATTGATGGCGGGTAACACACGAGTCACGAACTCACCCGAAGTTTGCCGAACGACGCGCTTTAATTCACGAACGCAGAGTTTCGTTGCGGCCTAAGGTTTGGCAGATTTTCTGCCGAAACCGAAACTGATGCCGAAACTAGATTTTTTGCCGAACCTTGCCGAAACCGAAACCGAAACAGAACCTTCGGTCGGTCATTACTTATATTTATAACCTACAGTATTTTAACAGAAAATTGTTTTTATTACCATTTTAAAAATGATGATTTGTCAAGAATTCAGACCATACCGTTATTTTTCACGGGTCTGCAGTAGTGGGTAATATAAAAATAGCAATCTAAACACTTCATTCACTACGCAGTTTACTTTACCCCATTTATGAAAAATCAATATAATATTAAAAAAAACATTTCTATTTCAGCTCTAAACAAATATTACGTGTATAAATTGGTTCCATAAGTACAGGATCCGTGTGAACAGAGAAATTGTACACAATGTATATACGTTCTCTATTTACCGACGTTGAAAACATGTGGTTTCACGATTTTCTGTTTTCAATTCTAACTTCCTGTGAAGATGCAAGTGGAAAATTAAAAATCCAACACGTAGAAGATTTTCCTCATCCGAATGCTTCTCTCACACGACCCAACGAGACTCTTGCATAGTCTCTAGTCTCTAAATATTATAAAACAAAGTCCTCCGCCACGTCTGCCTGCGATAAACTCAAAAACTACTGAACGGATTTTCATGCGGTTTTCCCCAATAGATAGAGTGATTCACGGGTGACACACACAGCTATAAAAGATGCGGCTTGGCTTATTTCAGCATATCGCTCGCAATATATTCGCATTGGAAATGTACGACGAGCGATATGCCGAAATACGCCAAGCCTTGGCCATAACCCAAAGATATTAAAATATAAGTAGATGTGCTATCTGCTGTTTTTACTATGTGGGTCTGCGCTTCCGGGTGTCGCCGATATTGTTTACCAATTAACAAATAAACTAAAAGAACAAATAATTAACGAATAAACCAAACGAACGTTAAACTAAATGAACGAATTCTTTCCTTATTCAAAATATATTGTTAACCAATATTAATGCACGTTTTCAAAAAATCAACGAAATGAACAAATTCTTTTTGTACGAAAACTACGCTAATTAGCGCGTAGTCCGGCGACAGTTGCGCGGACACCATAGCATATCTCTTCTGTATTTGAATATCTTTGGCCAAACCACATATTTTATAGCTGCGTGTGGCACAGGCCTTAGGTATATAATTTGTAAGGGTTTTGTATAAATTGGTTGAAATAAATAATATATAAAGGAGAATTCTGTAACTGGTGGACGAGCGGGCTGGCAAGCGGGCGGTGTAGATTTGATTTGTATGCAAATCTACAGTATTATGCCGAGGTTGATGAAATTTTGCACATGTAATTCTTAAAAACCAGGGGAAGGTCACTGTCTACATTTGATTTCGAAAACTCCGTGTAAAGCCCGGGCATAGCCGGGGACTTCAGCTAGTCAAAAATAAATCATTAATTTCGCAAAATTTCCTTCTTGAGACAGTTAAAAGGTAATTGCATTTCGAACCAGTAGGTACTACAGAGAGCAATGCAGTTTGTTGAATGGTTTGCTAACGGTCCGCAGAGATGCTGTCCGGTTCGACATCGGCTCTAGCCTCAAGGTCGTCTGATTCTAGGTCACATCAGTGGCCATCTCGTCTTATCTCCCTGACAACTCCGCATCACGTCTCGTCTCGCAGCATCCTAGCGGGACAGGGACCGTTGGTTGACTTGAGATTGCTTTTCCTATACTGCTATCTGCTGTTCTCCCATCAAGTACGTGTTCCGGGAACTGCTAACATCAATTGCCTGTTTGTATGGCTGCTCTATGGTACGAGTTCGCAATTGCATATTTAATAATATTTTCTTGTAATTTAAACTTCAAAGGCTGCACTCCCGGTGGAACTACAATGGATATGGTAGGTACCTATATTACCTACATTTCTTGAGGCTTTCACGCACGGTAAGTCTATTGCATACCTATGAAATTATCTTTCAATTATTTATTGATTACTTAGAATTTAATCGTTTGTCTGTTTGACCGCCTCCGTGGTCGGAGGTTAAGACTCTCTGACTTGAAAAAACTGGGCATGCGCAATTAAATTTTAATTGTAAATTTCGTGTTATTTCTTTTTTTTTCATTTTTAAATAACATTTAGTATATTTTTGGCAAGTTTCAGAGGGGAAGATACTCTCAGAATCAACCTGGTGTAAGACCATAATTCGGAATTGAAACGTTGCATGAAATGGCTTTAGCCGTGTTTGGTGAGCAGATCTGAATAGCCAGGTACTCCCACACCTTCCTCTTTCCCATCTCATTCCTCTCCCCACTACCTTCAGTCGGTACATTGTAAGGCTGGATACAATGTACCCCAATTGGGGATGCCATATTCTCAATGGCTCCAGACGGTTGGGAGCAATTGAGACTCTTGTGCGTAAAAAAATCGTGATATTTAATTTACGATTAATTCTAATTTGTCCATGAAATGGTTTCTTATAAATTATGAGATGTACACAGGTATTTATAAAGCCAACCGCCTTTTGGATGAATAAATATAAATGTTTTAATGAAAACAAATAACTTTGTGAACACCACTATATTTTTAAAAATCAAATTTTATTAATCTCTTATCCTGACGAAGAAAACATTATTTGCGAAACATGTCGGTAATGTTAGTGGTATTTACTAACTTATTTGTTTTCATTAAATCAATAATGATGCCACAAAGTGCATAATTTGCGAAGTTTGAAGAAGTAAATATAAATGTTATATTATATTCTGAGTTCGCTAACCATATCATTGAAAATAACCATATTTTTGAAAAAAACACAGGGATAAATATTCTTCATATTAATCATAAAGGAAAACGTTTAGATAACTTAGAAGCTTTGGAAATTAAAAAATCCCTTAAAAATAATGAATCTATTATCAACAAACAAAAAAAAATATTGTCATATAGCCCAATCATGGATTTGTTCCCCTACCCACCCACTCTACACTAATACCTACCCACCCAATCTACATTATTAACTAGCAACGGCTCCACCCCTACCATAATAAAACATTGTTCTAAACTGTCAAATTAGTATAAGCTTTCCCTGACGAAGGAACGTTTGTTCCGAAACCGGTCGGATTTGCACATTATATAAGTGGTTTATACAAAGTTGTATTGTTTCATTTTTCTATAATGGATAACCACAAAGTAATAGCTACATTCAAAAATATAAATATAAATGTGTCCGGGGGTAAAAGGCACTATCTTCGGGAGGAAATTCTACGCGATAAGAGAAGTAAAAAAAAATTATAACTTTTTTCGAAATTCCAACATTTTGATGTAATTTTCAGTTTAAGAAGTTCAATTGTTTTCATGAATTTTTTTTTTAAACAAGTGTATGTTGAAAAAATTTAGATATTTTTTTACTTCTATCACCATGTAGTGTACACTACCGAAGATACACTTTACTCCGGGACATTCTGTGTTTTATGCCATACTTTCTCATGTTATTCTAGTAATAATATACGCTATACAAATTTATTACATATTTCTACAATCTTACTTTTAACTACAGACTAGATAAACCATTATAACAACTTATTAGGACACATCAATACGTGTTTAATGCATTTATTATATCGACACGATGCTGAGTAAAAATGTACATTTACATATACACATATTTTTATTTATTCTCCATAAAGGCAGAAAATATAGAGGACCATACTTAGGTCATTTGAGATTAAGACTGTTTATTTTGAGAAATTTAGGTGTAGTTTGCACACAGAGGACATTATTGGGAACATATGATTTTGGAAAATCCATTATGATTAGTGAACTTGGGGGAAGCAAAAGCAAATTTTTATGATGGGCGGTACAATTACAATAGTACAAGGGTTTGATTATCGTCCTAAATGTGATTCGTCCCTTGGTAAGACACAGATTGATATGTAAGGCTTCGAATAATGTTAATCTAATAAGAAAAATGTGATTAAGACAAATTATAGGCAATACAAGAATGATACTCTCAGATAGATACAAGCCCAAAAAAGAGCCGTAGATATGTTGCAGTATATTATTGTTTTAAAAAACTGGGTTTTCAAAAAAAGGCTTTACGTAATAGATAAATTTAAAAAAACGAGTGTGCTTTAGACCACACGACTGAAGTCAAACTTCACTAGCTTATATCTCCCTCTCAACTTCCGTTCGCCTCGCCCGATCACACTTTTCGTAACGCTCTCGTCACGCATTCACCAGCTTAATCCCCAAGTCAAGCGTGCGTAAAGAAGTTTTACTTCAAAAACTTCTTGTTATGATGTCTATAGGAGGTTGGCCATGGCCACGATACCAATTTAACATATTTTTATTACTCTAATTTGCCAGAAACTAAACTAATTTAATTTATGATTTCGAGCCCTGCAGTTAAATTTATCCAGAGAAATAATTTACGCATTTTTTAAAAGAAAGGACAAGTAAACCTCAAAGACTTCAATTAAATTTAACGTCTGTGTTGTGAATCCATTAACGTACGTTTTTGATTCACGGGCACGAAGTCGCTACACACAATTCCCGCCATATTTACGATGGATGTTTTGAAGCCAAACTCTGCACCCCTTGATTTTTTAAAGTAATCTCTACGGCCAACGCGAACGGATCAACCGAACCATCCAGAGCATTAAAGACGAACATCGACAGGAGGAGAAAGAATCTCTGGACTCTCGATTCGATGAGAGTAAGTTCGCCGTGTTCGTGATCTGTTCGGCCGGTACGTTCGTTTATCTCTGGCAGCGCTAATGATTTGAGCAGACCGGATATTGATACCGGCTGGTGTTCAACAGGCCCGTTAATAGTCGGGAAGCCGTGCGAGCAGGACGCAAGCGCGGGTTAGAGCGAGATCCTTAGTGAATTATTGCACCAATCACGGACCGGAAGGGACTCACCCTGATTGGGATATTACCAACGTTAAAAAGTTTAAAAAAGAAAATTAATTCTTACACTGCAGAGAGGAAGATTGAAAGAGAACGATGTGATTTTATTCTAAATCATTAAGATGAAGCCATACTAAATAATGCAAAATCATTCAAAATCACATGTTTTTGTTTTGAAAATTTGATAGCTTAGAAGTATTATAGATGCTTCAATTAAATACTGTTTGTAGAACATACCTTGGCCCTTAAAACTATCGGTCATTTTTTTAATAAGTCTTTTAATAAGCCTTTAAAAAATAAAGTATAAGGTCTATAAAAAACACTTTCAAGTCCAAACTCTCCTATTTATAAACCCCTTTTCGTATTTGGTTTTATTGTATAATGTGGCAAATTTAGTTTCTTTTATAATAATCGCAAAAAAAATTATATTTACGCCCGATAAATAAAATAAAATACGCATTTTCTCGTTGTTATTTTTGACATCAATCAATACGGCCCGCACTCTACGAATTTGGATTCTTGAAGTGACCCTTATGGCATGGGCACAAGAACCATGCACTGGGCAACACCTCTTTGTATAAGTCACGCCCCAACCGGCGCCGGAGACAGTCGTGTTACTCCGCGTCGCTTAATTTCGTGAAATCAATTTTAAATTTCAGTTTTCTTACAATAAATAATGCGTAAAACAGGAATTTATATTTTTACAGGCCTTTACGAAATCAACCTGTAAAAAAAATTCTCAAATACCTTTTCCAACCTTTCCAAAAGCTTTTTCTCAAGTATTTTTAAACTCCTCCCATAAAGGGCGTGAATTCCGATTTCGATTTTTTCCTGAACTATTGGATCGCCTTAACTACTAACTTTAATGAAATTGTCTTCGTAGATATGTTGTAAATAATCCTTAATTATCTGGATTAGGGTTCATTAAAATAATGGAGCATTTAATGCAGGTACACTACTTAATACTACTCGGACAGTTTGTTCAGCGAAGCTGTTTTTATAGTTTATGGCGACAGGCGTTCTCGAAAGTAATAAATTAGGTTTATTATCTATGTGCAGACGAAAGTCATTTTCATCTGTACGGACATTGGTGGTTGGAGGCTGAGGCTCAGTGGCGTGGCGAAAAGCTTCCGAACCGTAGGGCAACCCGTCCACAATATGCAGTCCGAAATATTGCAGTTTACGTATCGTTCAAAGATCCATCCATGCATAGACATCCAAATGACTAGACAAGCAGTTACGGGTGAGGGGTCAAACCAAACCATGTAGGGCGAAGAGGGGAAAGATGACTGTGATTCGTTATACAATCAATCTGACAGTAAATAGGCATCTCGCATTACAATATCACCATTTAGTTCTTAAAAGCAAAATCTGCTTTGAATGAATAGACCTTTTTACATGGGAGCGCGAATTGCTTGCCACGATAATAACATATTTGCTAAGGTCAAATGCTCGCCCCAAAAAAACTCGCCCCAATACACATAGCAATATTTTGTTGCCGTGTTTAGTTAAAACACTATTACAAATGTTTCATAATTTACTTACCCCTGTAACCACCGATGAGCACACTGGAGAACCGCCCACATTCGCTATGTGCACATTGATATGTAGATATATTGTATAGAATACGCTACTGTTTTGGCGTTGTATTTCGTTAAATGTATGGATGTTACCTTCTAGCTGTTCACGGCAAGAATGATGACGTCACACATTTTAGATTCAAGCGAGGCTCTATCCCCTCCCCATGGAGCGAGCCGGTTCCAAGGAGGTGCTTCAGCCGGCGCCATGTGGAGGGGGAAATAATACGTTTTTATCACTTAGGGCAGGTCCATGTATATTCATATGTCCGTGCATCCATGTTATTAAAGATTAGAAAAGGGGCCATATCACGAATACCGAGAAGATTGAAGGTTTATTCGGAAAAGCTTCTTTTAATGTTTTGTTATTAAATGAACTAATTTCTGCGCCACTGGAGATTATTACTTATTTTATTGGACTTATTACTTATTTTATTACTAACTTATGGTGTAAATTCTCGACAAATCGGTTCCAATTTTGAAAATGGCAATTGAAATAATTTTCTGTTTGAAACGATGAAATGTAGTTAGGTACTTTACCATTATCTAGATTTTTTCAAACAAACACATTTTCAATTTAGAATTCCAAAGTAAATATTTTTTTAAAGTATATTTTATTTAGTTATAAAATTTTACATCTCATATCTAATATTTTCTTTTCTAAAACTACTATAATATTATTTACTAATCCACGAAAAATTTATTACTTATAAATAAAAATCAAAACGTGATTGGAGATAAATGAGATGTCTATGTATTGCTATATTAAGCATAGAAAATGTTTAAAACTTTCAAAATACCTTCTTTAAGGGCCTGCAATCCGGATTTGTACAGATTTATTACATATTTCCCTTAAACACGGTAAGTTTTAAAGCTCTTAAAAAAATATGTGTTATTCTTGAAGATAATATCTAGACTTTGCCCGCGCCGAAACGCAAATTATATAAAATTCCCTCGGTAGAAAAAAATCGCAAAGTATGCTCCAAAAATTATTATTAACACGTTTGGTTCACTTATTTTACAAGTTATATGTATGAAAAAATTCACAGTGTTTCTTTAAATGCTGTTTATTTTTGTTCTATTTTAAACGAGTCGTGTTTTATTAAACATTTTCGCAATTTTCGCATCGATTTTGTCGCTGTAAATGTTAGCGCTCTCCTCTAACATTCGTAATTTCGTATCTCCCCATCTTCTTCTTTTCGGGCCCGGTTGCAGTCGTTGCAGAGCCTTAATCCCCCGCAAATGTTTCTGTATTATTACAACCAGTGACAATACATCAGAAAAGTTTTTTAATCATTACAAAAATTTATACTTACTTACGTTCAAGTACTAAATAGTAAACTCAGACTTTTTAAATAAATAAATCGTGTTTAATTAATCTAAAATGTACGTTATTGTATGGATAATCTATGAAGGAAGAGGATGGTGAAATAACCTCACTAAAATAGTGTGTTATATAGCTTACAATATTCACACTCATTAATCAACTTGAAATTTAACGTATAATTTTCTATTGTTGTCTGATGGGTCGATAATCTTGCAATTTGCTAAAATAAGTCATTAGTTATAAGAATCATAAAATAAGTCATTAGTCATTGTCACATCACTATTGTTGTATGATGCACATCACTAGTGATGAACTACTTCTTATAATTATTGTCATCTGTGGTTTTATCTATTGGGAACTAATGTCAATGGTGTAAACACCTCTTCAATAAAAAGTCTTTAATAAAATAATAACAGTGTTTTACATATTAAGTATATAACTTAACAGTCATTACTTATAAGAATGAAGAAAGAGGTTGGGTTTTCAATGGAAGGTACAAGATATATAAAGTAAGAAGTTTGAGCAAAATTTTTGTGTAAGTTAAGTTCTCTAATTTAATTATTTTATTTATTGAAAGTGTCCTTTGATAGAGCTGATTTTTCAGAAAAAAAAACTAGTCTCATTTTTCACTTTGTTATTATATGGGTGCCAACAATCAATATCATTAGATTTATTAAGTTAGTGCATTTTGGAAACTTAGCGCAGGTACCCTGGCGGCTACCCAAGCTGTCTATGCAACCGCTACGCCACCGTGGAGGTTTAGAAGCGTGGTAGTTTTTACGATTTCCCTTTTTGCAAAAGCATTTTCTCACGGAGACGTGCGTCCCTACAGCTTTTTTAATTCGTTATTTTACAAACACCACAACAGAGCAGATGTTCTAGCACAGCATGGCTTGGCAATAGGAATAAAGATGTGTCAAATTTCTAAAAGGTAGATGATATAGTTAAACTTTAAATAAATAATTATAAGTATCTACTGTTTAATAAAAACGAATAGCTTGTAACCATGTTGTTCTAAATAAATTTAAAAAATTCAAACTTTTTTGCATATTTTTTTTCCGAATAATGAAAGTAAAAATAATAAATCTCATAAGTAGGTAGTTTGGTACTGTACATGGATGATCAATCGGTCGTAAAATAATAACAATAAAAATAAAAATAAAAAAAATCAATAATAATATATTTTTTTAAATAATTCTTATCTGCACACAATGATTAATTAGAATTAGTGATTTTTTTACATGAGCTCCACTAGGTGGCCCCGAAAAAATAATTCCCCTCAGGGCATATTTCATATGGGATTACGTGTGGAGAGTATTTTTAAGAAAGGAAGTAGGGGAAGTTCTGGGAATGAAAAAAGTATGAGGGGTGGGTAGGAATCTGGGGTCAGGGTGTCCAGGAATGACGGACATATGAAACCATCTCTCCCACTGCGATTCTTGCTGGAGAGGCAAAAATGTCTCCCTCAATCCCCTCTCCCACGCAGTTGTTGGTAAGAAGACACATCCGCCGCCGGGACCTGGACAAACCTCATTCCATGAATCCTGCACACCAAGTCACCAAACGTAGTGAACCACTTGGGATGACCTACGCCAGAAGTGTTGTTGATTGTAATATCTCTGTGGTCCTCTCTCCGGAGATATTATGTTTAATCAGTATCTCAGTTTAATCAGTATCTCAGTTTAATCAGTATCTCAGTTTAATCAGTATCTCAGTTTAATGAGTATCTCAGTTTAATCAGTATCTCAGTTTAATCAGTATCTCAGTTTAATCAGTATCTCAGTTTAATCAGTATCTCAGTTTAATCAGTATCTCAGTTTAATCAGTCTCTCAGTTTAATCAGTATCTCAGTTTATCAGTATCTCAGTTTAATCAGTATCTCAGTTTAATCAGTATCTCAGTTTTATCAGTATCTCAGTTTAATCAGTATCTCAGTTTAATCAGTATCTCAGTTTTATCAGTATCTCAGTTTTATCAGTATCTCAGTTTAATCAGTGTCTCAGTTTAATCAGTATCTCAGTTTTATCAGTATCTCAGTTTAATCAGTATCTCAGTTTAATCAGTATCTCAGTTTTATCAGTATCTCAGTTTTATCAGTATCTCAGTTTAATCAGTGTCTCAGTTTAATCAGTATCTCAGTTTTATCAGTATCTCAGTTTTATCAGTATCTCAGTTTAATCAGTGTCTCAGTTTAATCAGTATCTCAGTTTTATCAGTATCTCAGTTTAATCAGTATCTCAGTTTAATCAGTATCTCAGTTTTATCAGTATCTCAGTTTTATCAGTATCTCAGTTTAATCAGTGTCTCAGTTTAATCAGTATCTCAGTTTTATCAGTATCTCAGTTTAATCAGTATCTCAGTTTAATCAGTATCTCAGTTTAATCAGTATCTCAGTTTAATCAGTATCTCAGTTTAATCAGTATCTCAGTTTAATCAGTATCTCAGTTTAATCAGTATCTCAGTTTTATCAGTATCTCAGTTTTATCAGTATCTCAGTTTAATCAGTATCTCAGTTTAATCAGTATCTCAGTTTTATCAGTATCTCAGTTTTATCAGTATCTCAGTTTAATCAGTGTCTCAGTTTAATCAGTATCTCAGTTTTATCAGTATCTCAGTTTAATCAGTATCTCAGTTTAATCAGTATCTCAGTTTTATCAGTATCTCAGTTTTATCAGTATCTCAGTTTAATCAGTGTCTCAGTTTAATCAGTATCTCAGTTTTATCAGTATCTCAGTTTAATCAGTATCTCAGTTTAATCAGTATCTCAGTTTAATCAGTATCTCAGTTTAATCAGTATCTCAGTTTAATCAGTGTCTCAGTTTAATCAGTATCTCAGTTTTATCAGTATCTCAGTTTAATCAGTATCTCAGTTTAATCAGTATCTCAGTTTAATCAGTATCTCAGTTTAATCAGTATCTCAGTTTAATCAGTATCTCAGTTTAATCAGTATCTCAGTTTAATCAGTATCTCAGTTTTATCAGTATCTCAGTTTTATCAGTATCTCAGTTTAATCAGTATCTCAGTTTAATCAGTATCTCAGTTTTATCAGTATCTCAGTTTTATCAGTATCTCAGTTTAATCAGTGTCTCAGTTTAATCAGTATCTCAGTTTTATCAGTATCTCAGTTTAATCAGTATCTCAGTTTAATCAGTATCTCAGTTTTATCAGTATCTCAGTTTTATCAGTATCTCAGTTTAATCAGTGTCTCAGTTTAATCAGTATCTCAGTTTTATCAGTATCTCAGTTTAATCAGTATCTCAGTTTAATCAGTATCTCAGTTTAATCAGTATCTCAGTTTTATCAGTATCTCAGTTTTATCAGTATCTCAGTTTAATCAGTATCTCAGTTTAATCAGTATCTCAGTTTTATCAGTATCTCAGTTTTATCAGTATCTCAGTTTAATCAGTGTCTCAGTTTAATCAGTATCTCAGTTTTATCAGTATCTCAGTTTAATCAGTATCTCAGTTTAATCAGTATCTCAGTTTTATCAGTATCTCAGTTTTATCAGTATCTCAGTTTAATCAGTGTCTCAGTTTAATCAGTATCTCAGTTTTATCAGTATCTCAGTTTAATCAGTATCTCAGTTTAATCAGTATCTCAGTTTAATCAGTATCTCAGTTTAATCAGTATCTCAGTTTAATCAGTATCTCAGTTTAATCAGTATCTCAGTTTAATCAGTATCTCAGTTTTATCAGTATCTCAGTTTTATCAGTATCTCAGTTTTATCAGTATCTCAGTTTTATCAGTATCTCAGTTTTATCAGTATATCAGTGCCAGTTTATCAGTACTATTTCTGTACAGAAAAAAAAAGTTATATGAGATCACAGAGATTGTTTATTGCGGTTTCGTACTTTAAAAGTACAATTTAAGAAGCTAGTTTTTGTCTGAAGAGCTCTCGCAACTCGCAAAGTGATAAATCTGCCTAAAAGAACACTGTCTTCTCACTGGCTCAAGTCATAACTCATAACATAACCTACACTATGTGATCCGAAGATAATAATATAGACAACGAAAACAATGTTAGAATTGATCATAGGTTGGTTATGATAATTTATTTTTATTTTATTTATTAATATATCAACGCCCTGATGGGCTTTTACACATAAGTTTATAATACAGAGACAAAGTTGAACAATAAAAAAGATGAACTTGAAAAAGTAAACATCACATGAATGGAAGGTATAAAGATACATTTTAGTAAAAATAATGCATTACAATACAAGAGAAAGTTTTTAAAGATGCAGATGGCATAAAATAGTAAACATTGTGTATTTAAAAAATTTACATAAAAAACATTTCTTGACAACTCAAATCAAAATCGTGATAGCTTTTTGTTTGACAAGCCCCCAAAGAGCTCACAAATTCCAACAGCTCGTAGGGCCTTGAAGCAAAGAATGGACGGTTACCTCGAGAGGGTTTTCTCTTGGGGTAAAAATAATCGTTGAATTTAATGTTTCAAAGACCCAATCTTGTCTGATTACGTCTAAAAGAGATCGAAATGAAAATCTAGTCTCTTTCAGCTTTTCGTTCTCTTTCAACAGGCCCTCCATTGATATGCTTAGTGTAACCCTAAGTGACCAGCTCAGGTATGGGGGCTCCATCGAAGCCAGAGTAAAGTTAGCCTCCCAAAAGCTGGGCGTACTGTACAGGGCCCGCAGATACTTTAATAGTACACAACTGCTAACCTTGTACAAATCACAAGTACGCCCCACGGTTGAATTTGGCAGCCATCTCTGGTCTGGAGCTCCAAAATACCTGAAAAATACCCTCGACTCCGTGCAGAAACGGGCGGTCCGTTTGATAGATTCTCCCATCTTAACAGACGGATTGCAATCTTTAGAGCACAGGCGTCGGGTGGGAATGCTATCCTTGTTCTACCGGTATTACAATGGAAGATGCTCCGAGGAACTAGCATCATTGATCCCTTCGGCACCGGTGCATAGTCGGGAAACACGCCAAACGCGTGCCCAACATTTGTACACGGTTGACATTTGTCACATGAGAACGGGTCGTTTCTTCGACTCGTTCTTGTGTTCAACAGCCCGGCTGTGGAATGATTTGCCGGCCTCTGTGTTTCCTCCTTCCTACAACAAGGGTCTCTTCAAGACCAATGTTCATTCCTTCCTCTCCTCAAAAAGACCCTTCACACAGCATCCCAGATGACATAGGCCCTGAGGGAAATTATTTTCCTCGGGGCCTCCTGTGTGGAGTTAATGTAAAAAAAAAAAAAGTCACAGTACTTACATAAAAAAGAAAAGAAAACGGCAACAGGTTTTTATATTGTAGATAAATATAAAAATACACAAATATATGCAATGTGCTATGTGATTCTCCCTAAATATCAAACTATACTACATAAAAATATTGTTCAAGTGTTTCTTAAATAATGGTAACTTTGTATTAAATACATCGATACTTGAGGTGAATTTGTTTGCTAGTGTATGAAATCGTGGAATAGGTGCATGTGTGAGGTAGTTGTTGGTTCCAGAATTATTGTTGCCGAATACTATGTTTTGCCTTGTCGCTCGAGTTGGTACCTTAAAGTCAATGAGATGCAGGAGTTCACAACAGTCGATTTCGGAGTGAATAATTTTGAACAAAAAAGTTAGGTCAATTATTTTTCTTCTGTTTTCTAGGGAATGCAATTTAAGTGTATTCAGTAAGAATGTATAGTTAATGTGTTGAATAGGTAACTTGAAGTTAATAAATCGTAAAAATTTGTGCTGCACTCGTTCAATATTTTTTATATGAATTTGATAATATGGGGACCAAACTATGGAATTGTACTCCAGCAAGCTGCGTACTAGTGACAAATATACAATTTTAATAGCTTCTAGTGAATCAAAGTCTTTAATGGTTCTGATTATAAATCCTAGTGTCTTCATACCTTTGTTGGTTATTTCTTGCATGTGATTTATAAAATTTAATTGCGTGTCAAATATAACTCCAAGATCCCTGATTTCTTTGACTTTTTCTAAGATTTTGTTATTTATTGTGTATTTGAAAGATAGTGGGGTCTTTGTTCTACAAAATGTTAGTGTCTTACATTTATCGATATTGAGGAATAAGCTGTTTGCAACACACCAATTGTGTAATTTGTCAATGTTTGACTGTAGTAATAATAATAATAGTTATGTAATATTTGTAAAGCGCAGTTTTGTGTTACTTCACTTCAAGAGCGCTTAACTACGAGTATAATAAACTTTTAAATAATCCTAATGCAAATTAACATAATATAATATTGAACAAATAATATGAAACTAAGAAAATACAGTTTATACGAAGCAATGCCAAGAGAACAAAATTTAACAATAACAGTGCTGTTATAGCCCAACACAAAACAAGAACATTAAAACTAAAATATAATATAGAACAGGAGGCAGTTTACATTAAAAGTAAAATCTGATCTCATTTGTTTCTTCAAAATTATTAACTGTTTAATCGACTCGCCTACATTACTACAACTCATCACATTTATTATACCTTCTCGTAGACTCAGAAATAAAGACCTGCTTTTCCTCAATCAGCACTCGACTAACTATGGTTATAACTCACCACTGTCCAGAATGTGTAGACTGGTCAACTCACGTCAAGACCTTGATTTTTTTGGTATTAGCTTAAATGATTTCTGTCGCTCTTTAAACAAATGAAGATAATATGTAATATTCACCCTAATTTTTGCAAGGTCTTGACGTGACTTGACACTTATTTTTCTTCTATTTTCACTATTTGTCTTTGCTTTCATGTACCATCCGAATCCTTACATTGTTCATTTCTATACTTCGTGATAATTTGTTTTAAATTGGACGTAAGTCCGTAAATAAATAAATAAATATAAATAAATAAATAAAAGAATAATTTAAATAGAACAGGATGCAGAAGTAAGAATCATTTAAATAGAACAGGAGGCAGAAGTAAGAATCATTTAAATGGAACAGGAGGCAGAAGTAAGAATCATTTAAATAGAACAGGAGGCAGAAGTAAGAATCATTTAAATATAACAGGAGGCAGAAGTAAGAATCATTTAAATAGAACAGGAGGCAGAAGTAAGAATCATTTAAATAGAACAGGAGGCAGAAGTAAGAATCATATAAATAGAATAGGAGGCAGAAGTAAGAATCATTTAAATATAACAGGAGGCAGAAGTAAGAATCATTTAAATAGAACAGGAGGCAGAAGTTAGAATCATTTAAATAGAACAGGAGGCAGAAGTAAGAATCATTTAAATAGAACAGGAGGCAGAAGTAAGAATCATTTAAATATAACAGGAAGCAGAAGTAAGAATCATTTAAATATTACAGGAGGCAGAAGTAAGAATCATTTAAATAGAACAGGAGGCAGAAGTAAGAATCATTTAAATAGAACAGGAGGCAGAAGTAAGAATCATTTAAATAGAACAGGAGGCAGAAGTAAGAATAATTTAAATAGAACAGGAGGCAGAAGTAAGAATCATTTAAATAGAACAGGAGGCAGAAGTAAGAATCATATAAATAGAACAGGAGGCAGAAGTAAGAATCATTTAAATATAACAGGAGGCAGAAGTAAGAATCATTTAAATAGAACAGGAGGCAGAAGTAAGAATCATTTAAATAGAACAGGAGGCAGAAGTAAGAATCATTTAAATAGAACAGGAGGCACAAGTAAGAATCATTTAAATAGAACAGGAGGCAGAAGTAAGAATCATTTAAATATAACAGGAGGCAGAAGTAAGAATCATTTAAATAGAACAGGAGGCAGAAGTAAGAATCATTTAAATAGAACAGGAGGCAGAAGTAAGAATCATTTAAATAGAACAGGAGGCAGAAGTAAGAATCATTTAAATAGAACAGGAGGCAGAAGTAAGAATCATTATATAGAACAGGAGGCAGAAGTAAGAATCATTTAAATAGAACAGGAGGCAGAAGTAAGAATCATTTAAATAGAACAGGAGGCAGAAGTAAGAATCATTTAAATAGAACAGGAGGCAGAAGTAAGAATCATTTAAATAGAACAGGAGGCAGAAGTAAGAATCATTATATAGAACAGGAGGCAGAAGTAAGAATCATTTAAATAGAACAGGAGGCAGAAGTAAGAATCATTTAAATAGAACAGGAGGCAGAAGTAAGAATCATTTAAATAGAACAGGAGGCAGAAGTAAGAATCATTTAAATAGAACAGGAGGCAGAAGTAAGAATCAATTAAAAATAGTGGAAATTAAAAGTACAAAAGGAGGAAACCGAAACCAAACAATTTACGGAAACTTAAGAACATGGCTTATTTTATTAATAGGCTTCATTCTTCGCGTCACAAAACAATTCAATAAACATTTTACACTTGAACTACTATATATGGCATATGTAAGATCTCATCTCGAATTTGCATGTGTCATTTGGAATCCTCAATACCAAACTTATAATAACCGAATTGAAAACATTAAAAAAAAATTTTTGAAACACTTGTCGTACCGTTTTGAAAATCATCAGTGTAACCCTATTGCTCTTTACAACTAACTAACTAACCATCACGCCGTTTCCCCGCAGGGGTAGGCAGAGAGGACGGACCGCCAAACATCCCGGTCTTGGCACACATTCCTTGCCTCGTTTACATTCATACAACGTCTCATACATTCTCTTCTATTATTCTGACTCTTGACATGGCCCGACTCAAGTATCTGATTCACTTGGTCGTGCCATGTCTTTCTTGGGCGTCCTCGACTTCTTCTACCATTCACATCTGCGTCATATATTCTCCTTACACTCCTTTCCTCGTTCATTCGCTCTACATGCCCAAACCATCGGAGCGTTCCTTTCTTGATCTTAGTCATCACGCTTACATCAGCCTTGCATTCTTTGCGGATTTCCACATTTCTCACACGATCATACATTGTTTGATCATGCACGCTTTTACCACACATACGCCTCAGGGATCTCATTTCTACAGCGTTCAGTCTACTTTCATCCTTCCTCTGCCAGTTCCATGCCTCACTGCCATACATCAGGGTAGGTACCAGTACTCCATTATGGACGGCTAGTTTCGCGTCTTTGGACAGTTTTTTGTTGGTGCCAACGGCGTTCAGTCCTCCATTAGTTAACAAACGGAGGAAAATTTAAAAGTACTGTTTCTGTACAAAATTGTGAACTGCCTCATTGACTCGCCAGCCTTATTAGAAAGGATTACATTTCGTTGCCCTGAACGCAATACCAGATCGAATACCTTATTTCATATACAACATTTTAAATCGAAATACGTACAAAACTCCTTGCTCGGGCGTATCTGCCAAACTTATAATGCCCTAAGAGCTTAAAGTCAATATGACTTTTTCCATTGTACCCTTAAATCGTTTAAAATCAACCTAACCGTACAGTGTACTTATTTCTTAAAAAAATAAAAATAAAATTATTACTTATTACAGTACATTGAAAGAAGTTAAGATCCATGAATCGTAGGATTTTTTAAATTATTTGATTTTTAGAGTCTGTTTAAATTCAGCCAAATTCTGGATATTAGTACAATAAGAGCTAACTAACTAACTAACTAACCATTACGCCGTTTCCCCGCAGGGGTAGGCAGAGAGGACGGACCGCCAAACATCCCGGTCTTGGCACACATTCCTTGCCTCGTTTACATTCATACAACGTCTCATACATTCTCTTCTATTATTCTGACTCTTGACATGGCCCGACTCAAGTATCTGATTCACTTGGTCGTGCCATGTCTTTCTTGGGCGTCCTCGACTTCTTCTACCATTCACATCTGCGTCATATATTCTCCTTACACTCCTTTCCTCGTTCATTCGCTCTACATGCCCAAACCATCGGAGCGTTCCTTTCTTGATCTTAGTCATCACGCTTACATCAGCCTTGCATTCTTTGCGGATTTCCACATTTCTCACACGATCATACATTGTTTGATCATGCACGCTTTTACCACACATACGCCTCAGGGATCTCATTTCTACAGCGTTCAGTCTACTTTCATCCTTCCTCTGCCAGTTCCATGCCTCACTGCCATACATCAGGGTAGGTACCAGTACTCCATTATGGACGGCTAGTTTCGCGTCTTTGGACAGTTTTTTGTTGGTGCCAACGGCGTTCAGTCCTCCATTAGTTAACAAACGGAGGAAAATTTAAAAGTACTGTTTCTGTACAAAATTGTGAACTGCCTCATTGACTCGCCAGCCTTATTAGAAAGGATTACATTTCGTTGCCCTGAACGCAATACCAGATCGAATACCTTATTTCATATACAACATTTTAAATCGAAATACGTACAAAACTCCTTGCTCGGGCGTATCTGCCAAACTTATAATGCCCTAAGAGCTTAAAGTCAATATGACTTTTTCCATTGTACCCTTAAATCGTTTAAAATCAACCTAACCGTACAGTGTACTTATTTCTTAAAAAAATAAAAATAAAATTATTACTTATTACAGTACATTGAAAGAAGTTAAGATCCATGAATCGTAGGATTTTTTAAATTATTTGATTTTTAGAGTCTGTTTAAATTCAGCCAAATTCTGGATATTAGTACAATAAGAGCTAACTAACTAACTAACTAACCATCACGCCGTTTCCCCGCAGGGGTAGGCAGAGAGGACGGACCGCCAAACAACTCGGTCTTGGCATACACTCTTTGCCTCACTCACATTCATACATCGTCTCATACATTCTCTTCTATTATTCTGACTTTTGACATGACCCGACTCAAGTATCTGATTCACTTGATCGTGCCATGTCTTCCTCGGGCGTTCCCGACTTCTTCTACCATTCACATTCGCGTCGTATATTCTTCTTACACTACTTCCTTCGTTCATTCGCTCTACATGCCCAAACCATCTGAGGGTCCCTTTCTTAATCTTACTCATTATGCTTACATCAGCCTTACATTCTTTGCGGATATCCACATTTCTCACACGATCATACATTGTTTTACCACACATACACATACGTCTCAGGGATCTCATTTCAACAGCATTCAGTTTACTTTCATCCTTCCTCTGCCAGTTCCATGCCTCACTGCCATACATCAGGGTAGGTACCAGGACTCCATTGTGGAGCAATAAGAGCTGAGGGAAGTATATTCCAAATGAGTATGAAACATTATACCCTTAAATTTACATTCGAAAGATTTAATTTACATTAAAATGACAGTTGAAAGACGGGGAGGGTATTTTTCTGATGATAGTTATTGTCATTATATTATTAATCAAATAAATCATATTCCATATTAGTTGTAATTAATTTTATCTTAGTAAGACCAATTTCAAATTCGGTACTTTAAAGTTTTCCCTTGACTTTCACCGGTTCAATAAAATTACAACATTCAAACGTTGGTGAATCCAAGACTTATAAA
Source organism: Limnephilus rhombicus (assembly GCA_929108145.2). Lineage (NCBI taxonomy): Eukaryota > Metazoa > Arthropoda > Insecta > Trichoptera > Limnephilidae > Limnephilus > Limnephilus rhombicus. Next base: position 57,534,219 of record OV815276.1, read on the forward strand.
TTAAAAGTTCAGTTCGTGCCTTCTCCATAAATCTTAAATACTTTATGGAATTCTTTAAAATCTTTGATATTTACACGATCTTGTTTCCGCGTACTACGTCCGACATTACCATATTTCATGTTGAATGTGAATAAAGTCTTGTGATATTAATAAATTATGCAGAATTTGAAATGTGCACATTTTTTGTAATTTCTTAGTCCGGAGGCGGGATTGGTAAACGGCTGTCACGTATTTATGATATACCTAGAGTGTGTTCAAAGACACAAACCTTTAGAAGTGTCCGTGAGCCCGAAGTAGGCTCTATTTGTCCTTACTTCTGCTTTATTCATTGCAAAAACCGCACGAAAATCTTAATACTGATAGACGTGCTCATTAGTAGCATGCTCTCTTGCTACTAATGAGCAAATGCTACCTAATAGCATGTGTTTCACGCCCTGATGAGCATGCTCACAAATCAACCGGCTGTTGATTAGTGAGCATGCTCATTGATTCATGGGTGGAAGGGGTAATGAGCATGCTCATTTATGAGCATGTGTGTCAGTACCATATTAGCTCCAAAATATCCCATGCCAGTGGGACTATGGAATCCCCAATCGGGGTAAGTTGTAAAGCTGAAGGGAGTTGAGAGATGGAAAAGTTGAAGGTTGACAATTACCTGATTATTCAGATCTGATGGTCACCAAACCATTTAGATTCTGGCTATAATGAGATTATCTACTACCCTGAAATGTGCCGCAATGATGCTATTTTTACATCTGAGTACCTCACAAGAGTCTCAACTGCTCCCACCTGCCTGGAGTCAGTGAGACTATGGCATCCCGCATCCTCAGTTGGATGGGTACGTTGAAAGGCTGAAGGTGATAAGGAGGGGAAGGAGATTAAGAAGAGATAGGTTGGGAAGTACCTGGCCATTCAGATTTGTTCACCAAATACGGCCAAAGCCATTTCAAGCAAACTTTCGATTCTGAATGATGTGCTTTTACCAGGGCGATAGTTATTAATGCCTATACCATATTTATATTATATTAAATGAATAAAATATGAAATAAAATAAATTAATCAAATGGGATTTGAACCCGTGACCTCCGTATTCGTAGCCAAGGAACTTAACCATTCAACCCCGAAGGTCGTCAAATATTACGATTAACTATACAATATAATATCATTATATTATGATATTATATTGTATAGTTAATCGTAACACATACAAAATTATTCGCATCGAATCTGCGACCGCTGGATTTAAAGCCGAGATACCACATAGGTCGCCAACAGTCGTCGCGGGGGTTTCTTGAGAAGATAATCTACTTTATTGACCTGTCAGGAGCCTAGGAGCCTCGGAAGGTTTATGAAGCCTAGAAAGGTCTTATGAAAATAAGCGACATCAGATTTATTTCACACTTCTAAGAATTATCACTTCAGTGGTTTTCAGTTTAGTTGACACTTCGCATTTCTTCTACCGAATGAGATATCGAAGTTCTCATTGGTCAACTAAATTCTTTCAACATTTTTTTTACAAGAATTTATTACTAGTAGAATCATATTAGGTTGTCCAAACAAACGACACATTTTGAGGGAACTTTATTTAGGTGGAATAAGAACTTACAGCTTTAATGTCCATGCAGGCACGTCAGTTTCATGTGGCACAAAAGTTTCCTAGAGAGAGTGATTTTTAAAAACATGTAATTACTTTCAATTTGACAAGCAGGAGTGTCTGGGTTCATGGGATGAGGTTTGTTCAGGTCTTGGCGTCGGATGCCTCTACCCTCTACCCACCTACCGCGTGGCGGGCCAGTCCGGGAGAGACTGGCTGAGGGAGGCCTTTTGGCCTCTCTAGCCGGACTTTCTCGACCCACCATGCACCGCCTTGCACCGCAGTGGGACGGATGGATTCATACGTCCGTCACTCATGGGCACGTTGACCCCCTAGATTCGTACCGACTCATCATACCTTTTACCTTCACAGAACTTCCTTTCCCTAAAAAGAACCTCCACACAACATCTGTAAAGATGACGTGTGTGGAGTTAACGTAAAAAAAGGCTGGAAATTAGCCTGAGTTGTAAATTAATAGGTAACGATTCTGTTGAACTCCGAGAACTCACCAGAACTCGGAGGTGTCGTCGTGGGTCCTTCGCCCACGCAGAAGTAAGGAGTTACAATTTTGAGTAGATTTATAAAGCGGACAGAAATAGCATTCTCTTTGCTCCCGAAATAGACGCGCATACCTACAAGCAATATTATTAGCAAGAACCTGTAGACAGACTGGCAGATATACGAGGGGTGGGTACGGGAAGATATTAGGTAGCTATTGCGTAGGCATCAGCGACGTGACTGTTCAGCTGGAATGGGCCCTAGAACTCGGGATCCTCCTCCTACTCCTTTTTCAAATCGACTACTCCCAGAGAACCTGGTCCAGGGCTCGGACCCAAACCCCGAACTCGGAGCCTGAACCCGAATACCACCCCGGCGTCCTAGGCTGGCGGTCCGAGCCACTCGCAACAGTTGGGTTCTTGTCTGGGCTCGAGTTCTTGTGCGGGGTACGGCTCCGAGTCTGGCTCCGCCCGAACCCGTGCGTCCGGGTAGCCGCAACAGCACCCAGTACCCAGTCCGCACCAAAGAACTCGGACACGGGACCTGCTTCTAGAACTCGAGTACTTTTAAAGGAAGCACGCCTGGGAGGACTCCGGCAAAATGCAGAATAAGGAACTCCAGTGAAAATATTATGGCTTTAAAAAAATATGTTCATATAGACCAATAAACGCTGATTCTGAATATATAAGTTTTATTTCATAATATTAAACGCAGAGTTTTTAAAAAATTATTAAAAAGTGCATTTTTAAACCTCTCCTCAAAACACAGCGTCAAGTTGGCATTACTGAAATGGTGAATGGTGACGTCACTGTTAACCTGTCACCTCAACAATTTACGAAAAGGGCTATATTTGCGGACAATCTGCAATAAATTTTGCCTATTTGAGGTTAAAGTCGTGTCATATTTGACATTTGGTTTATGTATTTTCAAATTGTTTTTAGTATAGGGCTATTATACAAGTTATTACACAATCTTCATGATCAGTGTATTATAAATACCAGTGTTTCTGTATGTGTTATACATAATAGAATGTACAAAATCACACCTGAACACACAATTAGATGGCTTAAGATGTCATTTGTATTTTCAATGAAAAAGATGATTTATTGTTTTTATATTGCACTTTGGTATAATACAATAACGGTAGCGATGAAAAGTGGACATTTTACCAATGTTTTTCAATATTAAAAGCAGTAAATCATGAATAAAAAACGACTTCTCACACCTAAAAGTTCACACTAGTCATCCGCGATCATTCCGCCATATTGTCCATTTAAAACAGGGATGTTCTGCCCAAAAAAATTATTTCCCTAGATTTCGAAGTGAAATTTCCCTAGAATTTCACATTCACGCAATTACCTACGTAGCCACCTGACTGTGTAACACTAATCCTATTATATGTTAATTAATATGATTAATTAATTGGAAAGATATCGGAACTTGGTAAATATACTAATAATACTGTGCCTTTCCAAATAAAACACTTTTTGCTACGTGAAGTAATAATTTAAAAGTACGAATACACTCACCACTGAATTAGAAACTGAATTCCAAATAAAAAAAACACTTTGCAAATTAAAATCACCGAAAAAACGGAACTTAAAACATAAATTAATTTTTTTTTCAGAGGTCCCATTTATCTTTTTAGATACATTAATATCATTTTGAGTTGTCAGTGTTAAAAATAACACATATATATATATAACTAACATATATAAATAACATGTATATATATATATATATATACCAATAATATTGTCATATGTAATAAAAATTTTGCCAGAGTTCGAAATTTCCCTAAAAAATATTTTTCTCCCCTAGATCTAGGGAAATTTCCCTAGACATAACATCACTGATTCAAAATGACAATTTGAAAGTAAATAAACTATCGGTGGGTGAAGACGTCACACAATTCACCATAGATACGGTGCTTTTCGGGGATCTTGAAAAATTAAAACTTTGACAATTATTTTAACTATTAAAACTAACTATAAAAATAAAAATACAGTTATTTAAGTTTGAAGGTCTTTATTCATTGAAAAAAATTGGACTGGAGTTCTCTATTACCTATCGCTAGTAGGCACTGAGTAGGCACTTGGTAGTTTGGCACTAAGTATGTACCTACTAAATAGGTATCGGTAGGTAGTAGCTACCTAGAAATGCCTCTTTTCAAAAGTTGGATGATGAAGATAATCGAATTTTGAATGGGTACGGGGAGGTTCCTGCCATTGGCGTAGTAGCCGACATGCCCTCTGGGCAGTCGCTCGGAGTTGGAAATATAAACAAACAGGAAAGAAATCTACAGGGTGTTCATAACCATTCATAACCATCGAACCATTCATAAAATTTTATCTTGTTTCAAGCTCTGTGTAGGTTCTGTTATCATATTATTTTAGGCCAGTTGCTTCTTAAAAACTGAAACAATCACAGAGCTTCAATAGAACTTTAACACAACGTTAAAATTAACTTCAAAATTTGATGAATTGTAAAATTTTTTTTTAAACAACCCTTCCTTAATTTAACCAGTAATTCCTGACTTGATTGGTCTTAAAATGTGTAAATTTAAATTAAATTTACTAAATGTAAATTTAGTCTCTGGTGACATTTTTTATGTATTTTTTTCAACTTAAAACGTTAAAAACCAGTAGGTATTGGACACGTTGAGTCGGGGAGAGGGGCTGGGCGGTTACTCTGCTGAGTGACCAATGTCTACATGTGATAGTTTTTTTTGTTTGGTTTTGAAAAAATAAATTGAAAAAAAATTACATCAAGAAAAGTCACCGGAGAGCAAAATTTGAGAATTATATAATATAAATATGTGAAGTAGTGAATGAAGAGATTTTTTAATAAAATTAACTATATTATGATCATTATTTCACAAAAACACAAACACATAATAAAACTTATACATAAATGAAAAAATAATAATTATAAAATGCGTAGGGTAACGGAGTTACCCCTCATCGCAACTCAAGTTTTTTTGCGTTTTGGTAAGTTGAAGATTTGACCTATTTTGGCTTGTAATGGTGCTTGATTGATGCGCAAGCCTTGGGAATTTGCTTCTCAATAGTTTTGCTTCGTACTTTTGGACAATCGCAAACATTTCAGATTTAGCATCAAATAAATCACAAGGGTGCAATTCTTTTAATGTCGGAGCAAGAGATGCCAAAAATACGTCAACCGGATGCTCATTTTGGCGAATCAAATAATCAAGCACTTCTGATGAAGCTGTTCTTGCCGAATCTTTGTGATTCCCCTTGCGTCCTCTGGATCCTCGACTTCCTGATGATGATGGCCGATATTGATTCGTTAACGAAGCTTGCGAATGTTGAGAGGCTGATGATGGAGTCGGCATGTATGTTAGCGAATCAGTGTGATGGGATTCAGGAGCGGGCGAAACTGTATGTGTCGGCAGTGGAACTTCTGGAATACTTGATTCATTGTTTTGTGTGTCATCGTCTTCATCATTGACATTTTCAATGCTATTTCGGTCGTCAAAAATTTTTACCAAAAAACTTAATTGCTCATGGTATTTATACGGCTTTGTTGCCTTGCGACCTTGACCACTTTTAGTTATATTCTTTTGAATATTTTTCCTAAAGTTGTCCCTTATATTGGACCATCTTGATTTACATATTGCACCTGAAACAAAAATACCCGTTTAATTAATACAAACATACCAAAATAATTTTATATAACATAATTTATACTATTAAAATAGCAATGTACTCTTATCAAAAAAATATCCTATAAATTATAATTTTATATTAACCCTGATCTATGTATTTCTTTTATTTCAGATTTTTGGTAACAGGAGACTCATATAAAACAATATCATTCAGTTTCCGTTTAGTACACAATACAGTACATGAAATTGTTAATGAAAACTGCAAAACAATAGTGGAGACTTTAATGGAAGAAATGTTACCAAGACCAACAACAGAGATGTGGCTATCCATTGCTAATGACTTTTATACTAACTGGAATTTTCCTAATTGCTTGGGAGCATTAGATGGAAAACACGTTACTATACAGGCTCCTGCCAATAGCGGCTCCATGTTCTTTAACTACAAGAAAACCTTTTCAATCGTCTTGTTAGCACTTGTAGATGCTCGATACAATTTTATTGCTGTCAGTGCGGGTTTATATGGTAAGAACAGTGATGGTGGCATATTTGCAAAAAGCAATTTAGGCAAGGCATTGGAAAGAGGTACTTTATCTGTACCAACAGATGCACCATTACCAGGTACAGATACACCAACTCACTATGTAATTCTCGGAGATGAGGCATTTCCATTAAAACCCTATTTGATGCGACCCTATCCGGGACGAAATTTGGATGTATCGAAAAGATATTTAATTATCGTTTATCGCGAGGCAGAAGAGTCGTAGAGAATGCCTTTGGGTTACTGGCTCAAAAATTTCGGATATATTTTAGACCAATTCAAGCTAAGCCAGAAAATGTAGACCATATGATACTATCAACATTAATCCTACATAATTTTATAAAGAAACATGTCAATGATACATATTCACATGAAATCAGAAATGTACAAGAGGCAAATGAAAGTGGAGATATTCTTCGCCATCTCCCTTTACAGGGTAGAAATGGATGGCTAGATGGTCAAGAGACGAGAATATAATTAAATTAGTACATCGAACCTACCTAGTAGATGATTATTTGATTCATTTAATTTTTGTACACAGACAGACATTCAGACAAAGTTACTTTTGCATTTATAATATTATTAGTATGAATAAATACATAACATATAGAATATATATTTATCTTTTATTTTTCAGCCCTATTTTTACATTTAAATAACTTCCTCAAAGTACACTTAAAAACAAAACCAATGCCTAGCTTCGTAAATAAAATAGATATAAAGGTATACATACCGCTTACGCCCAATTGTAGCCCAATATTGTTCCACATGTTTGATTTAAAATTAAGGTCCATGTATTTTCTATGTGAAGGGTCATAAATTGCAGGATGTACACGGACCAATTCAATCAATTGTTTGTCGTCCATCTTGAAATACTGCGACCGTGTCAGTGAAAATATTGTCCGCTAGAAATTCACGTCCTGTCACGGCGAGCGTCGGCGCAGCACTGACATCGACAAAATCGACATCAGTCTGAAGCTGAACGTCACTGTCACTGACGAGTACGGATAGTGCCGTACAAAATTAATGTATGCCACAATATCATTTTTCACTGACACTGATGGATACGTCACTGATCGGCACGTGTCGGCACTGTTGTGTGCGGATAGGCCTTAATATCATTAATGAAGCCTCTTTGTTAAAGAAAAAATGAGATATTATAGACATATTTAATGGTTACTACAACCATGTAAATTTGATATAACTACCCACCATATAATTTGTAACAATTTACCACCTATGTCTATGTGGCGAGTCAGTATGTGGCGAGTTGGCTATTTGTGGATGTGTGTGAGCTATCATTATTTTACATACACTGGTCACCCCCGAATTTCGAGAAGCTCCGATAATCTTACTAGCTGCGCCATTGCGGTTTTGGTACTAGAGTCGACCACACATGTCATCCGTCAATCTAAAAACCTTCGGATTAAATTGTCACGGTTGAATATTAATTTGTGCATAAGCTAAAGTTATAAATAAAATGTAATCAGTATTCGCCAAACGTTATTATTTATACCTTCCCACGATATTTATAGCACGGTATATCCAGGTAAGTTACACCATCTCCGCAGCTACAGTACTGTGCGAATTAATGTGAACACAAGTGTTGAATTAAAAAAAATAATAAATATTCTTTATTGAAGAAAAAAATAGAGAAACAATTACAATTATTTTTTTTAACACGAAGTGTGTCCTGCCTTAACTTTTATAACTTCTTGTATCGAACGTGGCGTAGAATCAATAATTTTTTTAACAATTTTCTGATATTTGCGTGTCTCTAAATTACTGCCTCAATCAGCTTTGTTTTTGTTGTGCTTGTCTTGCTTAACTATAGCCCACCGATTTTCAATTGGATTAAGATCCGGAAAGTTACCTGGCTATTCAATGTATGTAATTTTTTTGTCTTTGAAATATTAACAATTTTTGTGCGTTTTTAAAGAGAAATATCAATCTTTAAAAATAAGAAACAAAAAGCTTTAGTTAAGTTTACTTCTGCAAAAAACTGTAATTCTAAAAAATTACAAAAATTAACCCATCTGCAGCTTGATGTGTCTCGTAACTCACTGAATGATAGAACACGAATACCAAATGGCCGCTATTACAATATGCTACATACAACTGCAAGACCAAGTGTAATTGTGCTAATTATCACGTGTTCACATTAATTCGCACAGTAGGGTAGGGCGGGGCTGGTTGAACATGATTTTGCTAATTTGACCCAGACTCGAAACTCTTATAGATATTTTTGTTTTTTCAATTTATTAAGATAGTTTCATTATCTGGCTTTATAATGATATTCACGAAATGATATAATACATTGACCTTAGGCAAGATATTTAAATTTTCACGCAGAAGGAGAAATGGTTCGACTTGCCTCATAGATGGGACTAGTTGAACCACCCACGGGGCTTGTTGAACAATATAGCATCATATATTCACACTCATGGTTTAATAAAACAAATTATGTAAATTATTGAACTAAATTTATTGAAATAATGAAAGAATACAGAATTAGGTGATAGAATGATTATTTTATCTAAAAAAACGAGTCTAATAAAACAGGTAAATTTTCTTAGAATTATTTAATCGATATCGCTATCACAATTGACGCAGATATACATTGGAATAGTGCCAGATGTGCACTTTTGGTGTGCCCACTTTAGACTGGCGTGACAACGAACGCACTCTTCTCCTGGAAATTACGTATAAAATTACAGTAAGGAATCTGAATGGGGCAAGTTGAACCAAATGGTTCAAATAGCCCCACCCATGTTTTATTACAAATTCCATCGGATAACTCATATACCTACCATTAAATGTATTTCAATTTTACAATTGACAATATACAGTTAAGTAAACACCAATATCAAATTGACTTACCTTGACTTGGTACCTTTTTCCTTAGTATCTATTTTCAAAAAAGCAGTCGATCGTCTTTTTTTACTTTTGGAGCAAAAATCACACAAAATCCCCGCGCACACATTTTTTTTTTTTTTTCATTTACTAGATTCTTATGTATCTTGAGGAGATGAATCATTTAAATTTACTGAATTTAAAGTTAATGTTCTTTATACAAATAGAACGGCGTCATATGCGCCTTGCAATTTTTACCTCATGTGGGTATTTAAAAATAGTACCTGGCTATTATAGACTTAGAGGTCATGTATTTTGTCGGTAGGGAAAAATTGTTATGTAAAAACCCTACTAAAATTGCATGTTTTGCATAGCTCAACAAAGCAACCGGCATCAAGCAAGGGAAATATATACATACGTGTGTGTTTGTGTTATGTTGGGAGTGGGAAGGAGTCGGTCATGTCCTTTTATTTGGAGCTCTTCCGCATTTGCCTTTGGGAATAAGGAAACCATGAAAAACCTTATCCGGGAGGAGTCGGCCGACAGTCAACATGAAACTGTGCGGCCTTCAGTGATTTCAGTAGATGAAATCCTGCATTTTGTGGTGATGGGTGTGGGTGTCTGTTTTTATGTGATATATACTTTATGGGAATTTTTAGGATAAACTTACATACATATAGATAAAATAAATATTATTATATAAATACATACATAGATATATAGACATAAGTTGTGGGGAGGGGTCTGGTGATTGGGAATACCTACCGATCGCTCAGTCATCCGCGTCTGATTCGGGATTGTGCCAAATGTGATTAAGGTCCATCAGAATATGTTTGGGTAGTCTGTGTTTGTACCTGAAAGGGAGATCGCTAGGTGCATTGTATTGACCGATTTCTCTGATGAGTTTATTTTTACTATGTTGAAGTGACTTGTAAAATCGGTCGGTCAGTCTGTGTGTGTATTCAAATAAGGTCGGTATTTCTTCTCTTGCATGTAGTCTTTTCAAGTTTGTTCTGAGTCTTGTGTTGTACGTGATTTTAATGCAGAGATTTTGTAAGGTCTGTAGTTTTGTGTGGTCAGAGTGGGAGATGCTGCCCCACACGGGGATAGCATGAGTCAGTACCGGTCGAATGAGCGAATAGTAGATCAGGAGTTTGGTTCTAGGAAGTAGCGGACTTCTTCTGTTGAAGATTGGCTTCATCGCGCCGACTGCCTTTCTGGCTTTCACGTGCATCTTGGCTACGTGAGACTTCCAGTTGAGACGTGAGTCCATTGTGAGGCCCAGGTAGACGACCTCATCTTTCCATTCTAGGACGTGTCCTCCCATTTCGATGTTGACGTCTGGTATTCTTATTTTATTTTTCCTCGAGTACATTATGACTTCGGTCTTCGCCTCGTTCAGTTTGAGTCGCCATTTTTTGTAGAACTCTACGAGTGCGTCGAGCGCCCTCTGTAGGTATATGGCTGCCATGTCTGCTTGCGTCGAGGAAACGTAAAGTTTGACGTCGTCTGCATAGATGGAAAGGTTGCATCTCTCGTCATGGGGGATGTCGTGCGTGAAGATGTTGAAGAGGTGAGGTCCCAGTAGGCTACCCTGTGGCACGCCTTTTGGAATCTCACGTAGTGTCGACAGCGCGTTCCTGATGAAGACTTGGAAGGATCTGTTCTTGAGGTATTCTTGTATCACTCTCGTTAGGTATATGGGCGTGTTCAGTCTGTGTAGTTTGTGCAGGAGCCCTTTTATCCAAACGGTGTCAAATGCCTTTTCCAAGTCTAGCAATGCAGCGGCGGTGTAGCGATTTTCGTTGAATCTTCTCGCGATGAATTCCGCTACTCTGGATAGCTGATGGGTGGTGGAATGCCTTTTCCTAAATCCGAATTGTTCGTCTGGCAAAGTGTCTTCGTGGTGTGGTAGAAGTCTGTTGAGAATCACCTGTTCAAATACCTTGCTCAGCGTGGAGAGTAGGCTAATCGGCCGATAGTTTGTCGGCTGCTTCTTGTCCTTGTTTGGCTTGGAGAAGGGCAGCACGGTCGCCGTTTTCCAGATCTCAGGGAAATGTCCGATGGTCAGGCAGGCATTGAACAGTTTGGTGATGAAGATGATGGCTTTCTGAGGTAGATGTTTCAGTAGGATGTTATGTATTTGATCGCTTCCCGGCGCCTTATTTGTTTTCAATCGCCTGATAATGACGGCTACTTCTCTCGGTGTGCTGAAGTGGATATCGGCGGCGTTCGTCTGCTCGGCTTGTTCGAGGTTTCGTAGAGACTCTTCTACTAGTCGATCCGTTTCCGGGTCCGATAGGCCGTCCGTGGCTGCGTAGGCTCTCTCAAATCCATCGGCGAGCGCGTTTGCTTTTTCTTCGAGTGAAAGTGCCAGCCCTGATCCGTCTAGCTTCTCTAGCGGGGGAATCGCGTGATCCTCGTGTCTCAGCGCTTTTGCCATTTTCCATAGGCTGTTGTCCTTTGGCGTGAGTGACGTAACTTTCTTCGTCCAAAGTTCGCGTCTGAGGTCGGTGATCTCTTGCTTGATTTCCCGCTGTAGTGTGTTGTAGGCCGTTTTGAAGTAGCCGTCGCGCGTGTGATGGTAGATGCGTCGCAGGCGATTTTTCTCCTTAATGAGCGATAAGACGTGTTCGGGAAGCTTGATCGTGAATGTCTGTTCGTCTTTGAGGGGGATGAAAAAGTGTCTTGTGCAATTTGGATGATTTCGGTCAGAGTGCTTGCGGCTTCGTCGATCTCTTCCTTTGAGCGCAGAGTTGCCGACGTGAGATGTATCCGTTCGTTAATCTCTTTTTTGAATCCTTCCCAGTCGGCGTCCTTGTAGTTTCGCCGCTTTCTGGGGCTCCTTGAAGTCGTTCCTCCTATACTGAAGCTCACGGGCAGGTGGTCCGACGACAGTTCGTCCAGCGTGCGCAATGGCGAGATGGTCTTGGCGTTCTTCTCAAGTACTATATCCAGAGTACTTGGGTACATTGCGTGTGCTGAGTGGTAAGTCGGTTTGTCCGGCGCCATTATCGTGTAGTTGTGCGTCTGCATATGTGAAAAGAGCGTTTTCCCATTCGCGTTGCCTCTGTAGTTGTTCCAATAATTGTGCTTGGCGTTCAGATCTCCTCCTAGAATGACAATAGGGCGCAAATTAAGTAATTTATCGAGATCTTCTCTAACCAGTAGGTTGGGATGGTTGCAGTAGGCGGCGATGATAGTATGCGCTCTATCCTCTATGGTGACTTCGATAATCGTGGCTTCAGTATGCTTCAACTTCGGAGTAGGGATTCTTGTAGATGTAATGGTTTGACGAACGAATATGGCGGTGCCTCCGCCTGCGCCCTCTTGTCGGTCGTCTCGGTGTACTTCGAAGCCGGGCACTCTCAGGGGAATGTCGGGTTTGAGATGAGTTTCTGTAATGAGAAAAATGTCAATGTTAGTATTGTTTGCCAGAGCGAGCAATTCGTCAATTTTGAAACGGATGCTGTGGGCATTCCACAGGAGGACGTTCACCATCTGGGGATCAGACATTGATGGTGGACGTGATGAGATCCATCAGGATCCATGCCCTCTCCAACTCGTTGGAGCCAGCTGCGGCCAACTGCGGTTGCACCCGTCTCAATCCCTGGAGCAGGGCCATCATCAGTTGTGCGTCTCCTGCGCCGGTGTATGCCTCTCCTGCGGGCTTCTGCGTGCGGGACTGCGTATGGGGCTGCGAGCGGGGCTGCTCCTCGTGCTGCTCCTCACGCTGCTCCTCGCGCTGTTGGGAGGCCGTGTTTCCGCGGGCCACGTTGGCCCAGCTGCGTCCGTCGGTCCTCGAGGTCTGCTGGGCATGTGGCCCGCTGGTTCCTGGTGCTTGGCACCGGTTCTGTCGCTGGTGCTGCTGTAGCGAAGCGACGTAGGCTATCCTCTTCGGGCAGCCCCTGTAGTTGGCGGGATGGGGGCCTCCGCAGTTGCAGCACGCGGCGGGCTCGTCCCTGGTGGTCTTGGGGCACTCGGCGGAGGCGTGCTCCACTAGACATTTCACACACCTCGCGGTGTGTGAGCAGTTGCGGGACCCGTGCCCGAAGTCCTGGCAGCGGTAGCACTGTGTCCCGTGCTGCAGGTGGTTGCTTCGGTGTTTTTGCAGGCGGATCCTGCAGTGGCATAAGTATTTGACAGCCGCCCTCAGCTGGCCCATGTTCACTTCCTTATTGAAGGTGGCCAGGTATATCGGATATTCTGCTGCGGCGGTCGTCATCCTGACGACTTTCACCGGGGGGAAGCCTTGTTCAGTAAGATCCGCTGCGATCTCCTCCGTCTCGATGTTTGGCAGGCCCTTGATGACCGCCTTTTTGAGCTTTTCCGCCTCCGCTGTGTAGGTGTGGAAGCCACGCGCCTCCGCACGCAGCCCGTTGGTAAGGGCACGGTGGTCCGTCATGCTGTGAACGATGATGTTCACTTTTCCGCCCGATCTGTACTGCACTTTAAATTTAGAGTGCCCGATGTGGCCCTGCACCGCTGTGGTGACCTGCCCGTGTGAGAGTGTCCCCAGGGTCATCACGACCGGGGGAACACGGTCCTTCCTGGCGGCGCTCGTGGTACCTGTGGAAGAGTGAGAAAAGTTATTAATATTTTGGCGCTTTGGTTGCGACGCGCCGCCGCCTTCTGTTACTTCAGTTAAGTTACCAAACCGGTTGCCGATTACAACCGGTTTCGATTGCTGCGGTGAAAGGGGCCTCTTCACTGTGTTGGTCGGCCTAGTCCATTCTTCTTCCTGGCGGGTCATCTCCATCTCTTGGGCGGGCTGCTGGAATCTGGGGGGCGGCACATAGCCCGAAGCTGGGCCTATTGGGGGGCGGCTGGACCCGGCTGCAGGGGCGGTCTCAGGCATCTTGGGGGGCGGTAGGGGGATGGCTGCCGGCTTCGTCCTCGGGTCAGCTGTGTGGGGTAGCAGTGGCTGTTCTGGTTGGGAGGCTGGGACCTTGATGGTCCCAGTTTTGGTCCGGTATTGATCGAAGAGCCGCGCGGGGATCATCCGCACGGCAGGTGTCCTGTATTTTCTCTTGATAATTGTTGGGGTCTTGTGTTCTTCCTCTCTCGGTGGGGCCAGGTCGTCTTTCTTCTTCTTCTTCTTCTTTGCCTTGAGAAAGGCAGTTGGCGGCGCGGTGGCCTAGGCAGTGAGCCGGACGGGGTCCGGCCGGCTACCAAGTTAGCAGGTGTCTGGCCGTGTAAACACGAGCCAGACAGAGCGGTTCGGGAGCGAAAAAATCTGTTGTCACAGAAGCGACTGTCGCTGGCGGCAGTCACTGAGCGAATCCCTCCCCGCGCACACGCTACGGACGCCATTCGCCTACTAAATGCTTGGTGACGCGGTCCCCACACTTCTAGCTTGCCAGAACATGTTCGGCATACTTTGTAAGTCTTTCGGCTCCCAAGATATTGGCGTGGCCCAACAAGCCCCTTGGTTCAACTAGCCCCGCCCAACCCTACCGTATATCTAAAAGAAATGAATAAAATAACAATTCATTGGGAATCAGGGATTTTCAGGTTTGCCAATGGCCTGTGAACCTCCCCGCTACGCCTCAGCTCCAGCAGTAGCATGTAGCATGTAGGCAGCTAGCAGTTATCCACCTATAATCCCACGCGTGTTCTATTTATACATTCATCAATAAGTTTTGAATCCGAGAGATAACAAGCGATTGTTGCTTTTGATTAAGTTGCAAAAATATTTCCAGGAAATTTGCGTTACAGAAGTTTTCCGTTTGGATTTGAAAGGCCGCGGGCGCGGGGGAGACCGGAGCCAGAAAAACTTCATTTCGCAGCGGATAAAAGTCTTATCTTTGCCGATCATTTTAAAGTAGGTCGATAGTCGATATTTCCCGTGCTGAAAATTGTAGAGATACTTCTATCAACTCCTTTACAACGACGATGATGACTAAAAGATGACAAATTATGCTCATAAAGTATTCTACCGAAGCTAATGGGAGTCCGCTAGCTCAGAAGTAACCTAACATTTTCAGATAGATCTTTCCTATAAAAAACATTACTATAAGTCTGACGTGAACTTGAACGCGAGCGTGAACTTATCCTATTCCTTAATACTTCAGAAGGCGTATTGTGAACGATGGATAAAGAAAGCTATAGAATTTGTTGATATATGTAAAAAAGACATATCTAAATCTTTTGCTATGGAAATTTTCAGTTTTCGGCCCACCTTCAGAGACGAAATAGAAAAGGAAAAAAATTCGTGTATTAGAGAATTTACTGATTTATTCATTATAAAGGATCATTTTATGTCGTGCAGCTTTTGTTACAATTCCTGTGACTACAGCTAGTGCTGAAAGTTCGTTTTCGAAACTAAAATTAATAAAAACCTATTTAAGAAACTCAATGGGACAAGACAGGCTACGTAACTTGGCTATTCTGTCTATTTAAAATTCTATGGCCCGATCTTTAAACTTTGACGGCGTTATTGATACTTTTGCGGAACAGAAAGCTCGGAGAAAAGAATTTTATTAATAAATATCTTGTAAAGCTTAAATTGTTATTTCCTTGTAAATATGTAATACCTATGCTTTTGAATATAAAATTTATTAGATATTTAACAAAAATGCACACAATATTAGTAAAACCGTTGGGTAACTTCTTAAGCGATTTATTAAAATTCAGTTACAACGTGACGATTTTTACTGGGGGGGGGGGCATCCCATGAATATGCCACTCAGATATGGGTGCCTTTAGTCATTCAATTTACCCATTTAGGGATGGTTAAAAACACTTACTGAAACGAGTATTTTCTGATCGGTAAAAGTTTTTTCTTTATGTTAAAATTTTTCTTATCCGCATTACAATACATATTACAGTACACAGAAACAGTTGAGTGAATGCAGCATGTTAAATTTCAAACATTTTCCATGCGTTTAGAAGATGGAGAGATATGTAATTACGAATGTTAGAGGAGCGCGCTAATATTTAAAGAATAAAATGTTTAATAAAACACGACTCGTTTAAAATAAAGCAAAAATCTCGTGGAAAGTATCTTAAATGTAATTTAAAGAAACATTGTGAATTTTTTCACAACTATAACTTGTAAAATAACTGAAACAAACGTGTTTATAATAATTTTCGGAGCGTACTTTGCGATTTTTTCTATCGAGGGAATTTTATATTTGCGTTTCGGGGTGGAACGCGTCTAGATATTTTTTTTAATTTTTAATTTTTATTTAATATAGATATATAATTATATATAGGAGTTATATCAATTACATATCGGTACAGAAATTATTTAAAAATTGCAATCTCACCAAAGAAGAAGCTGGTTCTTGTGCTTGATGAGCGAGTTACATTAATTATAACTGAAATAGAATAACATTATGCAATAGGTAAGTATATAATAGGATTAATTGAGACTTCTGGATCATCTATATGTGTAGGTGTACATACATAGGATACGGTTACATACTAACATATTGTGCACTTAGGAGAAATTAGAAAAATCTAAATAAAATAGAGATGAATATAGATTAATAATAAATAGAAAGAAAGAAAGAGAAAAACAGGTAATTATTTAGTTAATCATTCCTGATGAAGTGTAGCTTCAGTTTGAGTTATCTTCTAAAATAACATATATTTTTTTAAGTGCTTAAAAACTTCAAATTTTTAAGGGAGATATGTAAGAAATCGGTAGAAATTCGGGTAGCGGCGCCTTAAGGGTTGTTTTTACGAAACGAAAGGATTCTTTCCTATTAGTAGGGGAGGCATTGATGCTAAATGGGTAGTTACTCGAGCGTCGTGGGGACCTATGGGATTTCAAAGATTAGATGCTAAAAAGAAAAAATGTTTATATGATGTATGCCATTCCAGTGGTGGGGAGAGCGAGTATAAATTTTCAAACATGTAAAAAAAAATCGTCACCATGACATACTCGAGCTCGTCAGATTTTAATAGCGTATACGCCCTACGTGTTTCTGGTAACGGGGAGATATTAATCTGACGACTTGAGTGGTGGGGGTGGCCGTATGAAGAGGTAGAAAATTGAAAAAAAAAATAGATTTATTCGAGCGTGTCAGATTAAGGTAATGTGAGTTAATTACATGCAGAAAAGTTTACATTCCAATAATCTGACGATTTGAACGTAACCTAAACTCATGGCTGATTTTTAAAGATGTAAAAAAAATCGTGACCTTGACTTACTCGAGCTCGTCAGATTTTTATACAGAAGGTTCAGCGTGATGTCCTTGTTGTGCTGACCAATAATCTGACGATTATGTGGAGGGATTTTCTTAATCAGACAGTTTAAAAAAAAAAAAAAAATTGTTGTTTTTATTACTGAATAGAACAATAAACAAAAAATAAATACAATGAACAAAAAATAATATTTTGTATTTCACTTATTAAACTTCTTTACAAAATTAATTAACCAAATCGTTGTAAATCTACGAATGCGAACGCGCGACCCAACGGTTAAATAGGCTCTAGCTGCGACCATTGACGTAATGGCTGCGACAGAATATATCTACCTAGATACCTAGAGAACAAGCGCCCTAAAGAAGGGAACCAAAGCGCGGAGGGGGAAATACAAAGTTTAGCCACTTCGGCATGTGGAAATCGTCAGATTATATTATTTCCATGATCCTTACATTATTTCCTTCAAAATAAAAAAAAAAAATTAACCGCACTCGAGTAAATCCACGTGACGTTTTTTTTTTGCAACTTTGTGACTCGCTAACTTTCTTACGTTACGTTCAAATCGTCAGATTATTGAAATGTAAACTTTTCTGCATGTAATTAACTCACATTACCTTAATCTGACACGCTCGAGTAACTACAGGTATCGATTTTTTTTTACTAATCTGATCGGTTGTCCTAGCCGCACCCACCAATATTATGGGTTCATATATGGTGGTAGTCCATAACAAGGTCGTGAGGTATCTCCCCTTAGTTAATCTGACGCGCTTGAGTAAATCCCAAAATCCCTGCTTCGCCTCCCCTACTATATGTATTATTTTTTCGAAGAAAACTTCTTCGGAGAGGTTTTCACTTTGTGATGGCATTATTTATTTTAATGAAAAGACAAATAACTTTTTTTACATCACTTTTATTTATACACAGTCAACATGTTTCGTGAACTCCGATTTCGATTCTTTCCTCCCTTCAATGAGCATCCTAAGACGGGTCAAAAAAGTAATTGTTTGTTATTATTATTAGTTATTTCATTTTTTTTTTATAAACTTATACTACACGAGGGGAATGGCAAGATGAGTCCCCGATTGGGGAGTCAAATCAAAGCATAACAGAGTAAACACGTAAAAAAATCCACTTAATGTGTTATTATTTATTAGGTACCCATTGGTCGCATTTCAGTAAGGAGATTGATGACAATGAATAATGAGAATGATTGATTTGTTTTGGCAAGCCCCGAGTGTGCTGGTTCGAGGACTGTGGAGTATAATATTGACGTTGATTTCTTCGGTTTTCGTCTTTCCGTCGGTTCTAATAATAATAACGAATTCCTGCAGAATATTTGCGATGGCGCCACCGTTCCCACCTTTGTATATTGTATACACCCGCCACTCGGAGAGCATATGGAGCAGGAGCTATTTGATTATTAGCACTGGTCACTTAGCGCACAGGTTAATACGAAATATCATACGGGGGAGCCTTTTCGCAGAATTTCAAGGTTATATTTAGTAAACACACAAGAAATGTGATATATGTAGACGATACTGATGGCGCCAATTTACATTAGACCTATAAAGCAGTACCGTAGAATGGGGTGATTAGAAACAGTTTAGCACATTTTCGACCTTACAGCTCATAAACTGTAAGTTCAAAGTACATTGAAATGCCATAAAAATATGTTTCTTTGGTTAGTCTTATTTCTACTCTTGGTGAGAAGCGAATGGTTTACTACTGATTACCATTTTTCGGAAGGACAACGCCGATTAGGGTAGTGTTTTATGATGATGCGTAGATCAAACTGATCTACTGGATTCGGCACATGCTTGTCTATATATGGTACGAAATAACTAATGTTGTGTTTTTAGCAGTCTCTCTGCACGACAAAATATTCTTCTTCATTATACATCTTCCAAAACTTGTTTTGCCTCTTCTATTTTATGAAAAAGATGGTGCCTGTATCGATGAATAGGTTTGTAGTTACGTAGCATCTCGTAGTGTAATGGGTTATTGAAAAAAATATATATTTTACGTTAAATAATGGGATTGTTAAAACAAACCACACAATCTTTTTACGTATGTTTCTAGCCACCATATACGTTGTTTCTAATCACCATATATCTCGTTTCTCTTCTCTCCTCATGGTGTTTCTAATCACCCCATTTTGATTCAAAATTCATCGGCAAAAATACAAATTCAAATTTTACGGTTAATAAAAGAAATACAGCTTATCCACTGGAGCGACAGCGCAATTTAAACATTTTTGATAATCATTTTGAAAGCTTTCCGCCCACATTAAAAAAATTCATACTTCCGAATTTTAATATGGAGACCTACAAACTGATAATAGTTCTACATAGCCAATATATTAACCAATCTTTTGTCGATTCTCATATATTTATAGGATTTATAAAATCGTAAACTTCTACTTAATTACTTACAAATAAGGGTAAATTTGCCAAAATTGGCTGCAAAGCAATCCGAGGTATTTTAAATAGTGCCATATTGTGGCAAAAAGCGCTCAAGTGGTTATATTTCACTTTTTAATCAGTTCTCTATTAATAGTATGTTTGGGAAATATGAGAAACCTAGGCTTAATTGATGACAGGAACTGGTAGGAATCTACTAAGTTTTGCTGACCAAAATCGGGCACAAAAAACTGTTTTGACAAAAAAGCTTAAAATTTGTCACTTCTGTCTTGCCAAAAGCAATTTCAGGTTATTTTTCCAAATTACGGTGAAAATTTAAAACGTAATAATAACGATTGAGAAAAAACGAGAGGCATGTGAAGTTATTTCTCCAATTTGTTTCTATTCATCCTCAAGTTTCGAATCACCCCATTTCTACGGTACCATGTAATGCAAAATCATGTGTTTTTGGTTTGAAAATTTGATCGCTTAGAAATATTTGAGATGCATTCATTAAATACTACATACTGGCTACTAATAGAACTCGTCTTGGCCTTTGAAATAATCGAGTATTTTCATAAGCCAAGAAAAAATGAGGTACCAGACCTATAAAAACTGCTTTAAATTTCAAAATCTCCTTCTTACAAACACCTTTTCGATTCCGCTTTTATAGTATAATGTTGGAAATTAAGACTTTTAAAAAATGGTCTTAAAATGTTTAAATATTTGTGTCTGATCTTCGCAAAATAAATGAATACACGCTTTTTGGCGATGATTTTTTCTTGCACGAAAACAGACGGTTGGTGTTAATCGGGATTTTGAACCTTATCGACATTTACATAAGGAGTGTTATTCTTAGCGGCCCAATTTCGAATGTTGCATATTATCTTCGATGGTCACAGTTTTTTGTCAATCTAAAATTTCAAAATCAGAATTAATAAAATATCCAATAATTTTTTTAAACGACTTCGAAAATGAGGAGGTTATCAATTAGACTGTATTTTTTAATTTTTTTTTTATGTTTGTTACCTCAGAACTTTCGACTGGGTGCACCGATATTGATGATTCTTTTTTTATTTGAAAGGTGGTGCTTTCCGTGTGGTCCCATTTTAATTTGGTCCAGTTCTGACAATGGCATCCATGAGAAAAGCATATAAGTCTTAAATTTGCATCAAGTATATGCGCGACAAATGGACGAATAAATCAATATCACGCCAACCGATTTCGATGATTCTTTTTTTATTGGAAAGGATGTAATTCAAGGGTAGTTTGATGAGAGTTTGGTTAGGGTCTGTTTATGGGATCCATGACAAAGTAACGGAACTTTCCAATTCTTAAGAACAAATTAACGATACTCGGCCAAATCTTAATCGAATTAGTTAGTGTACTTCAGATTCACTAAAAATCAAAAAATAAACAAAAATTTTAACAAAACAAAAAAAACGACTTCAAAAAATGCACTAAAAAGTAAAAAAATAATTTCGTATTCTTCTACAACTTAATAATCAACTTACTTTTTCTACTCATCAATATGTAGGTACGATTGTTATTTTTGGAGTCGGTGTCAGCCAAGGTACCCGGCCCGGCATGTTCACTTGACAGCTCCCCTCCCGCCACGGCCCGCTCTCGCCTCTCACACAAGCACATTTCACCTATAACTATGTATGTAGTTACAAACCTACCTTGGCTGACACCGACTCCAAAAATAACAATCGTACCTACATATTGATGAGTAGAAAAAGTAAGTTGATTATGAAGTTGTAAATGAATATGAAATTATTGTTTTGTTAAAATTTTTGTTTTCCACATTATATATTTATCCAAGGCATTATCTAGGTTACAAACCAGTTATTCGAACACTTTATTCTATTAAAAAAGGTAGCTGCCAATAATATGTAATATGTTCAATGATATATCAAATTGATGGGAAGAACCTTCAAAAGTTATTACAAAGAGTAATATTAGAATAAATAAAAAATTGAACATCTATTTGAATTTCACTTTCGTTTTCTTAATTGAATTAAGTATGGATTAAGCGGAATCTTGGAAGAGGAAATTAACCACGAAAAGGAAAAAATCACGAAATATCACAAGGAGGGATGGGGGGGGGGGTATAATGAGATATCACGTGTATTTATTTTTCGTTGAACGCACGATAATATTTATAAAATTTCAGTACACTTTGTACTAAAAAATACACGTGATTTTGGGTATGTGGGGAGGGTACGCGAAAACCTCATATCACCAGGGGGGGAGGGGTTAAAAAGTTGCTAAAAAACATCACGCGATTAATGGACGACCCCAAAGCAGAAGGTCCTGGGTTCAAGTCCCAGAGGCGCCAATATTTTTTTTATGATTTTTCTAGCTCCAGATTTTCGATCGAGTTTCGCCAATATTGTCTTTATTTAATTAAATATTACAATTTGAGGTTTTACTCATAAAGTTAAAAATAGAAATTAATAAATATTTTATTGCTATCTCATTCTCTCGCTGGTTAAATCCTATGTATGTTTGTGTTTGTCTCTTTTTAAGGTTACTCGCTTCCGTTTCATCAAGTTTCAAATCACAACGGAGCTGAAGAAGTTTTCACATCAAAAAGTTTTAAAGGACTTTTGAAAATAGATGAATTATAGTAAAATACGTTTGTTTTCTACAGGTTGATTTTTTAATAATAATAATAATAATGATACATGCAATAAAGAGGTACGTTACAACGGAGCTATTAAAAGCACACCTTTAGTAAAGTCTCCTACAATGGACCACATTTTATATCGTAGGTATTCAAGAACATCGAAATACAGGTCTCCAATTAATCGTGTCTTGACGTGCCAATTTCCGCCGCGGGGGCACGTTCCCACGGAGGACCGGAAGAGGACCGGAGCCCTTGGGGGCACGCCTGGCGCCCGGGCAAGGCTTGCACTCCTGGCAGGCCTGGCGCTCCGGGCATGTGGGGCGAACTTTTGCACATAACTCTTACAGCCCCATTGTTGATTACCCCTTGGGTGCATGTCAAGCGGAAGCCTACACAATGATCACAAGTGATTTGTGTGCTAATTTTTCATCGCGCTATATTCAATATCGGTGAACGGATACCCGGACAACAACTGTTCAACAAATTGGCACTTCATCAATCCTTTGGAAAGTCATTAAAAATGAAAAAAAGTGGTTAATTTTTTTTTTTTTTTACATGAAAACCGCACAAGAGTCCAAACAGCTCTCGTCTGGAGCCAGTGGACATCCCCAATTGGGGTATGTTGTGAGGCTGAAGGTAGTGGGGAGGGGAAGGAGATAGGGAAGAGGAAGGTGGGGAAGTACCTGACTATTCAGATCTGGTCACCAAACACGGCAGAAGCCATTTCAAGCAACGTTTCAATTCTGAATGGTGGTCTTACACCAGGGCGATACTGAGAGTATCTTCCACTCTGGAACGTGCCGCAAATATACTATATATTATTTTAAATGAATAAATTGTGAAATACACAAATTAATCAAATAAAATTTATTTGCCACGCCGGGATTCGATCCCGCGACCTTCGGAATGTTAGTCAAGCGCCTTGCCGCTGCACTACGCCGGCCGTCAAAATAGGTCAAAATAGGCCGTTAAATAGGTTACATAAGGTTACGGGCATTTTTTAATCAGTTTTAATGACTTTTCAAAGGAATTATCAAGTTCCACTTTGTTATGAAAACAATTTTTTTTGGTGACAACCCTCAGAAAATAATTTCTCTCAGGGACTGTGTCATCTTTGGGGATGTTGTGAGGGGGGTCTTTTTGAAGAAAGGAAGGAGTGAATGTGATGATACCCATGTTGTAGGAGGGGGGAAATACAGAAGCCAGCAAATCATTCCACAGCCGAGCTGTTGAACTAAAGGACGAGTCGTAGAAACGACCATTTCTCTTGTGACAAATGTCAAATATATACAAATGTTGTGTGTTTACGACTACCGGCATGTTTCCCGACTATGCACCGGTGTCGAAGGAATCAAAGTTCCATGGAGCATCTTCCATTTAAATACCGGTAGAATAATGACAGCATTCCCACCCGACGCCTGTGCTCTAAAGATTGCATGTTGATTGATTGTTGAAAAAGGAGAATCTTTCAAACGGACCTGTTTCTGCACGAGTCGAGAGTTTTTTTTTTATAAATGTATTTTGTGGCTTCAGACCAGAGGTGGCTCCCATATTCATCATCATATTATGTATGTGAAAAGACAACTGTGTATTGAATCTTTTTTTTCTGAGAACATAGGTTGTTAAAACGCTTTATTTTATTTCATTTGATAAGGATGTCTCCCGTATAAGACAACTGTGTATTGAATCTTTTTTTTTCTGAGAACATAGGTTGTTAAAACGCTTTATTTTATTTCATTTGATAAGGATGTCTCCCGTATATGTTTTCCCGTATGATAAAACTCTCTTATCTAGTATAAAACTGTTCTAAACGAAAACAGCAAATTGTCCAAAGAAGCATGTTTGTCGGATTTCGTTGACGTGCGTGACTAGTGGGAGAGGTTGTTTTTTTTTCTATTGTGTCATTTTATGTGTCAAAATATTTATGTTCACAAAATCCACATTACAACGATTACAACATACACTCCACCAACCTACAACTAAAACGACTTTCGGACAAATAAATGTGCAATATTTCTATAAAATTATTTAATATACTCCCTCTTGCAATAAAAACCATTAAAAAAATAACGAACTTAAAAAATAACCGACAATTTCACAAACTAACAAAGACAATTTTTTTTTTTACATAAGATCCATACAGGAGGCCCTGAGGAAAATAATTCATTTCCTCAGGGCCTATGTCATCTTTGGGGATGCTGTGTGGAGGGTTAGGGGGTGGGTAGGAATCTGGGGTTCAGTATGTCCTGGTCATCCGCTTCCAAGACCTAGATAAACCTCACCCCATGAACCCGGGCACCCTTGCTAAATAACCAAACGTAGCGAACCACTTGGGGTGACCTATGGCAGAGATGTTGGTTATCCAATAAAGGTTCCCGGAGCGGCGGTACCCATTCCCGCCTCCCAAATTGATGCTTGACTAATGCTTGTATTGTGTTTTCTTCTAGGTGTAACTTTATAATTTTCCTCTTATAAACTTACTTATAATTCAAACGCATAAACATGTACAATGTTACCTTAGAACGGGGTACCCCAATAAGGGGACATTCTTTTCTAGAAAATTATAAAAAAATATAATAAATAAATCTATGCTTTGTCAGTATTTAAAAAAGTGACATTTAGAACTCTCCCACTTAGGATGATTGTAAAACCTTTAGTGAACTGTAGGTAATAAACAAAATGCTAACCGAACCCTTGCAATTTCAACAATAACTGAAATGTGTGTTTATTTATTTATTTTATTGTATTTGATACGATTAATTTATATTTTAAAACATTATTTGATAGTGTGGGCTTCAGTGGCTGCTCCATGAAGTCCTCGTTTTACAATTAAATGAAATTCAATAAAATAATAACTTTTAATTCAATAAAATAAAATAAAGTCGGCAAATATTGGTTGGATATAATATGTGTTTTGTAATGGTATTGTGTATTATGTATATAAATCAGTGAAAATAATTTGTAGTTACAAAAATCATTGTAGTTACATCGCTTAAAAAAAAATCATATAGATTATTACGTTCATTAATTATATCTAATATTGTAAATTTTAATATAGTTTCTCCTGTAAGTGTACTGTGTATTAAAAGTTCAAACTCCTAAACACATAACCTAACATAATTTCATTTCTTTATGTTGTAAATCTTTTGTAATTCCTCCATCTTGTTATCAGGTACATGTTACACTGTTCAATACTACTAACTTATCTCATACTCTGTAAATCTGAATGTATTATACATATGTTACCAGGTTAATTCGGTAAATCCGATTATAAAATATGCTACCAGATTACCTTTTCTACTTTGTCACAAAAAAATGTATGTGTACTTAGATGCTATATAGATGCTAAAACCATTAAAACTCTAAGTGACCAACTCCTCAATCCACTCACATACCCATAGACATCAGAATTCAATAGACCAGAAGATACAGACGAGGGGGTAAAACCAAACTATGAAGGGGGAAGAGGGGAAAGATGACTGTGATTCGTTATACAATCAATCTGACAGTAAATAGGCATCTCGCATTACAATATCACCATTTAGTTCTTAAAAGCAAAATCTGCTTTGAATGAATAGACCTTTTTACATGGGAGCGCGAATTGCTTGCCACGATAATAACATATTTGCTAAGGCCAAATGCTCGCCCCAAAAAGACTCGCCCCAATAAACATAGCAATATTTTGTTGCCGTGTTTAGTTAAAACACTATTACAAATGTTTCATAATTTACTTACCCCTGTAACCAGCGACGAGCACACTGGAGAACCGCCCACATTCGCTATGTGCACATTGATATGTAGATATATTGTATAGAATACGCTACCGTTTTGGCGTTGTATTTCGTTAAATGTATGGATGTTACCTTCTAGCTGTTCACGGCAAGAATAATGACGTCACACATTTTAGATTCAAGCGAGGCTCTATCCCCTCCCCATGGAGCGAGCCGGTTCCAAGGCGGAGCTCCAGCCGGCGCCATGTGGAGGGGGAAATAATACGTTTTTATCACTTAGGGCAGGTCCATATATTCATATGTCCGTGCACATACCTGATAAATCGTAGCCCAAAAGAAGGTATTTTTCCTAGCTGCTTAAAAAATGGACTAGTAATTCCTATCTATAAGTCAGGACCTAAAAATGACATCAACAACTACAGACCTATCACTCTTCTAAATACTATGTCCAAAATTCTGGAAAAAGCCATTAAAGAACAGCTCTACCACTACCTAGAAACAAACCATCTACTCTCGAAGAACCAGCATGGCTTTAGAAAGAACAGAAGTACACAACACGCTTTAACCTCAGTAACAGACTTTATTAACTCTAACCTTGACTCAAAGAAAAAAGTAATTTCAATATATCTAGACTTATGTAAAGCCTTCGATACAATATCTCACAATATACTTTTTAAGAAACTTAATAAACTCGGCATAACTGGAAATGAACTTAACTTATTGAAAAGTTTTATGTCAGAGAGAACTCAACAAGTCATTATCAACAAAGTGAAAAGTGAACCCCTTCCGATCAGTTACGGAGTGCCCCAGGGTAGTGTTCTAGGTCCCATAATGTTTCTTATCTACATCAATGATATCTGTGAACTAATTACAGAAGGCAACATTGTGACATTCGCTGATGACACCGTAATACTTTGTCAAGCTGACTCATGGATCAAGGCATTCCTTAAAGCTGAGAAAAGTCTTGCTGTCATCAAACAATGGCTCAATGAAAACAAACTTACTCTAAATACAAAAAACTAAATTCATAACACATAGTATAACTCGAAGAGGTCAACCTCCTCCAACCTTCGCTCTGAAAATACACGTCTGCTCCCAACCCTTCTCAGCGAAATCATACAAAATGTCAAACAAATAAAATATCTAGGCGTGATAATTGACGAAAACCTACGCTGGAATGACCACATTAACTTAATTACATTCAAGCTTAAAAAAATCATGTATCTTTTAAATAATATAAAAAATATCTTCCCACGCACAATACTAAGATCTATCTACTTTGCTCTTTCCCAATCTATAATCATGTATGGTCTTCTGTCTTGGGGAAGTGCAAGTAATATTTCTCTAGATCCACTAGAAAAGGCACAAAAGGCAACAATCAAACTAATATTTCAAGTAGCATATGATACAGACTCTGAAAAAATTTACAAGATGCTCGACGTTTTGTCAATCAGACAGTTGTCTGATTAACTCTACGCTAGATCGTCTATTCTTCACCTCTTCAAATTCAAACTTCATATCCCTTTACTTTCTCAGTCCTCATTAACAAGCCGGTCTTCAACAAACCAAACACTCAACATCCCGCTAAAGCACACGACCCACGGACAAAGATCCTTTAACTACTATTCTATCAAACTATATAACAGCTTGCTACCTTCTTTGAAACAATCTACTGATTATTCACCAAAAAATAAACTAAAAAAACAAATCACAGTCTGGATAAAAGCTAAAGGAACACTATTTTTCCAAAACCTATTTACTACAAACCAAACATAAGAAGTTTAACCAATGTACAATAACCATTAAATAAAATAAGTATAAAACTTTCTTCTACAACACATTAATACTTGTCACACATAATCATAAATAAACACGTAAACACCTCAGCACAGGTTCTCCTAGTGAGGTGTTCACGAAACATACAATACCTATCCACAGTTTCACCTTCGCAAACCTACCATACACCCAACATAATAAAATTGTAAAATATATTATGTAAAAATGTTTTCAAAATTTATCTATTATGTAATAATGTTAATTAATAGGTAAATACTGTAATACATAGAAATAAATAAATAAATTAAAAAAACTTATATTTATATATTTTATATACATTTTCTTTATTACACAACTTAGTTTCAGAGAAAAATTAAATTTTCTGTTTTTTGTTTTTGTTTTTGTTATGTAATTATGTACATTTTCAGGTATAATATGAACTAAACATGTCAGTTTGTCTGTCCTGGAACGGGAAACTTTCCTAGTTGGACAGGCAAAGCTTCCTAATTGTAATTTGTACTTTCTTTTGTATCTATAATAAATAAATAAATAAATAAAAATAAAGTATATAAGCCTTATTATTTTACGTTATAAAATGATTTCTTTAATACATCTTTTTTTTGTATCTGAATTTTTTTTCACTCTCATTTTTTGTACTGAGTGAGAGATAATACCCAAGTTGAATATTTTTAGTGGTTGATATTAGTGATGTGCTTGTACAAAGCTTGTGTTTACCGTCGGAGTTTTTATGACCGAGCGAGAACCGAAGAAAATTGTAATTGTAAAACTGTACCAAATATCTACATAGAATAAATAGCTTTACACTAAAAAAAGGTAGAAATATAATATTTGTGATTGTAAAACTGTTCTACGTGCTTAGCATAGTTTTACATTTACAATATTACTAGTTTTTTTTGGAAGGCGGGTTTGGGTACCGCGGAATTAGCAGGAGTGCCCAAGTTCACGGGTTGAGGTTTGTCGAGGCCTTGACGGCCGATGTGTCTGCCCACCCGCTGCATGACGGGCCGGATCGAGAGAGACTGGTTGAGGAGGTCTTTTGACCTCTTCAGCCAAAATCCATTGACCCTTCGCCTTGCAGTTGAAGGGAAGAATTCACACACTGGACACACTGATCTCCAGATTCCTACCCACCCCTCATACCTATTTTCTTCCAAGAACTCCTCTTCTTCTTTTTCTTTAAAAACTCTCCACACAGCATTCCCTAATATGGCATAGGCCCTGAGGGAAATTATTTTCCTCAGGGCCTCCGTGTGGAGCTAATGTAGAAAAAGTTTGTCGTTTAGGACTAAATTACATTTTTCTTTTTTTTACATTAACTCAACAAAGGATCCTCCGAGGTGGCCTTGATACCCTGATAATTTCCCTCGGGGCCTATGTCATCTTTGGAGATGCAATGTGGAGGGTCGTTTTGAGGAGAGGAAGGAGTGGGTCTTAAAGAGACCCATGTTGAAGGAGAGAGAAAATACAGAGGCGTGCAAATCACTCTACAGCCAAGCCGTTACAGCAAGCCAACGAGTCGTAGAAACGACCTGTTCTTGAGTTCAACAGCATATATGTTGGACGTTTCAACCGTGTATCACTTTGGGAAAGCGTTGGCGTGTTTCTCGACTAACTGCAGTGGTGCAAAAGTGATCGATGACGCCAGTCCCTCGGAGCATCTCCTATTGTAATACCGTTAGGTTAAGGACAACATACCTACCTGACGTCTGTCCATTTAACTCAAAATATTTTTATAAATATTTGGGTAAAAGATTGATTTATCTACTGAACCCGAATATGAAAAAAAATAGATTCGGACAGTTTTACAGATGGACACGAGAATAACGGTGACGATGGTCAGCGCGTTTACAGAAATCACAGTTTGTTTGGGCCTTTGAGTTGCCCGAGAAAAGAAAACTGTTCTTCATTCTGAGAGAGGAATAAGAATCAAGTAAGTAGGTTTTGAACAATACTTGGTCTTATTTCCTCGTCCCCTGCATCTCCTCGCTTCTCTCACGCTCCTACTCCTACCTCTTACTTCTGTTCTCCTTCTCGAGCCCATGGCAGAGAGGCAGAGTTCAGAGCAGCTGACGGATTGAAACATAAAACCATAATGCCCCATTGTTTGCGACCTTACGTCGTCAGAGGGGGATCAGGGAACCAAAAACGGGCCTTAAATTAAAATAATCGTTAAATTATCACGTAAGTATTATCAAGAGTAATCAATAATGTGTATTTCTTCTGCATTATCTACTATGAAACAATTTCTACAAATTTGGTTTTGGTGAGTTTTATTTTATAATGTGCACTTGTTATGTACTTATTTATTTAGTTGAGTTGATCGGTCAATGACTGCATTGGCATCGCGTCTGTGTGTCTGGGTGTGAGTTTAATTCCTCGGCTGACTAATTCGTACATCACGACACAAGCAATATTTAAGAAGATTTTTAAATATTCGAAAACCAGAAATGATTGCCTTTATTTAAAAAAAATCACTACCGGTTTCGAAATAAGTCCATGTCTTTCATTACCGTTTTCAAAACTAAGTAACAAATATCAAAATATCAAATAGCAAAATCAAATTAATGATACTAGAAGACGCTCCTCACTTCTCGCCTCACTCCCCACTTCTCACCTCACTTCTCAACCAAGTCAGCAGCGTCATAACCTATAGAAAGGTTGAAGGAACCAAAGCGCACACCAGATACTAACAGTCAAAATTAGTGGATCAAAGGAACGTAACTGAGGTATAGCTGAACTAAAATTTAAAAAAAAAACATATGAAAATGAATTACTATTATATATTTAAAGATAGTTCAGAAGGACAAAATACCAGCCTTTAACTAAATTAGAAGAAAATATTAATATGTTTCATTTGTTTAAAAGTAGACGACAACATTGATTAATTGAGAACTATGTTTTCTTGCTCTCCTGTAAAGTAGAGAAAAATGAGATACGTTTTTATGACCCTAAGGGGCCAAATTTCGATTATGATAAATGTGTCCTATATGTTAAAAAATGTAGTAAGAATTTTGATGTCGGCAAGATGTCAACTTAGGAACATGCATTTTTTAAACTAACTAACCATCACGTCGCTTCCCGGATGGTTAGGCGTAGAGGTTGAACCGCCAAATAACTCGGTCTTGGCACACACTCCTGGCTTTATTCATATTCGTACATCGTATCATCCATCTCATACCATTGTCCTTCTGTTATTCTGACCAGACTCGAGTATTTGGTTCACTTGATCGTTCGATGCCTTCAATGGGCGCCGCCGATTTCTTCTACCATTCACATTTCTGTCATACATACTACTTACACTAATTTCTCTATTCATTCGCTCTGCATACTCAAACCATCTAATTATCCATTTTTAACCTCAATCATTACTCTTACATCAGCCACGCATTCTTAGCAAATTTCCCCTTTTCTCACACGATCATACATGGTTTTACCACAAATACGTGTCAGGCATCTTGTTTTTGTATTTACATTGAGTCAGGACAGGTGTAACGTGAGAGCTCTCCAAAAATGATGCCTGTTTCATCAACTTCTTCATTATTTAGGTTACTATTTAACATCCACCAATGAGTGAATTTATGAATAACGATGTAGGTACTTAGAAAGGGCAATAATTTCCTAATCCGGTCCCTTGGTATTGTTATTGGTTCGTTCCAGTTGGCCGGAAGTGTAAATGGCCTTGCATGCCCTTGCTTGGCCCTGTTCTATATAGGCATGTGTGCTGTGTACTAGGTATTACATGCTATAGTTTAGTGCTCTGCTCAGTATGTCTGCCATGGACCATACCCGAGCTTCTTTAGCATCTTCCAACAGCTAACACCTTACAACCTATGCGAAGGAAATCTCACATCTCACGCCAACTACTAACTAACCATCACGCCGTTTCTCCCATACACTCTTGCCTCATTCACATTCATACACCATCTCAAACATATTCTTCTGTTATTCTTACTCTTGACATGGCTCGACTCAAGTATTTGGTTCACTTGATAGTTCTATGTCTTCCTCGGACGCCCCCGACTTCTTCTACCATTCACATTCGCGCCATTCATTGTGTTTATTCAGTTCATTGTATCCACATACCAAACCATATCATAAGCGTCCCTTTCTTAATTTTATTCATTACGCTTTGCGAATTCTTTGCGAATCTACACATTTGTCACACGATCATATATAATTTTTCCACTTATACGCCTCATATTATATACGCCTTATATTTCTACCGAATTCAGTCTACTTTCATTCTTTGTCTGTCAAAACGATCATAACTCACTTCCATGTGTCGTTCCACTCATTTTACGGACTCAAATCTGATTCAGAGTTCAGCCAAATGAACTCGACTCCTCGGACTTGTTCCTTTGATTCCTTTCGTTCATTTCCGTCCGCCAGATTCACCAAATCTGGTTGAATGAAACTCATTGTGTCGTTCCGCCGGACTCTTCGAACCCGCTGGAATGAAACTCATTGAGATCGCTCAGCTGGACTCGCCGATTTCCCTACCTTAGATATGAATACTGATCCAATACAGTTCAAGGTTGAGGGTTGTTTAAGAGAGGTTGGGGAGGGGGAAGGGTAAAATAAGGCGGAGGAGGCAAAAAAATGTTTTTTCCAAAAACTGCTTTCTCTACCTTATTTCAATAAGAATACCAAAATAGCAAACGCTACTCCCAAACCCGAGAAAACGGGGCGGAAGTTGAAAAATGAGTCAAAAGAGGCAACAAAAATGCGGCGAATCCGGCTGAATTTTTTTTTTGCAAAAACTGAATTATTAATAAATTTTCCTTTATTATTTATTTACAGTTTTTTTTACATTTTTAAATTAAGTCCCGTTAAACTGATTGATATCAGTTTGTCAACGGGTTCTTTTGACAGTTACTTTTTTTTAAATTGAGACAGGTCTTCGACCAAGTCGAAGAGACAGGTACATAAAATATATAGGTACATGAAAAAAAAATTGTTAATAAAATTTATAAGAAATACAGAACAGAGAAAATGAAAGAAATATAAGAAAAGGCAAGAGAAAATAATAATGGAAAAAACATTAAAACAAAAAGCGGAAATAACAGAAATTAGTACAAAAAAGTTCTTTCACTTAACCATTTTTTTAGCGTACATTAATTTTATTTAGCGTAATTAAATAAATAAATTAAATGTTTCCCCAAGTATCACCGGTAATTAAATACCGACCAGAAATTTTATTATGTAAAATGAGATAAGTCGTTACTGCAAGAGGAAAAACTGTTTTAGGCATTCATTTTTTAAGAGGAAAAACTAAACCAAGCCCTCAGATTGGAGAATGTCACACATCAATAGAATCACATAAATCTTGGTTTATCCTCATTGCCCACTCCGAAATTGCCAAAAGCCAAGATTGTTCCCCGCAGAGGAAAACATTAAAACTCTTAATATTATTCGACATCCAAACTGTATGCAAAAATACGCTTTCGCAACATCCGGCCATTAGCATCCTTCAACTCCCATCTCTTGCAGCGCTGCAAATTAGTAACAGTGGGATCCATTCTTGATGGAAATAATAAATCCATCAAATGGATCCATAAAAGTTCGTGAGCCCGAATGATTTTTTTAAAGTGCCCGCAACCCGGATTTGTACCGATTTATTACATATTTCCCTTAAACACGGTAAGTTTTAAAGCTCTTAAAAAAATATATGTTATTCTTGAAGATAATATCTAGACTTTGCCCGCGCCGAAACGCAAATTATATAAAATTCCCTCGTTAGAAAAAAATCGCAAAGTATGCTCCAAAAATTATTATTAACACGTTTGTTTCAGTTATTTTACAAGTTAAATGTATGAAAAAATTCACGGTGTTTCTTTAAATGCTGTTTAAGATAATGCCCGCAAGATTTTTGCTCAATTTTAAACCAGTCGTGTTTTATTAAACATTTTCGCTATTTTCGCATCGATTTTGTCGCTGTAAATGTTAGCGCTCTCCTCTAACAGTCGTAATTTCGTATCTCTCCATCTTCTTCTTTTCGGGCCCGGTTGCAGAGCCTTAAGCCATAATAATAATTATAATATTTAGATAATTTGTATGGAAAGTTTTGTGAAAAATCACCACAAGGGCGTTGTACAAATTTATATGTATTATACTAGCTATTTCCCGGCATGCGTTGCAATGCCATATTCAAAGAAATAAATGGTTTGTCCCTGCATGTGCTTTCCCGTGCGTCCCCGTTCCTCTCCCGCACACCCTACCCTCCCGCGTTCCCCTTCCACCTTCTCTCCTGCTCCCCCGTCCCGCAAACCCCCCTCCCGCGTTCTGAAAAACTATAAAAACAATCAATCAAATTTGGTACCTAACCTGGTTTGGTACCTATTTAAAATATCTATAATTTAAAATACAAAAAAAAACAGCTGCCTGCTAAATTAAATTTCATCAAACGCGTGAACTGTCAAACGTGCGTAGTTAAAATAGTCGTTAAGTTTTCTGAAATTATTCAATTTTCTACGCAATTTTCTTATTTTTTCTTACCGTAAGAACCTTCTACAAAGTATAAGAAAACTATGACAAAATAACATAAAAAATATGAATGAAATAGGTAAAGTCGTTCTGAAATTGTGGCGTTACCAAGGGAAACAGGGATTAATTTTTTATATATACAGATTTCTTCAGTCTTACTTCTAACTACAGACTAGATAAACCATTCTAATAACTTATGGCTAAAATATTGCATCCACCGGTTCTTCGATCACTAATACAAAACTATTACAATACATTTGACCAATGAATGCGATGGTGCATAAAAATGTATTTATATTGAACACATTTTTTTTAAATGTATACTCTGTAAGACAGATTATATAGAGGACCAGATTATTTACCTGGTAGATCACTTGAGATTAACACTGTGGTTATTAATTAAGAAAATTGCTCATATCAGTTTTAGTTTTGGACAGCATTCGCAACTGTGAGATGTGCAAAACGATTTAAACTCTTCGGCATCTAGTAAAATATACTCTTAGTTACGCCCTGGGTACCTAGCATGGTCGATCGATATAGGTTTTATCGAAAATGTCGGTAACTTGTCATCGCTCCTGAGCACGACTGCAGCCCGCTAACGAACAAATAACTGTTCACTTCCAATAAATTAGGAACCTTTAGTCGCTGTTAACTGTTGTTTGTTCGTTAGCGGCCTGCAGTCGTGCTCAGGAGCGACGACAAGTTACCGACATTTTCGATAAAACCTATATCGATCGACCATGCTAGATACCCTGGTCTACCGTGACCTTCTTTCTGTTACTGAATCCATTTTTATGAGAATACCGCACTGCTTCCAACCGGAGACAGTGAATTTATGGCATCCCCAATTGGGGTGTGAAGACTGTGAAGTGAGGCTGAAGGTAGTGGGGAGAGGAAGGAGATGGGAAAAAGAAAAGTCGGGAAGTATTTGGCTTCAGATCTCATCAACAAACACGACTAAAGCCATTTCAAGCCGTATTTCGATTCGGAATGGATGGTCTTTCACCAGGGCATTACTGAAATATCTGCTACTCTGGAACATGCCGCAAATACACGGCGTCCGGAAACTCGTAGTACAAACTGGAAACTGGTAAATCTACATCGCATTCGGAGAAGATTTTGTGGTATAACTTTTTTGATTTGATTTTTCGTTTTCGTCGAGTCTGAAGTTGAATTTATCTGAATTAAATTTGAAAAAAAAACGATCGGTAGGGGGTTTGTAGGTATCAGCTGTTTAATAACTTTTAAAATATTTAGAAGCACAAACACTTTAGTTGCCGAAAAAACGGAAAAAATAAAAATCAGAATGATCAGACTGCAAAATAAGAAGATTTTTTGGGTTCTCAATGTGATGTAGATTCAACAGTTACACAGTTGAATCAGGGGGTCACCAAATAGCGGACCGCGGTCCGGATGCGGACCGCCCATCAAATTGTGTGCGGACCTTGTGTTAACAATATAAAATATTAATTGAGTACGTAATTTGATAATAATTTTTTTTCCAATTTCATTTCCAAGAAAATGCAGTTTTAAAAGACCAAAAACAGAAAGTTTCTTGTCAAGAGTTTTGTATAAAATTTGTTTGTGCTAATAAATACCCAGAATTAAAAAAAAATTAGCCTTGAAACTTCCCGATGAACATTCTTACCGAAGAACATCTCCAAGATTTAATAACAATAGCCTGCACAAACTTCGGATGGATAGCCCGAGGCAAAAAATGTCATTTTTCCCATTAATATTGTAAAAACCCTTGGTACTACTTTTTATTCATAACATTTGTTTATTATTTAATAGAATAATATTCCGGAACCCATTCGTTTTATTAGTTCATTGATATTGTATCAACACATATTTAAATAGTACAGTTTATTATTTCAATTGTTAAGTCGCGGGAGGGGGGGGGGGGGGGTTTAGGCCCTTTCCCTTCCGGACCGCGACGGTCATTTTATTTAAAAAACGGACCCCTAATGAAAGTAATTGGTTACCTCTGCTTTATATTATTTTAATTAATCAATTGTGAAATAACACAAATTAATCATACAAAATTTAACAGCGCACCTTTGAATTTAAACTGGTGATCTCCGGATTCCTAGCCAAGGATCTCAACCATTCAACCAAGAAGGTCATCATGGGGCTGGGATAGGCATGAAATGAGTAAGTAAAATTGTTATATGAAACATATTATATCTATAACATATCCAATTATAGTGATTTATTTTTTGGTTTTTAGGCCGTGTTGCGCTACCTCCCCCAACGTTTCTGACAGCATATTATTGTCCATTATCAGGGAAGATGTGTAATAATCACAATTCATTATAGATCATTACACGATGGACACTGTAATGCTGCCCGAAACGTTGAATAAATAAGGAAATAGCGAAATTCGGCATAATAACCCAAAAATAAATCCCGACAATCCTGTTGAACGTGAAAATCTCAAATCATAACAAAATTGAAACCACAACGAAACTGAGAGATTCAATAACGGTGACCGGACAACTCATAATGAAATCAACTCAACACCTCCTTTGAAAAATCATTAAAAGTGATGAAAAAATATATTAAAAATTGGTTAATTTGGTTACTTTAGGTTAGGTTATGGACTACTTTTCATTTGTTTTTTCAAAGGTTTTAATTAATTTTCAATTAGGTGTTGAGTTGAGTTGATTCTGAGTTGTTATGGAACAATATTAATCACAAAAATTAATGCAAGCAGTCGTTTATGTCTCCAATCTTCATAGGGTCATCAGAGGGGATTCCATCCAAGCATTCATGGCAGTGATGATTGTATTCTGCGATTGGCGTAGTCTGCGCCATGAACTTCCCATGCGATGGCGGTGAAGTGCTCTGGAAGTGCGTACTCGTCTCTCCAGGAATATTTCCGTAGCGCTGCAGTAATTCGGTAGGTGGAATAGATGGCGATAAGCATTATTGTAGCGACTTTCAGCTTATGCCATAGTGGGATGCAGTATAGTCTCTCTTGCCTGTACTATTATTCTATGTATCTGCTATCGGTTTCGAAACATCCGTGTCATACACTAACAATCAAGGCAGTACACAACCCTAATAATTTTTCTTTGCTCAAAACTTACATTTTAATAATTTCTGGCGAATTCGTAACTAAAATAACTTTTTTTTCAAACCGACACCTGGAGATGTAAGTTCTTTATATTTAAGATTAATAAAAACAATACCATACTATTAATATATTTTACACACAACAATTTTAATAATAATTATTATTATTAGATGACTTCTATAGCGCCATTTTCGTGAGAAAATCACCTCAAGGGCGCTTTAAACATTCATTTATACATTTAATCTATACCTATATTTTAAAACTTTATAACCCGTTTTTCAACTATAAAGTTAGCGGAGAGCACCAGATTTTATTTTTGTAGACGATGAATGAATAACTTTGGGAGGTATTTATTCATTTAGAAACATCTTAAATATTAGTAACACGTTCTTCAGAATTAATTAAAATAAACCCGGCGGAAAGGTCGAATCTCCAGGCCTGCTAAGGTGAATTCGACCGTACGTCGTTAAGAGCGTTTAACCAGCCAGCGGATGAAAATCCACATTTCGTCGAAAGTTGTTCTTACGATCATGCAGGGCGGTTACAATGAGAAAGATTCATTATTCTCCGTACCAGATTTTTTCTTAAAATTATTTCATTCCAAATTTGCTTTAATTTATATCTACATCGAAAAATGCTGAAAGGCATGACGATAAAACTATTAAAATAATGTACTTTTTGTAATTATTTTTTGATGATAATTATTTATCATTTTTCAATAATGTCTAAGTTAAATAAGAATGTAAACAAAAATCTGAAATATATACGTTTATAGGTGCGCAAATAAATACACAAGCGGACCGATTTTCGTCAAGAAACACATGTGTGCATATATTTTTTAATGATTTTATTTAAACTAAAATTAAAATTCTAAAACATGCGATACCTAGATAATGTATTGATTTATTTTATTGCATAATCACATGTTTTGAAATGGGTGTGGTATAATACAAAATCTTTTTCAAAAATCAAACAAATTTGCGAACGACCTATGGTATAACCTTATTCTACTAAAAATAAACATTTTTTCTCAAAATTGAAAACATGCGAATGCTAGATAAAAGAACAATCTTTCGAAATCCATTCATATTTTTTTGTGGAAAAGAATCAATACGTCTAAAATCTGATTTAAAAATGACATATTTCTGGTTTTCTCTGGTAATACCCTCAAAAAGTGGGAGGGGTGATTTTGGTGGAGGGCGAGAACGGTGGACCAACACAGTAACAGAAAAATAAAAATTTAGTAACAAATGTACCTACATGTGAAATAAAACTCTTCAAAACCAAATGTTTGGAAAGTATTACATAGTGAATGCCCAAGAAATACAAAAAATAATAATAATTCACGTTTCATTACAGGTTCCCGTGCGATACCGGGTGCTTCCAGCTAGTTCATTCATATGTCATACGTCGTGCTTTATTTTTATACATTGTTAATACAATATCACTGCATAAGGTGCATATGAGTAGTATAGCTCATATACCAGTCAGGTATTGAGAAATAATGTATTACCATATGGGGCAGGGAGAACATTAGGGTGACCATCGTCCAGTTTCACCATTGGAAATTAAATAAATATTTTGATTGTGTTTATTTCAATTTCGACGTTATTTCTGCTTTAGGGATAGAAAACTGCAAGGTACATAATTTATTACTATTGTTCAAATATTATGCTGTATACGTATACCTATTCCATGCAATCATATTTTTGAGAATACTTTACTTTATTCAAGTAATTTTTAACCAAATACTTTTTTAAAATTATTTATCTCTAGCACATTGATTTCTTGACAAGCCAGTTCCAAAATTGAAAATAACGTTAAAAATAATCTTCCGGCAAAAATATTATATTGTAGATAGGCACTTATATCAGTTCCAATTTTCATTACAATTAAATACCAAGCAAATTTAAGTTTATTGAAGTAGAGCTACACGGACAGACGCACAGACGATATTAGTGTTTTTATTTTTACTATTTTAGTTTTCATTTTGGGAAAATTAATATTGAATCTTATAATTGTCGTACCCACTTACTTACATAATAAAAATGATCCATATAGAGAAAGGCAAAATTGTAGATGGAGACGAGGGTATATTTATAAATTTCAAAATTAAAAGTATAAAAGGGGATGAGGTTTATAAATATTTAGGATACCCGCAATCGAATAGATTAGATCACACTAGTATTAAAAATGATATTAGGATTAAATTTCAAACTAGGATCAGAAAAATTTAAAAATGCAATCTATCTGCTAAAAATTTAGTAATAGCAATAAATACTTGGGCAATACCTTTATTAACGTACTCATTTGGCATAATTAAATGGTCCAATACAGATTTAGATAGTTTTGAACGATTAATTAGAACTACGTTAACAGAGTTTAATTGCCATCATCCAAATTCAGCTATAGAACGAATTAATTTACCTAGAAATTTAGGAGGTAGAGGTGTAGTCAAAATAACATCTTTGAAACACAATCAGGTAGAAATGCTTAGAAATTTTTTCCATAGGAAAGCTAATAGCTCAGAAATGCACAAAATAATTTGCAAGGCAGATAGAAACATTACACCTTTAAATTTATATGACGAGAATGCCAACATTCTTATAAATACTAACCAGGAATTATTCGATTCCTGGTCAAATAAAATTATTCATGCAAAACACTTCAATTATCTCAACCAAACGTATGTTGATAAACTCTCGTCAAACAAATGGTTGAGTATTGGAGAGTTGAGCGCAGAAATAGAAGGATTTATGCTTGCCATTCAAGATAGAGTCATTAATACTAAAAATTATAGGAAGCATATAATCAAAGATATAAATCAAATTGGTGATTTATGTAGAAAATGTTTGGTTTTTCCGGAAACTATAGAACATATTATATCGGGATGTTCTATATTAGCGCCGTCCGAGTATACATTTAGGCACAATCAGGTTTTAAAAATAATCCACCAAAGTTTGGTAACTAAACATAACTTGATTGACTGCCGTAATATAGTACCATATTATGAATATGAACCAAATTCCTTTTTAGAAAATGAATTTTATAAAATATATTATGATAAAACTATACTAACAGACAGAACAATTAGTCGTAATAGACCTGATATAGTTTTACATGACAAAATTAAAAAAATAACTTATATCATTGATGTAGCTATTCCAAATTCCTGTAATATTCAAAAAACTGTTTCTGAAAAAATTAGAAAATACACAGATTTAGGAAATGAGATTAAAAGAATTTGGCATTCTCGGACTATAAAAATATTACCATTTGTTATTTCGGCTACTGGCATTATATCTAGGTCTCTGATTCAAAATTTAGGCATATTAGATTTGTCAAAGAATTTATATATAAAAATGCAAAAATCGGTAATTTTAAACACATGTAGGATTACAAAAGATTTTTTAAATATTTATGTTGAGGGATCAGTAGGATTTATAGGTTCAATTAGGAATTCCACAGAGCCGAACCCTCTGATATGAAAATATCTGGAGTCGGTGAATTATTTTCCCATCTGGTCTCTGGTAGGTTGACATGTTGTTCTTGTATTGTTTTGTAATTATAATACTTATATATTGCAATTGCATAACGTGGATTGACCAGATGATCATTTGTGAAGTGTGTGAAAGGGTTTAGTTTTTCCTGTGGGGAAAATTAAACCCGGACATTTAAATCTGGTGCGTAAAAAGTAAATTGACATTAACTTTATTTATTTACTCCTTTTTTACGCCCTTGAGATTTTAACATAATGTTTATATGTTTTATACGATGGTTAGTAATAAATAAATAATAAACAATAGATTGCAAAACAATTTTTTTTTCAAATAAATGAAGACAATATAAGCGAAACTCAGAAAAATATATTGACACCTCTGGGACTCGAACCCAGGATCTCTTGCTTTCCGGGCAAACGTGCAAACCACTGCGCAACGGTGTCGATATGAAATTCGGTGAATTTTACAATTTTGAGGTTTTACTCATAAAGTAAAAATAAAATTTTTTTTTTTTTTTCGTTAAAGTGGTTTACAATTGAATAAAATAAGATAATAAAGTAAAAATAAAAAATTTTATTTTTTTTTCGTTAAAGTGGTTTACAATTGAATAAAATAAGATAATAAGGACAATAAACTGAAATTATCAGAATTTTTTTAAAATTATCTTGACATAAAAAATATTCGTTACATTAAAAATGTTGATATTGAAGTTACATTCGTTTGCTAATCTGTGTAGGCGAGGAATTGGCAAGTATGGTGCTTAATTTGTTTGTAAATGATGGTGATATTAAAATAGGTCTTTATGCCTAGTGAGTCGAATAGCTATTCTTAAATTGACTACACTTAGGAGTTTGCAACCGTCGAACTTCGAATTTACGAATAAAAAAGAAGTATAGGTCCATATTCTTCGCCTATCCTCAAATTCAAGAATTTTTAATGCATTTTATAAAAACATTATAGTTAATTTGTTCTGAGGGGATATTTAACTTAAAATTAATAAATTGTAAAAAGTTTCGCTGAATGATATCGGAAATCTTAAAAAAAAATTGAAATTAAAAAAAAAAACTTTTGAAGTCGAAAAACGAAACTGATATGGCGCGATCAAGTGAACCAAAAACTTGTGTCGGACCATGTCAATAGAGTAACAGAAGCGTGTGTGTGAGACGATGAATGTATGAATGAGAATGAAGTAAGGAATGTGTGCCAAAACCGAGTCCTTTGGCGGTCCATCCAATCTGCGTACCCCTGCAGAGAAACAGCGTGATGATTAGTTATTTGGTTGCTGTTTTGTCTTGCGAAGGTGTTCTTATCCTATTATGCAATTAAAGTTAGTATTCTTTGGGTGCTTTCAATAAAGTTTTACAATGGCCACGTTTGAATAAAGGTAATTGTTCCCCAAATTTAAACTGATCTCACCTCTTGGTCCCCTCACTCTCAGATCTCCGAGGGGCCCGGGGCGAGGGCTAAGGGGGCTAGAGGGGCCAGGGGCAGGTGCCAGGTGTTATCTCGGGCTTCCTCGCTTACCTGTTCCCAAACACTTAAACTGGACACCATAAACATCACCCATCGAGCCATACGGCCATACACAAGAACCCCATCAAATTTGGAACATCGGGGGATCACTTAAAAGGGTCCAATCGTAAAACCAATATAGGTATTATAACCACTTGTACTGATTTTTCTCAAACAGGTTATTTATTAGAAAACAGGTATAACTTTATTCGACTATAAATTACTTTCGTAGTAGTCACCTCTTGAAGACGCTTATTGAGGAGTATTCTAGAATGATAATAAATATATTTTTAAAAATTCGAAAATATATTTTTAAATACGGCTCAACGCTCTGGTGGTTCTGGTAGAGATGGAAAATTCTGGCAATCATAATCAGTTCCAATTAGAATTAGCAAATTTAGTAACGAGTAATGAGTACGACAAAAGAAGAAGACATTCTTTTTCTTTCAGAAATCCTTCTATTAAATTGTGAAAAACTATGTAGATATTTAAGATTATTATTTAATAGAAATATGGGGAAACACATACATTACGTACTTAAACGACTTACAAATAATACAGAACAAAGTTATTAAAAAACTCTTCAACTATAACCCAGACACTCCCACAAAAAAACTATACCAGGAAATGAACCTTTTGAAAATAAGAACATTGTACGAATATAACATATGTCTTTTAATCTACAAAATACAAAATGGACTTATACAC
This sequence comes from Limnephilus rhombicus, assembly GCA_929108145.2. Taxonomy (NCBI): domain Eukaryota; kingdom Metazoa; phylum Arthropoda; class Insecta; order Trichoptera; family Limnephilidae; genus Limnephilus; species Limnephilus rhombicus. The sequence goes on from OV815276.1 coordinate 57,577,325, forward strand.
ACAAATACAACATTTATAAAAACATCACAAGTACACGAACATTATACTAGACAACACAATAAATTGTACACAAATACTGTCAAGACTGAAAGTGGCAAGAGAAGTATTGGTCACGAGGGAGTTCATATATATAATCTCCTTCCAGATAGCCTAAAAACGGAAAATAACATAAAAACCTTTAAAAAAAAACTATTTAAACTCAAAATGTTGGAACAAAATTAAAAATATTATTCTTACTACTGTACTATATATATATATATATATATATATATATATATATATATATATATATATATATATATATGCTCTGTATTTAAGTTAAGAAAGCGAAATACTATGTTTCTTTTAACTTAATAATAATAAAAAAACAACATATTGTTGAAAATGGAAAAAAAAAAGATATTGTTGATAAACTAATAATAATAATAATATTTGGATGATTTATATAGCGCCGTTTTTGTGAAAAATCACCTCAAGGGCGCTGTACAAACTTATAATACATTTCTAAAATCTAAAAAACTACAAGCTAGGCAAACAATTATAAACAACTTATGGCTAAAAATTGCATACATCGGTTCATTGATCACCGATACGAAAATATGTGTACAATATTTTGACCAATGAACGCGATGCTGCCTAAAATTTAATGAAAACAGGACCATACTTACCTGGGAGGTCGCTTGAAATTAACACTGTATATTGTCCATTTAAAGAAATTTAGATAGAGTTCGCACGCAGAGGACATTATTGTGAACACATGTTATTTAATCCTGAAAAATATTTTAATATTAATATGTAATGTATTCTTTGACGAGTGTATTTTGGAAAGTAAAAGCAACATATAAAGGTGGGAGGTGCAGTAGTACCAATAAGGATTTGATCTTTCTAAATGTGATTCGTCAAGAGACAGATTGATGTGTAAGGAATCGAGTAATTTTAATTCAGTAAGAAAAGTGTGATTAAGACATATCATAGACAATACAAGTATGATACTCTCAAAAAGGTATATTTAAATTACGGGTATGAGAGCCCAAAAAGGAAGGTTTTTAGTTTGGACCTAAACTCTGTTGGGCTTGTTATGCATCTTAATTCCGGAGGGAGTCTATTCCAAGCCTTAGGCCCAGATACTCCGAAAGCACGATCTCCAAACATAGTATTTGGCTTTCGTTTAGGTTCTATTAGTCTTATTAATCCACAAGATCAAGGTAAAAAAACATTGAAATCAACATGTAACACAACATACCTATGCAGTTTGCGTACAGTTTTTGTTTTCAAACTGGATCATCGAAACTATCCTAAGAAAGGACCTAACACCTAATTATTTATAATGAGGAAACCGGGCGGCTTTCCGTCCATACAATTCCCCGAATTCCTCCCCAAATTTCTCTACAATAGTGCAAATGTTTTTTAATATAATGTATATTTCGACTACTGGCGTTCTGGTACCTTTCGCTTTTTTAGATAAGTTACTTCTTTTAGGACTCAGGACTGCCTGGTTTAAACGCCATCAACACACTTTCAGTACAAAAATTGACTGTACAAACTAGACAATGTTTTTTTTTTAAATAACAAACGAACAGACGTTTTATTCTAATACAGTTGGTAAAAAAAAACATCGGTCCAGTTTTGAACGAGAAAAATGGAGAGTACCAAATCACCATTTTGACAATTTTATTTGGTATTATGAGCCTAAAGTGCAATTGTCCCTTTCGCTCTGTATTCGGGGGATAACAGCGAAAGTGAGAGCAACAGTTGGTAAAACACATATTATTAAAATTTATCGTCGACCGTGAATCATCAGACGAAAAATTGCAAAAATATTTAATTTACCCCAGTATATATAATTTACGAAAAAATAGCACTACTTCAGCTACACGAAGATAACTTCAATAAAAATATTACATTACTGCTAAATATTAGCATAAGGAATACTTCTATTGGTGGACTAACTGTACCACCCATACGAACCATAACAGCACAGAATCACTATGTATATAAAGGAATAAAATTATTTAATCAATTACCCGCTACTATGCGAACAGAAAAAAAAACGACAATTATAAAACAAAAATAATAATTTTGGTACTACCACCATATAATTTTAACTTTTTCTTAGATACATTTTTGACTGTTATTCCTAATGTTTTATGTACATCCTATATACATTTCTTGTTTACTTGTTACCCTTAGCGGTCGTCCATGGATCACATGAGGCTCGAAGGGGGGGGGGGGATACAATGAGATATCAGGTGTATTTATTTTTCGTTGAATGCACGATAATATTCTAAAAATTACAATATACTTTGTACTAAAAAAATGCACGTGACTTTGGGTATGGGGGGAGTCTAAAACCACACCACATATCACCAGGGGGGGGAGACAATTTATTATACAAGATAGGGACATCTTGTATAATAAATTGTTATTTGTCTTATTGTAGGTACTTCATTTTATGAAATTGAAACAGTTGTTACAATCGGTAAACTGACGTTTATGTTTTTATAACTAAGAACAGCATTTTAATAAGAGCGTGGATTCGTAAACTCATTTAAATCAAACGGATAGGTCGGATAGCAAAATGATAAATGTATTTTTTACAATGTGACCTTACTTGACTGAGATTCGGTTATTCGAACTGAATGATTCTTTCAAAAGCTCTGTGGTTCCTTGAAAAAGGCTGCGACAGATGTTGTGGGCGGGGTTCAGGGAAGTGGTAGGGTTTGGGGAGAGGGGCTTCCTTTTTACTTTTTACCTGCTACACTTAAAAGGATAGTCTGGTAAAACAACAAAACTATATACACACTCACAAATTGCATTAGGTAGGTATGTGCATTTAGTTTCGAAGGGACATAGTGAAATAACAGGGTTAAAATTAATGAAGTTTAGAGGTAATTATATCGATAACGGAAATTTCAAATGGGGTAAACCACAAAATAATGTTAACTGCTCAGGAAACCGAAATTTTTTTTTTTTTTTTTTAAATCATATCTCCAATTTTGTAGACCTTTAATTTTGATTTTTTTTATTATAAAATAGCATTGAATAGATCTTTCAGAATTCTTATTTTTTTTGTAAATTTGACAGAATTTAATTTATTTTTAATTTTTAAGAAAAAAATCTTCGTAAAGGACACATTTTCCTAGAAATATTTCGAGGACACAGATCGAAAGAGGAAAAAAAAGGAGAAAAACGATATATTAAAATAATTTTTAGATTTATTATCCTTTACACACTTTACAGCATTTAGAATTTCTGCTATCGATATATATGGTAAGTAGAGATAAAAAAGGTAGGACAAATAACTTGAAATGGATTTCGCCATGATCGGTGACCAGACATAAATATCCAAGTACTTCCTCACCGACGTCTACCCCATCTTCTACGCTATAGTCTCACTGGCTCCAAACGGCAGAAAACAGCTGGGATTATTGCTCGGTATTCACATATTTTTTTAAAGTTAGAATTCAACAGCAACCTTCAACTACAACAACCTTCGACTACAACCTTCAAAATGGATCTCTAGTAGATCCAAGTTCGCTCCTTCCGTTCCGCAAAAAGACCCTGCATACAGCATCCCCCAAGAATAATCAGGGCTTTATGTATAGTGTGGAGTCAATATTTAAAAAAAATATGTCTGTAACTTCTTAGCGCAATACAATTATTTTTGTGTTTACAATTGAAAGGGAAAAATGAGGACTATCCATAAGGGTGCAATTTTGGAAAAAAACTTAGAAAAATAATATTGTCTTTTTTGGTGACAGTGATAATATATTGTTTAGTCTACGATTACCTACATTATTCTATTATTATAAAAAGTTTGTTATATTATAATCACCTCAATTCGATGATGTTGTTTTTCCCATCAAAGTAGAGAAATTGTAGGTTTGTGTTAAATGAACCATCATCTGAAAGGAATGTGAAAATATCTTTAAAAGTGTAAATAACCGTTTATCATTGATGCTATGATAAATAAAAAAAAAAACCAACTTATAAAAATAGCACTCTTCCTTCTGCAATTCAAAAAATGTAACCTAGAAAGTGAATAAAATTCGCACTTTTTTACATTAAGGCGCTACACCCGTCTGGAACCCATATTATAATATACATATACAAGCTGTTGAAAGAATACAAAACAAATTCTTACGTTTTCTAAATTTTAAAATAAGTATTCCAGCAATTATGTTAAACTACAACACTATTTTAAATGATATGAATATGCTCAAAGAATTTTCACTGATTTGGTATTTCTGTATAAAATTCTAAATAATTTAGTTGATAGTCCGGGATTGCTTGAATTGATAAGCTTCCGGATTCCACCACGTAATACCAGAAGTCAGGATTTATTTCAGTGCAGAAATTCTGGAACTAACTACCATATGTATTCCTCTTTGCCCAGAATACTAATGGAGGGAAATAATTATACCAAGTCAGTGGACATCTTCAATTTATCTTTAAACAAATACAAAATACTGTTACTGAGGCAGTTCAATTATGTACAATAAAACGATATATTTCGTTGCAAAATACGTATTATATTTTTTTGTTAAAGAAATATATGGTATTTATATATTATTTAATCATAGTGCAATTTGTAAATTTCATACTTCTGTGAGAGCCCCGTAAAAGGGCGTAAATAAATAAATAAATAAATACACAACCATAATAATTTTAATTTGCTCAAAACTCACATTTTAATAATTTCCGGCGAATTCATAACTATAATAACTTTTTTATTTCCATGCCGCATAAGGGATGCGAGTTATTTATATTTTAAAATAATAAAAACAGTACCTTGCCATTAATATATTTTTCGTACAACGGTTTTAAAACTTTATAACCCGTTTTTCAACTATAAAGTTAGCGGTACGCACCAGATTTTATTTTTCTAGACGATGAATTAATAACTTCGGGAGGACAACATGGAGACACATTTTAAATATTTGTAAGGCGTTCTTCAGAATTAATTAAAATTAACGCGGCGGAAACGTCCAATCTCCAGGACTCCTAGGGTGAATTCAACCGTACGTTCGTATAATACGCCGTGCTGCGGCGTGTATTCGTTTACACGCTTTCTTCACTTACGTCGTTAAGATTCCTACCTTATTTTTCTTCTTCTTCTTTTCTTTGGTAGGGCAAATTCGACAGTAGTTCCATCCAATACACGGGTCTATTATATTATCAGCCTGAGGTGCAGTTATCCCCTTTGCTCAGTACTCGGGGAATAAGAGTGACAGTGAGAGCAATAGCTGGTAAATACATATTGTTAAAATTTCTTGGCGACCGGGTTTCTTCTTAATCTCACACAGGAAAATAATTTCCTTCGTTGCATATGTCATCTTTAGGGAGGTTGTGAGGAGGATCTCTTTAAGGAAAGGAATGAGAGGAAGTTCTGAGAAGGAAACAGATATGAGGGGTGGATAGGAATCTAAGGGTGAACGCGTCGTGAGTGACGGACATATGAATCCATCCCTCCTGCTGCGGTGAAAGGCGAGAGAGACGAACTGGAGACCAAATGTTTTTAACTTGTCGATAGGTATATTATGAGACTGCATCGGTTTTCAATTAAATAACCATCATTTCTGAAGGAATACCTCACTTATTTACTTTTATCAATTATTTTGACGACCTCCGTAGTCCAGTGGGTAAGACTCTTGATTCACAATCCGGAGGTCGCGGGTTCGAACCCGGCATGCGCAAATAAATTTTATTTGATTAATTTGTGTTATTTCACAATTAATTCATTTAAAATAATATATAGTGTATTTGCGGCATGTTCCAGAGTGGAAGATACTATTAGTATCGCCCTGGTGTAAGACCACCATTCAGAATTGAAACGTTGCTTGAAAATGGCTTTAGCCGTGTTTGGTGACCAGATCTGAATAGCCAGGTACTTCCCAACCTTCCTCTTCCCCACCTCCTTCCCCTCCCCACTACCTTCAGCCTCACAACATACCCCAATTGGGGATTCCATAGTCTCACTGGCTCCAGACGGGAGCAGTTGAGATTCTTGTGCGGTATTCACTGTAAAAAAAAAATATAAAAATAAAATAAAAATTTGGTTAGTATTTGGATCTGCAAATTTATTAATAAAAATAACATACCATTTGTGCAGCGCAGTTTTGTGTTATTTCACTCCAAGTGCATTTAACTAAAATAAAAATTTAGTATACAATGCTCTTTAACATAATATTGATCGAATAATATGAAACAAAAAAATATATTAATATAATAAGTATAAACATATAAAGCAATGACAGAACCAAATATAACAATAGCAGTGCTGTTATATCACAGGACAATCATAATAAACAATAACAGTGCTATTATACAGGATGTTAAGGGACATACTTGACTTACTTTAACCAGTGATTCCTGACTTTTGGTGAATTTTTTTTCAATTTTTTCTTCAAAAACATAAGAAAATGGCAGGTGTTGGACAGTTGGAGACGGGGTTAGGGGTTGGTCGGTTACTCGGCTAAGTGACCAGTGACGACATGCAGAAGAATTTTTTTTTTGTTTGATTTTGAAGAAAAAAAATTTGAAAAAAAAAAGTTACCCAAAAAGTCACCGGAGACCAAAATTTCATTTACATTTTTTACTCCAAATAATGTCAGGAATCACTGGTTAAAGTAAGTCAAGTACTTCCCTTAACACCCTGTATATAGCACAGGACACAGCAAGAACTTTAAATCTAAAATATACCTACTATAATATAACACAGGCAGCATTTTATGTTCAGAAATTAGAAAATTCCTAGTGGGTTAAACATAGAGTACAATAAGGAGGAAACCGAAACCAAACAATTACTGAAAACTTTAGAATACTAAAAGGAAGTTAAGATTTACGAATGGTAGAATTTTTTAAATAATTTTGTTTTTTAACCCTTCAATCAAATAAGCTAAATTCTACATTAAGACCCCTGTCACATATAGCTATAAAATATAAAAGATCATCGCACGCCAAATAACGCTCTCCATACAATCCTTTCAGACCTGTCATACCTAAGCAGTTTATGCGCAGATCAACCATAGACAATATAGATCTTACGCCGTAACCGCTCCTGAGGCGATATGTGAAAAGTTATGCGACCCCCTCTCCTCCGAAAACAGGAGAGGAGGTCATTTTAATTACGGAGCTGCCTAAACGGGCGGATGACAGCTTTCATGTTGATAGATTCAGTACAAAGAAATGGCATTTCGTGGCGCTCCCTAATTCATCTACCCCCCTACCTCCTCTCCTACCATAGGAAGAAATATTTGATGACGTCGTATAACGGTACAACACATAAGCTCTCCCGGTTCAACAGATATCTGCTCGCGCTTTTGTATCTGTGTGTGTCAGGTGCATAATAAACAGCCGAGGGAAGTTTATTTCAAAAGAGCGGGCCAGTTACACGAGAAGAACGATCATAGTGAACGACTCATTTTGACCTAGAAAGTTCGATTAAACGATGAAAATTGTGATATACCTAATCATAAAAGGGCCAGAGGTATATGATTTGGCCTATTTCAGCGTTTCGTCCGTTAGGAATGTATAAATAACGCTAGCGCTTTCAACGCTAGGTGTGTCACCAGCACCAGTACAACATCCAGATCTGCTGATCTTAAAGTACGCTGTCTATCTATTAAAATATATTATGTAAAATACCGTGGAGTAGATGAAATTGGAGAGAAGTAATAATAATAATAATAATAATGAGCGCCGTTTTTGTGAAAAATCACCTCAAGGGCGCTGTACAATTTATTAGGAATGCTTAGGTTCTAACTAATTTTACTATTTACAAATGGATCCAGAAACATACTTACCTGGCATGTCACTTCCGATAAACACACTTTAATTAGAAAGTTTATACTTGGAGAAGTTTTAAATTATTTGCTACCCTCATCACTGTTAGTATTACATTTATGAATAGATTAGTGGCAAAAATAGAGTTGGTATTTATTTAAAAAAACTGAAGATTTTAGGACTATTGGAGATTAGTGGCAAAAGTATAGTTGATATTTATTTTAAAATACTGGAGAATTTAGGACTCTTTAGGGCTGGAGAATGTTCATGAAATGACCTTTACAAACGCTTACATTTTTTTCTTGCGTTTTTACAGGTTAGTTATTTTAAGCAAGCCGAGATCAATGAGTCTAATAGTTCAAGTGCATTATCTGAGGCAATGCAAAATGAATTACTCTATCATTCATTTTTATTATTACGTGGGGATATAGGTAGACTGGGCGGTGCAGGAAATTGCTTCATTCATCTTACCGAAGGAGAGGCTGTACAACATACATAGGTGACTATACATAGGAGGTAACCGACCGGACTCTCCTTCCTTTCTAACGAGTTTGTTATTGCAGAACTGTGAGCGTGAATTGTAAATGCGGATCTCTAGCGATCAAATGTTTCTTTTTAACCATTGCGTCCGGGCAAACCTTTTTTGTTTTCCATCAACTACGGAATTTAAAAACATTGTGGCCCTACCCCAAGGTTTCGTTTTTTAATATTTTTTAGTATTATAATACACCGCACAAGAGTCCCATCTGCTCCCAAACTCCCAACTGCTCCCAACTCCCAACCGCCTAGAGCCAGTGAGACTTTGGCATCCCCAATTGGGGTATTTTTTGAGGTTGAAGTAGGGGAAGAGGAAGGTGAAAAAGTGCCTGACCATTAGGTTCTCTTAGTTCTAGGTCACGAAATACGGCTAAAGCCAATTCGCGCAACGTTTCAATTCTGAATGGTGGTCTTACACAAGAGCGATGATACTGAAAGTACGAGTATCTTCCACTCCGTAACGTGCCGCAAATATACCTTATATAAATAAATTGTAAAATAACACAAATCAAATAAATAAAATTTTATTGCGCACGAAGGTATTTGAACCCGCGTCCTCCGGATCGCTAGTCGAGAGCCTTACCCCTCATCCACGGAGGACGTCAGTTTAGGTCAATGGCCTAAGGGCCCGCAACCCGGATCGGTACCGATTTATTACATATTTCCCTTAAACACGGTAAGTTTTAAAGCTCTTAAAAAAATATATGTTATTCTTGAAGATAATATGTAAACTTTGCCCGCGCCGAAACTCAAATTATATAAAATTCCCTCAATAGAAAAAAATCGCAAAGTATGCTCCAAAAATTATTATTAACACGTTTGTTTCAGTTATTTTACAAGTTATATGTATGAAAAAATTCACAGTGTTTCTTTAAATGCTGTTGAAGATAATTCCCGCTAGATTTTTGCTCTATTTTAAACGAGTCGTGTTTTATTAAACATTTTCTCAATTTTCGCATCGATTTTGTCGCTGTAAATGTTAGCGCTCTCCTCTAACATTCGTAATTTCGTATCTCTCCATCTTCTTCTTTTCGGGCCCGGTTGCAGAGCCTAAAGCCGTCACTACCCGAATTTCTACCGATTTCTTTTGAAGTTTTTAAGCTATTAAAAAAGTAAATGTTATTTTTGAAGATAATATCTATACATTCCCCACGCCGAAACGCAAATTATATGGAATTCCTTCGTTGGAAAAAAATCTCAAAGAATGCTCCGAAATTTTTTTAAAGTTATAGATATGAATGAAAAAATTCACAGTGTTTCATTAAATGCTGTTTTAGATAGCTCCCGAGAGATTTTTGCTCTATTTTAAACGAGTCGTGCTTTATTAAACAGTTTCACAATTTTCGCATCGATTTTATCGCTTTAAATATTAGCGCCCTCCTCTAACATTCGTAATTACATATCTCTCCATCTTCTTCTTTTTGAGCGCAGTTGCGGCGCCTTAACAACTCGGCCATTAGTACCTCTTATTTTTAATTCATTTTTGTCGTTCTCATATTTATAATTCAGAATTAACTATTCTTCGACTTAATATTGGCTGCTACCTTTTTAAATTATCGCAAAGTTCTAAATAAGTGGTTAGTGTTACACGAGATCAGTGGTTCCCAACCGGTGGTCCGTGCACCACAGGTGGTCCGCGAGATCTGAAATGTGGTCCACAAACATTTATTCATTTACTACAAAACCGAATCGAAAGGTATCCAAAAGCTCATTCGTAACCTTTTTGGTATTAATGATGGAGAGTCCAAGAAGAGCACATTGAATTGCAAATAATAGTAATTGCAAGAACGCATTTAATTACGCGATTAACAGTTTATCATTATTGTGTATCTAGGATGAACGAAGTATGTATGAAGAATGAGTTAATGATGAATGTAAGTAAGTCTAAAGTCATGGTGTTTGAAAGAGAGAGTACGAAAACAGTATGCAATATAGTAGTGAATGATGAATACTTTGAGCAGGTGGATGAGTTTGTTTATCTGGGTAGTATGTTTACGAGAGATGGGAAGGCTGATAGAGATATTTAAAGGAGGGTAAATGCCGGTAACTCCATTAATGGAGGACTGAATGCCGTTGGAGCTAATAAAAAACTTTCAATAAAAGCGAAACTAGCAGTCCACAATGGAGTCCTGGTACCTACCCTGATGTATGGCAGTGAGGCATGGAACTGGCAGAGGAAGGATGAAAGTAAACTGAATGCTGTTGAAATGAGATCCCTGAGACGTATGTGTGGTAAAACCATGTATGATCGTGTTAGAAATGTGGATATTCGCAAAGAATGTAAGGCTGATGTAAGTATAATGAGCAAAATTAAGAAAGGGACCCTCAGATGGTTTGGGCACGTAGAGCGAATGAACGAAGAAAGTAGTGTTAAAAGAATATATGATGCAAATGTGAATGGTAGAAGGAGTCGGGGACGCCCGAGGAAGACATGGCACGATCAAGTAAATCAGATACTTGAGACGGGCCATGTCAAAAGTCAGAATAATAGAAGAGTATGTATGAGACGATGTATGAATGTGAGTGAGGCAAAGAGTGTGTGCCAAGACCGAGTTGTTTGGCGGTCCGTCCTCTCTGCCTACCCCTGCGGGGAAACGGCGTGATGGTTAGTTAGTTAGTTAGTTTTCACCTTGTGGTCCTTGTGAGAACAAATAAATGTCATAGTGGTCCCTGGTCAAAAAAAGGTCGGGAACCACTGAACTAGATGTCTTTCGAATACCCGTTCTTTGTCCCAGTACCTTTAAATTTTTCGATAACTTGTTCTATTTCACTTTTTTGTTTGGATTTATTAGTATTATATTCTTCTCCAATCTTCACTTCTTTCTGATGCTCAAAAATAATATTGAATATTACATCAGTTTCCCGTGAATTTGATAAAAAGGGAAAGCGTTAGACGGAAATTTGTTTTTATAAAATCACTAATCAGTCTAATCACTTCCATTTCACTTGTTAGAGGAAATTGATACGTTACCACCATAATAGTTTCATTTTTCTTATTTTCTCGATAGTGACTCCAAGCCGGGAAAAGTGTTCCTACAGCTGTCATATTCATTACGAAAGTTTTAGGATTGATGAAAAACAATTATTATTCAGAATGCAATATATATCTTGCTGCGTTGTCTATCTACCCCAAAGATGTGGGAATTCTTGGAAGAAATATCGATAAATGAAGAACTCGTGCTATTCTTTAAACGATTCATTGCTGAATAATATCGCGTATCATGATAATAATTTATTTATTATCAAATATTTATTTATTACACGCCCTAATGGACTTTTATATTCTAGTTAATAAGTTGAGTATCACAGTTTTTTTAATACTTCAACATTAAAACAAAAAATAAACTATAATACAATGAAAAAAAATGTAACAACTGTGACTGTGAAGTCTTGAAATCGAGGAATTTAATTTAATCGGAGAAATTAAATGATTAATAATAATGGAATAAATAAATAAATAAATATACTTTGCTTCCCAACCTTACTAAAAAACCCAGTGAAAATTTTATTCAATTGACAAACGGCCGCGGATGTGAAAACATTACTAATTAAAAATGGTTCATGGAAAAAAATACACATTGTTTACACAGCCTGAGAGGGTAGTTTATCTCTATTTTATTAATGACTAGCTGGTCCCGGCATGCGTCGCTATGCCACTAAATAAAGAATTTTTTTCTCCCTGAGTGTCCTTTCCCATCGTCCCGTTCCCCTTCCGCCTCCCCTTCTTCTCCTGCGTCCTCTTCCTCTCTCGCGTTCCCACTCCGTCACCTCCACCTTCCCTCTCCCTACTCTACTCCCCCCCCCCCTTCACCGTCCCCCGAACCCCCCTCCCGAGTTCCCCTCCCCCTCCCAGTTCCCCCTTCCCGCGTTCCCCTTCCACCTTCCCCGCCTTCCCTCTTCCCTTTACCGCTCCCTCGTCCCGCCAACCCTCCTCTCGCGTTCCATATATTCAATCCCAGTACATTCAGTTCTTAAACAGCCCGCGTGCCACCTTTTACAATTTTTATTCAAATTTCCATTTTTCATGTAAATTAAATTTGGTACCTAACATAGGTACCTATTTAAAATATGTAAAATTCTTGATTCGATTCAAAATATTAGGGGAGTACCTACTTTAAATAAATTTTTCAACTTTTCAAAAATAGAATCCTGATTGCACAATCATTCATTGTTTTGCAAAATGTCGTTCTCTAACACGCGAACTGTCAAACGTGCGATGTTTTCTGTTATTATCTAATTTTCTGCGCAATTTTCTTAATTTTTCTCTCCGTAAGAACCATCCTCGAACTTCAAGGAATATTCTAAAAAAAGAATTAGCGAAATCGGTTCAGCCGCTCTCGAGATTTGCGCTTACCAACAAATTTAGCGATTCATTTTTATATTATAGAAGATGTTTGAACGAAATTTTGAAATTTTCCATTTTTCATTTTGGTATTTTGAATGTTCTATATATTACTTATTTTTGAAGGTGTCCTAAAGACAAAATTTGTTTTTACGACACCTTAATGTATTTAATATTATTTTATTTTTGTATCTTATGGCATTTAATACCATTTATGAAAACCAGATAAAATAAGCTTTTAGATTTGTGTACTTGAAATACACTTTAGTTTTAAAAAATTGCCATGTTTTAAGATTCAAACGCGGAAAAAAATGGAAAAAAAATTCTTACCAAAACATTTTTGATGAAAGTGTAGAGAAATTTATAAAAAAAACAAATATATAATGAATTTATAAAATGAATTTGGAACGAAACTGTCACCTCACTTTTTCCTCGTGCATACAATAAAAAAATAATAAAACATTTAAAAAAAAAATTATTGCCAAAATACTAACCTAAAAATAATACCGGCTTTTATAAGAGATTTCTTGCATCTCCAAAGACGTTAATTTCTTTGATAACATGTATTAGATATTAATATAAAAAAACACCACTTTTATGAAATTCTCATAAAATAAAATCCTTTAGATGTAAATTTGAATTTTCATGTATCATATAAAATAGTTTTTGACATTTCAATTTTCAACGTATGATTATTGTTTTTTTTTTTTTTTTTACAGTGAATACCGCACAAGAATCTCAACTGCTCCCGTCTGGAGCCAGTGAGACTATGGCATCCCCAATTGGGGTATGTTGTGAGGCTTAAGGTAATGGGGAGGGGAAGGAGGTGGGGAAGAGGAAGGTTTGGAAGTACCTGGCTATTCAGATCTGGTCACTAAACACGGCTAAAGCCATTTTCAAGCAACGTTATTCTGAATGGTGGTCTTACACCAGGGCGATACTGATAGAATCTTCCACTCTGGAACATGCCGCAAATATACTATATATTATTTTAAATGAATTAATTGTGAAATAACACAAATTAATCAAATAAAATTTATTTGCGCATGCCGGGTTCGAACCCGCGACCTCCGGATTGTGAGTCAAGAGTCTTACCCACTGGACTACGGAGGTCGTCAAGTTATTATATTATAGTTAAATTGTTATTATAACTTGACTAAAACTTATGAAAAACCTCAAAAAACACGGTAAATATATCAATTATATGAATATAAGAGTGAATTAGTCATATACAATCACATTTAAGTAATATTACACATACATCCGCATAGCCAAATTTTTTTCGCGGTTTCAGCGCGAAAGTTCATTTATGAGCGCGAACGACGAATGCGCAGGCGCCGCCACCTAGCGGTTATGAAGGAAAACAATCAATTTATTATGTACACTATAAAAAATTACATTGTTGCCAGATTTAAAATACATTTTAAGAACAAATCTTATTAGTAATATTTCGTGTTTTAGTGTGTTTTTGTTTTATTCATGTTGCGGCAGCAACACATGTTATCTGTCGTGCTGTGATTTTTTTTTTAGTAAGGCTGTTATGTTTAATTACAGGCAGCTAGTTTCGCTTAGCTCAAGCTTCGTCAACGCTTATATTTTACATAATAATAATAAAAGCCTTTATTCAGACAGTAAATTACATTTTAATAATTTTATAAATCTTATCATGCATCGACTCCCTGTCAGTATGTCACTATTTGACAAAGGCCTCCTCCAACTGTCACCATTTCTCTCTATCATTAGCTACTCTTGTCCATGTACCACCTGCTATGGCTTTGATGTCGTCAACCCACCGTCTAAATGAAATAAATTTTCATAAATGGATTAGTCATGAACACAGAAAAGACCAAAGCTATGACAAATGGGAAGCAAGAACCTATCAGGATCGACAACAATCTGATCGACTATGTGGATGAGTATGTATACCTAGGTGAAATAATTTCTCCTGTAGATTTAACCACAAAAGAAATAGACAGACGTATTGGAAATGCTTGGAAACAATATTGGGGTTTTAAAGAAATAATTAACAGTGAAACTGGGATGACACCTGCATACTTCCTGTACTTACTTATGGTTGCCAAACTTGGGCACTCACAAAAAATCACAATAAGAAACTAGAAACTTGCCAAAACTCCATGGAAAGAAGTATGTTAGGGAAAAGACTGTCCGATAGAATAAAAATCGAAACTATTAAGAAACAAACAAGAATAAAAGATGTCACAAAAGCAATAAAAAAGCTAAAGTGGGCGTGGTCAGGCCACACAATCAGAGGAAGTGAAAAATGGTCAAAATTAGTCATGAATTGGTTCACAAGTGACAAGAAGAGCAAAACAGGTAGACCATTTATATTATACAAACATCAACTAAATCTAGTCTCCTTCAACGGAAGCAATCTTCCGAACAGGCCCTCCATTGATATCCTTGGTGTAACTCTAAGTGACCAGCTCAGATATGGGGGATACATCGAAGCCAGAGTAAAGTTAGCCTCCCAAAAACTGGGCGTACTGTACAGGGCCCGCAGATACTTTAATAGTACACAACTGCTAACCCTGCATAAATCGCAAGTGCGCCCCACGGTTGAATTTGGCAGCCACCTCTGGTCTGGAGCTCCAAAATATCTGAAAAATACCCTCGACTCTGTGCAGATACGGGCGGTCCGTTTGATAGATTCTCCCATCTTAACAGACGGATTGCAATCTTTAGAGCACAGGCGTCGGGTGTATATGCTATCTTGTTCTACCGGTATTACAATGGAAGATGCTCCGAAGAACTAGCGTAATTGATCCCTTCGGCACCGGTGTATAGTCAGGAAACACGCCCAACATATGTACACGGTTGACATTGGTCGCATGAGAATGGGTCGCTTCTTCGACTCGTTCTTGTGTTCAACAGCTCGGGTGTGGAACGATTTGCTGGCCTATGTGTTTCCTCCTTCCTACAACATGGGTCTCTTCAAGACAGATTCCTCTCCTCAAAAAGACCCTCCACACAGCATCTCAGATGACATTATTATTTTCCCCAGGGCCTCCTGTGTAGAGCTTGTGTAAAAAAAAATATAAAATATAATATTATATGTATATATTATATACATATATATATTTAATATGTATGTTTTTACTAATATTTAAAAAAACATGTACGTAAGGAACACTTGTGCATAATTATGAATAGTTAATAATAATTAAATTAATAAATAATTAAATTGTGCATACATTATAAATAATTAAATATTAAGTAAGATAAAGTTTTTGGCGATGATTTTTTGATTTGTGTCCAAATCGGTCATTTGTAAATTAAAATTAGGCCTATCAAAATGTTTGTGTCATTTGACTGTCCTAGAACGGGAGCCCTTCCTAGTTGGACAGTCAAAGCCTCTTTGTACTGTATTCTTTGTAACAAAAACCATCAAACAAATAAATAAATAAGATTTGATGTTGGTTTGTTTTTCTGTACTTGTAATTTAAACTAACTTATCGCTGTACAAAGAATGTTGTGATGAATTGTTTTCTCCCCCTTCATTGGAATCATCGCTATAACATATTGAAAACGTTGATTACTGTAATAATTATGTGAGCCAAAGAAAAAAATATAAAATATAAAAATAAACTGTAAACTGTATCTTGAGTTTTGGCTCCCTTTGAAAAAAGTGTAAGTGTAAGTGTAAAATGCGCTATATTGATTATGTATTAACGGGTAAGCTTAAATGCATTGTAAGTTGTACCTGCACTAAAATAAAATAACTGTAATGCACGCCATGTAACCACAAATTGATTGCTTTCTACGAAAACATTATTTGTCACTTTTCCGAACATAACAGAAGGTATTCTCAACGGTTTGGAAAAACACAATACTGTATACATCACCACATTACATCACCTGTTGCAGGAAGTAGGTAGACTGGCAATCTGTGTAGATAATAAATCAGAGAAGCTAAAGGATACAGGTATTGTAGGAGTGTTGTGTGTTACCTAACTTACCTTGTCCAGTCCACAAAAGAGCGCATTAAGAATAAGAGACAGGTTACATTAGACCCAGACAGGAAACTGGGGGAAGAATAACACGAGACGGAATAACACGGCTGAGGGGTTCAAAAAGGACAGGAAGCGGATATGTGGGAACCCACAGAAACGCTTACGGCCCACACCCACACTGCTTGTAGTCTGTACCCGGGCTATCCAGGCACAGTCCCTAAATACCCGCAATACCCAAATTAGGAGGGGATTATCACAAAAAAAGGTTTAGCAAAAATGTCTTTCGTTTGTGATTTTAGAGCTTTGAAGCTGTCAAAACCGATCATAATTATCTATAAATCAATATCATTAAATAAATAGAGACGTTAACAAAAAATGTCATAATCACAAATTTCTTTAGAGTTAAAAGTTATTTATTAAATAATACCGTTTTCTGACAAAAGCTTTTAGTTATAAGTATGTACATAGGACATAGGTTATAAGATTAAAGTTAGGTGTTCATTGGTAATTTGTTTTCAGTATCGAATCTTTTTTTTTGCAACATTTACAAAATTTAATTGACAAAAAATAGAACAAGAAAAAAATTGTTGAAAAAATTGCGTTGGCCAAGATATTCCACAGAGAAAAAGCTGTGCTAATTTAATGTCGTTACATGTACAGAATTTTTGCTGTTTAATCTTCAGCCGTACAATTCGCTATAAGTATAAGTTACAAGTATTAAATATCTTGGGATTGAAATTGATGAAAATCTACAGTGGAATTCACACATTGAGCTTACCTCAAAAAAGCTAACAAAACTCATCTACTTCTTCAAAAAATTAAGAAACATCTTGTCGATGAGGGATCTAAAGAGAGTATATTATGCTTTATGCCACTCTCGATTGGAATATGGAGTAATAGGATGGGGCTCAGCAGCATCTAATCACTTAAAACAACTTAAGATAACTCAGAATTGCATTATAAAGACCATTCTAAAGGTCCCCATAAGGACGTCAACAGCAGAAATTTTTAAACGGTTTGATGTTCCAAGCATACAGAAAATCTATGCCAAAAACATTCTAGTACATCACCACAAAAATGATTCAGAGGCAGACACCTCACACGCTCATAAAACCAGAGCTAAACAAACAGACATACTTAATATACCAAAGTGTAACTCTTCATTTGGTCAAAGAAGTTCTGCATTTTTAGCAGTAAAGTTATATAACAAACTTCCACTTAGTATCAAACAAATAAAAATAAAAAATAGCTACATTAAGGACATTAAATGTTGGCTGAAGAATCTATCGGAAAATGAACTTACTAGTATACTTAAAACATCATAGAAGTTTCTGGAAAACCTTATCCAATGAAGTTAAACCATAGAAGTCGCTGAAAAACTTATCCAAAGCATAGTCCCCCTCAGCACAGGATCTCCTAGTGAGGAGGACTACGAATATATTTTATGTATACATCTAACTAACATGTTTCATATAAAAATGTAAAAAATATTATATAGTTACTAAATAAAAAAAAAAATAAAAAAAAAACTGATTTCATGAACCACGAATTATCGGAAAGGAATGAGGGAAACGCAAGTGGCATTTCGCACTGTGTGCGGTTGCGTCGTTCCTTTCCCATAGTTCGTAGTTCTGCTCGCGCATTTTTCTTCTGTTTATACGCAGCATTACTTATTATACATACACACCTACCCCCTTACTGATAAATGTGTTTTTAATTTTACACAGCTGATAAACAACCATTTACTATACATTTATGGTTGTTGTGCACTGAGAAAATATTCGCCAACCTAAGTCTGCAAGGGGAAAAATGAAAAGAAAATATTAAAAAAAAAACAGGAAAATGTGCCAGTCGAACCATGAATTATGGAAAAGGAACAAAGCAACCAATAATCCAATTTAACGTCTTTTGAATGTAGCAATAACTTTGTGGTTATCCATTATAGATAAATGAAACAATGTTACTTTGTTTGATCCACTTGTATATTTCTTTAAAGCCGACAGGTTTCAGAATGACCGTTCCTTCCTCAGGGCAAACGTATACTGATTTGACAATTACAAAATAGTGGGTGGGAACAATGTATTATTACTAAGGATTGTAGTAGGGGTGGAGGCGTTGCTAGGAATTAATGAAGAGTGGGTAGGGGGACATAATATCCAAGATTGGGCTGAAGGTAATATTTTTCGTTTGTTGATAATAGATTTATTATTTTTAATGGATTTTTTTTATTTCCAAGGCTTCTAAGTTATCTAAGCGTTTTCCTTTATGGTTAATATGAAGAATATTTAACCCCGTATTTTTTTTTCAAAACAGTGGTTATGTTCAATGATATGGTTAGCGAACTCAGAATTTTTTATTATTATGACACCTTAAATGTTCTTTGATTCTGATTTCAAAATTAAGAGTGATTTTTCCAACTAACTTTCCATTTTTTTAGGAACGCTAAAGATAAAGACCATACATTCACTAATTCCGGAATATATAAACTCGAATGTAATGATTGTCCCTCATTTTATATTGGAAAAACAACTCATAACTTTGAAATCAGATTCAAAGAACATTCAAGGTGTCTTATTAATAATAATTTTTCTGAGTTCGCCAACCATATCATTGAAAATAACCATAGTTTTGAAAAAAAAAAGGTGATAAATATTCTTCATATTAACCGTAAAGGAAAACGCTTAGATAACTTAGAAGCCTTGGAAATAAATGAAAAAATCCTTTAAAATAATGAATCTATTATCAACAAACAAAAAATATTATCTTACAGCCCAATCGTGGATATTACGTTCCCCCACTCTTCATTAATTCCTAGCAAAGCCTCCACCCCTACCACAATCCTTAGTAATAATACATTGTTCCCACCCACTATTTTGTAATTGTCAAATCAGTAGACGTTTGTCCTGAGGAAGGAACGGTCGCTCCGAAACCTGTCGGCTTTAAACAAATATACAAGTGGTTCAAACATCGTAACATTGTTTCATTTACCAATTTGACATCTCTTACCTGATAATCAGCATTTTTCACAACAATCAATATATCACTACCAAATCAAAAGAATGCATTTTTTTAATGAGGCAGTTAGTTTTTCATTATTTGTGTGTCACTATTGTGTCTGTCTGAATTCGTTTCTTCCACATCCTTACGCCAGGATGCACACATCCTACATAGTTAGTTGTTGTGTAGCATAACTGATATAATAATAATAATGCGCTTTCTGCTCCCTGCAGAATCAAGTAATTCTCGGAAGGGTTCGGAACGCGGAATATTTTGAATGTTGCAAACATGGTTTGAACTTATTGTATATATTGTATTATCATACAATATACAAGAATACAGGTCACGTAGTAGTAGGTACAAATTAGTTGCGAGATGCTTCGCCTATAAATATTTTTTGAAGTAAAACTTCCTTAGCCCCGTTAGGGTGATTTGAAATTCGGATGAAAGGGAAATTACCCATTACGGCTCCTGCAAAGCATCAAACTGCACTCATGCTTGAGAGAAATCGCTGTCCATAGAGAGAAAAAAATGGCCTTATATTTAAACGCCCGGCGTCTCAAAAGTTTCGTATGATCTGTCTATTCGAAAGCGTAAAAATAAATTAAATTATTGTCCGCTAAAATGACCGGAAGTGTTGAAAAAAAAAGATTTCGTGATTTGGAAAAAAAATAAAACAAAGGGTTATATTTTGAACCAAACTTATTTTTCATTCAAGACAATACTGAAAGTTCCGCTTAGAACTCCGACGGAAGAAATATTTAATAACTTTCAAGTCTTCAATGTACAGAAACTTTATTCAAAAAATATTTTATTTAAACTGAAAAAAAACATGTATGTATACTCCACTGCCCAACATAAATACTCAACCAGGGCAGTAAGCAATAACATCCTGGTTACTCCCAGTTTGAACACATCTTTTGGACAGAGAAATAATAAATTCCATGCTATGAAATTATACAATGCTCTACCAGATCAAATCAAAAATATAAAGGAAATGAATATATTTAAAACAAAAGTAAAAACATGGCTGAGAGATCAAAGTGATAATAAAATTACAAATATCGTGAAGACGATATAAAGACAATCCATAACCAAATACAAATATTTAAAAAAAACTACAGGCCACCTCAGAACAGGAAATCCTAGTGAGGAGGTCTGTGAAAAAAAAAGAATCTATACTTATACTTTACATTATACATACATGTACAAACCTTGCTATTGAAACTAATAATAAATAAATAAAATAAATTCTATAACTGCAGTACAAAGAACCCAAAAAAAATTTTTTTAAACATATGTGTTGGTTAAAAATATAAAAGGTGAAAATAACACTTTTTCTGGATAATATTAGAATTCTTGTTGACTCACTTGTATTCATAAACTTGAACTTTTTTTCATTTTTGTCAGTCATACGCATTTTTTAATAATAAACAAACGTTAAAAGAATAAATTACTGAAAAAAAAAATTATTGAAAATTTAAAAAAAATATGGTTTTATGTTTGTTTTCTGATTTTCAATGCATTTTAGCGGGCTAATAACCATTTAAAAAAAAAAAAAAATATATATATATATTAAATGTAAAATGTATATATTAAATGTAAAAATATATATATATATATATATATATATATATATATATATATATATATATATTAAATGCAGTTCTCATTTTCTTTGTAAGACGCCACTTTTGAGACCCCGGGCGTTTCTGAATTCAAAAGTTGAAATAGTTGACACACCCTAGGCCGCTCAAAACTCGGAAACGACGATAGGTCTGCGCTCATTGGCCGCTTTGTTTTTTTTACGGGTCGTCGGAATATAATATGGTAAATTCGCGCCTCGCCGCGCGCGTCCCATAGCGCAGCGCTATAGTGCGTCGCAAATCTCAGTGGCCAGACAAATCCAACGGACGGAGGTTCGAATCCTACGAAATTCAAAAAAATAAACATTTTTATTTTTGTAGATCAATATCAATCATCAAACCACTTTAAAATAAACAAGCAAAAGAAAGAGTCATCTAGCGAATTTCTAGTTTCACTTCTATCGCGTGTGAATTACACACTCTATTTTTTTTTAAACTTAAAACTTCGTTTCCTTTTTTATATATATACGTGGAAATAGGTTGTGTGACTGAAAAAAGTGGGCTTTGATATCCCTTATTAAATTTATACCCGTTAGATATTTTAAATCTATCTATTAACTATTGTCACAGCTCCTTTGAAATTATTGCCTGAATTATTGAATTATTTCCATTGTTTTAAAGGTTTCATTTTCTTGACTGTCACTTTTCAAAATCAAAGCCTGAAATATCCGACATATTCAACTATACTTGAAGATGTATGGCGTGACACATGCATCACTTTTAGTAGATAACTAAGGGGGCGCATACATTAATTACGTGAGCAGTTTTTCTTCCAATCTAGACCCCCCCCTTGGTGAGATTAATTGATATAAAATTTTGCTGGACCCCCCCCCCCCCCTTTTGAGCTCACGTAATTAATGTATGCCCCCTAACCTAAACCCGTGAAAAATAACGAAATAGCGAAATTCAAATTTTGAAATAGACAATTAAAATATCTGATAAAATATTATATTGCAGGTAGGTACCTACTTTATAGCTTGTCTGAATTATTCTTAAAATACTTCAAATACTAGGTTCCACTTGTGAAAATAACACCAAATTTTAGTTGAACGTGAATAATTTTTTGTATTTTTATTTATTTATTTTGAAAACATTACATATTACATCTTTATAATGATCTTTGGCTGTCCAACTAGGCAATTTGCCCGTTTTAGAACGGTCAAAATGAATTAATTTTTTTTACATGTAATTAGGCTGTTGACTATAATATTGCCTTTTGATAAATAATATTAAGGTTTTGATGGTAGATACACTACAGTTACTTATAAGTGTAAATTATATATTTAACAATAAAAAAATGTAGAGAAGAGAAACAAAAAAACATTCCAAAATCACTTTTTGATTTCCAAGCATCGGGAAGCATTTAGGGCCTAAGTACGAAAATTGTCTTTGAGCTAAGGATGAATAAGTGGTGGGAGGAACTACTGGGTTCCTCTTTGCAAGTCTAGTCTGGTGTCATGATAATGGTGTATGGAAGTGTAGTGGAGCCGCTGTTTTTGGGTATACATATATTATGATTTTCCCAATATATAATTGCTTTTCATCAAGAACACGAAACTCTTCGAACAATGAATCGCTGGGGAATCTGAACGGTTTTAAACGCAGGAATAACGCATATCACAAATTTTAAAATCTCTTTAAATTAATATCAATATTTATAAATGTTTATTTATCTGCTGCTAATGCAAAACTGTGAGAAATTGTTAGGTTGCAGGCGAATTCTGCATTCAGTTTAAAATATGTTTTTTTATAATCTCTTGTTAAGGTGATGCGCTAAACGGTTCAAAATCATGTGATTTTGTTTTGAAAATTAGGTCGCTTAGAAATATTTTAGATGCTTTAATTAAATACTGCGAGTAGAACACATATTTGCCTTTGAAATAATCGAGAATTTTTTTTATTACCTTTTTTTATAATTTAAGAAAAAAATAAAGTATCAATCCTATAAAAACTGCTTTAAAGTTCTAAATTTCCTACTTACGAACCCCTTTACGGTTGTAGAAAAAAAAATGGAAAAGTAAATTCTTTAGAAAGTGATCATAAAGCATTTAAATATTTGTGGATATATGTATATGGACGTGGTGCATTACCTTAATTTTCTCCTTAAATAAAAAAAAAATATATTAAAAAAAGTGTGCTCTTGGGGAAATGATTTGTACTGAATAAAAAACTAAATGCAATATATATTTAAAAATAGAGAAATCTTAAACAATTTAAAATATATTCATCGTTGTCTCAATATCCTATATGCACGGTAAAACCGCGTATGACCAAATTTCAAATGAGGATAAGTATTTTAAAAAATGCAAGGTAGATGAAAGCGTTATTAACGACGTTTTGAAAGGATTCTTGGAAATAGAAGTCGGGGAAGTCCCAGGAAGATAGCTAGGTATCTGTGTATGGCACGATCTATTCAATCAAATATGTGAGTAGCGTCATGTAAAGACTCGGAATAACATACATATTTTATTTATTTTTTATTTATTTATTTATTTCAAGATTTTTGTTTATACATTACAATGATAATATATTATGCAAGATTACAAAATAATTCATGTTTTATTCTACTACTCCATAAGTTGAGCTCTAGGAGTTCGTGTTTATGGGAGGAGTATTTTACATGCAAAAAAATTATAATGATGTTCATTATGTAAACAATTTTCAAAGAACTAATGAAATAAATATCTTAGGTAGGTACACAATTTAGACAATTTAGACAATATCAATACAATTTTTTTAAATATTAAATATTGCTGTTTAAGTAAGGGTAAATTAATTAATTACATAAAGGGTAAACATTAAGGGTACAATATGTCATTATCCAATTTAAGGGACTTAATTTGTTTTTTGAATAATTCATATTTCAGTGTATCTGTTATATTAATTTTGTTATTGGATAATAATATATTGTACCATCTTACACCTAAATACAAATAGTGGTGCTGAGCCGTGGTCGTTCTAAGCATAGGGATGGCTATTAAGCCATTAATGCAGTGATGGGCAAGCCGCGGCCTGCGAGCCCATTTCGTGTATAAAGACTACATTTCCTTGTTCGGCCTAAGTGTGGAAAAAAATTCAGCTTCGCTGCGCAGCGCTTCTGTTGCTGAAATTCATGTTTGATGCATTTTAAAGGTTTCCGTTTTGTAAAATAACTACCAAAAATTTTCTTTACTAAACTTTTGTTTATCTTTCCAAATGACAAAAATTAACAGTGGCCCAAAACTGAAAGCAGGTTTTTTTTTTAATATATCATTTAGTATTTCAGATTAATTAAAAATCGACAGCATTTTTTGGGTTGGTATTAAAACGGATATATTTTTCCCAGACGCTATCTAGGTTACAAACGAACGATTGTTTCCAATGAAAAGGGTAGTTGGGTTATTCTTCTTTTTAACCTAAATAAAGTTGTCTCTACCAGTTAGCGAAGAAAAATTCAACAGAATAAATAATATTATTATTTTATAATTACTTAAAATCTACTGTACTAAAGACGTAACGACGGTGTGCATTTAAAAAAATGTGGGTTTATATTTTTGTAGGAAAAATTACGTTACAAAGATGGAACTCCTCGCGATAGAAGTCTATTTCATACAAATCACAGTTGTCTCCTGCCACCTCGATTCTATAATGTTACAAAAAAATGATATGACGGCATAAAATATAAAACTATTTTTAAACTCCAAAAGAAACAGCGATTATTATTTTTTATGATGTTTAATACAATATTTTTTTAAATTTCAAAAACTTGTTTCCTACAACTTTTGTCGTAAGTTAATTCTGTCACATGGGTTGCCATTCGAAATAGGTATACACGCAGCTCGTGTGTTTGTCACCCCCGATTAGGGTTGCCATACGTCCGGAATTTTCCGGACATGTCCGGAAATGTAGGTCTGTGTCCGAAATGCGGGGGCAATCCTAAACAGTCCGGAATTTCTACAATTAAGTGGAGATTGATATAAAAAATGAAATAAACCAAATTATTTTTTTTACAAATCAAAGTAAAAACATCACTTCTGATATTTAATGTTCCCGTAAATATCGTTCACATATAACACTTCCGAATCTTAATAATAGTTTTGTAAAACATTTCGCAAGTCATATTTTTGAAATTATACTGACTGTGTTAAGAGGGTTAATGTTAATTGAGTTCCTATTAAGGAAAATACCCTTTCTACATTCATTGGCATTGTGTGCCTGCATCGCAAATATATAAGAGCATATCTTTGTTAATTCCGTAACTTTTCCTGGTCCAGCTGCTTTCATTGGCATTTAATCTCAAAACTTTGTTGCTTGATTAGTCACCCCCCATTAAAGTTGACAAATGTAAATTTCGACTTCATAAAAATTAGTCCGTCCTTGAGGGGGAGGGGGGGGGGTGGCTAGAGAACTGGGCTGCTCTTGGGGATGACACTCGGTCGGGTGGCACACGGGGCGTCATTAATATTATATTTACAAGAAAGTCCGTAATTTTTTTTGAAATGTCAGGAATTTTCTCAGGGATTTTGATTTTTTGATCGGGAAACCCTACCCCGATAGGCATTTGAAGCCTCCTTCCCCCCTTGCTATAATTTCCCCTCAAAGATCCAGAGAGAATTCATTTATAGTGAAAACAAATTCCTCACTGAAAATATGAGATTGACAATTATGAAGGTTTCTTAGAAGGTGGCAGTGGCTGAATTGGTAAAAGCGGACGTCCCGGTTAGACGACAGATTCAGTTGCGACCAATATCTTTTTCTATTTTCTGTGTCTTGTTCTCTTTCATATTTTGGTTTAGGTTATTAGTGTTATCTTCTTCTTCAATGATATACATATCACATTGATGGGAATAACCTGCAAAAGTTATTAAAAAAATTTGTTCTATTAAAAAATTAAATAAAATACATTTTAAGAGGAAACCCGGTCGCCGAGAAATTTAAATGGTAGGTATTATAACTGTGGCTATCGCTGTCGCTTTTACTCTCCGAATACTGGCTGAAAGGGACAATTACACCTCAGGCTGATAAAACCTCAATAAAATCATCAAAATCAAGTTTTTGTATTTTTCCCAATTTATCTCCTCCAAAATTAAACCGATTTTAAAGATTTTTTTACTTACTATATCAGAAAAAAATGTTATAGTCTGTACGTTTGGCTTTTTTAAAAAATACATTGTCTATACTGAACGATTGTTGATGACGTTCAAAGTTCAAACCAGACAATTTTAACGATTTTTTGAGGGTTCTAACTATTGTAAGAAGTAATTTTTCAAAAAGCAAAACGTACAGACACGCTAGTGGTTGATATCTATATTGCATAAAAAAATAATTGCAGTAGTGTTAAAATTCAGAGAGAAAATTGGGGAAAATGTTTGCATGGAAATGTAAAAATTTTTATGGAAAAAAAAGAAATAAAATGTTTTAACAGTTTGATGAAATATCTATTATTCAACTTCCTCGGCAACCGGGTTTCCTCTTGATAGTTACACGAGTATTGATTTTTTATTATTCCGAACTATATGAAAGGACAGACACGAGGGTCACGAGGAATGGTAAACCTTACGGAGCGTCCGGTCTTCTAGGAATAGCGCACTATTAGCAGGAGTCACCGGCATAGTAATGCTGTCGTGACACGTGGTATCTACCCATCGATGGTGGTACCCTCTTCCTTCTGCTCGTATGGCCAGTAGCCAATAGTCAGTAGTCTGTCATAGGCTGATCACATACAACCGGTACCGAGAATCTTCCACAGGTGTGGAATGATTTATGACCCCAAATCAACCAATGGATTTGATTGGTGTCTACCTAGATATGAATAAATACATCGTGATTTATCATTGTAGAAGAAGATAATAATAATAATCTAAACGAAAATATGAAAGAGAACAAGACACAGAAAAAGATAATGGTTGCAACTGGGACTCGAACCCAGAACCTCTCATCTATCCGGGACGTGCGTTTACCAATTTGCGTCACGCTATCCAGGTTACAAACCAATTCTTAGAATGATTGTTTCCAATAAAAAGGGTAGTTGCCTATGATATGGAAAATAAATTAGTTGAAGATAATATTGTTAATTCTAAAATAGGAAATATGAAATTGACTATTATGACGGTTTGACAGCAGGGCGCAATGGCGGAATTGGTAAACGCACGTCCCGGACAGACGAGAGGTTCTGGGTTTGAGTCCCAGTTGCGACCATTATATTTTTCTGTGTCTTGTTCTCTTTCATATTTTCGTTTCGATTATTATTATTATCTTCTTCTTCAATAATATATTACATTGATGGGAATAACCTTCAAACGTTATAAAAAGAAAGTTTATTTTATAAAATTGAACATCGTGATTTACCTACAGGAATAAATATATCCAATATAATCTCCAAATACATGCCAAAAATGTATTTTCTTATGCCTACAATACACAACATCTTTTTTCAGCCCGATTACAATTAGAGACCAAAGTCAACATATTTCGCTTTACGCGATCGCTATTTTCATCTCTATTTTCATATCTACGATTTAAAAAAAAGTATTTTGAAAACATTTTTACATATTGCAATTTTATTATGTTGGGTGTGAGGTAGGTTTGAGAAGGTGAACTTGTGTGTGGGAAATGCTGTATGTTTCGTGAACACCTCACTAGGAGAACCTGTGCTGAGCTGTTTTACGGTTTATGATTAAGTGTGACAAGTATTTATGTGTTGTAGTACAAAGTATTATTTATTTATTTATTTATAAGTACACGTTACATAATTAATACATTTACTTGAGAAGATACATTAGATCACCATACTAGGCAGCTGCCTGTTTCATGGTGACCAGCGGAGGATAGTTATTTTGAAATGAAGTCTAGTAAGTGTAAACATATTTAAGTAAAATTATAAAAAAATCGAAAATTGGTAAAAATGTTTCCAATAACTCACAAATTGCCAAAGTTGCCTCGAAAATAAACACAAATAAATAAGGTAGCTGTTATGTATGTACATAAACATGTATTATATATTTTTTCTTATTTATTTTATTTTATGTAGGTGTGTTTGCCTCTTTTCAATGACGCTTTTTCATTTCGAGTTTCGTTTCGAGTTTCAAATCAAAACGGTGCTAAAGAATATTTCACTTCAACGGGTCAGTCGTAAAGTATGGTAGGAGTTTTCTAACTAAAAACTAACTAACTAACCATCACGCCGTTTCCCCGCAGGGGTAGGCAGAGAGGACGGACCGTCAAACAACTCGGTCTTGGCACACACTCTTTGCCTCACTAGGAGTTTTCCTTCTTCGTTATCACACAAATCTGTGGAAACTGCTCATACAGCTCGAAATAGTTATCTGTGCCGGCTGCACTGTTGATATCGGGGTTACAAGTGCGATCAAAATTAGTTGATTTGTGGTTTTTTGTGGCACCGTTATGATTTGAAACTCGTTTAAACGAAAAATAGCGACACTAAAATTGAGTGCGGAAACGGACGTTACGTTCCGGCCCCTGAGTTTCCTCCCTCCTACAATACGGGTCTCTTCAAGATCCATGGTCACTATTCACTATTTCATTCCTCAAAATGACTTTCCGACCCCAAAGAAAACGGCCTCCCGTGTCACGTAAATATTAAAAAAAGTTTTTCATTTTGTCACTGCATGAATAAGTTAAGTCCTGTAACAATAGTATGACTTGAGCCGTTCTTCGTTATAAAACTACAGTTTTTGCCGTCGTAGATGATAATATAAACATTATTGGCATCAATCATAGACAATCGAGTATCGGACGCACCTTGCGGCGGAGTGGTGCTGGGTGGGGTGATGGGGAGATGGGGGGGGGGGAGGTGGAGGGAGGCCTCGACACTTACACGACCGACATCCGCCCACCAAACAATGCGTGCATATTAATCACCGGCCATTAGTATGCAGCTCCTATTTCGTTATTTACAAAGTGGGCAAGTACTTAGTAACTACTAACTACCTAGCCGATGAGAAACTCTCTGGTGCCCTGGAAGTTGGGTGTTGGTGTCACCTTGGGTTTCTATCAAGTTATTGGTGTGATTTTATCAGACCAACAGAGTACGCATCATCGCCATGATCAAGTCATTATACTCGTAATTACTCACCGATGTTATCTTGTTTGCTTGATCGCGTTGAATTCCGGAGAAATTAAACAAGCATAGTAGAATTTTCCATTATAAATATTTGATTAATTCATCATACAGTTATTATTTATTATACTTGATTAATTCATTACAACCAGTTAGTATGTAGGCATTTTGTAGGGACGGTAGCATGGGCTTAGCCAGGTTTTGATTTAGGGTGGGGCAAAAACTAAAAATGTAGAGCAGGTACCGAAAAAAAGTAAGCTTCTACAACATATTCATGCTTTAGGCTCTGTGAATACAAAGAATATGAATGGAAGAAGGAAAAATCGTAGTCTGATGTGCTGTAAATTTGAAAACGTGAGTTGGTCGACTCTACCAGAGGCAGTGGCGTAGCAAGCATGGGTGGCGGATAACGTTGTGTATAATCCTGGGCGGATAACGTGGTGTCACCCCCCCCCCCCCCCTCCCCAATTTCGACTTCATAAAAATAAAAACATTACAATTACAACATTACGTCCTGGGGGGGGAGGGGGGTGAGTAGATAATTTCACACGTAGGCTATTTTCGCCTATAAAAAAACCGTCAGATACAAATTCTCCCGTTTCGGGGCACTCCACGGGGAGCCATAGACCTACGAAAATATAAATAACAGACCGTGTTCAATATTATTGTGACAATATCCTTCCTAATTTTTTTCCACGGTCGGGTGTGATGTCACCCCTTATCGGGTGGCACCTAGGGTGGACCGCCACTTCCACCACCCCCCTCGCTACGCCACTGCCCAGAGGTCATGCTTCGGACAGCCAGGGTGGGGCAAACGCCCCACCTTGCTCCACTCTGCCTAGGTACCTTCCTACTTAATAATATAAATCAACAGATATATAAATAACTAGTTAGCAGTAAAATAGGTAACCATTGCCCACAAGTAATTTTGACTTTAAATGAGTGTACATCGTGGTAGAGGGGTAAGGCTCTCGACTAGCGATCCGGAGATAGCGGGTTCAGTATTGCATGATTTATTATTGTGTTATTTCGCAATTTAATCAATAAAAAATCATATAAGGCATATTCACGTTTCAGAGTGGAAGATACTCTCAGTATCGCCCTGGTGTAAGACCACCGTTCAGAATTGATACGTTGCTTGAAATTGCTGTAGCCGTGTTTGGTGACTAGGTCTGAATATCCAGGTACTTCAGCACCTTCATATCTCCCCATTTCATTCCACTCCCCACTACCTTCAGTCTCACAACATACCCCAATTGGGATGCCATAGTCTCACTGGCTCCAGGCGGTTGGGAGTAGTTGGGACTCTTGTGCGGTAAGTTTGGTCCTACCCACTATATTACGAAACAAAAAAATAGTTGCACAGTATTTTTAACTAATTGCCTATCAAATCCTTCCAACTATATTACATAGTAACTGAATGACTTTTTATGAATAAAAAATTGCCAAATGTAGATTGATTGCCCACTTATTCATAGTGATTGACAATGATTGTCCACTTTAGTGATTCGATAAAAATCGTTACTAAAACACCCGTGTAACACCTTTTGGACGCATTTTAAAATACATTAAACAGCTGGTATTAAAACCAGAGCGACATGTTTTTCTTTCTAATTTAACCTAAAAAATTTCAAATTTAGAATTGATTTATCTTAATATATAACAAAGTCGGGTTAGTTACACCATTTATAACTCGAGAACGGCTGGACCGATTTTTACAATCTTTGATTTGTAGGATTTGTCTTCGCCCCGAATAGCAGAATAGCTATTAAAACATCGGAAAATTTCACGAAATAAAAAGTTATGAAGAAAATTCTTTTCCTCATACATTTTGTATGGAACGAATTCTCTGAAAGTTCTGAAATCTTTTTGTGGGTGGAGGGGAACCTGGGAGGGGGAGGGAAACTCGGGAGGGGGGTTCCCGGGACGGGAGAAGGGGGGAGAGGAGTGGGGAGAAGGAAGGTGGAGGAGGCGGATTGGGAACGCGAGAGAGGAAGGGGACGCGGTAGAGGAAGCAGAAGGAGATGAATGGGAAAGGACACGCCGGAAGAAAATATTATTTTATTAAATGGCATAGCAACGCATGCCGGGAACCAGCTAGTTGAAAATAAAATACCAAATCAAAAAAGTTATACCTACCTCAAACTCGACTCCAAATTAATGTGATGATTAACCGGTTTCCCGCTTGTATACTACGAATTTCCGGACACTGTGTAGGTTGAAATAACTTTCCGAGAACAATAAATTTCGACTATTTTTCATGGACAGTGACTGTACATCTTGTTTTATAGAAGTAGAATTTTAAAAGGGTGTTGAAATTGTCAAAAGATTTTTCTCACATTTAAAAAAAACTGTTTTATCTTGATCTTAATATTTTCTAAGAACTCATTCTCATTGATGAAAGTGAAAACATGTTTTTTTTTTCCGATTTTGGCTGTTCTCATAAAAAAGTGTTCTAAGAAACAAATTCCTTGCTTGATGAAATGTGATCTGTGAGTTCTACGAATATAAGTAACACATAATAACATGTCTCGATTTTTTATTTAATTGTAATTATTTGGCATTTTCTTGTCTCTCCTGTGTCTACACAATAAAAGAAAATTGCTGAACGGGTCAAAAGAAATTACAATTTCACCAGACCCACCAAGTCTGTCTCACTTTGTCGTATGTATAACTTATCGACTCCAGATTTTCTAACATATTTTAAGTATACGCCAAACTTTAATATCGACCTGACGTTGATACAGAAATCGTCGCAATAGGCAAGTTGAGTCTTCGTTTTCAAGTACGCGACTAAACCATTTAATTTTTTTCGAAATTCATCAAAATAGGGCTGGATATTATTATATTTTTTTAAACGACTATATAAAACATGTCTACATATAAAATATTATGATGAATTTAAGAATAGTAAAGATATTTCGGCCTCGCAACCACGCACAAAAAGAATAAAATGGAGAGATATGAAATTACGAATGTTAGAGGAGAGCGCTGGTATTTAAAGCGACAAAATCGATGCGAAAATTGTAAAAATGTTTAATAAAACACGACTCGTTTAAAATAGAGCAAAAATCTCGTGAGTGTTGTCTTAAACAGCATTTAAAGAAACACTATGATTTTTTTCATACGTATAACTTGTAAAATAACTGAAACAAACGTGTTTATAATAATTTTCGGAGCATACTTTGCGATTTTTTTCTATCGAGGGAATTTTATAAAATTTGCGTTTCAGCGTGGAATGCGTCTAGATATTATCTTCATAAATAACACACATTTTTTTAAGAGCTTAAAAACTTCAAATGTAAGGGAGATATGTGAGAAATCGGTAGAAATGCGGGTAGCCTTAAGTATACGCCAAACTTTAATACCGACCTGACGATGATAGAGAAATCGTCGGAATAGGCGAGTTGAGTCTTCGTTTTCAAGTACGCGACTAAACCATTTCAATTTATTCGAAATTCATCATATATTATATTTTTATATTTTTTTAAATGACAATATAAAACATGTCTACATACAAAATATTATGATGAATTTAAGTATAATAATGGTAATTTTAGTCCTCATCACTAGGGGGTCCTGTATTGAGTTGGACGAAAGATATTTAATTCTATTTTATTTGTATTCTATGTCGTTTTTAGAGTTTTTTAGGGATTTTTCATTGACCTCTTTCAGCCAGATTTTTATTCTTGATTTGTACTCTTAAAATTTTTCTTTTAGTTTTATATCTAGGGGAAGGATGTCGTGGAGTTTTGTTGGAAATAAATTACGTTCTTTGTCTTATAATTTGTAATGTTTTTAGGAAAAACATTCCATAACTTTATCCGTAAGCAAATTAAATAACAGAAAAATATTAGCAAGATATCATAGTCCTCCTTAAATTCTGAATTAAGTGATTAAACTCGATTGATATTTAATTTTGTGTGACACCTGGCTTACTGATATTGCCAGAACCGAAATCACGATGCCCGACGCGACGCGACGTACGAGCTTTTTTCTACTGCAAATGCGGTCATAAAACAATAATTCTCATCAGATATTCGATTTGCAAAATTAACGATATTTTCAACTACGTTACAAGTAGGTAGGTACCTGTTTAATAGCTTGTACCTACCCAACCAACAAAATAAATAATATTAAAGTTTTACGAGATGTGAAATGGCGCTGCTTAACTCTTGGATTGCTCCCAAAAGATAACATATTGTCCGTTGGGCGATGGCAGCCATGTTTACGATGATCGTCATCTTATTATCGTATTTTTATTATTATTATTTTAGAACAGGAAGCCGGAAGATCAACGTCAGACAGAGTTTCCACCGAGAGCGGGTGTTTGTGCCAAAACAATATTTTCTATGGAAAACAGCTGCCAGAGTGCGAACTTTATTTGTTTATTTAGTGTAATTGCTACCATTTATAATTAGAGAGCCCTGACAGGAGATATTATGAAAGTAATTTGTCGAATCAATTCATTATAAAATTATCGAAACGATAGATTTAATTATTAATTAAATTAGAGAAATTAACGTAAGCGCTTTGTTTCTAAAGCTCTCTCTGCAAGTAATTTTGATAATTTCCTTTAAAAATAGGTCAGTTTGGGGTAAATGCGTACAATTTATTGATAATTATGTAAAATAAAAAAAAACTTCATACAATCTTCAAAATAATGTTTAAAAGTTCCAACTTTCAATCTGTTATTCTGTCTGTCTGCACTAGTTGCCAGTTGCGGTTCGTGACTTTTCAGTGAGCTAGATTAGGTACTAAGATTGAAAAATACGACACAATGACACTGTGCGTCCCCCAAATGAAAAATTTTCTCACAGAATAAATTTTAATTTAAAAAAAAAAATTATTTTCGGCTACTATGTCGTATTTTACCATTTTACGACTCTTAGCTTTCAAAGTGAAACAATTTATCGTTAAATATGCATTAACATACTAAATTTAGCGCGCGTCCGAGATAATGTACGAGTATCTGTACCGATCGAAATTAACTAGTGACTCATTACAAAAACACCCTAATAATTATTAATCCTATTAAAAAAAATAGTTATTATTAACGTGTTTATAACCATCGTTTGTAATTTTGTTGGTATAAATTTAGTCCTAGTCCGATTTCAAAGCTCAGGGCCTCAAAGCTCTGAAATATTCCGAACAAACTCAAAGTTATATTTATTATTATTAGCCTCAAAGATTAAAAGTTTAGGACAGCTCAAAATTCAGAGCCTCAAAGCTCTTAAAAGTTTAGGGCAGCTCAAAGTTCAGAGCCTCAAAGCTGTGCAAAGTTCAGGACACCTCTGAGTAATGGCAGGTGACCTGAAGGTATCAGGGCACTGACCGCGTCACAACAAACTCATAATAATAATGTTACGACGTTCGTGTCCTACGCGGCTGAATGGCTTAACGCACCGTAAAGCTGTACGCTGCGTGTTTCCATTACCAGTAATGTTGCCAGTTGCTATGGAATAATAATAAGTACGCATTACGATATTATTCCATTTGGCATTTACTACGTACATAGTTACCTACTACATATTTATAGGTGAATGCTGTAAGAAGGAAGGCGGGATCTTATTATGGTGTTGCTTTTTTTACATTACACGGGAGGCCTGAGGAAAATAATTTCCCTCAGGGCCTATGTCATCTTACGGGATGCTGTGTGGAGGGTATTTTTTAAGGAATTAGCATCTTCACCTAGTATCAACTGCCGCGCATTTAACGTGATGTCATACGCTCTTCGGCCGGCCGCAAATATCAACCTTTTGACGGCTTATATTATTATCTTCGGTAGGTAATATTCGGTATTTTCCGAAAATTCAAAAAGGTCTGTCCTCGGCATGCCCTAATTAATATAATAAATTTATAAATAACACGAATTTTACTGGTCAGTGGCTGGAGTTGATATCGCGCGAGTTGACATTTGGGACCTACCCTGGCGTCGCGTGTTCGATTCCTCGGCTGGCTAAGTCCACCATCACGATACAAACACGCTTATTGTGATAGCAGCAGGATATTTTCAAATATTGTCATGTTATTTGTAACCCGGGAATGTTTGTTTTTCTTAGAACAATTTAAAAATTTAAGAAAATGATTTCTTTGAAGGAGACTTCCTCATTCACAGATACACTTTCGGTCCGGTGTAAGGAAGTTAGGGTAAAAGGAAGGAAGGAGCAGTTGGAACTCTTGTGCGGTATTCAGATAATTTAAATGTAACTGAAATGAAAATTTCCATTTATCCAAAGCATTCTTTTGTATGTATAATGAAAACCGATTCGTTGTAAGGATTAATCTAAAATAATGATTTAGCATTAATTTGGAATAAAGGAACAAACAAACGAACTATTTCTTTTTTAATTTAAAGAAGCACCTTTGTCTTCACTGCCCGCGACATTGTAAATAACTAATTGTGTAAAAATATAAGCGGTAAATTTTTGAGATCGCTGGCAATGGTTAATACGCACTTTTAAAAAAAAATCTTTTGATTAACCTTAATTACATTAAAAGACAACTATTTGCATTGGGGAAGTGGAAAATATTTCATTCTAAATTTCGATTACGTAAAATTAAAATTTGCTTTCATTCTGTGAAACGAGACCGTCCATTTTCAAACATTATTTTCAAATATCATTTTGTTATGTTGGTATTCTTGTTACTGTACGAAAGGATGCTAGAGCAAAGCGTAGCAGACTTCATGGGAATTCTTGGTTTGTGTAACATGGTTTGTGATACAAAAGAAAGTGCCCCTTTATAACGCCTACTCGCGTCAAGGCAAGAAAAACATCCCAGTTTTCAAGTAGTTTAGCGGCTACGCTAGGTTTGTGTAACATGGTTTGTGATTCAAAAGAAAGTGCCCCGTACCTTCAAAATCTTCTAGCCGTTCGTTATACATTCAAGTATATCAGGAATACCAACATACCTACCAAAGTGACAGCGAATGAGCTAATAGCTAATGGCGTAGGTACAATCTCACAAGACGAAAGCTAATTTTTAATTTTACGTAATCGAAATTTAGAATGAAATATTTTCCACTTCCCCCAATGCAAATAGTTGCCTTTTAATGTTTAAGGTGAATCAAAAGGATTTTTCAAAAAAAAGTGCATATTAACCGTTGTCAGCGATCTCCAAAAATTAATATATAAGCAAAATATGTAAAAGTCATTTCATGGAAATTCTCCAGTCCTAAAGAGTCCTAAATTCTCATGTCTCAAAATAACTCAAAATAAGTCTACTTTGGTATTAGAATCGCTGAATGTGTTGCTAAGCGCAAATCTCGAGAGCAGCTCAACCGATTTCGCTAATTCTCTTTTAGAATATTCCTTGAAGTACGAGGATGGTTCTTACGGAGAGAAAAATTAAGAAAATTGCGTAGAAAATTGGATAATTTCAGAAAACCTAACGACTATCGCACGTTTGACAGTTCGCGTGTTTGAGAATGACATTTTGCAAAAGTTAAATCAGGATTCAATTTTTGAAAATCTTTAAGTTGATAAATTTATTTAAAGTGAGTACTCCCCTAATAGTTTGAATCGAATCAAGAATTTTAGATATTTTAAATAGGTACCTATGTTAGGTACCAAATTTAATATGAAAAATGAAAAATTGAATAAAAATTGTAAAAGGTGTCATGCGGGCTGTTTAAAAACTGAATGTACTGGGATTGAATATATGGAACGATGGAGGAGGGTTGGCGGGACGAGGGAGCGGGAAAGGGAAGGGGGAAGGCGGGGAAGGTGGAGGGGAACGCAGGAGGGGAAGGGGACATGTGAGGGAGGAGGGGAACTCGGCAGGGGGGTTCGCGGGACGGGGGAAGGGGGGGGGAGTGGAGTGGGGAGAGGGAAGGTGGAGGTGACGGAGTGGGAACGCGAGAGGGGAAGAGGACGCAGGAGAAGAAGGGGAGGCGGAAGGGGAATGGGCCGAATGGGAAAGGACACTCAGGGAGAAACAATTTCTTTATTAAATGGCATAGCAACGCATGCCGGGATCAGCTAGTCTTCTAATAAATTCAATACCAACAGTGATAGGGGTAGCAAAAGTAAAATCATGCAATGTCCAGTGTTTTAAGTATAATGTCCTCTACGTGCAAAGTCATATCTTCTCGAAGCATAAACTTTCAAATAAAGTACATATGTTTCGAATTGATCTGCCAGGGAAGTACGTTTCTGTATCTATTTCTTAATAATAAAGTAGTTAGATAGAGCCTAAGAATTCATTACAAATTGTACAGCGCCCTTGAGGTGATTTTTCACAAAAACGGTGCTCTACATATTATCCAACTATTATCATTATGATTATTAGTGGTGTCAAATATTTTAGTAATTAACGTGAAATATCTGTGTGCATCTATTATTATTATTATTATTACCATTTTTTTATGTTTTGCAACCGATTATCCTCCTTCTGACAAATAAGAAAATAGCAACATGTCAATAACAAAACGCAATTTTAAAAAAGTTTTAAAGTTACGACTTGTGGACTTATGACTAATACGGCGGTGACACAACCAAGGCTTTTATTATTTTCTGACCACCGCGTGGAGCACCGTGCAGCAGGGTGCGTCCGGCGACCTCGCAAGGTCAGGACGTCTTCTCCCTCGCACCCGCCGGCTGGCCGCATCACAACAATACCCACAGCATGTCTCGCTTCCTCCCCATAGCTTTTTTTTGCTTTTATTGCACGCATTGTTCTTGTTATTGCTCTGCTGAGGAAAAGCTGTATAGAAAGCTTGCAGTTGGTGTGACCTTTGTTGATATAGGCAGCTTGTACGTATAGCTAAAAACTTCTCTATTGCGTGGTAGGTAGGTACACTTCTCGCTAATCAAGTATTGTAGGGAATTGCCGATTAAATCGTTGTTTATGGCAGTGACAGACCAAGTTATAAAAGCGCCAGCTTTTTTTTTTTGACCTGGCCTATTTCAGCATACGAAATAGGCTATGCCAAAAAACTCTGGCGCTTTTGTACGTAGGTCTGTCACTAGAATTACTGTTAGGACGGGGTGTGTTTCAGAGTTTGAAAAATTCATAAAATTTCGAAGTTAAAATTAAAGCTATGTGAAAGTTCTATTCGAGTTCTGTTATTGAGAGATAAAACGTCTCCATTAACCAGTCTCTTCTGATCCGGCCCTCTACAAACGCATGTGGTGGCAAGACTTAGACAAACCTCAACCCATGAACCCGGACACCCCTGCTAAATTACCAAACGTAGCAAACCACTTAGGGTTACCCATGGCAGAGGTGTTGGTTACAGGAGCAACGGTACCCATGACTCAAATAAATTCTTACGAAATTAATTTTCTTTAATAACCCAATTTTTGGTTGTTTCAACGATCGACTGCTTTACTTGGTGAACAAGCAACTCTTTGGATAAGCCAGCAAAGGTGTCTATTAGTAAAACCAGTTGAATTGTGAAACTTTACGACCAATGCTTTGCATGAATATAATATTTGATTAAATCAAGATTAAACAAAAGCTCAGTTGTATGCCTCAGATCTTTCATAGGAACAGTGGCGGACTAGAGAGAGAGAGAGAGAGAGAGAGAGAGACTAGAGACGAAAGAAATAGAGGCTTTAGTAGAGTTTTCGAAATCAGATTTAGAAAATGTACTTCATCTAGTTTTGAAGGTCAAGTGTGCAAAAGTTCATCAATTTCGAAATAAAACTTTCAAAACAAACGCCGCCCGCCCGGTATCCGCCTACCTGCCACAAACAATATTCTTTATAAACAGATAATATTACTTAGAAAGATTATGAACGTTAAGGCAATCCACATGAAGTCCGTCCCTGCCCAATAGCCGTTTTACACCATCTCTTTTTTGACCAAAGACAAAATTTTTCGCTTTATACGATCGCTATTTTCACCTCTATTTTCATGTCTACAATTTCAGTTGGCATCACTGCAAACAACATGGTTCATGCGCTGTTTGCAGTGATGCCAAATGAAATCGTAGAAGTGAAAAATTTTGTCTTTGTTACCTATACGGGAATAGGGCTGAAATAAGAGATGGTGTAAAACGGCTAGGTATTAAGAACGTATTAAAAAATCGTAAAAAACCAATGTATTAAATTAAACATAATATGAACAAAAATAAATAAATCTATGTTGTGGCTACACCTAAAGTCGGGTAACCAACGACCAAATATTTTCAAAATATGGGACAAAGACAAAAACACTGGATCGGGACCACAACATTTTTTGTTTTCTATCGACCGCGGAAAACAAAAACATTGTTGCCCTGCCCAAATGTTTCATGTTTGCAAAACATTTGGTTCTATGTTTGTGGTACCTAATATTATCGCTGGGGACGCGGCTTTACACAACCGTAAATATATAATATATAATATATTTAAGTATGGCGGAGTTGGATTGTTACTCTAAGAGTTGGGCCCGCCACCTCAGCATTCGCAAATAATGGGAGGCACACATTGATATTCAAAAAATAGACAAGCCCTGCTCTAATGAATTAGATCGGGTGCACCGACGTGCTTTTAGAAACTTGCACTACACAACACAAGATGGTATTACTTTGTGTCCGGAAACTAGATTTTATTTTAGTTTTTGTTTTTGATTGATTTGAATTACAAATAAGTTCATGGTGTTAAAAAATTAGTGGATCCTGCGTCAGTTGGCGCCCCGATATTATAATTATTATAAAATTATAATTTTTTGTGCATTATTTACCATCATCAAACCTAAAATCTACTTCAAAAATACATTAGTAAGAAGTTAGTATGGATGTCAAACGAATTTATTTACATTGTCCATTTTTCTTGTAGGTACTTTCGCTGGCATAAAATATACTGTATTAAGACAAGTAGTTTTTTCCTGGAAGCATTTGAATGAAAAAATGTTTTATAATTTTTTATTCGGCGGTACATCCTCTCTGCACACTTAAATTTTGTGTAAATAGGTATACCGTATTTTCCTTAAAGTGATTGCATGTTGTGTACAAGTATACCGGGGGGCCAACTGTTATTATCAGCTGTTTATTGTCTTTTAAAATGCGTCGAAGCCTAGACACAGCTTTTAAATTTCCGAAAGAAAAGAAAAAAGTAAAAAAAAAAACATCACAATGTTCAAAACTGAAAAATATGATGTTTTGGGTTTTCTATTTAACATAGATTCCCCAGTTTCCCACGTGGTTTACAAATTTCTGAACTTGTTTGATTGTGAAATTTTGAGCTAAATCATTTTTAAACAACTTCAAAAAGGAGGAGGTTCTCAATTCGACTGTATTTTTTTTATGTTTGTTACCTCAGAACTTTTTACCGGGTGAACCGATATTGATGATTTTTTTATTATTTGAAAGCTGGTACTTTCCGTGTGGTTCCATTTTAATTTGGTCCAGTTCTGACAATGGCATCCATGAGAAAACCATATAAGTCTTAAATTTGCATTAAGTATGTGTGCGACAAATGGACGTATAACTCAATATCTCGCCAACCGATTTCGATGATTCTTTTTTATTGGAAAGGATGTATGTCAAGGGTAGTTTGTTCAGAAGTTGGTTAGATTCTGATTATGGAATCCATGACAAAGTAACGGAACACTTCAATTCTTAGGAGCAAATTAACGATACTCGGGCGGATCTCTTAATTTGACCGTAACGTCGTTATGGTCAAATTATGTCTGCATCATTTGAGCAGCACGTTTAGTAGGTCTTCCCATATTCAGATAAATTAGTTAGTGTACTTCAGATTCACTAAAAATCAAAAAATAAACAAAAATTTTAACAAAACAATAAACGACTTAAAAAAATGCACTAAAAAATTAAAAAAATAATTTCGTATTCTTCTACAACTTTAAACTAAAATTTCAAAAAATAAATATCTATATCTATATAATTCTAATAATATTAATGATAAAGAATGGCGTAAAATTAACAAGTAAAAAAAAAAGTAAAATAGAAACCGAAACTAGATTTTTTGCCGAATCTTGCCGAAACCGAACCTTCGGTCGGTCACTACCGAAAATATAACTCATCGTAAATATGAACAAGTTATGAGTTATATTATGTTTTGTTATAGGTTCTAGAATCTAGACGATAGTGAAGTAGGTTTTAAAATAACAGAGTACCTACATTCCATTTTTTCATTTGGTCCTATTATTTTGTTTTGAAGAGTTTTTTTCACATGTGTTACTTAGTTACTTAATTTCACATGGCAATCTTAAAACTAACTTCAATCACAACTCC
Source organism: Limnephilus rhombicus (assembly GCA_929108145.2). NCBI lineage: Eukaryota > Metazoa > Arthropoda > Insecta > Trichoptera > Limnephilidae > Limnephilus > Limnephilus rhombicus. The sequence goes on from OV815276.1 coordinate 57,618,846, forward strand.
CACTTCCCTCACCTAATAAAATATATTTTGTACTTCTATAATTATTAAGATTGCTAGCGAATGACACGGATGTGTCGAAACCGATAGAAAATAAATTAAAATCAAGTAACAAATATACCTGCACGTGAAATAAAACTCTTCAAAAGAAAATGTCTACAAATTATTACACAGTACCTATACAAAAAATGGTTCTCTATCTCAAAGGGCAATCTCGACATCTTGACTATTCTTTCTCAATGGGTTGGAATAATAATTAATTTATCGCTTTTCCAATCCGGCTAGATTTCGCAAGCAGATAATATGTGTGGGCGTCATTTTGCTAACAGAATACATTGTTGGCGTTTCGCCTTCGCTGCAGATAAATATGTAATTTTCTCGGAAAATACGGCGCCTGTCACCGAGCTGTCTGCCGAATCATATTCATTGCACAATAAATACTTAAATTATCTATCTATGGATGCACATTGCACACATTATGACATTATCTACTAGTCTAGTACGGTCGCCAAAGAAATGACGATCGCTAAGCTAGAGAAAATTGGACTGGAAGACAAAGCTCTATCTTGGTTCCAGAGTTACTTAAAAAATAGAGAACAATACGTTAAACTAAATAATTCTGAACCCTTGACTTCTGAATATGGAATTCCACAAGGCACGGTAATCGGGCCTATACTTTTCCTATATATGTCAATGACATGTTCAGTCTCCCTCTTAATGGAACTGTCAACTACAGATGTCAAATATCTAGGGATCACTATAGAAAGTAACATGAAATTTAAGAAACATGTCGAAAACTGTGTCAAAAGAATTAGAAAACTTACTTACATTTTTACACGATTAAGAAATATCCTAAATCATTCAAATATTAAAATGGTTTACTTTGATCTTGCGCAGTCAGTATTGCAGTACGGCATAATCGCATGGGGAAGCATCTATAAGAATAATCTTTATCCGATAGTAACAACACAAAAAATGATCATCAAAGTTATTATTAAAAAACCAAGAATTTTCCCAACCAGCGAACTTTTTGAAAAATTTAAGGCCCTACCGGTTTCAAAACTATTTTAAAAAAGTGCTATTTTAACAGATATGATTTTAGATTTTCACGGCCAAAAGTATTTTTGTTATTTGTATTTACTCCTTTAGCCAACGTTTCGGACAGCGTTACAGTGTCCGATGTATCCAGATGTGACACATCTGCCCTGATGATGGACACTATAACGCTGTCCAAAACGTTGGCTAAAGGAGGAGGTAGCGCAACACGGCATAACACCCCAAAAACAAATAACGAAAATGCTATTTTAACAGTTTTTAAAGAATCTGAAGTGTTCTCAACACGAAGTATTAGGTCCTTACATATGAAATTGGCGTTTTGCCGTACTGGCAACTTTGATCTCAAATATCTTCTCTTTGGTTAGGAATTCCATATTCAAAATTTATACAGCTATTTACTCATATATTTGAGTTTCGAAAATTATAATTCATTTGTTTTTTTCTTTGAGTCACTTAGTTTACAAAATGGAAAACTTGAAATATCGCGTTATTTACGAGTACGAGTTCCACCGTGGCACCAGTGCTGCAGAAACGGCTCGAAGGATTAATGATGTGTATGGCGACGGTGCCGCAAAAGAAAACACAGTGCGTTTTTGGTTCCAACGTTTTCGTTCTGGAAATTTCGACCTGCAGAACAAGCCCCGTGGACGGCCGGAAACCAAAGTTGATAATAAAGAATTGAAGGCTATTGTGGAAGCGGATCCATCGCAAACCACGTCCGAGTTAGTGATAAAACTGTTTTAATCCACTTGAAGCAAATTGGGAAGGTGAAAAAGCTTGAAAGGTGGGTACCTCACGAATTGGGTGAAGCAAATCAACAAACGCGCGTTGACCTCTAGACCACACACTGCACAACAGACGGCTACCAGATTAGAGGAGCTTCAATTGGAATGTCTAAGACATCCACCGTACTCTCCAGACCTTGCCCCAACAGATTACCATTTTTTTCGAAATTTGGATAACTTCTTGCAAGGGAAAAAATTCAACTCCGATGGGGCAGTCCAAACCGCCTTCAACGATTTTATTGATTCCCGTCCGAATGTTTTTTTTAGTAAAGGGATCAAAAGTGCATAGATAACAATGGTACATACTTTGATTAAATAAATATATTATATTTAAAAAAAATCGACTTTATGTTCCTCCCATACAAAACGCCAATTTCATATGTAAGGATTTAATATAAGACCTAGAACATCTGGGAACGTATATGTACCTAGATGCAACACGACAGCTGCACAACACCATTATGAATATGTAGGCCCAAAGCTATGTAACGAATTACCCAATGCAATAAAAAAGTGAGTAAAACTATCTTAAATTAAAAAAAAACTCGCCTTGTATTTTTACACATAAGCAACAGATTATCTTTTTTGTATCGATGATTTTCAGATATAATCTGTTGCCAATATTTTGTTGATATTATATTTCTATAATTATATGTATTTTTCTAATTGTACAATATTTTGTAATATCTTACAGTATTTTATTTTCATTTTTGTAACATATTATCTATAAGCAGTTCTAAATATATAACATAAGTACATAGACTAGCTCCCCAATTAGACCCGAGAATATTTCTCTACTAATTTGGTAACCACAAAAACTGATGAATGATATGTAACATATTATTATTGTAAACATTTACTTTTTGTCTAAATAAAAAATAAATAAAAAAAAAACGATCGTCGTCAACATCAGTCCATCAACACACATATATAGGAAAATAATATTCTTCCAAAATCACATATAATCAATACATATAGGCCTCTCCGCCTTCGTTTTCCATATCGCCTTCATTTTCTGGAGTCTCCCCTTTCCGTTTTTAACCCCGACGCAAGGAGCGGTGTTATAAGTTTAACTTTCTGTGTGTCTGTCTGTGGCCTCGTAGCTCCTAAACGAATGGACCGATTACGATGCGTTTTTTTTTGTTTGAAAGCTGACGTGATCGAGATGGTTCTTAGCTACAATTCGTGAAAATCTGTTCAGGCGTCTCAGCTTTTTTATTATTGTTGTTAGCTCCGGTAGGGACCTCATATTAAAAAAAAAAACAAATGCATGCTGGAACCACTGAACTACTCTGATGATTGAGTTCGAGGGTAGGAGAAGAGACCCTGGATTGCCTATTAGTAAACCCATAATGATTGGGCTCATTAGATTCGTCTTATTCTCAGTACTAGTACTGTTCATTTATCCTGATGACGAGGACCTGATGCTGGAACTGGAAGGTGGCTGTGTAATAGGTGGCTGTATAATGTGTCGGGGGTTCTTTAAAAATTTTAATTTTATCACCCAATTATTTTTTAAATTTATTACGAATTGATCGTCGATTTCACGCCAAAAGTCCAATAACTATTTTTCTATACCATCATAAACCTACACGATTTTTGCAAAAATTCTGTGGATCATTTTTTGTGTATGGGTAGGTGGTAGATACTTAGGTTATTTTACTGTTTTAACTTTTTGTCGAAATTCCCAAGTTTTTCGTCATTGCAGGATTGGAAAACATTTAAATTATTAAAGTAGATTAAACTTGGGCTAGTACTCCAAAAACATTTTTTAACGGTTGTCGCATCTTTTCTGTTCGAGAAAGCTTAAAATTTTGGTCGATAGGAACATGTTTATATAAATTGTGTATTTTCTCGATGATTTTTATCTGTAAGAGACAGTGGCCTACCTTCATTTTCATTAGTAAATTAACAAATTTGTCCGATCAAAAAGTTTCAGAACAAACCCATCATCGGCGGCTAACGAGTCTCAAATCGCTGGAGACCATCATTTTCACACATAAATCGACAAAGTACCTAACTAGAAACGTTACCCACGTGACTTGATCGCGGCCATGATGCGTACCGGAAGTCGGGCAAGCTTTATGTCTTATTCTAACTCGTCACTTCCGGCAGTCATAGAAAAAATATTGTTTTATGAATGGATCGAATCGTTCCAGCGTCGTACCACGCCACCAACATAACTAACTCTGCACGGAATGTCGGTATTCTAAAATTCATCTCGTTTCCGCTGCTAACCATTTTTTGTCGTTTATTTTTGCGGTTAAAAATTCTTTCCTGTCGTTTAGGCCCAAAAAAAAGCTGCCTCCCCATGTGAAATGTAATACTTCATCTACCGCGAATCGAATTTTTTTGTGTTATTTTCAAATAAGAACCGTAGGCCAGGGTTCTGATAATTTCTAATAATTTCTAATAAATTCAAAATGAATCACCTTTTAAATCATTAATCTTGCGAGTTTTACAAGCGTGGAAGTAGAGGCCTAGTAAAATAAAATACACAAGAAAAGCAGCGTGTGCGTGAAATAAGCACTGAACATAAGAGAAAATAAAAAAAACTTATTTTTTACGATCTGAGCATTTTGATCCTTTTTTTCGGCACCTAAAGAGTTAAAAAAAACCTTTGCAGCCAGGTCTACGCTTCAACACACCATCCTAAAAGATATTAAATAGCTGATATTAATCCCCTAATGACCGTAGGTGGTAGGAAAAATACCTACTCGGTTCATTGTAGTCGCGACTGGCAACATTCATTCAGCAATCAAAATTGGGTTTTACTATTTTTGTCGTATAGTCACGATATGTAATTCTTTGAATGTGCCGCTGGGCCGTTCAGTAAACTAAACAATACGCGGTACGCACGGCTCTTCGTAATAATTAAAATTATGCATCTACATAGCCTGCGTTGCGTGCCGCTATTGTTTTCAGGCATAGCGGAAACCCTGCGCGCGTGTATCCGCCAGTTGTCACTGGGGGCATGACCAACCTAACAATAATATTGTATAATATATTTTTATTACGATCTAGCAACACTGTTTTGTAATATAATATAAGTAGTACTTCTTAAATTAATAATACACACACCGATACCTTGGCGCTGAAAGTTCCTTTGTCACATCTTTTTCTGTTATGATCCAAGAGTAGTTTGATTTAAAAGGGAGTGGTTACAACGAAGCTGAACAACGTATGTACATAGTTATAATAATAGAAATATTATAATTAATATCAGAATCAGAAGCCCCTATTTAATCTGTAGTTATGGCGGGCACTAACAAAAGCTTATTTATTGTAAGATCTAGTCAATCATTCTCGTATTATCGCCCTGCGACAGATCACGTTACTTGAATCCTTGAATGGCTTGAGTCGTGTTTAGTGATTAGATCTGAAAAGGAAAGTATTTTCCAACTTTCCTCTTTCCCATCTCCTTACCCTCCCCTCTCCCTTCAGCTTCACAACATACCGCAATTGAAAATGCCATAGTCCCGCTGGCTCCGAGCAGCAGCAACTCTTGTGCAGTCAGCGGTGCGTGTTCACAAAAATAAACCTATTTATTATTTTTTTTCTGAATAATTGAATAGGACAAAATACCAAGTGTAACAAATTGAAAAATATATATATTTAATTATTACAAGAGTAACACGAACGATGATAATATTATATTGGATACTAGGTTCTTACCCCCGTTTATCTATTATGAAAAAATTGAACTAGAAAATGTTCTAAATCATTTTATATTCTATTATTGTTATTATTAATGTATTAATGTCAACATTATTATTAGAGGGCATTACAGAGCCCACACCACATTCCCAAAACTGTTGAAATAAAAAATATACGCCTTGGGTAAGAAGCAGGTATTGTAAAAATTGCATTTTTTTCAGGTGGCTCTCCAGCCGGATCGCAATTTTTCACTGAGATGTTCAACAACCCTTATTAATTCCTTACGATCTGACAAGTTCACATTTTCATCTTCATCGATTAGGTGATCGTAAAGTTCCCTGGCATGGACGATATTCCAATTGGCCTCAAACGTAGTATGATTAAAATCTACCCATTCCGTGTACCGATGGCGTTCAGTTCTGATGGTGTATCCCATGATTCTAATTTGATTCAGCCGAGGTTTGTCACTGTTTTTCTTTGGAATTAATCCAGGGCGCGGGTATTGACTAAAAGCCGCATGATTCCAAAGAAATCCATCTTTTCCAGCTGCTGCATCATAAATGAGAGGAACAAGGCTAAACCCTTCAGAACAAAGCTTTGTCTTTTCGTTTTCAGGACACTGTGGAATTTTTTCTGTGGCTCCTGAAAGCTCTGCCAAAGTAGGAAAAAGATCAATTAACTCAACAATCTTTTCTGTCATTTTAGGTTGAGTTTTTATAGCATGTTTACGATCCGTCAGCCCTGGCACATGGATGATTAAGGGGACCTTTAATGCTACGTCAAAATTGCTGTACTTCGCCCACTCTCCGTGCTCGCCGAGAGACCAGCCTGAAACAAAAACGCATAATGAATAAAATAATTTGATTGAAAATATTTATGTTTTTATTTTTAAAAATCATTGCGCCAGCCCTGACAATGATGTTTATGTGAAAATGATCAAAAGTGGTACAACTAGTGCCATCTACATGTCATAGATTATTATTTTATATCGAGTAAAGCTAGACGCATGTATCACATTGTTTTGTAGCTATCACATAGATGGCAGTAACACACTCGATGCAAAAATAAAAATAAATTTAAAAAAAATTTAAATTTTCATTTTAGCCACCTACTTGAAAACTAAAAAAAGCAATATAGTGGAACCGAAAGACATAATTATTGTGAAAACATATTATGCCAACATGGTTGAAATATTATTGGCCAAAAATGTAGATTAGGTGGGTACCTAACTAGAAGTCGCATTATTATCACTTTTTTCTAAATAGATAGATACCATTAATTATATTTTTATGTTAAATAATTTTTAAATAACGAGAATATGAATATATTATTCTATGCTTAGACGTGAACATAAAAAACTAGCTACCTAACTAGTAGCCACTAGTAGCAGTAAAATGATGTCTGCAGCCTGCTTACATAAATATATTTATATTATGTATCTTTATCGTTACAAAAAAAAAACCTTACCGTGATCACTGGTAAATATAACTATGGTGTTGTTTAAATCTGTTTCCTTGAGTATGATTCCAATAAGTTCATCAATGTATGTGAGAGCTGCATAGTAGCTTTGTTTGACTTTCAAGGTCCATTTTGCAGGCATTGTCCCAAATGGAAAGGGAATATTTATTTTATTAATGTCATGTCGCTGTCTGACATCAGTCCATGGATTCCAAGCAACTGTGGGCATTCCGTATGGATAAAAAGGGTAGTGGGGTAAGGTCATGTTGCTCAATGGATAGAAATCTATAAAATAAAAAAGGTTAAACTTAAAAACATCCATAAATGTGTTTCACGTTAACAAAATGATTTATTTGAAAAGACATGTTTTTTGACATGTTTTGTGAATTTTGCATAAGAGTTCCTATATCCTGTCCTGTGGCATCATTGGGGTATGTTGTGAGGCTTAAGGGAGCGGGAAGGGAAGGAGATAGGGAAAAGGAAGGTTGGAAAGTAATTTGTTCAGATTTCACTAAATTTCGATTCCGAATGGTAGTCTTTCACCAGGGCGATACTGAGTGTACCTACCATTATGGTGTTTTTAAAATAAATAATATAATGTTTTCAAGAGTTGTATGTAAAGACAATTTTAAAATATTGCTGATTATATAAACACCGTGAAAAAATGCGTTTTTCTGTGTGTGATAATTACTTACCCAAGAATTGCTTTGGAAATCTTAAAGGAATGTGTGGCTTGTGAAAGCCAACAGCCATAAAATATGGTTGTTTGTGCAATGCTTGTTTATGTTGTTTTAATATCTCTACTGCAGTTTCTGCAATTTGTATGTCTGGGAGAGTTCCTTCTGGTTGGGATTCTGTCACAACTGGGCAGATTAGATTGTCCTCCAGAAAACCAGTGGTTTCATCAATGCAAGTTTTAGAATCCTTGAAAATCTGTGTTGAGGGGTGATAAGGTTTAACTGACCAGCTGTAGGGAAAATCATCAGTAAAATTCGAACTCTTTCCAGGATGGAACACTTTTCCAATACTGTAGGATTTATAACCCAGCTCTTTAAAATATTGTGGCAAAGTTGTATAATTTCCCACTGTTTCACGCCAGTAACTATAAAAGTCGTATAAATGCAACGAATCTGGCCGCCTTCCTGTTAAGAATGAATTTCTACTCGGGCCACAAAGCGATTGCTGAAAAGAGAAAATAGTTTCACAATAATCAAATAATCCAAAATTCAAAAGTAAGTTGTTACAAATACTAGCTTGGGTTAGATAATGACATGAGAATGTTGCCAAATAATAATGTTGCTTACTTGCGCGAATGCGTTTTTGAATAGGACGCTGTTTGCCGCCAGAGCGCCGATGTTTGGAGTCTGCGCAATGGCGTCTCCCCAATCCGCCAACAGAGGTCTCAGGTCATCAACAACCAGAATCAAAATATTTTCTTTGTTATATACGCTGCTCCCCTTTTTCACAGCGAGAGCTGTGAAAAATATTATATTTATTAGTTTATATAATTTTAAGTTTTTCATTGTTGTGCAATAATTCTGGCGATGATTCAGTTATATATTTTTGCGTTCATCAGCTGATCTTTGTTTTCGATAGTGATAGGTATTTTAGATTTTGTCTGGATTGACAACAGTATTTGCTCGCGTATTACGTCTTGTTAAGTTAAAACCACTTCGTACGCGACTCGTTCTAAGTGAAATTATATCGAAACACACGTATTTTATTATTAATTCGTTTAAATTCAATGATTACGGCGTGAGAGACTGTTTTACCACAACAAAATTACATTTTATGTCAAAAGTGACGTCATTTTTGTATCTGTCAGTAAAAATGACGCAGTTGCGTTTGAGCTGAAAAAAATGTTTTCATCATGATAGTGTTAAAAAAGTTGAAGGTAAAGTGTTTGTTTTAACTTTAGAACCTAATTTATGTACCTCATCACGATTTTGCAACAATAATTCGCCACTCAAAACAAATAATGGATTCTGGCGTTTGTTTTAGTAGCAGTTCTTTGTCCTTCATGGTAGCTATTTCTGTTGACTAATGTATGCACACAGAATATGTCTATGTAGATATATTACGTCAATAGTCGTAACATAAATACCTGCAGTTTATACCCATTTTCATATTATAACATTCCCTTGTGTGGAGAGGTTTTACGTTTTTTGTTTTTGTTTTGCTAATTGCTCAAATGTATGTCAATGTGCAGGTACCAGTAAAGCATAATGTCTGCGGAGTCGCCCCGTCGGTCGCGGGTAGGAGGGCCCCTGGTGGTGCTCCCCCAGCCTCCGAGCGACCGCAGCCTCATGGAGGCCGTGTCAGGCTTCATCAGTGACGTGACCCTCGCCACCACACCTGGCCTCGAGGCCAAGGACGTCATCCAGTGGGCGAGGTTCGAGACTGCCGACATCGACGAGCAGCGGTCCGAGTCCGATGGGGATGGGGACATCCTACCACTGCTGCTGGTGGTGGGTTACGGCTCCGGGGTGCAAGTTTGGGTCATCCAGCCCGGCGGAGAGGCGCAGGAGGTGCTCTCCTGGCGACAGGGGTCCGTGCGGGTCCTGCGCATCCTGCCCAACCCGGGACCCGGAGATCTATATGCCTCCAAGCGACCTCTGGTTGCCCTCTGCGACTCCGCTGGCCCCGGGGTGCCCTATTGTTCCCTAAGTTTCATATCCCTGGCAACTGGAGATCAGGTAAATCGCAATTTATTTATTCAATGTAGGTAGGTGGTGAAAACATTAACTTGCAATTTTGTTATATAATATTATGCAAATGTACAAGTCGTTAATTAGTGTGGTGGAATTTTCCAGACATAGGTCAACATTTTTATATTCATGCATTGAAAAAAATACCCTTTGTACACATGTGTTCAAGTACTGCGACCTGCAAATATTTTTTCTTCCATTTTATATTTGATTGTCAATGTGTTTTATCAAAGCAATTTAATTCCATAAAAGTGTTATTGTTTATCAATAATATTATTGTATGTGAAACTTGTAAACATTGTTATCTCCGTCTGTAAAGCTTATCTCACACCAAACTTGTCAGCTCACGTCACTGTGAGAAACGTGTCCAACAGAAGGGACAAGAGAGAAAGACACGACTAATACTACAAAGAAGTTTATATATACATACTCTTCTAGTGTTATTAATAAAGACTCTTTGTTTTCATTCCGAGAAACCTTGACTTTCATCTTACAATATTACAAGCTTATCAAAGTATAGGCAATATTCACTTGCGATCAGTTGGTCCAGTGAGACTACGGCATCCCCAATTGGGGTATGTTGTGAGGCTGAAGGTATAAGGAGGGAAGGAGATGGGGAGAGGAAGCTGGGGAAATCCCTGACTATTCAGTCTTCTTCATTACATTCTTCATCTTACAATATTACAAGCTTATCAAAGTATAGGCAATGTTCACTTGCGATCAGTTGGTCCAGTGAGACTACGGCATCCCCAATTGGGGTATGTTGTGAGGCTGAAGGTATAAGGAGGGAAGGAGATGGGGAGAGGAAGCTGGGGAAATCCCTGACTATTCAGTATTCTTCATTCTTTTCTCCAAACACAACTAAAGTCTTTTCAAGCAACGTTTCAATTCTGAATGGTGGTATTTCACCAGGGCGATACTGAGAGAGCGATACTCCAGAACATGCTGCAAATATACTAAACTAGCTGGTTCCCGGCAAGCGTTGCAATGCCATATTCAAAGAAATACATTGTTTCTTCCTGAATCACCTTTCCCATACGTCCCCGTTCCCCTACCACATCCCCCTTCCTAGCTAGCTTTATAAATTATAGCCTATATAACATATTATGTTATTCTGATGTATGAGCTATATTATTGTAATGTTTCATTAAAATCCATTCTTTAGTTTTTGCGTGAAAGAGTAACACACATATACATCCATACAAACTTACGCGTTTATAGTATTAGTAAGATTTTAGTAGGATTTTTAATGAATTATGATACTAATAAAAATCAACTAGACTAGAGTGCAAATTTAAATCTACTATGTCTTTCTATTTCTTATCATTTTGACAATTAATCTCACAAGTTCAAACCGTTTCACAGATTGTGAGATTTGTAAATATATATGCAAATACCGATTATTGTTTATTACATCAAAAGTCGGAAGTAGAATGGTCCGATTGTTTCATCTGTAGAAAATCATATTTTGGTAAATATGTAGTTAGTCCACCTCTCGGATAATTCTGAATGTTCGTGTTGTCGAAGTTTGATGCACTGATAATACGGAATGTTCCTTTTTTAACTAATAGACAATCAAATATGACATTTGTCGGAAGTACCAATCTTATAAAATAAATTCTCTGAATTTGAATGGTTTGTTTGGCAAAGCAAGGTTTGTCTAGCGGGTTTAATTATTCTTACATTTCTTTCCATTTTCTACTGTTATAAATACAGGTACAAACTTGTCAATAATGCATTCACTTTGTTTTACGCAAAAATATTTTTTCTATGATTGGCAGCATTGATTGTCTATGAAATGTTAAAATAAAAACGATGAATAAACAAAGGCGTTACCGCGTGAGTGAATTAATTTTAACAAAATTAAAATGTTTAATGTATATTTTTTACATGTTTTTTGGTCTCCCCCGACATAAATACTCATTTTTCGTAATAATAAAGCTAAATCTAACTGTTTGAATAAAAAATATTCCATATTAACGAGTAAGCGGTTTAATGCATAAATAATCATATTTTTAACAAAATTCCCTCAAAATTTGGAAGAAAGAAAGCTATTCCATAAACTCATAATGTTAAATACATGTGATGAATTTTGTTTTCATTTTATGCTTTAATTAGGTACCTACCTAATATTTAAACTATTTTTTTTCTTTTCTTTTATAGTTGTTTATGTAATATGGCAGACTGGGATTGCACTACCCTCCCAGTCTTGCTGGAATAAAAACTTAAATAAAAAAACAATGTCAAAAAGGTGTTCAAAATATGAAGTTTTAGCTAAATATTAATTGGCTACAACTTGAATGAAATATCCTTGACATAATATTTTATAGATAATCATTTACTTTTTAGGGTTCTTAATATTTCACAAAATTTGATATGTTTGATTAAATTTTTGATGTTTGATTAGCCAAGTGTTTCATTATTAGTGGGGTGATAACACCACATCATGTATTACATTAGTGGGGTGATACACCACCATTTGGAATCCGGGTGCTAACAATAACACTCCTTATGTAGATGGCGATAAGATTTTAATTCCCGCTTAACACCAGCCACCTGTTTTGACTTGTGCAAGAAAAAACATCGGCAAAAAGAGTTTTTGTTTTGTGAAGTTCAGCACAAACATTAAAAAATTTTACAATCATTTTCTATAAAACTTAATTTGCCATATTATATGTACACAAAAAAAAAAACATATCGAAAAAGGGATCCGAAAGTAGAAGATTTTCAACCTTAAAGAAGTTTTTATTGGCCGGCTACTTTATTTTTTTCTGGGCAAAAACACATTATTTCAAAGGCCGAGATGTGTACTATTCTCAGTATTTTATTAAAGCATATAAAAAATTTCTATCAGTGAAATTTTCAAACCAAAAACACACCTTTTTGCATTACTTCTTTGTGCTTTGCCTTAGAGTTAGAGTTAATAGACAAAGTTGTGTGACAGTCCATTCACTGCCAACCCCTGTGGAAAAAATAGTGTGATGGTTTGTCAACAATTGTTTTAAACATAATTTCACAATTATTTCAAGGTGAAAAGCATAAAGTTCAAAACCCCCATCCTGGATGTGCTGGCCAATAAACGCTCCATCGTGGTGTCGTTTGCGGAGCGCCTGGCCGTGTTCGACGCCTGCGCACTAGAGGACCGGCTCACCGTGACTACTTGCTATCCGGCACCCTGTCCCTTCGGGGGCGCCGCTTCTACCCCCTGCAACCCTGTGGCGCTCGGAGACCGCTGGCTGGCCTATGCTGAGAGGAGATTGTCGCCCACCAAAAGGAGCAATGGCGGTTGTGAAGGTAGGGACTAAAACACACAGCTTGATACATATAACTTTTTAGTCGGTAGTTTTGCTATAGTTCAACCAAAAACAAAACACTGTTTGCTAGTGTCCAACTAATGAAGCGAAGCGCTATTTGGAGGCGAGTCACCAAGAAAAGCTACTGAACTACTAATATACCACAACCTTTATAATACACACATGGCAAGATACGTGCTTCAAAGACTTTGTTAATGCAAAAGTATGTACAAATATTTTTTAAATAGATAGTTTGTTCCTATTTATGTCGAACTGTAACATGCATTTTTATATCTATTTATCTTTACTACCCGACTTCGTCTTACCTTGGTCCTAGCCTAGATCGCTGGATAAGTGGGTAAATCAAATCTCTATAGATCATAATGAAATGGGTGTTACGAGGTGACAATCGTTGCATTGACCTAGAAATTTGAGTCAGAAAAAGTTGAAACAAATTTCATGATGCACATGCAAAAAGTTTTGCAAATTTCATCAAGCCAAAACTGTGAGAGTTTTGGTTCGTTCATGCAAACACGTCTCTGTTTTATATTAAAGGCAATTGCGCAGAATGAGATATAATTTTTTACCCCAGACCATAATCTCGGCCTCTGTGTTTCCTCCTTCCTACAACATGGGTCTCTTCAAGACCAATGTTCATTCCTTCCTCTCCTCAAAAAGACCCTCCACACAGCATCCCAGATGACATAGGCCCTGAGGGAAATTATTTTCCTCAGGGCCTCCTGTGTGGAGTTAATGTAAAAAAAAAAAAAAAAAAAAAAAAAAAAAAAAAAAAAAAAAAAAAAAAAAAAAAAAAAAATAATCTAATCATTAACTGACACACTATACATGTGACGTCTGCGATTTATACTTTGCCTGCTCTATGATAAGTTTACTCTTTGTACTGTGAAGTCAGCTAAGTAGATTTCTATCTGCCTTATTTACATTTATAATACAGTACTCTAGACCCTAATTATGTATCTACATATTACTAAACAATTCAGTACTGAAATTGCATTTCCAACTATTTATTACCTTTTCCTCTCAGCAGTCCTTCAAATCGAGCTTAATCATTAATCAACAAGTCCTTTAATTGCCAAAAAGTAGCTAATTAATAATTTTACTAGAAAAATTTACTTGTACAAAGGTCAGACAGAATGAATGGAATTATTGGATTCAGATATTCAAGATTTAAATGCATCTTAAACTATAATTATGTGGGTGCTATAATCCTATTAATAACTTTGCAATGAATACTTCCATTAGCTTAGCAGTAATTTGTTTTTATTTAACAACGTATTATAATTCTTACTAAATGTCAATATCACGCCACATAGTCTGGGTGTAGACTTTATCATTGCAAGTTCTCCAATGATAATAGAGAATGAGTCAGTAAGCAATAACAGTTTATTACACTCTCCATGTTTTCTTTAATAGAATATAAAGCTGGAAGGAAAATAGACAACTTTATTAGACCTAGACTGATAAGCAATTGTGCAAGTGATAAATGCTAATTAAACGTTTAATGAAATAGCATGGTTAATTTACTCTCACTTTGATTGAGTATTAAAATATTTCTACTGCGTTTCTGATGGATCAAAAGAGAACTTGCAAACTGGTACTTTAATTTTACAAAGTTAATTATGTTTATTTTGAATCAAGTTTTAGCATTTTATTATTGCTGTCTTATTTAGGAATACACCAACTGTCCTGAAGAACAATTTTGGATGTGCAATTTTGTAGTTTTGCAGTAGAGCTGTTTAAAGTTTCGATATAAGAAAAAAAACGTAGGAAATAGTACCAACTTATATATGTATTTGTAATGCACGTAGGTAGGTTTCTTCTATTTATGAATTTTGATGAACTAGGTATCAAAAGATTGTTTTTCGGGTTAGAAGAAAATAGCACACATTATAGTCATCGTGCTTCCTCCTTCCTTAGCCAACATTTCAGACTGATTATCCTTGTCCATCATCTGCGTTGATGATGGACTAAGCATATCCTAAAAATTAATCATGTTATCATGATTAATACATACTTTTAGCCTTAAAAATCTCTAATCATAATATCTACAACATAGTTAAGTATTTTATTTTGGCAATTTACCTGTCATTACTTATCACTTGAAAAACAATATATATAATTCAACTGTGTTTTTACTTACCATGGCAGAATAAAACATGCATTATTTTTTTTGCTTCAAATCATTTATGTACAATGCAATCAATTTTCAGATCAGTTCATTTTTATAATCATTGTAGAATGCATTGTATTCAAGGTCACCTTACAAACTCGTATTGTATTAATTATTCAAGAATGTATATATATCTGGGGGTTAATGCTAGAAGTGCCTATGTCAGTTTTTGGTAATTTGATTTAGGTGCCAGAAAATACTCTAAAATGTATCTTATTTTAATGCCATGATTACCTACGTCATGTGCTCTAGATTGATGAAATTGTGACCTATCAATGTAGAAGTCTAAATATTGTTTCGGCATTTTGTACGCCAAGAAATTGATAAATAATCTTGATTCCAGAGCGATTTATAAAAGTGACATAGGCACTTTTAGCATTAAGCCCTCATATATACATATACTGCGTCTACTCTATAAGTCACTGTGAACTTGGACTTGGTAACATTAATACATTTTTAATGTTTCATTTTCAATCAGAATAATCTATCCATGACATGTTATTATATCTATCTATAACATGTTATTACATTTTTTTAATAAGTCTTTGGTTGTAAAATTTATTTTATTGTTTGTGATGAAGTTCTTAATAAAACTGAAAGAAGTCAATTTAATATTGTAAGTATTTGCAATAACAGGATGATGAAAAGGTCTATAAAAATTTCATCATTGTATATTTTTAATTGAATTTGAGTCACTATTTTAACAGGTGAATAAAAAGTTGTTTTTTTTTGCTTTTGTTTACTTTGGTAAATAAATATTATTGTGATAAGAATAAAACATTTTACAACAACGACATAATTGAATGGCCTCTCAAAAATATTTGATTATTATGATAAAGCTTGTTTATCTAAATAAATATATATTGATAAGATGCAAATAAATAAGTGTCCATCTTTAGAAATGCAGATTACATATTTACCTACTTCCATTCTCCAGAGCCAATCATTTTAACCCATCAGGCCTCTGGCATATTCTGTGAGAAGGTCAGAATATTTCCGCTCTGCAATTAAATCCAAATTGATGGAATATTGCTGAACATATTTGAAAACAAAAAACTGTTTTTGAAATGTGATGAAATACACTTTAAAATTTTATTGTTAGAAATAAACATAATTTTTTAATGCATATATAAAAAAAGTTTTAAAAATGGCTGCCCTCAAGGTTCATAGAAAATGTTTTTAACAAGGTTAGCTCATATGGGCCTTTTTCAAAAAAAAAAACTCATAGGCCGCTTTCAAAATTTTGAATGCGTGATGTAGCTTGAAGTAAAACACTGCCGTTTGCATTGCAGTTAATTCACATCTCCCAGTGGAACATGGACTGCAAGCTACGGCACGATTTTTTAGCCAATCACCGCTTTACCCCCCGGATGAGCTAACCTTGTTAAAAACATTTTCTACGAACCTTGAGCTGACCTTACATTTTTCTAACTAAAATTACTGATAAGGAAAAAAACACATATTTTATTAGACAGATGTATTTTAAACGTTATCGTCCAGTCAATTTTTTGTGTTTCATGTAAAAATAATGAATAAAAAATGGACAAATTTTCATTATTTTTTAAGAATAATTGCGTTCTGAAGCTTAGGTTTTATGAAGAAAGGTGTAAATTTTAATTACTTTGTGGTGAACTTTTAGATTTGAATATAAAATGTTGTGTTTTATCTTTCTAACACTGATCATATTTCTCACCATGATAGTTAGGGAGGCACCACAATTTCTGTGAGACCTATATGAGTTATTCCCAAAAGTGAACAAATTAGCCTGAGGGGTTATAAAAATAAGACTGTCGTTCATATCTTTCATCTATGTGTTAACTCATAGTTTTAGTTAGAGGATATTTCTCAGTTTTATTAGAATTACAACAATGTATGGGAAATCCCTAGAAGTATGATGATTTTCATGTCATTGATTTTATTTGTTCAAGAAAGTATTTCGGTATTTCATCTTTACTTCGGGCACACAGAAACGCCCACAACCCACTTTTGTCAATTAATCTGGGTTCCAATTAAAATTTATCCTCCATTAAAATTAATTTTCTGTTTTGATAAATAAATTTGAGTAATATTGTAGAGATGTTATGAGATATATTGGCCTTTATAAATTCTTATTAAAGCGACTAATGATTTATTGATTCTTTTTCTTCCAGGTGAAGGTGTTGCAAGCTACACGGCCACAGTGCTCCATGCAGCCAAGTCCCTCGGCAAGGGTCTCCGGGGTCTGGGGGAGAGTGTGGCCAGCAGTCTCGGAGGCGGGCGGGGCGCCGGGGGCCTCTCACAGTCCCCCTCCCCACCCAACTCGGAGCAGCTTCAGCCCGGGATCATCACCATCATTGATATCGAGGTAGATACCACTACTACATGATCCAAGCATTTTACGTCCTTTATTAAATCATTGTAATTAAATTCTTGAGAGTATGTTATTGTAAGGAACTCAATTTATTTCAAGAACTAGTACAGATAGGCTCGCAGGACACTCTGAAACTATAGTCCAGGGTAGCAATCAGTGGCGACTTGTGAATTTTTTCATGCTGGAAGAATTTGAACAATTCATAAAATTTTCTAAAAGTTAGGTACTGTGAAACAACCTCTCTCTCTCTCTCTCTCTCCGATGGCGCTACAGCCCATAACGAGCCTTGGCATCCCGCAACATTCGCCTCCAACTCCTCCTGTCCTCAGAGGCTGACTTCCAATTTGTTACCTGGAGAAGCTGTGCTGCATCCCCTCTTGCCTCGTCTTCCCACCACATTCTGGGTCTTCCTCTTTCCACCTGGGCATTCTCTGTACATGCCCAGCCCATCTCAACCTGAGGAGTCTCATATGGGCTGAGTTGCTAGGATATATATCATACGGTTCTTTGTATATATCATACAGTTCTTTGTATATATCATACAGTTCAGTTATTCTTCTCAGAACTTTTCTTTCAAAAGTATACCGTGATGACTATGAAACAAACTACCCATGATGAAATAATAACAGAACTTGAAAAGCAATTTTGAAATTTGATGGTTTGTTCAAATTCTGTGAAACAACTGGCCCTTAGATTGAGAAAAAACACTTTTAAATTGTTGTAGTTAAAACTAATTTTTTTAGGCAGAGCTAAATTGGTATGGTGAACATTTGCACAAAATTTTGAGGTAATTTCGAGAAATTCATGAATTCATTATGCAATATAATTTTAAATTTATTAATACCCCGCCATCATAATAATATGCCTCTGTCTGCTTAAAATTGAACTCAAGCAAAAAGGGTTGCATTCTTTGGTTTATATTTGTAAATAGCAGAAAGACATAGTCTTAACCTTTTGACAACTGCGACATGAGTAGGTACCAAAGATATTGAAATACAAGAGATATGCTATGATGGCCACCCGACAGTCGGCGGATTACAGTCTATTGGGAATACATAGTTCGAATACGGAAAGAATTCATTCATTTAGTTGATTTTTTAAAGGTGTGCAATAGTATAGGTTAACAATATCGGCAACGCCAGGAAACACAGTCCCACCCAGTAAAAACTGCGGATAGCACATCTCTTATATTTCAATATTAATTTGGTAGGCGGGTATGGGTACCGCCGCCCTGGGAACCATTTATTGGATGACCAACACCTCTGCCACAGGTCACCCCAAGTGGTTCGCTACGTTTGGTGACTTAGCAGGGGTGTGGGATTGGGAGATGTCGGTTGAGGGAGACCCTTTACAACCGGTTACCGCTGTCCGGGCCGCTCGGTAGTACAGGGGCCCGACCCTCAGGCTCACGACTGAGGGTGGGCTGCCCCATCAACGAGTGTAAAAACCCCGCCGCTGCTGTTGTGCCGGTTCGTGACCAGAGGGGACCCAGCAGTAGCGTTTGGGGCGCATTGGGCGACCTCTCCAGCCGGACTCTCCCTGCCCATCGCCTTGCACCGCAGTGGGTGGGTTGGATACGTACGTCCGTCACTCCTGGAAACTCTGAACCCCAGTATCCTACCCACCCCTTATACCATTTCCCTCCCAGACCCTCCTTCCTCTCATATAAAAAATAAAAAAAAAAGCCACCAATTAAAATCATGAACTTGCAACCTACAATAATTAACGTCATTACAGCGGCGAGACGTAGGCGTCCCCGGTGCGGGCCAAAACTTTTGGTGAATTACACCAACATTCGCGGCCTGCACACTAATTTAAACTCTGTCCCACCACCTTTTTTCTCAACGCCCAAACCTACTTTTCCTGTCTGAAACTCAGATAGCTGAGCCTGTAGACACCTCCTATCTGGACTGCCCGGGCTTCACCCTCGCAGGCAAGTTCAGACCTAAAGGAGGTGTCTGTCTCTATAGTCGAGCTGACGTCAATTGTGTGCGTCTGCTGAATCTGGAAAACTCCAGATTCGACATAATGTGGGTACGCGTCAATCTTGCCAGTACGGTAAGATTCTACGCGTGTTTATACCGCTCACCGAACCTTAGCGAATCAGACACGTCCGAGCTCTTCAAACACTTAAGCGACACTATTGATGACCTCTTGCCCCGCTACCCTACGGCAGAGTTTGTGGTCCTGGGGGACTTCAATGTTCATAACGAACCTTGGTTGAAGTTCTCAGGATCAACAGACTCGGCTGGACGCCAAGCGGAATCCTTTGCCCTTTGCTACGGATTGGAGCAAATGGTTCATGAGCCTACAAGGGTTCCTGATGTCTAGACTCACCGTTCCAATCTGTTAGACCTATTTTTAACTACTGTGCCACACGGTTACAGGATTGAAGTCACAGCGCCTTTAGGATCGTCCGACCACTGCCTGGTGACGACATCAATCCCTGTAAACTTCAGACCACCTAACGAGAGGCTGAAGAGAAAAGTGTGGCACTATAGGTCAGCAGATTGGTTCGGTCTGCGGGCACATTTTAATGCTTTTCCGTGGTCAGCTGTCTGTTTTTGGACTTCGGATCCCTCAAGATGTGCCCAGGAAATTGGTGAAGTCGTCACATCCGCGATGGATGGCTTCATCCAATCTACTGTTAAGGAAACTGGTGTAGGCTCAAAGCCGTGGTTCAGTCGACAATGCGCTGAAGCGGTGCGATGAAAAAACGCAGCTTACCGAGCCTACAACACATCTAGAACATCCGAAGACAGAACAGCTTACAACAAAATGGCAAAGGAAACCAAGAGAATCATAAATAGGTCAAAATTGGAGCACGACCAGCAGATCAGCAGAAAGCTGACTGCATGCCCGCATGGTAGCAGGCAATTCTGGTCGCTTGCGGGCTCAATAGGTCGCAATTTCTGCAAATCCAGTCTGCCACCTCTTACCAGACCTGACGGCTCACTAGCAAACACTGCCACCGAAAAGGCTAACTTACTAGGTAAAATGTTTGCGGATAACTCAACCCTCGATGACCAAGGTGCTGTCCCGACGTCGGTTCCTCACTGCGGTTTTCGTATGAAAAAGCTGAGGATCCGGCATCGGGAAGTACTCCATGTTTTACGAGGGCTTGATGTTAATAAAGCTAGTGGGCCTGACGGAATACCTGCCCTGGTACTGCAGAGGTGCGCTGCAGAAATAGCTCCAATTTTGACGAAGCTTTTTTAAATGTCCCTGAAGACTGGCTCTGTGCCCTTTGGTTGGAAAAAAGCGGTTATCCATCCTATTCCAAAGAAGGGTGACCGCTCCAACCCGGCCAACTACCGCCCCATAGCGATCACATCAGTTCTGTCTAAGGTGATGGAATGTGTGATCAACGACAAACTGCTCACATACCTCGAGAAGAACAAAATTATTAACGACCGTCAATATGGATTCCGGCGGAACCGCTCGTGCGGTGATCTTCTCGCGTATGTGACGCATTTTTGGGGGCGATGCCTGGAACGTTTCGGTGAGACCCAAACGGTTGCACTGGACATCTCCAAGGCCTTTTGACCGGGTTTGGCACCGAGGACTTGTCAACAAACTGCATTCTTACGGACTTCCCGCATCCTTGTGTACGTGGATTGCCGACTTCTTGAGGGAGAGGTCGATTCAGACGGTAGTCGATGGTTTCACCTCTTCCTCACACTCGATAAATGCTGGCGTCCTGCAGGGATCGGTTCTGTCTCCGACTTTGTTTTTGTTACACATCAACGACCTTTTGTCATGTGCACCAATTCACTGTTATGCGGAGGACAGTACAGTTCATGATAGCTTTTTGTTTGACAAGCCCCCAAAGGGCTCACAAACTCCAACAGCTCGTAGGGCTTTGAAGCAAAGAATGGACGGTTACCTCGAGAGTGTTAACAGGGCCCGCAGATACTTTAATAGTACACAACTGCTAACCTTGTACAAATCACAAGTACGCCCCACGGTTGAATTTGGCAGCCATCTCTGGTCTGGAGCTCCAAAATATCTGAAAAATACCCTCGACTCTGTGCAGAAACGGGCGGTCCGTTTGATAGATTCTCCCATCTTAACAGACGGATTGCAATCTTTAGAGCACAGGCGTCGGGTGGGAATGCTATCCTTGTTCTACCGGTATTACAATGGAAGATGCTCCGAGGAACTAGCATCATTGATCCCTTCGGCACCGGTGCACAGTCGGGAAACACGGCAAACGCGTGCCCAACATTTGTACACGGTTGACATTTGTCACATGAGAACGGGTCATTTCTTCGACTCGTTCTTGTGTTCAACAGCTCGGCTGTGGAATGATTTGCCGGCCTCTGTGTTTCCTCCTTCCTACAACATGGGTCTCTTCAAGACCAATGTTCATTCCTTCCTCTCCTCAAAAAGACCCTCCACACAGCATCCCAGATGACATAGGCCCTGAGGGAAATTATTTTCCTCAGGGCCTCCTGTGTGGAGTTAATGTAAAAAAAAATATATATATCATTGGTAGGTACGTATTCAATGTACGATATAATTTATTTCATCCTATTTCTTAAGGCTTTGTGCTTTGCAAAGTGGCTTATATTTTTTACCTAGCGCAGGCTTGTATATTTTTTTTTCACTTTTTATAATTCCAGGCTTTCAATTCTGATGAAGATGAGGACCAGGAATCCATGGAAGACAGTACGTCGAGCGCTATAACAGAGGCCGTGGTTGCGCATTTCGTGGCGCACTCTGAGCCCATCATGGCGCTGAAGTTTGACGCCAGTGGCATGATTCTCGTCACTGCCGACAAACGGGGCCACGACTTCCACGTGTTCCGCATCCACCCGCACCCCAGCGGACCCTCGCTGGCCTCCGTGCATCACCTCTACATTCTGCACAGGGGTGACACCACGGCTAAAGTACAGGTAAGAATAATTACTTTTAAACATACTAGCTGACCCAGCCACGCATTGCTGTGGCCAACATAACACAACGCCATCTACTTGATGGTTACCCAACCTTTATAACCACCACCATCTGTTAATTTGCATACAAATCAAATCTCGCTGCCTGCCCGCTCGTTAACCACACACTGACATTCTCCTTTATATATTCTGTTTTTCAACCAATTTACACAAAACCTCGACAAATTATATATCAAACCTTCCTCAAGAATCACTCTTATCTATCGGTGAAAACTGCATGAAAATCCGTTCAGTCGTTTTTGAGTTTATCGCGAACAGACAGACGCATCGGAGGACTTATGTAGAGATTTTTGTATACAAGCTGTGTAATAAAAATAATTCATCATCGGTTTTCGGAATTTTTCCAACTTATTTTGAATGTTCTATATATTTGTTATTTTTGAAGACGTTGTAAAAACAAATACCATTAGGAAAACTATATAAAATTACCTTGTATTTGAATTATACTTTAGCATTTAAAAATTGTCATATTTTAGCTTCAAAAACGAAAAAATGTTGAAAAAAAGCTATATTTTAAAATATTTGATAAAAAAAACTGATATTTTAATGCATTGTTTGCACATCTTAAAAGGTCCATTTCTTTGATAAGTTTATCAATATATATGTTTTAGACATTTATTTTATAAATAAACATAACTTTTAAGAAAGTTTTATAAAATAAAGAGCCTTAACCTGTAATAGGCCGGAAACGCTCATTTGCGCGCGGCTTTTGCGCATGCGCGAAAAAAATATTTCAAAATAAAAAAGTTTGTCTGCGATTTTGACCCTTCTATGTACAGAATTTATATGAAAACAAGGTCAGAATCGCTTGCGCAAACATCATTGATGATATGGCCACTAGTTTCATTCACCTGACAACACCATATTATTTTTAAATGATTTTTATCTGTGGAATCGAAATGTCATTTTTGGCGCAAATTGAAGCTGTCAATATTGACGCGTGTTCCTCGACTAAAACATCATAAAACCTATTAATTTACGTAATTAACGCAAGTAATGTTGTTTTGGTGCATAGTTTATTGTTCTAGTAACGTGTTTCAGTCAATGAAATATACGATAGCTCAAAATTAATCAACAAAACATTCAATTCAAAATTCAAAATCGTGTTTTGTTACGAAATTTCCGTATTTTTCCTGGAATTTGCGGGCCTTTGACAGGTTAAATGCAGTTTGAATATTTATATAACCTATAAAACCATTTTCTGACCCTTTAATTTACAAGATACGATTATTGTATGATAACTAATTGTCTAAAACTGACGAAAAATACCAATATAAGTTGTAAATATATTGATTACATGAATATAAATTATATTAATAAGAAATTGACCATTTTATATAATGAAAACAACCTTGCGCATGCGCGACCAGTGTTACCCGTTCGAAATATTTTCATTTGGAGATTTTTTTTAGTAAGAAATCGAATCTATAATTGCACGGTCCTTGTACAACGTGTAACAAACACACTGTTTAATGGTTGTGAAGTGTTTTTTTTAGTAAGGCCGTATGTGTTTAACATTGTGTTTTTGTTTCCAGGACATATCCATCTCCCTGGACTGCCGCTGGGCTGCCGTAAGCACGCTGCGCGGCACCACGCACGTGTTCCCCATCACGCCCTACGGCGGCACGGCAGGCGTACGCACGCATGCCACGCCACACGTGGTCAACCGACTGTCACGCTTCCACCGCTCTGCAGGACTGGCGGCCGATGGCAGGTCCAACAGTCCGGTGGGTTTATTGTCAATCTTACAATTCTTTGTCATCTTTGCTATTCCTCTACCCTGAATATGTGTACAAATCTTTCTGTATCAGTAATAAATATATATTACTAGTTCAATTTTGCTTAAAATTTGCGGTGCGTGATCGCCTGTGACTAACCGTTTTCACAGTCGATTTTTGCGACCCGCTGCAAATGATCCATGGCAAAAGTCGAAGGTTTATCTACTTTAGCGCTTGCGATTTTAGTCACCTGCAGCCTGTCAGAAGAACTATTTGGTCGATTTTTGCTAAACTCGTGTAAATTCCACTTGACATGACCCGACTCAATTAACTTGATTGCTATGATTGCCATGTCTTCCTTGGGTGTCCCCGACTTCTTCTAGCATTAACTTCCGCATCTTAAATTCTCCTTTACACTCCTTTCTTTGTTCATCCGCTCTGCATGCCCAAACCACCTAAGCATCCCTTTCTTAATCTTAAATATTAAGCTTATTACTATTCCTTTTCTATTGAAAAATATTTTTTGTTGGAGAAAAAACTGTGGAATTGGAAAAAGTTATTTATCTTTTTTACTTCTATGTACCTACTATTAGTAGAATCAACCTCAAAATTAGTGCTCTTAACAGCGGACACCTTGTAGAAGTTTTTTATAATTATTATTAAAGAATCTGAATTGCTTAAAGTCAAGAAATTTGTCTACACTTTTTGGTGAAAATGAGTTATTTACTCAAATACTGCGGGGAACCCAAATTTTTATGTGTATCTTTGAATAAAATATCTTCACTATTATTGTAAAAAATGTCTAAAAAGAAAGCATCTCTAGCATTCCAAAGATATTTATCTATGTTCATATTTTGAAGCATTATCAAATTTTCAAAGTGATACAAATTTTTTACTTTGTTTATCCACTCTAGCGATAGCTACCCAAATTTAGGTAGTTAATTTCGGGGTAATTTTATTAAGGGTGTAGGGGAATTTTTACCAATTTAATTTATCTATGTTCATATTTTGAAGCATTATCAAATTTTCAAAGTGATACAAATTTTTTACTTTGTGTATCCACTCTAGCGATAGCTACCCAAATTTAGGTAGTTAATTTCGGGGTAATTTTATTAAGGGGTGTAGGGTAATTTTTACCAATTTACTTTGAATATCTTAACTTATAGGGCTGACTGCGGAGGTAATTGGCTATGAAGATTCAATTTACAAGATTTGTAAAATCCTACCTGAATTTAGAATAGTGGCCGAAGAATTCAGTTTTCAGTGATTTTTTTTCTTAAAATTTCGAATTACGTGGGAATTGATAATTCGAAATTTGGTTTTTGATGTCCCATGAACGAATTAACGGGGTTCTGCCATAATAATTTATATCGATCACAAAAAATTGAAATGCTGGAAAGGACAAAATGTTAATTGTTCAGGAGAACGAAAAGAAAGTTTTTTTTCACAAAATCACATCACTTTTTTTATATAAAATAACATTGAATTTTTATTATAACAATGAATTTTTATTATAAAATAACATTAACCGGTGACAGGCCGGTCACATGCGCATGCGCGAGAAAATAATTCAAATATTTGAATAATATTTTCGTCAAAAAACTTTTGGGTCTGCGATTTTGGCCCTTCTATGTACATAATTTGTACGAAGAACAGTGTCAGAATCGCTTGCGCCAACAGTACTCTATGATACGCCTTGAAGTTTCATTCACCTTGCAACACCAGAATATTTTTAAAACGATTTCTTCTATGACAATCACCTGTCAGAATTTGCCACGATTTTAACCGTCGCAACTGACGCGTGTTCCGCGACTAAAACATCGTAAAACCTATTAATTTACGTAATAAATGCAAGTAATGTTGTTTTGGTAGATAGTTTATTGTGTTGTGAACGTGTTCCAGTCAATAAAATATACAATAGCTCAAAATTAATCAACAAAACATTCAATTCAAAGTTAAAAATGGTGCTTTTTTAGTGTTTTTTCGTGAATTTTAGTGAAATGGCCTGGCCTTTGACCGGTTAACCGCTGGGAGGCCGGAGACGCGCCGGCGCGCGCGTCATATGCGCATGCGCGAGAAAATAATTCAAATATTTGAATAATCCATCCGACAAAAAACTTTTGGTCCACGATTTTGGACCTTCTATGTACACAATTTGTATGGAGAACAGTGTCAGAATCGCTTGCGCTGTCATTACTCTCGGAGATGCTACAAGTTTCATTCACCTAGTCACCCTGGAATATTTTTAAAACGATATCTTCTATGACAATCGGCTGTCAGAATTTGCCGCGAATTTAACGGTCGCAATTAATGGGTGTATCGCGAATAAAACGATCATAAAACCTATTAATTTACGTAATAAATGCAAGTAATGTGGTTTTAGTAGATAGCTTATTGTGTTGTGAACGTGTTTCAGTTAATAAAATATACAATAGCTCAAAATTTATCAACAAAACATTCAATTCAAAATTCAAAGTTGTGGTTTTTTAGTGTTTTTTTGCGAAGTTCCGCGAATTTCCGCTAAATGTCACGGCCTTTGACCGGTTAAATAGATCTTCAGAATAGTTAACATTTTTTTGAAATTATTTTAACCACTAGGACCCATACACTTGTTTTCATGATAATTTATTGTTGCCAGACACATGAGTGACATAGGAGGCTTAACCTGTCCGATATATCGCGAATATTCATGTAAATGTCTCAAACGAAATGTCAGTTTTACGAAAACTTTGTGTTATTACCGCTTCACAACTAAAACTCTATAAATGTAACATTTCTGAACATAGCCGAATAGGAAAAAACTGTTTTAGACAGGTTACAAAATAAGCTTTCAAATTGTTTTACAGTGAAACCCTCTTAACCAGTCAAAGGCCAGGCCATTTCACGAAAATTCACTAAAAAAGCACCACTTTGAATTTTGAATTGAATGTTTTGTTGATTAATTTTGAGCTATGGTATATTTCATTGACTGAAACACGTTCCTAGAACAATAAACTATCTACCAAAACAACATTACTTGCATTTATTACGTAAATTAATAGGTTTTACGATGATAAGTTTTAAGATTTTCACGGCCAAAAGCATTTTCGTTATTTGTTTTTGGGGTGTTATGCCGTGTTGCGCTACCTCCTTCTTTAGCCAACGTTTCGGACATCGTTGCAGTGTCCATCATGCAACGATGTCCGAAACGTTGGCTAAAGAAGGAGGTAGCGCAACACGGCATAACACCCCAAAAACAAATAACGAAAAAGGTTTTACGATGTTTTAGTCGAGGAACACTCATAAATTGTGACGGTTGAATTGACGGCAAAATTTGACATTTCAATGTCAAATTTCATTTCAATGAAATCGTTTTAAAAATATTCTGGGGTTGCAAGGTGAATGAAACTAGTGGCTATATCATCTATGATGTTAGCGCAAGAGATTCTGACCGTGTTCTTCATACAAATGTTGTACATAGAAGGGTCAAAATCGCAGACAAAAAGTTTAGGTCGAAAATTTTATTTAAATTTTCGAATTATTTTCTCGCGCATGCGCATATGACGCGCGCGCCCGCACGTCTCCGGCCCATTAGAGGTTAAGAAGTTTTCCAAGGGACCGGAAAAAACAAACTTCTTAACCTGTCAAAGGCCGATAAATTCCAGGAAAAATACGGAAATTTCGTAACAAAACACGATTTTGAATTTTGAATTGAATGTTTTGTGGATTAATTTTGAGTTATCGTATATTTTATTGACCGAAACACATTCCTAGAACAATAAACTATGTACCAAAACAACATTACTTGCGTTAATTACGTAAATTAATAGGTTTTACGATGTTTTGTTTGAGGAACATGCATCAACTTTGACAGCTAAAATTTGCGGCAAATCTGACATTTTTATCGTTTAAATTATTCTGGGGTTGCAAGGTGAATGAAATTTTTACCCATCTTATGGGGTAATGTTGGTGCAAGCGATTCTGACTGTGTTCTTCATACAAATTCTGTACATAGAAGGGTCAAAATCACAGACAAACATATTTATTTAGAAATATTTTTTTCGCGCGCGCATATGAGCATGTTCGGCCGATTAGAGGTTAAGCAGGAAAAGCTATAAGGTTTTCCGTGGGAAAAATTGGGTCAATTTTGGGTCGAGGGACTGAAAAAAACCAAACTTCTTAAGTCACGAAACTTCTTAACCCCTCCGCAAAGTAAGCCGATATAAGCGTTAAAAATAGGACAGCAGTAAAGTACAATAAGCGTGTTTACACGTCAGCGCGTGTTTCCATAGAAATCATTCTAACTCCGTTATTGTTTTAGTTACATCCCTAAAACAAAAATTGAAAGGTCGATAGTAGATCAAGCTGCACATTTCTATCAAGTTGTCTATGGAAATACATAACAGGAATCAGCTGTCAGTCGTGTAGTAGTTGACAAAAATATTTACCCGTGCAAATTTGCTACCGGCAGCTCCATTGCGCTCCACATTTTAAATTTTTATTAAATATTTTTATATGAAATGATAAAAAAGTGAGGTGACAAAAGTGTTTATTACACATATATACAATAGAATAAGTATTGTTGTTTACATAATCTGTGATTTTAGTACCGTTTTCACATAAAAACATCACGTGAGTCATTTTTACCTATTTTTAATGTTTGCGTTCTAAATTTTAATATTTACGAATGCTAATATTTATTTGTAATATAATAATTTGAAAGCCTATTTTGTAACCTTTCTAAAACAGTTTTTACTATTCGGCTACGTTCAGAAATGTTTAATTTATAGAGCTTTAATTTTGAAGCGGTAATAACAAAAAGTTTTCATAAAATTTCATTTCGTTTAAGACACCAAAAGCTAATATTCTCGAAAATTCGGAGGGGTTAAGAGTGAACTTCTTAACCTGTCAAAGGCCCGCAAATTCCAGGAAAAATACGGAAATTTCGTAACAAAACACGATTTTGAATTTTGAATTAAATGTTTTGTTGATTAATTTTGAGCTATCGTATATTTCATTGACTGAAATACGTTCCTAGAACAATAAACTATGCACCAAAACAACATTACTTGCGTTAATTACGTAAATTAATAGGTTTTATGATGTTTTAGTCGAGGAACACGCGTCAAAACTGACAGCTTCAATTTGCGCCAAAAATGACATTTCGATTCCACAGATAAAAATCATTTAAAAATAATCTGGTGTTGTCAGATGAATGAAACTAGTGGCTATATCATCAATGATGTTGGCGCAAGCGATTCTGACCTTGTTTTCATACAAATTCTGTACATAGAAGGGTCAAAATCGCGGTCAAACTTTTTTATTTCGAAATATTTTTTTCGCGCATGCGCAAAAGCTGCGCGCAAATGAGCGTCTCCGGCCGTTTACAGGTTAAGAGGGTTTCATTTTATCTTCTTATATATAAAAAGAATCGCTGTATTTGTTGCTAAATTTGTTGAACCGATTTCGCTAATTCTTTTTTTAGAATATTCCTTGAAGTACGAGGATGGTTCTTACGGAGAGAAAAATTAAGAAAATTGGATAATTTCAGAAAACCTAACGACTATCGCACGTTTGACAGTTCGTGTGTTTGAGAATGACATTTTGCAAAACAATTCTATTTTTGAAAATCTTTAAGTTGATAAATTTATTTAATGTAGGTACTCCCCTAATAGTTTGAATCGAATCAAGAATTTTAGATATTTTAAATAGGTACCTATGTTAGGTACCTAATTTAATATACAGTTTGGCAATTAAGTGTAGAAAGTAAATGATGGCGCTGCGATCATTTTTTTTTGTTGTTTTAAATGACAACACCAAGATGGCTCATAAGACAATTAATATATGTTTAAAAAACACTTTGGTCAAATTGCATATTTCATAACGTATTTGTTTTTTCAAAAATTTTGTACAAAAAACTATAATTTAATAGAAGTAAAATTGTAATTTAATATAAGTAAAATAAAACAAACAAATTTTAAGTGGGCGTTTATTTCGTTATAAGGTAATAATAGAATAATTTTACCTACCAATAAAATTTATATTTTGTTTCCATCGATGCCTGGAATCCATTATGAGAGAGAGCTAGCTCTTTCGCCCTTATAGTTTCAGTTTCGCGCGTGTTTATTCCCTATATTTGCCCTTTTTTTATTCGACTTGCCACATTTTCTCTCTGCTGGCAACACTAGTGACGCGCATCTCAGATCACGTGATGTTATTGTTTGTCATATGACGCCGTTTTTTCGCGCCGAAAGCAGTTTTCGTGTTTCGCTGTACTTAAAAAACCAATTTTGAGTCGAAAATCGAAGTTTATTCCCTGCTCTTTCAGTTTAAACATTAAATATACCGTGATAGATAGTTTTCTGAGAAATTGACTAATTGTTTAGTGTGTTTTTTCGGTTGTTTACGTGTGTTTATTTCGTTATAAGGTAATAATAATAATAATATTAATACGGCATTATAGGATGGGGAGATACATAATATACAAATCAAACACAAACAATTTACATATCACAAAAAATAATAATAAAAACAATTTTAAAAAAACCCTACTCATATTCGTCAGAAATTTTATTCAAACAATTTAAGGTCAGAAAATTAAATGCATTATACTTTTATCATGCAACATTACAAAGTTATAAAGATAATATTCAAAATAAAGTGGCAAAAGTTATAAAAAAAGCCGATGAAATGCAAATTTTTTCGTAAATATTCCCGGCTACCATCAAATCCAATGTCTTTTTTGAGTATGGTTAGTAAAGTTCTTAAAGTTGGGACTTCTTTACTATGTAAAAAAAAAAGAATTTTTTGACGAATGGCACAAATATCAAAATCCTCCAACTCTTTTTAGGGCGCCCCATTTTCCGTTTTCCCGGTATTTCTTTTTTTCCTTCTGCTTTTTCCCCTTCCTTGACGATTCGCCTTACCGTTGATTGAGATTTACCTGTGTGTAAAAAACATCATAAAAATTATTATTATAGAAGGGATTTAAAAAAAACACAGTAGATAATATTCGTTAGAAAGAAAGAGAAAATTAAGAAAAAAGTTACTTTTCCACGAATTTAAAGAAGTTGCATATATTATTATTTTTTTAAATTGAGTTATTCCCTTTTTCTTGTGGCTTCACATGAACTGTCAAATGATAGTGTCAAATTCGAATTTTCAAACATAACCTCAAACCATGTAATTATAATCGCTCGAAAATTGGCATAAACCTTGTAATACTAATGAAATTTATTAAACAAACTATACTACGTACCAGTCATTTCTGCAGTTCGTTTATAAACATCTTCTAAATTAGACAGAATCTTCTTCGCGTGATACTCGGCTAGGCAGCTTTGAAAAACGCAGAATATAACCCCTCTTGCATCACTATGTAATGGTTTATTCATTTTAATTAAATTCAGGCAAACAATGAATAAAAATATTATCAAATCAGCGATCTTCTACTCAGATTTAAGACAATAAATCAACCGTAACATGCGATAACATGACAGCCATAGTAAACGTCATAGCAAAGCGAGTCATTCGGTGCTGCCATAGTAATGAAAACGTTTAGTTCCAATTTATTTAATTTCTACACTTTATTGCCAAACTATACATGAAAAATTGAAATTTGAATAAAAATTGTAAAAGGTGGCACGCGGGCTGTTTAAAAACTGAATGTATTGGGATTGAATATATGGAACGCGGGAGGAGGGTTGGCGGGACGAGGGAGTGGGAAAGGGAAGAATGTAAAAATGACTCACGTGATGTTTTTATGTGAAAACGGTACTAAAATCACAGATTGTGTAAACAACAATACTTATTCTATTGTATAAATGTATAATAAACACTTTTGTCACCTCACTTTTTTTATCATTTCATACAAAATATTTGATAAAAATTAACAATATCCAGCGGCCCGTAGGAGATTTGGCGGGTAAACTGACAGATTAGGTCTTTTTACGTATTTCTATGGACAACTTGAATAGAGATGTGCAGTATGATTCACTATCGACTTTTTACTTTTTGTTTTAGGGATGTCACTAAAACAATAACGGAGTTAGAACGATTTCTATGGAGACACACGCATTGACGTACTTGACTGCTATTGTCATTTTAACGTGTATATTTGCTTACGCTGCTTACCGGTTAATACCTGATTAATATAACAGTATTTAATTTATTTTTAATTTGTCAGAAAGAAAATCATCCTAAAATGCATGTTATTTTTTAAAATCACTTATTTTTCTAGAAATATTTTGATGACACAGATCGAAAGAATGTTGTTATTGTCCTTTACAGCATTTCCAATTTCCGCTATCGATGTTTTAATGTTTTTTTTTTAAATTTTAATTTATAAAGAAAGACAAATATTCCCGGGTTACGAATAACCTGACAATATTTGAAAATCTCCTACTACCACGACAGCAAGCGGAAAATTTTGCTTGTGTCGTGATGGAGGACTTAGCCAGCCGAGGAATCGAACACGGTACGCATGGGTGGGGTCCAAACGCGATGCTGACTCAGCCACTGATCGGTTAATATCATTATAGGCCTAAATGTAAATAAAAGTTCTGATCATAAGTATTCACATTTTCACAAATCCATCAATTTAAATTATTAAAAATACCATGTTTTATATCTGACGGTTGACTTTTTTCCAGGTGGGAGAAAACCTGGTGAACTCGGCCTGGTACCCCAACCCCCGACTGCCCCCCTTCCCCGTACCGTGTTCCCAGGGGCCCCTGGCACAGCTGCGTCCCCTGCCCCCCGCCGGCACCATCCCCACGCACACACTCACCCGGAACAGCTCGGGTAATTATTATTACATCACCCTTTATCCAAACCTCTTTTTTGCAAAAAAAAGGCGCCTAACTGATGAAATTTAAAATTCATAATAAAATTCAGGAAAAATTTAATTTTTATCCCCGGAATGTAAGAAATCTACTTTCAAGTAAATTTAGAAATTGCCATATTATGCACCTAAAAAGTTTCCACAACTTAATAAAAATATTGTCTATCTGAATGAAATCTTTTGTAATGTTCTGTTGAATAATTTTTTTTATTGTTATTTACCGATTTTGTCTCACTGATATCCATTAATGTTTCCGTAACATGTTAAATATTATTCATAGAGCTCAATACCAACTGTACACATTTCATTTTTAGTGGCCAGATTTTGTTTCCTAAATTGACATATTTTCTGAGGCAACTGAAATCCACGAAAACCCCATTAATTTTAATGAAGGTGACGGGGCTAAGCCTAATAGTTCTTGGTATCCGGTACTAGACTGTCTAAAAAAACAACCACATCATTGTTGATGTCTCTCATGAAATATCTCTTGTCCAAGTGATTGATTTGATTAACCCCTCAGGCTAATTTGTTCTCTTTTCGGAACAACTCATATAGGTCTCATAGAAATCGTGGTGTCTCCCTTTCTATCATGGTTAGAAATATGATTTAAGGCTTTAGAAAGAAAAAAAAATCAAGCTTTTATATTCAAATCTAAAAGTTAACCACAAAATAATTAAAATGTTCACCTTTGTAAAACCAAACTTTCCGACTGCAATTTGAAAAAAAAATGATGAAACTTTATTTTGTAATTACTTTTACATGAAACAAGAAGAAAATGCATTGTCGATAACGTTTATAATACATTTGCCTAATTTTATTTTTTCATAAGCAGTAATTTTGGTTAAAAAAAACATTAAGTGAGCCATTTTTTAAACTTTTTTACATTTGCATTAAAAAACTTTATATTTAAAAAACTAATGTGTTTTTCAAATTGTTGTTCTTCAAAAACACTTCAAGGTTTTGGATGCATTCAGAAATATTCCATTTATTTGGATTTTATTGCTAAGTGGAAATATTTAGACCTTGTTGCTTGACCCGAGGCCTGAGGGGTTAAAGTCATATCATTCTTATGATTTTTTAAATTTAAAAA
Organism: Limnephilus rhombicus; assembly: GCA_929108145.2. NCBI lineage: Eukaryota > Metazoa > Arthropoda > Insecta > Trichoptera > Limnephilidae > Limnephilus > Limnephilus rhombicus. Next base: position 57,652,925 of record OV815276.1, read on the forward strand.
CATTTTTTTATTTTCAAAAGGAGTCAAAAACAATATGTCAGCTTACTTAATTTTACTGAATTTCTTACATATGAATCTTCACTACTATTCTATCACTGATCATTCTCATTCTCTAGGTCGCCAGCGCCTGTCCTCTCTCTCCGAAGAGAGCCAGCTCCCCCTGGCAGTGTGTTCCCGCTGGGGGGCAGTCAGGGCTCCCCCTGGAGGGGTGGGGGCCCGCACTGGAGCCCCGGGCAGCGGCCGGCAGGCTCCCGGAGCAGCCACGCAAGCCCTCTATGTCATGTCAGCGCACGGCTATCTGGTGCAGTACTACATTCATCCCAAACACATAGCCGGTAAATGGACATTTGCATTTAAATTTTAGATATGCGTACTGAACTGAATATCATACATTTCTTACAAGAAAGTATTGTTTTATTGCCTTACTATTTTTATAATGAATTTTAGAAAGGACACAAATATTATTATCATTTGAAAAATTGACCTTTGGGATGATTTATCGACGCTGGAAAGCAAAAATGGCTAAAGCGCCATACAGCTGTGGCATTAAAGATAAACCTACACAATAAGCTGTATCATTGTGTTCATCCAATCCAAGTTTTCTGTGAGAAACTCTAGAAAACTTCCTCAAGCACAAACAAACCAAAAGCTTCTTGGCAAATACGGGTTCATCTTTAACTCTTTTATGATGATGCCGTTAAATAATTTGCAATACCCGTGGACAAGCAGATTTTTCACGATTAATAAATCTTATTTTAATTGAATGTAGTGTCACTTGAAAAATATTCAAAGACGTAGATGTTATCTAAACAGTTCAAAGATAACAGATCAAATCCAATAATCAAACATTTCATTATCTAAACAATTATAATAACGTAATGTAATATCCCATACAAAAACAACGTACTGACCTCAGTGACAGCCATTATAGGTCACGTGATCCGAGCCGCATCTTAACGAAGAAGGAATGTGTGCAGATGACAGATATATTGCTCCGATATTGAATCACCGAGTTCAAACATATGATTCGGATATGAGAGTTTAAATTAGTTGCATAATTTTAGGAATATTTACATGGTTCGCATATTTGCTTATTATAAGAATTTAACACACATATAGCTGATAAATTGATAGATATCACGAAGAAGAATATATGGACATAGTATTTGTACGATTTTCATCTCAATCGAGTATGTAGGTGCAAAAGAGATATTAAGGTATAGGTAACGCAACGAGAGATGAAAGCAATAAAAATGCTTAGAATTGATGTATTGGTGTATCCGTGTGTCTTCAAACCACGCCTACTTACCCGAAAGGGCCCTCTGTCTTGCTTATTTTATTGTTATTGCCCACTTATTGTAACTAGTGTAGAAGAGGCAGCAAGTTTTTATGGCGCTGATAACGTATCGTTTTGGTGCACTTACGGGGTGTCCTATTCATTCAGTTTGTAATGTGATGCAAAAATACATATACCTTCATATCGCAAGTGAAATAATTACTAGTTTTTAAATTTGAAATTAATAGTTTCCTTATTTTTAATTTGAATCTTTATTAGTAGATTTATAGAGTTTTTGTAAAGTGTGCAAGTGTAGGTATGTTATGCATAATATTAAAAAAATGGTGGTCAACTTTTAAGCATAAATGACTTGTATGAATTGACGTCTAAGGCAACTGGAGTATCACAGACTAATATTCAACGGTTAATCTTTTGTATCTTTGTGTTAGTAATCTGTTATATTTTAGATAATATACGTATAGATAGTTGCTGATGATGACTGATACATAACCAACTAATTACTGTTGCTGATGATTGCTAACACATATTTATAAAAATTAAATAATCCATAAGCAGCCTAGACGAGGGGTAGAAATCTCAAAGTGGGAAGACAAGAACAAGACAATTGCACCGTTCTCGATATCTAGTACTTTAGTACTAAAGGTTGCATCTTACCAGCACTTACCAGTAAGTAAATTGCATTTTAAAAAGTGCCAAAATGCCCTCCTGTGTAATGAGAAAATGTTTCAATTACTCAGCAAATAATAGTAAAGGTGAAGGAATAACATTTCATTTGTAAGTACACGCAAATTACTTATTATTATCGATTTTTATAATAATAAGGAATAAACTTTTGAATTAAGAAATTATACTGAAAATCGCTGAAAACAAAAGAGTGTTCCTTACTTTCCACATTATATTGTGAGTATATGAGACTATGGCGAGTCTATTTATTTTATATAACGTCATTGTAAGCAGCCAAGTTTTTAAGCACAGATTATGAAAAACACACTTCATTTCAACAATTCAATTACTACAAGAAACAACTATTTACGTAGACAAAATAGGTTAATAGGTTCTTAGTTTAGGTAAGCTATGTAATTCATGCGTATTGAGTTTGAAACAAAACCTTATAAATGTTAAATCCGTACAAAAAAAAGGCGGCAATGGAGGTGTTTTATAAGGGAAAATTTTTAACTTTGAATGAAAATCGAATTTTAATGCATTTTTTTCCGTCTATCCCGACCGAAACCGATGTTTTTTTTGGCAATTAAGTTTAAAAGTAGTTTACTTTTGATAATCTCTGCCTATTTATTAAACGTGTAGCGGCATGTGGCGGCTTGTGGATACTTACTTTATAAAATATTATGTTTGTATATTATAATTATTCATTAAAAATTCTGTTCACATCTCTCGTTAGAAGCATTCTAGAATAAAACTCTACAATTTGGTCACCTGTCTTTAATAATCACATTGATATCATTGAAAAAGTTCAACGCAAGTTTTTGAGGTTTATTAATTTTCGACTTGGAAACCCTTTAGAATCAATAAATTATGACTTTTTATTACACTCATTGAAATTGTTGAAGTTAAGTGACAGAAGAAAAATTTTTAATCTCATATTTTTATACAAAATTGTAAATCATCTGTTGGATATCCCTGATATATTAAAGTTGATTCACTTTCATGTACCTACCAATAGATCAAGGTTTCCTAGTATGTATTATTGTGACAATTATACGTCTGTCGCAGGATATAATTCTGTTATAAATAGAATACTCACCATTAGTAATTTTTATGCCAATGTTGCTGATATTTTTAATATTTCCTTAATAAAATACAAGGCTCTACTTATCTAACATTTCAGCCTTACGTATTATAACGAGGTTACTTCATAACAAGTTTTTCTTTTTATTTCATTGTATTCTTTTAAAGTTTTCATTAGTTTTTAGAAATTTTTTCTCTTTTTCTCTTATTATGAGAAATTAAAAATAAAAACAATCTTTCTTCACTGTACTATCATAGTCAGTCATAGTACTACTATGACTGTTTAAATATATTAAATAACACTTGTTTGTAAATGGCACTTTGTGCCGTAAATTTTAAATAAATAAATAATACTTATATAACCTCTTGTTTGCCAGGGTAGGCCAGCAAAAAGCACCACCAATTATGACGCGGCACCCGGCGGCAGAAATGACACTTCGCGTCCTGCGATTCTGACACTGTCCTTTACAAATTTTGTACATAGAAGGGTCAAAATCGTAGATAAACATATTTTTCCCGCGCATGCGCAAGAACTGCGCACATTCCCGCGCTCCGGTAAATTATTAATATAAATTATTTGGAGTGACTAGGCGCATTGCAGGTTTCGCTATGGTAAAGGGCGATAATAGAGCAAGCGATTCTGACCGTGTTCTTCATACACTTTCTTTATACATAAGAGTCAAAATCGCATGTAAAATCTCATGACACACCGGTGCACGAGCGGCAAACAAGGGAATAAATAAATAATATATAAAACAAAGTCAGGTTAGTTACACTATTTATAACTCGAGAACGGCTGAACCGATTTTGATGATCTTTGATTTGTTGGATTTGTCTCCGCCCCGGATAACATAATAACTATTAAAACATTGCAAAAATTCACGAAAAAGAAAGTTATGACGAAAATTCATTTCCTCATACATTTAATATGGAACAAATTTTCATCTTTTGAAAGAGCTGCAGGAATATTGTGGTAGGTAGGTATAATATTGAAGTTTGCTTGAATTCCAAAAATTCAAAAAAGTCAAATGTCAATGTGCTGATTGTTTTTCTTTTGTTCTTAAACATATAATGCTGCCTCTCTTTCTTACACACTAAATGTCTTCAGTCGTAAATGGGACAAATGGTGAACGTATGTCTGCACAACTCCAGGAAAACAGCCACTTCTTTTCAAAACATTCAAGGCGCATTGTGACGTGGGGTACCTATTGCAATTCGGTGAAGTCAATCAAATACATCTGCAAATTTGTCACAAAAGTCAGCGATATGGCGGTTTTTGGCGTTAAAACTACAAATAAAAAACGATGAAATCACACGCTATCAAGTTTGTGAGCTACAATGAGGCGATTTGGCCTGTATTCTCATTCCCCATTCATGAACGATATTCCATTGTTGTATATTTGGCGATGCATCTGGAGAATGATCAACGAGTTTATTTCATTACATCGATTGTTGCCAAACGTGCTGAAACACCTCCAGCAACAACATTGACCAGTTTCTTTTCGATTTGCCAATGCAATCAGTTTGCCCGGACGTTGCTCTACTCTGAGATGCCACGTTATTACACTTTGTCGAACGCTTTGTCGAAGAGATTTCCACGTCGGAAGCACGGCGATGTGGTTACTGATCATCCGGTTGTGCGTTCTACTGATGCTCTTGGTCGCATTTACACAGTTCATGTAAAAAGTAACGAATGCTTCTACTTTTGGTTGTTGCTGGTGAATGTTCGTGGGCCGACATCGTTTGCATCACAAGTCAATGGTGTAGTGTGCTCAACAATTCGTGTTGCATGTCAGCAGATCAATTTGCTTGAAAACGATACTCATTGGGACATGACAATCACTGAAGCAATTATTTCTGCATCTCCAGTCTGATACCCACATTATTTGCTATCATTATTTCGACATGTTTCCCATCGAATCCACGTGAACTATGGAACAAGTACAAAGATGACATGTCAGAAGACATTTTACATCGAATTCGTGTCAGTTCAGGGAATCCTGATCTCGAGGTGGATGAGGATATACATAAACAGGCTTTGTTTTTGGTCGAAGACATGTGTTACCTCATGTGCGGCAGTTTGTTAGTCAAGTTAGGAATAACAACGCCAGATCGACGCTTCATGGATGCAATGAAACTTGCAATGAATGATGCTTTCAATCAAGAATTGGTACGTGAACGTGAATATTTTATTTTTTATTTTATTTTATTTTATTTATTAGCGTTATAAACAGTCATTACAAGTTCATATATAACAGTGTTAGAGATAGTCATATCATTGACCAATAAAATAACGACATAAAAATTTGAGACCATAATAAAAATAAAAAAAAAACAAACAAAACAATATATGTATGTAATATAAACAGTTCTGAAAAAGTGCATCTACTCACTTAAATCTACAAAAAATGTATTTTCAAACTGCTGAAATCAAAAAAGAAAATGTAATGAAAATGAAGAAAAATGAAAATGTAACAGAAAGATAAGGAATTAATGAAACATTAAGTTTTCCGTTGAATATTACTTTTTACGAATTTTATGAAGTTAGCAAGGTTCGTGTTAAACATGTCAATGTCTGTGCATAATCTATTGAAAGTGCTACAGCTTCTTCTTATAAACACATTTATATACATATGATCAAGATGCATTGAACCAATCAGTTTGAACGAATGTACTACTGTTGTACCCCCAACAGAAGGAAGTGCACGATACGTTAATGAAGGCTGTTGATGATGGAAATGGTGGCTTTTTTTTTCTCAATGTGCCCGGTGGAACTGGGAAGATATCTAACGACAACAAAACGAAAAATGTTGGATATCACAAGGTGCTTCAATGAAGGGAATCGACCCAAGTGCAACCCACCCAGTAAATAGTTTTAACAGAAAGTAGTACAATAATGCTAACTGAATCATTTCGATTCGCTTTAATAAAGCAAATGTCTTGCTGCCACGTGAATTACATTTCTTAATTCATTTTCAGTATTAATTTTAAATTAAAAAACATGAAATTAATTCAGCTAATAAGTTAACACAACAGTTATTGATTCTTAGGCGGTACGAAGTCGCCGGGTCAGCTAGTATTATAATAAATTAGTCTATTTAATTAACACAATTTTTTTTTTAACCTTGTCGTTATTTATGAATACTCATTTGAATTCAATCCTGAAGATTATCACATTTAGTTAATAAACTTTATTTTGAAACCTTCAGTATTTCATTAAAAATGTTGCAAAACAAAATAAGTTTTATGTAACCGACTTCAACGCGCTTCGGCTTCGAATTCTCAATTGTGAAAAAATATTAATTGTTTTTTTTAAAGCCTAAAACTAAACACGCTGTATGAAAGTTTTGCATCTGTGTGAGTACTGTGATGAAATCAACTTAACTTGCGAGACCTATACAAAATTTGGTTTAACTTTGCGTTGTGTATATATGATGCTTGTCTTTTCGGCACGCGATCGGTTGACATGTACACATGATGCTTGTCTCAAATAGGTTAATGTCACAGCTGTATGGCGCTTTTTAGCCATTTTTCCTTTATATTATTTCCAATATTATTTCTATCATAGAGCACTATTATGTGATATTGAACTTAAAGTAACTTTCTCTAAAGCCCCATTATCACATAACATTGCTGCATCAGATGGAACCTTGATATTCCAAGAAGCTAAAATGTGTTTGGTTTTTTCAATGTTCTCGGTTTTTATACACACATTTATTGAAGATAATAAAACTGTTGTGCGGTCTAATTCTGTTCACAATTAATGAAATCAAAAAAACTGTTTTATGTTCTAATTCTGCATTTCTAAAGCCGGGTACAGACTGCTGTAACGTAAGATGCAATGTAACATGAAAGGAACATTTCATAAGTGTGGATGCAGCGCGTGCACGAACCGAGCATGTACCTACTTGCATCTGTTTCCGGCATGTGCGGGGTGAACAGTGTAGCCTGTAGCCGGGATTGGTATATTTGTGCTCTTGCCTTTGCCGTAGCTGTTGCTATCTCAATTGTTCGCGCGCGTACTGCAGTATAGACGCAAACAACCCGTCCACACTGATGCTCCATGCACACTGCGTGCCCCTTTGTGTTCGGCGAAAAAACCGACACTTGGCAGATCGATCAAATTTTTGAACTATTTTCTCGCGCATGCGCATACGGCGCGCGCGCCGGCGCGTCTCCGGCAAATCAGAGGTTAAGGGTATAAAAACAGTAACTCTAGTTGCAATGTTCGCAACCACAAATTTTCCTATTTCTGTACTGTAGTTATATAAAAAATTATTTTTGTTGTTTTATTTTCCTAAAATAATTAAGAATATGCTGTTATAGATTAGCGCTTTATGGTAAACCTTTGCATTTACTGCAAATTTCCTCACTAGACCTGAATAGTCTTGTAAGTACATAATTTGATATTAAAGACATTTTTGTGTTCCAGGAATACCAAAAGAGAAGGTGTGCGATGACACGGGCATCGAGGTGGAGGTGGAGGCGCGTGCTCAGTGGCCCCTGCTGCGCCCCGCCTCCTCTAACGACCTTATGGCCCCCTTGCCCAGTAACAACATCTTGGTCAAGCCCTGTAAGCCCATCAAGGTACGTCCTCTCACTTCTCTCTCAACCTTATCTTCTGTGATTTATGTAATCCATCGGCGGCTCTCCATGTGAAGTTCTACTAACATACAATATGCAAAACATGCCGTGTGGTGGGATAGATTGCATTGAAAAGGTTAACCAACTCTTAGCATTATTGATATTTTTGAAAATATTTGGCACCTATCCTTTCTTTGCTATATCTTGGTCTATAAACTAAGTCCAATCCATGTCTTGGATCATCAGCCAAGACCAATTTATAACAATGCATTTCCAATCGTACAATGCTGAATGTCTTTTATTTTAAACTTAACATTGTGTTGTTATTTGTACTTTTTTTTATAAACTACTTTATGTTTTAACCTGTTAAATGCCAGGCCTTTTCACGAAAATTCACTAAAAAAGCACCACTTTGAATTTTGAATTGAATGTTTTGTGGATTAATTTTGAGCTTTCGTATATTTTATTGACCGAAACACATTCAACAATAACAATAACAATAAACCATGTACCAAAACAACATTACTTGCGTTAATTACGTTAATTGATAGATTTTACGATGTTTTTGTCAAGTAAAATGCATCGACTTTGACAGATAAAATTTGCGGCAAATATGACATTTTGATGCCACAGATAAAATGAATTAAAAATATTCTGGGGTTGCAAGGTGAATGAAATTTTTACCCATCTTATGGGGAAATGTTGGCGCAAGCGATTCAGACCTTGTTCTTCATACAAATTCTGTACATAGAAGGGTCAAAATCGCAGATAAACATATTTTTATCACGCATGCGCACAATACGCGTGCATCCGCACTTCTCCGGCAAATAAGAGGTTAAATTGCGCCTCCACTTATAATTATGCATTTTCTATGGTACGATGCTGAAGAGCGATTCTGTATCTTTTGTGGATACGGAAACGATTCCATACGTAATCGCCTGTCACATTTGTGTGATTGTCTTATGGCTTGCAATTGCTTTTTCTACGGGCTGATGTGTAAACTGCAGGGTTGCCAATGCTTATGTTCTAAAATACCCGCAATAAATGTTCAAATTCCCCAAATTGGGGTGAACAAAATAATAATAGGGAAATTCCCCGCAAATTGGCAACCCTGGTCAGCTGTCACTTCTGTCGCCGACTTCGCAAATGTCAAATCCATGTTATACAACTTTAAACGTACATTAATTTATATTTTTTACTTTAGCTCCACACAAGGAAATTATTTTCCTCAGGGCCTATGTCATCTTAGAGGAATCTGTGGAGGTTATTTTTAAGGAAGGGAAGGATAGGAAGTTCTGGGAAGGAAAAAGGTATGAAGGGTGGGTAGGAATCTGGGGGTTAGTGTATCCAGGAGAGACGGACGTATCAATCCATCCCTCCAACTGCGGTGCAAGGCGATAGGTCGAGAGTCCGGCTGGAAAGGTCAAAAGGCCTCCCTCAACCAGTCTCTCTTGATCCGGCCAGCCATGCAGCAGGTGGGCAGACGCATCCGCCGCTAAGACCTGGACAAACCTCACCCCATGAACCCGGGCACCCCTGCTAAGTCACCAAACGTAGTGAACCACTTGGGGTGATCTACGGCAGAGGTGTTGGTTATCCAAAAAATGGTTCCCAGGGCGGCAGTACCCATACCCGCCTCCCAAAAATGAATAAGTAACCATGTATATACTTATGCATTTCGTGTTTTAAACTAGTTGAAGTCAGCGACAGCTGATACATCAGCCCGTAGAAAAAGCAATTGCAAGCCATAGACAATCACACAAATGTGACAGGCGATTACGTATGGAATCGATTCCGTATCCACAAAAGATATAGAATAGCATTGCTGATTGTTTTTTTTTTTTTAACACAATATTGTGCATTTATTTTTAACTTTATGGGTAAAACCTCAAATTGTAATATCAGCCAATAAAATATGCATTTAGAAAATGAAGTTAGTGTTGGTAGTTCTTAGACGAAGTATGATACATTTAAAAAAATAACCAAATCGGATAGGGACACCTTAGTTTAGTTGGTAGATAGGAGTCCCAGAGGTGCCAATATCTTTTTCTGATTTTTCTGATTCCGGATTTTCGATTGAGTTTCGCTAATATTGTCTTCATTTAATTAAATATTACAATATTGTGTTGTAATTTGTATTTTTGTTATAAAACGGATTATGTTATGATTCATTTACAAGTCCAAATTTTTATGCTGATTGTCTTTTATTTTAACCTGCAGGCTGCGGGAATAATCTTTAGTTATTTCAGCGAACTTGCCTCTCACGCGAGAGCCAACTATAGTTATTTCTGGGTTTGAATCCTTGCTGTTTCGTGTACATGCAAGGTAGAGGGCCAAATTCTACATGTAAAAATTCTCCAAACATATCTCTAGCGACATCTGTCTAAATTTATGCAGAAATATTATTTGTTTATTCTCAGGAACCATTTAAAGCCAAGGAGACTGAATTTACCCGTCAGTTGATTTGAATCTCGCGCGTCGGTACCAACCATTACTAATCTCGCGCAGTCGCAGTAGAACAAACAAAGGCGCTTCAATGGAACACTGCGCTGATTGTTCAATTTGTGTATTTTTTTCATTCAGTTACGTACATCGATTCAATTGTTTTAATTTGTGAAAATAAAAATACATTTTTTCACATTTAGGTGTATTATGGTGTATTAGTGTTCGTGACTCTTAACCTTTTAAATGCCAGTATGTAGGAGTGAAGCTGTGAACAGCAGGCCATGAATTTTTAATCAAAATAAATCATTTTTAAATCTTATTTTTATAAATTAAAAACATATTACACCTTGAAAGGATATTTAAATGACTTAGGGAAAATCTTGAAAAAAAAAAAAAAAAAAAAATTAAATCTTGCTCAAAGAATAGCGAGATAACTCGCTATTTTTCTATGGCCGGCCTGCTGGGCACGGCCAAGAATGTGAGAAATCTCGCTCTTGGCACAGAAGCGGTTAATATTTAGCCTTGTTTAACTCATTAAAACTTTTATTCGTAATTATTTATATTATAATATTCAAAATGTCACGGGGTCTTAGTGATAAAGAAATTTTTGAGAGCGTGTTAGATTTAGAATCAGACTTAGAGTTGGATAGTGACGGTGAATCAATTTTATTTGATATCGGTGATGGTGATGATGAAGTTCAAAGTGAACACAGTGTAACTCTTCCCGGTACCAATGTGCCCGGTACCAGTGCATCCGATACCAGTGAACCCGGTACTTCAAGCATCCGTGAAAACGCATCTTCGACAAACAGTGACATTTTTTCATCATGGGTGTCGGGTCCATTTATTCCGGTCTTTCATGAACTTGATGACTTTTCGTTAGGAATCACAAACATGTCATTGACAAAAGATTCATTAGAGGTAGATTTTTTTGAACACTTTTTGAATCTAGAAATAATGGAGAAAATGGTTCTAGAATCCAACAGATACTATAGAGCTACAGTTAATCAAAAATCATTAACTCCCAAATCTCGACTCCGTCAATGGAAAGATACATCAGTGCCTGAAACGTATATATTTTTTGCAATAACTATGCTGATGACTAGGGTTTCTCACATATCGATCGTGGAATATTGGACAACGGATCAACGGATATTTTAGCGTCTTCTCAATTCGGAAAGATTATGCCAAGAGATCGATATCAGATTCTTCTTCGAATGCTTCATTTTTCTGACCCTGCCACACAAAGCCCCGGAAACAGACCTCATAAAATAAAACTTTTGGTTGACCATTGCAGAGAAATATTTAAAAAAACCTTTATTCCTTACCAAAACTTGTGCATTGATGAAAGCATAATCGTGTTTAAAGGGCGTTTGAAATTTAAGCAGTATATCCCTAGTAAACGTCATAGGTTCGGAATAAAATTATTTGTACTGTGCGACGTTACCACGGGATTTGTTTTAGATTTTATTATATACTGTGGAGAAGGAACCGACATCCAAGACGGGCAATGTTTAGGTGTTTCTGGGGCAGTGGTAACCACATTACTCACAGATTATTTTTGCAAAAATCACACAATATGGATCGATAATTGGTACACAAGTCCAAAATTACTTAAATTCTTACACAATCAAAAAACAAACGGTTGTGGAACAGTAAAAGCAAATAGAAAGGGAATGCCTAAATTTAGTAAGTTAAAAAAAGGTAACCATGAATCCAAACTTATAGGCCCCTTGTTAGCCCTCAAGTGGCATGATAAACGAGAGATTCATTTGTTAACAACTGTGCCCGATGCTTCTTTTGCAGGGACTGGAAAGATTGATAGAAATACAGGCCTACCAATTAAAAAAGCGAAGTGTGTACTAGATTACAATAAATGTATGGGTTCGGTTGATAAGGCTGACATGATGTTGAGTAATCTAAGTTGTATGAGAAAATCCATAAAATGGTACAAGAAGGTTGCTTTCCATATTATTGATTTATTCTTACTAAATGCACACATTCTTCACAAAACAGTTTCCGAAAAGCAAATGACCTTGACTCAATTTCAATACGCAATCATAAAACAACTTTTGGAGAAATATCACATACCATCAACACGAAATCAACAATCATCCGAAAGCCCATTACGTTTGGCTGCCAAAGAATTGGCGAATCATATGCCCGGTTTTGTCCCCCCTACAAGTAAACGGTCAAATCCATGTCGTCAATGCCATGTTTGTGCAAATACAACACTTAGAGTTAAGGTGAATAAATTTACACGTTACATGTGCTTAGAATGTAATGTTGCACTGTGTGTGGTTCCGTGTTTTAAAGATTACCATAATAAAAATAATAATTAACAAAAAAACTATGTGCCAACAACACTTAGAGTTAAGGTGAAAAAATTTACACGTTACATGTGCTTAGAATGTAATGTTGCACTGTGTGTGGTTCCGTGTTTTAAAGATTACCATAATAAAAATAATAATTAACAAAAAAACTATGTGCCAAAGTGAATAAAAAATAGTTTAAAATATGTTTATATAATTAATGTTAAAGAAAAAAGTTATATGTAGTACCTAAGTGTGATGTGGTTAATAAATTTTAAAGTGCGCATAAAATATGCCCATGTGTGTAAAAATACTTCGTATTATTATGACAGCAAAACAGTTTCTATGTTTCGACATTTCGGCGCATTGATCGGTCCTTTGTAACATGAGACGCGCGGCAGACTCAGGCAGACGTAAGTATCAGGCAACATAAAGATAATTCTGTAATGTTTACGTCTGACTTTTGTTTGTTTGTTTGTTTTTTTTTTTTATTATAATCCTAATTTTTTTATGCAATATACCTTTTATATATTTTTTGTATCAATGGGTTAGCATGCATTAGGAGGTTCTAAAAATATTGTTGATATATGATCTGTCTTTGGTAGTGATCCAAAACTTGGTATCTGTTGTGTATTTTATGTGATTAGTGTGCTGTCTAATGGTCAGTGGAAGTGTATTATAAAGTTTTGTTGCAAAGTACCCGAAGTTTCTTTGACCAAACGTTGTTTTGGCGAAAGGGATAAGTAAGAGATTTTGCCCTTTGGTTGTATCACGAACAGTTTGGATAATTTGTTGTTAAATGTTGAATAATTTTTGTTTATATTAACACCATTCTAAAACGACATTTGGGATTATTTACGGATAGTTAAAGCATGGACGAATTTATTGACCTGAATTCAAACAAAGAACAATCATTTAAAATATATCTAATGACGGTTTTAAAACGTAATGTTGTTCGGCTCGATCAAAATATTAAACGTGCCGCGTAGTAGTGTCGGCACACGCACATTTTGACGCAGCCTAGAGGTTAAATGTAATATTATGTTGTTATTTGTGTTCCTGCTATAAAATGCTTATGTTAGAAACTGCGCCTGCTCTCAACCCAGTAGTTCCTAGTGAAAAAAGCACAGCACATCACCAATTGTAATAGATTTCATAAAGATGAATTAATAATAAACCACCCAGCGAAAAATGTCCTAATTGCCAATTTATGTAGACCTAAACACATGTTTGGAAACTACGCAAGCTGGAAACTGGTGAATCTACATCGCATAGAGCTGTGCTTTTCAAAGTGGAGGTCGACCCGGGGCGAGTGGCTAGCTAGCTATCAATAACAAAAAATTAGATAAATATATTTTCTATATTTTATTGAAATGAGCAGACAATGGTTATAAATTTACAGATTCAGTCAGAAGGTCAGTAACAGAAATAAAAATTGTACCCACGTAATGCAAATTAGTGCCTCAGGTGCACTTGTTCTTCTTCGACTAATATAGGGTGTCTCATATTGTTTTTCGTTTCTTGTTTGACCGTTACGCGCCAAACACAGATAGCGGGGGGAGGGGAGTGGTCTCAAACACACTTGGCGGGCTTGTTTAGTTTAGTAGTAATGGATCGCTTCACGGGACCGCAGCGCGCATTTTGCGTGCGAGCGCTTTATAAAAACAACGATTCGTACACTATTGTTCGACGTCTCTACAGGATACATTTTCATTTAACCACTGAGAAATGTGCCAAGTGTAAATTTAATCAAGCATTGGGTGCGCAATTTTGAACAGACTGGGCACACAATGCCGGATAAATCAACTGGGCGCAAAATGACATCGAGGATGAGCACGAATGCCGACTGCGTTCGCAAGGCAAGGAATTATCGGCCCTTACTTTTTTGAAGACGACCATGGTCGCGCTCGGACAGTTAATTCTGATCGATATTGCCATATGCTCAGGACTTTTCTTGCTACAGAAATGCAAAATCAGATCGGCTACAACTGCAACACAACAAGATGGAGCCACTTCTCATGTTACAAATGACTCCCTAGCTGCTCTTCACGAATTATTCCCTGGAACAGTAATTAGTCGCCGAGGAGACATCAACTGGCCACCGAGGAGCCCAGATTTAACGCCTGCTGATTTTTTCCTACGGGGATACTAAAAAAGTGAAGTTTACAACCCATTGCCACCCAACCTGGATGTTTTAAAGTAAAGAATCACAGACGAAATTAACGCTATTCCAAGAGTGATGCTACAGCGAGATATTCAAAATTTTAGTGCCAGGCTAAATGAGTGTGAAGAAATGGACGGTGAGCACTTACAAACGGTTATTTTTCATAAATAAAGTTTTTAAAACTGCTCTTTAATTTAACAGTAATTATAACAACTTTGAAAGAATTCTGGTGTTTTATTTTTAAGTATCAAAAACGAAAAACAATCTGAAACACCCCATATATTGGACCTTGGCTCCGTGAGGTCCATCCATCTTCCAATGTTAGTTTGTTTCTGTATTTCATTTTTATCGCAGTCATGCAAGAAAAGTACGCTTGTGCATAGTCTGATATTTATTATAACCTTTTAACTAGTGGACTGTTAAGGACATTGTTTCTCGAGATAATTTGTCTATTTATGTTAAAATTCATTAAAATGACATTGCCAAAATTAAAATATTTGAGTTTTCAAAGCACGTAATATAAAGGACATTGTTTCTTCGATTGTTTTTCTTGTTATGTAGAAGTAATGAAACAAGTTTATATATTTGGGTAAATTTTTTTTTTTTCAGTTTTTTTCGATAAAGTTAAGAGCGTTTAACCAGCCAGCGGCCGAAAATCCACATTTCGTTGAAAGTTGTTCTTACGATCGTGCAGGGCGGTTACAATGAGAAAGATTAATTATTCTCCGTACCAGCTTTTTGAAATTGTAACTCAATATCGATTTTATTTCATTCCAAAATTGCTTTAATTTATACCTACATCCAAAAATGCTGAAAGGCGTGATGATAAAACTATTAAAATAATGTACTTTTCGTAATTATTTTTTGATTTTAAGTATTTATCATTTTTCAATAATGTCTAAGTTAAATAAGAATGTTAAATTTTTTTTAAATATGTTAGTTTGTTAGTGCGCAAATAAATACACAAATGAACCAATTTTCGTCAAGAAACACATGTACGAATATATTTTTTAATGATTTTATTTAAACTAAAAATAAAATTCTAAAACATGCAATACCCAGATAATGTATTGATTTATTTTACTGCATGATTATATGATTTAAAATGGGTGTGGTTATAATACAAAATCTTTTTTGAAAATTTAACAAATCTGCCAACGACCTATGGTATAACCTTATTATACTAAAATTAAACTTTTTTTTTTCAAAATTTAAAACATGCGAATGCTAGATAAAAGAACAATCTTTCAAAATCCACTTATAATTTTTTGTGGAAAAGAGTCAATATGTCTAAAATCAGATTTAAAAATGACTTATTTCTGGTATTCTCTGGTAATACCCTCTTAAGTATTCTGTGTACACCTAACTATATCGAAATAAAGTTAGGTATGGATAATGTGATGTAAACATGAAATAACTATAAATAATAAGATACATTATCTGGTAAACAAAAAACAATAGTGGGAAATTGACCACTCAGTGGCTGAGTTGGGTTCCCGCCAGGGAGTCACGTGTTCGATTCTTCGGCTAAGTCCTCCGTCACAACACAAGCAACATTTTCCGCTTACTGTGGTGGTAGTAGGACATTTTCAAATATTGTCAGGTTATTCGTAATCCGGGAATGTTTGTCTTTCTTTTTAAAGAAAAATGAAAAATAGTTTTCATCCTGATTTTTTACCAAAACTCATCATGGTGATTTATGCGCGGTTCCTAAAATTCTCGTTTGACGGTTGGGGAGTATTTTGGCTTTTTCCCACTCCGATGTTCAACAGATTCAAGATATAAAAAGGTTGGGAGGTTGCATGGAGGTGAAATTTTTGTTATTACTAAAAGGGGGTCGCATCTTTAAAATTTTTGTAAACTGCTGACATGGAGAACCAAATTTTTTTTTCAATCTGATCATTTGATTTTTTCCTTTTTTTGACAACTAATGAGTTAAAAAAACTTTTCTAGCCGTGTCTGCTCTTCGATGCATTTTTTGATGTAAACATAAATAATTCCAACTTTGGACTTGATTTACTCGAAAATGAAAACTCAAATCAAAAGTTATGTTACAAAATCGACTCCAAATTTATTTATTTATTATTTATTATTAGTTTCAATAGCAAGGTTTGTACATGTATGTATAATGTATAGTATAAGTATAGATGTGATGTAGATTCACCAGTTTCCTGCTTAACCTGTCACAAGCCGTAAAAAACACGGAAATTCCCTAACAAAGCACGACTTTGAATTTTGAATTAAATGTTTTGTGGATTAATTTTGAGTTATCATATATTTTATTGACCAAAACACATTCCTAAAACAATAAACTATGCACCAAAACAACATTACTTGCATTAATTACGTAAATTAATAGGTTTTACCATGTTTTAGTCGAGGAACACAATCCGATTTTGACAGATAAAATTCGCGGCAAATTTGACATTATCATGTCACAGATAAAATCATTTAAAAATATTCTGGGGTTGCAAGGTGAATGAAATTTTTACCAATTCTTATGGGGTAATGTTGGCGCAAGCGATTCTGACCTTGTTCTGAAATTCTGTACATAGAAGGGTCAAAATCGCAGACAAACATATTTATTTCGAAATATTTTTTTCGAGCATGCGCACAAGCTGCGCGCTCTCGAGCGTCTCCGGCCGATTACAGGTTAAACTATGAGTTTCCAAACACCGTGTATTTTATTCTGCTCAAAATCACTTTGGTAGGCTCTAGGAAACAGTGACCTGTAGTCTTACTTATTTTAAAATAATATAGAATTTTAATAGATTCATTCATTATTTTTAGTCCATAAAGGTATTTATTTGTTATTATATTGGAAAAAATATATGGGTGGTCATTAAAACCGACACAATATAAGTTATTGATCCTGAAAGTGATCGGACACTGACTTTTACCTATGTACAAATTTTTTGAAAAACGCCCATATATTACATGATAATATCGTTAGAAGTTTTCCCAGAAAAGCTAACTTTAACTAAAAGAAGAAAAAATCTCCCATTTGGCAAATATCAAAAAAATATATTCATACGAATATAAACTTATTTTATTATTTCTACACAAATCTGAATACACACCCTACATGAAAAAAAAAACAATTGAAAGGAGTTTTGAAAGAAATAATGACATTGATATTCTTTTGAAAAAGTAATAGTCACAGAAAATTCATTTAAAATCATTCCGAGAAGCTAGACTAATCAAATGAAGTGTTACGTCAAGAAAGATGTTGGCGCAAACGATTCTATCCTTATCCTTCATACAGTTTCTTTATACAGAAGGGTTAAAATCGCATTTAATAAAAAAAAACAAGATTTTCTTTTGGCAAGCGACAGTTGAGGGTTAACCTCTCCGAATTTTCGCGAATATTCGCTTATGATGTCTCAAATGAAATGACATTTTACGAAAACTTTGTGTTATTACCGCTTCACAAAGCTCTATAAATGAAACATTTCTGAACGTAGCCGAATAGTAAAAACTGTTTTAGAAAGGTTACAAAATTATCTTTCGAATTAGTATATTACAAATAAATATTAACATTTGTAAATATTATAATTTAGAATGCAAACATTAAAAAAAATGTAAAAATGACTCAAGTGATGTTTTTATGTGAAAACGGTACTAAAATCACAGATTATGTAAACAATACTTATTCTATTGTATAATAAACACTTTTTGTCACTCACTTTTTTATCATTTCATATAAAAATATTTAACCTTTAACTAGCGTCGTGCATTTTTTGTAACGTTAGTACTGACGTGAGGCCTGACAGGCCGCGTATGTTATGCAGTGTTTTATAAAGAAAATGATGATTTAAATATCTGTCTTTGCATTAGGATGTTAAATGAAGTGTTTTAACAAAAAACTATGTATAGAAAGAAAATAAAATTTATTAAATTTTTAAATATAAGACTACAATAAGAATTTGCTTGAATTTTGGGGAAAAATCTGACTATTAGATATAAATGATCAAAACACAAAAAAAACTCCTCTCAGAATAACAAAAAATTGTATTTCTTACTTAACCGGTCAGCAACGTAAGCAGATATATGCGTTAAAAATACGACAGCAGTCAAGTACAATAAGCGTGTTTACACGTCAGCGCGTGTGTCTCCATAGATACCGTTATAACTCCGTTATTGTTTTAGTTACATCTGTAAAATAAAAAGTGAAAGGTCGATAGTGAATCATGCTGCACATCTCTATTCAAGTTGTCCATAGAAATACATAAAAAGAACATTCTGTCAGACGCGCAGTCTGACACATAATTTATACCGCCGAATTTCCTACGGGCGCCCGACATTGTTAATTTCTATTAAATATTTTTATATGAAATGATAAAAAAGTGAGGTGACAAAAGTGTTTATTACACATTTATACAATAGAATACGTATTGTTGTTTACATAATCTGTGATTTTAGTACCGTTTTCACATAAAAACATCACGTGAGTCATTTTCACATTTTTTTAATGTTTGCATTCTAAATTTTAATATTTACAAATGTTAATATTTATTTGTAATATAATAATTCGAAAGCTTATTTTGTAACCTGTCTAAAACAGTTTTTACTATTCGGCTACGTTCAGAAATGTTTCATTTATAGAGCTTTAATTGTGAAGCGGTTATAACTAAAAGTTTTTGTAAAATGTCATTTCGTTTAAGACACCAAAAGCTAATATTCTCGAAAATTCGGAGGGGTTAAGACTAATATAAATTTTAGAAAAAAAATAGAGTAGGTACACACACCTTCTGAAAAAAAAATGTCCACAGTCGAACTACACCTTAAATTCTAAGCACAGTCAGGGCACACTTGTTTCGCTTGACGATGACGGCGCGTCCAGGTGTTCAGGTTGAGTTTCTTCGGTATCAGAAATATCAGTGATAGTATCCGTATCATGCTCAATGTGCTCCGGACAAAAATCTTCGCCAACCTCGGATCCGCTGGAATCTTCATCTGCGATCCAGTTCTCAATCACTTGCGCAAAATTTGGATTGGATTCATTTACACATATCCGAGATCTCTTTGGATGCGGTAAATCTGTCGCAGAACTATTTATTTTACTTCCTGAAGTCCCTGGTACATCCATAGTTAACAATATCTGTAAAAATAACAATTTACTCTAACAATAAAATAAAACAAAAAACTTACGTAACTACTGACGTGAGGCCTGAGAGGCCGCTTCGGAATTTCAAATCGTAATTATTCACCAAATGCGCGCATGAAGACACTACTTTCTGCTCCCACGTCAATGTGCGTACTGAACTTGCAGCTACTTAAAAGTGGGGATCGGTGTTACGCGGGGAAAGGGGTAAACTAGCAAGTCAAGTACCTGCCGGGGCCTGTAAGACCGCACGACAGTAGTTAAAGGTTAATAAAAATTAACAATGTCGAGCGCGGTCGAGCCGCCGGTAGGAAATTTGGTGGCATAAATTATGTGTCAGACTGCGCGAATGACAGAATATTCTTGTTATGTATTTCTATGGACAACTTGAATAGGGAATACAACACAACACATATTAAATTGGTGTTGCCAGCCTACAAAATTTGCAGTTCAATTTTTTTATATTTTCTACTCTTATTTGACAGACTGTACAGCTTGATTCACTATTGACCTTTTACTTTTTGTTTTAGGGATGTCACTAAAAGAATAACGGAGTTAGAACGATTTCTATGGAGACACACACGTTGACGTATAAACACGCTTATTGTACTTGACTGCTGTCATATTTTTAACGCATATATCTGCTTACGTTGCTGACCGGTTAATAGCAGAAACGCATTTCGGTAGAAGGCGAGTCAACCAGAAATAAACCATCAATAACTTCCTACAGATTATCTGGTTTAATTCTTACTAGCCGAAGAAATGGCATTAGAAGGCTCATCTTTCCTTAAGCCTCGTGCATTTCTTGATATTTTCTTCAAATGGAACAGCAAAATCAGAAAAGTTTGTCGGTCTCTGTCCTCAAGTATCCCAAACAACTACGGCAATGCAGTTGTAATGCGTTCTTTAATTTGTAAAAGTGCTTTTATAAATTTATTTATTTATTCATTTTATGTTGATAGGCCGTGGAAGTGAAGATGTATTTATTATCTGCGAATTATTTGCAGAACTCGTGCGACAAGAGCTCTCTGGACGCGGAGGACCGCTGGCTGAGCCAAGTGGAGATAATGACCCACGCTGGGCCGCACCGTCGCCTCTGGATGGGTCCCCAGTTTGTCTTCAAGACGTACAACGCTACCAGCGGGTAGGTCCAACACATATTACGCCATTTGGGCATCAAAAAATACCCCGGAGCCAGTCAAGGGCCTCAGGCATCACCATCATTCTGTGAACCTCAATTACCTTATCCACGCGGCTGTCGTATGTGTGATCCGTCGGCGGCTATTCCCGTACGGTGATGTCGAGTAAGTATATATGAATGTATGTAAGTATATACGAAGTAAGTATATGTGAATAACGCATATGTACATTTAGTCAAAACGTGCCATATGATGGGATGGCTTTGAAAAGGTTATAGAAGCGGCGACTCTAATTAGTGGTATGAGGTTCAATACTTTAACCTTTAAGTAAGTCAGTAAGAGGACTTTAAAACATTTTTTGTGGAGTATTTGTTATTTGTAGCTTGAAAATCATTCAGATTTTTTTTGGGATTTTCTGACAACTCCTTACAGGGAAAAATCAACCGGTACCTTTTTATCCCGTCAGGTAATAAGAGTTGAGTAATTACGTTTTTGTAATTTCCGTCTGGTAAGCATTTTTATACCTTCATTTGTATGGCCAGTATTTGTGCCTGCATTAGCGCCATGGATAACAGAGACAAGGGAGATGCCATGAATTTGGCAGCTAATTTTTAAAAGAACCCCAAAATTTTTAAAAGAACCCTAGGAGTCTCTCAAATGGGCGGTCCGTTTGATAGATTCCTTTGGGTTATCTAACTATATATTATCACGACAGGCATCAGTCAGGTGGGAATGTTGTTCTATAGGTATTTCAATGGAAGATGCTTCAAGGAACTAGCTTCATTGATCTCTTCAGCTCCGGTGCATCATTGGGAAACATGCCAAAAGCGCATCCAAAATTTGTACACATTTTTGGTTGACATTTGTCACATGAAAACGGGTTGTTTCTATTTTTTTTTTTTACATTAACTCCACACAGGAGTGTGGAGTTAATGTAAAAAAAAAAAATGTCATCTGGGATGCTGTGTGGAGGGTATTTTTGAGGAGAGGAAGGAATGAACATTGGTCTTGAAGAGACCCATGTTGTAGGAAGGAGGAAACACAGAGGCCGGCAAATCATTCCACAGCCGAGCTGTTGAACACAAGAACAAGTCGAAGAAACGACCTGTTCTCATGTGACAAATGTCAACTGTGTACAAATGTTGGGCACGCGTTTGGCGTGTTTTCCGACTATGCACCGGTGCCGAAGGGATCAATGATGCTAGTTCCTCGGAGCATCTTCCATTGTAATACCGGTAGAACAAGGATAGCATTCCCACCCGACGCCTGTGCTCTAAAGATTGCAATCCAAGCTATGACTCGTTCTTGAGTTCAACACCTCGGCTGTGGAATGATTTGCCGGCCTCTGTGTTTCCTCCCTCCCTACAACACGAGTCTTGAAGAGACCTCTCCTCAAAAATATCCTTCATTCAGCATCCCCAAAGATGAGAAAATTATTTTCGAGTGTGGAGTTAATATAAAAAGAACAAAAAAAAAATGATCCATTATTACATATTATGAAACCACGCGGTGTGATAAAATCGCCAAAATTGCCAAGTGTCACCAACATCGTTTACCCTATTACAAATTCCCACCTTTGTTTCTACCTACACACCAAACGCGTAACATTTATTGGCTCTGCTGTTTTGATGGTCCTGTGTCTTGGCGGCAGTCAATTTATTCTATAATCTATGGTAATGTTGTGTATTCTTTGAATGAAAAATGTTTTGTTTCCAGGACCTCATTATCTCTGCTGGACTCGGATGCCGTGGAAGTGGGAACTGGTCCCACCGTGGCCCGCTCCAATCCCGTCAACATGCCTGGGGCCCGACCCATCGTCCCGGTGCTCATTGAGTCAGGATCTGCCAGTAAGTACACAAAGATTAACATATTATATGGGCCACTATTTCACATTTGTTTTGAACAAAGGCTCGTGGGTTGTGCCTCAATGCTGTCAAAAGCAAGGTTTAGTAATGTCAGTTCATGTCCAGAAACCAGTGGTTCATTCGGGAAACTGGTGAATCTAAATAACAGAAATCTCAAAAAAGTGGTTTTTGTTTTTGTTTTGAGCAATAAATTAGCGAAATTAAATAATAAGAAAAAAATAATAAAAAAGGAATTAATCAAAAAATTAGCAAACATCTCTTATAGGTCCGATAGAAATCATTAATAATAATAATAATAATAATGTTTATTCCAGGATGTGGGGAGGATAGTGCAATCCCACACGTCCCATAAAGTTGTACATATTTACACAACAGATAAAGTAAAAAAAAAGTAAATAGAACAAACAAATATAAAAGACATAAGCGATAATAGAAATAAAATAAATAATCAATTATAATGTAGGACGTGGTCTGGAGTGAGCTAGGGCCCAGCGCTCGCTCAGGAGTGGCGCTTGGTGCTGGAAGGCTGCGATCACCACTTTGTTATCGGAAGCCATTAGCCGCATCCTGGCTCCAGTGACCCGGTGTCTCATCAGACCGGCGAATCCGTGTAGTCCTAGCTCCGTAAACATTGAAGATGCGCTGCTGTATCTTCTGTATCCAAATATAATTCTGCAAGCATCATTATATTGGATCCGCAGTCGTTCTATTGAGCTGGTACGGTAGTGACACCATGTTTCACATGTATATAGGTTAGTGCAAAATGCATTGAACAATGTTTTTTTTACATTGTTACTGCATTTGAAGAATCTTCGGGCAAATCATATTAGACAGTATACTGATACTTCTCCGCTGTCGTACAATATCACCGTCATCCGAGAGGTCTTCAGTAATAATGTGTCCCAAGTATTTTACAATCTTAGATGCGTTTATATTTTCCTCATTAAGTTTTACAGGGAGCATTTTCTCGGGATTTTTTCCATGGTGGAATGCGATTAGTTCCGTCTTCTTGGGGTTGTACATCATGTTGTGGTCATTTGCATATTCTTCACAGATTTTTAATAACGTTCTCAACCCCTTGATCGACGGAGCTAGGAGAATCATGTCGTCCGCATAACTTATGTGATTTAGGCATAAATTATTAATACGACAGCCCGCCCTGGTGTCCAGGCGATTTGATAATTCGTCCATGTATACATTGAACAGGATTGGGGACATACACCCTCCTTGCCTTACTCCTGATCGCAAATATATCGGTTGGGAGTACGTACTTGCCCACCGTACAACGTTTTCCTGCTGAGAGTGCCATCGGGATAGTGTGTTGATATACATAGTAGGTATATTTCTAGCTTTCAATTTCTCCCATAAGGTTTTATGACAGACCCTGTCGAACGCTTTGCTCAGATCTAAGAAGCATCCGTATACAGTAGTTTTTCGTTTTTTGTAATATTCTATTATTTGCTTAGCGGAGTATATTGCCATATTAGTGGATAATCTGTACTTAAAGCCCATCTGATTGTGTTTAGAATTGAGTTTACCTTCTAAATCAATCAGAATTACCCTTTCAAATAGTCTTGCAATTATAGTTGCCAGGGATATTGGCCGGTAATTGCTGGAGTTGGTCATATCGGGCTTTCCTGATTTCAGGATCGGGGTCATAATGGTTTTCGTCATTGCACTCGGTAGATGGTTGTGTTTGAGGATTGCATTGAACAGAATGTTTAGTAGTTTAGGTATGTATCTACCACCGTACCTTATGTGTTCAATACTTAAACTATCATGTCCCGGAGATTTACCAGCCTTAGTAGCTTTGATGGCCTTCATTATATTATTACATTGTGTCTCCCTTAAAAACACCGTGCTTTATATTCAAATCTAAAAGTTAACCATAAAAACATTAAAATGTACACCTTTATGAAAACAAAGTTTCCTATCGCAAAATTTTAAAAATCATGATTCTTTGGGAACTTTTTATTAATTATTTTTACACAAAATGACAAAAAAGTGACTTGACGATAGCGTTTAAAAATACATTTGCCTAATAAAATACGTGTGTGCTTTAATTTTTTCGATACCAGTAATTTTAATTAGAAAAAATGTAAGGTGAGGGATTTTTAAAACTTTTTTATGTTTGCTTTAAGATTTTTATATTTCAAAATTTATATATTAACATTGAATTATAAAATGTGAAAGCATTTTTCATCACCTTTCAAAAACAGTTTTTAGTTTTCAGATGCTTTCAGATATATTCCATTTATTGGAATTTTATTGCGAAGCGGAAATATTTTGACTTTCTGACAAAATAGGCACGAGGCCTAAGGGTTTAAACTTCTAGATGGCTACTGCTAAATTTTGGACGTGTGCCTGCTGATTCTATTTTCTTAATAACAACTTTTTTCTACTGTCTTACAAGATAATATGTTTATACATTTATAAAAATAGTATATAATCTTCCTTGAGTTGTGTCCTCAGAATAGCTAGTTATATTGGGAGAAATGATTTTTTTAATAGAATCCTTAACCTGTCTAACGTCGGAGTAGGAAAATGTCAAAATACCCCCAACTGTCAGGTTTGAATTTTCGGAACCGCGTGCAAATTACCTTGATGAGTTATTTCGTTCAAATATTGGGTTAAAAACTGTTTTAAATTTTTTTTGCAATAGAGAACTCCAATGCTATTTTTTAATTTTTTTAAATGAAAATGACCTTCTAATGTAAATAACTGCGTTTTTATTTTTATTTTTAGAGTTAGTTTTAATAGTTAAAATAGTTGTCAAAGTTTTAATTTTTCAAGACCCCCCCCGAAAACCACCGTATGTATAGTGAATCGTGTGACGTCATCACTCCTGAAAAATTACTATAGGATCAGGCAATCAGCTGATCAAATACCGCCATTTTTAATTCCGTTGTTCGAAGTATTCTCCCTAAAAGTAGCATAACTATTTTTTTGTGCAGTTGTTTTTGAATATTTTCAATAATAGAGTTAAACTAATAAGAGATACCTTTATTTTTGAAACATTATTTACGCCTAAATAATCTTTCAATAAACACAACAACTAAATCTCTGTAAACAGTGTGTAAATAAACGAATAAATTAATACGATTGCTTGTGTCATCATACATTCCCATACAATGACTTTACGGTGACTTCACGACACGTCGAACAGTGACGTCACCACTAAAATTTCAATAAAGCCAACTTGATGGCGTGTTTTATGACTCGATTAAAAATGGGCTTTTTAATAATTTTTTAAAACTCTGCGTTTAACCGGTCACATGCCGTGACATTTAGCGGAAATTCGCGGAACTTCGCAAAAAAACACTAAAAAACCACCACTTTGAATTTTGAATTGAATGTTTTGTTGATAAATTTTGAGCTATTGTATATTTTATTAACTGAAACACGTTCACATCACAATAAACTATCTACGAAAACCACATTACTTGCATTTATTACGTAAATTAATAGGTTTTATGATCGTTTTATTCGCGATACACCCATTAATTGCGACCGTTAAATTCGCGGCAAATTCTGACAGCCGATTGTCATAGAAGAAATCGTTTTTATAATATTCCAGGGTGACTAGGTGAATGAAACTTGTAGCGTATCCGAGAGTAATGACAGCGCAAGCGATTCTGACACTGTTCTCCATACAAATTGTGTACATAGAAGGGCCAAAATCGTCGACCAAAAGTTTTTTGTCGGAAGTATTATTCAAATATTTGAATTATTTTCTCGCGCATGCGCATATGACGCGCGCGCCGGCGCGTCTCCGGCCTGTCAGAGGTTAATATTATTAAATAAAACTTATGTATTCAGAATCAGCTATATGAACATATTTCTTTAAAGCCATAATATTTTTCACTGGAGTTCCTTATTGTTTTCGGTTTACCAGATAATAATATATATTTTATTATTTATATTTATTTCATGTTTGCTTATAATAATATGTTTCCCCAGAATACCTAAAAAGTCGAAAAAATACTGTAAAAAAAAAATGTATGTATTTGTACAAATATATAAACTGGTTTTACTATTTCTACATATACCTATCTGATAATACATACTCTACATTAAAATCAAGAATGAAAGGCGTTTTCAAAGAAATAATCAATACTACTTTGAAAACTCAAATGTATTCATTTATGCGGCGCCGTGTTACATAAACAAATTTTGACATTCTTTTAGACAAACTTCGTTAGCCGTCATAGAGGCTACATTCGTGAAATAAATGGTAGAATCTACTGTGACATTAACGCATGTGATTCTGATTTTTTCACTTTAGACATTTTTAGAAGCATAAGAGTTAAAATTCCATCGCAAAAAGCTCCTGCTTGAATGGTACTCACACATGTGCTCGAGCACCAAACACGGTCATTGAAAAAGTGGAGAGCACATTGGCTCGAAAAACAGTCCACTGGTTAAGAATACGCTGTCGAACAAGAAATCAAACCTGATGGCCCTCTGGAGATGGGAGACTCTCAAATACCCTCCAAAACTCATCAAGGTAATTTGCACGCGGTTCCGAAAATTCAAACCTGACAGTTGGGGGTATTTTGATACCCTCCATAAATGGTTGCTTGCATATATTTATGTGTTTAATATTTTTCACTTCTTTTCTGTTTTTTTAAATTATTTTTTTTGTTCTATTCTGTGTGTGTATTGTTATTTTGTCGATGACTAAATAAGATACCCTAGGAGAGAACTTGGCATTACAATAAAACATTCTTTCCAAAAGGTTTTTTACAAAAATGGCAGTCAAGATGAAACCAATATTTATTACTTATCATATTATAAACTGAATAATAACCATGCAAACCGCTGCCATTTTTGTGTAACCTTTTGGATAGAATGTTTAGTGTGGCAAGTCCTTCTCGTAAGGTACGTTCACATTGATCAGGTAGTAAGTCAAGTAACGAGTATACTTCTATTTGACTCGCCGAAAACCGTTCTCATTACTTTCAAGTAGAGTACATTTGTGCCCACCTCCCATCGCAAGATGACGGGCTAATACAAAGCAAAGTAAATACACTAATTAAGCTTTTTTTTAATCATTGTAGAAGAAGATAACAATAATAATCTAAATGAAAATATGAAAGAGAACAAGACACAGAAAAATAAAAAAAGACAATGGTCGCAACTGGGACTCAAACCCAGACCTCTCTATTATTGTTTTCTTCTTCAATGATATATTACCCTGATGGGAATAACCTTCAAAAGATATAGAAAGAGAGTTTTTCTTATAAAAAATTGCTTATTTTAATGTTTATTTTAGAAGAGGTGGAAGAATAAATTACTAAGATGAAAATAAATAAACTATGGACACGAAAAGAGATTAATCGCAGCATAAATAAATAATTTTAGGGTAGCATCTTCTCTCTGTTGCCATGACATTTCCACGCGTTTACAAATGAACTCTGCTAAAACGGCAGGTTCGCGCTTGTCAGTGGGCAGAGACTCGTGGAGGGGGTCCTTACTCCCCCGAAGAATAGAACGAAATGTATTGAATCTGCTAAAGAGCTGACTCACCCACTCTACTAAAATTACAGTGTTTGGATGCATTTAGTTACTACTATACTCTCCACTCGACTAAAATACTCGCCAAATGTGAACGGCTCTTTAGGTATTTTGTTCAGTTATTGTTATCTTATTTATTTTGCTCATTATATATCTGATTTATTTTGTTATTTCAAAATATGGAATGCAGTGCATTGCACTACCCCTGCATCCTGCGTGCATTCGGGAATAAAGTATTATTATTATTTCATTTAAAATATGGCTACAAAGTGAATTTGCAATTATTGAAGAAATAAAATACAGTCCCAGAGGTGTCAATATGTTTTTCTGATTTTTCTGTTTCCAGATTTTCGATTGAGTTTCGCTTATATTGTCTTCATTTATTTAAATAAAATACACTTTAAAAAAAAATTATGTAAGACCTGACAGAATTCAATGCAAAGAAGTAAGATATTTTGTGGGTTCTTTGCTGTCACATTATTTTTCCATAAATTAGTTCTAGTCTCAAGGATATCGCTCATGGAGAAACCGAAAACTGGTTAACAATAATTCTCGCCGCAACTCAACTTTACGTTTTTATTAATTATATCAGCTTGTTTAACAAAAATGTAATTTATCAATTACCTATCAACCTTTGTGTTTAATAATAATTTGTCAACCTCCTGAACAAAATCAATATTTTCCTGATCTGACATATCGCAAATTACTCGAAATAGGCGACTAGCATTGCGAGTTGCGAGTGACTGGTTGCGTCGCCCTTGACAACTGGTCTTTGAGAAGTTGCCTGTGTGCAGACCGCCAATGAAATTCGCAAGTTGCTTTCCTGTGGATAGCGATTGAGCTGCCGACTGGTTTTTTTTTACACCTGCCCCATGAGCGGATGGATTTAAGATTGACCTAAATAATTATGTATTTATTTAAAGGTTCCTTGGAGCACTCTCCCCGCCTATCAGACGCCTTCCGCAAGCAGTCATCCCTGGCGGGCGGCACGGGGGACGCCGAGTCCCTGACGGGGCGGGGTGCCGGGGCCCCCGGAGGCGCCATGGAGGGCCGTCTGAAGGAGGACCTGGCCGAGGCCATGAAGGAGACAGAACAAGGTCAGAACAACCCTTTTCTACTGGTTTTAGAACCTGCACAAGCCTCACTCTATCAACCGACTCTTACATACCCACCACTTAAAATACTCATATTTCATACATAACATTATTGTTGATTTTATTTTATGAATGATTTACGCAACATTTTTTGTGTTAGTTTCTTATGTAGAATAACGCCATGGTGGTCAACTACCAGCAAAAACTGTTCAAATTGTTTTTGAAGACATCACAAAATGAACTTTATTTAATTTTTGAACATTTTCGATTTATTCTGAAGAAAAACTGTTGGTTTTAGGTGTAAAATGTTTATGCTTCCGGACTGAATGTTTGTATGCATCTATCCCCAGGAAATGTTAAACTATTTCTACATCGTCTCAGTGAAATATTTCAACTGAGAAGTTGTTGTTACACTGATTCAAGTAAGAAAGAAGAAATTTTGTAGTTTTAGTTGGCATGTTTTTATTTATTTCAAAGACCACTGTCAGTTTGGCTGATTTTATAAATATAATTGTACATTAACCTGTCAAAGGCCCGCAAATTCCAGGAAAAATACGGAAATTTCGTAACAAAACACTTTTTTGAATTTTGAATTAAATGTTTTGTTGATTAATTTTGAGCTATCGTATATTTCATTGACTGAAACACGTTCCTAGAACAATAAACTATGCACCAAAACAACATTACTTGCGTTAATTACGTAAATTAATAGGTTTTATGATGTTTTAGTCGAGGAACACGCGTCAATATTGACAGCTTCAATTTGCGCCAAAAATGACATTTCGATTCCACAGATAAAAATCATTTAAAAATAATCTGGTGTTGTCAGGTGAATGAAACTAGTGGCTATATCATCAATGATGTTGGCGCAAGCGATTCTGACCTTGTTTTCATACAAATTCTGTACATAGAAGGGTCAAAATCGCAGACAAACTTTTTTATTTCAAAAAATATTTTTTTCGCGCATGCGCAAAAACTGCGCGCAAATGAGCGTGTCCGGCCGATTACAGGTTAATGAAAAACAACCAGATAAAAGTGAAATCTTAATAAACATCACTTGACACTTGGACACATGTTCATGTTTGTATTGTGCCTCAACAAATAATTTTATTCAACAATTTTCTAACAAAAATTTTTTCTTGTTCATTAATCATAAATCCGTTACTTCGAAAATCTTTTCTTTCCTTCATAATTTATATTTTCTTCAGAATCTGATAAATTGCAGCTTTACAACATTGAGAATGAATCTTTTCTATCTAACATATAACAATGAAATAACGTTGTATGTTGGATATTGTGGTATTCTGGATGGTTCCATCACTTGGTATGACTTATTTCCTCTGCTTCATCATCTCTTTTCATCAGCTTCCTTGATTTTCCTCTAATGTTTTGGTTCAGTTTGAAAAGAGTGAGTATGTGTAATATCGCCTCACCGCACTTATGTTAAGTATACAGGATGTTGTTGGCATGAGCTATTGGATGCACATCTTGAATAATGATCATTTAACCCCTGTATACAAGGTGGAGGTGGAGGGAAGAATGAGCCAAAGGCATTCATTATTTACTAACTTCTTGATTTTTTTTATTTTTAACTTGATAATATGCTCGACTGACAATGTGGTTTGAGAACACTTGTATTTTGCACAATCTGTACAAATTTAAATTTTGATACTAGTTCGCTTCAAAATATCTCCTTCATACGGATTTCCGACTTTCTGGAGCTGTCGCGCAATCGTCCAATTTCCACAGTCCGGAGACACCGAGAGATGTTCTAAGATTTGTGGGAAATTTCACAATTGCCGGAGTTAGAAATGGTCAGATTTCCAATGTCAAATATTTTTCAGTAGAAAGTATAACGAAATCTGAATGTTAGTATTGATTTGCCTTTGGGTTGTTCTTCTGTCCAGGTTACGAATGGACGGTGGATGACTGGAGCAAGGGGCAGGGCAAGGGGAAGGGCAAGGGGGGAGAGGGTAGGGCCCCACACGTGCACCGCATTGTCAACCCCCTCGGCGCAGTGGTCAGCGGGGCATCGTCCGAGAGCCCCTCACCGCCCGGAGACAGGGACCGAGACTCCTACATCATGTCCAACGAAGACGAAGCTCTCTTTAGGCCCGTAGTTAGTGCTCCTCGCTCCCTTCCCGCCCCCGACACCCCCCCCACCCGGCCCCTGTCCAGCACCCTGCTGCTGCCCGTGCGCCAACTCTCCCCGCCCTCCGAGTCAGCCCCGCCCCTCGCCCCCCCTGCCTCGTCGCAGGCGCTCCGAGACAGCGTCGTCATCCCTGCCAGGCTGACACACGGTTCCCACTCCGCACATGCTGATGCCGGCGAAAACCGTGCCGCCACCGACGTACAAAGCAAATCTGAAGTGATTGTGAATCAATGCGATCATTTTAAATCAGACATGGATCAGGTGGTCAAAGCTCCGCAGAAAGATACCTCCAACAAGCCACTTAAGAAGAAGACTAAAGATAAGAAACATGAAAAGAATAAAGCTTCATTTCAACCCGAACAAACAAGTTCAGCTTCTTTGGAAACAGAAACAATTAAAACAGCTCCTTTCGAATCGGTTTCAGCAAAACAAGCTTCTGTTGAACCTGCATCAATAAACCAAGATTCTTTTGAACATGACTTAACAAACAGAGCTAATTTTAAACTTGAACAAGCATACAGAGCTCCTCTCAAATCAGAACCAACATACAAGGCAGTAATTCTACCTGAACAATCACACAATAACAGCTCTTCAGATACTCTTAAAAATGTAACCGACGTCGATTATTCCAGCATCGAAAAACCCACTCTTAATGTCTCACCAACTTACTTGGATGAAATATCTAAAGCTGTCGACACTATTGAAGTATTCAACGATGAAATCACTGTGAATAATTCAACTCGTATCTCCATCTATGATTGGGCTAAGTCATCAGATAGTCCATCTGTTTCGTGCGATGCCACTTTGAATACCATTATAGATGAAGTGTGTTCGGATGAGCTCAGAAACAAAATGGATGTCTTTGGTGAGATTTCCTCGCAAGTCTCTAATGTTTCTGAAACATTTGTACTGCCTTTGAAAAATCCCACAAAAAAGGCACCGAAGCATAAAATAAATCTGGAGAAGAATAAAATGAATGAAGAATCGGCTTGGGAGATGTTGTCAGATATGCAGCAGGTACAGGCGCAAGAGGTTGATACCCTCAACTTTGATATGAATTTAACTCCTGAAGGATTTAGTATTCCGGAAATAAAAGATATTGTCAGTCCTGATGTTAATAAACTTAGAAAAAAGAAAACTAAATTTAGTAAACCAAAAGTGGTGCTGGGACTGAAAGACGAACTTGCCGATATCTCGGTATATAAGGACTCTTTAGCTGATGAGGGCGGTATGGACTTTATTATGCCAGAAGAACCTCCCAAACTCAGTTGGAGCGCAGTAGCTTCTTCCAAAACAAGAAAAAGCATTGAAAATCCTTTACAGTCCTATATCAAAGGATTAGATGAAGCATTCGATCCTCATGAATTATCTTATGATGACAATTCACTGGCATCCAAGCTATCTTCAGTTTGCAAGAAGAAGAACATTGTGGTGGCACTCTGCGAGACTCCAGAAGCGGAGCTGTGCTTTGTGGATGAGCATCATTCTCTGTTCTTAGAACCTCCGCCCTTGGAGCCGCTAGATCTAGTTCTGGATGAACAGAAAATCCAAGAAATGCATGACAGCTTGTTGGATTACTCCTCGGGTCGACCAAACTATAAAATCACCTCGTCCAGCGGTTCCTCCAATAAAAGCGGCTCTCTTCCCATCCATGATGACGACGTAGAAGCAATGCGAAACTTCGAAGACTTCATCAGTGTTTCGTCGGCGTTTAACCTTCCCGATTTGAAACATTTGGAGGAAGAAGACATCGGCTTGGACAAGATTAAATCCATGGACGATAAGGTGCTGGTGGTGTCCATGGAGAAGTTTTCAGATGAAGAGAACACTTCCCCGTCCTCATCGCAGACGGAAAGCGATGACTGTTCCAACATGGTGACATCGGAGATGTATGCGCAGGAAGGGCAGTGCTCGGTGGTGGTGGATGAACCTATGGCGTGCTCGGTGCCAGCTGCTCCCAGTAAATCAGCCAATAAAAAGAAACCAAAGCGTAAACGAAGATAAAACTTATCAGAAACTTTATTTTGAACTTACTTGTTTTGCTTTTTAGTTATTAGTTACCCTATTGTTTTTAATATTTGGAATTTTACAAAATTAAGATTATCAACGAAAGATTTTATATTTATACAGATGATTTGATATCTTAAATTAAGCTAAATCCAATTATTATTGTCATAATACATTTTTTGATTATTTATTCGAGTCATGTTAATATAAATGATCTCATTTTGTAAATAAATGTAAAATTACTGATTTGTGAGAGCTATAATTTTTATTTATTTGTGACCTGGTTTGTTTAATGAAACAGAAAGATTTTGATGCTGTATTATTGGTTCTATTTTATTAATTTATTATTAAGTATATTATTTTTAGAATTTAATAATAATTATAATTGTATTATAAACTATTTGTACCTAGAGAGATATTAAATGCGTATCTCGCAGTTTGTTTAAAACCCCTTATATTCATGCAATCATAATTGCAGTTAACCGATACTTTACTGTACCAGACCTAATTACGCTGTGCAGAAAGCGGCAAAACCAAATCAACTCACAATTTGAGTAGGAATTTGATTGCAGTAATGTGGAAATTCTTTGATAATTCAATAAGCAAAGCTAATGTTTTAAGTTTCTCACCAGCTATATATATGTTTTTAGTGTTACACTTTTCACTTTTTATATAAAACTATACCATTATCTGTATTTTTCAAAAGAAATTCTGTATCATTCACTATATCGAAACTAGTGTCACTGAAACATTTTGTCTAACTTACTTTTGAAAATGATAATATTATTGAATTATTTAAGAACTTATTTGGTGATTAGACAGAGCAGCGTTAACAATTTGTGTTCATATTAAAAATAGTATTATTTGAAATGAAATTCTATTGTGAGATCGACTGGAAAATGTTTTATTTCCAGCGCATGTAAATGTTTGTATTAATTTATTTTAACAGTGTGAAAACTAAAGATAGAATGAAAAAAATGTATGCATTTTATGAATTGTGTGTTTATGAATATGTGTACCTAATGTAAGTTTTATTCACATTTGTGAGTTTGTACTGCCTTCACAGGTGGGGAGATAGTTCTTAGGGGATAATCAATCATTCATTAGGTAGATCGCATAACCCTGTCCCAAAAAACATCTTTATGTTATTTCATTATTTGCATGTTTCAATTTTCCTCTATGAATACTATTTTATCCATTTTATATACATAATACAATTAATTAAGTATTAATTATTTTGTAATAATTTTATTTATCGATCAAGCCTACAAAAGGTGGTCATTTTTAAGACACAATGCTTCATTTTTTCGAAGCTTCATACTTATTTGAAAGGATGAACAAATGTTTTATAAAATATTTATTTTAACATCATCACTCTTGCTCATGAACTTAACATTTTAAGTGTTAATAGGTTTAGAACAATTATTTTATTTAACAAGTCTTTCTTGTTACACATACTTTTGCTTTTGCTTGACCGTTCTTCAATTAGTACAGTTTGTAATGTAGAAGTGAATTACACATAAACATCTGACAAAGTATCTAACGCAAAGAGAAATATGAAAATCGTCTTCAATATTTTTTCTGCGTCATTTGTGTACTTTATTGACCGAAGAGTAATATGTTATATATATTATGTTCTAATAGGTTTTGATTGAAATTGATTATTGTAACTGTACTAAATAAGGTAGCCTCATTGCGACGGTAATATCTTTCAAGTCACAACTGTTGGGAGGGAGTTGAAGAGTGAAGTAGTTCACTAGTCAACTACAGTTATTACTGGCGTAATGAGGAATAAATGTGAACAGTGCCAATTGTTTTATCACCCATCTCAGTATTGCTTGCTACGCATTCTTCTCATTGTATTCGTTTCCCTATGTTAATGATGGGTCAAAAATATTATTAAAGCACAAATACTTCTCTTGTAGAACAAAAACAATAAAAAAATATAAAGAAATATTTTAAATACTTTTCTGAAAATGCAGCTCTCTAAAAACAATTAAAATACATTAAAACCGCTGCATTATGTAGCCTGATTATGATGTAGCAAAAAAAAAACACTTAAAAATAATAAAAAAAACGAAAAATACTAATTTCTGTCTTTTGATTTATTTATTAACCTTTACATAACTTTTGTCTGTGAGGACGAACCATGGGATATTATGATAAGATTATTTCATTTTACACATATTTTACATTACATTTTACACAATTCCAACTATTCTGGGGAAACTGCATATTTAGCGCCCTTGAGGTGATTTTTCACAATAACGGCGCTCTACAAGTTATCCAATTATTTTTATGATAGATTATATGCTACTTTCATAAATATATATGTACCTACACATCAAAATACAAGTAAGTTATGAAATAATATTTTGCATTGGCACACCAAACATTCAGCAAGCCATTACACAGCAGAAGAAAGTGAAAAATATTTATTCTTTCTAATAAAATATTTAGGTACCAACAAGCGATCGCATTGATACTTGAAATTCGAGTCCAGTGACTGAGATTTCAGAGTTAAGGTCGACCGAGACAGGTTTTCCGTTCTCGGCCGTGACCTAGACCGAGAATAAATTAAAATCTCAGCTGAGACTGAGAGCCGAGACCGGGAATAGACAAATTGAGAAAAAAAATTAAAATGCTCTATTTTTGCATAGTGTAGCAACAATAAAACATTATACCTACTTAGTAAACACATTAAATCGAAATAACACACCCTAACAAACCCTATCCGTGAATCAATTGCCACATTCATCAGAACACATCGATTAGTTGATATGTATGTTGATTGCTGTTTTTGGCAGTTTATTATGAACTAAGTTCTAAGAAAAACAGCAACGAACATACAAATCAGCGAATCGATGTGTTCTGATGAATGTGGCCACTGAATCTAAATAATCAAAACAACACATAAAAGAACTTGTTTTTTTCTACTACGAACAAAATTCAAACAAACTTCCTTTAACTACAATTGTTTGTTTGCAAAAGTAGTGAAATGAAAGAACGGCGCGACGGCGGCAGCAGCGGTAAGTAAAACCCGCCTCGATGCCAGCCGACCAATCACAATCGACAGCTCTCTCATGCACTGACACCAAGTGACTAATATGGACGTGAGATTTGAATTCCATTATCCTATACCGTACCTTCTTACAACGGTCTCGGTTATGGCCGAGAACCGAGACAGAGTTCTTGGTAGAATTTGTAGCCGAGAATTCCAAGACCGAGACCGAGATCTGGGTCGACCCTTATTCAGAGTATTCGATTTGGAAATTTCCCACCCTCAAAAATTCATATCTCTGAATTTTAATAAGGGGACACAATCTGATTACAGCGCTATAAAGCCAAATGAATTCACCTGTATTTTAACTTATAATCCTATATTTTTAGGGTTTATAAAAAAATTATTAAAGAAACAAACTTTATAAACTATGCTTATGTATACACGTTATTTGAACATTATTTAAATGGTGCGCAAAATATTTTGGCTGCAAAAATTCTCATTGTCATCACAATTTCAATAAGAATAATCTTGATTATTGCTTTATTTAGTTCAATTAATCGTTTTACACAAACAGCCTAATTCACAATGTAAAACAAAATACGCAGAGAATTCATACTTTGTTTAGAAAAAAATTGGAAAAAGCCATATTTTTTTAGATTTTCACGGCCAAAAGTATTTTCGTTAATTGTATTTGGGGTGTTATGCCGTGTTGCACTACCTCCTTCTTTAAGCACACGTTTCGGATACTGTAACGCTGTCCGAAACGTTGGCTAAAGAAGGAAGTAGCGCAACATGGCATAACACCCCAAAAACACTATTTTTTTACTTCACATGAGTTGAAAACACATTAAATAGGTAGATAATACAAATAAGAATACACTAGAATATGTTTTAAAAAGTCATTCAAAACAAACACTTACATCGTGTTGACAAGTGCGTGTTCGGTATGTTTACTTGAGAATAAATAATACTTGATTTTAGACGTTTAAAGAAACGGCCACAGGAAGTGGTTTGAGAGAGCTATTGATAAAATGAGAAAGTATTATCTCAGCTTTCTACTATTGCAAACAGCAGATCGCGGGAAGGCTTGAAAAAATTAAAAGACAGATAAATTTGGCACCTTATGGCAAGCGATAGCTCAAGAGTTTTGCAAACTTGCCATAATACCACCACCATAATGCCACTTTTCCGGATTCCTGGAAGGTTTCCTATATACGACCTATTTTTAAATCGGGTAATAGGTCGAACGTAGAAAACTATAGACCTATATCGATGTTATCTCACATTCCTAAAATCTTTGAATCTATAATCACAAAAAAAATAACACCTATTTTCAAAAATGTGCTGATTGAGGAACAGCATGGCTTTAGATCTGCTAAATCTACCACTACAAACTTACTCTCCTTCACCAACATCGTAGTCAATGGCCTAGAAGATAAATCACAAGTAGATGTTCTATATACCGACTTTTCTAAAGCTTTTGACAAAGTAAAACACGCTATCCTCATGGCCAAGCTATATGCTATAGGTATACGAAACCCATTGCTATCTTTCTTTAATTCTTATTTAAGCAATAGAAAACAAAGAGTTAAAATAAATAACATTGAGTCTATTATTATTGAAGTAACATCCGGCGTACCGCAAGGAGCACATTTAGCCCCGCTTCTCTTCAACTTGTTTATAAATGACATTATTCGTATTTTCTCTCACACACGCTTTTGGCTTTTTGCTGATGACAATAAGATCCTAAAAATAATCAAAAACTACCATGACTGCCTTCTTTTCCAATCAGATATTGACTCTTTCAATGACTGGTGTAAAATTAATTGCTTGGAACTAAATGTCGATAAGTGCAAAATTATGACCTTCTACAGATCTAAAAATCCGATTATTTTCGAATACAAATTAAATAATAATTTAATATAATAATAATAATAATGTTCAATCTATTAAAGATCTTGGTGTCTCTCTTGATAGCAAGCTTTCTTTCCGGGAACATATAAATACGATTGTTAATAAATCTCTCAAACTACTTGGTTTTATCACCAGAACCACTTCTGACTTCAAAAACATAAATACCCTAAGAACTCTTTACTGCTCCTTGGTTCGCCCCCCATCTTGAATATGCTTGTATTATATGGTCTCCTTTTTATGCTGTCCATATTCGTCATATTGAATCCGTTCAACATCGGTTCCTAAAGGGAATTGCTTGGAGGCTAGGATTAGAGCGAGGCAATTACTCGTATGCTGAAATTGAACAAACTCTAAACCTTTCTCCTTTAGAAGACCGTCGGATAAAATCTGATCTCATTTGTTTCTTCAAAATTATTAACTGTTTAATCGACTCGCCTACATTACTACAACTCATCACATTTAATATACCTTCTCGTAGACTCAGAAATAAAGACCTGCTTTTCCTCAATCAGCACTCGACTAACTATGGTTATAACTCACCACTGTCCAGAATGTGTAGACTGGTCAACTCACGTCAAGACCTTGATTTTTTTGGTATTAGCTTAAATGATTTCTGTCGCTCTTTAAACAAATGAAGATATGTAATATTCACCCTAATTTTTGCAAGGTCTTGACGTGACTTGACACTTATTTTTCTTCTATTTTCACTGTTTGTCTTTGCTTTCATGTACCATCCGAATCCTTACATTGTTCATTTCTATACTTCGTGATACTTTGTTTTAAATTGGACGTAAGTCTGTAAATAAATAAATAAATAATACGTCAAAAATCATTCGAGTGGTAATGTGGAAAACTAAATATTACACCTAACAGATAACAACTGCTTTGAGATAATCTTGCTCTGATGGAACACAAAACCTTCATGTTCAAATCTTGAATTTGCGGAGGCCATCTAATAATTCCTTAAAAAATTTCAAAGTATTATTGGATTTAATAAACAATATATTATTATATAATAATGTTAACACTTTTTTATTTGCAGTTTATCTCTGATTATAGCTTTGTCTGCTGAAACTGATAAGTTGAATTGAAGATGAACAAAATATAGCTAGCGTATATAAGGAGGTTTTATAATATTAGTCATTCTCAAGCGGTTTGTATTGTACCAGAGGCCGGATAACATCAAACAAAGCAATAATCAGGTTAATTCTAGTTAAAACCCGGAAAGCGGGATTATTTATTAGGTTGGTGCGTACTTAACGATCGATAACAGTTCAAAGAGTCCCGGTAACACAACCTAATGAGTACAAGAAATCATTTGAAAGAGAAAACATTTGATTTATTTGTGCATACCGATATTATCGCAAAGTGGCTCGAACTAGTTTGGAACACCCGCCCGCAGTCCGCTCTTACTGCTAGGGTGGAGCGTCTCGGTTCGAGCCAGTCGGGAGCAGGTTGCGCATTCGAGTTCTTTTGCGGGCTCGGGCTCCGAGGTGCGAACCCGTGCGTCTCGGTCCGAGCCATCCACGAGTCGGGAGTGGCTCCGGGACCTGCTCCAAGAACTTTTAAAAGGAAGCATGTCTCGGAGGCCTCTGGCAAAATGCAGAACTTACCCATCTCTACTGTGTACCCCAACACAGCTAGTTGCCAAATTAACTGACAGATAATGTGTTTGGAGTAGTGTCGGAAAATAATTGTTTTCCAGAAGGGCATAAAAAATTAAGACAAAATGAATAAATATATCTAACTAACTCTTAATATATCGCTCGCCGTACATTCCCAATGGGAATATATGGCGAGCGATATGCTGGAAATAGGCCAAGCCAAATTATCTTTGATCTTTTATAGCTGTGTGTCAAAAAGGTAAGTAATAATAAGTTTTTGATTTTTTATTTTTAAATGAATATTATTTATTAAAGAGGTAGTCCAAAAAACTGTTACATGACAGCTTGTCTGTGGGTTCTACCAAGGTTCTACCAAATCAATATTTCTTAACCTCTCCGCGAGCGAGTTTTGGCGAATGTGAGGAGTGAGTTTTTTTTGGTTCATTTTTTAATATTTTTTTTATAAATTATCATAGATTAACTAAAAATAATTGTATAATTTGAATTAAAACGTCATCGATATCAACCCATGACATCGAAAAAAACATGTCCTTATAAAAAAAGTGCTTCCTTCCCCTGACGACCGCTAAATGACGTAAAAATAATTTTTAAACTTAAACTGTGAAGTCGGTATTGTAGGTATGTCTTCCAAAACTTCGACAAACTAAACGCAGATGTCCATAGATGCCACTACAAGTCAAATATTTTCATTAAATATGACGGCGTTTGAATAATAGCCGCAGACGAAACGTTTCGGCCATACTCTTGTGGGCATTTTTTCGCTTTGCTGAACCGTTTCGGCCATACTCGTGAAGAGGTTAATATTTAATCGTCGATAGAATAACTATAGATTAGCCCTCCCATCAATTTCAATCCAAAAGTAACACCACCTATGAGTAATTTCATAATACAACTAACTACATCGCCTGTGTGGTGTAGTCGTTTGGCTAAGAAGAAATTAAACATTTTTTATCAATGTTACTTTTCTCGATTCGCTGCCTCGAATCCATATGTTACATATATATATTACATATATACATTTTTAAGTATTCTTATAACTAATTACATTGTTAATAATAAATTCTGCATTAGAACACACCTAAAATATTTCTAACTGCCTCAATTTTGTGTTTTAAAAATGATCTTTTAATCAGAGCTAGTGATAGTTAGTGAGCTTAACCGTTGTGGCAAACTTGTTGCAAAACAAATTTGCTCCACGCAGACCAACAAAAGTAAAACCCAATGCAATCTTTGATTGTGAGATGATGCCCTTCCTTTTTGATAAATGAATTTGTAAACCAATAATTTTGGTTCCAGTGTCATTTTTAAGACCCACACACCTTGTCAGGATATACTTGATCGAAAATAAATAATCTTACATTTCAAAGTACATTTAGGGCCTTCGCTCATGGAGAAACTGAAAACTGGATGGCAACTCAATTCACGGTGCAACTCAACTTTACGATTTCAGTAATTGTATCAGCTGGTTTAATAAAAATATAATTTATCAACCTCCTGAACAAAATCGAAATTTTCCTGCTCTGACATATTGCAAATTACTTGAAAACTTGACGGGTTGTAACCATGGCAACCTGTCTACTGAACGGGCCGGCTGCAGCCAAGGTTCGTAGAAAAATGCTTTTAACAAGGGTAGCTTCTACGGGCCTTTTTCAAAAAAATCTAGGGCCGCTTTCGAAATTTCGAATGCGTGACGTAGCTTTAAGTAAAAGACTGCCACTTGTATTCTAGTCAATTCAAATCTCCCAGTGGAACATTTACGTCAAATTTACGTCACGAATTTTCAGCCAATCACCGCCCTACCCCCTCGATGAGCTAACTCTGTTAAGAGCATTTTCTACGAACCTTGACTAGCACTGTGAGTTGCGGCATCGTCCTTGACAACTGGTCTTTAACCCCTAGGATACGACACACTACAATAGCAGTGCAGTGAAATCATGACTACATCTACAAATGAACTCCAATGTGTGGGTGTAGAGCTAGGTTTTAGAATTTTTTAATGCATTCTGTTCCTGTCCATGAAAGTTCGAAAGCAAAAAAGTTGATATTGAAGAGAACTGTCAAATATTTCAAATGTAATTTTCAATATTATGTTTGGTTTTCAAATATTTTCAAAATACTACCCGTCTTCTAGGGGTTAACAAGTTGCCTGTGTGCGGACGGCCAATGAAATTCGCAAGTTGCTTTCCTGTGGATAGCGATTGAGTTGCCAACTTTTTTTTCAGTTACCCCATGAGCGGATTGACTTAGAGTTATCAGGATACGTTTAACTTAATTAAAGAAATAGTATATTTTGCTTAATTTTAAGTACATGCAATACATAATTTATCTTGATATACCTACCAAATAACAAAGTATTTAAGTCAGTACATTAATATATATTCAAAGATACGTGGATTGCTCATTTATCAATCACTAGTACCAAGTATTAAAACAGTAATATTCGTGGAGTTTGTAGACCCTTTCTTTCTGTAAATCTTGTGGTGTGTTTGTGCTCCAATGGCTTTTTGAAAAAGCTTACTCCTGCATTGTCCAAAATAGTAATGTAATATAGGAGAACTTTTATTGGAACTAGGCCCTCAGCACCGTACAGTAGTTTTATATTATTTCTTTGTTTGTATATATTCAGCATGACATTTATTATTGGAGTTTGTACATATTTAAAATAAATAATGCTTGTTTGTCCCCAAGTTTGTATTCCATATCTAAGGATGGATTCAATCATAGACA
The DNA here is from genome assembly GCA_929108145.2 of Limnephilus rhombicus. Lineage (NCBI taxonomy): Eukaryota > Metazoa > Arthropoda > Insecta > Trichoptera > Limnephilidae > Limnephilus > Limnephilus rhombicus. Next base: position 57,695,621 of record OV815276.1, read on the forward strand.
AATATGTAAGTTTGAGTGTCCATCCGGTACCTACACTACCTAATACACCATGAACCTAAAAACCCCTGGACGGTCATTGAAGTTAAATCTAGTGTAACAGACGTGTTCGCACCCTCAAATCATCTTTCATCAAAGTTCATCGCTGGTGGCATCCTCTACATTTTGAGGTCATTTCTTGGAAATTTTGCTGAAATTTCTGGCCTCGAAATGCGAATGTACCGTGCCGCCAGCGACTAATTTTGGTGAAAAGATATTATGTTTCTTGTTTAGGTATAAACTACCAAATGCTTGTTTTTATAATATAATAAAATGTTTTTTCTTTAACAATGTGCATGCCCCCGGTGCAACAAATAAACGCTACCTTTCACAGGTTGCCACAGGGGACATTGTAAACTTATGATTTGTGTAAGAATTTATATTTTGCTTTTTTCTAATTTTTAAATCCTGCGAGCCTTGTAGGGTAGTGACATTTACAGTCCCATTCCTAAGCCCTACAAGGCACCCAGGGAAAACAAACCGGAGTCTCTACTCCTTAAATTACTCATTTTACCGCCAGGTAAGAAGACTCTGGTCCTTTGCCAGGCAAGAAGACTCTGGTCCTTCGCCAGACAAGAAGACTCTGGTCCTTCGCCAGGCAAGAAGACTCTGAAATACTTTTTCAACAACACATTTTTCCCATTTTAAAAATCCAGGGACCTCGTAAGACGATGAAACAAACAGGTTTCATTAGCTAATCTTACGGGGAACCTGGGAAAAATACTAGATTCCTTCTTAAATTCAATACAACTAGCCAAACGGCAAATATTTCTAACAAAATACAAAATTGTCTTAAACATGTGATAAATTCGTAAAACTAAAAATCCTCTTATAGAACTTAGCTTCGAAAATGTATTAGAATTAACTAATCTATCTTTATATGCAAAATGTACCCTGTGTAATTATTATTAACTTGTAAATTTAAGCGACCACTTTCATGGGCGACACGGCCAAAATGAGGGTGCCACAGAAGCGTCGCCCTATTTATGCATGTTGAGCGAGGTCTGAAACCCCTCCACATGTTTTGTAAAAATACCGCTCGTTCGCAGTCGCGTTCACCTAACTAAATAAATACGATGATTTTTCCAAATAAATGAGTTCATCAGTTCACTTCTCAACAAGCAACTCGTGTTATTATTTCTTCAGAAGTCTTTCTACAACCATCTGCCTCCCCGCCAACTCCTACCTCTGGGGGTCTTACGTTCTGCTGCCTCCTGCTGAAGTTCTGCCTGAACGAGTACCTGGTGCCTACCTCTGCAGTCGGCCCTAACTCTGGGCACTGCCAAGGCACCGCTCAGGCAGAAACTAGGCGCATCCAGAACCACTACCCACTGGATGTAGGGAGGCCAGCCACAATTATCATCAGCTTGAAACATTGGAAGGCGTGCACGAGAGACCGTTCCCCCCTTTTTACAGTCTTGTAAGGACGATACGTCCGTTACATCTAGTGTGAGGGGAAATCGCCTGGCAGCCATCTTGCATGACAAACTTTTCAAATGATTTGTACCACAAAGTGGTACAAAATTAAATATTTTGTTTTGAGCATATATTATAACGGCTTATGATTTATTTTTTTTGGTATTTGATGGGACAGGGAATGGGACATGTAATAATAAAATTAAGTAAATAAAATCATTTTTCATACATCTTTCCCCTCACCCTGCTGCTTCAAATTGTCATAGAATTGCTTAATTAGGTTCATGACTACACAAGCAAGAATCTATTTACTCTGATTTATCTGTACATACATAATTATATTTGTCAGTGATGTAGTAATGTTCAAGCAATATTGGTGTTGCTTCCAGGTGGCAGTCGTTCCTTCGACGTGGAGCAAGAAGACCTCAGCTCGAGCAGCTTCAGTTCCGCCAGTCGCGCCTCGCTGGACCCCCCCTCCTCTCCGACTCCCAGCTGCAGCGGAGACAACGTGCTGCACTTCCCCGGAGACTCCAGTGGCTCCGTGTAACCGAACTTGTCATGCTCCCATAACAACACTTAAACGCTGTAACTATGTACTGCATATTATATATCAACCAGAGAATAGATGAAAAACTATTAATACACTTACATAATATACTATTAACAATGTAAAATAATCTATAGTACACGCCAAATTTTAGACCGGTCTTATTTTGATCAGAAACCGTCGCAATAGGCGAGTTTAGGAAAAGTGGCACACCCATCACCCTCGCTTTTCTCTGTCGCACATATGTTTTTACACATCTTCCTATTTCTTTCATCGTAAAGTCAGTAACTGCGCCTGAACATGGATATCATGTTCAGGTTTGTCTTAAAGTTTGGCGTGAACTATACATATGTATGATATTCCCTTTCCCTTTTAACTGCTCGAGCGATAGGTACCCAAATTTGCGTTGGTGATTTTTATAAATTAAATTGAATTATAAATTTAACAGTTTTTTTATAAAACATAAAAATATGGGATAAACAGTGAAATCAAGGTTGATTCATGCCTTTAAACCACAGTAAGCAGTTCATATTATGTTTCCATATTTAGAGGTATGATTTTTGGAAAGAGCGCAACCGAATCGAAAACCAAACAATCGGAAATCTCTATCGCTCTAGTAGCTAATGTGTTGAGAAAACTTAATTAGACTCATTTTTTTAACGATTTGTACATATTTTTCTATGCTATTTCTATTAATTTTATATTTTATTTTTTCAAAACATTCAACCTTTGATGAATATGATATCTTTGTATAAGTCAAAGATCTTTTTATCTCGAAATGCAGTTACAAATTTAGTATGTGTGGTTACTTACTTAACTCAATATAATATGCCATTAGATTTTGATAATCTTTATAATAATACGATGTAATATGTATTTTTTAATTTATTGGATTACGTTTGTTGTATAAGGAATGATTTAATGTAAAACTATTAAACTAGTGACAGCATATTTACTGCAATATTATGAAAAATATCAATTAGAATAATACAGGTTTGTATTTATGAACAGTCATGTCAACTGAGGGGTAAGGCTCTCGATGCGCAAGCAAATTTTAAATTGATTGATTTGAGTTATTTCAATTTATTCATTAAAAATAATATACAGGGTGTTATTCCTGAGCATTTTTGGAGTAAAAAATGTAGACGTCATTTTTCTGTTCGATGATATTTTTTTCAATAAAAAAAATATACATGTACTCTAGCCGCACGGTAACAGAGGAGAGAGCATATATTCTGGGATCCTTCCAGACGCATATATATATATTTTTTTTATTGAAGAAAATATCAAACAGCATTGACATCTACGTTTTTTACTCCAAATATGCTCAGGAATCGCAAGTTAAAATCCTTCAGGTACGTACTGTTACACCCTGTATAAAATATTTGCGCCACATTCGAGAGCGGAATATACTATCAGTATCGCTCTGGTGTAAGACCACCATTCAGAATTGAAATGTTCCTTAAAATGGCTTTAGCTGTGTATGGTGACCAGATCTGAATAGCCGGGTATTTCACCTTACTCTTCCCCTCCCCATTATCTTCAGCCTCACAACATACCCCAATTGGGGATGTCATAGTCTCACTGTTTCCATATGGGAGGAGCTGGGACTCTTGTGCGGTATTTACATTAAAAAAACCATAATATTGAAAATAAATCCAAATTTTTAATGTTCTCCAATTTTTTCTTAGTATGTATACTTTTTATGTTATTAAAATAATTGTGTCATATTGATGAATTCTGATTGATTTCTTGCTTCCGTAGGGTTGGCATCACTGTTCATAAACATCCTTATAAGTTATCAAGGTCTCAGATTGAAGACTTTTAGCGTTTAAGTTAATTCTTTAGGACAAACACATGGTACAAGCTTCTTTACAAATTTACAAAGAAAGATAAAAAACAATTTTGGAATTATAATATGATACTTAGCACAATATTACTTTCAATTAAACTTGATCATGTCACAATTTAACTAAAGAGTATTTATTGATATCGTGTTTAATAATTTGTAGAACTCCATTTATATTTTAAATTATAATAAATTTAAAATAAATCAAATTTTATAATGTTTTTATTATTGTGACAGCTTTTTTGGCATTAAAGCCTCGGATTACATAGTAATTGTATTACTATATAACTAGCAGATTGTGGACAATCTACGAAAAAAGTTGAAAGGCAGTCAGCTTTACTCGCTCAAGATGGCGGCCTACCAACAACTGATTTCGCAACTGTCAGAGTTAGTTCGCATTCGCATTATTCTCGCTACTGGGTAGTGTGTGGCGCTAACTGCGAGCTCAAGTTTTTTTACAAAATGTCGACCACATTGGTTCGCTGCTATTATTTTAGCTGCTACCGTCGCTACTGAGCGAGTAGACAGTTTTGTGTGTCATCATGACAATTTCACTCGCCAATTCACCCGCTTTTAAACTTACCGGCTAGTAGCTTGTAAACTCGCTCAATGTAATGGAGGCTTTAAAGCCATTTTCAAATTGCCAGGCTGTCACAATAATAGAAAATACTTCTTCTTCTTTGCGTGCCGTATCAGGTCCCCCCGACGTTGGCGATCACTCTTGAGAATGTCTCTCTGTCTTGCGCTGCCCGGAATAGCTCCTCCACACTTCTAATGAGAAAAAGAAAAAAAATACTTGCAGAACTTAATAATAACATTATTAAATTTGATCTATTTTAATTTAATAAATTAACTAGAGTGTATCAAATAACAATATTCCAATCTAAATTAGAGTAAAACAAAGGGACACGTGTAAACCTTCCACATTCCGATACTACATAAAAATAAATTAAAAAGCATTGTTATTAATTTCACTCTATTAGTTTTGTCATTTCTGTGAACAGATTACATAAATTACTAATGTATCAGTTTCCCTTTTGATTTGTCATGCAACACTATAAACATTTTTAGATTTAAGTGTACAAATGAATGAGGTTCACATAAATTCAACTATTATAATATTATCTTAGATTTTTTCTCCCGCAGCATTTGGATTATGAAATATATATTTGTTTGCTTTTTAGTTTTCTCTAAAAATTTTGGAACTTAGGTTAAATTGGGAAACTATTTAAAGAAATAATAACTAACTATTGATGGTAATATAAGCTTTTATGTGAGTTTGGTAAAAGCATGCTTTCTTTGTTACATAATAAGTAACCTACATAATTCATACCATTTATTCTAATATCAATATGTAATCATATTTTTAAATACTACTCTAGTGATTTAATGTCCTTGAAAATACCGTAAAAATATGATTACTCTTTTATTGAAGTAAGAGTGGTTACAGTGGATTTGTAATAGAGAATGTTTAATGGATGTAATTTTTCGAACAAACTTTTATACCGACAAAACTTTACACATTCCCATTTCAAAAACCAGAAAACATAATTTATTTTATTAACTTTTGATATCAGATTACTTATTTATACGGTTGTGATAACAATTAATATAATACCTTTAAAAACGTACAATTTCAAAATTTATATTAACAATATTTGTCCAATATATATCTATCTGCATCTGGGAAGCACACGGACGCAAGTTCAAAAAGGTAAATGTTCAAGAGAGCAAAAAAACATTTTTTTCTGGAACTATGGTCTCATAACTTCTTCGGATATCCACGCTGATAAATAACAAAAAAGTAATTACTAAACCAATTAGTTTTGTTTTAAAAACGAGCAAATAAAACAAAATATTTCATATGTAAAGCCTTTAAAAATATTGTTTAAAAAACGCTAAAAAAACACAGACTTGAGTCCTTCTGCTTCAAAATGAAATGGAATATTTTGTTATGACATGTGGTGTATTATGAAAGGATCAATGTTTGAAAATTGTTTACTTTCATAGAAAGCGTAGTCATGTTAGAGGTAGAAGGACGCAAATGTATATGAGTCATAATGCTCAAAATGCAACTAAATCGTAAAGATGCAAGTCTATGTACATCTTTCTGCTTCTAAGATAGTTGTTGCATCAAAGGTAGTTGCATCCGTTTACATTTTTGAAATTTCTATTTTTCTTCATGATAGAACTTGTCTCTTTCTGCCACCGATAAACACAATAATTTACTTCACGTTTGCATCAAAAACTCATTTCTTCAAATTTTGGACTTGCATCCGTATGCTTCTCGGGTACAGATATGCTGCTCGTAAAACTCTAGAAATCCCTTCTTCATAATACTATAAAAGCGTAATAGAGTTCAATGTTTAATTGACTTCCCGTACAGTGCCATCCACTTCCCTCTTACCTCCTTTCCTCTCATGACTTTCTCAAAACCTACTAAAAGCCAATCAGGAAATGAGGTAAGTGTCGGCTTTGCAAAGGTTAACCAAGTTATTGGTTGGCACATCCCTGATTCAGGCTTGCTTTTAAAACATAAATTAAAATGTATTTTTTAGAGTCTTACTATTTTTATACGTATTCAAAATAATCTCATAAAATAATGGCTTAGGTAATCTTAGTATTTTGGGGAGTAAATTATATATTATATTATAAAGTAGGCACTATATTCCTCTGAAGGAAACTCATGTTCAAATTTCAACACATGGAAAATAGAATTGAAATGATTTGTAATTAGAATTACGCAGGGTTGGGGCAACGCAACCTAATTATCTTCTAAAATGATAATTTCTCAGAAAAGTCACATTGCGGAAAGATAATTTAAGTGTTTAATTAATTTTCCCAAATCCTGTACCCCGTACGCTTTGCATTAATATTATTCTTGGTGACTTAGTCAATTAGAATACATGATTCATTTTCGTAATCAAATTAATGTTCAAGATTGATATTTATGTATTTGCACAATTTCTATCAAGAGCTTGGATAAAATAATAATAAAGTGTTATAAATAAAGTCTTCATGGTCTCTCGTAAGGCTCCCAACAGGCAATCAAAAGGCTGCGGGTTCAAATCCCAGCGTGTGCAAATAAATTTTATTTAATTAATTTGTATTATTTCAAAATTAATTTGTGTTATGTCACAATTAATTAAAATATTGTATATTTGTAGCATGTTTCAGAGTGGAATATATGCTCAGCATCGCAATCGTGTAAGACCACCATTCAGCAGAATTGAAGGATTGCTTGAAAAGGCTTTAGCCGTGTTTCCATATCTGAATAGCCAGGTACTTCCTCACCTTCCTCTTCCCCATCTCCCTACCCTCCTCACTACCTTCAGTCTCACAACATACCCTACTTGGGGATGCCATAGCCTCACTGGTTCCAGACGGAAGTATGCTATTCTCATATAAAAAATAAGTTATATAGGCAGAATTTGGACGGACTGATGTCGATAGGGTGGGTAGAGAATTATGATGATTGACAAGACAGGTTGTGCTTTTCATAAAAATAATATTACATGGATGGTGAAATTTATGTCCCATGCTCTAATTGTTATTTTATCCATGCATCTGCTGATAATTAAACCACATTTATTTGAAGGTTAGGAACTAAAATTTATTTTAATGTTTTCATCAATAATAATAATGAATTTAAGTTCTTAGATATAATATTTATGTTGCAATACTGGTCAAGAAAAAGTGTACAGGTTCTTAGGCGAAACATTTTAATAAAAATGATTGTTTTTTTTAAATATTTTCCGTAATTTTTCCATGATAAAGATAACAAACATATTAATTTTTCTCTGTTATCGTCGCTGCCAATAGTGCACTTCATCATCTTGAAATACCACTTACAGCGGCAATAGTTATACACAGATAGAAATAAAATCAGAAAGGTCCTACAAACTTAATTATTATTGTAGCATTGCAAATCTCCAATGCGCTCCAATTAAACTCCCTCGTTTTCAAGCATATCTTTTTCCAAGATGGATTCACGTCAAAATCATCTCATTAATTGGCAGATAATTTAGAATAAATAATTTGCTTAAATGGATTCCAGAAATGATCCCAAAATACATGTCCATGAGATCCAAAACTGCTCTTCTTCCTATGTTACTTATATTTTGCCAGTTATGCAATAATCTACCATTTTTTGTTATCGAATAATTTTTAGCATATAAAAAATCTTGAAATTGCCAAATAAATAATGTTAATATTATTTCTCAATATTATTTTTAGATATTTCTTTTATTTTTAAGATTCTGGAATTTAAAAAAAAATGTGTGAAGATTAAAAGCTGTGTGTTTGAGTTGAAACTTGATAAAATATGTATTGCTTTCTCCTAATGCAGGTAGGATTTTATTTTAATTGCAAAAGACAACATTTATTTTTGACAAAAATGTGACACAAGCCAAGACACCTCCGAGTCCAACCATTCCTAAACTTTTGGTTTTATAAGTTGGCCTTTTCCTAGTTGCCTTTTGCCTAGGTATTCTATCAACAGATGGCATGAAAATGTTAAGTTTATTAAAAATATCACAGTTATTATTGCATGCCGAATAAACTTAATTAATAATAATTTTTCTACACTGCTTTGTGATATAATTAAGCATTTTCTCTTCCATTTTAGAGCCAAATTAATGTCAAATTTTGTAAACTTGTCACATTCAAACTAATAATTAACTCCCAGCCTCGTTTTGTATATATTTTTGGGTTTTCATTAGGTAGAAGATTATTTTATCAGAAAATCTTACTTGGAATGTTTCCTTTCGGTTATAAGCTTATAAATTTACAATTACATAGTTAATAATTTCTATTTCGAAATATGTATTTTAGTTGTAAGTTTTATACTTTTTATCTGATTTGAACATATGTAATAATAATATTTTGTAAATGACAATTAAAATTCTAATTTAGTTTAATTAATTGTTAATGCATAGCCAATTTTATTTGTAATAGTTTGAATTTTGTTAAAATGCTCCAAGTACGTGTCTCCGTAGTGATTGGTTACTCGTGGTTTTGTTCCTTAGGTAAATTATCTGATTATCTTACTCCGGCGAAGAACATCATCCAGTGAAGATGTAATTTTATTATCATTAATTTGTAAGTAAGGTCTGAGTCAGCAGGAGTTCCGCTCTAGTCACCAATGGTATGAAATGATTGGTTCTTAGTTACTCCAATGGCATTTTCCCAGCTTGGTATTTAAAGGTCCCTGTAAATCAGCTTTCGATGTTTTCTCTTTGGATTATTTTATTCCTGCTTGTTCTGTGAATCAAATACAAAACCTCAATAACAATTGCACTCTTTCAACAATTAATTGTGTGCAAACGTTTACTCTGCGTTTTACACGGGTGAAGTCCTTGCGAAGGCGATTTCAAATGGTTGAAATTCAAATTCAAACTAACTGAAATCGCATTCGCATGGACTTCGCCCATGTAAAATGCAGCGTTAGCGAATGATTTTACTCTAATCTATTTTGCACAGATTAAATTTTTTTTAAATGTTATATCACACAAGAGTGACCCTGCCTACACAGTGTAAAGACAGGGGAACTATATCGCCACCCGGTTGGGCAGCGTTGTGAGGAGGATTAAAATAGCAGCTAAAGGAAGGGATTCATTAATGCAGGTCTTCAAGAATACGAAGGAAAAACTATTTATGCATAAAAATTCACTGAAATAGAATTTAATTGACAGGATTAATATTCAATTGTGACCTACTTTACAGCAGAGGTTAATGAATAAAAGTTTCGTCGCAGTTTGATTGGTGAAAGCAGCGTGTTAGATAATTATTATTTTTAACCCAAAATACTGTCAGTCAACTTATCCAATAACTTTACCGTAGATATCATTCTGTTTGGAAATTGCTTAGGTATTAAATTATAATGTTCGGATAATATTGTGGGTCTCTTTATATTTAGCCACCATAAACTAATGTGATTTTGGATATTTGTGATAGTTTCAACTGTAATTCATATCTAGTTGATAAAATGGAAGGTATGACTATAATGTTAACACAACATAATATATATTTTATTACACAATCTTGTATCTTCTTAGAAGACAGTGATTATTATAATCTTAACTATTTACTCAATACAAATGGATGTTTTTTTAATTGGTAGAAAAGGTGAATAAATAAATACACAAAATGAAAACATTGTTTGTTTTATTAAATTTAGAGTAAAGTTCATCACAAGTGCGTGCCGACTGACTTTTTCTAAGGCATCCTTCAAATCTGCTCAGTCTTTTTATAATGACAATAATACAAAAGAGGTAAATATGCAGTCATCCCCAGGATCAAATTTTTATCAATATACATCAGCAGAATGTTTGATTTTATAAAAGCATTTTAAAATTTCGTAAGTTATGAATAAATTATCGTTGTTTCTTTAAATTACTGCTATGTATGCATTATGTAAAATACTAATGTTTTCAGGGCCCCGAGGAAAATAATTGCTGCGTGGGGGACCTTTTTAAAAAAGGAAGGAGAGGAAGTTCTGGGAAAGAAAAAAGTATGAGGAATCTGGGGCTCAAGTGTTTCCAGGAGTGACCGATGTATGAATTTATCCTTCCAACTGCGGTGCAAGGAGATGTTCCGAGAGAATTCTGCTGGAGAGGTCAACAGATCTACCTCAACGAGTCTCTCCCGGTCCGGCCTGCCACGCAGTAGATAGACAGGCGCAACTGCCTCCAAGACCCGGACAAACCTCACCCCAAGAACCCAATACCCCAGGCATCCCTGCAAAGTTACCTCGGGGCGACTAATGGCAGAGGTTTCAGATAGGTGGAGTGATACAAGACAAGGGAGGTGTGAATAGGATGTTCAAGATAGGTGGAGGGTGACAAGTGTTTGGAGGGGGGAGTAATTATATTTTTCCCTTACAATATAAGGTCTTTTTTATACAAGTATCCGATAAGATTATTGAAGTATCTTGACGATTACCATCATACTACTGCACGGAGACGTACATGTTGCCGACATTTTGTGTAAACTTGTTGGTGACGGCAATCTCCCGCGACCAGCCGGTCCAAGTTGTTACCACTCACCACGTTGAGACATTAAATATGGCGAAGCAATTAATAAATGTGATAGTCTCATCGTCATTTGTGTCGGACATTTAGTAACAATGTGTATGCCTTAAATCAATGCTAGGAAAAAAACAGCCAAAAAAAGGTTATGAAAGCTAGATTTGAAGTTTTGAGAGGTGGCGGCGATGCGTGTCTCGTGATTTCAGTGGAGATGTGTACGGATTTTGCGCTACATGTTTGTGACGTGAATATGCAACATTAGTATCGGGTAATCGCATATTTCTGCAGAAGAAGGGCCTAACTGAGCAAAGTTTGAATGGATGGCATTCAATATAATACACATTTTATAATATCTAAGAGGGTACAATTGTTAGGCCTATATTATTTGCCAGGTTAAGCCCTTTACTGTGCCCTTAGAACCTTTCACCTTCACAGGAATCATCCTCACACATGTATTTAGACACACATAATATGAACATTCATAAGGGGTCGTCCATTAATCACGTGATGTTTTTTTAGCAAATTTTTAACCCCCCCCCCCCCTGGTGATATGTGGTGAGGTTTTAGACTAACCCCCCCCCCCCCCCAGTATTTTGAAATTTTCAGAATATTATCACGACAAATAAATACACGTGATATCTCATTGTACCCCCCCCCCCTCTTTCGAGCCTCACGTGATTAATGGACGACCCCTAAGTACAATATAATGATGTAATCTTTTACAGTTTTAATAATAATAATGTGAACATTCATAAGTATAATATAACAATATATGTATGTAATCTTTTACAGTTTTAAGAATTATATTTAAATGTATGTATAAAACAGACACTTATACATGATTTTACATGATGTATGTAATGTCTTAGCGGTTATAATACAGTTTTAGGCTTATACATATGTACACTCCTTTCAATAGTCATACATTTCCTTTAAAAATGCATGCATACACGTATGCATAAGAGTTTGAGTCACATACAATACTGTGCTGCTAGCGGGGAAGGGTTGAAAATAAAAATAAATGTAAGTAAAAATAAATATCAAAGTCAAAAAAGGCTGCAAAACTGATTTCAGCAAAAAATGCTTAAAACACAATGTATAAAATACATATTAAATTAATCTTACAATACATCAAGAACAAATGTTTATTTTCTTAATAATATATTTGTGTAGTATGATTTAATGAATTATTTCATAATATAGTGAAACTCATTTTTTTTCCGGTCCTTTGGAAAACTTCTTAAGAAAGTTTCACTGTAATAAACAATCAAGGGAACAAATATTTCTCATTGTTGAAATATGTGCATACAATGAACTGACATCCTGAAAAAAAAAACATTTTAGAGTCATCAAAAAAATACCACCTGGAACACACTGAGTGTGTTTAGTAGTAGTAGATAAATCATGATTTATCCGGATACGTTTTTAGATTTTCACGGCCAAAAGTATTTTCGTTATTTGTTTTTGAGGTGTTATGCCATGTTGCGCTACCTCCTTCTTTAGCCAACGTTTCGGACAGCGTTGTAGTATCCATCGTCAGGGCAGATCAGCTGTCCGAAACGTTGGCTAAAGAAAGAGGTAGCACAACAAATAATGAAAATGTTTTATCTCGTTTTATCTTCGCTTTGTAAGAAATCATTTAATATTAAATAGTTATGTACATACATATTATAAAGCTTACATACATACGTATCTCACTGTGTGCTCTAAACACGTGGAATAGTGTGCTATAAACAGTTGAATCCCACAATTCGGGATGAGAATTATTCTCTACAAAACTTGATAAAAAGGTGACATAATAAACATGTGCACATTGTGCAAGTATAACACGTGGAAGCAATTTCATTTTAAGTGACTCTTAGAGTTTGGTCATTTTCATGGTAAGTATATAATTATTATTTTCCTCTCTTTAAATGGACGAGGCATGAGGTTATTCATTTGGAATTCAAAAATTTCTTTTCAAAGCATCTGGCCATTTTTACATGGAGATACTTACAAGCGGTTTGAGTTTTGTGTGCATAGCATACGCGTCGCTAGTGAGTATCCGCCATACTATTTTTCTAGTGGTTGTACAACGGGTTTGACGTTAGTTGCATGTGCTGGTATTATTATTCGTTTGACGGGAAATATTTGATTGTTAAATTTGTTCGGTAGGTGAGAAATATCCATGTTTATATAACTACAATTTACCAGAATACGTAAGAATGGATTTAACAGAGATGGAATGATGTTGGAAAAAAAAGCCAATTTACATAATTTTCATGTAGTTTCTTGGAAGTGATGAATGTCCTACAATTAATATTTATTTCGATTTATGGGTGAACCAAAAATCTTCTTTTAACAATTATTACAAGCAATAATTGTCAGCCTGAAACACTCATTTACATTGAAAAATCTTCCGAGAAAAGATACTTGCCGCCAACGGGACTTGAACCCGTGTCCTTCCGATTGCCGGTCGAATGCTCTGACCACTGAGCTATGGGGGCTTATCAAATACCCGCCAAATAATTCAATATATACTAGTGTTTCATTCAACAATTACTGCTTGTTATATTTTTTCCACCTGAAAACAACCAACTTTATTTTTGCAAGGAAGACATTGTTAGTGTTAAATCCCTCGCTAGGTGGCGTCGAGACAAATTATGTCTGCATTTATTGGGGAAATACTTAAACTTAAACTTAGATTTTTCAATGTAAATGAGTGTTTCAGGCTGACAATTATTGCTTGTAATAATTGTTACCCTTTGTGCTATGCATAAAAATCTTGTCTAAACGTTAGTTTATAAATAAAAAAATAATGATGGAGTTTTACCTACCATTAAAACTCTTATTATGTTGCCTTCCTCATCCAGAACATATTTATATATGTGAGAGACGACACGTCTATTCTTGTCTTAGTGGTATAATTTGACTTCCTTTTCCTTGTTCTGGCGTCATCAATACGTTCTATGATTGGTTGTTTGTTCTGTCACTGCAGTTGGCGTCTTGCGTCATTTCCCTTTGTTTTCAATTGTAATCTCACCAAGCAGTGGATTAAATATGTTCTGGATGAGGAAGGCAACATAATAAGAGTTTTAATGGTAGGTAAAACTCCATCATTATGTAGTGCCGTTCCTCATCCAGAACATATTTATATATGTGAGAAGTGTTTGTTATCGCCTTGGTGACAGAACTGATGTCAATTGTGAGAGGTCGTTGATTAATCTTGTATAGGTTCAAACAGATTTGTGAGGGATAGCGATGTTAGGGAGTTACCTCCTTCCAATACCTCTTTTCTGTAATGTCTCGCAAATGTGTTCTCACTCTTCCAATTTCCTCTTTCGAGGATCTTTTCAATGGGGCAATTTTCTAACCAGCTCAATGATGCTACGGCAGACCTTGTACTTCCTGCTGATTTGTCGATGCCAGCGCTTCTTAGAACTGTTTTTACCCATCCTCCAATTATTGTTCTTGTAGCAGGTTTTGGCAAGCCCGTTGTTGAAATAAATAAATCTGGTATTGAATTTGCTTCATGTCTTCTTACTTTAGATAAAGAGCATACTTTACGGAGCCAATATACCGGATCCGTAGCTTGGTCTGAGGAAGCATTAAGCTTCCATCCTGACTGATGGTGAGTTGCGGAATCAGTTTTAGATCCAAAAGCTGGCCAAAGTATAATATGGTCCCCATTGTCCACAAAACTGTCTGGTGTGTATCGTAACAGAGTAAGATCATGCACTCTTCGTCCAGATGCGAGCAGAAGAATAACAGCGCATCTTCGAGAGGCCTCAAACAGAGTAACTGTTTCTGGAAGGTTTTCTTTTAACCAAAAACTAACTTGTCTCGGGTCCCAGATAGGCAACACTTTCTTCTTTCTGGTAGTATTAACTATACCCTTCATTACTTGTTTCACCAAGATATGGTTGCTTAGCGATTCACACTCTGGGTTAGTTAATGTTGAAATGGCTGATTTATGAAGTGCAATGGTACTTGGAGCCAAGCCTTCGTTAAGCTTTAAATTGGCTAAGAATCTTGCCAATTGGGAACCTGATGGATTAGTTATATCAACCTTATTTTTGATACACCACTGACCCCACCTTTTCCATGCTAGTTTATATGCCGTGATTGTTGAAGATCGCCATCCGGCATTGAGGAGACCTCTTTCATGCTCTGTCCATCCATATAGCGCTCCTCTCCAGCCCCAATCTTCCATACTTCCATCTCCAGTTTTTGGATCTGTGGAGGATGAAGACCTGTCGATGTGTCCACCAGGTTGTATAGAAGGTTGGTTATTTGCCGAGGTGGGGCTAGCGCTCTCGACTGAAGATCTGGCAACCAAAACACTTTGGGCCACCTCGGTACTACCAGCAGGTACATACCGACACACTTGTTTAGATGTTCCAGGACTCTGGGTATCAAACAGGGCGGTGGAAACACCCATGCCAGTGGGAAGCACCAGATCCTGCTGAAAGCATTGTGATATAGGGCTGCCGTGTCTGTGGGGTCTATGGATACGTAACTCTCTACAACATGAGCTGTTTTGGACGCAAATAAGTCCACCATGGGTCTGCCCCATGAGCGGAATATCTGTTCGATCGCTGGAGGTAGAAGGTGCCATTCGGGTAACAGGGTCCCTCGGGAAAGATGATCGGCGAGTCCGTTGTATCGTCCCGGTAGGTAATACACTTCCATCCTTATATTGTTCGCATCCGCTACTTCCAGAATCTGATATGTCAACTGAAGGAGGCTCACTGATTTCGTACCTCCTTCGTTGCGTAGGTATGCTAATACTGTTCTGTTGTCCGATTGAATGAGACAAGTAGAATTGCTCAAATTGGCTTTCCGACACTTCAATGCATGGAGAATAGCAAACATTTCTTTTAGGTTGCTGTGCCATTTGGTTTGTTGTTGTGTCCAACAGCCTGAGAGTGGAGTGTCGTCCACCTGTGCCCCCCACCCGCTGTCTGCTGCGTCTGTCGCAATGAAGTGGCATGCTTTGGGGAAATGAATAAGGGAATGTGTACTCACATTGTGCCTCCACCACTCTAAATCGTTCAATACTGCAAGGTTTACGGGTACCTTCTTCCGGGGTGGAAGCTTTGCCATGGCAATTGACTGGAGCTGCATCTGCCTGCAGTGCAAGCGACCCCTGGGAACCACAAACGCTGCGAAGTTCAGCTGTCCTAGGATGCTCTGCGCATCCCTCAGGGACCATCTCTTTCTTGTCATGAGGTTTTGCAATGACTTCCATATTGCGCGGCACTTGTTCCCAGTTAGCGTCTTCTGATTGAGGCAAGTGTTCCATGACACTCCCAGATATTCTATCGCCTGTGTCGGTAGGTGAACACATTTCTTTAGGTTGATGGTCCAACCGAGGGACTGTAATAAATCCAATGTTACTAGTGTCTGCAGTCGGAGAGTTTCTTGGTCTTGATGAGCCAGGAGAAAGTCGTCCAAATAAACAATGACTCGTATGCCCTTTTTCCGAAGGATCTCTGCGATCCAATTGGTTATTGCTGCAAAAATTTGAGGGGAACTGCTCAAACCCTGGGGCAAACATGTCATCTGCAGACATTGACCTCTGTACACGACACGCAGGAAACGGCGATGGGTCTTTGCAACTGGTATATGAAAATAGGCGTGTGCCAGATCTACTTTTGTCATATAGTCTCCGGGTTGCAAGAAATCGGGCACTTTGAAGTGGGAGATTAGGGAAAACTTTTTCACTCGCACAAAATCGTTCAGCGCTTTCAGATTGATGACAGGACGATGGGTCCCGTCGTTCTTCTGCACCAGAAACATCTGGGAGAGAAAGCCTCGATTCACGGGTGCTGCTTCCAGTACTCCCATCTTCAGCAACTCCTTTATTTGCATGTCCATATCGGGTGTGTGCCTTGTTGAGAAATTGTGCAGTCTCACCTGAGTGGGTCTGGTCAATGGTGGTCTCAACCAAAATGGGATCCGATAGCCATTGAGGATTTTTAGGGCGAAGTCGGGGGCTTCTGCGGTACGCCATATTTGTAAAAAACTTCGCAATTGCCCTCCCTGAAATCGCCCGGGCTGGTTGTCAATTGTTTCGGCGGCGACGGTGCGAGGTCTGCCCTCGCCCCGTCGGCCTCCGAAATTTCCGTCCTCTGCTGGCAGAGGAGGAAGGGCCAGAATGATGACCGGGGTCTGCCCGCCGGTACTGAGACGGAAATTGGGTGGAACCCAGATTCCCTGCGGGAGCACACTGAGTTGGTATGACTGCTCGTGTTCCGCTTTTCGGCCTTGACAAAATTTCGCTACTTCTTGCTTGCGAAAACGGAGCCCTGAAGACTTTGCTCGCCCCACCAAGTCTCTGCAACTGGGAGATGAGCTTGTCTTCATTAAATAAATGGGTCACAGTTGGAGGAATTTTCCCCAGAGCTGATCTATCAACTGGAGTTTTACACATTTCCAGGATGCGATCACGCCGATGCTCGATAACTTCAGCCCGCTTCCCACAAGCAATCTGAAGAATGGCGTCGTTCTTCGAAATACTTCCCCCGAAAACCTCCTGAAATTTCTCTCGTAAGGTCTCCGGTGAGAGTTCAGCATCAGGCTGACAGCTCCAGGTTAGGACGCTCTGTACAGAGTCCTGGATGACCTGCCTTTGTTGTAATGCTACGTGGGAAATTGCTGCAAAGGCTCTCTCCATTCCCATGAGTTGGGCACATGCGGGTGTGAAGGAATTGAGTTCGCAGTTCACCTCTAATTCCTTGAACCCCGGGTCTGCTACGTATTCTTTCAATGTTTTGGCGTAGCGAACGTCACACCAACCGGGAGAATTAAAATTCTGCAAGCGCTCCACCGTCTTCAGCATGGCGTCCGTCGGCGCATTCATTTGCGGTTCCTTTAGCGACACGGTGGGATCCGGCATATGGAAAACCGGAGCAGCGGATGTGCCACAAGTAGGCTCAATTTGGGTCTCTAAATTTTCTGGGCCCTCAAATTCGCTCGCGTCGGAATCACCGGCGGCATCTCGCCTGAAAACGAAGCTTTGCAAATCGCTTAACTGCCGCGACAATTTCTTCAGCATTTTTTTCTGCGATCTCTTCTTGTGCCTTCTGTTCTTAGGCCGAGAACAATTAGAACTCGAAGAAGAAGAGTCTGATGAGTTTGTATCATCAATACGGCGTTTTTGCGTCGATTTCCTGGATTCTACGTTCGACATTGCGCGAAATAATAACAACAATAATGCGTTCCGCGTTTTCACAAAATGCGCAATGCGATCCGTAAAATTTACGTAAACTTCACTTGTTAAATATTTTTTACACCAAAGGAAGCACTTTTATAAGTTTTTTTGTTATCTCGAGCACTTTTACATTGAATAAAACTTCGATAAAGCGCGAGATAGCTACCACATTCGAAAGAATTCGATGTCAATTGAAAACAAAGGGAAATGACGCAAGACGCCAACTGCAGTGACAGAACAAACAACCAATCATAGAACGTATTGATGACGCCAGAACAAGGAAAAGGAAGTCAAATTATACCACTAAGACAAGAATAGACGTGTCGTCTCTCACATATATAAATATGTTCTGGATGAGGAACGGCACTACATAATAATTAATCTTCTTTTAGATTTTTAATCTTATATCTTCTTTTAGATGCTTATAATAAAGATAAAGAAGAACAACATTGTCTTCATCGCTAGACTTACTTGACATCATATTAACTACAATGAAGGATATCAAGTTCAATATGATTCGGGTAGCGCCATGTACGGAAACTAACTTTAAAAAGTAGTATATCGGTAGGTTACTTGTGGTTGCATCACTGTCATGTAGCTTGAAGTAGCTCTGTGTACAAAGGGCCTTAAGCCCGCCTTCTACTGCGAGCGGAGCGGACTCCGTACGGATCGGCTCGACTGCAAACGTTAACTGCATACAAGTGCTTCCATCAAGAACGAGGTGAGCGGAGCGGACTAAATGAGTTAAATAGGTTCGAACGACTCCGCTTCGCTAATGCGAGCGGAGCGGACTCTGTTCGAACTCCACTCGATTCGCACACGCTAACTGCATACAAGCGCTTCCATCAAGAACGAGGTGAGCGGAGGGGACCGAACTTGTTAAAATAGGTCCGAAAGAGTTCGCTCGCGCACACCATCGCCGACCAGTTACTAGCGGACTCCGCTCAAGAACTGTAGCCAATTCAGTTGCCTCGCTGCGTTTTTGTCGAGATGAAGGTGTTTATTGAAGCCGTTCGCCAATTTTCGTGTTTATAGGATATGACTAGCAAAGAATGTCACAATTTCGACAAAAAGGATGCGGCTTGGAAAACTATTATTGAGATGAAATTGCAGGAAACAAGAAACTTTAAAAAAAATTTTTTTTAAATTTCATTGCATTTTTTAAGCAAACATTTCTTCATTGCATATGCAAAAAAAAATCATCCTCACTAGAATCGGTACTTGAAATCATTCTGTTAACTTCGAGACGGAGCATCAATGGAAAGGTAAAACTATTTCTCATTTTTTGTTGACATCACTCCGCTCGCCTCGGTCATTCCTCGCATGAGCAGTGGAAGGCAAACACCTATCTCCTTAGCGACTCTTTTTTGGTGGAAGGTCAAAGCTATTTCGCTCATCTCCAACTCCGCTCAGCTCGATTCTTTTCCCCTCGCAGTGGAAGGCGGGCTTTTCACTTAGTCCATCTGCTCACAGGGCAAATGAATAAAAACCAGTTGGCAACTCAAGTCGCTATCCACAGGATTGTTGCGAGTGACGCAACCAGTCACTCGCAATTAGCCGTGCTAGTCGCCGCGTTTCTGTTGCCAATGTTTGCACCTCACGACCTGTCAGTTTTCCAGTAATTTGCGATGTGCCGAGCAGAAAAATATCGATTTTGTTCAGGAGGTTGATAAATTATCAATAATTATTATTATTTAATAACCACTGGAGAGACCATGCGAAATAAATAAATTTGCCACGATTGCTCGAGATTTCCCAGAAGATCATATTTTAAAATTTTCGCCAACATTAAAAAAAATCATACCTTCGAATTTTGACACGGAGACATACAAAATTATTATAGTGCTATATAGCCAATGAATTAACCTGTATTTTACCGTTTATCTTATATTTGTAGGATTTATAAAAAAAATATTAAAAAATCGTCAAGTTTATAACCGCGCAAATCCAGCGTGTTTTTTACTTTGAAACTGCCTTGAGGGGTACTTATTCGAGCCAACATAGAATATTTTCGATTTCTGTACGTTGTCTGCGGTATACTTGACAGCTGATCAAAATAAATTTGATCAAAAATCAAAATAAAATGGCGGGAAAAAATATTTAAAAATTTATTTTGAACATCGTTCTAAAATAGTCCACGGAGTTTGAATTATAATAGATAAAGCATTTCAATAGATTCGTTTTAAAACAAATGACTGGCCATGGAAATGTTTTAAATAATTACAATAATGTTTTATGAATGGTCCAATTTTGGACCGCAATCAATCAGAGAAAAATAAAAGTGGTCCATTTTTCGACCATAATCGCTCCAGTGGAGGTTGATAATTGATAAATTATATTTTTGTTAAACAAGCTGATAAAATTACTGAAATTGTAAAGTTGAGTTGCGCCCTGAAAGAAGCTTTTTTAAGTTGCCAACCAGTTTTAGTTTGGTTTCGGTTTCTCCATGAGCGAAGGGCCTTAAGAAAACATGAATAATTTATATTTCAAAGGCCATTCAAAATTTAAATACATATACAGCCTATTATTGATTTGTAAAGTGTATAGAGTATGTGTATGTATAATTTTTATTTCAGTTGGCATGGTTGCTTTTTATTTTTTTTAAATAAATTACAATAGAATACTGAGAGGAATTGTTTGACAAATGAAGATCAATTTGGTCCTTGTGCATTTGCATTATTGTGAAATATTTTATATTTTTGTGCGAACTAGATTCAGCACTTAAATGCACTTTTATATATTCAATACATATTTTTGACAATATTAAATCTTAAATAATACGGACGGACATTCAATTCTAGTCTATAGTTTCCATTAGTCAATTACATATCGAGGACTTAGCCGCCGTAAGACACAATTTAAAAAATCTTGAGTATTAGATTGTAAAAGTAATAAAAATACAAAATGCGCTAAAAATAGAGGAAACAGTGGTGATATAAATATAAAAGATTATGTTGGAATGTTTAAAGTACATGGCAATACATACTAACAAGAGTCTAAATATGTATTGTGAAAGATCATAAATTTGAGCAAAAATAATACACAGCTTTGGTAAAATTAAATTACAGAAAATAAAGTTCACTTTTCACTTTGTACACGCTTATACATATTATAGGAAACTAGTAAATTCAACATAGAAATCATCTTAATGATAGGAAATATTTATATTGTAAAGATTGGAATAAATAAGTAAATTAATTTCGTACATATGAGAAAACATTGGCATTACTTGCCATACTAACCACTGGAGCGCTTTTTGCCACAATATGGCACCATTTAAAATATCTCAGATTGCTTTGCCGCCAATTTTGGAAATTTTTTCCTTATTTGTAAGTAATTAAGTAGAAGTTTACGATTTTACAATATTTTTTTTATAAATCCTACGAATATGTGATAATCGACAAATGATAGGTGAATTCATTGGCTATATTGAACTATAATCAGTTTGTATGTCTCCATATTAAAATTCGGAGGTATGATTTTTTTAATGTGGGCGGAAAATATTCAAAATGATTACCAAAAAAATCTCGAGCAATCGGAGAAAAGTTTTAAATTGCGCTGTCACTCCAGTGGCTAAGTACAAGTTGAACTACGCCAACTTGGCATAATATAATATAATATGTATATTAATTCCCATAATTTAGTTTATGGTTCTCGTGCGAGTAGTGCTTCCTTTGCACTACATGCAGAAATGAGAGTGGGCCTTTGTGGCACTACTGACTTATGTATATAAGTATTTTGCACCGTGCAGGTTGGTAGTATGAAAGTGAGATGGCAACCTTTCGAGACCTGAATAAAAGACTGGCTCTTTACCATTGCTCAATCAAATACATATACATCACGCATTGTATTTGTTTTGTTAGCACTATGGTCGGAGCTGGGTATAGACTGCCCAAATCACCAAATCTCTAGTCTCCAGTTTCATATAAGAGAAGAAATGTTCCCTCAAGGCGACATTGTTAGATTAAGTAGATCTCGGAGGTGGGTTAACTTGCTGAATCTTAATTCTGATGTGAACAGAATCGTCTGCAATGTACCCCTGTAACTTGAGGCTGTGAATGGAGACATACTTAGCATAGCCAAAGCCCTTGGGGCATATGTCAGACCTTGGCCTTTGGAAAGCTTCCAGGGTAGGCACTGACATCATGGTGTCCTTGAGGCACATCTTGGGGAAGGAAGGGTTGACTAGGGTGATCTGAATGCTGCCATGGAAGGGCCACTCGAGGAATTCATCATTGTCGGTCTTCATCAGGTGAATGTGAAGTGCGATACTCTTATTGTGAACGGGAGATAAGTTCATCCGGCAACAGAATCTGTAATTTTAAAATTAATAAAATAATTATTTCAATAATAAAAATGACAAAACGTTTTAAAATGTGTTTGATAGGTAGTTGTCATCATCTGCGCTCAATCAGAGTCCTAACTGTCTCTAGGAAAGGCCTACTGTTGCCTTCCTCCTACATACTGCTACTGTCTTGATTATAGCCTATTTAGCATGCACTCTCTCTCTCTTACACTTGTTTTACATTCGAATTTCATAATGGTGTGAAACACAGTTTTATATTGAAAATTTAAGAAGTGATTGGCCAGAGTTTTGGATCACGAAACACGCCCACATCGCATTTCGTGTGTTTTTATTCTATGCTTCAAACAATTAAATATGTATATTGTCCTCAGATTACACTCCCGGAAATTACAACAATATTATTATTATTATTATTTGCACCATCTCTCGATGTGATGTAAATAATAAGTTGTGGTAGACAGAGGTCCCAAAAACTTTCTAATATATTTTCCAACCCCCCCCCCCCTTTCCTCCACCAGCATCGAACCCCCATGTGAATGCTATAGGCTCGAAAGGGGGGGGGGGGGGGTTCGGAAAAATCACAAAATGTCACGAGGGGGGGGGGGGGGGGTTGCTAAAAAACATCACGTGATTAATGGACGACCCCTAAGGTAGAAGTGATAGAACAGCCGAGCGATTCTATATCTTTTGTGGGATCATTATTAGATAACGGACGTTATCTCCTGTCAGATTTGTGTGATTTTTACATATTTTAGTTTAGATTGTTTTAAACACGAATTCCTGCTAGTATGCATGATTATTTATTCATTTAATGTACATTGTACATAGAAAAACAAATAACAGCCATAAAAATCACACAAATCTGACAGGAGATCACGTCCGTTATCTAATAACGATCCCGCAAAAGATATAAAATCACTCGGCAGGTCGGTTTGCAAGTTGGTTTGTTACCTGTAGCCATTAGGTGCCGTGTAGAAACCCTGACTGTAGAACATCTTGGCCGGGTTTCTCACCATGTGCTCCAGCTTGTTGTTGAAGGTATCTATCTTCCATACGTAGAAGCCCATGCAATACTTCAGCGAGAGGTCTTCGAAGAACCTGGTCTGGCTGGTGGTGATGGATTTCAACACGCGCGACATGTTTCCTATGGTGATGTCCTGCTCACGGTTTTGCTGCTCCAGTATTATCACCTTTTCAAACAGGGACCTAAAAACATACACAGTGAGTAAATCTGTTCTACAAACAATAACATAGTTATTTAGTGCTTAAAGCCTCGATGACATTTAGCGAGTTTACAAGCTACTAGCTGGTGAATTCACCATCTGCTAGTAAACTTTAGTGTAATCGTATTTATTATTATTATTTATTTATTTGTCTAAATATCTAACATTTTTAAATACAATTCAGCAATGTCGGTCTCACTGGGTAGCTCACCTGTGCTGAGACCTCCATTTTATAAAACAAAAATTTATACATATTACATTAAAAATAATATAAAAATAATGCTGCATAAAAAAAAAGCTAAAGCTAAAATTAAACTAAAAATAAAAATTTATAATTTAGGTAAAATGTATTTTTTTAATGATGTGTTTTATATTTATTTTTGTGTGTTACGTGTATGTGTTTTATTCTTATTATGTAATGAGATTTTGTAAATATTGTCTTTTTTGTTCTTTAATCCAATTTTTAATTTTGAGTATGAATTTATTTTTGTTTTCTTCTATTTTATTTTCAAGGGTAAGACTGTTGAATGCTTTTATAGGATGATATTTATAGTGCCTTTTTCCGAAGCTTGTATTCAAAGTCGTAGTTTTTATGTTATTTTTGTACAATTGTCTTACTGGTCTGTTAGTGATATTTTGAGATTGTTGAAATTTGTTTTTTTGGTCGAAAATGTAGTTTAGTAGAGTTTTAACGTATAATTGGCATGCATCTAGTACGTCATAACTGTTGAATATTTGGTCTGTATCAGTTAGTCTATGTTTTTAAGAATTACCTTTAAGATCATTTTTCTAAGTGAACGATAGCTGAGTTTGTTGCTCCTCCCCAGACAATTATTCCGTATTCTAAAATGTATATTGTTTTGAGGAGTTTATTTGTGATTTGTTTGATATGATGTGTCCATTTTAGGTTATGGTCAATTACGATTCCTAGATACTTTATTTGTTCTGTTTTTTCTAGAGAAGGGCAATTGCAGATGTTGTTATTTAAACATTCGTGTATTTTTATGGTTTTTGTATTGTTTTTTGGTTGTCCCGTGCTGTTTATACTGTACGTTGTAAATTTTGTTTTCGATATGTTTAGTGTAAGTATGTTTGAGTCTAGCCATGTTTTCACTCTCGTGATTTCTAAATTTGCTTTGTTAAATACATTATTCCAATCCTTAGATTTAAAGAGTAAAACTGTGTCGTCTGCATAACTAACTTTTTCACCGTTTATTTCCATGTTGCAAAGTTCATTTATGTGAATAGTGAAAAGAACGGGCCCTAGTATGCTTCCTTGTGGAACTCCGTATGAATGGTATTTTATGTTATGAGAGTGGATTTATGTGTTTGTGTCAAAGAATGACTGGCGAAGGACCTTGATTTTGTGTTAGTATCACTGCTTAAAAATGTTAAAATACATGTTGCATAGAAAGGAGAGGACTCACCGGAAAAGGATAATAACTTGTAGGCTGGCAATGCACTTGTATGCTCCTTTCCCATCCAACAGGAACAAAACAGTAATAGTCGTGAGGTTCGTTTATTTTATAATACACGGCGGAGTTGTTTTGATAGCGGATTAAGCGAGAGCGGAACCACAAAATGGCTATAAGCGGCGGGAGTTTACTGCAGACTGAATAAGATTGGCGGGTAGGCAAATAGGGATGGGTAGGAAAAGGAACTTGCAACAATAATTAATACCAATTCCAAGCAGTGACAGTATGTATGCGTGCTATGTAGGTGTGTGTATGTGTAGGTATGTGTATGGGCGTAACCACCATATGTTATCGGAAGTGGATTGCTAATATGGTTGTTAATTTTGACTTGTTGTGTTCTATTACTCATATAACTTTTTAGTAGTTCGAGTTCTTTGTCTTTGATACCCATGTTTTCTAATTTTTTAAAAAGCGTATTGTGGCAGATTGAATCAAAGGCTTTAGCTAAATCTAGATATATCGCTATGCATTTGTATGCTTGATTTAAGTTGCTGAATATGTAATCTATGGTACATGCCAAAGCTTTTTTTGTGCCTCTTTTTTCTCCAAATCCATATTGTTTATCAGAGATTAATTTGTTTTCTTCCAGGTATTTTATAATTTGGTTTTTTAAGACTTTTTCGAAAATCTTTGATAGCCAGTTTAATAATGTGATTATGTGATTGGTCTATAGTTAGTTATTTCCATTTTGTCTCCGGATTTATAAATAGGGATCACCAGTCCTTTTTTAAGAGAACTAGGAAAGCATATACTAAGGTTGATTGTGTATTACAGGTGTTAATATTTCATTTTTTACTATCTTAATGCAATCCGTTGTTATGTCATGCAATTTGGTTTTTTAATGAGTTTATTATTTTGTCAATTTCCGAAGTTGTTTTAATTATAAATCTGTGTTGTGTCGATTGTGTTTTGTTTGGTATGTTTGTTTGTGTTAGTGTGTTTGTGTTATGTATTTTACGGTTCGCTAAAATTTTTCCTACACTTGCAAAGAAGTTATTCACCTGATTTACTATAGTTTCTGTATTTGCATTGGCATCTATTTTTTTTAATTAATATTTAGATGTTCGATAGTGTATGTAATTTCTTTTAATATTTTCCATATTTGTTTTGGGTTATTGTTTTCTTATTGTTTTATTGTATTACGGATGTGTATTATGCACAGGCATGTGCCTAGTATGGTGGTCGAAAAATCCCCAATTCATGTAATGAACAATTCAAATAATAAAGAAACTTAAAAAAAAAATATTCTTTGTTATTGCATTATTAGCTAACTGCAGTTTATGAACAATCTATGAAAAAAGTTGAATGGGGGTCAACTTTACTCGCTACTCACTAGCGTGTGCCACAAGAAGGCGGCCCGCCAACAGCTAATTTCGTAACTGTCAAACAGCTGACAGAATTAGTTCACGCGGGAATTGTTATTCTCGCTACTAGCTAGCGGTGGCGCTAGCTGCGAGCTCAGCTTTCTACAAAATGTCGACAGAATTAGTTCACGCGGGAGTCGTTATTTTAGCTCATGTTATCAAAAAGGAAAGCAAAACGATATGATTTATCACTTCACTTCATTTTTAACGCTAGAACACCCAGAAAAGAAAGCAACACATGGTATCAACCCGCTAGCTAGTTCTCTACTGAGCGAGTGGACAGTTTTGTGTGTCATCATGACAATCTCGCCCGCTTTTAAACTAGCCGACCAGTAGCTTGTAAACTCGCTCAATGTAATCGAGGCTTTACATTAGGTACTATCAAATATTTATTGGTTCAATTCCACACAACATTTAATGGGATTTTCTGTGATCAGGAATTCATTTTACATAAATGACTGAGCATTTTAACTCGACAATTTTGCATTTCGCCTCTCTGTAAATTTGTTTGTATATCCGTTTCAAGATGGTGGCCGTTCTAATGGTTCAGTAAAGATACTTTTTTCAAATGTGAAATCATCGTGTTTATTTCTTATACGCATCTTTTCAATATTATTATTTTTTTTTTTTTTCTTTAGTCGTTGCATAGTTTATTACATTTGTTGATAATTAATCGATCACCATAACGTGGTCGATTATGGTACTTACCTACCTGGAGAAATTTTGAGAAAGAATTGAGATAGTGATGTTTCTCTGGACAAATTGTGTAGAGTGAAACTCTCTTCACTTTTCCAAGTAACTGGAAAAAAACTTCTTAACCCTTTGATTAGTGAGTTATTTTAATGTCATCTACATCGTGGGAGTGAGTTATTTTTCAAGTTTTTGTATAATTTTGTAATCGATTTAATTAATTATCTTACTTTTTCTTATTACAGAAGTTGATTTCGGAGCTTTTTTATTACTATATATAACCTTTTCTTATTGCATTGTAAATTTAGTTAGACAAATTCAGTGGTTCTCAACATTTTACAAATAAAAAGTTTTTTTGTTGTTATTTATATAAAAAGAAATGTACAAAAATAAAGGGATAATACTACAAATAAAAAAAAGACTAATCCAGTGGCTCTCAACATTTTACAAAAAGTGATTTCAAAAGTTATTAATTTCATTTATAAAAAAAGAAATGTAAAATAATAAAAATATAATACCAAAAATTTTAAAAAAAGTGTAAGTAAGGTCTTATAATAAGTTTGACAAATTCAGTGGCTCTCAACATTTTACAAATAGATAGTTTTCAAAAGTTTTTATTTTTTTATTTATATAAAGATAAATGTACAATAATAAAGGGATAATACTAAAATAAAAAAAAGTAGACTAATCCAGTGGCTCTCAACATTTTACAAAGAGTGTTTATATATATTTTTAAATGTATAGTAATGAAAAGATAATACTAATAATAAAAATAAAGTGAAAATTCAGTGGTTCTCGACACGCGAATAATGTTAGATTTAGATTTCGTATTTATTTTGTCACTTTTACTAGCTAAAATATTATTTTCGTGTGGTATTCCTCAAAATACGGATAAGTGCATAATGGAACATTATATCCAACACACATACATTTTGTGTCTTTCCTTGTTTGTTATAAAACGTAAAAATATTTATGTAACAATATTTATACAATGCTAGCTAATACCCGGCATGCGTTGCAATGCCATTCAAAGAAACAATTTATTTCTTTCTGCGAACGGGGAATGGGGTGGAGTGGGATAGGGTGGGGTAAAATGGTATACCCTCTTCGACTAGCCGGTGCAGATATCGGGCTCTACTGCAACCTGTTTTTTTTCCACGGTCGGGTGTCACCCCTCATCAGAGTCGGGTGTCACCCCTCTTCGGATGGCACATGGGGCGGACCGCCCCCCCTCGCTACTCTTGCCTTCAAATAAAAATACCCACATCTTCAAACCACTCGCAGTAATCTGTAGTAATTTTTTTATACAAATTTCATAATGCCAGAACTTATCATTATATATAGAAATACTCTTCTTCTAAAATGTAATGTTCTGTAAAAAATTTTAAAAATTTAAAAGTCAATCCATCGATTAGGTACTTTCCGAGATACGAGGACACAAATATACAGAACCTAATTTTGTATATATAATGTAAAATGTTGAATGCCACTGAATTTGTCCAACTTATTAAAAGACCTTAATTATGCTTTTGTTTTTATTTTTAGTATTATCTTTTTATTATCGTACATTTCCTTTTTATAAATAAAAATAATAATTTTTGAAAACACTATTTGTAAAATGTTGAGAGCCACTGGATTAGTCCACTTTTTTATTGTTAGTATTATCCCTTTATTATTGTACATTTCTTTTTATTATAAATAAAAAATAAAAAAATTGATAACTTTTTATTTGTAAAATGTTGAGAGCCACTGAATTACGTAATACGTAACGGTGAAATACGTAACAACTTTAGTAAGAACATGTAAAAAATTTTGACAAATATATTTGTATTATCTATAAATCATAATTTAATGGAAATACGGCACAGAAAAAACTAAATAAAGTCGTACTGCCGCACGTATGCGACAATACTCTGTTTCGATCATCCGAGTGCCGCCGCATACGTGCGGCAATCTCCTCAAAGGGTTAAGTAGGAAAACCTTGTAAGTGATAAATTGGGCCATTCAGTCCTCAATGGACCGAAAAAACTAAACTTCTTAAGCATGAAAACTTCTCAACCCCTAGGGGCCTGAGCCCTGCAATTGCAGTGTTGAAGAACCACACTGAAGCACTGCAATCGCAGTTAAGGGG
This sequence comes from Limnephilus rhombicus, assembly GCA_929108145.2. Lineage (NCBI taxonomy): Eukaryota > Metazoa > Arthropoda > Insecta > Trichoptera > Limnephilidae > Limnephilus > Limnephilus rhombicus. Next base: position 57,724,881 of record OV815276.1, read on the forward strand.
GTTACACACTACTCTAATTTGAAATTATAAAAAAAAAGTTACATAAAATATATGGCTTATAATTAAGTAGGTAGGTATTTAAGTACCTACTTACAAATCCTATGATTTCAGAGAAATTTTGGTCCACTGTTCACAGAACTACTAGTCTAAAACAAAATGCATAACAAATTGCAATTTTGAAAAAAAAAATGCTAACCCAAAAGTTTGTCACTATCAAATTGTTGTAATATGATAATAGGGTCTTTCACAAGAATACCGAGATGGGCTCATATTATTGTTACTAATCGCCATTTGTTAAAAATAAGATCCAAAATCCACTTTAGATATATTTTGACCAAAAGCAAGAGACCGTTCACTATTACGTGACTAACATGACATTTTACTCGTCACTTAGCTTCAATATACATGTAGATACAATTTCAAAGAGTGCGTCACAAATATTAGGATTGACGCTAAGAATCACAAATTGTTTTAAAAGTATAGAATTAACTTTTAACATCATATTAAATCAATTGTGCGAAGTATTATGGAATATGGATCAACTACTTGGTCTCCCAATTACGAGATTTACATTTATAGAATCCAATCCATACAAAGAAAATTAACCCGTGTAATTGTTTATCGCGAAGGTTTATCTGATCAATTTGGAACGTATAACGACCGAATGTTACACTATAAACTACACTCTCTTACTGCCAGATGTAAACTTTCCGATTTATTATTTCTACACAAAATTATACATGCATCAGTTGATACACCAAACATTTTATCCCAAATTAACATCAACACACCATCAAGAAATTCAACAAGGGGGACGCAAGATATTTTCTATATTAAAACCTACCACACAAATACAGGATATTTCTCCCCTGTACCACAAACATTAAGACATTATAACACTATACACTGCTCTAATAATGAAATTGACATTTTTAATGATCCATTTAAACACTTTAAAAAATATATCTTACCTTCAATCATATAAAGCTGATATTGTGATGAAGCCCTTTATTCAAAGACAGGCAATATTGTACCTACTAAATCATTGTCCCATCATCATAGGTGCCAATAATAAATTGTTGGTGAAACTTTTGTATTCTACCCTAACTCATTCTTGTTTGTCATTCACTTTTGTATATTTGGCTAATTATTTTTTTCTTCTATTTTTGTTTTAATTTCTGTTATACTTTGCATTTAAATCATCCATGTATATAATTTTTGGGCAACATGCCTGGTTTAGGAACTAAAATAAAAAAATAATTTAAAAAAAAACGAGTATTTAGACCACACGACTGAAGTAAAACTTCACTAAATTATAAAACAACATACGACATTGACATTGGGGTGACATATGGCATTGGGGTGACATATGACCATGGGGCGACCTACGACCTTGGGGTAATCTAGACTTTGGGGTGACCTACGACCTTGGGGTGACCTACGACCTTAGGGTGACCTACGACCTTGGGGTGGCCTACGATCTTGGGGTGACCTACGACCTTTGGGTGACCTATGACCTTAGGGTGACCATCCTTATCCTTATCACTCTCCAAGTCAAGCGTGCGTAAAGGCCCGACCGTTCGCCTCGCCATCGATCACCGTTCGCCTCGCCATCAATCACCGTTTGCATCGATTACCGTTCGCATCACACTTTTCGTAACATCACACTTATCGTAACATCACACTTTTCGTAACACATCACCACTTTTCGTAACGCATTCAAGAGCTTACCCCCGAAGTCGAGCGTGCGTAAAGAAGTTTTACTTCAATAAATAAATTAGTAAACTATGGCCTTTCTGTACATAGCAACAGACATGCATTTGTGCACATTCGTTGCCTGCGGTCCAGCTGTAGCTTACTTGAAAATTACATTTTTTGATTGGCAAAGTTTGTTGGATTTATTTATTTATTTTATTTATTTATTTATTTCTATGTATTACAGTATTTACCTATTAATTAACATTTTTACATAATAGATAAATTTTGAAAACATTTTTACATAATATATTTTACAATTTTATTATGTAGGGTGTATGGTAGGTTTGCGAAGGTGAAACTGTGGATAGGTATTGTATGTTTCGTGAACACCTCACTAGGAGAACCTGTGCTGAGGTGTTTACGTGTTTATTTATGATTATGTGTGACAAGTATTAATGTGTTGTAGAAGAAAGTTTTATATTTATTTTATTTAATGGTTATTGCACATTGGTTATTAATAAGTTAATTTTTATGTTTGGTTTGGAGTAAATAGGTTTTGGAAAAATAGTGTTCCTTTAGCTTTTATCCAGACTGTGATTTGTTTTTTTAGTTTATTTGTTGGTGAAAAATCAGCAGATTGTTTCAAAGAAGGTGGCATGCTGTTATATAGTTTGATAGAATAGTAGTTAAAGGATCTTTGTCCGTGGGTCGTGTGCTTTAGCGGGATGTTGAGTGTTAGGTTTGTTGAGGACCGGCTTGTTATTGAGGACTGAGAAAGTAAAGGGATATGAAGTTTGAATTTGAAGAGGTGAAGAATAGAGGATTTAGCGTAGAGTTGTCTGATTGACAAAACGTCGAGCATCTTGTAAATTTTTTCAGAGTCTGTATCATATGCTACTTGAAGTATTAGTTTGATTGTTGCCTTTTGTGCCTTTTCTAGTGGATCTAGAGAAATATTACTTGCACTTCCCCAAGACAGAAATAACATACCTGATGAGAGCCTTGATGGGTATGGCCTGTCCGCAATTCTGCTGGGTTGCGGCCGCCTCCTCCCCCTTTTCATTGGGATCCCAGAAGGCCGTGGCCTCATGCTCCAGTTGGTTGGTGCTGGTCCCCGCCAGGTTCTGGTCCACCTTCAGCGTGGAGTAGGCCGTCATCAGGAGCTGAAACAACCATCATACTTTGAACTCTCTTTAACTAGCAACATTCTCTTAACTCTTGGTTTGCCGCTGCAAAATTTTCACCCTGCGCCATCAAAATGCTGTTTTTGTAAATTGTACCTTGTTATTTATTTATTTATTTATTTATGCCCATTTAGGCTTTTACATACATATATATACACTTAACAATATTTACGAAATTATACTAGTAAATAGTGCAGGAAATGACTGTTTACAACACTTGCACATAAACAAATATAAAGCAAAAATACTATTGAATTTGATCCACACAGTATGCAGGCACAAAATATTAAAAAAAAAAAAATACTATAAAAATAGAATTTGATCCGCACAGTATGCAGGCACAAAATATAAAAACAAAAAAATACAAAAATAGCTTCTCTCCTTCAGCCGACAAAACACCACCAATATGCTAGTCAATTCAAACAGTTTCATTAACACATTCCCCTACTTAATGAAAAAAACTTCAATAAGGTATGCTTATATATTAAAATTGATGTATTAAATATATCAACAACATTGGAGTATTTGTTTCCAAGCTGTTGAATCCGTCGCATAGGAGTATAATATTAGCATGTTGACTTAGAATTGCCACAATAATATGGTAGGTACTGTCTTGTGACTGACCTGCCTGGAGTATGAAAGGAGATTACATATAATAAATCAGGAGTGTCAAACATTGAATTAATGATTTTATACAAACAGGTTAAATCGAAAATGATTCTACGATCAGATAATTTTATTAAATTTAATGAACGAAGTAGGTTATCGTAATTTAGGCATTCACTAGGAATGCCCATTTTAAAATTTACATATCTTAAAAATTTATTTTGGATTCTTTCAATCGCATGTGAATGAACCTCATAATTTGGGGACCAGACCGTGGAATTATATTCTATATGACTCCTTACTAGTGACATATATAAAGTTTTTACAGTATTGACATTATTAACCTTTTCCCCGCGTTGAACTACTCCGTTTTTTCAATACCCATATGCGGTACATGTATATGTCATATTTCAAATACCTATCCATCCAATTTTATGTCAAATTACAGCATATTATGGCATGATTTATCATACTATATAAACAGATGAGATTCTACAATTTGAAACCAAATGGTCGTCTGTAAACACTCCTAGATGATTATATTTTTTATTTTATTTTATTTTATTTATTTGAGACACAAACAGGATATTTATAAAACATTTTTATGGGTAAAATATAATAAATTAAAATACAAATATAAATATCCCTAGACTAATGTGTCTGCAGTAATTACATTTGAATTTTTACAGAAGCAAACACATGAAAAACAATGCAAGTATTATTTATACATAACTTTAAAAAAACTTAAATACAAAATTGAAATACATTATAAGTATACAATATTTATGAAGTATTTCCTGAGATATAATAAAACAACAAATTTTTATAAAAACAAAAACATTAAATTCCATACAAAAACGTCCCCTTGTTATCTTAAAGACGGCGCCATTTATCCGCGTGCTTGTACTCAGGACACTGCGTTGATAGACACAAGTGGTACCTCAATCACTTATTATTATTAATTCGTATAAACAAATTCTAAAACTTCTGATGACACTAAAATTAATAAAATTTTTATGTAAAGTCAAAATCACAGTTTCACAACACAAACAAATGTTTAGAATACGCGCGATCTCGACAATAAATGTTATCGACGCTTGTCCAATATGGTCAGTCGGAATCGAATGCATGCGCGTGCGCAAACTACTAGCGCCATCTGTGGAGTAAATTGTGAACTATACACTCAAAGGCACGAGGACACATTCACTTGATTATAGATGTTTTTTACGAAATACAATTTTACTTTCGAAATATGCCTGAAGATGTCAGCATCGTGATAGTTACACGAATGTCCTAGCGAGCGGGAAAAAATACTGTGACATAGTAGTGCTGTGATATCGGCAGTCGAAGTTAGAAAGAAAGTTTGAGCCTCTGACCCTTAAAATCACAATGCTAGGGCGTTTTTTGCCCAGAAAAAACACTTAGAAAAATTCCTTGCCAGAATCCGTTTTTTCCCATTTCAAAAATCCAGGGACTTCGTAAGACGATGAAACAAACAGGTTTCAGTAGCTAGTCTTGCGAGGGACCTGGGAAAAATACTAGATTCTTGTTTTAACTTCCCACAATTAGCCAAACAGTAAATACCTATCACCAAATTGTAAACTTGCCTTAAAATCAACATAAACTCACCAAAACAAAAATCTACGGATAAATCATACTTGTATAAATATGTTAGAATTAAGACATGTACCTGTATATAACAATGCTACCCTGTAGAATTATTTTCAAATTTCAATTTTAAGCGACCACTTTCGTGGGCGACACCGACAAAATAAGGTATGACAGAAACGCAACAAGACTGTAAAATAGTACCGGGTTTTTAGTGCACGCCTTCCCGAGGTACACGCTGATGATGATGATTAGAGCTGGCTGGCCTCCCTACATCCAGTGGTAATGGTCCTGGATGCGCCTAGTTTCTGCCTTAGCGGTGCCTTGGCAGTGCCCAGAGTTAGGGCCGACTGCAGCGGTAGGCACCAGGTACTCGTTCAGGCAGAACTTCAGCAGGAGGCAGCAGGTGGAAGACTTCCAGAGGTAGGTGTTGGTAGAAAAACTTCCGAAGAATAAAAGACAAGTTTGTTGAGTAGAGATGAACTGATTTATTATCAAAAATGTGGCTCCTTTTATACCCAAATCTCCACGAAATTTGGGTCACGTGGTACAGAAATGGGGTGGGAGGTTTGACCTTGCCCGATATTATAAATAGGGCGGCGTTTCTGTCATACCTTATTTTGTCGGTGTCGCCCACGAAAGTGGTCGCTTAAAATTGAAATTTGAAAATAATTCTACAGGGTAGCATTGTTATATACAGGTACATGTCTTAATTCTAACATATTTATACAGGTATGATTTATCCGTAGATTTTTGTTTTGGTGAGTTTATGTTGATTTTAAGGCAAGTTTACAATTTGGTGATAGGTATTTACTGTTTGGCTAATTGTGGGAAGTTAAAACAAGAATCTAGTATTTTTCCCAGGTCCCTCGCAAGACTAGCTACTGAAACCTGTTTGTTTCATCGTCTTACGAAGTCCCTGGATTTTTGAAATGGGAAAAAACGGATTCTGGCAAGGAATTTTTCTAAGTGTTTTTTCTGGGCAAAAAACGCCCTAGCATTGTGATTTTAAGGGTCAGAGGCTCATACTTTCTTTCCCTGGATGCCCTGCAGGACTCTGGAATGAAATATGTTTGTTTCATTGTCCTGCGGGGTGTGTAAGTTATATTAATTGAAAAAATATACATTTTAAGGTTGGCTTCCTATAGGGGCTAAATATTGTCGGCCTCCCTGTTGGGGCTAAATATTTGTCGGCTTCCCTGCAGGGGCTAAATATTTGAAACAATAGAATAACAAGTATGTAAATGATAAGAGATTAAAATGTCTCCCGGTGGCAACCTTAGCACGCAAGCATTTATTTGTTGCACCGGGGCATTGTACATAATAAAAAAAGGTAATAAATGAAAATTAAAATATTTCGGCGAAAGATCGTCGCTGGCGGCACGGTACTAACGAGCTTAGTGGCAGAAATGACCACTAAATGTAGAGGATGCCGCCAGCGATGACTTTGCTGAAAAAACAAATGAGGGTGCGTAACACGTCGGTTACATTAATGTTTCTGATATATTGTCTGCAGACACGTAACTGCATAAGCTCCCGGTTTTTAATTCTTTTGACAGGGTAGTTTTTATACTAGTGTTCTGAAAGTGCGTCCTTATAAGTGAAATATTAAAATTGTTGTGTTTTTTATGTTAAAATAGTTGTATAGTGTAAATTCTAATAGATATGACAGTTTTAAATTTTGTAAGTAATAGTTTCATTCAAAAACTTTTAACAGACCTAATGTCTGTAACAGTGCAGTGTGGGTTGACAGATGTATGCCACATGTTTTTCTGCCGGGGTGGACCGATGACCGAAGGTTACCTCTTATTTTTTGTGTGAACTGTTCGAAATGGGTCGTAAGGTTGTAAATCATGATTAGGTATACTTTGGACGAACTGTACGCTTTACGGCCCTTAAGTGACAATGGTAGTGATAATGATAATAACAATAGTGTACTTCTTCCCCAACAGAAAGGAAGAAAAAGAGGCTGTAGAGCCGGGAGAAAGGTTAGATTAGCCAAAAATCTGCGGCTAGCACAAACCAGGAATTTGCGCCTGCCCAAGTCACTAAATGTTGCCGCTTGGAATGCGAGATCAATTGCCAATAAACACGAAGACATAGTGGATCTGATAAATAGCAAAGGTATTCACATTTTGGCGCTATCGGAGACTTGGCATGAAAATGCTGACTCCTACTCCATCAAAACCCTTCGGTCAAGTGAGTTCTCGGTGTATGAAGCTGCAAGGCCGATCAAAACCGACACAAGTAATATTAATTTTACGAATCACGGGGGAGTTGCAATTGTAGCGCAAAATGGTATTCGCTTAGACAGTATAGGGATACGTCAGGTGTATACCACTTTTGAGTTTGTCGGCTGCAAGGCTTCTGCTAATGGCGCATCCCTCGTGATAATTTCCATCTACCGTCCCGGGTCATGTACAGCCACTGCAATTTTTTTCAATGAATTTAGATCTCTCCTAGAATGCACCTCTAACTATAATTGCGACGTTATTATTCTGGGAGATATAAATATTCACTTGGAAAATAAAACCAATCCCTTGACCATAAAATTCACCAAAATTCTACGTGACTTCGGCTGCGACCAGTGGGTGAACTCACCTACTCATGACGCGGGAGGTACACTTGATGTAATCATTTCCCGGGTTGGGTTTCCCCCAAATAACGTAAATGTTACTGACATTGGACTATCGGATCATCGTCTAGTCACGTCCGAGTTTGCCTTCGATCCTCCAAAATTAGAATTCAAATCCGTTGTCTTCAGAAATTGGAGAAAATTCGACTTCGAGGCATTTTGCAGTGATTTGAAAGCGTCGCCTCTCTGTGATAAGGAAAAGTATAGCGAGAGCCAAACAGAAGAGTTAGTAACTCTATATAATTCTACGCTACGGGCATTACTCGATAAAAATGCTCCTTTCACAGAGAGGGTCTGCCGCATAAGGAATTGCAGCAAATGGTTCGATGCTGAATGTCTTCAAAAGAAGAGGGAAATGTGGAAATTTGAGAGGATTTACAGACGAAACCCGACTTTCAGCAATCGGCAGCTTTGGATAACAAAGCAAAAAGTTTACAAGGAAGAAGTCACACTGAAGAAATCAAACTTTTGGTGTGAGCAAATTGAGACAGAAAAGGACCCTCAAAAAATCAAAGGACCTGAAAAAATTCAGGCCCTCAGTGTGGTAGGATCGTCTTCTGTCGCAGCATCAAGTCCGCTCTCGGGTGACTTCACTACTTTTGCCGCAGTAACGGAAGAAGATGTCATGCGTGCTATAAAGTCTTGTCCTAACAAGCAATGCGCTCAAGATCCCATACCTACCTGGCTCTTAAAACAATGTCTTCCGGATATAGCACCTGTAATTACGGCAATTATCCAGAAGTCATTAGTAAATTCACTTGTACCGGAAACACTTAAGAAATCAATCATAACTCCGATTCTAAAAAAACAAAATCTTGATACTGATAATACGGATAATTACAGGCCAATATCCAATCTACCATTCCTTTCTAAACTGCTTGAGAAAATCGTTGCCAAACAATTGGTGGGATACTTGAACTCCGCCGGTCTATTTGCCAAAAATCAATCCGCTTATCGACAGTTTCATTCAACGGAAACTGTTCTTCTGCAGTTAATTTCAGACTTGATCATCAGGATGGAAGCAGGTAAGTTGGGTTTGGTATCTGTTCTTGACATGAGTGCGGCATTTGATACGGTAGATCATAGTATTTTATTAAATGTGCTTGAAACCGAATTTGGCGTTCGAGGTGATGTACTCCAATGGATGACATCATACCTGTCTGGACGAGTAGCCTCAGTAATTTTCAATAATTGTACTTCACCTGAAACTCCCGTAGAATGTGGAGTTCCCCAGGGTTCTGTCTTGGGTCCCATTCTCTTCATTCTCTATACGAATCGCCTCAAGAAACTCATTCAATCAGCTGGCTTTAAATCACAAGGCTATGCAGACGATCGATTCATTTTCAAGTTTTGTTCCCTGGATGAAAAAGACGTCCTTAAAAACGAGGTGGTTAGTTTCATTGACACAGTCTCAAGTTGGATGTCTGTCAATAAACTCAAACTTAATCTGACCAAGACGGAATTTATTTGGATAGCTTCTCCTGGAAGGCAAGCCCTCATCGACTCTAATCCAATCCATATTCAGGGCACAGATATAATCCCTTCTACAGAAATAAAATTTCTGGTTTCACTATAGACAATAGTCTTTCTCTTGAATCACAAATTTCCAACTGTAAGTTCAGGCTTTTTCCATCTAAGGCAGATAAAATCAATCAGGCGTTGTCTTCCCTCTGATGGAGCAAAGTCACTCATAAATTCGTTCGTTGTCTCACGTATGGACTATTGTAATAGTGCGTATGCTGGCTTACCTAAAAAACAATTCAATAGAATCCAGTCCGTTTTCAATGTTGCGGCGAGAATGATTTTTGGTGAATCTAAGTATTGCCGTATTACCCCGCTTCTAAGGGATCGCCTTAATTGGCTCCGATGCCCTGAAAGAATAGAGTTCAAGATCTGCTTAATGACCTTTAAAGCATTGCAAGGAATGGCGCCAGTCTATATATCGGAACTATGTGTCCGACAAAACTTAAGCGATAGGCAGCTTACTCTAGGTCAGTAGATCTAGATGTTACTAATCGTTTAATCGAAATTTCTAGGTCAAATCGAGGCGTTTATTATGATCGATCTTTTCGTGTAACTGGCCCGCTCATTTGGAACAAACTTCCCTCAGCTCTTACTAATATCCAGAACTTGGCTGAATTCAAAAGAGCTTTAAAAACAAACTTATTTAAAAAATTGTACCTTTCATGAATTTTAACTCGTTTTCAATCTACTATAATAAGCCATGTTCCTCAAGTTTCTGGTAATTGTTTGGTTTCGATTACCTCCCTACTATAGTTTTATGTGCACTCTGTTATTATTATTTCTAAACGTAAACTGCCTCTTATTCTTTATTATAATTAAGTTTTAATGAATTCTTTTTGTTAATATTGTTCTTTAGGAATTGCTTTGTATATACTGTATATTCTTTGTTTCACATAATTTAATCAATTTTGTATTTTATAAGGACTCGTAAGGAACACTACAGGATTAATTTTAAGTTTATTATAATTAAGCGCACTTGAAGTGAAATATCACAAAACTGCGCTATATAAATACTATGTTATTATTATTATTATTACTTTGAATAATTTCAGGTCGTCTGCAAACATTAATACTTGAACATCATTGAAAATATAAAACACATCATTAACAAATAATAAAAACAAGATTGGACCTAAATGTGACCCCTGGGGAACACCACTCGTAGCAGTGAATTTGTATGAAAATGTATCATCAATTTTAACAGCCAGTAATCTGTTGACCAAGTAACTGTTAAACCACTTATATAGTGAACCACCAATACCGAATTTATGCAGTTTATTCAGCAATAACTCATGATTAACTTTATCGAAAGCCTTACTAAAATCGGTATAAATAGAGTCAACTTGACATTTATTAGACATAGAATCAGATATATAGTTTTGATACGTTAACAAGTTAGTGAGGGTAGATTTTCCAGCAGAGAAACCATGTTGTTTGAGAGAAATGACGTGATTTAATTGGAAAATAATTTTTTTAAGAATAATTTTTTCAAAAACTTTAGGAATTGTTGATAAAAGGCACACCGGTCTGTAGTTAATCACCTTGTGTTTATCACCTTTTTTAAAAATAGGCATAAGGAAGCTGAATTTCCATTTAGTAGGAAAACATCCTGTTCGTAAAGACTGATTAAACAAAATATATAAAGGATACGCCAGATTGGTAGCACAATTATTCAAAAATACAGGAGGTATATTATCTGGTCCACCGCTTTTGCTTTGATCTAGTAATTTTAGTTCAGTCAGAATATCATTATATTCTATGTGGATACATGATAAATTAAGATTATGATCAGTGGTATCAGATAATGTGTTAAAATATTTATAAAAATAGTATTTAATCCACAATATGTTGTAATAGAATCTTATGTAGGTAGCATACCTTTGTCATCCGACAGCTTATCTTCTCAGAGCAAAAAGAACATCCTTCTCAGGATGGTGGAGATAGGGATTTGAGGTCATGCATATAAATGAAGCACCTATTTTACTAGTGAAATTTAAAAGAAACTTTATTGCACTTTGCAAGGGAAATAGCACCAAAGAAAGCTTAACAAAAAACATAAATACCTTTAGCATCTATCAATAGATTTGGAGAGAGAGAGTTAACAAAAATTACGGTTAGTTATTAATACCGCGTACGTCCCGTCGTCGTGATTCTCCTCCAATCGTCAACAGCAATCCCCAAAACACCGTCCAGCACGTCATGGGGCCGCTTGGTTAAAGGGAGTCCTCCCAACAAAACAGGCACAGCAGATTCTCACCCATCAGGCGGCATGAGCAAATCTCATCGGCCAAAGGAACAGCAAAGGAATATTGGCGGGTCCAACCAGAGTCTAGGAGCCGCTCCATTAATAAAGGGAATCCACCCAACAAAACAGGCACAGCAGATTCTCACCCATCAGGCGGCATGAGCATATCTCGCCGGCCAAAGGAATTACCAGCAAAAGAATCCTTGCGGGCAATACATCACCCGTTGATTCTGGTCTAAATTGACTTCAGCACGCGGATAAAACTGTCTCACGGCATCCGGCGAGGGATTAAACAAAATAAATAGGCTTCAATGCCATTTGAGTCGGCACACACTCACATAACGTATAAAAATAATCTTTCTAGGCTACATAGCACTAGTATATCACTTAACAATCCCAATCGCCCTGAAAAAAACTCCTCTCGCCCCAAAAACTACGTAATGTCTTCCGCCATGATTCCCCGAATGACGTTTCCGGTCTCCTTCCAGTTTGGCCAAACAACAAAGTTAAAAAAAGAAAAAATGATAATAATGCATAGACAATAAACAGTACCTACTTTGCGCAGTACCTGCTCACGAAATAGATATGTTACAATGTAGTTTCCCCAGAATAGTTAGTCATATTCAGAGAAATAGCTGGTGTTTGTTATTAAGCAGCGTGAAAAGATTAGTATACGAGGGCCGTCCGATAAGTAGCCTCACCGCCCGATGGCGCCACTATAGCAAGAGAAATTTACTTTCGTGTAGTACATTCTCGTAGATGGCTCTGCCAAAATTTCAGTCGAATCGGATTCATACTTGTGTTTTGACAACGTGTGGAAGCGGGCGTGTCCGCGGATTTTAGAAAAATGGAAAAAGAGCAATATCGGTCGGTGATTGGATTCTTGTTTTTGGAAGGGAAATCGCGCAGCAAAATCAAAGAGCGCTTGGATGCTGTGTACGCTGACTCTTCTCCTTCGATGGCGACGGTCAAAAATTGGTTTAACGAGTTTCAACGTGGTCGCACATCGGTTTGTGATGAGCCACGCCCAGGTGAGATAGATAGATAGCTGAGACAGTAGGCATCTCAAAAGACCGTGTGGGTCATACCCTGCATGAAATTTTGGGCATGAAGAAGCTGTCGGCGCGATGGGTGCCGCGTTTGCTCCGGACAACAAGCGAAACCGTTAGACCACTTCAGAGCAGTGTTTGACACTGTTTAAGCGCAATCCGAAGGAGTTTCTGCGTCGTTTCGTGACCGTCGACGAAACATGGATCCACTGGTACACACCAGAGACCAGGGAACAGTCGAAACAGTGAACTTCACCGGGCGAACATAAAAATCTTGTCTTAAACGTTAGTTTAACAATTAAAAATAATAATTAATATTTGACAAGTTTCAGTATTTCCCCAATAAATGAAGACATAATTTGTCTCGACGCCACCTAGCGAGGGTTTTAACACTAACAGTGTCTCTCTCGCAAAAATTAAGTTGGTTGTTTTCAGGTGGAAAAAATATAATAAGCAGTAATTGTTGAATGAAACACTAATATATATTGAATCATTTGGCGGGTATAAGATAAGCCGCCATAGCTCAATTGGGAGAGCAGCTGACCGGCAATCAGAAGGGCACGGGTTCATGTCCCGTTGGCGTCATGTATCTTTTCTCGGAAGATTTTTCAATGTGGATGAGTGTTTCAGGCTGATAATTATTGCTTATAATAATTATTAAATAAAATATCTTTTTATATGTACATATTTCAATTTACTTAACTATGTATGGGGCTAGATAACCACTCGTCTTGCAGCTATCAAGCGCATGGATTGTTGGAATTCTAGCCCCCCAATAAATTAAATAAAATATCTTTTTATATGTACGTATTTTAATTTACTTAACTATGTAGGAGGCTAGATAACAACTCGTCTTGCAGCTATCAAGCGCATGGATTATTGGAATTCTTGCCCCCCAATAAATTAAATTAAATATTTTTTTATATGTACGTATATCAAGATTATCGGAATATACATAATTACTCTCTCGCTTCAACATTTGAACCTAGAAATAAGAATTAGCTACCGACCGCTCTTATAAACAAATAATAATGCCTGCTGCGGACACAATCGTATTGCAGTCTTAGAGGTAATGCAAAAGCATTGCACTCTTGTGATCACTCATGTATTTAGTAATCTACTTAACATCCTTAGTCTAACTTAATCTAACTTAATCTACTTAATCTAACTTAGCCTAACTTAATCTTACTCACACATACTCAAAACCTATATTTAATAAATCTGCAGTTCATAACAACAATTGTAAAGAAACCATAAAAATAACATGTAATCAACGCTAACGAAAATGTATATACTCATAATACACTGTAATAATTGTCACTGTGAACTGTTTATTATTATTTATTGTTGTTTTATACACTATCTCTTAGGTATTTTATTTTGTCATTTATCACTCTATACGTACGGCACTGGTAGAAACCGAAAGGCGCGGGCTCAGTTCGATGACTTCCTAGTCCATGTGCTTAGGGTAGGGTAGGGGGGCAGGCACGGGCGGTTGGCAGCGGGGGCAGCTAGGGATGTAGAGATTGCAGAGGTCATCAGTTGGTTCTCTTCTCTGGTGCGTTTCTTAGAAGGCCGCTTCGGTGGCCCACACACCGAACGGGTCATATGGTCCACAGTCGTAAATACAGCGACTGCGGGCGTAGCGACGAGCAGCGGGGCTTGCAGTAAAGGTGCGGGGTGCGCAGGGGTACGGCTATGACACCCAACGACCGTACGTAGAGTGCATTCGGTTGGTATTGTTGGTAATACTTAAGCATTTGAGACATTTTCGTTAGTGACCGACCGAAGGTTCGGTTTCGGTTTCGACAAGTTTCGGCAAAAAAATCTAGTTTCGGCATCAGTTTCGGTTTCAACAGATTTTCTGCCGAACCTTCGGCCGCAAAAGATCTCAATAAATGGTAAATTTAGTCTTTAGAAGTTGTGATTGTAAACGCAATTTAAATTAAAACACTCAATTAATGAGGTCCTTCCTTTATAATGCACATAATTGTTGATTATTGAGAAATGTTTGTTCCAAGCAGTAGTTAACACGTTTTTTAATTTTTGGTACCTAATATTAGGTCCTTACATATGAAATTGGCGTTTTGTATGGGAGGAACATAAAGTCGATTTTTTTTTAATATAATATATTTATTTAATCAAAGTATGTACCATTGATATCTATGCACTTTTGCCATCTCATAGGTAGTTCATCGATCCCTTTACTAAAAAAACCATTCGGACGGGAATCAATAAAATCTTTGAAGGCAGTTGGACTGCCCCATCGGAGTTGAATTTTTTCCCTTGCAAGAAGTTATCCAAATTTTAAAAAAAAATGGTAATCTGTTGGGGCAAGGTCCGGAGAGTACGGTGGATGTCTTAGACATTCCAATTGAAGCTCCTCTAATTTGGTAGCCGTCTGTTGTGCAGTGTGTGGTCTAGTGTTCTAACGCGCGTTTGTTGATTTGCTTCACTCAATTCGTGAGGTACCCACCTTTCAAGCTTTTTCACCTTCCCAATTTGCTTCAAGTGGATTAAAACAGTTTTATCACTAACACCGCAGCCTGCAGCTAACTCGGACGTGGTTTGCGATGGATCCGCTTCCACATTAGCCTTCAATTCTTCATTATCAACTTTGGTCTCCGGCCGTCCACGGGGCTTGTTCCAGAACGAAAACGTTGGAACCAAAAACGCACTGTGTTTTCTTTTGCGGCACCGTCGCCATACACATCATTAATCTTTCGAACCGTTTCTGCAGCACTGGTGCCACGGTGGAACTCGTACTCGTAAATAACGCGATATTTCAAATTTTCCATTTTGTAAACTAAGTGACGCAAAGAAAAAAACAATTAAGGAAAAAACAAATGAATTATAATTTTCGAAACACAAATACATGAGTAAATAGCTGTATAAATTTGAATTTGGAATTCCTAACCAAAGAGAAGATATTTGAGATCAAAGTTGCCAGTACGGCAAAATGCCAATTTCATACATAAGGACCTAATATTAAAAAAAATCACATACTTCAATTATTGCTTTTTATTTCATTTAACACATATTAACTGTTGTATAAGTGTAAAAAATAAGCCAAACTTCAGAAAACATTTATTATAAGCAATGATTGTTAGCCTGAAACACTCATTTACATTGAAAAATCTTCCGAGAAAAGATACTTGCCGCCAACGGGTCTTGAACCCGTGTCCTTCTGATTGCCGGTCGGATGCTCTGACCACTGAGCTATGGCGGCTTATCTAATACCCGCCAAATAATTCAATATATACTGATGTTTCATTCAACAATTACCGATTATTACATTTTTCAACCTGAAAACAACTTTATTTTTGTGAGGGAGGTATTGTTAGTACTAAATCTCTCGCTAGGTGGCGTCGAGACAAATTATGTCTACATTTTTTGGTGAAATACTTTTAACTTGTTAAATATTAATTATTATTTTTAATTTATAAACCAACGTTTAAGACAAGATTCTTATGCATAGCACAAAGTTCAAGTCCCGTTGGCGGCAAGTATTTTTTCTTGGAAGATTTTTCAATGTAAATGAGTGTTCCAGGCTGACAATTATTGCTTATAATAATTGTTACCCTTTGTGCTATGCATAAAAATCTTGTCTGAAATGCTAGTTTATAAATTAAAAATAATAATTAATAGATTTTTAACATGTTAAAAAAAAGTTTCGGTTTCGGCCGAAACTGAGACAGTTACCGAAGATTCGGTTTCGTTTTCGGTGAAAGTCCCGTTTCGGTCGGACGCTAATTTTCGTGTGGTTTATTTAGTTCCTCCGTTCACGGAGATACTTACTACTTTGCAGACCTCGAGAAAACGTATTTTTCAGACGGGTTAAAGAAATTGGAGCATCGCTGGGTCAAGTGTATCGAGCTAAAAGAAGATTACGTTGAGAAATAAAAAAATAAAATTACTAAATTTTCTTTTTTCTTTTGTAGGCTAAGTACTTATCGGACCACCCTCCTACATTGTAATATATTTTTAGTAAATCATAAATCAGCTGATATGTACTGACGCAATGAATAATTATGTACATTATATGTCCTGATGAAAGAACATCGTTCTTGAAACATGTCGACTTTTTAATAAAGTTTATTGTGGTAAAAACAAAGTGTTTTTAATTATTGCATGAATAATTATGTACTTGTTTGAAAATTGTACAAAACAATACACATAAGAATTGCTTTAATGTGTGATGTCGAGCTTTTTTTATTCCTTTTTAAGGTTGGTAATATTCAGAACTAGGATTAATAAAAATCATAAATCCAAAAGTTTTAATAAACTAAAAAAATCATAAATATAGAAACAAAGATTTTAATGATAATATAACTATTTTTCAATTTTCAGGCCATCTCTTGGGCCAGCTAGTAGCCAATTTCAGAGAAATGCGTGGTGTGTGCATGTGCATGCAACCATGTGTGTGCATGTGAGTGCAACCAAAAAAAATATATATTAAATGCATTGTTATCGACAATGAGTCTACCTGCCGAGTTTTAGCTCGATCGGAGGTTGGGAAGTGGGTTGATTTCCACTTCCAAGATTTACATTCATTCAAGAAAAAAAAATTGAAATTTATATAGACTAGTATTTTTAAATATTCAGCATTGGTATTATTTGCTTCCTACAATTATTTGGCTTAACTCGACGACTCAACATCAATCTAATTTAACATTTTCCACTATTTGACCAACTTTTTAATAGAGACAACCGAGCAAGTGGGCTGCGGAATTATATATAACAATAAGCATAAAATATGCTTTAATTCAATATACAGGGTGTTCGGGGGTAAAGTGCGTTAACTTCTGGATGTGATTCTACATTATGGTGGGAGTAAAAAAGATTAAAATAACTTTTTCTGAAATTCCAACTTTTTTTTCCCGTACAAAAAGACATAGCTACTAAAAATCCTTAGTGTAAGATAAAACTTGCCCGGTAAAGTTGCTGTTAGCTTGACGGGCGTGATTGTTGCAACATTACTTGATTGTAATTTGGCCTATATCCATGGAAACCGTTTGTAAACAATAACAAGACTGACAGTTAGACGTTAACAATTATTTCTATTTTTATCTCAAGAATAATAATACTTACCAAAGTTTATTTCAATCTTCTTTAAATTATCTTTTTATTCTTTTTTACTTAGCTTACTTTTAATTGTTATATCTTTATTTTTATCTGTTTTTAGTTTTATTTATCCCTAAATATGTTATTTTTCCTTTCCTCTTCTCATATTTTTTATCTGTTTATATAAAATAATATGTCATGTATGACTACCACAACACGGGCAATAGCCTAGTGTGGTAGTTAAAAAATAGCAACAATGTATCATGTAAGCATTTATGAAATAATAAAAAAAAAAATTTAAAAAATTACTACAGGATCGTATGTTTTAAACAAAATTCAAAAAGAGAAATGCACTAAAATATTAATACAAAGTCACGTTTTTAACGATAAAATTATTATAAACTAACTAGCAGACCCGGCCACACGTTGCTGTGGCTAACGAAACACAATGCCATTACCCAATCTTTATAAAATCCACACCACCTGCTTGCCAGCTGCCCGCTGCCTGAATTGAATATTTGAATTTATCGGCTTTTCTCTACTATAATAAGCATGTATTATACATATAAACTAATTAACTCGCCACTAATTATACAATGCTTGCAATGCAACACTGGATATTTGAAAAGCGAAAATCAAATACCTACTTACTCTAGGACATTTATTTTCCAATTTCTTCCGCAGAACGAATTTCAAAAGTGACTATAGTACGGCCCGCCAGCCATTTTAAATCGCACAAAAATATGTTTTCTTTGAATTTCTCGGCTTTTCTCTAATAAAATTTACATGTATTATACATATAAACATTCCTCTTCAATCACTCTATCTATTGGTGAAAACCGTATGAAAATCCGTTGCGTAGTTTAAAAGATTAACGTGCACATACATTTTGAGCGACTTCATTTTATACTATGTAATTGATTGTAATTTGGCCTATATCCATGGAAACCGTTTGTAAACAATAACAAGACTGAGAGTTAGACGTTAAAAATTACTACAGGATCGTATGTTTTAAACAAAATTCAAAAAGAGAACTGCACTAAAATATTAATAAAAAGTCACGTTTTTAACGATAAAATTATTATATACTAATTAAACACTAATGTCATCGCTAGGGAATGCAATCTCGACTCGAGATCGCAAGTTCGAGATCTCGCGAGATTAGAAATTACAATCTCGCGAGATCTCGGAACTTTCGGGATCTCGTTTATTAACTGTTTTCTTGAAGTATCTCCATACCGGTAAACGATTGCTAAACTCAACATGCACTTGATCTGGATTATTTTTCGACATTTTAAGGTATTAACAATGTAAGAATCCAAAAATTATGTTTTTTTAACTCCCATAAACAATAAAAAATGCATAATTTTTAAAAAAAGTAATGACCATAACTGCACAACTAAAACAAACAAATGGCTGCCTGCACGCACGCAAGTATCTCTTTCTCACTCACTCGACACAGTTTTGTATTATCTGTACCGCTCGTCAGCCGTCGCTAATATTCGTAAATAGTCAGGATAGTTTTCTTTCTTCGATCGACACTCCCGCCCGACCGTCAGTCAGTCAGCGCACCACTCGCGCCCCGAGTGGACGTGTGTAGCGTCGTTGACTACTGCCGCCCAATCCCATCGATCTCGAACGGGATCTCGTCATATTATGCTTCGGGATCGATCCCGAAAAATGTCACGAGATCTCGCGAGATCGGGATTGCATTCCCTAGTCATCGCTTTATACTAAATTAATTTTTTTTTAAATGTCCACCTTCAGCTTGTAGGTAAGCATCAAGCATGTAAACGTAAAGTAATTTATTTACAATTTGTACATTGTGGCATATCTCATCTGCGGCTTTGTGAATACATAACCGGAGTTCTTCGACAGTTTTTACTTCATTGGCTAAACCATCCTTCTTCGTTCCCAAATAGAAAAAATCTAACAGGGTCAAGTCTGGAGACCCTGTCAGCAATGGAGAATGACGCCCACATTATTTCCATTGTTTTGTCACTGTGATTCAATAAAAAAATTACGCACAAAAGAAGCACATTTTTAACAGTTAGATAAGTCTGAGCTAAAAAAACACAACATTAATAGTAAGTCTTTGAAGAAAACACGCACTGAATAAATATTAGTAAATAAATGAATAAATTACACACCAGATGGAAGACACACTAAGTTTTGATTATAACGACAAAGTTTTTAAAGTCAAACACTTATTAGGGACATTAAATTATCAGATTTGCTTTGCGAATGAAGTAATGTTTTTGACATGACACGCACAGCAAGTGGGTAAATTTATGTTGCGTTAAAAACACTGACGGTAGATTTGGCAACAATGGAAAATAATAATACTAGCCGCACATGCCGGACAAATTTTACCTTTTTACCTGAAAAGAATCCCTTGTACTACCATGTAGAATTACCTCCCGAAGTTAATGCACTTTACCCCCGGACACCCTGTATATGTCATGACTGATCACGAGTCCATGACTATAACTACAAATAAATGATATATTAAAATTGAACTCACTCTCAAGTGATTTTGTACACTTGATTCCATATGCCTTGCGAGGTACTCTTCATTTTTCAAGATGCAATCGCAGCCAAGGTCCTTGAATGAACACGGTATCTTATTTTCCCTGAGACTGGAACGGGTGGCAGTGTTCCGGTGTTCACACTGGTTGATATGCCCCTCCAGTTCCAGGGGGCCCAGCTGCACGGGGCACCCATTCATCGCAAAGGGGCAAACCACCCGCTGTTGTAGGATTTCTCTTTTTGTATAATTATCAGCGAATAAGTCAGTTTCCTTGTTTAGTTTGAAGTTGTCTATGGGGCAAAAGTCTTTATTCCTGAAAATAAAATGTATTTATCTTGATAAAATATAATTATAATTGATTTTTCAATGCCTGTCTCACTGAGAAATTTGTGTGCTGGGACAGACGTTGAAGGCGTAAAGAAAATTGTTAACAACCTGATCTGTAAAATGCTCAGTCAGTCGAACCGAAATTAACCTGTCAATTCTATTTGTTCGGTTTTCGGAACAACTCATTTAGGTCTCATAGAAATCCTTGTGTCGCCCTTTTTTTTTACATTAACTCCACACAGGAGGCCCTGAGGAAAATAATTTCCCTCAGGGCCTATGTCATCTTTGAAGATGCTGAATGGAGAGTCTTTTTGAGGAAAGGAAGGAGTGAAAGGAGAAATGTCTCTTCATGACGCATGTTCTAGGAGGGAGGAAACACAGAGGCCGGCAAATCGTTCCACAGCCCAGCTGTTGAACTCAAGAACGAGTCATAGAAACGACCCGTTCTCATGTGACTAATGTCAACCGTGTACAAATGTTGGGCGCGTGTTTGGCATGTTTCCCGACTATGCACCGGTGCCGAGGGGATCAAGGACGCTAGTTCCTCGGAGCATCTTCCATTGTAATACTGGTAGAACAAGGACAGCATTCCCACCTGACGCCTATGCTCTAAAGATTGCAATCCGTCTGTTAAGAAAGTTAGCTCTTACTAGAGCGGTTAGAAATATTATCTAAACGGTGTTAGAAAGCTAAAATACCACGCTTTATATTCAAGTCTAAAAATTAACCACACAATAATTTTCATGTACACCCTTAGGAATCCAAAGTTTCCGACTGCAATTTGAAAAACAAATTATTAAACTTTGAGAATTTTTTATTAATTATTTTTATTTTTATAAATTATTATTTTATTAAATCTTGATATGTAGCAAACACTTTGTGGGAATACATAATTATAATAAACACAATTAAATAACTTTGTTTCAATTCCACTTTATTATTTTTTAATCCAACCGGTTTCGGTTCGTACTGAACCTTCCTCAGGGGTGAATAAAATTATATTTTTATTCACCCCTGAGGAAGGTTCAGTACGAACCGAAACCGGTTGGATTAAAAAATAATAAAGTGGAATTGAAACAAAGTTATTTAATTGTGTTTATTATATTATTTTATTATTTATGCATTAAACCGCTTACTCGTTAATACGGAATATTTTTTATTCAAACTGTTGTATTTAGCTTTATTATCACGAAAAATGAGTATTTAAGTCGGGGGAGACCAAAAAACATGCAAAAAATATGCATTTAACATTTTAATTTTGTTTAAATTAATTCACTTACGCGATTACAAATTCTTCGCCATATTCTATTTATATCAACAACTTATATGTTCATAGACAAACAATCCTTCACATTTTCCAAGGTACCAATAGCTAGAATATTAAAAAAGATTGCCATAGCGGAAAAATTGATTGTCAAATGTTTTAGGAAGGTACACCAACTAGTATTGTGGAGTTTTTATGCCTTGACGCGAGTAGGCGTTATAAAGGGGCACGTTCTTTTGTATCACAAACCATGTTACACAAACCTAGCGTAGCCGCTAAACTACTTGAAAACTGGGATGTTTTTCTTGCCTTGACGTGAGTAGGCGTTATAAAGGGGCACTTTCTTTTGTATCACAAACCATGTTACACAAACCTAGCGTAGCCGCTAAACTACTTGAAAACTGGGATGTTTTTCTTGCCTTGACGCGAGTAGGCATTATAAAGGGGCACTTTCTTTTGTATCACAAACCATGTTACACAAACCTAGCGTAGCCGCTAAACTACTTGAAAACTGGGATGTTTTTCTTGCCTTGACGCGAGCAGGCGGTATAAAGGGGGCACTTTCTTTTGTATCATAAACCATATCACACAAACTTATACCAACATAACAAAATGACATTTGAAAATAATGTTTGAAAATGGACGGTCTCGTTTCACAGAATGAAAGCTAATTTTAATTTTACGTAATCGAAATTTAGAATGAAATATTTTCCACTTCCCCCAATGCAAATAGTTGTCTTTTAATGTAAATGGTGAATCAAAAGATTTTTTCAAAAAAAAGTGCGTATTAACCATTGCCAGCGATCTCAAAAATTTACCGTATTTTAGCTCAACCAGTGAGTAGGTAGGTACTGTACGTCATTAATTCCTGGCTAGGAAAATATAACTAGTTGAATCAAGAATATACAAGAATTTATGTTGGTACTTTCGGCAAATGTCACATTTGATTGTCTATTATCTATTTGTTAAAAAAGGAATATTCCGTATTATCCGTGCATCAAACTTCAACAACACGAACGTTCCGTATTATCCGTGAGGTGGACTAACTGCATATTTACCATTATTTTTATTTATTAATTATGAAACACTAAAAAATTGGGTAAATTTTGGGAATTGGTGTCCATGGCTATTACGAATAATTTTTAGAAAAAAAACTTTAGATTCGCCAATCACTATAAAAGGAAACTTATTGCATCACGGCTGGCGGAAAATAATGCATTTTAATTTTCAATGTCGTTAACTAAAATTTCTCTTCGCGAACCGAAACTATGACAGCCCGCCCGCCATTTTGTCGCTGTCAAAATACGTTTTTGAATGGTTTGTTTGGCTACGCAGGGTTTGTGTAGCGGGCTTGTGTATGTTAGCTTTACTTTAAAAAACAGCCTACGTTTTTGAATGGTTTGTTTGGCTACGCAGGGTTTGTGTAGCGGGCTTGTGTATGTGACAAATGGCGGGCGGCAACGGGCGGGCTGTCGTAGTGTCGGTCGGAAGTGAAATTTATTTAACGACATTGAAAATTAAAATGCATTATTTTCCGCCAGCCGTGATGCAATAAGTTTCCTTTTATAGTGATTAAGGCTAATCAAAATTTTTTTTCTAAAAATTATTCGTAATAGCCATGGACACTAATCCCCAAAAATTACCAAAAATTGAGTTGACGATAACGTTTATTAATAAATCATAACATTTGCCTAATAAATCAAGTATGTTTCAGTATAGAAAAAACGAAAGGTTAGCCAGTTTTAAAGCTTTTTTATGTTTGTACACAAAATTTTTACATTTCAAAAATAATAAGTTTATTTCTAATTATAAAATTTGAAAGCTTATTTTACAACCTTTCCAAAACAGTTTTTCGTTTTCGTATAGATAGAAATATTGCATTTATTTAAATTTTATTGCAAAACAGAAATATTTTGACTCTCCGACAAAATACGGTCTAGACCTGAGGAGTTAAATCTTGCCAATTTACTCCATTTTCAGCACAAGAGTTTCTGAATGAAAACGTGTGCTATAACCTAAGGATTAAATGATAATTTATTTTTTAAATAGAATTGAGAAACTTACTGTAGCCATGCCAAGATGCATTCCTTGCAAAATCGATGGCCACATGGAGTCTGGACTGGTTCCTGGAGCCAATTCAAACAAATTGAGCATTCGTGTCGGGATTCCGGCTGGAAATCCACATTCCTATCTGGGGTAGTCTGTAAACAATGCTTATCTTATGAATTGTTCATTCTACAAAAACAAACGATATTTATTAAAAATTGGTAAATAAAAAGAACACTCACTGCAAAATTCTCTTCGGCAGTTTCGTCTCGTGGAGCTTCCATTTCGTTCCGATTAATAAATAGCACCTAAGCAGAAGAGAAAAACTCAAAAAATTTATTGATCACGAGCTCCGTGGAAAAACTTATTTTAACTATGTTTAGTCATTAGGTCATGCGTGGCTTTAACAGTGGAAAATAATTGGCGAAAAGGCACCAGATTTCCATCTGAAGTACGAAGAAAGTCAGAAAATCAAAAGCCGATGACAGCCTCAGCTAGTCTTGATCGGGTTTGGAAAATGTCAGAAAAACTTGCTGTCAAAAGTGGCATTTCAATTTCATCTATGGCGGGCATAAATAAACCAATCATGATGATGATGGCGGGTCTTCGTAATATTAGCGTCTCCCACACGCACACTTCGGAGTGACCGAGTCCCGCGCCACTTCAGGCCGTCTCGCAGAAAAGTCTCTCAGTGAACTGCATTTGATATGCCCGCGCCTTATGGCGGGTTCAAACTTCATCATTATCATTACACAGTATAAAATGAAGTCGCTCAAAATGTATGTGCGCGTTAATCTTTTAAACTACGCAACGGATTTTCATACGGTTTTCACCAATAGAGTGATTGAAGAGGAATGTTTATATGTATAATACATGTAAATTATATTAGAGAAAAGCCGAGAAATTCAAAGAAAACATATTTTTGTGCGATTTAAAACGGCTGGCGGGCCGTACTATAGTCACTTTTGAAATTCGTTCTACGGAAGAAATTGGAAAATAGATGTCCTAGAGTCTAGAGTAAGTAGGTATTTGATTTGAATTATTTTATTTGATGAAGTCAGTCAAAATGTATGTGCGCATAGATCTTTTAAACTACGCAACGGATATTCATGCGGTTTTCACCAATAGATAGAGTGATTCAAGAGGAAGGTTTATATGTATAAAAACATGCTTATTATATTAGAGAAATTCAAATATTCAATTCAGGCAGTGGGCAGCGAGCAGCTGGCAAGCGGTTGGTGTGGATTTTATAAAGGTTGGGTAATGGCGTTGTGTTTCGTTAGCCACAGCAACGTGTGGCCGGGTCTGCTAGTAAACTATAAACTTAATATTAAGGAGGAACAATTGAAAAAACTACTGATTTAAGAAACGACACATTTATTTTATTACTACAACGGCGGGTGTTAATTGTTAACATAGTGTTAGTCTTAAAACTACTTAATTAATTAGTTCTTAATGTAATTTTTCACAATCTGATTACTTCGGCGGTTAAATACAATGTTCTTTTTTCGTTATTTGTTTTGGGGTGTTATGCCGTGTTACGCTACCTGCTTCTTTAGCCAACGTTTCGGACATCGTTGCAGTGTCCATCATCAGGGCAGATCCGGTAGATGTGTAATTTTTAGTGGTGAAGTGTTTGCTTATTTACTTCGAAGCGATACCGTATCGCCAGCTCCACTTTCACCGGTACCAAATAACCGTGACAAGCAGTGGCGTCATTGCCGCGGAACGGAAATGACGCAACACGGTATAACACCCCAAAAACAAATAACGAAAATGCTTTTAGCCGTGAAAATCTTAAAACGTATCCAAATACAATGTTCAGTCACTTCCCTTTGGTTGCTGATGATGGAGTCTCCGCGTACAAACGATCGTCCTGGTTGATACACTGGCACTTTAACTTATTTATTCCTACACTTAGTTATTGCAGAGATCGGAAATTGCGAAAGTTCTTTGTTGTGAGGGAGCGGGCCGGATCGGTAGAGACGGGGCGTGAAATAAAAGGCGTCAGTCAAAGATGTGAGTCAGTCTCTATTGGGCTACGTAGCGAAGTCGAAGCGGAGCGGGAGCGGCATTGAAGTACCCACCACTGTCCCACCCCGGTATAGGCAACTTATGGTCGCCCCTTCGGAGTTCTCGCAAGAATCTAATTTTTTTGAATAAACGACTCTACATTTAATGTAACGAATCTAGACCTTCAATGTCCCCTCATACTGTGTTAGGTGGCGGTATGCGGGCGCGCCTACAGGACTGTACTGTAATGGTCAATCTCTACAATTCTAAAGCCCATGGAGGTGTCAATGCAAAAGCAGTGAGCCTCATGGACAGTCAAACAAGTGGTTAGTAACATCGACATAAAAAAGTAAAATGTACAAAATAGACAGCAGTAGTCATGAGTAATCAGCTCATGACAACGAAAGACCATACACAATCCGGCGGGCGGCACCGAGCACTGTTCATAAAAAAAAGCAACACAAGTAAAATAACATTTGTACAGAGTAGAACTGGTGTTACCGCAAGCTGGCTACCGGCAGTCCCCGAGACAGTGAAGGAGGCTGATTGACCGGCCTCCCGACAACCGGCAGCGTCGTCCGTAAGCCAGCAAGCCGGTGGTGCCTAGACGACAGTAATTGGAAACATAGAAGAATACCCTAGGGAGAGAAGCGTCGGGTCGCCGGAGGCGGGACGGACAGCCTCCGGATGTCGTTCAGCTTTCTCCCCAGCCTCTTCATGTCACGGGGGGGTGGCGCGGCGGACAGGTGCAGCTCCACCAGTTCCAAAAGACCGGCCATGGTACGTAGGCAGGGACACGGTCCAGGGTCCAACCCCTTATATGGGGAGAAGGACGGTACAAAACGAGTAACTGAGTTCAGTTCTCACAAAAAAACATAACTAAAAAGAAAAATTTATTGAAAGAAAAAAATAAACAAGAGCGTGTGGAAGTCAGCGCTGGGCATGTGAATGCACCATATAACCAAACTAAAAATCATAAACGTGTAAAATAAAATGACGATTTAGAAAGAAAAAGAAAAAACATAAAATAGACATGAGCGTTAAATTACGCAGGGCATCTGTAAACAGTAGACCATGAACATAAAAATAAAAAGGTGTAAATAATAAACTTAAAAATGTAAAAAAAAGATATATATATAAATACTGTAAAAGCAAAAAAAACATAAAGGTGTAAACAATAAACATAAAATGAAAAATAAAATATAAAACTGAACATCCTGGGCAATATTGGTAAGAGAGTAAGAGGCAAAGAAAGTCCTTGGTTAGTCAGGAACAAGTACACCTGGTGCCAAAATCTACTAATCCGCGACTCTAAGCTCAGGCCATCTCTCAACCCAGATCCTTGTAAAATTCCTCAAGCACTCGAAGTTCGTCTTGTTCGAAACCAGATCAGTGTTCCACACTGGTCTGATAGGTACGTCCAAACCATCGAGCATTTCCTCTCTAGCGTCCGTCAAAATCTCGCAGTGCCACAGAATGTGCTCGGCCGACTGGTTGGTTGATCCGCATGCGCAGTTGGGGTG
Source organism: Limnephilus rhombicus (assembly GCA_929108145.2). Classification (NCBI taxonomy): domain Eukaryota; kingdom Metazoa; phylum Arthropoda; class Insecta; order Trichoptera; family Limnephilidae; genus Limnephilus; species Limnephilus rhombicus. The sequence goes on from OV815276.1 coordinate 57,752,197, forward strand.
GGGGGACAGGGAGAGGGTGTGAAGTCTCCCCCTGAATTCCCCATGCCCGGACAGAAGCTGGGTAATGTGGTGATCCAGTCTGAGATAAGCCCCTTCCATTCTGATTTTAACTGATGGGAAGAAGGAGAAGGTCCATCTTCCCAAATTCGATCTATCCCAACGGACCTGCCACTCTTGGAGCGACAGATCCCTCATTTGACGTAGCAGCCCAGGGAGAGTCCCCGGCCCTCCCGGTGTCAGAACAACCCAGGGTTCCTCTGGTTAATTTCTGCTTGGTAAGCACTTCCCTGATTTCCAGATCGATAGGCAAAATGCCAGCCAAAACGGGTAAAGCGTCCGAAGAAACGGTTCTATACGCACCAGAGAGTGCCAGCAAGGGTGTTCGTTGGCCTCGCTTGAGAGCTAAGAGTATCAGCGAATTGTCCAGGCGGTGCTCCCACACAGAGGCGGCATACGAGACTTGCGCCACATATACGCACCTATATAGCGTTCGCAGAGCCGGATTACGCAATCCCCACTTAGCTATGGAGAGTCTCCTCAGCTTCAAGAAGAGAGCCTGAGCCTTGCTGGATACTTCTTTGACGTGAGCCAGAAAAGAGGACGATCGATCTAGAGTGACGCCTGAGTATTTCACTATTTCAAAAAAGCGGATGTTAGAATCTTCCATTCTGATGGTAGGATTTCTTTCTCTACTTAGAATGCCCTTCATCAGGAGGCCCTTGGTCTTGTGGGGAGCGAAGGTCATCTTGTTTCTTTCACCCCAGTCCAGGAACATCTGCAAACCTTCACTGCCTTTGCTCTCCACTTCTTTTCTACTGTCCCCAGCGACCAAATACAACTTATCATCAGCGTAGTCGACAGCGATACATCCTTCAGGCGAGGGTAACCTGGAGGAGTCATCAAAGGAGATGTTCCACAGGTCAGGTCCAAGGATGGAGCCCTGCGGGCATCCCATGTCTGCTTCCCTCTGGATACAAAACTCACCGAAACTGATCGTAATGGTACGATCAGAAAGGTAGTCATCGATGGATTGGAACAATAAGTTTGAACACCGCCTGTTTTTCACCTTTGTACGTATCATTGCCCACCACGCATGATCGAAGGCACCAGTGATGTCGAGGAAGATTGCAACTACATACCTCTTTGGGCAAGCCTTCACCCATTCAAGCGCATACGACAGGGCGTGCACCGTGGATCTACCGGGGACGAAGCCGAACTGAAGGTCACTGGCTGGAGACAGGGTTTGACGCAGCCGCTGCCTAAGTAATTTCTCGAGGATCTTGCCTAGAACGGGAAGCAGGGTTATCGGCCGGTAGGCCTTGATGTCCGTGAGTGCTTTTCCGTTCCCCTTTGGTATAATCCGGAGCACGCCACGCTTCCACTCAGAGGGGAAAACTCCCCTCCTCAAGCACGTGTCCATCACCTGGAAGAGCTCCTCCTTGGCGTGGACCCAGACTTGCTTCGCAATCACGCCGTTGAGCCTGTCATGCCCTGGTGCCTTCTTAGGACCCAAACCCTTAATTATCACCTCAATTTCTGCCTTAGTGACTCTAGTGAAGTTATCCTCTTGGGCAAGGTCTCTAGGTGGCAGCCGAGACAGATTTCTTATCTGTTTATGGTGGTCACTTTCCCCAATTACTGAATCTACATGAACTAACTCACCCAAGAGTGTTTCGAGAGTGGAGGCCACATCCACTGTCTCAGCGTTCCTCCCATCTGTTATCCCAATTACTGTTGATAAGTACCGGTCAGAGCCTTTGCCGGATTTTTCAATCGCGCTGTGGATTTCCCACGGGTTGGCGTTACCCACGTCTTTAACCCAATTATGCCAAGCAGCTCCTTTCGCCAGGAGAACGGCCCGTTTGAAGGCCGACCTGGCAAACCTGAGGCTCGCCTGAAGTGCAACCGTCTCCTCCTCCGTACAGTTGCCACTCCTGGACACCCCCAGCGCCCTGTAGTCCCTCTTATAGGCCCCCTTCAGCGAAGTCAGCTCAGGTGACCACCACGGCGTCCTGATACTAGTCTTCGGGTTGGATCTTCCCAAAGATGAGTTGGCAGCCGATACAACCGCCTTATTAAAAAAGTTCCCCAAATTATCCGGATCAGTAGCTGCTACGTGGTGAAAATCCCTTAGCGTATCTCGTAGCGCTTCCCCAAAGTTATCCCAATTCGCCCTAGTGGTGTTGAAATACCAGGAGGATCTTGGAGCTTCAGTTTTTTTGACACCAACCGTAAAAGTAATTAACCTATGATCCGAATTAATCTCGCACTCATGGACTGTCCACTTTGAAATCCTGGTCGCAACTGATCCAGAGCAAAGAGTTAGATCAATGTTGCTCTCACCATGTATGTTTGAAAACGTAAAAAAAGAACTCTGTTCATTCATGATACTGAGACCTTGCGCAGCAATCAGGTCCTCCACGGCGTCTGATCGTTCCGTCCTACAATTGCTAGTGTCGAACCATAATGGTGAGCGTGCATTAAAGTCACCTCCGATAACTATGTTACGGCCTTTAAGCGCGTTGAGCGCGCGCGTCAGACTCAGGATGTGGGGTCCGACCGGGTTCCCAAATTTAAAGTAAACTGAGATCAAAAAGATCTCAGTATCGCCAAGTCTAATACATACACAGGTTTGGTACTCATCAGAAAGACCAGCCAGAAGGAGGGGACTGATTAACGAGGTGTTGACCAGGACACCCGCCCCTGGTGAGCGGCCGACTTCGAGTACCGCACCCGGAAAATTAATGGGGGTCTTACCTTCCCAGGTGTACTGTTCCTGAATGAGCATGATGTCAATGTTCAGATCAGACACGACCCGCAGCACCTCCAGCGTGGCCATCCGGGATCTCTGGAGGTTAATCTGACCTAGGGAAAGGGGACTATGAGGATCCATAGTCCGTCATACGGAAGGCTGCTTCGACTGCCGCTTTTTGGGCCGGGCAGTCCCTATCACCCGTCGGATGATCTGCTGGCTTTTTGAAACGTGTACATGTTGCGCAGACAGCGGGTAGTGCCTTCTTGGGGCAAGTCTCAAAATCGTGCCCCACAGCGGCGCAATGGCGGCAAGATACTTGGTCTTGGGAGCAACTCTTTGATATATGACCATATTGATGGCACTTATAGCAACGAGTGGCCCCAGTATAGTCCCGTGTCCGGAAAGCGTTCCTGCCAAGGAAGCACATCCCGCTGTCTAGAAGTACCTTCCTGGCAGCCGGATGGCATGACAGGACCATATTCATGGTTCCCGTGTCTCTTTTCCCGAAGAAAGACACTCTCCTCATAGTGCGGAGGTGGTCCACCAGCGTCAGCGAAGTGTTACCCGCCAAGTTGTTTGCGAATATCTCGGTGAAGAGAGCTTGGTCTTCCGTTGGTTCTCCTTTAGAGACGTTATAGATAACTATTTTAGGTAATCGTCCCATAGGGTTAACTATTTTCAGGCCACTTGCCGAAAGTTTGGCTTCCGCCTTCTTAATGTTCTCCAGTCCCTTTTTATCCCTGGCTTGTAGGGCCATCCCAGCCCCCTTTATTTTCCTCAGACGGACCACTTGGAAATCCTCAGTTTTTGGGTTAATAGCCTTTTCCAATTTTTTTTTGTGTGGCCTCTGATGTTTCACCCTCCGGGACGTTCGGGTAAACAAGGATGGTCAGGGGTTTGGGAGGCAGCGGGCGCTCGAAGCCATTGATGACTACCTTTTTGGAGTTCGGCAAGCCGGCAGCAGCACTCGCGTAAGACCTTGTCTGAGGCTCCTTGGTAACAGGCGGGCGCGCCTTGATAGCCGTGTCCAGTTTTTGGTTTAGGTTAGCCTGGGCATTCAGCATCTGATCGATGGTTGAACTCCTTGTTGACATCGTGTTGAGATCAAGCATCAGATGTGTGATGTCCGACATTAGGTCGTCAAGGATCTCGTTTAGAACATTTTTGTCAGCCTTGTTTAATTTATTCGAACTGTCCATGACGAGACATCTAATCTTATGGCATTTCTCCATAGCTGGGATCACCTTCTTGGAAGACTCGGCAAGACTCATCTGACTTTTGGGAGAATCGCTGATGCGTGCTCTCTTCTTGCTCCCTGCGATGGGCGTTGGGGGGTGGATTCCAACGATCGAAGCACCACTAGTTCCGGGTAATGGGTTAGATTGCCCTACCTCTATCTCCATCTCCGAGTCAGTATCGGAGCCCAAATCAGTCGATTTGACATTTTTTTTTGATTTTCTCTTGCCCTTAGTTGGTTCCCCTTGGGTCAATGATTTGTTAATTGCTTCAATTTGGGTTAAAACCGAACTTTTCCACATTTCCAACGATTTCCCAGGGTCGGGACCGGCCCCATCCAAATCGGCCGACGAAACTACGTATGACCCCATCTTTCCCTAAAAAGTCGGGAAAATGAGGGAATTTCCCAAAAAGACCGAAATTTTCCCCAAAAATGGGGAAAAAATGGGAAAATTTGGTTCCCCCAAACTGGTCTCAGAACTCTCGAAAAGGGTCTGGGAAAAAAGTTATGGCACTTTAGTCAAAATCACGGGATATTTTCACTAAATTGATAAATTAAAAATTATTTTTAGGTAGCTTAGTATCCTTCCACTGATTAAAATGTAAACTAAAATTATTATATTTCACTACGTATCTTAGTACTCTTCATGGTAGCTTCTAGAATGTTACAGAAGGAATTCCCACGTGTATTGTCTGAAAAGGGCCCACGAAGTGCCTTGGGGTACCCCCTAAAAAAGTTACGTCGTAAAGAAACTTTATACGCGTAGAAAAGTCACAAAACAAACACAGAACTGGGGTATTGGGGTATCACTAGACACGGAAAAAAATTCCGCGTCGAATGGGATGAGTCACGCCTCAAAACAACTTAATTTTAGGCACTGTTTAACGAAAAACTTTTTTGAAAAAATTCAAAAAATAAAATGTACATAAATTTCACTTAAATTAAATAGTTTGGACTGGGTTTTTTTGTAACACTTATAGTTTATAAAGTTACACCAGATGCCCGCGGTGGGTATCAGGATATATGCCCGGAAACGCCCGTACGGGAAAAGTTTTTTTTTTTACACTTATTATTAAAAAAAGTCACTTATAACTAAAAAATTTGGGGAAAAACACTACAAGCGTGTAGCCCTTGTAATTTTGCACTAGGTGGTACAAAAATTTTCCACAAAACTTCACAGCTACTTTTTTTAAGAATTAAAAATGCGGGAGCGAAATTTTATCGTGGTTCTAGCTCGGAAGCGAGAACTGAAGAAGCGGGAGCGGCAGTGGTGCCGTTAGTGTTGCTGCTGCGTGATGATGAGTGAAGAAGGTCAGGAGACTACAGCGGTGAAGATCACTGGTCTTCAGGGAGCCGGCGTGTTGCTCTACACCATGGCGGTGTAGAAGTGACCTTGGTCCAGGCGGTCGACCGTCGTCGTGTTGACGAGGTATGGCGGCTGTGTGGCCTTTGAGTCGACACACACACGTGACGCAGGAAGGAACCTTGAGAGGCGATGAGGATGATCTCTGGCAGCGGAATGCGATGGGTTTCGGTAGCCAGAGAACAGGTTGCACCCCAAGCAGAAAGCACGGCGGGCTTTATGTGCTGCGGACGGAGACATCTCATGTCGAGGCGCGAATGGGCCGGACAGCGGATGGTGATTGGAGAGGAGTCCTCGAAGATGTTGGTAAAGTTCCTGGAGTCACACTGGACAAGTCACACACGGCGTGTGTGTTGCTTGACGATGAATGAATACTAGACTTGAGACTGAGCTGTATGCGGCCCGCGCTGACTTTTATACTTCTGCCGGCCGGGCAAGTAGTTTCGAAAACGGCGTGTGAAATTCGACCGCCACGCCAAGGTGAGAAAGTTCGCGAACACTCCAGTCGCTAGTGCTGATATATTATTGTGGATACGGGAACTTTCCAGTAGGTTGCCCCACTAATTGTTACCAGGTGATAGATGTACTATCGGCCGTAGGTAGGTCCGGTAGCGGCTTGCATCTAGGTATTTATTTCTGGCGTGTTCCTTAACCAGTGGTGCTGCGATGGTTTTATCAGAGCGGGTTAAGTGACCGCTACAGTTGTGAAAATTTGTGCAAGGTGAAAATTGCACAAATCCCTGGTCGGGAGGTCGCTTGATTTGGCGGACTTGGGAGAGCCTCGGTGGAGCCCTGGTTGGGCTGCCACGAAGATCCTTGAAACCCCCTGGTCGGGAGTTCGATTCGCGCGGGTTCCGGTCGGTTCAAGACCCACTCCGGTAGCGGAACCGGACAGCGCCTGCTCGGCTGCAAAACGGTGACTGACTGTCCGGTGGTCAATTCTTCTCCTGGTCTCTGGAACTTTCCTACAATCGTAGCGGCGCCGCGCCGTATGTCAAAGCAAAAAGGTTTATTGCTTCGCAATGGTCTGCGTTCCATTATTTTCATTAGCTTGCCGACTTCCCAAATTTTATTATGGTCCTCCTCTGCCGTTCTGTGTTTCGCCGCTATTATAGTTACAAATTTTATTACCCCAATCCGCTGCGTTCAAAAAATGATTTTCGAGGCACATTGTTCTTGCTTTCTAAAACTTTATGACGAACCTTCGTGTTCTTAAAGGGCTTTAAGCTCTTTGTGTCAACCGCCTTATTCCTTTATGCTAGGGTACACATTGTATAAAAGATTGCACACTTTTGTTCAGTTACGTGAACTCTAGGCATTAAAATACACAAACCTATTGGTCTTTACTTTTCTGCGCGGCGGCCTGAAGTGGTGCGGGAGACTCCAGATACTAATATCTACAGCCTGTATGTCGGACGAATATCTACAGCTCATATGTTGACCTAATATCTACGAATTTCAGAGTATTGACTAATATCTACAGAGCTAAGGTCAGACGAATATCTATGACGGTCCCAGTGTTGACTAATATCTACAGAGCGTAGGTTGAACTAATATCTACAGAGCGTAGGTTGGACTAATCAGCTAAATGTGTCCAATATTCCGATATTAGGGATTTTTACATACATACTTACATAAATTAAGTTTTTAAACTGCATACGCAATATTAAGTTATTCCAATATGCTATACATAATTGCAAATCCAACCTCTGCCAGTGCTGTAGATATTCATCAACACTTTGGTTCTCATAGATATTAGTCAGCAGTTTGAGCTGCAGATATTCGTCAACACTTTGGTTCTCAAATATATTATTCAACAGTTTGAGCTGTAGATATTCGTCAACACTTTGGTTCTCATAGATATTAGTTCGATTTTTTCAGTTTTTGGAATTCCTGTAGATATTAGTAGACGCCTCCGCGCGGGACTCAGTCGCTCCGAAGTGTGCGTGTGGAGATGTTATTCTCATTAGTGATATAGTGATGCCGTGTCCCAAAAGTAAATTAAAAACATGTTTAAGGGGTAAAAATACACGTTTTACCATCTTGAAAAAATTATCTTTTTGGTAAATCATATCGTGGATTACATTATATCGTGGAGTATATTATCTCAAAAAAAATCTTTTAAAACTACTCATGCGCCATGATTTGAATCGGCGATCAAATTTTCTGACCAATCACCTCTCCTTTATACCAAGTATTGTAACAAAATAATTGGTACTTAACAATGATTCGCAGTAAATGATTATACGAAGCTTTTATTTAGTAATATCCTCCATATTCCTCGCAAACCAACGCCGAGGCAATATCTACCGTACTACCATGTACTACTGTGACAACTTCAACACAGAATCACAATTGTTTACTCCCGTTAGCCGTAAGTATATAAAATTTGAGAAATTACCATAAAGAAGAGAATTTGTTGACTTATTTAACATATCATTCACTAAATATAAACACGCCGTAGTAGAATTTATATCGGATAGAAGAACAACAAATAATATCAAACAAACTACATAGCTCTGCTTTAACTTATTTCATCTATGTATTGTACTTTTCCCAGTATACTGTTTTTCCATCTTGCATTGTGGAGTATTTTTTTATTTCGTTTTAATTTTGTTACGCTCATTTAGAAGTTCTTTGTGAAAAAAACATGTTAAAGCCCAACTCGGCGTGAAATTCAAAAATGATTAAATAAATTACAAAATTATCATAATTTTTAATGCTCGTATAATTATTTTGTTTTGTTATTTGAAGAATGTTGAATTTTTTTTTTTAATGCTCTTATAATTATTTTGTTTTATTATTTAAAGAATGTTGAATAAATTATTTTAAGCTTCACGCATTAGAACAACGTATGTCTCAATATTTCTCAGACTTTGTTTGGGAATTACTCACCAAATTTCATTAATACCTAACCATGTTTTTAATGAAAAAAAAATATTTCTCTAAATAACTGATCCCTAAATATTAGTTGACCTTTTTTCATAGACTTACTATTTTTTTTTTAATAATCCATTTTTATTGTATAGATTTGACATTTTCTAAGTTTTGTTTCAATCTAAATACGCGTGAATTACTTGGTTTACCTAAACTAAGAACCTATTTTGTGTACGTAAATAGTGATTTCTTGTAGTAATTGTTGAAATGAAGTGTGATTTCCATAATCTGTGCTTAAAAATGTGGCGGCTTATGGATTTCTTAATGCGATTTTTTGTTCCTCCTGAAAACCTGTATAAAATGAGATACGTGGTGTTATGATATAAGCGACGATATATGATCCAAAAATCCACGCTAACATGGTAAAAACCATGCATATGGCAACACTGATTCTCATTTAAGTGGTACATATCTATGGGAATGATTTTATTTATGTATCTATGGTTATGATTTGAGTGTTTTATTTGTTTGTGGTATTATTTTGACTTTTGAGTGTTTTGACGTTTGCCATTTTTGCCAAAAGAAGTGCATTTTCTAATGACTGACGTGTGTTATTATAATTGATTCACTTTAGCTTTTTAAAAATGACTACTGACATTTTAAGCGTTGCTAGAAAATCGCTCTCCGATGCATTGGGAGAGAAGACAAAATGTTACTTCGATCACATGAAAATGTGGTTCAAGATGAAATTGACCAAAGAAGACTTCGACATGGAAGCTAGAATTCTCTTAGCGCCTGACCAGATCCACTTACACAACAAATTTTTCTTGGCGATTCTCAATAAAGTGGAAGGTCTCGCGGAGGTGACAACATCAATACCCGAAAGAACCTCTTCGCACACTCGTACCAGTAGCAGCAACAAGAGGCATAAACATAGCTCAAGGAGCACTTCGGATAAGTCTAGCTACGAGCCCATCGACTTAATGGACTATGTGTCTCCTTCATCCCCGCAGGGAGGGGGCAGCGATGCCCTAAGGTATGCCTCGCAGGAGCTGTTCCTTCCCGACCATGCTCTGGTCACCGGTAGGTTTATGATCACCGCCTGGGAGCAAGGATTAGAAGGCGCGGATGATGAAACTATAGATCTGATTGTATCTGCAGTACAGGTAAATCATTGCCATTCCTTTTTAAAATTAAAATATTATAAAACTTTAATCGACCAACCTATTGCTGTTATATTAACTTTTAATATTATTTATGCAACCGCTTACTCTTTAATACGGAATATTTTTTACTGGGTTGTTCTCACATGTGTGTGAACAACCTGTAAAAACGCAGTATAAATAAATAAATAAATAAATTCAAACTGTTAGATTTAGCTTTATTATTACGAAAAGTGAGTATTTATGTCGGGGGAGGCCAAAAAACTTGCAAAAAATATGCATTTAACATTTTAATTTTGTAAAAACTAATTCACACTCGCGGTAACGCCATTGTTTATTCATCATTTTTATTTTAACATTTCATAGACAATGGTGCCAATCATAGAAAAAATATTTTTGCGTAAAACAAAGTGAATGCATTATTGACAAGTTTGTACCTGTATTTATAACAGTAAAACATGGAAAGAAATGTATTAGAATAATTACACAAACCCGCTAGACAAACCTGCTTTGCCAAACAAACCATTCAAAAACGTAGGCTGTTTTTTAAAGTAAAGATAACATACACAAGCCTGCGATGAAATGCGAGTTTATTTTAGAGAATTTATTTTATAAGATTGTTTATTAGTTAAAAAAGGAACATTCCGTATTATCCGTGCATCAAACTTCGACAACACGAACGTTCCGTATTATCCGTGAGGTGGACTAACTGCATATTTACCCTTTTAATATAACATTCTTAATAATAACTATTTTTTCTTCTTCTTTTTCTTCTCTTTCGTACTATTTACCTAAAGTACATAAATTCTCTTCCAAATATTATTCATCTGATTTATAAAATTAATCCCCCACTTTTTTTTATATAAGTAAATCATTTCGTTAAGTCCTTTTTGGTAAATATGCGGAGGTGCGCCTCATCTAAAATGCACAAATTATTTAAAAAACACTGAAACCGGTTGTTTATTAAACCCAAACTAAGAACCTACCTTAAAAAGTTGGTTCTTAGGTTCTTCGTTCTGGTTTTATTAAAAAATAAATAAAAAACTAACATAAAATCCATCTGTCAAATTTCATTTCGATATAAAAATGGCCACAAAGTAAAAATGAAGAATTTGTCAAATATTAATGAAAATTCATTATTTTTAAACGACTTCAAAAAGGAGGAGGTTCTCAATTCCGCTCTATTTGTTGTTGTTTTTTTTTTTTATGTTTGTTACCTCAGAACTTTCGACTGGGTAAACTGAAATTGATTATTCTTTTTTATTTGAAAGCTGGTGCTTCCTGTGTGGTCCCATTTTAATTTGGTCCAGTTCCGACAATGGCATCCATGAGAAAACCAAATAAGACTTAAATTTGCAATAAGTATGTGCCTGACAAATGGACGAATAACTCAATATGACGCCAACCGATTTCGATGATTCTTTTTTTATTGGAAAGGATGTACTTTAAGGGTAGTTTGATGAGAGTTTAGTTAGGTTCTGATTATGGGATCCATGACAAAGTAATGGAACTCTTCAATTCTTAGGAGCAAATTAACGATACTCGGCCGAATCTCTTAATTTGACCCTAACGTCGTTATGGTCAAATTATGTCTGTCTCATATGAGCAGCATATTTAGTAGGTCTACCCATATTCAAACAAATTAGTTAGTGTACTTCAGATTCACTAAAAATCAAAAAATAAACAAAAATTTTAACAAAACAAAAAAATGACTTAAAAAAATGCACTAAAAAGTAAAAAAATAATTTCGTATTCTTCTACAACTTAATAATCAACTTACTTTTTGTACTCATCAATATGTAGGTACGATTGTTATTTTTGGAGTCGGTGTCAGCAAAGGTACCCGGCCCGGCGTGTTCACTTGACAGCTCCCCTCACGCCGCGGCCCCGCTCTCGCCTCTCTTCTCATCAAGTCGCTCGTGCGATACAAGCACATCTCACCTATAACTATGTATGTAGTTACAAACCTACCTTGACTGACACCGACTCCAAAAATAACAATCGTACCTACATATTGATGAGTAGAAAAAGTAAGTTGATTATGAAGTTGTAGAAGAATACGAAATTGTTTTTTTGTTTTGTTAAAATTTTTGTTTTACTTATCCGTGAACTGAAACAATTGATCCTTATTGTAATTAAACTGGTATAAAGTGTTTCTTAAATAATTGTTTCTTAAAAATTCTTTGTAATGAAATCTTTTTACCAATTGCAATTCTAATTGGATCCATTTTAGGTTTTCCTCAAAAACATTTTGACTGTGGTGATAACACAAAGAAAAGGCTACAAAGTGCGCGAGGATAACTTTGTCCACGACATCGGCAGTGACGTGCCCAACATGTGGCTGCGGAACACGGCCAACCTGGCGGACCCAGCACAGAGGGCGCCCACCGACCTAGACGAGACCAACGAGAACCTGGTGCCCACCTGCCCCCTCACCATTGATGAAATGGAGCAAGCTACTGCCTATAATATGGCTTGCAGGTCACTTTTCAAACCATTCAACAATAATTTGCATTTCGAGATTTATTTATTCCAAGAAAAACAAAAACTGTGATCTGTCACTAATCCACCACCCCAAAAACTGGGCGTCCAATTAGTAAAAGTGATGGATTATAGTGCATACATACAAATGTGTTAAAAATTAAAACAGATATTTCGTAAAAACAAACAAACAGATATTTGTATTTTTGGTTTTAAAGTTAAGGTATCGTGTTTACGTTTGCGAGAAGACACTGTAGTATCCCGATGCCGGATCCTCAGCTTTTTTATATGAAAACCGCAGTGAGGAACCGTCGTCGGGACAGCACCTTGGTCATCGAGGGTTGAGTTATCCGCAAACATTTTTCCTAATAGGTTAGCTTTTTCGGTGGCGGTAGTGGGAAAGGGAAGGAGATGGGGAAGAGGAAGGTAGGGAAGTACCTGGCTTCAGATCTGGTCACCAAACATGGCTAAAGCCATTTCAAGCAACGTTTCAATTCTGAATTAGTGGTCTTAACACCAGGCCGATACTAAGAGTATCTTCCACTGTGGAACGTGCCGCAAATATACTATATATTATTTTAAATGAATTAATCATGAAATAACACAAATTAATCAAATAAAATTTAGTTGCCTATGCCGGGATTCGATCCCGCGACCTTCGAGTCAAAAGCCTTACCACTAGACCACGCCGGCCATCAAAAAATGTCTCGACTCCCATACAAAATACAGCGCCAGTTGAAAAAAAAGTGGGATTTTGATCTGGTGATGCCACGCGGGAAATCCATAGATTTGGTGCGATTTCAGGGGACCTAAACTTCAGGGGAAATTAAAACTTTGAAAATTATTTTAACTATTTAAACTAAATATAACGATAAAAAATATACTGATATTTAAGTTAGAAGGTCATTATTGATTAAAAAAAAAATTATAAAGAGACTGGAGTTCCTTTTTAAATATTTTTTTGTAAGGCTTGCCGCACACATCAGGTTTTTCCATCCGATTGTCTGATCAGACAAAAATCGATTCGAAAACCGGATTGGTTATAACACCTGGGCCACGCCCGTTGTCGGACCGGATTGGACAGCCAACGCAGTGGTAATGAAAATAGGCCATGCCTTTCCGCGCCGGCCGTCCAATCGATTTTTGTCTGATCAGACAATCGGATTGAAAAACCTGATGTGTGCGGCAAGCCTAATACTAGTCGAATAATCGTGCGGCGGATTACTGAGAGAGTACTGTAGGTATTTAAAATTGATTTCAATTTCTGTTACACTTTTGTTTTCATGAATCTACACTGATTTCTGTTTTCACATGGGAGGTTTTGCGGTTCTTGGAAGTAATCACGGAACCCACTTTGGAAACCGCTTGTTTAATCTGGAGGAATTGTAGTTGTCAATAAAGACACTAGTTCTCAGTCGACAGCATTTTAAAATTTAATGCAAGATATTTTCGAGTGGATTTAATTGAAACATTATAATTGTAGGAGAAAGTCGAATGCTAGCCTTATCGATTGTAGTTTTATGTTAAAATTGTCCTATTCGGGTTGGGGCCCTGTCGTCTAGACAAGGTGCCTCCAGACGTCCCTGTTCTTCACTACTTAGGTGGCCTCCGCCCATAGCAGGCCTAGCCCCTCCTCGCATGGCATCTGGAGTTGTTTCTCCCAACTTTTCCTTGGGCGGTCCACTGGACCTCTTTCCTCTGGAATCGCAATCAGTATTATATATGACCAAGCCACCTCAATTGGAACTTTCTTTGAAGAGAAGCGTTCGATGCTAAGCCCGTCTTGGATCGTCGAGCTGAACGTTAAGATTAGATATTTAACTCGATACTTAGTAAAGTATAGGTGAGACAGTTTATGTCTCCTCAAATCTGATCATAATATTCTCGAGGACTCCCTATAAATACATTATTTATTCAAATTTCAATTTGAGATTCCAGATTTATTGTGTGAATCTTTGAACCCTCAGACGCAACAGACACGATAAGATAATAACACAATATTTATCTAGATATTAGAATATTCTTATTACATTTAAGATTTCTATCAAAATTTTTGATTAAAATCAAATAAACCTAGAGATAATTGCCTAATAATTTCAAGGATCAAAAATGTTTTAAAGAAATAATATTTTTATTTTATTATTTCAGTGTGCCGCAGTTGAAAAATCGTAAAGAAAGAGTCTCCATGCTGGAACTGTATGAAGCTTTGAAAATTCACAAGAATGTGATTGCAAGCCATTCGGTGTATGCCGTTAATATGGAGCGGATCGCCACCACCTTGTGTCACCCCAGCTATTGACAAATGCGATATCGCTAATCTTTGCTATGACAACATTATAATGTAAGTTTATTTTATATTTACATACTGTGACGAAATTGGGGTAGGTATTTTTTTGTAAAGTTTTACTACACATATTTGAATGTTTTCCATTTTTAAAGTGTTACCCTAGCTCCACACTGCTCGCGAAGTTCCTCGACGAAATATTCGGGAAAGTTGACCGAAGTTCGAAGTACATCACTACACACTCGTTCAACTTCGTGAGAAACTCATTCGCGCGGTGGTGCTGTCATGACTCGCACGTCATGGACGTTCAAGTCTGCTGCCGTTGCAATGTGCACGCTCGCGTATTATAATTTACCTACACTGCATACCACGTCAGCTCGAAGACATTTCATATACCTAGCTCCTAAAATATGCTAAAAATATAAATATGCTATTATTATAATTAAATAATTATTATAAAATTTTGCAATTCAATTTAATTTGTACAACTTATAATTTAATTTATCAACCATTACAAATGTATAATTTCCAATCTGTAAACTTCACCCGCATAACACAGGGACATCCCTAGCATGGCGGATGAAATAACACAAAAAACTAAACAATGTACAATATTCTTATAACAAATAAATAAATAACTATGTGCATATTTATAAAAAAAGGAGGAAAAGAAGATGGTGGATCATTGCAGTTGCAATGCACCGGAACAGAATTAGGTTAGTTTAGTCAATTAAACTATGAAAAGAGAACTACCGGGAATAAATAAATAAATTGGTACAAAAAGGATTGTTTTTTTAAAATTTATTGTATTTTTTACAGCTAAAAAATAATTACTAGCACGGATGTGCGCTCGCGACGACGTATTGAAGCGAACTGAAGTCCGAGTAGTGTAGAGAGGCACTTCGTGTAGGCACTTCGTGTAGGCACTTCGTGCAACTTCGAGTCCTTTGACTCGGGCGCAAAAACCGACAAAAAATGGAGGTCGCCCGATGCGAGCCAAGGTTGGACGAAGTAAGACGAAGTGCCTCTCCGCACTATCGTATTCGGCTAACCTCGTTCAACTTCGCGAGTAGTGTGGAGCTAGAGTTACCTACTGAACAAAAGAAAAGGAGTTGGTTTTGACAGATTGATTATGGAGGGAAAACTGGGTCTAGGTAAATCAATTTTTCGAATTCAATTGTTCGAAATGCAATTTTTCCAACTTAAATTTTTCGAAACACTAGTTTTTCGAATTGATATAAGTATGTATATAGTACGTACAAGAGTATTTTATTATAGGATGGACAATATCAACTAACCTAACCCAACCTAACAGTATCTCGTTAGTCAAAAGCAAGTGAAGTTGACCGGTCAGTGGTTGAGTGGGCATAGCGCTTGGGTTCCACCCGGGTGTTGCGTGTTTGATTCCTCGGCTGGCTAAGTCCTCCATCACAACACAAACAACATTTTAGGCTTTCTATGGTGGTAGTCGGAGATTTTCAAACATTGTTGGGTTATTCGTAAAAGTTGATCAACGGATTCGAAAAATATGTCTTTCGGCCAGTTGCTGTTTGAAAAATTAGTCTTTCGAAAAACTGAAATTCGAACAATTGATTTCGAACAATTGATTTTGGAAAATTGAATTCGAAAAACATGTCTGCTCCCGGGAAAACTAGTTAGGAACTAACGAGGTTATAAAGAGATTTGAGATTGTTGGTGTTTAAAGTAATGCTTTGTAGATTTTTATAAATTAAACAACGAAATTTATTTCCAGCAGACCCAGGTTCCTTACTTTTTACGACATAAGGAATTAGATTCCCATCTACCACTGTGATTCTCGTGTACCATATTTATTCAATGATAATTAAAAAAAAACAATACATATTTAAAACTTATTAGAATAAAGCATATAATCTTCTTTTCTATTACATAACAGATTGAATTAATTTTCTATTACATAACAAAATATAAATTTTACAATAATTATTGTTAATACATGATCATTAAAAATAATATTTATGAATTGGCCTCAGTTTGTATTGAATCAATGATTCAGCCCCAACTCCATAATATTGCTGTGTCTTAAAATCTTTAATTAATCAATAAAAAGACATGAATTGGCCTTAGTTTTTAATGGCTTGATGATACAGCCCCAACCTCACAATATTGCTGTGTTCACGGGGTTAACAATCATTTGAATTGTTAACATAATAAGATGAATTGTTCTCAGTTTTTCTGAGCGGCGATGGGAGGTAAACAATATATTTTCTTAAAACAGGGTTGGGATAGTGTTGGGAAACTTCGACGAAACTTTTATGATTTGATGATCCACCCCCAACTCCATTTTTCGATGTGTTTACAGGGTTAATAGTAATTAGTTTACCGATAATAATAATTCTAATTAGATTTAGTTATTAATTTCTCGATGATCCCTGCCTACCTCCGTATGTTGGTATGTTCGCAGGGTTTAAATTAATTTGAGTGGCGCTTGATTGGCTCTCGTTGGAGGGGCGTTGGAGCGGGGGCGCCGTTAAGTCCACCTCCTCTGTTGGCCGATTTGCGTTGGCGGGCCTCCTCCAGAAGTTGCGGAAGGTGCGCGCCTCGGGGTGGCGTTTCTGCCAGGTTATGTAGCCCAGGAGGGTAAAGACCATGACAACTAGGATCAGGCCGACGCTGAGGCCAGCCACCGATGCCACGGACATGCCAGACTCTGAAATGTTCATATTGTAGAATGTAAGTGCAAATAAAAACATGTTGACCGACTCCGTTTTTTAAACAACTATGCAGATACATTGTGTGGGTTCCTAGAGAAAACAGAACATTGAAGAAAGTAAAAGACCAAACAAAACTAACCTATTCTTTTGTCCTGTTCTGTTTTATCTAGTTAGCATTATTCCATACCAAGACTCACAACTGCCCATAGTCAGTGGGACTACGACGCTCTCTATTGGGATGTAGAGGAGGTTTATTTATCTATCTTCTATCTATCTATCTATCTTAAATCTATCTTCTATATAAATAAAAATGAATTGCCGAAATGTATGTACGCGCATAACTTCTGACCGACTGCACCAAATTGGATAATTCTTGTGTTCGTTATTGTGAGGACAAGGTTTGTATAAAGCGACTGGTGAGCTCTGGCGTTATGAAATTGTATAAAAAAATTGCAGTAGTTGGCATGCGAGCTGTTTGAAAACTGAATGTACCGGACTGAATATATGGAATGGGGGAGGGGAATTCGGGTAGGTGGTTCGCGGGAGGGGGGAGGGGAACCCGGGAGGGGAGGGTAACTCGGGAGGGGGATTCGCGGGACGGGGAAGAGGGGAGTGGAGTGGCGAGAGGGAAGGTGGGTAAGTCGGAGTGGGAGCGCGAGAGGGGAAGGGGACGCGGGAGAGGAATGGGAGGCGAAAGGGGAACGGTACGAATGGGAAAGGACATGCAGGGAGAAACAATTTCTTTATTAAATGGCATAGCAATGCATGCCGGGTACCAGATAGTTATATATAAACCTCCGTAATTTACATAATCATAAAGCCAAAGTCATTTCCATTCAAGTATCTAGTATCTTCTACTCTGGGATATGGTGGTATTTTCACAGGCCGAGATTTGAACCCCAGACCTCTACAAGCTTACCACTCTCTCGTTGGGTCGTTGGAGGAGAAATACGGGCATAAAGCTGCGGTTACACTTGATATTTTTAGTGTAACAGTACTTGCTGCTAGATGTGAATGCCGCTTAACTTTTGCACCTTTCGCTTTATGAAAATAGTATTTGAGTTCTTCAATAATAATAATTGTGAAGGATTCGGGAAATATAAAGTACAGATTACGCACCTGCACTTCTGAGCGTAATGAAATCTTCATATTCGGCATCTTCATCTTGGATTCCTCCCACACAAGTCCACCTTCCAAAGTGATCTGAGTTCACCTTAGCTATGGTAATTGAACATTCTCCACTGGTCAGAGAAGCTCCCTCTTTGAAATAGTATAGACCAGCTACGGGCCTGAAACATTTAATTTTTTTTTTAATTAGTTTTTATATACATAAACACAGTGGCGTAGCGAGGGGGGGGCAGTCCGCCCTGGGTGCCACCCGACAGTGTAAAAAAAATTTACGAAGGATATTGTCGCCAAAGTATTGTACACATGAACACAGTCTGTTATTTATATTTTCATAGCTCTATGGCTCCCCGTGGGGTGCCCTGAATTTTGTGTGGCTCGGTCTTTTTAGTTTTGAATTTCTCAAGTCAACTTTAATAGGGGGAGGGGGGGGGGTGACACCCCCCCCCAGGTGGTGACATCCGCCCCGGGTGCCACCCATGCTAGCTACGCCACTGCATATACATGCAATATAATCATGAGCAATTACATTTTTAAGTTACAATCGGATTAAACTCAAATCATTAAACATGCAACATTGATCAGAAACTGTAAAAACATATATATGTATACATTATATAATTCTTACGAGAGTGTAATCACTCATGTGTAAAGGGAATTTTTTTTTTTTTTTAAATTAAATAAAAAATTATAACACATTCATATAAGTACATAAATCAAATGTATAAAAAATATAATAATATACGTAAAAATATAATAATAATATACAGTACAATCTCACTAATCCGGCACTTCAATAGACCGATACGTACAATAATCCGGCACCCTCCGCCCGCGCCTTCCTCGCCCCTCTACGCCTATGCGCTCCATCACCGTGTCGTCGTCTAGCAGTCTAACCTCAAAACTTATCTCATGTGCACATGCATACGTATTTACCTGTTGTTTTGAAGTGTGAATAGTGTGTATATTCTCTTTATGAAATGCTTTGTTTTATTTATAATGATTTTTTCTCTATAATCCAGTAATCCCAACATTCCAATAATCCGGCACCCTCTGGTTTTTAACAGTGCCGGATTAGTGAGATTGTACTGTTTATATATAAAATAAATAAAAAAATTAAAAATTTTGATTAAGTATTGTCAATCAATTGTTAATGCGATTCTAGGTAGCTAAATTATTCAGGACATTATTGTTTAGTTATAGGACATATACAACAATGATCCAAATCTACAATAATGAAAATGTTAAATCACTACCTGACTCATCGGAGTCAATGCTCTTTCTTCTTTTTGAACATTGAAAAAATATTACATAAGTAATATGATGTCTTGTTTTATGATTTGGCAGTTTTTTTAAAGCTCTATAGCAGTGGTTCCTAACCTTTTTGTGACCAGGGACCACTTTGATTTCATTATTGTTAACAGGGACCACAAGGTTAAAAATAAACTGAATCAATTTAAAAATAATCTTTAATCGAAACGTTTAACATTAGTAAGTATTAGTAAAATTCAAAAGTAACATAAGGGAACGTACCCATACTACGTGACCCTTTTAGGGGGGGGGGGGGATCTTCAAAATACCACGCTTGGTCACAATGGGGGCGGGGGGATTAGGTTTTTATCACATAGTCAATCTAGAAATCTTTTTATCGTTTTTCCACTTTTAACTATAGGTATGCGTGCACTCTTGCCGTCACGGCAGCAAGCGCCGTATTAATAAAGACAAATGTAAGCCAAACATATTTTTTTAACTTTTGGTTAGAAAGAAATGGTTCAAAACCATATTTACGATTTACTATGTGAAAACTGTAGAGGGAGGGGGGGGGGGGGTGGGTTGGAATATACTACACGTGGTCACCGAGGGGGGGTTAAAAATCGCAAACAGTGGGTTACGTAGTGTGAGTTAGTTCCCTAAGTTAGCAGAGTTGTAATTGAAAACATATAATTTTTAATAGTTAATTCAATTAGTATCAATGAGATTTTTGAGCTTGCATCTTCTGTACAAGTTCTTGAATTATTGGGGTAATATTTTTGCTCAAAGTTACACACATATCATCACTTACTTTCAATCGATTCCTGGACTTATTTTTAATTAGTAGTAAGGCAGAAAACCCTTGTTCGCATAAATAAATTGTTGAGAAAAGTATAAGATAGCGCAAAGCAATTTCTCGAATTTTAGTTTACGAAATAGTTTTTTTACACCAAAACTGCTCCAAAGAATTAGATTTGAATGCGTCCTTATAATTTCAGTCATTTTGTAATTCAAGTTCTTCTTGGACCCTTCTGATACTTATTTGGCATTAATACCCAAAAAGGTTGTGAATCAGTTTTTGGTGAACTTTATCTTCTGTATACTAATACAGACGATAAAGTTCATTCTATATTGGTATATTCTGGGAAGTAACGATTGAATTCATCGGCCAACATTTGCAGATGACATTTAATATTTTCTTGTATGCTTTCCTTAAACGTGTCATATTAATTGTCGTCAAGGAGTGTCTTCAATGTTGCGAACGCACTATAATTTTCTTCGTCAACTTGACTAATCCATAATTGAAATTTGCAAATGAAAGCACGAAGTTTATCTTCAAAGATAAATATGTATATAAGCAACGCCTTCTAAATGACTGTTTCCTGAACCTTTCAATTGCAACTTTAACTTATTTAGGTGTGTGAATATATCCACAAGATAAGCCACTAAACCAGATGCATCTGGGTCTGGGATGTCAGATTAGAAAACTGCTCCATTAAGTCTTTTAATTTTTTCTCATCTAGAAATAAGTTGACCTCACCTCTTGTATATAAACTTTCCGGCATATTGCCTTTCGATAACCAACGAACCTCTGTGTGAAATAGAAGGCTCTCATGGTCGGAATTCATTTTAGTGCACAGTTTTTTAAAAAGGTGTTTTTAAGGCACTGCTTTTAATGACATTTACTATTTTTATGGCCAATTGCAATGTATTATGAAGGCATTCAGGAAGAGCCTTTGAAGCCAATGCCTGGCGATGAATAATACAATGGGATGTTAGTGTTGTCAGATTCCTTTCTTTGATTAACGTCGCTAGACCATAACGTGATCCTAACATCGCTGGAGCACCATCCGTACAGAAACCAGCGAGCCTTTCCCACATAATGTTATGTTTCTGAAAATATTCAGTTATTATGTTTATTACGTCGATACCCTTTGATGTCGTTGCCAGTTCCTATGAAATCAATAGTTCTTCTTTGATTATGTTGTCGTGGTCTAAAAAGCGAACAAAAACGAGTAACTGGGAACAATTAGAAATGTCAGTAGATTCATCACACTGCAAAGCGAAGAATGGCGATATTTTACTTTATGTTGCTCCTCGATATCATTTGACATGAGTTCAATTCGAGCTTTCACCGTGTTGTTCGATAAAGGTATATAAGACAATTTGTCTATTGATTGTACTTCTTTATTGGTATTATTTATGACAAAACAAATCATGTGTTGCTCTGTTAACAAAGAAACTACATTTGAAGTTTATTTGTCGATCTTAAAAAACATTATAACACTTTAACACTTATTTTTCTGATATCTTGATTAATTGAATCTCTGCTACATAGCTCGTCAAAAACAATAATCATGTGTTTGTATGTCACCATGACAACACATCAATCAATCACATTTGAAAAGTTATTCATTATTTGAATACGAAGGAATCCCTATGCATACCTAGGTAGGTATTCCTTTACATCTCCCCCCTAGGGTTAGAAAATTTTCCTAGAGATTTTCGCTTCTTTCAATACCTTTTTCTTTTTTTAAACTTCATATTCTTCTGGTACGGGGGCAGGAATAAGTTTTGTAATATGGAAAAAATTTGACTCCATCTTTCTATGCCCTGTATTAATCTTGTATATTGATTGTGATAGTTTATCTTCGATTTTAAATGGACCAATCCTTAACTCATCTAATTTTCTTCTATTTAGTTTGTGACCATTTTCAATATATACCATATCGCCTATTTTAAAATTATGTATTGTTCTTTTTTTATCAATTAACATTTTATTATATTGATGTGATTTAATTTTTCTTTCTAATGCTGATTTTCTGTCTCTAATCCAGTCATCTGTTTCTTTTTTAAATTTAAGTTCATTTGGTACGAATGAAACATCAGTACCATCCAATAGGTATCTCGGTGCAAAGCCTGTTATTGAGTGTTCTGTGTTATTATATCTATCAACACAATTATGAGCAATAGTCGTCCATGCTTTAGTTTTTAGATTTTCATTTATCTTGCACCTTATTTTATTAACGAGTGTTTGGTTTAGCCTTTCGTTCAGTCCATTAGAAAACGGTGAATTTACTGCAGTGAAAATTAGTGTGATTGATCTTTCATTTAAAAAAGTTTTAAACTCTTTTGAGTTAATTCCAGGATATTGGTCGGTGAGAACCATGCCAATTTCATTACAATTTGGTACAATATTTATAAGTTTTACAAAGTCCTTTGCACTCTGTGTCTTTGAGGTTAATATATAAGCATATCGAGTAAAATGGTCGACTAAAAGGTGCAAATATTTTTTGGTTGATCGAGAGCCACCAAATCCCCCAATAGAGAACTCCAGTCCAATTTTTTTATTTTTTTAATGAATAAAGACCTTCAAACTTAAATAACTGCATTTTTATTTTTATTTTTATAGTTAGTTTTAATAGTTAAAATAATTGTCAAAGTTTTAATTTTTAAAGACTCCCAGAAACGCACCGTATCTATGGTGGTCTTCACCCACCGTCCCCACCATAAATAAACCAATCCCGTCGCCACCGTTAGTTTTTTACTTTTTAAGTTGTCATTTTGAATCAGTGATGTCATGTCGAGGGAAATTTCCCTAGATCTAGGGGAGAAAAATATTTTTTAGGGATAAGGGAAATCAGGACAAAATCTAGGGAAATTTCGAACTCTGGCAAAAATTTTGGTAATTATCGGTTCGGACTGGCCACGCTTATTACGAATAATGTTTAGAAAAAAACTTTAGATTCGCCTTAATTACTATAAAAGGAAACTTTTTGGCTTTGGGGCGGCGGAAAATAATGCATTTTAATTTTCAATTGCATAAAACCAAAATTCACTTCGCGAACCGACGCTGCGAAAATCCGCGGCTGTAGCTGTCACTGTTATGGACTGTAGCTGACTTCGTGGGATACCTACATGAAATACCGCGAATCACAAACCATGTTACACAAACCTAGCGTAGCCGCTAAGCCACTTGAAAACTGGGATGTTTTTCTTGCCTTGACGCGAGTAGGCGTTATAAAGGGGCACTTTCTTTTGTATCACAAACCATGTTACACAAACAAGCCCGCTAGACAAATTTCATAATTACGCGCCTTATCCCACGAAGTCGGCTACAGTCGTATTAGCTCTTGTTAATTTATCAAGGATACCAACATCACAGTGACATGTACGGCCGCGGATTTTCGCTGTGTCAGTCGCGAAGCGAATTTTGGTTTTATGCAATTGAAAATTAAAATGCATTATTTTCCGCCGCCCCAAAGCCAAAAAGTTTCCTTTTATAGTAATTAAGGCGAATCTAAAGTTTTTTTCTAAAAATTATTCGTAATAAGCGTGGCCAGTCCGAACCGATATTTACCAAAATTTTATTACATATGACAGTATTACTGGTATTATTTATATATATACGTATATATATTTTTTGGAATTCCTATGAATCTTAATTATTTTTCATGTACTTACATGCCATGTTATTTTTAACACTGACAACTCAAAATGATATTAGGGAACGTACCCATACTACGTGACACGTTCGGGGGGGGGGGGGGGGGGGGTCTTCAAAATACCACGCTTGGTACAAATGAGCGGCGGGTTGCTTATGATTTTTATTTTGCAAAGTGTTTTTTTTTTTAATTTGGAATTCAGTTTCTAATTCACTGGTGAGTGTATTCGTACTTTTAAATTATTACTTCACGTAGCAAAAAGTGTTTTATTTGGAAAATCACGGTATTATTAGTATATTTACCAAGTTCCGATATCTTTCCAATTAATTATCATATTAATTAACATATAACAGGATTAGTGTTACACAATCAGGTGGCTACGTAGGTAATTGCGTAAATGTGAAATTCTAGGGAAATTTCACTTCTAACTGTTGGCAACACTGTGAAGAACCCAGAATAATCATGGCGGAATGCTTTGTAATGATTTTTAGGTGTGAGGTGTGTTTTTTATTCAAGATTAACTGCTTTTAATATAGAAAAACATTGGTAAAATGTCCACATTTCACCGCTACTGTTATTGTATTTAATCAAAGTGCAATATAAAAACAATAAATCATCTCTTTCATTGCAAATACATGTGACGTCGTGTTTTGTGTCAGGCGTTACTTTGTAGATGCATTGTTTTATGTATAATACATACAGAAACACTGGTATTTATAATACACTGATCATGACGAGTGTGTAACAACTTGTATAAAAAGCCCTACACTAAAAACAATTTAAAAATACATAACTAAATGTCAAAACATGACATGACTTTAACCTCAAATAGACAAAATTTATTGCAGATTGTCCGCAAATATAGCCCTTTTCATAAATTGTTGAGGGCCTAAGTTTCAATAAACACAATAACTATTATTTATCTAAATCTCTATAAACAGTATGGAAATAAACCAAAAACACGAAATGTTGAATTGCATAGGTACGTGTGCACTTCAAGTCATTTCAAATGTCAATACAATACAATACAATACACAGGTGACAGGTTAACTGTGACGTCACAGTTAACCATTTCAGTAATGCCAACTTAACGCTGTGTTTTGGGAAGAGGTTTAAAAATGCACTTTTTAATAATTTATTAAAAACTCTGCATTTAATATTATGAAATAAAACTTATATATTCAGAATCAGCGTTTCTTGGTCTATATGAACATATTTTTTTAAAGCCATAATATTTTTCACTGGAGTTCCTTATTGTGTCTATTGAGACAATTTCAAGTGGTTTTGTGGCAGGGCCTAAGTGCGACATTAAACCATATTTAGCCTGTCCTCTTGTCTTATTTTTTATACATATTTCACATTGTTTGCATAAATCGGTGATATTTCTAGTTAAGTTCTTTGCTGCATAAAGTTTTCCTATTTTCATTTGCATTTGTTTTATACCTATATGACACATATTTTCATGTATTAGTTTTATATATTTTATACTGAGTTCCTCTGACAGTAGTATTTTTTCTTGCTTTCTTACCCTCTTATAATATATATTGTGTTTATATATTAACTTGTTCTTGTATTTTTTTATATCCTCATGAGACGATGTATGAATGTGAGTGAGGCAAAGAGTGTGTGCCAAGACCGAGTTGTTTGGCGGTCCGTCCTCTCTGCCTACCCCTGCGGGGAAACGGCGTGATGGTTAGTTAGTTAGTTAGTCTCATTTTTCTCTTGATCTGTTAATATATCTTTCAATGTTACTAAGTTTATTATTTTTAATTGTTCATGTACATCTTTATTAGCTTCTAATACTGGGTTTCTGCTCAAGCAATCTGCCTCTAAATTATTCTTTCCTGGTGTATATTTTATTTTGAAATCATATTGTGATAGATAATAGGATAAATCTCCTAACTCTTCGTCCGTTCTAGAGTTAATGTTTAAATTTTCCAATGGTTTGTGGTCGGAATATACTGTAAAAGGTTTGCCTATTAGCCAGTACTGCCAGTATCTTATGGCCTCTTTAATAGCTAAGCATTCTAAATATATAGCCTTTTTTTTCTTTTGGGCTTCATTTAATTTTTTAGAGAAATATGCTACAGGTTTTTCCTTTCCGTCTGGTTGAGTTTGCTTTAGCACTGCTCAGATACCTTCCAATGATGCATCTGTATATATGTTTGTTGATAAGTCTTTATCAAAAATTTTCAAGATTGGTTGTGAACACAATAGTTGTTTAATCTTCTCGAAAGCTTCTTCGCATTCTATTGACCATATGAATTTTTGGTGCTTTCTTAGTAAATTATGTAGTAGTTCTAAAATTATTGAACTGTTAGGAATGTACTCGTGGTAGAAATTGATTTTTCCTAGAAGTTGTCTAATATTTTTCTGATTCTTTGGTGTAGGGAAATCTCTTATTGAAATTAAGTTATCTCTCACTGGTCTTACTGTATTATCTTGTATTATAAGTCAGAGGTATTTTACCGAATTTGTTGCAAATCGACATTTTGTGAGTTTAAGTCGAAAACCTTCTTTTTCTATCACCTTTAAAAGCTGTGATAAATGATTTATGTGCTCGGTATAGGTTTCTGAAAATATTAAAATGTCGTCAATGAAATCTCAGTATGTTGCTTAGTATTCTTTGAAATATAGCTGGAGAAGTTTTTAAACCGAAGGGTAAACATGTCCATTGGTAGTGGCCTTCCTGGGTTACAAAAGCAGTTTTCTTTCTATCTTCAATTCGCAGGGGAATAGACCAGAACGCAGAATTTACATCCAATGTTGAAAAGTACTTACAGTTTCTGGTTTTTGCTACTAAGTCCTCAATCAAAGGAAATGGTTGAGCCTGAGGTACCACCATTTTATTTATTTCTCTAAAATCGATACACAATCTTGTTTTTCTATTGTCTTCTTTTTTGAAAGCTAATGTTACTGGTGCTGCAAAAGGGCTGTATGATTCCTCTATAAGATTTCTTTCAAGCAATTTTCTTATTTGTTCTTCTATCTCTAACTTATCCTCTATTGAACATCTGTAGGGTCTTTTACTGCAGTATTTGTCCACAAGTAGATCAATGCGTGCTTCATAATCCTTTACTGTTCCAATATCATATTTATCCTTTGCAAAGCTTGATTTATATTTATCAATAAGTTTATTTATTTCAAATTTTTGTTGACTATTTAAATGACTCAGATCCACTGTAAATTCTTTTTCTTTTGTATGTTCCTTAAAGTTTATAAAGTTCAAGTTCTTTTTATCTTCATTTTCATTAGGATTGTTTTTAAAATGTATTTCCTCTTTTTTCAAGCTTTCTTCAGATTTCTGATCAATTTCCAAATTTTCATTCTGAATCAAATTAAACTTTTTTATAGTATCAAGTCCAATTAGAAAATTGTATTTGAAATCTCTTCCATCTACAATATAAACATCAATTTTCTTCTCTATATTAAATATCTTAATTTTTATTGTTGTTAAGCCTTTTGTCTTTTTTACACCATTAATTGTTAGTAAGTTTGTATTGTTGTGTATATTTTTTCCTTCATCCTTTATTCTTAATAATTTAGAATTTATTAAGGAAACATTAGATCCGGAATCATATATACCAAAGATGTCTAATTTTCCTTCTAATGTTAGTTTTACTTTAATTAATGGTGTATTTATTCGTTTTTTGACTCATTATCACTCAATTCAACATCTAATACAGTATTGTTTACATTCTTATTATAGTTTCTCTTGTTCTCGTAGTCATCAGTTTGTTTAAACCAGCAGTTTTCTTCAGAGTGAAAACGGCTACCTTTATTTAATTTTTCACAATTTTTGCAAGGCTTCATTTTATCAATTCTTACTCTATTATCAAATGTATTTCTCTTGAATTTATTACAATTATTTTTATTGTTTCTTTGTTCATGTTTACCAATTTCATTGAATAGATTTGCAGTCGATTTTATTGATTCCTTATCCATTTTGTACATTATGTAATCTGGTAGACCCATAACAATAAGATGAATTAATGTCTGAGAGTCAATATTTTTATTTATCTCTAATAACAATCTTTCTTTTTTTGTAGCATATTCTCGTAATGAACCTCCTTGAAATTTAAATGCAAATGCATATTTAACTTGTGACCAACCTTTGTTTCCGTATGTTTCACAAAAATTTGTTTTCCATATTGCCCATCCTGCGCTTAATGTACATTTTATTAACATACTAGTGTACCAATCTAGGCACTGTTTTTCAAGTAAATACTTTAAAGTCTCAATTTTTTCCGTCTCCTTTAATATCTCGAAACGTGTACATTCATTCTCAAAATCATTGATCCATTGGTTAACATTTGATGTTTTTCCTGAAAACTTCTCGAGTAAAAATCTTTCTGCTATTTTTCCTAGATTTTTATTTTCAGTGCCTTTACTGATATTATTGTGAGAAAGTTTCGTTTCATATGTAATTTCTTCCAGGTATTGGTCACCAAATTGTAAATTCTCACCTTCATCTAAATAAATTTTCCTCAAATCTTCTGTTAAGGGAATCCATATTTTACGTGTTTGGTATCTTTTCTTTAGACAATTCTTTATTTTGGCAACATCCGTGGTCGTTATGGCGGTGTGTTTGCTTGCACATTTGAAATCGTCGGGAATATCAAATATGCGTCCATCAGGTGTCTCGATTGAGGTTATGCAAATTATATTGGTTTTACCATCCGATGCTGCTGACACTGTAAATGTGAATTGTAACTTTTCCATTTCTAACGTCATTGTTTCTCTTCACTAAAAATGTAGTTTAATAAGACAATTTGTCTATTGATTGTACTTCTTTATTAGCATTATTTATGACAAAACAAATCATGTGTTGCTCTGTTAACAAAGAAACTACATTTGAAGTTTATTTGTCGATCTTAAAAAACATTATAACACTTTAACACTTATTTTTCTGATATCTTGATTAATTGAATCTCTGCTACATAGCTCGTCAAAAACAATAATCATGTGTTTGTATGTCACCATGACAACACATCAATCAATCACATTTGAAAAGTAATTCATTATTTGAATACGAAGGAATCCCTAAGCATACCTAGGTAGGTATTCCTTTATCTTGTACTTGTTTTTTGGCTTTTAACCTAAGAGTATGGATACTAGAGAGACGGCATGTAAAGTGTGCCCCTCTGCCCAAAGCATGCCTTTTCAAAAATTTTACCGAACGGTTTTTATATGGCTGACATTGGCTTTTACACCTCGGTCGCGCATAGAGCTCACAGAAAAACGTTCATAAAACATAGAAAAATGGTCCACTGTGCCGTAAAATTGTGTAAAAGTAGTTCTATGAAGACCTTTAAGAAGAAAGACAGTCTTACCTTTCACATGTAAGTGTTTAAACATAGCTTAAATATACATTTTATAATTTTCGGCGTGTTCATTTCAACCGCCATCGCCATGAGCCCGATGTTATCACGTGAACTCCGACTGCCAATGGGCCGAATCAGTCAACTTAAATTATAATAATTAAAAATTACCAAAAAACTTTTATGTTTTTATTAATCATAACGCACAAATATAAAGTTGTGATTCACACATATCATAGGTATATGTTTTTTATCATTTAGCTTATTCGTTTTTTTAAATTTTTACTTTGTCTTTTTTGCACTGTTATTTTTAGATTTTCTTCCTACTAATTTACCACTCCTTTTACATATGTTTACACGAAATTCAAAAGTCAAAGTCAATTCAAAGTTTATAATCACTGTATTGTTATGTAAAAGTCACATTGACATGCCCTCGTGGTCGAGGGGTAAAGCTCTTGACTAACAATCTGGAGGTCGCGGGTTCAAATCCCGAAATAAATTTTATTCGATTGATCTGTGTTTTCAACATTTTATAATTAAAAACATTATAAGATATATTTCCGGCACGTTCCAGGTGGAAGACATTCTCAGTATCGCTCTGGCGTAGGTAAGACCACCATTCAGAATTGAAATGTTGCTTGAAATTAATTTAGCCGTGTTTGTCGACTAGATCTGAATAGCCGAGTACTTCTCCAGCTTTCTCTCCACCATTTATTTCCCCTCACCATTTACCTTCAGCCTCACAACGTACATGCTACAGACGGAAGCAGTTGGGATTCTTGTGGTATATTATATGGTATATCTCTACATATTATAAAACAAAGTTATTCGCCGCATCTGTCTGTCTGTCTATTCGCGATAAACTCAAAAACTACCCAAACGGATTTTCATGCGGTTTTCACCAATAGATAGAGTGATTCATGAGAAAGGTTTAGGTATATAATTTGTCAAGGTTTTGTGTAAATTTATTGAAATATATAACATATCTGGTTAAGCGGTAGCGGGCAGCGGGCAATGGGCTGGCAAATATGGGCGGTGTGGATTTAATTTAACAGATGGCGTTGGTTATAAAGGTTGGGTAATGGCGTGGCATTTTTTTACGTTAGCCACAGCAACGTGTGGCCGGATCTGCTAGTATAAAATAATATGTACATTATTTTTAAATAAATTAATTATGAAATAACACAAATTAATCAAATAAAATTTATTTGCCCACACAAATAAGTCAAGCAGTGTTTGTTCCTATCACTTATTTTTTTTGTTATCATTGTAAAACTGTAAATACAGTTCTTTTATAAGATTAATATCGAGCACTCCTTTCTTAAAACACAAGCACCAGCTTACATCAGAATAGAACGCACAAAATTTTTCACTGCAAGTCTGTTGATTTTATAAAATACGTATAAAAAACCATACTTACTATTTATATGATAAATTAAAATCTATTTCAAACTGATGAGTTAAGCAATGATAGCACCAAGGAATGGTGCCTTGAGTTACAGTGAGTTCATAACACTAGTTTTTTTACCCACTTGCACTTGTCAAGTGAAAAGTGAGGCCGATGTATTTCGACAAGCGCTTCACAAATCTTGATTTCGCAAAAAATGAGTTAAGTACGTCCTAGTAGATGAAGGTAACTTAAAATAACTTGTATAGGGAACAATAAAAATTAAACAACACATAAGTCTCCAGTCTCCTTGTTTCTACCCTCTCCTCATTTCATTACTTATTTTTCAATTAAGCTATTATATTTTATGTCCAAAATGTAATAAAAAATTAACGAAAGTTTAAAAAATATAAAAATAATAATGATTCCCATTCACAGTTCGGCCCTTATCTCCAGAGCGCCGCCTTCCCCCCGCAAGCTAGCCACATTCCCCGTTTCTATCCCCTCCCACTAGACGGCTACAAATTTGGAGAGCTACATAGGTTTTTCGCTTATCCCCGTAATATTCCGAAAGTATTGCCGCTTCCCTTCAATCTTAGTTCCATGCTTTTAACCCTAAAATTTCTTTGACAGATTTGATCAAACAAGGTTTCACAAGAGTTTCTCCTATTGTGTGAGGCTTTTTTGATTGTGCTATTCATTTCAATATCTCAAACGACGCTGTTAATGTTTTTCAGAAGACACCAAGCTTTTACTACTAAACCCAAGTGTCATTTTTTTATTAAATTCTCTAATTTACCTCGAAAGAAATCTGGCGATCGGTCTGAATGTAATTAATAAAGTGGATGCATCGCTTCTAAGTGGCGCGAAAACAACTTAAAAACAAAAAAATTTTACACTTTCAAAAATATAAGTGCTGATGACGTGCAGGGCTGATGCCTGCCAGGTGATGGTTTTCGTACTTAGCATGCCATAACTCATCATTAAAAGAATTTATAGCCTTACAACCGTTACCCAAAGTGTTCAGTAGCTCTTGGTCTATTAGAGCCGTTCGTACTGCGCCAATGGTTTTTATATTTAATTTATTAATTTCTATATATTACAGTATTTCCCTAATTATTTACATTTTTACAGTAGTTTAGTCGAGTAGTTAATTCAGCTCTTTGGTAGAATCAATCCATTTCGTTCTAATTTTTCGGGATGTATGGCGAGCCAATACCAATGCCTGGGAATGTATAGCGAGCGATTCTCTGAAATAGGCCAAGCCAAATAACGCTGGCGCCTTTAACGCTAGGTGTTACACTCGAGCAAATGTTCCATCTTGGTTTCACCGCATGTTCAGAGGGCGCTCTAGAAATAAGCATTCACTCGCCATTCCCGCTACAACGTCGCCGAGCGCAGTCGCGCCTGTTGAAATTCGTTCGATTTGTGATAATTTGAAAATGCCAACGGTGCCCTGATTTTTACGCAATTTTGCTGACACAATTAAATTATTTAAAAAAAATTCTGGTCTCCCTTTATTATTTGTACAGTACACAATACATAATTTTGTTTAATTTTTTTTATTAGAAACATTTCCTTACAGATCTTACATATTTAAAAAAAAAATTATGGAAAAATTATGTAAGAACCCAACATGTTCACATCACGCATAAATAATCCATCAGGCCTCAACCATATTTTGTCTGCAGATTAGAATATTTCCGCCTTGCAATAAAATCCATAAAAATGGAATTTTTGTAAAGTATCCGAAAACTAAAAACTGTTTTTGAAAGGTGATGAAATACGCTTCTAAATTTTATTAAGTACTAGAAATAACTATGTAATATTTCTTAAAAGGAATTTTTTTTTAATGTAAGCTTTTAAAAATTTAAAAAATAGCTCACCTTGCGTTTTATTCTAACTAAAATTACTGAACGAAAAAATAAATACACACACATATTTTTTTAGACCAATGAATTATAAACGTTTTCATCACCTCACTTTTTTGTCATTTCATGCGGATTAGTGAATCATGTGAATTTGTAACCATTTGAAATCTTTCGCAGACCATGTTCTAGCTCTCGCGGACCACTGGTTGGGAAACCCCGCTCTATAGCCTATACAAAACAGCTGTGTTAAGCTAGAAATAGCTTTTCAAATTTCAACTACTGTACAAAAATCTTCAATCTTGCAATACTCTCTATCATGGGCGATTCTGAGAGTATTCCACTTTGAAATGTGCTGCAAATGTATTTTATATTATTTTTAATTAATTATTACCTATTTGTGCACGCGAGCCTGCATGCATTTCGAGAGCCTTACCTTTCGACCACGGAGCACATCAAAGGTAGATAAACAGATAATGAGAAGCAACAAATACAAGATTACCCAACTCAACTTTTGATAGATTTCTCAAAAATGTAAACAAAAGAAAAAGATACATATTTCAAACAACAATCTTACGACTTTATGTCCGGGTTAAATCTTCCCTACAGGAAAAACTAAACCCTTCCACACACTTTTCCACAAATGATCATCTAGTCAATCCACGCTATGCAAGTGCACTATATAAGTTTAATAAATACAAAATAATACAAGAACAACATGTCAACCTACCAGAGACCAAATGGGAAAATAATTCACCGACTCCAGATATTTTCATATCAGAGGGTTCGGCTCGGTAGAACTCCTAGCTTGACCGATAAATCCTACTGATCCCTCAATATAAATATTTCAAAAATCTTTTGTAATCGTACATGTATTTAAAATGACTGATTTTTGCATTTTTATATATAAATTCTTTGACAAATCTAATATGCCTAAATTTTGAGTGAGAGAGCTAGGTATAATGCAAGTAGCCGAAATACAAATGGTAATATTTTTATAGTCTGAGAATGCCAAATTCTTTTCCCAAATATGAATTCCCAAATTCATTTTCTAAAAATTAATTTGCTTTGTATTCATAATATGGTACTATATTACGGCAGTCAATCAAGTTATGTTTAGTTACCAAACTTTGGTGAATTATTTTTAAAACCTGATTGTGCCTAATGTATACTCAGACGGCGCTAATACAGAACATCCCGATATAATATGTTCTATAGTTTCCGGAACTAGGAATTGTGTGTCCACTACATAAGAAGGGCGACCAACTCGAGTGCTGCAATTACAGGGGAATAACGCTATTAAACACCGGCTATAAAATTATGTCCAACATCTTGTACAAAAGATTGCTTCCAATGTCTGAAGAAATCATTGGCAACTACCAATGTGGCTTCAGGCCAGGCAAATCATGTATTGACCAAATTTTCTCCTTAAGACAGATTTTGGAAAAGACGCTAGAACACAATGTCGAAACACATCATCTCTTTGTAGACTTCAAGAATAATAGCATAAACAGGAATGCATTGTACAATGCAATAAGTGAGTTCAGAATACCGCGTAAGCTATTCAATCTGGTGAAATTAACAATGTCCCCAGTAACGTGTAGAGTCAGGATTGGCAGTGATCTGTCCGAGCCCTTTGAAGCGCTCCACGGGGTGAGACAAGGAGATGGATTGGCCTGCCTCTTATTCAACATAGCCTTAGAAAAAGTTATTCGTGACTCAGGCATCGAGATAAGAGCAACGATATTTGACAACTCTGTGCAACTATTGGCTTACGCTGATGATATCGACATAATCGCGAAAACTCCAGATGCTTTACGTAACGCCTTTATAAATCTTGAAAGCTCTGCCAAAAATATGGGTCTCGTAGTAAACCAGCAAAAGACCAAATACATGGCTGTAGGATGCACCCAACAAATCCCAACCCTCTCATGTGGAAACCAAAATTTCGAAACGGTACCAAGATTCACATACCTAGGCTCCCTGATAACAAACGACAATAATACCACAGAGGAGATCCAGAAGCGCATAGTGAACGCAAATCGCTGTTATTTCCGCCTACAAAACCAATTAAAGTCCAGACTGCTGTCCAGAAACACAAAGATATTAGTGTACAAAACACTTATCAGACCAGTACTTACGTACGCAGCTGAGACTTGGGTACTAACTAAGAGAAATGAGCGAGCACTGGACGTTTTTGAAAGAAAAATTTTGAGGCGCATCTTCGGACCGGTTCTAGAAAATGGATTTTGGCGCAGACGTTATAACAATGAGCTCTATACTTTATTTAAGGAGCTAAACGTCGCAAAATTTATAAAATTGGGAAGACTTCGGTGGCTGGGTCATGTGGAGAGAATGACCGAGCATCAAGCACCAAAGTCCCTGCTGAACTCAAGACCAATAGGGCGAAGGAGCCTGGGAAGACCAAGACTAAGATGGAGCGACAACGTCCTCAAAGGCATATCTATCTTGGAGCTTCCAAACTGGAGAGAGCTGGCAC
The DNA here is from genome assembly GCA_929108145.2 of Limnephilus rhombicus. NCBI lineage: Eukaryota > Metazoa > Arthropoda > Insecta > Trichoptera > Limnephilidae > Limnephilus > Limnephilus rhombicus. The sequence goes on from OV815276.1 coordinate 57,786,947, forward strand.
AAAACCGAGATGAGTGGAGGAAGACTCTTGAGGAGGCCAAGACCCACCAGGGGTTGTAGAGCCAATAGTGATGATGATGATAGTTTCCGGAAAAGCCACACACTTCCACATAAATCATCAATTTGATTTGTATCTTTGATTATATGCTTCCTATAATTTTTAGTATTAATGACTCTATCTTGAATAGCAAGCATAAATTCTTCTGTTTCTGCGCTCAACTTTCCAATACTCAACCATTTGTTTGACGAAAGTTTGTCAACAATTATCATTACAATTTATTAATATAAAATAATTTTCATGCCTGCTTAATCGCTTGTCTGAAATGATTTTTAATACTTATCAGTTCCAATTTTAAACTTGAATAATTTATCACTTATTTAGTTATATTGTACATATAGGCATTTACCAACATGGGTTCTATATAATTTAATAATCTAAATAACCAGCGAGTATCTAAATGACTCAGTCCTGATATTGTTATTGTAATAAAAATAATTTTGGATCGAATAGTTCCAGTTGGTAAAAGGAAAGTAATGAATAGTAGGCGGCTGGCGGTGGCAAAACGAAGATTCCAGAGCCGCTCATTATTAAAGGCAAAACAATTAAATTATAGTTATTTAACTGGTCAAATTTGTTTTATGGGGCCAACAAACTTCCCTATAAAAGATCATTTAGTTTTGGCTTATTTCAACATGTCGCTCGCCATATATTTTGCATCCGCCAGCCACCTACTAGTAATTAATTAGACTGAGTAAATTACAAAATGGTTGTAATTTATGGTTTCGCAGGAATACCTGTTAGTATTAATGATTGGCTTACTTGTCTTTTGTGGTGGCTTCGTTGATATGAAGTCCGACTCCATTGGGCGTGATAAACCTGCAGTGGTGCAGGTTGTGGTTGTCCCAGGCGGTGACGCACTGCAGGGACACCTTCTCACCCACTTTGGCGGTCACCTCTGGGTCCACGGCGGCCACAGGGCCCCCGACCCGCACCAGCACCTCTTCCGTAACCTCCTCCCCCCCTTCCAGGGGGCCCATGTGGCACGTCCAGATTCCACTGTCGCTGGGGAATCCTGCTTTCAGAGTGATGGAACATTCTCCCACATCTAGACCTTCGTTTGTGTACCTTTTTGGATATCAATTTTTATTGAAGGTTAAAAAACGGTTCCACGATAAATCAGAACATTGAAGAAAAACTAAAAAAAACCTACCTAACCTATTAGGCACTAGATCATTCTTTGTTTTATCCAGTAACATATTCTTAAGGATATTTTCAAAAAATCATTTCTCTGAATATAACTAGCTATAGCTAACTAGCTAGCTGATACTAGCTGATACTAGCTGGGGGTGCGACGCCAACACGCTGAACGGCATCCATTGCTCTGGTTTTCTCAGCAGCTGAATACTGCCTTCCAGTATGGGCTAGACGCGCCCACACTTCCGTGCTCGACATTCAGCTTAATGCCACAATGCGAACCATCAGCAGAACCTTAAAATCGACTCCCCTTCCTTGGCTCCCCGTACTTGCAAACATAACCCCGCCAAATATCAGGCGAGAGATTGCAACACTGAGGGAATACAAGAAGGCGCAGCAAACGATCGCAATACCTTTGCAGGATGATGTCGTTTTTCACTCGCCATGTTGCTTAAAATCTCGAAAACCCTTCTGGACGGAAGGAGAAAGACTCCTACGAACACCTCTCACTCCAGAAGATAGGTGGAAGCTTGAGGCGATTTTTCGCAAAAACAGCGCTATACATGGTGTCCGGAAACTCGTAGTACAAGCGGGAAACTGGTAAATCTACATCACATTCGGAGTCGATTTGTGATATAACTTTTTTGATTTGAGCTTTCGTTTTTGAGTAAATCGGGTCCGAAGTTGGAATTTTTATGATTAAATCTAAAAAAAATTTTCACTAGGGGGTTGATTTCAGCTGTTTACTGTCTTATAAAATGCATCGAAGGGTAAACCGGGCTCAATTTTTTTTTTAACCCTTTAGTTGCCGAAAAAATGGAAAAATAGAAAAAAATAATATTAAAATCGAAATTCTCAGATCGAAAAAAATAAGTTTTTTGGGTTCTCTACGTGATGTAGATTCACCAGTTTCTCGCTTGTACTACGAGTTTCCGGACACGTTGTATAAGTTGTCCAAATTTATTATTATTATTATTGAGTGGCAATTGGCCAACATCAAAAACGCCCATCTCGTTAAAGACCCCACTGAGAGACAGCCTGGGTTCTCATTGCCTCGCAAACTCTGGACTGCTGTCAATAGGATAAGGTGCTCCCATAGCCGTTGTGGTCACGTGATGCATAGATGGGGCCTTAAAGAGTCGGCGATGTGTGAATGCGGTACTGTGCAGACCACCGAACATGTGGTCAACGAATGCCCACTCCATTCATTCCCCGGCGGGATTGATGAGGTCCACAGGGCAACACCTGAGGCCCTAGACTGGCTCGCAGACCTAGATGTCCCCCTCTGAACCCCCTACCATACGAAAGAAGAAGACTACCTATTCTTATGGTAGATTATATACAATTCTTATAAATATATAAAATAGTATAGATCCGTGTTAAAATGGAAGTAAGTCGGCTAACTTCTACGAGTATCGAGCTCGATTCGTCTACTGCTAGCCAAGCTTCATACCAACAAAACTATCGACCATCTCGATAATAATTGAGCGTAGCTCTGCACAAAGTAGCCATCAATGCGGCCTGTAAATGGAACATCAGCTATTACAAAGTTTTTTTTATTGTATGTTTTGTTTCTGTAGACCTAAACCGAGATATTTCCATCCCAGTTTTGAAATTAAACCAGATTTTCTAGACCTTATTTTGTCGTATTTAATCATTGAGGAAGATAATATCAATAATTTTCAATGAAAATAAGAAATAAAGACAGAATATAATAGGTAATGACATCGTTGAAGAAGATGACACTAATAATCTAAACAAAAGTATGAAAGAGAACAAGACACAGAAAAAGATAATAGTTGCAACTGGGACTCGAACCCAGAACCTCTCGTCTTATCAGTTATTCTAATAAAAATTGAATATTCATTTAGACTTAGAATAAAGTACACTTTTTACCATAACTGATGGTTAAAATTTAAATTTAGCTCACAATTTAGCTTTCTGCTGAAACTGAGTTCTGTCCCTTATTTAACAGAACTAGTAATAATAATTATTAATATTAAGTCGTTGTACTTACCAATAGGGAACAGTTTCCTTTTCATCTTTTTTTGCATTGGGAAATTCTGTTCCGTTGGGATGTCTCAGCCAACAATACGAGAGGGAAGTTTCAGAGGAACATTTGTTGATTGTCAATGTTCTATTGTTCACTGAAATTATGGTTTTGATGGACGATTCTGACAAATCATTGATGTATCTCGATGCTGTAATGAAAAAATTAAAAATGCAAGTCAAAACTCACGAGTAATATATGTACCGTATTTAATAAATTCCTGATTGTATCAACAAAATAAAAACTGCTAAGTTTTAATAATTAGAAAACTCATTGCATTGATTGGTCTTGCATTTGTTTTAAATACTTAAACATAAATTAAATTTAATTGTGTATTTCAAATGTAATCTCTGAGAAGATGATTTAATTGTCTCGCGATACTATCAATAGTACCACTAGAAGAGGGGCATGTTTATAATAAAGTCACATATAATTGTTATTTATAAACATTCCCATTGATGTCAGTAGCGCAATAACAAGTTGTCCTCGATAAATAAATGCATTTGACTCGCCATTACTAGCTGAAGCTAAAATCACCACAAACACAAGTTGAACTGTTGGATTCACCATTTTTAAACAGCCTCTGGACACTTCCCGCGAGATAATGCCACTTGGGAGAATATTACTTCAGTAATAAAACATTTTTACTTGATAAAAGTCAGTATTTAGTGAGTTTGGGTTAGAAGGTCAACTGTTAGCAAGTTTGTTGGGTTCTATTGGGCTTTTAATGTCCTACCCTCACGTAATCTGATTAAATTGTGTACTTTTCTGTGTTATATATTATTGTCCATAATGAATGTCAATATTTGAAGTTTGAATAGGTAAGTATCTACTGTAAAGTGGGGTTACTGAAACATTTTAACCTTCCACTTTCATAACTTTTATTATTTATGATATAATTGTGAACACCGAAGTATTTTTAAAATGTTAACTTTTTTATTGGCTACATTTTTACGGATACATTTTTAAATGTTATTGAAATCTTATTATTATATGAGGGCTGTCCGTAAAATAAGGTCTCCATAGTGCTGCGGTCGCGAGGAACAATTTTATGCGAGGTCTGGTTCCACTACGCCAAATCCCCACCAAACAATAACAGGTTGAAGCAGCCCTACAAGTGCTACGACATCGATGGCGAAGAATTCTTGGACTCAATTGTGACTGAAGACGAGACCTGGATACACTACATGACACCAGAGACAAAGCAACAATCCCAGTGGCGTCATTCAGATTCGCCGAAGCAAAGTTTAAAAACGAAATACAGAGCGTAACTCACACCTGGCAGGTGCGGTGAGTGGACTGTCACGTCGAGACTAAGCGTTACAAAGGGTGCAGCATGGTGAGGATTTGACAAGGGCTACACACCAGTGTAGCCGGATTCCGCATAAAATCATTCCTCGCGACCGCAGCACCTTGGAGGCCTTATTTTATGGACATCCCTCATAATAGCATATTGTCTTGCACTACTTTCGAGTCCTTTGTGCTTTTATAGTCTCAATTAAAATTCACCTCTGCAAATGATACAAAAGATCTATAGCTCTCGGACCATTCCTATACATCGGAAAAAATGATTGCATGCATTAAATTGCATTGCATTGAAGTAAAATATACTTTTTCATTATACGTAATAATACAATATAAGCTCTGGAAGGAATCTCCACATTTTACTATTAAACTACTGAAATTTATGTACATACCCCATTTTACTAGAAAAAGTTCATATTCCTATATGATTATTGTTATTTTAAGCATACCTACATAATTTTTTGAAAATGTTATAAAATCATTTAGCTGTGTATTTCGTTGTACAAACTCATAAAATATTATAAATGTACGTCAAAAAGTGAGGAAGAATAACAAACTTTTTTAAATGATATGTTGTTGATAATTCAAACTCCATTTACAAAACACATAAAAATTTATTTTTTCTAATAATTTATTTTTTTTATTATTCAAAAAAGTCAGTAAAAAAAAAACAATGTAATTCATATATATTAACCTTTAGACGCCCAGTGGTCCCGAACGGAACCACTGGGCGGATTTGCGTCGTTCAATGCCCAACGGTCCCGTACGGGGAGCAGTGGGCTACCTTTTTGGCACGCGGTGCAAGGGCGTTTAAAGGTTAAGTAAGTACTTAATATATTATACGATTTGCATTGTTTTTTTTTTCATTTGTCATCAATCAAAATTAACTAGGTTAGGTTAGGATGGTTGAGGTTAAATTGTTACTCACAAAGGTTAATCTATACTTGGATAATAATTTAACTCACAGCGGGTAGTTCTTTTGTTGGCTTCTTTTAGGGCAATGACACGGCGTAAAAGGCCTTTTGTTTCCAATTCATCAATGTCTTTGGTTCTCAAATTGCATCTCCAACTACCATAGTCATTTTTATCTGGGTTCTCAATGGTCATTCCACATTCTTTGTTTGAAAGCCCGCTTCCATAGTAGCTGAAAATATAATCAATGTAAGTAACTTTATTATGTTATATAAGTATGTATAGTATATAGTACCTACTAGCTCAGATCTGTGAAAAATCTATATAATGTAAAGAGCAGTGTCTGTAGCAGGCGGCGTGCTTTGGTTTTAATGCAAATCTACACTCGTATTTCAATATTGATAAATTTGTACTCTTGACCTTCAAAACAGGAGGTGAGAAGTGACTAACTACATGAGACCCCTTTTCCCAACTCTTAAAGCAGAATTTTGATACTAATTGATGAAATTTTGCACACTTGATATTCAAAATCAGAGGAAATTTACTGTCTACATCAGGGGTTCCCAATCTTTTTCAGCCCGCGGCGCACTTACAAGTTTAGTATTTTGTCACGGCGCCCTACTTTAGTAAGCTATTTGGAATAGATATAGTGACTATATATATAGTCGAAAGAAATAGGTACCTGCAATAATAGTATTTAGGTAGATAGGCACAAAAATTAAAACATCCACAATATGAAATTGAGTTTTATTATATTTATTAGAATTCAGAATTGGAACAGAGAACAACAAAAAAAACTTAAGAAAAAAATACGATAGTTACTCAGTCAAATCAATGTGACGGGTGAGCTTGATGATTTCCGCACAGTTTTTCAAAGAGGGGAATAACCATATTTATACAATTGCGGGAAGCAATCTTGACCGCTGCCTTCATTCATTTTTTTTATCCACAACTGCAGTTTCTTCCTAAACGCCGCAATTCTCTCCGATTGTTTCAGAATGTGCATGTTGTTGCCTTGCGGTTATCAACAGTTTTCAAGCGCATAGGAACTTTTCGGCAAGTTGCGAGCGCTCAAAATAGAAATTGTTGCTTTATAGATACCCGCGAGTATTTGAGGATCGGCTCACGGCGCCCCTCTTTACTTTCTACCGTTTACCCCTGGTCTACATCATTCAAAAACTCGCCGGGGACTTCAGCTAATATAATATAATATGTTATATTTTATCTATAATATAAAAATGAATCGCTGAATGTGTTGCTAAGTTGCTAACTTTCGAACGACTGCACCAAATTGGATAATTTTTTTTTTTTGTGTTCGTTATTTATCGTCAGGACAAGGTTTTTATAAAACTTCAGGTGAGCTCTGGCATTATGAAATTTGTATAAAAAAATTGCTATTGGTGGCACGCGAGGAACCGGCTATTGCTATGGAAAGCGGGAGGGAGGGAGAGATGGGGAGGGGAACCAGAGAGGGAGAGGGGATCCTGGGACGGGGGAGGGGGGTTCGCGGGATGGGGGAAGGGAAGGGGGGATTGGAGTGGGGAGAGGGAAGGTGGAGGTGACGGAGTGGGAACGCGAGAGGGGAAGAGGACGCAGGAGAAGAAGGGGAGGCGGAAGGGGAATGGGACGAATGGGAAAGGACATTCAGGGAGAAACAATTTGTTTATTAAATGGCATAGCAATGCATGCCGGCAACCAGCTAGTGTAGTATATATAAAATAAATGTATTTTTTTAAAATAAATGTTAAAATATTTACAGCATGTATTTAAAGGATTTTAACCAGCAATTCCTATTTGAAGTAAAAAATGTAGTTGTCATTTTGCTGTCTGAAGATATAACATATTTCTATTTTCAATAAAAATAGAAATATGTATTTTTCCAACACACATCACAATTGAGTAATTGGATACAGCCTAGCGGGTCACGTGATACACATTCCGTCTCGTTCCAGCGGCACGGTAATAGAGGAGAGAAAGCGCATATCACATGATACCGTCACAATATGTAGCAGTGTGATCAGTGGCGATGGGTGATAGAAACATATTTTTTGTTTATAATAAAAAAAATTACTTTAGTATGGTCAGGAATCTCTGATTAAAGTCCTTTGGATTCATGCCGTTATGCCTGTAAAAAAATAAAAAATGCCACAGTCGAGAATCGAACCCCGATTAACTGCTTGGAAAGCAACTAAGTTGGCCTTTACACCGCCAACTATTGTAAGAATGGCGGAGTAAATTCATTATGTGTACTAAAAAATATATTTTTGAAATAGTTAGGTACACATTTTAGAATGTTATATATACAATCAAAATTATATTATTTAATTTTATTCTGTTACGTATTGTAAATATCATAAAGTAAATATGTGTTTCATAATTAAGTGTGCTCACTATTATCGGTTAGCCCACGGGCCATCATTTTTAGTCGGTGAACTTGAAAGACCTTGAAAGGCCTTCGGAGGATAAAGTTGCCAAAACATAACGTCACAGTTTTTATGACTTTTTAATGACATTTTTTACACTATTTGTATTATATATCATTAGAATTTTGATAATTTTGCTATAAAAATTATCAAAGTGGGCATCGCATGTGGCAACAACACTGTATGTCCCCCCCAGTGACTATAAAAGTATTTGATTAGATTTTTTAATAAACCAGCACGGAAAGAAACAGCTTATATTTTGGGTATACAGTAAAACCCCAGTATAAAGTTCCCAAATTATATGTTTCAAGCGCCAAGAATTTTTTTTTTTGGTCCATTTAAAACTGTTAACTTTAAAAAAAAAACCTTTTTTTTACATTAGCTCCACACAGGAGGCCCTGATGAAAAAAACTCCATCATTGCCTATGTCATCTTTGGGAATGCTCTGTGGAGGGTATTTTTATGGAAAGAAAGGAGAGGAAGTTCTGGGAAGGAAAAAGGTATGAGGGGTGGATAGGAATCTGGGTATCCTGCCCGCCACGCAATAGGTGGGCAAATGCATTCGCCGCTAAGACTTCAGGGCATATGTCAGTCATCTTTGAGAATGCTTTGTGGAGGATCTTTTTATGGAAAGGAAGGAGAGGAAGTTCTGGGAAGCAAAAAGGTACGTGGGGTGGGTAGGAATCTGGGGATCCAGCCCACCGCAAAGTAGGCGTGCAAATGAAAAAAAAACCTCACCCCATGAGCCCAGACACCCCTGCTAAGTCACCAAACGTAGCGAACGTTGGGAGAGGGGTGTTGGTTATCCAATAAATGGTTCCCAAGGCGGCGCACAGTGGGCTGAAAATCGCCTTTCGTAGACATAGAGACTTGAATTTTCAAGGGTCTTTTTTTTGCTAGAAATGGATTCTGCTAATCATTACTATGCTATAAAATTTCGTATGAAGCAATTGCGTGTACAAATGAAGGAGTTATCATTTTTTTAAGAAAAATTTGTATGGCACTGACATTAAAAATGAGGATATCTCTGGAATCATAAGGTTGGCCATTACATCCTTACACATAGATATACTACTATTTATTTGTATTTTTTTGACATACTTCGTATTGTGGCGCAACGTGCGATTTTTTTTTTTTAAATCTTTCAAGTTGAAAAAAAAACTATTTTATGTTGATGATTCATTTTAATGCTTAATCATCCTTTTCTACAATATGATTACTGATTAATAATCAATGTTGAAGCACCCATTTCCGTACATTACTTCGACCAGAACTGTCAAATATGCCAATGATGCTAATATGGCGGAGTAACTCTAGAGTAACTATCGGTTTTCGGAAAGTAAGTACAAAAGTTAAAAGTAACGTACAACAAGCAGTCAAATTAATTGAAAAACGTATTTTGGTAAAATTTAACTATAGTAACGGCCTTTTGTTTTTAACTTTAAAAGTAAAAGTTAACAAAAGATAAACAAAAGGCCGATAATATAGTTAAATTTCGCCAAAATACGTTTTTCAATCAATTTGACTGCTTGTTGTACGTTACTTTTAACTTTTGTACTTACTTTCCGAAAACCGATAGTTACTCTAGAGTTACTCCGCCATATTAGCATCATTGGCATATTTGACAGTTCTGGTCGAAGTAATGTACGGAAATAGGTGCTTCAACATTGATTATTAATCAGTAATCATGATAAATATTGTAGAAAAGGATGAATATGCATTTAAGCATTAAAATGAATCATCAACATAAAATAGTTTTTTTTTCAACTTTAAAGATTTAAAAAAAAAATCGCACGTTGCGCCACAATACGAAGTATGTCAAAAAAATACAAATAAATAGTACTGTGTGTAAGGATGTAATGGCCAACCTTATGATTCCAGAGATATCCTCATTTTTAATGTCAGTGCCATACAAATTTTTCTTAAAAAAATGATAACTCCTTCATTTGTACACGCAATTGCTTCATACGAAATTTTATAGCATAGTAATGATCAGCAGAATCCATTTCTAGCAAAAAAAAAGACCCTTGAAAATTCAAGTCTCTATGTCTATAAAAGGCGATTTTCAGCCCACTGTGTGGCGGTACCCATACCCACATTATAAGAGAGTTTGACTGTATAATGGGTTAACGCTTGTAACTTAGTTGTGAAAGTAATCTCCGGGATATTGTATATTCAAGTATTAGAATCAAAATTGATGTTTCATGATTAATTATAATACAGATAAAAGTTTGCATTATAATAAACTAGCAGACCCGGCCGACGTTGCTGTGGCTAACGAAACCTTTATAACCAACGCCATTTGTTATATCAAATCCACACCGCTCGTTTGTCAGCCCGTTGTCTGCTGCCCACTGCCGCTTGGCCAGATATATTATGTATTTCAACCAATTTACCCAAAACCTTGACAAATTATAAACCTAAAAACCTTCCTCATGAATCACTCATCTATTGGTAAAAACCGCATGAAAATCCGTTGCGTAGTCTAAAAGATCTAAGCGCACATACAGCGGGAGCGACTTCATTTTATACTTAGTAAAGATTTGTCTAAGGGCCAGTTGTTTCACAGAAATTCAAATGTAACATTGTCATCAAATGGCCATGTAGCTCCATTTTGTTTTTAACATTTGAAAGGTTCTCTATTAAACGCCGATTCTAGACACGTTTCAGCTTTCTAACAAATTGTAATAAGCTGACAAGCTTAACAACACGATAGTTGTCCTGTTCTGCTGATCACAATTTGTTCAAAAGCTGAAACGGACTTAGAATCGGCATTTAACGGGAACCGTCAAAATGACTTTTTAATGTTACATTCAAATTTCTGTGAAACAACCCGTTCTAAATCTTTTTTTTTTTTTTGCAATAGCTTCATACAGGAGGAAAAAATTTCCCTCAGGGCCCATGTCATCTTTGGGAATGCTGTGTGGAGGGTCTTTTTAGGGAAAGGAGAGAGAAGAAGTTCTGGGTAGGAAAAAGGTATGAGGGGTGGATAGGAATCTGGGAAGTAGAGAGACCAGATGGAGAAATCAAAAGGTCTCTCTCAACCAGTCTCACCCGATCCGGTCCGCCACGCATTAGGTGGGCAAATGCATCCGCCGCCAAGACCTAGACAAAACCTCATCCCATGAACCTGGGCACCCCTGCTAAGTCACCAAACGTAACGAACCACTTAGGGTGACCTATCGCAGGGGTGTTGGTTATCCAATAAATGGTTCCCGAGGTGGTGGTACCCGTACCCGCTTCCCAATGAGATGTAAGTAAAGCAAATTAGTAATAGAGAGTAAAAGTTACCTGTAATGGCCATTTCCAAGACCGTCTATTAAGTTGAACCCCTTTCCATCTCGCATTCTTTCAAAGCGACAAAACTCGACAGATTTATTGGAATACTTCAAGTTACAATATAAGTGAATTAGATTGTTCCTTGTGTCAGTTGAATATCCAACCACAACTTCTTCAGCTGAAATAATAATATACATAATTAAATTTATCCTAAAATTCTCTTCGAAACACAATCTTAATGCATAACTGACGGATCCGCCAACATCCATGGTCAATTTGGACAAAGTTATGCAGAAAGCACCCAACCCACAATTTTGTCCAAGCTCCAAATGCAATAGATTTTTAGCAATTCAATTTTATACTAACTCACATTTCGTTTAACTTAAATTCACATGAAATACCATCATGTGGTGTGAATGTTTTATATGCGTATATCTTCGGCTATTACATATACATATCTCCAATTACATGTCTCATATAATCAATTTTGTATATATCTCCAATTTTGGTCGAAAATAAGTTAACTATCATCTAAATTACATATTGTAATTAATTCTCATAATGAAAAAACAGTGATATTTATCATTGAAGAAAAAGATAACAATAATATTCTAAAGTAAAATACAACTATGAAAGAGAACAAGTCACAGAAAAAGATAATGGTTGCAACTGGGACTCGAACCCAGAACCTCTCGTCTAACCGGGGCGTGTGCGTTTACCAATTACGCCATTGCCACCTGCTGTCATATTAGTCAATCTCATATTTCAAATTTTCAGATATATTTATCCGTGATGCTATCTAGGTTACAAACCAATTCTTAGAATGATTGTTTCCAATAAAAAGGATAGTTGCCTATGATATGGAAAATAAATTAGTTGAAGATAATATTGTTAATTCTAAAATTTTAAATATGAGATTGACTTATATGACAGTTTGAAAGTAGGTGGCAATGGCGTAATTGGTAAACGCGCACAACCGGTTAGACGAGAGGTTCTGGGTTCGAGTCCCAGTTGCAACCATTATCGCTTTCTGTGTCTTGTTCTCTTTCATATTTTCGTTTAGATTATTATTGTTAGCTTTTTCTTCAATGATATATTACATTGATGGGAATAACCTTCAATTGTTATAAAAAGAGAGTTTTTCTTTAAAAAACTGATGTTTACTTCAGAAATGTCATAATTATGCTCTTTTTTTGTCAAATTCTCAAATGGCCTTTTCTCAGTTTCATCTTTTTGGTTTTTTTAAAATAATTTCCTTCAGAGCCTTTGTCATCTGTGGGGATGCTATGTGGAGGGTCTTTTTGAGGAGAGGAAGGAGTAAATAACGGTCTTGAAGAGACCCTTGATGTTGGAGGGAGGAAACACGAGGCCAGCAAATCGTTCCACAAGCCGAGCTGTTGAACTCAAGAACAATATGGAGAAATGACCCACACACATTGGAGGGGACCCCACCAACGGCGTTATAAGGAAACATATGGTTTCCTCCTTCACCGCACACGTCAAGACTCTACATTTTTTTTTTAACGAAGCTACATTTATTTGAACAACTCTAGACCCTCCAATGTCCCTCCCATGACCCTCAATGTGATAAGTGTCAACCATGTATAAATATTGGGCACGCGTTTGACGTGCTTCCTGACTCTGCACCGGTGCCGAAGGGATCAATGAAGCCAGTTCCTCGGAACATCTTCCATTGAAATATCCACCGGACGCTTGTGCTCCAAGGATTGCAATTCGTTTGTTAAGATAGAGGAATCTATCAAACGGACTGCCCGTTTCTACATAAGTATAGGTTTTTTCAATTGCCTTGGGGATTAGAGGAGGCTGCCAAATTCAACAGTGGGAAGCACAGTTAAGCAGTTGCGTACTATTAAAGTATCTGCGGTCCCTGTACAGTATGCCCAGCTTTTGAAAGGCTAGCTTGACTCTGGCTTCGATGGAACCCCCATGGGGTGGAACACTTTCCACGTAAATACGTCCATTTAGTGTTAATATTTCAAACAGAACTTACTGTTAACATTTATCATCTCTTCCAGTTCAATTTCTTCCAATTTTCCAGGTAAAGCTGCCACTAACTTCCAGATTCCTTGTAGATTTTTATCAACTTTCACAATTGGCATCACACAGTTGCCATCAGCATACGTGGAGGAAGGACTCTTGTTCTGAGAAATCTGACAGTAGGCACTTGTGAAATTGGACAATGTTATGTTGTTTCGATAGTCATCTGTTTCCGATATGGTTATTTCTCCCGGCTGTGGTATAGCGACATCTACAATTAATTTGGTCTGTACATTATTATTGCAAAACACATGGTAAATTTAAGCTATATTTATAGTTTACAAAAATAAAACCGCAATGTTGTGCATAATTTATCCCAGTAAAGCATTATTATGGTAGACTTTGGATATACAATAAAGCCCACTTAAGGGGGTCATCCCGTTTGAAGGCTCTTTTTTTTCACTTTTTTGGAATTTTTTTTTGGCGAACTATATAAACATACAACTGTGAACTTTTCACCACATTTATTCATATTTTGAGCAACAATACAATTTTTACAGCCCAAAATCGTCACTCATTGCTGAAGTACAAGGAATAGCCACTCATCTTTTAAAAAAAGTGTGACCATGGCGTTCTGCTTGTCTGAAACAAAAAATCTAAGGGAATTTTAATCTGTGAAGTAAGCAGAACGACCGCAATCACCGCAATTTTGAAGATAAGTTGTTAAGTTGCCGTAAATTGCTAAGTTGTTAACCGTTTAGTTGCTGTATGTTGATATGTATGAAAAAAATCTATTTAAAAAAAAATATATATTATCACTTTATTTTTACATGGATTGTTGACAATTTTCATTAAAATATGAAAAATAATTGATACACCTAAAGGATTGAAGATCTCACAGAAGATTTCCCACTGTCCCATTTAAATCATTGAATTGGATTAATTCAGTATTACAGTATAATGGTGGTACGCAATCTTATTTTTGAGTTTAGACATTGAGGGTTTCAATTCCCATTGAAATTATAAAATAAACACGGGCACTTACCGTCTACTAAAAGTGTGAATATTCCCTTCAATGTTTTATTTCCTCTGATGGACGACAGTCGCCATCTGCCCGTATCTGCAGAGCCAACACTCTTTATCGTAACACTGCAGTCCGTGTCCCATTTCATAATTCTGAAAATAATTCAATGACGTTATACATCTAGACTTGCTATTGTCTCGCATACTCAAATTAAATGTGGCAAGTAGGAAACACTCTTATGTTTCCAGTATTTTTTTAATTCAAACAATGTTCATGTATGAAAAGATCTACATTCAAAGTATATGTGCGTATGGACCAAAAAAACAATAGGACGCGGGCGGCGTTTTTATATTCAAAAGTTCCATTGAATTCCGCCTCAAGGCCGACTAAAGTAGGAGGCCTGGGCACCAAACGAATTTTGAGGTGTCAAGTGATCATGCTATAATAGAGTAACGACAGTTTGCAAATGGCATCGATTGTTACTGCTGATTTAAATGTTGTTTTACTTTATTTATAAATAAACAGAGTGATTGGACTATTTTACAATAAAGTTTACTTAGAAACTTTGTAATTTGATTGTTGCGTGTCCAGACCCTTTAATCTGGTAGACGTTGCATTTTCTCTAATGACGCATTAAATCTTCAGGCGGGAAACAATTAAATTAATTGTATTATTTATAATACTCGATTAAGAAATTTGCGTGTACTAACAAATGAAATGTTATTCCTTGGATTTTACTAGTGTTTGCCGTGTAATAGACACACACGAGGAAATTTTGATACTTTTTTAATGCAATTTACTTTGTGATAGGTTACAACCTTACGCGACGCATGGAATTTAATACAATTCCCTTGTTTTTGGCTTGCCACTTTGAAATTTCTACCACGCGTCTATATATATGTATACATCATGAATGAAATAATACTAATGAAAACAAACCTTCCACTGGCCGTAGCCAAATCCAAGTCTACAAAGTCAGGCTGCTGTAAAATGCATTTCTCTTGGTTGACTAAAGTCTTCAATAGTCTGATCATAATGGTTTGGTTCTTCATCGCGATGACTTGGAATGGAAAAGCCAAGCCATTGCGTGCTGCATACTCATCACTGAAGTATGAAGATGTGGAACCATCTGAAATAAAAATGAATTAATGCTAACATATCCGCTGTCCCAAGATTAAACACTCTGTGCCTTAGTAATAAACATGTTTTAAATTTTATGCAACTGATAAACAATTCAACCACCATAACAAGGGCAAGTGCCCAGCATGGCCATCGAATAATTCACAAATTTTGATACCATAAAATCAATGAATAAAGAAAAATTAAAAAAAATAATAATGTATCGTAAATGGTTGTCTATAAGTTGTGTAAAATTTAAAACACATTCATTAGTAAGGGGGTGTATATACTGCATAATATGTCATTGGTTAAAATGTTCAGGAAACGTGATTGTCATTGCCATTCAATAACTGATCTTTCATACTTTTACAATTTTTTTTTAAATAAAAAAAAGAAAAACCCAACAATATTTGAAAATCTCCTACTACCACCACAGTAAGCCGTAAATGTTGCTTGAGTCGTGATGGAGGACTTAGCCAGCCAAGGAATCGAGCACGGAACGCCTGAGTGGGACCCAAACGCGATGCCCACTCAACCACTGACCGGTCTTTAAACAACTAAGTATTTTGTCTTGCATTTTTATAAACTTACGCAAAATCAATAATGTTAAAATAGATTTGAGTTTAACCGTGAAGTGTGTTATATATATTTGGGAATAGTAAATACAAATTTAGATTTTACAAATTTCTTTCATACAGCATTTAAATTTAGGAAACATGTTTTACAATGTATTGGTAAAATCTGTGCGGCAATCGATATACAGTGTTAGGTTGCGTACAAAAATTGAGCTTTCGTAATTAATGTATGCCCCCTTTCAGCTGCAAAATAGGCCTGAATTATTTTTATTAGGTGGGTAAGTACAAATTGTATTATGTTATTTATATATACATATATGTATACTCGCCTCCCCCAGATATATTTAAGCCTAGTTCAATTATTAGATAACACAAAAATACTTAATTATGCAGGGAAAAAGAAACCCCTGCATCATCATTTGGAAACACCTCACTTAACAAGCTTTAGTCAAAAACAATGCAATATTAATTGGGAAAGGGGTAATAACTAGTAAATTAAATTATCATTATTTAACCAATTAAATTTGTTTTATGGGGCCAATAGACTTAGCTATAAAAGATCATTTGGCTTGGCATATTTCGGCGTATTGCTTGCCATATATTCCTAATCGTTTTGCCACTGCCGAATACTAGTAATAACCATTAATAATTTCTGACATTTTATTCGGAAATCTAAAAAAAAAGCTATCAGTTTTTCATTATAAGTAGCTACGTAGAAATAATATAATGTACAAATATATCCTCTGTGATTCGCCTAACCACAGTTTGATACTGCCTTCAGAAGGCGAAACAGCTGACAGGCGTAATAATAATTTGCAGAACTTGTCTAACATGGATAACAATAAACTTTTTTATAAATTTAATAATAATATTTTGAATATAGCATAAAATGAAAAAATATATTAAAACGGAGTTCTACAAATTAAACTTGATAACAATAAACAAACTTTATGTCCAAAAATACAATGAAACTCATTTTGAAAAAAAAAAATTCATACAGTATTTTACCTTGTGACAGCTGCAGACGTACTTATAAAATAGAAAATGAAATGGTATGGAAATGAAATTTCCCATATGGGGAAATTAATTTTTGCAATTCTCTTTATTGATAGTTAAAAATCGTATTATTCCTTATTTTTATACGATTCCATCCAAAGATATTGAAATATAAGAGATGTGCTATCCGCAGTTTTTACTGGGTGGGACTGGTAGGGATTAGGTAGTAGTCCGCCGACAGTCTTGTGGACATCATAACATGTCTTTTTTGTATTTCAATATCTTTGATTCCATCCAACGTGATATGATAAAAATATATAAAATATCTATAAACTGCACTTACGATGCACCGCAACTGTTATCGTTGCATCTCTAGAAATAATTTTATAAGATAATATTATTAATTATTTAAAGGTTACCTTCTGTAAAGTATCTTATTGCAAATCTGTTGCTGTACAGAAGGAAATTCAAAGGTTTTATTTTGCATAGTTTCATGATGAGTTACCCTGAAAAATATATAATACTAGCTGACCCCGACAGACGTTGTCCTGTCTTAGCTATGAATATTCAATTCGAACTGGAATAAATAATTAAAAATAATTATTTCAAAACATATTGTTTATTGTAATGCTTTTTGAAACAATTTTTCTCCCTGCGTGTCCTTTCAAATTTGTCAAGTTCCCCTTCTGCCTCCCCTTCCTCTCCCGCGTCCCCTTCCCCTCTCGCATTCCCACTCCGCCTTCCCTCTCCCCGCTCCCCTCGCCCGCTTTCCCCGTCCCACGAACTCCCCTCCCCCTCCCGCATTTCATACATTTTTTATTTTTTTATTGAAACATTTAACAAGGTTATAATTTTACAACATAATATAACATCAATATTTCAATCACTCTCCTAATAAAGCAGCTGCTTGTGTTTAGAAGACATTCAGTCCCGGTACATTCAATTTTCAAACAGCTCACGTGCCACCTATTACAAATAATGTCAGAACTCACCAGTATATATTAAAACCTTCTCAGGCATGCTCACAACAACTCACCAAAGTTTCATCATGAAATCACTATCTATATATATATATATATATATAAAAATGAATCCCTGTTTCCCTTGGTCACGCCATAACTTCAGAACGACTTTATCTATTTCATTAAAATCCCCAAAATCACGCCATAACTTCAGAACGACTTAACCTATTTCATTCAAATCCCCAAAGTTTGAATGAAATAACTGTTGGTTAAGTTGGTCAGGAACTGTTGGTTAAATTCCTGTACGTGCTGTTACGTCCCGTATATTAAAATAGCGTAGTCTATGTGTATAAAAATGAATCCCTGTTAACTTTGGGGATTTGAATGAAATAGGTAAAGTTGTTCTGAAGTTATGGCGTGACCAAGGGAAACAGGGATTCATTTTTATACACATAGACTACGCTATTTTAATATACGGGACGTAACAGCACGTACAGGAATTTAACCAACAGTTCCTGAACATCATTTTTCGTGATATTTTTTTTCTATTAAAAAAAATATATATTTTTCAATCACACCTCGCCACTGACCCCGTCCCTGTACGTCGCGACGGGATTGAGCGATACATGCTTTATTTTGTGTGTTACCGTGCTGTTAGAACGAGATGGAGTGCTTATCATGCGACTCGCCCCTACGCCACACTGGACCACTCAGTTGCGAAGTGTGATAGAAAAATATTTTTATTGTTTTTAATTGAAAAAAATATTGGACAGCTAAATGACATCTATATTTTTTTCTCCAAATATGCTCAGGAATCGCTGATTAAAATCCTTTGGGTACGTGCTGTTACACCCTGAAGAGAGACCAAAATTTCATTTACATTTTTTATTCCAAATAAAGAAGTCAAGTACCCTTAACACCCTGTATATGTGAACATAGCTTACCTAAACTGATGACAATAAAAGTCAATATAACACAAATGGGAAATGAATTACTGAGTTTCATTGTGTAGATGTAGAGGGTGGCCGAAAACTAAAGAAATCTCAGACAGCTTTTAATCTTTGAACTAAGAAAAAATCAGTTAACAACACTGATTGAAAATCAGTGATTAAATTTAGTATTGGCTCTTTGATTTGGGATTTTATAAGATGAAACAGATACTAAATATCTGTACAGATAATATTTAATTGTAATAATCTCGATCAGGGTTTGGCAATTTGCGTCGCTTTGAATATGTATATATTTGCATTCCATTGAACTTCTGTTCCTTGATATGAACAATTGTGCAGTCACTGCACTTACACTGCTTGTCTTCAGTCTTCACGGAACTTACAAAGACATTTGTGCCCACTCATCTATATACGAAAGTACGCTCCACTCAAAATTCCCGCCAGGTCACTTGAGTATGGGTGGAAAATAACTTTCTTGTTTCAAATTCCTTCCTTCTCATGAGGGTTTGGGAATCCTGCTTTTTGTTGCAGCTATCAGTATATTACGACGGCCTCGATCGGTTACGAATCCTGCGGTAGCGGGTTCAAAACCAAAAATATATATACGAGGGTGGTCTGAAAAGTTTCCGACCTGAACATGAAGATGGCAGCACTCGCCAATAAAAGCTAGTGAATGTAGTTGAGCATCTTTTGGCAGTTACTCACCAAAGTTTCGGCCATTTTGGACACGCAGTTTTTAGTTGACAGTCGTTTGTGTGAGTCGATGTGTGTTTTTGTGACAATGGAAAAAATTGAGTGTCGAGCAAAAGGAAGTCGCTTGGGGCTAGATCTGGTGAGTAAGGCGGATGGTCAGGCAGTTCAAACCGTAATTCGTGGATTTTTGCCATGGCAACCGCTGAGGTGTGAGACGGCACATTGTCTTGGTGGAACATTCTTTGGACATTTTTATAACCTCTGCTATCTCTCTCACTTTAATTCGGCGGTCGTCTAACACTATTTGGTGAAGTTTAGCAATGTTATCGTCAATAGTTGCAGTTTTTGGAAGTCCCGAACGTTCATCGTTTCCCAAGCTCTTACGGCCACGTTTAAATTCAGCTGCCCAAAATTTCACTGTGGAAATGATGGTGCGTCCCCATACACAGAGTCCAACTCATCTTTGATTTGCGTAGGGGTATTGCCTTTCAAAAACAAAAATTTAATAACAGCTCGATTCTCAATTCTTTCCATTTTTTCAAAAACACACATATCGACTCACTCAAATGACTGTCAACTAAAAACTGCGCATACAAAATGACCAAAACTTTGGTGAGTAACTGTCAAAAGATGCTCAACTATATTCACTAGCTTTTATTGACGAGTGCTGCCATCTTCATGTTCAGGTCGGAAACTTTTCAGACCACCCTCGTAATTGATTTGCATTATTTCACAATTTATTAATTAAAAATAATATATAGTATATTTGGGGCAAGTTCCAGAGTGGTAGATACTTTCAATATCGCCCTTGTGAGACATGAAAGTCATTCAGAATCGAAATGTTGCTTGAAATGGGTTAAGCCGTATTTGGTGACCAGATTTGAATAGCCAGGTATTTTCCCAACTCCCTCTTCTCCATCTCCACTACCTTCAGCCTCACAACATACCACAATTGGGGATATCAGAATCTCGCTGCCTCCAGAGGGTTTGGAGCAGTTGGGACTCTTGTGTAGTACTCACACTAAAAATTATAATGTTTGTAACAGCCTCCTTAGTAGAGTCCATAGCACAATGCATGCATTTGACTTTGAGAAAAGAGGTTATGAATGTGTGCTATAATGGGTAATGCAAAATTATTTTTTCTATTTCATACATACATGTATTTTTTCTATTTACAATTTGGGAGGCGGGAATGGGTATCGCCGCCCCGGGAACCTTTATTGGATAACCAACACCTCTGCCATAGGTCACCCCAAGTGGTTCGCTACGTTTGGTGATTTAGCAGGGGTGCCCGGTTTCATGGGGTGAGGTTTGTCTAGGTCTTGGAGGCGGATGACCAGGACAAAATGAACCCCAGATTCCTACCCTACTCAAATCCTTTTCCTTCCCAGAACTCTCCTCTTCTTCCTTTCCTTAAAAAAAAACCCCACTACACAGCATCCCCAAAGATGTCATAGGCCTTGAGGGAAATTATTTTCCTCAGGGCCTCCTGTGTGGAGCTCATGTAAAAAAAAAAAAACATGTGCACTTTCCAGTCTGGGTCTTGTGATGTTTATTATTGATTGACAAAAAATGGAACACTAAAATCAATAATTTTGCCTTACAGAATAACTCTCTTTTTAAAAAGGTTGGTGGCCTCTAAACTAGATTTTAAGATATACATGTACATCGTAAATAATTTTAATATGTAATCTGATGGTTACATTGTTAACTTATATCACCAATGATTCAAAATATACTAGAGGAGTCTCTATCAGGAAGAAATAACAATTTTATTCAGCCGGTAGCAATTGCTTAACTAAAAACTTTTTATTTTAATCATAATTTTGCTTTCAAATTTTATTATTAGAAATAACCATGTAATTTTTTAAATATACATTTTTTTAATGCAAACTTCAAAAAGTTTGAAAATTGGCTTAGGTATGTTTTTTCTAACTAAAATTACTGGTAACGAAAAAAATAAAACACATTTTATTAGAGAAATGTATTATAAACGTTATTATCACCTCACTTTTTTGTCATTTCATATTAAAATAAGCAATAAAAAATTCACTTTTTTTTTTTTTTTTAATATTGCGGTCGAAAAGTTTGGTTACATAAATGTGTACATTTAAATTATTGTGGTTAACTTTTAGATTTAAATATATAGCTTGTTGTTTTCTCTTTCAATAGATTATATTTCTCACTATGATAGTAAGGGAGACACAACGATTTCTACGAGACCTATACAAGTTGTTCCAAAAAGCAAACAAATTAGCCTGAGGGGTTAAAGAAATGAGATGCCGTTGCCGTGGGAATTATAAAAGCAGTCCTTGGGTTTAATGAGTAATAGGGTTGTTTCTGATTGAACAAACGAAGACTTTGTTCAATTAGGGAATGGGTACCCGAAAACCATTTACTGGATAACCAACACCTCTGCCATAGGTCACCCCAAGTGATTCGCTAAGTTTGGTAATTCAGCAGGGGTGCCCGGGTTCATGGGGTAAGGTTTGTCTAGGTCTTGAGTGCGGATGCACTTGCCCAGCAACTGTGTGGCAGGCCGAATCGGAAGAGACTGGATGAGGGAGACCTCTTGACCACTCCAGCAGGACTCTCTCAGAATATCAGTGAGAGGGATAGATTTATACGTCCGCCACTCCTGGATACACTGACCCCCCAGATTCCTATCCACTTCTCGTATCTTTTTCCTTCCCAGAACTTCCTCTCTTTCCTTTCATAAAAAGACCCTCCACACTGCAACCCCTACGATGACGTAGACCCCGAGTGGAATTATTTACCTAGGGCCTCCTGTGTGGAGCTAATGTAAAAAAAAGACTTGTGTTTATTATTTCAAAGCAAGTTATCAAATTGCCTTTGGTAGATGTTGATCAGATTCCAAGATAATATAATAAAATTCATTGGGTTCACCTAATTTACTACCTGATAAAAATGTCAAAAAATGCCACTAGTCTGTGAGACATCACAAATCATTGTAATTGATATTACGTATATATTGTACACTTGGGTTTTGATTTAATCCATGATTAAAAGTAATTTTGTCTTTGATTACAAATGATTTTGTATTAAAATAATATATTTACAAGCATACGAATATAGGAAAACTTATGGCTACACAGTACTGAGATTTTGGCTACACTGATGGAAGGACAATTTTGTATAGGAGTTGAGATTGTAAGGGCAGATGTTGGGCCAGCTCATTTGGGTCTATTAACAATGCTGGGTGGATCTGAAACAAAGAAGATACTATTTATAAAAGAGTTTGAATACATGGTCAATTCTTCATTGAATTGAGAATTTACAAGATATGTGATTGATTAAATAACTTGGTTTTATCTTTATTACTACAAGAAACAGTATTTATATCGGGGGAGATGGTAAAAAATGCATTAAGCTTCCATTTTTAATCAATCTAAGTTAAGTTTGAAGGTTAGGAAATACGTATAAGCGGAATTCTGCAACTTTACCAATAATTTATCAGGCGAAATACTTAAAAGATTATCAACATTATAACTACGAACATATTTTAAAATATAAGCCTAACAGGCGTTCATAAATGATGTTCGTAATTTACGGAAAATGCACCGTCATCTTTCCCGTTAGCGTGACTACTTTTAAGAGTTGGTGTCTTAACACAAGCTCGTCAACTTGATACAGAATTTAAAAAAACTGTCAAATTCTGTTATATACGGCCGATTTAATACGCATTAGGCTGTCGCAAAAGATAGAGAATCACCCTTCTGGTCAATATAAATTTGTACAAATAACAGATTGGCACTTTACACTTTACAAGAATAATTAGTTTTTTATTAAACCTACTTTGAGGTCAGGGATGTCGGCTCCCCGTGCGGTGTACTCCATGAGAATGTGCGGGGAGTCTACTTCGTAGAACATTCTGGTGTCGTGGATTTTAGTCATCACGCTGTCAACCCGCAGGAAGTATCGTAGTAGCACAAACCAGCTGGATGGCATCACCCTCTGAAAATAACAACAATCAAAATATGTAACCAAATGAAAACGATTCTCAATGTTACAGACTTGATTATATCAATTTCATATATTATTATTAATATACGAAACACACCCAACCTTTAACGCGTAACCCCAGTTTAGCAAAGACGCTAACATTGAAAATGTTGCACTCACTCTTGCGACATGTATCTCTTTCAGGCTCACAAACACTACACTAACCAATATTTAATGTAACAATCACAACGTTTCTCCGCAAGGTTAGGCAGAGAACATGTACAGCCACAAAACTCTCTTATTCTGACTCTTTTAATATAGTCCACCTCAAGTACACAATATATGATTCACGTGATGGTGCCATTCTTCCTCGGGTGTCCTGTTTAAATGAAAATCTTGACATTTGAAACGTGTAATTAGACCTAAGAGATAAACGCTCAATTGTGTTTTACTTTGGATGAAATTGATCTGTTTTCTTTCACAGGCGTAGATCACACTTCTAGGGATCTGTGTGTGTGTATTTTTTAATTTTTCTTTATCCATGTAAATGTTTTTGTACAAAAGTTTTTACATGTTTATCGACTACCAGACTAGACACAAGTGAGTGGTTAATAATTAAATGCATCTATTTATATTTCGATTTGTTTTCCTGAATAAATGAATGCAAATCTTGGAAGTGGTTATTAACTCACTTCCCGACATCCGATCGAGCTAAACTTCAGCAGATAGACTCGTTAACGATGACAATGCACTCTTTAACTTTTGGTGGCATTCATGCACACACAAGCATTTCTCTGAAATTGGCTACTAGCTGGCCCGAGAGATGGAGCAACTATTTTCAGCTCAACGACAAGATGTCGTACTTTTTGTTCAGAAAGAATGTTGAAAGTTAAAACTGGCGGTGTCAGGTAATTCCACTGGTTATTTTTTTAAATTTTTAAAAGAAAGATAAACATTCCCGGGTTAAGAATAATCTTATAATATTTTTAACCTGTAATCGGTCGAAGACGCGCGAGCGCGAAAAAAATATGTTTGTCTGCGATTTTGACCCTTCTATGTACAGAATTTGTATGAAGAACAAGGTCAGAACCGCTTGCGTCAACATTACCCCATAAGATGGGTAAAAATTTCATTCACCTTGCAACCCCAGAATATTTTTAAACGATTTTATCTGTGGCATGAAAATGTCAAATTTGCCGCGAATTTTATCTGTCAATATCGCTGCGTGTTTCTCAACTAAAACATCGTAAAACCTATTAATTTACGTAATTAACGCAAGTAATGTTGTTTTGGTACATAGTTTATTGTTCTAGGAATGTGTTTCGGTCAATAAAATATACGATAACTCAAAATTAATCCACAAAACATTCAATTCAAAATTCAAAGTCGTGCTTTGTTGGGGAATTTCCGTGTTTTTTACGGCTTGTGACAGGTTAAAACTCCTACTACCATCATTATAAGCGGAAAGCGTTACTTGTACAATGATGTGGGACTTAGTTAGCAGAGGAATTGAATCCATGGCGCTTATGACAACCTAGCTACTAACTGGTTGATATAAATTATCTGTTATGATTACTATTTATTTTAATGGCCAATTACAATTTTGACAGTGCATGCGGCTATCCCATGGTCGTGCAGCTCATCCTCAAACAAGCAGAGGTCGTGGTAGAAGATGATCTGTTCTCGCTTCTTGAGCTTCTCAATATCAATCTTCTCCTCGGTGGGCGTCAGCTCCAGCCCTTCCAGTGTGCCCTTGTAGTCTGTGGTAAAGGTCCAGTCAAAGGACTTGGCTTTCTGCTCCAGGACGGGCCTGGAAAAAGAGACAAATTTATATTATAAGCCGATACAAACAAGGAAAAGAAGAAAACATCACATTTTAGCAACATTCAATTTTCGGGAGGCAATACTACATATCACCAAAGTTTCATCGCAATCGTATGAACGGTATGGCAGCGCACAAAATACGAACAAACAAACAAATATTGATTTTTATATATAAGATTTGCAGTGAAGGTACTTTAAATTCTCCAAATAATCTGATTGTGGGGTAATAATATCGACGGTCCCGAAGAACATTGTCAAATGTGTGATTTTTTAGTTTTGCGGTAGAGCCGTTTAACCCTTATAGGATGGGTAAAATTTATTAAATATCTCAAAGCCAAATGTAATGTTGAAAATTATATTTGAAATAAAAGACAAACTTCTACTATATCAACATTTTTTACATTGGAATTTTCTTGATGGTAATGAAATACATTTAAAACACTGCAAACTGCAGTTCACCTCAAGGTAGTCATTATTTCACTGGACTGCAAATGTAGCCAGCCGTGCTATACGGGTTAAAGTTTGTTTTCTGCACTTTTACTGTTTTTGAGAACAAGAAATATAGCATTTAAGAAAAATATATGTACAATATTTTGTTTAATTTATTCAAATTCCGAAAATACAGACTTTTAAATCAAGAAAATTAGCAAACAACACGATTTTCAATTTTTAGCAGATCCGAAATTTTTCTTCGGGATCATCGATATGGCTCATTAAAATGTTCTTCGGGATCGTTATATGGCTCCTTAAAATGTTTTTCGGGATCGTCGATATGGCTCATTAAAATGTTCTTCGGGATCGTCGATATGGCTCATTAAAATGTTCTTCGGGATCGTCGATATGGCTCCTTAAAATGTTTTTCGGGATCGTCGATATGGCTCATTAAAATGTTCTTCGGGATCGTCGATATGGCTCATTAAAATGTTCTTCGGGATCGTCGATATAGCTCATTAAAATGTTCTTCGGGATTGTCGATATGGCTCATTAAAATGTTCTTCGGTATCGTCGATATGGCTCATTAAAATGTTCTTCGGGATCGTCGATATGGCTCATCAAAATGTTCTTCGGGATCGTCGATATGGCTCATTAAAATGTTCTTCGGGATCGTCGATATGGCTCATTAAGAGGGCATTACCAGAGAAAGCCTGAAATACGTCATTTTCAAAAAAGTTTTTAGACGTATTGACTCTTTTCCACAAAAAATTATAAATGGATTTCGAAAGATTGTTCTTTTATCTAGCATTCGTATGTAATAAATTTTTAGAATTTGTTTTAATTTTTAGTATAATAAGGTTATTCCATAGGTCGTTGGCAGATTTGTTAAATTTTCAAAAAAGTTTTTGTATTATACCACACCCATTTCAAATAATAAAATCATTAAAAAATATGTACGTACATGTGTTTCTTGACGAAAATTGGTCCATTTGTGTATTTATTTGCGCACTTACAAACTAATATATTTCAGATTTTTTTAACATTCTTATTAAATTTAGACATTATTGAAAAATGATAAATACTTATAATCAAAAAATAACTACAAAAAGTACACTATTTTAATAGTTTTATCATCACGCCTTTCAGCATTTTTGGATGAAGGAATAAATTAAAGCTAATTTGGATTGAAATAAATTCGATATTGAGTTATAATTTAAAAAAGCTGGTACGGAGAATAATTAATCTTTCTCATTGTAACCGTCCTGCACGATCGGAAGAACAACTTTCGACGAAATGTGTATTTTCGTCCGCTGGCTGGTTAAACGCTCTTAAAATGTTCTTCGGGATCGTCGATATAGCTCATTAAAATGTTCTTCGGGATTGTCGATATGGCTCAATAAAATGTTCTTCGGGATCGTCGATATGGCTCATTAAAATGTTCTTCGGGATCGTCGATATGGCTCATCAAAATGTTCTTCGGGATCGTCGATATGGCTCATTAAAATGTTCTTCGGGATCGTCGATATGGCTCATTAAAATGTTCTTCGGGATCGTCGACATGGCTCATTAAAATTATTTTTATTAATATTTATTGGATGATTTCTAATGGCAAGACCCAAAAATTGCAGGGTTGGTCAATGGTCAATATGTAAATACTGGAGGTGCCATACACCGAAACCATAGATATTAAACCCACACCTTGTTACAACTCTTTTATGTAACAAAGCTCTGAATGCACCCCCCCAGCCAACAATTCCATAATAATAATAATATTAATAATTGGATAATTTGTAGAGCGCCGTTTTTGTGAAAAATCATCTCAAGGGCCATATTGCAATACAGATTGAATTAGGGAAATATAAATGTTTCTAGTATAAAATTGTTCATGTTTCGTATTCTAATAAAAATGTGCAACAATTTTCTTAACCTTTCTACTGTTGCATTAATTGCACCTAGTTTTGCAATAGTTTTAACGGTAAGTACAGAGCGGTAAGGTTTACACAGATACCTGGATTCCTGCCACTCCTCGGCGCAGGCCACCTGGACAGGGGGCCGGCCGGTGTCCACGCCTTGCAGGGCTTCCATGGGGCTGAAGGCAATCCTCCCGCCCCCCGAGTACGTCAGCTCCAGTTTGTTGTTGGGGAACACCATGTCCGGCAGATGGGGGAATTTCAAGGCTTTGTTGTATCTGGAAAGAAAATGTATAATTTTATTGTTTGAAAGACAAACGTTGCCGGGTTAGGATTGACCTGAAGATATTTTAATCCCTTCTACTATCATCATTATAAGTGGAAGATGTTGCTTGCGTAATGATGGAGGACTTGGCCAGCAGAGGAATTGAATTGGGTGTATTATCTTGTATGGTGCGGAAAGAGGTATAAAAACCGGTTCCATGCCAACTCATAATGATACCAACTCAGAAACACCTCAGAAAGGTCATTAAAAGCTATGAAAAAATAATTTTAAAATAGCCGGTAAGCCTATCCTAACTTAACCTATTAAACCAATTTTTTATATTTTTTTATCATCACTCTTAATGACCTTTCTGAGGTGCTTCTGAGTTGTCCGGTCACCATAAAAACCATACTGGTAGAAACTGCAGTACTTTATGAATTTTTACCCTCTTGTTTTGTTTGCTAGCTTACTCTGCCATCATAAGTGTTGGAAATTTTCAATTGTCACATTCTGACATTATATGAGACCTTTCATGTTTATCAACCTATTATTATAAAAAGTACATCAGAATGTAACCACTGAAAATTTCCAGCTCCATTAAATTTACGATAAGCCGCCGCACTTTTAATATGCACAGATTTTGGAAAGTACACTATTTTTAAACTTAGTTACCGCAAAAAACATTGGTTTCAGTCAGGACCGGTGGAAAAATATGCATTTTAATTTACATTTCATAAACAAAAAATTTTGTACATAATTTCTCGTTACGGCTGACGTTTCGTATTACTTTATTTTGCAATCTGAACAACGTCCACTATTTCCAGGGTACCAATCGATAAATATTAAAAAAAGATTGCTATATGGCAAAAATCACACATATTCTAGGAAGGTACTAACTAAAGTTACCGTACAAATTTTCAAAATAATTTATGGATAAGCCGCCGCACTTTTAAGACCATTGTTTGCCGGCGACCGAAGTAGATCTTCAATAATCTCATGTCTTTCGTTTGTCCCTTTCTAACGAAATATTGTATTTGCGGTGTGTAGCGGGGAGGCGGGAAGGGAAGATTTCTATGTAGTGGTATTTGGTTGCAGCGCTAGCGAGCAAAATATGGTGTTATAGAGTTTTAAAGAAAAGGGCGCGTAATTATTATGTAACATCATTTTATCGGAGAATACGAGGAATGATCTTTTTGTGTAGTGCCTTGAAATTAACGGAGATATTATATTGTTATAGGAGATACGGGAATCGGATGCATGACGTAAAATTGTAAATAAGTAAAATTGAGCGTTAAACAAAATAAGGCATTTATTTCCATGCCCGAATACTTGCACGAAGACGGTGCAATGCCCCTTTTGTTGATAATATCTATAGCGACACGTCCTATAATATGGGAGACTCCCGACATATTTCGTAATGGTGTTAGTGTGTCCGGTGTCCCGCGTTTCGACGTGTACACAGTAAAAACGCGAGAAACCACCGAAACAAAATTTTAATTTTATATGTTAATATATTTTCGTCAAGACGAGAAATCACCCTTTTGCTTAGTTCATTCAATATTAGCTGAGACATGTATTGTTAGAAGAGCTCCGGAAAAAATAATGATAATATTATACAATTCTGCAAGGAACTCTACGAAACATCTATGTATAAAAATCAATGTATGTTTGCTTGTATGTATGTTTGTTCCATACGCGTTGCTAAACCAATCATCCTATTGCGATGCAATTCTGGGGATTTGATGTGCGCATGCCCGCGATGGTTAATATATATAGTGGTGAGATTTTTTTTTTTATGAATATTAAGAGAATTTTAGAATTTTAGAAATATTATTAGAATTTTAAGAGTCCCAACTGCTCCCATCTGAAGCCAGTGAGATGCCTCACGGCATCCCCAATTGGGGTATGCTGTGAGGCTGAAGGTAGTGGGGAGGGGAAAGAGATCGGGAAGAGGAAGGTGGGGAAGTACCTGGCTATTCAGATCTGGTCACCAAACACGGCTAATGCCATTTCAGGCAACGTTTCAATTCTGAATGGTGGTCTTACATCAGGGCGATACTGAGAGTATCTTCCACTCTGAAACGTGCCGCAAATATACTAGGTATATATGCTTTAAGTGGCACGCGAGCTGTTTGAAAACTGAATGTATCGGGACTGAATTTATGGAATGCGGGAGGAGGGAGGGGAGTTAGCAGGACGGGAGAAGCGGAAGATGGGAGTGGAGAGAGGGAAGACAGAGTGGGAAAACGTGAGGAGAAGGGTACGAGAGAGAGGAAAGGGAACGGGACAAATGGGAAAGGACACGCAGGGAGAAACAATGTCTTTATTAAGTGACATTGCAACGCATGCCGGGAACTCGCCAGTAAGAAATAAAATATTGTACCTTTAGAAAACTTAAATTCAAAATAATAGCAATTTCAATTCTCAGCGAGTTAATTCCAAGGAAAAGTTTATCAATATAATGTCGTAGAAGACATAGAATATTTTTGGAATAAAAAAAAAAACAGCAATAAAAACGCCTATAAAAATTTGAGTGTTAATACTCATTTTGGGAGACAGGTATGGGTGCCGCAGCCCAGGGAACCATTTATTGGATAACAAACACCTCTGCTACAGCTCACACCAATTTCATGGCAGGCCAGATTGGGAGAGACTGGTTGAGGGATACCTTTTGATTTCTCCAGTAGGGCTCTCTCGGAACATCGCCTTTCACCGCACGGGGAGGGATAGAATCATTCGTCCGTCACTCCTGGATACACTGAACCCAGATTCCAACCCACCCCTTCTACCTTTTTATTTCCCAGAACATCCTCTCCTTCCTTTCCTAAAAATACCCTCCACTCAGCATCCCCGAAGATGACATAGGCCCTTATAGGGGAGAATTATTTTCTTCTGGGCATGTGTGGAGCTATTGTATAAAAACATAATCTTGTCCTTTGTTAATATGTCAGATTTGAAAGTCAAATAATATGTGTAACTTCACATTCAATTATTCTGTAAAGTTCCAAAATTGGAGTCTCGGAATTTACTATGTATATATATATTTGTTTTCTAACATTAGCTCCACACAGGAGGCCCTGAGGAAAATAAGGGGTCTTTTTAGGAAAGGAAGTTCTGAAAAATAAAAGGTTAAGTATTGCGGATGATTAGGAATCTGTGGGTCAGTGCATCTAGGAGTGACGGATGCAAGAATCCATCCCTCACACTGCGATGCAAGGCGATGTTCAGAGAGAGTACCTACGGCTGGAGACGTCAAAGGGTTTCCCTCAACCATTCTCTCCCGATCCGGCCTGCCATGCAGCTGGTGGGCAGACGCATCCGCCACCAAGACTCGGACAAACCTCACCCCATGAACCTGGGCAAGTCACCAAACGTAGCGAACCATTTGGGATGACCTATGGCAGAAGTGTTGGTTATCCAATAAATGGTTTCCGGGGCAGTGGTACGCATACCCGCCTCGCATTCAGTCTAGGTACCTACTTTCATTCTCCTCTGCCAGTTCCCATGCCTCACTGCCATAAATACCTAGGTAGGTAGGTACCCCGATATCGTAGAAAATATTTAAAAAATAAAAGCTGAACTGCAAAAAATGATAATCTTACTACCTACCAAGTAAACACAAATACGTTGAATATGGTTCTCGATTTTTTCAGTAACGATTCGAAAACGATTCTAAAACAATGAACACCTGCATATTGTCAACAAACAAAAACATAGATACACCCATTGTTAATGTATGGCGATTGAGTTATGTATGTATTAGTTTGTCTGGCGCGATTTTACTCCTTCCCCCGACCCGCGCAAGCTACCCCGTACAAGCTGCCCCGTCCGGCTGGCAAATGAGTGGATGAGACAACAACAAAAAACCTAAGTAATTTTACTACAAATCTGCGCGTATCTAAATTCGGTTTTTACACGAATAAAACTGTTTTCAGTGCAGAATAAAATTTTATCGTATACTTCATCATATTCCTGACTCAGGATGTGAGGAGTTTTTTTTTAAATTGCATCCATATGCCCAGAAAAAAATTCCAAAGTTGCCTCCTAAATTCATGGATAAATCGTCATCTTTTGGGGCCTATATTTTATAATTTAAAGCAAAAATCGAAAATCGGATTCACATCCTAACTGTATACATGCCTAACTTATCATTTTAAAAAAGAAAAAAACAATTAATTTGATATTTTAGCCGTAAATCCAAAACAAAATTTTGTATGAAACAGGCCACGCATGCGTTCCTCTTAATAGGCACAGATTTTGGAAAGTACACTATTTTTAAACTTAGCTACTGCAAAAAACATCGGTTTGAGTCAGGAAAAATTTTCATAATATAAAAAAAAGATTGCTATACGGCAAAAATCATGGTAATTTTTTAGATCGCTGGCAACGGTTAATATGCACTTTTTAAAAAAGAAAACCTTTTGATTCACCTTAATTACATTAAAAGGCAACTATTTGCATTGGGGGAAGTGGAAAATATTTCATTCTAAATTTCGATTACGTAAAATTTAAATTAGCTTTTGTCTTGTGAGATTGTAGTCCAGAATCACAAACCATGTTACACAAACCTAGCGTAGCCGCTAAACTACTTGAAAACTGGGATGTTTTTCTTGCCTTGACGCGAGTAGGCGTTATAAAGGGGCACTTTCTTTTGTATCAGAAACCATGTTACACAAACCTAGCGTAGCCGCTAAACTACTTGAAAACTGGGATATTTTTCTTGCCTTGACGCGAGTAGGCGTATCACAAACCAAGTTACACAAACCTAGCATAGCCGCTAAACTACATGAAAACTGGGATGTTTTTCTTGCCTTGACGCGAGCAGGTGGTATAAAGGGGGCACTTTCTTTAATGTATGCAAATTATTTTACTATGAATTTGTTTTGTATGGTTGGCACTACTGATATACGTCACTATGTGGTTTCTATTGGCAAGATTCAATATGGCGTCGGCGTCAAAATGGAAAATTACGTGAATAAAAGTTTTTACGAATATAAATTTAAATGCACGTTTTTCCGCCGTTCTCGACTGAAACAGATGGTTCTTGTGGTAATTAAGTTTAGGGGTAGTTTATTTTTTTAAATATATGCCTATTAAAAGTGTAGCGGCATGCGGCGTCTAGTCGTAAATTTACCCCAGCTCCTTTTTGCTTATAACGGCAGTATTGCTCTGTAATTTAATTGTTAAAATAATATTACTTAATTTAAATTCTGGCATATTTTCCCCTTTATGTAAACATGGACAAATATTACTGGTTTTTAAAAAACCGGTTGAATTTTGCGAAATGCTAATGAAAATATCAACAAATACACAAATTTGTTAGTTTTCTGAGTATTAGCATTCTTCAGCTATGTTTGATTATGGTGTACTCATCATTTAAATTGCTTCACTTACTGACAGAATTGACAGGCCACTGAGTCGTCTGTTTCGCATTTTTCAAGATTGTGACAAATGCTTGCAAGTATATGAGATTGGCGGTAGGTTATCGTCCACTTTCCGAAATGGCATTCTTCAGAATTAATAGGAAGCCGGGATATTTCAGTTTCGGTACCCGCTTTAGATACCATTTTCCTCTGGTAAGGTGAGTTGTTTCCAAATGAGTAAATATATTAAAATTGTTGCTAAATCAACAACGCATTCTAAATGTTTGTATAAATAAAAGCTCAAAATTTTTAAGTTCATGCACAAGACAAAAGTGACAGCGGAGCGGATTACGCCGCCATAGATAAATGCATATATAAACCAATCCCGACAAATTAATGTAGATAAATAGGTACTTTATTATTATTATGAAAATAGTGGCCGTTACACGCGGGGTTCGGCCGCGGGGTCTTAAGCCTCGATGACACACGGCGAGTTACAAGCTACTATCTAATCTACTAAGTTTTAAAAGCGGGTAAATCGGCGAGTGAAATTGTCATGATGACACACAAAACTGTCCACTCGCTCAGAAGCGTAGGAAACTGAGGTCGCTTTTAGCGCCAGTAACAAGAATAACGACGCCTGCGTGAACTAATTCTTCAGATTTTTGACAGTCGAAATCAGCTGTTTATCGGAAGCCATGTTGCAAACGTAAATAAACCAATCATGAGCAAGCGTGTAGGCGAGTAAAGTTGACGACCTTTCAACTTTTTTTCGTAGATTGTCAACAATCTGCTAGTTGCTGCTAGTTAGCAAGTGACACGATGACACTGGGCGAGTTTACTAACAGATAGTGAATTTCCCAGATAGTAGCTTGTAAACTAGCCCTGTGTCATCGACGCTTTACCATCATCTATTCTCCGCTCCAAAGCGTGGGCCAAAATGTAAATGTAATAGCAAGCGACCTGCAGTCGCAGTATAATCGCCCGCTAGTGTCAGGCATAAATAAACCAATCCCTAGATTGATAACTTCGTGCTTTTTGTATGGACAAAATTTCGACCATGTTTCAACATTTTGTATTTCGTTTAAATTTTTACATAATACTAGCTGACCCGGTAACGTTGTTCTGCCATAATAAATTATTTCTAGTGAATATTTTGGTTGTTAAATAAAAAAATAACGAATGTATTGTAAGTGTGTGGGGATGGGATCTATGACAGAAAGGGAATTGGAGCGCTTTAGACGATGACTGCCGATAAAAACAAAAAAAAAACACCAACCATTCGTTTTCTCAATTCAATTCAATTTTGTAATTAAAGTAACGGATATATTCATTGTTTGATCTCTTAAAAGTTAAATGTAAAGTGAAGAAAAGTGATATATTTTTAATCCTAAAGTAGGAAAATGAAATCAATATTAATTTCGTTCTGTTTAAAATACGAACGACGGTTAAATTTGTTCAAACAAAAATACTTAAATCGCGATTAAAAATTGGGAGATTGGGGGTAGGAGGGTGAAAATTTGGGGTTATAGGTATTTTGTGATGCCAAAAAAACACTTTTTTTGTTTTTAATTCTGGACAGGGACACCCTAATCACCTAGCGATATGAAATATGCTTCGCCATCTATTCTCATACATACCAAATATACATTCAAAAAATCATAAAAATCGGGCTAGCCGTTTCAGAGGAGTGCGACCACAAACACCGTGATACGAGATTTTTATATAGAAGATATTACAATACATGCCAAGTTCTGCATTATGTGGAAATATCGTAGTAAAATTTGAAGTAACCTAACATGTATATAGTTGCGTCAACAACTGCAGTAACACCGCCACCAAAAAGGCTAACTTATTAGGTAAAATTTTTGCGGATAACTCAACCCTTGATGACCAAGGTGCTGTCCCGACGTCGGTTCCTCACTGCAGTTTTCGTATGAAAAAGCTGAGGATCCGGCATCGGGAAGTACTCCTGTTTTACGAGGGCTTGATGTTAACAAAGTTAGTGGGCCTGACGGAATACCTTCCCTGGTACTGCAGAGGTGCGCTGCAGAAATACTCGTAGCTCCAATTTTGACGAAGCTTTTTTAAAATATCCCTGAAGACTGGCTCTGTGCCCTCTGGTTGGAAAAAAGCGGTTATCCATCCTATTCCAAAGACGGGTGACCGCTCCAACCCCGCCAACTACCACCCATCAGTTCTGTCTAAGGTGATGGAACGTGTGAAGAACGACAAACTGCTCATATACCTCGAGAAGAACAAAATTATTAACGACCGTCAATGCGGATTCCGGCGGAACTGCTCGAGCGGTGATCTTCTCGCATATATGACGCATGTTTGAGGGCGGTGCCTGGAACGTTTCCGCGAGACCCAAATAGTAGCACTGGACATTTCCAAGGCTTTTGACCGGGTTGGCTTGGCACCGAGGACTTGTCAACAAACTTATGTACGTGGATTGCCGACTTTTTGAGGGAGAGGTCGATTCAGACGGTAGCCGATGGTTTCACCTCTTCCTCACACTCGATAAATGCTGGTGTCCCACAGGGATCGGTTCTGTCTCCGATTTTGTTTTTGTTGCACTTCAACGACCTTTTGTCATGTGCACCAACTCATTGCTACGCGGACGACAGTACAGTCCATGATAGCTTTTTGTTTGACAAGTCCCCAAAGGGCTCACAAATTCCAACGGCTCCAATTCCAGCGTGTAACCCTAAGTGACCAGCTCAGATATAGGGGCTCCATCGAAGCCAGAGTAAAGTTAGCCTCTCAAAAACTGGGCGTACTGTACAAGGCCCGCAGATCAAGGGCGGATCCAGGGGGGGGGGGGTCATGGGGGTTATGACCCCCCCCTGGGCTGGGTCCAGGACCTAGGTCGACCTACTTTTTCTTGTATCTAGTATTATCAAAATTAAATTATAACGTCTTGTGACTTGACCACGACTATGTGACCCCCCCCCCCCCCTGGTACCAAAGCTGGATCCGCCCTTGCCGCAGATACTTTAATAGTACACAACTGCTAACCCTGTACAAATCACAAGTGCGCCCCACGGTTGAATTTGGCAGCCACCTCTGGTCTGGAGCTTCAAAATACCTGAAAAATACCCTCGACTCTGTGCAGAAACGGGCGGTCCGTTTAATAGATTCTCCCATCTTAACAGACGGATTGCAATCTTTAAAGCACAGGCGTCGGGTGGAAATGCTATCCTTGTTCTACCGGTATTACAATGGAAGATGCTCCGAGGAACTAACGTCATTGATCATTTCGGCACTGGTGCATAGTCGGGAAACACGCCAAACGCGTGCCCAACATTTGTACACGGTTGACTTTTGTCACATGAGAACTGGTCGTTTCTTCGACTCATTCTTGTGTTCAACAGCTCGGCTGTGGAATGATTTGCCGGCCTCTGTGTTTCCTCCTTCCTATAACATGGGTCTCTTATACACCAATGTTCATTCCTTCCTCTCCTCAAAAAGACCCTCCACACAGACCCTGACATAGACCCCGAGGAAAATAATTTCCCGCGGGGCCTCCTGTGTGGAGTTAATGTAAAAAGAAGTAAACATAAGCGCAACCATATTTCCCATTCCCAGATACAGCGGCATTGGTTTCTCATAGTATATTGACATTTTTAATGTTAACTTGGTGAATTTCGTTGATCATATTAATTCCAATCACGGGCGTAGCCAGGTTTTAGTTTCGGGGGGGCCATTCTTAAACCATTTGATGTCTCTTTCTAAATGTATCTGGCCACTGTATTTAAAAAAATCTTATATTTTTATTTCATTTATGTGTTTTTATCTATCCTAATTTTATTTTTATCATTTCTTTCTCGTGTTCAATATTATTTCTCACGATAAAGTTATACTTCCTACATTTATGTAAAAGCCGCCTTGGCGTAAAATAAATATTTAAAAAGTGTTATGAAAAACATAAAGAAAGGGGTGGTTGAATGGTTCGGGCACATGGTTTGTTAGGAGAATAGTGGGTGGTTTGATATATTTATGGGAGAATATATGACGCACGAGTGAATGGAAGGAGAAGTTGTGGACGTTCCAGAAAGACATAAAGTAAACGTTTATTTTGGAGTAAAGTAAACATGTATTACTTATTATAACATTGAGTTGTAATAATGAAAGAGTACTTCTGTGAGAAGATGTACGAACGTGAACGGCGCAAGGATTGTGTGCCAAGACACAGTTGCATGGCGATCCATTCTCTCTGCCTGCCCCTGAGGAGAAACGGGGTGATGGTTAATTATATTATAATATAGATAGGGAATAATAGCGTTTCGTCGTATTACAAGTAGTAAAAAAATTCTTACACCATTTACGTAAAAAGAAACGGTAACTAAAGTCTAACCGAAGATTTATTTTTTGTTTGATAGAGACTTGATAAAGTTAAAAGGAAATTGAACTTTGATAATGCAGCAGCCGGTGATGACAAAGCTGTTTGTTTAAATGATGCAATAATCTTTCCCGTTGATAAGGACTTTGTGGTGCCGGAGAAACGAACTTTGACAAGGAAACGAAAATCAAAACTACAAGCATGGAACAAAATCAAAAGAAAACTGCTTAGAGAAACTAGACATGAATATATCGACAAAAGAGGAAATATTCACGCAGCGAAAACGGTCAAAGGTCCATGCTTAGCTTATTAACATGCCACGTTTCGAATAGGTCAGGTAGACTGGGAAAAAAATTGCCATATCTCTTAAAATAAATCTGATAGCAAAAAAATCAATTTTATGAAAAATATACCCAACGATACGAAGTTGAGTTTTAAATGATTGCAAACTAGAGATGAAACGGATAGTTGTTTGGCCGGATACCGGATATCCGGCGAGCTGCGAGGCCTAAGAAAAAAAGCGAAATCGCTTGTAGCCTGCGAACGCTGAAAATTTCGTCTTTATTCACCATAATTTACCACTTGTTAATTTTGAATATTAATTCAAAATATTCTCTTTGACAAGAAGAAGAAAAAGAGGTATATTATGATGATTCAATGTCAGTATTTAATCCTTTCAATAATCTCGTTTTTTTTTTACGATTTTTAGTTCACTATAATGGTGATTGTGATTAGTTAATCATGTTAATTTAAGTTTTCGCTACTCTGCGAGGTTTTTGTAAATTTTTACTAAAAGTTTTTAGTTTAGATATTTACTATTTATGTATTTATCATTAGAGTGATCACAGAAGAAATTTTATTTTTTTGGAAGGCCTTATGGATTTTTTATAACTTTTTCGACTTTAAATAAAAGCCGTCATAATTATAAGCCATTTTATTGATATTTACCTCACAAAGGTATTGCATTTTATTATAGGAAATTGTCGTAGTTTTGAATATCCGGTATCCGGACAGATATTGAGTTACTATCCGGTATCCGGCCGGATGGTAAATTTAGGCCGGATACCAGATAGTTACCGGATATCCGTTTCGTCACTATTGCAAACCCTTCAGTTGTAAAACAAATGCAGCATGATGATGATCATTTAAAAAGAAAGGAATTCGGCGACGAAGAAAGAAGGACAGGAAAAATATGGAGGTAGTACAACAATAATAACTTGAAAACGTGTTTAAACTTCCTAAAGCGAACGTTTTATCTTACATATAAAAATCTCGTGTCACGGTGTTTGTGGTCGCACTCCTCCGAAACGGCTTGACCGATTTTTATAAATTTTTTATGTAAATTTGGTAGGTATGAGAATAGGTTTTAAAGTATATTT
The DNA here is from genome assembly GCA_929108145.2 of Limnephilus rhombicus. Taxonomy (NCBI): domain Eukaryota; kingdom Metazoa; phylum Arthropoda; class Insecta; order Trichoptera; family Limnephilidae; genus Limnephilus; species Limnephilus rhombicus. The sequence goes on from OV815276.1 coordinate 57,825,911, forward strand.
CATACCGCTAGGTGATTAGGATGTCCCTATCCAGAAAAAAGAATCTATTTGGCAAATGTAATCCCATCGTGGTATCCCATTACGCCCCGTTCGTCGTGGTATCCCGTTACGCCCCCCCCCCCCCTGTTGTGGTCAATTGCTATTTCGGATTCACGAGTTTGGGGGCGCTAGAATTAAAAAAAAAATTAAAGTGGGCGGTGGGCAAAAAAAGGTTGCGAATCTATGGACTGTAAAATATCTGTTGATTTTCCCCAATAAATAAAATAAAAAAATAAAAATAGAAGTTCTGGATTCGAGTCCCAGTTGCGACCATTATCTTTTTCTATATTTTGTGTCTTGTTCTCTTTCATATTTTCGTTTGGATTATTAATGTTATCTTCTTTTCAATGATATAATACATTGATGGGAATAACCTTCAAAAATTATAAAAAGAGAGTTCTTATAAAAAACTAGCTGACCCGACAAACGTTGTTCTGCCGTATAAATTATTTCTAGTAAATATTTTGATTGTTAAATAAAAAATAGCCAATGTATTATAAGTGTGTGGGGATAGGATCTATGACAGAAAGAGGAATGGAGCGCTGTAGACGATGACCGCCGATAAAAAAAACCCTAACTAAAGTAGGAAAATGAAATAAAGAAAATCAATATGAATTTCGAAGAGCAATTGAGTGTACGATATTTTTTGTCAGTCCGTCTTTAGCCAACACAAATAAGCTCGATGGTTTGCCCACGCGAGAACATGATGCCGAATGAAATATCAAAATGACGCGACCCTTCTCGTGAATGTCTTGCGCATATGTGGATGAAAGTTCGATGAGGCGGACGTAGCGCCATCAATCGTTCAACAACATAAATAATGTTTGAAATACGAAAGACGGTAAAATTTGTTCATACAAAAATATTTAAATCGCGATTATAAAATGGGAGGATGGGGATTAGAGGGTTAAAATTTGGGATTATAGGTATTTTTTGATGCCAAATAAAAAAAATACAAAATTAAAATTTTGTCAAAAAAATTGTTTTTTTTTTCTGAATAAGGACACCCTAATCACTTAGGGGGCGTTCAAGTAATACGTAACGCAGGTTTTGAAGATTTTTGACACCCCCTCCCTCCCATGTAACGCGCTGTAACGTTTTTCTCTGTACCCCCCCCCCCCCCCTAAACGTTACGTAACACCCAAGTGACAATTTTTACCTGAAAGTCACAATTAAGTTGCGCAACGTACTGAAATGTCGCTTAAAAACTTTTTTTCTTGATTTAATCGCGTTTGCAGTAATAAATAAAACAGGAGATTTCTAACTCGCGATACATGCGTATATTGTTTAATTTATTTATTAATATTGTTATTTATTAAAAAATTGGAAATTTATATTATTTTTCTCGGCCTTGTATTCCTTCCACAATCTAACACTGTCTTACCTGTAATATACCTACATGGTTTTACAACACATACTTTTTTTACATTAGCTCCACTGAGGAGGCCTGAGGAAAGTAATTTTCCTAAGGTTTCCCTGTGGAACAACACTTTACTCCACTATGATTCACAAGCTGACTCATAGTGGAGAAAAACCTTTTTCATGTTCCGAATGCAGTTATCCAAGTTCTCAAAGGGAAGATTTAAAAATCCACAGTATGATTCACAGAAGATAAAAACCTTTTTCATGTCCTGATTGCATCTATTTGAGTCCTCAAAAGGGATATCTAAGAAGTCACTTGCTGACTCGTAGTGGAGAAAAACCTTTTTCATGTTCCGACTGCAACCATTCATGTACTACAAAGAGAAAACTAAAAATCACATGTTTACCCACAATGGATAAAAACCTTTTACATGTCCTGACTGCAACTATTCCTCTTCTTGAAAAAAAATACTAAAACGGCACTTTCTAACTCACAGTGGTGAAAACCTTTTTCTTGTCCCGACTGCGATTATCCATGCGCTACACAACGGTATCCAAAAATTCACATGCTTACCCACACTGGTCAAAAACCTTTTTCATGACCCGACTGTAATTATTCATGTTGTACAAAGAAACTTCTTAGAAATCATTCGCCAACTCAAAGTGACAAAACCTATTACATGTTTCTACTGCGACTATTCATGTTTTACAGAGAGGCGCCAAAAAATCACATGTTTACGCACAGCGGACAAAAACCATTTTCCTGTCCGCAATGCAGTTATAAAAGTTCTCAAAATGACAATTTTAAAATCCACCGTATGATTCACAGAAGAGAAAAACCTTTTTAATGTCCTGACTGCAAATATTCGTGTTCTCAAAAGGGATATCTAAGAAGTCACTTGCTGACTCGACTCATAGTTGATAAAAACCTTTTTCATGTTCCGACTGCAACTATTCATGTACTACGAAGAAAAATCTAAAAATCACATGTTTACCCACTGTGGAGAAAAACCTATTTCGTGTCCTGACTGCAACTATTCTTCTTCTTCTTTTTCTTGTCCCGACTGCGACTATTCAGGCTCTATAAAATGGGAAATAAAAAACCACATGTTTCCCCACACTGGACAAAAACCTTTTTCATGTCCCGACTGCAATAGGGTACATGCAGTATATGTAATATAGTGTTTTCAATGCATTTAATATATGTAAAAAAATAACTAAACTCGAATATCGTACTTAAAATCCCCCCAAAAAATTATTAAATTAATTAATTCACTTTTAAAGTTGTATGAAAATTCAAATACCAAAAACGAGTCATGATTGACTGACTACATGTGACGTCACAACGCACCCACCGAGTCCCACGTGAAGTTGTTTTTGTTCTAGTTGCTGGTTTGAATATGTTTGAAAGTCATAATCGTTTAGTTACGCATCTTAAACCCATTCGTTTGTATAAAACATATATTGTAAATAGATATTATCATGACAGACAGTGGTTTTCCACAAGGACAATCTGATAATTTGCCAAAAATCGACGCGATTATGATGGCAGTTTTTTAATTCACCTTTTCATCGCATGACACCGCTTTTTACACATAATAACATCATTTGGGATGTTTATAAATATTTAAATAAAATGAAGACAATATAAGCGAAACTCAATCGAAAATCTGGAAACAGAAAAATCAGAAAAACATATTGACACCTCTGGGACTCTTGCTGGGTTCGAGTCCCAGAGGTGTCAATATGTTTTTCTGATTTTTCTGTTTCCAGATTTTCGATTGAGTTTCGCTTATATTGTCTTCATTTTATTTAAATATTACAATGTGAGGTTTTACTCAAAAAGTTAAAAAAAAAAAAAAATGTTTATAAATAGTTTGTTTGGTTTAAATAAATAGTTTGTTTGGTGTTTAAGGTGTTGTGTTTGTACACTTTAGTACAATACAGTATTTATAAACGGTGTTTACGGACATTTTCTTCGAAAAACAAATGATCAACTGAAGACTGGTTACTGGATTACGACAAATGTCAGCTGTCAAGAAGTGTGAAGTGACGTCACAAGACAAAACCGCGCGAAGAAGGCGTTTTAGCACGAAATTTGAAATGTGAATATTCAAAAGGTTGTTGAAGGACTATTCCTATCGTAATTTTTTTTTTTTGTATATTCCACTTTGTAATTTTTTTCTCTAATTTTTGGTAAAAAAACAAAAAAAGTGATTGTACCCTATTATTCATGTTGTACGAAGGAACTTCTTAGAAATCATTTGCTGACTCACAGTGATATAAAACTTTTTACATGTTTCTACTGCGACTAATCATGTTCTACAAAGAGGCACCAAAAATCACATGTTTACCCACAGCAGGTAAAACCATTTTCTTGTCCCGAATGCAGTTATTCAAGTTCTCGAAAGGGAGATTTAAAAATCCACAGCACGATTCACAGTTGAGAAAAACCTTTTTCATGTTCTGAGTGTAACAAAACACGTACTATGAAAATTATCTTTATGTATTATTATTATATTTTAGCAGTAAACTAACCTGTGTGTAATAGCTAAAAACCGTTGTTCTAACTAAAAAAAATCGTTTAACACTCATATATTATGTTTTTTTTTTTTTTTTTACATGAGCTCCACACAGGAGGCGCTGAGGAAAATAATTTTCCTCAGGGCCTATATCATCTTTGGGGATGCTGTGTGGAGGGTTTTTTTAGGAAAAGGAAGGAGAGGAGAGTTCTGGGAAGGAAAAGGGTTTAAGGGGTGGGTAGGAATCTGGGGTTCAGTGTGTCTTGGTCATCCACCTCTAAGACCTAGACAAACCTCACCCCATGAACCCGGGCACCCCTGCTAAATCACCAAACGTAGCGAACCACTTGGGGTGACCTATGGCAGAGGTGTTGGTTATCCAATAAAGGTTCCCGGGACGGCGGTACCCATTCCCGCCTCCCGCCTCCAAAATTGTAAATTGTATTGTAATTGTAATTGTTCCATAAATTTTGCATTATTTTTTTTTTCTTTTGCTGTTTTTCAAATTTCGTTGGCATTTTTTTGGTTGCGCTGCGCTGGCAAGTCAGCATAAGAGCGAAAGCCTTTATATGCCAGTAACAGCTAATTATGTAAATCTCCCGCTTTTGAGTATATTATAGTACCTACAAACTCACTTTAACAAAACCGACTTCAGCAATTTGTGTAACACCGTGACACGAGATTTTTATATGTAAGAGGATTCTCAACCTTTTTTTTGCCCACCGCCCACTTTAAGAATATTTTTTTTTCCAGCGCCCCCTAATTCGTGAATCCGAAATAGCAATTGACCACAACAGGTGGGGCGCAACGGGATACCACGACGAAGGGGGCGTAATGGGATACCACGATGGGATTATATTTTCCAACGGAGGGGGCGCAATGGGATAGGTAAAATATATATTTGTGGATGGTTGGCCCCTAATGGGATGGGATGGGGCAAGATAGAATGGGGTGGGATGGGTTTCCCTGGGTCTCCTACCGCCCCCCTGAAAGTCTGGAATACCTCCCAATTTTCTCTTGGTCTTCTACCGCCCTCCTGAGGTCTGGCATGCCCCCAAGGGGGCGTTATCGCCCACGTTGAGAGCCTATGACCAGGCTAACCGGAACGTGCGCCTTTTACCAATTAAAAAAGTTGGGTTAGACGAGAGGTTCTGGGTTCAAATCCCAGATGCGACCATTATCTTTTTTTATTTTTCTGTGTCTAGTTCTCTTTCATATTTCCGTTTAGATTATTAGTGTTATCTTCTTCTTCCATTATATATTATATTGATGGGAAAAACCTTAAAAAGTTCTAAAAAAAAGTTGTTCTTATAAAAAATTGAATATTCATTTAGACTTTTATGAAAAGGTCAATATATGTTCCATATAAATAAAATCGGATATGTTTATTCGAGACGCTGTCTAGGTCACAAACCAGTTCTAGAACGATTGTTTCCAATCACAGGCAACTACCCTTGCCTGTGATTTAGAAAAATTAGTCGAAGATAATAATGTTAATTCTAAAAATTTGAAAATATGAGATTGACAATTAATTGTGACGGTTTGATGGAAGGTGGCAATGGCTGAATTGGTAAAAGCGCAAATTCTGGTTGGACGAGAGACTCTGGGTTCGAGTCCCGGTCGCAACCATTATCTTTTTTTATTTTCTGTGTCTTGTTCGCTTTCATATTTTCATTTAGATTATCAGTGTTATCTTCTTCTTCAATGAGCGTTTTATGTTTTTTGTACAAATCAAAATTAAAATTCTGTAGTTTAATCATGTTACCTTTACAATGTAGGTACCTAAATCAAAACCATTATTTCTTTATTGTTCATTTATTATGTTTATTAATTTTTACTTGCACCATGTGATTAGATATTATAACTTAATATATACTTACTTCCTAATCTGTCACCACAACAAAAAATATTATTTATGGAACTTAATCTGTTTATATTTTATTCACTATTCAATGTGAAATGAATACACACCTATCAATAAAATTCAATAAAAAAGTCTAATATATTTATTTAAAAATATATAGGTAGGTATATTCCTAGATGCGACCGTATTTTTTTCTGATTTTTCTGTTTTAAATTTTCCTTTGGGAGTCGCTAATATGTTCATGTTTTGATTAAGAGCCCACTTTTACCACTTGTTTCCCAATAAAATAGCAAATTTTCCTTTGGGAGTCGCTAATATGTTCATGTTTTGATTAAGAGCCCACTTTTACCACTTGTTTCCCAATAAAATAGCAAATTTTCCTTTGGGAGTCGCTAATATGTTCATGTTTTGATTAAGAGCCCACTTTTACCACTTGTTTCCCAATAAAATAGCAAATTTTCCTTTGGGAGTCGCTAATATGTTCATGTTTTGATTAAGAGCCCACTTTTACCACTTGTTTCCCAATAAAATAGCAAATTTTCCTTTGGGAGTCGCTAATATGTTCATGTTTTGATTAAGAGCCCACTTTTACCAATTGTTTCCCAATAAAGTAGCAAATTAAAATAGTTTTCAAAATCACATCAGAATTTTTTGGTGTCTCCTTAAAAATATTTATTTATTTACGCCCTTTTTCGCGGCTTTTACATAAGTATGAAATTTACAAATTACACTAGGATTAAATTATATATAAATACTATATACTTATTTCTTCAAAGAAATATAATAGGTATTTTGCAACGAAATATATAGTATTTATTGTACATAACTGAACTGCCTCAGTAACATAGTATTTTGTATTTGTTTAAGACTCGGTTCTCCCAATTTCTACCGATTTCTTACAAATCTCCACATTTGAAGTTTTTAAGCTCTTAAAAAAATATATGTTATTTTTGAAGATAATATCTAGACATTTATCGCGCCGAAACGCAAATTATAGAAAATTCCCTCGATAGAAACAAATCACAAAGTATGCTCCAAAAATTATTATTAACACGTTTGTTTCAGTTATTTTACAAGTTATATGTATGAAAAAATTCACAGCGTTTCTTTAAATAAAACTAAAGACAATTATCGCGAGATTTTTGCTATTTTTTCAATAAACCGTGATTAATTAAATATTTTAACAACAGGCGCTTACGTTTTTTAATTCTAAAGATAATATTTACAGGCCATCTCTATCTAACGTGCGTGTAACCTATGTGCCTTTCAAATATTCGTCATTCGCTGTCCAGACAGCTCGCCACACGGACGTGTAGTCCTACGTTTCATGATTTGTTTAATATACACGTACGTAAATAATAATATTATTTTGCGAAAATGGTAAGACAACAACAAAAAAGTCGTATTTCTAAGCGTAAACATTATCTCCAAAATCGAGAACGTATGATGGAATGTATAAGGTAAGAAGAAAAAAATAAAATTTTGATTTTATTAATATAATACATACTCGTATTATTTACTATTATGTAATATTTATTATAAAAATAAATTTTCAATTTATTTGTGTATTATATAACAAAGGTGACAGTTATTGTTTTATTTTTTACAGAATGCGTACTTTGGGAAATAAATCTATTTCCAATGCTTCGGAAACTGAAATTCCCGGGCAAGTTTTTTTAAATTAAATTACGTTTTTTTTTAAATGAACATTGAATGCAAAAGCTTTTATTTTGCTCATTTATTAAAATTATAGGACATAATAATAAATAATACATTTTTACGGATCAAACTGCTAACAAAAATCTGCTTTCAAAAATTACCTTGTTTTTTTACAGTAACTCCACACAGGCCCTGAGGATTTTTTTCCCTCAGAGCATATGTCATCTTTGGATATGCTGTGTGGAGGGTGTTTTAATGGAAAGGAAGGAGAGGAAGTTCTGGAAAGGATAAGGTTATAGGGGTGGGTAGGAATTTGCGGGTCAGTGGGTTTGGGTGTGACGGACTTTTGAATCCATCCCTCCCAATGCGGTGCAAGGCGATGTTCCAAAAGAGTTCTGCCTGAGAGGTCACAAGATCTCCCTCAACCAGTCTCTCCCGATCTGGCCTACCACGCAGCTGGTGGGCAGACACATCCGCCACCAAGATCCAAACCGGTGTCCAAAAGTGGTGTGTCAGTAATAAGATAAAAAAAATGACGACATTTACTAAAAAACTTAAAATTCCTGTAAATATTTACTGGTTGAAGATTAGTTTGCAAATGTATACATATTATCTAAAAGGGAATTAAATTCTTTACAACTTCTTTCAAACAAATTTCTTTCTTTGATAAATATTTTAGACGATATGAAGGAATGTTTGATGAAAAATGTAAGGTAAAATGATTTTATTCGAAAATATCTACATCTGTGGAGCGTGTAAGTCAAAAACGTCTGGGATTTCGAAAATTACGTATAGAATAAAAGTTGTAGATAATTTTATGCGCTTTCACTTATTCTAAAAAAAAATCCTTTGAAATGCACCGTTTCCGAGATATAAGCGTAAATTCAAAAATTTGAACCTTCTCCCCCCCCCCCCCTCCCTCCCCTAGCTCACCACCTAGACGTCAGAACTTTTAGTATGTTCACACCCTAAGCACCCTGACCAAGTTTCTGAAGGAATCGCTTAGGTGCACTCTACACCTCCTTTTGGACCATTCATTTTTTTTTACATGAGCTCCACACAGGAGGCCCTGAGGAACATAATTTCCCTCAGGGCCTATGTCATCTTTATGCTCACCTATGATGCTGTGTGGGGGGTTTTTTTAAGGAAAGGAAGTAGAGGAGAGTTCTGGGAAGGAAAAGGGTTTAAGGGGTGGGTAGGAATCTCGAGTTCAGTATGTCCTGGTCATCCGCCTCCAAGACCTGGACAAACCTCACCCCATGAACCCGGGCACGTAGCGAACCACATGGGGTGACCTATGGCAGAGGTATTGGTTATCCAATAAAGGTTCCCGGGGCGGCGGTACCCATTCCCACCTCCCAAATTAAAAATTGACTAGACTATAAACAAATATGATTAAAATGTGCACTTTACTTAGTTGAAAATTGAAAAGTGGGTCGGGTCAAGATGTCGCGGGTTCAATTCCTCTTTCAATGCATAAGCAACATCTTCCGCTTATTTTGATGCTGGTAGGAGATTTTCAAATTGTCAGGTTATTCGTAAACCGGGAATACGAATTATGACTCTTTTTCTTTTAAAAAAAAGTAGTACCCAATAGTACTGGGCGTTGACGATAATTCTATCCAACGCCAACGTCGTTATCGTTGGCAATTTTCAACTGTTGAAAATAGCTGTTGAAAATAACGTCGACGTTGACGCAACTATAATAGGAGATCGACACGATACTAACAAAAAATATATCAAAATCGTATTAAGGAATCCCTTTTAACGGGTGGTTCCCCGAATCATTGATGTATTATTAATTATTATTATCTCTATGCCCCACGCGACACACACGTAATAATAATCCTATAATAACGTTGAAAGTTGAAACTGTTGGAAGACGTTGGTTTCGGTGTTGAAAATATTATCCTGTTGAAGATATATTTTGCTTGTCACTGATAAATTCGCTTGTTGCTTGGCGCTACGTATCGGCCGTATTGGATGGGAAAATAAAATAAAACGTGCAGTAGGTATGTACATTACCAAAAGACCTTGTGTAATTGGGTATAATATCGTTCACGAAGTGTGATCTCTTGACCCTTTTGACTTAATCATTCCAACACCGTTGAAAACAATAGGTACAAAACATTGACAATTATCAATAGGTTATTTTTTTACTTGTCGTTGATAAATTTGATTGTTCCATGGCGCTGAATATCGGCCGTATTGGATGGGAAAATAAAAAAAAGTGCAGTAGGTACGTACACAACCAAAAGACCATTTAAAATATCGAGTAATGTTGTTCACGAAGTACAAACTCTTAACCCTTTTTATTTATTAGGCAGTTGAATCGTTGACTGCGTTGAATAATATTCGCATGTAGGTATTATATTTCAACTGCTGGCGCTAATTATTTTCAACAGCGTTGGACGTTGAAATAATATAACTATTGTTTCCAACGGCTAGTTATATTTTAATACAGTACTAGTACCCAATAAATAGATAAGCCTCACCCCATGAACCCGGGCACCTCTGTTATCCAATGAATGGTTTCCGGGCGGCAATGGTCGCCTTCCAAATTGATACCTCATCCCATAACCCGGGAACCCCTGCTAAGTCACCAAACATAGCAAACCACTTGGGTGACCTACGGCAGGGGTGTTGGTTATCCAAAAAATGTTTTCCGGGGCGGCGCGGTAGTACCCATCTCGTCCCGTCTCCCAAATTGATAAGAGAAATTAAAGAGAAACAATGATAATAGTAGTTCCGTTATAATAAATAATATAGCTTTGTTTTGTGAACGGTCACCTCAAGTGTACATTACACTTTATAGGTAATCTAACGTAATACATTGAGAAAATATCAGATATTCTCATAAATATTATGTGTATTTTAAAATTGTGGCAACCCTACAAATATTATCAACTTCTCTGGGAACGCATATTTGAAATGATACTGCTTGTCGAGGATTATTAGCCAAGTTCCAAACCAGACCTTTTTGTAATAATAAAGCGCGCGCTTTCCTATTGACCCGCGCGCTGCAGATACACCTCCTGTCGAATGCGTTAAAAGTAAATTTCACGACTCGTCCGAAATGTTTTTTTTTTGTGCGGAGAACGGGGCCTTAAAGATAAATTGAAGATGTCCACTGACTTGGTTTAATTATTTCCCTCCATTAGTATTCTGGGCAAAGAGAAATACATATGGAAGTTAGTTCCAGAATTTCAGCACTGAAATAAATCCTGATTTGGTACGTATTAGGTACGTAGTGAAATCTGGAAGTTTATCAATTCAAGCAATACCGGACTATCAATTAAATTATTTAGAATTTTATACAGAAATACCAAATCAGATATAACTAATCAGTTAATATTATTGACTTATGAGCTGATTATAATAAAAGCGTGTCATCGTTCAATGAAAGTCCTATATTTCAACTGGGTTTCACAATAATATAAATTAGAATTTTTTTTATAAAAAATATTATTAATAAATTTATTTTTACACACTGTCTGAAATTTTGGATTCTTACTAAAAACTATGATCTGAAGAGGAATCGCTGATAAAATCTGCAAAAAAGTATCATTTGGGAAAAATCATCATTCTTACCGGCGAAAAGCAAGAAGGCGTCTACTAATATCTACAGGAATTCAAAAACTGAAAAAATCGAACTAATATCTATGAGAACCAAAGTGTTGACGAATATCTACAGCTCAAACTGCTAACTAATATATCTATGAGAACCAAAGTGTTGACGAATATCTACAGCACTGGCAGAGGTTGGATTTGCAATTATGTATAGCATATTGGAATAACGTAATATTGCGTATGCAGTAAAAACTTAATTTATGTAAGTATGTATGTAAAAATCCCTAATATCGGACACATTTAGCTGATAAGTCCAACCTACGCTCTGTAGATATTAGTTCAACCTACGCTCTGCAGATATTATTAGTTAACACTGGGACCGTCATAGATATTCGTCCGACCTTAGCTCTGTAGATATTAGTCAACACTCTGAAGTTCGTAGAAAGTCTCAAACGCCCACAAGGGGGCGTTATCGCCCATGTTAAAAACTTATGGCGTAGTAAATACTCTCAGTGTGCCCCAGTGAAAGACCACCATTCAGTATAGAAACTTTGCTCGAAAGTACCCAAGGTTCGTAGAAAATCGTTTAAAAACATTTTCTACGAACCGTGGGTAGTACCTAGAATTTCATAGGAACCTTCCTACTTTATTAATTTTTTTTAAATACCTACATCCATTTAGATAATGATTCTAGAACCAGAACCAGAAGTGTCCAGAAGCCTGTACAATAATTATTTTATTTATTTATTTATAATTATTTTGTTTATTATAATACACTGTAATCACCGTGAAGGTTCTTACACAATATCAAAAAATTAATCATATTTTTGCATTCTTCCTCGAAAACCGCGCGAACGAGTTCCTTCCCTTTCTTCGAGGGGCACCCCGCCCACCCCTGTCAAAAATGACGTTTGCCTTTGTAAAATCACCCCTAAGAAATTACGCAAAGTACCTAAATACCGCAACGTAACCTGACAATTTCGCGTAATTGAATTGAATTCCCGCCAATTTCCTGAAAATAATACTTCTCGGTAAAGAGCTGATAATGTGCGATGTAATAACTTTACATAAATTTAGTCATAACTCGCCCGAATGCCTTCGTAAAAAAATATCTAATATACCTAGCGGTCGTAAAATGATAATAATGTCAGTGTGATAACATTTCATTCTTCAAACATTATTTTATAATTTATGCAAACAGTATTATTAACGACGTGCGCGGGATACAACATTTTCAATGAATCTAGTTTTAGTAGAATCTTCACAACGCGCGTGTCAGCCAAGTGGAATGGATGCCGCTCGACTGGCTATGGGGGATGACTTCTTTATACCAATCCATATTCATGAAAATGGCGTTTATGAAGGTGCATCCAAAATAATTAAAGTGCTAAGGCCAAACTGGAAACTCGAAAATGTGATATACAAGGTTAGATTAATTTAGAATGAACAATTATTTTATCCATACATAAATAATATAAAATCCAGCAAGAATCTGCATGGCATGTGTCAATATTTTTTTGTAAACGTCAAAAAATAATTCACCCGTTTTATTGCAGATTTTTACTGATGGCATAACGAATAAGCTAGTCGGTTGTTTCTATAAATACAAAGATGAAATAGACGCGAAAGATGTGGTTTTGGTGAGAATATACGGAAACAAAACGGATCTGCTTATCGACAGAAAAGCCGAGTTGAGGTATTTATAATAGTAGTATTTATTTTGTTTTTATATTCAGTTTACCATGTTTTATTTATTTTGTTTCTATTGGGCAGGTACCTAGGTACATCTCAAGTAATATTATTATAAATGTGAAAGTGTGTTTGTTTGTTTGTCCTTCTTTCACACAGTGACTGATCGACTTGATTTTTTACATAGAGATAGTTGGAGGACTAGGAAGTGACATAGGCTACTTTTCATCCCATAATACAATGTTATAATATATATAGTTATAATAGTTACAATGTGGAATAAATTCGGTGTTTGGGTAAAATTCCTAAAAAATAAAACTAGTTATTTTTATACTAATTTGGGGTCGGGGAATCCGAATCTGAAAGAATTAGGCGGCGGCAAGCAATATTAACTGAATTAAACGACTTTAAAAAATTTTATACACATACAGGAAAATAGCCATTTTGGAAGCATTTTGATTCCTAGAAAATCAAACTAGTTATTTTTATACTAACTATGGGTTGGGGAATCCGAATCTGAAAGAATTAGGCCGCGGCAAGCAATATTAACTGAATTACACGACTTAAAAATTTTCTATACACACACACTTGAAAATAATCATTTCGGAAGTATTTTGACACATGTAGTACAAAGATCATAGAAAAACAAGAAATATACAAAAACATGTGCCGGCAGTGTTACCAGCTCTCAAAAACATACCTTATAAATCGACCAAGTCTTCTTCGTCCGTCGTATTAACACATTAACCTGATGAATTACGACTATCTCAACGGCGTATTCTTAAATCAAAAGTATGAAAATTCGTAGTCTTAAAAATGCGTAACCTAACCTAACCTAACGTTAGGTTTGTGTAACATGGTTTGTGCCCCTTTATACCGCCTGCTCGCGTCCCTAACCTAACCTAACCTAACGCTAGGTTTGTGTAACATGGTTTGTGCCCCTTTATACCGCCTGCTCGCGTCACGGCAAAAAAACATCCCTGTTTTCAAGTAGTTTAGCGGCTACGCTAGGTTTGTGTAACATGGTTTGTGCCCCTTTATACCGCCTGCTCGCGTCCCTAACCTATCATAACCTAACGCTAGGTTTGTGTAACATGGTTTGTGCCCCTTTATACCGCCTGCTCGCGTCACGGCAAAAAAACATCCCTGTTTTCAAGTAGTTTAGCGGCTACGCTAGGTTTGTGTAACATGGTTTGAGCCCCTTTATACCGCCTGCTCGCGTCCCTAACCTATCCTAACCTAACGCTAGGTTTGTGTAACATGGTTTGTGCCCCTTTATACCGCCTGCTCGCGTCACGGCAAAAAAACATCCCTGTTTTCAAGTAGTTTAGCGGCTACGCTAGGTTTGTGTAACATGGTTTGTGCCCCTTTATACCGCCTGCTCGCGTCACGGCAAAAAAACATCCCTGTTTTCGAGTAGTTTAGCGGCTACGCTAGGTTTGTGTAACATGGTTTGTGCCCCTTTATACCGCCTGCTCGCGTCACGGCAAAAAAACATCCCTGTTTTCGAGTAGTTTAGCGGCTACGCTAGGTTTGTGTAACATGGTTTGTGCCCCTTTATACCGCCTGCTCGCGTCACGGCAAAAAAACATCCCTGTTTTCGAGTAGTTTAGCGGCTACGCTAGGTTTGTGTAACATGGTTTGTGCCCCTTTATACCGCCTGCTCGCGTCACGGCAAAAAACATCCCTGTTTTCAAGTAGTTTAGCAGCTACGCCGGGTTTATGTAACATGGTTTGTGATACAAAAGAACGTGCCCCTTTATAACGCCTACTCGCGTCAAGGCATAAAAACTCCACAATACTAGTTGGTGTACCTTCCTAAAATATTTGAGAATCAATTATACAAAATAAGTACTTAAAATATAAACATGTTATTTTACGTTATAAATATTACTGCTTAATGGCAACACTTAATTTTGTGTGGTAAAAACATCTATGTTATCGTGTTTTTCTATGATCTTTGTACTACATGTGTCAAAATACTTCCGGAATGATTATTTTCATGTGTGTGTGTATAGAAAATTTTTAAGTCGTGTAATTAAGTTAATATTGCTTGCCGTCGCCTAATTCTTTCAGATTCGGATTCCCCGGCCCATAGTTAGTATAAAAATAACTAGTTTGATTTTCTAGGAATCAAAATGCTTCCAAAATGGCTATTTTCCTGTATGTGTATAAAATTTTTTAAAGTCGTTTAATTCAGTTAATATTGCTTGCCGCCGCCTAATTCTTTCAGATTCGGATTCCCCGACCCCAAATTAGTATAAAAATAACTAGTTTTATTTTTTAGGAATTTTACCCAAACACCGAACTTTAGCCAATAAAATGTATACCTATATATTATAATATACTTATCACTATTACTGCAGATTACTTATTCAGAATTATTTAGGAATATATTCCTCCAGTGATTTAAATTTTCCCTCTAATCACTATATTTTTTATGTAACACTATGAAATTGTTATTAAAAACTAAAAATAACATAGCCATATTAACTTTGTAGTACTTTGGCACTAGTTAGTAGAACTGTTTAGTGGCACTATTTTTAAAAATAGTGCCAAAGTCTAAGTCGCCTGCCACAATATTAAATTTAGGACCGATTTGTCTACACATGCGGTCATATCGGGGCAGTTGGGGGCAGCAGTGGTTGGAGCACCCTAGATTGCTCCGATTTTAGGGAGGTGTGTAAGGCCTTTTAAACACATTCCTGTCTTACTACAGTTCTTTCATGTCGGCTCAGTATAGGTATAGTTAAGTCAAGCATAAAGCCGGTGTACCCATACCTATGTCGTGCGTAGTTATATGCTTGGTTAAAAGTAATTTTTTTTACTATTCCGACCTAACTTACAGCATTTGAAAGACAGATCAGTTCATCTAAATATAATTACGACGTACAATTCGTAAAAGTATCTCACAAATACAGTAGAATTCGGTTATAACGGCATATAACGGCCTACCGTTTTTAAGTTAGGTTTCATAGGTTTTTGTAGGAAAACGTATCCGTTTAGTAAGACTCCGTTTTAAGCGACCAACTGCTTAAAGCAACCTATTTTCATAATTTGTCCGATTAGAACGACGCGCAGTGTTTTGTTTACAAAACCTGCGCATCAATACCTCACCGCCCCACGCATCGCCTACTCCCTGCGCCCGGCTACCCCCTGTGCTCGGCTACCCTCCGTGCGCTTCAACGTCAGTGTTTAGTCGCGTATTCACAATGCTGTGCGAAGTTCATACTATCGAACAAAAATTGGCCAAAAAAAACTCAAATTACAGACTTTCTACGTTAGTAACTACATATTTACTTGCATAGAATGTAGGTACCTACATTGTATCTTTTTGGATTACAGTACATTATGTATGTTTGTTGTGTGGAATGTTTAAGTGCCATTAAAGTTATAATTTGTATTAAATGTTTTATTTACCTAAAAAGAAATTTATCTTTCTGTACTAATACATATTTCATAACAATAATTACAATAACATTAATATGTATCATAATAAAAACGAGCTTAAATTATCTAGCCGTTTTTTAAGTATCGCAGGTCCCTTGAGGGTCGTTATATCCGGATTCTACTGTAGAATTGATTTACTAATGCTATGTAAATGTATAAATTACAGAAATATAAAACTACTCCACAAAGTGGGATTAGCGCCGAGCCTGTACGCCGTGTTTGAGAATGGCTTGGCCTATCAATACGTATCCGGAGTTACATTGTCTGTAGATAGTATTCTGCTGCCAGAAGTATGGAAGCTGGTCGCGAGACAGATGGCCTTAATGCATAAAGTTCAACAAGATGATGAGGTAAGAACAAGCTATATTTGTGCTTATTTATTTGGTGAAGTTCTGAGAAAGAATTCCACTGCACGCAATGCACAAAAATGTTTGAAATCACCCTTGGTTTCAACTTGATCGCTACAAGAGACAACTATTTGTGTCGAGGGAGATGTTAAGGCGTCGTATCCCCGCTCAAAAAGAAGAAGATGGAAAGATATGTAATTACGAATGTTGGAGAGAGCGCGCTAATATTTAAAATGATAAAATTGAAGCGAAAATTGTGAAAATGTTTAATAAAACATGACTCGTTTAAAATAGAGCAAAAATCTCGTGGGGGTTGTCTAAAACAGCATTCGAAGAAACACTGTGAATTTTTTCATACATAGAACTTATTTATTGATAAGTACATGTTACATACATAATAAATTTACTTCAGGAGATACATTAGGTCACCATACTAGGTAAAATAACTGAAACAAAAACGTGTTTATAATAATTTTCGGAGCATACTTTGTGATTTTTTTCTATCGAGGGAATTTCATATAATTTGCGTTTTGGCACGGGGAATGTATAGATATTATCTTAAAAAATAACATATATTTTTTTAAGAGCTTAAAAACTTCAAATGTAAAAAGGGAGATATTTAAGAAATCGGTAGGAATTCTGATAGCGGCGGCTTAAGACACATTAAAGTTCCATTTTTCTCAATAAAAGTTCAAAATTTCATGCGCAACCAACAAAGTTTTTTCTTGTTTATACCACTGATTTTGTCGTAAGATAGATGAATCGGCATTTCTTCAGCCATGGTACAAAAATACTATACTGAACTTGGTTCCATGCCAACTCAGAATGAAACCAACTCAGAAACACCTCAGAAAGGTCATTAAAAGCTATGAAAAAATAATTTTAAAATAGCCGATAACCCTAACCTAACTTAACTAATTTTTAAATATTTTTTTATCATCACTCTCAACGACCTTTCTGAGGTACTTCTGAGTTGGTTTCATTCTGAGTTACCACTGAACTTAATAACTTTTTTTTTACATACGTAGGCTCTAAATTGGGTGGGTACTTGAACATTAAATAAATGCCTTTTTTAATTCAAATTCTGTGCAGTTGTAAATATCAGCTACTTCTGCATATCAGCGTTAATTTACAGGTGTCATAAATATGCTCTTGCGTATCAAAGATTAATTTACAGATGTCATAAATCTGCTAGCATATCTAAGAAAGGTGTTTTTATTCTGTTCATATGAAATCTCCAACATTACATTTCTATTATTGTACTCAAAGATATCTTAATTTGGGAGGCAGGAATGGGTACCGCCGCCCCGGGAACCTTTATTGGATAACCAACACTTCTGCCATAGGTGGCTACCAAGTGGTTCGCTACGTTTGGTGATTTAGCAGGGGTGCCCGGGTTCGTCTTGGAGGCGGATGACCAGGGCACACTGAACCCCAGATTCCTACCCACCCCTTAAACACTTTTCCTTCCCAGAACTCTCCTCTCCTTCCCTTAAAAAAAACCCTCCACACAGCATCACCAAAGATGACATAGGCCCTGAGGGAAATCTTTTTCCTCAGGGCCTCCTGTGTGGAGCTCATGTAAAAAAAAAATATCTAAAGCTATTATGAGCAACATTTATCCGAGAATAATTAATTGGTATTTTCTTTTTTTTTTTTTTTTTTTTTTTTTTTATTATTACATTTATTACATACAAGATAATAACAATATAAAAGGAAGCTTTGACTGTCCAACTAGGAAGGTTTCCCGTTTTAGGACAGTCAAATTGGCAGGTTGCATGTACATAATTTCACATTAATGGATTCAATAATAATAAACAATAATGGTACATATTGGGGGAGTTACTTAGATATTAGGTACAATATCAGATAAAAGTTGTGTTATTCTAGGTGTACATCAGTAATAAACAATAAAATCCAGGTAGGTACATGTAAAATATAAAATAAAATAAAAATATAACATATAAATGTAAGAAAGAAAAATAAAAAAAAAAGTATTTTTTTAGGAAAATACTAATTAGCAGTAATAAACAATAAAATCCAGATAGATACATGTAAAATATAAAATAAAAATATAATATATAAATGTAAGAAAGAAAAATAAAAAAAATATTTTTTAGGAAAATAAAAAATACAAAATCGAAGAAATCAACTCATACTACGTTTTTTAATAATTTTTCGGAATCTGTCCTACCTAATTCTAATAACCATTTTGTAATTTTAGTACCGAAGGATGATAAATCACACAGTTTAAATTGAGAGGGGATTTTGTTGTATATTTTTGGTCCCAGGTATGAGAAAACTTTTTGATAAGCCGCAGTATTGCTTGTAGGAATGGAAAGGTCGTTTCTGCTCTTACTTCTGGTTTGATGATTATGATCGACTGTTATCGTTTTGCTTATATTTTTGTGGACGCACATTGTTATTTTTTTTATGTAACACTGTCGAACATCAAGCACATTAAACTCCTTGAAGAGAGCGTCGCTTTTTTACTTTTTGCTTTATGCCAATTCGAAAAAGAATTGTAATGGTTGCCCCAGGAACAGTTTTCTGTCAAAGACTGAAAACCTGCAGATGTTGACATTTTTTATTGGTCAATAGAGAAATCATTGTCTGAACTAGGTCTGGCCAACCCAAATTACACCATGGGTCTCATTGAAAACCTAAAACTTTCCAAGGGTCGCACAGGTTAAATATTTACAGATTTTTTGTTCATATCTATAGTCGCAACTGGGGAATGAATTTTAATATTGTGTTACTCGCAAATAGCAAATCACAAACACGAGAATGGTTTTCTCCACTGTGAGTCAGTGTGTGACTATTTAAACTTTTGTGAAGAATACATAGTTACAGTTGGAACAAGAGAATGGTTGTCTCTACTGTGAGTCAGTGTGTGACTGTTGAAATTAGACTTTTGTGAACATGCATTGTTACAGTTTGTGCAATTTTAGCATCGAGGTTAAGGAACTAAGATCACGAGCTGCACGCAATGGTGCCAAGGGTTGGCCAGCCCTGCTCTAAACTCTTGCGCAAGAAAATTAGACTTTTGTGAACATGCATTGTTACAGTTTGTGCAATTTTAGCGTCGAGGTTAAGGAACTAAGATCACGAGCTGCATGCAATGGTGCCAAGGGTTGGCCAGCCCTGCTCTAAACACTTGCGCAAAAAAAATTATTTTTTATTTTTCATTCTCCGCAATATACCATAGGTACAAATTGTTTGCTTTGCCAGTTGACTCTTGTTAACCTTGGTGAATTGACAACTGATAGATTATTGATTGCGCATATACTTAACTGTCATTATTCTTTGTCATTGGTGCCTCTTAGATCTCAATTGAAGGACTACTAAAATAAATTCATTTTAAAACAATGTTGATGTACAATATACACGTATGCAGTATTACAGACAATTTCAAAGGTATTTAACTATTTTACCTGCCTATGTAGGTGGGTAGGTGCATACTAGTTCTAACGTCAATCCACTTATCAAATTGGTTTACCCTTTATTTAAATAAATTATACTTTAAGGTTTAAATAATAAAAAGGTTATTGCAAATATTTTCAACGTTGATTTAAGCAGGTGACAGGTACACTGTTGCCCGTGTTGTGATCAAGTTTGCGAGATGCTTTCTATTGCCCAGCTTATAAATGGTGTCCGGAAATTCCTAGCGCAAGTGAGAAACTGGTGCATCACATTTGGACTTTATTTTGTGGTATAACTTTTTTAATTTGAGCTTTCGTTTTTGAGTAAATCGAGTCTGAAGTTGGAATTCTTTGGGACAAATTTGTAAATTGTCAGCCGCTAGGGGATTAATATCAGCTGTTTAATGTCTTTTACTTTCTCAAGAGCCAAAAGTACCATTGGATATGAAAAATTTGAATCCGAAACCATGTGGTAGTCTGACATTAATATTTTTTTTCGTGGAATTTTTACCCTCAACACACTACGGAGGTACTAGGGAGTCCGGTGTTCCAATGGTTAAAATGCGTTGAAGCTAGACCCGGCTCCAAAAGTTAACCCTTTAGTTACCGAAAAAAAAAATATTAAAATGCTCTGATCGAAAAAAAAAATCTTTTTTGGGTTACAATTATTACAAGCAATAATTGTCAGCCTGAAACACTCATTTACATTGAAAAATCTTCCGAGAAAAGATACTTGCCGCCAACAGGACTTGAACCCGTGTCCTTCCGATTGCCGGTCGAATGCTCTGACCACTGAGCTATGGCGGCTTATCAAATACCCGCCAAATAATTCAATATATACTAGTATTTCATTCAACAATTACTGCTTGTTATATTTTTTTTTTTTTTTTTTTTTTTCCACCTGAAAACAAAATCTTGTCTAAACGTTAGTTTATAAATTAAAAAATAATAACTTTTTTGGGTTCTCTACATAATGCAGATTCACCAGTTTCTCGCTTCCACATGCTGCTCCACACTCAAGAGGCGTAAATAATTAATATATGTTACATTTTTCCGTTAATGTTGTCTGATAATGTCACAAGTAATTAAACCTATAACCCTGATGCTAAATATTTTCTTTGTTTCAGATATCGTTTAAACCCATTTTGTGGTCGAAGACTGAGAAGTTTTTAAGCCTTGTACCTGAACAGTATACCAATTCTTCTCAACAGATTAGGTAAGTTCTTAAAAAATATGATTTTAGATTTTCACGGTCAAAAGTATTTTCGTTATTTATTTTTGGGGTGTTATGCCGTGTTGCGCTACCTCCTTCTTGTCCGAAACGTTGGCTAAAGAAGGAGGTAGCGCAACACGGCGTAAGACACCAAAACAAATAATGAAAAAAAAATCTTCAAAATTTCCATCAGCTGTCTTTATTTCGCTTCTATGGTAAAAATAACGGAATGTACAAATAATTTGTCAGTTTATGGTTGCATATTACTCAGTTTGCTAACCCTTATTATTTGTTTATCCAGTCTGTCACCAATTTGTTTAAATCATTTGTTACCAGATATGCTTTTAGATTTTCACGGCCAAAAGTATTTTTTTTATTTATTTTTGGGGTGTTATGCCGTGTTGCGCTACCTCCTCCTTTAGCCAACGTTTCGGACAGCGTTACAGTGTCCATCACTAATTGTTAGTAATAATTACATAATATAGTCATTGTTAGTAACAATTACACATCTGCCCTGATGATGGACACTATAACGCTGTCCGAAACATTGGCTAAAGGAGGAGGTAGCGCAACACGGCATAACACCCCAAAAATAAATAACATTTGTTACCAGTTTGTTAACTTTAAAAAAATCATTTAATTATTTTCATATTCAACAGATACGAAGAAATGATCCAGCCTCTGTGTGAATTACGTTCAGAATCTCAGCAGCTGAAATCCCATCTCATCAAGCTAGGAAGCCCCGTTGTATTTTCCCATAATGACCTGTTACTGGGAAATGTTATTTACAATGAGAAGAAACAACGGGTTACTTTCATTGATTATGAGTATGCCGATTACAATTACCAAGCCTTTGATATAGGAAATCATTTTGCAGAATTCGTAGGTAAGTTCTACATCCATGTTATTGATAGTGAGGATCTTTTAAAAATGTTCACAAACCGATAACAAATCACCAACGTTACAATCTCTGGAGAGTCTTGACCGGCTCTAGGGAACACATCCACTCATGCCAGTCTCCTACTGTTTCCCTCCAGTTCCTTAATGACGATGGCTGTGGTGCTTGATTTAGTATCATGGTGACTACCGCCATACATCGACGCGAAGGTTCAGTCGCACCTTGCAGACATTTTGTAAACTCGTCGGCAATGCCAGTCTCCCACGAGTAGTTGGCAAGGTTGTTCCCATTCACATCGTTGAAGTTTTAAACATGCATCATTTGTATCAGACATTTTGTAACAATGTGTGTGCTGATCAATGCTAGCGATAAAACAGTCAACAAAAAATGACAGGATATAAAAATGAAAGCTGCAGCAACTGTTTGGTTGTGGCAACTGTGGGGTTATGAAAGCATTCTAGTTTTGACCTGTCGAGTATTCAACAATGATTGGGATCTCGCCGTTTCAAACTAAAAACCAATTTAGGCTTCTGTTCTAGTTTCGGCTGAAACCGAAACCGAAACTCATTTAAATACGTTAAAAACACTATACCCTAAAATTTTGCATTTTTATTGTTTAACTTGTAAGAGTTCATTACGTGTTTTAAGTGAAATGCACAATGAAATAAAATACATCAATGAGTGAATTAGTTTACTTTTAGCGCTTTTTGTTTCGTTGTTATGTAACAGTTGTTCAAAGTACGTTAAAGGTATAGTGGAATAACAGAAAACGAGCATAATTTGTTCCAGAATCTCACTCTTAATGCAAAACTTTTGTTAAGCGAAACAATTTTTCCTCTATAAATTAATGTAAAATATGATAATGCAAATAATGCTAAAATAATTTTTATATGTAACGTTTAACCAAAAGAGACCTGTTACAATTAAAAACACGTAACCCTCAGAATCTACAAGTTTCTTGAAGTCGCCGATGAAGTTGTGTGCTGACTTTGTGTCGGAGTTTGCTGCTTCACAGTGCCCCACAACACTGTGGATGCTGGTTCTTCTCTTAAACTTCTCCATCCATGACTTCCCTTAAATACTTTTTCTTCGGCCGTTGATGATTCTCTCTTCTTAACGAGGTCAGCGAAAATTGCTTTCGCCATCTCACTAATAATGTTTTCATTATTAACATCACCTTTGCAACTGCGTTTCGTTTATCCATATTAGAAGCAACCTTTCAACCCAATTCATTGTCGAGAATACTTAACAGTTGTGTAAATATTCTTGTCACTCCCTTTGAAGTATCTATCTCCTTAATCTTGTCCTTATTCTTGAGGGTAGTGCAAATCGTTATGTAGACCTATTGTATGTGCATGCTCGATCAGCCACGCTCACACCCCATTCTCGCTTTTCAATGATTTTACGTTTCATTTGTACAATTACTTTTATTCTTTATGGCTGTCTTCTTGCAGCTTTTTCTTCGGGGACATTAACAAAAAAATCACAAACAATGTCTGAACACAATTTTGGAAAAATATGTGATCATAAGTGATACAAACACGCTTGCAGAATGAGTGCTAAACACAGACTGGTGTAGCACCGGGGCGGAAAGTCCCGGCACACGGGAGAGTGATGTGAAGAGGGGACTTCCCCTTTCCATGTCACTCGTTATGCGAAATGTCGCTTGTTAAGGCATCCATTTTCCTACAATTTATTTAGCTTGTAATGCAAATTACTCGTTATGGGAGGTGTTTGTTTAGCAAAGTTCCACTGTATTTTAACTAAAGGAATTACAAAAATACAAATGGTTTTAGATCTACTAACTACTAACCTTTGTAAACAAATCAATCTAGTCTTTCATTAATGCAATTAGACAATAACAATATAATAACTAATAACCTATTAATATTAAATAAATAATGTTAATTACAACCTCTTTAAGCTTTGAACTTTAAGACATTTTTTATACAGTGTGTAACAGGATGTACCCGAGGGATTTTAACCAGCGATTCCTGAGCATATTTGGAGTAAAAAATGTAAATGTCATTTTGTTGTCCGATGACTTTTTTTTTTCCATTAAAAATATTTTTACATCACACAACACCACTGACTATTTAGGAAAGTGGCCGTTTATTGCCTAGCGGTCATTTGATAAGTGTTGCGTCTCATTCTAACACAATGTTAATTTTAATGAAAAGACAAATAACTTTGTTAATACTCCAAATGTTAATACTCAAATGATAATACTCGAAACAGCGCGCGTATTGCTGTCACCCATCGCGAAGGGATGACCCCATAGCGATGGGAACAGTAACGACACGTGATTGAAAAACATTTTTTTTTTGTTTTTTAGAAAAAAAATGTCATGGGACTGCAAAATGACATTTATATTTTTTACTCCAAATATGATCAGGAATCGCTGGTTAAAATCCCTCAGGTATGTCCTGTTACACGCTGTATAACAGCTACGTTTACAAAAATATTTAAGTTATTCTAGAGTCACACGCGCAGCTGAGTTTCGGCTAATTTTTAATGGCCGAAACTGGAACTGCACCGGTACTCAATTATTTACCCAAACCGAAACTTCGGTCGATCACTAGATGGTAGTAGAAGTTTTTCAAATATTTTCATGTTTGTCTGTCTTTCTTTTAAAACAGAAAAATGTCAGTTTTTAATTCGACTCCTGAATTAATCTACGCTAACCCAATTCATCCAAATTTTTAGAAATGCCGAGTGTTTTGGTCTGTAAAATCCTAAAACACATTTAAAAAGCATAAAATAGCATTATCAGAGTAATGATTAGATTTAACGTACCAACAACATGACAATAGCACACACAACACAAAATTTGCTTAACGTAATGGCTTGTATTCTTATCATAACTGTAAATGATGATCTCTGACCATTATTATTATCAAAAATATTACATGCGTATGTAGTTCAAATTATTTTGATTAAATAAATTATTTGATAATGTTTCGTCATACATAATATTTTATTACTTACTAATTTTAGTTTATTTTATTATCCCATAACAAGATTGCACTGTTTTGTTTATTGTGAAATATTGAGTAATCACTGAAAGTTAAGGTAATATTTATTTTCAAAAACAGCATAAAACCAATACATTGCAAAAGCAGTTAGAAAAGATACATAATAAATACAGTTAAAGTAATACATTTAGTTAAAACATAAGTGCTATTTCACGCTTAAAATCGTTGTAGGAAATGTGGAAAATATTCTGCGAGGCAGTTAATTAACCTAGTGAGTCTTCTTAGGGGCACCACCATTGGTAGGTTAGTTCTGCATCTGGGAAGAATCAACAGCCTGTGTTGGCGACCTCGCGTGTAATTATCCAGGACATAGAATCCTATTTCAGCCAGAATATCTGGTACCGATATAAAACCATTTAGAAGCTTATAAGCCATCAGCATTAATGCGACATCTCTTCTGGAACTAAGGCTGCAGATACCCAGCATTCCCGAGATAAAAGCTGTTGGAAACAGCCTTGGGTAAAAACCTAACTCTTTCATATAGAGGTATCGTAAAAATTTATTTTGTATTTTCTCGACCATTAGTACATAGACAATATCCTCTGGCCCCCATATCTGAGATCCACTCTCGAGAATGCTACGCATCAAGCTAACGTAAAGCAGCCTTATAACTGTAAGGTTGGTCAATTCCTTTGAATTGTGTATGACAAAACCCAATATCTTTGTGGCTGATTTACAGATCTTTTCAATGTGAGTATGAAATGTTAAGTGAGCGTCATACACAATTCCCAAGTCCTTGCAAGTCACCATGTGTTTCAATGACGTGTCTTTCATTTTATAATTAAAATATATGGTTATGACCTCGTAAAGCACATAACTGAACACTTTTGGAAGTTGAAATCGAGTTTATTATCGATACTCCAGTCAATGATTGCGTTTATATCTTCCTGGAGTTTTCTACAGTCTTCTAAAGATCTTATTCTCAGAAAGAGTTTAATGTCATCTGCAAAAAGTAAAAAATGGACGAATTTGATTTTTTCCCGAATATTGTTAATAAAAATTAGAAACAATAAGGGTCCTAAATTGGATCCCTGTGGCACACCAGAGTTTGAGGGATGCGTGTTAGAGTTAAACTCACCATAGGACACGAATTGTTCTCTTTCGTTCAAACAATTACCAAAGAGTTTCAGTAAGTTTTCGGAAAAACCAATTTCTTTGAGTCTACTTAGGAGCACTAAGTGATCCACCTTACGAAAGCCTTCGCAAAATCATGGTATGATGTGTCAACCTGCTCATTGTTATTGCGAGTGTAAGTCTAATACTGCGGAAGAACCATTTGTAAAAATGTTCAGGGGGACAAAAAACGATCTAGGGCTACATATATGCAGCTTGTACTGAACTGAAAGGCCCAAAAATAGTATGCAGAGAAAGCTTGTGTTCTGAGAATATAAAAGTATTCTAACTTATTAATTAGTTTTAATGAATAACCTGACAATATTTCAATTCCTCGCTGCTAAAATTATAAATGGAAAATGTTGCTTGTGCAATGATGGAGGGCTTATATAGCGGAGGAATTGAACCCATGACATTTGTGTGGAAACCCTACACATTATTAGTCTACTCAGTTTCTAACCTCTTTGATTTTCAGTCTTTACTTTGCAGTTGGCCCAAAGAATCAATTTTTAAATAGCTTTTTCCTTTTATTTGTTATTTAGTTCCTCCTTTGACTGTCTGCTAAGATAAGTTTGTCAAGCTGAAGTAGGATTAATGTGGGTTGTACATATAGATTAATAGAAACAATGGAGATGGGCCATGAAACATTATTGATATGAAATCACTAAAAGTGTCGCCAACATCATTCACCCATACTTCTGCTCGCTACTGTACACAGTGATGCCCCACCTTTGTAATTACATAACTTTCATTGGCTTCGCCACTCTGATAGTCCATGCAGTTTGTTCGTAGCTTAGTGACAATCGATAAGCTTCCATGACATATCTCCCTTTGTATCTATTATGTATGGTTGCAGGAATACATTTTTGCTTTCTTTTAACAACTCTTTGTAATAATTTATTATTTTCTGAAAATGAATGTTATTTGTAGGGTTATCAGACATTGATTATTCCCGCTACCCTTCGAGAGAGTTTCAACTGTCCTGGCTGGCCGAGTATTTGGATGCTTATCTGGACCGCGAGGCCACTTCACAAGAAGTAGAAACATTGCACGACCAAGTCAACCAGTTTGTCCTGGCCTCGCACTTCTTCTGGGGGATATGGGCTCTTATACAAGCCGAATATTCAAACATTGATTTTGATTTCCTCGAGTAAGTACCTATAGTTTTAATTACGAACAAAGGTAACATATTGTATTTATTTATATTTAACTTTATGAGTAAAATCTCAAATAATAATATTTAATTAAATGAAGGCAATATTAACGAAACTCAATCGAAAATCTGGAGACAGAAAAATCAGAAAAAGATATTGGCTCTAGTGTCCGACCGAAACTAGTTTTTACGGCCGAAACCGAGTTTCGGCTTCGGTCTCAGGTTCGGCCGAAACCGAAACCGAAACTTCCATATAAGGTCATGTTTTCGTGGAAAAAAATAGCCAATCTTAATCAATCAGCCTTTATTTTTAAATCATATATTAATCATTCAGTCTCTCATATTTGAACTAAAAATAAACATAACATAATAGAGAACTCCAGTCAATTTTTTTTATTTTTTTTTATGAATAAAGACCTTCAAACTTAAATAACTGCATTTTTATTTTCATTTTTATAGTTAGTTTTAATAGTTAAAATAATTGTCAAAGTTTTAATTTTTAAAGACTCCCAGAAACGCACCGTATCTATGGTGGTCTAATTTTTTTACTTTTTAAGTTGTCATTTTGAATCAGTGATGTTATGTCGAGGGAAATTTCCCTAGATCTAGGGGAGAAAAATATTTTTTAGGGATAAGGGAAATCAGGACAAAATCTAGGGAAATTTCGAACTCTGGCAAAAATTTTATTACATATGACAGTATTACTGGTATTATTTATATATATACGTATATATATTTTTTGGAATTCCTATGAATCTTAATTATTTTTCATGTACTTACATGCCATGTTATTTTTAACACTGACAACTCAAAATGATATTAGGGAACGTACCCATACTACGTGACACGTTCGGGGGGGGGGGTCTTCAAAATACCACGCTTGGTACAAATGAGCGGCGGGTTGCTTATGATTTTTATTTTGCAAAGTGTTTTTATTTTTATTTGGAATTCAGTGGTGAGTGTATTCGTACTTTTAAATTATTACTTCACGTAGCAAAAAGTGTTTTATTTGGAAAATCATGGTATTATTAGTATATTTACCAAGTTCCGATATCTTTCCAATTAATTAACATATAACAGGATTAGTGTTACACAATCAGGTGGCTACGTAGGTAATTGCGTAAATGTGAAATTCTAGGGAAATTTCACTTCTAACTGTTGGCAACACTGTGAAGAACCCAGAATAATCATGGCGGATAATGACTTTTAGGTGTGAGGTGTGTTTTTTATTCAAGATTAACTGCTTTTAATATAGAAAAACATTGGTAAAATGTCCACATTTCACCGCTACTGTTATTGTATTTAATCAAAGTGCAATATAAAAACAATAAATCATCTCTTTCATTGCAAATACATGTGACATTGTGTTTTGTGTCAGGTGTTACTTTGTAGGTACATTGTTTTATGTATAATACATACAGAAACACTGGTATTTATAATACACTGATCATGACGAGTGTGTAACAACTTGTATAAAAAGCCCTATACTAAAAACAATTTGAAAATACATAAAAACAAACGTCAAAATATGACACGACTTTAACCTCAAATAGACAACATTTATTGCAGATTGTCCGCAAATATAGCCCTTTTCGTAAATTGTTGAGGGCCTAAATTATGTTTCAATAAACACAATAACTATTATTTATCTAAATCTCTATAAACAGTATGAAAATAAACCAAAAACACGAAATGTTGAATTGCATAGGTACGTGTGCACTTCAAGTCATTTCAAATGTCAATACAATACAATACACAGGTGACAGGTTAACTGTGACGTCACGGTTAACCATTTCAGTAATGCCAACTTAACGCTGTGTTTTGGGAAGAGGTTTAAAAATGCACTTTTTAATAATTTATTAAAAACTCTGCATTTAATATTATGAAATAAAACTTATATATTCAGAATCAGCGTTTCTTGGTCTATATGAACATATTTTTTTAAAGCCATAATATTTTTCACTGGAGTTCCTTATTATCATTCCTTATTTCAAATAAATTATTTATGCTTTTTGAAATCGTAATCATAAATCGCTTCGTAAATAATATTTAAAAAAAATAGTAGGTATTACCTATTTGAACATTATTAACAAATAACATAAAATAAAAGGTAAAAAACAAAATAACTTTTTTTAAACCTAATTTGTTTAGGTACACTAAACAAAAAAATACTCTTTCATCTTAAGAACAAAATAATTTGTTATAAAATTAAAACAAACACTTTCAGCCTTACTAAAAAACCCCGTGAAAATTTTATTCAATTGACAAACGGCCGCGGATGTGAAAACATTACTAATTAAAAAATTGTTCATTGAAAGAAATACACATTGTTTATACGGCCTGAGAGGGTAGTTTATCTCTGTTTTAACGATTGATGTCCGAAGGAAATTTGGAATTTTTTCAACGTATTTTAAATGCTTGTATGTTTCTTATTTTTGAAGATGTCGTAAAAGAAAATACCTTTATAGAAACTAGATAGAATTAATTGCCTTTTAGATTTTTGTATCTGAAATATACGATCGTTTTTGAAAATTGCAGTATTTTGAGTTTCAACATGAAAAAATTTGAAAAAAAAACAGCTGACTGTAAACATATTCTATTAAATGGTCGAAAAATTTTGGAAAATTCAAAATTTAAAAAATACACACCTCTTACTTTATGAATTTGGAAGAAAACTATCACTTCACTTTTTATCTCGTTCATACAATTAAAAAGGATAAAAAAATATAATAATAATTCCGAAAAAATAACTGAAAAAATCTGACATCTTGGATTCATTTTTACGCAATAAATACGTTGATTTCTCGAATTTGTTTTTATTTACACATGCATGAGGCTTTTACATTATTAAATAATATTACTTTAATGGAAGTTTTATTAAATTCACGCAGAAAAGTCGTTAAAAAAATAAAATTTTAGAAATAACCTAAAACCTATCTTTAACGAAACTAAATCATCAACAAAACAATATTTAAAGGACTAAAACTGAAAAAAAGTAACGCCAGCATTGGTAATTATGTTGAATTACACTAATATCACAGTGAATTGATCATTTAAACGAAAATTATCTCCAAAAACATAAAAATTAACTGCAAATACAACTGAACATTGTCAAACATTGTTTTACCGCGAAGTTTATAAAACAAGATGGCCACGCGCCTGCGCAGATCTATGTGAGATTCAAGGGGACCAACATAAAAATCATAAAATACGTGATTGTGTTATTAGTAAAGACGTAAAAACACAGTGCACCGCGCAAGCAACAAATATGCAGTTGACCGCTCGTTAACCTTTTAACCGCTAAAAAAATATACCTAAGCAGTCGTCCCCACGCGGCACTTTCTTTTTCGAATGTCATTTTTACATAGACCCTTTTAGAAAACAAAATCATTGTCTGGATTAATCCTAAAAACATTAATAAATCTTGATAACATCATCCTCCAATATCGAAGTATCAAAAAACATTAATTTGAGATCAACTGAAATGAAGATAACGTTATAATTGCGTTAACATAAACACGCCGTGAATATCAACAAACAAAGCAATCTCTAACATGGCCGCTTCTAGCAACGTATGACGTAACATATAGCTACCTACTTGCTCGTGTAGTGAAATACGAGACGCGTCAAGAAGGGCCACTGCGCCGATGCTCTATTTTTATTAATTGTTTTTGTGTTTAATTCGTAGAACTCCATTTAATTTTTTGTTTTTTTTTTTTAAATTAATTAAAATTTAATTTGATAATGTTATAATGTTTGCAAAACCATTTTCAAACTGTAAACTGAAACAGCCGTAACAAAAGTACACACTAAAATACTTGCAGAGCTTGATAATAACGTTATCAATTTGAATTTTATCGAATTTTACAAGATGCTATGGTTTTAGTTTATAGATACTTCTATAGTTAACATTTTATTGATATTTATGTTGTGAAATTATTTTATATTGTTTTCACTGATAAATTTGCATTAATAAGATCGACATTTTACGGCAGTAAATCGCCGTAAACTGTTAATTTATGCGGTTGATATCGACCTAATTCGTATTATTATTTTATAAATCTAAATTGGTTTACACCGGAATGCCGTATTTTTACGAATTTACTTCGATTATATGGATTTAAAGAGCCGGCTGCGGCGGAAATCGGCCGCAAATTTCTATTTTCGAGGAAATTTACCGTATTTTTACAAATTTACTCGAAATATCTGAATTCACAGGGCCGGCCTCTATGGAAACGGCCACAAATGTTTGATTTAAACAGAAATGGTGGGTATTTTTACGAATACTATGAACATCTTAATTAGAATGGACGCCTGCAACGGAAATCTGCCGCGAAATTTCGATTTACGCGGAAATATCGTATTTTCTGTGAATCAAACGGGTATCTAAATTTAGAGGGCCAGCCACGACGTGATTCGGCTGCGAAATTTCGATTTACGCAGAAATATTTTGTATTTTTACGAATTTACTTCTAATTCCCGAATTAGAATGGCCGCCTGCAAAGGAAATCCGGTGCGATATTTCGATTTTCGCGGAAAAATGGTATTTTTGTGAATTTATTTCAAATAGGTATCTATATTTGGTGGGGCGGCCGAGATGGGATTCGGTTTCGGAAATTTCGATTTACGTGGAAATATATTGTATTTTTACAAATTTACTACGAATATCTAAATTTTAAGAACCGGTCACGGCGGCAATCAACCGCAAATATTTGGTTTACGCAGAAAATATTCGGTATTTTTGCAAATTTATTACGAATAGATAGGTTTCTGAATTTAGAGGGCCGGCTAGGTTGAGATGGGAAAGTCAAAGGTTCAGCAGAAGAAGTTGTTGGCTGAACTGACGGGATTGAGACATAACTTTCATAATGCCCAACAAAAACAATATCAGTCATCAAAAACAATTCAAAAACACTAACATTGCTTCAATATCATTGAAGTATTGTCTTACACCCCATCAAGGGGGTGGACTAGACCTATGACCGTGCATCAACTGAGGAGATGACTCCCAAGGCAGCGGTTGCATAACCCGCCCGCGCCTCCCCCGTCGCCATGAGCGGGCCTGAAGACCAACCGTTGCGGACCGGTGCCCTTCCGCCCTGCCTCCGGTGACCCGATGCTCACTTTTATCCCTAGGGTCTTCAGGTCTTTCCCTCTTTAATTCCAACACTTTCTTCGAGGGCGTACTGGGAAGCCGGCTTAGGGGCGTGGACACCGAGTCCCGCTTGCGACTGGACTGATGGCTCCGCTTATCCTCGGCGGGACTGCCGGACGACTGCAACTCAGTTGCTTTGGTTAGGTCGTACAATCTCATCATAATAATGTTTTTTTTTTTTCTTTCTAGTAACTTTCCCTCTTTTCTATTAATAAACTTTGTTTTCAGCTATATCCAGTGGCGGAGATGAGACATGATACTGTGAAATAAATAACTAACACCATGTACGCACTCGCATACTGCCTGCTAACAATGTATGCCCGGACATTGGAGGTCTAGAGTCATTTTAATAAAAAAATAGCTTCTTTATAAATAAAAAATTAGAGTCCTGACGTGTACGGTGAAGGAGGAAACCATCTGTTTCCTTAGAACGCCGTGGGAAAGTGGTGGGCAACCTCCAGTGCTTCAATATCAATTTCAGATAAGCCATGTGTCCACAATTTGAGTGTTGTTAAAAAAAAGTTTTAAAATTCATACGTAAACACACAAAACAAGATGTTTTTAAAATTGAATTAGTCAATTTTTAAATAATACAACAATTAAATAATTATGTACACAAAAATAAAGTAGATTTCAAAGTGGGTATCGACGCACAAGTATTATTACTAATACGCTACGGGGTCCGCTCGAAAGAGACAATCAGATTCGCGCGCATTTTCAAAACTGTGACTGGCGGCTGGGGCCGCGCTCTCGGTTTTATTCATTTACCAAGATAAACAATGAAGTAGTTGATAAACATTCTCAGAGAGGTCGCACCACAAATTAATATTCTTATTTTTCATAAAAATTTCGATCGTATACGGCATACATGTGCTTAGAAAACGAAGTCGAAACTTGAAAATGACTGAAGTCAGCCGCCGCGCGGTGTGAGCCACTTGATGAAATGACTTTAGTCAGCCGCCGCGGTGAAAAGATTAAGGCGTTTTGTTATTAGTAAGGCTGTTTGTATTTAACTACATAACCAAATAATTCTTCTAAACTTTGGTCATATTTTATGACACTCTTTTTGATAAACTACAATATAATTCAAATTAAAAAGTACCTACCTATCTACAATAACAAAATATTTTTAATGCAAATAATACTTAATGTATGAAAAAAATAAACGTTTTCTCTCTAATGAAATGAAGAGCTTTCATTCAAATAATTTCTTCTAAACTTTGGTCATATTGCACACCGAATATGTCCGATCGCAGAACGAAACCTCCCGAATTCACTTTCGGTTTCAGCCGTAGTTTCGGCTGGATGGTGGCCGAAACCGAAACTAAGCCGAAACTCGTTTTTTGGCTGAAATTAGGCCGAAACCGAAAGTTCGGTCGGACACTAATTGACTCCACTGGGATACGAACCCAGGACCCTTTGCTTACATGGCAAGTGCTCTACCAACTGAGCTACAGAACCCATATCAAATTCGGTCACTTTTAACTGTATCATACTTTGACTAAGAATTACCAACATTATCTTCATTTTTCTTAACGCACATATTATTGGCTGCTATTTTTATATATGATTTCAACTCGAACTAAATGCTATCTAGATAGTGTCTGGATAAATTTAGCGATTTTTTGTTTTTGTTTTTGTTAGTAATTATTATTATGATATTAATATTGGTGTTATACTTTACTAGAACGATAAATAAATTTAAGACTTAATTTTATTACAAGTGTATTTTTTCTTCCCCAGATACGCTGCTATAAGATTCAAGGAGTATTATGACAAGAAGGACAATTTGTTTTCTTTAAACAACAAATCGAGTTGATGTTTGCTTCAGGGGTGTATGTAGGAAATTTTTTGATAAAATATATTAAATTGTATCATCACGTAAAATTTTCAAAATTTTAAGGCAGGACTGAAAGGTTTTATCTTTACACTATCTATGTAATTATAAATTTTGACTTTAATGAATTAATAATAATGTGACTTATATGCTTCTGTTTTTTTTTTGTCAGTTAACAATATTATCTTAAAAGTGATGTGTACATAATTATATTAAATTCAGATTGTTTTTAAATTCCAATCATATCACTGTGAATATTATTATGTATGGATTCATGTTTTGCATTTAATGCTTGCTTATACGTAATACGGTAATAATTATTTTTGTGCATTGAAAACTTCTAGTTTTCAATGGTATTTAATTTTTGTTTTGAAATTATTGTTGTTTTTATGATCTATGAGTAACAATTAATATTATTGTGTTATATTCTGTTCAAAACAAACATCATTCAACGAAAACTGCTCCAAACCGGTGCTCTGCTGAAGTGTTGGGTTTTTGCCCAGAGCAGATTGATACTTAATATAAATTGCCCAGAGCAGATTGATACCATATTGATCGTTGCAGTTATTCAGATTTTTTATTACAATTTATTTTAAATGTTTATGATTTTAATTTTTTATAATCATTCGTTGATAATTTACAACACTATGTATTTGTAGCTTGGCAACACTGCAGGCTGCTTTTCCAGCCCTTATTGGGTTCTAGAATAATTTATCATTTTCAATAATAACAGTACATAATTTGAATAAGATTTTTGCAGAGTGAAGCCTACGCAGGTATTTTGATTTTGAACCAGAACAATTCAAATATTTACCTTTTTCTAATACTTTAAAACAACTGTGGCATTAAATGTAATTATATTTTTATAATATAAGTTTTTAAATTACTTCGTTACCAGAATACCAAAAACATTTTAAATACATTTATTATAAAGGTCTCAAAATTGGTTCTATTTATATTATTATACGATTGTATATCTCAAAATCTTAGATTGTATGATTTTGTTTCATTGGCTCCTTTTAAAATTCCTAGGGCAATGGCACCCGACCATCTCATTTCTTTAATACGAGTAAGAGAGATGCAAGAAAATGATTGCTATTTTTAAAGAAGAAGACGTCCATACATCCTTTGTCTCACTATTATTTAGTGTGTAAGAATGAGCTGCAGCAGTAATGTGATAAAGAGTGTACGTTTTTTACCTTTTTTTGTGTCGTTGCTATCGTGGTAGGAGTACTAAAAGCGCCCGTTAGGTAGCTTTTATAATAATAATACTAAAGTATTGGCTGTTACCTTTATTTAAAATGATTTTTACTTTTTTTGCAATAAAAGATGCAATATGTGATTGGTTGGTCACCGATGTATCTATATCCCTCGGAGTGACAAGACTATTAAATTTAAATAAATATTTTTGGATTTTTCTTGGCCTATAAAGTATGTACGAACCAAAAACTAAATCTCAAGCAATATGGAAATGTAAGGTCGTAGTGGAATGTAAGGTCGTAGTGGAATGATAGAATTTTAGAAAGATTATTATTTGTTACCAGTGTTATTAATGTTTTTCAAACCTCCTAATATATTATATTTATGACTTATTGTTTTTTGTTTATGGCATACTGTAATGTACAATATTGCATAATTACGTCAGACCAAATATTTTGTACGTGCTATATTTTTATTAAAATAAGATTATTCCTATATATATATATATATGTAAATTCCTTTGGCTTAACTTTTATTTGTTACAAATTGCATTTGGCAGTAGCGGTTCTTCATGGGGTACGGTGGGGTCAGTCCCCACCTG
The DNA here is from genome assembly GCA_929108145.2 of Limnephilus rhombicus. Lineage (NCBI taxonomy): Eukaryota > Metazoa > Arthropoda > Insecta > Trichoptera > Limnephilidae > Limnephilus > Limnephilus rhombicus. The sequence goes on from OV815276.1 coordinate 57,862,040, forward strand.
AAAAAGAAACCCACTAAACGAAAAAAACAGTTGTCTTCACCAAAATGAATGAATTCTTACATAAAGGCGGCAATTAACATTTCTTTGCAAAAATGAAATATAAAAATTTATCCCCGGATCATTTTCAAGCATCCATTCCGCGTCACGTTTTGAAGCATTGCTTAGTAGCGGCGAGTCGCAAACACCCAGACTGATGCGACGAGATGACAGTCCGAGTCCATTTCTCAGTGCACAGAACCTACTGCGCACTTGGCGATAATCCGAGTTGTCTCTTTAAGCATTTAGGTTCATTCTTTGCGTTTCTTTCCAGAGAGTAGGCAATCCAAAAAACGTGCATGCACACTTGTGTGTGAATTTCAAATCGGTAACAGTCCATTATCCCCACGTAATGAAATTCAGAATCGTTTGTGTGTTAGTTCAAGAAAGTCACATAGTTTCGGGCGGGAATCGCTCGGGTTCAAAGTTAGTTCGACGATAATCGAACGTAAGATATTGCTTTATTTTTATTAAACTGTATTATATATTGGTATATATTACATTTTATTTTGTGTTTAAATATCTGATTAGCAAGTCTTTGACCATGATCATTTTTGTTTGAGAAATTTTATGTTTTATTCTCTGGGTAGTAAGATTGTGTTACATGTAAAAAATATCAGTTCCCACCACCAAAGAAGTGCTCGAGCCGCCACTGGTCAATGGACAAAATCTCATTCCAAGACAAGTTGTTTTGTCATGTAATATTATTATGTATTTAAGTAATTTGTCCCACACCTGACTTTAGCAAAGCATTTATTTTATAAACAGAGATGAATTGGGCACTTTTAAACAGTTGGTGTACTCAAACAAACAACAAAATGGCTATCGATAAATTTTTTTTTTTTTTTAAAAAGAAAGACAAACATTCCCAGGTTACGAATAACCCAACAATGTTTGAAAATCTCCTACTACCACCACAGAAAGCCGAAAATGTTGCTTGTGTTGTGATGGAGGACTTAGCCAGTCGAGGAATCGAACACGCGACGCTCGGGTGGGACCCAAGCGCTATGCCCACTCAACCACTGACCGGTCATATAAATGGTTTGTCTCAGTGATCTGTCTTGCTTGAGTTGTTGAGAGAGAAGAGGGCGGAAGCAACAGGTGGGGTAGCTAGCCATCCTTCCAGGCCGGTCCAGTCTCGCCACCCGCAGGATATTGTCCGTCTCCCATTTCTACCAACCGATATAGTGTCCGGGGTTGGTTGTCAAGTTTACAATTTAGTTAATGAAAAATTTCTAATAATTCGCATAATGCAATTTATGTTTTGTCAAAATTATTTGTTAACAATTTTATACTAAATAAAAGATTTTATTGTAAAAATTGTCTTTTATTGTAAGACTTATTATATAGCAGGATTATGATTGTAAGAAGCAGAAAAGCTCTCAAAATTAAGAACTCTCTGGAATCATGAAAATTGCGCAGTTGTAGTCTGGAATTTATAAGTCAATGCAACTATGTATTTTCAGGTTGCAAAATCATTTCAATTTAAATCGAAACAATCTTGTTAATCAAGATGGCGTCAACTGAAATTATTACTGTGTCTATAATTTCTGATATTTTGCAGAACGAACTTGAGAATACAGTGAAACCCTCAAGAAGTTTTCCAAGGGACCGGAAAAAAGAAACTTCTTAAAAAGCAGGAAAACCTTATATATGGGAAAAATTGGGTCAAGGGACCAAAAAAACCAAACTTCTTAAGCCACGAAACTTCTTAAGCGGGAACTTCTTAAGAGGGTTTCACTGTATGTTGTTGAAAAGGAAAAAAAAGTCATATTTGGAAAAGAAATAGAGATTCCAAAAGTATTCGAATTAGGTGAATCTAATACTATTTTGAAAGGAAGAGCGTTAAAATATTAGAACATACTGAAGGCAGTGGCAGATTTATACTTTTTATAAGTATAGGCGACTTCATTTGCGCCGCCCCTACCTCTTTCTTAGAAGTTGCCACCTATCATAATCACTCACTTGTAGGCTTGATGCCGCCCCCTGAAATCTGCTGCCCCTAGGCCACGGCCTATACGGCCTATTGACAAATCCAGGACTGATTGAAGGGCGTCTATCATTTACAAATTTTGGAAGAACAATCTGATTAACCTTTCTAAAATTCAAGATGAACTTCAAAAACAGGATACTGGTGCGAGCAGCATTAAAAAACATTGTAAAATCAAAATTACAAATAAATTGAGATATCTGGCAACGGGAGATTCATTTTCAAGTATCAACGCTTTTTTGCCTTCATTATTTGATCCTAATTTATTTTAGTCCATGGTTCTGAATGTCTTATTTTTTATGTCTACTAGTCAATCCTGCAACACCTATTTCGAAAATAATATTATTTAATGTGTTGTCACGGGCATTTGTTTTTACACAAATCTTGCTTTTGAGCCCAAAGACAGGGATGGCTTTGGTACAGATCGATAAATCTAAATCATATCATCCGACCATTTCAGATATTTTTGAAGTGAAAAGTTTATATTTTTTTGAGAATAGACAAATAACTATCGAGAGAATAGACAAATAACTAATTTAGCACCGTTGTGATTTGAAACTCGATGAAACGAAAAAGCGACAATCAAAAGAGACAATCACATACATCTGTATGATTTAGCCTGTGAACAAGATAGAATAATCGGTCTCCTCTTTGTGTGGTGCTTCGTAGCCTCCCCGCTCTTGACTACTTTACTTTTCTGAAGGTTTCACTTCTACCGCGTGTTAACTGTAATTTTTCATTGAAGAAGATGGTAGGTACATATCATCTATTTTCGCTCGCAACTAAAAATCGCAAGCAAGTTGAAATATGTATTCAAAAGTGTTGAGTCAGTGTGAAACTCAAACGATGACTCAGGCTTGAACACCAAAAGTAGACAGGCTTTCAACTTTAGTTAACTACTTAACTCCAACCTTGATCAACTTTGTTGAAAGGGTGTTCACACTTTTCAATAAACATTCAAGTGTCATGCAACAGAGAGTTGGATCAACTAAAATTGAAACATCTGTAAGGGGTAAAAGCGGTGTGTAAACCGAGACAAGGCCAGACAGGTTAGTAGTAGGTTACTGGTAGTTTTATATAAATCGCTGTCGTCAAACCCGTCACAACTCGAAACGAGAGGTCCGTTTGATAAATTCCCGTCTTTAACAAGCAGATTGTAATCTTTAGAGCACAGGCGTCGGGTAGGTATGCTGTCCTTATTCTACCGGTATTACAATGGAAGATGCTCCGAGGAACTAGCGTCATTGATCCCTTCAGCACAGGTGAATAGTCAGGAGAAACAGAATAGTTGTACACGGTGTTACGATACACGTCAGGTCAGATGATTTTTCAAATTGCCGCCTAAAATTTGTCAACATCAAACAAGAGAGCTCGTGAATGTCGGGTCAAGCTCCTGCGCACCTTACCCACGCAGCGATGCTCTCAAACGGTAGATTCCCGCCCGGCCGCTATTACAATAACCACGGCGTCCCCCAACGGTCGACACGCTCGGCGGAGCTCCCGTAGCCACTGCCGTTGTGTTGATTCTTGCAGTTTCTTTAAAGTAAATGTGCTAAAACGAGTATCGATATCCTACCTTTCACGATGGGAGTATCCACGCCAGCTCGGTGCCGTGTTTGCACCTTAAAACACTGATGGGAGCCGCTCACGAGGGCCATTGCCGCCCTAGACAAATGAACGGGCGCTCTGACAAGCAGTAAGCCACATTCCTTCCCCATTTTGTGCTGTAATTAACTTGATAATAATAATGATTTGAAGAGCTGATAGGGCCCGGAGAGAATTTAGGCAATCAGCTAGGATACTTTGTTTTATGTTCCATTTTGCCCCCCTGTTTGATAACGTTGTGACTGTTTGATTAATGAATAAATTCGAGTTCTATGTAAAAGCACACACTCTTTTATTTGTTACTGTCGGAGACTTTGAATTTGAAAAATTGAACAAGAATTTGAACAATTCATCAAATTTCAAAGATAATATAGTTCAGCGAAAGTCATATTCAAATTCTGTTATTCCCGCCATAAGACTAAAAAAGAAATTATCAAAGCCCAAACGTTTCAACTTTCTCTGCACAACTATGAATAAATTTATGTACTTATGCTAGCTTTACACTCGTAAGTAAAATTGACGACTTAACGTAAGTTTTTGACAAGTGAACAGGAGCTTTTACGTATTAATCTGACTTGTGGTAATTAATGCTCACGGAAGTTCGACCTGTGTAATACTCATGCGACCGTTTACATCTGTAAATTTATTTGCTGTAAGATTTCTGTCAACAACGATCCTGCTCCTGTCAAATTTACGCGATTTTGTCAATAAAGGCGAAAAGGCCCAAATAAAGTGTTGCAATAGAATTTGGCTCTAATTAAATAATTCTCCATGTGCTTTTGTGCCATCAAAGGCGGAAATTAATGGAGTTCTTTCATTTTATCTGAATGACAGCTACCCTTCAGCAACCGACTTCGAATTCAAATATGTAATGTTAAAAACAGAAACATTGAGATTAGAAAGGATTGGACCGATTGAATAGAAGGATGCTCATTTTCAGAAAACTTTAATAAGTGTAAATAAATACTAGATTTATAGGAAAAAAATCCTGCAAAAACAGCTGTCTTTTAATTTTTGATATCTTGCAACAGCTCATTTTGGTACAATTTCTTGCAGCAGATCTTTCAGCATATCAAACTGATTTTATAAGCTGTGAGAAGGTTGGAAGTTCACGCGGACACGATTAGACCTGTCAAAAAACTCGTGAAAGCACAGCTTCTGTAATTTGTTATTCATTACATTAAGTGACTTTTGGTGTCTCGTTTACATTGGTAATTTGGCCATAAATCGCTTATGTGAGCGATTTACAGGAAAAAACTCACAAGTGTAAAACTAGCCTTACAATAACAAATTTTTGTGGGGAAAATAAAAATGTTTTGATTAATTTTTTTGAGATTTATTAAATGACTGGTTTTTTCATAACATAAAAAGAATAGATAACAACTCAAATAATGCATATATATTTTTTTGTTTGTTTTGAAAGTGAAGTAATAATAATAGTTTTGACTAACGCAAGAGTCTTATAAGAGAGTAGATCAATTGGACATTCATATTGTCTCAACACAGAACATAATATTAACACGGACTGTCTTAACAAACTATACAACCAAATACTTGCATCAACGGATCGAAGAAAACTAATCATTGTACGTAATATGAAAGTTTCATCTGCCAGTGCAAATAATGTTAAATCATTAAATGTACCATTTGAAATTACTCAGGTGCTTTAACCCCTCGGGCTAATTTGCTCACTTTTGGGAACAGCTCATACAGGTCTAATAGAAATCGTTCTCCCTTACTATCACGGTGAGAAATATGATCTAAACGGTGTTAGAAGGAGAAAACACCACGCTTTATATTCAAATCTAGAAGTTAACCACAGAAAAATAAAATCGCAAACCTCTATGAAGCCAAATTTTAAAACTGCAATTTGAGAAAAATTTGTGAATTTTTTATTAATTATTTTTTCATGAAACGACAAAAAGAGTGAAGTGACAATAACGTTTGTAGTACATTTGTCTAATAAAATATTTATTTTTCTTTTTTTCATTATCGGTAATTTTAGTTAGAACAAATGTAAGGTGAACCATTTTTAATTTTTTTTTTATGTTTGCATTCCAAATTTTCAAAAGTTATGTTTTTATTTCTAATAATAGCACTTGAAAGTGTATTTCACCACCTTTCAAAAACAATTTTCTATTTTTGGATACATTCATTTATTTGGATTTTATTGCAATGTGGAAATTTTCCGACCTTTTGACAGAATATTCCCGAGGCCCGAGGGGTTAATGTACGAATTGATTAATTACAATTTGAGTAAGTCATGGGTTAAATGTGTAAAATATATTTTTTAATTTTTACGAAATCAATTATTACAAACCTATTAAGCCCATTCTTATAAAAGCGTAGACATAGAAAATTTAATACAAGTATTTTATAATATATTGATTTTGAACATTTAATTTGTATTTACATTATTATATTAATTTGTTATTTTGGACTTTTTCTCCATCGTAAACGAAACTAACGTTCATTTGTAAAAAATATATAATATCTTTCAACGATCGAAATCAAGACAGTTTTCAATATTGCAAAAATAAAATTTGATCCCAAATGGGAAATATTAAAATAATAATAGTACGTAGTTAAAATATAAAACACCCATGACTTGAAGAAATTCATATGAAACAAAGACCCAATGGCAATAATTATTATTATGCAGTTATATTTTTAACAGAGGTTAAACGAATATCTCAACATTCTTTATTTATAAATTCTCTTATACAATAAAAAAAATGAAGATACATTTTGATTACAGATGAAATAAATGTAACAAGTCAATAAAAAAACATGTCTTGTTCCGACAAGTCAAAGTACTTAATGGCTGATTCAAATGCACATATACTATGTATCAATAGAAACCCTGTTATCCAGACTCCATCGCACTCCGGATAAAAGAGTCGCTACCATATCTGCTTTGCACTGGTTCAGATACAAAACTTCTATAAAAAACTGTCAGAATAATAAATTCTAATCATCACCAGTTATCACAATATCAAAATAAATTTATTCATAAGTTTATATATGTAAAAATTTATCAAAAACTCCGTTTATCTCAATGTAGATAGCCGCTCAGGTAAATGAACATCATTTATAACTTTACAAAAATTAAGATTAGTAGACCAAAAAAAATACCAGAGCCGATTCTAGGTTGAGATAGAATAGTTAAAAACACTCCAATAATGTCTTAAAATGAGATAATTCTGCACAGCAGTATCACTCAACAAAAAGACAATAATCTTAGACCTCACTCTTCCAACAAATATCAATAATGTCATATCCCCATCAGGTATTAAAACTAACTGCTGAAATGAACATGTGCTGAAAAACAATAAGAATATTTATCCATAAACGAGTACTTGTTCAATATATCAATAGTTTATTTAAATTTATATTTCTAATATTTAAAAGAAACAAATCTAAACCAAATCGCCGATGGGGAACTATCATGTTAACATAGTACGGTTTTTAATTCAAATAAACACTTAAACTTGTGGAATATTAAAAATGTTACCATCAATATTACATTTAATATAGAATCATCCAATTGAATCCGTCGTAGAGCTTAAGTTGTTATGTTTAAAAATCCTTATAAAATGTCTAACACCTTGACACAAATTGACATAATTTAGTTTGGTACAGTGATACAATATAAAATGTGAAGCATTCCCAGATCGGCACGCTCTGGTGGTCTGTTAACCGGAGGTACATAATGTTTCTTAAAACTAGTAAGCTTTCTAAGGCTCGTAGACTAAACTAATCACAATGATCGCTGGCACTAAGGACTAGATCTGTGTACAGAAACGGGGGCGCGGCAGGTCTCCGAACACGTCCCCGTGGACGGAGCGGGCCAGCGCCTTGATGCTGGCCGCTATGTCCTGGGGCTCTTCTCCCTGAAACAGACATATGTCTTCATTTTATTATAATACTTTGGAAAGTGCCTAAATACAGAATACCAACCACTTTGGGAATGGGATAGGGCTCCCAGAATGAGGCAATCCAAAGTAATCATAAACGGACCAGACCAGGAAATTACTCAATATGGACAGAAACTCGCTGAGGGAACTGGTATGATTACTAACGGGACACTGCACATCTCAGCACCAATAGATGTAGAAAGCATCAATAGATGTAGAAAATGTGAAGAGGATGAAGAGACTCCAATTTACTTATGGTGCCAATGTCCTGCCCTGGTGGGAACTAGGCTCAGATACCTGGGGAGACACACTGTAGAACCAGAAGACTTCACATATCCAATGACAACTCTGGTGAACTTTATTAACCGGTCCGCAACTTAAGCAGATGTATGCGTTAAAAATACGATAGCAGTCAAGTACAATAAGCGTGTTTATACGTCAACGCATGTTTATGTGTCTCCATAGAAATCGTTCTAACTCCGTTATTGTTTTAGTGACATCCCTAAAATAAAAAGTAAAAGGTCGATAGTGGATCAAGCTGTACATCCCTATCAGTTGTCCATAGAAGTACATAACAAGAATATTCTGTCATTCGCGCAGTCTGACATATATTTTTACCTGCCAAATTTCCTACGGGCGGCTCGACCGCGCTCGACATTGTTAATTTTTATTAAATATTTTTATATGAAATGATAAAAAAGTGAGGTGACAAAAGTGTTTATTATACATTTATACAATAGAATAAGTATTGTTGTTTACGTAAGGGGCCGTTCAAGTTTTACGTAACGCACTTGGGGGGGGGGGTCTTGTGAAACGTTACTATGCATTACGAGGGGGGGTGGGCGGGAGGGGGGGAAGGGTAACGCGAACAACGCGTTACGTAACATGTTTTTCTTTATTTAGATTAAAAAAACTAGGGAATTAAAATCTTCTAAGTTGGCAACCCTTTTCGTTCTCGAAATCTTGTGTTTTATTTACTACCGCAAACGCGATTAAAACAAGAAAAAGGGTATTTAAGTGACTTTCCAATACTTTACGCAACTTAATTGTGACTTTCAAGTAAAAATTGTTGCTTGGGCGTTACGTAACGTTTAGGGGGGGGGGGGGGGGCGGCTAAGGAAAAACGTTACGGCGCGTTACATGGGGGGGAGGGGGGTCAAAAAATCTTCAAAAATTGCGTTACGTAATACTTGAACGCCCCATAATCTGTCATTTTAGTACGTAGATATTTGCGTTCTAAATTTTAATATTTACAAATGTTAATATTTATTTGTAATATAACAATTTGAAAGCTTATTTTGTAACCTTTCTAAAACAGTTTTTACTATTCGGCTACGTTCAGAAATGTTTCATTTATAACGCTTTAATTGTGAAGTGGTAATAACACAAAGTTTTCGTAAAATGTCATTTTTCATTAGAGACATTATAAGTGCATATTGGCGATTTTCGGAGGGGTTAAAGGGACTGGGTTATTGTTAACCCATCACCTCCATGACGATGTCTATAGGCATCAAAAAAATTGATGAAAAGTATGATTTTTTTCACTATGAATAAAGCCAAATCCCACCCAGTTGTTATGCAGCATTTACAGATTGGTATGTTAGCTTTCAATAATTAACATACCTTATTTAATAAATTTTATCAATTATCCTATTTTTAATTATTTTTTACTAAAGCCCTGAAAATAGTCTCATTTTGAAAAAAAGAAAAAAAATTAAATGGGAAAAAAATAAAACATGTGTGAATCACATATTGTTATCAAAAGATTAAATGGTCGGCAACACTGTTTCAACATAATATTGTGTGCATAAGATGACAGCTAGATGTTACTGAAATCAAGCGATGCCTGCGCGCAACCTTTGGAGGTTGGCTGTGAGAGTGTTTACACACGTTTTTGGTTAGCTTGCCTTCAAATAATACGGTTTTGTAGTGTTTTTATGAGTGATTTTTATTGAAATCAATAGTTTGTCTGCGGTTTTCGTATATTTTGTATCATGTCGAAAATACCTACTTCTCCTATACCTACCTAATTCGTCGTTATAAAACGAAATCGTTGAATCACGATGAAATGATGGCAGAATTGGAGCGCTCTTTTGGCGTAAGTGAAAGTGATGACAATAATGTTGTTAATAACGCGCTATTGTTGTGATTCTTCCAGAGAACGTTGATAAACAGATGAACGAAGAGCATATTGACGATAATTTGATGACATATAACGAAGATGCGGAGGTGGATAACTTTCGAGATATTGCCGGCACATTTGTAATCGGGAGCAACGTCGAAATTGAGAAAATTGATGAGTCATGCCTTGACGAGCATGAACCAGATGAATTCGCTAATGATCTTCACTGGAGTCAGCCTTCGACATCGTCCTGTGCGAGTCGTAATACCTTGCGAATATCTATTTCAAATGCACCACCAGCCAACAAATCAAAACTACAGTACAAAAAGAAGTCTCACTATAAACACTTATTATTCACAACTTAATCCTTAAAAAAAAAACAAAAAAAACTTTATTTTATTTTATTTTAAATCAGATCTCAAAACTATGGTCACCCTAAAAGTCTACATTAATGTAGTACCTAGCGCCATCAGTTTAGTAGGTACCAGTAGGTACCCATAATCTAATCTCAATCTGTAAGAAATACAACAATATTGTTCTTTCAAAATCTGTATAATTTTGTGTTATTTTGTTAACTTGTACAATTATTGTTAACCTCAACACAGGCTTGTCCTAGTGAGGTAACAAATTGTATTGTAAACATTTTTACCTACAGTGTAAAGAAACAATAAATAAATAAATAAATAAATAAAACAAAAGTGGTCTAAGGCTACCTGTTCCAAGTAATGCCGTATTCCGGAGCATCTGATACATATGACCCCGAATTAGATCAGGGATTATCCGTCCTACTTCTATGATAGAATATATAGAGTTCCCCACATGCCATGAGCTATTTATGAACAATTTCTTCACATCTCGCCATTTGATGTGTATCCTGAAGGATAAGAGAATGCGCGCTACTGGCACATGTAGCTTCTTAACCTTGAAGCTTCAGGCAAGTTGAAGACAGGAAAGCAATTGCCTAAGGGTAAAATTTTCTTTTATATTTCCCTTGTGCATAGCGCTCATTTACCTATCTTAAGTGTAACTCTCATCGCTCTTATAATTATAGGTAAATTTGATGCGGTGGTAGACGTAGAAAACCAAATCCTCGTATGCCGTTGGTAGAACAGCCGTGTAGTAACAGTGGCCACGAACTATAATCGAATGGAGCCAGTACGTCAAGTGCAGCGTTGGCGGATATCGAAGAAAAACAAAAAAGGCAACAATTTGGAGAAAGCCTGCAAAAAAAATCGATTGCCCGTCGCCGATACAAAATTACAATTTGGGAATGGGTGGACCTCCATGATAATGGTATACAAAATTATCGGGTCAACGTTCGGTCAAAGAAGTGGTACTGGCCTTTATTTGTATCTTGCTTCAGCAGCGCTCTTGTCTCTTGTAAATGGATGGAAGTTGCAATGCTTCTTGAGGAAGTACGAGCATGATATGGGAAACCAGAAGATGACTAGGCAACAGAGAAACCTTTCCCAGAAGGCATTCCATGTGGAGTTTACTCGTACTCTTTTATTGTCTTTTCCAAATCAGGTCAATGCCGAATTCGGAGAACCTCCTGTGAAGGAAGGCCATGACGCAGGAGATGGGAATTGTGTGCCTCGAATGCAAGAATTTCATTTGCAATATCGTGGCAAATCTCATATTCGTTATGCTGTGTAAAAAAAATCCAACAGGCTATCGGTGCCGGGCCTGCAACCGAGCCCTTCATTTTGACTACTTCGAACGGTATCACTTAACGAATAATTTGGTTAGTTTCCTCATTCTTGAATGTTTTTTTTTAAATTGAATTTTTTGTTATTTTGCATATTTTCCATAATTTTTTTTTTTTCATTGAATTATAAACAAAGGTAATCATTTATTTTATATTATCAATATAAAGCATACAGTAGACTGCACTTAACCCATAGTTGACATAAATTTTGCTTAGAGGGGTTACCTCCAAGAGTTGCGTTTAGGCATCAATTTTCTAGACGCTCTGGTGAGAGGGTGGGCGGGCGGAAAATTCTAAAACTGATTTTGGGCTCTTCTTTAACCTCTGACAGGCCGGAGACGCGCCGGCGCGCGCGTCATATGCGCATGCGCGAGAAAATAATTCAAATATTTGAATAATACTTCCGACAAAAAACTTTTGGTCTACGATTTTGGCCCTTCTATGTACACAATTTGTATGAAGAACAGTGTCAGAATCGCTTGCGCCATCATTACTCTCGGAGACGCTACAAGTTTCATTCACCTTGTCACCCTGGAATATTTTTAAAATGATTTCTTCTATGACAATCGGCTGTCAGAATTTGCCGCGAATTTAACGGTAGCAATTAATGCGTGTATCGCGAATAAAACGATCATAAAACCTATTAATTTACGTAATAAATGCAAGTAATGTGGTTTTCGTAGATAGTTTTTTGTGATGTGAACGTGTTTCAGTTAATAAAATATACAATAGCTCAAAATTTATCAACAAAACATTCAATTCAAAATTCAAAGTGGTGGTTTTTTAGTGTTTTTTTGCGAAGTTCCGCGAATTTCCGCTAAATGTCATGGCCTTTGACCGGTTAAGTCTGTACTATCGGGTTATAATGATGATTCAAGTTTATAAAAATAAAAAAAATTTCATGGAGGTAATCAAAGATATTCAAATACAGAAGACATATGCTATGGTGTCCGCGCAACTGTCGCCGGACTACACGCTAATTAGTGTAGTTTTCATACAAAAAAAATTTGTTCATTTCGTTGATTTTTTGAAAATGTGCATTAATATTGGTTAACAATATATTTTGAATAAGGAAAGAATTCGTTCATTTAGTTTAACGTTCATTTAGTTTAACGTTCGTTTGGTTTATTCGTTAATTATTTGTTCTTTTAGTTTATTTGTTAATTGGTGAACAATATCGGCGACACCCGGAAGCGCAGATCCACATAGTAAAAATAGCAGATAGCACATCTACTTATATTTCAATATCTTTGGAGGTAATGGGTTAAAGAATTGAGACAAAATGGGAGATAGCACAATGGGCCTATGACCTAAGTGCTCACGGGAACGAGTCGTAAACCGTCTCAGGAGTATAATAAGATAGTATTTATGTATAACATATCAGGAATACATATAAAGAAAGTAAGAAGATACAATAGAAATACAGATGTTAGACAGCATAATGAGTAGTAGGATTTACAAGCCACATAACATTATCAAGAAAAAAAATTATGTAAGAAAAAACTATTCTAACATCTCATTTTCAAAAGAAAGCACTAAAATTTGTAAAAGTTCAAAATGTGATGTGCACACATTTCAATCAAGTAGGGCCAGAGTGAGCTTGCTCTTTTTCCTTCTCACATATCTTTTATGAAAATGAAACAGACAAAAGATACTAGAACGATGATGTCACGAACGACCTCTCTGTGGCACTTCAATGACCAAAATTAAATGTCTACATACACACTAAAATATAGATTTTTAACATTGTAACATGATTGCAGCATTGAAGCTTGGTTTTAAAAATCAATATTATTCGCCAGAATATTTTTTAACACAACTACAAAAAAAAATCTGGAAAGTTATAGATGTGCAGACAGAGTTTACATAATGCACCTTAATATAATATATTATTATGCATTGCGTATATTGTATTGTTTTGATTACACCCACGTCATAATTAGTTATCAAGTGTTTCATTTAAATAATATGAGAAAGATAAGAAAATAACAGTATGGCTCGTGTTCGGAAAGCCAACCAATTGAAAACAAAAATAGTAAACAATAAAATACACTCAATTTTAATTACACAAACATAACACATATTCAATAATGTTAATTTTATTTGAATTTTAACTAACTAACCATCATATCGTTCTCCGGAAGGGTAGGCAGAGAGGATAGACCATAACACTGTGTTGGCACACACTACTTGCTTCATTCACGCATTGTCTCAAACGTACTCTTCTGTTATTCTGATTCTTGACATCTCAACTTTTTCTACCATTCACCTTGATGTCGTATATTCTTCTTACACTCCGTTCTCTGTTCATCCACTCCACAAGTCCAAACCATCTAAGCACTTAGTACTTGAATTGCACTTGAAGCACACTTGAAAAGAAATAACACCCGTACAAATGAATGTTCTGTTCACTACACTCTCTTCAACATAGCATTATTTTATTTTCTCCACATTTAAAACATGGTCTCAGGGATCTCGTTTTCATTAATATAATGTAGGTATGTACACAAATGCAAAACTTACATGTTGATCGAGCCTGTCTTGAGAAATATCATGGAATTGAGTAAATGCGGGAACATTGACTGGGAGGCTCTTGGCAATGGAGGATCCCCATTGCTGCGCCGCCTCGCGGGTGATATGGATGCCCTCATCCCTGCTCACTGAATCTGCAAACAAACAAATAACATTTAAACATCACCTTCAAACCATAACTATAAAGCACAAATCTATTTCTATAAAAGTAAACTCAGGTTTCATGAATTTCACAGCACAACTTTTTATGTCTGCAATTTCTAGTTCAAAACAGCTATTTGTAACTCCATACGTTATTTCCATCGTTAGCAATGGGGCTTTGAACGTGCATAAAAAAAATAAAACAAGACATCATGTTGTATTGTTGAAATCTCGGGCGAAACTGGGAATGCAGTGTAGAAGTTAGTATAAAACGTATTTAAAAAGTTAGTAAAATAAATCACTAGCGGAGTTACACTCTCTTGAATAATAATGATTGGATTATTTTGTGTCACGACAGTTGATCCCCCCATAATTACCTAATTCAAACCTAGAATTGACTTAAAAAATACCCGAATAATATAATATAAATATGTCGATTTTGATACTTATACACTAGTATATACAGTACTCGTAAAAAGACAAGTAGTTTTATCCTTGATGCATTTGAATATATACAGTACTTGTATATAGACAAGTAGTTTTATCCTTGATGCATTTGAATATATACAGTACTTGTATATAGACAAGTAGTTTTATCCTTGATGCATTTGAATATATACAGTACTTGTATATAGACAAGTAGTTTTATCCTTGATGCATTTGAATATATACAGTACTTGTATATAGACAAGTAGTTTTATCCTTGATGCATTTGAATGAAAATATGTTTTTGTTATTCAGCGGTACATCCTCTCTGCACACCCCTTCGGCGGTAACACTTAGTTATATTTTCCTGTAGGTATGTATGCCAAATTAGGTATGTATACCAAATTTTACCTAGACCGACTGCATCTTTACATAGTATAAAATGAAGTCGCTCCCGCTATCTGTGCGCTTAGATCTTTTAAACTACGCACATTCCTTCCCCATTTTGTGCTGTAATTAACTTGATAATAATAATGATTTGAAGAGCTGATAGGGCCCGGAGAGAATTTAGGCAATCAGCTAGGATACTTTGTTTTATGTTCCATTTTGCCCCCCTGTTTGATAACGTTGTGACTGTTTGATTAATGAATAAATTCGAGATCTATGTAAAAGCACACACTCTTTTATTTGTTACTGTCGGAGACTTTGAATTTGAACAATTGAACAAGAATTTGAACAATTCATCAAATTTCAAAGATAATATATCTTTTAAACTACGCAACGGATTTTCATGCAGTTTTCACCAATAGAGTGATTCATGAGGAAGGTTTTTAGGTATATAATTTGTAAAGGTTTTGTGTAAATCGGTTGAAATATATAAATAAAGAGAGCGAGGCTGGCAAGCGGCCCGTTAGACTTGATTTAACAGACGGTGTTGGTTATAAAGGTTGGGTAATGGTTTCGTTAGTCACTGCAATGTGTGGTCGGGTCTGCTAGTATTGTATCGTATGTGATCGTGGAATCGGATTATTTATATAGTACCGTTTTTGTAGAAAACTCACCTCAAGGGCGGTTGGAAGGAAACAGAGGGATGTCTAATGAACGACCTTGAGATGAAAACAATGACTTTTAATTCTTGTCTGTGAAAACAAGGTGATGATGAACATCTTCACTAATCACTTAGTTAATGACAATTATCTTGATGCTGTTTGATTGGACTTGTGGCTAATATGTATTATGATTTCAAAAAAACAAACAATTTGTGTGTATGCATGTGTATATGCGTGTAATACCCGATTTTATCTTTTCTGATTGAGATACAAAATGGTATACAAAAAAATTCAAACAAATTACTTACACAAAAAATGTATTTATAATACATTATTATTAAAATCTCAATCCAACATTATGAATACACCAATAGTAACTATTTTAACATTACCATCAGTGTCTGAATCATAAGCATCGGAAATGAGACCATTATGTGGTACGTCCATCCCCTCTAAATCAAATATCCCTTCAGAGTCCAGAGAGTCTTCCTTATAACTGCCTAAGTCCGCCATATTCTGAAACACAACATGTCCAACTCATTATTAACATTCACACAAGATGTGGCAATGCATAAAATAAAGAAGAACACAAGAAATCCGATTTGGACGTGTTTCGTGGATCAAAAATTTTGTGGCCAATTTCATTCGGAAAATTTGATTTCTCGGTACAAATTCAAATGGAATGGACTATACGATGACAAGAATTGTAAGGCCATTTTTTTCTTGGTGACGACTAACATATATCTTGCGGAGGTTCGTACATAGTAGTTGTCGACATTTTGTAAACTCGTCAGTGATGCTAATCTCCTACAATCAGCCGGGCGACGTTGTTCCACTCATATTGTCGAGACTTAACCCCTCAGGCTAATTTGTTTAATTTTCAACTCTTATAGGTCTCATAGAAATCATTGTGTCTCCCTTACTATTAGAAGTCTAAACCAGTGTAACACATATGAGCATGTGTGTCGGTCGGACACATATGCTCATTACCCCTTCCATCCGCGAATCAATGAGCATGGTACTAGGTGTAATTTGCTCATTAGTAGCAAGAGAGCATGCAACTAATGAGCATGTGTGTCCGTAGCTTTGGAAAGAGACAGCACAGCGATTTATATTCAAATCTTTAAGTTAACCAAAAAATAATTAAAATGTATACCTTCCTCTATGAAACCAAAGTTTCCGAATGCAAATAGATTTTTTTTTTAAATTTGGGATTTTTTTATTAATTACTAGCTAGTTCCCAGCATGCGTTGCTATGCCATTTAATAAATAAATTGTTTCTCCTGCGTGTCCTTTCCCATTCGTCCCGTTCCCCTTCCTCTTCCGTGACCCCTTCCCCTCTCGCGTTACCCACTCCGATTCCTCCACCTTCTCTCTCCCTACTCCACTCTCCCCCCGTCCCGCGAACCCCCTCCCGAGTTCCCCTCCCCCTTTCTTATTCCCCCCCCCTCCCGCATTTCATACATTCAGTCCCAGTACACTCAGTTTTCAAACAGCTCACGTGCCACCCACAGCATTTTTTTAATACAAATTTCATAATGCCAGAGCTCACCAGTAGTTTTACACAAACCTTGTCCTGACAATAACGAACACAGAACAATAAGAATTATCCAATTCGGTTCAGTCATTCGGAAGTTATGCGCATACATACATTTCGGCGATTCATTTTTATTTATATAGATAGATTTTTACACGAAACAACAAAAAAGGGAGTTGATGATAACATTTATAAGACATTTTCCTAATACAATTTGTGTGTTATCATTTTTTTTCGTCATCAGTAATTTTAGTTAGAAAAAATGTAAGGTGAACCATTCAAAATTTTTACAATTCAAAAATTATACATTTTACTCGAATTATAAAATTTTAAAGCGTATTTCATCACTTTCAAAAACTTTTAGTGTTCAGAAATATCCATTTATTTGGATTTTATTGCAAAGCGGAAATATATTGACTTTCTGAGAAAACAGGCCCGAAACCTGAGGGGATGGCGTTACTTGTGTCAATGCCAGAAACAAATCAGTCGTCAAAGAATGACGGGATATTAAAACTACAGATACAACAACGGTTCGGTTGTAAGTGCCGTTATGAAAGCACGAGTATCGGATTCTTGTGTATCTTTGTGGAAGGCAGAGAGAGAGTGCTGTATTTTCATTGGATCTCCCAGGGCTACAAGGGTTTCCAATAAAATCTAAATGGAAGGTACTGAATCTACTGAAGTTGTGTGTTTTGTCCATTCAGTTAAGGAGTGATAATAAATAAATAAATTCAAACTTATTATAATTGCAATTTGAGAGGCGGGTATGGGTACTGCCGCCCCGGAAACTTACAATAATGGAAAGAAACTAACACCTCTGCCATAGGTCACCCCCCCAAGTGGTTCGCTACGTTTGGTGACTTATTAGCAGGGGTATCCGGGTTCATGGGGGTCAGGTTTGTCCGGATCTTGGCAGCGGATGCTTCTGTTCACCAACTGCGTGGCAAGCCGGATCGAGAGAGACTGGTTGAGGGAGATCTTTTGACCTCTTCAGCAGGACTCTCAGCAGGATTTGGACTGCAGTGAAAGGGTTGAATTCATTCGTCCGTCACCTCTGGATACACTAACCCCCAGATTCCTACCCACCCCTAATACCTTTTCCTTCCCAAAACTTCCTCTCCTACCTTTCCCCAAAAAAGACCCTCTCCAAAGATGACATAGTTGGTCTGTTGGTCTCCCAAATAAATAAAAAATAAAATAAAATAGGCCCTTAGGGAAATTATTTTCCCCAGGGCCTCCTGTGTGGAGCTAATGTAAAAGAATTATAATTGCGAAATACAATACAGACATCGGTCGAAATTGAATAAAACAATAGTAAAACATGTTTTTAAATTATTAATACAACAATATGATAATAAGACGTTCTAATTGAATAATACAATATTCACAGATAATAGAAACAAAGGAAGATATAATAATAATAATAATATCTTTATTCACTGAAATTGGCAACTATAATAATATCTTTATTCAATGAAATTGGCAACATTGTCAACATATGGAATGGTAATGTTCCAACTGTGACCGAGCTAAACTGAAATTGCATGGACTATCAAAGCTGCAACGCCAATTAAAATTATGCATTTGGTTTGTAGGTAGAAACAAAGGCTGGGCACCGCTGTACGTAGATAATGTGTGAACGATGTTTGTCACATTTTTTCCCCTCACTTTTATACTAATAATGGTTTATGGCCCATCTCCCTTGGTTCTATTTTCTACAGTCGTAAATGAAAACCACACATTACCATAATTGAATAGAACAATCTAATAACATACCTTGACAGAACCATTTCTAGGTTTATTCACGGGAAAAGGGTTCCCAAATGCGGGCTGCTGTCTGCTTCTCGCGTTTATTAATTGGGGCAACGTTTCGTTGCTTTTTTGAGGTATTATGTTCCTATTATTATTATTTGCCATCGAAGTCTCCATGTGTTCAGCTTGGAACAGAATGCTGAAAACAAAATTATTATTAGTACTTATTGCTTACCAACATTTTATATTGAATCTGAAAGCGGTGTGGAGCGCAGCAATAGCAGATTCAGGACAAAACTAAAGCAAAATTAGCTGCAAAATCTTATTTTTGTAATGGGATAATAAATAAATAATGAAAGCAGCCAAAAAATATGCATTTAAGAAAATGAAAATGATGTTGGTAGCTCTCAGTTCAAGTACGGTACATGGGTCGAATTAGCTCAGCGGTCAGAGCAGAAGTGAGAGGTTCTGGGTTCTATTCTAGATGCTAATGAATCTTTTTCTGTCTTTTCTGTTTCGCACTTTTCGTTTTTCGCATGGGGGCCTCAGCACGGTTAAGCCACCCAGTGAGGCCAACATTATTGCATTATACATACTATGAAATGTAAAATGTTGTATCAAAAATAAAAAAGGGTCGTTAATATTGTCTTCAATGATTATATAAAATCTTAGTATGCAGCTAAATTTAGAAGACAATCAATTTTCATATAACATTGTCAACAGTATATTATTATGGTAATGAAAAAAATGAGAAATTTGACCATCTTGATGATTGCTCTATGAAAAATGGGTGTTTTGTACATACTAAAAAATCTGAAAAGTGATAACAAATACGCCTATAGGTCCTGCATGATCGAAAAACATTTTTTAAAATACAACCAGCTTACATTTCTCATCAAAAGAGCTTGTGTTTTTTTTTTTTTTTTTTAAATACATAAACGGCTATACTGCCTATTGACATAATATTGTTGTTGACATAGTGTTGACATAATATACAACAAAAAAAAGTTATTACAAACAACTCGCGTAATAGAAAGAGTGGTGATAATGAAGCTCTCTGAAGCAACCAAAGATATCGAAATACAATAGATATGCTATGATGGCCGCCCGACCGTCGGCGGACTACTACCTAATGGGCATAGTTTGAATATGGAAAGAATTCGTTAATTTAGTTGATTTTTTTAAGGTGTGCAGTAGTATTGTTTAACAATATAGTTTGAATACGGAAAGAATTCAGTCATTTAGTTGATTTTTTGAAGGTGTGCAGTGGTATTGGTTAACAATATAATTTGAATATGGAAAGAATTCGTTCATTTAATTGATTTTTTAAGGGGTGCAGTAAAATTGGTTAACAATATCGGCGACTCCAGGAAATACAGTCCCATCCAGTAAAAACTGCGGATAGCACATCTCTTATATTTCAAAATTTTTGGTAGCAACAAAGCTCCATTGTAACCTCTCTTTCTGTTACATTAATTGTTTATCATAAAGAATCGGAGGTAAAAATGGAGTTCTCAGTAGCAGGACCACAGCAGGATTATCGTTATTTAAAAATCAGTTTAAACTTACCCTGATAGAATTCTATGATCCTTGTGCGCCTTTTCTCTGAACTCCTCGAAGTCTGCATACTGCTTCTCGCGGAAGAGACGGACTGCCTCCTCGACAGCATCCACCCGAGCCTGCAGCGCCCTCGTCAGCTTCCGACTCAGGTTCCCCGCCGACGGGTGGCTTGCCGTCGGGCTGGGCCTTTTGGTCACCGAGCCGTCGGCCGGCTCTTTCACCACCATGTTGAACACGGGTGAGTACTGGTCGCAACGCCGGAGTTGCTGGATGGCCTCTTCGGTCATCTGTTAAAACAACAAAAAAAATTATACATATTAGATACCTCACTTTGCTCCAATTACGACTCACGATTTTTACATACATTGTATATCAAACGTCAGGTGTGTAAATTGGTTGAAACATAACGCTAATTGTTAGAAGTGTCGGAAAAAGTCAAGCCGCCTGGTAGCTTTCATCGAAAACACTGCCTACTCATTTTGGGATATAACAAAACAATGCATGGTGGGATATTCCTCTTTTATAGATCTACAAAAAAGTCCGCGAAGGCATTTATCTGTCTTTTACAGATAGCTTACTATACCTATTCTATCTTCTAAAAAAATGGTCAAGTACATTGCGGTAATTGAAAAGTTATTTAGACGGATACAGTATTAATCCTTATTAACTTAAATAGGTTGGTTACCCCAAGCATTTCATGCACATTATTATAACCTTTCACACCATCTCTACGTATTATAAATTAAAGCCCTCCGCGGCATCTGTCTGTCTCTTCGCGATAAACTCAAAGACGGCGGTGGTTATAAAGGTTGGATAATCATCCAGTAGATGACGTTGTGTTTTATTAGCCACAGCAACGCGTGGCCAGGTCAGCTAGTTATTTATAAATGCCTTTGATTGTAAACTAATTATGGGTAATTATTAACTTTATTTCATCATCTTTATATGTTACAACACATTTTATGTGTTTGTGGCATGGGGCGTGGAAATAAAGGTACATTTTTTTACATGTTACTTGAAAGCGCTGATTCCATTATGATATGAAATAACAATTCAATAATTCACACACGACACTTGGGAGGCGGGAATGGGTACCGCCGCTCCGGGAACCATTTATTGGATAACCAACACCTCTGCCACATGTCACCCCAAGTGGTTCGCTACGTTTGGTGACTTAGCAGGGGTGCCCGGGTTCATGGGGTGAGGTTTGTCAGAGTCTTGGCGACGGATGCATCCACCAACCGGCTGCATGATAGGTCGGATCGGGAGAGAATGGTTGAGGGAGTTCCTTTGACTTCTACAGTGGGAAGAATGGATTCATACGTCCGTCACTCCTGGACACACCGACCCCCGATTCCTACTCACCCCTAATACCCTTTTCCTTCCCAGAACTTCCTATCCTTCCTTTCCTAAAAAGACCCTCCACACAGCATCTCCAAAGGTGACTTCCTGAGAGGGATTATTTTCCTCAGGGCATCCTGTGTAGAGCTAACGTAAAAAAAAAGGAGAAAAACACAATAGGATTTAGCCTGCAAGAGAATGATACGATAGATACCTAGCTGTAGTAATTACCCGGCGATATTGCACTGCATTATTGGACATGTGGCAAGAATATATACTAGAAAACAGCCCACCGAAAGGACATTTTTCAATAAACTCGCAGGATGAAAGAGTGTTTGAAGGCCTAAGTTTGGGTGGTTGGATGATGCAATTGCCAATACCGCAGCCTTAGGCATAATGAAGTGTAGGGAAATAGCAGAAAATCGACAGGAATGGAAACCCTCAAGTTAAAGCACAAAAATATTTTTGTATTTCTCAAAGATTTCTTTGGAAAAGCATGGGCATATGCCTAGCACAGTGGTCGATAAATTATCAACAAATGTAATAAACAATGCGCCAAATAAAGAAAATTAAAAAAAACCTTTTCGAATGTCACCAAAATAGCTTATTTTCTCAGGTACGTTATGAACCTACAAAAACTAGTACACAACACAGCTGATGAGGTTAGCTCGAATGACAAAAAGGTCAATACTCTGTATTTTGCACCACTGACAAAATAAATATATCACTGTATGAAGCACTTTATAAAATGGGATTAGTTAAATTTCTAAAAATATCATATTTTTGAGATGTTTTAAAATAAAAAGTTTTTCAAATGATGCAAAGTAACACTTTGGAACAAAGTAACAGGCACTTTCACGGTAAGTAAATAAGTCATATTGCCTTGAATGAATGGGAAAGACTGACCAAAATAGCTGCTAATACATCATCTTTGCCCTGTAACGAGAGATTGGTGACCCGATAAACCCCAAGTAAAACTATTAACTGGGTGATTGTTGACATTTGCAAACCCGGCATAAAAAAGATAATTGACGTATGTATTTGGAAATTGAAAGCACAACATGATAACTTTATCTTATATGGCATTTACTCTAATTAAAAATCTAAAATAGATTTTGTTATTATACAGAAAATCAAACAAAAACATTTGTTTTGATATATATTTTGTGCAATTTTGCTCATGTTATGAAATTATTGTTGATAACATTAAAATATATTACCGAATTAATTCAATTATATGGGATGGCTGGTATGTAAAATATTAATGAACGGGAAGAGACTCATGAAACAAAACAAACGAGCTCAGGACAATGAAAATACTTTTATTTGCCACTACTATGTAACTGTTTTGATAATAATTCATTTATTTTCATTTTCAATAATTCATTTTCAATGAACTCAAGGGGCTAACCAATAAAATCACTAGAACTAAAATTACATGAATGCCATGGAAATAATATACAATGTTACTGCCCCGTCATCGAAAAAACACAAAACATAAAATATCTCGGAGTAATAATTGACGAAAATCTTAGATGGGACCTACACATCAAAGGTATTACGGAAAAACTCACAAGCCTTATATATTTCTTCAAAAATCTAAGAAACGTGCTAAATAAAAAGGATATGAAAAAGGTCTACTATGCGTTATGTCATTCTCGAATTGAATATGGAATCATAGGATGGGGATCTGCTGCAAATACGTACCTACACAGCCTGAATACGATTCAAAAAGGAATCATAAAGACCATATTGAAAGTACCAATTAGAACGCCTTCAACTGAAATTTTCAATAACTTTGACGTACCAAATGTACAACAAATATATTCCAAAAATATATTATTGAAGCTCTTCAAAAATAATGAATCCTCTACTAGACCGTGTATGCATAACACTAGATCGAATAAAAATGATATAAAAAATATTCCAAGTTATAAAACCACATTTGGACAAAGAAACTATACATACTTTGCAACAAAACTCCATAACATCCTCCCCCAAGACATAAAACTAATAAAAAATCCAATTGAATACAAATCAAGAATAAAAATATGGCTTAAAGAGGTCAATGAGAAAACCCTAGCGAAGACGCTAAAAACGACATAGAAGACAAATGAACTATATTTAAATAACTTTAGTCCTCCTCGGCACAGGACCCCCTAGTGAGGAGGACTAAGAAATACAATATTTTGTACTTAATTTCACATTTCATTTTGTATGTAAAATTTTTGTATATAGTCGCTGTAATAAAAAAAAAAAAAAAAAAAAATTGTGAAACACTACTGAATTATCAATAAATACTCCTGGGTCGATCGTGAACTAGCCGACCATTGTAACATGCTCACGAACCGCAAATGATCGATCAGGTTACTTTTTCAAAAAAGTTTAGATCGTCAGCACCCTGTGATGGGTGCCGGTGTGGCGAGCGACCATAGATGTATGAATTTACTAGACCAGGCATTTCGAATATAGTTCTCACAACAAAAAAATAGACAGACCTGGAATCTAAAATAGGCTACCATTGCCATTCCAGTTATTGGAGATGATACCAAACGATGCATCACCCCAGCCAGGGCGCGCCTGTCCCGGTGCGACCACTGCCACTCAGAGCACAATGCAGAATCAAAAGTCACTACCAAATTGTAAAGCTTCACTAAAACACGTCTTTTGATACATCTTCAAAGGCATCAGGTCAGAGGAGTCAACGTTACAAAAATAAATACTTGCAGTGAACAAAACACGTCATATCAGCCGCTGCCTTTCCTCTGCAGTTCCAGTTACCGGAGACCAATCTTATTATGTTTCTTTTTCCAGATACTTTTGATAATCGGTTTGTAATTGGTCGGTAATACGTTCCATGTAATCCGTGTGTCAGTATCCGGCAACTGAAACCGCAGTGACAGTCCATTTCAGTTTCAGATTAACCATCTCTCTTTCTGTGTCACGGGAACGAGACTCGAGACGCCTGGTCTACACAATTTACACATCTATGGTATAGTACCTTCTACCTACGTCAAACGAAAATACCCAATTAAAGATCTGGTACTGAGTGCTCGGGTCTCAGGTACAACAGGTGTAAACGTACCCAATCAAAGAGCAGGTACTCTCCGCTCGATCACATCGCCAGTGGGTCGTGTAAATGATTGATCGACCCCAGCTCTATCGAAACGAAAAAAGTATCGATACTTTGTGGTATCGAGTACTTTTCCTTTCGATACCGATACTTTTGTACTCGATACTTTGTATTCGATACTTTTTGGCAAGTATCGATACCTTTACAAATTCGGCTAAGCGGCTCATGTTTATGGCAACGCCATCTAGTTCAATCGTGGCAAACCTTCTAAAACATTCCATTGCGTTGGTATAATTGTATTAATTGTAAATTGTTGATTTATATCTTTATGATTAAAATGTTGATTATAATATTACATTTTTTCATTGTCATAAATCTATTAGGTTTCAAAATGAATATGATGTTTTGTTCCAAAAAAATCCTACGTCAACTCAGAAGCCTCTGAGAATCCACGTTTAGAATAGTGATAAGAAAAAATAATGTCCACAACTGGTTAAGTAATAAATAAATAATTTAATACACTAAAATGTCTCGTTGACGTCCTTTTACCTTTACTAACTAAAATAGATACTTGAATATGAAAATTCTGATCCTGTGGGGGGGGGGGGGGGGGGGGCTATGAAATGTACTCGATACTTTGAAGTACAGTATCGATATTGTGTCCCTACCCAGCTCTATTAGCAGTCAATTGGTTGAATGTTTCAGCCAGTGTGGATAATGGATTAATTCACCCATAGGAAAAAGACACTACAGGTGATGAAATTCATTTCCTACATAACACAACACCCCAACACTTTCACACTGCAGTAAGTGCCTATTAAGTAATTGCACTCACAGCAGTCTTTTCACCTCTTCTAAGCGAAAAATGCCATCAAAACAAAAAATGCCATCATCGACAGTAAGCGGATGAATGCCTCGTACACTGAAGAGATAGAAATGTGTTGTGGGCATGCATGTGCGCTCAAAGTAAGATCAATTTTATCTTACTTCATTTTATCAATAAAGGTGCGTTAAATATCCGTCGCCCTGTCTGTTTGTGTTTTATAGAAAGACAAAAATTCCCGGGTTACGAATAACCTGACAATATTTGAAAATCTCCTACTACTATCACACCAAGCGGAAATGATGCTTGTGTCGTGACGGAGGACATGACCAGTCAAGGAATTGCACTCACAATGCCTGATTGGGCCACCAACTTGTAATTAACTCGACCATTTTGCATGTAAATTTGTTTGTACGGTCCGTTTGTGGCCGTTTTTTTAATGGTTCATTAAAAAAAGAAATTCCAAAGGTGAAATCTTTTTATTTATTTTTAATTTCTTATTCATTTTCAATTTGGGAGGCGGAAATGAGTACCGCCGCCCCGGGAACTTTTATTGGATAGCCAACACCTCTGTCATAGGTCACCCCAAGTGGTTCGCTATGTTTGGTGATTTAGCAGGGGTGCCCGGGTTCATGGGGTGAGGTTTGTCTAGGTCTTGGAGGCGGAAGACCAGAATACACTAAACCCCAGATTCCTACCCACCCCTTAAACCCTTTTCCTTCCCAAAATTCTCCTCTCCTTCCTTTCCCTAAAAAAACTCCCCACACAGCATCCCCAAAGATGACAGGTCCTGAGGGAAATTATTTTCCTCAGGGCCTCCTCCCAGTGGAGCTCATGTAAAAAAAAAATCATATTTTTTCAACACCACCTATTTTTTCAGGTACCTACCAACCTGTCGAAAAATAGTTGTCATTGAGATAGTGACGTTTCTTTGGACAAATTGTATAATTGGTCTTGTTTGAAATAAAAAAAATCACATTAAATATACTATGGTTTATAATTAACTAGGTAGGTATTTAAGTACCTGCTTATAAATCGTATGATTTCAGGGCAGATTTTGATTTATTAAATAAGAGGTTTACTGCTCACGGAACTAATAGTTTATTTAAATTAAAGTGTAGCGGATGATTCACCACTAATCAGGCAGATTTACCAACACCCACGGAGTTGTGTTGTTTGAACAGCTGGAGGATGAAAATGGAGCAAGATTATTTAATTACCGAATGCAGATACATTCTTCATTGACAAGGATATTTCACTGGCAAAAATGCAGCGAGCTATTCATATATTTTTTTTAAATAAATCCTTGAAACAAAATTAACCTTGAAAAATGAAAACAATATCATTATTATTTGATAATATAATTAGAGAAAAAAATGTATTCACAAAGCGTGATAATAATAATAACAATGTTTATTATTAAATTACATCTTAGAAAATCATTAAAGTTATTGGCGTTTAGCAATGACTAACCTCTCTCTCTCTTCGAGACTCATCATCAATCGACCATTATGAAGAGAACCCCATATATTTTACGCCGTCGGTACGTGTTTTAGAGGTATAATGGTAGTGGTGCTGATTTTAACAAAATCAAATTTTATAATATTCTTATTATTATTATAATTTACAAGTATATTACATTGGATTTAGTAATATAGACGTTGAACATTATAATGATTTATGATCAATAAGATGGATCAAGGAAAAAAATATTTATGAGATGTAATATTTTTGGTATGCCTCGTTATTCTCCTGTGCCCTTTCTTGTCGAAAACGTTCTTTTTTTTTAAAAATGATTGTCGGCTATGTAATTATCGTTTTTTCGCACCTATAAAATTATGTCCCGTCTTTCCGGTTTATAAAAAATGGTCTGATTTTTCGGATTGAAATTTTCAAAAAATCGCCAGGGGTTCAAAAATACGATTAAAAAATTTAAAAAATAAAATGTCTTATATAATATTTGCCTAAACCGGAAAAAAAATTGAAAAAATGTGATGCAAGTATTTACGTAGGTCTGTTTCCTCTAAAGGAAAAAGTCATCATTTTCTTGCATCTCTCTCACACACAGCACCGTGAGGTCTCCGTAGACCCCTACCAATACTACTTGCCGTGACTATAACTTTGAAAGTGTAGAATGTAGTTACGAGGATAATATTGAAGTGTGAGTGAATTCCAAAAATTCAAAAATGTCAATGCGCTAATGGTTTGCTTTTGTTCTTAAGACTCTGCTACCCAAATTTCTAATCATTTCTTACATATCTCCCCTTAAACACGTTAAGTTTTAAAGCTCTTAAAAAAATATGTTATTCTTGAAGATAATATCTAAACATTCCCTGCACCGAAATGCAAATTATATAAATTCCCTCAATAGAAAAAAATCGCAAAGTATAGTCCAAAAATTATTATAAACATGTTTGTTTCAGTTATTTTACAAGTTATATGTATGAAAAAATTCAGTGTTTCTTTAAACGCTGTTTAAGAAAACCCCCACGAGATTTTTGCTCTATTTTAAACGAGTTGTGTTTTATATTAAACATTTTCACAATTTTCACGTCGATTTTGTCACTTTAAATACTGCGCGCTCCTCTAACATTCGTAATTTCATATCTCTCCATCTTTTTCTTTTTGAGCCCGGTTGCGGCGCCTTACACACTAAATATCGACAGTCGAAAATGAGACAAACGGTGAACAAATGTCTGTACCCCCGCAAAGGAAACATACAATCATTATCATACATCTCCCTCAAACGAATAATGAAAATGAAACGCAATTCCCGTCGCAAAAAAGTAGTACTTTGGCTGAAACAGTCACATGTATTTTGTGTGTCTCACCTTTATTTAATGTGTAAGAAAGAGCTGCAGCATTATAATGCTGCAGCTCTTAATATAATGCATTATAATTACTATAGTAATAAGGAACGCATGTTAATTGCCTTTTTTTGCCGTCACGGTCAGTGGCGGATTTGCAGTCTTGGCCGCCCTAGGCCCCAGGCCATGAAGTAAGTACAAGCCGCCCCTTTCTCAGTACCTATCATATAGAACATATAATGAATTTACGTTATTGCCAACTTTTATCGAAATCGATTTAGAAATTTAGGTAACTATAACAGCTGCTAGTTTGTAATACTTTCTAAGGTTTCAAGGATAATTGCACATTTAAACAAAACATTAAAACGGTTTTAGGTTTTTTGTATATAACTAGATTAACTACAGGTTTATTCTCTTACAATATATAATAAGTGTTTCACAATGTGTTACAAAACTCGTCTGCACTTAAGTGCAGCAAAATCATTAATTAACTCTTCGCAATCCTATTTCCTTAAAAATCGGCTTCTATGTTAAGCAAAGCAAGATCGTTTAACCTTTGCTCTGCCACTGTTATGCGTAAATAAATTTTAACTTTTGGCAACTAAGAAAACGATCGTTCTGCAGAACAGTTACTGGCGGGAGTACACACACAAACGAAAATCAATATCCACGTTTGGATAAATGGTGTGAGGTCGTTACCATTTCACCGTTTCGATCCTCATTTTTCACACTGCAGTGAGCACGAAAATGGAGACATTCTCCTGAAAAATTGTCTTCTAAGTCAGTAGAATAAACAATTTGCAATGCTTTGTCCTTTTCTTCCACTTCAGATGCGCTTAGTTTCGTCAAGTTAGTAATTCATTTTTATTTCTTGTTATCATCAGTGACTTTTTTGTCAAGATTGGCCGCCCCTAATATCTGGCCGCCCTAGGCCCGGGCCTACTTAGGCCTTAGGGCAAATACGCCACTGGTCACGGTACCGTAACTGTGAATCATCATGTTAATTATAAAAACGCATATTCACGAAAACCAAATAGAAATTCAAAAAGATGTATTTAATACAAAATGCAATATTATTTGTTCCATGTTTCTCAATTATTCAAATCTAGAACAAAGCCGGGTAGTAAACCTACTAATAAAATAAACATAAACAACAAGAAAATCGTAACAATGTAGGTATAAATAAGTTTATTATAATAAAATGGAACTAAATTTTTCATTACCTTGGCAACACTGAGTTACAACGATTTTAGAACAAATTCAATTATGTGATGAGTTTATGTTGGATTTCCGAATCTTGACAAGTTGACTGGGTGTGAAATATTACACTGCCCAATAATTTTTACTCTGATTTATCATATAATAAATGGCTTATTTGATCATACAAAAAAACCTTTTCCATATAGTTATCTCGCTAAGTGTCAAAAATATTCGAATAAATATTAAATTTCTTCGTTTCTGGTAAATGAGCTACTTTTTATGACAATTTTTTGCAGGCAAGGTATTTCCGTATTGTCGGTCAAGACTGTGCAAGATTGTCGTGTTTTGCCTATTCAATGCAACTTATTGTCCTGTCTTGATAGTGACTTCACTCGGCTACTGATTTTACAAAAATATTGCTGGCCCAAATCTAATTCCTTCTTCATCTGTTACATATATTATGTGCGTTTCCGTTCACCACCTACCCGATACCAAAACTATCGTAATTTCGAACGCGATTAACATTAACCCAATTTCATAATTTTATTTTTAGAGATTATACAAGTTTGATGGAGGCAGGAGATCTTTTTTGTTGTTGTGAATTTGTCTTGCACATTATGGCACAACAATGTTGACGGCCAACTCCTTGCCTTGCAAGACTATTGATGGTCAAAACAATTGTTCGGCAATAGTCAAAGGCAATTTATCTTGCTTGTTTACCATCACCATCAAAATATGATGTAGAATTATCTCCTTTCAGTCAGCACCACTAATTTCTAAATGATGATGTTAAAAATATTCAGTTGGATCAGTGTTTTTCAAAAGTTAATTATTTTTCTTAGAAGCAACTTGGTGTTGCCATTTAAAAATGACTTAAAATTTAAATGATCACAAGGTTATGCATTTTTTCTACACTTTCTTGACGGATTGGAACTGTTAGATCAACATGGTAAGTTTTTGACTTACCCCGAGGTCAGCATTCACCAGCATTTGGCATGGCGCCTGCATGAGGGTGGCGTGGGTGAAGGTCTGGCACGCCAGGCAGCGGTGGACCAACCAGGCACCCACTTGACGAGTCTCCACAAGCGATGTCTCTTCACAACGGACTTTCCAGTCGCACACAGAGCCCAACCTCTGAATAACCAAGTACAAAGAACGGTTATCAGACAATTAAAACAACTGTTGATAAATTTTTTAAAAGAAAATATATGTTTGTCTGTTTTTACACACGGGATAAGTTCCACAAAATAACGTGAAAATACACTACAAAATGAAGAGGAAAATATGATATAGCAGTGATTATCAACCTTTTTAATTGGATGGCCAATTTATCCATTTTCACAGGGGGTAGGATACACACAGCTTGACATGGTTAACTTTGCATTTGATGATGTCGCAAACCTATTTATATATTGAAAAACCATATTATTCTAACAAAACTTTTATAAACTGAATGCAAAAAGAAAAAGGCCAAAACAATAATAATTTTTTTTTTAAATCATAAAAATCGAACTTATTTGACTTGAATTGGATTTATTTGATTATCAGTTTTTTTTTAATATTACGTCTACTTTAACTCGGAAGTGGGTCCGTGTTAAAAAAACTAATGTTGTTATTCATTTTAATTATTAATTTATAAATTTCAAAATCAAGTCTTTCCAAAATGTAATTATTTTTATTTATTTATTTAACATTGTACAGTACACAAAAATTTTTGAAAATTAAAATATTAACACATAAAGCCGGGTACAGATTGCTGTAACGTAACATGCAATGTAACACGCAATGAAAGAATTTACCGTCCACATTGTCGCAATGTATCATGCAATGAAACAGAATTTCCATAGTGTGGGCGCCTTGCGCGCACGAACCGTACACACTACGCGCACGAACAGAGCATTTCAACTCGTGCGCGCCGCAATCCACAAAGCGTCGGTTTTTTCGCCGAATACGAAGGGGCGCGCAGTGTGCGCAGAGCGTCAGTGTGGATAGGTTGTTTGTGTCTATACTGCAGAACGCGCGCAAACGATGGAGGACTTGTTCTCGGCAGACTGAGCTATGTTCAGATGCGAGTAGGTACATTCTCGGTTCGTGCGCGCGCTGCGTCCACACTTATGAAATATTCCTTTCATGTTACATTGCATGTTACGTTACAGCAATCTGTACCCGGCTTAATATGTTTAAGGTAGGGGTTTGTCTTCCAAAGAAATTCCTTTCAACCCACCTGCAATAGATAATGCGCTTGGAGAGATTATTTTTTAACACTAGCAATAGTATTTGCTTATTCAATAAAAAATATTAACTAAGAAAATTAAAAAGACTTATTAACAATGAAATTAAGGCATTTAGGTATCTTGTTTACATTGTTTTTGTGATTTGTCCAAATTTAGTCTTTTCAAAAGAAAGACTGATTTGCCCGCGTTCTCATTGCCTGTTTCTATTTTACTGTTTAAATGAACACCAAATTGAATGCCGAAAATATTCTTTCGATCCCAGCAGAAGATGATTATTTCCAATTCTTCTTCAGTTATACATTTATTCATCTTACTAATATTATAAACACAAAAGTTTGTATGGATGTTTTTGTGTTTGTTATTCTTTCACGCAAAAACTATTGAATGGATTTTAATGAAATTTTACAATAATATAGCTCATACATCAGAATAACATACAGGCTATAATTTATAAGGCTAGCTAGGAAGGGGGTGCGGGAAGGGAACGGGGACGCACGGGAAAGGTGATGCAGGGAGAAACAATGTATTTCTTTGAATATGGCATTACAACGCATGCCGGGAACCAGCTAGTATTATATATTGCGAACGGTGCGCTTTTCTGTATGACCTGTTTATCGACAAATACCCCACCCCAGTGAAAGGCTCGAATTTGGCATACAAACTAATAATACTATTCATCAAACTAACACATGCAATAACTGTGTAGACAGTTATAGCATTTCACGTGAGCGGGTGCCATAGTTTATGCCGGGGGAGGTCCCTTGGCATTTTAGGTGGGTGATTGCAGTAAAAAAGTAGTGATTTAAATCATTGATTTTTTTTTAAATCACTTGATTTCAATCACGATTTAAATCACTGATTTAAGTCGAGTGATTTAAATCATCTCAACCCTGCAATAAATGCAGTTGATTTTTATCAATCTAAAGTATGTATTAAAAAAGTAAAAAATATCTAATTGCAATTTTGAGCCATTGTTGATTATCATTCAGAAAGTTTAGTCAAGAAAACTTTTGGTATTTTATAAATGAAAATCTTTAAAATGCATCAAACATAGATCTCAACAAAAAAGCGCTGCACTGTGAGGGTAAAAATTTTATACAGTTTAACTACAAAATTTTGTCTTTTTAGGGATATGTAAGAAATTTTTTATTATTTATAGCGGTTGATTCAAAACTTTGAAGAGAGACTGAAGTTTTCCGCTTTTGCAAAACAGAACTGAAACTGTTGAACATTCTTTACCGCAATTTTTTTGATATTTTATCAGTTTATGGGCAGTACGAAAAGACTAGCGAACCAAACGAAATGGGCTCGCGATTTGGCCCACAGATTGCTCATAACTGTTTGAAAATCAATCAATGTCAAAAAAATTGAATTTTTTGTTTCCTTCATTATTCTTGGGTAATGGGAAAAATCTACTACAAGAAATAACTAATAACTAATCACTACAAGAAATAACTATTTAACTAACTAACCATCACGCCGTTTCCCGCAGGGGTAGGCAGAGAAGATGGACCGCCAAACAACTCGATCTTGGCACACACTCCTTGCCTCATTCACATTCATACTTCGTCTTCTATTATTCCAACTCTCCACATGGCCCGACTCAAGTATCTGATTCACTTGGTCGTGCCATGTCTTCCTCGGGCGTCACCGACTTCTTCTACCATTCACATTTGCGTCATATATTCTCCTTACACTCCTTTCCTCATTCATTCGCTCTACATGCCCAAACCATCGGAGCGTCCCTTTCTTAATCTTACTCATTACGCTTACATCAGCCTTGCATTCTTCACAGATCTCCACATTTCTCACACGATCGTACATGGTTTTACCACACTCAGGGATCTCATTTCTACAGCATTCAGTCTACTTTCATCCATTCTCTGCCAGTTCCATGCCTCACTGCCATACATCAGGGTAGGTACCAGCACTCCAAATAACTATTTACATGCACAAAATAGGTTATTAGGTTCTTAGTTTGGGTAAACTAAGTAATTAGATTGAAACGAAACTTCGCAAATGTCAAATTCATACAACAAAAAATTAAAATGGCGGTAAAGGGATCGTTTTAAACAGGAAATTTTGAACTTTCGATTGAATATAAATGGAATTTGCATCTTTTAGGTACCTACTTCCTATCCAAACATAATTAGTTATTTCTTGAAGTAATCAGGTTGAAGAGTAGTGTAAGTTCCAAAATCTGGGCAAAAGTGTGGCGGCTTGTGGAATATTTACCAAGATCTTAAAAATGTTTTTTTTCGTTATGAACACCATACAAGTACCCAACTTTTTTCACTGTCCAGCATCTCCAATTGGAGTACGTTGTGCGGCTGAAGGGATGAAGGAAAAAGGTTGGGAAGAGAAAGTTTGGTACGTATTATGGTACGTAAATTACGGTACAAATTCAGATCTGGTCACCAAACACCGCTAAAGCCATTTCTAACAACGTTTTGATTCGGAATGGTGATCTTTCACCAAGGCAAAAGTTTTACCAAGAGTATCTACAATTCTGAATACAAAAACTTTTCAAGTAAAAACTGTAAGGAATATTGAATAAAAACTAGATAGTTCGGTTGTAAAGCATTTACTCCAAGTCATAAATAAGTTATAGTCGTTTATTAGAATCTTTTGGTAAAGGAGGTCATAAACTAACAAAGCAAACACTATAAAAAGTTTCCCAAGCCCAAAGTTCTGATTTCAAATAAGTATTGCTATAGGTTGTAATAAATGTTACGGAATAAGTTCGGAATAAGCAATTGATTTCAAGGACTGTTTATATCGATGTATTTCGACTCTTCGGTGAAGACTGTAACGCTAAACGAAATAATCGGCTTACAACATCAAGAGGACATCCGAGAAAAATCCTTTGTTACAAACCTGTCAAGAAATAGGACAGATGCGCTACAACTATAATTTGACAATATCCATTTACTATTACATTACATTTATTAAAACACCGACAGGAAGTATAGAAAATACTATATTTCACCCCCACCCTGTAGGAGTCAAGGCCAATAAAATTGTTTACCTCTCTGAAGAAGGGATCTCTTTGTTCGGAGGAACACAACCCAAGCTTCTCTAATTCCAAATTGTCGAGATGCCCGTTTTCTTCGCTGATTGAAACATTTAAACATTTGCACGTGATAAGCATAATGTAAACAGTTATTAAACTACTAGTAATTACGAAACACTCTTTAAAATATTATCAAACTCGGCGATTTAATCGGACGGTGGAAGAGAAGACAGAAGCGACAGAAGACTCGTATTTTTAATGGCTGCGCTGGCTGACAAAAATATTTTTCTCTTTTTGCTGCGAACTTGGTACAGCTGATTTCTGACTTAAACGGCCTACGCACCATCCGATTTGCAGGACGGCAGTTATCCAAATCGGATTATATACAACATATCCAAATCGGATCGTTTGTAGGTAAAACTGCCATCCAAATTATTATTATTCCCTTTGTCACGCTATAGGAATAATAATAATTCAGTTGGCGGTTCAACTTCTGTCCTGCAAGCAGTTCTTCAAATCGAATGGTGGGTACAACGTAGAACCTATCAGGTAAATCTCCAAAAATCTCCCATGTTTCTCTCTCCGTCGTACCTGCTACGAAGAAGCGTTAAAACGGGTAAAGAGATATTTATTGCAGGACTGAATGCAGGGTCTTTGCAAATCGGATCGTTTGTAGGCAAAACCACCAGCCAAATTATTATTATTCCGTTGTCATGTCGTCAGAATAATATTAATTCGGTTGGCGGTTCAGCATGCTGAACTGCAATCAGTTCTGCAAATCAGATGGTGAGTAGACCATATTATACCAATTTAAGCAAAATACTAGAAGCGATGTTGCGTTTGTCATGCTATCTCTCTTTAGTGAATAAACAAGAACTATGTATGTTTATACATACATACACGCGTACACATATTATTATAATATTATGAAAGCGTGAAATATAATATTATATTTTATGTATACAGTATACACATCAGTACCTGTTTGTAAAAGCCTAGCCTATATGTATTTATAAATACATCTAGGTACATTATTTGATAATGATGATGTAGGTACTTACCTACAGTAGATTTTGATGCAATAATAAACTGAGACTGTAGGATTAGTACCTAGGTACATAGGTAGGTTCCTACTTGTCAATGTTTATAATAATTATTATTAGGAAAATTTTCTGAATGTATTCATGATCTCGAATATCCAATAAGGTGTACCTAGTTTCTATTTTACATGTCTGTCAATTCTGTATAATCCTCTCATTATTCAGTGAATCTAGTGTCGAAATTTTATGTTCGACCGGATTTACAGCTTTTATAGAGGATGAATGCTGATAGGAAATAGGAATATAAAACTTTGAATAAAACAATTTTTTGTTTGTTTTTTTATTAAAAAAATATCGAACAAAACCTGTGCATCAATGTGAAGCAAAATGTCGTTTAAAAATGATATAATTAATTTCACAACAGTAAATTTTTCATCTCCAATATAATAAATAGGTAGGTTCAAACTGATAATGAAATACTGCTGCCTAATCAGTTGTGTTTATAACTATAAGAGAATAAAACAACGCCAACAAATTATTTTTTTGTCTGCTGTATTATAAAACACCTGAGACATTATGATTCTTGAAATGAAAACTTCTTTAGAACCGTTGTGATTTGAAACTTGATGAAACGAAAAAAACGACACTCAAAAGAGACAAACACATACATACATCCATGGGATTTAGCCTGCGAAAGAATGAGATAGTATAATCGGGATTGGTTTATTTATGGTATAATCGGTAACGCGCGTTTTCATCCCGACAAAATATCCCCAACAAAATATCCCACGGACAAAACATCATTCAATAAAATATCTACTAAAACCTAACGTAACAAAACTTTGCGGGATGTTATTATTTTTGTCCCATTTTACTATTTTTGAACAATAATTTATTGTCTTTACAGGATGTGGAATCAGTATAATCGGACTCTTCTTTGTGCGGTGCTTCGTAGTCTCCCCAATCTTGTCTAATTAAGTTTACTGAAGGTTTCACTTCTACCGTGTGTGCACACTCAGATTTTTTAAAAATATTTAATTTTTTTCAAGTGTAAAATTCTGTGATGTATTTTCGGGATTAGTGTCCATGGTTATTACGAATAATTTAAAAAAAAAAAAAAACTTAGATTTGCCTTAATCACTATAAAAGGAAACTTTTTGCATCACGGCCATCAATTAAATTTCACTTGGCGAACCGATACGGCGACAATCCGGCGGCCATTCCGTCACTGTTATGTTGGTATCCCTGATAATATTAGCGAAGAGCTAAATACGACTCTAGCCGACTTCGTGGGATACATGAAAAGGCGCGCAATTTGCATTTAGTCCACCCCACCCAGTCCACCTCACGAATAATACGGATTATACATCATAATTTTAAAAAACATCCCAGGTTTTGAATGGTTTTTCTGGCATAGCAGGGTTTGTGTAGCGGTTTGTGTATATTATCTTTATTAAAAAAAACATACCAGGATTTGAATGGTTTGTCTGCATTCCAGTGCCTGATTAGAGGTTCGTTTACATCATATTATTAATTCTGTTTTTCATAATTACGCGCCTTATCATGTATCCCACGAAGTCGGCTACAGTCGTATCTAGCTCTTGTTTGTATCAGGGATACCAACATAACAAACAGTGACGGAATGGCCGCCGGATTATCGCCGTATTGGTTCGCGAAGTGAAATTTAATAAAAGAGAAATCCAATCCAATTTTTTTTATTTTTTTAATGAATAAAGACCTTCAAACTTAAATAACTGCATTTTTATTTTTATAGTTAGTTTTAATAGTTAAAATAATTGTCAAAGTTTTAATTTTTAAAGACTCCCAGAAACGCACCGTATCTATGGTGGTCTCATAAATATACCAATCCGCTAATCCCACCGATAGTTTTTTTACTTTTTAAGTTGTCATTTTGAATCAGTGATGTTATGTCGAGGGAAATTTCCCTAGATCTAGGGGAGAAAAATATTTTTTAGGGATAAGGGAAATCAGGACAAAATCTAGGGAAATTTCGAACTCTGGCAATTTTTTTATTAATATGACAATATTACTGGTATTATTTTTATATATACATATATATATATATATATATATATATATATATATATATATATATATATATATATAATATGTTGATAGGTTTAATTCCTTTTTATTAATTTCTAAATAAAACACTTGTGTTGCAAAGTTTTTTTTAACTAAGAAACGACATTTATGTTTATTAATATCACTTTGAATGGTTTTTTCTAACAATCAAATAATAGAATAACAAAACAAATGACAATCGATGATTGCATTCTAATTGACATTATAGGATTCAAATTTAAAGGGAATATATTTCCTTTACATCTCCCCCCCCGCGGGAAAGAAAATTATTGCAAAAATTTTCATTCATCTTCGATATCCTCTTCATGGTTCATCAATGCAGGTGCTGGAATTAATTTCGAGATGTGGAAAAAATTTGATTCTAATTTTTTTCGACCAGTATTTATCTTGTAAATTGAGTTTGATAATTTTTCTATGATTTTGTAGGGTCCGATTCTCAATTCGTCGAGCTTCTTCCTGTTAAGTTTGTTTCCATTCTCCACAAAAACAGTATCACCAACTTTGAAGTTAATATGTCTCCTGGTTTTATCGTAAATCATCTTGTTGTAATTATGTGACTTTATAGTATTTTCCAGAGCTTTTTTTCTGTCTTGAATCAAATCGATGTCAGTCTTCTTAAGTTTTAACTCATTTGGCAAAATCGTAACATCTGTGCCGTTAAGTAGGTACTGAGGCGCATAACCAGTGACAGTGTGCTCCGTTTCATTATAGTTTTTTACACAATTACGGGCTATAGTTGTCCAAGCCACTTTTAAGTCATTTTCATTGATTTTGCATCTAATTTTATTGACTAGCGTTTGATTTAATCTTTCATTTAATCCATTTGAGAAAGGCGAGTTTACTGCAGTAAAAATGATTGGAATATTTTTTTCATCCAAAAATTTTTTGAATTCTCTAGAATTAAGACCCGGATATTGGTCTGATAGTATCATGCCAATGTCATTAGTTTCTGTGGAGTTTAAGAGTTTAATGAAATCGTTGGTATTTTGAGTTTTTGATGTCAAAATATATGCAAACCTCGTGAAATGATCTGATAGCAGGTGCAAGTATCTCTTTGT
This sequence comes from Limnephilus rhombicus, assembly GCA_929108145.2. Taxonomy (NCBI): domain Eukaryota; kingdom Metazoa; phylum Arthropoda; class Insecta; order Trichoptera; family Limnephilidae; genus Limnephilus; species Limnephilus rhombicus. The sequence goes on from OV815276.1 coordinate 57,901,110, forward strand.
TGACCGTGAACCCCCAAAACCACCTATCGTATCAATAGAACATATTTCAAAAGGTTTTGTTGCGGGACCCAAGTAGGACATCAATCCATATTTATTTTGACCTCTTGATTTGTTCTTTGAACATACTGCACAACTTTCGCAAGTTCTCTTTATATTGTTTGTCATGTTTTCTGATGTGTACCATGAGCTTATCATTTTTTGCATTTGATTAATTCCTATGTGACCTAGGTCTGTGTGAACATTTTTGATAAAATCTATGCTGAATTTTTCTGATAGAATTATTTTTTCTTTTTTTTTTACTTTCTTGTAATAAACATTATTCTTCGATATCAATTTATCTTTTCTGCACTGTATCTTCTCATTTTTGACCTGATCTTTTAAGATATCTTCTAATTTTATTAAGTTGACAACTTTTAATTGCTCATCTTGGTTCTCATCTGGTTCTAAGACTGGGTTTCTGCTTAGACAATCAGCTTCAATATTGTACTTTCCTGGAGAATATTTAATTTGAAAATCATATTGGGATAAGTAATATGTTAAGTCACCCAGCTCTTCATCGGTTCTAGATTTGATATTCATATTTTCCAGCGGTTTGTGATCTGAATAAACTGTAAATGGTTTACCTATCAACCAGTATTGCCAGTATCTCACTGCCTCTTTTATAGCTAAGCATTCTAAGTAAATTGCTTTTTTCTTTTTCTGTGCGCTGTTTAATTTTTTCGAAAAGTAAGCCACAGGTTTTTCTTTTCCATCAGATTGTGTCTGTTTTAAAATAGCTCCAACACCCTCTAGAGAAGCATCTGTATATATATTAATTGGTAAATCTTGATCAAAAATTTCCAAGATCGGTTGTGAGCATATTAGGTTTTTCATCGTTTCAAAAGCATTTTGGCATTTATCAGTCCAAATAAACTTTTGATTTTTCCTTAATAAATTATGCAAAGGATCTAGTATTATTGCACTCTTCGGAATGTACTCATGATAAAAGTTGATTTTTCCTAGAAATTGTCGCACATTCTTTTGTGTTTTTGGAATAGGAAAATTCTTTATTGAAATCAAATTATCCTTTACTGGCTTGACTGAATTATTCTGAATTATATGACCCAGATATTTTACCATATCTGATGCAAATGTGCATTTTGTAAATTTTAATCTAAAACCTTCTGTTTTGATTGCATTCAGCAGCTTTGTCAGATGATCAATGTGTTCAGCAAAAGTTTTTGAAAAAATAAGAATGTCATCTATGTAATTGACAGCAAATTCGTTTAGTTTATATTTTCTCAATATATTGCTTAATATCCTCTGAAAAATTGCCGGAGAAGTCTTCAATCCAAAAGGCAGGCAGGTCCATTGATAATGTCCCTCCTGTGTTACAAATCCTGTTTTTTTTTTGTCTTCAATCCGCAATGGAATAGACCAAAAGGCTGAGTTTATATCCAGCGTTGAAAAAAATTTGCAATTTCTGGTCTTTGTCATTAGGTCTTCAATCAATGGAAATGGTTGAGCTTGAGGTATTACTATTTTATTTAAGTCTCTGAAGTCTATGCATAATCTGGATCTTTTGTTTTCTTCTTTTTTAAATGCTAGAGTAACCGGTGCAGCAAATGGACTGTACGACTCTTCTATCAGTTTATTGTCTAATAATTTTGCTATTTGCTCTTCTATTTCCTTTTTATCTTCTACACTGCATCTGTAAGGCCTCTTACTACAATATTTATCCACTAATAAGTCTATCTTCGCTTCATATCCATTGACAGTGCCAACATCATATTTACTCTTCGCGAACACTGATGTGTATTTGTCTATTAGTTCATTTATTTCTGTTTTTTGATCATTATTTAAATGATTCATTGTTATTTTAAAATCTTCTTCTTTAACATGTTCGTTAAAATTAATTCTGTGTTTTTCTATATGATTAAATTCAGTATTCGTTTTCATATCTGTAGAATATTTTTCTTTTTTATTTGTATTATTTAGGCAGAGTTTCTGTGATATTTGTAAGTCTTCACTTTGGATAAGTTTGAAGTCTTTTATCATGTCTAATCCAATCAAAAAATCATACTTGAAATTGTGTTCATCAATAATGTACACATCAACTTTTTTCTCCAATTCAAAAATTTTTATGTTTAACGTTGTCAAACCACTCGTCTTTTTAACACCATTAATCGTTACTAAATTTGCTTCATTCAAATTGTTTCCTTTTCCTTTTAGTTTCAATAATTTAGAATTAATTAGAGAAACATTTGAACCTGAATCATAAATTCCGTATATTTTTAATTTATCATTTAGTAATAGTTTGACTTTTATTAATGGTGTTACTATTAGTTTTTTTGATCATTTTCATTTAATTCAGTTTCTATCACTGAATTGTTTACATGTTTAATGGCATTTCTCTTAAATTTTTCATCCTCTTTTGTTTTGAACCAGCATGTAGCTTCAGGGTGGTAACGAATGCCCTTATTCAATTTTTCACAAATTTTACATGGATTTTTACCCCCATTTTTGTTATGTTCTGCATTTCCAAATGTTTTCTGATTCATAAATCTTTTTTTGTTGACCATATGTTCATACTTGTTTACTTCATTAAACAAATCTACAGTATCTTGTAATCCTTCTCTATCGATCTTGTTAAGTATGAATTCTGGTAGTCCGGAAGCAACAAGATCTATCAAAGTACCGGTGTCAATTGATCTTCTCACATCCAATAGAAGTTTTTCTTTTCTCATAGCATAATCCAACAGAGAACCATCTTTGTATCTAAATGATAGTGCGTATGTGACAGGGTTCCATCCTTTGTTTGCAAATGATTCACAGAATTTGTTTTTCCATGTTGACCACTCTGAGTTCATTGTTAGTTTTATAATCATGGAACTGTACCAGTCTATACAAGATTTATCCATGAACAATCTGAGTATTTCTATTTTTTTTTCATCCATGGTCACATCAAACCGCAAACATTCTTTTTCAAACACTTCCATCCACTGGCTTGCATTTGTATTTTTAGTGCAGAATTTTTCTATAACAAACTTCTCAGCAATGTTTTTTAAGCTCTGTTGCTTATCTTCCATTAACTTTTCAATTAATTTTCCTAATGCATCTTCTTTTTGATGTACTTGTAAACTTTTTTCGTCCAATTCTTCGAGGTATTGGTCTCCAAACTGTAGGTTTCCATCTTCGTCTACATATGTTTTTTTTAGTTCTTCTGTCATGGTTAACCAGACTCTTCTAACCTGGTATCTTTTTTTCAAACTATTTTTTATTTTTCCAAAAGCACTAGTTTTCATTATCTCCTCGTGATAGCTGGCGGATCGTAGCATTTCTGGTATTGTAAACACTTTTCCATCACTTGTGACTATTTTTGTAATGCTAATAATATTTGATCTGCCATCGCATCCAGGTAATAGCGTAAATTCGAATTGAACTTTCTCCATTTTTGGTTTAAAACGAAATGTCGTTTTATAATATGTTGATAGGTTTAATTCCTTTTTATTAATTTCTAAATAAAACACTTGTGTTGCAAAGTTTTTTTTAACTAAGAAACGACATTTATGTTTATTAATATCACTTTGAATGGTTTTTTCTAACAATCAAATAATAGAATAACAAAACAAATGACAATCGATGATTGCATTCTAATTGACATTATAGGATTCAAATTTAAAGGGAATATATTTCCTTTACATATATATTTTTTCACTATTTACTTTTTTCTTTTATTTCTCCATAAATGTGTAGTTTGTGTCACATGTGTGTATTGTAAAAAAATACATAGCTTGTAATACACAATTTAAAAAAAAAAAACAAACATCTAAAAAAAAAAACAAAAACCCAAGTGTTGTTTTTATTAGGTAAAGTAAAAACCTTATTATTTGAAAAAAACTAAATAAAGCTATGATCATTCAACTGGGAAGAATTATTGTTTTTTTTTATGACCGTCAAATAAACAATGGTAGAAGTAATGTAAGAGTGTTTTCATGCAATAATAATATCATTACAATTTTTAGTTTATGTGAATATGGGTTTCATTGATGCAATCATACAAACCAATATTCACATTAGATTATTAATTAACAGCCTTACTAATTAATACAAAAAACATTACTCAAACGAAAGTTGTGTGGGCCGGTTCCTACATATTTATATTTTTTTTTTTTTTTTTTTTTTTTTTTTTTTTTTTTTATTATTATTTATTGAAACATTTATTATAATTACAATTTTACAACAAAATATATTTTTTTACAGGTTTTTTTTTACTACTCTTCCATTAAAAGCATTTGCTTGTGTATGGAAGGGGAGTGTACATAAATGCTATTAGTTATTAGTTAGGTATAAGTTAGTACTTAAATAATGAATTGTACATAAATATATGTGAGCTGCAGTATTTATTTGATAATGGTGTGTTTTTTTTTTTTAAAGAAAGAATGTTATGGACTAAGATATTTGATGAATTTATTATTTAATGAACTAAGATATTTGTAAGATTAGTTGACAGTAGTTTTTTTTTTAAGAATATTTTTAAAATGTCTCTTGACAGAAAGCAGTATTCGGGTTTTATCATTGATGCTTCTGATTTCTTCTGGTAGACGATTGAAAAAAGTTCTTCCCTGATAAGTATAATGATGCTGTGCAAAAGACGTATTTAGTTTTGGGCATAGAAAAACATGTTTAAGTCGAGTTCTGTTTTCATTTAAAAATGGATATTTATCTTTTTCTTTTATTATTTGAATTACTGAATTTTTAATATATAAATCTTTAAATGTGGGAACTTGAAATTCTTCAAACAGGCGTTCAGTTGGGTAGAAATATATATATATATATAAAATATATATTTATATATATATATATATAAATATATATTTTTTGGAATTCCCATGAATCTTAATTATTGTTGTACTTACCATGCAATGTTATTTTTAACACTGACAACTCAAAATGATATTATATGTATCTAAAAAAAATGGAACCTCTGAAAAAAAAATTAATTTTTGTTTTAAGTTCTATTTTTTCGGTGATTGCGGTTGATTTTTATTTTGCAAAGTGTTTTTTTTTTAAATTTGGAATTCAGTTTCTAATTCAGTAGTGAGTGTATTCGTACTTTTAAATTATTACTTCACGTAGCAAAAAGTGTTTTATTTGGAAGAGCACAGTATTATAAGTATATTTACTAAGTTCCGATATCTTTCCAATTAATTAATCATATTAATTAACATATAACAGGATTAGTGTTACACAATCAGGTGGCTACTTAGGTAATTGCGTAAATGTGAAATTTTAGGGAAATTTCACTTCGAAATCTAGGGAAATAATTTTTTTGGGCAGAGCATCCCTGATTTTGAATTTAAGAAAATTTGTGAGAAATTGAGGCGTTTTTTATTTAAGATTAACTGCTTTTATAGAAAAAACATTGGTAAAATGTCCACATTTCACCGCTACTGTTATTGTATTTAATCAAAGTGCAATATAAAAACAATAAATCATCTCTTTCATTGCAAATACATGTGACATCGTGTTTTGTGTCAGGCGTTACTTTGTAGGTACATTGTTTTATGTATAACACATACAGAAACACTGGTATTTATAATACACTGATCATGACGAGTGTGTAACAACTTGTATAAAAAGCCCTATACTAAAAACAATTTGAAAATACTATGTCAAAATATGACACGACTTTAACCTCAAATAGACAAAATTTATTGCAGATTGTCCGCAAATATAGCCCTTTTCGTAAATTGTTGAGGGCCTAAATTATGTTTCAATAAACACAATAACTATTATTTATCTAAATCTCTATAAACAGTATGAAAATAAACCAAAAACACGAAATGTTGAATTGCATACGTGTCAATTTTCAAATGTCAATACAACATTCAACACGGACGCTATTACCAGGTGACAGGTTAACGGTGACGTCATCGTTAACCATTTTAGTAATGCCAACTTGACACTGTATTTTGAGGAGAGGTTTAAAAATGCACTTTTTAATAATTTTTTAAAAACTCTGCGTTTAATATTATGAAATAAAACTTATATATTCAGAATCAGCGTTTCTTGGTCTACATGAACATATTTTTTAAAGCCATAATATTTTTCACTGGAGTTCCTTATGAAAATTACAACGCATCATTTTTCGCCGGCCGTGATGTAAAAAGCTTCTTTTTATGTGATTAAGGCGAATCTAAAGTTTTTTTCTAAAAATTATTCGTAATAACCATGGACACTAATCCCGAAAAATTATCATTAGATCTTTAAAACTACACAACGGATTTTCATGTGGTTTTCACCAATAGAGAGAGTGATTCATGAGGAAGGTTTTTAGGTATATAATTTGTCAAGGTTTTGTGTAAATTATTTGAAATACATAATAAATCTGGCAAAGCGGCAACGACAGCGGACAGTGGGCTGACAAATGGGCCATGGGCGTAGCCAGGGGGGGGGGGGTTGAAGGTTCAAACCCCCCCCGAAAAGTTAAGATATCAACAATATTAAAATAAGGAGACAACAATATTAAAATGAGGAGATGCGAACGGTATAACTTATTTTATTACTAATTATTACACTAATAATGTATTTTGGATTCGCCCTCTCTACTCTACCACTCGCCGCTGGCCGTCGTTGATTATCCGATCGCATTCGGTAACCTTTGTATATTTTCGTGCCGTATTGGTACGGTATTGTCCCCACACCAGTGGCGGTGTGTCTAGGGAAATTTGACTATATCTAGGGGAGAAAAATATTTTTTAGGGAAAAGGGAAATCAGCACTAAATCTACGGAAATTTCTACCTGGTAATTTTTTTATTACATGACAATATTACAAAAAAATTAAAGGTTTTCAACACAAAATGTCCACAAATTGTTATAGTTAATGCTCAAGACATACAAAGTCGTCGTCGTCGTCCACCCCCCCCCCCCCCGACCAGTAGTTTTTATTTTTCTTGAACCCCCCCCGATACTAAAACCTGGCTACGCCCGTGAAATGGGCGGTGTGGATTTGATAACAGATGGCGTTGGTTATAAAGGTTTCGTTAGCCACGTTTCGTTAGCCACGTGTGGCCGGGTCTGCTATAATTTATAAATATCAAGGTTTTTTTTGTCATGGAAAAATTTTCAAGGTCATTATTTTTTTAGTCTTGACTGCGTACTGTGCGACCATTGCGATAGTCGCGCACTATATCGAAAGTTTCTATCCGTGTGTGTATCGAAAACCATAGATTTAAAAGCAGATCTGTCAAACTCTTAAATGTCAAAATTTTCAACACACACTTGCCATTTGAAAGAGTTGTATTTCTTATATATTTCCTGGTTCCTTCGTACTTTAATTATTAGATAATATTTTGGGTGATATCTCGTGGTGTAGTCTTTTAATTACAGGAACTATATTGTGTATGCAAAACACGTTTAAAAATAATTATCACCTGAATGTTTTCGTTCTATACAAAATATGAATAGATTTGAATACAGAGAAGCTCGTCTTGTGGAGAATGAAAGTTATTTAAAACGAGAAAAGGGAGTTCGCCTGTACGATGGCGATGACAAAGTAAATAACACATTTTATTTGCGTAGTATTTTTTTCCTGATGACACTCAGTTTCTATGCATTTTTAAGAATTATCTATAAATTAAATTTGTATGCTGTTGTACAAGATGAAAGCATTCAGCTTCGAATTATTAACAGGTCCCAAAAATACTTTCGTATAAAAAAATATTTGGCATTGGTGCAGGGCCAGCCCAAGCGGCGCATGACCATGACAAGCGGAGAAAATATCTCAAGGGAGCTGTATTAGGTATTATCAACGCCTTGGCAAGTCGGCGCCCGGCACGGTCTGCTCCAATTGCGCCTTCACAGGGCCGGCTCTACATTGGTAAAGGCACAAATTAACACCTATGTTAAAAAGGAGTGTTGAAGCTTTAGCAAATATCTAAATAAGTAACTCAACCGTTACACTAGTTTTACCTAATTGTTAGTGTGCCGATGCTAAATTGTCCAAATGAAACGAGAAGTGATTAATAAGTTAAGGCGGCATACAAGAGATTAAACTTAAATTTATAAAAACCCCTTTCTGACTGTAAAATTTGGTAGGCGGGAATGGGTACCGCCATCCCGGGAACCTTTATTGGATAACCAACACCTCTGCCATAGGTCACCCCAAGTGGTTCGCTGCGTTTGGTGATTTAGCAGGGGGCCTGAGTTCACGGGTTGAGGTTTATCTAGGTTTTGGAGGCGGATGACCAGGACACACTGAACCCCAGATTCCTAATCACCCCTTAAACCTTTTTCCTTCCCAGAACTCTCCTCTCCTTAAAAAAAAACCCTCCACACAGCATCCCCAAAGATGGCCCTGAAGGAAATTATTTTCCTCAGGGCCTCTTGTGTGGAGCTCATGTAAAAAAAAAAAACAGACCAGATACACTAATCTAACCATGGCTGGTTAGTATCCGGGCCGTTTGCGGTTGTTTAGTTCCTTTCCCATAATAATTCATGGGAGCAGACAAAGCCTCAATTCTCTGCTAGCTACAACCTCCACCATTGCACAAGCAACATCTTCCACTTTTAATGATGGTAGTAGGAGATTTTGAAATATGTCATGTTTTTCGTAAAAAAAAGTGCCTTTGATAAGAAGTTGTTCATTTTTTCAGACGCAGTTTGCAAATGGCGAAGTGGTTTTAACTAGTCATAGGCTTCTTTGGGGGCACCCGGGAGATATTCCCCGAGGTCAGACTTGTCTGTCCCTTCTTCTTCATTATGTGTTCTGCATCGAAGAAGAAAGCGGCGGGCCCTTTGGGTTCGGGAAGAGCAAAAAGATTGTTCTGCATTTATCAACACCTCAACAAGGTATGCTTTGTCATTTTTCTAAAAACCATTATTTCTCTCTGTTGCTTAATCAGTATCCAAATATGAAGGTAATAAATAAAAGGATGTTGTATTTTTTTAAACAATTATTACCAATAACCTCCATATTGACAAGACTTGCCCTAACGTAAAATCTTGGTATCATTTCGACGAGCTGGAAGCAAACCATGTGACCATGTTTTTGGCACCAGTAGGGTTCGAGAATGAAACGAGAACAAACTATGACATCAGTCATATTATCGAAGAGAGAGTGCATTGAAATAACCAGACACCCAGAGCAGAAAAGTTAAGTTTACTGAAGCAAGGCAACGGTTTGCAGCGCAGTCCATTCATGTTCGTTTTTAATTGAATTGTCTACAAATCGGGTGGCATAGCTCTGCAAAAATGAGTAAAGTGACTAATTTATGACACTAATAGTAAAAAAAATTTCGAAATAAGCCTGAACTTTTGTTTACCCGATTTGGGATTTGTAGTTTTTTTATGCAGCTAACAATTTGCGCGCCATTGTAAAAAGGACCAGTGATTCGTAAGCAGATTTTATTTTCGAGGACTAAATAGTGATATTACAATACGAGTTGCCTGTGTACTGTCAGTTAATTTATTGGAAAATCAATGAAAGGGAGACAGTCACGCTGCCTCCCCATTCCGTGCAACTTGGTTTCTCTGATAGGCTGGTCCATCAATTTGGATGTCTATGATATTACCCTTTTATTATTTCCCTTTACAATATGGATGTTAATGTGTGTGGCTTTATACTTGAAACATGTACAAAAGGAAAAAGGAGTTTGGTCTTAATTAACTTTAGCTTAACTTATAAACTAGAGATAAAACGGATAATTGTTTGGCCGGATACCGGATATCCAGCGGCTGGATTTTCAAATTGATCGCAGCCGCGATCCTTACCTTACGTACCTTGGTGGTCGATTAACTCGAAACAATATCCACATTTGACAAAGTTTGCCAAAGTGTACCTTTTAGCTCCTTGCAGCAGTGTTTATGGTGAGAGGCTGTTTTCCGAAGCTGGCCTGGTTTACAAAAACAAGCGAAATCGCTTATTGCCTGTGAGCGCTGATAATTTAGTCTTTATTCGCCATTATTCACCACTTGTTAATTTTGAGTATTACTTAATTCAAAATATTCTCTTTGATAAGAAGAAGAACAAGAGGTATATTTTTTTTTATTGCTTCTTCACAATTTATGTACCTACATATATTTTTAGCATGTAATTATTAACCCCACTAGGGTTCGCCTGTATGATGCTTTTTCGACTTTAAATAAAAGCTGTCATAATTATAAGCCATTTTATTGATATTTACCTCACAAAGATTAATGTATTGCATTTTATTTATTATAGGAAATTGTCGTAGTTTTTGAATATCCAGTATCCGGCCGGATATTGATTTACTATCCGGTATCCGGCCGGATAATAAATTTAGGCCGGATACCGGATAGTTACCGGATATCTGTTTCATCTCTAATATATACTTTATTGTATAAATTATGCCATTGGCTTCAATGAAATTCCATACAATTTAAATTTTGACTACAATATTTTTCTTTGAAAGATTTGCTACCAATGGACAATTTTGATAAATCTTTTCAACACATCTGATTGAGCAGGCAAGATCCCTTCCTTTATCAAACAGAACTGCATGCTGAAAACACTTCACGTCAATATTTCTATGGTCTTCAAAAGAGATTGAAATAGCAAACTCAAGTTCCTCTCATAACTCATAACCGTGAAATTTTCATTTGTTTTAGATAAAAATCCAGGCCCCGTGATGCACAGTTCTTTTCATTACATTAAATTGTCTTTCAAGGAAGGAGTAGATAACTCATTTTTAAAAACCTTCAACGAGGCGATACAAGGGAAAGCTTGGGAAATAATGCAGATGGTTCAGATGATGGAGCCAGATGATGATGAAAAACAAATGCTCATTAAGACGAGAACAGGAATAGTAGGAATTGAAAGAAGTCTGTTGGAGAAACACAAAGCTACGGATGATAGCATTTCTAAAGCGTTCCAAGACTTGAGCAAACTTATGACCATGGCCAAAGACATGGTTAACATTTCAAAAACAATATCAGCTAAAATAAGGGTAAGTTTAATTTATTTTGCTTTATCTACGCGGCTGTCACATTATGTGCTCCATCATCAGCTATCGACGTACTTTCATGTCACATTTTTGATGACTTTTAAAATTTTTTTTTTCAAAATCAAACAATTTTTTTCCGCATGTCATCACTGGTCACTCAGCAGAGTAATCGGCCAACCCCTTTCCCCCTCCAATTTTCCAACACCTACCATTTTTTTAATGTTTTTGTAGGAATAAAAAAACATCAAAAATGTCACCGGAGACCAAAATTTCATTTACATTTTTTACTCCAAATAGTGTCAGGAATTACTGGTAAGTCAAGTACGACCCTTAATACTCTGTATAAGATTTGTGTAAGGGAAAAAATTGTGGATGAACTCAAGGCTTGAAGAATGATTGAGACATTGCCCCTTTTAAACATTTTGAAAACGAGAATGTAGGTAATATCTATTTATGTACATATTACAAAAGCATACACAGTACCCTCTCGGTAATTCATCACCCCAAAAACCCGGGCAAGTGTCCAATTAAGTTGAAGTCACATGGTTCACTCGGATGAAGGTTTACTCGATGAAATGTTCCACTCTCGTTTCACCGCGTGTTCAGACGGTTCCTTCGAAGGAAGAGTTCACTCGACATTCTCGCTACGAAGTCATCGAGTGTAGTCGCGGCGCGCATTGGAATTCGTCCAGCGCTGACGGCTAAGTTCGGGAATATTTACGATTTCAATAGACATTTCCGATAACGTCGTACTAAATAACGGGAAATTGGCGATTCTTGTGAACAGTAAATACATTTCAGCACCATAAAATGAACATATGATTAAATAATAACCTGAAAACTGATATCTACCTGTATTTTTGCACCATGAAAATTTTTTTATTTCAAAATAGGCCTCGGCTTGCAAAAAAATCCATATAAATGGAATATTTATTAACTAATGGTTCCATAAAAGTGTACATTCGTGTCATTTTGTGGTTAATTGTTATATTGAATATATAGAGCATTATTTTCTCTTTCCAATACTGTTTAGATCATATTTTTCACTATGATAGTAAGGGAGAAACAACGATTTCTATAAGACGTGTAGGAGTTATTTCGAAAAGCGAACTAAACGGAGCATTTTGACATTTAAGCCGCTCCGGCTACTCGTCCTCATGCCAGAACATTCTCAGCCGACTAATTCGTGAGTGAAAGACTGTTCACTTGAGTGTTCACACACATCATTCGCGTCACGTGATGTTAAATTCCGGTTGCGAGTGAATAGTGCTGAAGGAAGCATTCCAACATTGTTGAAATGCTTCATTCGGCACTGTCTCTCTTCACTTTCGTGTTCACACGGTTCATTTCGAGGGAAAGAGGCGGAATGGAATCACAAAATGAAAGATAAATGAACCATGTGAATGGGCTATTAGTGAAAGCGGGGGATTATAGTGTATGCTCAGAAAAAATTATAAAAATTAAAACACGTATTTCGTTAAACCAGCATTCATTTAGTGAATTATGTTGAGGGGAACGCATGCGCGGCCCATTTCTGCCCGTTTCATACAAATCTTAGATTTGGATTTGAGATCAAAATACCCAACCAAACTGAAAAATTATTTTTGTAATCAAAAGGAATATCAAATATCTAGTTACGATGTGAGCTACTTTATTTATTTTTGCTTTAAATTATAAGATATATGCCATTAAAGATTTTAGTGTTTCATTATTTTGGACATAACTCAGGCAATTATTTGTGAGTGAAAGAAAATCATAAATAAAATTATTTTACTATATTTATTTTTAAAATACAATGAAAAATTAAATTTAAAATTTTTTTTCTTAAAAATGCATTTTTTGGGTAGTAATTTTACTACATAAATGACTATTTTTTGTTCCGCCGTATATAGGTGATTTGTATTTTTAATTTTCACCCATCAAAATTATTTTTTATTTTATATTTCATCATATTTATATATTTCATCAGATTTATATGATAAATATAGTAAAATAATTTTTTTATTGTTTTTCATTTACTCACAAATAATTGCCCAAATCGCCCCTAAAATCCCGAAACATTCAAATCTTTAATGGCCTATATATTATAATTTAAAGCAAAAATAAATAAAGTAGCTCACATCCTAACTAGATATTTGATAAACCTTTCGATTACAAAAATAATTTTTCAGTTTGGTTGGGTATTTTGATCTCAAATCCAAATCTAAGATTTGTATGAAACTTGCAGAAATGGGCCGCGCATACGTTCCTAAGGTGTGATGTTTGCGCTTGCGAGAAAACTCCAGTTTGTAAACTTTTTCAAACAAAAAACTTGGCAAAATTAAAGAAATAGAAACACATGCGACATTTACTAGAACACAGAGGACTAACCTTAATGTCCTCAGACAAGGATAATGGACCCTGGTGACTGGTAAAATGGTTAGCTCTTAGATGGTGGTATAGTAGTAACTGGGTGTTTAAGAGTAAGAAAACACATATTTATGTAATCCATAAAGTTTCACTCAAACACAAGCATTTTATCAAAATGAGCTGCGTTGTGGGATTGGTTTCATTGAAAAAGCGAGCATTAACCCGTAGGCAAGAAATTTCAATAAATAAAAAGATTTTTTTGTTAAAGCCAACACTTAAACATTAACATACTTGATAAAGTGACTCTTTCATTTTTATCTTTAATTAACCCAGCAGAGGTAATATCCGAAGACAAAATGAGTATATAAGGTCGACACTGCAATTGCAGTGCTTAGGTTTAATTCTTCAACACTGCTATTGCAAGGCTCCGGCTCCTAGGGGTTAAATAGGTTAAAAATAAATCTTATCTACATTACTAAATACATTCGTATTGCAGTACTCTCTTAGTAATCGGCCGCTCTATTATCCGACAACTACTATAATCTGTCATTATTTTTACTAGTTGAAATCACAAAATCAAGCTCTATAATTCAACAGTATGTACGAGGGGAGGTCCAAAAGTTCGTGGAATGTAGGGGATGGAGTGGGCATAGGGGCGCTCTTTAGTGTCATACTGATTGGTGACTCATCATTAGTATATAAATTAAGTTTCGGCCCTATTGCGTCATTCGTTTACGAATATTCGCCTGCTAAACAAGTCAATCTGGAAGAAAACTGAAACTATGGAGAAAATTGAACACCGTGCTGTGATAAAATTCCTTACCAAGCAAGGAAAGAACGCTCAGACCATTTTGAATGAAATGCAAACTGTTTATAGGGAACAGTGCCCTAGTAAATCAATGATTTACAAGTGGCATGGTCTTTTTAAACATGGTCGGGAGTCGATTAAAGACGACCCCCGCTCAGGAAGGCCAGTTGAGGCCACCACATCAGACATCGTCGAAAAAGTGGAAAAAATTGTACTGGAGGTCACCCGTTTGAAGAAAAAACAGTTATCTGCATTAGTTGGAGCATCAGATACCACCATTTTGCGAATCCTACATGACCACCTGGGTATGACAAACGTCAGTGCAAGATGGGTACCGAGAATGCTCACGCCGCTTCAGAAACAATAGCGCGTCGATGTGTTAAAACAATTTTTGGAGTTGTGTGGAGACGAACCTGCACAGATTTTGGAGCGGATTGTTACCGGAGATGAAACATGGGTTCATCACTTTGAGCCTGAGTCCAAACAAGAGTCCATGCAATGACATAAAAAGGGTACACCACCGCCAAAGAAATTCAAAGTGTCGGAGTCGGCTGGAAAGTTGATGGCTACTGTTTTTTGGGATTGTGAGGGGATAATACTCATGATTACAAAGAAAGGGGAAGGACCATAACCGGAGAATACTACGCAACGATACTAGAGAAATTAAAGGAGGCCCTCAAAGAAAAACGTCGAAGAAAATTGACCAAAGGGTGTGTTGCTCTTGCAAGACAATGCGCTGGTTCACAAGAGCAGAGTTGCAATGGCTGCACTGCACAAGCATGGTTTCGAAACACTAGTCCACCCACCCTACAGTCCAGATCTGGCCCCAAGTGATTTTTATTTGTTCCCCAATTTAAAAAAAGACTTAAGGGGAAGGAAATTTTCCAACGATAATGAGGTAAAGGAGGCAATTTTGGCTCATTTTTAGGCAAAAGATAAAAAATATTTTTGCGATGGTTTAGAAAAATTAATTCATAAATCTAATAAATGTATTCAGCTTAAGGGTGATTATATTGAAAATAGATTTATTGTTTCATTTTATTTAAAACCCTTTCATTCTGCGAACTTTTGGACCTCCCCTCGTATTTGTGTGCCAAATTCAGTTCTCTTTATGCCTAGATTCGAATGCCATGCTTTGTATACTGACGTGTTGGGTTTTCTTACTTTTACACCCAGTTACTATTATACCACCGTCTTGCCAAGGGCGGATCCAGCTTTGGCGCCAGGGGGGGGTCACATAGTCGTGGTCAAGTCACAAGAAGTTAAAATATGTAAAAACATTATGTTTAACAATTTTAATTAGTGGTCCACCTAGGTCCTGTACCCAGCCCAGGGGGGGGTCGGTCATGACCCCCATGATCCCCCCCCCTGTATCCGCCCTTGCGTCTAGCTTGCTAGAGCGGACCATTTTACTAGTCACCAAGTTTCATTATTGTAGTTTTGGGACATTTCAGTTAGTTCTCTGTTTGTTATAGTAACTGTCGCATGTGTTTCTATTTCTTTCGTTTTGCCAAGTTTTTTATTTGAAAAAGTTTACAAACTGGAGTTTTCTGGCAAGCGTAAACATGACACCTTAACATATTTCACTAAATAAATACTGGTTTTAATTTTTATATATTTTTTGGAGCATACACTATAATCCCCCGCTTTCACTAATTGGACACTTGCCCGATTTTTGGGGTGATGAATTACTGAGAGAGTACTATATATGCTTTTATAATATGTTCATAAATAGATATTACTTACATTCTAGTTTTAAATTTTTTTTAAAGGGGGCAAAGTCTCAATCATTCTTCATGGTTTGAATTCATCCATAATTTTTCCATTATTAACAATATATTTGGATGTTTGTACACAACTTTCTAAAATTAAAAAATACACAAATCTTAGATTTTCAGTATGTATTAATAATGAATTTTGCCGCCATTCTTACGATAGTTGGTGTTGTAATCATAAGCATAGTTCCCTTCCAATCAGTTGATTGGGGTACAATTTTTTTTTTTAAATTTGAAATCTACTTTAAATGTTTATTAATTTTTAATTCTGTAAATTTTTCACGAGTCTGTGCTGGTTGATATGTAAAACATTAATCCTAGAGTTTTTCCTTTACAAATAATAACAGGCAAGTGCCTCACATTTTTTGTGTCATTCATTTTCTTTTTAAACTAATGAATACAAGTATGTATGTATTTACTTTTCAAAGTGCAAAGAGTAAAGGCGCAGATAATTCATTTCACATAGTATTATTAAAATTAGTTCTGTTTCTGTCATTATTTGTCTATTAAACGATAAATTGTATTTTAGGAGAAGCAAGGAGACTTAACGGAAGACGACACGGTACGCTTCAAGTCTTATCTGATGAGTTTAGGTATTGATGATCCCGTAACGAGAGATGCATTTAGAACTGATTCAGAATACTATAAAAGTTTATCTCAAGAAATCTCAGACTTGTTGGTAGAACCTTTAGTGGTAAGTTAAATATTATAATCCTCAGAAAATTATTTTCATATTATGTACATAATTAGTCACAACAGTAGTTGCCCAAAAGCGCTCCGCTCAATTGGAGTTGGCTGTAACAACATTTAGATTCACAATGAAATGGAACACAGTTTGAAAGCATGCATATGTGGGCTTAGCAACTTTATTACATATGTATATTCTTGGAGTAATAATTGATGCAAATCTTAGATGGGACCTACACATCAAAGATATTACTGAAAAACTCACAAGCCTTATATATTTCTTTAAAATCTAAGAAATGTGGTAAATAAAAATGATTTGAAAAAGGTTTACTACGCGTTATGTCATTCTCGAATTGAATATGGAATTACAGGATGGGGATCTACTAAACATAAATACATACACAACCTGAATACAATTAAAAAAGTAATCATAAAGACTATACTGAAAGTACCTATTAGAACGCCTTCAATTGAAAATTTCAATAGCTTTGACGTATCAAATGTACAACGAATATATGCCAAAAATATATTATTGAAGCTATTCAAAAATACTGAATCCTCTATGGACCGCGTATCCATCACACTAGATCGAATAAAAGTGACATAAAAAACATTCCGAATTATAAAACCACATTCGGACAAAGAAACTACATTTATTTTGCAACAAAACTCCATAACATTCTTCCCCAAAACATAAAACTAATAAAAAAAATTAATGAGTACAAATCAAGAATAAAAAATATGGCTTAAAGAGGTCAACGAAAACACACTAAAAACGACACAGAAGAGACAAATAAACTATAATTAAACAATTTTAGTCCGCCTCGGCACAGGAACCCCTAGTGAGGAGGACTAAGAAATACAATATCTTTACCTAACATAACCATTATATTTTGTATACTCATAGAATTATTTTATATAGTCACTTAAATAAAATAAAACATGTGAATAGCTCTTTTGTGTAGCTCATTATTTATAAGTGTAATTATTTAAACTTCAGGAGAGTGGTGGAATGATGGCGCTAGCAGATGTTTGGTGCCGCATTAATAGGGCTCGAGGTTTAGAACTTGTGTCCCCGGAAGATTTGCTTAATGCTTGCAGGTATGTATTTATTAAAATATTATCGATGATACAGGCACAGTCCACATACATAGACTTTGTAAGCACTGCCATAGAGTCCCTAATGTTCCCAACCATCTGTGGTATCCTCAATTGGGTCACTAAAAACACCTAAAGCCACATCAAAAAGCATAGATTCATCCATTTTACCATTTCCGTGTTTTATTTTATTCCTTGGACAGTGGTTCAGTACCTTTGACGAAGTTCACCAGGGTTGTCTTGGGGTCTTTGGCAATGCTTCTTGGTTCCGCCCAACTCCTTTTATCAGAGTCCTCTTTCCACCAAGACGGGATATTGGCATCATGGATTAAAATTAATTATAACAGAAAAAAAAATAAACTGATTTCCAATACTTTTTAACCTTATGTCCTTTTCTAGGTTATTGGAGACTATCGGCGCACCAATGTCTTTGAGAAAGTTTCCAAGTGGCGCTTGCGTCATTCAGCTCAACACGCTTGATGATGATGTTGTAATAAAGGCAACAGCTGAACTGGTAATACATTTCATCACAGAGTTGCCGAAAGTACTAATGAAATTGTCATTACTTAATTTACAGGTTGCTCCGCTTTAAAGAATTGTTTCTTCAACCAATTCTTATTTTACTTATTGTATCTACATCATAAGAATTGATAAAACCTACAAATACTACGGTGTAGTCCGCTGCACGTATGTACAATATTAGTAGCACTAACGTTATAGTAACGGGTTAATAACCTACTTTTAACTTTCACCAAATCAAAGAAGACAATATTTCGCAAAATACACAAGCAGTCGATGTCAACAGCTTCAAGCAGTGACTGTGTAGAGATCTGCAGTTGGTATGTTTCAGATATGGTTCATATATTCCCAGGCCAAGAGTAAATGTTCCCTTTCTTGAAGGCCCAGCATTTTAAAACATCGAGCTAAAGCAGTAATGAGCCAACTTTTTAACCGGTGGGCCAATTTATTTATTTTTAATTTATTTGCGGGCCGCAGTAGGGTACATACGACATGGTTAACTTTGCAGTTGATGGTGTCAAAAACTATTTATATTTTCTAAAACTGTAATTTTTTTAATAAAACAATCGTTTAATGCTAATACAAAAGTCGCAGGTGAAAATGTTATGTCTCCAAGGCCAAACTAATAAATTCTGTGAATTTTTATCATTCTGAAATATTAAATAACATGTAAAAATACTTGCAATAATAATAATACTCAGTGGCTGATTCAAAATAGACAGACAAACACTTTCATATTTTGTAACACACATCCATCGTAGCACTCGGAAATCTGAATGATTGCTTTTAAATAACAAATATCAAAAGTCTCTTCTTCGGGGTTCAGTGTGTCTTGGTCATCCGCCTCCAAGACCTAGACAAACCTGACCCCATGAACCCGGGCACCCCTGCTAAATCACCAAACGTAGCGAACCACTTGGGGCGACCTATGGCAGAGGTGTAGGTTATCCAATAAAGGTTCCCGGGGCGGCGGTACCCATTCCCGCCTCCCAAATTGATCATTTACAAAGAAAGCGCCAAAGGAAAAATTTTTGCTATGTTCAAGGTCTAATCAATAAGTGCTCTTGATTTTTATCATTCGGAAAACAAAATTTAGTCAAAAAAAGCTTTCGGTATTTTATAAAATGGAAAATTTTAAAATGCAACAAACATTAATCTCGAACAAAAAAAAAGCTGAACTGAAGCTGAAAAATTTTCTACAATATTTTTTTTTTAAAGAAGAGAAAGACAAACATTCCCGGATTACAAATAACCCAACGATATTTGAAAATCTCCTACTGCCACCACAGTAAGCCGAAAATGTTGCTGTGATGGAGGACTTAGCCAGCCGAGGAATCGACACGGAACGCCTGGGTGGGACATAAACGTGATGCCCACTCAACCACTGACCGGTCAAGTTGAACCACGTTGTTCTATCTTTTAAGAAAGTGTAAAAAAAGAGCTTCTTATGTATTTCGAACGGCTGATTCAATTCTTTGTAGAAAAAGTTCTCTGCAAAACTCTTTTACAATATAAAACAGAAACCATTGAATATTTTTTACTGCAAATTTTTTGACATTTTATTTAGCCGAGACCGTACGAAAACGCTCGCAGGCCATACTTGTTGATCATCGCTGACCTAAAGCATACTTAAATTTTCCCTCACTGTCTTTTTCAGCTTGAGGCGGAAGGCTCCCTGTCTGCGGAAGACTTGTCCCAAAAGAATGGAGTCTCGGTGATATTAGCCAGGGAACATCTCACCACAACTGAAATGGCGGGACTCGCATGCCGGGATGATTCTGTAGAAGGATTAAGATTCTATCCCAATCTCTTTCTTACACAAACGTAAATATAAATTACCATATAAAGTTAGAGATTTAATTCAATTAAAAGTCTCTTCAACCCAAATCAGTGCGATATCTAAAACAAGGGTGACTTTAAAAATATAGGTACATAATACGCATCACAATAATTTAGTTGATTTTCTGGAGTTCGATTCCAAGTTAAACTTTTAAGTGGCAAATCGATTGTAAAATCATTGTCCCAAATAAAAATTATTCACACTATACAAAACCATCACTGATTACTAGTGTAATAGTCAGCGCTGCGCATTATATATTTTTCCAAACAGCTTATTTCTAGTGCCTTATTTTTTGTAATGTGTTGTGTAAACTATGATTATTATATCTAAATAAATAACACGTTGTTGACGTATAAAGGTTGCTCTATGTATATAAATAAATATTGTTCAAACATTTTATAAGTAAATATTTAAAAAAAAAATTATGGTGGGTTTTACTTTATTGAGGAAAAGTGACAATATAACAGTAACATTATATTATTGTATATTTTAGCCAAAATACATCACAATCTGTGAGCAACAAGTTATTTGGAATGAAAATTAATATTGTAATAAATACCATCTCATCTGAAAGCTTTACAATTATGTACTCTGACATTTGGCAGAACAGCATAAATATTGATTATGTATTTGTACATTAATTATTATCTTTAAGAGCTTCAAAAACATTAATTAACTCTGAATACATTGATATAACTGGCATTTTTAGTGCTTAACACAATAAATACTTATTATTAGATAAATTGCAAGCTGTGTTTTAAATTTGTACACAAATAAATATCATTCGCCGAATTAAAAATCTAAAGGGTGCTTTTAAAATTCCTACAAAAAAGTATGCTTCCTGGCACAAAAATAGAATAAAACATACATTCTTTATCACAATAATGGTGCAGCTCTTTGTTACGCGCTAAATAATAGTGTGTAAGAAAGATCTGTTGAAAATGAGTCAAACGTATATGTATGTCTGCTTCCCCCAAAGGAGAAAACACAATCGTTATCACACATTTCCCTCAGATGTATTAAAGAAGAGAGTCACTATATGCTGTTGCCATAGGAATTTTAAAAGCAGCCAATAGTGAAGAATATGATCTTTTAAATCAGTGTTCAATTGTCAGTACTGAAGGTCTGTCTATATTTTTGAAATTAAACTAAGTAATATCTTTTTACATAATACAAAAAATGTAAGAATATATTATTATACATATAACTAATCTTCATATAAAAATACTATTTATCTAGCTGTCTAAAAAGATATGAACATGAAATAGAAACAGTATGAAGCGTTTAAGATTTTACTTAAATAATTTGGTAGTACATTTACAATAAAAGCACTTAGCATAATACCACTAAAATAAATGTTAGTTCTTGATTGATGAGGAGGGGTGAAGGTGAGGAACTTTTCGGATTTTCCAAAACAAAATACAACAGATTTAAAAAAAAATTACATTTTGGAATGGAAAAATAGCTGTCTCTGTAAATGGAATTAGAAAATATGAAAACAAAACTGTAATCTTTTTGTTTTGGAAAATCGAAAAATCACCACACACCATTGGGCCATTTGAAGAGAGATTATTGGTGGCCACACCTAAAGTGATCCTTTGAAGCAAAGTCCACAATGTCATTGAGAAATTGTGTGATTTAGGACAAGGGGCTTTTCTTTTCTTGTAAACTGCTATTTACATCACACATTGAAAGCATTTTGAAGTGATAATACAATTATATTATTAATACATAGTATCAAATAATGTATACTTTGATAAAGGTCATAAAAGCATTCTTTCAACTAATTCAAGAACTTAAGACTATATTTTTATTTAAATTTTTCATCACATCTAATCTAGCAAGATTTCATTATATATTATTAAATTTATTGATTGGAATACTGCT
This sequence comes from Limnephilus rhombicus, assembly GCA_929108145.2. Classification (NCBI taxonomy): domain Eukaryota; kingdom Metazoa; phylum Arthropoda; class Insecta; order Trichoptera; family Limnephilidae; genus Limnephilus; species Limnephilus rhombicus. The sequence goes on from OV815276.1 coordinate 57,923,020, forward strand.
TTCTTTGACCATTTATAAGTTTTTTTACATGATTTTTTAATTGACTACATAATACAAAAGCAATACATCAGATGAAAGAGATTTAAGATAAAGTACATGTTGTGCGTTCAATAATCATCTACAGCTTCCTGGAATGATTTGGGAAGCTTTTTATCCTGACTGAAGAGATACCAAGCCTCAGAATCGCTGCACGTGCGTTCGCAATTCACGTAAAAGTCAAATCCTTTGATGAACGGAGCCATAATCTGCTTGTTGATAGCGCCATACAAGTGGTGAAGGTACAGGATATTATTCGCAGCGATTTCTTTGAACTTTCCTACAACTGGACGCTTGGCCAACTCTACGATGTCGATCTGAAATTATTTATTGGTTTTATTTACAAGAATCTAAAAAAAGGAAAGTTTTATGAGAATCTCGAAGAAAAAAAACAGGTTTAATGAGAGACGATATAAATAACATGAGATAAGTACCTTTTCTGTGATTGTATGTTCCTTCAATCCCAAATATGTATTCAGACAGTCTTGCAGAGATCTCACTTCAGCAGGAAAAGATCCATTCTTCTGTTTTTGTATGATGATGTCAGCTGCTTGTGTATCGAATACTTTGTTGATTTTGATCCCATGTTTGTGAAATAGACAGTCTGATATCTTCCTGGAATTGTGGGTGATCTTAGTTATGTCGGAACTTTCCAATAACTGTTTTATTTCAAATTCGAAACCATTATCCTGCAGGGCTTGCACGTCAAATATGTAAATTTGTAGCGGTGTGGACATAGTGAGGATGGAGAGTTTGCACTTGCGTCCCAATTCCGCCCCCTCACCGCCGAGCCCGATGTGGGAATTCTTCTTCAAGTCACCGATTGCTTCATAATATCTATTATCAGCCTGATTGATAAATATAAACTTTGTCGCTATAGAATCCATTGATTGTGAGTCTTCCTTAGCAAACTTTAACACCTCCATTTTAGATGTCAAATTCTTGATCTCGTTTGTTGGGTTTGTGTCTCTCTGCACGTATTTAATATCAGTTGTAGAGAAGTGGATGAGCTCTGTTATTTCCCCTTTGGGCAGATGTCTCACGTTGAACAGAGACAATCTTGTCTTTTCATTATTTTGACTGAAGAAATAACCTCCAAACGTTCCATTGTTTGATGTTTCCACTTCTAAGTACTCTCCTTTTTTAAATGTATTTTCCATTTTGGTATTATGCTTATACTACTAGGTAATTGTTTTAAATGAAATGTTTTTTTATAAATAGGTTTGTGTAAATGATTAATTTAAAACCTAATCCTCCTTTGCTGGTTTCGCTTTATCGGCTTCGGAATATGCCCTTATGATAAACGCTGCCAGAGCAACGTGAAGCGATACAATCGAAGTTATGGCTGAGTAAACATTACTTGGCGTTGGGCTCAAGTTGAGTAACCCATCAAATATGAAATATTTTGATCCAAAGAACGTTGCCACAGGAAGGACTATTATCATTATACAGTAATAAAATACCGTCCGAAACACCTGAAAGTCCGGCAATTCCTAAAATAAACACGGAATTGCTGTATTTTCAAACAAATAAAACAAAATCAACTAAGCAAAAAATATAATGATATTATCGATTTTTTCTTACATTTGAGCGCCCTTGAATCATTATAAAAACAAAATAAAAACTTTAGAAAAGTAAATAATATAGCTGTGCAGAGTTTTAAGTGCTCGGGGGAACTAGTTTCAATTAACGTGCAATTAAATTTCTTTAAAAGCGTTTCACAACCCGGCTAGTCACAAGAGATGATTTTGACAGCAGTCAAATCATAGACCACGAAACATTTCTTCACATAGACGAGCAAAGTCACGCTGTGGCAGCATTGAGCATAAATAAACCAAACCACACACGAATTGAGTAAATCTGCAAAGAGAAGAAGAGGACTATCAATGCCGTTATGTCGGGAAAATCGTTCCATGACAACTCATATTATGGGAACTCATCATCTGAGTTTTCAGAATAAATTTACTTATCATGTCATTGTGATACTTCCTCGTATGATAATTCATCAGCACCGTAACTCATCTTATTAGTCCAGTAACTTTATACATCACAGTATGCGTTAAATCCGGTAGTTCTGATTTTTTGCAGACTTGTTTATGATGTTGGCCTAATGAATAATCCAAGTTTTCGACTTCGAGTGCCGACCGCAACTTTGTCAAAAATCGTTATTTTTTCAAATTTTGGCGATTATAACCCTAAAGGATTAGTTTTTGAAAAAACTTTTTTATGACGTTTTTAAAGTAAATTAAATTTTCTATAATATGATACTAAAATTGTCTCTGTAGACCCAATAGTTTCCGAGATTAAGCCTTTCAAAGTTTGTGACCTCGAGCGCAAACCGCGATTATAAGCCTAAAGGACTAGTTTTTGAAAACTTTTTTTAAAAGTTTGTAAAGTAGACTAAATTTGCTACAATATGATACTAAAATTGTCTCTGTAAACCCAATAGTTTCCGAGATTAAGCCTTTCAAAGTTTATCATTCTTTTCGAACTTCGCAATTTTTTGCAATTCTGTCGTTTTGAATGAATTTTGACCCTGATTATACTATCAAAGCCCTGTACTTTTATGATGGGATGATGTTTAAGCTAAGCTATGAATAATGAAGTAAAAAATTAAAATAATTTAGCCCTCTTGGAAGGTCCCGGTTGAAGTTCGTCCGTATCTGGATCGACGTATTGGGATGGCATATCCCCATCAGGAGATGGTGAAGAATCGTCGACGTCTTGTGCCCACAAGTCATCCTTCATTTCGACGTCGGACAGATCGTTGCCTTCTGGGATATCTATTACTTCAACATCAGGTATATTATCACAAGAGGCCCCGCTGCAGTGCCTGCAGACTGATGAGCATTTTAATCCTGCCTTCCTGCAGCTGCACGCGCTCCCACAACCCTTCGTGCAGCCACAAGAAATCATCCGCAAGAGGTGTTGTGGGGCTGCATCTCTGGTCATCATTTTGGGGTTGAGGCTTTGTGGCGTGGATATCCACCCCCAGGAGAGAGGGTTCAGTGTGACTCCCAACCACGCCTGAACCTGTGAGAAGATTGTACATGAGAATAGAAAAGGATGAATGATATGTTACTGATGCAAGGACAAATTTTTACCTGATGGTATGTCCGCAAGGAGTGAAATCGAGCAGAGTCTCGTGTAGGAGGTAACCTGGCTAGATTGAAGCTGGTTTTCGTCGCAGCCCTGGCGAATAGTTGGTACCGCAGCTCGTCAAGGTTATGGGTGTTGGGGTTACCTCCGTATAGAGCGATTATGACTCGTTCTCCTGCTGCTGCTATATCGTCAGGTGTAGAGTTGGTGTCGAGAAAAATCGCAGCTTGCTTTTTAACGTCCGGATTTTTTTCGACTATGGACATCATTTGTATCTTCCCTAAGCCAAAGAAGCAGGATGTCAAGTCACAACCACTAAAGGCATGGATGAAGAGGAAAAGCTCTAGCAGTGAGGATGATCAGCAAGTCAATGTCCTCACCAACGACTACCACTATATCATAGGTAGAGGCAGCAGTTACAGCTGTAGTGATGATTAGCCTATCAGCATCTTCCTCTGCTTGGAGTACTTGAATGTTATGATTTAGCATTTTGGTTGTCAGCAGTTTTATGAAACGAATCTTGTTTTTGTCATTTGACAAGAATTTCTGTTGCGGAAACTGTGCCACGGTTTTCTCATCAACGATTATCTCTCGCGATGAGTGTAACTTGGATCTTCGAAGACGCTCAGAGCTCTTTGTGTTTTTCTGCACAGCATCTATGGGATAACCATCGAAAACTACTGCCACATTTGAGCCATAGTGGGCAGTAATGTACTGTATGTATCTGTCAGCTATCGCACCAAATGATGAGCTTCGAGGCCGTACAATTTTGTGAAGTAGATGCCCTCCATCCACTACTACAAACTTCGTTAACCCTTGCTACTCATTTAAGGTTACAGGTTCAAATACTGAATACAAGGTGGATTTTATGCCCTTTCTCATCCCCTCTTCAGAGAACAATGACATTGAGATTGGTGGCAGTTCGTAAGTGAAGAACTCTCGCAATCCGATTGTTTTAAGACACACACCCTGTGAAACAGTGTTAGAGGATCAACAGTTACCTGTTTATTGCCAACAGTAATAGTTCGTACAGCTGAAGAAAGGGACACCACATTGTTTTTACGTTTGAATTTCACTTCCTGGAAGTTCTGGCCAACCATCTTTAGCATCGATTCTCTCCCAATCTCTAGAGCCATGTGGCAGTTGACACTAGATTCTCCAACCAGGCCACTGCTGATGAACATAATGAAATCTGCTGCAAGGAATGTTTTTTCAAAACTAGTCCTTTACGGTTATAATCGCCAAAATTAAAAAAAAAACTTTTTTTTCGCGGTTTGCGCTCGAGGTCACAAATTTTGAAAGGCTTAATCTCGGAAACTATTGGGTTTACAGAGACAATTCTAGTATCATATTGTAGCAAATTTAGTCTACTTTAAAAATGGCACAAAAAAGTTTTTTCAAAAACTAGTCCTTTAGGGTTATAATCGCCAAAATTCGAAAAAATAACGATTTTTTCGCGGTTTTTTCGATTTTTGACAAAGTTGCGGTCGGCACTCTAGGTCGAAAACTTGGATTATTCATTAAACCAACATCATAAACAAGTCTGCAAAAAATCAGAACTACCGGATTTAACGCATACTACCCCATACATTCAGGCGACAAAGTTACTGGACTATATAGACTAGTACAGTATTAAAATATAACTAGCCGTTGGAAACAATAGTTATATTATTTCAACGTCCAAAGCTGTTGAAAATAATTAGCGCCAACAGTTGAAATATAATACCTACATGCAAATATTATTTAACGCAGTCAACGATTCAACTGCCTAATAAATAAAAAGGGTTAAGAGTTTGTACTTCGTGAACAACATTACTCGATATAAATGGTCTTTTGGTTATGTACGTACCTACTGCACGTTTTTTTTCCCATCCAATACGGCCGATACGCAGCGCCATGGAACAATCAAATTTATCAACGACAAGCAAAAAAATAACCTATTGATAATTGTCAATGTCGGTCGCCTAACAGCTATGTTTTGTACCTATTGTTTTCAACGGTGTTGGAATGATAAGTCAAAAGGGTCAAGAGATCACACTTCGTGAACGATATTATACCCAATTACACAAGGTCTTTTGGTAATGTACATATCTACTGCACGTTTTTTTTATTTTCCCATCCAATACGGCCGATACGCAGCGCCAGGGAACAATCAAATTTATCAACGACAAGCAAAAATTAACCTATTGATAATTATCAACGCCGGTCGCCTAACAGCCACGTTTTGAACCTATTCTTTTCAACAGTGTTGGAATGATAAGTCAAAAGGGTCAAGAGATCACACTTCGTGAACGATATTATGCCCAATTAGACATGGACTTTTGGTAATGTACGTACCTACTGCACGTTTTTTTTCCCGTCCAATACGGCCGATACGTAGCGCCAAGCAACAAGCGAATTTATCAGTGACAAGCAAAATATATCTTTATCGTCTTTTAACATTTCAACAGGGTAATATTTTCAATACCGAAACCAACGTCTTCCAACAGTTTCAACTTTCAACTTACTTTTTTTTATAGGATTATTATGACGTGTGTGGGGCGTGGGGCATAGAGATAATAATAATTAATAATACATCAATGATTCGGGGAACCACCCGTTAAAAGGGATTCCTTAATACGATTTTGATATATTTTTGGTTTGTTTTTTTGTTATTATCGTGTCGATCTCCTATTATAGTTGCGTCAACGTCGACGTTATTTTCAACAGTTGAAAATTGCCAACGATAACGACGTTGGCGTTGGATAGAATTATCGTCAACGCCCAGTACTATTATAGACATAGATCAACGACCACCTCAGAATAACAACTAGACACATCACGTCAAAACGAATGTGTTGGATATTTTCGTACCTGCACCATATTTATATGAATTGTTGTGTTTAATTTAAAAAAAATTAATTAAAATTAAATATGATAATGTTATTATCGAGTTCTGCAAGTATTTTAGTATGTATTTAAACAGAAACAGCTGTAACAAAAATACATATGTACTTAAGTACTCGCAGAACACGATAAAGACATTATCAAATTTAATTTTAATTAAATTAATAAAAAAATTCACCATTTTTATTTGCTGTGTTTTTAACTTATAAAAACTAACAAAACTTTTACTTAAAACCAATGGAGAACACTTCTATATATTATTATTAAAGGCAGCCGATAATTTGGGAGCCGAGTAGGGGTACCGCCGCCCTGGGAACCGTTTACTGGATAACCAACACCTCTGCCATAGTGGTTTGCTACGTTCGGTGACTTAGTAGGGGTGTCTAGATTCATGAAGTGAAATTTGCCTAGGTCTTAGCGGCGAATGCATCTGCCCACCAACATCTGACAGGATGGATCGGTAGAGACTAGTTGGGAGGGATGAATTTATACGTCCACTACTCCTGGACACACCGACCCTCAGAGTCCTATCCACTCCACAGGTCCTGAGGGGAATTATTTCCCTCGTGTGTGGAGCTAATGTAAAAAATCTGGCGAAGTTCTTAATTTTTTTCTTTATCGCTTCAAAAGCTCAAGTCCTAAGTGGCGGCATAAGGTAGATTGGCACCCGGGGCGGTTTTGTATTAAGAGCGCAGCAGGGAAAACGATTTTGTCAAAATTTGCCAAAATAGTTTAAATTTTGGTCGCTTGCGTCGCCCTCATCGAATTTTTAAATCAATTCCACCAAAATTTAATGTTCATTGTTACTTCAAATGAGTTTGATCCCAGTATCCGCTCGTAAAAACCCGAAGTTATGGCTATCATTCCCGAACACGGATTGAAAAAGGAATATTACACGTTGGTCGCTTTCGTGATCGACTGAATTTTGATTTTTTCCCTTTCACTTGGGGAAATTTCCCCTGAGATTCCCTATTTTGTTGCAAATAATTTTAAAATATTACGCGAACAGCTTTTTAAAACTCCCGGATATCCAAGATTCAAAAATTATGATTTTAGAATTAAATTGGGAGATGTTTACTGGATTTTAACACCACATTCTATGTTATTTTTGAACTTAAAAATTACAAACGTCAAAAAGTTTACCAACTTCTATAAAAATCTGCTTCTTTTCAATATAAAGTTAAAATTAGAGGGGTATTGATATATTTCATGTTACTAATTTTCCCACATTTCACGTGTATTGTGCATAATTTTCCCTAAATATTGGGAATTTTTATACCTCTCAACCCCGAACACCTGCTTAGCGTGTCCATCATTGTCTGTGCAAATAGTTAGGGCTGTCAAAACATGGAAATATAAAACACCGTTGAAATATTCATTTATTTATTTAAAAGTTTAGGTTTTTTGCAAAATAGAATAAAATAGTTTTTATAACACGAAGAGAAAAAAACTTCAATACATAACTATGCTTATTATATGTTTTTTGTTATTTATTAATTTATTAACGCCCTTTTTCGGGGCTTTTACAAACTTTACATATGACTACTTAATAAGAAATATACAGAATTCATTGTACATAACCGAACTGTCTCAGTAACAATATTTTATATTTGTTTAAACATAAATTGAAGATGTCCACTGACTGGGTATAATTGTTTCCCTCCATTGGTATTCTTGGTAAAGAGGAATACATATGGTAGTTAGTCCCAGAATTTTTGCACTGAAATAAATCCTGACTTCTAGTATCACGTAGTGGAATCCGGAAGCTTATCAATTCTAGCAATACCGGACTATCAACTAAATCGTTTAGAATTTTATATAGAAATACCAAGTCAGTGAAAATTCTTCATTATGTATTTTTATTAAAATCATTATCATTTCCTACGAAAATTAGGTATTTTCTTTTGTACGCTATAAACTAATGATTTATTACTCTAAACTATTTTTAGGCGAATGAATAAAAACATAATATTAAAAATTCTTCCAAAATTTGGAACGGTAAGAATAGTGTATCCAAAAATAGTAGAATAATGTCTTTCCCTGGTTGGAATTTATTTATTAACATAAACGTTCTAGTGGCCTTTACATACATACATAAAAAAAATTACAATAAATTATGTTTTTGTACCAATCAAAAAACTAATACAATTTAGATAATAAAACTTGACGCAAAACAAAATTTTATGTATAAAAGCTAGAATGTAGCCATATATATTTATTTATTTATTTATTTCTATGTATTACAGTATTTACCTATTAATTAACATTTTTACATAATAGATAAATTTTGAAAACATTTTTACATAATAAATTTTACAATTTTATTATGTTGGGTGTATGATAGGTTTGCGAAGGTGAAACTGTGGATAGGTATTGTATGTTTCGTGAACACCTCACTAGGAGAACCTGTGCTGAGGTGTTTACGTGTTTATTTATGATTATGTGTGACAAGTATTAATGTGTTGTAGAAGAAAGTTTTATATTTATTTTATTTAATGGTTATTGTACATTGGTTATTAAGAAGTTAGTTTTTATGTTTGGTTTGGAGTAAATAGGTTTTGAAAATATAGTGTTCCTTTAGCTTTTATCCAGACTGTGATTTGTTTTTTTAGTTTATTTGTTGGTGAATAATCAGCAGATTGTTTCAAAGAAGGTGGCATGCTGTTATATAGTTTGATAGAATAGTAGTTAAAGGATCTTTGTCCGTGGGTCGTGTGCTTTAGCGGGATGTTGAGTGTTAGGTTTGTTGAAGATCGGCTTGTTAATGAGGACTGAGAAAGTAAAGGGATATGAAGTTTGAATTTGAAGAGGTGAAGAATAGACGTGTGGCGGCCACTTTTGCCATCTGAAAGAACGCACGAGAAACATCTTTCAATATTCGCGCGGCACCGGCCAACCTACATGCCTAGGTATCTACCTATACCGGCCGCGATGTACTTTGCTCGCCTGCCGTCCCGGCTCGACGATAATAATATCGCCACCGCCTAGAAAGGTCTCGAGATAGTACCGTACAATATCTGTACGGCGCCGAACATACTCGTCAACTGCCGAAGTGGCACGTATTACCTACCGTGAGAGTAGTTACTCTACCGCGGCTATTTAAGCAACAGATTCGCTCGCTCGCGCAGTCAGTCCCGATCCGTCAGTCAACGCTTGCCCGCCAGCGAGGAACCGTCTAGACGTTATACAGACGCTACGTGATTTACAAGCATTCTCCAGCGCAGCATCTCGGACTCTCCGTAACACCTTCGAGGCTCTCATCCACCACCACTGTCTCGCAGTCCGGTCCGCCGCACCACGACTTGAGATGTCTTCTCCCGTGAAGCCCGCCGTGCTTTCTGTTCGGGAAGTAACTCGATCTCCGGCAATCCGAAGCCTGTCATGTTTCGCTGCCGCAGAGATTCTCCTCATCGCCTCACAAGGTCTTCTTCCTGCCCTGCGTGTGACTCCAGCTCACCGAAGTCACAGCCGTCATCTCCGTCCTCATGACGTCGAGCGACCGCCTGGAACTGGTCAGCATCTACCACTCTAGTGATCTGAAGAGACGTTATCTTCACCACTGCAGCTTCCTGACCATCATCACATCTTACAGCGCACCATCACTGTCTGCTCTTCCGTCTACGCCCCTGGCTCATTGACTATCGCTACGTAGCACAATAAAGACGACTCACATTACATCGACTGACGACTTTCATTCTCGCTACCCATCTCTACCGATCAGGCCCGCTCCCTCAACTGGTGACCCCGACGTGATGGCCCGACGTGATGGCCCGACGTGATCACGCCCGCTCCCTCAACTGGTGACCCCGACGTGACCTGAACACGCAGCACGCAACATCCTGACAAGAGTGTTACCACGACGCACCGGTAACACCGCAAAAACGAGGGAACCGGTAGAGAAGCATCAGCATGGACACACCGACCTGCATCAACTCGGCTTTCCTGCGACCCCTGGCATCATCGTCCCTCAACTGTACTCCGTACACTGGGAAGGGGGTCTGTGGCGGCCACTTTTGCCATCTGAAAGAACGCACGAGAAACATCTTTCAATATTCGCGCGGCACCGGCCAACCTACATGCCTAGGTATCTACCTATACCGGCCGCGATGTACTTTGCTCGCCTGCCGTCCCGGCTCGACGATAATAATATCGCCACCGCCTAGAAAGGTCTCGAGATAGTACCGTACAATATCTGTACGGCGCCGAACATTCTCGTCAACTGCCGAAGTGGCACGTATTACCTACCGTGAGAGTAGTTACTCTACCGCGGCTATTTAAGCAACAGATTCGCTCGCTCGCGCAGTCAGTCCCGATCTGTCAGTCAACGCTTGCCCGCCAGCGAGGAACCGTCTAGACGTTATACAGACGCTATGTGATTTACAAGCATTCTCCAGCGCAGCATCTCGGACTCTCCGTAACACCTTCGAGGCTCTCATCCACCACCACTGTCTCGCAGTCCGGTCCGCCGCACCACGACTTGAGATGTCTTCTCCCGCGAAGCCCGCCGTGCTTTCTGTTCGGGAAGTAACTCGATCTCCGGCAATCCGAAGCCTGTCATGTTTCGCTGCCGCAGAGATTCTCCTCATCGCCTCACAAGGTCTTCTTCCTGCCCTGCGTGTGACTCCAGCTCACCGAAGTCACAGCCGTCATCTCCTTCCTCATAACGTCGAGCGACCGCCTGGAACTGGTCAGCATCTACCACTCTAGTGATCTGAAGAGACGTTATCTTCACCAATGCAGCTTCCTGACCATCATCACATCTTACAGCGCACCATCACTGTCTGCTCTTCCGTCTACGCCCCTGGCTCATTGACTATCGCTACGTAGCACAATAAAGACGACTCACATTACATCGACTGACGACTTTCATTTCTCACGTCCCGACTCTACCGATTCGGCCCGCTCCCTCAGACGATTTAGCGTAGAGTTGTCTGATTGACAAAACGTGGAGCATCTTGTAAATTTTTTCAGAGTCTGTATCATATGCTACTTGAAGTATTAGTTTGATGGTTGACTTTTGTGCCTTTTATAGTGGATCTAGAGAAATATTACTTGCACTTCCCCAAGACAGAAGACCATACATGATTAAAGATTGGGAAAGAGCAAAGTAGATAGATCTTAGTATTGTGCGTGGGAAGATATTTTTTATATTATTTAAAAGATACATGATTTTTTTAAGCTTGGATGTAATTAAGTTAATGTGGTCATTCCAGCGTAGGTTTTCGTCAATTATCACGCCTAGATATTTTATTTGTTTGACATTTTGTATGATTTCGCAATTGCACGATGAGAAGGGTTGGGAGCAGTCGTGTATTTTCAGAGTGAAGTTTGGAGGAGGTTGACCTCTTTGAGTTATACTATGTGTTATGAATTTAGTTTTTTTTGTATTTAGAGTAAGTTTGTTTTCATTGAGCCATTGCTTGATGACAGCAAGACTTTTCTCAGCTTTAAGGAATGCCTTGATCCATGAGTCAGCTTGACAAAGTATTACGGTGTCATCAGCGAATGTCACAATGTTGCCTTCTGTAATTAGTTCACAGATATCATTGATGTAGATAAGAAACATTATGGGACCTAGAACACTACCCTGGGGCACTCCGTAACTGATCGGAAGGGGTTCACTTTTCACTTTGTTGATAATGACTTGTTGAGTTCTCTCTGACATAAAACTTTTCAGTAAGTTAAGTTCATTTCCAGTTATGCCGAGTTTATTAAGTTTCTTAAAAAGTATATTGTGAGATATTGTATCGAAGGCTTTACATAAGTCTAGATATATTGAAATTACTTTTTTCTTTGAGTCAAGGTTAGAGTTAATAAAGTCTGTTACTGAGGTTAAAGTCTGTTACTGAGGTTAAGTGTTGTGTACTTCTGTTCTTTCTAAAGCCATGCTGGTTCTTCGAGAGTAGATGGTTTGTTTCTAGGTAGTGGTAGAGCTGTTCTTTGATGCCTTTTTCCAGAATTTTGGACATAGTATTTAGAAGAGTGATAGGTCTGTAGTTGTTGATGTAATTTTTAGGTCCTGACTTATAGATAGGAATTACAAGTCTATTTTTTTAAGCAGCTAGGAAAAATACCTTCTTTTAGGCTACGATTTATCAGGTATGTAAGTGGATTGAGGAGTTGGTCACTTAGAGTTTTAATGGTTTTAGCATCTATGTTGTCAGTACCTGCAGCTGAGCTATTCTTTAATGATTGTATTATTTTAATCGTCTTATCACATAAGATGGTTTGGAGTTTAAATTGTATATATATCTTTATTGGAGTATCTTGATGGTTAGATGAATGTAGATTCTCTGCCACAGTACTTGTAATGTTTTCTGCCAGAATGCCTCCAATATTTGTGTAATGATTGTTAATGTAATTTAAAACTAGTGTAGGATAAAAAACATATAAGTAATAAATTATCAGCGTCCTATGGTGTACCCCAAGGCAGTATACTACGACCAATTTTATTTCTTATATACATTAACTCACTATGTGCCATGAATATTGGAGGTAAGATATTATCATTTGCCGATGACACGGTCTTAATATTCGAAGATGAAACGTGGCAATCCGTTATTAACAAAACTAATAATGGCCTAATAAAAGTAAAGCATTGGCTAGACACTAACCTCCTCACACTTAACATCGACAAAACACAATATATGACTTTTTCCATACGTCAAAATAATATACATAACAACTGCCCTAAACCAATCATTAACTCATGTTCACTCAACTTACACACTCCAGAAATCACACCTAATACTAATTGCACTTGTTCTGTTCTTAAATCATCAAAGGAAGTCAAATATCTGGGGATAATCATAGACAACCAACTGCGTTGGGAAGCTCACATAAGTGACACAGTAAAAAAACTCCGTAAACTCTGCCATATATTCTGCTCCCTTAGGTCCATCTTAGATTTACAGACCCTAAGAACCGTATACTTTGCCCTTTTCCAATCCATAGCAACATATGGTATTGTGGGATGGGGTGGTTGTGCTGAATCCATTATCAATCCAATTATTACAGTTCAAAAACTAATTTTGAGAATCATATTTAAATGCCAACCTACCCATCCCTCAAACGAACTCTTTGCTAAAATCAAGGTCTTAGACATTCGACAGATATTTACAAAGATAAGCATTTGTTACATATGCCAAAAAAATCTACTGGTGGCTCCACAACATCAAGCACACACACGTTTTTCATCAAACCTGGGTTGCGTCGTCCCTAAAACAAAAACCTCATTCGCCCAACGACAATTCTGGTTTATCGCTCCCAAAACGTATAATGCTCTGAGTGCCGATATAAAATCACAGAATAATTCTAAATCTCTCTTTAAAGCCCGTATCAAACATTATATTTGAAAAGGGAAGAGATTTATTCAAACAACACATGAGAGCTTAATATTACAATAAAAACAAATAACTTAATATTAAAAAAAATATTAAAAATTAATACAAATTTAATTAATTAATTAATTTAACTTAACATTACATTAAAAAAAATTACAAACAAAAAAATTTACTTTCTCTAACACTCTTTCCAACTACTTTCAGAGAAAGAATATCAAAAGCGAATACAAACATGTACTCTCGTGCAGAAGAATACTTACCAATTTTTATTTCTATTTTTATTTCTATTTTTATCTCAAGAATAATAATACTTACCAGAGTTTATTTCAATCTTCTTAAAATTATCTTTTTATTCTTTATTTCTTAACTTACTTTTAATTGTTATATCTTTATTTTTATCTGTTTTTAGTTTTATTTATCCCTAAATATGTTATTTTTTCTTTCCTCTTCTCATATTTTTTTTATCTGTTTATATAAAATAATATGTCATGTATGACTACCACAACACGGGCAATAGCCTAGTGTGGTAGTCAAAAAATACCAACAATGTACCTATCATGTAAACATTTATTAAATAATAAATAAAAAAAATAAAAAAAATTGTTGTGGAAGAGGATTTCTTCATTGTTAATGACAATATTTTTGATATTATCATCATCGAAATTATGAGTGCAAGTACTTTCCTTTAGTATTGACCATACACTTTTGGGATCGTAATTGGATTCTATCAGTTTATTTTTGAAATGTAGCTCTTTAGTTTTTCGTATAATTTGGGTGCATAGATTTCTATATCTTTTGTAGAATGAGTAGAGAATAGTATCAGAAGGGTTGAGTTTGACTTGTTTGTGTAACTTATCTCTTTTTTTAATACAGTTTAAGATGCTTTGAGTTATCCAAGTTTTTAGTTTTTTTTTGCGGTGGGGAATAATTTTTGTTGATGTCTTAGTATTTTGTGTGATGATGGTTTGTAAGTATGTAATGAAGTAGTGCCAAGCCTTATCGGTTGACGTTATACTCCTTAAATGCTTCCACGATTGTTTATCTAAACATGATTTTATGTTGTCATAGGCAATATTTTTAATTGTGAAATAGCGTTGAGTAGGCAAATTTGGAGTTGGTGTAGTCAGGCCTAGTAAAGTTGTGTAGTGGTCCGTAATGGAGGATTCGTAGACTATACTTTTAATATAATGTTTTGATTTTACCATAATGTGGTCTATACAAGACTCAGTGTTATTGGTTACCCTGGTGGGGGTATTAATAGTACTGAAGATACCATGTTGCATCAGCATCAAAAGGTAATCGTGGTTTTGTGGGTGACCATTAGGCAGTAGATTAATATTAAGATAACCGGCTAATATGATATTTTTAAAGGAATTTAGCTTATTAAGATGACTATTAACGGAAGATATGAATGGTGCGATATCATGGGTGGATGGTGATCTGTATAGTGCAAGTATACATGTTTCTTGGTTGACGGTTATTTGTAAACAGTTTGAGTTATCAATGAAAATTTCAGAAACTAAACTACTAAGGTTGTTATGAAGATAGACCACAACACCGTCGTTTTGTTTTTTATTATTTGATGTGTGGTACTGGGTGTAATTTTGTTTGTGTTTCTCGGTGAAGGCGTTGGTAATCCAACATTCTGTAAGAATAATGATATTAAAATCTGTAGTAAAAGTGTTGGTTAGGATGTCGAGTTCATCGTAATTTTTGTTGAGAGAACGTATGTTTTGATTTAGTAGTTAGTGAAGGTGGGCTAGTGAGGATTGTATCACATAATTTCTGATCTGCAGTAGTGTAATGGCGGTGCAAGTTATTAAGATTAATTTTTCGAAGAAAACTTCTTCTAAAAGGTTGTTACTTTGTGATGTCATTATTTATTTATTAAAAGAAAATAACTTAGTTTACATCACTTTATTTGTTTATATTTTATTAGGAATAAAAGTATACGTTATAATATCAACATGTTTCGTGAACCATGTTCACTTCTTCAGGAATAAAAGTATACGTTAGTTAGTTATAAAAGTATACGTTAGTATACTTTTATTCCTGAAGAAGTGAACATGGTTCACGAAACATGTTGATATTATAAAATATAAACAAATAAAGTGATGTAAACTAAGTTATTTTCTTTTAATAAATAAAATTATTAAGATTCATTTTCAGTAGATCAGCCATTTTAATATTAAGTTAATTAGAAAATGTAAATTTGATGGTTAATGATTTATGGATGAGTCCCCATATTTTTAAGATCACTTTCGTGTATTATCTGGATGGTTTTTTCCCCGGGTCCTTTACGTACAAGTAGTCTGCTCGCTTTAAACCACACGAATTGGAAAAGAGTTTCTTTGGCAGTTTGTTTGGTTTTCCACAATAGTTCCTTAAAGTAAGGTGAAAGCACTTCACTGATGTAAATCGGCGAACTTATATGATTATATTTATATTTTATATTTATTGTTATATTTTATCTTTACACTGCAGGTAAAAATGTTTATAATACAGTTTGTCACCTCACTATGACAAGCCTGTGTTGAGGTTAACAATATACAAATTCAAAATAACACAATATTATACAGATATTGAAAGAACAATTTTGTTGTATTTCTTACAGGTTGAGATTATGGGTACCTACTAAACTGATGGCGCTAGGTAGTACATTAATGTAAACATGTAGACTTTTAGGGTGACCATAGTTTAGTGATATGATTTAAAAAAGGATTAACAACTTAAATAATAAATATACGTAACTTAAATAATAAATATATGTATAGAATATGAGTCGCGATCACGGCTTGACGCGTTTTTCGAGCTCTTTGGTTTTTAGTGAATAACCCTGTTAGATTTGGTTCAATCGGTCTAAAAATTTGTCAGAATACATATTTTAATTAATAGATTCAGTTTTCAATCTTGAAATTGTGCTTTTTGTGTAATTGACCTGCAATTTACAATTGTTTAAAAGTTTTAAACCGATTAAATTATACACAAAACAGTCAAATTTAATTTGATTAATTTGTGTTATTTCACAATCAATACATTTGAAATAATACATAGTATATTTGTGGCACGTTCCTGAGTGGAAGGTATTTTCAGTATCGCCCTGGTAAGACCACCATTAAACGTGAAACTGTGCTTGAAATGGCTTTACCGTGTTTGATGAATAAGAAACATGTATGTTCATTTCATAGAGTCCTAAATTCTCCAGTCTTTCAATACAAATATTTACTTTTGACACTAATCTTCTCATAAATGTAAAATCAACAGTAATGGGGCTAGCAAATATAAAATCATGCCATGTCCATTGTTTTATCCGCGTGAACATCGCATCCTCTCCAAGAATAAATTTTCTTCTTTATCGGAAGTGACCTGCCAGGTAAGTATGTTTTCTGTATCCTTTGTAAATGATAAAATTAGATATAGCCAAAGAAATCTAAAACTAGCGGCGAAAGCTTTTTTGTTTCTTTTTTAGTTTGTTTTAAAAAAAATCTGGTAAAAGTCGTCGGATACGTCTATATACAACCTGTAGTATATATGCTACTAGCAGACCCGGTCACACGTTGCTGTGGCTAATGAAACACAACGCCATTACCCAACCTTTATAAAATCCATATCACCCGCTAGCCAGCTGCCCGCCGCCCGTTGCCTAAATTGAATATTTGTATTTCTCGGTTTTTCTCTACTATAATAAGAATGCATTTAAACCTTCCTCTTTAATCACTCTATCTATTGGTGAAAACTGCATGAAAATCCGTTGCGTAGTTTAAAAGATCGATTCGCACATACATTTTGAGCGACTTCATTTTATACTATGTAATGATAAATAGATTAAAAATCATGCTTTTTCTTTCGGAGGTATTGAGCTGACGCCAAGTTTTGGAACGCCGAAAATAGTAAGATTAAATACTTAAATGATTATAATATTTAATCATTTGTTTGCACAGCCCTTACACTTTTGTCTAATGTAACATGATATCTGCGAATAGCGAAACGTTTCAATTGTATTGTTACTGTGGTCTCGCTCTGACATACCCACGGCGCCACGCTAGAGAGAGACCACAATACAATTAAAACTTGCTTTGTTGTTCCGAGTGATGATGTACCCTGTGTGAGGCTATTTGAAGGTAACGCGTGAGAAGGTACAATATATATGTGAACATTCGTATCGTGGATATTCTAGTTATTTTGTCCCTTTCTACGTGCTCCGTTTGAAAAATAAAGCGCGCAGCTACCCTGCGAAGCTATTTGAAGGTAATATATGTATGCGAAGGTACAAAATATATGAACATTCGTGTCCTGGGTATTCTAGTTATTTTGTCCCTTTCTACGTGCTCCGTTTGAAGCGCGCACAAAACAGCCAACACATCAGAAGTTACAATATACAAGGAAAGGCGGCGTCGGCCACTTCCGTTAACTAATTACTTTTGACATGTTAATTATTAAATGATAAACGGGGACAATGTTAAAAAGTTTAAGCATACTATGATCGTATGTCCCTTGCTACGCACGTTTTTGAAATCCTTTTTGACAGGCTTCCTTCAAATAACATGAACACATTATACAGTTTGGTTTCATTCATACAGAGTATATGTATTACATCTCAATAACTAATACACCGGAATAGAGCGTCACAGACTTTGACGAAGTATATCCTAGACAAGCCCTTTCTTAAAGAACATCATAATAAAAGTAACACCAGTAACAGTAATTTCGAAACAAAACTCTCCTTCGAATTCCGCCATCTTGCATACGCGTTCCCAGCAATATACAACTGACCACAGAGTTATCCTGTTGTGTAATTCTTCGCACTAACACATCAATAGTTCGTTCACGTTTTGGTCTCATGAACAGTTTCGTCAAGCTGTGAAAATACCAGTGGTTTTCAAAGGGGGCAACGAGACATTAAAATAAATTTAATTGGATTTTTTTTTTAAACTTTATTATGACAAGCGATTCAATTCGGAGGCGAGTATGGGTACCGCCCGCGCTGCCTCGGGAACCATTTATTAGATAACCAACACCTCTGCCATAGGTCACCCCAAGTGGTTCGCAACATTTGGTGACTAAGCAGGGGTGCCCGGATTAATGGAGTAATATTTGTCCAGGTCTTGGCGGCGGATGCGTCTAAAATCATAGGATTCTGTTCTGTTTTGCAAAAAGTATTAGCCAAAAACTATAATCTTTCTTTAAGGTTTTGAATCAGTTGCTGAAAATATAAAGTTTTTTTTGTGTATAATAAATAAAAAATGACAAAAATATGTGGTTACTTAAGACCCGGAAATAACCGCTCAAAAGAAGAGAAAGGGGAGATATGTTAATAAGAAAGTTAAAAGGAGCGCGCTTATATTAAAAACGATAATATTTAAGAGAAAATTGTGAAAATGTTTAATAAAACATGACTCGTTTAAAATACAACAAGAATCTTGCGGGAAATATTTAAATAGCATTTAAAGAAACAATGAATTGTGATTTTTTCAATAATTTATAATAATTATAATAATACGAGCATATCTTACGATTTTTTCTGTCGGGGAATTTCATATAATTACCCTTTCGGCGTGGCAAATGTATAGATATACAATATATATTTATTTATTTTTTAAAGAAAGACAATCATTCCCGGGTTACGAATAGCCCAACAATGTTTGAAAATCTCCTACTACCACCACAGAAAGCCGAAAATGTTGCTTGTGTCGTGATGGAGGACGTAGTCAGCTGAAGAATCGAACACGCGACGCCCAGGTGGGACCCAAGCGCTATGCCCACTCAACCACTGACCGGTCAAATATTATCTATTATATTATTATCGTCAAAAATAACATGTATTTTTTTTAATTTAAAAACTTAAAGTGTAATGAAATATATTATAAAACGGTAGAAATTCGGAATGCCGTGGCTTAAAATAGGTTAACTTTACCTTAATTGAAGAAGAGTGCATCTGTTCTTCGTTGAGATCTGTGTTTAATGTATTTTAAAGGTTTCCGTTTTACAAAATAACTAAAATTTTCTTGACAAAATATTGTACTTATAACTATTGTAATTCCTAACGAAAATAAACCAACACCATTTATTGGTTTTACCTTGAACGTAGTAAATATTTGTCTGGCAATTTTGACAAACTTTTTTGAACTAACCGCCAAAATTGAAAGTACTTTTATAAGTTCTTTAATATTACCAAATGAAAAAGTCGAGAGCATTGTTTTGGCCCTGCGGATATAATATTTTCACCTGCGGCGCTTTATTTTTACCCACTTAGATAGTTTTATTACAAATTTTGTTTTACAATATATAAAGTAGGTTTGCGACTCCACCGACAACAAAGTTAACCAGGTAATGTTGTACATACCCTCCCACCAAGGTCCTCATACAAACTAATAATGGATACATTAATACTACTTCGACTAAACAGGTTGATTATTCCTAAAAAAATAGCGGGGGTGAATTTAAAAGCGGCTCGCGCTTTAAAAAAGTTTGTACACCACAGCCATATTGTGACACAGCACTCAATTGTATGTATGTAGCTCAGAGTAACAAGTCGGTCTGTCGTGACGTCACAAGCATCGTGGTGAGTTAATGACGTCAGAAACATTGCCAGAAACAAAATTAAGAACTTTCGCTTTGTCACGTTCATGAATGCAGTGCCTAAAAGCTATCTGTAACACATATATTTTCTTTTATATTGAGATAGCTGACTACATTTCAAAAATAAAGTCCGCGGCGTGTATCTTGTACAATACTCGGAAGTGCGATATTTTTGTGTTTGAAAAAAATTAACGCGGTCCGGACGGCTAACACAAAAATTAGTTTCAGTGTAGACCTTAAAGGCCAATAAAAGGTACAACACAAAGCTCAATGCGATCTAATCGGTTCAAAACAATGCACGGACTTTTTCATAAATGGACCTTGAGCCAATTTTATTTTGGGTTCCGGCGTCATTTTGCCTTTCACAGGGCTTGTCTAGGATATCATAGGTCAATGGTCACAGATGATCACTCTGGCGGAGAGACTTCCGCGTTATGTTATGACCAGAATATCGAAAACACCATAGTTTTTATGTATTTTGTATGCTCAGGAAAATTAAATGTAATCAAATAAATCATTATTTTTTTACATTAGTTTATACATTGTACAGGTAAAACACTGTTTTATTGGGTAATATTTTTATTATACAGAAAAAAAGGTTTTTAAGTACAAAAAAAAGATTTTAAAGTACGTTGATTTAGGTGGTTTAAAAAATTTAAATACGTCATAATTAAGCTACATAATAAAAATAAATAAATAGGCCGGTATAGGTTGATATGTGTCCTATAACAAAATATTTTTCAATATTTTTTTTCTTTTCGTCTATGACGACAGATGGAAAAAAAATCAGTGGTACATTGACGATTTTTTGAAAACTGATATTTTATAAAGAGTTATAAAGTAAGAAAAAATATCTTTTTTAATATTTAATTTTGGCTTGAGGCTTCGAAAATGCATGTATCTAAAAAAATATAATGACAATTTTTTTTTGAGGTGCTGTTATCGACACAGATGACTTCGAAAATACGCAAAAATACGAAAAAAACATTAAATATTGAAAAATCCCTCTCGAGCTCTACTCCCTACTCAAGCACCCCTACTCAAAATAAAACACCAAATACTAAACATGCTTACGAGACTTTATTTGAATAAAATATTCAATCATCTTACAGTAAAAAGTAAATATTTTATACAAAACAGATTATAACTTACAACGCAAGTAAGAATCGTGGCTCCCTTATCAGGCACAAGAGCCCTCTTTTCTGATAAGGTATACATGACCAGAAAAGACCTTTAATTTAATATTTTGTAAAATATATGTGTATATAATATGTAACTCATATTTTTTATATTACAATAAACAAAAATAAAAAAAAAATAAAAAAAAATCTTATCAAATTGGATTTCCCTGCCTTTTTCAATTGATAAAATTGAAAGATTTGTTATTCGCGCTTGGCTCATTGTGGACCTTAAGTAAGATTTTATTTATTTTAACTTTGAAAAGCTTCTTTCACGTGAAGCCACCGAAACATGAATTGTTAAAAAAAATCTAAGACATGGCGCTAAACTTGGAATAGACTCTGAATAGCCTCATGGTGGACGTGCGCTGCTTATCATATGCAGAATTCAAAAGAGCCGCACAAGACAGGGAAGAGTGGAAGAAACGAATAGATGAAATTGCTGCAAACCAATCCCAGGATTGAAACCAGAGAGAGAGCCTCATTTTACAATGAAAATTTAACATTTTACAATATTAAAAGCTCCAATGTAGTCCATTGAACCGCTTCTTGGGCAGAAATGTTGGCAGCTTCCAAATGAGGTCTCAATCGTAAAATCTCCATCACGATGTCCTCTGCTGAAAATTCATCGTAAATTGTTAACAGATTTGGAACCATTCCACGAAGAACTATCTTCTTCTGGTGATGTTACCAACGTTTAAGGATGAATAACATGCTGAGTAACTAGAATAAAATCCATTGCCTCGTAACGAAGGTCGAATTCTTCGTAAAATCTATCGTGACATTTTAATATTGCTCTCTGCAGCTCCTCTGGTAATTTAAGTCCAGCATCTCGGGCCATTTCTTCAGGAATACGTTTTGAAAATCTCCGCCTTCCTCTTTTTCCTTCAATCGGAATGTATAACAACAAAGATCATGCTATCCGTTAATAGATGGCAGTAAATAACTACATGCATTAATAAAATTATAAATAAGTTTCACCACTAATCAACAGATGGCAATGCATGCGTAATTTGTAAAGGAAAATATTTTAATAAAACTATTGCCCAATATAGATGGTGATAGTTATTGTAAACATCAACATAATATTTATATTTTTTATAAATAATAATATAAAATGACTTCCCTAACACCAGAGGAGAGGCTGAAAAATGCAAAAATTCTTGTGAATAATTTTAACAAAACATTGACTTCTAATATTTTGTCCAAGGATCAAAAGACTTCTCTAACTGAAGCTATGTGTGAAATGATGAGTCATATTGAGGCCATGGTAAAGAATGCAAGGCACCAATAAACAATGAGAATGATGGACTCGACAGATTGTTTCAATCATTATCTAATATAGATAAGAACATTGAAAATCTTAAATTAAATATTGAATCGAAATCGTACGCCGAAGTTACGAAAAACGGTAAAATTAATGAAGAACAAACAAATTGTAAAAAACAAGAACCTATCGTCATTATTAAGCCAAAAGATAAGGATCAAAAAAATACGGTAACAAAGGACGAAATAAAACAAAACATAGATCCTGTTAATTTTGGTGTTACCGGAATTAGAAATTTTAAGCAAGGGGCTATAATAGTAGAGTGCAAGAATATAGCTGCAACAAAAAAGATGGAAGAGCAAATAATTTCAAAGATGGGAAAAAATATGACGTGAATACACCGAAACCCAAGAATCCCAAACTAAAAATTATTGGTCTATCGGATAAATTCACTCCAGAAGAAATTGTTTCAAAAATTAAGATGCAAAATGATTATCTGCAAACAGTTGAAGCGAAAATTGACATAAAATATATAAAATCAATAAAAACCAAACGAGGTGACGTCAACTATACCATTTTCATGGAAGTCGATGGAAAAACTTACGACATAATGTTACAAGAAGGAAAAGTTAATATTGGATGGGATAGATGTCGGGTTTTCGACAACATCTCACTTCTAAAATGTTACAAATGCAATGGCTATATGCACAAAGCACAAGACTGCAGAAGTGAAATAGCTTGCACTCGATGTTCCGAAGCACATGACAATTTAAACTGTCAAAACGACATTCAGTGCATTAACTGCAAAAAAATTAATGAGAAATTAAAATTACAATTGCCAACTGACCATTATGCTTGGAGTAAAGAATGCTCGGTACATTTGAGGAAAATTGAAGCTGAATAGAAGAAAATTGAGTTTTTATGCCATTAAAAAACTCCTTTAAAAACACCAAACAAAAATTGCCAGCTGTACTACCAAAATGTCAGAGGACTTAAAACAAAATTAAGTTTACTTCAATCTACACTACCAATGTTTGGGCACGAGTTTATACTACTTTCAGAAACGTGGTTAGAGCCTAATATATTCATTCTAGTGAATTAGGATTTATAAATCATAATGTGTATAGATTAGACAGAAATACATTGACAAGTGTTAAAAGCAGAGGTGGTGGAGTTTTAATCGCTGTCAGCAAGAAATACAAATCAAACATAATTACAACTAAACACAAACTACTTGAACAAATCTTCGTGCAAGTGAATGTTGCCAGGAATAAAAAGATTATTGTTGGTTGTATTTATATCCCACCAAATTCAAGCAATGAAGTATACAGGTGCCATAGTGAGGAAATGGAAGTTATATTAAAAAAGAATGCTAGTGCAACATTTTTGCTTACTGGTGATTATACTCTTCCAAATGTGAACTGGGTGAACTGGGATAATAATATCAGTGTAAAGCGTCGATGACACAGGGCTAGTTTACAAGCTACTATCTGGGAAATTCACTATCTGTTAGTAAACTCGCCCAGTGTCATCGTGTCACTTGCTAACTAGCAGCAACTAGCAGATTGTTGACAATCTACGAAAAAAAGTTGAAAGGTCGTCAACTTTACTCGCCTACACGCTTGCTCCGCTTGCTCGTGATTGGTTTATTTATGTTTCCAACATGGCTTCCGATAAACAGCTGATTTCGACTGTCAAATATTGAAGAATTAGTTCACGCAGTCGTCGTTATTCTTGTTACTGGCGCTAGAAGCGGCCTCAGTTTCCTACGCTTCTGAGGGAGTGGACAGTTTTGTGTGTCATCATGACAATCTCACTCGCCGATTTACCCGCTTTAGATAGTAACTTGTAACTCGCCGTGTGTCATCGAGGCATTAGTGAGTCTGAACGCATTATTCTAGACATGACATTATTTCTAGGCCTGGATCAGGCAAATTCTATATCAAATGAAAATAATCGTACTCTAGACTTATGTTTTTCTAACTTGGAGTCACTAGTAATTGAAGAATGTAGTGAACCGCTGGTGCCCATTGATCGTTATCATCCTCCACTGGAAGTTATTATTTCTAATGTACATGATAATACCTGTAAACTGTCTTTCAGTTACCAAATTTTTTTCAAAACTGATTACGAGAAAATTTTTATCTCCTCTCTTTTGATTGGTCATCTGTGCAATATGATGACATCAACACAGCTACCAATAAATTTTATTCTGTTTTGGGAAAGGCTATTAGCATCTATATATTCCAACCGTAATATGTAAGCCAAACACCTATCCAAAATGGTACTCCAAAGAACTTATAAATCTACTAATCACCAAAAAACTTAAACATTACAGCCTTACTAAAAAACCCGTGAAAATTTTATTCAATTGACAAACGGCCGCGGATGTGAAAACCTTACTAATTAAAAAAATTGTTCATGAAAAGATATATACACTGCTTACACAGCCTGAGGGGGTAGTTTATCTGTTATATATTATATACGACTGTTGTATTTATAAATTCTGAACGAAGTTTGAAATTTTTCCAACGTATTTTAAATGTCTTGTATATTTCTTATTTTTGAAGATGTCGTAAAATCATATACCTTTATAGAAACTAGATAAAATTGCCTTTTAGATTTTTGTATTTGAAATATACAATCGTGTTTGAAAATTGCAGTATTTTAAGCTTCAACATGAAAAAATTTGAAAAAAACAGCTGACTGTAAATATATTCTATTAAATGGTCGAAAAATTTAGGAAAATTCAAAATTTAAAAAATACAGTCCTCTTATTTTATGAATTTGGAAGAAAACTGTCACTTCACTTTTTATCTCGTTTATACAATTAAAAAGGATAAAAAAATATAATAATAATTCCGAAAAAATAACTGAAAAAATCTGACATCTTGGATTCATTTTTACGCAATTAATACGTTGATTTCTCGAATTTGTATTTATTTACACATGCATAAAGTTTTACCGCGAAGCTACGAAACAAGATGGCCGCGGCGCCTGCGCAGATCTATGTGAGATTCCAGGTGACCAACATAAAAATCATAAAACAAGTGATATTGTTATTAGTAAAGATGTAAATATGGTGTTGCTCGCGCAAGCAACAAATATGTAGTGCGCGTTTTGTTATTAGTAAGGCTGAAGAATATAAAATATATAAAAAAATTCTGATAAATGTAAATAATTTTTAAAAATTGATAATGTAACTAATTTACAAAAAAAAAAACTGGAAATGTAAATAATTTTAAAAATATGTAACTTACTTCAATAAATGGCCAAGATCACCCTTAATGGGTGAAAGCCAAATAAATAATAAATACAGCCCTCTTGACGCGATTTTTCGCAAAAACAGCGCTATATAAGTTGTCCAAATTTATTATTATTATTATTAAATAATTAATAATTACAGTAAATTTAAATATTTAAGAACTTCATGTAAAAAAATGTCTATGACTTGCAACCGTAACCATATAAATGAAATTCAAAACTCTATAACAAACAATGTTAATTATTTTTGGATATATTCGAAATCTCTTAAAGAAGATGATTCTGAATTCCTGAGCATTATGCACCTAAATGGCAACCATAGCAATAATAATGATGGTATTATTAACTTGTTTGCATTTTTTTTTTTAAAGTGTTTATTCAACAGACTCAAATAATGCTCCTGTTCCATCAACAACCCTAGATGAAACTCTTGATATTTCGCAGTGTACCATAAGTCTCTCTGATGTAGTGACTAAAGTTAAATCATTAGATATCAACAAATCTGCGGGACCGGATAATATCCCCACAATATTTATCAAAGAATGTATCAAAGTAATTGCTCTTCCATTAACCAAAATTTTTAATTTATCTTTATCCAGTGGAATTTTTCCCGATAAGTGGAAAAATAGTTATTTGACTCAAATTTTCAAAAAGGGCGATAAAAGTGATGTTTGTAATTACAAACCAATATGCATTCAATCCACCATACCGAAACTATTTGAAAGCCTAATACTTGACAAACTTTTTGCCCAAATAAAACCTGTAATATCACCTTACCAGTTTGGATTTATGCCAGGTAGAAGTACACTTTCCAACTTGATTATTTATGACAATTTTATAACCAATGCTTTTAAAGAAAAATGACAAGTAGACTCTGTCTACACTGATTTTAGTAAAGCCTTTGATTCAGTTTCCCATAAAATTCTCATTTGGAAATTAGAAAAGCTTGGTATACGTGGCAGTATATTAGCCTGGTTTGAAAGCTATCTTACTGGAAGACAACAAATTGTTAGAATAAAATCCTCCTTGTCGGAAAAAAATTATGCAACAAGTGGAGTTCCACAGGGTTCACACCTTGGCCCAATATTATTTATCTTGTTTATAAATGATCTAACAAAAATATTTCATGATGTATTTATCTTACTTTTTGCTGATGACCTCAAAATTTTTAGAATAATTCAAAATATTTACCATTGCAACATTCTTCAAGATAATATCAACAAATTGTTAATTTGGTGTAATGAAAATAGACTTTACTTAAATATCTCAAAATGTTATATAGTTAGATTTTCTCGAATAAAAAATCCAGTGATCTTTAATTACAACATTGATAACAATACTCTGGAGACATTAACACGAATTAAAGACTTGGGCATCACTTTTCAATCAAATCTTTCATTTGTTAACCACATAACAGAAATCTCTAATAAGGCCGTAAAATGTTGGGATTTAAAACTAGGCGACCTAGAAATTTTAACAATATAAACTGTATTAAACTGTTATATTTTGCATATGTTAGAAGTCAACTTGAATACAATTCTCCCGTCTGGAACCCATATTACAATATACATGTACAAACTGTTGAAAGAATACAAAACAAATTCTTACGCTTTCTTAATTTTAAAATGGGTATTCCAGCAATTATGTTGAACTACAATACTATTTTGAATGATATTAATATGCTCAAATTGTCAGACAGAAGAACTTTCACTGACTTGGTATTTCTGAATAAAATTCTAAATGATTTAGTTGACAGTCTGGTATTGCTCGAATTGATAAGCTTCCGGATTCCACTACGTAATACTAGAAGTCAGGTTTTATTTCAGTGCAGTAATTCTGGAACTAACTACCATGTGAATTCCTCTTTGCCCAGAATACTAATGGAGGGAAACAATTATACCAAGTCAGTGGACATCTTCAATTTATCTTTAAACAAATATAAAATATTGTTAAGAAGGCAGTTCAGTTATGTACAATAAATACTGTATATTTCTTACTATTCATATGTAAAAGCCCCGAAAAAGGGCGTTAATAAATAGATGGATAGATAGATGATAGATAGATAGATAGATAGATAGATAGATAGATAGATAGACAGATAGACAGATAGACAGATAGACAGGCAGGCAGGCAGGCAAGCAGACAGACAGACAGACAGACAGACACATAGATAGATAGATAGATAAGTCCTCACATTTATAGCGTAGCAAATAGCCTTTTCCACTATTTGGTTGCGCTGGTTAGGAAGAAAATTTTTAAGAGCTTTAATTTTTATTACACATTTTTCCAATGATGGCCCAGATATTTGTATATACTTTTTTGTCTGATTAACTTCTAGGACTTCACACCAAAAGAAAGATAGCGTAGAAAACTGAAGTCACACAAAGCTGGTATGGGTGTTGAAGCTGCTTCTCTTCTTTCAACGATTTCTTTGCTGGTGCTGGGATCACACATATCTTCGAGTGTTGATACTTGATACAAGCTTCCCAAAATTATTCTTCTGTGGTTTAACAGCGTCGTGATGAGCAATCCATCTTGTCTCTGATAGTCTTAACGGACATGCCTATATTTTTCATTAATATTTCCCACCGCGCTCGATGTTACGTGCGGTATTAAGATCAGACCAAGCGCAATATGAATTCATTATTTTAGGGAATCAGAAATTATATTCGAAAAAATGAAAATATAGTTGCGATGCGTTTCAAAATATATTAGTATGTAAGTAGCTAGATATAAGAGTAGGTAGTTATTTATTGATATGTCTTTACAGAGGTATATTTTGTAAGCATTCTTCGGCTGTACGAGTGAGTTGCCGTTGTACCCCTTGGTGCTTGGCACCCGTGGCGGACTGAGTTACGCCACCACTGAGTCCTACTTGTACATTTCTGCCACTCTGTAATAATACAAAAGTCTTGCGGTGACTTATATAATATGTTATCACAATTTTATGTATCTACCAACAGGCGTTATGTATCTACTCATATTTCCTGATCCTAATTTTCCATTCGTTGGTGAGATAGCGCGAAGGCAGTAAGATTACGTTGCGCCTAAAATATTTAACAAATTCAATACAAACTTATCTAAAATGAGTCGGTTTACTGTTCTGATTATGCTCTCTACCCTGTTGCTTTGTGTAATTGGTAAGTTTCGCATTTTTACAAAGTCCTGCTATTTTCGTTGACTGTTTCAGAAATGTGGAGACCTGAAAATCTATACTAATATTATCAATGCGAAAGTGCATTTTTTTTTTTTTTTTTCATTTTCTAGATTCTTATGTATCTTGAGGAGATGAATAATTTAAATTTACTGAATTTAAAGTTAATGTTCCTTATACAAATAGAACGGCGTCATATGCGCCTTGCAATTTTTACCTCATGTGGGTATTTAAAAATAGTACCTGGCTATTATAGACTTAGAGGTCATGTGTTTTGTCGGTAGGGAAAAATTGTTATGTAAAAAACCCTACTAAAATTGCATGTTTCGCTTAGCTCCACAAAGCAATTGAATTTGGCCCAGTGGAAAAATATATACATACGTGTGTGTTTGTGTTATATTGGGAGTGGGAAGGAGTCGGTCATGTCCTTTTATTTGGAACTCCTCCGCATTTGCCTTTGGGAATAAGGAAACCATGAAAAACCTTATCCGGGAGGAGTCGGCCGACAGTCAACATGAAACTGTGCGGCCTTCAGTGATTTCAGTAGATGAAATCCTGCATTTTGTGTTGATGGTTGTGGGTGTCTGTTTTTATGTGATATATAATTTATGGGAATTTTTAGGATAAACTTATTTATTTATTTATTTATTTACGCCTATTTAGGCTTTTACATAAATATATATAACAATATTAACGAAATTATACTTATAAATAGTGCAGGAAACTACTGCTTAAAACACTTGCACAAAAATAAATACAAAGTAAAAATATTAGGTATTGAGTTTGAACCAAACAGGATGTAGGTACAAAATACAAAAAATCCGAAATAGTTTTTTTTCTTTCAGCCAACAAAATACTGTCAATGTGTTAGTCAATTTTAATAGCTTTAGCAAAATATTCCCCTATTTGATGAAAAAAACTTCAATAAGGTATGCTTATATAATAAAATTGATGTACTAAATATATCAACAACATCGGAGTATTTGTTACCAAGCTGTTGAATCCTTCGCATAGGAGTATAATATTGACTTGTTGACTTAGAATTGCTACAATAATATGGTAGGTACTGTCTTGTGACTGACCTGCCTGGAGTATGAAAAGAAATTACATATAATAAATCAGGGGTATCAAACATTGAATTTATGATTTTATACAAACAGGTTAAATCGGAAATGATTCTACGATCGGATAATTTTAGTAAATTTAATGAACAAAGTACGTTATCGTAATTTAGGCATTCACTAGGAATGCCCATTTTAAAATTCACATATCTTAAAAATTTATTTTGGATTCTTTCAATCGCATGTGAATGAACCTCATAATTTGGGGACCAAACCGTGGAATTGTATTCTAAATGACTCCTTACGAGTGACATATATAATGTTTTTACAGTATTGACATTGTTGAAATCACTAGATATCCTTAAAATAAATCCCAACATTTTCAAAGCTTTATTGGTTATTATTTCTATATGCTTGATAAAGTTGAGTTTCGTGTCAAACCAAATTCCTAAGTCATTGATTTCCGAGACCGATACTAACAACATATTGTTAATGGAATAATCGAAAAATATTGGATTCTTTATTCGATAAAATCACATAATTTGACATTTGCTTATGTTAAGTTGCAAGCGGTTATCATGACACCATATAATAAATCTTAACAAGTTATTTGACAATATATGGCAATCATTAATGTTTCTGATTGCTTTAAATAATTTTAGGTCGTCTGCAAACATTAATACTTGAACATCATTGAAAATATATAACACATCATTAACAAATAATAAAAACAGGATTGGACCTAAATGTGACCCCCGAGGAACACCACTCGTAGCAGTGAATTTGTACGAAAATGTACCATCAATTTTAACAGCCAGTAATCTGTTGATCAAGTAACTGTTAAACCACTTATATAGTGAACCACCTATACCGAGTTTTTGCAGTTTATTCAGCAATAACTCGTGATTAACTTTATCGAACGCCTTACTCAAATCGGTATAAATAGAGTCAACTTGACATTTACTAGACATGGAATCAGATATATAGTTTTGATACGTTAATAAGTTAGTAGGGGTAGATTTTCCAGTAGAGAAACCATGTTGTTCAGGAGAAATGACGTAGTTTAATCGGAAAATAATTTTTTTAAGAAGAATTTTTTCAAAAACTTTAGGAATTGTTGATAAAAGGCATACAGGTCTATAGTTAATCACCTCGTGTTTATCACCTTTTTTAAAAATAGGTGTTAGGTAGCTGAATTTCCATTTAATAGGAAAACATCCTGTTCGTAAAGACTGATTAAAAAGCAAAAATAAGGGATACGCTAGATTGGTAGCACAATTATTCAGAAAAACAGGAGGTATTTTATCTGGTCCACCGCTTTTACTTTGATCTAGTAATTTAAGTTCAGTCAGTATATCATTATATTCTATGTGGATACAAGATAAATTAAGATTATGATCAGTGGTAAAATTTGATACTGTACTAGCAGAAACTGGTGTATCACATTCATAAACACTTTTAAAAAAATCAGCAAAAAGGTCAGCGATACTTTGAGTGTCTTTGGCCTTTTTACCTGCATATTCCAAGTTGGCGGGTATGTCAAAGTTGTTATTTTTCATTGATTTTGCATAGTTCCAGAAATACTTTACATTATGATTTATTGAAGTTTCAACATTATTAATAAAAGAATTGTAGCAAATTTTTGATAAGATTTTGCAATCTTTTCTAATGTTTTTAAATTCAATATAATTTGATAAAGACCTGTCTTCTTTATATTTCTTATGTAAAACTTTTTTAAGGCCAGTTAATTGAACAAGTTCTTTATTGAACCATCTCGGATATTTTGATTCTTTGAAATGAATAAGTGGGATTAAATCTGAAATAATTTTATATACATATAGATAAAATAAATATTATTATATAAATATATAAAAATATATATATAGACATAAGTTGTGTGGAGGGGTCTGGTGATTGGGAATACCTACCGATCGCTCAGTCATCCGCGTCTGATTCGGGGTTGTGCCAAATGTGATTAAGGTCCATCAGAATATGTTTGGGTAGTCTGTGTTTGTACCTGAAAGGGAGATCGCTAGGTGCATTGTATTGACCGATTTCTTTGATGAGTTTATTTTTACTATGTTGAAGTGACTTGTAAAATCGGTCGGTCAGTCTGTGTGTGTATTCAAATAAGGTCGGTATTTCTTCTCTTGCATGTAGTTTTTTCAAGTTTGTTCTGAGTCTTGTGCTGTACGTGATTTTAATGCAGAGATTTTGTAAAGTCTGCAGTTTTGTGTGGTCAGAGTGGGAGATGCTGCCCCACACGGGGATAGCATGAGTCAGTACCGGTCGAATGAGCGAATAGTAGATCAGGAGTTTGGTTCTGGGAAGTAGCGGACTTCTTCTGTTGAAGATTGGCTTCATCGCGCCGACTGCCTTTCTGGCTTTCACGTGCATCTTGGCTACGTGAGATTTCCAGTTGAGACGTGAGTCCATTGTGAGGCCCAGGTAGACGACCTCATCTTTCCATTCTAGGACGTGTCCTCCCATTTCGATGTTGACGTCTGGTGTTCTTATTTTATTTTTCCTCGAGTACATTATGACTTCGGTCTTCGCCTCGTTCAGTTTGAGTCGCCATTTTTTGTAGAACTCTACGAGTGCGTCGAGCGCCCTCTGTAGGTATACGGCTGCCATGTCTGCTTGCATCGAGGAAACGTAAAGTTTGACGTCGTCTGCATAGATGGAAAGGTTGCATCTCTCGTCATGGGGGATGTCGTGCGTGAAGATGTTGAAGAGGTGAGGTCCCAGTAGACTTCCCTGAGGCACGCCTTTTGGAATTTCACGTAGTGTCGATAGCGCGTTCCTGATGAAGACTTGGAAGGATCTGTTCTTGAGGTATTCTTGTATCACTCTCGTTAGGTATATGGGCGTGTTCAGTCTGTGAAGTTTGTGCAGAAGCCCTTTTATCCAAACGGTGTCAAATGCCTTTTCCAAGTCTAGCAATGCAGGGGCGGTGTAGCGATTTTCGTTGAATCTTCTCGCGATGAATTCCGCTACTCTGGATAGCTGATGGGTGGTGGAATGCCTTTTCCTGAATCCGAATTGTTCGTCTGGCAAAGTGTCTTCGTGGTGTGGTAAAAGTCTGTTGAGAATCACCTGTTCAAATACCTTGCTCAGCGTGGAGAGTAGGCTAATCGGCCGATAGTTTGTCGGCTGCTTCTTGTCCTTATTTGGCTTGGAAAAGGGCAGCACGGTCGCCGTTTTCCAGATCTCGGGGAAATGTCCGATGGTGAGGCAGGCATTGAACAGTTTGGTGATGAAGATGATGGCTTTCTGGGGTAGATGTTTCAGTAGGATGTTATGTATTTGATCGCTTCCCGGCGCCTTATTTGTTTTCAATCGCCTGATAATGACGGCTACTTCGCTCGGTGTGCTGAAGTGGATATCGGCGGCGTTCGTCTGCTCGGCTTGTTCGAGGTTTCGTAGAGATTCTTCTACTAGTCGATCCGTTTCCGGGTCGGATAGGCCGTCCGTGGCTGCGTATGCTCTCTCAAATCCATCGGCGAGCGCGTTTGCCTTTTCTTCGAGTGAAAGTGCCAGCCCTGATCCGTCTAGCTTCTCTAGCGGGGGAATCGCGTGATCCTCGTGTCTCAGCGCTTTTGCCATTTTCCATAGGCTGTTATCCTTTGGCGTGAGTGACGTAACTTTCTTCGTCCAAAGTTCGCGTCTGAGGTCGGTGATCTCTTGCTTGATTTCCCGCTGTAGTGTGTTGTAGGCCGTTTTGAAGTAGCCGTCGCGCGTGTGATGGTAGATGCGTCGTAGGCGATTTTTCTCCTTAATGAGCGATAAGACGTGCTCGGGAACCTTGATCGTGTATGTCTGTTCGTCTTTGAGGGGGATGAAGTTGTCTTGTGCAAGTTGGATGATTTCGGTCAGAGTGCTTGCGGCTTCGTCGATCTCTTCCTTTGAGCGCAGGGTTGCCGACGTGAGATGTATTCGTTCGTTAATCTCTTTTTTTAATCCTTCCCAGTCGGCGTCCTTGTAGTTTCGCCGCTTTCTGGGGCTTCTTGAAGTCGTTCCTCCTATACTGAAGCTCACGGGCAGGTGGTCCGACGACAGTTCGTCCAGCGTGCGCAATGGCGAGATGGTCATGGCGTTCTTCGTTCAAGTACGATATCCAGAGTACTTGGGTGCATTGCGCGTGCTGAGTGGAAAGTCGGTTTGTCCGGCGCCATTATCGTGTAGTTGTGCGTCTGCATATGTGAAAAGAGCGTTTTCCCATTCGCGTTGCCTCTATAGTTGTTCCAATAATTGTGATTGGCGATCAGATCTCCTCCTAAGATGATAATAGGGCGCAAATTAAGTAATTTATCGAGATCTTTTCTTACCAGTAGGTTGGGATGGTTGCAGTAGGCGGCGATGATGGTATGCGCTCTATCCTCTATGGTGACTTCGATAATCGTGGCTTCAGTATGCTTCAACTTCGGAGTAGGGATTCTTGTAGATGTGATGGTTTGACGAACGAATATGGCGGTGCCTCCGCCTGCTCCCTCCGGTCGGTCGTCTCGGTGTACTTCGAAGCCGGGCACTCTCAGGGGAATGTCGGGTTTGAGATGAGTTTCTGTAATGAGAAAAAATGTCAATGTTAGTATTGTTTGCCAGAGCGAGCAATTCGTCAATTTTAAAACGGATGCTGTGGGCATTCCACAGGAGGACGTTCACCATCTGGGGATCAGACATTGATGGTGGACCTGATGAGATTCATGAGAATCATAGCCTTCTCGAGCTCGTTATTACAAACGGCCAGTTGGGGTCGCACGCGGATCAGTACCTGGAGCAGGGCCATCATCAGTGCGGCGTCATCATCTGCGGCGGTTGCCTCTCTTGCGGGCTGCTGCGTGCGGGGCTGCGAGCGGGGCTGCTCTTGGTGCTGCTCCTCGCGCTGTTGGGGGCCTGTTGTTCCTCCGGCTAGGTGGGCCCAGGTGCGTCCATCATTCCTCGTCGTCTGATGCGCATGAGGATGTGTCCTGCCTCCTGGCGCCTCCTGACGGAGCTGTTGCTGGTGTTGTTGTAGTGAGGCGACGTATGCCACCCTCTTCGGGCAGCCCCTATAGTTGGCGGGATGGGGGCCTCCGCAGTTGCAGCACGCGGCGGGCTCGTCCCTGGTGGTCTTGGGGCACTCGGCGGAGGCGTGCTCCACTAGGCATTTCACACACCTCGCGGTGTGTGAGCAGTTATGGGACCCGTGCCCGAAGTTCTGGCAGCGGTAGCACTGTGTCCCGTGCTGCAAGTGGTTGCTGCGATGTTTTTGCAGGCGGATCCTGCAGTGGCATAGGTACTTGACGGCCGCCCTCAGCTGGCCTATGTTTACTTCCTTGTTGAAGTGTACCAAGTACATTGGGTACTCGGCCGAGGTGGTCGTCATTTTGGTGACCTTGACGGGGGCGAAGCCTTGGTTTGTCAGGTCTTCGGCTATTTCCTCCGTGGTCACGTTAGGCAGGCCCTTGATCACTGCCTTCTTCATCTTGTCTGCCTCCGCCGTGTAAGTGTGGAAGCCGCGTGCCTCCGCTCGCAGCCCGTTGGTGAGGGCGCGGTGGTCCGCCATGCTCCGCAGGAGGATGTTTACCTTTCCCCCTGGTCTATACCGGATCTCGAAATTCAGGTGCCCGATGTGGCCCTGCACCGCTGAGGTGACCTGTCCATGCGAGAGGGTCCCCAGGGTCATCACGACTGGGGGGACGCGGTCCTTCCTGGCGGCGCCCGTGGTACCTGTGGAAGAAGAAGCAGATCTATTAGTATTGGCGCGTTTTGCCTGCGACGCGCCGCCGCATTCGGATACTTCACCCAAGTTGCCGAAGCGGTTGCCGACAACAACCGCCCGGGGTTCCTGCGGGGATCCTGGCCTCTTAATGGGGTTGGTTGGCCTCGTCCAACCTTCCTCCTCTCTGGTCGTCTCCATGTCCTGATGGGGCTGCTGGAATCTGGGGGGCGGAACATAGCCCGAAGCTGGGCCTACTGGGGGGCGGCTGGGCCCGGCTGCGGTGGCGGTCTCGGGCATCTTAGGGGGCGGTAGGGGGATGGCTGCCGGCTTCGTCCTCGGGTCAGCGGGATGGGGCTGCAGTGGTTGGGAGTTGGGGACCTTGATGGTCCCAGTCTTGGTCCGATATGTGGTGGTGTCCTCAGGGATGACAGAAAGGAGCCGCGCGGGAATCATCCGCACGGCAGGTGTTCTGTATTTACGCTTTAGGATTGCGGGGGTGGTCTTGGGGGCTTCTTCTCTCGGTGGGGCCAGGTCGTCCTTCTTCTTCTTTGCCTTGAGAAAGGCAGTTGGCGGCGCGGTGGCCTAGGCAGTGAGCCGGTCGGGGTCCGGCCTGCTGACAATAGCAGGTGTCTGGCCGTGTAAACACGAGCCAGACAGAGCGGTTCGGGAGCGAAAAAAGCTGTCGTCACAGAAGCGACTGTCGCGGGAATTCAATGCGAAAGTGCGTGTGTTTGTGTGTTACGCTTTCATAGCCGTTACGTTTACCACTAAACCGATTTTGAATTTTTTTTCGTCAATAGAAAGCTACATTATCAGCGAGTAACATAGGCTATATGCAATGGTAAGCTCTGGCGTTATGAAATTTGTATAAATGAAAATATGTGTATTTCATGTATTTTAGCGGCAGGGAGGAAAGGCAGGGGGAAGGTGTGGTTCACGTAGAGGGAAGAGACGAGGTAAGGGGGAGACGGGGAAGGTGGAAGGGAACGGGGACGCACGGAAAAGGATATGCAGGAAGAATCAATTTATTTCTTCGAATGGCATTCCAACGCATGTCGGTTACCAGTTAGTCTAATAAAATACTAGAA
Organism: Limnephilus rhombicus; assembly: GCA_929108145.2. NCBI lineage: Eukaryota > Metazoa > Arthropoda > Insecta > Trichoptera > Limnephilidae > Limnephilus > Limnephilus rhombicus. The sequence continues at coordinate 57,959,676 of OV815276.1, forward strand.
GTTAAATAAAAATAAAATACTAGAAGGTAAAAGGTTACCAGCGGTCACCGCCTGTTATTTAATAAAAATCCAAATTCTACATTCTATTTGCACTCTAGATACCTACTTCCGAGAGATATTAATAATTTGGAGGGCGGGTACCATTTATTGAAACAACATCTCTGCCATAGGTCACTACAAGTGGTTCGCTACGTTTGGTGACTTAATTGTGGTGCCCGGGTTCATGAGGTGAGATTTGTCCGGGTCTTGGCGGCGGATGCGTCTGCCCGCCAACTGCATGGCAGGCCGGATCGAGAGAGAATGATTGAGGGAGTCCTTTTGACTTCTCCAGCCGTACTGTTATGATAAAAATAACTCGCTGTTTATTTTATCAAAAGAATCTAGACGGGTGCCTAATTTTAAAGGTAATTGACTGGGTGAAACTTCAGTGAAATCTATTTTGAACGTGGAAGCTAAACGATTCGATTATTTAAAAAAAAAACAAAGGCTACCGTCTAACTGTGCCAGTGTCATTTCATTCCTCTTTACAAAATTTATCATTTTATATAGATAATAGTTTTAAAATAGTATTGTAAATTAGTGTAATATAGTTTTAACTTGTATATTTGTGTTCTCAGTAAGTATTTGTGTTATGTAATTGGTTCTTTGGAGCAGTTTAGGTAAGATTTTTTTTTTGATTTGTGTCCTTTAGATTTACCTATTCGAAAATGTATCAAGAAAAACCACCTGATCCCCCAGATGATGGTTTGTTATCTGAATCCTCGGGTGTTACGAAAAAAATGATCGCGGTTAATATTTCGGAGGCTTCGGACTTCGTAACGATTACGTCAAAAAAAGAAAAATTGCTAAACCAGCAGATAATAGAAATGCAACAGATTTTGAACAGATATATCGAAAAACACCCTCCACGCAAAACGACTCTCTTCAAAATAATTCTGTTTTACAGGATCTAATTCCATCCACTTCTTCCTCGATTTCAAACCTAAGTCCAGCAAGCCCTTCCACCACACCCGCCCCATTGGTAAACAATACTCCTTTACAGATGTCACGTCTGTATAATAATCTTGACAGACCACCTTACATTATACACGTGACTAAAATTTCGAAGGATGAAAAACAATCAAATTTATATGATGTAGACTTTGGACATTTTATGTTTAAAAATAAAATCCATCCTGTCTGGAATGGAGTGAAGTCGGTTGGCCGGAACCGTCTTTCTGTTGAATTCAAGACAGCGGCTGAGGCCAATAGCTTTGTGAAATCTGATGTTGCCAAAAAAAAAAACTTTCATACCTACATATCAGGTTACAAGGCTAGGTGTCACAAAAGGGATTCCACCGCACTGGTTGATAGAGGACATCCTGGAGAACATTACTGTTCCTCAAGGTTTCGGAAAAGTTTAAAAGCGCATCGTCTAAATTATAGGTTTAATACGGGAAACTCTGTAGAATGGAGACCCTCCCAATCTGTTGTCCTAACCTTTGACAGCAAAGATCTTCCACAAAATGTTACTATGTTTAACGTCTCTCTACCAGTAGAGCTCTATGTGTTCCCAACTGTGCAGTGCTACAAGTGCTGCAGATTTGGACACACGAAGAACCTCTGCAGATCAGAACCCCGTTGCTTCAAGTGCAGTTCGTCCCATAGTGGCGATTCCTGCGATAAAACAGAGGAAAATTATAAATGTTTAAACTGCTCCGGAATTCACATGTCCATCAGCAAAACTTGTCCTGAACTGTCAAGGCAGCGCAATATTAAACACACAATGGCCGAGAAGAGCATCTCTTATGCGGAAGCATCAAGAATGTTTAACAAATCCATTCCATCTTATTCTGAAGTAACTTCCAAAAATTCTAAAAAATCCACCCCTTCTCAACCTTCTTCTTCTTCATTTAGAAAAACTGTTGAAAGGGTCGTGAAACCTAGAGTTCTAACAAAAAAAAATAATGCTAATCACGAATCCCTTCTGTGGTTCCCTAATGGACAAATTCCTTCCAGTTCAAATTTCAATTCTTACCTAAAGTCGTCTACTAAAGAACAAAATTATAATATAGACCTTAACTCTACATTAATCACCTCATTTTTACATATTTTACAAACTTTAAATAAAAAACAACATTCAAATACTGTCCCACGTTGCTAAACAAATTACTAATATTATCAACTCAACTAGAAATGGCTCCTCTGATGAGAATTCTTCAGTGGAATTGTCATACTCTTAGAAATAAGACTGAAGAATTTTTAAACACATTAAACTCAAACTCAATTGCAGTGGCTGCCATCTCGGAGACGTGGCTGGAACCCTATCTGATGGTCTCCGTCTTATGTGCCCGTTCCTTCTCAACTGTCCTTTCTCTAGCTTACTGTTTTTTATTTACATTCATAAGCAACTTCCTGTATATAATAACATAACTTTAATATATTAACCACCAAGTGTAATATCTAAGTAAAAGTCAATATACTTAGACAAAACAATATTTCATGTAATAAATCTTCTCAAGATGGAAAGGGCGGCTCCGTTCTTTTCATTAAAAAATCATTACCCTTCTCCCCAGTAGATGTAAAACCAATTGGTTGTCCCTTTGAAGTGACGGCCGCAAAGGTTTTTGACACTACAATAATTTCTTTGTATATATCACCATCTAATAAACCTTCAAAATCAATCCTGAAAGCAATGTTTTCCAAGGTCACTACCCCTTCTCTTGTTCTGGGAGATTTCAATGCCCATCACGGATTATGGGGAGCTCACAATTGTGACAGAATGGGCAGAGATATTGTTGATCTACTAGACGAACTAGACTTTTGTATCATCAATGATGGTTCTCCTACCCGTCTTCAGGTGCCTGGTCAGCGACCCAGCATGGTTGATCTTACTATTTGCAATTCCAGCATAGCCGCATCCCTGTTATGGAAGGTTTTGGATGACCCTCATGGGAGTGATCATTACCCCATCCTCATTGAATCCTCAAATATTTTCCATTCCAACAAAAATGTCAAGTGCAGTAGTCGAAAACCAAGATTCTTAACTGCCAGGGCCAACTGGAATGACTATTCAAATCATACAAAGTTCTCTGTGCAAAATCTGCCCTTTCCAACTAAAGAAAATGTTGCGGAATGTTACGATTTATTGGTGTCTGCAGTCATTACGGCCGCAGAAACATTTATCCCCATTAAAACGACACGTAACAAAGGGAAACCTCCCCCAGCTCCTTGGTGGGATATTGAATGCTCAGACGCAGTAGATATGAGGAAAAAATATGCGAAAATTTATTCAACAAATATGAATTTGGAGAACTTCCTTCAGTATAAACAGATTGAAGCTAAGACCAAACGTCTTCTAAAAAACAAAAAACGTCAAGGCTGGAAAAAATTTTGTTCATCATTATCTCCCGAAGTTCCTCTTTCAGTTGTTTGGAATTCAAGTCGCAGGTTTAAGGGTTCTCATGTCCCAACGGTGACTCGACCACTCACTTCAGAGTGGGTGAAGGAATTTGCCGATAAACCAGCTCCTCAAACTGCAAGTAATTTTAATGAAACAGAATTCACATACTCATTTAAAACACGGGGTTGGATGGACACCCACTTCAATTTAACGGAACTTAGGGAGGTCTTAAACGATCTCACAGACTCATCCGCTGGCGTAGATGGAATTCCTTATAGTTTTATTAAAAACTGCGACGTTACCACACTAAACTAATTTCTGTCAATTATAAATCTGATATTTGACTCCGGCATAATTCCATCATCCTGGAAAACTCAAATAATTGTTCCCATTCTGAAACCCCAGAAAGACCCTAACTCTGGACTTTCTTACAGACCTATAGCTCTGACATCTTCCTTAGTTAAAATAGCTGAACATATGATTAAAAGACGTCTAGACTGGTATGTAGAAAATGAGAAAATTCTTCCCAGCTCTCAGTTTGGCTTTCGAAAAAGAAAAAGTACGATCGAAAGTGTATCCATCCTGACTTCTGATATCCAGTTGGCCCTGGCCGATAATGAATTCCTTGTAGGTGTTTGCATTGATGTGTGTGGAGCTTTTGACAATGTTTTATTTAATAAATTATTAAAAATTGGCATCCCTCGTAAGCTTTCCAGTTTTATAATTAACCTCCTTCTTACCAGGAAAATTCAAATCCACGTGCTGGATTCTCCTCCACTGGAGAGAATAGTAAACAAGGGTTTGCCTCAGGGCTCCGTCCTTAGTCCTATCCTTTTTAATATATATACCTTTGACCTGCATCGCAGTATGCATCCATCTTGTAAAATACTTCAGTATTCAGTTCAGTAACAGTCCAAATAAATAATTCAATTCTCCCTATGCAGGTACAGATAAAATTTCTTGGCGTAGATAAGTTTTAAGATTTTCACGGCCAAAAGCATTTTCGTTATTTGTTTTTGGGGTGTTTTGCCGTGTTGCGCTACCTCCTTCTTTAGCCAACGTTTCGGACATCGTTGCAGTGTCAGTGCAGGCAGATCTGCCCTGATGATGGACACTGCAACGATGTTCGAAACACGGAAAAACGAAAAACAAATAACGAAAATTTCTTGGGGTAATTTTAGACTCTAAGTTAACATGGAACCCGTATGTTAATTTAATCATTAACAAATGTCAAGCTGGCCTCAACGGTTTACGTGCCATTTCACGGGTCTGGTGGGGAAGTCACCCATTCACCCAAAAACTTTTTTATAACGCATATGTTAGGAGTCATTTGGATTACGCGTCATTCCCCCTCGAACCCACTTCTAAAAAGAACCTCGCGAGGTTGGACCGTATCCAATTTCAAAGTTTAAGATTGATTATCGGAGAAATGCGTTCTTCCCCAATTAACGCTTTACAATTGGAGGCTGTGGAGGCTCCTCTTCATTTCAGAAGATAGTTCTTGGCTGACAAGTTTTTATTTAAACGCTTAAGACTCTCTAATCACCCACTGAAAGACAAAATTACTGCACTCACTGCTCAAGTGAAATCACTTCCATATTGGAGGAACAAATCAATCCCTCTTCTTGTTAAAAGCCTCCATACGTACAGTGCGTATAAACCCCTCTTAAATCCATCAGACAGACTTCCTTTATATGCCAACTCCTTTCGTATTCATTTGTGTAAACCAAATATTCTTTTTTCTCTCGGCATAATTAACAATCACGAAGCTCCAAGAAAACTTATCCAAATTTTAAATTCGAAATATTCCAACTGGAAAATTATTTACACAGATGGTTCCAAGTCTCCCTTATCAAACCATGTGGGAGCGGCATTCCACTGCCCATCAGATCAAGTCGATAGAAAAATTAAACTTCCAAAAGAGGCTTCCGTTTTCACTGCTGAATGTATAGCCATTTTTGAATCCCTCAAATACACTGACGATGATCACATTGGAAACTTCTTAATTCTCTCCGATTCCCCGAGTGCACTTCAAAAATTACACTCTTCCCCCTTCCATTGCCCAGAAGACGATTTCTGTGTTGGAATTCGTACTTTGATTCATAAATTAACCGACTCTGACAAAGAAATCGTCTTGGCTTGGATACCTTGTCACTGCGGTATCCCTGGAAATAAAAAGGCCGATTCATTGGCGAAGATGCCATTATTTCGGGGGATATTTTATATAAATTTTTAAACACCAATGACATTTTCATAAAATTGAAGGAAAAAATGATTTTTTTATTTTTATTTTAACTTTATGAGTAAAACCTCAAATTGTAATATTTAATTAAATGAAGACAATATAAGCGAAACTCAATCGAAAATCTGAAAACAGAAAAATCAGAAAAAGATATTGACACATCGAGTCCCAGATGTGTCAATATCTTTTTCTGATTTTTCTGTTTTCAGATTTTCGATTGAGTTTCGCTTATATTGTCTTCATTTAATTAAAAAAGAAAAAATGATTTCCACATGGCAGAATCATTGGGAAGAATCTAGTCAATCAAAAGGATATAACTTTTTCACAATTCAGCCAACGATTCCTTCAAAACCGTGGTTTTCCAGACTTTCTTTTAACAAATTCTCGACATCCTCCATTTGCCGCATGCGGATAGGACATTGCTGCCACAATGTTCACCTGACAAAAATTCATGTTAAGAATTCTGCGATGTGTGAATGTCGTCTTGGTGAAGAGGATCTCAATCATATTTTTTTCAGTTGCCCTTTAAATAATTCATACAAAAATTTCATCCCTCACCTAATCAGTTCGGGCATATTGCCTCCCTACAACATTGCATGCCTGTTATCTTTTGTGAACAAACGCGTGTATAAAATCTTGGCTAATTTCCTGAATATTAACAGCATCAATTTGTAACTGTAAGTTAAGTTTCATGTATTTATTTTATTTTTTTACGCACAATAAATTGTGTCAGCATATCTTTTAATTTCCTTGTTATGTTTAATTAAAATCATCTCTTATTGTAATAATTTTGTGTATTATTATTTGTATAGTATTATTATATAATGTAGATAGGTTCTTGTTATTAAAACTAAATTAGTTAATATTAACCAAAAATTACACTCACAAAATTACACTCACAAAAGCATTCACTTGACACTGGCCAGAACCACTCCTTTGGGGTGAAAAGCCATTAAAAAAAAAAAAAGATTCGATTATTTTTTCAAAAGAATTATCAGACGTTTTACAAAGCAAGCTGGCTCACTTATTGGGATGAAGCCTAGGAGGTTGGACTGCACTCCGAAAGTCTACGTGATTATTTTACGTTTTAAAGTGGAATCGTGCTTTGTAATCAAGGATTGCGCAATTCACATTGTAATTGAGAAAATGTAAAGTGATTCTCTATCGCTGTGGTGCCCAAACGGTCGATCGCGTGAGCTTTTTGAGTCGATCTCGAGAAAAATTTGCCGATATAAATAGATCTATTCACAGTTTTTGTTTAAGTTGATCCTCAATAAGACCGCCATTTTCATGCCTTTTTGTATATTATTTATTTGTAGCTTATATTGTCAATGGTTGCGCATTTTTATTATTTGTTTACTCTATCCTCATTATTACTCGATCCTCAACTATGGTATTTGACGTCACAAGTCCACATAGAAAAAAAAATCGTCTAATTATTGCATATTCATGGTGAAATATTGTCAAAAATTGCCCCCTTCAAAAGCCCGAAGTTATCGATCTAGTTTCTAGTGTGTGGTTCGGTTTATTTATGAGTCAGTCAGTCCAAGTTGTAACTTGAAGGCGATACGAAGTTTATTAATAAATAATACCAAATGAGTGCGGTGAATAGAAGTAAAACGTATCATTTTAATAACGATTGATAGGAAGAATTCTTATTTTGTATGGTGAAGGATAAGTGCATTTGTCTTATTTGCCGTGCGTCAGTTGCAATATCTATGCATGTGAACTTAGAGAGGCATTATAAAACCATTCATAAAAACTATGAAAGTATTTCCCGCCACAGAGTGAATTAAGAAAACGAAAAGTATTTGATTTGATTATTTCTTTAAAAAAAAAACAAACCTTGTTCATAAGATCAGCCAAACAATCAAAAGCTGCAACGATCGCGTCATTTAAAATATCTCATATATTGGCGAAACACAATAAACTATTTGAAGATGGAATGGTTGTGAAGGGAGCATTTATTGAAGCGGGTGAAACTTTATTTGGAAATTACCATGTGTTAAACCATCCATTAGTTCCGAGTACAAAAATTGCAGGAAAACCATTTTCGTGTTATAATATTAATTAAATTGGGTGTAATATAAATTAAAGCCGAGGATTCGCGTGCAGATTAAGTCTTACGTTAAACTCAGTTTCATGTTCCGAATGATCTATTAAAATTCCAGTAGCGGATTAATCTGCTGACGCTTTTCGAAAAAAACGTTATAATATTTACAGTTAAATTTTATTTCAAACCATTCTTTAAAATTAGTAATTCGTTGGAAAACCATACGCGTGTTATGAGAGTAATAGTAATTAAAGCTAGTAAGTTGCAGACTATTCATGTACTGCCAGAATCAAAGAAAAACCATTTTCATATTCTGAGTGTTTTAAGAGCGTTTAACCAGCCAGCAGACGAAAATCCACATTTCGTCGAAAGTTGTTCTTACGATCGTGCAGGGCGGTTACAATAAGAAAGATTAATTATTCTCCGTACCAGCTTTTTAAAATTATAACTCAATATCGAATTTATTTCAATTCAAATTAGCTTTAATTTATACCTTCATCCAAAAATGCTGAAAGGCGTGATGATAAAACTATTAAAATAATGTACTTTTTGTAGTTATTTTTTGATTATAAGTATTTATCATTTATCATTTTTCAATAATGTCTAAATTTAATAAGAATGTAAAAAAAATCTGAAATATATTAGTTTGTAAGTGCGCAAATAAATACACAAATGGACCAATTTTCGTCAAGAAACACATGTACGTAAATATTTTTTAATGATTTTATTGTAACTAAAATTAAAAATCTAAAACATGCGTTTGCTAGATAATGTATTGATTTATTTTACTGCGTGATTATATTATTTGAAATGGGTGTGGTATAATACAAAATCTTTTTTGAAAATTTAACAAATCTGCCAACGACCTATGGAATAACCTTATTATACTAAAAATTAAAAAAAATTCTCAAAATTTATTACATGCGAATGCTAGATAAATGAACAATCTTTCGAAATCCACTTATAATTTTTTGTGGAAAAGAGTCAATACGTCTAAAATCTGATTTGAAAATGACATATTTCTAGTTTTCTCTGGTAATGCCCTCTTAATTCACCGGATACAGATTTAATTTAAACCAGTTTTTTGTTCACAAAATAGCGATAAATTAAATAACAAGTTACCGATTCTTCGTGTACCGAGTTAAGCTTTGCATTTGACACGTCATGTGCTGCAAAATTCTGAGAAATTGACTGATCCGTGTGTAACTATTATTTCGGGACTCTTACGCAGAAGCAATCTTAAGTTAAACTGCCTTGTGTTATGAAGACAATAACATGTTGTATTGTAAGAATACTCGTCACATGTGATATAAAAAATCGGCTTAAAATGAGGTCGCGATAAAAAAATAGGATTTCTACCCGCCCCCCCCCCCGGCACTTAAAAATCTGTGAAGAATCGATCGATCGGAGTCTAATAATATTGAGGTAGATCGCCAGCAGTTCAAGTATGAGCGAGCACCCCTGCTCTATCGGATGGCCGCGTTCAGCCTTTACGAAGCGCCGTGAAACAGTGTTTTTTTCAGTAATATGGAGGCGCGCGTTTCTACCGCGATTTTGATTATAACTTGAACCATCGCATCGATGTTATTATGATTTGACAAATTCACCATTTTACAATTGCCGGGTAACAAGGCTATCCGCTCATAAATTATATGCAAGCCAGAGTGCTAGAGTATGACAGGCGACTAGCCCCGTTCGTTTTTCAAGTATCCTTGGAATTTTTGAAATACTGTTTTGCTCGAGGAGATTTCGACTCGCCAGAACTTAAAATTGTTCGTTGGTTGAAGCGATTTCTTTAGCACCAGCCGACTTCTGTCCACGGGAAACCTATGAAACCGTCATCGGGAGTTGAAGCTGCCCTGAGGACCGTCGGGCGCCCTTTGCGGCCTGTCTCACACCATGGAACGCCACCATAGTTAATGGAATTGGTCGATCCAGGGGTGACCTTTTTTTAAAGTATTATTTTAAGTTCTGTGTATATTAAATCTGTATAAATAAATGAAATTTGTTATTCATTATGAATACCGTTTATCATTTCTAATCCTTTTATATTTTCTATAAAGTATGTATTCCCCAAGGCCCTGAGAAAGAATTTTGCTTTCCCTTCTGCTAGCCTGGTTCATCGACCAGTGGCGCCCTTAATTAAATAAAATCTGGCAGATTAAATGATAATATTATTAAAAACATTATCTTATGTTACTCTGTATAACTGTACTCGTAATCTTTATAACAGTAGTAGTAGTCTCTCGGAACATCGCCTTACCCCGCAGTGGAGGGATGGATTCGTACGTCCGTCACGCCTGGACACACTGACCTCCAGATTTCTACCCACCCCTAATATTATTTTCCTTCCCAGAACTTCCTCTCCTTCCTTTCCCAAAAACACCCTCCATGCAGCATCCCCAAAGGTGACATAGACCCTGAGGGGAATTATTTTCCTCAGGGCTTCCTGTGTGGAGCTAATGTAAAAAAAAATAATTTTGGGATTGATGATATTAATTTTTCTAATATACAATACACCAATGATTTTTTATGCGCAGGCTGTGTTTTTGTAGTTTTTTGAATGATGAACTAAGCCCCCTCATAATCGAAATGTTGTTGCTTGAAAGACCAGACCCGATAGAATAAAGAATTCCAGACGTGAATATCTTGGTAGGTTCTTTCCAACCTTCTTTTTCGTCTCCTTCCCCTCTAGCCTCACGATTTACCTCAATTAAGGATGCCAATGATGCCATATTCAGATTAATCATCAGTAAGTAATGACGACTATAAAGAGCAATAGGCAAATTGACTTTCTTTTTATTTCGCTTGCAGTCGACAGTTCTGGTCGACGACGGAGACTGAGGCAGAAGGACGGAGTATGCCCCATCTTGTTGTCTCCACAGATCTGTTGGAATTCCTGCGATATTGACAACGACTGCCACAAAGATTACAAGTGCTGCGGAACGGGGTGCGGGGGTCGCGCGTGCGCCAGCCCCATCGAGGCTTCTACAAATCCGCTTGCTGGTAAGTAAGGGTACAGCCCCGCTTCTTTTAAATATTGGAAAAATATGTGAAAAAAATTACTCACTCGGCTCCTCAAGCACATTAACGAGGTATCAACCTTACCTGAAGAGCACACGGCTTTAGAGAAAAACACTCCACCCTTCACGAATTCCTGAGAGTCTCAGAAATTATCATCGAAGGCTTTAACTCCAAACGTTCAACTGGAGCCATTTTCCTAGACATCGCTAAAGCTTTCGACAAGGTCTGGACCAACGGTTTTCTTCTCAAACTTCACGATATAGGCATCGATCCTCAACTCCTCGGTGTCTTCAAATAATTTCTCCGCCTACGAACTTTCCAAGTGAAATACAGAGGTGCCGCAAGGATCACTGCCGTCGCCAACCCTCTTCAATGTCTACACACACGACATTCCCCTCTCAGTTGACAAAAACTCAATTTTAGCTCTCTATGCAGACGATACCACCGTTATGGTGAGATACAGTTCATCCAGGATGATAATCCACCGACTTCAAATCAATATTAATAAACTCCAAGAATGGCATGACCTGTCGCGTATAGACGTGAATCCCTCAAAGAGCGTAGCCATATTTTTTTTCCATAGATAGAGAAACATGGCTCCCAGAGAGGAAATAACGGCCAGGCCATACCGTGACAAAACACCACCAAATATCATGGAGTTACACTTGACAAACGAATTACTTGGAAACCTCACATTAAAAACACACTGACCAAAGCCAAGAAAACATCCGGCTCTTTACACCCCCTACTTCACTTCAACTCAAAGACCTCTATTCAAAACAAACTGCTCATGTACAAATCACAAATACGACCCGTCATCACATATGGATCGCCCATCTGGGCTACAGGAAACACAAAGCGTCTCGAATCATACCAAAATGCTTCACTTAGAAGATATACAAAAAGTCCCTGGTTTGTCCGAAATTCAATTATAAACTCCGATACAAATATCCCGCCCCTGAAAAAACATATGGTAGAATTGGCCAAATCATTTTATGCAAATCTTCCTATACACCAAAATCCCAGTATAGCTTGCCTCGGGCGTCTAAGACCCGACGACAATCCGACCTGCCCTTTCCCATCTCCACTACGTCCCCCCTTTGAAGTGTGGACTCAATTAAAAAAACACAAAATGCAATCAAAAATACAAAAAGTTAGTATTACAAATCAAAAATTACATTGAAAATTTATAAATACCTACAGACAAAAAAATAAAAATAAAATACAAAAAAAATAGTATTCAAGCCCTATACGTTGCCATAGGCAGTCCACACATCGGGTAGAAAAAAACCATCCCCCAGGTACATATACTATACAGTTATACACCCTCAGTTCTCGAGAAATAGAGATTAAGTTCTCTGCACCTCGACTTTTACAATACGATAGGTACTACTATAAAGTATAAGAGTACAGCCCCTACTACTAATCCTGGAAGTGTTGTACAACCATCAGTTTGTTGAAGTTTGAACGGATGGAACTTCCCAAAGCAGAAGCATGTTCAGGGGCTGAAGGAGTCTGTAATGGAACGAACCGTCTCACATTGAAGCTCACAGTCTGAAGAGGGACTAACCAGAGAAAACCAGAAATATGTAATTTTTAAATCAAATTTTAGACGTATTGACTCTTTTCCACAAAACGTTATAAATTGATTTCGAAAGATTGTTATCTAGCAAAGGTATGTTTTAAATTTTGAGAAAAAATGTTTATTTTTGGTATAGGTAATAAGGTTATACCACAGGTCGTTGGCAGATTTGTTAAATTTTCAAACACAATTTTGTATTATACAACACACATTTCAAATTATATAATCATGCAGTAAAATAAATCAATAAATTATCTGGGAAAGCTATGTTTCTGAATTTTAATTTCAGTTTAAATAAAATCATTAAAAAAAAGATCCTCGCACGTGTTTTGTGACGAAAATACTTCAATTTGTCTATTTATTTACGGTCTTACAAACTAATATATTTAAGATTTTTTTTACATTCTTATTTTGCTTAGACATTATTGAAAAATTATAAATACGTACTTATGATAAAAAATAATTACAAAAAGTACATAATTTTAATAGTTTTATCATCCCGCCTTTCAGCGTTTTTGGATGTACCTAGGGATAAATTAAAGCAAATTTTGAATGAAGTAAAATCGATATTGAGTTATAATTTTAAAAAGCTGGTACGGAGAATAATTAATGTTTCTCATTGGAACCGCCCTGTACGATCGTAAGAACATCTTTCGACGAAATTTGGATTCTCGGCCGCTGGCTGGTTAAATGCCCTGAACATTCCTGTGTCCCGAGTAGGGATGTGACTTTTACATAAATAATCGATTCTTTTTCTTAGCATGAAAAAACGATTTTTTTTTAAAAAGAATCAATTGATAATCGATTTTTCCCTAAGTTTGACAAATTAAAATAAACGCGTAAAATATCTACAGTTTTATTAATTAAGAAATATTCAACAGAAATTATAAGTTTTAAAATGATCAAAAGAAATAACAAGTTTTTTTTAAATAATCAACACAAATTAGAGCTCAGGAATAAGAGCTTTGGTCAGCTTTTGGACAATATACGGTTCGGACTTAGATAACACGGCGCCAGCTTTTGAAAACAATCTCTCTGCTGGGGCCGAAGACGCTGGCACCAAAAGGTGCTTACACGCCACCTGTATCAGTTTGGGATAAGCTCCTTCATAGCTTCTCCAGACCTATAAAGCATCTTTTTAAAACTCTTTTAGAGTGTACAGGTCTAATTCGGATGTGTGATTGTGACTTGTGACTTAGTCTGACTGTGCCTGAAGCGTGACAGTATTGTCAGTACAGTACAGTACATTGTTTTTAAATCGGCAGATTTAAAAACAATCGATTGCTAATTAATCGATTGTTTAGAAAATTAAAATCTAGGGATGTGACTTTTACATAAATAATCGATTATTAAATAATCGGTTCTTTTTCTTAGAATGAAAAATCGATTTTAAATAATTATTTTTTAGATCGCTTAATAAAATCGATTTTTGTTGGAGAAAAATCGTTTTTTTTCATAATCGATTATTTTTTCACATCCCTAGAGTCTCGAGAGTTTTTTTTTTTACATGAGCTCCACACAGGAGGCGCTGAGGAAAATAATTTTCCTCAGGGCCTATGTCATCTTTGGGGATGCTGTGTGGAGGGTTTTTTTTTAGGAAAAGGAAGGAGAGGAGAGTTCTGGGAAGGAAAAGGGTTTAAGGGGTGGGTAGGAATCTGGGGTTCAGTGTGTCTTGGTCATCCGCCTCCAAGACCTAGACAAACCTCATCCCATGAAGAGAGAGTTTTCTCAAATAATAAGGTAATGAATGTTTCCAGTCGGTAGTTCAACTCGACGGCCCCTCTCGACACCTCGGCAGAAGCTCGGAGTATGCCCCATCTTGAAGTCTCCGCAGATTTGTTGGAATTCCTGCAATTTTGACGACAACTGCCCCGGAGATAACAAATGCTGCGAAACAGAATGCGGAGGTCGCTTTTGCTCCAGTCCCACCGTGGACAAATCAAATCTAATTACAAATCCGTTTTCTGGTAAGAGTACAGTCCCTACTACTATTTAGAGTTATTTCTCAGAATAAACTTTTTTTGTCTATTTTTTCTCTATTTATTTGTCTGATTTTACAATGTTTGCTGTCACAAGTTTTTAAATCTGAAAGTTAATTTCCAGGTTACACATATATCGCCTATCTCAAACACATCGGTGGCTTCCACTGTTCGATGGTTGGTGGATGTTGGATCAGGAGCTTTTGCCAGTGGATGGAGAATGCTGGTTCAAAGCCGTCTAATTGCTTGTAATATTTTATTACATTATATTATAAATTCGTACTTACAAATATGAAAGAACAGGTATTATACAGGTAAACAAGCACCTAATAAAAAATTTATCACCTTAGAGCAGGGGTTCCCACAGGTGGTCCGCGATGTCTAAAATGTAGTCAGCAAAATATTTGTTCATTTTACTGCAAAACCGAATTTAAAATTAACCAAAAGCTGATTCATAACCCTTTTGTATTGGAGTATTGGAGAGGTAGCTGAAGAAGTCCAAAAATAGCTCATTCTTGTACCTTGTGGTCCCTGTGAGAACAAATAAATATCACGGTGGTCCCTGTTCAAAAAAAGGTCGGAAACTACTGCTTAGAACAAGTCAAATACCTCTTTAGATGTATTCAATAACAAATACAAAATAAAGGAAATAAAGTTTTCTGAATCTTCAAAAAATGTTCTCAAAATTGTAAGTTGTTAGTAATAATAAACTTTAAGACAATAAAATATTTTTCTAATTTTTTAATTTGTTTTCTGATATTCTATATTTATATTTTTTATAGTTGCCTGGGTTGGTTGTAATTTACAATAAATTATTTATTTATTTCAACGCCATAAAATGGCTATTACAATCCGGTGATACATGATACACAGTGGTACATAGGAGGGTAATTACAATAATAATAATGTACATTAAACAAGTACATTATGTATGATAACAACTAGTATTTACTTATAGGATACAAATATGTTTATAACAAAAAAAAGAATATGAGCTCGTACAAATTACACATTTTTATGCAGAATAAACATAAGTAAATAAAGGTGAATTCTTAGAAAAATTCTCAACATCAAGTATAATATACCTACGTTACTTTTATTTGAACATATTGTTGGATTCTAGGAATTGGCTAAAATGGACTAACATAGTAATGATATTATTGTTACCTTCAGTTGAAATGACTGAAGTTTGAAATGACTACAGGTACTGCTAATTAGTTCAGCTTTTCAGGGCTGCCAGTTAGAGAATCAATAATAAATCTTTGGTTTAAAAATAATAATTTTGAAAAAAAAAATACATTATTAGCTATCACTTAACTAGTCTGTCTGATAGTTAATATAAATGAAGCAAGCAGTTTGGAATCTATATTAGAGTATGATATAGACGCCGTGCAGACGAACACTATTACACCTTAACATTAATTATTGTCATTGAGGTATGATATTATAGCCTTCTTGTAACTATATTCGGTGCAGTTGAACACATCTACTACTTCTGAGAAAGCATTGCCAACAGCACGCAATCTATTAAGCGAGTATCTAAATGACCCAGTCCTGATATTTTTGTTGCAATTAAAAAGAATTTTGGATCGAGTAGTCCTAGTAGGTATGTGGAAGGTAATTAGGTTTAATAAATCAGGACTGTCTATAATACCATTAACAATTTTAAAAATAAAAGTCAAGTCGGAAATAAGTCTTCTATCTGAAAGTTTGATAATCTTTGGATTTTTAGATGTAAGTAATTATTATTAACTATTATTAACTAACTACAAATTAGGTAACTACCCAAGTACCTAACTAAGTACCTACCTAACTACATTAGGTAACTATCTAAGATTAGTGGAGGCATCCTGTTGCGGTAAGGCTGTGGTTAACCTAGAGTTTTGATAACAATACATCTGAAGATTAGACATTTTGCGACATGGGCACTGACCCCAGACAATATTTCTATAAGTACTTATTAATTTTTTTAAATATAAGAAATACCTAGCGTTTTTTTATGACTTTTTATAAAACTTATGAAAAATTATTGTGTTAAAAATAGTCTTAGAAAAACAACGCCGCTGATGTCAAATCTTCTAAAGATATGGTTTGAAATTTTCACGGCCAAAAGTAACATGGTGATTTATTTTTGTGGTATCATGCCGTGTTGCGCTAGCTCCTTCTTTAGCCGACGTTTTGGGACACCGTCGCAGTGTCCAACGTTACAATTACTATTACTTATGCTTGTGTGTGTGAAAGCTATAAAAGATCATTTGGCTTGACCTATTTCAGCATATATTAGGAATGTACGGCGAGCGATATGCCGAAATACGCCAAGCCAAATGATCTTTTATAGCTGTGTGTGACACAAGCATTATGTAATTACATTAGGATGTCCATCGTTACATTTACCCTAATTATAGACACCGTAAAGCTGTCCGAAACGTTGGCTAAAGAAGAAGGAAGCGTAACAGGGCGTAAAACCTCAAAAATAAATTACAGTACGTTCAGGATTCTTTCTTTCAGGAACCTAAACATTGTAACATTGTGACTGCTTAATCCTACAGTTAAACATTGACAAATTACACAATTGGTGTGTTGCAAACAACTTATTCCTCAATATCGATAAATTAATGTAAGACACTAACATTTTGTCGAACAAAGACTCCACTATCTTTCATATATACAATAAATAACAAAAGCTTAGAAAAAGTCAAAGAAATCAGGCTCTTGGAGTTATGTTTGACACCCAATTAAATTTTATAAATCACATAAACAAATAACCAACAAAGGCATGAAGACACTAGGATTTACAATCAGAACCATCAAAGACTTTGATTCGTTAGAAGTTATAAAAATTGTACATTTGTCACTAGTACGCAGCTTGCTGGAATACAATTCCATAGTTTGGTCCCCATATTATCAAATTCATATAAAAAAATATTAAACGAGTGCAGAACAAATTTTTACGATTTTTTAACTTCAAGTTAGATATACCTACTCAACACATTAACTTGTAATTTCTTACTAAATACACTTAAATTGCATTCCCTAGAAAACAGAAAAAAATAATTGACCTAATTTTTTTTGTTTAAAATTATTCAATCCGAATTAGACTGTTGTGAACTCCTGCATTTCATTGACTTTAAGGTACCAACTCGAGCGACAAGGTAAAGCATAGTACACACAACATTCATTTCTCCGAAGGACGTGCACAAAATACAATGATATCTTTTACGACGCTGATATTTTCCATTTGTCCTCAGGCCAATTTATTAAATCCATAATAGAAAAAATTAAAACAAATTGTTAATTACGAACTCTCCACCCCTGCTGCATGTTATTTTTTTCATTCTCATTATGTTGGTTTTCCTTCTTTTTATTATAATAATAATATTTGGATGATTTATATATCCCATATGCTTTAATTTGTGTGTGTTTTTTTCTTTCATTTCTGTTGTATATATATTTTTTTCTTTTTTTTCTACCACTTTATGTTTTCTTTAATGTTTTAATCCATGTTTATATATTATAAATTGTAGCGGAAACTTCGCTGGTTAATGCAATCATGTAATATGTTACTTTCTTATTAAAATATGTATAACTGTTTGTTTCCTAAATAAACTAAAATAAAAATAAAAATAAATAGTATTCGGCAACAATAATTCTGGAACCAAAACCAACTACCTCATGCATGCACCTATTTCACACACTTGCAAACAAATTCACCTCAAGTATCGATGCATTTAATACAAAGTTACCATTATTAAAAAAAATACTTGAATGATATTTTTATTTAGTATATTTTGATATTTAGGAAGAATCACATAGCACATTGCATATATTTGTGTATTTTTATATTTATCTACAATATAAAAACCTGTTGCCGTTTTTATTTTGTACTGTGACATTTGATTTGATTTGTCAAGAATTGTTTTTATGTAAATTTTGTAAATACACAATGTATACTATTTTATGCCATCTGCAACTTTAAAAACTTTCTCTTGCATTGTAATGCATTATTTTTACTAAAATTTATCTTTATACCATCCATTCATGTGAGGTTTACTTTTTAAAATTCATCTTTTTTATTTAAAACTGTGTCTATGTATTATAAAATTATCATGTAAAAGCCAATCAGGGCGTTGAAATCTTAATAAATAAAATAATAATAAATTGTAATTTAGGTTTTTGGTAGCCTATACGAAGCATTTTTACACGTATTATGATAATTTAATTTGCACTTTTATAATGGCAAGTATAAACAGGTAATAACAAAAACATAAAAATAACAAGACTGCTTAATTACGTGTTTATTTTTCAAAATAGTGAATCCATTAGTTACATTACCGTAAAATGGGGGGACTTTGATCAATTTTCCCCTTTGAAAGTAAAAAAATTTCCGAGTATTTGGTGAGTAAAATAAATACATAGTGATCAAAGTCAGGGGGCATACATTAATTACGTGAGCATAAAATGGGGAGGGGGGTCAAAATCTCACCAACTATCTTCTGAGAATACGCTGTAGCAAGGGTGTATATAAGAGGGGGGGGGTTAGGAGGTTCGACCTCCCCCTCTAACAATAACAATTCACAATCATAACACCATCATTATGAAATAATAAGTTGTGGTAAGTAGAGGTCCCAAAAAAAGTGTCAAAACTGCTCCTACCCTATATGTATAACAGAGTGTATGCCAAGACCGAGTTGTTTGGCGGTCCGTCCTCTCTGCCTACCCCTGCGGGGAAACGGTGTGATGGTTAGTTAGTCAGTTAGGGGAATTGACGTTTTAGGATGCTTTCTTAGGGGAAATGTGATTTCTATTAAAACATGATAAAAGTTATAAAATTAACATTGATTAGAGCTTAAGACGGGTGCCACACACAGCTATAAAATATGTGGGTTGGCCTATTTCAGCGTATCGCTCGCCATATATTCCTTTTGGGATATGCCGAAATACGCCAAGCCACATCTTTTATAACTGCCTGTGGCACAGGTCTAAATTTTTTTTTTAACATGAATACCGCACAAGAGTCCCAACTGCTCCCGTCTGGAGCCAGTGGGACTATGGCATCCCCAATTGGGGTATGTTGTGAGGCTGAAGGTCATGGGGAAGGGAAGGAGATGGGGAAGAGGTAGGTGGGGAAGAACCTGGCTATTCAGATCTGGTCGCCAAACACGGCTAACGCCATTTCAAGCAACGTTTCAATTCTGAATGGTGGTCTTACACCAGGGCGATACTGAGAATATCTTCCACTCTGGAACGTACCGCAAATATACTATATATTATTTTAAATGAATAAATTGTGAAATAACACAACTTAATCAAATAAAATTTATTTGCCACGCCGCGCGCCGGGATTCGATCCCGCGACCTTCGGAGTGCTAGTCAAGAGCCTTACCACTGGACTACGCTGGCCGGCCTAAATGTTAATAAACCACTTAAAAATGTTAACAGAATGCATTGTTTACGATTTTATGTTTTCACTGTGGAGGGACAGAGCTCGCTAGAGGGTTCCAATCGCCCTAGCTTGCGTACTGATAGCGCCCCCCCCCCCCCCCCATCATATAAGAATGTCCAAACTAAAAAAAAACTATAAGTGGGTACTTACTCAAAAGTGGCCACCTTCTGGAAACTTCCATACGTGAGCTGCGAACGGAAGTAGCACCATCTCTACTCGGAGAAAACACTAACTAAGTTCTCATAGAAGATTTTAGAGTTTTTGTATTTATATTTTACTAGCTGACCCGGACACGCGTTGCTGTGGCTAATAAAACACTTTGTAAAATCCAACCTTTGTAACCACCGCGTACCGCCGTCTTTGAGTTCATCGCGAAGAGATCATCAGTGCGGTTTGCACGTGAGGTAGCTCGTCACCCATTTGATTGACTTCGACTATCTATTTATATTAAAACAGCAAATAAAGTTCACACGCACTGACAAACTGATGATAGAAGATTTTAAATGGTAACAGAATGACAGGTAACGTTTGACAGCGACTGAAATATGACAATCAGAATTCTTTTTTTTTTGCATTCCAATTCTAGATTACGTTGTGCTTCTGAAAGTAGGTAGAACAGTAGAACTGTTTATATGAGAAAATGATAATTTTTTTTTTACTATCTTCCTCACACTTTTTTCATATTATATCACCGTTTAAACCTTCCCTAGTCTACGACAAACATTTCAAAACCAAAATCACCTAAATCGGCCCAGCCGCTCTCGAGTTTTAGCGAGACAAACGAACAGCAATTGATAAGAATAATAAGATAAGAAGATATAATGCGCTATCCGTAAAAGATAGATATATGCCTTCGCAGACTTTTTTGTAGATCTATAAAAGAGGAATATCCCACCATTAATTGTTTTGTTTTATCCTAAAAGGATTAGGCAGCGTTTTCGATGAAAGCTACCAGGCGGCTGAACTTTTTTCCGATACTTCTAACAATTATCGTTATATTTCAACCAATTTACACAAATCCTTGACAAATTACATACCTAAACCTTCCTCACGAAACACACTATCTATTGGTGAAAACCGCATGAAAATCCGTTCAGTAATTTTCGAGTTTATCGCGAACAGACAGGCAGACGGCGCGGGGGACTTTACTTTATAATATGTAGAGATAGAGAATAGCTGGTGCCCGGCATGCGTTGCAATCACATTCAAAGAAATAAATTGATTCTCCCTGCATGTCCTTTCCCGTGCGTCCCCGTTCCCTTCCACCTTCCCCGCATTCGTCTCTTCCCTCTCCGCGAACCCAACCTTCCCCCTGCCTTTCCTCCCTGCCGCTAAAATATATGAAATACACACATTTTCATTTACACAAATTTTATGACGCCGGAGCTTACCATTAAATACAGCCAATGACCCGGTGTCTCATCAGACTGGCGAATCCATGGAGTCCTAATTCTGTGAACATTGTTGAAGCGCTGCTATACCTTCTGAATCCAAATATGATTCTGCACGCATCATTGAGGTTACTCGGTATTGACATCATGTTTCACGTGTATACAGGCTAGTGCAGAATGCATTAAATAATGTTTTTTTAACATTATTGCTGCATCGGAAGAATCTTCGGGCAATCATATTTGACAAAACACTGATACTTCTCCTCTGTCGTTCAATATCACCATCATCCGAGAGGTCTTCTGTGATGATGTGCCCCGAGTATTTTACATTCGTGGATGTGCTTATGGTTTCCTCGTTAAGTTGTACTGGGAGCATCTTCTCGGGATTTTTTCCATGGTCTAATGCAATTAGCTCCGTTTTTTGGGGTTGATATGTATTTCGTTTTCATGCTGAATTACACATTCAAAAAATAACTGCTGACAAACTACATAAGTAGTTTAGCGGGTTTAAATGTAAATAAATAAATAATAAAAAAACAAAAATAACAAAAAAAATATTATAATTGATTATTTTATTTAAAAGGAAAAAACATTACGTAAATTTATTTACAAGGCAGTGAACAGCAACTATAGCTTTCCTCTAATTACATAATATTTTATTAAAATACAACAATAATTGGTTACATGCAGAGCCGCAAAGGGGCCCATGGGCCTGCTGAGTTTGGAGAGTGCTTTTTGAAAGCCAAAAACCAGGGAAATAACAAACCGCAAAGGATGTTTCTATAATTTTATTAAAGGGCAAGCCAATGCCGTGCCACTTAACAGTGATTTGGAGTTATAGGAGCATTCGAAATATTAAAATAACTAGCTTTTTCCCGCGGCTTAGCTCGCATGGTGTAAGGGGGGTTCCCACTCCGCCTCCTCCACCTCCCCCCCCTCTCACCGCCCTCCCTCCCACTTCCCTCCCCCCCCCCCCCTCCCTCCCCCCCTCCCCCTACCCCTTCCCCCATCTCTCCCTCCCTCCCGCTTTCCATACATTCAGTTTTCAAACCTCGCGTGCCACCAATAGCAATTTTTTTAATACAAATTCATAATGCCAGGCTCAACGGAATTTTATATATAAGATTATCAAATCTCAAATTACCGCAATTTCAATTTTAAATTGTGTTTTACACAATTAATTTTGGAAAATTGTAAAAAAGACTTATGAAATTGCGAATACTGCACATAGTCCCAAGTCCCAATACCTTGGTATCCACGATTGGGGTACATGTGTATCAGTGGCGGTCCGTGAGTTTTCAGTGTGCTAGAGTGGTAAGATTTAAAAATACAACGTTATTGATTTTCGTTATTTGTTTTTGGGGTGTTGTGCCGTGTTGCGCTACCTCCTTCTTTAGCCAACCTTTCGGACAGCGTTGCAGTGTCCGAAACGTTGGCTATTAGAAGGAGGTAGTGCAACACGGCATAACACCCCAAAAACAAATAACGAAAATACTTTTGGCCGTGAAAATCTTAAAACGTGACGTTATTGATGTTGCTGTAGCTGAAAACGATTTTTTTTTTTCAAAATTTCAACTTTTTGAATGAAGATATACTGAAATATGGAAAGAATCCTGAAAATCTTCAAATTGAAATTAAAAAAAAAAAAATAACATTCATTTTCAGCTACATCAACATCAATAAGGTCGTATTTTTCAATCTTAGCACTCTAGCTCACTGAAAACTCACGGACCTTCACTGCTATGTACGAGTATGTGATTTGGATGAATGAAGTGGAATATGACTATATGCACAATGACACCCGGGAAAGCGCCGTAGGCGAAAAATTTTCTAGGTCGGAGGGCAAACCAAAAAATTGCTTTTGATTTTTTTTACGGAAAATCAGTATCCCAGCGATATTTAGACCACTATGGGCGCATTGCATTATAAGGCACAAATCATTGCACCAAGAAGTGACAAGTTTTGTAAATATTGTAAGCGCCCCCGCCCCTGGGCTACGGCCGATCACCCGAAATGCGCCCCCCACAAATCTTGCGCCCTAATGCTAACCAATAATTAGAAATAACAAGATATAAACTAGAGATGCCACGAATATTCGGCTACTATTCGGTATTCGGCCTATTCGGCTACTTTTTTTGCTATTCGGTATTCGGCCGAATATTGCGAACTATTCCGCCGAATACCGAATAGCAAATCATGAAAAAAAAATGCATAATAAATAACATATTACTCACAAAAATTTCTATTTTAACAAAAAAAAGAACATTTAAAACTTAAAATCTATCAGTGGTAGGTTTTGTCGAATGAAAACAATTTTTTCAGTATTTGTTGTTTCATACATTTCTACCGGGAGATGATAAATAAATCTTAGCCAATTCTGCTGGGCTTTTGTATACTGTTTTGCGTTTGCTGATCACCACTTGTAAGGGTCTGCTCAGTCTGCTGTCCGATCTAGGCGAACAGTTTTCATGTAAAAATCAATTTCATTTGCGAAATGTTATTGATTTTTATTAATTCATTGAAAACGATGTTTAATTCATTTCATTTTCATTCATGAATACGATTTTTAACTCACGAGTTCAACTAATTTTAATTTAAGAAAACGATTTTTATTATTTTAAAGTCATGAAAACTGTTAGCGAAATATTTTTTTTTTTACATTAACTCCACACAGGAAGCCCTGCGGAAAATAATTTCCCTCAGGGCCTATGTCATCTGGGATGCTGTGTGGAGGGTATTTTTGAGGAGAGGAAGGAATGAACATTGGTCTTGAAGAGACCCATGTTGTAGGAAGGAGGAAACACAGAGGCCGGTAGATTATTCCACAGCCGAGCTGTTGAACACAAGAACGAGTCGAAGAAACGACCCGTTCTCATGTGACAAATGTCAACCGTGTACAAATGTTGGGCACGCGTTTGGCGTTTTTTCCGACTATGCACCGGTGCCGAAGGGATCAATGATGCTAGTTCCTTAGAGCATCTTCCATTGTAATACCGGTAGAACAAGGGTAGCATTCCCACCCGACGCCTGTGCTCTAAAGATTGCAATCCGTCTGTTAAGATGGGAGAATCTATCAAACGGACCGCCCGTTTCTGCACAGAGTCGAGGGTATTTTTCAGGTATTTTGGAGCTCCAGACCAGAGATGGCTGCCAAATTCAACCGTGGGGCGTACTTGTGATTTGTACACGGTTAGCAGTTGTGTACTATTAAAGTATCTGCGGGCCCTGTACAGTACGCCCAGTTTTTGGGAGGCTAACTTTACTCTGGCTTCGATGGAGCCCCCATACCTGAGCTGGTCACTTAGGGTTACACCAAGCATATAAATGGAGGGCCTGTTCGGAAGATCGCTTCCATTGAAGGATACTAGATATTCATTTCGATCCCTTTTAGACGTAATCAGACAAGATTGGGTCTTTGAAACATTAAATTCAACGAGATTATTTTTACCCCAAGAGAAAACACTCTCGAGGTAACCGTCCATTCTTTGCTTCAAAGCCCTACGAGCTGTTGGAGCTTGTGAGCCCTTTGGGGGTTTGTCAAACAAAAAGCTATCATGAACTGTACTGTCATCCGCATAACAGTGAATTGGTCCACATGACAAAAGGTCGTTGATGTGCAACAAAAACAAAGTCGGAACAGAACCGATCCCTGCGGGACGCCAGCATTTATCGAGTGTGAGGAAGAGGTGAAACCATCGACCTCTCCCTCAAGAAGTCGGCAATCCACGTACACAAGGATGCGGGAAGTCCGTAAGAATGCAGTTTGTTGACAAGTCCTCGGTGCCATACCCGGTCAAATGCCTTGGAGATGTCCAGTGCAACCGTTTGGATCAGAACTGTTGTGATCGCTATGGGGCGGTAGTTGGCCGGGTTGGAGCGGTCACCCTTCTTTGGAATAGGATGGATAACCGCTTTTTTCCAACCAGAGGGCACAGAGCCAGTCTTCAGGGACATTTTAAAAAGCTTCGTCAAAATTGGAGCTATTTCTGCAGCGCACCTCTGCAGTACCAAGGCAGGTATTCCGTCAGGCCCACTAGCTTTATTAACATCAAACCCTCGTAAAACATGGAGTACTTCCCGATGCCGGATCCTCAGCTTTTTCATACGAAAACCGCAGTGAGGAACCGACGTCGGTACAGCACCTTGGTCATCGAGGGTTGAGTCATCCGCAAATATTTTGCCTAGTAAGTTAGCCTTTTCGGTGGCGGTGTTTGCTAGTGAGCCGTCAGGTCTGGTAAGAGGTGGCAGACTGGATTTGCAGAAATTGCGACCTATTGAGCCCGCAAGCGACCAGAATTGCCTGCTGCCATGCGGGCATGCAGTCAGCTTTCTGCTGATCTGCTAGTCGTGCTCGAATTTTGACCTATTTATGATTCTCTTGGTTTCCTTTGCCATTTTGTTGTAAGCTGTTCTGTCTTCGGATGTTCTAGATGTGCTGTAGGCTCGGTAAGCCGCGTTTTTTCGTCGCACTGCTTCAGCGCATTGTCGACTGAACCACGGCTTTGAGCCTACACCAGTTTCCTTAACAGTAGATTGGATGAAGCCATCCATCGCGGATGTGATGACTTCACCAATTTCCTGGGCACATCTTGAGGGATCCGAAGTCCGAAAACAGACAGCTGACCACGGAAAAGCATTAAAATGTGCCCGCAGACCGAACCAATCTGCTGACCTATAGTGCCACACTTTTCTCTTCAGCCTCTCGTTTGGTGGTCTGAAGTCTACAGGGATTGATGTCGTCACCAGGCAGTGGTCGGACGATCCTAAAGGCGCTATGACTTCAATCTTGTAACCGTGTGGCACAGTAGTTAAAAATAGTTCTAACAGATTGGATCGGTGAGTCTGGACATCAGGAACCCTTGTAGGCTCCTGAACCATTTGCTCCAATCCGTAGCAAAGGGCAAAGGATTCCGCTTGGCGTCCAGCCGAGTCTGTTGATCCTGAGAACTTCAACCAAGGTTCGTTATGAACATTGAAGTCCCCCAGGATCACAAACTCTGCCGTAGGGTAGAGGGGCAAGAGGTCATCAATAGTGTCGCTTAAGTGTTTGAAGAGTTCGGACGTGTCTGATTCGCTAAGGTTCGGTGAGCGGTATAAACACGCGTAGAATCTTACCGTACTGGCAAGATTGACGCGTACCCACATTACGTCGAATCTGGAGTTTTCCAGATTCAACAGTCGCACACAGTTGACGTCAGCTCGACCATAGAGACAGACACCTCCTTTAGGTCTAAACTTGCCTGCGAGGGTGAAGCCCGGGTAGTCCAGATAGGAGGTGTCTACAGGCTCAGCTATCTGCGTTTTAGACAGGAAAAGTAGGTTTGGGCGTTGAGAAAAAAGGTGGTGGTGGACAGAGTTTAAATTGGTGTGCAGGCCGCGAATGTTGGTGTAATTCACCAACAGTTTTGGCCCGCACCGGGGACGCCTACGTCTCGCAGCTGTAATGACGTTAATTATTGCAGGTTGCAAGTTCATGATTTTAATTGTTGGTTTTTTTTTTATATGAGAAGAAGGAAGGTCTGGGAGGGAAAAGGTATAAGGGGTGGGTAGGATGCTGGGGTTCAGAGTTTCCAGGAGTGACGGACGTATGTATCCAACCCACCCACTGCGGTGCAAGGCGATGGGCAGTGAGAGTCCGGCTGGAGAGGTCGCCCAATGCGCCCCAAACGCTACTGCTGGGTCCCCTCCGGTCACGAACCGGCACAACAGCCTCAGCGGGGTTTTTACACTCGTTGATGGGGCAGCCCACCCTCAGTCGTGAGCCTGAGGGTCGGGCCCCTGTACTACCGAGCGGCCCGGACAGCGGTAACCGGTTGTAAAGGGTCTCCCTCAACCAGCATCTCCCAATCCGGCCCGCCACGCAGAAGGTGGGCCGATGCACCCGTCATCAAGACCTGGACAAACATTACCCCAAGAACCCGGGCACCCCTGCTAAGTCACCAAACGTAGCGAACCACTTGGGGTGACCTGTGGCAGAGGTGTTGGTCATCCAATAAATGGTTCCCAGGGCGGCGGTACCCATACCCACCTACCAAATTATAAAATATACTAATCACCGAATATTCGGAGATTCGGCCTAGAGCCTGGAGCCTATTCGGTATTCGGCAAAATCACTATTCGTGGCATCTCTAATATAAACAACAAAAATATAAAGATAAGTAAGAAAAATAAAATTTAAAGAATAATATTTTATATAAAAAATAGGATAAAAAATAAAGTAAATAACAACAATTCACATTTACATTAAAATGTTACCATTCTCCACGATATGTCGTGTTTTAAAGTTATGCGATAGTATAAAGATATCTATAAAGTCACATTCAATAGAATTCTTAGAATTATACTGACGACACATTCAAGACAGTGGACTGAAGCAGGCAATATTGTTATGAAATAATATTAAATAAGATGGAATATAATATTGCTTAGACAATGAGTTGTTTCAAGTTTATCGTGAATAATTTTCTGTTGACATATTAAGTCAGCAAAATGTCTTATTTTTTCCAGAATAGCAAAAATGAAGTATTGGAGTCCTTCTTCGTAAGATTGGAGTGACGTATTTAGTCCAAGTTTGAATGATAATAGTCTTAGATTTTTTATACAGATTCAATAGTTTTTTAATACCTATTTGAAGTAATCTCAGTTTCTAGATAACACTTCCGAATTCCAATTTACTTCTGAACAATGAGTTTTACAAGATTGATTGATGTTTTTTTTTAATTGTTTTGATATTCTGTGTATGAATTCCAATTTTGATAATCCTCGAGGATTTAATGGAGATATCATTGACATCAATGTGTACAGTGTTTACATCTAATCAAACTTAAATTTTGAATCAAAAGTAATACTAGATATCTCATGGTGGTAACTGCATTTAATGGAACAATATTAGTAAAATATTCATACGAGTATAATTACAACTACTATGTAGTTTTCGACTAATCTTACTTATCAAATAATGGTAGAGACTTAACCTAATGACAAGATTTCACATATTTAAAATATTTACAAATATTCTTTTTGGTAATTTTTCGGGATTAGTGTCCATGGCTATTACGAATAATTTTTAGAAAAATACTTTAGATTTGCCTTAATCACTATAAAAGGAAACTTCTTGCATCACGGCTGGCGGAAAATAATGCATTTTAATTTTCAATGTCGTTAAATAAAATTTCACTTCGCGAACCGATCTACGACAGCCCGCCCGCTGCCGCCCGCCATTTTGTCACTGTTATGTTGGTATCCCTGACCTCACACAAACGAGAACTAGATACGATTGTAGCCGACTTCGTGGGATACATGATGGGCGTGTAATTATGAATAACAGAATTAATAACATAATGAAAACAAACCTCTAATCAGGCACTGGAATGGAGACAAACCATTCAAATCCTGGGATGTTTTTTAAAATAAAGATAATATACACAAGCCCGCTACACAAACCCTGCGTAGCCAAACAAACCATTCAAAAACGTAGGCTGTTTTTTAAAGTAAATATAACATACACAAGCCCGCTACACAAACCCTGCGTAGCCAAACATACCATTCAAATTCTGTTTTTCATAATTACGCGCCCATCATGTATCCCACGAAGTCGGCTACAATCGTATCTAGTTCTCGTTTGTGTGAGGTCAGGGATACTAACATAACAGTGACAAAATGGCGGGCGGGCTGTCGTAGATCGGTTCGCGAAGTGAAATTTTATTTAACGACATTGAAAATTAAAATGCATTATTTTCCGCCAGCCGTGATGCAAAAAGTTTCCTTTTATAGTGATGAAGGCGAATCTAAAGTTTTTTTCTAAAAATTATTCGTAATAGCCATGGACCGAAAATTTACATTTTTTTTTTTCATGGGCTAAGATGAAATCAAATGTATAAAAAAATGCTATTCCCGCACAAAGATATTTACAACAAGTAGGACGCGTTATCGCTCAATGGTAAGATGACTAGATAGATACAAATACTACAAAGTTTTGAAGACAATTTAATGATGACCAATTTGCATAGAATCTGCAGATAGAGCCAGGGTTGTGAGGACACTTCTCCTGTTGGGATTGACTCCAAGATTCTCCCAATTTATCCAAGAAAGGCGTGCGGTTAAATCTGAAAAATAAACTTGGTTTTTCAAACATTTCAAGAGTTGTTACAAATCAATCAAAGGGGGTTTAAAAAGTTTCGGGCGCTGCAGCTGCGAGGACTCTTTATTAGTTATATTTAATTTAAAGTTTTATTTTAAAATACCGACATATTAATCTTTTTAGGGGCATACGGTAAAAATTAGATAGGTAGATAGCAGTGGCGGTCCGTGAATTTTCAGTGAGCTAGAGCGCTAAGATTGAAAAAGGTGACGTTATTAACGTTGTTGTAGCTGAAAATGATTTTTTTTTTAAATTTCAAATTTTTGTATGAAAATCTTTAGAATTCTTTCAGTCAAGGGATGCGCCGCATCCACATACTAAAGGATCTGCAAAAAGTTGAAATTTTGTACAAAAAAAAAACATTTTCAGCTACAACAACATCAGTAATGTCGTATTTTTCAATCATAGCACTCTAGCTCACTGAAAACTCACGGACCGCCACTGGACTAGATAGCAAGGTTAAAATAATACCGGTGAATGGCTAAAAATTCGTGACGTAGTTTACAGTCCATGTTACATTGGGAAATTTGAATTACTTACCTGCAATTTAACTGGCAGTTTTTACATCAAGCTACTAGAAATTTCGAAAGCGGCCTGACGAGTTCTTTTTCCAAAAAGGCCCGTTAGAACTAACCTTGTTAAACGCATTTTCTAAGAACCTTGGATAGATTGAACATAATTTTATAAAAAATAATAACTCACCACTTGTATTCCAATGAGCTCGCTCTGGTTTTATTTCACCTCGCAGACACTTCTCCACGTACGTCAATGGGTCGTAGTCTGCATCCAAAACCTTAAAAAATAAAATTAAAACTTTAATTAACTTAAAAAATATATATATTGAAAGAAAGACAATCATTCCCGTGTTACGAAAAACCTGACAATATTTGAAAATCTCCTACTACCACCACAGTAAGCGGTAAATGTTGCTTGTGTCGTGATGGAGGACTTAGCTAGTCGAGGAATTGAACACGCGGCGCCCGGGTTGGACCCAAATGCGATGCTAACTCAGCCACTGACTTTAAATTTCTATTTTTCATACTGACAGTTCGTAGTGGAATTCTATTATAATGAAATTATAGTAAAACATTTTTCCACTTGAAAATGTGGAGAAAAGTTTGAAATTGTTTCAATGATTCCATGACAACTCAGAATCGTGCAATTTCAACACCCCTTTGAATAGTCATTTAAAGTTGTGAGAAAAAATAGTCAATAACCTAACCCAGGGGTCGGAATAAGAGGCTCGCGAGCCGCATGCGGGTCTTTGTATAGATGTTGTCCATATCCTATACATTTATACGGCTGTTTCATTGACAATTTGGCTCTTCTCACTTGACAAACTGCCGACCCCTAACCTAACCTAACATAGCATATTTATTCTATTTTTTACATATTTTTTCATCACTTTTAATGACTTTTCAAAGGAGGTGTTGAAGTTGCATGATTCTGAGTTGTCCGTTCATCGATTCAATTTTGCAGTGCACTGAAATCTTTTATTTTGATTTCTCTTTTTAGTGAATCGAATTTATCATGCTGTTGTAAAATGTAAGAAAAAACATTGGCTTCTTTACTAACTTCTCTCAATAAAGCGATGTAAGCGATGGCCAGTCTGAGGGTGTCGATTTTGCTCAACCTCTTCTCGTAAGGGAAGGTCGGCACGTGAATCCGCAGTTCATCGAAGGCCGAGTTTATACTGCTAAAAACACAAACATAACTGTTACTTGCAAGTGTGCCTACACATCCACATCTCAGCTTATCAACTATTTACGGTGACCGGACAACTCAGAATGAAACCAACTCAGAAGCACTTCAGAAAGGTCTTTAAGAGTGATGATAAAAAATATACAAAACATTGGTTAAATAGGTTAAGGGTTAGGGTTACCGGCTATTTTAAAATTATTCTTTCATAGTTTTTGATGACCTTTCTGAGCTGTTTCTAAGTTGGTTTCTGAGTTGGCATGGAACCCAATTTACATACGATTAGCTGCACAGAAAGAATGTTTTATTTGCATAGAATACATAAAGAAGAAAACTGGAAGTGCTTTCCATGCAAATTTGAATGAAAATAAATATTCCATTTTGCCATAGAATATAGATGGCCGATTAAAAAAAAAATGTTGCAAAATCTCTTACTTATTAATCCCTTTCAGATATGGTTTTGTTGCATTATGTTAAGATTCTAAGAAAATTCTTTAGATTTATTATTTGTGCATGAAATTCAAAAATAAAACAAATATGCGTTTTGGCGATTTTTTCATAAGGGGGTATACATTAATTACGTGAGCAGTTTTTCTTCCAATCTAGACCCCTCCCCCCCCCCCCCCCTTAGTGAGATAAATTTGGGCCACTTCATATATTCTTTTCAGGTAACGTGAGATTTTGCAGGACCCCCCCCCCCCCTTTTGAGCTCACGTAATTAATGTATGCCCCCTAATGGGCGGCTGATGTTTACTGAAAATTTCTGCCTTAAAGACATCTGTGGACTGCGTGATTTCCCCCGTTGTCGAGAACATAGCTTTTAATCAAAAACATAGTAACATATTCATCAAAAAGTATTAATACGCTTGCATCTGCGTGCTTGAATTCCAGAACCTGACGTCCATTGTTGTGCGACGCCACGCCTTATACGCCGCGCCACAAATAACAGATGTGTTCGTGAAATTTCAAGCAAAGCTACCGTTGTAATTCGGTTTTTAATTCAAGAATCTGCCAAAAGATGTCGCTCCTTCCGTCAGCAGCTCGCAAATGGACGTTTATTCCCTAGGTATAAGTACTAGGATTTATAGGCGGCCCTGGCGGCTATATGCAATATATCTTACATATGGCGTCATTGCGTGTCTCGGTTACTTTGTCACGGTTACTTTGTCTCGGTGACTAGCTGTCACTGGATCACAGTGGATCACACTGGATCACAGTGGATCACACTGGATCACATCATTAGCAATCTCACATGCTGCGGCAGTTTCAAAAGCGGAAACGCTTTCTAAAGTTGTAATTATTCAATCGAACATTACCGATAAATTTGATGTATTAATAAACAAAGCGAATAATTCATCTGTTTCAGAACAACCAAGGAGAAACACTTATGCGGGAATCACTTCTGGTGAAAATCAATCAAAAAAATTATATCTAAATGGAACAGAGCGACCTACTCCTTCCCTACAGCCGACTATTCTTTTTTACCCAACTATTCCGGAGGGTAAATCATCGGAGGACCTCCAAAAAAAGTTAACCTCTGTACTTAATCCTAATAATGATGGTTTTCAGGTTGTCCGCACTAGGAAAATAAAAGGAGGGGGTATTGCACTACAAACTACCACTTCAGTGGGAGTTAATAATATTAAAAAGGCAGTTGAGAAACTTTCTGCTAAAGGAATTAAATTAGTAAGTCCACAGGGCCGTCTACCTAAAATTGTCCTTTATGATGTGCCGAAAGGAGATTTATCTTTGGACGCTGCTCTTTTTGAGGAAATCTATAATAATAATATTGTCGACAAATGTAATATTTCCAAAGAAGACCATCTGAGGACCATGAGAAGAGTTTCACTCTTTGGTAAGAGAGACAGTGCCAATATGAATATGATATTAACATGTCATCCCGAGATAAGGAAAATTCTAATTGATAGTGGTTTGTGTTTCCTTGGGTGGAATGCCTGCCGTGCTCGGGACTATGTTGGCGCTACCCGTTGTTTTAAGTGCCAACAATATGGGCATATTAGTAAGGCATGCACGCAGGAGAATACTACTTGTCGCCACTGTGCAACTACTGGCCACGATGTAGAGAATTGCCCCAGGAAAGCGCAAGCTGCTGTCTGTGCAACCTGCACAAGATTTAAAAAACCTGCCTCACATGTTACTGGTGATCGGCTATGCCCAGCACAAATTGCTGCCATTGAAGCACAAGTCAGACTAACCGACTGTGGCTTCTAATAGCATTCTTTCCCTTGGTCAGATAAATCTTCAGAGGTCTAGAGTGGCCACGCTTGAGGCACTGAAGATTATGACTGACAAAAAAATTGACATCTTGCTCATTCAGGAGCAATACACCTGGTTAGGTAGAACGCCTGTTCAATATCCGGGTGCGGTACTCGAAATTGGCCCAGCACCGGGGGCGGGAGTCCTGGTTAACATTTCGTTAATTAGTCCCCTTCTTCTAGTGGGACTGTCAAACGAGTACCAAACTTGTGTTTCACTTAATTTTGGAGACACTGAAATTATTTTAATTTCAGTCTATTTCAAACATTGTAATCCAGTTGGACCTCATATCTTGAGCCTGACGCGCGCACTAAACGCGCTTAAAGGACGTAACATAGTTATTGGAGGAGACTTTAATGCTCGCTCACCGATGTGGTTTGACAATTTTGAACAACGGACGGAACGTTCAGACGCCGTCGAAGACCTTATTGCGACGCAAGGTCTTTCTTTGATAAATGAATCTGGTAGTATTTTTACTTTCAGTAACACACATGGTGAGAGCAATATTGATTTAACTCTTTGCTCTGGATCGATTGCGGCCAAGATTTCTAAATGGAAGGTCCACGAATGTGCTATTAATTCTGACCACAGATTAATAACTTATGTGGTAGGTGTCAAGAAGACCGAAGCTCCAAGATCCTCCTGGAACTTCAAAACTACTCGGGCGAATTGGGATAACTTTGGGGATGCTCTACGTGATACTTTAAGGGGTTTTCATGACGTAGCAGCAAGAGATCCGGATAATTTGGGGAATTTTTTCAACGCAGCCGTAGTATCAGCTGCTGAATCGGCTCTGGGAAGAATAAACCCGAAGACGATTATTAGGTCTCCGTGGTGGTCGAATGAGCTGACTTTGCTAAAGGGCACCTTTAAGAGAGCTTACAGAGCTTTAGGTGTCTCTAGACGGGTTGGATGTACGGAGGAGGAGACATCCACCCTCAAGAGACAACTTAGTAGCTCTCGTAAAGCTTTCAAATGAAACGAGCTGCTTGGCATAATTGGGTTAAAGATGTTGGTAACTCTAACCCATGGGATATTTGTAGCGCCATTGAAAAAACGGGTAAAGGTTCTGATCGGTTTTTATCTAGTGTTATCGACAATGATAACGGGAACGTTGAGAGTATTAACGTGATGACTACTCTCAATACACTTCTGGGAAAGTTAGTTCCCTTAGATTCAGTCATTGGGGAAAGCGACCACCACCAACAGATTAGAAATCAATCACAGATTCCTCCAATCCTCTCCCAGGAGGAAAAAATTTCTAAAATTACTAGAGCTGAAATAGAAATTATAATTAAGGGTTTGAGTCTTAGGAAGGCACCAGGGCATGATAAATTGAATTGTATAATTGTGAGGTATGTATGGATCCATGCCAAGGAAGAACTCTTTCAGGTTATGGAAACGTGTATGAGAAGAGGAGTTTTCCCTTCTGTATGGAAGAAAGGCGTGCTCAGGATCATACCTAAAGGGAACGATAAAAAAAGAACTGATGTTAAAGCTTATCGACCAATAACACTTCTTCCAGTATTGGGGAAAATATTGGAAAAAATTATTCAAAATCGTCTACGAGAATCATTAACACCATCATATGTACATCAATATGGATTCGTCCCAGGTAAGTCCACGGAGCACGCCCTTATGACTGCGCTTGACTGGGTGAAGGTCTGCACAAAGAGGTACGTAATCGGTATCTTCTTAGATATAACTGGTGCCTTCGATAATGCATGGTGGGAGATGATTTTAACTAAATTAAAGAATCGCAATTGTCCAAGAAAACTTTTTCAAATATCTTGCGATTATTTTAAAGATAGAAAAATTATAATTTCTTTTGGTGATTGCATCATTGAAAGAGATGTGGACATGGGTTGTCCCCAAGGTTCTCCCCTTGCACCGGATTTCTGGAATATTTTATTCGATGACTCCTCCAGGTTACCCTTACCTGAAGGCACAATTGCGATTGATTAAGCAGACGACAAATTGTATTTGGTCTCTGGGGACAGTAGAAAAGAAGTTGAAAATAAAGCTGAAGAAGGTTTGAATATGATTCTTAACTGGGGAAAGGAAAACAGACTGACTTTTGCTCCCCATAAGACCGTGGGTCTCCTTATGAAAGGCTCCCTCAGTAGAGGTAGAAACCCTTTCATAAAAATGGGAGATACTGCAATCCGTTTTGTAGAGAGTACTAAATATTTAGGCGTTACATTAGACAGATCATCCTCGTTCTTGACTCACGTTAAAAGCGTTTCTAGTAAGGCCCAGGCTCTCTTCTTAAAACTAAGAAGAATCTCAACTGCTGAATGGGGTTTACGTTTCCCTGCGCTCCGTCTATTATACAGATGCGTATATGTGGCACAAGTTTCATATGGTGCCTGTGTATGGGAACATCGACTGGGTAATTCACTTATTCATTCAGCGCTTAAGAGGGGCCAGCGAATCCCCTTACTGGCGCTTTCAGGAGCCTACAGAACAGTATCATCAGATGCTTTGCCAATTTTGGCCGGCATTTTGCCAATTGATTTAGAAATTAGGGAAGTTTTGACAAAGAAGTGTCTGAAAAGAGGAAGACCCGTAAACCACCTTGGTATTGAATTAATACCTGGTGGAGCAGTGCCTCTCCCTGAACTTCTAAAGATGATGAGAATAAAAACGCTGAGTGAATGGCAGATGAGATGGGATAGATCGAATATGGGAAGATGGACCTTCTCCTTCTTTCCATCAGTTAAAATCAGAATGGAAGGGGCATATCTTTTAATGGACCACCATATCACCCAATTGCTTTCTGGACATGGGGAGTTTAGAGGTAGACTTCACAGACTGGCTCTATCATCCCATCCCAATTGCGCTTGTGGTGATACCGACCAAACAGCCGAGCACATTTTGTGGCACTGTGAGATTTTGACGGATGCTCGAGACGAAATGATTGATGGTTTACAAGTTATTACGAGACCTGCTTGGAATACAGATCTCGTCTCGAATAAGGTGAATTTTGAGTGCCTGAGGAAATTCACGAAAATCTGGGTTGAGAGATGGCCTGTTCTTAGAGTCGCTGAGTAGCTGTAAAATAACTTAGGTACCAGGTGTATTTTGCTTCTGAATTCACGGACACTCTTCATTATTCCTTTACATTTAGCGCTTGGATTTATTTTTTATGATTTATGTGTTTTGTGTTTCTGTAATATGTTATTTCTTTTATTTTATTATATATTATAAGTTATATGTTATATTTTACATTTGCGTTATGTTATTTTGTTCATTATATTTTCAAAAATGTATATAATTGCTTTGCGATTTGCTTTGTTTATATTTACTATACAACCTGTTAATTTATGCCATGTTCCTTATTTTGTTTTGTTTGTCTTTAACTATTTCAAT
Source organism: Limnephilus rhombicus (assembly GCA_929108145.2). Lineage (NCBI taxonomy): Eukaryota > Metazoa > Arthropoda > Insecta > Trichoptera > Limnephilidae > Limnephilus > Limnephilus rhombicus. Next base: position 57,996,259 of record OV815276.1, read on the forward strand.
GTTTTTTGGATGAACTGAACTCCAAATTTTTATTTTTTTTCCCTATCCCCGTATGGGGGTGTGCTGGACCTCGTCCCTGCTTCATCTTTAGAGTTACATTATTAATTTTGCAGATCCTTCTCAAATCTATCTGCGCCTCCCCCAATGACATGTGCAGGCTTAAGGTTTGATCACACGACATTGACTGTCCTTTGTCCTGCCTCTGAGTACCCAACGCTGAATTTTCTTTTAGTCTTCGGGTATTTTACCCCAAATATTCAGGTAACATTCTTTGAAGCTTCACTGAGTGGTTGGCTAAGGGACACGGAAGCTAAGTGTAGTTTATGGTCAGACCGAAAGCCATTCACATTTTTTGTTGGTACTTGCCAATTGATTTGAGATTTATTGTATTTCTTATGTTCTCTATTTTATGCAGGTGCTTGCAGGTTTTTTACATCGCGTCATGGAGTCTCATGAATGAGTTTTTCTTTTACCCTGTTTAATTTATCTTTGTCTTACTAACCTATTTTTTTGCATTTTGTTTTTCCTGTTAAGCACTTGCATACTGCTTACTAACAACGTATGCATGGACACTGGAGGTCTAGATTCGTTCAAAATAAATAAATGTAGCTTCGTTTAATCAAAAAAAATTAGAATCTTGCGAGAGCCTTGAAGGAGTAACCATCAGTTACTTATACCAGGGCGGGTAAGAGGTGGATTACCTCCACTGGATCACAGTGGATCCGAGGAACTGGCTATTTTTGGAACCAGTTCCTATCCAATTTATAAAATGGTCACTGGTCACCAACACTCAAACGTGGCGAAGCCGAACTATAAGCCGCCCGCAGGGCCTAGCAGCAAAAACCTGTGGAGCGGGTTTTTAACTGCTAGTTACTATGAATAATATGTTACCTAAATATATGTACTTACTCGTATACTAAATTGTTTACGATATTGAAGAAAAATGTGCTTTGATAAACATATTCACATACATACGAGCATGTGCGTTAAAGCAGAAAGTTTTACAAAGCAAATAATAGAAAATAGAAATTATATTATCGAAAGTGTTGGGACTTGTACTTGACTTACTTTAACCAGTTATTCTTGACATTATTTGGAGTAAAAATTTAAGTGAAATTTTCATCTCCGGTGACTCTTAAATATTTTTTTGTAATTTTTTTTCTTTAAAATAAAATAAAAAATCTTCCACACGTCGTCACTGATCACTCAACCGAATAACTGACCAATTCCTCGCCCCGCCCACAAATATCTAATGTTTATTGTTGAATTAAAAAAAAAAAAAAACTTTAAAAATGTCACCTAAGATCAAAATATCATTTACATTTTTTACTCCAAATAATTCTGGAATCACCGGTTAAAGTAAGTCAAGTACCTACGTCCCTTAACATCCTGTATAAAAAAGGTGTTAAAGTAGAAACTATTAAAATTTGTTTATTCTGATATATTAATACCAAGGACAAGAATTTTCAAGGTTAATAATAAAGTTCTATGAAATTTCTATTGAAGTATTTCATCATATGGGCCAGTTGTTTCACAGTAGGTACTTAAAACATTGAAATTCGATGAATTGTTCAAATTCTGTAAAACAACATGTTTTTAGAAACGGCAACCTTTCAATTGCAAAAAAAAAACAAAATGGCGCTGAATGACCATTAAGAGAACGTTACATTTGAAGTGGGTGGTTTGGTATATTTATGCATTTGAATTTCTGCGAAACAGCTGGGCCTGACATTCGAAAGGTAAATAATTTATGACCGTCTTTCGAATGGAAAAGATACTGAGGCAAACATTTTCAGCTTTAAAAATCCCACATTTATAATTTTCCGTGATTTTTCATAAGCTAGTATAAACATATTTTGAAAAGTAAATTATTGATATACCCATTAGGGGCGGACCTCAGCATCCGTTTCCTCTCGCGAATGTTAGCGGCGGCCCTTTGCACGCGGTAGGGGGCGCCCCCGTAGTAATCTGCCCCCGCTGATAGGCCTCCGCCGCCCCCGTTTTCGCTGTTCAGAGAATCTAAAAAAAATCGTTTTTTACATTGGACTGGAAATTTTCATTTTATAGAGGATATTTAACTAAGAAGTAAAAATGATAAAACCAATGTCTTCAGCGAACCCCCCCTTCCTCCTCCGCCTTTCCTCCCTGTCGCTAAAATATATGAAATACACACATTTTAATTTATTCAAATTTCATAACGCCAGAGCTTACCATTATATACAGCCTATGTTACTCGCTGATAATGTAGCTTTCTATTGGTGAAAGAATTTTTAAAATCAGTTTAGTGGTTTAGGCGTGAAAGTGTAACAAACAATCACACGCACTTTCGCGTTTATAATATTAGTATGGATTAACGATATATAATTACCATCAACAATAATTGCATGTCATAGTTAAATACAATCATGAGAAAATAGTAGACATTTTTTAAAAGTAGCAATTAAATGTGGCATTTGATCGTACAATGAGATCACAAAGATATTATACATGCAATATCTTGAAGGATATAAAAGTAAGAGATATGCGTACATCCGAAAATTATTAATAATTTATCAATTTGGGAGACGGGTATGGGTACCGCCGCCCCGGGAACCATTTATTGGATAACCAACACCTCTGCCATAGGTCGTTTTCGCTACGTTTGGTGACTTAGCAGGGGTGCCTGGGTTCATGGGGTGAGGTTTGTCTAGGTCTTGGCGGCGGATGCGTCTGCCTATCTGCTGCGTCATGGGCTAGATCGAGAGGCCTTTGAGGGAGGCCTTTTGATCTTTCCAGCCGGACTCTTTCGACCCATCGCCATCGCCTTGCACCGCAGTTGGAGGGATGGATTCATACGTCCGTCAATTCCGGACACACTGACCCCCAGATTCCTAACCACCCCTAATACCTTTTTCCTTCCAAAAACTTAAAAAGACCCTACATACAGCATCCCCTAAGATGACATAGGCCCTGAGGGAAATTATTTTCTTCGGGGCCTCCTGTGTGTATATATATATTATTTTATTTCATTTGAAACATTTTATTAGAGGTTAATAACATTACATGCATTAAAGAAAACAACAAATTATAATAATTAGGTTATAACCCAATCACAAATGTTTATATCATGCACAAATAATAAATCAAAAAGTCAATAATTATAAACTATTTTTTTCTTATACATATATTAAGAAGATTGAGGTTAAATTCAAATTTATCTTTTCAATAATCGAAATAGCCTTCTTGTACCTATCTTCCGTGCAGTTAAATAGATTTTTTAATTATTTATTAATTTAATTTTTAGAACTACATTTAGTTTAAAAAAATATATATTTTATAATATTAATATAAAGTTCTGTAAGTATTTTAGTTACATTATTTAGTTGGATTAATTAGTATTTTTTGGTAATGTTTGTTAATTTAGAAACCTTCATAATTTATCCTATAAATAAGTCAACTCAAAGTGGTTTGACCACAATTTGAAAATGGCCTTGTAAGCCGAAATAGCTATAACAAAAATAAAATACTTGCAGAACTTGATGATAACATTATTAAATTATATTTAAATTAAATAAATAAATTAAATTAATTTTAATAAATAAGTAACTAAATAATATTTATTTACGTAATCTAGGTACAAGCGAATGTTTATAATTCTCAGTCTTGGAATTATTACATTTAAACAAGATTTTGAAACGAGTAACTTTTGTAGGTGTATGAAATTTAATGAGGTTAATTAAATCTTGGGCTGTCTATACCTACTACCATTTACAATTTTCAAAAAATTCTTCGATCTGACAGTTTTATAATCTTATTAGTATCTACTATTTGTTTTATTCGGGATTACGTAACATTTAAACAATATTTATAATATTTATTTTCCTGTACTTCACTTACGTAAAAAAATCGATTTTTATGCAGAATATCTTCCAAATCCACTGTGTTTAAAAAATCTATGAAAACTCAAATTGTAAGTTTGTTTATTAAGTTCGTAGTAACCTACCTATTACTACGAACTTAAGAACAATGAAAAAAATTTCAGTGGGAATCTGGGAATATAAAATTCTGCAATCAGTTCCAAACATAATAATTATCTATTTTACAATAGCTGAATTCCCCGGTGTTACCCGCCTTTGCGCCCGCCACAAACTCGCAGACACTCTCCTTTATAAAATAATACAGTGGTTTTCAACCTGTGGTACGCGTACCCCTTGGGGTAAGCGAAGCATGTATATATATATCAATGGCCGAGACCGAGAATAGATAAATTGAGAAAAAAATAAAAATGCGCTATTTTTGCATAATATCAGTGGCGTATACAGGGGAGGGACGCGGGGGGCGCGCGCCCCCCCCCCCCCCCCCTTGGCCACCCTAAATACATTGGAGGGGACCCACCACTTTCCCAACGGCGTTATAAGGAAACATATGGTTTCCTCCTTCACCGCACACGTCAAGACTCTACTTTTTTTTTAACGAAGCTACATTTATTTGAACGACTCTAGACCCTCCAATGTCCATGCATACGGGGTTAGTAAGCAGTATGCAAGTACTTACATTAACATTATATAAAAGATAAATAGAAGTAGCAGCCCGTGGAATAATTCTTCTGAAATAGGTAACATCAAAAAGAGATAATAGTGTTAGTAAAAGAAAAAGAAAAATAAAAATAACGGCTATGACCAGTCAAAGAAACCTTCTGTGAATAAAATAAGTAATGAGGAAAAAACAGTTATATGATTATGTTATAATGTAAGTAATTACTATAGTAGCGGAAATAAAATAAAATATATTTAAAAAAAAGCCAGAGAAAGTATTCCATAGACCACCGGGCAGTCCCAATGAGAATGCGTATAGCTATCGGCCCAACCGCAGACGATGCTCGAAGTCCGCGTCCTTTAGCCGGTTCCCCGATTTTGCCTCGAAGAAATGTACTTGGGAGAGAAGGGGAAGTTTTTGAAGACCTTGAGGAAAGATGAGCGTCGGGTTACCGGAGGGGGGACGGAAGGACATCGAGACCGCACGGTTACGCCTCAGGCCAACGCATGTCGATGGGGGAGGCGCGGGCGGATCGCGGGAAGATCGCTCTGTTGTATGTTCGCCTGGCAATGTGCATGGACAGGGTCTATCCCACCCCCTTTCTATGGGGGAATGACGATACATAACATGCACAGTTCAGTTGCGCCACCAAAGAATGGAAACCAAAACTAATCAAGAAAAATAGAAAATAATAAGAGCATTTATACATGTAAAACATAATTTCAGAATCAGTACAGAGTGATAATGTATCAAGCGATACTGTCATCACTACCATCGCTCACCAAGATGACCTATCGAGGTAAAAACATAAATCATTGTTAGCAGAGACCAGAGAAGAAAAAAAAATAGTCAAACATAATCAGCAATTTATAGGTCACATAAGTTATATTATAGATAGTTCAAAGCATATTCACTAAATAAAGAGTAATAGAGGAGGACCGAAGAAGACGGGAGCAATACGTGTAGCACCTGAAACAAAGATGAATTTAGTCTAGGTCGGCGACTCTAAGTACAGGCCATCTCTCTACCCAGGACTTGACAAACTTTTTCAAGCATTCGAAATTCTCTTTGTTCGACACAAGGTCAGCATTCCAAGCTGGTCTTGTTATTCCGCGCAAACCATCCAACATTTCCTCTCGTGCTTCCTTCATCAACTCGCAGTGCCACAGAATGTGCTTGGCGTCTTGGTTAGTATCACCACATGCGCAGTTTGGGTGAGGAGAGAGGGTCAAGCTATGAAGCCGACCCCTGAACTCCCCATGCCCAGAAAGCATCTGCGTCATGTAGTGATCTAGTTTAATGTATGCCCCTTCCATTCTGAATTTAACTGAAGGAAAGAAGGAGAAAGTCCATCTGCCCTTCGTCGACCTATCCCATCGCTCTTGCCATACACTCAGCGTCCTCTCACCCATCGCTTTGAGCAAGCCAGGGAGGGCCACTACTCCTCCCGGTGTCAGCTCGACTCCCAGGTGGACAGCAGCCCTGCCTCTAATAAGTTCCTTTTTGGTCAATATTTCCCTAATTTCAAGGTCAATCGGCAGGACGCCGGCCAGAACCGGTAATGCATCTGAGGCCACAGTCCTATAAGCGCCCAAGAGCGCCAACAGAGGAGTCCGCTGACCCCGTTTAAGAGCCGAGTTTATCAAGACGTTATCCAAGCGATGCTCCCACACAGAGGCAGCATATGAGACTTGCGACACATATACCCCTCTGTACAGCAGGCGAATCGCCGGAGAACGCAATCCCCACTCGGCAGTTGAGAGTCTTCTCAGTTTCTGAAACAGGGCCTGGGCCCTGTCGGAGGCGTTCTTGACGTGGGCTAGGAACGAGGAAGATCTGTCCAAAATTACGCCTAAATACCTGGTGTTTTCTGCAAATCGGATGGGTGTGCCTCCCATTCTGATGAAGGGGTTCCTGCCTCGGCTGAACATGCCCTTCATAAGGAGGCCCATGGTCTTGTGGGGAACGAAGTTCAGTCTATTTCTCTGTCCCCATTCAAGGATCACTTGTAAACCTTCTTCAGCCTTAGATTCCACTTCCCTTCTACTGTTCCCAGAGACCAAAAACAATTTGTCATCTACGTAGTCGACCGATATACAACCTTCAGGCAAGGGCAACCTGGAGGAGTCGTCAAACAAGATTTTCCACAGGTCGGGTCCGAGGACCGACCCCTGCGGACATCCCATGTCGACTGTTCGAGTGATTAAAACGTCCCCGTGCCCTATGATAACTGTCCTACCACTTAGGTAGTCACTAATAATCTCAAACAGTTTACGCGGGCAATTCCTGCTTTTCAGCTTGGTAAGTATCATCGGCCACCAGCTTCGGCTATCGGCGGCCTAGAGCTTCTTCACTACTCCAACAGGCGAAGGACTTGTCTCGGAAGATCCCTGCCGCCTGCAAGGATGGACTGCGATGTCCAGTGCAACAAAACCTCCTTTGCACTCTAAATACAAGAAAATCCTTCTTCAATCATTCGCTCTACATGTCTAAACCATCTAAGCGTCCCTTTCTTAATCTTACTTATTACGCTTGTATCAGCCTTGCATTATTTTCATATTTTTTTCACACTATCATACATGGCTTTCTATAGCATTTAGTCCTTCCTCTGCCAGTTTCATGCTTCACTGCCGTACATCAGGGTTGTTACCCCGGTGCGTAGTCGGGAAACACGCCAAACGCGTGCCCAACATTTGTACACGGTTGACATTTGTCACATGAGAACGGGTCGTTTCTTCGACTCGTTCTTGTGTTCAACAGCTGGGCTCTGGAATGATTTGCCGGCCTCTGTGTTTCCTCCTTCCTATAACATGGGTCTCTTCAAGACCAATGTTCATTCCTTCCTCTCCTCAAAAAGACCCTCCACACAGCATCCCAGGTGACATAGGCCCTGAAGGAAATCATTTTCCTCAGGGCCTCCTGTGTTGAGTTAATGTAAAAAAAAGCACTCCATTGTGGACAGCTAGCTTCGCTTCTTTCGACATTTTTTTATTAGCGCCAACGGCGTTCAGTCCTCCATAAATGCGGAGTTACCTGCATTTACCCCTCTTTCAATATCTCTATCAGACTCCTCATCGCCCGTAAATATACTTCTCTCTGGGTTAGTGTGTCCAGGAGAGATGGACGGATGAAACTTTCCCTCCCACTGCGATGCGAGGAAATGGGTCGAGGGATTCCTGCTGGAGAGGTTAAATGGTCTCCTTCAACCAGTCCTTTCCAGCTCGCCACGCAGTACGTGGGCAAATGCTTCCGCCGCTTCTTTGAAAAATCACATCCCACGAACTCAGGCATCCCTGCTAAGTCACCAAACTTAGCGATCCACTTGGATGACTCATAGCAGAGGTGTTGTTTATCCAATAAATAATTCCCGTGGAGGCGGTACCCACACTCGCCTCCTAAATTGAAACTTTTTTATACATGAAAGGTACCCTTAACACGGCCCGACTCAAGTATTTGATTCCCTTGATCGTGTATTCCCTTGAATGCAGCCCTACTGCTCCCTGTGGCCAGCCAAGTTTTAATTGTGCGGTCCGTCAATCTTTTATTTATTTATTGAATTGTAATTGGGGGGGGGTGACACCATGCTATCCACCCCGGGTGCCACCCATGCTAGCTAAGCCACTGGTTACGGGGTACAACAAATACGAACTTCGCTTTAAAAATATTGTTATTTGTCATTTGTTCGTAATTATATGCGGTGTCCGCGGAACCTTGTAGTAATGAGCGGAAAACGGTACTAAACTTCATCATATACAAAATCCAAAAAAATACAAAATTTTCGATCTGAGCATTTTGATTATTTTTACACTTTTTAACAATTTTCTAAATGAGTTAACAACTTTTCGAGCCAGTCTGTGCTTGGGCGCATCTTAAAAGATATTAACTTCCCGGGGGTTGATATCAGCTGAAGTCGTTTTACTAGAAAGCTCAGATCAAAAAGTTTTACCTACCGCGAAATCGACTCCAAAGTCCAAATGTGATGTAGATTCAACAGTTTTCCTCTTGTATTTGTATATTGTATTTGTATTTGTTGTAAGGCGATTTATTATAAATTATTGTAAAAAAAAAATATGACCGCCAAGTAAAATGGGTCTCTAATGCACCTTTTGATTTGCAGAAATGCTTGCAGATTCCGACGGCTCGACAAAGGGAATAGATAATAAGTGATATCTCATAACATCTCTACAATATTACAAACATTTATTTATCAAAACAGAAAAATAATTTTAATGTGGGATAAATTCTAATTGTAACCCAGATAAATTGACAAACGTGGGTTGTGGGCGTTTCTGTGTGCCCGAAGTAAAGATGAAATACCGAAATACTTTCTTGAACAAATAAATAATCAATGACATGAAAATCATCATACTGAACCATCATACATAACCGAACTATTACTTAGTACTACCCATAATATATAATAACCCATTACTTAGTAATAGTTCGGTTCCAACTAATTTAGTTGTAATAAGTAATAGTTCGGTTGGTGGTTTTGCCTACGCCTACAAACTATCCGATTTGCAGAGACCCTGTGTGCAGTCATGCAAGCAGTTCTGCAAATCGGATGATGGAAGCCCGTTTAAAGAAAAGCCTTTGCTTATCGAATTTTGCATGGCATTTTCATTATTGACTCGTGCCTACCTAGTTTTAGATCAGTTTAATAGAGACAAAAACCAACTACTGCGGATTTTTTCGAAGCTACTTCGTTCTTTGGAAACGCCAGAAAGTTATACCTACATATACTACCTACAGGCAAGGTAGCCCCTCTCTGGCTCCCTGCGAGGTGAGACAGTCAGGTTGGGTGGCTAGTTACCTGGATGAGCGTGCAGGAGGCGACAAAGGGGCGCCAGCTGGTGGACATAGGAACCGGAGGACAGAGCTCCATCTCCTCCGCGGACATCCCCCCCCCCCACCCTCTCGCCCCCCCCAGAGGTAAGGTTAGTTAGGTTGGGTGGCTAGTTACCTGGATGGGCATGCAGGGGGCGGCAGAGGGGCGGCAGCGGGCGGGCGTAGGCACAGGAGGGCAGAGCCCCCAGCTCCTCCGCGGACAGCTCGCCCCCTCCCGCTACCCCTCCTCGCGAGTAACCTCCGGACCTGTGGTAGGACACATAACCTTTATACACCGTCGCCACACTGAAGCTCCTGTTTTCAGATAAAATTTCAACATCGTAAAATATGAGAAAAATCGCAACAATTATTATGGAATACAACCGGTCTGCTATCTGCAGAATACTTCTAAAGCTAAGCGGTCCTGGTTGGTAGGTATGTAAAAGTTAGTTTCTCTTTATCAGGGCGAAGGAAAGGTTCTGTCGGAATTGTTCCGCTACAATGTTCCTATCTACTTACCTACAAAGATAAATTAGAATACTAGTTAACGATATTTATTTATTTAGTTTGATTTAATGGTTACATAATAAAAAAATAATCTTTCGAAATTTCACGTAGATACCTTCACCCACCGTAACTACATGCATTATCAATTTATCACATTTCAGTACAAACGTGTCCGCGTGCAGAGGCGAACTACCAATCAAATTAGGTCTATGTCGAACAGATACCAAATGCACTCCCAAAATTTCACACGGGGATTATTTTACAGTAAAAACTCCGAAAACCCCAAACTCGAAAGACACTCCACCATTATATTATTAATATTTATATTTTTCATTTCCTATTATTTATTCGACCCTCGATAAATCGGATCTTCGGAAAAACTTTAAACTGGATTCTTAAAACAATATTTCAGACCATAACTAATAATTATTAGGCGGTTATTCCCGTGAATTAGGCGACTAAATCCTTTGGAAATTCCATTGTTTTTTATATCATGCTACTATAAAAGCAAACCATTAATGATTCTACATTTAGTAATAGGTAGTGTATTGACTTCATGAGATCAAAAACCAGTCCATTGCTTTATTTTCGATTTAATCTAAGTACTTTATTAATGTAATTTTGACTCCGTTTATTTAATCGGTGCGATTGTAATTACATATTGTGTGATCAGTGCTTTTAGAATATAACACATATTTAAAATGGTGGATGCAAATCAACGATACGAATTGCAGGCAGGTGAAAAAACAATAGTTTATAATGTTATCAAGTTTTTCCAAAAAATCCGTGACAATCCAGAATAAATCAAAACATTGAATTTCAAGCAAGTACATTTATTGGCAGCAGAGGCTTGCGGTCTCAACTGTCGAAGATTGGAAGAGTGTCGTCGGAAGCTTCTCATTTTGTGTACGCAGAAGAAGTAAAAATGTTCCATCAGCCTTGTAAAAACTACAAAAAACCTAAAACGTACAAAGGGATTGGATGAATTTGTAAAGGATGTTGTGCGTCGCAGTGTGATGGATTTTTACGACAATGGCCAATATCCCACTCTTGCAAATTTTAACAAGATTCTGGTGGATAAAATATTTTTTTCTGGATCTCATGAGTCATTGCGATGTATTTTGCACGATATTGGTTTCCAATTCAAGATACTCAAAGATGGAAGAAAGTATTAAATGGGAAGATTAGACATTGCTAGAGCGCGTGCGGATTTTTTAAGAAAAATTAATCAAATACGATCACCCAGCGACGGACGGCAATTAGTCTACTTGGACGAGACTTCCATGCCAACTCAGAATCAATTCAACTCAACACCTCTTTGAAAAGAAAAAATAATTTTTAAAAAGCCGTTAACCCTACCCTAACCTAACCTAACATAACCTTTTTAACCATTTTTTTTATCATCACTCTTTTTTCATCAGTTCATTAAACTTTCTGAGGCGGTTCTAAGTTGGCCGGTCACCAGTGAGGGCTATGGGGGTTTAAAAGTGCCAGTTGGAAAAGGAAGCCGGTTGATCATTTTGCATTGTGGTTCAAATTAATTTTAAGTCGAGAACCTTCTCGTGTTTCTTTATTTCTTTAGGGGGCATACATTAATTACGTGAGCAGTTATTCTTCCAATCTCGACCCCCCCCCCCCCCCTTGGTGAGATAAATTTGGGCCATTTCATATATTCTTTTCAAGTAACGTGAGATTTTGCTGGACCCCCCCCCCCCCCCCTCCCCCCTTTTATGCTTACGTAATTAATGTATGCCCCCTTACCTGTACATTTTATTACTGACTTTGGACTTTGTTTGACTATAGTTTTTTAACCCTAGATATCTAACTTTCGTCAAAATGACGGGCATCAAATGCAAATCTCTTTTGAATGGTTCACCGAGGATACAGCCCTCACATCATGTCAATTTAGTGGCCGCTAGACTAGTGCGAATGGTGGTTGTGTTTGATGTCAAAGAACAAAAGGTAATTTTTCCTAATCATTGTTTTGTATTTTGTGTTGAAAGATGAAATTAATCCCAACAAAGAAGCGCCATTTAAGAAATAAAATTAATAACTAATGTAAATATAGGTTTTGTTATTATGTTGTTGTAACCTCATCATATAATTGACTACATGAAATAAAAATGGTAGTAAAAATCTAATAAAAAAATTGGAATTCCAAAAAAATGTTCGTCAATACGTCGAATGCTTAGCTTATTGAAGTACGAGTACAAAGACTGTTCAGGTTTTTGAACACCATATGAGTCATTCACATTAGGTGTTTCGTTTAGTAATGTTTGTTTTCCCAACCTATTTCAAATTGAAAAATGTTTCGACTAAATTATTTCTATTCAAAAGTATTTTAGAAAATATTTTTCTTCATCATGCACTGTGTCGACAAAAAAAAATTACCTAACTTCATTATACTAAGATTAATTATCTTCTCTCGAACTTCTATCTTAAATTTGAATAATTTTAAAGGAAAAAATCACAAGAAAAACATTACTAAATATTAAATTCTTTAATTTTAAAATTTTATTGTTACTTTCCCATGGATTAGCCCGGGACCTTTTATAGGGTAGATCCGTCCCTCGACGGTGGCGATAAAACAAAATAGAGAACTCCAGTCCATTTTTTAATTTTTTTTTAATAAATAATGACCTTCTAACTTAAATAACTGCATTTTTATTTTTAGAGTTAGTTTTAATAGTTAAAATAATTGTCAAAGTTTTAATTTTTCAAGACCCCCTGAAAACCACCGGAAATATGGTAAATCGTGAGACGTCATCACTCCTGAAAAATTAGTATAGGATCGGGAAATCAGCTGATCAACTACCGCCATTTTGAAATTCCGTTGTTCGAAGTATTCTCCCTAGAAGAAGCATTACTATTTTTTTTGTGCAGTAGTTTTTTTAATATTTTAAATAATTGAGATAAACTAATAGAGGTACCTCTATTTTTGATACTGAATTATTAAGGCTTAAATATTGTTTCAATTAACACAACAATTAAATCTCTATAAACAGTATGAAATAAAGAATAACATGAAATGTTGTTAAAACTGATGGCTTGTGCCATACCTACATTTCAATTGATTTCAATACAATGTGATACAATGACTGGTGACGCGTGACGTCGGCGCTAACCATTCAATCGTACCAACTTTACAGTGTATTTTAACGAGACGTTAAAAAATGCACTTTTAAATAATTTTTCAAGAACTCTACGTTTAATATTATGAAAAAAAACTTATATATTCAGAATCAGCGTTTATTGGTCTATATGAACATATTTTTTTAAAGCGATAATATTTTTCACTGGAGTTCCTTATTACCGTATTTAATTCAGGTAAATCAATAATCAATATCTACGAAAATAAGGTATTGATATATATATGTACAACACAATAAGAAAGGTATAACCTTGGGGCTTGGGTATATAATTAATGTCGAGCATTAAAGCGTTGAATTTATAATTAAATTAACAATATAATAATGTATAAAACTTACCCAAGGGGCGGAGACGAGGAAGAGTCGGGTAAGGGTCCCCGACTATTGGACATTTTGAGCTGAATTTTGGCGGCTAAATAAATTTCAAAAAACCGCCAAAATTTACAATGCTCTTACTGTTGAACACCACTGGTATCAAACGATTATTTTTACAAAAATATTATTATTAAATTATCTATTCAAGTAATTAATACCTATCACTTATAATTTCTTATAGGATGAAGGTTAACTATTTCACCCGCCACTAGTGGAGAGAGAATGATTGTTCCCAGGGGAATCTGAAAGCTTTATACGGGGTGGTTTGGGATGCTGGGGTGATGGAGGGATGGGGTGGTCCATTTGGATTTTCCTGGGGGTGGGACGGTGGATCTATAAATGTGGGGGCGGAGTCTGCAAATACAACGATAGAAGAAGGTCGTATGTGCGAATTTCTGAATACAGCATGACGTGGTCGAAGCCCGTCAATAATGACGGGAACGAGTGTAAATTTTGTTCACCTCAAAATCCTGGGAAATCCATGAAAGTTCTTCAAAATCTAAGATAACAAAAAACTATATTTATGTAACTTTAAAATTATATTAAAATCCAACACACGACAAAGAAATTCAGTATAGAAACGTTGCTTAAATTGCTTTAGGTGACCAGATCTGAATAGCCATGATAGGTTCTTTCCAACCTTTTCTCCCCTCTCCTTTCTCTCCCACCCCTTTAGCCACATAACATACCCCAATTTGGGATGCCATAATTCCACTCGCTCCGAACAGTTGAGACTCGTGTGCGGTATTCACAAAAATATAGTTCCAACAAACTGTGTAATAGAAAATTGGCTGAACACCAGACAAAGAAAGAGTCAGCCTTATGATCGACATTGGGCGAGATTCGGTAAAATTAGTAATGTGTAGGTACCTATAAGTACGAAAAAAGGTGATTTTTAAAGCGTAATGGATTAAATTAAAAAGAAAAAAAACTTGTTAACAACAAATCTATACAGTTGACTGAGCGTTGCGAAGTCCTATTTAAACTCCACCATTTGGCATTTCATCTGTCTGCAAATGTTATTGCATTCCATTTCAGGTTCAATACGGTGACCTTATTGGACACTACATTTCTTTCCAGAGTTCGCATGATTCCTATTACGAACTGTCGAATCGGAATAATCAATATTATATTATAGTACTTGCCTGAAGGAAGATAGAAAACAGAATAATTGTCATTGAGATAGTGACGTTTCATTGTACCTACAGATTGTAGAAATCCTAATTTTAAATAAAATAAATGTTATAAAAAATATATGGTGCATAATTAAGTAGATTCTTTGATTTAAATTTTGGTTTTGATTTATTAAATAATTAAAAATTTGAAACATACTTTTTTGACGCTTGGTCTACACATAACTAATATCTAGTTATGGCTAAAGGAAAATGTATTAATACAATAATATTATTATGTAATTTTAGGCGAATAATAAATTGTTTGAATCGGTCGCATACAGCCTTCGGTTGATAGCGCCTTCAACGAGAGGCAGCCAATGGGGAGAGAGATTTCATAGGGGTGTGTCTGGGATTGGTTGAATTCACCCCCCGGGGTGGGTCTGCTTCTGACAGCTACGTTGAGAGGAAATAATGTACGCCGAGGAAAATAGAGCCATCATTTGCAGACTTTTCACAAGTAGGTACTTTCCTAAGTACTGCTTTTCTAACACTGAAGAAATTAGTCGATAGAAGTGAGTTCTGGACGTGACAGTACCTACCTAAGGTTCGTAGAAAATTTCTGATTCCTGTTTAACAAGGTTGCGTCGGGCCGCTTTCAAAATTTCGAACGCGTGACGTTGCTTTAAATAAAACACTGCCACCTGTATTGCGGTTAATTCAAATCTCCCAGTGGAACATGGATTTTAAACTACGTCACCAATTTTTAGCCAATCACCAATCTACCCCCTCGATGAGCTAACCTTGTTTCTTCCTTTGGGGTGAAAAGCCATAAAAAAACGCATTTTCTATGAACCTAGGTAGGTATATAATACCTATCTATGCCCGAAGCAAGGTAATTTTTCTGGTGACTAAATGAAATACACAACCGTGAAATTTACGTACCAACTGGAATATTACTCACAAAGTCTGTTTTTTTTAACAATGTAGGTACCTATGTTAAATATTCCAGTGATTGGACGAATACACAAAAATCTTTGCTTTTTTGTGTGCAATTAGTTATGTTCCGGATATCCGTATCCGTATCCATATCCGCGGATATCCGAGGGAGAAGAAAGATCCGTATCCGTTACTTTTCTCGCGGATCTTTTACCTTATTAATTTTTTATTGATAGGATGAAATGCTATACGTAGGTGATTAGGTAGAATTAAAAATTTATTATTCCATTCAGAGTATTTTTTATTTCTTAAAATCAAATATTTTATTGTTACCATACCGTCGTTGCGGCGGGCGTAACGTCAACTATCGTTTCAAGGTCTCGCGCGCCGACACCGATTGAATAAGAAAATAAAGATCCGTATCAAGATATTGACACCAAATATCCGTATTCGGATCCGTATCCGCGGATATACATTTTTAACGATCCGGCACATCACTAGTGTGCACGCGCTACGTAAATTTATTGTAAATCAAATTTAATAATGCTATTAAAGTTCTCCAAGTATTTAATTATTTTATTATTGTGACATCGACCACAACAACAGGGGCATGTGCCCTGTGCCCAGCAGGTGGTCGAAAAATCCTCAAATTGTGTAATTACTAATTAGGTAACGATTCATTGAATAAAGAAAAAAAATAAAAAAGATCGTTTTTCATTATTAAATTGTATATAAATTAAAATTTAAAAAAAATTAAATGGAATCCTACAATTTAAATACAAAAACCATTAAGTAATAAATATCATGTTTGAAAAAAAAAGAAGTTAGGTTAGATTTTTTGATGTAGGTATGTAATTCCAGTAAGTACATTTAATTTAAGAAGGTGTAATTCTCTAACGTGTAATTATTTATTCCGTGTATAATTCTGATAGTAGGTATAATATTGGTATATAATACGTAAAATTCATGCCGGTATATAAATAACTAATTTTTCCAGAACCAACTGTAGATTTTTTTTTTAAACAGAGCGGAAGGTACTTTCAGATCGCCCTGTTGTAAGATCAACATTCAGAATTGAAACGCCACTTTAAAATGACCTGATCTGAATAACCAGGTACTTCCCCTGCTTCCTCTTCCCCTTTAGCTTCTCCTCCCCACTACCTTTAACCTCACAACATACCCCGATTGGAGATGCCATAGACTCACTAGCTCCAGATGGGAGCAGCTGGAACTGTTGTGAGGCATTCACACAATCTATATTCTTTTCTATGATAAGATTCTATTACAAGATTCTTAACTGTCTGGATTCAGCGGGACTACGACATCCCCAAATGGGGTAGGTTATGAGACTGACGGAAATGGGAAAGGAGAAGGGGAAGGAAGTAGATATCTGTCAATTCATATCTAGTCACCAAACACGGCTAAAGCCATTTCACCGGGGAGATTTAATTATTTCTTCTAACACAGCAAACTTATTTTCTGGCACCATTTTGATTCAAATTAATAAAATACTTAGTTTTTACCACTTTTATTGTTTACAAAACCAACATGTTTCGTGAGCAACGCTCACTTCTTCAGACAGGTACATTGAGACAACTTAATATTTTTCTTAATTTCTTAAACAAACTCCATAAAAACATAAAATTTACTGTAGAGATTGGGCAAAATTCGAGAATAAACTTTTTGGATTTAAATATTTCAATAATTAATAATAAATTTGAATTTAATATTTTTCGTAAAGATACATACATACACAGACATTGTAATCCACAACACCTGAAATCATCCAATTTCTCAAAAAATGTCAGCTTTCCATTCTATGATTCATAGATTAGTTAATGTACCCCTATCTCCATATATTTCGCTTTGTGAAAAGTATTTTTTCAAATAGGTTCGTAAATATTTCTCTTTTGTGAAAAGTCGCAATTTTTTACTTCTTTTGAAATAAAGATGGTTTTTCATAAATGTTACAAGATTCTTATTATTCATCGTGTCTAATTGTTGAATGTGCATATAAAACATTGACGCCGATTATTCACTATCTCCCGAAATAAAGTTTTCATAGATACTTCTATTCGTGAAAACGCTCCTCGATTTCAAAAACATAATGCATTTTTTTGAAATTGATAATATTATTATTTAATTATCGCCTGTTTATTTTAAATGAAATAATCCTTCACTGATTGGTGTCATTGGTGAACGATAATTGACTAAAATAAAACAACTACATTGCTGAGGGGCAAGAGGGGCAGATCGTGGTACTTGAAACTTGAAACCAGATATTATTAAACAATGCAACGCGAGGCTGAGTATGAGCCGCATGAGGGATAATTTATTGCATTTGATAGTGGTGACGTTTCACCTGCCAATTGCTATTTTACTCGTGGGTAACATGTGAAATATGCGGGAAGATAAATAATATACTACCTACTTGAAAGGTTTTGTTAAAATATTATTATTTTTTACGTAATTTGTCAAAATCAATAATAAAAAATATTAAATAATTCAGTTGGTAGAGCACTTGCCATATAAGCAAAGGGTCCTGGGATCGACTCCCAGAGGAGCCAATATCTTTTTATGATTTTTCTGTCTCCAGATTTTCGATTGAGTTTCGCTAATACTGTCTTCATTTCATTTTAAATATTAAATAACCTTTAAAAATAACGGTACTACTTAAACATTTTTTACGAAAAAAACATTTTTTCTATTTTCTTTCATTATTTACTAATTAACCATTTTTATTATCTTAGTATTTTTATCCAAAATAGTGGTTATTAAAAAAATTATTTCGGTAATGTGTCTCTGTGTCTATATGTAACTCTGGTTCAATGGATTCTAGAACTAGTATTTGCTTTGATTTTCAAAATTGGAATTGATTGTGGTAACGATTCAGACAAGCGATGAAGTAGGTACCAAAATTATTTCATTAAGAGGTATAATACCTAGTGAATTAAAATTTGTAACCCAAAAAAAGTAATAAATACAAAAAATCTATACTTAATTTAAATGTGTATTTATTATGTTTAAATTTTGGAGAGATGTAGGAATTTTTCAACATTGTTTACTAACGCATTCGAAAAGTAAATTTTTGATCGTCTATTAAATGCTATGATCATGCGGCATATATTTTTCAATATATATTTCGGCCTCACAAATCCTAGAATTATCCTGTGATTTTCCACGGGTCTGCGCTAGTAGTAGGTACATAATAAAACAATTTAAGTCGATAATAATACAATGTAAGTTAAATTAAATAATACAATAATTGTAATGACCACACGTATTAGAAAGTATAAAAAAATGGAAAACTTATTTCTATGCACCGTTTTTCGAATTCAAAACAGGCAATTTGGTATTTTTATTTATTTACTTGTAATATTGCCCCGTTTGTGTCCGAAACAAGTTAGATAAAGTTGTGTACTTAAGTGAAAAATATTTATTTTCTTTTTTAATGCCGATCCGCCACAAAGCCAAAAATTTTGGAAAACATTTTGTATTTACAAACATAAAGACTGAAAAACTCGCTTAATAACGATAACTTATTTGGTTCCTAAGATAAGTAGGTAAGTACCCAACATCTACTTATGTAACTTGTGTTTAAAACTTATAAATAAACACTCGAGGGTCGAGGGGGAAGCCTGAGAAAATAAATAAAAACGCACTTTATAATTATTAGATCCGGAAATTATCGGGCGGGCCCCGCCTAAGTAGGGTTAATTTTTGGTCAGACACGTGACCCACCGACCTCTACCCCACAATCATTTTTCTTTTCCCCCTGTCTCCCCTTTGTTCAGTTTGACATAAATATCTGCGAACTGCGAACCAGCTAATTCGGGGGTCGACAACATTGGAATAAGTAGGTAGGAACTAGATATTATATATATTGGAATGGATATATGTACACCGAATTACATATGGATGTACATTGCACTCGCTCGTTAGTGAAAGAGAAATAAAGCAAAATCTAAGAAAGTAGATACTTATTGACCGAGTGGCTTATCTCATTTTTACTGATTTTAAAGGAGAGCGTTTATAAACTGTTTGCTTAGCTTCTGTTCAATGTTTTACCCAATATTTTATTTTTGTATTAAGGTTGACACCGAAATTACATAAAATAAGTTGAAATACGCTAAAATATTCTTTTCAGATTCGCCCACATTGTAAATTTGTTTTTTCAAAAATCAGCCTTTTCATTGAGATAAATCGAGCAGAATACATTTAAATAATTTGTATATACGATTTGAAAAAAAAAAAATGAAACTTGGGTATTTTTTTGTGAACTGTGTGCTGTGTGCGTTATACCGTAAAATTTATATTCTTTAATATTTCAGAGCGATTAATTTGAAGCTCCTCCAAACTCCAATTAAAAAGATCCATTTTGAGCGTTTGAAATAAAGCTGTTTTTTTTTAAATCTTGGCAGATAAAAAAATGAATTTAGAAGAGTACCAACAATGAGTAGTTTAGTAAATCAATAATGCAGGTAGTGGAATTTCCTCTCCCCCCCTTCTTTGAAAATATAATAATATTGTAATATTTTAATTTCAGAAATTAAAATAGTTTACCTCAATCGAAACGGAAGCCAGTGAGACTATGGTATCCTCAATGGGGTGACTAACGCAAGAGGTATTGGCAAACAATAAATGGATCTCGGGGTGGCGGTACCCATACACACTGATCACATATAAAATAAATTCTAATTAATTAAGTATTCGCACACTCAAATCAATAACTCAAGTTTGCTTATAATAAAATATTGAGACTATAGCATCCCCAATGGGGTGACCAATGCAAGAGATATTGACATACAATAAATGGATCTCGATGTGGCGGTACCCATACTCACTGATCACATATAAAATAAATTTCAATTAATTAAGTATAGATAAGCACACACAAATCTTTAACACAAGTTTATTAATAATAAAATATTGCTTATTTATTTATTTTTTTAGAGAAAGACAAACATCCCGGGTTACGAATAACCCGATAATATTTGAAAATCTTCTACTACCACCACAGTAAGCAAAAAATGTCCCTTGTGGACCCAAACGCGATGCCAACTCAGCCACTGATCGGTCGAAATATATTATCGATCGATTATCTTCACTACAATAACAATTATGGTGAAAAAATCTGTTAGGAAAATAATTTAAATACTCACGTAGGGCGCTAAAAAATAATTATAAAATAAAAACTGTTTACATTTGTAGATTTGTATTTAGTTCCTAATATAAAATACGACTAATAAGCGATAAAATAAAATCGAACAAACAAAAAACATCAAGGAAGCGTTTGATTACTTATTCACGATTCAACAAAATAAAAAAGGGCCGGATAATGACCGAGTAGTACAAAGCAAGGTCCAGGAGTGACGGGAACTCTATGAACCCGGGCACCCTTACTGAGTCACCAAACGGAGCGAATCACTCAGGGCGACCCACGGCGAAGGTGCTGGTTATCCTATGAATGGTTCACGGGGCGGTCGCGGCGGTACCCATACCAGCCTCCCAAATTGAAAGGGTAGCTATTAAAAGTTAATAACTATCATATTTGTGATTACAAATTAAAATTTTCCAATGAAGACATCCAGTGAAAGCTAAATTAAAATTGATGGTGAAATTATCGAAAATGTTTCTGAAATGAAATACTTAGGGGTTATATTAGATTCCAAACTAACATTCAACAGCATGCTGAATATACACAAAAGAAATACTTAGGGGTTATATTAGATTCCAAACTAACATTCAACAAGCATGCTGAATATACACAAAAGAAATACTTAGGGGTTATATTAGATTCCAAACTAACATTCAACAAGCATGCTGAATATACACAAAAGAAATACTTAGGGGTTATATTAGATTCCAAACTAACATTCAACAAGCATGCTGAATATACACAAAAGAAATACTTAGGGGTTATATTAGATTCCAAACTAACATTCAACAAGCATGCTGAATATACACAAAAGAAATACTTAGGGGTTATATTAGATTCCAAACTAACATTCAACAAGCATGCTGAATATACACAAAAGAAATACTTAGGGGTTATATTAGATTCCAAACTAACATTCAACAAGCATGCTGAATATAAACAAAAGAAAATTGTGAAAAAAATATCTTTTTTGGGAAGAATTCGGCAAAAACTATCAAAAACTAGTACAACCGCAATCACTATCTACAAATCAATTATTGCTCCACATTTTAACTATTGCTCAACTATCATTTTCCTAAGAGAACAAAATAAGTTTCAAATTCTCCAAAACAGGGTAATGAGAATAATACTTCGGCAAAATAGATTTTCAAAGGTAAACAAAATGTTAAAGGAACTGAATTGGCTAACCGTGAAACAGATGCTGACCATGATAATATAATAAAGAACATTTTACCAAAATATTTCCCAAATAAAATTATATTCAACAAGGACATTCACAGACATAGCACAAGGACGTGCAAGGAAATCAGGCTTCAAAAAAGGACAAGGCGAATAAAAGGGATGAAGTTATACATATAACACGCTACCAGAAACTTTAAAGTCCAAACCAATTGGAAAGTTCAAAATGTATTGTCGGAGCTTCATTAAATTTAGTTTGCAATATGAAATATTATAATTAATTAGAAATTTTGCATACTTCAATGTATAAATTACTAAAATAAAAAAATAAAAATGGTTTTCCAGCACTGCATTAATTTATGCAATATTCAATGAGCCACCCCACTTCACGGCCACATTAAAATATGTCCGCACTTCTGTACCTACAAATAAAGCAAGTATTTACAGTTTACAGGGACCCACCCGATTGCAAACATGCGGCATATTAATTGTTCGGAATGAGATTAAACATTAGGGAGAGCAAAACCGAAAAATTCCCACAATTTGCCATTGTGCAGTGTTTGGTGACATTGTGAATCAATGTTACACGGTCATAAAACATAGATGAACTATTTATTATTTGTACTAGTTCGCGGGTGAGGAAAACCGCGAATTTTGTGTGAAGTGGACCTTTTATGTGGTCTAAATATCGATTGGTAAATATTATGTAGTTTGGTGGTTGACCTAACCTCACTAAGAGGCACAACGGAAATAATAAAGAAGATGAACAATGTAGAATAATAAACATTTTTTACATTATCTTCACAGGGGAGGCCCTCATTAAAATAACTCCACTCGGGGCCTGCGTCATTTTTAGGAAAGGAAGGAGAGGAAGTTCTGGCAAGGAAAAAGGTGCGAGGGGTGGGTAAAAATCTGGGGATCAGTAGGTATGTCCAGGAATGGGGGATATATGAATACATCGTTTCCACTGCGGAGCAAGGCGGTGTTCCTGTACCTGCTGGAGAGGTCAATATGTCTCCCTTATCCAGTCTCTCCCGATCCAGCCTGCCATGCACTTGGTGGGCAGATGCATCCGCCGCCAAGACCCGGGCAAACCGCACCCCATGAATCCGAGAACCCCTGTTAAATCATCAAACGAAACGAAATCATCAAGCGAAACATTTGTGGTGATCTATGACAGAGGTGTTGGCTATCCAATAAGTAGCTCTCGGAGCGGCCGCTACGGTCCCCGTACCCGCTTCCCAAATTGTTAGTTAACTCAAAATGGTGGTTAACTCAGGCATTTTTTTTTAAATATTTCCAAGATTTACACGTCGCAACTCAGGAGAGTGGTGCGTTATTTATTATTGCAGTAACCGTCATTTCCGTTTCATCCGAAATCCAAATCATAACGGGACTATAGAAGTTCCACTTTAAAATATCGTCGGACAACGAAATGACATCTATTCTTTTTATTCCAAAATGCTCAAGAATCGCTACTTAAAATCCTTCGGGTGGGTGTTATACCCTGCATATGTTAAATAAATTCCACGAAAAAAGGCGCTACAGAAGAAGACCATTTATTTTCTGAGCGATCATTACTATGATAGAATAATTAACTAACCAAAGTTAGATTTTATTACATTTTCCAGATTAACCTAAAAATAAATTCAATCTCACGAATAATTGCTCCAGATTCTAAGACGAGAATCGAGAGGGGAAGTGTTCCGTTTAATCGGTCGGTCGCGCGCAGTTGGCACAGCTGCGGCACGCGGCCGGCACGCGTGCCCAACAGGGATAGATGCCGGCGGGCACTCTTAGCTGTGTACTGTACTTATGTAAGTACCTACTGCAATATATGTAATAATTATTTTGCAAACAATTAATCATACTTCTGTTGGAATGAAGAAAAAATATACCTAACTATTTTCATCTTATAAGAATTTTCTATATCTTCTACTAGATTTTAGGTACTATCCCACAAATACCTCAAACTACAGACCCATCTCAATCCTACCAATTTTATTAAAAAATTTTGAACGAGTAATTTACGAAAGATTAAACAATTTTCTGCTAAAAAAAAGTCATTCCTATATAAAAAACAATACGGCTTTAGGAAAAAATCGAACACACTAGGAGCAATAAATGACTTAATCAGTAAACTTAGAAGCGGCATTGATGGTGGAAATTATATTTTATCTATATTAGTTGATCTTCAAAAAGCCTTTGATACAGTTAGTCACGACATACTTCTCAAGAAACTCAAGAAAATTGGTGTAGTTGGTCCTGCTCTTAATCTACTCAAATCATATCTTAGCAATAAAAAGCAATTTGTTAGCATTAACAATCAAAATAGCAACTACGTTCCAATAAACTATAGAGTTCCGCAGGGGTCCATACTAGGTCCACTACTGTTCCAAATTTACATAAATGATATTTCTCAATTAATTTTAAATGGTGAAATCTTTTTATATGCAGATGATACAGCAATTTTTTACTTTGGTAAAGATTTAGATATCTTACTTGAAAATGCACAAACAAATCTAGAAAAAATCAACAGTTGGCTCCAATCAAATATGTTTACAATGAATGTTAAAAAAACAGGATACATGATCTTAAGCTCACCCCGTAAAATAATTCCTCCTCGTGTACCCTTAAAAATTGAAAACAACGAACTTCAAATCCTGATCCAGGAAAAATATCTTGGGCTGTGCATTGATCAGCATTTGACATAAACAACATATACAAGGTATTAAAGATAAAATCATCCCCTTAATTAGCGTATTTAGCCGGATATCATATCAGTTGCCAAATAAATTTAAAAAAGGTTTTTATTATAGTCTAGTACACTCACATTTAAATTATTGGATTGAAATCTGGGGAAACGCATGCGAAACATACATAAATGAATTACAGGTAATACAAAACAAGGTAATCAAAAAACTATTTAACTACAAGCCCAGAACATCCACAAAAAATATATATGGAAACAAAACTACTAACATTAAGAAAACTATATGAATACAATACATGTCTTCTTATATACAAAATAAACAATAAACTCCTACACACAAACACAGAATTCATTAAAACGTCCCAAGTACACAAACACTTTACAAGACAACACGGTAACATACATTTAAACACCATCCACATTAACAATGGTAAACAATCCATTGGTTACGAGGGGGGCAACTTATATAATAATTGCCTCCCAAAAGACAGAGAGACATTCTCAAGAGTGATCGCCAACGTCGGGGGGACCTGATACGGCACGCAAAGAAGAAGAAATGACATTAAAAACGAAAAGAATAAATATTAATAAATTTAAAAAAAAATTATTAATATTTATTCTTGATAAACAAAATAATGATATTGAATAGCGCTGCATTGAAATATTTACTTTATTTTAATGTGTATAGTTATTTCTAGTTAAATGAGTGAAAATGTAATTTTCTTTTAACTGGATTAAAAAAAAATATAAACGAACAAAGATTAGCTGACCAAAAAAGGGCAATTTTCAAAAATAATTTAATCCCTGTAGTAACATTAAATCAGATAAAAAAGGAAATAGGAGATAGATTGCAATTAGAGAATAATTTAGAACAAATTAATACGAATAGTAATGTTATATTAGATGCATTGAATGAAGACAGTTTAGTTAATATTCTAGTAGAAGAATCCAATGATATTACAGTAGATTCAAATAACTTATATAGACGCTATTCATAATCTTAGGGAAATCAACATTGCAAATTTAAACTTACTAGATGATAATGTAATAGAATTAGCTAACTTGCTTCATAATAATATAAATAGATATATAGATATAGAGCCCACAGTTAGACCAAAATTACCAAAATTGCATACGTCCAAAAAATTATCTAAATTAATTTCTGAATTAAATAATTTAATTTTACCAAAAATAATATTTGACGATATTAGTTTTTTAGATCTTCATACGATAGTGTACGCTAGTGCTATCACTATATGTACTAGGTTAGGAGTTAAATTAACATCCTCTGATGATAGATCATATAGTTATAGTAAACCAGTATGGCAGATTAGTTTAGAAAATGATTTAGTATTTTTAAGAAGTAGTATAGCTAGAGTAATTGAATATAAAAATGGGAATAGAAGTAGAAATATTTTGAGACATGTAGATGAAATTGGGAGAAAATTTGGTTATAACATTGGTAGTAATAATAATGAAAATATAATCAATGATTTATTAGATTTATTAAAACAAAAATTAGGTGTAAAAGCTAGTAGATTAAAAAGATATAATTATACGTATAATAAAAGAAATAATAATAGATTATTTCAAAAAAATGAGAAAATATTTTATTCCAAACTTGATGATAAACAAAATATTATTTCGAATAATAATATTCCGTTGCCATCTGAATCAGATATGCGCGATTTTTGGACAAACATTTGGAGTAAAGATATAAAACATAATGAGGCAGGTTCATGGATAGAAAATGAAGAACTCAATTGTTCAGACATTGAACAAATGAGTTTTTCTGATATATCGGTTGAATTGTTAGCCAAAATTATAAAAAATACTCATAATTGGAAAGCCACGGGTTGCGATTGGATACATAATTTTTGGTACAAACGTCTAACTACTTTACATCCTCTTTTTGCAAAAAATCTTTCAAAACTTGTCAAACAACCTCAAAATTTTCCTAATTTTCTAACTAAGGGCATTACTTATATGTTACCTAAAAGCGAAAATATTAATAATCCCTCTCAATATAGACCCATTACATGTCTACCGACAATATACAAAATTTTAACCTCTTGCTTGACAGATTTAATATATACTCATTTGGATGAAAAAAATATTTTATCTGAACAACAAAAAGGTTGTCGCAGAAAACATATGGGATGTAAAGAACAATTAGTTATTGATTCTGTAATTTTAAAACAAATTCAATATCAAAAGCGTAATTTACATACTTGTTATATAGATTATCAAAAAGCTTTTGATAGTGTCCCGCACTCGTGGCTAATCAAAATATTAAAAATATATAAAGTTAACCCAATTATAATTAGCTTTTTGAAAAATATTATGTCCTTTTGGAATACAGATTTACTAGTAAATTTAAAAGGTAAGAAAATAGTAGTACCGGGCATTTCAATAAAAAGAGGGATTTTTCAAGGAGACTCATTGAGTCCTCTTTGGTTTTGCTTAGCATTGAATCCTATGTCTAAAATGTTAATTAAAAGCAAGTTTGGAATAAAAATTAAGGGTAATACAAGAGAGAGTAGTATAGTTTCACATCTATTATATATGGATGATATAAAATTATTTTCAAATTCTGAATCAAATTTAGAGAAAATGATTAAGGTAGTTAAGTTTTTTTCAGATGATATTAAAATGACTTTTGGTTTAGATAAATGTAAAACGATCCATATAGAGAAAGGCAAAATTGTAGATGGAGACGAGGGTATATTTAGAAATTTCAAAATTAAAAGTATGAAAGGGGATGAGGTTTATAAATATTTAGGATACCCGCAATCGAATAGATTAGATCACACTAGTATTAAAAATGATATTAGGATTAAATTTCAAACTAGGATCAGAAAAAATTAAAAATGCAATCTATCTGCTAAAAATTTAGTAAAAGCAATAAATACTTGGGCAATACCTTTATTAACGTACTCATTTGGCATAATTAAATGGTCCAATACAGATTTAGATAGTTTAGAACGATTAATTAGAACTACGTTAACAAAGTTTAATTGCCATCATCCAAATTCAGCGATAGAACGAATTAATTTACCTAGAAATTTAGGAGGTAGAGGTGTAGTCAAAATAACATCTTTGAAACACAATCAGGTAGAAATGCTTAGAATTTTTTTCCATAGGAAAGCTAATAGCTCAGAAATGCACAAAATAATTTGCAAGGCAGATAGAAACATTACACCTTTAAATTTATATGACGAGAATGCTAACATTCTTATAAATACTAACCAGGAATTATTAGATTCCTGGTCAAATAAAATTATTCATGCAAAACACTTCAATTATCTCAACCAAACGTATGTTGACAAACTTTCGTCAAACAAATGGTTGAGTATTGGAGAGTTGAGCGCAGAAATAGAAGGATTTATGCTTGCCATTCAAGATAGAGTCATTAATACTAAAAATTATAGGAAGCATATAATCAAAGATATAAATCAAATTGATGATTTATGTAGAAAATGTTTGGCTTTTCCGGAAACTATAGAACATATTATATCGGGATGTTCTATATTAGCGCCGTCCGAGTATACATTTAGGCACAATCAGGTTTTAAAAATAATCCACCAAAGTTTGGTAATTAAACATAACTTGATTGACTACCGTAATATAGTACCATATTATGAATATGAACCAAATTCATTTTTAGAAAATGAATTTTATAAAATATATTATGATAAAACTATACTAACAGACAGAACAATTAGTCATAATAGACCTGATATAGTTTTACATGACAAAATTAAAAAAAATAACTTATATCATTGATGTAGCTATTCCAAATTCCTGTAATATTCAAAAAACTGTTTCTGAAAAAATTAGAAAATACACAGATTTAGGAAATGAGATTAAAAGAATTTGGCATTCTCGGACTATAAAAATATTACCATTTGTTATTTCGGCTACTGGCATTATACCTAGGTCTCTGATTCAAAATTTAGGCGTATTAGATTTGTTAAAGAATTTATATATAAAAATGCAAAAATCGGTAATTTTAAATACATGTAGGATTACAAAAGATTTTTTAAATATTTACATTGAGGGATCAGTAGGATTTATAGGTTCAATTAGGAATTCCACAGAGCCGAACCCTCTGATATGAAAATATCTGGAGTCGGTGAATTATTTTCCCATCTGGTCTCTGGTAGGTTGACATGTTGTTCTTGTATTGTTTTGTAATTATAATACATATAGTGCAATTGCATAACGTGGATTGACCAGATGATCATTTGGGAAGTGTGTGAAAGGGTTTAGTTTTTCCTGTGGGGAAAATTAAACCCGGACATTTAAATCTGGTGCATAAAATATATATTATAAAAAAGCAAACTTATTTTTTTTTGTTTGTCCTTCTTTCGTGTACCCGAAGGGGTGTGCCGACTGTGCAACTGTGCAACTGTGCAGTAAAGATGACTGTACCGCCGAATAACAAAAGCATAAAACATATTCCAATTCAACCCAAAAAAATAATAAAAAGCAGGTCATTAACAAATATAACCCTGAACATACCAATAACACACACCACACACGGACAAAGACATTTTCAGTATTATGCAACCAAACTTTTTAATTATATGCCCATTACTCTGAAACAACAACTAATTGCAAATGCATCTACAAACATCCACAAAAAACATATCACAGCCTGGATCAAAAATCAAGATATTAACTTTATTCAAAATACTTTAATCCCTAATCAAACATAACCAAACTACAAAAAGTGTAAAATAAATAAACATGTCTATCAAGAATTTACCAACTATTCATATGTATTATCAAACCGCAAACATTCTTTTTCAAACACCTCCATCCACTGGCTTGCATTTGTATTTTTAGTGCAGAATTTTTCTATAACAAACTTCTCAGCAATGTTTTTAAGCTCTGTTGCTTATCTTCCATTAACTTTTCAATTAATTTTCCTAATGCATCTTCTTTTTGATGTACTTGTAAACTTTTTTCGTCCAATTCTTCGAGGTATTGGTCTCCAAACTGTAGGTTTCCATCTTCGTCTACATATGTTTTTTTTAGTTCTTCTGACATGGTTAACCAGACTCTTCTAACCTGGTATCTTTTTTTCAAACTATTTTTTATTTTTCCAAAAGCACTAGTTTTCATTATCTCCTCGTGATAGCTGGCGGATCGTAGCATTTCTGGTATTGTAAACACTTTTTCATCACTTGTGACTATTTTTGTAATGCTAATAATATTTGACCTGCCATCGCCTCCAGGTAATAGCGTAAATTCGAATTGAATTTTCTCCATTTTTGGTTTAAAACGAAATGTCGTTTTATAATAAGTTGATAGGTTTAATTCCTTTTGGCTAAAGTTCGGTGTTTGGGCTAAATTCCTAAAAAATAAAACTAGTTATTTTTATACTAATTTGGGGTCGGGGAATCCGAATCTGAAAGAATTAGGCGGCGGCAAGCAATATTAACTGAATTACAGGACTTTAAAAAAATTTATACACATACAGGAAAATAGCCATTCCTTCCTTCCTTTTTATTAATTTCTAAATAAAACACTTGTGTTGCAAAGTTTTTTTTAACTAAGAAACGACATTTATGTTTACATTTATATTTATCACTTTGAATGGTTTTTTTCTAACAATCAAATAATAGAATAACAAAACAAATGACAATCGATGATTGCATTCTAATTGACATTATAGGATTCAAATTTAAAGGGAATATATTTCCTTTACATATATATATATATATATATATATATATATACATCCCGCTATCATTGCTGCGTCTTCTAATGGTCCACTTTCATTCAATCCTGCGTCCGACCGTCATTCTGCGTCCGGTATACGGACGCAGGATTGAACACGTGTAATTTCAAGTTTTTCCCACTCCTGTACCCTCATACAGTTCAAAAATGAAAATAAGCCAGACGCGGTACTGGTACCTAAATCAACTGAAATATTCTATTTTAGTTCAGTGCTTTGTCACCGAGCGGCGAGCCGCGGCGCTGCAGTAGACGAGCGTATATTTTTGGCAAAATATACGTTACATTGACTCGCGTATCGCAGCTCCTACATTTGGCAACATCGCTTTTTAATAGCGTTTCTTCTGATACAGATCAACCACAGTAAAAACATCGCACATTGCAATTAAGATAAGAAAAAACAAGATTTCATTCAAATTCAGCTTGTCATTATGTTATTATTGTACAGCAAATATTTCAGCAACTTTATTTTTTTATATGACTATTTTTAAACAAATGTTGTTATTTTCTTATCCACGATTATAAATTCCTACAATGCTAAATCGTGTGCCACGCCACTCTATTATTATTAAACAAGATAAAATCAAGATAAAAATGTGCTTAATATATTAGTAACTTGAAAACTTACTTACTACAAATAAAACAATTTTCTCTTCAATTTATTACTGATTTGACAGTAAAAAATATATGTGAGATACTTTGAGATTCCCGGAGAATATAAGACTGATGAGTGTAATGAGATAAGAATAAGACTCTCAGATGGTTTGGGCATGTAGAGCCAATTATCTAAAGAAAGGTTGTAAGAAGAATATATGACGTGAACTTAAATAGTAGAAAAAGTCGGGGATGCCCGAGAAAACATTGCATGATTGAGTAAACCGAATTCTTGAGTCATGTCGAAAGACAGAAGAAAAGAGCGATATATGGATGTGAATGAGGCAAGGAGTGTATGCACAGACCGAGTTGTTTGGCGGTCCTCTCTGCGAACCCCTGCGAGGAAACAGCGGGAAGGTTAGTTATTGTGAGATAATGTTTATTTATTATTAAAGGCATTTTATTTTATTTGTTTACACAGTTTTATGCTTTCGATTTTCCTTTTAAGAGATTTAACATATATTTTCCTCCCAGGAGGCCCTGGGAGGAAAATAATTCCCCTTTGGGAATGATGTGTGGAGGGTCATTTTAGGAGAAGAAGGAGAGGAAGTGCTGGGAAGGAAAATGGTATTGGGGGGTGGGTAGGAATCTGGGGGTCAATGTGTCCAGGAGTGACAGTCAAGGAGGCTCTCTCAACTAGGCTCTCTCTAGGTATATATATATATATATATATATATGTTATGATTAAGGTTTTCACGGGTGTAAGATGTAGAACAATTTTCTCGGTTTACCCGCGTAACGTAGTCCTTAAAAGGACTTTTTAACTCCTGACGTTTCGGACAGATCACACTGTCCATCTTCAGAGGCCTTATGTCTTGAGTTTTTGTCTCAAACTGATAGCTTTCGCATGTCTGTTCGGTCCAAAAGCTAAAACTTAAGTGAGTGCAAGTCACTTCTTATGTCTAGAACGAAGTACCCGGGTTGCAGGTGATTGATGGTGGAGGGGGTGGGGGGCGGGGCTGACAGTAGATACCTGATTGGTAAAGCTAATTGGAGACACTACTGGTAATTTTGGAAATGCCGTTTTTGGGGTATTTTCATCGATTAAGACTTTCCAGGTGTTGGGAATTCTGATTGCGTCATTTCTAGTATTCATAAAATAATATACAATACCTGTACCTGTCACACTTAATCATAAACACGTAAACACCTCAGCACCGATTCTCCTAGTGAGGTGTTCACGAAACATACAATATTACCAACCAACAGTTTCACCTTCTCAAACCTACCTAACACACAACATAATGAAATGTAATATTAATATGTAAAAATGTTTTCAAAATATATTACATGTGTAAAAATGTTAACAATAAGGTGTAAACTGTAATATATAGATATAAATAAATAAATATTTTCATTAATACTTCAAGGATATTACCACATGCCATGTACTATATGTA
The DNA here is from genome assembly GCA_929108145.2 of Limnephilus rhombicus. NCBI lineage: Eukaryota > Metazoa > Arthropoda > Insecta > Trichoptera > Limnephilidae > Limnephilus > Limnephilus rhombicus. Next base: position 58,028,532 of record OV815276.1, read on the forward strand.
GGTATATACCAGCGTACAAGTACAAAAAAATCGACACTAAATAAACTCATTTGATATCCAAACGAGATATTTTTGAAGCTGATTTTATGTTTGGAATTGATAAATAATGCACAAAAAATATTTTTTTATAATAAATAGCATTTCGAGGGGCCAACTGTCAGGGGACCAACTTTCGTGTCACCGTTATCTACTACTAAATAGTATTGCGTACCTCACACAACCCAGTAGTATACAGGATTACTGTAATAGTAGTGGGTAATTAAAGAAAATTATAATAAATCTATGGAATCTTCTTAAACCTCAAAAATAGTGTAGCTCTTTTTATGCTATAAGCTAGTAAACTTTACTTAAGTAGAATATTGATAAGAATTTAGCCCTTTCAGACCGTGTGCATATTTGAAAATATATATACAGATTTCAATTTTTTTTCTCCCTATCTAGGATTCTAGAGCGAATAAAGATTGGCAGTTTTCAATTCCTGGAATAACTGGCTTTGCGCCCTATTTGTTTAATTGAATTTTAACCACTAATTCAGGCGGTAGCCAATCATAAATTTTGAAATATGATTTATGTGCTTTATCTCGACCGTTTTTCGGCTATTTTAAAAATGTTACTTTTGAAGGTATTTTTTCAGTCTGATATGATGTGAGATTTTCACGGTCACTGAAACTTTGGCTAAAGAAGGAGGTAGCGCAACACGGTATAATAAATACTCCAAAAAAATTCTCCATAGTTATTTTTTAAATTGAAAAAAGTTATGTACTTTGTATACAGTGTACGATTTATCACACCCTATTTCAAATGAAAGTAGCGATAACTTTTAGACTCTTTGTTTCAAACATCAAACATGTTTTACCAGTGCCAGTTTTAATTTAGGTCTACGAAAGGGCTGAGGCCGCTGAGGTCAACAAATATATTATATTTTAGTACCTATTTAATTAAAATATTAATGTTCAAATCGCAAGTAAATTTTATTAAATTAATTTGTGTTATTTAATCCATACTAATCTTACCAATATCATAAATGCGAAAGTTTGTATGGAGTATGGTTGTATGTCTGTGTGTTTGTTACTCTTTCACGCAAAAACTACTGAATGGATTTTAATGAAACTTTACGATAATATAGCTCATACATCAGAATAAAAAATACGCTGTATATAATGATAAGCTCTGGTGCTATGAAATTACAAAATATTATCTAATATATTATATTTATTACACGTTTATTGTCGCTCACAAAAGCGAGTTATTGATAACGTCAGACGAAAAGCAAAACAAATCGTTTTCTTGGTGTTGTTCTTAATGTTGATATATTTGCGGGATATTTTATTTTAGAGGTTGTAGTTAAAAATGAATCGAGTAAATGTACATATGTACGCGCATTACTTTTGAACGACTGCACCAAATTGGATAATTATTTTTTTTTGTATTCGTTATTGTCAGGACAAGGTTTGTATAAAACTACTAGTGAGCTCTGGAATTATGAAATTTGTACACAAAAAATGGCAATAGGTGGCACGCGAGCTGTTTGAAAACTGAATGTACCGGTAATGAATGAATGAATGGAATTCGGGAGGGGGTGGGGGAGGGGATCTCGGGAGGGGGGTTTGCGGGACGGGGGAAGGAGGGGAGTGGAGTGGGGAGAGGGGAGGTGGAGTCGGCGTATTGGCAACGCGGGAGGGGAATGGGACGCGGGAGAGGAAGGGTAGGCGAAATGGGCGACGGACGGGGAAAGGAATGGGATAAGGGAACGAATGGGAAAGGACACGCAGGGAGAAAAAATCTTTATTAAATGGTATAGCAACGGATGCCGGGAACCAGCTAGTATTATAAATGTGAAAGTGCGTGTGTTTGTTTGTTACGCTTTCACGTCTAAACCACTAAACCGATTTTTAAAAATTATTTCACCAATAGAAATCTACATTATAAGCGAGTACCTAACATAGTATAGGCTGTATATAATGGTAAGCTCTGGCGTTATGAAATTTGTATAAATGAAAATGTGTGTGTTGCATATATTTTAGAGACAGGGAGGAAAGCCAGGGGGAAGGTGGGGTTCGCAGAGAGTAGAGACGAGGGAGTGGGAAGGCGGGGAAGGTGGAAGGGAACGGGAACGTAAGCGAAAGGACATGCTGGGAGAATCAATTAATTTCTTTGAATGCATTGCAACGCTTGCCGGGTACCAGCTAGTAATTTATAAAATACTATATAAGTACTAACATTTTAGATGGTAACCGAACAACTCGGAATCATTATAGCTATTTTTCTTTTTTTTAATAACGTTCATGACTTCTCAATTTGGTAGGCGGGTATGGGTACCGCCGCCCTGGGAACCATTTATTGGATGACCAACACCTCTGCCAAAGGTCACCCCAAGTGGTTCGCTACGTTTGGTGACTTAGCAGGGGTGCCCGGGTTCTTGGGGTAATGTTTGTCCAGGTCTTGATGGCGGGTGCGTCGACCCACCTTCTGCGTGGCGGGCCGGATTGGGAGATGCTGGTTGAGGGAGACCCTTTACAACCGGTTACCGCTGTCCGGGCCGCTCGGTAGTACAGGGGCCCGACCCTCAGGCTCACGACTGAGGGTGGGCTGCCCCATCAACGAGTGTAAAAACCCCGCCGCTACTGTTGTGCCGGTTCGTGACCGGAGGGGACCCGGCAGTAGCGTTTGGGGCGCATTGGGCGACCTCTCCAGCCGGACTCTCCCTGCCCATCGCCTTGCACCGCAGTGGGTGGATTGGATTCATTCGTTCATCACTCTTGGACACTCTGATCCCCAGCTTCCTACCCACCCCTCATACTTTTCCTTCCCCGACCTTCCTTCCCCCACATCCTATCATAAAAATAAAAAATCAATAAAATCATGACAACACAAATTAAATTCATTACAGCGGCGAGTAGTAGGAGACCCCGGCGCAGGCCAAAGATGTTGGTGAATTACACCAACATTCGCGGCCTGCATACCAATTTAAACTCTGTCCACAACCACCTTTTTTCTTAACGCCCCAACCTACTATTCCTGTCTGAAACGCAGATAGCCGAGCCTGTAGACGCCTCCTATCTGGACTGCCCGGGCTTCACCCTCGCAAGCAAGTTCAGACCTAAAGGAGGTGTCTGTCTCTATAGTCGAGCTGACGTCAACTGTGTTCGACTGTTGAATCTGGAAAACTCCTGTCTAGACTCACCGTTCCAATATGTTAGGCCTATTTTAACCACTGTGCCGCACGGTTACAGGATTGAAGTCACAGCGCCTTTAGGATCGTCAGACCACTGCCTGGTGACGACATCAATCCCTGTAAACTTCAGACCGCCAAATGAGAGGCTGAAGAGAAAAGTGTGGCACTATAAGTCAGCAGATTGGATCGGTCTGCGGGCATATTTTAATGCTTTTCCGTGGTCAGCTGTCTGTTTTCGGACTTCGGATCCTTCAAGATGTGCCCAGGAAATTGGTGAAGTCATCACATCCGCGATGGATGGCTTCATCCCATCTACTGTTAAGGAAACTGGTGTAGGCTCAAAGCCGTGGTTTAGTCGACAATGCGCTGAAGCAGTGCGACGAAAAAACGCGGCTTACCGAGCCTACAACACATCTAGAACATCCGAAGACAGAACAGCTTACAACAAAATGGCAAAGGAAACCAAGAGAATCATAAATAGGTCAAAATTGGAGCATGACCTGCAGATCAGCAGAAAGCTGACTGCATGGCCGCATGGCAGCAGGCAATTCTGGTCGCTTGCGGGCTCAATAGGCCGCAATTTCTGCAAATCCAGTCTGCCACCTCTCACCAGACCTGACGGCTCACTAGTAAACACCGCCACCGAAAAGGCAAACTTATTAGGTTAAATGTTTGCGGATAACTCAACCCTCGATGACCAAGGTGCTGTCCCGACGTCGGTTCCTCACTGCGGTTTTCGTATGAAAAAGCTGAGGATCCGGCATCGGGAAGTACTCCATGTTTTACGAGGGCTAGATGTTAATAAAGCTAGTGGGACTGATGGAATACCTGCCCTGGTACTGCAGAGGTGCGCTGCAGAAATAGCTCCAATTTTGACGAAGCTTTTTAAAATGTCCCTGAAGACTGGCTCTGTGCCCTCTGGTTGGAAAAAAGCGGTTATCCATCCTATTCCAAAGAAGGGTGACCGCTCCAACCCGGCCAACTACCGCCCCATAGCGATCACATCAGTTCTGTCTAAGGTGATGGAACGTGTGATCAACAACAAACTGCTCTCATACCTCGAGAAGAACAAAATTATTTCGGATGCATAGTCAGGAAACACGCCAAACGCGTGCCCAACATTTGTACACGGTTGACATATGTCACGTGAGAACGGGTCGTTTCTTCGACTCGTTCTTGTGTTCAACAGCTCGGCTGTGGAATGATTTGCCGGCCTCTGTGTTTCCTCCTTCCTATAACATGGGTCTCTTCAAGACCAATGTTCATTCCTTCCTTTCCTCAAAAAGACCCTCCACGCAGCATCCCAGATGACATAGGCCCTGAGGGAAATTATTTTCCTCAGGGCCTCCTGTGTGGAGTTAATGTAAAAAAAAGGGGGTATTGAAATTGAATGATTCTATGTACCATTTGCAAGTATCTATAACATGGAACGTACCATTTGCGGTACGTTCCATGTTATAGATACTTGCAGTAGGTATCGATATTTACATATATTTATTTCCTAGTTATTTTTTCACATCGCCTTGGTGAAAAACCACCATTTATAATCGAAATGTTGCTTGAAATGGTTTTGCGTGTGTGACCAAATCTGAATAATCAGGTACATCCCCACTTTCCTTTACCCCATCTCCTCCCCCTCCCCAATACCTTCAGTCTCACAACATACCCTAATTGGGGATGTCAATACCTTCAGTCTCACAACATACCCTAATTGGGGATGCCAATACCTTCAGTCTCACAACATACCCTAATTGGGGATGCCAATACCTTCAGTCTCACAACATACCCTAATTGGGGATGCCAATACCTTCAGTCTCACAACATACCCTAATTGGGGATGCCAATACCTTCAGTCTCACAACATACCCTAATTGGGGATGCCAATACCTTCAGTCTCACAACATACCCTAATTGGGGATGCCAATACCTTCAGTCTCACAACATACCCTAATTGGGGATGCCAATACCTTCAGTCTCACAACATACCCTAATTGGGGATGCCAATACCTTCAGTCTCACAACATACCCTAATTGGGGATGCCAATACCTTCAGTCTCACAACATACCCTAATTGGGGATGCCAAAGACTTGCTGACTTCAGACTAGCTTGGGAGCAGCTGCAACTGAAAAAAGTTTAAGAATAAGCATTTATTTTGCATTTACTTCAACATTTTTTTTTAAATAAAGAAAGTCAAAAATTCTCGGGTTACCCAACTCGAATCACCCAACAATGTTTGAAAATCTCCTAAAACCACCACAGAAAGCCGAAAATGATGCTTGTGTTGTGATGGACGACTTAGCCAGCCGAAGAATCGAACACGCGACGCCCGTGTGGGACCCAAACGCGATGCCCACTCAACCTGTCTTATTTTTATCAATGTATTTATTATTACCGGTTATTTTAAGTATTTCACGAATAACACTTCAGTTGTCCATTGTAGGTAGGTATTGCTCTGCCAAAAGGACAACAGCTTTGATGCTGTTCTGCTAGAGTAGACACTCGTATATGTATCTACTACAATCAAGAATTTATTAATACAAATACCACAAAAATTATGTCACCCTTTAAATTGCTTTGAGTATACGCTCTACAAACTTTACTCAAACTCTGGTAAAAGGGAGCGCGTCGTCCACTCGAACCGTGAGTGTATTTACAAACCATCGCCGATAAATCAGAGCTATTTAACAACGAAAACAGATTTCCATGGCGTCGCGGTGCGTCGGACGTCGGCACGATAAAGAATATTGTTTGATGTGTCGCGGCACGCGTGCCCCGCCCACAGGCGCGTGCCGCCACTGGCGCCCGAGTACTGCGCACGCCATGCTGGGGGAGCTTTGGGAACATACAATAGCCCTCCAGATGTTCAGTGGCGTGCAACAAGTTCAAAATTATTGCTCGTGTTACAACATTTTCTGTTTAAATTAGGTTTATATTCTCTGGTATTTCAGTTGCTTTTTAAGCTCGGCTTGAGAGGTAAGTTGCTCTCTGGTAGGATCGTGATAAGTCAAATGTAATTTTTTCAACATTAGATCCACACAGGAGGCTTTGAGAAAAACATTTCCCTCAGGGCCTGTGTCATCTTTTTTTTTTTTTTTTTTTTTAAATTTATTTATTTATTTATTCCATTTTTACAATTTTACAAAGTTAGGTATAAGTACAATTATTTTTTTTAATTATGTACATGTAATGCAAATATTTTTTAATGGTGGTAATAATACCTCTCTAATTGAGAACTTCTCGTGTTTCTTTGGGGATGCTGTGTGGAGGTTTTTTTAAGGAAAGGAAGGAGAGGAAGTTCTAGGAAGGAAAATATATGATGGGTGAGTAGGAATCTGGGGTCAATGTGCTTAGGAGAAATGGACGTATGAGTTCATCTCTCTTACTGCAATGCAAGGTGATGGGTCGAGAGAGTGTGGCTGGAGATATCTAGATTAGGTCCCTCAACCAAACTCTGCCGATCCGACCCGGCATGCAGTAGGTAGGCAAACGCATTGGCCGTCCTGACAAAACCTCACCCATGCACCCTTCTAAGTCATAAACGTAGCGAACCACTTGGGGTGACCTAAGGGAGGGGGGTTGGTTATTCAATAAATGGTTCCCGAGGCGGCGGTACCCATACTCCCCCTCCCAAATATATTAAGTTGCACATTGTTTAGTTGTCCGGTCACCAGAACTCCAATCAACGATATTACGATGAATATATACGTGAAATCCTATTTAGATACTATTTTGATTAATCTTTACGACGAATTGGCTTATAGTATGAACATCAAAAAATATGTTACGGATAAATCGAAGCTTTTTCTAGCTTTTCTATGTATTGGAATTACAATAAAATTATTATTTACGTTACAAAAAATATAAGCGTAAACCACCAAAAAAAAAGTTTTTTCATGACTTAACTATGAAGTAATACAAGAAACAATTTTTAAAAAATACCCCTTTATGGCTAAGACTATTTTTGAGGTTTTCCATGTTCTAACTTTTTTTCGTTCTTATAAAATTAGGCACAAAATAAATAAAAACTACTTTTTCGCTTACTAGCCTCGTGCAAAAAGACGCTCGATTTCAAAATTTTGCAGGCATGAGATTCGAAATATTTCTAGCGTGTATATTCCTCTTAACAATAAGTTAAGCCGATTGCTAAAATTCCTGATAATAATAGGTAGGTACCTACTGAAATACCGATCCTAAGTAGCTTAGTTCACTTTAGCTCCCATCATTGTACTGTTTTAATATTCTTGAGTTAATCCAACCGCTTTCCCGCCGTATAAGTAATATACTCGTATGGTTACTCCTTGGCTCTTACAAGGACTCTTTTTTTATATAAACGAAGCTACTTTTAAGCTGTTTAAATATCCATTTATATTGAAGAAAATGAGGAGTTGAAATTAATATTGCATTATTGAAATTTTTTATACGCTCTTACACAATCGATTTCATCCCGCCAATTTGTTTTAATAGCAAATTTAATATCATTAAAGACATGCAATATGACATAAAAAATACAAACAAAAACTAAGTAATATTATTTGCCTCTTACAAACCTCGACCAAAATAAGTAATGTGAATTGTCAACGTGGTACAAACCATGAAATTGGCTTGTTGGATTTAAGATACATAAGATAGTTTATAGAAGTATAGTTTCTCCTAAGGAAGATAGTTTTACAAACCTTTAACATAAAATAATAAAAGATAATGCACACTCAAGTTTAACTAAAACTTTGCTTTGAAAATTTGTCGAAATAATAACAATTTTCCCCATTTGAATCGTACGCCCCTGCGCGCTGCAGCTTTCAAAATTAATTGATTTGTCACGCTAATAGAAATGTTTTGATATTTATAATAATAATTGTACATAGAGATGTAAGTAGGTAGGTAGATATTATATTTCTAGGTACCTAGTTATTTTTTTTATTAAATAACATAGTATAATGGGGTTGATTACAATAATAAATTACAAAATAAGTTTTCACAGATTTTTCGATGTTTCTCTTATATAGGGGCGGGCATCAGGATGAAATATATTTTGTATCTATTAATTAATTGTGATTTAAGAGGTATGAACTAAAAATACAAATTATGAAGATAATTTCACAATTTTATTATTTTTACATTGGATTGCTCTTTTCGCTTTTAGTAGGCATTTATCATCTTCGATTGTTCTATCTTTTAGTAGGGTAAGGCTGTTGAAGTATTTTTCCCTAAATATATGTAATGATGTTGTGCAAATGAGGTGTTACATTTTCGTTATTTGTTTTTGGGGTGTAATGCCGTGTTGCGCTACCTCCTTCTTTAGCCAACGTTTCGGATATCGTTGCAGTGTCCATCATCAGGGCAGATCCGGCAGATCACACACATCTGATTCACAGTTACACCTACCAACAGCAGACGTCAAGTGTAAATTTGCTCCGTATAAAATAACGAAATAAAGTGCTAAAAGTTATATCAATCAATACAAATCCGTGTAACAGTGATATAACAGTGTTGCGGTAGTATTGGAGTGAATTTCATGTATGTACAGAACTGTTTTAATTAAGTGAAGCTCTTTATAAGAAAGAAGTCTAATAACCGTGATTTTGACAATTTGAATACCCTACCTACATATGAAACACTGTGAGAAATAGTGAAGGTGTTGCGGATTTTGCCCACCAACAGGCGCAAAAATAAACATCCAAGGATACCAGTGAAGGTGTTGCGGATTTTGCCCACCAAGGTTATTAATCTATTTCTTATTCTATTTCAAGGATATTAACCTATTCACTATGGATTTCCAAGTAAAGTCTTTAGAATATATGACAAAAGCAAAGATAATGATAACGGAACTATTACCTATTTTCAATGATCCATCGAACAATTTCACAAAAACTCAAATAGCGAAAGTAACGCCGAAAACGACAGACATATTGGGAACTATTGGAGAAATGGCTGTTACTATGGGAATTGTAGTTGGTGAACTGACAGCATCCAAAAATCAAGCAATTATTCAGCCACAAGTGGAGGAAAAAATAAAGAAACATGAACCAATTGTGATCATTAAACCGAAAAATCAGGAACAGAAGAACAAGAAAACGCAGGATGAATTAAAGAGTCACATAGATCCAGTTAATGTGGGCGTGGCCGGAATCCGAAATTTTAAAAAAGGATCAGTCATAGTTGAACTGAAGAACACAGAATCAACAGTAAAAATCCAAAAAGAAATCATCAATAAGCTCGGGGATAGGTATGACATTGATATTCCTAAACCCAAAAATCCAACGGTAAAAGTGATAGGAATTACAGATAAATATACCGCCGAAGAAATTGAAAACAATATAAGGATGCAAAATGATTACATAGATAAAGAAAACTCTAAAATATCAGTCAAATTTATAAAAGAAAACAAAAAAAGTAGTGGATACAATAATTTTACTGTATTCATAGAAGTAGATGGAAAAACACACTCTAAAATGTTAGAAGAAACTAAGATAAATATTGGATGGAACAGATGTGCGGTCTACGATCATCTCTCAGTTCTGAGATGTTTCAACTGCAACGGATATAGACATAAGGCAGGGGACTGTAAAAATAAAAAATCTTGCGGAAGATGTTCAAACGAACATGATACGTCAGAATGTAAGGAAAATATTGACAAAATGAAATGTATTAACTGCAAACTCACAAATGATAAACTTTCATTAAATTTGAACGATAACCATCAGGCATGGAGCAAGGAGTGTCCTATAAACAAAAGAAATATAGAATCAGAGAAGAGAAAAATTGATTTTTTAGGATAAAAAGAAAAGCAACTGTATACTACTTAAATATTGCAAGCCTTTTGGCCCATGTAAATGAAGTTGAATTATTATTGCAAGAAGTCAAACCAGAAATTTTAATGCTAAGTGAAACGTGTATAACCAACGATGTATACGATTCCGAAGTATCATTTATAGGGTATTCAACTGTAAGATGCGATTCACATAGTCGACATACGGGAGGAGTGATTATGTTCATTAAAGATTGTATATCTTTCAAAATAATATCAAATGAAGTATTTGATGGAAAAAATACGTGGATTCTGGCAATACAAATAACAAAAAACTTGATTAAAGGAACCTACTCTGTATTATACCACTCACCAAACCAAAGCCATTCGAAATTTTTAGATTTCTTCGAAAGTTGGTGTATTAAAAATATGAAAAACCAAGATATGTTTTACATAGCTGGTGACTTTAATATTGATATGAAAGTAGAGAATACCTACAGTAATAGACTCCAAAGTTTAGTGAATGATCTAGGAATGAAACAACTTGTGACAAAACCAACGAGAATATCAAACGCATCAGCAACCATTATTGATTTGGTTATTGTCACATAAATAATTATGTGACTAATGCAGTTCTTGCTTAGGTGGTTATTTTGTCTATGGTGTTTTTTTTGGACACTGGTAATTTTTGGAAAAGACAGAGTTCCTTTTTGTTTATGGGGACTTCCTTCCGATCAACTTGGGCAGTTGGGTCGGAAATTGGTCACTCACCATCCTGGTGTTTAAATTTACGTTTAATCATGAGAATCTAAGTCGATTTTAAACCTAAAAGAACGCGGGGTGTTTTTTACGTAACACGCGAGGTTCGTGTACGAGTTATTTATAGTGGATGACGTGAAAGTCCCACTTTTTTCCGATGTGGCTGGTTGGCCGTTTTGTGGAATTATTTCTGGAAAAGGAATCGTGAAGTGAATTGCTCCTGGTGTTGGCTACTATAATATGCCTTCACGACCCCGCGTCGCAAAGTCACGGTCTGCTAACCGTAATACGCCAGACTTGGATACTGTTGGGGGCCACGTGCCTTTTGATTGGAGTTCGTCGAGATGGCCCGTGACTGAATGCGCTCCTTGGAGGTATAGCGGCCTCCTGCCCAATTAGAAGGACGACCTTGGTGCTCTGGATTCCGCGCCGTTCCCATATGGGAAGACTGGAGTTCCCGTCCCGTCTCGTGTTTTCTCACTGCGAAGCAAGATCGCGTTCGTCTACCGGGGTTATTTCCGTATAGTTAGTTTAGCGTGTCCATTAGGAGTCCATCTGGTATGTGTATTTTTTATATTTCCTTTTGTTACCTTGGTACGAAGTTTGTACACTTCCTTGTTGCTTTTTGGTTTGGATTCAATACATTTTTATAAAGTTCCTCTTCTTTTATTTGACTGAAAACCCTACCTACATGACAGATAACTACTTGGCCCACTATCCTGAGCCCTGGTCTCTGCTCTGCCGCAAGGTTACATTTTATACGAACATGATACGTTTCAGTGGCGTCCAACGTTTCAGTGGCGCTTCCAACGTGTAAAATCAGTTATTTTCGGTGCCCGAAACGTACTTTTCTGTCATGTGGGGTAGATTTTCAGTTCTTTTGCTGATAATTTTAGAGAAATCAGAGATGAATCGGTGTGTGTGCATTTATTTGGTTTTATATCTAACATTAACCGTTCTGCAGAGACACTGTGTGTCGTATTATTGTTATTAACTATTATTATTACCGTCAAATGACATTAACCGTTCTGCAGAGATACTGTGTGTCACTTAATTGCTATTAAGAGAATTAAATTCTGAAATTACATTTCATTAAGTTATGTTCTGTTTCTGTTGAATATTTTTGTTTGTTTACCGATTTGTGAGACTTCAGGTTACTTTGACAGCAATTTTAAGTGTTGCCATTAAAATAATGTTAAACAGAAAATTAATTCATAATATCTCTAGAGGTGATAGCCGAATTGTTGTTGGGAATATTTTTTCAGTTTACTGGCAATTTTATTTTTACTGTCAGCTGTCTATTTTTCATCTATGTAATGCTTTATCGGAGCCGAGCTGTCAATTCTTGTTGACATTTGTCAGGTTATGTGCATTGTTTACTTACAAAGCCGCGAAAGTTCATTATTAAATACATTATTTTTGTTTTTTAAACATAGGACGACTTGTGACAGACATTTATCATAAATAATTGTTTATTATAAGCTTGCGGTTACTAAAATATTGGGAGAATATAGTAACGGCACTATTCTTGTTCGCATTTGTGTCCGTTTATACCTTCATACATATAAAGGGAGTTCGTGGAACGTATGTTGTAAAAAATAATTATTATTTTAAATATTTACTGCATTCTAAGGTGATTTTAAATAAATTATAAATGGCTTTGTCGTTATTGAAAATCAATGACTATTTTTCGAGTTCATACGTACAGGGTGTTTGGTAATTGACGTGTTACAAATAAATAATTATTTATAACAGTTTGATTAGTCCTATTATTACCTTTAATTTCATATAATTATTTGAGAATATAAATTAAATTAAAATTTTTATTTACATGGTTAGACATTTATCATAAATAACCGACGATCTTTTGCGTTCTGTGCACAAGGATGACAGAAGGTCGTCGTCAGTTACACAATATGGACGCATATATTTTGATGTCAAATTTTGGCGAGGATTTTAGACCTCATAAGTATATTTTGATTAAAATCCTAGTTTATTTATAGATATTTATAAGTAGTCGTTTATACATAGTTAGCTATATTTATTTATAGGTATACTTATCTTTATAATTAATACTATGCATATATTAGTATTAGAATAATACTACCTTCATATAATTAGATATATTAAAAACTATTAAGTTTTTTTAAATATTTTTTTTTATGCGGTGGCATGAGGGAATACCAAACCTTCATACTACTTCATTTATTTACATTTGTTTCTTTTGTGATTGTTCTGGTCTCATGATTTGGAGTTTGGTACCTCCAAATCTTGTGCTCAGTACAGACACTTAATTCTAGTTCATTGACGATAAACCGTTTATTTACCCTCGGTAAACTGGAATGTGATCCTTGTGGTCACTGGCGCCCAAATTTTGTTAGTTAAGTCTTTCTTTCCTTCGTTACTTTACCTTCTCTGTTAATAATAACATATACTAGTTTCGAGCTTTTTGCATTATTAAAAGTATGAATATTTTGGTAATAACATACTGATTCACGTACGTATACACACACTGATTTTTTTCTTCTTTTTATACTATGTTCCATCTGTATAACGGATTAAGTTGTAATGCTATTATTTTTAAGTTTATGCCCTTCTTTCTTTAGTCCACTGGAGGCTCTTTTATTGCCCATTGCCCATGGAACCTCCAGAGAACTTGAGAAGGAATATTTTGGAATTTTGTGTTTCAGAGACTTGAGCACCTTTCTGATGCACAAAAGTTCTGTTAGTTTTATTATTGATATTTTGTATTTCATAAGTTTAAGTATGGTATAGCTTTCCTAAAAGTTCTTTATATAAATCTTAGTTCATAAGAAAGTTGTTTTGTCTCTAACAAAGTTAGTACTGCTTCGGCGTGCTTAACTAATAATTAATTCCTTTGGAATTATCGCTTTGCCTCTAATACAGGAAAGTGTGTTCTGTATAGTTTTTTAAGTCTAAGTCTGTTCTGTATAGTTTTAACTCTAAATAATATAAACATTAATATCTTACTGTTAGTATCATTATTAAACTTTAAATTAAGTATTACTAGTGTCATTCATTAAAATTTTGAATTGATCACACCTCGAATAGTGTCAACTCACTGAAAGCCATAGTTGATCACACATTTTGTTTTGTTTGTACAAGAAATGCTGACTTTTGTGCACTCGTGGAGTGTTTTTTTCAAGGGATACCAGCTTGGGTATTACCGTGGTCTCATTTTTTTTACAAACAATGTCACTCTTTTGAGTTTTTGATGCAGGTTGTTTAATGGATTTTTGGATATCCTAAGCTGCGAGCTTAACTTTCTGTTTTGCTGTTAAGTACCAATTGACTTTTGTCATGATCTGATAGATAGGTATTGTGTTATGTAAATCCTAATCTGACCACCTTGATTGGCAGGTATTTATTGTTTTATAAAACCTGACCTGATTTGATTTTTGAAAATTGGATAATTTAAATATTATTCTAGTTTGACGACCTTTTTACATATAGGTATTTCTTCGGAATTGTAAATCCTGGTTCAATAATGACAGTTAGATGATCCAATGTAAGATCCCTACTCTGCCCACGTCTGATAGACAGTTTGTATACTGATTCTATATTACTTATAACACAGATAAGTATTTTCTTGTGTCCTAGTTTTGCCAACATTGAACTCCATTGTTCTGATTGAAAAATCTATATCTATATAGTTATTTTCATAATTTAGGCTTCTTTAATTTTAAGTATTTGTTTATTTTTAAGTTTTATCTTAAGAATGTTAAACCGGATGGACTTAGTTAGATAGGTTACTTTTTTTTTGCTATTCAAATATAGCGTAAATTCAGTGCGAGTGAGGGCTGTTTAACCCTAAAAAGTGAAGCCAAATTGGCCTTTATTTCCTGTATAAGGAAAAGTGATCAAATTTTTTTTCTTTTCTACAATTTATTTGGTTGTGTTTTTTCTTAAAATATAAAATGTTGAGTATTTTATAAATATAAATCTTGTTAAATTGACATGAAAACAACAGATCTCCTTTTTTTTTTTAAAGTAAATTCAAAACTTTGTTTAATTTAGTAGATGATGGTTGACTCCTTGTTTTCGTGCCTTTCTTTTCTTATTTGTTCTTTATTATTAAGAAATTTTGTTTTTTAAGAAATTTACTTTTAAGAAATTTACTTTTAAGAAATTTAGTTCTAAGTTGTTATTTTAATTACTAATTAATGTTTTTGTTATCATTTTTCTAGATACCTGATGGACTCATAGTTTAGTTAGTTTGTGGACTTAGTTTTTCATGTTTGAGGGCAAACATTTTCGTGGGAAGGGGGGAATTGTCACATAAATAATTATGTGACTAATGCAGTTCTTGCTTAGGTGGTTATTTTGTCTATGGTGTTTTTTTTGGACACTGGTAATTTTTGGAAAAGACAGAGTTCCTTTTTGTTTATGGGGACTTCCTTCCGATCAACTTGGGCAGTTGGGTCGGAAATTGGTCACTCACCATCCTGGTGTTTAAATTTACGTTTAATCATGAGAATCCAAGTCGATTTTAAACCTAAAAGAACGCGGGGTGTTTTTTACGTAACACGCGAGGTTCGTGTACGAGTTATTTATAGTGGATGACGTGAAAGTCCCACTTTTTTCCGATGTGGCTGGTTGGCCGTTTTGTGGAATTATTTCTGGAAAAGGAATCGTGAAGTGAATTGCTCCTGGTGTTGGCTACTATAATATGCCTTCACGACCCCGCGTCGCAAAGTCACGGTCTGCTAACCGTAATACGCCAGACTTGGATACTGTTGGGGGCCACGTGCCTTTTGATTGGAGTTCGTCGAGATGGCCCGTGACTGAATGCGCTCCTTGGAGGTATAGCGGCCTCCTGCCCAATTAGAAGGACGACCTTGGTGCTCTGGATTCCGCGCCGTTCCCATATGGGAAGACTGGAGTTCCCGTCCCGTCTCGTGTTTTCTCACTGCGAAGCAAGATCGCGTTCGTCTACCGGGGTTATTTCTGTATAGTTAGTTTAGCGTGTCCATTAGGAGTCCATCTGGTATGTGTATTTTTTATATTTCCTTTTGTTACCTTGGTACGAAGTTTGTACACTTCCTTGTTGCTTTTTGGTTTGGATTCAATACATTTTTATAAAGTTCCTCTTCTTTTATTTGACTGAAAACCCTACCTAAATGACAGATAACTACTTGGCCCACTATCCTGAGCCCTGGTCTCTGCTCTGCCGCAAGGTTACATTTTATACGAACATGATACGTTTCATTATATCAAATCATTTTTACTTGAACGTAAAGGTTGTGGATACACCAAAAATATCAGACCACGAAAACGTAATAACACTACTTGAAACGAGTGTAATGAAAAATGAGTCAAGGGAAATTATGTATAGAGATAAAAGGAACTATGATCACTTTAAATTCTGTGAAACTTTAAAAAATGGTATCTCACAAATTACTGAGTCTAATTCGTTAAATGACAAAGCAGAAAATTTCGTCAAAATTTTGACGACCGCAATCGATAAAAATATGCCGATAAGAAGGGTTAAGTTTAAAAATACTAACAGATGGTATTCGATACCGTTACATAACCTTCAAAAACAGAGAGATATTGCATATAAAGCGGCAAAATTGGAACCATCCAATCAAAAATGGAATGCATATAAAAAAATTCGCAATTTTTATTCAAAACAAATTAAAAACATAAGTGCGATTACTATAAACAAAAATTAGAAACACAACAGAATGAGCCAAGAAAACTTTGGATAACACTAAAAGAAATCATTAAGGGTAAACAAAAAGAAGTTGTAAAATCGATTGATTTCCCAGATGGAAATGAAGAAGAAATTGAGAATATAGCGACAAAATTTAACAAGCACTTTATATCGAGCATAGATCTTATAAGCGAAAGTATTCCAGAATGTCCTGTTAACAACCTAGACATAGACAGGCCTGTATGCACCGATGAAGAGTTTAAGTTTAAAAATATAGATTTACCATACTTAAAAAGAGTCTTAAGTAACATGAAATCGAAAGAATCTCCAGACGGTATAACAATAAATATAATCAAAGACTCCATTAATGTTATTGGCGAATCGATGGTCCAAATTATCAATGAATCTCTGAATAGTGGAGTGTTTCCCAAAACTTGGAAGACATCTGTAATAACTCCTATTCCGAAAATCGATAACCCAAAAAAATTTGACTAATTCCGACCGATAAATTGCTTACCCAAATATGAACAAATACTTGAATACATTGTAAAGGAGCAATTAACTGATTATATTGAGACAAAGCAGATATTAGTTCGACAACAATCGGGTTTTAGAAATAAATTTTCCTGTGAAACCGCTATTAACTATGTAATACAAGATTGGAAAAATTATAGAGATAAAAACAGTAAAATTATTGCAGTATTTTTAGACTTAAAAAGGGCATTTGAAACAATCGATAGAGACAGATTAATAAAAAAATTAAGAAATATTGGAATTAACGGTAAAGAAATTAATTGGTTTGTTGATTATTTATCAGAAAGAACGCAAGTAACAAAATATGGTGGAATAACATCGGATCCACGTCATACTAGCAAAGGCGTTCCACAGGGATCTGTCCTAGGTCCATTGTTATTCATTATATATATAAATGATATTGTTAAAGTTTTAAAGCATTGTGCCATTAAATTATTTGCTGATGATACATTGTTATATATAGCCAGAAAAAATTTACAGGATGCCATTGAAGAGATACAAAATGACTTAAATAATGTAACGCTTTGGTTAAACATAAACAAACTAAAATTGAATGTTATGAAAACTAAATTTTTGATTATTGATAGTCAAGGTGGAACTGAACATGCAATACTAACCATTGATAACATAAATATAGAAAGGGTTAACAATATTAAATATCTGGGTGTAATATTAGACGATAAATTAAAATTCGACAAACACTTCGATTACATATCTAAGAAAATTGCTAAAAAAGTTGGCTTCTTAAAAAGGATTAGGAATAACTTGGATCTCAAGACAACGCACCTTGTATATAATTCTATTGTAACTCCTCATTTAAATTATTGTTCTAGTGTTCTATTCTTATGTAACGAGACCCAAAATAATAAACTACAGGTAATACAAAATAGGGGAATGAGGATGATTCTTAAATGTAATATCTTTACTAGAGTTAAAACTATGTTACAAAACTTAAATATGATGACAACTAAACAACATATAATATATAATACGTTAACAATGATGTACAAGCTTAAAAATAACATGCTCCCTAAATATCTGCAAACTAATATTATGTACCATGAAAATATTCACAATTATCCTACGAGGAGTTGCCGAGACTTCAGGCTTCCCAAAACTAAACTGACGTGTACACAAAACAGCGTGTTTTATAAAGGTCAAAAACTTTATAATAACCTACCAAATTCCATAAAGGAAGCCTCAAGTCTTAGCACTTTTCGTAAAACATGTGCTACATACATTAAGAAAAATTTATGAATTGTACTTATTTGTATTAACTGTATGTCTTAAACCCTATTGTTTGTATTTCTAACTGGAGTAACTGTATTTCTTTTTAAAACTGTATTCTATCCGTTATAATTTTATGACTATATTTATTTTATTATGTATTTTATATGTTTTTTTAATACTAGATGTATGAAAAAATTTGCTTACATCTAAATAAAGTTACAAAAACAAACAAACATCTACCGGATCATCAGGGCAGATCCGGCAGATCCGGTAGATGTGTGTGATCCGGAGTACCTACTAGCTTTTCCGGGCTTTAGATGATGTCTCTAATTTTAGATCTGAATATATTTAACACATTCAGATCTAAGTAGTCTAACTGAACTCACCACTCACCATTAGTGATTCTTCCTTTTTACCTACTGTTAAATTCAAATATATGTTAAAAATTGAAAGAAAGCCAATCACTTTGTGAAACACAATTTAATCAAATTTATGCCATTAAGTAGGTAAGTTAACAACAGTGCTGTTCGCGCATTTTTATATGGGATTGATTGGGTATTGCATTCGCAGACTTGGTGGGTAGATATGTCAAAATCCTGAATTTATCCCACCTACCTAATCTTTCCTTCCTAAATGTCACCATAAAAATTGTTGTAAGAAAGTACTCAACTTTGGAGAGGTGACAGTGTGCTTTGCTGCTCAGTACAAAATAACATCTCAGACAGGGCGCATGTATAGTAACCTCTTGTTATAAGAATATTGCGAATTTTAAATTAAACAGTGAGAAGTGTACACCACAAACTGGAGATCAGCGAGGCCCATCTGCAACGGTGAGTCCTATTTTCCTTATTCCAGTCTGGTCTTATCTAATTTTCCAAAAGCCCAGATCTGAACTATCGACTGACTATCCATCAGGTTTGCGAGTGTATGCTATTTAATCGTCCCGTACAACTTAGCGATTTCACGTAGTTTCGGGATTGGTCCTTTGAGGGTTGCATAGGCTTTGTTCTGCAGCAAAACAACGCCAATTTACAGTGGAGTCGCAGTTTCGCGACACCAAGTGCTTCTTCGATTTAATTTTTTTTAAGTACAAAAAAATGTATTTTTAAATGTGTATACAGTGTTCTGTATTTTCAGTGTCATTGCTCTTTAAAAGAATATTTGACAGGAAAGTTGGTGTTGCCAGCCTATAAATTTTGTAGTTACATTTTTAATATTTTCTACTCTTATTTGACAGACTCTAGGTATTATTATATTATTAGGTAACTATCTAACAGACTTGACGCAACACACGTACAAATTTTAATTAAATAAGTGTTTACCTGTCCTTGAAAGAGTGGTAAGATCTTTTGCGCGATTTTTTTTCAACGTGTAGGTACCTACATTAAAAATGTTTAAGGCGATCCAATAGTCCAGGAAAAAATCGAAATCGAAATTCACGCTCTTTTATGGGAGGAGTTAAAAAAAATTGAGAAAAAGCTTTTGGAAAGGTTGGAAAAGGTATTTGAGATTTTTTTTACAGGTTGATTTCGTAAAGGCCTGTAAAAAACATTACCTCATTTTTTACGCATTGTAATAAAACAGAATTTTAAAATTGATTTCATGGAACAAAGCGACGCGGAGCCTAACGTCCGTTTCCCGCTCCGTTCGGGCATAAATAAACCAGTCTTGATGATTTTTTTTCTTCAAAAAGAAATGGTTCGGGGGCGAACTGATAAAAAAACGGGTGTGACAAGACTGACAAGTTATTTAGCCCATCGGTGGACGGCATAGACTTTGAAAATTTTCATCACTCACTTTGAAAATCAAAATTCGTCTACTACCGGCCGTATTGTAAAATAACAACACGAAAATGCATATTTTATTTTATTTTGCGAACTTCGGGCGTAAATGGGTCATTCCGCCGTTTCGTTCAAATTTGCCTGATTCCGCGGAAATTTTTTTTTTGCGTTTTTACTATACATTTTTATAGAAATGGGTTCCTGTACCTACCAGATGTAAAGAGGTGAAAAGGGCACCTTTGTACGACACTTAGATACGAAGAAAATTGATGGATGGTAATGAAAAACTGTTGGATGGTAATTTATAAATTTGGATGGTGATGAAGTTTGGTAATGGAATATTAATAGATGGTAGTGAACACGTTCAAAGTTCTTAAAATTTCTGTGAATAATGAAATATGAATTGAAATTGAACAATAAAATAGATTTCAAATCATGCCCAGTATCATTTGACCTGACGTGATGAGCGGATTAGGAAAAAGGAAGAAAAATCTATTATAGTGAAAAACTAAAAGAAGTGAAGGGGCCCACGAGCATACCTACTGAATTTGCCTTTTTAGAGGAAAAACCTATAGGAAAACATCAAACCTAAAAAGTATGTTTCTGTAATTTTATTGAGCGGATTCGTGCAAGACAATGCTATACCACCTAATAATATTGATTTGGATCCCCCCTCCATTCGTCATGTGTTCTCAATGTGTACCTACAAGTTTGGCACCTAACCGGAGCCCCCTCTAAAATGGGGGCCCTAGGAGATATGACTCCCTTGTTAGCCTTCGAGCGGGCGCGCTGAGTAATTTCCTTTGAGCGAGCGCTTGCCGTAAATTTTACGTCATCCAGTTTTCTCCGTGTAAATGGCGTTTTCTTTATATTATTTTTTTTATTATTTTTTTATTTTTATTTTTTTTTATTGAATTTTTTTTTGGTACAGTACATACAATAGATACATAAATATAATGAAAGTATATAAAAAAACAACTTAATACAATTATTAAATACAAATATACATATTTTTTTATAAATGTTCTCCCATAATAAGCAAATGCTTGTGTGTACGGGAGGAAGTATTATTTGTTAGGTTATTTTGATTTTTTTATTTTATTTAGTTTATATTAAGAATAAGAGAAACATATGTGTGTATATGTATATATTTTTTTAATTATTATTTATTATTTATTTTTTTTAGTTAAGGTTTTCCGTATATTTTTTTAATTGTGTTTTGAAAATTTTGAAACTGTCCTTAAGGGATCTTATATTTTCTGGTAATTTATTAAAGAAATTTGTTTTGTTGACCCAAAGTTTTTTTACAAATGGGAATTGGTAACATGTATTTTTGCCTGAGATTTACTGTGTTTTTGAAAGGTATGGATTTGTTTAGAATATCCTCTTTGTAAACTTGTAATGTTGAATGATACAGGAAGAGAGTATTTAATTTTCTGACTTTAAATTCTTTGAATATTTGTTCAGATGGATATAGAAATGATTTTTTTAAATATTATTTTAATTATTAGTTTTTGCGCAATGTAAAGAGATTGTGTGTGAGTTTTATAGGCGCCACCCCATCCTATTATACCATATTGGATTATGGATTGACAGAATGCGAAGTACGTCATTCTCAGTAGTTCTTTACTTAGAAAGTGTCTCAAACAGCTAAAAATATATGTCAATTTTCGTACTCTGTTTTTAAGAATGGTTATATGCGGTATCCATTTTAGACATTGGTCAATAGTGATTCCTAGATATTTGGTTGAAGTTTTCATTTCAATATTAGTACACAATAAGTAACAGTGGTGTTGTTGAGTGTGTGGTGCAGAATGGGTCCTTATGTTTATTTCATACGGCGTGTTTGGTTTTTTTTATGAAAAATGGTATGTAATGTGTTTTTTTAGAGTTTAATGTTAGTAGGTTATTATCAAAACATGTAATTCATTTATGTCTATGTTAGCCTTTTTATTCAGTTCTAACCATGTGTTTGCTTTTAGAAGAAGCACTGTGTCATCTGCATATGAGATAATTTCCCCGTATTTAGCAACTTCAAATATATCATTTACATATAATATGAACAAAAGTGGTCCTAGAACTGTGCCTTGTGGTATTGAGAAGTTACTACTTTCGGAATCACTTAGTTCATTTAATAATTTTACTTGTTGTGGTCTATTTTCCATAAAGCTTATAATCCAGGATAGCACCATTCCATTTATTCTAATTGATTTGATTTTTTTTATTAAGTTAGTATGAGATATACTATCAAATGCTTTTTTAAGGTTAATAAATATTCCAATGCATTTTTCATTTGAGTCTAGGGCGGTATATATATAGTTTGTTATTTTCGCAATGGCATCATGGGTGCTGGTGTTTTTTTTTTTTTGAAACCATACTGTTTAGAATTTATAATGTGATGTTGTTCTAAGAAGGCTCAGATTTGGTTTTTTACAATTTTTTCGAATATTTTTGATATATTAGATAAAAGGGATATAGGGCGGTAATTTAGTGGGTCTTTTGGGCAGTCTGCTTTATATATCGGTGTTATTATTGTTCTTTTGTAATTATTTGGAAATACACCTTTTATAAGGATTGTATTTATTATATGAGTTAATGGGCAAATTAGATATTGTTTCATTGTTTTTAATATGTTTACATCTATGTTGTCATAACCGGGAGCAGTAGTAGGAGCATAAATGTTAGGGAGTTGCTGTAAGGTTATGAAAAATAACAAATGACAGTACTTTAAAAATATTAATTTGACTTTCTAGACAAAAAAACGAAACAACACTCTAAATTTGTTCAGATTTCAAAACAAAATATTTTAAAGACCGTATTAGTCAGAAGCAATATTCTCATCCTTACAATTGTTCGAAACCACCTCAACTGCAGAATGGTTCTTGCATGTGAAGGACTGGCAACGGCAACACTAGATGCTTAGGATCTTTTCTTCTCCAGTACACATGACCGACACTCATATTGATCTTGCGGTAAATGTTTGACATTTGATCTAAATATAAGATGCTCTTTCATCATGGTCAATGCCAATTTTTTTAGGAAAATTCTTCGATCCTTTGGAGCCGTTTCTGGGCAGGCAAATTTGTATCAAATTAGAGCATATATTCTACTATTGGTTCTATCGGTTCTATGAACATTGGCAGTTCATTTATAACCTTGACCCTCGAATAGCTCGGAGCTCGATGCTTGCGACCAAGTGGTAAGAGTGGGGGAAGCGATAAGGCGCATTTGTAGTAAATTTTACAAAAGCGCGCCCGCTGAAAGGTTAATAACCAAAGACCATTAATATTAATTCATTAGCCGGAATTTTTTTTTAAAAAGAAAGACAAACATTCCCGGGTTACGAATAACCCAACAATTTTTGACAATATCCTACTACCACCACAGAAAGCCGAAAATGTTGCTTGTGTTGTGATGGAGGACTAGCCAGCCGAGGAATCGAACACGCGACGCTCGGGTGGGACCCAAGCGCTATGCCCACTCAACCACTGACCGGTCAATTTGTTTGCACTATGCATTAATTTAATAACGGAACAAGTACAGGTTAGTTATTTCACAACAAAATATTTAAAAAAAAAAAAAGGGTCCTTGCCCGAGCCCGGGGCGGCCTATGCCCGGGACCTTCGGGTCTCTAGCGGAATTCCGGCCCTGCTGACACCCAGTACAGTATTGCCTGAGAATGAATTTAATTTACGGGATTTGCCCATCGTAAAATTTTAACATATTATTACGCGCAACGTTATAAACGCGTGGTGATTGCTTCGAGCGATAATACATTGAAATGGTTCCATGACAACTCAGAATCAACTCAACTCAATACCTCTTTGAAAAGTCATTAAAATCTACGAAAAAAATGTAGAAAAATAATATATAACCTAACCTAACGTAACCTATTTAACCTTTTTTTCATTACTTTTAATGACTTTTCAAAGGAAGTGTTGAGTTGAATTCATTCTGAGTCGTGCGGTCACCGTTGGATCAGCCCAATTATTCTAAAAATGACTGAATGAACACCATGCAACGAAAAAATAGTATGGCAATGGAAAAAAACATTTTCAAACACACACATTTTTCTGGAAATTATTCATTTACCATTTATCTACATTCTACAAGCATTAAAGATCGGATTAAGTGCGACCAGAAACCAGAACGTAGTTAGTTATTGCTATTAGTTATTACCGACCCCAAGACTTACAAATTAAGTAATAACTAGAACGAGAAAAATATCGTGAAAAATAAAAAAATGAAACTTCCAAAATCCACCGGGGGTGCTAAAGTGAGTAAATATTTACTTCACCATTTTGAGTTTACGTGATGTTTCTATTAAAAAATCACTTCATTGACGGAAAAAGTTTTGCATCGTCCCATTAACCATGCATACCTATATGTTACGTGAAAAAATGCTAAGTAGCTACTTATAAAACACAGATATTTATATTTTCAGCTGTTTTTTCGCATCTTGGAATGAACAAAGAAACTTTGTTGATCTGGTTGCCTTATGGCAAAATCCTCCTCACAGTGTCCCTAAAGGTAGCAAGAGCCCCCAAGGAAATGAGTTCCCTCGCTTTTTGTGTGTGGTAATTTTTTTAATCCCCTGGACACGGATATGGATGTACAATGTATTCGTAGAATAAAGAATATACACTAGAAATGCCTTCAGTGCAAATTTGTATTGAAAGGAAATGTAATTTCTTTTCCGTACAAACATGTAATGGAAAGAAATGTGCCATTGACTTAATACCTTTTGGTTCTAGACCATTTAGCATGCGGCCCGTCTCTCTTACACTTGCCTGAACTCGCATATAGTCATCCAATTTGATTTTCGTAATCAGAGTGAAACACAGTTTTGTATGGAAAAATAAGCCGAAATTGGGCCTATAATTGGATCACAAAACACGCCCACAAGGCGCTTGTGTTATTCTTTCTTCTGTGGATGTATTATTTACAGCCAGCAGGCGCTCAGTGAAGATTTATGAAATTTTATGAATGATTAAGAACGTTTTTAACATTATTTTATTTCGAACATCTTTTCCTTGAAACGTTTTGTTATATAACATATTAATTATTATTTTCGTGCAACGTTGAATAGGCACAAATCAAAGAGATTTTTAGTACTCTAAAGTACCTACTGAGTTTCAAAAGGTGTTGATTGGTAATATTTAAAAAATCCTAGTTTATGCTCCTGGTAACTCATAAGCATAGATAAAATAAATGTCAAATGTGTGAAGTGTCAAAGTTGGCCAAAGTGTAATAAAATAGCCCTAATCCACCCTAATCTTTCTAGTCGTCCTCGGGATATTTTCAATTTAAAATTATTATATTAGAAATAAAATAAGTCACCGTAATTATGGAATATTCCTTGATTTTTTTCATTGCATTATTTGCATCATCTTTTGCGGTTAGTTCCGTAATTAATAATTTACCCTTCGTCAAAAAATATTAACCTGACTTAAAATTATTTTTTTAATATTTTTGACGCAAAGGCAGTTTTTTTTTAATTTAAATATTTGTTATCACCGTGTTGCTCAACTATTAAAGTTTGTAAAATATGACTATAATAATTATTTCCTGTTTTTATTTCAGAATAACGTTGAATATGATGGTTGGTTAAATATCAAATTGCAGCATTCATTCGGTACAAATAGATCATTATTTACTAACAGAGGTCACATCAATATCCAGAGCGTTCGATCAGGAGGGTTCACAATAAATCAGGATGACCTTTCTGCAAATGATTTTGAAGCTTTACAGGTACAGAAGATGCATGATTACTGATTACAACCTAAAATCATTACGAGTGCAGCTTGAAATAAGCAGCGTGGTTATTATAATTCTTGGTAAATTTTCTACTAAATGCCGCATTTTTATTAGGCACAGATTTTGGAAATTATACTATTACAGCTTTATATGATTAACACGAAAGACAGTCTGTATGACCTTAACAAGAGAGGTTAGGGTAAATATTTCCCTATCGAGTCCACGCTCAAAACACACTTTAAAAAATTAAAACAAATTGTACTAGGTAGACTACATAGTTAGTAATGAGTAATTCAGTAACCGGAATTGAAAAATATTGCATTTTAATGGTTATTTTGTTATCTGTAAAAATGCGAAATGACATTTCTCAAGGAACGCCATGTTGTTAATTACGACGGCAAACGTCTCGCGTGATTTTTCGTGTTTATGAAACCGAACAAAATAATTATTAAGACACATTATTTATCATTTCCGAAGATTGCAATTCGTACTTATTATTGTCTAACTGACAGAAAGTGATTTTTTCTTTTAAAAGTGCGTATTTCTTCGTCGTAATTAAGATGGCGGTCCTTGAAAAACGAAATTTCGCGTTTTTTAAATTAAAAAAAAACATTAAAACGCAATATTTTTCAATTCCGGTTACTGAATTACTTATTACTAACTGTAATCTACCTAGTACAATTTGTTTTAATTTTTTAAAGTGTGTTTTGAGCGTGGACTGGATAGGGAAATATTTACCGAGGTTAGACCTTATACACAGGTTATCTTTCACACAGGCCGCACCAACTGACAGGCGTGGTTATTGGAGAAATTCTGTTCAAAATTGCATCTTTACAATACATCGATGTAATACAATGCAATTACATTGATTTTTAGTTCATGTAAATCTGTATTGTAGTAAGCACATTTAATATAATCTAATATTTTTAATTTTTCGGGGTGGGTTTGAACCCCCAAAATCTCCCCCTGACTAAGTCCTAATTAGAATTATTTTCATAGAATTTTAAATAATTAATAAAGTTTAAGAATTTTTGTTACTGGAAACCTTACATTTTCCTATCTACTCGTATAGAATTAACAGGAAAATCATCATCAAATATGTTTTAATAGCCTTGCGACTGTACGGTTGAAATTTAAGAATCCAACTCTGACGCCGCGCCTTATGCAAAACCGTTTTCGTACGTAGAGTTTGTATACAAATCTACTTCTGTAATAGAACTGAATTAAAGCAATTCCAAAAGATGGGGCCACTTATGTTAACAGCTAGCATAAGGAGCATCGGCTGGCAGTTGTTCTGTTGGATTTACCAAGTACTGTTGGATTTGTAATTTCGTGAAACTCTTTAGATATGTAGAGATTGACCAGTTCCTATTTCCTATCAGATTTATAAAATGGTCACCAACTGTCAAAATGGGCGAAGCCGAACCAAAAGGCGCCCGCAGGGTCTAGCAGCAAAAACCTGCGGAGCTAGTTTTTAACTGCTAGTTTGTATTATTGCTTGATTACAAATTGATGCTTATGACCATTTTTGAATGCTGGCCCTTAAGTCAGTGTTCAGACAGCCTTGCGGTGTTCATCGTCAGGGCAGGCTATCTGAAACGTTGGCTAAAGAAAGAGGAAACGCAACACAAAAATCAATCTCTATAATACTTTTACTGAGAAAATATCAAATCACATCTGATTTGTACTTTGTTTTTAGGCTTCAGCAAACTCTGACGACTTCTACCAATTGAAGTCGACGGTTCAGACCTCAGACCTTACAGAGAGTACCTTCCTTTCGTCCGTGAAAGCAGCCAGCATTCTGGAGACAGGTCTTCACGACTGCATCACGGTGTGGTTCTTGCACAACGGAGCCGTCGCAGCAGTGGGCATCACTCCATCCGGAGAGGGAATCTCCACAGGTGGATTCACAACGGAAGTGTTCGTTCGCCACATGGACCTGGCTCCAGTGTAAGAAACATTCAATATACATATATATATCGTCAACGAAGAAAAAATACTGCCTGAGTGACATTCTGTCTAAAAATCACTTTTTTATGAAATTTGATGGAGAAGTGAATTTGGCCTATGTCTGTTAGCAAGGGCTTATATGTCTGTGTAGGTTCAGCTGGAGTGGGCTCTTGAATTCGGGTTCTTCGCGGGAAGCAGATCTTACTTCTACTCCTTTTGAACCCGAATGCTTCCACCGGTGTCCCCTTGTTCGCGGTCCGAGCCACTCGCGAGTCGGGAGCAGGTCCCGGGTTTGAGTTCTTTTGCGGGTTCCGGCTCCAAGGTCCGGCTCCGGCCGAAGTACCCAGACCAGAACCCAGACCGCCCCCAAGAACTCGAACCCTGGACCTGCTCCTAGAACTCAGGTTCTTTTTTATTTTAAAACTTTGTCGATTTATATGTAATACTAAAATCTAAGTCTTTCATTTGCTTATAAGAACAGTATTTTATTTTTGAATACTTTAAAAAACACCGATTTTATCTGGAATCAAATGTAATGTGAACATATTTTCTGCAGAATCTATATTATGACAGTTCTACCAAGAGGATTACATTGCAAAATATAAGACGCTTTAGGGGTTAAGCAAAGAATGAACAAAATTTTAGATCACGAAACATTTCTTCTGTTCTTCTTTATTCTACAACTCCAATAAACTTATCTTTTAAATATCAATCCTCTTTGATTAGACACAAGAAGACTTTTAGCTATTTAACACCAGATATAATAAATGTCACAATATGCTATCTTAATTATTTGCAGAATTATTCAATTAATTAATTTATTACACAGGGTTTTCAAAATTTTGCAGAATTTTAAGCCTCGTTATAACTATTTGTTTTCCACAGCCCCGATACTGCTAGCTACATTCAGAAATTGGAACGTGAGAGGGAAGCCCGCGATAAAGGAGATGTTAAAGACACACGTTCTTTCTTGGCTAAATACGTAAGTTAAACTTCTTACCATTTTTATTCTTATGTGATACCTCAGAAATATTCCTGGAGCCAGCGGACTTTGGCACCTGCCAATAAAGTGGATTAGGGGAAAAAAGGTTGATTTTTTTATGTGAATACCACACAAGAGTGAGACTGTAGCACCCCCAATTGAGATATGTCGTGATGCTGAAGGAAGTGGGGAGGGGAAGGAGATGGGAATGAGAAGTACCTGGCTATTCAGATCTGGTCACCAAACATGGCTAAAGCTATTTCGAGCAACGTTTCGATTCTGATTGCTTGTCTTTTTTTCACACCAAGGCGATACTGAGAGTATCCACTCTGGAATATGTCACAAATATACCATATATTATTTAAATGAAATAATTGTGAAACAACATAAGTTATTCGGATTACTAGTCGAGAGCCTTAACCCTCGACCACGGAGGAGTCTCGATGGTTAGGTTTAAATTAGTATGTAATTTTTTAAAATATTGATACTAAGAGTCCCAACTGCACCCAAATGCTCAAATCCAGCAGGATTGTGGCATTCCAATCAAGGTATGTTTTGAGACTAAAGGTCGTGAGAAAGGGAAGCACAGCTAAGGCAATTTCAAGCAACATATCAATTCTGAATGGTGGTCGATCAGGGTGATACTGAGTACCTAACATTCCTGGGTTTAAACAAACTTGCTATTTCATGCAGTGTTTAAAAAATCTGAATGACGGTATTGAGATCAAAACGTAATACATATTTTCATTGTTTCGTTCCAGTGGATGTACATCGTTCCTGTGGCAATATTTGTACTAATTTCCGGAGCCGCCAACCCGGAAACAGCCGCAGCTCGTTGATGATTCAGGAATTATCACGGGAGGGAGGACCACCTTTGGGTTATTACATTCTTTATATCAAATAACTATTTATTGTACAACGTAGGTCAAATAACTATTTATTGTACAACGTAGGTCAATAAAATAAAAATAATAAAGACTTTATGAATACCTTTTTAGTTTTTTAATGAAAATAACACAAAAAAAAGTTTGATGTGACTTTGTTGGTGCTTATTTCTTAACAACCGGCTTATAAATAATAATAATAAAAAGAAAACAGTTTTTGTATATCATTTATTTATTAACAATGCACACTTTCAAGCGTTCGCATTGGACATTCAATGATATTTGTAAATCATTTATTAACAATGTATACTTTCAAGCAGTGGCGGTTCGTGCCATGAGGCAGGCGAGGCTGTGCGTATATAAAGGGGGAAAAATATACAAGGTATGTATACTTATTCACACATCCAAAATATGGTAAAACCTTAATTTAAATGTTACCAATTTATAAATTATAAGTCGTAAAGTTACTTCAATTTAAATATTACCCGTGAATGTGTTCTTATTTCACTAGGACTAGTTTATCTTTAAATTGTGTAACTCATCATACCAGTGCAGCGCGGCCAGTCCGCTTCCGATCGCTGCGCTGAGCTATTACACAACAATATGCTAGTGAGGCAGAGGATCCGCCTCCAAGAGCCTCTGATTTCATGTAGGCGGAAGGGAGTGGGAAGACACATGGAATCGAAATGAACGGTAGGTGTTGTGCAGTTGCGCATTTGCATTTAGTTTTTTCAAAAACGAACACTTCCAAAGAAGAACCGATCATTTACGATTAGCTCTAGTGATCAAGTTTTGTTGTTATGTGATAATACAATTTGTGATAGTACGCAGTAGTAAATACCTATGGAGTACGGCGGTTTGGATTAATTTTGTAAGACGTGCTTAATTTGCAATTTACGGTCTTGTGTTTGCACAGTATTATTATTATAGCTTGATGTAGGTAATAATAGGTGTAGGATATATAATGCTTTCTTAAAAAAAAATGTTTGTGCCTCCCAACTTTTCAACCTCGCAAACCGCCAGTGCTTTCAAGTGGTCACATTGGACATTCGATGATAAATATTATTTGATAATAATTAGAAATAAGGTAAACTTACACAATAATTACAAAAGATGTGACAGTTCAGAACCAAAAAAAAATGCAAACATAAATATCATGTTAAACAACATTGACCTAGATTAACTTAATATTTCTGAAGAAATAACAAAGATAGGCACTGTGATTCTGAAAAGTGTAGAGTATTATTTTGACTATTTTCAATGTCTCAAAGCAAGCGACTTTACTAGAGACTGCTGGGTCGGGTGGCGACTCTAAATTATAATACAGTTTGGTTCCACACCTTAATTCCAGTTTTATAATGAATGACAAATTTACAGAAATATTATGCCCCAATTTTCTCAATTTCATCCGCATCCTCTGTGTCCAGAAGAGATATCTCTTTACCAAAATGTTCTTCGATATTTTTGCAGATTTGCATGGACTGCGGAGAATCTATGAGGTTTATGGCTATTCCAGATTTTCCAAACCGTCCGGTTCGGCCAATTCTGTGCAAATATGTTTCACAGTCTGCATTTTGTTCCATATCTATGGGCATGTCAAAGTTAACCACAAGGGTAACTTGTTCCACATCTATTCCCCTTGACAAGACATTAGTTGTAATGAGCACCTTCTCAAGGCCGGCCCGGAATCTGTCCAGGACAGAAATTCTCTGTTCAACAGTCAAATCCCCAGAGAGCACAGCAACAGAGTGGCCATCTTTTGACATTTTCTCAGATAGCCAGCTGGCAGTTTTTCGGGTGTGACAGAAGATGATGGCTTGGCCTATGGTGACAACTCCGTATATATTACAAATAGCGCGATACTTTTCATCTTGTCCTCTGCATTTCACATAGTACTGTTTGATGTTATCCAGTGATTCCTCTTCCCGAAGCAAGCGTATAATCAACGGATTGGGTACAATAATTTCAGCAAACTCCATGATGGCTACGTCGTATGTGGCAGAAAAGAACATCATCTGGCAAGTGGGTGGTAAGCACTTGTGTATTCTGATGCACTGATCCTGATGTCCCTGGCGATCGATCATCACATCGGCCTCATCCAATACAAACACTCGTATTTTACTAAGGTCGTACATTTTGAACTTCAATCCCCAGTCCAACATTTTTCCAGGAGTTCCGATTATAATGTGATCTGTAATTTTGGTATTCCTCGGCAATTCTTCTCCACGGACAGCGTATTTTAATTTAATCTCGGGACAGAATCTGGCCATTTTGGCGGCAACTTCTCCAGTTTGAATAGCTAACTCGTAGGTGGGACTCATACACAGTACCTGGGGATATGCTTTAGAAGTATCCACCCTGCTCAACATAGCTAGAACAAAGGCCGCAGTTTTGCCTGTTCCAGACTGTGATTGTGCAATCATATTTTGAGGTGGGTCTGCCAACAGCGTGGGTAATGCAGTTTCTTGAATTTTAGATGGAGCATTAAATCCCATCGCATAAACACCTTTAAGAAGATTTGGCTTCAGATGTAAGGCTTCAAATGTTTTAACTGAATAGAGGGGCGAATTAGGATCTTTTCTCTGAACTTCAATATCCTTTTTAGAGTCCACTAATCCATTACGTATAATCTTTTGTAGTAGGGAGGTTTCTGCTGGATTGGCCACATCTGTCTCGTCATCTTCAGGGGCAGATTTTAAGTTTAAAGCTGTAACTATTTTAGACAAGTCATCACCTTCAGACTTCCCTTTCAAAAGTTTTTCCATTGCTTATCTGAAAACAAAACAAAAAGATAAGTAAACAGATATATTAACCGAGAGTGTGATCATGAAAGCGTTAGAGACAGAATGTTTCGCTGAAATCCAATGCATCATGTAAAACACAACACTAAATAACCAATGACCAATGACTGACATGAACATGTGAACAACTGAACACAACATGTTGACTTAATAATATTAGTGTTTAGAATACCTCGGATACTTTTGAAGTTAAGACTGGAAATTCTATACTATTTTACTATAGGAAAAATAGTAAATCGGGGCCTCTCAGACAAGGCAAACAAGACAAAACTTGTAAGCTTTCAAATCTTTCAAAAAGTCGGTGAACTCGATTGACAGAAATGAAAAACTATAGAGAAAGAGGCATAGAGGCAAATAGAGGATAGATTGGGAATTGGGATAGATCACAAATCACAACGATTTTGGAGTCAGCTCGCTTTGTATAGACAATTGTAGCGATGGGAAATATCGATGTTGTATCGATCTTTTTTACCATCGATCACCGCCATCTTTTTTTACAAGCCGTGCTGTAGACTTGGCGGGAAATCAAATTTCAAAGTAAAGAGGCCTATTTCCCCAAGAAGCAAAAACATCATTCCAGCTCTGATTGTTCTAATAGAATATGTTGGTTTCAATTTAAGTGAAGTCATGGTGTTTGTTTTCCAAATAAATATATTATTATTATTGTATTTCAAATTTATAAATACTTAACCTATTTTGATCTCAAATCCAAATTTAAGATTTGTATGAAATGGGCTGAAATGTCATATCCCCTTAATGAATATGTACTTACCTAAATGTCATGAATAAAAAGTAAAATAATTTTAGAATAATGGATAAATAAAAGAATTATTTGTGGAAGTATATGTTTTATTACAATCTACACAAAACAATTATTTCCAATACATTATAGGTAATATATGGGTTGGAACATTGGAGCATTAGCTTTGCATCCCGGAACACAGCACTTATGAGGCATCTGAAAATAATATTCACTAATAAATATATTATGTTTTTTCAAAACAAATCAAATTTCACTTTGAAAACAAATCAACAATCAAGTTGAAACGAAGTGTCATTTCCAAGTGCCCACTATAAACTGTATAGACGTGGCGACTTATGGATTAATTACTCCATTATTCTCTCAGAAAGCTCTACACATGTTATTACATATGCACTTACGAGGCATCTGAAAATAATATTCACTAATAAATATATTACGTTTTTTCAAAACAAATCAAATTTCACTTTGAAAACAAATCAACAATCAAGTTGAAACGAAGTGTCATTTCCAAGTGCCCACTATAAACTGTATAGACGTGGCGGCTTATGGATTAATTACTCCATTATTCTCTCAGAAAGCTCTACACATGTTATTACATATGCGCTTACGAGGCATCTGAAAATAATATTCACTAATAAATATATTACGTTTTTTCAAAACAAATCAAATTTCACTTTGAAAACAAATCAACAATCAAGTTGAAACGAAGTGTCATTTCCAAGTGCCCACTATAAACTGTATAGACGTGGCGGCTTATGGATTAATTACTCCATTATTCTCTCAGAAAGCTCTACACATGTTATTACATAGTACAATTCTGTAGATTATATTATATTATATAGTAAATTACACAATTTGTAATGATAATCAATACAGCTCCAAAACTAAGCCATCATCCGCCATTATGAAAAATTGTTGAAAGCATTATTACTACGTTAAAATCGTAAATATATTTAAAATGTCTTACCTTAACGATCGTATATCACCACCAACGTATTGTTTTACAAAAAAATAATAAATATTGCAGAAACGTGATGTAAAATTGATATACCTTTAGGTATTTTAATGTCAAAAATTCACGGAACTGACAAATGTGCACCATCTACAATAAGGTCGCCAGCATGGGAGTAGGCGGTAAACACAAAGAGCTTAGTCAGTCAAGGTACCGGAAATAGTCATATAGTTTTAGAAAGCAACGAAGGATGAGATAAAATCATTTTTACGAACGCAGGATAATATAATAATAACATTTGTACCTAGCGGCGAACACAGAGCGGCGAAAGCAAAGCGGGACCGCAATAAAAATTGGAAAGCCAGGGTATTTTCGGCAAGGACTAATAAAACCCAATCGCCGCGCCGAGCCGAGCGACGGGCGATAAACCTTTGCGTTTGACCCTTGCCGCTGCCGCCGATGCAATTAGTTTTAAAGATCTACCCCAGAGCAGGAAGGAAGACCCGAGCGAGAATTTCACCACGAAGCCAGTCACCAATTGCCCGGCCTAGGGGTTGGTACTCCACTTCGCCCACGGAGTGTCCCGACCAGGGATAAAAAATTAATAGTGTTCTGCAACCCGGCCAGGGTTCTGCAAACGCTCTCCAACTTACACGCGACCGCGCGCAATTTCCCGACCAGGGAAATTAACAGACACGCTCGCGGATTTCGACCAGGAACCGCCGATACGTTCGTGAACTTCCGCCAGAAAGTCCAACCAAGTGACCGTGAAAAATTCCGACCAGGAATTTGCGCAAGTTCCACTTTGCACAAATTTTCGATACAAAGAACTCTCGCGACTCTACCTGTGCAATAACAAGTGAAAAAAATAGAACTTAAGTTTAAAGTGCCTAGTGACTGTGTGCTTACGCGGAGACTCCATCATCAGCAATCAAAGGGAAGTGACTGAACATTTTATTTATTTTAACCACCGAAGTGATTAGATTCTAAACAATTACATACAGACTTTACCGTAGAACTAAGCAAACAGACTTTCTAAAATTAAGACGAATTTATTAAGTAGTTTTAAGACTAACACTAGATTAATAATTAACACCCGCCTTTTGTATCCTAATGTAATAAATGTGTCGTTTCTTAAACCAGTAGCTTTTTTAATTGTTTCTCCTTAATTTTAAGTTTAGTAGTTTTAGTTTGAACCCGCCGTAAGGCGCGGGTGTATCAATTGGCGGCCCAGACGTGTGGCTTACCGGCATTTTTTGTCTGGTAGAAATCCGAGTGTGGATTTCCGACCCATGAACCCTGAGATTAGAGTAGTTACGTCCAAAGGAGGAACAATAGTTGTTATCAATAATTATTAGTTAAATTCACACATAGCCACAAACTCGGTGGAATCTAAATGGATGCCGATAGGTTAGCTTTTCACGATACGCGTTAATAGTAATTGTTCTAAATTAATGATAGGTATTTTTTTGGCAATTTTTCTTTGTTTTTTTTTTTTTTAATTAATAATTTATGTCTGGGTTTAATGCTTCCCGCCTCAAAGAGTATTTGGCGCCCAAATTAGTTTAGGTATAGTTTTAAAAATAGATTTAAAAATTAATTATACATGGCATCGGCAAACACAACGCGAACCACGCGACAAACCACGGCGGATGCATTGCAGGCAACCGTAGACGTCGGTAACCTCACACCAGCGTCAGAAAAGATGGAAAACAGGGGGCAGACCTCCTGCCATTCGAGGGTTCTGGAAGATCGATTCGAAGGTTTGCCGGAGGAAGAACCCGAAGAGTTTATCGTCGCGTGCGAAGAATTCTTCAGTGCGACAGGCTGTTCGTCAGCACTTAAAGTGGAAAAGGCTGCGAAACAATTGCAAGGAGAAGCAAGAAGGTGGTGGCAGCCTCATTCACGCGGGCGATGGAGCTGGGAGGACTTCGTTGCGCAACTACGGAAGCGCTACAGCGTAGTGGGAGCGAGGACCTCTCTATTAGTCACGCTGTACGGAGACCCGCAGAAAAGCGATGAAAGCGGCGTTGCTTTCTTACAGCGTAAGCGAGCAATCCACAAACGTATATTCGGACAAACAGGCTTGGACGAATTCTGCCCAGATCTGATAGGGCTGATGATGCCTCGTTATCGAGAGCTGCTGGAGGCGGGCCTAATCTTCGGCACGTACACCATGGAAACACTTACAGCACGAGTAAACGCCATCGATTTCCCGAAGGAAATACTCTTCCGTGCACCGCCGCCCCAACACCAGGAAAGGGCGGATAGTCGTAAAAACGATGCAAGGCGACCGCGTGACCAATTGCCCTGGTGTCATAACTGCCCAGGAAGACATTGGAATGCAGATTGCCCAGAACTGCACCGCCGCAGGGCGGAAAACTAGCATGGCCCGGGCGCCGACCAGGTCGGACAACGTCGCGTCCAGGGCCCCCATACATAGGTACGTATGAGTACCAGCATTCACAACGAGAAGATCAGACTGGACCGCATCAAGCTCAAGAACCTCCACAATGCGCCTTCGCGTACGCGTCTGTCGTGGAAACACCACGGTATACGCGTGGCCCAGTTACACCGGATATTGCCTCCATTATTGAGCACAATATACTCACACTTCAAGAGCAGTACGCTGGGACTAGCGGCCATAATATTTCCCCCCTAGCAACTGCTATGGACGGGGCACCCACGCTAGAAAGCGCTCAACACACGCCTTCAACGAATATCTGGCAAAACGTTATCAACGACGTGCCACCGCCTGTAGATACTTGCTATCCAGGTGAATCTATACAAGCGGGCTCAGATAACTTCACCTGTACGCCAGCCGTAGAACCGACTAGCACAAGCAATCCTATTGTACCGGATATCGAGACGATTCCCGCAATCATCCCCATTGCGCAACATGCAATCGATCTGCAGCAATCGTTCCCCAGTAATTCGCCTACAATCGCTTCTACAACGGAGATGATTTCTCCACCCACTGCATCATTGCGCAATGCTTCAGATGAACACGATGATGCTCCACAGCCACCCCCCGGCTCCAGCGGCCACAATACGCCGACGGAACCTGCATCAGGTAACCACAGCAGACCACGCCTGTCAACTATTCCTGAAGAAGAAACTCTTTCGGAAAATCACGATATGCCGTACACTCCGACATTAGATGAGGAACTTCCGACTAGATATAAGATATCTAATGTTTGGCCCAAATTCCCACCGAGAACGTATGAACCAATTGATTCCAGGAAGGTGCATAACCGAGGCTCTTATGACGCCAGGAAACCACCCGGTATAACATGAAAGCAGACAATCTCATACCGATAATGAGACCATTGTATTATGTAACTGGATAGATGCCTACATAGATCGTTAGGTAATATGAAGTTGTTAGGATAATTTTATAATTTTTTTATAGATAGTAGAATTGTTTTAGTTAAGTTTAATAATAGTTACTTAGTGTGTTAATAATATTAATTACCGTTAATTTTCGACAAAACACCCGGGGGCGATTGATATACCTTTAGGTATTTTAATGTCAAAAATTCACGGAACTGACAAATGTGCACCATCTACAATAAGGTCGCCAGCATGGGAGTAGGCGGTAAACACAAAGAGCTTAGTCAGTCAAGGTACCGGAAATAGTCATATAGTTTTAGAAAGCAACGAAGGATGAGATAAAATCATTTTTACGAACGCAGGATAATATAATAATAACATTTGTACCTAGCGGCGAACACAGAGCGGCGAAAGCAAAGCGGGACCGCAATAAAAATTGGAAAGCCAGGGTATTTTCGGCAAGGACTAATAAAACCCAATCGCCGCGCCGAGCCGAGCGACGGGCGATAAACCTTTGCGTTTGACCCTTGCCGCTGCCGCCGATGCAATTAGTTTTAAAGATCTACCCCAGAGCAGGAAGGAAGACCCGAGCGAGAATTTCACCACGAAGCCAGTCACCAATTGCCCGGCCTAGGGGTTGGTACTCCACTTCGCCCACGGAGTGTCCCGACCAGGGATAAAAAATTAATAGTGTTCTGCAACCCGGCCAGGGTTCTGCAAACGCTCTCCAACTTACACGCGACCGCGCGCAATTTCCCGACCAGGGAAATTAACAGACACGCTCGCGGATTTCGACCAGGAACCGCCGATACGTTCGTGAACTTCCGCCAGAAAGTCCAACCAAGTGACCGTGAAAAATTCCGACCAGGAATTTGCGCAAGTTCCACTTTGCACAAATTTTCGATACAAAGAACTCTCGCGACTCTACCTGTGCAATAACAAGTGAAAAAAATAGAACTTAAGTTTAAAGTGCCTAGTGACTGTGTGCTTACGCGGAGACTCCATCATCAGCAATCAAAGGGAAGTGACTGAACATTTTATTTATTTTAACCACCGAAGTGATTAGATTCTGAACAATTACATACAGACTTTACCGTAGAATTAAGCAAACAGACTTTCTAAAATTAAGACGAATTTATTAAGTAGTTTTAAGACTAACACTAGATTAATAATTAACACCCGCCTTTTGTATCCTAATGTAATAAATGTGTCGTTTCTTAAACCAGTAGCTTTTTTAATTGTTTCTCCTTAATTTTAAGTTTAGTAGTTTTAGTTTGAACCCGCCGTAAGGCGCGGGTGTATCAAAATGTTTAAAAAACTGCTTCAATCAGTAGCACACACTCCTCGGGCGCCTACAATATCCGTACTGGCGCATAGAAAAAAGCTATCACGAAGTCCCACAAATAGGACTCTTTAAACGTCAGTTGGTTTTCTACAGCACGGCCTGTAAATAAAGATGGCGGTGCATCGATGCATTTCGATACATTATCATAGATAAATCGATTCTTGAACAATCGATGTCAAATCTATTAATTCTGACCAATCACAACGCTTCTCTCACATCGATTATTTCTGACCAATCACAACACTTATCTCACATCGATTAATTCTGACGAATCACAGCGCTGGATTTACATCGATTCCATTTCCGAATGAAATACATCGAGATGTCAATAATCGTATCGAATTCACAATCCGATATAACACAGCCTTCTGGATTACTGATATAATCGTTTGAAATGTCATCGAAGTGGAATCGATTCTCGCTTATCGATGTCAATATTCATTCGAATGCACAGTCCGATATAACCGTTTTGAAATGTCATTGAAAATGAGTGATACAATCGTTTTACAACTGTCAGAATTCATTCGTAAACGCAAATCGATTCTAGATCCGAGAGGTTGTATTTCAAGATACGTCAAAATATTTCAGATTGTGATAAACTGCTAAGCGTGTTG
Source organism: Limnephilus rhombicus (assembly GCA_929108145.2). Lineage (NCBI taxonomy): Eukaryota > Metazoa > Arthropoda > Insecta > Trichoptera > Limnephilidae > Limnephilus > Limnephilus rhombicus. The sequence continues at coordinate 58,067,815 of OV815276.1, forward strand.
ATGTTATCATCATCCCGCTTTGTTGTGAATGATGAATTAATACTTTTAGGTAACGATCTACGTTTCCAGTTTTAGTTTATGTAAGATTGCCATGGTGACTGTTTTTCACAATTTAAAGTTTATTATTACTTATTTTTCACAGTTTAAGGTTTATTATTCTTTTTTCAATATTCAATGTGCCTACAATAGACAAAATCTATAAAAAATATTCAATACTTCAAATTTACAAAGAAATACAGTTAAATACTCGTAACTTCCAATTCAATACATCAGCAAGATACCAGAAAACTATTAAAATCCCTAAATTTAATACTAAGCACATTCAAAATTCCTATCTTTATCTGGGCATAATCTATTATAACAACCTCCCATTAAAATTAAAAACTATCGAAAATATGCAGGAATTTAAGTCCAAATTAAAAAATTACCTTAAACTGCTATAAAAGTCCCAAATATGTTTACTTTGTATCTTAAAGTCTGCTATTTTTTTAATCATTCATTCCTTCTTTTTCTTTCATTTCTTAGTTTCTATATCTCTGTCTACTATTGTATAAACTTAAACTTACATGATTCTTTAATTTATAATGATATTTTTTAATTTATATTATGATTTTTTTAAACCCTTCAGGATTTTTATTATTAAATTTATACATGATTTTTTAACCTACTTATACAATATACAACAGCCGTTATTACTAAATTACACGATCTTTTAGTTTACTAATTGAGCCAGAACTCCCTCACCAAACACAAGAGCATTGTCTCTTTATGGTGAGGAAAGGCAATTTTTTATTTTTTTTGTTAACCTTATGTAACTGATGTAACTTTATATGTATTTTTAATAAGCATTGCCAATAAAAAATAATAAAAAAATGTCTTGCGCATGTGTGGATGAAAGTTCGACGAGGCGGACGTAGCGCCATCTGTCATTCAACAACATAAATAATATCGTTCTGTTTGAAATATGAAAGACGGTAAAATTGGTTCATACAAAAATACTAAAATCGCGATGTTATTTTAAGGTTATGTATCATCTAGGGTAGTGTTGGTATATTTAATATAAAATAATAACTTAGTACACATAATTTTTAAATTTAATGCAAACACGGTTACACTAAAATTGTAGCTTCTTCGGGGCAGTATACAATAGTCTACTAAAATCAGCAAGTAATGCGTGTTCATATGAACACATCTGCTTCACACGAACAAATATATTTAATTCATTTGAAGTTAACATCGTTGTCTCTTAGTTTGTAATTAAAATGAAACAATTTATATTTAGGGTACAGAGGTTGATTTTGAAAGTCATCTTACGAAAACCATCTGTATTTCCAACAACACAGCTATTTGACTCTTTCAGGGTTCTCAGTCTTAATAAAATTTTCAAAAAGAACTCATTATTGCAAACTCATAAAGATCATTTCAATTCATCAACAATAACTTTCACAAACATAAACAACCGACCACGATCACAGGGCAATTTAGAAATTCCAAAATTTAAAACGAGTGCTTCCCAACACCATTATGCTTATCAAGGTATAAAATTTTTCAATGCTCTCCCATATAAAATCAAGTCTGAAAAAAATTATAAAGTTTTTAAATCCCAAATAAAAACACTAATAGACCAACCCGACACTAATTATAAGTTTTAAATTCACCATCACAATAATAACAACAAAAAAAAATAAACTAGAACATAATCTCTAAAAATATTTCATCACCATATCAAATTGAAAGCAAGTACATACGCATTATTTGCAGGCACCAAATTGTTACAACTTTATTATATGTACCTACTCTGACAATACTTTCAGTTATTATGTCCACTTGTCTTCATGAATATATATTTTATTAATATAAGTACTTGTAATAACATACTCTGTGTAACTATGCATTTTACACTCCAAAATTCAAGCACGAGAAATATTTTCTCTTTTGAATTGTGAAGTTTCATTAAAAAGAAATTTACATATTGTTATTAGCCTTAAGAACCAAATGTTTTACTATGAATCTGTATACGTATGTATTTTTTTAAATAAAAAAAAAAAAAAAAAATATATAATAGAATAACCTTATTTAATAATAATTTGTTAATCGCATACAAATGAATACAACAATTCAGTTTGTTTAGGATTAGGTGCCTACAACGTACTCATTATTTATAGGTTATTTTTAACAAAATCGACGTGTTATAATTTATTATTAATCATAATACTCGTATTGTAACGGAATATTTCTAGCTGTAAAGGAAATGTTTCACCTGTGCGGTATAACTAGAATTTCATGTATAGATAATATAATTTGGCTAGCTACAGTCTGGAAGTAGAACATGTAATAAAAAGTCAAATGAATAAAAGGAAGGAAATTAAATTATATAAAATGTGATTTATTGAATATTGATTATAATGACATTGCTATGTATAATTAAAGACTCTTATAAATTTATATGATCCCAGGGGTGTTTGTAATTCTCGAAGAGAATTACAACAATCAAACTAAAGAATTTAGGTTATGTGGAAGTTAAAAGATTAGTTGGACGCCAGAGCATTTTAACTACAATGCACAAGTAATAAAGATAGAAAACAAAAGGTAACCTTGACAATTTAAATAATATGTTAGGATGAAAATTAACGTTACTAATTATTCGAGACGCCATGGTGTGTCCAATTCCTCCGCCGTAGGTACGTGCTCCCACACTGTAGGCTCGCTCAATCCAAACTGAAGCTTGCGGTTCTCTCTGTATTAGCGAACCCCAGATGCTTACCGCGTACCAACATCAGGAACAAAAGGCGTTGTTGCCATTATTTAGAAACTAGCTGGTAGCTACCCGCTATAGTATATTATCAATAAATAAAGGGGATTTGAACTTACTAACTAAACTAAGTGCCATATCAGCAGGAGCTTACAATATTATATAAAAGAACATTAAATGAAAATTGCAGTACAATAAAAATGGTACAGGTAGGTTACCCGTTACATCATAAGGTGTCGAGTTGCAAAACGCAACTGTTTTTTTATCCCTGGTCGGGATTCGGTTCGCGCAAGCCCCGGTCGGTTCGGGACGCTCCGACGGCGGAGCGGTGTACTATCCCCTGGCCGGATAAATGGTAGTGGTGGGCGTTTCTGTTCTTTTTAAAAAATGAAAACGAACTGTTATTTGTAAAACGTCAACTGTTTTCCCAAACTGTTGGAAAAAACAGGCTGTTTTTAAAGCAGTTGTATGAAATAGCAATAGGTTTGTAGCAGTAAGCACTGTTAGCAGTTTAGTAACTGGGGACTGGGGGTGTATGGTTATGGTGTATCCAGTATCTGTATCGATCCATAACAATAAAACCCTGACTAAGTGCCATTAAAATTACATTATATAAATGGGATTTAAAAATATTTTTCAAAGCGGCCGGAATCATTTTTCAGGTGTACCATTATTCATTTACCAGGTTTACAAATGGTGACTGACTTCGTCGTGAAATTCTCGCTCGTGTCTTCCTTCCTGCTCTGGGGTAGATCTTCAAAACTAATTCCATCGGCGGCAACGGCATCGAAGCTCAAACGAAGAGGTTTATGGCCCTTCGCTCAGCTTGGCGCGGCGATTGGGTTTTATTAGTCCTTTCCGAAAATATCCTGGCTTTCCAATTTTTATTGCGGTCCCGCTTTGCTTTCGCCGCTCTGTGTTCGCCGCTAGCTTAAGCTCCTTGTATGTGTCCACCGCGAACTCCTAAGCTAGGTACCCATTTGTTCAGTTCCGTGAATTTTTGACATTAAAATACCTAAAGGTATATCAATTTTAATCAGGACATTGTCAGATTGTCATACATAAATCGGTCTTCTCTTGAATCTCGACGGATTGGTTTATTTATGATCTCGAGTCTCGATGTCATTTTGAAAACGCAAATCGGGACAATCGTTTCTCGACCCCGAGAGGTTATATTTTTAGGTAACCATTATCTAGTTTTATTAATCAAAATCTGGTTTGAGGATCACTAATACTTGGGGTGACACCACGTTCATTCTTGGGGTGCAGTATTCAAGGGCGGATCCAGCTTTGGCGCCAGGGGGGGTCACATAGCGCCAGGGGGGGGGGGGGGGGGGGGGTCACATAGTCGTGGTCAAGTCACAAGAAGTTATAATCTAATTTTGATAATAATAGATACAAGTAAAAAGTAGGTCCACCTAGGTTCTGGACCCAGCCCAGGGGGGGGTCATGACCCCCCCCCCTGGATCCGCCCTTGGCAGTATTGCCACCCCGAATTTTGAAAAATTCGTAGGTCAGACTAGAAAGTTACGTAGAATTAGTATAATTTGGATACGAAAAGTTCGTAGATCTACGTACTTTTTTCTGAGTGAAGTGAAATGAAGAAGTTAGGGTAGGTATCTATTATTTTTAATGCATTTTTTGCCAATTTTAATTATTTTTTCTTATAGTTTAAATCATAGGTTGCCTCTCAATCTTGGTTCTCAATTTTGCCCTTTCGAGATATTTTTTTCTAGAGACCCATTTTTTTCTTATGGGGGGACGTAATTGATTCAATTTTCTTCCACTTCCCGAACTACCGAAACATGTGAATTTTTGTACACGTGATAAAAATGATTACAATTCATACAATAACAAACATTAACCAATATTAATATTTACTTTGCTTTATTAGTACGTTATGAGCGTGTTTTTTTTGTCTTTTTAGACCTTTTTTGTCTTTTTTAGACCATATTTTTTTACCTGCCCCGCCCCCACCGTGCTACCTCAACGCCCCCTAATTTTCTTTAGGTCGTCTACTGCCCCCCTGAAAGTCTCAAACGCCCACAAGGGGGCGTTATTGCCCACGTTGGGAACCTATGGTTTAGATTGAAACGAAATATTGTTTTTGGTAATGATGTAAATGTGGGGTGCAATACTTTATTTATTTATTTATTTATTTATTTGTTTATCAAGACATACACAGTACATTATAATACAGATTATAAGGTATGTTAAATTAAATTATTACATGGTTATGTACCTATTACGTAAGTCCATAGAATGTCATTTGATAATTACGCCTGAGATATGAACCGGTCTTAAAACTTAATTATTGAATGAATGAAGTAATAATAATAAAAAGGAAGAAAAGAGGGGGGGGGGGGGGGGGAGATAAGGAGACATTTTGAAATCAAGAATTATATGCTCACTAATTGTAACTGACTGATTAAAGTTTAATGAAAAGTTAAGTGTAAGTAATTTTAAAACAATTATATCACGCCAAGAAATTTAATAAATTAGTTTTGTATAATACTTGTGAAAAAAACATGTGTATGGAGTAAAAAGTTAAGGTCAAATACTAGCAAATACATAACTTAGCGATGCCTTCATCTGAAATTGTGTATTTTACCGGGAAGTAGAAGATTACAACTCCATAAAAATTTTAAAAAATGGTAATACATATGTAGTTCGAAATTTAAAAAAAAAACTGTTTGATTTTAAGATTTAATTGTTAGCTATAAAAACATTTTACATATGAAAAATAACGACACTAAAAAAAATAGCCTGCGATATAATGAGATAGAATAATCGGTCTCCTCTTTGTGTGGTGCTTCGTAGCCTATTGGTCTCCTCTTTGTGTGTTGCTTCGTAGCCTATTGGTCTCCTCTTTGTGCGGTGTTTCGTAGCCTTCCCACTTATTGCGATTTGAAATGAAACGAAAAAGCGACACTAAAAAGAGACAAACACATTAATCTATAGGTTTTACCCGGGGAGATAATGAGATAGAATAATCGGTCTCCTCTTCGTGAGGTGTTTCGTAGCCTCCCCATTCAGTCTATTATTTTTTTTAAATTAATTGAATTAAAGGAATCAATTCAAAAGGCCGGGGGAATCAGACTGAATCCATTCACTCCTGGGAATCATTCTGCCCACGTCTGATAAGAAGTACATATTTCAATCTTCGTAAATCTATCTATCTTCTATCTTCTTCTATTTTCTTCTTCTATATAAATAAAAATGAATTGCCGAAACGTATGTACGCGCATAACTTCCGAACGACTGCACCAAATTGGATAATTCTTTTTTTGTGTTCGTTATTGTCAGCACAAGGTTTGTATAAGACCACTGGTGAGCTCTGGCATGACGAAATTTGTATAAAAAAATTGTAATATGTGGCACGCCAGCTGTTTGAAAACTGAATGCATCGGGACTGAATGCATAGAATGTGGGAGGGGGGAGGCGAACCTTGGAGAGGGGAGGAGAACTCGGGAGGGGGTTCGCGGGACGGGGGAAGGGGGGAGTGGAGTGGGGAGAGGGAAGGTGGAGGAGGTGGAGTCGAAACGCAAGAGGGGAAGGGTACGCGGGAGAGGAAGGGGAGGCGGAAGGGGAACGGGACGAATGGGACTGGACACGCAGGGAGAAAAAAATCTTTATTAAATGGCATGGCAACGCATGCCGGGAACCAGCTAGTGATAAATAATGTATATTAATTATTATTTTGTTCGGTTAATTGAAACGTCACAGACCGGAATTTCATCTACATCATACGCGATGGGAGTATCAGTTTCATCACAATCCTCTGCGTTCTCGTTTTACACTGCAGCGCTTGTACGCCTAAACTATTGACTTTATGAAAAAAAGGTAGTTACATAAATTGTGGGTAATTGTCTCTAGTTTCATTTTGTATTTTACTGTTTTTATCGTAAAACGAGTCGGAATGGAGATATTGCCAAAAAAACTGCTTTTAGGCGGCATTTTTCCAATATGGGCGAGCGGCAAAAATACGAGGTTGCAAAGTCGAAATTCGGAAAGAGCACAACAAAATCTATAAAATTACCAATTTTCAAAACTCCAGGAATACTTTCCAGGTAAAACTACCAAATGACTGTACTAAGCATCTTACATTGAAAGAACGATAGAACAAGAACAGCATTCCCAATTCCCACCTGACACCTGTGCTCTAAAGATTGCAATTCGTTACGATAGGATAGTGGTCGGCAAAGTAGTTAGTCAAAAGAGCAAAATCTATGAAGAGATAAACCGACGATAGTGTGTTGTGGGCTTGTCTGTGTGCCCGAAGTAAGCTCAATTTTTCCTCGCTTCTGGTGAAATTGATGACACATTTTCATATATCGGTTTTATTCAACAGATAATCAATTTCAATTGCCTGTGTGCGGCCAAGAAGTCAGAAAGTATTATGCAAATTATTGGAGATGTCTTTTTTCTTAAATCGGTATAGATCACAATCTGTACAGTGGTTAATAGCCATTTCTGGGTCATGGGCTTATTTACCTGTGTAAAATTCAAAATGCAAATACCATTTTCTTAATTACATTTATTAATATCTATAATTATATAATATTTCACAGTACAAAAGGTTCATGATGATGAAAAGTACCTACCTAAGATTAAATACAAAAAATAGAGCAAGAAAATAAATTCAGTGATTCATTGATATGTTTTTAAACTGACTAAAAAGTGAAATATAATAATTTTATATGTAAAAAGCATATTAAATTTTTTAATGGGATTATTTATAGCATAAATTTAATAATAAGCTCATAGTGCAGAAGGAAAAAATCCTGCCTCTAAATTCTAAAACCATGTCTCTGTAACTAATACATATTAATGGATACAATAATATACAAAGGGTCCACTGCAAGCTGCAAGACCTTTGAATGACCTTTGAAAGTGATTTTGAGATAGCTGCATAGTTTTAAAACTGTAGAAAAACAAAAGTATTGAGAATTAAATTAATTATATATTTTTTTATAAAGTATACATGTGTCGACACTTATCAAACTCGCCAAGTCCCGTTCAAACATTTTTGGGATACCGATGATTTTTCCTAGTTTCAACTTTTAGCTTGTAAAAACCTGTGATTATTACTTTATGTTACTTTAGTGACCTGGGAACACACAAACATAAAAATCAAAATAAATTTCTTGAAGTAAATATGCATTTTCAATGATTTTTTATGGACGCATTTGATATAATACCTATGGACTTCGATATTGAAATAGAAGGCACTGGACTTAGGTGTGTTTGAATTAAAGAATGGTTGGGTGAGTTTGAACAAACACAAATGGCAGCCATGACAGAGTGAAGACGACGTGTGGTTGGCTGTAATGGACTTTGGCTCAAATGATTTGAAGCGGGTGTGGGACTTAGGTTGGATTGAAAAAATCTATCAACTTTCACCCTTAATTTCTTTGGGAAGCCGTGGACTTCGAAAGCAAAAGATGCATTTTTTTGGCTGAATCGAATACACAAAAAAAAACAAAAAATGGTTGGAAGTGGACTTTGGCGAGTTTGATATTATGTATCGACACTGGAAATTTGAAATTTTTTTTTTTTTTTTTACATTAACTCCACACAGGAGGCCCTGAGGAAAATAATTTCCCTCAGGGCCTATGTCATCTGGGATGCTGTGTGTCATCTGGGATGCTGTGTGTCATCTGGGATGCTGTGTGAAATGCTGTAAAGCAGCGGTCCTCAATCCCCGGGCCGTGTACCAAATGGTACTGGCCGCGCAAGGGCCTGCTTAAAAATCAAAATTACGTAAAAAAAAATCAAACATCCACAAGAAAAAATTAAATAATTATCCACAAAAAAAAAACAGTGGAACCTCTCATGACGAGCACCTCCCATAATGATTAATTTGCATAAAGCGCAAAACAGATTTTGAAAAAAACGCTCCCTTTACGAGTGATATTTCGCATAAAGCAAGGAGAAGTCCCATCTTCACGTCACTCACTTGTGAGCCGGGACTTCCGCGCCAGTTCGTCAGTCTCTGGTTAGCATTTCGCATGTGCTCGTATATTTTTCCAAATTTTTAATTTTTTGAAATTTGTATTTTTTTTTCATTATTTGTAAAATTTCGTTAACATGAAAAAGGTTTTTCTCCACAGCGAGTCAGCATGTGGATTTTAAATTGTCACTTTCGAGAACACGAATAGTCGCAGTCGGAACATGATAAAGTTTTTTCTCCACTATGAGACGGCTTGTGGACTTTTAAAAGTTCCTTTTGAGAACATGAATAGTTGCAGCCGGAACATGAAAATGGTTTTTCTCCACTTGAGTAAACTTGTGGGTTTTCAAAGTCTCCTTTCTAGCACATAAATAATTGTAATCGGAACACACAAAAGATTTTTCCTCTACTAAGAGACGACTTGTGGACTTTTAAATGTTCCTTTCGAGAACAAAATAGTTGCAGTTTCTTATATTCGGGTGTAGATTAAAACGACTTCGATATACATTCACTCTTAAATTAAAGCCAGTTTTGAGAAAAGCTCTAAATTCGTGGTGCACACCAGAGAAAAATCATCTGCTTGATCTGTGTGTAACTATTCTTTAAGCTTGTGGAGTCTTGATGAGTGAACTTTTTTTTTAAACTAAATGTGATAATCTTCAGGATTGTATTCAAATGGGTATTCATAAAAAAAGACAAGGGTATTGCTAATAATTCCTTGCCATTTATTTAAGAATGCTATAAATAACAAACTTCCATTGATAATTACCCTAATTCACGGAAATTACGGCAATTGGAAATTATACCCAATTGTTTTTCGGAGAATAATTATTATTCTGACCCGAAATATTTATTTTACAAAGCATGTTCAATGTTAATTTGATATATTTCCTAGAAGTATAGTTATATTGTTTCCTATAATATCCCACTGGACCTTTAGCACATTAGCCAGAATCATCTAAAAGTTCACCTATACCACTTATTTCCCCACTGATTGAAGATCCCAAAGATGATCCAACGGAGGTATCTTCATCTGATTCCCCGAGATGTATTGTGAATTCATCAGTGTAATTATCGATCTTGGGTTATAATTTTTCGTATTTATCTTCTTGTTCCAAGGAACCTCAAGGTCAAGACCTTTCTAAAAATGTCTTTGAATGTGTGCGCATTAATTGCGACAACTTCTTCTCCAAGCAAAGTCTGGACGGAATCCATCGTAAAACTAACATTCCTGGCAGCTACGCGTCCTTTTATTATTCCCCAACAGAGTTGGATTGGGTTCTGCTCCGGGTGGTATGGTGGCAGACGCAATACCGAGTGAACATGCTTTTCCAGCAATTGGTCCAGAATGTATTTCTTAACTCGTATCTTGTGGGGCTTAATAATATCATACAATATTGGTATTGTGTTTTTAATCGGATACGGTATTCTAGTGACCGACCGAAGGTTCGGTTTCGGCAAAAATACCTAGTTTCGGCATCAGTTTCGGTTTCGGCAGAAAATCTGCCGAACCTTCGGCCACACTGAAACTCTCCGTTTGTGAATTATCAAGCGTCGTTCGGCTGACTTCGGGTGAGTTCGTGGTATTTATTTCATTTAATACGTGTGAATGTTGTGATTGTATTTTAGTTTTTTTTTTACATTAACTCCACACAGCAGGCGCTGAGGAAAATAATTTCCCTCAGGGCCTGTCATCTTAGGGGATGCTGTGTGGAAGATCTTTTTGGAAGGGAAGGATAGGAAGTTCTGGGAAGGAAAAAGGTATGAGGAGTGGGTAGGAATCTGGGAGTTAGTGTGTTTAGGAGTGACGGCGATGGGTCGAGAGAGTCCGGCTGGAAAGGTCAAAAGGCATCCTTCACCCAGTCTCTCTCGATCCGGCCCGCCAAGCAGCAGGTGGGCAGACGCATCCGCAGACAAGACCTGGACAAACCTCACCCCATGAATCCGGGCACCCCTGCTATGTCACCAAATGTAGCGAACCACTTGGGGAGACCTGTAATTCTTGTAAACACAATTAAAATTAAAATACTCAATTAATGAGGCCTTTCCTTTATAATGCAAGTGTTGATTGTTGACAAATTTTTGTTCCAAGAAGTAGTTAACATGTTTTGATAATTTTTGTTTGTTTTATAGCAGTAATACAAAAAACTTCTTTTTTTTCACCAACTTCAATTATTGTTTGTTTATTTCATTTAACACATGTTAACTGTCTATATAAGTGTAAAAAATAAGCCAAATTTCAGTATCAATAGATTTTTAACGTGTCTAAAAAAGTTTCAGTTTCGGCCGAAACTGAGACAGACACCGAAGATTCGGTTTCGGTAGAAAGTCTTGTTTCGGTCGGACATTACGGTATTCCATGCTTTTCCAACCAGGTCAGCATAACTCCTTTTCTTGAACTTGATGTCGGGACCCTTTCGCATTCTTCATTGTGGTATGACGCATTGTCTATAAGAAGCACAGATTTCGGTTCCAGATTTGGCATAACCTTCTCGTGATCCATTTTCTGTAATTGGCGGAATTCATAGCACCATTGTAGTCGCCAGTCCTCTGATCAGATTTAAATGTTAGCAGTGCATTGGGTAAAAACCATTTTCACTGCATGCATCAAGTATTATTAGACGTTTGCCTTTAGACACAGGAACTTTAGCTCCTTTGTTGAAGTTGTCAGTCCACGCACGCGGAGTTGTATGTGTACTGTGAATGTATGTCTCATCAGAATACACAATTGGACGTCCGTCATTCCTGTATTCTCCTAATTTAGTGAGATATGTGGTACGTTTAAGTCGGAAATCATTTTTTTCAATAAGAAAACAACTTAATTTAAAATAAAACAATAACTTTGTAAACACCACAATAAAAGTGGTGTTTACAAAATTATTGTATTATTTTAAATTAATAATGTCACATCACAAAGTATCCGCTTCATATGAACAAAAAGAAAACAACTTTCGGCTTGTTTCTGTTTTTCTCCAGCGAAAACCCAAATTGTGAACAACTTTCCTTAACGTAGTTATACACTATACACACTGCATAGACGATATCTCCTTTCAGAACTCTATGAATATTTTTCATCGTTGGCAAAGACTTGTGAACTAGATGAAAATCATATACACATCTTCTAATAACTTCCTTATCGAAATCATCTGCATCTGATTTGGTTGATAGTGTGCGTCGTTTCTTCCCTGGTGGGCTGAATGTTGGTCGTTGAGTTGACAATGATGAAGGTTATGCTTCTGCTTCCTCTGTCAGTTACGATACGTCGAATACTAGTCTGCGATACTCCAGTTGCCTTAGACATCAAATCATATAAGTCATTCATGGTAAAAATTGACCACCGTTTTTTATATTATGCATAAAATAATTAAACATGCGGAATAAAATTTCACGACTTTGTCCATTCAGTGATTTGCCAAGTTTCGTTTTGTAACACGACTCTATGATATTGTAATAAATATTACACTTGCACACTAAAAACACTCTGTAAATCTACTAATAAAGATTTGAATTAAAAATAATGAAAACCATTTATTATTTCAAATTAAAAAATTAGCAATTATTTCACTTGCGATATGTAGGTGCACATATGTTTAAATCAAATTACGAACTGAATGAATAGGACACCCTGTAAGTGCAGCCTTAAGGGGTGTCGTAAAAACTTGCCTCTCTTCTAACTAGTTACAATAAGTGGGCGTAAGCAAGACAGAGAGCCTTATCAGGTTAGTGGGCGTCGCTTGACATTCACACAGATAGACCAATACATAAATTCTAGGCATTTTTATTGCTTCCAACTTAAGTTGCTTTACCTACCAATACCAATCAATTTTTAAAATATTCAATTTTTTTGTCTTTGTTTTAAGTTGTTAAGGCTCTGCAACCGGGCTCGTAAAGAAGAAGATGGAGAGATACGAAATTACGAATGTTAAAGGAGAGCGCTAACATTTACAGCAACAAAATCGATGCGAAAATTGCGAAAATGTTTAATAAAACACGACTCGTTTAAAATAGAGCAAAAATCTCGCGGGCATTATCTTAAACAGCATTTAAAGAAACACTGTGAATTTTTTCATACATAAAACTTAATGTCTGAAACAAATGTGTTTATAATAATTTTTGGAGCATACTTTGCGATTTTTTTCTATCGAGGGAATTTTATATAATTTGCGTTTCAGCGCAGGCAAAGACTAGATATTATCTTCAAGAATAACATATATTTTTTTAAGAGCTTTAAAACTTACCGTGTTTAAGGGAAATATGTAATAAATCGGTAGAAATCGGGTTGCGGGCCCTTAAAAGCACGAGACCAAAGCTTTGTCCCAAAGTCTTCTCAAAAGTAATTTTTTATTTACAATCAATAGTGATAGGCATGTCGGATTCTAGGGGGCGCCGGATTAGACAGGGTCCCGAATACCGCGGGTTCACTGTATATATATATATCTTTAATAACAGAATTTGTGTTCTTTGCAGTATCCGTTTTGAAGTCTTTGAAAGTGAAAATATGCTAAAATTAATGCTGTAAAGGACATTCACAACTCTTGTGAGCATTCAATACTGATGTTGGAATCAAACAATGATTCACTGCAATCACTGTCCACATTGATGCACAGTCAAGAATGACGATTGTCCCTTTTACTATTCAAGAAAGAACGTCAACAAGTACAAGTCAAGAACGACGATTGTCCCTTTTACTATTCAAGAAAGATTAATGTCACTCATTCATTTGTGATACTCAGCATTCTAGCCTTTTGTCACTTTTAGAAAAGACTATTTTTCTCGGCACTGTGAACGATATTGAATGTTTTGGAAACATATACAACTGCAAACTAAGCTACCAGATGGCATTCAAAACTAAAAAAAAAATTGTGATATTCAACGATCCTGCAGTGGATTCTTTATTACAGTGAAGATATAATAATATCATAAGGGCCGGTTTTATAAACGAAGTACCAAATTTCAGTTACGTAACGAACCGTTTTTCATTAACGGACCGCTATCCGTTCGTTATCTTATTTTACGTATTATAAACAAATGTGCATTACTAGCGGTGATCTGTTACATTTAGTCCCAAAGTTTTATTACTTGGTCACTCTCCGAATAACAATGCACTACTTGCATTGTTATATGGATGCGTCGACTTGGAGATTCCTGTAAAATCGCCAGCTGCTTGCAGCATTGATCCCAGAGCTTAGAAACGTAGTGTTGATAATAACTTATTTGTTGTTAAGTTTAATTTGTGGAACCCCATTTTAATTTTAATTTCTTTCACGTGCCTAATAATTATATAGCAGAAATAGTTTATAAATAAACTGATTTTATAAATTGAATAATAATATTATTGAATATATAAAAGAAATAAAGCTGGACTGGCGTTACTGATTTCAATAATAAATAAATAACTGAGCGCCGAGAACAACTTCCTACTTAAAACTGTCAAAAAACGTCAGCAAACGGATCGTTATCCATTTAACTGACCAAAATCGGTCCGTAAAGCATTAACCGCTACATAACCGACCGGTAGCCTTGTGAATGTTTATAAAACGGCAAAATCAAGCGGTAAATCAAATATTAGTTAAAAATGGGATCAAGCGTGACGAACGGATGGTTATAAAACCAGCCCTAAGTAGATAAAGCACATTTTTGTTATTTTTATATCCTGGATTATTTAATTTAAAAAAATCTGATTACATAATTTCGTCTTATAATGAAAACAATTATTTTATACATGCATGGTTACTTACTCATTTAAAAAATACAAATATTAATTATTATCAGGAGCACAGATGTTTTTGGACTGAACATATTTCAAATCCAGATAAACTCTTTGCAGATTCTCTGTTATATTTTTTTTCTTCTCAGTCTCCACATGTTTCTCAAGATCGCGAATTTCTCTTAAATTTGATCCAATTTCATTAACTTTATTGACAATTTCCCCACATCCAGTGTGAATGTAAGCAATCAATTTGTATGTCTTTCTAGCATGCTCATCCCTTTTGGCATCCTGGAAACAAATGAAACACTTACTAAAAGATTGACTGCCGCCGTCCCCGGATGGGAACACTCAGGTTTAGTTTGTTTACATTAAAATTTAGGGAAGTAAACGGGTCAATGCAGGTGGAATAATGGTGTAAATAAATTTATAGCAAAAACATACCTTGAACACCAATTCATCCACCACCGTGAAAGATCGATCTAGCCGTCCATTCATGTTATTCATGTCTTTCTGCAAAATTCTTGTATCACATAGAATTTTGTTGATTTCAACCTTTTGTTTTGATATATTGCCTATGATCTCCATTATTCTTTTGGTATAAGCAGATCTAAAAATAAATTATGTAGCATTAGGGGTTCCATTTCATTGTTCCAATATGTTGTTCAATTAAAAAGATGGACATTTTGAAAACAAAGATATTGCTGAAGATACGGTCGGTAGCATGGGCCAGAAAAGATCAGTTACTAACGATGCCTATAAGGAGAGGTAAATAGTATACCTTTAGCACAAGCCACGGACCAACTTATAATTGGTACATAATATATATGACTAGCAGTTAAAAACCCGCTCTGCAGGTTTTTCCTGCAAGGCCCTGCGGGCGGCTTTTAGTTCGGCTTCGCCCGGTTTGAGTATTTATGACCATTTTATAAATTCGATAGGAACTGGTTCCTAAAATAGTCAGTTCCTCGGATCCACTGTGATCCGGTGACAGCTAGAAGCTAGACACCATCGGTGACTCACCGAGACAAAGTAACCAAGACAGGCAATGACGTTACATGTAATTTATAACAATTTCGTCAAGTATTGCCGTCAATCTTTCCAAATCCGGAAGGATACTTGAAGTATAAAAATCCGTAGCACTTATACCTAAGGGGGAAATATCCACACGCAAGCTATTGACGGAAGTAGTGACATCTTGTGTCGAATTCTTGAATTTGAAACCGAACTGTAACAGTAGCTTTGTGTGAAATTCTACGTACAGTGTACACGTTGTATAACAAATATATATTTTTATTTATTGAAGTTCCTTATTGGCCCCTAAAGGATAAACATACTATGTAGGTATATGTAGTAAGAAAATCTCGGCTGCATTTCATTTAAAAGTTTAAAATCGATATTATTCATTTGAACATGTACCTTTTTTTAATGTATTTCTTTTTCAAATTTCTTTTATCACAATCTTTTCGTAATTGAACTTTCAAAGCAGATTGCTTTTGGTGTTCATCAGAAAGCCGTTTAACTTTTCCCTCCAACGACTTTATAGTTTTAAAATATTTTGAATGTTTGATCTGGAAAACAGAAAAAGGGTGTTAATTATTATGCAGGGAATACAAGTTTAGCTTTTTTACTTTTATTTACGAATGTGCTGTCTCGGATAATTAGAAAAACAGGGTGGCCCAGACAGGGCACTCACGAACTGGAGAAATAACTGCAGCATCAGAAATATTTTCTACAGTCAGGAAATTCACTGTTTCTATGTTCACAGATATTCCAAGCTTAGCAAGTACAGAGTGTCCTGTGGCAGATTTAGGATTTGTAAATGAAATAAATATACATTGTAAGTGATAAATAATTATATACTTATTATTAAATTAAACATACAAATTATAGATTTTTTTTTATTATTAATTATGTCCTAAACGTTTTCCATCATGGCATACACATTCCCGGAATCTATCGACAGTACTCCGAGCGATCCTTTGCAACAGTGATTGGGAAATAGCATAATACGTCCTTTGCTATCGTACACATATACCCACAGAAAAAAGTCCATGGTAGTGAGATCCGGCGATCTGGGTGGCCACACGATGTCACCATATCGACTTATCAGTTTGCTAGGGAATTGTTCGCGGAGGAGGCTCATGGTGGCTCTCGCTGCATGAGGTGTGGCGCCATCTTGTTGAAACCATGTGTGTGAACTGTACGAATGATGCTCTTGAAGTCTTAGCGTTAAATAATCACTTTTCATGCGGTGGTAAGAATTGCCATCAACAGTTATTGCACAGTTGCTCCAAGAGAATTTAGGGTAGGTAGAGCGGTCCGAACGGTTACTTTTGGGCTGTGCAGAGCCCGTTGGTGCTTTAACCGCAGGTTTTGTCCTTTTGGTGCCCAATAGCGGCATTTTTGCTTGTCGATAAAACCATTTAAATGGAAGCGTACTACGTTGCTGAACCAACATGTTTTCACAGAACTCCTTACGTACTCTGTAATCACTTGGTTAAGTACCTCCACGAGGGTGATGTTTGATATCCATGCTTAAAATTCAGTGCAACGTCGTTTTTGGCAATGCTAAAGCCGATGCTCTTTTGCACACAGACCGGGCTGTTTTTTATGTACGCTGCTTGAAACACATTCAATATTTTCTGAAATTCTTGATGTGCAGCTGGGGCCCGCCCGTGATTGTTTACTGTTGAACCTGTTTTACGGAATTTCTGTACCCAGGTTCTAATTTTCACTAGGTGCGTCACTTAAACGACGAATATCGAACCACAAACAAAATCGTCAGCGGGCAATGGTACATGAATGGTTGGGTTTAAAATACGCTTCTACTGCGAATGTAGTGTGCTCACTAGTCCACTGCAACATCGTGACTAAATGATTGAACCACACCCCCTCCCTCTTACCAGAGCTACCCAGTTTTACAAATATTTGAATTAACTCCTAAATCTGCCATGGGACACCCTGTACATTTGTAGTATGAATAGTAGTTAATATTTCTTAATCAATATTACTTTGACAGCCGAAAAGCTATTTTTGAATAGTCCATAAATCATACAAAACAACACACAACACCCAGGGAGAGCTCATATAAAGGGTGGCGCAAAACTACCAATATGGTTTGAATCTTATTACACATTACAATAAGATTCAAAATAAAATGGTAGTTTTGCGCCACCCTATATTAGAGAAAAATGATAATTTTTGAAATTTGAAGGGAATTAACCCTGAACCTTACGACTAAATCACATGTATAATATAGTTCACTGTCTTATGGAGGATGTCCCCTTGTAAACATCCAAAAAGGATAATCACAAAAAACTATTTTTATGTTATACCTCACAAAAGCGCCCCTGTCTGCACAATGTAAAAATAGGGGAACTATATCACCACCCCGCGGGCAGTGTTATGAGGCGGGTTAAGGTAGGGACTGTAGAAAGGGATTTATTAATGTATTAAATATCTGCAGAACAGTCTCAGCATGCCTACATTGCATCTGTGCATTAGAGATAGGTCTATTAACAATTAACAAAAATGATTGTCAATAAGATGAACAAGGCTTAGGCACAGAATAAAGTAGGTTAATCGGGTATTTTGGGGCTCCAGTCCAAAGGTGGCTCCCAAATACAATTGTAGGACATAGGTACTATAAAATTCCATGTAATTCTGAACCCCTGAATTTAAAAAAATTACCTTATGTTTCTCCAAAATTTCTTTTTCTTTTCGAGATTTAATTTCCAACGCAGCCATATCATTTTTTAGTGCCACCAACTTATTTGTTTCCTTCTCATGAATCTTCTGCAATTTCTCCATGTTCATCTCAATATCGGGCAATAGGGATGTAACAAGAGACAGTGTCTCCATTTTTTCCTTCATTGTAGATTCTTTGGACTTTTCAGCAGCCAGGTCTATTACAATCTGGACAAAATTTAAAGGCAGTGAATTGATAAGTTACAAAATATACGTAATAATTTGGTTTCATTACATTGTGACGAGATTGAAGAGAACAAATCAGGATGTTGGACTGATTAATTATTATTTTACACCTAAACAATTCAGAAAGGGGTTGAAAAACATAGCTTAACAGGTTCCCTGCCAGTCTTGGACAGTGAAGACTCGGAAAACTCCGATATATTTTATAAACTTGGAAAGCTCTGTCACACAAATTCAACATGCATTTAAAACTAGAGAAGGTAGTCAAAAACTCCATGCGGACAAAAATTTTTGATTCATTCAAGAACAAGACATCACGACAGTTGCCAGATTTACACCAAGCATTGAATGTTGTATTTACGCGTTTGCCAATCGGCGGGTGTAGAATTTCTCAACTGATAATATGTAAATTGATAGTACATTCAGGTACAGTTTTCCTTGTAATCCGAACCCACTATAAACCGAACCTCCAGTAATCCTACCATCAATTGATGGGAGTGAGCACTGAAGAAAAAAGAGACTTAAAAAGGGAGAGAGTTCTATAAAGTTAACGAGGGAATATAACGTAGGTAAATCAACAGCATCCAAATTGAAAGGTTAATAATAATCAAAATTTCGACTATGTAATTATCTACGATAAAAAATAATCGGAAAACAGGCTCAGTTTTTAACTGTTCGGATTAAAAGGACTTTACTTTATCTCAATCATTTGAGAAATGGTGCAGTGTTCACATGCATTATTTAACTCGTCTAATCACAGGAGACCCAAATTGTCCCAAATCATATGCCGTTATAATAACAGGAGACCCAAATTGCCCCAGAGCGACCGCGCATTATTAAAAGTTAGATATCTCTCTTCCTATCATGCGAACATTTGTGATTTCTTTTATGTTACAAAGTGGAAGAAATAATGCTTCTCATTGCCTTAGGAATATACAAGCTATGTTCAGATATTTTACAAACCCGATCATAAGTGACGGTTTTATTTTGTGCCAATTTGTGACGTAACACACATTTAATTTTAAAATCAAATTGTATGAATGTGATAAAAAATGAAGTGACAGTTTGATTACAAATTTTCTTAATGGGCTCTCCTCACGACACTGCATGTAGTGACTGCGGCAGTGACTGCAGAGAGCGTGGAGTTGAGCAAACTAGCGCTGTCTCGTTTGTTAAAGGGCCGCTAAAACGAAACAGCGCTAGTTCGCTCAAACCCATACTCTCTGCAGTCACTGCCGCAGTCACTACATGCAGTGTCGTGTGTAGGCCGCATAAGAAAAGGAATCTGTATTTAAAATTTATTCTAAAGGGTGGGCCATAAACATTTGCAATTTTGTAATTGGGCTAGCGGGGATTTCGAACGGGAGAGGAGAGCGGGGTCACTTATGCGTGCCTCCTCGCTTCTTGGAAATTTAGTCACAATGGATCGCTTTACGGAAGAGCAACGCATTTTCTGGGTAAAACATTTTTACAAAAATAATAATTTTATTCTTTTCGGTTCAACAATGATTCTAATCTGTTTTATAAAACAATGATGCACGCCGCTTATTTCGTTCGCATCACCAATTACAGAGTATTAATCAGTGCCCAAGTGTTAATTTAATTTAAATCATGGTTTAAAAATTTTGAAGACACCGGCAGGAAAACAAACAGGGCGGCCATGGAGCAAAATAAATTGGTTAAAGAAATTTTCCCTAACAAACCGATCTAGTGTAAAAAGATATTCCATGACCTCTCCGCAGCCCGGATCTAACCCCAGCTGATTTTTTTTATGGGATATATTTGTGCATATATATATATATTTTATCTTACAAGTCGAGTCTATGTAAATAAACCAGCGATTATACTCCAATTAAAGGAAAACATCCATCAAGAAATGGTCAACATACCCCGAGGTTTGTGTCGAAAAGTTTTCGAAAATCTAAAAGCCTGATTCGAGGAATGCCAACGGCGAGAAGGCGGCCATTTTGATGAAATTATTTTTACGAAATGATTTTCCAGCATATTTTTGTTCTTATCAATAATCATTTATTTTTAAAAAATCTGTATTTTTTTTTCCTGATTATTTCAAAAGTGGAAATGTTTATGGCCCACCCTATATTTTAAGTACTTTAATTTGGATATTCACAGGTATGTATATTTAAGCCAATTTACATTTCCAATATCAAAATTTTAATATTTAGAAACAAAATTTTTGGTTTCTAATAAACATATTGGAAAGATTGTTTTATCTAGATTTTAGAACAATTTTTTTTGCAAAAGGGTTAAAAAATAACCAATAAAAAGGAAAACTTAAAATACATGGGAAGAACCTTTTAGAAGAATAATTTTGAGGAAGAATTTTTTTGAGGAAGGAAAACCTTTTTGAGGAAGAATTTTGCGTGGTAACCTCGACAGTTTATAGATATTATTTTCTTATTATTCGAAGGGTTAAATGTAAATGTTTATACTATCAATGTGTTGGAATATTTTGCATTATACAGTACAGTTTACTCTGTAAAAATCGAGTGAACACACAGTAAATAGAAAGGTACATAATTTACAAAAAGTTACCTGTTCTTTTTTGCTTTTGGCTTCATCAATTTTCCTGATAAGTGTTTTACTTTCTTTCTCAATTTGTTTCAAAGCGACATCCACATCTTTAGATGATAACTGAGCTATTTCTTGCTTGAATGCACCATCATGGGACAAATCTAGATAACCCTTCATGGATTCACTTCCCTCCTTGAAGATATTTTCCTTAGAGAACTGATTGCTTTTGGAATGTTTAAGCTTCTCTATTATAGCATCGGCTTTAGTTTCAGATTCGGCAGGATCAAGTCGATTGGTTTCCGATGAAATGCTACTTGGTACATTTTTGTGCCAGTAAGTTTCGAATGCTGGAAAGTAAATAAAAACTTATGCTACGTTTCCACCCGATCTATTCTATGACAATCTATGGTCAATTTATAGAACAAAAGGAGAAGTCCATTCAACTTTGGGTTTCTATTCCATAGAAAAGCCTGTTCTTACAATTTCGTGGATTCTATGAAATAGATCATAGAATAGATCAGGTGGGATTCATTGTAATTACATAACTATATTTATTGCTCTTTGCATTTTCTTTTAAAACGAACAATCTTAACGCATTAACCTGTTGAATGTCGGGTGTATTTCGAAAAACCGTGCGGATTTTACCTTCTTTAAATACAGAAAATTTATTTTATATTTTAATTCAAAATTAAAGGATTTCATATAAAACAAAGGAATTGCTGTTGTTTTCTGTTTACCAGATAATATATCTAATTATTAATATATTATATTACGTGATAATATCGTAGAGGTTTTTCAAGAATAGCTACAAAAAACTAAACTAAAAAAAAAGATTAATATCTCCCATTTTGGAAATAATTATCAAAAAATATGATCACACAAATATAAACTGATTTTATTATTTCTACACAAATCTGAATAAATACCCAACATAAAAAAACACAATTCAAAGGAGTTTGCAAATAATAAAGACCTATGTACACATTTGAAAATGTAAAACTTCGATTTTTTCACCTTTGACAGTTGCGAAAATTTACCTGCCGTGTCATAGAAAATTCATTAAAAAATATTCTAGAGTAGCTAGATTAATAAAACCATCGGTTACATTAAGAATGATATTGGCGCAAGCGATTCTGACCTTGTCCTTCATATAGTTTCTTTACACATAAGGGTTAAAATCGCATTTAAAAAAATAAAGCAAAAAATGCACTGCCAACCGCAAATGACCAAACACCGAATCGTCATTTTTTCTACCCTAGATACTGGAAATAATTCGCACAATTACGTAAATCACTATATATCGACTTCAAATTTGAACTATTCTTTTAAAAAGGATATTTACTAGGAACTAAAATTTTAAAAAATAAATATGCACTATTATTTGTCAAAATTTTACACGTTGAAGACAAAATTTTTATTAAATATGATATGTTTCTAGAACGAATCATAATAAGATGTTTTTGCTCATAATTTTAACTGCCACTTGTTAAACCACAAATATTTATTACGACCTCGATTGAGGGCTCTCTTACGCTAGTTAGTGGTACTAAACATTTTTTAAGCATAATGAGTAAGATTAAGAAAGGGACCCTCAGATGGTTTGGGCATGTAGAGCGAATGAACGAAGGAAGTAGTGTAAGAAGAATATACGACGCGAATGTGAATGGTAGAAGAAGTCGGGGACGCCCGAGGAAGACATGGCACGATCAAGTGAATCAGATACTTGAGTCGGGTCATGTCAAAAGTCAGAATAATAGAAGAGAATGTATGAGACGATGTATGAATGTGAGTGAGGCAAAGAGTGTGTGCCAAGACCGAGTTGTTTGGCGGTCCGTCCTCTCTGCCTACCCCTGCGGGGAAACGGCGTGATGGTTAGTTAGTTAGTTAAACATTTTTTCCCGCTAAATTTAAGTGTCTCAGTATTCAGTTATCATCTTTACTTCGTTAGAGCTGTTGTTTTTCGTCGGATACAGCTTACAGTTTCACTATACATACAATCAGATCGATAATTTAAAAATATATTGTAATAATAATGCATTTTTTGCTATTAGGGAACGTACCCATACTACATGACCAACTTTTTGCAATTTTTAACCCCCCCCCCCCCCGGTGACCAAAAACCTAAGCAACCCGCCGCTCATTTGTATGGAGCGTGACATTTTGAAGACACCCCCCCCTAAACGTGTCACGTAGTATGGGTACGTTCCCTTAGTAAAAATTTGATTGGTTTTTAAGGTAAGTCTTTAAAAAATTCATTGGTAAATAAAGTGTTAATGAAGAAAAATGAATGTTTCTTTGTTTGTCCCTTTTGCTTTCCTAATCCATTCAACTGATTGTGGTGAAACTTTGATGATTTGATGCGCATGCCCGCGATGGTTTGTATACATAATAGTGAGCTCTGGCGTTATAAAATTATTTCTTTTACTATTCATCCGATCACGATGAAAGTTGTTTTGTGCATACCCGCGAAGGTTTCTGTATATACTATTGAGCTCCAGCGTTATGAAATTTGCATGAAAATTTTGCGATAGGTGGCGCGCGAGTTGTTTGAAGAATGAGTGTATTTCATTTAGTTCAGCGGCAGGGAGGGAACGATGGAGGGGGAGGTGAATCCGAGAGGGGGTTCGTAGGAGGGAGGGGGAAGGCAGGATAGGTGGAAGAGGTACACGGGAGGGTGGAGAGGAACGCGGGAGGTGTAGAGCGGTCGCGGGACGGTGGGAAGCGGGAGAAGGAAGGGAGAAAGGTGGAGAAGGTGGAGGGATAGGGGAGGCAAGAGGGGAACGGGGACGTATGGGGAAGGTAGCAAGAACTTGCTAGTATGTAGTTAATAAAATAATAGTTATGGAATATGTACCTTCAGTAATATTGTTATAATTTGTGTCTACTTTAAATGGAATGCTATCTATTGGGTGAACGTGGCGACACCCGGACTTGGTCCACATTCCATTGGGTTGCACATTAAAACTCCTTATCCCGCAGTATGGGGGAGCCCAAGGAAGATCCAGCTCTTCAGACACTTTCTGGCAAATGTTTTGCATAAGCAACGAGAACTCGTCTCTCATAATATACATATAGGCTTTATCACTTTCCTTTGGCAGTTTGTTGATCAAGAAGGTAAGAATTTTTCTGGTATCTGTTTCGTTTGGATAAAGAAGTAATTCATAACCCAATTTTCCTTTGAATCCCAATTTCTGAAAGAAAATGAATGCATGCAAATTATTATTTAACTATGGAAAAAGTAACGTCCTTGTCAATTTTTCTTCTTTCTTCATCCTCGTCATTTCTTGGCAATCTACCAGCGGCTGGTTCAATGAATGAAAGTTAGTTTTTGTTGCTTTAAGCATTGTTAAACTTTTGACACTCTAAGATAGTCATACAATTTATTTTAAAATCAATGCATATGATATGTATGTGACGGGGGTTTTGAATATTTGTGCATAATGGCATATTATGCGTTATACTAAGATACGCAACTTATCATAAATTAGGTAAATATATGCTTAACCATCACTCTTATAGGCACAGATTATGGAAATTGGACTTCATTCAATTTAACACTAGAGTACAAGTATGGGCTACATATGTAGCCCAGGGTATTGTTTTTGTTCATAAAATCGCGTGATTTAACTTCGAGTCTCTAGCTAAGCTCCGATTGGTTGTTGCTCGACGCATTCAGTGTGGCATGAGCGATCGGCGCTGGCGCACATGCGAAAAATAACAATTTAAAGTTGTTGGGCTACTTATGTAGCCCATGCGTGCACTGACGGAACACAAGGAAAGCACAAGAAAACTTGCTCGAAATGCTACAGGCGTATACGTAATGATCACCAAATTTTAATTTGTCCTTCATGTAATGAAAATTTAAAAAAAAAAGTTTTTAAAAAATGTAAGAATTAAACCAAAAGTTGATTGATCTCAAATAAGTAAAAAATTATGTGATTTTTTGAAAAGTCTGAAGTTTTGCTAATATTTTAAGGTAAAGAAAGAGAAGATAATTTTTTTTTTATTTCAGTTTACTTAATAAATGTGATTTATAAAAATAAATGTGTTTTATTTAAAAATTAAACGATTATCTTTCAGTATATTTCAATTTAAAATGGGCTACAAGTGAAGCCCACGCAAGCACTCATGAACGTTTTAGAGGCGCATGTACTGTAGTGTCAATTGCTATTTATATTGGGGGACATGCTCAAAATGGGTTATTAGGTTTGTAGTTTGGGTTATTTAAAAAACTTGTGCCTAATTAGATTGAAACGAAACCTATCGCCAAATGTCAGTCCGTACTAAAAAAATACAAAATGGCAACAAAAGATTGTTTGACATTGAAAATTTAATAACTTTGAATAAAAATAAAACTTTAATGCATCTTTAACCATCTCCCCCAACTTAAATAGTTGTTTCTACAGTATTTTCTGTTTGTAAGATTTTTACTCTCGGCAGACTACAGAGGTATTAGGTTGCGTGAGTTTGGCATTTCAAAGGTTAGGTTGAAAGAAAATGTAATTTCCATTATCTGTGCCTGTTAACCAGTGGCATAGCATCGGAAGTGGCATCGGGGAGGATAACGTAGTGTCACCCCCCCCAAAAAAAATTAACCATCCAATCCACTTACCTTGTTTTTTGAACACTAATAGAATAACAACTTTTTCAACAAACTGAGCAATAAGAGCTAGGAACGAAAATATAAATAACAGACCGTGTTCATGTGTTAAATGTTTTTAAGGCAATAATTTTTTTTACACGGTCGGGTGTCACCCGAAATTTTGAAATTTTGAACTGAATGCAAAAATGTCGGTAAATATGATATAAAAATATTTAACGAAGGTCTGGCAGCAGCAAATATATGGCAGAATTAGTCACTTATGTGTTATTTTAAAAAGCTCGCTGCTACTCTGAAGACCAGATCTGAATAGCCAGGTACTTCCTCACCTTCCTCTTCCCCATCTCCTTCCCCTCCCCACTACCTTCAGCCTCACAACATACCCCAATTAGGGATGCCATAGTCTCACTTGCTCCAGACAGGAGTAGCTGAGACTCTTGTGAGGTATTACTATAAAAAAAAAAAAAAAAACTCACTGGAATGCCACAATTCCGCTAAGGGTTAAAAGTACAGCGGTTAAGGATTCTAGTCTAGAATTTTTTTTTTTCAAATTTCGATAGTTTAGATCAGCGTTTCCCAAAAGGTGTTCCGCGGAACCCTGGGGTTCCGTAGAAGCATCACAAGGGTTCCGCGTCCCGTCTGGATTTAACGTATGTATTTAACAAACAAAACGTATGTGTTCTCGTTGTTTTTTAATTCGTGTAAACTTACAAAGGTGACATTCCATTTTTCTCTAAACTACTCTTTTCAAGACGGTTGACATGAAATCTCAAATTCTACTGAACCGATTTACTTGAAATTTGGTGTGAGCCTTCTCTATCGCAATAACCAAAACTGTAATTTCAATTTTTTTTAAATTCGGAAAAGTCAAAAAAACTGGTAAAAAAATGTCGTTTTATTTCAAACAGCTGCCATTTTGCGAAAAAAAAAATTTTTGACTTTTCCAGGTTCGGGCGATTGCAGCATTTCCTTGGATTAAGAATTAATTTTTTTTTTTCAGGAGGGTTGCAATCGTGTCAACCAAGGCGCACCACTTTTTTGATACTTCCCACTTCAACACCCTGTAACTTTTTGAATTTTTCGTCATATGGGTATGGGACGACAGCTGACAGCCATTTACAATAATTTATGTCCATATTCTATGACATTTTGTATTGAATGAATTCAGTGTTTTATATAAATTGTTGTATTTTATATAATAAAGGTGAATGTTTTTTCTAAAAAATCGTTGTATTAAGCGTGTCATTATTTCGAAAGTTTACAAAAATTTCTAAATGTTAAATATGTATTTAAATTTCTCAATACCGGATCACAAAGAACATAAGGCTAGCTTTACAATCGTAAGTAATACTTACAGGAGCGTTTACGTATGCATCCGACTTGTGGTAAATGCTCACGGAAGTTGTTCGGAAGTTCGACCTGTGTAAATGCTCAAGCGACCATTTACATCTATAAATTTATTTGCAGTAAGATGGCTTCCTGTTAATAATGATCTGCTGCTGTCAAATTTACGCGATTTTGTCAATAAAGATAAAAAGGCCGAAAAAAGTATTGAAATAGAATTTGGCTAATTAAACAATCATCCATGAGCCCTCAAAGGCGGAAATTAATAGAGTTCTTGAATTTTATCCGAATGACAACTATTTGACAGCAACCTACTTCGAATTCAAACATGTAATGTTAAAAACAGAAACATTGAGAATAAAAAGGATTGGACTGGTAATTGAATAGAAGGATGCCAAATTTCATAAAACTTAAATAAGTGTAAATAAATATTAGTTTTATAGGAAAAAATCCATTATTTATGCATTAAATCGCTTACTCGTTAATACGAAATACTTTTTATCCAAACAGTTAGATTTAGCTTTATTATTACGAAAAGTGAGTATTTATGTCGGGGGAGACCAAAAAACATGCAAAAAATATGCATTTAACATTTTATTTTTGTTAAAATTAATTGACTAGCGCGGTAACGCCATGTTTATTCATCGTTTTTATTTTAACATTTCATCAATGCTGCCAATCATAGAAAAATTATTTTTGCGTAAAACAAAGTGAATGCATCATTGACAAGTTTGTACCAGTATTTATAACAGTAGAACATGGAAAGAAATGTATTAAAATAATTACACAAACCCGCTAGACAAACCCTGCGTAGCCAAACAAACCATTCAAAACCTGGGATGTTTTTTAAAAGCATGATGAAAAGCGAGTTTATTTTAGAGAATTTATTTTATAAGATAGGTACTTCCGACAAATGTCATATTTGATTGTCTATTAGTTAAAAAAGGAACATTCCGTATTATCCGTGCATCAAACTTCGACAACACGAACGTTCTGTGTTATCCGTGAGGTGGACTAACTGCATATTTACCAAAAATCCCATGAAAACCACTGTCTTTTAATTTTTGCGGCAAGTCTCTCAGCTTATCAAACTGATTTTATAAGCTGTAAGAAGGCTGGAAGAACGCGCGGACGCGATTAGACCTGTCAAAAAACTCGCGAAAGAACAGTTTCTGTAACTTGCTACAAATTACGTTAAGCAATTTTTCATGTCGTTTACATTGGCAACACAGAAGTGTAAAGCTAGCCTAAGATGAGGCACTTACTTTGCAATGCATTATGATTTCATTTGCAATAACAATCTTCTGGGAAGTTTCTTCAGGTACCTCCCATTCATCTTTATTTCCCATAATTATTTCTAAGCATTTTATAGTCGACAGAAGAACATATTTCTCTGGAAATTCTTTGAGAGTCGTCACATCTTCTGGGAATATCCTAGAATTCAAAGTTTTCAATGATTGTTTTTATACCTTACTTTGGGCAGTGAATGTTTTAATGCACTAGGTTAGTGTCAGAGATAATTTAGTACGATTTGAGAAATCAAAATTAAATCAGTAAACTAGTAAATCATCAGCATCCACTTACATTCCTAGTTGATGCAGGGTTTGCAAAATTATATTATCTACCTCTTCCATTGTGTAAAAAAACTGCGATTTATTGCACAAAATTGTATTCTGCTAATTTATATATATTGCATTTGTAAAACTTTTAAATATATAGCTAGCGGAAAAAAAATTGCAAAAACCCAAATAATTATTTATCATATCGACACCCTGTTGACATTTTCTTTACACTGACAACCATAGAAAAAAGATATCTGACAACTAAAATCAGTGTTGCCATGTCTTAAAAATGAAAAACCATATTTCAGGGCAAGACACACTTGGTACAATCTTGGCTTTGACCTTGGAACTGACAGGGACAGGAGCGGACCAAATTAGGGATGGACATCAAAAAAATACATCGATGTTTTTTCCGATATAAAGCTGAATTATAGATAGGTCTAACTTTAAACGTTAAATTGCATCATACGATGATACGATTATCAAACGAACATGAATTCGTATTTGAATTTGTATTGTTGACATCGTAAATGGGCATATTTCATTCAAAATTCGTTTACACGTATTCCAGAGGTGGAAAAATGGTTAAAGTGTGTCCGCAATTGATTCAGAAATCAGGTAATTACATAAGACATTAACATTCAGCTAAATTTATCTTTAAATCTATTTGAGGTTAATAACATTTGTGTTTGTATTGATAAAATACGCTTTTAATTTGACTAATAAGTCACGTATGCCTCGTACGTCATACATATGTCTGTTAATGTTATATTATCGTTAAAAAAAACTTATGGGTCCGAGTGGTTAATGTTTCACAAATATTGTTTCAGAAAATGTTCCAGACTTTGAATGATTTTGAAGCTTTACATTAGGAACACCTTATTACATTGTTTGGAAGACCATAAGATTGTTAATGGCAGGTAAAATTAATAATGCTTTAACTAATTGTCATGCTGTTTTCCCGCAGGGTATTCAGAGAGGGCGGACCGCCAAACAACTCGGTCTTGGCATACGTTCCTTGCCTCATTCACATTTATACATACTATTCTATTATTCTGACTCTTGATGTGCCCCACGCAAGCGATGATTCACTTGATCGTGAAAGGTCTTCCTCTGGTGTCCCCGACTTCACTTCCACTCACATCTGCGTTATATATTCTTGTTCCATTCATTGTTCGTTCGCTTTTCATGCCCAAACCTTCTGAGGGTTCCTTTCTCAATCTTACTCATTACGCTTACCTCAGCCTTGCAATTTTTGCGGTTCCCCAACGGTCTTATGTGGTTTTTTCGTTCTTCATATAAACAGAAGTGAGAATATTTTTCCCTTGTGATAAATAAATTATGTCATCACAGGGGAAAAATATTGTATATTCTGTTCACAAACTTAGTTTAATGTGATATATATTTTTTTCAGAACACATGATGCAGTTTTTACTGTGAGATGGCTAAAATGGGTCCCCGACGAAGGTATACTCTCTTTAATTTCGGTTGAAAGGAAATTTAGAATATGTAGATTTTTTATTTCATTCTACAAGAACTGTACGGTGACTGCTGGAAAGGAAAAATGGCTAAAGCGCCATATAGATGTGACATTAAAGATGAACGTACGTAAACAAACAATATAGCTTATTGTGTATGTTAATCTTTAATGTCATAGCTGTATGACGCTTTAGTCATGTTTGCTTTCCAGTGTCGATATTCTTTTTCAAACCATTTTTCAATTCATCGAATTTACCGAACCAGTGTTTTTATGTGGTATTATCGATTGTCTGTCTGAAAATAAAAAAAGTATTTAAAAATGTACCCCCGAGTTATCATTTTTCAAGCAGAAAAATGTAACTTTGTTGTAGAAAACCATAATCATTATTTCTTCTTCTTCTTCTTTAAATTAAATGGCTTTTCACCCCAATGGAGTGTTCTGGCCAGTGTCAAGTAGAGAGTGTGCTAGTTTTTGTATTTGTGAGTGTGTAGGTTAATATTTATTTACCAGAACAAGCACATAACATAAATATATAATATACAATTCACTAAACACACTAAATACAAATAAATAATAATAATAATATACATATATATATATATATATATATATACATATATATAAATTATAATATATACACACATATATACGCACATACATACACACATATATACACATACATACATACCTACATATACATGTATGAATAATTCGGTAGGTAAATTTACAAGTTGATGCCATTAACTTTAATAAAATAAGAAATGATTTTATGTACACGTTTGTCAATAGAGGATAACAAAAATGCCATGTCATAGGGGGGCAATATACCTGTATTGATCAGATCAGGGATGAAATTTTTATAATTATTATTTATAGGGCAACTGAAAAATATATGGTTGAGGTCCTCCTCTTCAAGACGACACTCACACATGGCAGAATTCTTAACCTGAATTCATGTCAGGTGAACATTGTGGCAGCAATGTCCTATTCGCATACGGCAAATGGAAGAAGTTGAAAATTTGTTCAAAGAGAGCCCAGAAAACCACGGTTTTGAAGGAATCGTGGGCTGCAATTTGTAAAAATGATTACCCTTTGTTTTACTTGACTCATTCCAATGATTCTGCCATGTGGAGATTATGTTTTCTTTCAGTTTGATTAGAAGGTCGTCGGGGTTTTAGAAATTGTACAAAAACTCTCCGGAATAGATGGCATCTTTCGCCAATAAATCGGCCTTTTCATTACCAGGGATACCGCAGTGGCTAGGTATCCAAGCCAACGCGATCTCTCTGCCAGAGATAGCTAACTTATGTAATAAAGTGCGGATTCCAATACACAAATCATCTTCCGGGTAGTGGAAAGGGGAGGAGTTTAATTTTTGAAGTGCACTCAGGGAATCGGAGAGAATTAAAAATTTTCCAATTTGAATACTTTCAATATATTTTAAGGATTCTAAAATAGCTATGCATTCAGCTGTGAAAATTGAGGCTTCTTTATGAATTTTTATTTTTTTACTGATTTGGTCTCTTGGGCAGTGGAACGCCGCTCCCACATGGCTAGATAAGGGAGATTTAGAACCATCTGTATAAATAGTTTTCCAGTCGGTCCATTTCGAGTTTAAAATGTGGATAAATTTACTTGGAGCTTCGTGGTTGCCAGGAAAGCCAAGTGAAAAAATAATATTAGGTTTGAGCGAATGAATTTGAAGGGAATTTATATATAATGGAAGTCTGTCATGGGGATTTAAAATAGGTTTATATGCATTGTAAGTATGGAGGCTTTTGACGAGAAGTGGGATTGATTTGTTCCTCCAATATGGAAGTGATCTAACTTGAGTAGAGAGAGCAGCAATTTTGTCCATCAGTGGGTGATTAGACAGTCTGAAACATTTAAATAAGAACTTGTCTGCCAAGAACTGTCTTCTGAAATGGAGAGGAGGGTCAACAGCCTCCACCTGCAAAGCGTTAATTGGGGAGGATCGCATGGCTCCGATAATTAATCTTAGGCTTTGAGATTGGATACGGTCTAACCTTGTAAGGTTTTTTTTAGAGGTGGGCTCAATGAGGAATGACGCGTAATCCAAATGGCTTCTAACATATGCATTATAAAACAATTTTTGCGAGCATGGATGGCTTCCCCACCAAACCCTTGACACGGCGCGCAGGGCGTTAAGGCCAGCTTGACTTTTGTTAATAATAAGATTTACGTAAGAGTTCCACGTTAGCTTAGAGTCTAGTATGACTCCCAGAAATTTTATCTGAACCTGGACGGGGAGGATTATGTTATCGATTCGGATTGAAATGCACGGGGCAACACGTTTCCTAGAGAAAACGATAACATTGCATTTGGTTGGAGAAATTTCCAGGCCGTGATTTGTTAGAAAAATGCAAAGATTTTTCACGCTAAGGTTGATCATTTCCTCCAGAAAAGCAATAATTCGTCCTGATATATAGATAAAAAAATCATCTGCATACTGAAGAATTTTACATGATGGATGGATACTCTGATGCAGGTCAGAGGTGTAAATATTAAAAAGGATAGGACTAAGGACGGATCCCTGAGGCAAACCCTTGTTTACCGTTCTCAACAGAGAAGGGGAATTAAGAACCTGGATTTGAATTTTTCTGGTAAGAAGAAGGTTGATTATGAAACTGGCAAGCTTACGGGGGATGCCGATTTGTAATAATTTTCTCTGTAGAACGTTTAATAAAACATTGTCAAAAGCTCCAGTAATATCTACGCAAACACCGACAAGAATATTTTTTTCAGCTAGGACCATTTGTATATCAGAAGTGAGAATTGAAATGCTTTCAGTTGTACTTTTTGTTTTTCTAAATCCAAACTGTGAGCTGGGAAGAATTTTCTCACTTTCAACATACCAGTCTAGTCGTCTTTTTTATTAAATGTTCTGCAATTTTAACTAAAGAAGAAGAAAGAGCAATGGGTCTGTACGAAAGACCAGAACTGGGGTCCTTTTGGGGTTTCAGAATGGGGATAATTAATTGGGTTTTCCAGGAGGTTGGAATTTTACCTGTGTCAAACATCAAATTTAAAAGTGTAAGAAAAAAATTATGTGTAGCAACATCACAGTTTTTAATGAGGCTATACGGAATACCATCTTCGCCGGGAGCTGAGTCTCTAAGGTCGTTTAAAACCTCTCTTAGTTCAAATAAATTGAAGTGTGAGTCTATCCACCCCCGCGTACGAAACGAGTATGTGAATTCCGTTTCATTCCAGTTACTCGCAGTCGGAGGAGCTAATTTATCGGCAAATTCCTTCACCCACTCTGAAGAGAGTGGATGAGCTACGGGTGGGACGTAAGAACCTCTGAATCGGCGGATTGAATTCCAAACAGCTGAGAGTGGGGTGTCGGGAGATAAGGAAGAACAAAAGTTTTTCCATCCTTGCCTTTTTTTATTTTTGAGCAATCGCTTGGTCTTAGCTTCAATCTTTTTGAAGTTCAGGAAATTCTCAAGGGTCATGTTCAAAGAATATATTTTAGCATACCTCTTCCTGGATTCTATTGCGTCTGCACATTCATTATCCCACCACGGGGCTGGGGGAGGTTTTCCTTTATTGCCAGGTAATTTGATAGGAATGCATGTCTCTGCAGCCGCGATGATTGATGAAACTAGCAACTCGTAACATTCCGTGACATTATCTTTAGTCGGAGAGGGCAGACTAAGCATGGAGAGCTTTATGAGCTTTGAAAAATCAGTCCAGTTGGCCTTCGAGGTTACAAATCTCGGTTTACGATTACGAAACGTGAAAGCCTTGTTGGTATGGAGCATGTTGGAGGATTGGGTAGTAATCACTCTCGTGCGGGTCCTCCAGAACTTTCCAGAACAAGGATCCGGCTATGTTAGAGTTGCAAATGGTAAGGTCGACCACGCTGGGTCGTTGACCTGGAACCTGAACTCGGGTAGGGGAACCGTCATTCATAATGCAAAGATCAATATCGTCAAGAAGGTCAACAATGTTTCTTCCTAATCTGTCGGAAGACACAGAGCCCCATAATCCGTGGTGAGCATTAAAGTCTCCCAGAACAAGGAAAGGTGGTTCGATCTTAGAAAGCATTGCTCGAAGAATTGATTTAGAGGGTTTATTAGAAGGGGATATATACAGGGAAAGGATTGTAGTGCCAAAAACCTTTGCGGCCGTCACCTGAAAAGGGCAACCGGCTGGCTTAACATCTACTGGGGAAAAAGGTAGGGATGTTTTAATGAGAAGAGCGGAGCCACCCTTCCCATCTTGGCGGTCGTCACGAAGACAGTGGAATCCTCGAACTCTGAAATGAGAGTCCGGTTCAAGCCACGTCTCAGAGACGGCAGCCACTGCAATGGAGAGTGAGTTTAATGTGTGTAAGATGTCTACTGATTTGTTTCGGAGACTATGGCAATTCCACTGAAGAATCCTCATCAGAGGGGCCATTTCTAGAGGTATTTATAATCTGTGCAATCTGTTTGGCAACGTGGGACGGTATTTGTATATTGTTTTTATTTAAAGTCTGAAGGATGTGTAAAAATGAGGTGATAAGTGTAGAATTAAGATCGTTAATGTTATGTGGGTCTGCGTTAACAGGTGACTTGAGTATTGTTCTATCAGAGTTGGGAGGGAGTTGTCCATTGGGGAACCATAACAAGGATTCGTGACTAGTGGCATTCTTTTTTGGGAGAACTCGGGGTTTACTGACCTTTAAAACTGTTTTCTTCGTTGATGAAGAAGAAGATTGATGAGGGGAGGAAATATTTTTGGATGCAGTTTCAGCATAAGAAATGACAGCCTTATTGAACATTTTGGATGCTTCCGCATACGAAATGTTCTTTACAGCCATTGTGTGTTTGATGTTGCGTTGCCTTGACATTTCAGGGCAAATTTTGCTGGTCGCCAAGTGGTTTCCTGAGCAGTTTAAGCACTTATAATTTTCCTCCGTTGTATTACAGCTATCGAGGTTCTGATCTGCAGAGGGTCTTCGTATGTCCAAACCTACAGCACTTATAGCACTGCACAGATGGAAACACGTAGAGATCCACTGGTAGGGAGACGTGGAACATGGTGACATTTTGAGGGAGATCTTTGGAGTCGAATGTGAGGACAACAGACTGAGAGGGTCTCCATTCTATGGCGTTTCCAGTGTTAAAACGATAATTTAGTCTGCGAGCTTTAATGACCTTTCCGTAACCCTGGGGAACCTTAATATTCTCCAAGATGTCCTCTGTCGTCCAGTGTGGAGGAATCCCCTTAGTGACTCCAAGTTTAGTAACCTGGTAAGAAGGAATGAATACGTTATAGGAGTTTTCCTTGGCAACCGTGGATTTAACAAAATTATTGGCTTCAGTCGCTGTCTTAAACTCGACGGAAAGACGGTTACGACCAACCGACTTAACTCCATTCCAGACAGGACTGATTTTATTTTTGTGGAGAAAGTGACCAAAGTCAATGTCATACAATGTTGTTGGACCTCCTTCCTTTGTAATTTTAGTGACATGTGTAATGTATGGTGGCCTGTCTAAATTGTTGTAAATTCGTGAGGGTGTAGGGCCTGGTGTCGGTTTGGGGGCAGGAGTAGTTGGACTAGCAGTGGGCGTTGCAATCGGCGAGTTGAGAGGCTGGATAGAAGGGGACTGCTGATTGGGCGAAAGAATACCATTGTCTACAAAGCTTTTATTTTTATCAAGGGCAGGAATTTTGTGGGATACTTTTTCGGAATCTGTACTGGAATTTCGCACAAGCTTTAAATTTTTCCTTTTTTTAGTCGTTATTGTGATGAAGTCTGAGGGTTCTGGAATATCGGTGGCAACCGTTTCCATTGAGCCCACCGAGGTGTCTGATAAAGAGCCATCGTTGATTTCGTCCGGGGGATCGGGGGGTTTAGCTCGTTCCATCTCTATACCAATATTTTTAAACCTACCTACATCAAATATTTAACAAGACTTACCGACAAACAAATAAAAACAATACAATATTTAAGGATTAACACAAATACAGTTACACAAACTAAAATACAAAAGAATTTAAGCACTAAATGGGTTAAAATAACTAATATGTTTGATTTGGTTTGATTTATGTGGTGAAGAGACACTCAAAAAACGACCGTTCGTGACAGCTGTCATAGACAATCCTCCCAAAAACCCAATCCATAATCTCATTATTTGAAAATGTTTTCCTTTTATAAGGAGTTCATATTTCAAGTATTTTAGGTTTTTTACTAACGCTTGATTTTTTGATTTCCTCAGGATAACAGGTTTCCATCTGACAAAGCTCCCTGCTGAGAAAATGAGCTCTAAAAAATGATGAAAAGCTCATTCCCTCAGGGGAAAGTAAAACATTTTTCTGCTTCCAAGCATTTTTATTTTTAAATAATTTATTTGGCTAATGAATTAATAAAGTAGGTCGAATACAATTATATTGTCTATGGTGAAAATGGCCTTAAACTTCCTCTATGTTATTGTTTTTGGTGGACCATTTTATTTTTGGTTAAGTTGGTGACAGTGATGACAAAACCGCCTAGAAGCAAAAGGCCTGAAGATATCGATCTAGGGATTGGTTTATTTATGGTGCCGGCTTATGAGCATGCTCATCGTACATGTTTTGCTTTACGAGAATAAATTCTTCTGTTCAACTCTAATTACCATGTTTCGTTAGAATCATGGTCTGTATACGAATCAATAAAAAAAAATCTTCCAAAAAAAGATTTTTTAAATAAATCATTATTTTAACACTTGGCGTCGGCCTTTTAGCACTTGGGGTCGGTCGTCTGAACCCTTGGGTTCGGTCATAACTTAGGCCCTATGGCACCGAACCGTCTGAAATTTTGGATTCCTACTAAGAATCACGGTCTGCATACAAATCAATAATTAAATCTGCCAAAAGAAGAATAAAAAATCATTGTGTTAACATTGGGGTCAATCGTATTAACACCTGGGGTCGGTCGTTAGAACACTTGGGTTCGGTCATCACTTTGGCCCTATGGCGCCAAACCGTCGGAAATATTGAATTCTTACTCAGAATAATGGTTTGCACACGAATCAATAAAAAAATCTTGAAAAGAATAATTTAAAAAAAACATCGTTTAACGGGCGCTTTGCAACACTTGTGCTCGGTCATAGCTTTGACCGTATGGCACCGAGTCGACTGAATTTTTTTATTCTTACTAAGAATCATGGTCTGTACACGATTCAATAAATAAAAATCAGTCAACCGAAGATGTTTTTAAAAATCATCAGTTTTACACTTGGAGTCGGCCGTTTTAGCACTTGGGTTCGATCGTCTGAACCCTTGGGTTCGGTCATCACTTCGGGCCTATGGCACCGAACCATCTGAAATTTTGGATTCCTACTAAGAATCATGGTCTGCATAAAAATCAATAATTAAATCTGCCAAAAGAAGAAAATAAAAATCATTGTGATAACATTGGGGTCAATCGTATTAACACTTGGAGTCGGTCGTTAGAACACTTGGATTCGGTCATCACTTCAGCCCTATGGCACCAAACCGTCGGAAATATTGAATTCTTACTCAGAATCATGGTCTGCACACGAATCAATAAAAAAATCTTCAAAAGAATAATTTAAAAAAAAAACATCGTTTAACGGGCGCTTTGCAACACTTGTGGTCGGTCATAGCTTTGACTGTATGGCACCGAGTCGACTGAATTTTTTTATTCTTACTAAGAATCATGGTCTGTACACGATTCAATAAAAAAAATCATTCAACCGAAGATTTTTCTTAAAAATCATCAGTTTTACACTTGGAGTCGGCCGTTTTAGCACTTGGGTTCGGTCGACTGAACCCTTGGGTTCGGTCATCACTTCGGGCCTATGGCACCGAACCATCTGAAATTTTGGATTCCTACTAAGAATCATGGTCTGCATAAAAATCAATAATTAAATCTGTCAAAAGAAGAAAATAAAAATGTGACGTCACCATAAAGTCATTGTATGAATGTAGTTATGACACAAGCCATCGTATTAATTTATTCGTTTATTTACGTACTGTTCATAGAGATTTAGTTGTTGTGTTTATTGAAACATTAATTAGGCCTAAATAATATTTCAAAAATAAAGGTATCTCTATTATTGAAAATATTAAAAAACTACTGCACAAAAAAAATAGTAATGCTACTTCTAAGGAGAATACTTCGAACATCGAATTTCAAAATGGCGGCAGTTGATCAGCTGATTGCCCGACCCTATAGTAACTTTTCAGGAGTGATGACGTCACACGATTCACTATACATACTGTGGTTTTCTGGGGATCTTTAAAAATTAAAACTTTGACAATTATTTTAACTATTAACTAACTCGAAAAAAAAATGTGCAGTTATAAGTTAGGTCATTATTTCTTAAAAAAAAAAAATTAAAAAATTGGACTGGAGTTCTCTATTCGCAAATAGTCACCGTCAACCTAAAAATACAAAAACATTCACGTAATCAGTGGCTAGAAACGATATTGTAGACAATATTATTATAATGAAAGTACCTATTTCAAATTATTTCCGGTACTACTGGTACTGGGTTGAGATTCAAACTGCGTGTCATCATCACATGGATTATATGTAATGCTAACTTTTGAGGGACTCTTTAGATATACATCCCAGGTTTTTAATGGTTTATATGGCAAGAAGGGTTTGTCCAATAAGTGTTACCTAGAACGGAAATAAATAGAAGAATGCGCACAAGTTTTCTTTTAAATGAGATATATATACCAGGTTTTTAACAGTTTGTACGGCAAGCAGGGTTCATCTAACGGGTAAGTATATGTAATTATTCTAATACCTAGAACAGTGGTGCGCCCAACCGGTAGCTCGCGGGCACCTGGTAGCTCGCGGCCTGTTTTCTAGGCGGCCGCGAACAATATTGGTGAAATAAATTAAATAATCAATAACCAAATAATTACGCTGTATGGTATGAGTCGTTAGTAGGTAACACGACGAGTTGATGAAATAGCAAATGACGTCTTTGACCAATGACTTGGCAAAGTGAGAGTTTTTTGCATGGAAATGGACGAGTCGACGGATGTTATTACTGACTCGCCACAGCTTTTGATGTTCATCAGAATGGTCTTTTCTAACTTTTCTGTTAAAGAAGAATTGTTAGCTAATTTGACGTTGGTAACTTATAATTAAGAACATACCAATACAGTAACTGGTAGCCATGACTACCGACGGAGCACCTGCTATGTTCGGCAGATATGTTAGATTTGTTGGTCTGTGTGAAAAGAATGAAGATTTTCCAAAATTTAATTCCTATCACTGTTATACACCAGAAAAATTTGATTGCCAAAAAACTTAACCTTGGCCATGTTATGAGCTTAGTAGTTTGAATTGTGAATTTCATACGTGGACGAGCGTTGAACCATCGTCTTTTCAAACATTTGCTTGATGAATTGGACAGTGAACATGGTGATTTGATCTACTTCGCTGAAGTAAGGTGGCTCAGTCGTGGTAAAGTGCTGGTAAGATTTGTTGGTTTGATGACAGAAATCAAAATATTTTTGCAATCTAAAGATAGCTATGAAGCAAAACTTGATGATAAAATATGGCTGGCCAACTCGGCATTTCTAACTGATGTAACTGGGAAACTAAATAAACTCAACGAAACACTACAACGAAAAGAAAACATATATCAGACATGATGAGCGCAATTTCAGCTTTCGTAAAAAAAATCGATTTATGGAAGAGGCATTTAGAGGAGAAAACATTTCAACATTTTCTTCGTTTACTTTTTTTTTGTTTGTTTTTTTTTTTTTTTTTTTGTTTTTTTTTTTTTAGAAATTTAATTAAAATTAAATTTGATAATGTTATTATCGAGTTCTGCAAGTTTTTTGGTTAGTGTTTTAGTTACAGCTGTTTCGACTTGTAAGGTCATTTTCAAACTGTGGTGAAGCCACGTACGGACGACTTATTTATAAGATTTTAAATGTCAATTTTTGAAGGTGTCTAAGTTGATTTATTACCGGTTAAACCAATTTGTAGAGACACTAATTGAGAGAGCGCTAATGTGGGATTCGGAGTATTTCCCTTTGGTTTGCCTTGCACTAAGTGTAAGGGTTTTCTTAATTGATTTAGAATGACGTTATTGCTATGACTCATTTAAGTGCATTATATGTTTTAGGTTTGGTAAACATACTAAGTAGTGGGGAATAAATAATTTTCCTTACTTTATTAATTAGCGTTATGTTGGGGTCATTCGTTCGTTTATTGATTTCTAATTGTTCAAGCAAATTTAATCTAAGACCCTTTCGTTCTATATGTAATGGTTTTGGCTGGTTATTTTTAAGTGGAACGTGATTATTCACTAAGAGATGTTCGAGAATTTTGAAGAGGTGTTTTTATTTTTATAACATCTTATATGTTCTTTGAATCTAGTTTAGAATGCCCTACCGTAGTAATGATACATGAACGTTTACTGATACTACGATAAATGCGAATTCAACTCATCCTTGGAACACCTCTTCAAAATTCTCGAACATCTCTTAGTGAATCATCACTTTCCACTTAAAAATAACCAGCCAAAACCATTACATATAGAACGAAAGGGTCTTAGATTAAATTTGCTTGAACAATTAGAAATCAATAAACGAACGAATGACCCCAACATAACGCTAATTAATAAAGTAAGGAAAATTATTTATTCCCCACTACTTAGTATGTTTACCAAACCTAAAAAATATAATGCACTTAAATGAGTCATAGCAATAATGTCATTCTAAATCAATTAAGAAAACTCTTACACTTAGTGCAAGGCAAACCAAAGGGAAATACTCCGAATCCCACATTAGCACTCTCTCAATTAGTGTCTCTACAAATTGGTTTAACCGGTAATAAATCAACTTAGACACCTTCAAAAATTGACATTTAAAATCTTATAAATAAGTCGTCCGTACGTGGCTTCACCACAGTTTGAAAATGACCTTACAAGTCGAAACAGCTGAAACTAAAACACTAACCAAAAAACTTGCAGAACTCGATAATAACATTATCAAATTTGATTTTAATTAAATTTCTAAAAATTAAAATGGAGTTCTACGAATTAAACACAAAAACAATTAATAATTAATCCTTCGTTTACTCTCCTTTTGGACGCTGAATATCTTGCGGAGTATAACCCAGCTAAACATTTGGAGTTGTTTCACCAGTCAAAATTGGAATTCGAAAGGCATTTTGACAACATTTTCTGTATGGAACCTTTGTTTATTTTTGTCAAAAATCCATTTTTCGAAAGCGATGTTTCACAACTAGCTTCATTGATGGAAACCCATTGCTTCGTTAATAAATCGGAAGCTGAATTAGAAATTATTACACTTCGCACTCTTCGCAGTAATATCATCCTTAAAAGCAGAGATAATAAAAGCGACAAAGTTTTCAAGATCATGGACCCTGTTAAATACAAAAACATACGTAACTGTGCTCTCATCTTTAAAGCACTTTTTGGGTCAACCTATCTATGTGAACGAGCTTTTTCTCAACTAAAAGTAATTAAAACCAAATACAGAAGTATGTTAACTAACGAACACGTCAAAAATTGTATGACTTTGGGTTACACAGAAGATTACCAACCAGACTTTAAAGAAGCTTTCTGAAAATATGGACAGCCAAGTATCGCATTAGTTTTTTGCTGTTCCGGTCTATTCTGTTTGAAGTGTAGTAAGTGTTAACATAATAAATAAAAAGTGGAGTAATTGTATAATGAGGTTTCCTTTATATAACTTATGTTTTTCTATTAATTCTGCGGTGCCCGCGTGGCGTATCGGGATTTTCAAAATAGCCCTTGGAGCAATACCAGTTGGGCACCACTGACCTAGAACAAAAACAAATGAAAGAACGCTCACACATTTTTCTTTTAAATAAGATATATGTCCCAGGTTTTGAATGGTGTACGGCAAGCAGGGTTTGTCTAAGGTATATGTGTAATTATTCTAATACCTTTCTTTCCATGTCCTTCCGTTAGAAATGTATTACAATAATTAGAAGTACCCATTGAGAAGAATACTACTTTTTGATTGCTCTTTTTTATTTAGAATTTTTTCATTGATCATATAAAGTTTTTGAACATTTATTTATTATTCACCTAATTAACATTTACTTTACATTAAATTAATACTTTTTTGTTTCTGTGCATAAAATTGTTATAATATTTACAATGATGACTAGATGGCCCTTTCCTGTTTTCTTTTCTCCAAATGTACATTTCTAGTTGCTAGCAAATAACTGTCAAAATTCTTCAAATTTAATAATAATAATTCAAACCCATTCAATTTTTCTACACTCAATTACACGTACACTTCCTCCTGCGCTCCTCCCGAACCCGCCGAAACGCAGCGTCCGCCTCCCGTCTGAACCGATACGCTACTTTTGGTTATTAAAGTCACCACACTTCTGCGGGCGGGCTGAAGAGTTGATCGATTGATTAGAAGTGTACTTGTAAGGTTACTTGTACTTGTACTCAAGCGTTCGGAGCGAACTGTGGACTGTTGCATACTATGTCCTAAGCCTTACACCCACGCCCGTTCATGTTCGACGGTTTGGCTCGATCGAACATGTTGTACAACTATGCTCCATGTAATGCTTTCACTTATCTTTTCATTTAGTAAAAGGTTTATTTGCAAATCTTACAAGCATCATCTGAATCATTTGATTTTTTATTTTAACTTTATGAGTAAAACCTCAAATTGTAATATTTAAATAAATGAAGATAATATAAGCGAAACTCAATCGAAAATCTGGAAACAGAAAAATCAGAAAAACATATTGACACCTCTGGAACAGAAAAATATATCGACACCTCTGGGACTTAAAATATTCATCCTAGACTTGCAGAAAAGTCGATAGATGTCGCATATTAAATAAAATGGATAAACATTTATTCAGACACTAGATATCTAGATATCATTTAGTTCGGGTTTGAATCTTGCAATCATAAATAAAGATAGTTGCCAATAATATATG
Organism: Limnephilus rhombicus; assembly: GCA_929108145.2. NCBI lineage: Eukaryota > Metazoa > Arthropoda > Insecta > Trichoptera > Limnephilidae > Limnephilus > Limnephilus rhombicus. The sequence goes on from OV815276.1 coordinate 58,110,624, forward strand.
CGTTAAAGAAAATGAAGATAATGTAGGTGGTTCTTAGTCGAAGTATGGTATAGTTAAACATGACCGAATTTCATATCGACACCGTGGCGCAGTGGTTAGCGCGTTTGCCCGGAAAGCAAGAGGTCCTGGGTTCGCGTCCCAGAGGTGTCAATATGTTTTTCTGATTTTTCTGTTTCCAGATTTTCGATTGAGTTTCGCTTATATTATCTTCATTTATTTAAATGAATCATTTGAAATTATTTATTAAAAATTTAACATATTTACAGCGCAACAATTATAAGTTGGCAAAAAAGGAGGGCGTTGTGGTCTATGACATTAGATAAAGCGTTAGTTCATGTTTACGCCACCGCCAACTTATATTTGTAGCTCTGAACTATAACAAGGTTTCATTATTAGGTCTTGAATTATTTGTATTTTTTTTTTATTAGGCGTACAAACCATCATGGTGCTCACATTAATACATAAAAAATATCATCTATCGTAAATTAAATATTTAATACCTACATAAACTACTTAACATTAAAACATCACAAGGAATAAACAAACTCAGTCTAGCAATCTAAACTATTTGTTCCGTAACAACATAAAAAGAAATCAGTTTTATTTGAAGATCTTCGATATTTCAAGTACACGGTAGCCCATCATTAGTTTAATATTTGATTTTGCAGAAAGGTAACATTCTTATGTGGTTCCGCCATAGGCATGGAGTTCCATAAGGTCTCCGATTTATCAAGTAAACTTTAGCCCATCATTAGTTTAATATTTGATTTTGCAGGAAGGTAATTTTCTCGTGTGGTTCCACCATAGGCATGGAGTTCCATAAGGTCTCCGATATATTAAGTAAACATTAGCCCATCATTAGTTTAATATTTGATTTTGCAGGAAGGTAATTTTCTCGTGTGGTTCCACCATAGGCATGGAGTTCCATAAGGTCTCCGATATATTAAGTAAACATTAGCCCATCATTAGTTTAATATTTGATTTTGCAGGAAGGTAATTTTCTCTTGTGGTTCCACCATAGGCATGGAGTTCCATAAGGTCTCCGATATATTAAGTAAACATTAGCCCATCATTAGTTTAATATTTGATTTTGCAGGAAGGTAATTTTCTCGTGTGGTTCCACCATAGGCATGGAGTTCCATAAGGTCTCCGATATATTAAGTAAACATTAGCCCATCATTAGTTTAATATTTGATTTTGCAGGAAGGTAATTTTCTCGTGTGGTTCCGCCATATGCATGGAGTTCCATAAGGTTTCCGATATCTCAAGCACACGGAAGCCCATCAGTTCCAGGTGACGAGACCGGGATATGGTTGGGCCAGTCTTGGACCATTGGACCTTCACCAGGTCTTCAGCATCAGTTGGTGAATTGTACATCTTAACAAAATTTCTCTGATCCAGTAATAATATGGCGATTCTGAAAAAGATAAAAAAAAATTCTATTCATACCCCACTCAAATTAAAATGTTAAACAATTTGCGGCTAACATAATCTCCGTCTCCAGATGGGCACACATTTATTAGTTGATTATAACCTGATCTACGCGGTTGTCACCTATGTGATCCGCTAAACCGCTAATGTGAGCGGCTAATCCCTAATGTGAATGTAACATATTCTTTAAGTTTCACTAAAATACATTAATTGCGTCAAAATGTGTCTCTAGATGGCGATGATATGGCATGATAGATAGCGTTGAAAAAGCCAGCACTGTAAAGAGTCAGATAAAATGTCTGTCAAAAGTAACGCAACGTATACAAAATAATTGTGTTTTAACACACCTCCGGCGGGGAGGGTAGTTCTACCTTTCAGGCCCAGGCTACACGAGCGGTTCTACCGCTGCGGGAAACCGCCTGTAAACCGCAGCAGACACAATTTACTATGAACGTTGTATGGCCTAGGCTACACAAGCGGTTCTCCCGCAGCGGCTGCTAGCGGTTCACAGGCTGGAGAAATTCAACCGCCGTACGCAGCATACTATACGAGTGGTTTCCCGCGATTGTATCATTTCCTGCAAGAGAGCGTTGTTGATCGGTCGTGATACGGAGCGATTCATAATAGAAATACAAGATCGGCCAGCTTTATATGATGTAAAGTTGAATGATTACACCAATCGAGAATTAATGTGAAGAATTTTTGAGGATTATCTCAGTGTTCACTAAACATTAAATGAAATATTCCTGAAATTAAACGATTACTTAAAGAATGAACAAAAGATTGCGGGAACCCACCACCCGTATAGTATGATATGAGCCGCCAGCTTTCTCGAGCTGTTTTCCGTGGCAGAGAACCGCTCGTGTAGCCTGGGCCTTAAGTCGGTCCTACTTGAATGATGGGAAATGCATTGCTGTTCGCTAATTTTTATGAATACTTAATGTATACAACGTATTCTAATCTCTTTGCAAGAATCCCAACTATACATGCATATATAGAATATGAATAAAAAATGTCATTGTTTCTTGAGGCTTTTTTCCCCATCTTCTTCTATTCTTATATTTTGTGAGAAAGAATATTTAAACAAAAGTACGTATATTAAACTCGTAGAACGGTTAATAAATCCTTACACTTATGGCACTGGAGATGCAGAAATTGTTGTTCTTTGTAATGATTTGCGTCAAATTTTTTTGTAATAAAAATACATAAAATTTTGCACGTAAAACATCACTGAATGGCCCAACACTGGCTTTAATTTCAGTTTATGTAGTCATATTACAAAATAAGCTTTAATCACTCAGGTATTTTGCGATTATGCAAGTTTTTTGTCTTAAACGAACTGTCAGATTTATAAAAACTTTGTGTTATTTCCGCTTCGCAATTAAAACTCGAAACATTAATGTTGGAGTTTTACCTACCATTAAAACTCTTATTATGTTGTCTTGCTTATCCAGAATATATAATGTGAGAGATATCAGCCCTATTTCCCGCCAGCGTCGGTCTTATCCATTGCTTTATCTTGAATTTCCCGCCATTCCTCTGCAACTCCCTTCAGCTGTCAATTGTCGCCGTGCAGTTGGCATCTTGAGATGCCGTGTTAATTCAATTTGGACTCACCAAGCAGAGCTTAAATATATTCTGGATAAGCAAGACAACATAATAAGAGTTTTAATGGTAGGTAAAACTCCAACATTATGTGTGTCGTTGCTTATCCAGAATATATAATGTGAGAAGTGTTTGTTATCGCTTGGTGACAATTCTAAAGCCAAAATTGTGACTATTACTGTATTGCTTGCAATAACTTGGTCAAAGACTGAGAGTGAATGGGGGGATTCAGCACCTCAACATTGAGACCTCTGATTTGTCTATATTTCTTGAATGTGTTTTCTGAACTCCAGCTTCCTCTTTCCAAAATGGTGTCTATAGGACACTCTTCCAGCCAACTTCTTGAAGCTGCAGCTGATCTCAAACTCCCAGGAGAGGCATCAATCCCAGCATCCTTCAAAATTGTTTTAATCCATCCACCAATAGCAGTTCTCGAGGCTGGCCTTGCAGGCCCCAACGTGGAAATAAACAGACATTCAACACCAGCTTCATGTCTTCTGTTCTCACCCAAAGACATAAGCTTTCTCAACCAGAATATGGAATCTATATTACGATCCTCTGCTTTGTAAAGCTTCCAACCAGACTGTCTATGTGTAGAGGTGTCCTTCTTAGAACCAAAAAATTTGGCAATAATACAATGTGATCATCATTGTCAATAAGATTATCGGAAGATGCATGTAGTAAGGTCAGATCCTGTACTTGTCTTCCTGATGCCAGAAGTAAATTAACAGAACATCTACGAGATGCTTCGAAAAGAGTCAGGTCATTTGAAGGATTCTTACAAAGCTAAGACACCAAGTGTCCTGGATCCCAAGTAAATGCTCTAAGCTTCTTATTTGCAGAATTTCCTATACCTCTCATCACTTGCTTGACCAAGGGATGATTACTTATCCTCAAATCGCCTATGGGGTCATACAAAACCGACACTACAGACTTGTGAAGTGCTATAGTATTGGGATCCAAGCCTTTCCTCACTCTTAAGTATACTAAAAAACCGTGCCAGCTGAGATCCCGAAGGGTTATTAGGACATGTATTATTAATGGAGCACCATTCCTTCCAGCTCTTCCATGCCATGTGATAAGTTGTAAGCTTAGGTTTGCGCCAACCCGCATTCAATAGAGCTTTTTTCTTGCTGTGACCAATCGTTCAAAGCTTCACTCCACCTCTAATCTTCCACACCTGTAGTTGGAGCTTCTGGACCTGTTCAAGATGAAGTCCTGTCGATAAGTCTATCAAGTTGTCGACCAACATGGGTATTATGTGAGGTCGGTCTAGGGCTCTTCTCTTTAGGTCTGGTAACCAAAACACTTTTGGCCAATTTGGGGCTACAACCAGGTACACCCCTGATGACTTGTTCAGATGTGCCAGCACTCGTGGCATTAAGCAGGGGGGAGGAAAGATCCATGCCAAGGGGAAATTCCAACTCCTGCTGAACACGCTGTGAAGCATTGCTCTCTTGTCGTGGGAATCTATCGAGACATACTGATCCACGAAGTGAGCCCTCGAGGGAGCGAATAGATCCACTACTGGACTGCCCCTAACTTGTGAAAAACAGCTCTTACCGCTGGGGGTAGAAGGTGCCATTCTGGTAATGTCATCCCTCAGGATAGATGATCCGCGAGGCCATTGTAGCGTCCCGGCAAATACTGCACTTGTAAAGAGATTCTGTGCTTGTCCAAAAGCGCAAGAATCTGAAATGTCAGATGAAGGAGACCCATCGACTTAGTGCACCCCTTGTTCCTCAAGTAGGCTACGACTGTCCTGTTCTGAACTTCTCAAATTCTGAGTCAGAGACGTTAAGGCATTTAAGATTGCTGTCATCTCCTTCATGTTGCAATATCCCCCCCTCTGTCTGTCTAACAACCCAACAGAGGTACATAGTCGATCAGGGCTCCCGGCCGTGATCTGCCGCATCCGTAGTCAGAGAATGTGTTGGGCTGGGAAAATGAAGAGTTGAAACATGATCTAAGTTGATCATCCACCATTTCATTTCTGACAAGACCTCCTTCTTTATCAGAGACTTTTGCTGAGGGGTCAGCTTCAGCATTAACTGTAGTTGTATCAGCCGAGTATGAATTCGACCTCTGGGGTCCACAAAGGTAGCAAAATTCAACTTTCCGAGAATACTCTGAGCTCCTTTCAGAGTCCATCTTCCTTTTGTCACGGATCTCTGAAGTGAGTTCCAAAGACCTTGGCGTCTGTATTTGTTTAAGGACTTCTGTTTCAGATGGGGGTTCTACACAATTCCAAGATATTCCACTGACTGTGCTGGCTGACGGACACACTTTTGGAAATTTACCGACCAACCTAACCGCTCTAACAATTAAAGAGCTTCTCAAGCTTGACTGAGGATCTCTCTGGTCTGATGAGCCAGGAGAAAGTCCTCTAGGTACACAATGATCCTGATAGCCTGTCTACGCAGGATTTCTGCAATCCAATTTGTGATAGCTTTTAAATTTGAAACAGAAAAAGTGTTGATAGGAAGGTGGCATTGTCGTCAGCTCTTTCCATGTACCATCTCTCATCATTGTCATTTCCGGGATTACTTTCGTTTTGAACCTCCTTGCGGAAGCTTGGCTTGGACTTATCAACGAGGGCTCTTGGATGAATGGTATGCGGTATCCTCTTATCATATGTAAGATGGTCTCTGGGACATCTAAGGCCTGCCATTCTCTCCAATAATCCTGTAGTGTAGTTGACCCGCCCGAAATGGTTGATAGTCACCTGTTGAAGCGGCCACGAGAGGTCTGCCCCCTCGCGCCATGCTTCTGTTCCCTCCCCTTACCCCTCGTACAGGAGGAATATTGGGGGTTTCGCCCGTGGTCTGCCCGCCGGGGAAACGAGGGAAATGCCATATTTTCCTTTGATGTTTGCTTGGGGGGAAGGCAACAACCTCCTTAGATGTTGAAGGGCGGTTGTGCGCGACACCTGTTGAAGCGGCCACGAGAGGTCTGCCCCCTCGCGCCACGCTTCTGTTCCCTCCCCTTACCCCTCATACGGGAGGAATATGGGGGGTTTCACCCGTGGTCTGCCCGCCGGGGAAACAAGGGAAATGCCATATTTTCCTTTGATGTTTGCTTGGGGGGAAGGCAACAACCTCCTTAGATGTTGAAGGGCGGTTGTGCGCGACACCTGTTGAAGCGGCCACGAGAGGTCTGCCCCCTCGCGCCACGCTTCTGTTCCCTCCCCTTACCCCTCATACGGGAGGAATATGGGGGGTTTCACCCGTGGTCTGCCCGCCGGGGAAACAAGGGAAATGCCATCTTTTCCTTTGATGTCTGCTTGGGGGAAAGGCAACAACCTCCTTAGATGAAGGGCGGTTGTGCGCCGAGTGGCTACCCTGAGGTAGACGCACTGGACTAAAGCACTTTGCTACACCACCTAGTTTCTGCAACTGGGCAGAAAGTGCTTCTTCCCCAAAAGGATGAGTGGTAGAAGGAGGAATTCTGCTGAAGAGCCTCCGTTCCACTCCAATCTTACAGCTGTCCATTGTTCCTGTAAAGACCTGACAGGGAACCTTCTGAACTACTTTCCCATTTGATAAGTTTTTTGGAGAGCCTGTTGAAAGCACTCTCTGCTTCAATGAGGCATACAATGCCAGCATCTTTTCCATGGCCGTAAATATTGGTGAGGCGGTGACAAATGCCAGCACCTCGCAGTTTACCTCCAGCTCCTTGAAGCCTGGATCAGCCAAATATTCCTTTAAAGCAGATGCATAGCGGACATTGGCCCACTCGCCCGAGTTTGTAACATGCTTGAAACTGTCAAAAGCAGGACCAAACTTTTATAAATAAAGCTGAATTATAGATAAGTCTAACTACATCAAATTGCGTCAAACGAACATGAATGTCATGATTTCGTATTTGTAATTTGAGTATTTTAATATGACATCGCCGATGGTCATATTTCATTCAAAAAAATCGATTACTTAAATTCCAAAGGTGGAAAAATGGTTAAATGTGTCTACAATTGATCCATAAATCAGGTAATTACGTAAGACAATACATTCAGCTTAATTTATCTTTAGTATGGATATAAATGGGTCGCTCCCAGCGGCAATGCCGGCAGGGCCAACCCGTGACAGGAGTGGAGCAAGCCCCGAACATCCCGTCACATTCAAAAAACCAGTTTAATAAACTGGTCCCGTATTGCGGGAACTATCAGATATTAAGCTGATAATACACTTATCTTAGCCAACAGGCCGAGAAGCGATTGCTAATCGGCGCGGCGTCCTTCCATTTTCGAGAACGAGCGACGCAGATTTATATAGCGTAGGTAGTAGGAATACGCTAATCTGTCAAAAATGTTTGCACTAATCACTTGCACTAATTTTTCATAAAATTACGGAATTTGCGGGTAGCAACAGATATTATTTTCGTTAAAACAATTACGAACGAAAAATTTTTCGACCGGACGTGGGCGAAACAACGCCAAAATTGAATTAACACGGCATCTCAAGATGCCAACTGCACGGCGACAATTGACAGCTGAAGGGAGTTGCAGAGGAATGGCGGGAAATTCAAGATAAAGCAATGGATAAGACCGACGCTGGCGGGAAATAGGGCTGATATCTCTAACATTATATATTCTGGATAAGCAACGACACACATAATAACTAAATTATAACTAAATGAAACATTTCTGAACGTAGCCGAATACAAAAAACTATTTTGAAAGGTTATGAAATAAGGTTTCAAATTGTTATATTACAAATAAATATTAACATTTATAAACATTAAAATTTAGAATGCAAACATAAAAAAATTGTAAAAATGACTCATGTGATATTTTTATGTGAAAACGGTACTAAAATCACGAATTATGTTAAAAAATTACTTATACTATTGTATAAATGTATAATAAACAATTTTGTCAGCTCTTTTTTTTACCATTTCATACAAGAATATTAATTAAAAAATGACAATGTCTAATGGCGCGTAGGCGATTTGGCGGGTGAAAACTGTTTCTACAAAATTAGTCTTTTTTATGTACTTCTATGGGCAACTTTGAATAGAAATGTGAAGCTTAATTTAATATGGATCTTCTACTTTTGTTTTAGGGTTGTAACTAGAACAATAAGAGAGTTATAACAACTTGTGTGGGAAAACACGCGTTAGCATGAAAACACGCTTATTGTACTTGACTGCTATTTTTATATTGTCGTGTAAACACGCTTAAGGGTCGGAGTGGTTAATTTCAGACAACACTTTTATAGTTGAGGTGTGGTAGTACTTTATAGATTTCATTCAAATGTATGTATTATTTTCAAAGATAAAGTTTAAAACAAAATCCATTTTCTCGAATGGGACCCTGTTTCCATCTGCATGAAGTGTGTTAAAATAAAAATAATATTTACTTGGTTATAGAGCCGTCCTGCATTGCGCTGGGCGTAGGCAGCACAATTTTGTTTTTATTAAGCGCAATTAAGAAATCCACCATGTAGCCATATGGAGTGAAATATTTAGATTTTACGGCTTTGGAATTCCCAACTGCCTTGGATAAAACATCCAAAACATCCTTTTGAAATATTGACATATGAGAGGGCTCTGAAAAATTAAATATAGGTTAATCATGTTAGTAAACCATGCTAATTCGTATTTCCATAGTGTACTTAAATAATAATTCAAAACAATGTACATGTGAACATGAATGAAGCTAGGATTATGTGCCAGACTGGGTTGTTTGCTTTGAAACGGCGTGATGGTTAATTAGTTATATTCTGTGTTCATCAGCGCACATTAGCTGATGATGATTTTATTGATTAATTCTTTGCATCGCCCCCACACTGAACAGACAATATAAGCTAGAAATGCCTCCCCTGTAGATTTATATGGAAAATGATATCGCCACTGGCTTAGTACCTTTTGATTATAGTTCATTTAGAGCTCTGTCTCTCTTACACTGCCTGATATCGTATTCCATTATTTGATAGAAATGAAAATATTATAATGATAATGAAACTGCTTTGACAATTTAGTGGGTGCTTAAAATGAAGAATTAAAAATATATATTCACATTAAAAAACAAGGAATTTATGTATTTGAAATTTAAGCAAAGAATGGTCAGACTTTTCGATCATGCAACATGCCCACATTGAATTTCTAGTGTTCTTTGTTATATCGTCGGCAGAAAGGCTAATTGACGTAACCAACATTTTGTCGATTTTCACTTTTTGATACCATTTTACTTGAAAAAAATAACTGCGTCGATCTGTATACTCGAAGTTTATATATTATGAAAATTTGAAAGTTTACCCCCATAAAATACCTACTGTTTTTCCCGGAAGTCTGACCAAAAATTGATGTAAGTGATGGAAAATCCGACGTTTCTTTAATAAAATGCGGGTTACTCTCTTTAACCCGGGCGTATCCAATGTTTTAGTTTTTATTTACTATGAAAAATTATATGGTTACGACAAATAGCCTTTCCGTGTTTTAGGAAATATTTTCGCTTACGGTAAACGACTGTCTAAAGTTTTAAGTTTTATTTGGTTACATTAATCCTATAAGTTGTGCCGTATCGAAAGTTTTTAGTAACATCATTTTGTAAGTTTAAAAACTTTATTAAAAGATGAATACTACCACAGATTTGAAGACTTTTATTTTGTGGATAACGTTACACTGTTGCGTCACGCTCAAACATCGTGTTATTGCATCCTGCTTCGGCGTTCAGTGCGCATCCGACCGTTTTTTTTTTTTTTTTTTTACTTGAGCTCCCACACAGGAGGCCCTGAGGAAAATAATTTCCCTCAAGGCCTATGTCATCTTTGGGGATGCTATGTGGAGGGTTTTTTTAGGAAAGGAAGGAGAGGAGAGTTCTGGGAAGGAAAAGGTTTTAAGGGGTGGGTAGGAATCTGGGGTTCAGTATGTCCTGGTCATACGCCTCCAAGACCTAGACAAACCTCACCCCATGAACCCGAGTACCCTGCTTAGTCACCAAATGTAGCGAACCACTTGGGGTGACCTATGGCAGAGGGGTTGGTTATCCAATAAAGGTTCCCGGGGCGGCGGTACCCATTCCCGCCATGGGGCGCTACCCACTCCCATGCAGGGTGAACGTGAAGACCTAAATTCGTGGGTGAATACTTGTGCTCATGGTCATTGAGAATGGTCTCATACGATAGGGGTCGATTAGTAAATGAGAAAAAAGCAGGTCTGCCGACCGGCAGCCTGGAAAACGACGAAATCTTCCGAAACCCGTCCGTTCCACAGTGCTTTCGCGTGCCCCGCTAGCAACGACTAAATCAAATACATGAATGAAACCAACGAATTACTGTAGTCTTTGGTGTACAATTTTTAATTTTTCGATGTGTTTTTTTAAATTTTTTCTTATATATTTTTTATTATTTTTATTTAATTATGTTTTTAAAAATTTCTATTCTATAACTATTTAAAAAAAATAAGTGATGCATATAAAAAAAGTTATGATATATAATATTATAATGACGACGTTATTTAAATAAAGCTTTAAAAAAAAAAAAAAGTGATGTACATAACTCTATTTCTGAAAAAATGTCAGTTGCGAGCTGTCAACTTATTGCCTTCAATATGAAAAAAATGGTTGTTAAAAGAATATTTCGCCGTACCTCCCATTACAAAAATATTTTTTTATTTAAATTTGGTTACATCAACTAATTGTAAGTCTGATTCCCTTCGAAGAGGGTTACACCCTGGTTTTAGGAGCTACAAATAACACAAAAGAGGTTACGCCCTTTTGCCTTTCCGTAAATTAATCGCACACCGAGCTTCTCATACTAGATATTGTTGGTTACAGCCAAGCAGTCGTAAAATTTTCACAAAAAAGAATGGATGTAACCACCAAAATCATCATTTTTTTAAATAATTACAAAGATCTAATTATATTGGTAGAAACATAAACCTTATTCTGTTGTTCATTGTAAAAATCAACGAGCTAGGGGTTACCATTACTATTTTTTGAATTTTTTGTTTTTGTTTTTTCGACTTTCCCGAAAGTAGAGGATTTGCTGGTTACGTCAATTAGCCTTTCTGCCGACGATATGATGCTGAATAGTGATTACATCAACTCAAGGGTGATTGATGAACAAGGTTGTTATAATTTGTAGCCTTTTCTAAATATGTAACGTGATTTTGATTTTTATTGTTTCTCTTTTTATATTAGCTATTAACACTCTTTTGTTTTACTATTCACAATTTATAATTTACAACTGAAATATGTCCTCTACAACACAGGTGAACTCCTACAGCCTTACTAAAAAAAAACCACAGCGCGACCGATTAACTGTGTTATTGCAATAACATAAATAGAGCTCGTATACACTAAAAGACGTTTTATTACCAATAACGTTTCTTTCGTGGTCACGCTGTTAAAACGCATTGAAGATGTGACAACGTTGTATATGGTTTTAATTTACTAGGAAACAATGTTGTTTTAATTCTTCTCCGCTAGGGGCATTATTGGTGCACCTGTGCATATCGGCCCGCGATGACAAAACAGTTCGGTGTGTTTATGGCGGGACATGGAAAATTTTGTTAGTGCCTAAATGTTGTGATTTTACTAAATAATTTCTATTGTAGTGACGAATTTACTCTTCTGTTCACGTAATTGATATATTTACCATATTATTTGTGTGGTTTACATCAGTTTAATCAAGTTATTGTACAAACGCCGTACTTTCAAAGTTGAACTGTCAGAATATTGTTTTTTATAGGTTACTTAAGATAAAATTTTCATTAAGATCTTTATTTTAAGAGAATTTGTTAAAAGTGATAATTTTTTATAATATTAAAATCTAATACATGTGTTCGTAAACGTATTAAAAAAATTAACGTCTTTAGAGATGCAAGAAATCTGTTTTAAATTTCGGTATTATTTCTAAGTTATTTTTTTGGAAATAAAAAAAACTTTGAAATTTTTTATTATTTTTTTATTGTATACACGATAAAAAAGTGAGGTGATAGTTTCCTTTCAAATTTATTACATAAAAGGACTGTGTTTTTTAAATTTTGATTTTATTTAAATTTCTCTACATTTTGGTCAAAAATGTTGTGGGAGGAAATTTTTTTCCATGTTTTTCCGAGTTTGAATCATAAAATATGGCAGTTTTTGAAAGCTAAAGTGTATTTCAAATACTCAAATCTAAAAGGTAATTTTATCTAGTTTTCATAAATGGTATTTGTTTTTACGACACCTTCAAAAATAAGAAATATATAGAACATTCAAAATACTATGGAAAAATTACAAATATCGTTCGGACATCAATGGTTAAAACAGAAATAAACTACCCTCTCATGCCGTGGAAACCATGTGTATTTCTTTCAAAGAACAAATTTTTAATTAGTAATGTTTTCACATCCGCGGCCGTTTGTCAATTGAATAAAATTTTCACTGGGTTTTTTAGTAAGGCTGCTAGTGTGGAGGACAATATATTATACCTTTGTAATGTTAATGTACTAAGAATAAATAAATAAACGTGATTATTTTTTGGGTTACTATGCCATGCTACAGTTCCTCCTTCTTCAGCCAACGTTTTGGACAGCATTATAGTATCCATCATCATGGCAGATGTTGGCTAAAGAAGGAAGAAGCACAATGCGGCATAATAACCCCAAAACTAATCATGACAATACTTTTGCCGTGAAAATCTCAAATCATACCAAATGTGTATTCAGTTTAATTTTAAAGTTTTCTGCCAATTTCAGACCTTGTACTATATGTACTCTATGGCAGGTCAATCCAAGAATGCAGGTCAATCAGTGCATTAAATACTCTGTCCCCAAACTTTCATTGAAACATTTATTTATTAAACGCTTGTAAGTCTTTTACAAATGTAATACTTGGTGAAAATTTACAAACGTATCGGTTTTTATTTTTATTTATTTTTATTTTATTTTTATTATTACATTTATTACAAAGATATAACAATATAAAAGGAAGCTTTGACTGTCCAACTAGGAAGGTTTCCCGTTTTAGGACAGTCAAATTGGCAGGTTGCGTGTACATAATTTCACATTAATGGATTCAATAATAATTAACAATAATGGTACATATTGGGGGAGTTACTTAGATATTAGGTACAATATCAGATATAAGTTGTGTTATTCTAGGTATACATCAGTAATAAACAATAAAATCCAGGTAGGTACATGTAAAATATAAAAAAAAATAAAAATATAACATATAAATGTAAGAAAGAGAAATAAAAATAAAAATAAAAGTATTTTTTTAGGAAAATACAAATTAGCAGTAATAAACAATAAAATCCAGATAGATACATGTAAAATATAAAATAAAAATATAATATATAAATGTAAGAAAGAAAAATTAAAAAAATATTTTTTAGGAAAATACATACATACATCCATATATTACGGTACATCCATATATTACATACCAGTACCATAAATACTTATTTCACAAACATAATACACAAGAGATTTAACAGAAAGTAGCTGTTGTTAAATTCTATCAAATAAGAGTAGAAAATATAAAAAATGGAACTACAAATTTTGCAGGCTGGCAGCATTAATTTACCTGTCAAATATTATTTTAAAGTGCAATGCCACTGAAAATACATAACACTGTATACACATTTAAAAAAACATTTTTTTGTTCTTAAAAAAAAATTAAATCGAAGAAGCACTGTTGTTAAGTTACCTACTTGACGACATAAATTTGATTAAATGGTGTTTTACAAAGTGATTTGCTTTTATTTAATTTAACATAAAATTTCTAAAGAGTCTTTTATATTTTATTACAATGTCATTATTCTTCATTATGTTAACACAAAATTGCAAAGATATAATAATAATATACCTATATTATTATTATATCTTATGCCCCCCCCCCCTCCCTAACTTCTACTAGAATTTCGCATCTTCATCCCGCTTACGTATTGAATGCAACTCAAATGCAAAACTTCACTCGGTACACGATGAATCGGCAACTTATTGTTATATTGATAACACAAAACTGGTTTAAATTAAACTAAATATGCGGTGTATCAAAACTACACTCAGATACGAGCCGGTTTTTTTAATAATCACATTTGATAAATATTCTTTCAACGCAAATCATGTTTATAAATTCTACTCCAAAGTTGATTGATTGATACTGCGTTAGAGTCGCCAAATAATAGTTACACACGCAACAATCAATTTCTCAGAACTTTACAGCATTATGTAACTCAAATGTAAAACTTCACTCGATGAACGATAAATCTGCAACTCAAAACCAGTTTGTATGCCGTGAATTAAAACTTCATTAAGGACATGAAAATAGTTTTTTCTTTGATTCTGGCATTAAATAAATAGTCTGCAACTACAATTTTATAACTGCACATCGAATAACAGAATGTTTTCCTTCGAAATGTGTCAGCAGATGAATCCAACTGGAATGTTACATTCTCTACTGGTTTAAATTAAATCTGTACCTAGCGAATTAAAACTATACTCAGAACATGAAAATGGTTTTTCTTTGAATCTGGCAGCACATACATAGTCTGCGAATAGAATATTATAACTGAACTTCAAATAAGAGGATGTTTTCCTTTGAAATGTGTCAACAAATGAATCCACAGCTGAAAATTTACATTCTCAACACAAAATTAATTTGAATTAAGTCTGTATGCGGCGAATTAAAAGTACACTCAGAACATAAAAGTGTAAAAGTACACTTTGCTCTTTCCCAATCTTTAATCATGTATGGTCTTCTGTCTTGGGGAAGTGCAAGTAATATTTCTCTAGATCCACTAGAAAAGGCAACAATCAAACTAATACTTCAAGTAGCATATGATACAGACTCTGAAAAAATTTACAAGATGCTCGACGTTTTGTCAATCAGACAACTCTACCTAAATCGTCTATTCTTCACCTCTTCAAATTCAGACTTCATATCCCTTTACTTTCTCAGTCCTCATTAACAAGCCGGTCTTCAACAAACCTAACACTCAACATCCCGCTAAAGCACACGACCCACGGACAAAGATCCTTTAACTACTATTCTATCAAACTATATAACAGCATGCCACCTTCTTTGAAACAATCTGCTGATTATTCACCAACAAATAAACTAAAAAAACAAATCAGTCTGGATAAAAGCTAAAGGAACACTATTTTTCCAAAACCTATTTACTCCAAACCAAACATAAAAATTAACTTCTTAATAACCAATGTACAATAACCATTAAATAAAATAAATATAAAACTTTCTACTACAACACATTAATACTTGTCACACATAATCATAAATAAACACGTAAACACCTCAGCACAGGTTCTCCTAGTGAGGTGTTCACGAAACATACAATACCTATCCACAGTTTCACCTTCGCAAACCTACCATACACCCAACATAATAAAATTGTAAAATATATTATGTAAAAATGTTTTCAAAATTTATCTATTATGTAAAAATGTTAATTAATAGGTAAATACTGTAATACATAGAAATAAATAAATAAAAAATAAACATGATAATGGTTTTTCTTTGATTCTGGCAGCACATACAGGATACAGAGTCTGCAACTAGAATTTTATAACTGAACTTCGAATAAGATAATATTTTCCTTTGAATAATGTCAGCAGATGAATCCTCAAATGGAATTTTACATTCTGAAAACTGGTTTAACCCTTCAAATAATAAGAACAAATATCTATAAACTTTTGCCTGTCAATGTTTGCGCACAAAATCTCCGGTTCTTCCCATGCATTTTAAACATTCCTTTTTATTGTTTTTTTTTATCCTTTTGCAATAAACAAAATTGTTCTAAAATCCAGATATTGTTATTTTTCAGTCGTGCTTATTAGAACATTATTGTTTCTAAATATTAAAATTTTGATATTGGAAATGTGGATTGGTTCAAAAATACACGCCGAATACATTCAAATTAAAGTACCTACCTAAAATAGAATAAACTGAAAATTTTAAATACAGATTCCTTTTCTTAAAAAAAAAATAATAAAACTGCATCTTAACTTTTTATCGCAAACACAAATTTATTTTAAATTAAATGTGTGGGACATAATTTCACAATTTTATTTTAAAATTAAATGTGTGAGACAATTTGCATCTCCTGTGATTAGACAGGTTAAATTAAATCTATATTTGGCGAATTAAAACTACACTCAGAATATGAAAATAGTTTCTCTTTGATTCTGGCAGCATCATAGTCTGCAACTAGAATTTTATAACTGCACTTCGAATAAAATAATGGTCTCAGCAGATGAATACACAACTGAAATTCATTCGTTAATACATTCTGAATACAATTCTGGTTTTAATTAAGAGTGAATCTGTTTGCGAGTTATCAGCTATAATTAGTATTACTCTCATAATATGCGTACAGTTTTCCTACGAATTGCGAAATTTGCAGCTTAAAAAAATATAATTATTGATATTTTTAATAAATAATAAATAAAAAGAGTTGGATTCGTAAACGAAAGTATCATTGAACATTTTGAAATAATGATTTGAAATGGTTTAAATTTTTCCAAAATAATACTATTATTTATTGTGAAAATTTGCCCCCCCCCCCCCCCCCCCCTCCCCCCTCCCACGCTATGCCACTGCCTATATGCAATTCTAATTTTGAGATCAGTGGAATGAAAAAATATTTTTTTCACTTTTAATAAAAATATAGGCTACACAGCTTTAGATTACCACCACGATTATTAGTATTGTCATTTGAAAAACAGTGGCACCCTCCTATGTTTTCTACTCTTATTTGACAAACTGTATTGTTGTATAATTATATATGTGTTCAAGAGTTTGTGTGATAAATCAGCCTGAGCCGGTCTAAGCGTTAGTTGCTTGGGCGCTATACAAATTATACTATTATTTTTATTACAAGTACCGGAAACGGAAAAAAAAATGTGCTGTTGCTCCGAAACAAAAATAAAAATTACATACTTTCAGTCAGATTTTCTACTAAAATATTGTTTCCAAGTGAAAAACTAAGTGGTACTGAGCGGTGGAAATAATCAACATTGTGTAACAACATCATCCAATAACAATATTGAATTAAGAAAACCGACAGAATTTTGAGGTTAGTTCATTATTACAACGGATTGCGTGCATAGTTAGGTTGACATTACCAACCAAACCGACCAACCATAGATAACTGTCAAACTGAACTGACAGATCACGTCATAGATATCACCGTCACTACTGCCAGTGTCATAGTCGGCGAATGTCACAGCCATCAGTGTTGCCAGCGTAATAATTATTTGGAAACATTCCTTTACGCGCAAAACCATGGATAATCAATTTCAAATTTTCTTTGAAAAAAATAGAAATGCAGAACCAAACAGAATTTATAACTAATACAATAATGGAGAGAATGGATGAAAAACTGAAACCAGTGTTAGAAGAAAATAGAAATTTAAAACTTAAGTTGGAAAAACTGGAAAATAAGATACAACTTTTAGAAAAATACAAGAAAAGCAACAATATAGTAATTATGGACTGAAAGATGGTGAAAAATCTATAACAGAACTACCAGAGAATACGAGGCAAAAACTCCATGAAGAATTGGAGAATGAAGAATTGGACATAAAAATAGAAAACTTCGAGATAGACAAAATCTATTGGATTGGAAATTCAGTAAACAAAGAAAAACCGAGACCTACACTCGTATCCTTTATCAACGGATAGAAGAAGAGCGAAGTTTTGAAAGACAAGAAAAAGTCTAAGGAGTTACATATTTCTGAAGACTACACTAAAGAAACTTTGGAAAAGAGGAAGGCATTACTCCCACAACTAAACGAAGAATGTAACAAAGGAAACACAGCCTACCTAAAGTATGATAAACTCATTGTCAAGGAAAGCGCAGGCTTTAATGATAAAAGAAAAAGAGAACCATCTGCCTCCCCGTATGCTAACCCGCAACCGAAGAAACAGCAGTTGACATCCTCTACGAAAACTAACAGAACAAATGCATTTGACTTGATGAGGGCTCGATCTAATTCTCTTACATGCCAACCAACAGGAAAATAATAATAGCAATCAACTATCGGCGAATGGAAACAAGAACACCAACAAAAGACAAAACAACACCACACCCTCCCCCAAGTCGACTGGTCCTCGTGGGGGAAAACGACCAAGACCTTCAGATATGCAAAGGATACAGAAAAATATAAATCTTTAGAGGAGAAAATCTTTTACTATGTCGAAAGTAAAGCTGTTTCTAAAAATAATTATCCGAACCCTGATAATTTAGAATAATATTTAAAAATAAAAAATAAATAGATCAGAAAAATGTTTTATAAGTAACAGCAATAAAGGCTAATTTTATTTTTATTTTTATTTTATTATTTTTATTAGTATTACTGTCCCTCATTCAGAGATCAGTCAAGTATAATGTTGCCTTACACATCGTAAGACAACATTATAAACTAAGCTATTTTCATGACTTGAATCCAATGGAGGCTTTTACATAGAATATTAGTCATTTGACATTGACTTGTCTTGAATGATTATTTACTAGTAGGTTTGTGCGAGTACTTAGTAGTAGGTTTGAGTGAGTATTTACTCGTAGGTTTGAGTGAGTATTTACTCGTAGGTTTGAGTGAATATTTAGGCCGGCCGCAAATATCAGATTTTTTAATCTGATTATCTGATCCGATAAAAAACGATTAGAAAGCCGGCGCGGAAAGGCGTGGCCTATTTTCATTACTCCGCGCCGGCCGTCCAATCCGGTCCGACAACGGGCGTGGCCCCGGTATTATAACCAATCCGGTTTTCGTATCAATTTTTGTCTGATTCGATTTTTGTCTGATGTGTGCGGCCTGCCTTACTAGTAAGTTTGAGCATGTATTTACTAGTAGGTGAATATTTGAATATTTGCTGGTAAGTTTAAGCAAGAATTTACTAGTAGGTTTGAGTGAATATTTAATTAAATGAAGACAATATAAGCGAAACTCAATCGAAAATCTGAAAACAGAAAAATCAGAAAAAGATATTGACACATCTGGACATTGTCCCAGATGTGTCAATATCTTTTTCTGATTTTTCTGTTTTCAGATTTTCGATTGAGTTTCGCTTATATTGTCTTCATTTAATTAAATATTACAATTTGAGATTTTACTCATAAAGTTAAAATAAAAATAAAAATAGTGAATATTTGCTAGTAAGTTTGAGCAAGTATTTGCTAGTAGGTTTGACTGAATATTTACTAGTAAGTTTGAGGAAGTATTTACTAGTAGGTTTGGGTGAGTATTTACTGGTGAGAATTTATTTCAGTAGAAACTACTTTCTGTTTTGAATTAATATTAAATGTCGACATATTACAAAAAAATATGAATATAAACCTCTTGTTTGCCAGGGTAGGCCAGCAAAAAGCACCACCAATTACGACGCGGCACCCGGCGGTAGAAATGACACTTCGTGTCCAGCGATTCTGACACTGTCCTTTACAAATTTTGTACATAGAAGGGTCAAAATCGTAGATTAACATATTTTTCCCGCGCATGCGCAAGAACTGCGCACATTCCCGCACTCCGGTAAATTATTAATATAAATTATTTGGAGTGACTAGGCGCATTGCAGGTTTCACTATGGTAAAGGGCGATAATAGAGCAAGCGATTCTGACCGTGTTCTTCATACACTTTCTTTATACATAAGGGTCAAAATCGCGTGTAAAATCTCATGACACACCGGTGCACGAGCGGCAAACAAGGGATTAAAATATTGATAATAGTATTTACTTGAAATATTCCTTTGTTGTATGTACTTTTCATGAAACCATGGAATTTCATGCTGAGGTAGTTCCAGACACACGGAGCGATTTAAATGCATAAGCTGCTTCCTAATTCTAGAAGGATATGATAGCTAAAAGAAAAATAATAAACAATAATTTTTAAAGTTTCCCAGAAGAAACTGCAATTACTGGTAAAAAATATAATATAAAATATAACTTGTCACAGTCAAAAAGGTGTAAGTGACAAATCTCTAATTGTCAGTACCAAGCATAAATATTTAAAAAAAGAATAGTGTTAATCTAACGTTTTCTACAAACTGCGTGTAATTATTTTTTATATCTTCTTCTACAATCGTAATTATAAAAATTAGATAATATAATTATTTACATTATATTTTTGTCCAGTTTCCACTTTGAAAAGGAGAAATTTGTCACAATACAATTATAGCAAAAAAAATCAGTAAGAACAGTAGGTACTTATAAATTAATATATAGATAGAAAGTATTCAGTAGTAATAAAGTTAATTTTGAATTTTTTGCAATTAATTACCTTAGAATAACACTGCGACATTTCTTGATCTAAGCGTTCCATGAACTCAATTGAAAAGATATATTTGACTAAGAGATCAGGAAGGCAGCCAAAGTAGCACAGTTCCAAGCATGCTTGCAATAACGTCAGCCCAGAGAGTAATTCCTTGTCCCTAGAGTAGACAAAAGATCCTTTAAGAGTGTCTAATAATATGTAATTTTAATCATATTATTATAACCCATATCTATACCTTACTATAAGATCTACAGACACTTGAAAATATCGCTCGTTTTTAGGCTGGTAGGCTGTTATGTAGCATAACTGTAGAATTTTTTGGGCAGAATCCCCCAACAGATCATCTCCTTGGTTCACTATGTAGTCAATCAAGCGATCAAACAGTGGTGGCACAACTACCGAACAACATATCAAGTTATAGGCCGCATCTCGTATTGTTCTCGAAGCAAAGTTCTCATCCACCTGAGAGTACTTAACGAGCAAGTCGTTGAATCTATCTGTGTCAAACCTCGCTCCTCTGTTCAAGAATGTCTTACAAATAATGTTTAAATCTGTAAGGGTTGAATAATGAGGGAGTTTTATGTGTATACTAGCGCAATTGTCAAGAATTGTGTCAATTCGCATTACAAAACGAGCTTCTTTTGTTGTTGTGTATCTATGCTTAGTAATCAAAGAGGATATGTACAACCCTTTAGACAAAATAAGACATGACAAATGGTCCAATTGAGTGGACATTTCTTCAAGTTTTGTAATAAGCAGATTGAGCATATCGTGATTTGCAAAGTTTGGATTGCATAAGCCGTAAGCTAAACAAAAGGCCGTAATCCGAGACAGTTTGCCTGGCAGCATTATCGCTAAACTGTTTTCTACATTCATAAATTTTGTAAATATTTCCTTCTCAAAGGGTGCACATCTATACAATTCATGTACATTGCTGTAAAAATACATATATTTCTGGCTAATTCTTAGCAATCTGTAATCATCCAAAGGAAACTTCTTTACTAAAAAGCTAGTTTGTAGCCAAAATTTATCACAAACTGAAAGATCAGGTGATTTGATATATCTTAGTATTTTGTATAAGGGCACATGTGCAGTTGGGAAAGAAAACTTCATAAACTTGTTGGAAATCTCCTCAAATCTTTGCCGGTTGTTGGCAGCTGCCCCCGTAACTTGGCAAAATAATAAATCTGGTATTTTCAGAAATGTTGACATGCGATCATCATTTTTAGATTTTTCTAGCAATTCAGATGCTCTGTCTTTGACTGAAACCATTACATGCATAGGCGAGAGATAACTCTGAAAAACCTGAAAATCAACGAACTTTATTTAAAGAGATGTAATAGATAAGATACAACTTTTAATTAAATATTAATCTGTTATTGGTCCTACCTTATGAAGAGAAATAATGTCACTAACATCCAAATTTTTAATGGAATTTTTCAACAACTGGCAAAGGAGGTTGACAATTTCAAAATTGTACTTTGACCAATGAGGTAGATTCAGAAAGCTCAGCGCCTGAAAATAGTAAAGTTATATAATAGTTAACTCTGCACACGAGAGACCTACTTCATGACTGGGGATGTTACGCAGATGGACAGAGGAAGCCTGGTCGTCTGGGAATTTCAAGATCCAAGTTACACATTTCATCATTCATCATTGTTCACTCCAAGTTTGCTCATTCCTACGTCGTTTGTAAATGGTGTTTTCACATATTGTAATTTCCGAAAATTAGCTTCCCTTGTTTTCTCACCAAAGGCAACGCACAGCACACTGTGGTTGCTATTTTCGCCACTTGCAATCCCCGCATTTACTATGTCCGTTTCCATCCTCTTCCTTTAATCAACTTCCCAAATTCAATCCACTTTGTCCGTCCTCTCCCTTCAATCCACGTAAAAATTCTTTACTTGCTCCAGAGCAGTTATGGTTCAAGGCACTGATTGCTTTTTTGTCTTTGGGGTCGTCTATTAATCACGTGATGTTTTTTTAGCAACTTTTTAACCCCCCCCCCTGGTGATATGTGGTGAGGTTTTAGACTAAACCCTCCCCCCCCAAAAAAATCATGTGTATTTTTTTTAGTACAAAGTATTTTGAAATTTTCAGAATATTATCATGAAAAATAAATACACGTGATATCTCATTTTACCCCCCCCCCCCCCCTCGTGATTTTTTCCGAACCCCACCCCCCCCCCTCCCCCTTTCGAGCCTCACGTGATTAATGGACGACCCCTTTAGTAAAATAAGTACATATTACCTTCAGAATAGATGTCTCCGTATTGGTGTTGATTATTCCAGAATCAACCAGCTGCTTTGTTTTTATTTTATATAATTCTAAAACAGGCATAGATATTATAGAATGAATATTATTTAGACACAAGGTGAGTCCATGGAAGTCTTCGGCAGAATGGCAGGAATCTGAAAAAGAAAGGTTTCAAAAATAAGTTTTTAACTTTAATACCTTCTGTTTACCACTGCGAAGTGAATTCAAAGTAATATTTTTATTTTTTATTTTAACTTTATGAGTAAAACCTCAAATTGTAATATTTAAATAAATGAAGATAATATAAGCGAAACTCAATCGAAAATCTGGAAACAGAAAAATCAGAAAAACATATTGACACCTCTGGGACTCGAACCCAGGACCTCTTGCTTTCCGGGCAAACGCGCTAACCACTGCGCCACGGTGTCGATATGGAATTCGGTCATGTTTAACAGTACCATACTTCGACTAAGAACCACCTACATTATTTTTTTTATTTATTTTTTTTTTTTTTTTTAAATTTATTTATTTTAGTACATACAATAATGACATTACATTTTTCAGATACATTCATACATAAAGATAGTTGCCAATAATATATATAAAGATAGTTGCCAATAATATATGTGTTAAAGAAAATGAAGATAATGTAAGTGGTTCTTAGTCGAAGTATGGTACAGTTAAACATGACCGAATTTCATATCGACACCGTGGCGCAGTGGTTAGCGCGTTTGCCCGGAAAGCAAGAGGTCCTGGGTTCTAGTCCCAGAGGTGTCAATATGTTTTTCTGATTTTTCTGTTTCCAGATTTTCGATTGAGTTTCGCATATATTATCTTCATTTATTTAAATATTCAAAGTAATATATTTTTCAATTTAACTCAAAGAATTAGCTGACTGCTAAAGCAGGAAATCAAATGGTAACAAGAGTTTGTGGTTCTGTTAATATTTGGGAAGAAAGAACTGAAGTAATGGTAATAAATCTTTGCCCATATCACTTTACACACATACATGCGTGAATAAATTGTGCCCTCAGCACAACAGCTACAACCGTTATTCTGTAAAAAATCAGGAACACGGTGAAAAGGTTAATAAACTTACGCGTCAGCAAAGTAATATTATGATTTCAGGAGAGCTGTATCTAAAAAAACTTGTTAATTATTTATTTATTATAAGAACTTTGTACATTGTATAGATTTTTGTGTTATTTCATCCGCCATGCCAGGGATGTCCCTGTGTTATGGCAGGTGAAGTTTACAGATTAGAAATTCATAATATTGTTGATAAATTAAATTATAAGTTATTAAATTATACAAATTAAATTACATTACAAATATTATTTATTATTTTTAATCGATAAACTAATGTTTAAGACAAGATTTTTATGCATAGCACAAAGGATAACAATTATTATAATTAATAATTATTAACCTGAAACACTCATCTACATTGAAAAAATCTCCCAAGAAAAGATACATGCCGCCGACGGGACTCGAACCCGCGTCCTTCTGATTATCAGAAGACCTTCGATTATACCTTCCAAAATCAAAAGGACGCGGGTTCAAGTCCCATCGGCGGCCTGTATCTTTTCTCGGGAGATTTTTTCAATGTAGATGAGTGTTTCAGGCTAATAGTTATTACTTATAATAATTGTTACAAAAATTATATATCATGGTTTCAAAATGTAGTAATAATAATATACTATAATTAAACATACTACTTTCAGTTAATCTGTAATTCTGTGTCAATTTTAAAACTTGGATTTTCAAAAATGGAACTGATTGTTAAAACAGTTCAAACAAGAGATGAAGTAGGTACTAAAATTATTTAAATTTTAATTAATTCGATAAAATTTCAGAATCGCTGAACACACTTTGCAAATATCTTTTTTCAAATATACTTCTATTCAACTTAACACACTTCAGGCGGACGAAAACGAAGTACCCGTTGGAGAAAATGGAATTGGTTTTATACCTATCTTTGAAAATAATATGTCCATTTGAAAGATTTTTTTGGTTTTGAGAGCAGTGGCATTTTAGCATAAATAGTTTAAAACAAAAGTAAAAATAACAACAACAATGTTATTTACATTTAAAGTAAAAGTACAAGGACAATCAGCATCGTACCAATGGGAAAACGTGCATTAGGAGGTTCTAAAAATATTGTTAATATATGATCTGTCTTTGCTAGTGATCCAAAACTTGGTATCTGATTTGTATTTTACGTGCTGTCTAATGGTCAGTGGAAGTGTATTATAAAGTTTTGTTGCAAAGTACCTGAAGTTTCTTTGACCAAACGTTGTTTTGACGAAAGGGATAAGTAAGAGATTTTACCCTTTAGTTCTCGTATCACGAACAGTTTGGATATTGTCAAAAACAGTTCTATGTTTGAATAGATAAATTAGTATATTTTTGGCATAAAGTTGCCTAATGTCCAAAACACCGATTCTCCTAAAGATTTCATCCGAACTGCTTGTGATCGCTACTTTTAGAATGATCTTTATAATTAGTTTCTGGGCTTTAGGGATTGGATCAATTGCGGCAGCGTTTGCTCCTCCCCAGGCTATGGATATCATACTCGATTAGAGATTGACATAGTGCATAGTATATTGTTTTGAGTTGGTTCAAGTTTAGAAAGATGCGAGTTTGTCTAAAAAGGTTTAAAGGTTAACTACTCGAATGCACATGCTAGATTTTCGCCGCGCGCCACCTGATTATATTTTCGTAATAGTTATTAAGTAAGTTTACTTGTTTTTTTGCAATATTATTTTTTTGTAAACTGTACCGTCTTACTATATAATGTGTTTATATATTTATAAAATTAGTAATGTAAATTAAATTAACCACCAGAATATGTTGTTTCCCCAGAAAAGCTAGTTACACATATTCAGAGAAATGATTTTTTTTAATAGTATCAAGGATTCAATGGCTTCCAAGGGGTTAAACGTGTCAGCGATTCTGAAATTTTAACAATTATTCTAACTACCAAGGGGGCATTCAAGTAATACGTAATGCAATTTTTGAAAATTTTCTCTCTCCCCCCCACTTAACGCGCCGTAACGGTTTCTGTACCACCCCCACCCCCCACCTCCCCCTTTACCTATACGTTACGTAACACCCATGTGACTATTTTTACCTAAAAGTCACAATTAAGTTGCGCAAAATAAAAATGACGTACAATACAGTTGAGGGATTCCCCGTACAATATAAACGAAAAGGATTGCCAATTTGGAAGATTTTAATTCCCTAGTTTTTTATGTAAATAAAAATAAAAAAATTACGTAACGCGTTGTTCGAACCCCTCCTCCTGCCCCGGTAACACACAGAAACGTTTGACAAGACCCCCCCCCAAAATGCGTTACGTAATACTTGAACGGCCCCTAACGGCGTTCATTCAAAAGATAAATTTCAGATTGCAGTAGATACTATTATAAATTTTTACTATATGAATCAAACTACTCACCTAATGAAGTCAACAAAAGTGGCAGCATTTTAGCCGCAATGGGCACAAATCTTAAGGAATCTCTGGCTTCAAATACAGATGTATATCTTACTAGCGATTGTATTGAGGGAAATTCATTAGATTTTACCTTCTCATGGAATAGTTCAATCATAGAATTCAAAACATTGTCTGTGTTGTTAATTCCCATTCTCTTGAGATAAAATATTGCGCACGACAATTCATCCAAAGAAAGTACACAATAATTATTTTCAATAAGATCTAGCAGACTAATAAAATCTTTGTGGTTTTTTAATTCAGACATGTAATCAAACATCATATCTTGTGGACTGGTCTCCACTTCGCTATTTTCTAATTCCTGTACGTAGAACTGGTCAAAAGATCTCTGGAGGTCTGATAAGACCAATATTGTCTGGCAAAGGTGGTGAGATTTCATATTTTGTTTTTCTTTTCGAACCAAGTCAAAGACACTTTGAATAGATTGGCATTGGTTTAATTGCATCATTATATGGTCATTGACATCTTTATACAAAAGCGCTCTTAAATCATTTTTTTCTTTTTTGTCGAAGGTGTTATCAAACACGTCAATGAATGCGTTGTCTTCTATAAAATGGTCATCACTCAATGTAGAAAATGTTTTGGAAGAAGCAATAAAATGTTTGGTATGAATTCGTTTCGTCTGTGTAAAATGCCGAAAATCGGTTGTAGTATGTATTTTTTTGAAAACGAAAACATTATTTATGTCGTACGAGAGACTTTTCCTAGTTTGTCTGCTAAATTGAATAGAGCTCCTGGCTACTCGCCGCGTCGTTCGATTAAAAACATGAGACATTTCGTTTTTTTTTTTAATGCAATATTTAAGTATTTATGTTTCAAATCTAAAATATTATTACACAAGATTTATTTTTTTCGTACATTATATTCAAATAATCATTAATCCAACAACATAACCTAAATGTACATTCGAATGGTATGCGCGCTTTTTGACAGTTGTTTTGTACAAAGTTCTATTCTATTTCTATGGTCACTTTGTCGAAGACGAACGAAATAAGTAGTAGGTAGTTTGTAGTTACCCATAAGTTCCATGTTCGATTCGATTATGGGGCCGACAGACGACCTAGCTATAAAAGGAGGCGTCTACTAATATCTACAGGAATTCCAAAAACTGAAAAAATCGAACTTATATCTATTAGAACCAAAGTGTTGACGAATATCTACAGCTCAAACTGTTGACTAATATCTATGAGAATCAAAGTGTTGACGAATATCTACAGCACTGGCAGAGGTTGGATTTACAATTATGTATAGCATATTGGAATAACGTAATATTTTTGTTATTAGTTTTTGGGGTATTATGCCGTGTTGCGCTACCTCCTTCTTTAGCCAACGTTTCGGACAGCGTTGCAGTGTCCACCATCAGGGCAGATCTGTCCATCATCAGGGCAGATCTGCCCGGCAACACGGCATAATACCCCAAAAACTAATAACAAAAATATTTTTGGCCGTGAAAATCTAAAATCGTATCTAACGTAATATTGCATATGCAGTTTAAAAAACTTAATTTTTGTAAGTATGTATGTAAAAAATCTCTAATATCGGACTATTGGATACATATTGGATAAAGTGAGACAGGCATACAAATAAAACCATTGTAAACATATTTTATTATAGATAAATAAATTTAGCTGATTAGTCCAACCTACGCTCTGTAGATATTAGTTCAACCTACGCTCTGTAGATATTAGTCAACACTGGGACCATCATAGATATTCGTCCGACCTTAGCTCTGTAGATATTAGTCAACACTCTGAAGTTCGTAGATATTAGTTCAACATATGAGCTGTAGATATTCGTCCGACATATAGACAGTAGATATTAGTATCTGGAGTCGCTATAAAAGCGCCAGCGTTATTTGGCTCGGCCTATTTCGGCATTTTAAATATTTTGCTACTTGATTGGGAAACAAATTATAATAGTGAGCTTTTGTACAATGATAACGTTATAAAATCGTCAATGAAAACTTTTTTTTACATGTATAAATAATTTCCCTCAGGGCCTATGTCATCTTTGAGGATGCTGTGTGGAGGGTTTTTTTAAGGAAAGAAAGGAGAGGAGAGTTCTCGAAGGAAAAGGATTTAAGGGGTGGGTAGGAATCTGGGGTTCAGTATGTCCTGGTTATCCGCCTCCAAGCCCTAGACAAACCTCACTCCATGAACCCGGGCACCCCTACTAAATCACCAAACGTAGCGAACCACTTGGGGTGACCTATGGCAGAGGTGTTAGTTATCCAATAAAGGTTCCCGGGTGGTGGTACCCATTCCCGCCTCCCAAATTGACGAGCAGCAGCCGATGGTTGCAATTTAGTGCATCAAGTATCAAGTCATCAATAGTTAATAATAATAATAATAAATTTGGACAACTTATATAGCGCTGTTTTTGCGAAAAATCGCCTCAAGAGCGCTGTACATAATAAAATAGAGCCTGTCCTATGCATTAATAATTATTGAAGAGCCCTTTTGTTAATTTTATACTAAAACGACGCTACGTATACAAATTATCCAGATATTATTTTGACCATATTCTGATCACACAGCGACAGCGCCTATGTGCTTGAGTGTATTCGGACGGAATATTGATTTAATTTATGTGGCAACAGAATGTAGTAACTTTTTAAAAGAGTAAGATAAAACAAAGGATTTTGAAACATCATCGACACCGACAAATTCTTCAGATATGTGTAAAACAGACGACGAATTCTTTTGGAAAGTGGTTGGACATTGAAACTTGGAACACATGGGATCTTCGCAAGGGATAGAATTTATATCTGTTACACAATATAGACTTGTAAAAAAGAAGCCATAAAACCTTTCTAATCACATTTAGCCCCGTAACCAGTGTTCCGGTGTTTGAGATTTGGGAGGCGGGAATGGGTACCGCCACCCCGGGAACCTTTATTGGATAACCAACACCTCTGCCATAGGTCACCCCAAGTGGTTCGCTACGTTTAGTGATTTAGCAGTGGTGCCCAGATTCATGGGGTGAGGTTTGTCTAGGTCTTGGAGGCGGATGGCCAGGACATACTAGATTCCTACCCACCCCTTAAACCCTTTTCCTTCCCAGAACTCTCCTTTCCTTCCTTTCCTTAAAAAAACCCTCCACACAGCATCCCCAAAGATGACGTAGGCCCTGAGGTAAATTATTTTCCCCATGGCCTCCTGTGTGGAGCTCATGTAAAAAAAAAAGATGCTGCACTCGAAAGGAGTTGAATGAAGGGATTGGAAAACGTCATTGATTGAAATGGATACAGGTAAAGAAACAAAATTAATAGTGTGGTAATTAAATGTACGAAAAATAATAACGTTTTTATTGACATTCTATTAGTTCGCAGATCAAGATCATCGCACGCCAAATGACGCTTTCTATACGATCCCTTTTGCTCCGATAAACTCGAGCGATTTCGAAACATTCGATGTTCGGAATCTGAATCTGTTCGAGTCTAGGTCGTCTGTCATCTCTACTCTGCGGTTTTTTTCCATAGGGGAACCCCAGTGTTGCCAACTTAGCAACTTTATAGCTAGATCTAGCTATTATTTGATGTCAGACAGCTACATTTTAATGAAACTTGTAGCTAAACTTTTTAGCTACTTTTTTTAGCAACTTTTAGTCATTGTTTTATAGCAATTCTTCCGGTGACAACACATACCAAGATATAAGTACTCTTGCTTTAACTTGCCTTTCACTGCCACATTCTAATGCAGAGGTAGAGAGGTTATTCTCTCAGATGAATTTAGTTAAAAATAAGTAAAGAAACCGAATGAGTTTCACAACTCGAAACGCGAAATATTATATTTCTTTTAACTTAATAATAATTAAAAAAAAAACTCTTAACTCAATCCTCTGCATTGGAGACTCTCAGGAAAAGTGGTAAATGCGGCTATAACCAAAACCTCCTAGACTCCACATGCCGTGGGTGACGATATAACTGTGTTTTGCCTAAAGATGTACTGCATAAAATGGGTACCGCTGAAAAATATTCAAAATCACTGAAAGATACTGAACCCCAGCCATCGACATCTTCTGATCTTCGTTTTTAAATGTGAATGTTCAATTTATTTATTTATTCAATAACGTGTATAAGATATTTATTCTCTTTTGTTGGATTTAATGGAAATAAAAACGATTGTCAGAATTTGTCTTTTATTGTATTAACTTATCTCCTACTGTAACGTTTAGCTACTTCTAGCAACTTTTTGGGGTAAAAAAAACTGGCAATCTAGCAACATTTTGTAAGATGTCTAGCAATTTGCCATAGCGAACAGTTGGCAACACTGGGGAACCCTATCAACTGTCAATGTCAAATAAACTTGCAGGCGACGTAAACGTCAAATTGTCAAACACCACAGCGAAAGCACCACAAAGCAAAGCAATTGACCGCAAAACACGTCACATCGTTAGAAACCTGGTGGGTGGTTTGATATATTTATGGAAACCTGGTAAACTACAATAAAATATAAACATTTATTGCAAAAACCTGTTCTATACTTTTGGTTTATTCAGTTTTTTTTTGTGGTTTTCGCATTCAATATATTTTAAGAATTATTTTTCTAGTGTTCTATCCTCCTGTGCCAATTTGAGGCTTATGACTCCATCGGTTAAATATAGCAACTATATTTATATAAATGGTCAACTTTATATAGCACTGTTTTGTGAAAAAATCTCCCGTCGCTTTTGTACTGTTTTAGGTCTATGGTGATGTAATTATTGTCATTCTTCAGCAATATATGTACATGTTATCGAATAGTGTTACCAGCTGCCTATCGAAATGCCTATGTTTATTAGCAATGATTCACTGTATGGTGTAACATCTTCTGTACTAACCAAACCTGTTGAAACAAATATGTATTAAGCATCCAGCTGAACTCGACAACTTTACCCTAATTTTATTACGTTATAGGTATTAAAATAAGAAATTATTTGGTAGGCATACGATAATAATCATAATATATTTGTTATTATTTTTAATTTTTAAACTAACATTTAAGACAAGATTTTTATGCGTGGCACAAAGGGTAACAATTATTATAAGCAATAATTATCAGCCTGAAACACTCATCCACATTGAAAAAATCTTCCGAGAAAAGATACATGACGCCAACGGGACCGGTCCCGTTGGTGTCATGTATCTTTTCTCGGAAGATTTTTTCAATGTGGATGAGTGTTTCAGGCTGATAATTATTAATTTTTCGAAGAAAACTTCTTCTAAAAGGTTGTTACTTTGTGATGTCATTATTTATTTATTAAAAGAAAATAACTTAGTTTACATCACTTTATTTTTTTATATTTTATAATATCAACATGGTTCACGAAACATGTTGATATTATAAAATATAAAAAAATAAAGTGATGTAAACTAAGTTATTTTCTTTTAATAAATGATAATTATTGCTTATAATAATTGTTATAATATATTTGGATGATTAATATAATTAACGTGACTATACGTCCCGTTTTGATCGGGACCGTCCCGTTTTTAGCACCCTTTCCTGCTGTCGCGAAGAAAAGCTTCAGAATGCGTAAATGTCCCGGAAAAAATAGGATGACCCTTAATTGAAAGCAAAAGATTATCGCAATCATTGGGCGCTTTCATAATTCCTACTGCTACTGCACGGCAACCGCACAAAACGTATGTTCTTTATCACAATAATGCTGCAGCTCTTTCTTACACACTAAATAATTGTGTGTAAGAAAGACCTGATGGAAATGAGACAAACGATTTCTTAAAGAAAAATATAATCATTATCGTACCTCTCCCTTGTACGTATCAAAGAAATAAAACACCGTTGCAGTTGCCGTCCTTGCCGTGGGATTTATATAATCGCCCATTAGATATCGTCATAGAAAAATGAATGGTGTTAGAAGTGTGATCTATACAGACTTGAAAAATAGAACTGATGTTAATTATAAGTTAATTTATGTTGTCAATTATGTAAGACCTTTCGACTCCTAGACCCCCGGCAGAAAATGAATTTTCCGTATCTGTTAAAGAAAAACATTCAATATTATTTATTATTGTTAGATCATTTTCACTTGGAGTTAGATAAAATTGTTTATTTACTTTGGGCACATAACACACTTGCACTGTTTTTTTCCATCTCTTCAGAGGTATTCAATGTCTAGAAATGGTCCCGGTGACTTACGATTCAAAATAAAATTCATAGTGTTCACCCCCTCCCCTCCCCGTATCTCTATGAAATGCTCTTTAAAATTTTATTATTAGAAATAAACATAAAATTGCATAGTGTTTTCTCTTTCTAACACTGTTTAGGTCATATTTCTCACCATGATAGTAAGACCTATATGAGCTGTTCTCAAAAATGAACAAATTAGTCTGAGGGGTTAAATAGCAAACAATCCATTATTGTTCAATTTGGCAGTACCTACAGTCAAATGTCGCATTGGCAGTACTTAGGTGATAGTTCCATTAATATTCAAGATGGTCAAGAGTGTGGTGGAATTGTAAACATTGACTGAAAGGCCTTATTTTTTTTTTTTTTTTTTACAGTGAATACCGTGGGGGAGGGAGGGAGGGGAAGGAGGTGGGGAAGAGGAAGGTTGGGAAGTACCTGGCTATTCAGATCTGGTCACTAAACACGGCTAAAACCATTTTCAAGCAACGTTTCAATTCTGAATGGTGGTCTTACACCAGGGCGATACTGATAGTAACTTCCACTCTGGAACATGCCGCAAATATACTATATATTATTTTAAATGAATTAATTGTGAAAACACAAATTAATCAAATAAAATTTATTTGCGCATGCCGGGTTCGAACCCGCGACCTCCGGATTGTGAATCAAGAGTCTTACCCACTGGACTACGGAGGTCGTCATGTAAATTAAGTAAGGTCCTTATGTAAATTGGTGACAACAGTTTTCTTTCTGATGGGTGTAGATAACACTTGTAGTGATTTTCTGTTCGGAGATCTCAGTGAATATAATGCTGTCCTGATGAAGATTGGGAACAACTGAAACTACAAGGACCCCCCCATTTAACGTACCTGTTTAACGACTGCTCAAACTTACGACCAGCTCTCCAGTACAGAGATGCACTGAACTGCTCAAATTTTCTGTAGCCATCTCGCTATGACTAAAGTGTTAAAATCCATGTCTTTTTTCATGAAAAAACTTATATAGTTATTGCTGATTGTATTTTTATATTGTGTAATTCGTTCGCAAATGTGAATGGTAGAAGAAGTCAGGGATGCCCGAGGAAGACATGGCACGGTCAAGTGAATCAGATACTTGAGTTTTGTTCATCCCTTTTCAGAATAAATAAAAACAGAACTCGAATAGAACATTCATTTCACAGAACTTGAATTTTAACTTCGAAATTTCAAGAATTATTCAAATTCTGTGGAACAACCCATCTTTAATATTGAAATGATTTTCATGCTGCATGATTTGAATTTCAGAATCATTATTCTTTTAAAAAGATGGCAACTAAGACTCCCGTGACTGTGCTACAAGAACTGGCGGTGAAATTCAACAAAGTTCCGCACTTTGAATTTCTGGAACCTGATATTATGGGAGTTTTTGAATGCAAGGCTTCGGCAATGGGGGTCTTTGTGACTGGAAAAGGCCGCTGTAAGAAGGATGCAAAGCAAGATGCCGCTAGATTGGTAATAGAAAAGCTGGTGAAAGCTGGCAAATACATGCCTCAAACGTGCGATAACCTTTCACCCCCGAAGCATTTAGTTTCTGCTCCGGCAGCTGAAATCGTTACCAACTATGTCGGTGTACTTAAGGTAAGCTGTGTTATTTGCACTTTTTTTTTTTAATTGCCGGCAACCTGGGCGTTTATTATATACAAACAAGTAAGTAACCCGCCTCACTCGACGATGTCTGTTCTGAGACGGGTACACATACGTAAACACATACACATATGTATACGCATGTATTTTATTTGGTTTTACGCCCAGCTGTACTTTTACATGGATTATAAGAAAAGAATATACATAGTGAGCTATCAAAAATTATACATACAGTATAGGGGGTTCCATTTTTGGAGGCGTGTATGGGTACCATCGCCCCGGAAACCAATTATTGGATAACCAACACCTCTGCCATAGGTCACCCCAAGTGGTTCGCTACGTGTGGTGACTTAGTAGGGATACCCGGATTCATGGGGTGAGGTTAGTCCAGGTCGTGGCGGCCGATCGTCTGCTCACCTTCCGTGTGGTGGGTAGGATCGAGAAAGACTGGTTGAGGGTGGTCTTTTATCCTCTCCAGCCAGAATCTCTCGACCTATCGCCTTGCGCCGCGGTTGGAGGGATGAATTCAAACGTCCGAAACTCCTTGAAACACCGACCCCCAGATTCCTACCTACCCCTCATACGTATTTCCTCCACAGAACTTCATTTCCTTAGAAAAACCCTCCACACAGCATCCCCTAAGATGACATAGGCCCTGAGGGAAATTATTTTCCTCAGGGCCTCCTGTGTGGAGATAATGTAAAAAAAAATTTAAAGTGTGAAGCAATATTTAAGGTAGGCACGCTGTGGCACCACTTTACAGGGCGTTAAAGTGATACTAAATTTCTATTCTATGGATAATAATAACTTTAAATGATCAAAAAGTCCATTTTTAATCGTGTCATTAAAACACACTGTCAAGTTGGTATTATTGAATGTTTAGTGCTGGCGTCACTGCTACCATAATTTTCCAGTCATTGTATTGAAATGTATGACAGAAGCCATCAGTATTAACAAAATTTCATGTTATTTCTTTATTTACATACTGTTTATAGAGATTTAGTTGTTGTGTTTATTGAAAAATTATTTAGGCCTAAAAAATTCAGTATCAAAAATAGAGATATCTCTATTAGTTTATCTCTATTATTTAAAATATTCAAAAACTTTAACTGTACAAAAAAATGGTAACGCTACTCGCAACCCTCCAACTCTGAATTTCAAAATGACGGACGTCGAACAGCTGATTCGGCGCTGTCGCTGAAACGATGCTCGGTTTCCATAAGATCGATTTCGATTCGTAAAGCTGAAAAAATAATAATTTCAAAAAAATTTTATACCACTGAAAAATATAATACTTAATAAAAAATTATGATATAAAATTATTTTAGAATTCTGAATCAAATTTAGTGAAAATGATTAAGGTAGTTAAAAAAATTTCAGATGATACTAAAATGACTTTTGGTTTAGATAAATGTAGAACGTTCCATATAGAAAAAGGCAAAATTGTAGATGGAGACGAGGGTATATTTAGAAATTTCAAAATTAAAAGTATGAAAGGGAATGAGGTTTATAAATATTTAGGATACCCGTAATCGAATAGATTAGATCATACTAGTATTAAAAATGATATTAGGATTAAATTTCAAACTATGATCAGAAAAATTAAAAAATGCAATCTATCTGCTAAAAATTTAGTAACAGCAATAAATACTTGGGCAATACCTCTATTAACGTACTCATTTGGCGTAATTAAATGGTCCAATTTTAATACTTTAGAACAATTAATTAGAACTACGTTAACAAAGTTTAATTGCCATCATCCAAATTCAGCTATAGAACGAATTAATTTACCTAGAAATTTAGGAGGTAGAGGTGTAGTCAAAATAACATCTTTGAAACACAATCTGGGCTTAGTCACTAATTTTTAGAAATGCTTAGAAATTTTTTCCATGGGAAAGCTAATAGCTCAGAAATGCACAAAATAATTTGCAAGGCAGATAGAAACATTACACCTTTAAATTTATATGACGAGAATGCCAACATTCTTATAAATACTAACCAGGAATTATTAGACTGACCAGGAATTATTAGATTCCTGGTCAAATAAAATTATTCACGCAAAACACTTCAATTATCTCAACCAAACGTATGCTGACAAACTTTCGTCAAACAAATGGTTGAGTATTGGAGAGTTGAGCGCAGAAATAGAAGGATTTATGCTTGCCATTCAAGATAGAGTTATTAATACTAAAAATTATAGGAAGCATATAATCAAAGATATAAATCGAATTGATTATTTATGTAGAAAATGTTTGGCTTTTCCGGAAACTATAGAACATATTATATCGGGATGTTCTATATTAGCGCCATCAGAGTATACATTTAGGCACAATCAAGTTAAAAATAATCCACCAAATTTTGGTAATTAAACTTAACTTGATTGACTGCCGTAATATAGTACCATATTATGAATATGAACCAAATTCATTTTTAGAAAATGAATTTTATAAAATATATTATGATAAAACTATACTAACAGACAGAACAATTAGTCTTAATAGACCTGATATAGTTTTACATTTGGTCTCTGGTTGTTTTGTATTTATAATACTTATATAGTGCAATTGCATAGCGTGGATTGACTAGAAGATCATTTGGGGAAGTGTGTGAAAGGGTTTAGTTTTTCCTGTGTGGAAAATTTAACCCGGACAATTAAATCTGGTGCGTATGTAAATAAATAAATAATTTCACCTAAATAATGTTTTTACTTATTGAATCGTTTCATAGCTTCTTCCATATAACTGTCATACAAAATGAAAATAAAACTTTTGGTGAGTGATGACGTCACACGATTCACCATACGGTGGTTTTCAGGGGATCTTGAAAAATTAAAACTTTGACAATTATTTTAACTATTAAAAATAACTCTAAAAATAAAAATAAATACCTATGCAGTTATTTAAGTTAGAAGGTTCAATAAAATACATAAAAAATTGGACTGGAGTTCCTTATTCAACATTCAAACCCTTTAAAACGGTTTTAGATAAAATGCTGTATCTCCTTCAATTTTACGAATTTTCTTTAAAAAATTGGTGTGCATCAGACATGGGCAGATTTATTCCCAGGAGTGAATCGATTCAGTCTGATTCCCCTGGCCTTTTGAATTGATTCCCTTTATTCATTCCTTTTTATTTATATATATATATATATATATATATATATATATATATATATATATAAATAAATAAATCATTGAGTAATTACGGTTTTTTGTTTCACCCCTAAAATTTCAATGATTTTTTTATCAAACTTAAAATAGATCCACTTCACATGATCTGATATAAAAGTACATTTTAACATTTAAGTGAGTATTTTGTGATAGGTGACTACAGCTGTTTGGCCTTGTAATTCTTCAAATTTACATATTATAATATCTGAGTCGGATGTTTTAGACCAACTATGTAATGAAATTGACGACTTTGCCCGCGGAGGAATGAATGAACCGCAGCATTGAGGAATGAATTAGTAACTTTTGACTAGTGTCTTGCCTTGCAGTGACTTGATTAACTCGCGAGATGCAGACCTAGCAAGGACTGTAGCGTTTTGCACATAAGATCAACGGGATTGGATAGGGACAATGACGTCACAATTGAATAAAGATTTAATTCCCGAATAAGTGAAATTTACACCTCAAACAGCTCCTGATAGCGACAGACTGTGGACAGACTAGAGACTAGGTACGCGGACCCGGGACGGCGGGACTTTGACTAGAAATACTGAGTTAATTTCTTGTATTTGAAATAGACATGTTGCTCGAAACCAGACGGCTGATTCGCGGTCATTTTTGGCTTGGGACGGGGACCATCATACGTACCTAACATCATACGTACCTAACATACGTTTTGAAATTGAGAATCAGATCGAGTGTGTTACAAGATTGAATTTATTCATTTAATTCAGTCATTCAATTTTGCCCACGTTTAGTGTGCATTATTAACAAATGCATCTTTCAGAAAATGAAATAAAAAAATTACCAAAAATTTTTTTTACAATGTCCTGGTGCCTTAAAGCCCCCCCAGGACCAGAGGCCCGTGTGATCTGAATAAAAAGCTTGTAAAATTACATCAACTTCTTAAACTAGAGGGGGGGGGTTATTCAGCTTTGCCGCCTTGACGAGCCTCTGACGGGTTTTTATTCGATGTATGATACAGTTAAATATGACCGAATCGGATAGGGTAACATTAGCTCAGTTGTAGAGTTCCGCCCCGGCTAGGAAAAGGTCCTGAATTGGATTCCTAGATGTAACCGTATCTTTTTCTGATTTTTCTGTTTCAGATTTTCGATTGAATGTTACTTATACAGTCTTCATTAATTAAATGGTAAATATGATGGTACCCCAAACTTGTCCAAATCATGCATCCTCTTGATTAGTGAGCGTGTCTGATAAAGTGGCGGTCCATGGTCTAAATCATTGGGAGTTCAACATTAATGCAATTTTAAAAAGGAAATAATTTTGGCTTTTTGTGAGCAACTTTTGGTTAGATAGTTGGTTTTTAAAAATGTTACATTTTGTCTTGTGTTCCTCATTGGTACATGGAATTTAATAATGATGATGGCAGGGCTTTGAAGTTGACAACCCTATTTTACCTTAGGCATTAAAAAAATAAATTATACACATTTACCTGATCTACGCTTTTGTGGCATGTGTGATCCATATAACCGTATGTGGATTTGACGTATTATTGTAAGCTTCATTTAAAATACAGTTTTAGGAGATAAAAGAGATTAGTATGCATATATACATTTACTAATATTGTAATAACGCTTACTGTTTGAATGCAGCAGCACTGAAGCGCATCTCAGTTTCTGAAGATATATATTTTTTTTTTTTTTGGTAATTATGGCATTTATTATTTTTTACATTTTTATATAAAACATGTAAGGTATATACATAAAATAGAAATTATATTCGTAGTCCTCCTCACTAGGGGATCCTGTGCTGAGGGGGACTGATTTGGTCCTGATTTGGTTTGGCAGGATTGCTCTTCCGACCATAATGTTTTTGTTCCTTGTTTACTGTATTCAGCAAGTTTTCTTAAAAGTAAGAACCTCGAGAATATCAGAGTTTATCTAAGTTTTTACTTTTAATCTATGATTTTGGCTATGTTTACTCACTAGACCCAAAACCACCTAGATATAAGGCCAGGATACCAAATAAAATCATCCTCTTAACTTGTGTGAGACTCTCCAAAAATTTTATTAAAAAATGGTTTTTCAATCGTTTATTTTATTTATGAAATATATGTTTTAAAAATATTTTAGTTTTTTTTTTGAGGATCTGAACTAACCACAAGTTAAGAGGCCGATTTTATCCAGCGTCCCCACTTTTTTGTTGTCTTTGTGACTTTGCTAGACCAGATATTATGATTAACAAGGTTTTATCCATCTTCCTTTATCCACTGGAGCGCTTTTTGCTGAATTTCAGCACCACCTACAAAACCTAAGTTTGCTTAGCTGCTGAATTTCAGCAAATTTTCCCTAGATGCATTAAAAATTTTTTTGAAATATTTTCAAATAAGCCCTCAGTTCAATTTTGACGTTTTAGTTTAGGCAGAAAGATACTACTTCTTTTATAATTCAACAGATGGCAGTGTACTCTATCTAAAGAAATATGTTCATTCGAAAATTCATGATTTGTACATTTCTCTGGAAAGTACATCTGTCAAAATGCCTCAATGTAAAATGCGGTTTTTTATCGTGTTTTAGTGGATTTTTCTAACATATTTGTATATCAGTGTAATCTAATAATGATAGAATTCGTAATGCATTCAACGTGTTTCAAACTTTAAAATTCAGTATATTTGGAAAAAAAAAGTTTTGTGGTTATGTTTTTGGTATTTTTACAGTAGGACTGTGTTTGACAATGCGATATTTTCAATAAATAAACCAATAATCGAGTTAATTGATATTGTGGATTTAAGATAATTGATGTATCTGTTTAATGTCTTGCAGTTATTTTTGGTGAGTCCTTTATGAATTCCATTATCGTCTATGAAAATGTGGCCATTTCTCGACTAAATTTTTGTCAAAAGTTTGTTGAGAGGGAACATTAACCTTTCCTGGTCTGTAATGCGTAAATACTACACATTGCTTCTAATAACTTTTATATCTCTATAAATATAATGAATTCTGGGTTCAGGTTTTAGGTATTCCTCCGTTACACATTTACACACTGAATTAAAAAATAATATTTTAAATAATTAGCAAATTTAATTCAAAATCAGAGATATTTTGTTAAATATCGGGAATAAACCACAAATACAATCAACCGTGTGCCAGTGTGGACCGTGATACGCGAAGAGTGTGCGGGGGGAGATGACACGCTATGTGACGTCTCGCTCTACTTTGCTATACGGGAACACGAGAAACAGAGACCGCCGTGTTGTGTTTCAACCGTCGATACCTACGACCGCGTAGTAGCTAAACATACATAGCTGAATATATGTATTGGGTAGCAGCCCAGCGCCTCAGTCGTTCGCAGGCAATCCTTTGAGATGGTCTCCTCGCCCGTTTTTTGAGCAACGGACGATGGTTTTTTCATGTTTTCAGCAATTAAATTACAATTATTATCACTTGTAACACAAATTATGAAAAACAAAAGCGATTAGCTATGAATGTTCATATATTTCCGATATAAAATCGATGATTTTAACACGTGAATTGATTACACAGCACCGGAGCGCGCATATTTTTTTAGCACAGTAAGGGAAAGGTTAAACAGTTCTCAACATATCAAAATTCAGTTTTCTTGTATACCTATGTAGATTGTGATTTGTGATTATAAATTAGAACGTTTAAAAGAAACCTTATAGAAAATATTTAATGTGTAGGCAAAATTGAAATTCCTAGGTGAGTTTATAGGGAGAAAATCCTGAGAATAGTTCCGTTTTAAATGTTTACGATTTAATAATATTTTTTTTATAAATCCTAGGAATATGTGATAATCAACCAAAGATAGGTGAATTCATTGACTATGTAGAACTATGATCAGTTTGTATGTCTCCATATTAAAATTCGGAGAATGATTTTTTTAAGGTGGGCGGAAAATATTCAAAACGGTCACCAAAATATCACGAGCAATCTGAGGAAAAATTAAAAATTGTGCCGTCGCTCCAGTGTCCAGTGGTTATGCTTTCAATTGTTTTCACTCCCTTCAACATTGGTGTGCCACAATCCTGTTGATTTCTGATAATCGAAGCCTTGTGTTGTCTTTACATAGGTAAATAAACCAAAATTATTACCAACACCATTAATATTGTTTTCAGGATCTGTGCGTCGAGTTCCGCATGCCAATTCCCGAGTACATTGTTCTGGATGAGACGGGCCTACCACATTCAAAGCAATTCACAGTCCAGTGCAAAATATCCTCTTTGGAGCGAACGGCTACTTCAAATACAAAAAAACAAGCCAAACAAACGGCAGCTGGTCTGCTTGTTAAGTATTTTAATGAGCATATGGCTTCCAGAATCGCTGAATTTGCTGAAAGACCTGTGAGCTACTTGCAATTATTTTTAATGTTTTGAATGATTTAATACATTTACATTAGTTGACATATTATTAACTTTAACCTTATTTATGCGTCTCAGGCTGTCTCATGAGTGATTCTTCAGTAGCTATCCCCGTATATTGATGTTGTATAAATGAGCCATGAAGTCTTACTAAAACACATATGTACATTGTGTCACAATGTGCGGTATGGTGGGATAGATTTCATTGAAAAGTTAGACATAAATACTGCTTGGTTTTTTCATACATAGCTATCTATGGTTTTGCCAAATTATTTATTTAGCTAGAGTCTGTCAAATAAGAGTAGAAAATATAAAAAATTGAACTACAAAATTTGTAGGCTGACAACACCAATTTAACTGTCAAATATTCTTTTAAAGTGCAATGTCACTGAATGTATAGAACACAGTAAACCACATTTTAAAAAACATTTTTTGTTCATGACATAAATTTGATTAAAATGTGTTTTATAAAGCGATTTGCTTTCATTTAATTTAATATAAATTTGAATTTAACAGTAGATAGAAAGGAAGAATCACTAACGGTGAGTTTAGTTACACTACTTTTAGATCTGAATGAGTTAAATATATATTCAGATCTAAAATTAGAGACACGTTCTAAAGCCCAGGCAACGCTAGGTACTTAAGCTAGTATTAAATAAATGTGAGCAATCTCTAAACTGTGCTTTATATTTTATTACATTATCGTTTTTCTTCATTACGTTAACACAAAATTGCGAAGGTATAATAATAATATACCTATACGCGATTCTAATTTTGAGATCAGTGGGTAGCTATATGCATTGTAATGAAGAAAAAAAATCACTTTCACGCCTTTTTAATTTTTTATAAAAATGTGGGTTACACAGCTTTACATCAACATTATGAGTTATATGTTTAGTATTGCCATTTGAACTACAGTGGCGCCCTCATATATTTTCTACTCTTATTTGACAGACTGAAACACATGTTTTAAAACTACGTATGACGAAATTCGTGTAAAAGTGCTCTATAAATTCAATCACGGTTTTAAACATTTTTCTCTCGACCTTTGTGCTTTAATTTCTAATTTATATTATTTTCTTATTGTATAACAAGTTTTAAATAAATACTCTATGCACAAGCACTGCATCTTTTTGAGTACTGTGTTTATGTCAACTCTGGCTGCAATAGGTACCTATAGTAATCAACTCCAACTTTAATTTAAGTAGAAAAATTATGTAATTCTTTCATACTTATTTATGTACTTTAATAAACTTTTCTTTTTTCTAGGAATCCCAGTCTCTTTCCAAATTAAATGATTCTGCAAAAGAGAAATACTTTGACCAAACAGAGGTTTGGAGACCTAATCTTGGCCAGATAATTTCAAATTATTACATTGGTATTAAAGAAATGCTCGGTATTTTACTACACTTATTTATGTATATTCTATAAAGCAACTAGCTTTTACCCGCAGCTTCGCTCGCATGGTATTAGGTGGAAATCCCACTGATTCATTCATTCGTGCTTTCATTCACTGATTCATTCATTCACTGATTAACCGGTCACATGCCGTGACATTTAGCGGAAATTCGCGGAACTTCGCAAAAAAACACTAAAAAACCACCACTTTGAATTTTGAATTGAATGTTTTGTTGATAAATTTTGAGCTATTGTATATTTTATTAACTGAAACACGTTCACAACACAATAAACTATCTACGAAAACCACATTACTTGCATTTATTACGTAAATTAATAGGTTTTATGATCGTTTTATTCGCGATACACCCATTAATTGCGACCGTTAAATTCGCGGCAAATTCTGACAGCCGATTGTCATAGAAGAAATCGTTTTAAAAATATTCCAGGGTGACAAGGTGAATGAAACTTGTAGCGTCTCCGAGAGTAATGACAGCGCAAGCGATTCTGACACTGTTCTTCATACAAATTGTGTACATAGAAGGGCCAAAATCGTAGACCAAAAGTTTTTTGTCGGAAGTATTATTCAAATATTTGAATTATTTTCTCGCGCATGCGCATATGACGCGCGCGCCGGCGCGTCTCCGGCCTGTCAGAGGTTAATTCATTCACTGATT
Source organism: Limnephilus rhombicus (assembly GCA_929108145.2). Taxonomy (NCBI): domain Eukaryota; kingdom Metazoa; phylum Arthropoda; class Insecta; order Trichoptera; family Limnephilidae; genus Limnephilus; species Limnephilus rhombicus. Next base: position 58,153,988 of record OV815276.1, read on the forward strand.
CACTCACTCATTCGCTCACCCTCTCACTCACTTATTCACTCACTCACACTAAAGATCTAAAGGTACTCACAGATGAGAAATGTATTCTCATAATCTATTATGTGTATTCTCATAATATATACATTCACAATGGGAATTAAAGCTGCCTTCGAACCTACTGGTTTCATGCGCAATATCTGAAGCAACCACAAAGGTTTCACCAACCAACTGTCCTTTCTTTAAGTCAAGCCTTTTTCAATACTTTTCTATGTTTTCTTCAAATTGGTGACCAAATCGGATAAGTCATTTCATTTCATCTGGAACTAAAATATTTGCTAAAAAAATAAGCTAATCGATTCACATTTTTTACAGATACTTAACAATTTTGTTTTATTTTTCAGAGGCAGATAAAATCATTGAGGCTGTAGCTTTCCTCGAATCTACAGAATCGTCAGATGATAATGTGGATCGTATTGAAAAGCTACTCAAACTGTTGGGCATGGAGTTCCAATGGGAAAATCTGGATTCTGAAGATAAGACAAAGGATATCGTTTTGTTAAAGATTCCGCATGCTAACCCCGCTGCCTTCTTTGCAGCCCCTGCCAGCAATGAATTCCAAGCAAAAAATCTTACAGCAGTCCGAGCATTAGAGTATTTCTCATTGATGCTAACAATGTGATTTGTAAACTGCGATAAAATTAATTTTCACAGAACGTATTTTCTAGAATGTTGATATGTAGTATAAATTTAATAGTTTTTTTTGTTATAAGGTTAAAATTAATAATTCTATCGTCCAGAGTTGGGGGATTTTTTTTATATTTGCTCTGGATTTCAGGGAGGGTGGTGCATTCTCATGAGTTTTATAATATAATTCAAGGTATAACATATTTTTACACAATAATAATGCTAAGAAATTAATATAATATGTGTGTGCAACTAACCATAAAGAAAATGATAATATAAACAGCATAACATTTAATAATCATAGCAATGCAACCAGTAAGTGTTTTGTGTCTGTTGCATCCAACAGAAGTGATTACATTTTATTATAATTCCCAAATATAAACATGATTTTATGCTTACAAATTAATAACCGAATTATTTGTTTTCTTTATAACACAATAAATTGTTTTAAAAATAGGAATAATTATTGACAATTTTGTAAAATTAAAAGAATATTTATTTTGACTTATTATTATTATAAGAATATTTATTTTGAGCTGATAAGAGAAATGGGAAAAACCAAGTATGGCAGTGTACGGGAGGCGACAGCACCAAATCCTTTTCTGTGATTTGTCAATAAATACTGAAAGTATACGGGCAACTCGCATTGTAATATCACCAATTAGTTCTAAATAAAATCTGCTCCAATTACTAGTCCTTTTTAAAATGGCGCATGAATTGCTCGCTACAATATAAACATGCAAAGGAAATATATTCCATTTAAATTAGAATCCTGTAGTGTCAGTTAGAATGCAATTGTCACTTGTTTTTGTTTTTCTATTATTTGATTTGAAATATGAGATTTTGTTAGAAGAAACCATTCAAAGGAAAGTGATATAAATAAACATAAATGTCGTTTCTTTGTTAAAAAATTTTGAAACACAAGTGTTTTATTTATAAATTAATAGAAAGGAATTTAAACTCTCAACTTATTATAAACATATAATTGCAAATTCCAAATTGTGAAAAGTGAGGTCTGCCAGTTTCCAAAATTGAATATTTTGTTACTGTATTGTTTAGTTGAGACATTTTTACAAATGTTTTATATTTTACTTACCCTCAGTAAACAAACTCGTGCACGATGAGTGAAAGCCTTTAGTTTTTTATGATTGGTATATATGTAGGGTTGTCACACAAATGCTCTGTTCCAACTATGTAACTAACTAACTAACCATCACGCCGTTTCTCCGCAGGGGTAGGCAGAGAGGACGGACCGCCAAACAACTCGGTCTTGGCACACACTCTTTGCCTCACTCACATTCATACATCGTCTCATTTGATACACCCGCCAATTGATACACCCACGCCTTATGGCGGGTTCAAACTAAAACTATAAACTTAAAATTAAGGAGGAACAAATTAAAAAATCTACTGATTTAAGAAACGATACATTTATTCTAGTAGGACACAAAAGGCAGGTGTTCATTATTAATCTAGTGTTAGTCTTAAAATTACTTAATTAATTAGCCTTAAAATTAGAAAGTCTGTTTGCTTAATTCTACGGTAAAGTCTTTGTGCAATTGTTCAGAATCGAATCACTTCGGTGGTTAATATAATTAAAATGTTCAGTCACTTCCCTTTGGATGCTCTGTTCCAATTAATTATAAAATAATATAATCCTCTTATTTAATTTAATTTATGTGGATTATTTCATACATTTTTTAATCCCAATTATACATAGCAGTTATATTATTATTTGGCTTAGGGGGCGTTCAAGTATTACGTAACACAATTTTTGAAGATTTTTGACCCCCCCTCCCCCCATGTAACGCGTTGTAACGTTTTTCCGTACCTCCCCCCTCCCCCCCTAAACGTTACATAACGTCCAAGTGACAATTTTTACCTGAAAGTCACAATTGAGGAGCGCAAAGTACTGGAAAGTCGCTTAAATACCTTTTTTCTTTTTTTAATCGCATTTGCGGTAATAAATAAAACAAGAGATTTCGAGAACGAAAAGGGTTGCCAGTTTGGAATATTTTGATTCCCTAGTTTTTTTTATCTAAATAAAGAAAAACATGTTACGTAACGCGTTGTTCAAACCCCCCCCCCCCCCTCGTAACGCACAGTAACGTTTCACAAGACCCCACCCCCCAAGTGCGTTACGTAATACTTGAACGGCCCCTTAGTTGTAGTAGATACTTTCACTATCTCCCTGGTTGCTTGAAATGGCTGTAATCGTTTTTTGTAACCGGATCTGCTCTGTTCCTGATTCTGTTTTTGGGCCGTCGGTACAGGATCACTTCCAACCTAAGGCAAATTTGAGGTTGTGTTGGCAAAACTCTGACGGATTATGTTGGGCAGGCGGCACACGGATTCAAGCCAAATTCTGGTACATATAGCGAAATCGACGCGCTTTTGATGTTTTAAATATCCCATACAAAAACATGATTTGGTTCGTTTGCAAACGAATGCACACCAATGCGGCCGATACGAGGGCGCTCGGCGGCCGCGCTATGGGAGATTAAAAGCGTTCTCCCTGATAATATTCGACACATTATATTGGTAACTAATATTTTGAAATGATTAAATTAGAGATTCTATAGATTTAAATTAGAGAAATTAAATTAGAGATGTGTATAGTCTTCAGTAAGTAAATAAATTAAATTTAGACATTATAATTTGCCAGTGCTGCACACAAACACACTGTGCGACCAGCCGCCCTTGGTCCAATGTTGTCATCACAAAGGGTTTTCGCTTTTGGCTATTCTTGTTGGCGACGCATTTTCTTCTTAGGGCTCTGAATACAGGAATGTGCCCTTCCGCCAACATTTCTAAGGTGTTACAGAGGAATAGCCTGGTGTGTTTAGTCAGTGTGGTCAGAGTTTTGCCAACGCATGTTCAAATTTTCAGTAGGTTGGAAGTGATCTTGTACCGATGGCCCAAACACGGCAGGAATTTTTGTACTCTACCGCCGTACTTTTCGATAACATTAATTTTTTACATCACCAGAGAAAGAATGCATGACAGCGTTTGTTGAGGTTGTTTTTCACAAACCCAGCGCCGCTATAAAAAATGTTGAAATGTTATACAGGAGCTATAGTCATTTTGTTAGTCACTATTGAAGTCATCATTCATCACACAGTCTAGACCAGAGGTTCCCAAACTTTTTTACCCCCCTGGACCACTTTTTTCGTAGACCCTTTGCCCGCCGAATATGGAATTTTTCTAAACCTATTAATGTCAAATGTGACAGATGACAAAGACAATTTTCACAGATGACAAAGTGTAATAGGTTTTTTTTTAGAGTGGACTTTTGTCTCAATTGAAACTGAAAACAGTGAGTTCAAGTGATCCGGGCCGGAATGGCAATTCGCAAATATCAGAGTAATTTCTATCTATTTTAGTGCGTAATGTACACCCTACAACTAATCTGTGTTGGTGTACTATGTCATTTATGAAAAGCTGAATGTTGGTGTAAATGGGGATCCACTCGCTTATACTCCCAAATTTTTTTCTCACTTACATGGACCCCAACAAGTGAAAATCGATCCCTGGGGATCCGTATAGTCAACCTTGGGAACCTCTGGTCTGGACGTATGAAAAAGATGTATGTTTTATTTATTCAAAATATTGGACAATTCAAGTATGTATTATGTTTTTGACAAATAAAAAAAATGCCTAAAAATGAACATTTTTTTAACTAAAACTATGCAAAGGACAACCGGAAACGGACTTCAAAATTTACAAGACTGGTTGATTTAGAGTTATGCTACGAGGTAGTAATTAATACGAAGTAGTTGTATAATTCTTATTTGTATAATTTATACTTATTGAATAATATATATTTATTGAAACATTTTTTTCATTTTTATGATTTTTTTTGTGTTTTTAAAAAGTTACATATACTATATATTATATACTATCAAAAATATTAATTTCCCTAGTGTCTGTCCGGTGAAACTCCAGTTCAATGACTTGGTATTTAAATTATACCACTAGATCTACAAAATAGATTAATATTATGTTATTATTAACAATTTTTAAAATATTGGCACTAATATAATCTACTTTTGTTTTTTTTCTTTTATTCTCTTTTCGTCTCAACTGCTCTCTAAGTTTACTTCATGTATATTCTTTGTTTTTTTTTCTTTTTGCTATAATGTATTATCCATTGCGACTTTAGTATATTATGATGCTCAACTTACTACATTGTGTCTGTATAATATTATGATGACTATCTCAACACAGCTACCTACACCTACTATATTATGTACAATACTGCCACCCATGGGCACCCGCAGAAAATTTTCTAGGGGGGGGGGGCAAAATATTTTTAGTAATGTTTTAATGTAGTTTTAATTTACTGGAGCATATTTGCATGGTGAATGAACTGACAGGACACTGTAGTAAAGAAGGGCATACTGTAGCAACAATTTTTTTATTAACACAATATATGTACATAACAAAAAATATAACAACATAAATCTATATTAATAAAAATGAATCGCCGAAATGTATGTACGCGCATAACTTACGAACGACTGCACCAAATTGAATAATGCTTTTTTTGTTGTGTTTGTTATTGTCAGGAGAAGGTTTGTATGAAAGAATTTTTTTTTAAATCAAACAGAATTTTTTTTTTATAAATAATTTTTAATTTTTTGTTATAAATGTTTAGAGGATTACCGTCTTGTTATTTATAGTTATTGATAAGAAAATGCCACCAGTGAGGCGTCAAAATATCGGTCTGTGTACGCGTAACGCAAGTCGAGTTCATAATCTTCGAGACAATGAGACTGAAGAAGAGAGTTGGCAGCGTTTGGAGGCAAATATAATGAGAATTTCTCAAGCAAGATCTACCGCGACTCCGGAAGAACCTATACTATCGACTTCAAGTGAGAGGCAACAAAACAGACGATCTAACGTAACAATTACCTATGAACGTTTGGCGTTTAGATAAATGATACAACAGTATCGGTCGTGTATCAGCTATACATCGGTCGATTTTGGAAAAATGAGCACTATTTGTAAACATTGCAATGATTTGAGGTTTCGACTCGAACCGCCAGGATTATGTTGTGCGAATGGAAAAGTCAAATTAACACAACTGACGACGCCACCTGAACCACTGAATTCATTACTCTCAGGGCAAGAACCTCTATCAAAGCTTTTTTTGCAGAATATTCTAAATTACAACAGTGTGTTCCAAATTACAGCATTTGGTGCAAATGTAATTGAAGAACTTGGTTTCAATCCAACTTTTAAGGTATTTTATTTATTTTGTGACACACATTATATACATCCATTGTAACATAAACCTTCATATATGAAAATTCTATTGAGGCTCATAAATATAGATTTTTTAACCCTAGAAAGATAATCATATTTCGATGTACGGTAAAGATAAAATCATTCGTAAAATTGACGCGTGATTTTTAAGTAGCTATAATATATAATTAAGGGCCATTAGCCAGCCAACGGCAATTCAAATTTTGATTTATTTTATACCTACATTCAAAAATGCTGAAAGGCGTGATGATAAAACTATTAAAATTATGTACTTTTTGTAAGTATTTTTGATCATACGACCTACAGTTTAACCTTATTATGATAAAAATAAACATTTTTTTTTTTAAATCATCAGTTTAACTTGGGCTCGATCATTACTTCGGCACTATGGCACCGAACCGACTGAAATTTTAGATTCTTACTAAGAATCATGGTCTGTACACGAATCAATCAAACAATCTGCTAAAAGAAGAATTTTTAATAAAATCATAGGTGAAATCGGTCATTTTAGAGCTTGGGTTCGGTCGTTTTAAGACATAGAGTAAGTCATTACTTCGGCCCTATGGCACCAAATCTACTGACATTTTTGATTATTCTAAGAACCATGGTCTTTACTCGATTCAATCAAAAAATATGTCAAAAGAAGAATTTTAAAAAAATCATTGTTTTAACACTTATGGTCGGTCATTTAAGAGCTTGGGTCGGTCGTTTTAAGACTTGGAGTAGGTCATTACTTCGGCCCTATGGCACCCAACCGACTGAAATTTTTGATTCTTTCTAAGAACCACGGTCTGTACTCGAATTAATCGAAAAATATAGCAAAAGAAGATTTTTAAAAGAAATTATTGTTTTAACTTGGGCTCGGTCCTTCGGTCCAATGGCACCGAACCGACTAAAATTTTAGATTCTTACTAAGAATCACGAATCAATCAAAGAATCTGCTAAAAGAAGAATTTTTAATAAAATCATCGTTTTAACATTTGGGGTCGGTCATTTAAGAGCTTGGGTTCGGTCGTTTTAAGACATGGAGTCGGTCATTACTTCGGCTCTATGGCACCGAACCGACTGAAATTTTTTATTGTTTTTAAGAATCATGGTCTTTACACGATTCAATAAAAAAATATGGCAAAAGAAGAATTTAAAAAAAAAAATCGTTTTAACACTTGGGGTCAGTCATTTTAGAGCTTGGGTTCGGTCGTTTTATGACTTGGAGTAGGTCATTACTTCGGCCCTATGGCACCCAACCGACTGAAATTTTTTATTCTTTCCAAGAATCATGGTCTGTACTCGAATTAATCGAAAAATATGGCAAAAGAAGAATTAAAAAAAAATCATATTTTAACACTTGTGGTCGGTCAAAACTTTGAGGTGGCACCAAACCGACTGAAAATTTGGATTCTTACTAAGAATCATGGTCTGTAGACGAATCAATCAAAGAATCTGCTAAAAGAAGAATTATTAATAAAATCATTGTTTTAACACTTGGGGTCAGTCGTTTTAGAGCTTAGGTTCGGTTGTTTTAACACTTGTGGTTGGTCATAACTTCGGCCCTATGGCACCGAACCGACTGAAATTTTATATTCTTACCAAAAATCATAGTCTGTACACGAATCAATCAAAGCATCAGCCAAAAGAAGAATTTTTAATAAATTCGTCGTTTTAACACTTTGGGTCGGTCGTTTCAAGATTTGGGGACGGCCCTACAGCACGGAACCGACTATAATGCTCGCGCACGGTCCGCTCCTATCACAACGCTGACTATGTGCAGATTAATAGCGCCTTAGCAGCCGTTGACTGGACAACGACTCTAAACAGCAGCAATGTAGACTCAATTACGGCACGATTCTATTTTGAATTAAATAAGGTAATTGTCGCGCATGTACCATCTAGATCAATTAACATAGACTCCAGGTATCCTCCATGGTACAGTCCCGCATTAAAAAAGTAATTAAAGATAAACTTAAATTTCATAAAAAATACAAAATTTATAACCGTAACTCTGACTATCAAACTTTCTCTCTTCTCCGAGAATGACAAAAGTGTATGGAAAAAGTGTGCTACAATAATTTTATTAATATGGTTGAAATTAATATTAATACCGATCCCAAACACTTTTGGACCTTTGTTAAATCTAAGCAAAAAAACTCTGAAATTCCTAACAATATGTTTCTTCTCCGCTTCGTGGGGAAGATATAAGTAACTTATTTAACATGCATTTCCAATCCTCCTTCGAATCCCCCGCCCCGTGTACCTCGTCTATAACTCGAATATATAATCCAAACACCTCAGTTCTCAATCTTAATAATGTAAATATAAACACTGAATTAGTTTGTAAATATCTTAAATCATTAGACCCTACCAAAGGCAGTGGGCCTGATGGTATACACTCTGTATTCTTAAAGAATTGCGCTAGTGTTCTATGTTATCCGCTAAGTCTAATATTCAAAGCTTCATTATCTTCTGGAATTTTTCCGCAGGAATGGAAAAGTTCGTACATTGTGCCTATATTCAAAAAAGGAGACAAGCATAATATTGAAAATTACAGACCAATCTCTAAGTTAAATGTAATGGGTAAACTTTTTGAAAAAATAGTTTTTGATATCATTTTTCCTTGCATGCGACCACACATAATTTCGAATCAACACGGTTTTGTCACCAATAAATCAACAGAAACTAATCTATGTGAGTTTTTTCACACAGTCCTTGTTGCTATGGATAACGGATATCAAGTCGATGTAGTCTACACAGACTACCCCAAAGCCTTTGATAAAATCCCACACAGCATCTTAATTGAGAAAGTCGAAGCAATGGGTATACATGGTGACCTCCTTCGTTGGTTAGCCTCTTATCTAAACAATCGTACGCAAGCTGTAACTGTACAAGGATTCTGCTCTAGTTTCGTTCCTGTAACCTCAGGAGTTCCCCAAGGATCTCACCTTGGCCCCCTCTTATTCAACATTTTTTTGAATGACGTTAACAAAACCATTCGTAACTCTCAACTGTACCTATATGCGGATGACAAAAAGACAATATTATATCCCTACATTATTAAGAACAATATTTTAAACAGAGTAAATGTAATAAGAGATCTTGGAGTTCTATTAGATAGTAAGCTTCTCTTTCAATCTCACGTCGAGCATATCACGTCGAAGGCTTTGAAAATGTTGGGATTTATTCTTAGAGTAAGTTCAGCTTTCAAAAATCCATAAACATTTAAGACTCTCTACATATCCTATGTTAGAAGTCATCTGGAGTATGCTTCTACAGTGTGGAACTCTCATTGTTCTACATATAAAGCAAATATAGAAAGAGTTCAGAAAAAGTTTATGAAATATGTTTCTTATGGCTTGCGAAATGATGAAAACTATGTCCCCGTAAACCTTAAATCTCTTGATCAACGCCGAGATATCAGAGACCTATTAATGCTCTATAAGATTATTCATAACTTCATTGATAGCCCGTACTTACTACAAAATATTCATTTCAGATGTCCATTAAGAGTTACTCGATCTCCAGACACCTTTTATATCCCTAAGAGCAAGACAAATTATCTTGAAAATGTATTTGTAAGAAGAAGCTGTAGCACTTTTAACAGATTATGCCCAAATATCGATGTGTTTAATATAAACCTTGATAAATTCACAGCATGCATAAAAAATAACACTATTGAATGCCACATGTTTAACTAATAACTTAATATTTCATTGATTTCTGTATTTCTCTTTTTTACTTTTAGTATCACCATATTTTCTCTCCTACTTTTAGCAGTTCAAATTCAACTAAAATCACTTCCTGAAATATATTATTGATATCCATCAAAATTTAAATTTAATCCCTTGAAAAATTTCAGTTAATTACTTTTTGTAGATTTAAGTACGAAGATATTATCATAATTGTTTATATCAGGTGTAGGTATTGTATATTTTTGCATTATGGTTCTAAATTGAAATTTGTCGTTATTTATTGGTCTATGACATACTTATTTTTATCACTGTCATTTATGAATTTTGTATAGACTGTTTATAACGCTAATAAAATAAAATAAAATAAAAATAAAATAATTTTGGATTCTTACTTAGAATAATTTTGTTGTACAAGAATCAATAATAGGATCTATGCCAAAGGAAGATTTTATTTTTAAAGCATCCTTTTAACACTTGGGGTCTTAAGTTTTAGAACTTGGGTTCGGTCGTTTTAAGACTTGGGGTCGGAAGTTTTAGAACTTGGGTTCGGTCGTTTTAAGACTTGATTTGAATTTACCGAAAGTGTTACATTTCCTTAGTCCGCGACTGTACAGCACCCGTGTGAAGCCGAGGAGGGGTAAATAGTAAACCCAGTTTTTCAGGAATTTCGAAAATAACATAAATACGCGAAAAAAAATATGGCGATACGAACTTCGCTGGGTCAGCTAGTCTCTATAAATAAAAATGAATCGCCGAAATGTATGTACGCGCATAACTTCCGAACGACTACACCAAATTGGATAATTCTTTTTTTTATTGTGTTCGTTATTATCAGGACAAGGTTTGTATATAACTAATATAGAAAACCCTAGCGAAGACGCTAAAAACGACATAGAAGACAAATGAACTATATTTGAATAACTTTAGTCCTCCTCGGCACAGGACCCCCTAGTGAGGAGGACTAAGAAATACAATATTTTGTACTTAATTTCACATTTCATTTTGTATGTAAAATTTTTCTATATAGTCGCTATAATAAAAAAAAAAAAAAAAAAAAAAAAAAAACTACTGGTGAGCTCTGGCATTATAAAATTTGTATACAAAAATTGCAATAGGTGGCTCGTGAGCTGTTTGAAAACTGAATGTACCGGAACTGAATGTATGAAATGCGGGAGGGGAGAGTGGAATTCGGGTATGGGTTCCGCGGGAGGAAAGGGACGGGAACCAGGGAGGGGGAGGGGAACCTGGGAGGGGGGAAGATGATTCGGGAGGGGAGTTGGCGGGACGGGGAAGAGGAGTGGAGTGGGGAGAGGGAAGGTGGAGGAGGTGGAGTGGGAACGCGAGAGGGGAAGGGGATGTGGGAGAGGAAGGGAAGGCGAAAGGTGAAAGGGACGAATGGGAAAGGACACGCAGGGAGAAAAAAAAAAATTATGGACGGCATAGCAACGCATGCCGGGCACCAGCTAGTTTATAATAAAATTTATTCTTTAAACTTGAACTCAAGTCGTCTGTTATCGCTACCAAACATATCTACAATTTTGTTCATAAAGTCTTTTTTCTTGCAGTTCGCTTTGTCTCTGTGTACGTTTAACATGCATAATCCAGACAGACGTTCATCTGACATTGTAGATCTAAGTCATGTTTTTACACGACGTAATGTGCTGAATGATCGCCCCACTGTACATGTTGTTGCTGGTAATGTTAGCAAAACTAGTAAAGCATACCTGACACTCGGATAAAACTTGGTAAAAGATAACAAGTCGATGAAATCTTGGCTACTTTTGTATTCTCGCGTTTTCCAAAAATCAAACTAACTCAAGGCTTCAGTTTCAAAATTATCAATGTGCCTGATTAATAGTAGACATTATATCCTTAAACTGTTGACGATTCAGTTTGCACAATTTCGAAGGATGTAGCAACGCTAAGTTAAATTTTGTACTGTTGGCTTCACAAAATCGACTCTCCATTGAGTTAATTAGAGAATCTGACTATATTCAATCAATCCAGGGGGGGGCAAGTGCCCCCCCTTGCCCACCCCTGCGGGCGCCCATGCGCCGCCATGGGTGGTACTACGGAGTCCTCCTTGAGAGTCTCAAGGGGGATACTGTGCTATCACTTATGATGGCATAATAATACATGCGTACACCTCAGCACGGGTTCTCCCAGTGAGGTGTTCACAATCCATAACCACATTCGTTTTAATTACATACATATAGTTCACTCTACTACCTACTATGTTTCATAATAAGAATATTTTTTTGTTTCACTTCCACCTAATGTCATTGTCATTGCATTTATTAAATGTATGTCATTGTATTTATTAACTGTATGTAAGAGCTTAGAAATGAATAAATAAATAAAAAAAAGCACTCTGGAACTCTGATTTGTTTTGAATTTAAGTTTCATTTTCAAAAGTGTAACTGTTTATTTGAAGAATTCAGACAAGCGATAAAGTACCTACCTATAATGTAATATTTTTAACATTAGAACTGATTTGTCGAGAATTCAAACTATCTCGTGATTTTTAACAAATCTGCACTAGATACATACTACATGTACATATATGTACATTTTGAAAATAAAAAATTACATTTCACTTGTCTATTATTTTTTTTTAATCTACTATTTATGTAAAGACGAGTGTCTGTGGCGGAAAAAGTGCAATGAACTGGGCTGTAAACTGTTGCCTTACTTTCTGCTTGGTGACCTGGAGTGGCATGCGGTACCGTCACTCCGAAGCGGACCTGTAATTGCCGCTTATTCCAACTAATTCGATGAGTCCGGTGGAACGACACAATGAGTTTGATTCCACTGGATTTGGTGGATCCGGCAGAACGAAAGGAACGAGTTCAAGGAATTGAGTCCATCGGCTGAACTCGGAATCTGATTTGAGTTTGTAAAATGAGTGGAACGACACACCTCTGAAATCGGTGTGTAGGCAACCTTCAACTTCCGCCCTACGATATATCTGGGTTCTGCAAATCGATTGGTGAGTAGGGCCCAGTGATAGATGTCTAGGAAAATTTCCCTAGATCTAGGGGAGAAAAATCTTTTTGAGGGAAAAATGACAAAAATCTAGGGAAATTTTGAAATGTTGACAACGTGAAGTCAAATTCTGAGGAAATATATTGTGAAAATTAAAAAATATTCTGGGAAAAGTTTTATCCGAAATTCTCCAGCCACCCAGCTCCCTCACCCCGGGATACGAAAATATTGCGAGGAATTTTTCTTATCCGAAATTCTCCAGTCAAATCGTCATACTATGAAACTTTTTTACTAGGTTCAGTGATAAAGCAGAACATTGAAGAAAAAACACACCTAACCTACTCTTTTATCATTTCTGTTTAGTGGTAGACATAGGTAAATGCTTTCACGCTTTATCATTTGCTCAATATATAAATATAATATTGTTTCAATATGGTAAACATCCTCTCTTCTGCATCACATTGTATTATTTTTTTTACCTTCCTAACAGAAAATATATGGTTGGTGCCCATGGGCAGCACTTCATAGGTTGGTTTTTTCCTTCTTCCGTTCAGATTATTTGTATTCATAGAGCCTAAAGCTTGAATATGTTGTAGAAGCCTACTTTTTGCGGTACCTACTCTAGATTTTTATTTTTTGCCCCACCCTAAATCAAAACCTGGCTACGTCTATGTTGGCGCCAATGAAATGAAATGCCGATATTAGCATACGTATACAGCTGCTGGTAAAACATGCTAGGCGCTTTATGAAATGTTCATATCTTTTCTATCCTATAATGAAATTGTTTCCAATTTCAGTGTTTTGCAACCTGCCATTTTGCAAAATTTAAAAAAAAGCTTTTGAATTTGTTAACATATATAAAAAAGTCATATCTGAATTATTTGCCAGGGAAATTCTCAGTTTTCGGTTCACCTTCAGAGACGAAATAGAAAAGGTTTTGTGTGTTAGAGAACTTGCTAGTTAAATAATAAATAATCATTTTATGTCGTGCAGCTTTCCTGAAGGATGTACCGCATTAATGTTATTTATTACAATTCCTCTGACTACAGCTAGTGCTGAAAGATCATTTTCGAAACTAAAATTAATAAAAACCTATTTAAGAAACTCAATGGGATAAGACAGGCTATGTAACTTGGCTATTCTGTCTGTTGAAAATTCTATGGCCTGATCTTAAATTTAAGAATTAATTTTAAACTTTGATGACGTTATTGATACTGAGGAAATGGACTCCGGTGTCGGTAGAGACGGGGAATTAAATGAAAGGCGTGCATTTGATGTGTTGAGTCTAGTCTTTATTGTAGCTACGTAGCTAAGGTCGAGACGGAGTAGAGTGACAGAGGTGTAGTGAGGATGCACAGTCAGTAATGTTGAGTGATGAAGGTCAGGAAGCTGCGGCGGTGAAGAATACAGATCTTCAGCGAGCCGGCGTGTTGCTCTACACCGTGTGTGATGAAGAGGATGACCTGATCCAGGCGGTCAATTGACGTTGTGAGGACGGATATGGCGGCTATGTGTCCAGTGAGTCGGAGCACATACGTGAAGCAGGAAGGAACCTTGTGAGGCGATGAAGATGAACGGGAGCACAGAGATCGGGTGCACCTGTACAGAAAGCGCTGCGGGCTTTATTGTTGCGGGCGAAGGCAACTCATGTCGTGGCGCGATGGGCCGGACAGCGAGATTGTGATGGAGGCCTCGAAGGTGTTACGGAGATGTTCCTGATGTCACACTGAATAAACTTGCAAATCACATGATGCTGACTGCGGGCAGCCTGCGAGGGCTTGTATCACGTTACGGCACTGTACTATTGTTATCACTGCTCGGTATGTGTGAGTCGACCGTAGGGATGGACTAGACTATGTAGCTTCGGCCGGCAGAGCTCGCTGCTTATATAGGCGACATAGAGTATTTACCTGCAGGCCGAGTAAAGGTGCGACTACGCGCAAAGTGAAGAAGGCCCTCGAACATTCTGCTGCCGTATCGATGAACGGCCGTAAACTCCAGACCTTTCGGTATGTTTCACGATATGTTACACGGTGCTGGGCGGCGTAAACCTATAACTGTAGGTAGGTATGTCGTCTGGTAAATTCTTATGGACCCAGTGGTAGAAATTGAATGCGAAAGTGGTCACTACAATACTTTTGCGCAACAGAAAGCTCGGAGAAAAGAATTTTACTAATAAATATCTTGTAAAGATTAAATTGTTTTTTCATTATAAATATGTAATACATATGCTTTGTAAAATAAAATTTATTAGATATGCAAAAATGCACACAATATTAGTATTACTATCAACCAACAGAATTGTTGGGTAACTTCTCAAGTGATTTATTAAAATTCAATTACAACGTGACGATTTTTTCTGGGGGGGCCATCCAATAAATTTGCCACGGGCTTCAAGCGGTATACCCATGGAACTAAGATTGAAGGGAAGCGGCAATACTTTCGGAATATTACGGGGATAAGCGAAAAACCTATGTAGCTCTGCAAATTTGTAGCCGTCTAGTGGGAGGGGATAGAAACGGGGAATGTGGCTAGCTTGCGGGGGGAAGGCGGCGCTCTGGAGATAAGGGCCGAACTGTGAATGGGAATCATTATTATTTTTATATTTTTTAAACTTTCGTTAATTTTTTATTACATTTTGGACATAAAATATAATAGCTTAATTGAAAAATAAGTAATGAAATGAGGAAAGGGTAGTAACAAGGAGACTGGAGACTTATGTGTTGTTTAATTTTTATTGTTCCCTATACAAGTTATTTTAAGTTACCTTCATCTACTAGGACGTACTTAACTCATTTTTTGCGAAATCAAGATTTGTGAAGCGCTTGTCGAAATACATCGGCCTCACTTTTCACTTGACAAGTGCAAGTGGGTAAAAAAACTAGTGTTATGAACTCAATGTAACTCAAGGCACCATTCCTTGATGCTATCATTGCTTAACTCATCAGTTTGAAATAGATTTTAATTTATCATATAAATAGTAAGTATGGTTTTTTATACGTATTTTATAAAATCAACAGACTTGCAGTGAAAATTTTTGTGCGTTCTATTCTGATGTAAGCTGGTGCTTGAGTTTTAAGAAAGGAGTGCTCGATATTAATCTTATAAAAGAACTGTATTTACAGTTTTACAATGATAACAAGTGATAGGAACAAACACTGTTTGACTTATTTGCGTGGGCAAATAAATTTTATTTGATTAATTTGTGTTATTTCATAATTAATTTATTTAAAAATAATGTACATATTATTTTATACTAGCAGATCCGGCCACACGTTGCTGTGGCTAACGTAAAAAAATGCCATGCCATTACCCAACCTTTATAACCAACGCCATCTGTTAAATTAAATCCACACCGCCCATTTGCCAGCCCATTGCCCGCTGCCCGCTGCCGCTTAACCAGATATGTTATATATTTCAATAAATTTACACAAAACCTTGACAAATTATATACCTAAACCTTTCTCATGAATCACTCTATCTATTGGTGAAAACCGCATGAAAATCCGTTTGGGTAGTTTTTGAGTTTATCGCGAATAGACAGACAGACAGACGCGGCGAATAACTTTGTTTTATAATATGTAGAGATATACCATATAATATATCACAAGAATCCCAACTGCTTCCGTCTGTAGCATGTACGTTGTGAGGCTGAAGGTAAATGGTGAGGGGAAATAAATGGTGGAGAGAAAGCTGGAGAAGTACTCGGCTATTCAGATATAGTCGACAAACACGGCTAAATCAATTTCAAGCAACATTTCAATTCTGAATGGTGGTCTTACCTACGCCAGAGCGATACTGAGAATGTCTTCCACCTGGAACGTGCCGGAAATATATCTTATAATGTTTTTAATTATAAAATGTTGAAAACACAGATCAATCGAATAACATTTATTTCGGGATTTGAACCCGCGACCTCCGGATTGTTAGTCAAGAGCTTTACCCCTCGACCACGAGGGCATGTCAATGTGACTTTTACATAACAATACAGTGATTATAAACTTTGAATTAACGTTGTAAACATATGTAAAAGGAGTGGTAAATTAGTAGGAAGAAAATCTAAAAATAACAGTGCAAAAAAGACAAAGTAAAATTTTTAAAAAATGAATAAGCTAAATGATAAAAAAACATATACCTATGACATGTGTGAATCACAACTTTATATTTGTGCGTTATGATTAATAAAAACATAAAAGTTTTTTGGTAATTTTTAATTATTATAATTTAAGTTGACTGATTCGGCCCATTGGCAGTCGGAGTTCACGTGATAACATCGGGCTCATGGCGATGGCGGTTGAAATGAACACGCCGAAAATTATAAAATGTATATTTAAACTATGTTTAAACACTTACATGTGAAAGGTAAGACTGTCTTTCTTCTTAAAGGTCTTCATAGAACTACTTTTACACAATTTTACGGCACAGTGGACCATTTTTCTATGTTTTATGAACGTTTTTCTGTGAGCTCTATGCGCGACCGAGGTGTAAAAGCCAATGTCAGCCATCTAAAAACCGTTCGGTAAAATTTTTGAAAAGGCATGCTTTGGGCAGAGGGGCACACTTTACATGCCGTCTCTCTAGTATCCATACTCTTAGGGTATACCACTGCCTAAGTGGTATGGTACCATTTTCACAGCACCGCCAAAGATGACATTTAAGCCCTGAAGGAATTATTTCTATTGGGGCCTCCTGGGGAGTTCACGTTAAAAAAGAATCATTTGCGTGCGAAGATGAAGTGCGTTTGTTCAAAAACTTCGCTCTGCGGGGGTTATAGTCCGAGTCCAGGGAGAATTTTCAACTTGGCCAAGTACTTCATTATAAATAATATTTAGACATTTGCTGCGCTGGCGGTCGCGACAGTTTGCCAATTACGAAAACGAAACAGTTCTTGGAATCTATCGCCAGTCACCGCTGCGGTATTTCTTTCGGGTGTTTGACTTTTGGTTTTAAATTTTATTCAATTGTACGTCTGCTTTATTGTTCTTGCGTTTAAATTATCATTTGATATTGTAATAGTGATATTATTTGTACATTAAATAATCGAAACAAGTCAATATTTAAGATAATTAATTTTCAAATAGAGTTGAATTTGACCTGCGATCGGCAGTAGCCGAGCATAACCGAGCCCGATCAGTCGCGAAAAGCTTCTCTAACAGCGAGCACCGGCCTGTAAGTGATTTATATTTTCGCGTTTATAATTTTACTTTTTTAATTTTAAGCGTGTTAGTTATTTCTACGATATCAGGGGTGAGTAAAAATGTATTATATACTTGGCGATTAACCGGAAATGTGTATTCATTGGCGATTTCACAAAGATCCCGCACGCTGTGTCTACGAACACTCACATTCTGTCTAGTGATGCGTCATGCCGTTTTTCGTACGTCATTTTCTGTAGTTCTCGCTATTACTCTAATCTTTCAGCTTAAGCTGAAAGAAAAAAATCTATCTATTTAAAATCTATCTTGTTTCAACATCCATGTGAAATCGCTACATTTTAAATGTTCATTATATTTTGACATTAGAACTAGAGGCTGTGGTGGTCTCAGGAATTTGTCAATGTCTGCTACGATTAGGTGGGTGCATTTAACAATAAAAATCTTTTTCGTTTCAATTTTCTGTATTTTATGAACCGTTCTGCTAACAAAAGTGTTTATACGAACAACGTCGAAAATAATATAACGTTAATACTAAATTTATAACTTTAGGTCCACTCATTGTCTGCTGTTACACGTCTTAAAATCGCCAAGGTGTGCAAATTAACTGGCATCAATTTATATCCTAGAATGCATGCTTCCATAAATTTTTAAAATTTCTGTATTGAAGTAGATACGATTTACATTATATATACTTTGGTTATCCTACTCTAAAAATGTAAATACACTATAATCATGAGAAGGTGTCTTCTCGCTTGTAAAATTGAAATAATGTTTTATGATGCACTCATTTTGGAAGGTACGTCCATCATACCTGATTTGAGAAAAGGTGCTCAGTGTGTTCTTGTGTTATGGCGGGACAAAAAATAATAGAAATATGAATGGCGCTGAAACACATGACGTTTCCACAAATAGACAGAACTACTGTCACATCGGACGTTGAAACTCCGCTAGGGTTAGGTACAGCATTCATACATCGGTACATTACAGTTAACTTATTCATGCCGATATTAGGTACCTATAGATACTATACAGTGTGCTAACTTTGCTTGCGGGGGGGGGGGTCAATACCGCCTCTTCTCAGGTAGTTTCCTTTTTTTTGCTCAGCAAAGATACGGTCCCAGTACCTACTTGTATTTTCTGACCACGGATTTAATGTTTTGAGCCATGGCGGACGTATGAAGAAGTCGGTAGCAGTAGGTCCACCTACCTATTTAACAAAAAAAAAACTTTGCTGTCTTGCATCAGTGCTCATACCTACACTTTTTCCGTAAATATTTGCCTAATATCGGCTTACTTTGAATAAGAATACCTAGATTGTGGAAATTACACTTCATTTCTCCAATCACTACAAGAAACAACCATTTTTACAATGGGCGATGTGTATTGTTTTGTTTCGTAGTGCTTTCACACAAACGAAATATTGAATTGCGTAAGTCTAAACTTAAACTTGAGGGCGCAGAGTTTACACCCGCACTGTGCAAGCGAGCTAGTTCCGTACAGAGCATCGGACCATCGGAGATGGTAAGAGAGGTATTAAAATTTCTTTTTTATTTTAATCTAAATTCAAAATTTCCCTTATAAAATGATTCCTCTGCCACCCTTTTGGATTTTTTTTGTATGTATTGTATTTGACGTTTGCGAAAATTTCGTTCCAATCTAAACATGCATTTGCGCACGTAGGTAGGTACCTTAATAGTTTCTTGCAGTAATTATTGATGAAACAAAGTGTAATTTCCATAATCTTTGCCTAAAAGTGTGGCGGTTAGGTAGGTAAATAATTACCGTTATTTTAACTAATATATCGTTCTGTTCAGTGTAGCAGAAAAAAATTTGACAACTAGGTAGGTACTACCTAATTGAATTGGTTCAGTTGGTTGTAGGCAGATTATGAACTTTGCTAAATGAAGTTATGTATTCCCAATAGTTTTGTTTGCGTGGGTGCGACCTACACTATACTGGCTTTACTCAAATCTCTGCAGAGTTTTGACAGTAG
The DNA here is from genome assembly GCA_929108145.2 of Limnephilus rhombicus. NCBI lineage: Eukaryota > Metazoa > Arthropoda > Insecta > Trichoptera > Limnephilidae > Limnephilus > Limnephilus rhombicus. The sequence goes on from OV815276.1 coordinate 58,173,736, forward strand.
GTACAGGTACTACTAGAATAGCGTTCTGTTCTTTCCACCCCTTTCTGTGAAGCGAGCAAGCGAGTGAGAAACTCCCCCTAACAAACATAACAATCTGCGTACCTAACAAGCTTGATCATATTCCCCATTTGGTTCAATACTACGAATCCAGTCACGATGTGTAGGAACCTCACGTTCTTTATCTGTCTTCGAATTAGTAGATCGAAAATATTATTCTAATTTTTGCTGATTAATTTCATTCCAATTAGTTGATATTCATTTGCTTGTAACATGCACGCCCACAATAGCATGCTATCTTATACAGTTACGTGTACAATGTTTGTAACAGTGGACATGTCCATAGATTTTATTTTAAATGCTTTCTATTTCTGTGCTAGGGTAAAGGGCAATAATATGCAGCCGGGGAAAGTTCACCACGGGAGGTGATTCTGCATAGGAGTACAAGTAAAAATAATAAACTTTTTTCCTAATTCCAACATAGTAGGTACCAAGTACCTAGGTAGTTCCAAGTTAGTTTTCTGGTAAAACAATTGAATTGTTCGCATGCAAAAAAGTACTTTTTTACAATAGCTTCACACAGGAGATCCTGAAAAAATAATTCTCCTCGGGGCCATCTCTTGTCATCTTTGGGGATGCTGTGTGGAGGGTATTTTTATGAAAAGAAAGGAGTATGAGGGGTGGGTAGAAAATCTGAGGGTCAGTGTGTCCATCCAGGAATGACGGACGAATGATTCCAATCCCTCCGGTGCAAGGTGATGTTTCCGAGAAAGCCCTGCTGGAGAAGTCTAAAAGGTTTCCCTCAACCAGTCTGTAGTCCCTCAATCAAATTTTTTTTTACATGAGCTCCACACAGGAGGCCCTGAGGAAAATAATTTCCCTCAGGGCCTGTCATCTTTAGGGATGCTGTGTAGAGGGTTTTTAAAGGAAAGGAAGGAGAGGAGAGTTCTGGGAAGGAAGAGGGTTTAAGGGGTGGGTAGGAATCTGGGGTTCAGTGTGTCCTGGTCATCCGCCTCCAAGACCTAGACATTCCTCACCCCATGAACCCGGGCACCCCTGCTAAATCACCAAACGTAGCGAACCACTTGGGATGACCTATGGCAGAGGTGTTGGTTATTCAATAAAGGTTCCCGGGGCGGCGGTACCCATTCCCGCCTTCAAAATTGTAGAATCACCTCCCTAAGTTAGTGCACTTTACTCCCGGACATCCTGATTTTTCATATTATTATAACTTAATCAGTCCCAGGAGATCAGTCCCTCACGTCATCGATCTAGTATATTTTCATTCAAGAAAAATTTTCCCAATTATCAGCAAGATCATGGAAAACATAGTTCTTGATCAACCTTTTCCAGCAGTACAATCAATCATTTCTAAATATCCCTCAGGACTTATATCATCGTGATGACGACCCGTTCTCAAGTGACAGATGTCAACCGTGTGCATATGTCGGGCGCGTGTTTCCCGGCTATGCACCGGTGCCGAGGGGATCGATGACGCTAGATCCTCGGAGTTCATTCCATTGTAATAACAGAGAGAGCATTTCCACCGACGCCTGTGCTCTAAAGATTGCAATCCGTTCATTAAGACAGGAGAATCTATCAAAAGGACCGCCCGTTTCTGCGTAGGTTTGAGGTTTTTTTTCAGGTATTTTGGGGCTACAGACCAGAGGTGGCAGCCAAATTCAACCGTGGGGCGCACTTGCGATCACCTATTTTCAAGTGACCCGCTTTTATATGATGTTGAATAAAATAATGAAAAATAATAGACATTTTATGGTAGGTTTGAGGTTTTTTTTCAGGTATTTTGGGGCTACAGACCAGAGGTGGCAGCCAAATTCAACCGTGGGGCGCACTTGCGATCACCTATTTTCAAGTGACCCGCTTTTATATGATGTTGAATAAAATAATGAAAAATAATAGACATTTTATGATTAATTTTTTCATGAGAAGCATTTACTTTGTGGTTAGACATTATATTATAAAAAATAAAACAAACACTTTGTATTTAAGCACGAATTTATTATTTTATATACCTATCTACCGGTTTCGCTTCGACCAAGCTTCCTCAGGATATAATTTTTACGCACCAGATTTAAATGACCGGGTTTAATTTTCCCCACAGGAAAAACTAAACCCTTTCACACACTTCCCAAATGATCATCTGGTCAATCCACGCTATGCAATTGCACTATATGAGTATTATAAATACAAAACAATACAAAAACAACATGTCAACCTACCAGAGACCAAATGGGAAAATAATTCACCGACTCCAGATATTTTCATATCAGAGGGTTCGGCTCTGTGGAATTCCTAATTGAACCTATAAATCCTACTGATCCCTCAATATAAATATTTTAAAAAATCTTTTGTAATCCTACATGTATTTAAAATGACTGATTTTTGCATTATTGTATATAAATTCTATGACAAATCTAATATGCCTAAATTTTGAATGAGAGACCTAGGTATAATGCCAGTAGCCGAAAAAACAAATAATGGTAATATTTTTATAGTCTGAGAATGCCAAATTCTTTTAATCTCTTTTCCTAAATCTGTGTATTTTCTTATTTTTTCAGAAACAGTTTTTTTTGAATATTACAACTTATTTATTATTATATCCTTTATTATTATTATTATATCCTTTATTATTATTATTATATCCTTTATTATTATTATTATTATATATACTAAGTTATTATACTTACTATTATATCCTGAGGAAGCTTGGTCGAAGCGAAACCGGTAGATATATAAAATAATAAATTCGTGGTTTAATACAAAGTGTTGTTTTATTTTTTATAATTTTATGATTATGTGAGATTGACGGGGGTTGCCTTTCATTATTTGCGTTTCGGACAATAATAGATTTGACTTAATGAGGTCGGCTTCATTATACCAATTCTAATGAGGCTGTGCCAATGTTCGAGTAGCAACCATAATGAAATTTAACTCGGTGCAAAGTACTTATTTAAAGATTTCAATATTTCTCATACAATGGTTCTCCTTCAACGGAAGAATCTTCCCAACATGCCTTCCATTGATGTGTTTGTTGTAACTCTAAGTGACCAGCTCAGGCACATGGGCTCCATCGAAGCCAGAGTCAACTTATCTCTCAGAAGCTAAGCGTACCTGGGTACTGTACAGGGCCCGCAGATACTGCAGATGATACACAACTGCTGACCCTGTACGAATCTCAAGTACGCCCCACTGCTGAATTTGGCAGCCACCTTTAGTCTCAAGGTATTTGAAGAAAACCCTTGACTTTGTTCTGAAACGGGCGGCCTGTTTGATAGACTCCCGTATCTTAACTGCAATCTTTAGAGCAATTGCATCAGACGGGAATGCTGTCCTTGTTCTACCGGTTTTTCAAGGGAAGATGCTACGAGGAACTAGCGTTATTGATCCCTTCGGCACTGGTACATACTCGTAGTTGTGGGAAATACATGAAAGCGCCCAGAATTTGTATACAGTTGACATTTGTCACGTGAGATCGGGTCGTTTCTAAGACTCGTTATTGAGTTCAACAGCTTGGCTGTGGATCGATTTGCCGGCCTCTGTGTTTCCTTCCTCCTACAACATGGGTCTCCAATACGCATCTTCACTCCTTCCTCAAAAACACCCTCCACAAAGCAATCCCAAAGATGACATAGGCCCTGATGAAAGTTATTTTTCTCGGGGCCTCCTGTGTGAAGTTAATAATAATAATAATATTTGGCTAATTTATATAGCGCCGTTTTCGCGAAAAATCACCTCAAGGGCGCTGTACAAATAAATACATAAAATAATAAAATTACTGGCTTACAACTAAGATTTACAATTATTACTAGTGACTTACATCTAAGACTTATAGCTAGTGGCTTATGACTAAGACATATAAACGCTAACCTAAACTGAACTCAATGACATACATGTTTACAATCATGACTTAAAGTTAGAGATTTACAACTAACATATAAGTATTTACATTTAAAAATACTTCTACACATCTTATACATGTTATACTTTCGCCAGAATCATCCACAGCGCCAGAAGAAGAAGGAAGTTTTCACATAATATTACTTTTTAAGGACATGGACGCAAAAATTATCGGATTTACGAAAACGTATGGATATCTTAAATAAATTATTGAAATTAATCGCCAATCTTTACCGTATTAAGATGATTCACCGCACAACATTAAACAGATTGAGGTGTTAGATTATCACTGACAGTCTATTGGTAGGTAAATCAATAGAATTTTGACTTTTTCATGAGTAGTTGTAGGGAATAGCAAATAAAATAGTATATATTCGTGGATATAAACAATTATTAGAGTATAAATAAACAGAAATAAAAATAAAAATTACGTAGTTTAAATCAAGTTAAATCAAATGAGGAATTTATGGAAATGAGTATTTGAAAAAGTGAGTTTTTAGTTTGGATCTAAATTCCGCTGTGTTGGTTATGCATCTCAATTCCATGGGAAGTTTATTCCAAGCCTCAGGGCCGGATACTCCAAATGCACGATCACCAAAATTAGTGTTCGGATTTCGCTTGGGTTCTTTCAACCTTCCAATTGCAGACGATGTCGCTGATCTAAGAGATGATTGCCTTGGACCTATATTTTCCGGAATGCATAGTTCAGAGATATAGGGTGGAGCCATTTCATTGATAGCTTTAAATACCATCCAGCATAACTTATACTGGATCCTTTCAGGGCACTTCAACCAGTGAAGATTTCGGAGGTGTTCCGAAATGTGCGAAAACTTGGATACCCCAGTGATTAGTCGTGCTGCGGCATTGAACACTGATTGTAATTTAATGTAAAAAAATACATTAGCTCCACTCGGCAGGCACTGAGGAAAAATCCCTTAGGGTCTATGTGGATTCTGTGCCGAAGGTCTTTTTACGGATATAAAGAAGAGGAAGTTCTGGGAAGGAAAATGGTTTGAGGGGTGGGTAGGAATTGTACAAACGACGCATGTTCCAAGAACACAAAAACACTTTGAAGAGACCACCTCTAGTAGCGATCGAGTCCGGACACGAAGGAATTGGAAGGAATGCTCTAGGACCTAGGAAACTGTTACACTTACTACTTTAGCGAACAGCATTCGCCGAAATTTAGTAGAATGTTACTTCATCGACCGACCACAAAAGGCTAAGTCTGATGGTGACGTTCCATGGGTAGCAGCTGATAATTTTCACATTTTCCGGGGAAATGTTTAAAAAATTTCTTAAGTAGATGTATAAAATGACCTCAATATTTAAATAAATTATATACATTTCTTCCGTGCCAAAAAAAAACCTAGTCCAAAAAGTATTTCCTCCCTTAGTTAATTCGCGAATGCGTACCTATAAACATCCTATGAAAATATTTAAAAAAACAATTATTTTGATTGTATAATTTCTGATTACAAATAAATTCTCGCTTACGTAATTTGCAATAATGTAGATAACTTAATATTTAGCCAGGATCGACCCTTTGCATGTGTATGTGTGTGGAAATGAATCGTTAGTATTAGAATACCAGAAACTTTTGAACCTCTCGCTGCGCAGAGGTGTGAGCGCACAGAACCGCCTATGTGGGTCATTGCAACAACTTGGCCTCAATATTCTATCGACTCGACTCCCGATGAGCGAGCTAGCAGCTAGTAACTAAGCTGTGAGCTAGTGCCCGGTGCCTGGTGCATCCGACGTTTCCTAGATTCTCCCGGCGTTACTTCACCTTGGATTAAATAATAATACATAATGTGGAATTAACTATGCAAGCGAAAATGTGTGGAAGTGCATACTGCTGTAGAATAGAGGCTTGTTCAGATCACAGGGCAAGTGTACCTTGTCAGTCTTTAATTTAACATATAATGTGATGTTATTGGATCTGAAGCTGTCGAATTGTTGAATCGAAGATTTGAATTGTCCTGACGTTGCTTCACTCACAACTTTAAATTAAATAATAAAACGTAATCTTAAAATAAACTACGTGTAAACAATACTGTTGTAGAAAGGAGGCAAGTTTTTAGCAAATGGCATACCTATCAGAACTTTTGTGGTATTGGTCACTTGCAAAAACTTATTAATTATCCTATTATGTTGAAAGCCTTTGGTGTGAATGTGTTTTGTGATTTGACTTGATAATGTTTAGCCACGGAAATGAACTTTTTTTTAAATTTATTTATGTAGGAACCTTTTGTACTGAGAAAATTGCATCATTGAAAAATTACGACTACAATACGAATGTTTTAGAAACGTAAAAAAAATATGGCATAAATTTTCGCCTGCGGTATAATATTTTTTTCGAATAGATAGATAGATACAACTTTGTATATATGTATAACTTTGGCTTACCGTGTTTTTCTTTTCAAATTTGCTACAAAAAGTGGGGGGGGGGTTAACAAGCTTGTCGCTACTGACTACAGACTGGCATTACCACAAAGCCACTAACCCAGGGCCTCTGCATTTATCATGACTAGTAGGTGGGAGGCGGGAATGGGCTCAATTTGGGAGGCGGGAATGGGTACCGCCGCCCCGGGAACCTTTATTGGATAACCAACACCTCTGCCATAGGTCACCCCAAGTGGTTCGCTACGTTTGGTGATTTAGCAGGGGTGCCCGGGTCCATGGGGTGAGGTTTGTCAAGGTCTTGGAGGCGGATAACCAGGACACATTGATCCCCAGATTCCTACCCACCCCTTAAACCATTTTCCTTCCCAGAACTCTCCTCTCCTTCCTTTCCTAAAAAAAATCCTCCACACAGCATCCCCAAAGATGACATAGGCCCTGAGAGAAATCATTTTCCTCTGGGCCTCCTGTGTGGAGCTCATGTAAAAAATATATATATATATATTTTGCAATGATGTATTCGGTGAATATGTTGTCACCCTATTGGATTACTAATTTTCCACAATTTCTGCAGTATTCATTAGTTCATTCATATAATCTGTACGTGTCTTGCTATGAGTATGCAGAGGTTTTTTAACACAACAATCATTTGTCCTGAATTAACCGGTACTTGAATTCGTTGGACTGATCCCTAAATGAATATTTGCATAATGATTATGATGCCGACAGGAAATCTGTTTTACCCCGTTACAACGAATTAATATTATCGGCACGTTTTACCGCCCGTACCGTCCTTATGGAGCTCGGCTGTTTATTTTATTGCTTACTGGTGGCAATGGTTTTAATGTGGATTGCTATTTACGGTGTTAGCAATGCCTGTGTTCAGACCACGCTTTATGCGCACTGTATTTTCGTGGCTTGGCCTATTTCAGCATGGGAATTTACGGTGAGATATGTGCCGAAATAGGCCAAGCCCAAAAACGCTTGCTACGTTATAGCGTGGTGTGTCAGTACATTTAGGTGTAACAGAGCGACCAAAAATAATGTTTTGTTAAAAATACACAATATGTGCTTAAATAACAATTAATATTGCTTTATTTTTTTATCGTGTAATTAGAAAATGCGAAAATGTTTTTTTTACGCCAAAGCTATGAATTTATGAGAGTATAGAGGAATACATAATTTGATGTAAGGTCGTTTCATTTGGCACAGTTAAAATGATTATTAAAAATCATAGAATAAGGAATAACGCAGGAGGCGTGTTTCGTGATCCAATTGTAGGCCCAATATAGGCAAAACTATGCTTTCGAAATTCAAATGAGATGGAGTTATACGATTTCAGATGAGTGTAAGTGAGCTAGAACGCTAGAAAGTTGGCTAAATCGAACATGATTTTCTTTTCAAATTTGTATAGAAGACACTTTTAGGATGGGTTTGTTTAAAAGAAATTAATTAATTGTTTAAATTCTATGAAACAACTGGCCAATTACCTACCTAGTATTTCTATGTTCAAAATGAATGGAACGTGTTCGATTTATACAAATAAACACATATTATTATTTATGCATTTTTCCCGGAAGCAACAAGTAGGTATGTAGTAAGTAATCAAGTAACCACGGAAAATTAACAACAAAAATAATGCGGCCACCCAAAATAATAATTAATATTAACACTTCTGGTCTGGTAATTTGAGTTCCATGGATAAGTTTTAACTTGACGGGGAAAATAGTTCAGCTATGGAAGGCCTGGAATTTTCGGAGATTTTTCTGTGGCAACTCTGTAAAATACATGTAAATACTCTGCAACTCATCACATTAATAATATTTTATTAAAGTAATGAGATGCTCACTGCTTGACATCGGATGTTTGTGGGTGTCATATTTACCCAGAATATCCAAAACTTTATTTATGTAGGTGACACACACAGCTAAAGCGCGAGCAGATATCTGTTGAACCGCGAGCGCTTATGTGTTGTACCATCACACGACGCTATCAAATATTTATTTCTATGGTAGGTAGGAGAGGGGGTCAGATGAATTAGAGTACTGCTACGAAATGCCATTTCTTTGTACTGAATCTATCAATTTGACAACTGTCATCCGCCCGTTTAGGCAGCTCCGCAATTAAAATGACCCCCTCTCCTGCTTTCTGCGGAGGCTAAGCGAACTCGAATCATAAGTTTACTGTATTTTTGTGATACCTTAATTACCTTAGGGACCTACTTACATTTTTATTGTTATACTGTTAATTACTTTGTTATTGAAAGTCGGGCAAGTAGTACTTTAAAAATATAATATTCTAGACGCCGTTATTATCAATTCAAAAGAACAGCGAATCTGAGATATAATTTTTAATATAATCACGACCCAATTTTTTTTTCTTAAAAATGTGTATTTATTGTCAAACAAACCTTTAAGTTTTATATGACTACACAAAAAAAATCATTCAGTTAATCTTCTACGCCATGGACCGATAACCTTTCCAATGCTCAGCATGCCTAAACTCATCTCTCTGCTACGAGAGTTTGCCCCAGCATTCCGAATTTCTACCGTCTTATAACATATTTCTCTTGAACACTTTCAGTTTTTAAGTTTGTAAAAAAATATATGCAATTTTTTTTAGATAATGTCTATACATATGCCATGCCGAAACGGTAATTATATGAAATTCCCCCGATAGAAAAAAATCGCAAAGTATGCTGCGAAAACTATTATAAACACGTTTTTATCTGCCCTTCTTCTTTTTGAGCTCTTACTCTCTCTCTATCTGGTTTCAATCGTGGGATTGGTTTGCAGCAATTTCATCTATACGTTTCTTCCACTCTTCCCTGTCTTGTGCGGCTCTTTTGAAGTCTGCATATGATGAGCAGCGCACGTCCACCAGCAGGTCCTCCAGGTACTCTCGGCGTGGGCGTCCCCTAGCGTTTGTCCCCTCGGTCATACCCTCCATTATGGCATGCAAGAGGCCTTCTTGTCTTATTACATGGCCGATCCATCTTGCGCGCCTTTCGGACAAGGTCCTGAGCAGGTGCCTTCCTCCTTCGATTCTTTGGAGAACCTCCTCATTTATGATGTGGTCTCTCCAGAAAATTCCTAATAGTCTTCTATAGGACCACATCTCAAAAGCCTCTAGTCTCCGTTTATCTCTTTCGGATAGGCACCATGCTTCGCAGCCGTACATCAAGATACTCCATACATAGGTCTTGATGAGGAGTATTCTCAGTTTTAGGTCTATATTATTCGATTCTATTATTTTCGACCTTTTATTGAATGCAAGCCTAGCCTGGTGTATACGGCTGTCGACCTCGCTCTTAGACCGACCGTCCCATGTTATTTTGCTCCCGAGGTAGACAAACTCCTTGGTGTTCTTTAGTGGAACTCCTGACATCTCTACTCTCATCTGGTGTTGCGTTCGGCCTACAGTCAGCAGCTTTGTTTTGTCTTTATTTATCTTCATGTTGTAATTGTTTTGAAGAATTACTCTTACTACCGGACCTTAAATCTGTGTGTAGATGAGGAAAACAAAGCTCATCTTCAAACTAACAATCATTATTTTTATTTTACACATCAGTGTAGGTGGAATCCCAGTTTCTAAGGGCCGAAACAAATTCTACGCTTATACAAGGAAATAATCTAACTCCTATTTCATTATCGTTGAATCGTTAAACAGTATTAATAGGCCAGATACTGTACGGTTGAAATTAAAGAATCCTGCTAAGAATGCAAATCTGATATCGCGCCGTACGCAAACCATATTCGTAAAGTATGGCGTCACTTACGTTAACAGATCGCATGAGGACCTGTCGCTGGCAGGTAGGATTTGTAATTTTGAGTATCTCTCCGGGTATGGAGAGATAGACGATAATATGATTATTATTGTACCTGGCAGTTGTGAATAATAGTACCACGCGACTATTTTTATTTATTTATTTTGTTCAGGTTCTCCATAAAACAGTTATACACCAAATTATTACAGAAAAGATTACAAAATTAAGTAAGAAAAAAAGTCCGTGGGGGCAGTTTCAATATGTTGTGACGTATGTCAAAAAATAGTTATTGAACTCTCTATAGGTAACATTGAAGATGTCGATGCTCAATGCAGAATCGTTAAGCAGTTGAATTGCTCTGTTTAATGGCGCATTCTGAAAGGAAGAAGTTCTGGCTTTCAGAGTCGGAGCATATATATTACATACGACGTCATTACTTGTCGCGGTTACTTTATCCCGGTGACTAGCTGTCACTGGATCACAGTGGATCCGAGGAACCGGCTATTTTTGGAACCAGTTCCTGTCGGATTTATAAAAGGGTCACCAAACCTCAAACAAAGCGAAGCCGAACCAGAAGCCGTCTGGGCCTAGCAGAAAAAACCTGCGGAGCGGGGTTTTTAACTGCTAGTTAATTTTTTTGTGTTACAGAATTACAGATAGATTTTTCACTTAGCTTTTCATTATAAGAAAAAATAGGTCGTAGTTTTGAGTAGTGGGTAACCGTAACCTCACTTTACTAGGCAGTATATAAATTTATATTTGGTTTGAATCAGAAATTTGTTTATATGTCATCTGCTTATTATACGTCACCCACTACCGTCTGTATTACACTACCGCCATACACAAGCCGTCCGAGGCTCGAGGCTACACGCGATAAACATGGATGAACGAGGGAAAAACCGTGGCACCTTTACCTGAATTTGTCAAGGCTAATTCATTATGTTGCCTTCCTCCGCTTGGCGTGGTGTACTGGGTACTGGTGTGGTGTTTGCCATTCTTTAAATGCTTGTAGACTTGTATATTTTTATTATAGAGTACATGTCGTAGTAATATTATTTATGGTCCTGCCGGTGACAAAATCCGTTGTAACCAATAATTCTATAAACGTGGTTATGGGGAAGGAGAGGCTAAAGCGCAGAATGAACTGTGGTGAATAGATCTGTCTGTCACGAGCCGATCCGTGTGACAATCTCTCAATCTCAATCAATCTCTATGTAAACTTAATATTCATCTGAATAAACTTAAAGTTACAAAAGAGTATTTTTACATGCAAAGAGAATACCACGCAAATCATAACCTCTCACTGTACGTTTCCCTTGGTGTGGAAAACGAAGGACGTCAGCAAAGCTGCTCAGCTTACACCTGACGGTAGACTTTCCGGAGACCAGACCCTGGTACCCTACAATGTAATGTGTGTGTCCAGAAATATCCTCAGAACATTTTGAAAATTTTCAGATTGGCTTGAGAATTTTGATTGCAAAGCTAAAATTTGAAAAATTTCCTTGATTTTGTGCTTTTTCCCTATATTTTTTCCCTTGATGTAACTACATAAGGAATGTTATTGTTAGCGGCCTGATCGTAGCCTCATTTCACATTTTGCACGTGGGACGTGGGTAGGTACTATCGCTTCTTCATTGCTTCATCCTATCCTCCAGATCTCGTTTTTAGTTTTTTTTTCTTTCATGCTTCGTTTGATTTCTCTTATCAGAAGAATTATTACTACATATTTTAATAAGTCTCCCGCGATAAACGCATCCATTGTTAGCTTGGAGAAAGTGTTATTTACCATAGTTTTTATTTTTCTCATGCAAAGCAGTTCTCACAAAATTTCTTTTTTTTTTTCGGCAAGCGTAAAGCAAAATATGTGCGTTTTAATTTATCAGTTTTCCCACACTCATCAAAGATACCCCCCTTCTTTCGATTATTTCGGTATTTCTGAATTGTTTCGAGTATGCGCATCGTTAGAGATAAAGGGCTCCTCACACAACATATGACCATAATATCTAGCGACGTAATATTTGCTACAAATAACTCCGTAATAAGAAATCAAGTATGTATGAAGACCGGATTTCTTACATCAATAGTTCCTACTTGGATCGCTTCATGTACTGCTTCCTCATTATTGATCTGCCATTGCAGACATAAAAATAGTGTGCACACTGCACACACTAGTGTACAAGGCCTGACCTACAATACTTTGCGACCGTTGCAGATAGGATAAATGGCGCGGAGCGTAAGAGGTGGTCTCATTTTTTTTAAATGAAAATTAATTTTATTTATAAATAATAGTAAATTTAATTTTTGATATCTCAAAATAATAATAATAATAATAATGGTCTTTATTCCAGAATAACAGATATCTCAAAACATGTTAAGTATGAGCTTTTAAACTGACCGACCGTAAAACGACCGCTCAAAACACCCATGACGTCCCGAGACAATTCGGTGCAATTCACAATGGCAGGGTAATATTAAAGAATCGGCCGTCGGCGCTGCTGTATTTGGATATCATGCCATGCATGCAATTGCGAAAGTTTTTTTTTTACAAAATTTTAGTAATAATATCTCAATGTTATTCTCCATTTATGCTCCTCGAGAACGTCTGGGCATATGTTTGCATGTAAAGAATTAATAAAACATGTGTCTTAAAAATACATAAATATAAACAATAAAAACTTGTGTTTTATCAGACTTTGTTGATCTCTGGAATCTGTTATAAGCGTAAGAAGTACAATGGTGCAATTTGAATGAAAAGTTTTTTTAATAGCAATGCAAGTAAGCAATTTTGAGTTAATCTCACTTTTCAGCTCAGAAAATCGTCTGAAAATTTTTATTTTCGTCGCAAGCCGCCAATCTGAAAATACAGTAAAACTCTTTACAAAATCCTTGTTGACCTGCTGTACGTAATATCTCAATCTGTTAAAAGTAGATGCTTACGTCCATAAAAAAAAAAACAATCTGAAAAGGTTGTTTCATTTTGTTTCCAAATTGCGATCGGATACTTTGGATTCATAGAGGTGTACATTTAAATTATTTTGCGGTTAACCTTTAGGGAACGTACCCATACTACGTGACACTTTTTGCAATTTTTTACCCCCCCCCCGGTGACCACGTGTAGTATATTCCAAGACACCCCCCCCCCTACAGTCGTAGTATTTCATAAATATGGTTTCGAATCATTTTTTGCTAACAAAAAATAAAAAATGCATTATTTGGCTTATATTTGTCTTTATTAATACGGCGCTTGCTGCGTGACAGCAAGAGTGCATGCATTACAAGTGGAAAAAATAGTATCAAGATAAAACTTATGTCAAAATATATTGAAACCGGAACGTAATTTATGGAAACGAAAGTCTTGTTATTTTTTATAAACATTTTTCATCTCAATCATCTTCAACAAACACGTTCCCTGAACTTTTTCACTTATTTGAATGTACGAGGGTGGGTTTTTAAGTTTGCGGATTGGGTAAGGAGTGGAAATAAAAACCAAAATTATTTTTCCTTTTCAACATATTCACCTACTACCCTAATACATTTTTCCGATCTTTAAATTAACTTAAAGGAACTTTATAACGGCGCGGAACTCAATTTTCTCCACATTTCACAATTTCTTCCCGATTGAAGTGTTTGGTCGACGATAGCTCAAATACTAATGACATAATTACGATAAAACCCGGTGTTTATCCTAAAAATGAGTTGTTCAATTAGTACCTAATTCAGCGGTACCCCCATTAATCACTTACCTTCTCATTCCGCGAACTTAAAAACCTCCACTCGTAGCTCGAAAAAAACGTGAGATTTCTAGATTGACTACGTGATAAAAACCTACCCCCCCCCCCCTGTTGTGACCAAGCGTGGTATTTTGATGACCCCCCCCCCTGAATAGGTCACGTAGTTTGGATTTTTTTTGGGTTCCCTTAAATTAAATTTGAATATAAAGCGTAGTGTTTTCTCTTTCTAATACCGTTTAGACTAGATCATATTTATAAGCATGATAGGATAGTAAGAGAGACTACGATTTCTATACGAGTTTTTCCGAAAACCGAACTAATTCGTCTGAGGGGTTAAAAAATTCGCTACTGGTGCACTTTTTTTTTAACAGTTTGATAAATTTTGGAAAAATGTCATAATGAAAACTGTGATTTTTTCAGTATGATCTTTACGCACATGTTGTAAGTAGGTATAAGGTTTTTTTTTAATGTCATGTATATTATCGAGGCTTCTGACTCACACAATGTTGTCATTTTTGCCTCATCTGTTTTTAAATTATAATATTATCATTATAATCTATAATGATCTTTAAAAGTTACTTAGAGTCCTTTTATATTCATTTCGTATAAAAAATCACTTTCAAATATTTTCCAGTTTACATAATCTAATAAATTTCATTATTCTCGATATGGCATGAAACTCAGTTGAGACTATTAAATTCTGAACTTCCGATGACTTCGAGGTCATTAGTATTGTAGCTCTCTGTCGTTCATATTTAATGCACTTCGTTAATGTGTGCTCGACATCTTCAATTTGTTCACATATCGAGCACATTGGAGAATCAGAGAGGCCTATCAAACACAATATTCTTCCCATTAGTGCATGTCCGGATCTTAATCTAAAAATGATTCTCATTTCCGATCTTTTCAGATTAACCTCAGTGAACCATGGTCATTTAAACGGTTCGTTTTGGAGCTTTCTGTTAGGTATAAGGTTCGACAATATTACCCAATCGTAAAAATCCCACCCTGGTTACACGTCATATCGGCACCTATAGTAGAGTCGGCGCTGTATACATAATATTGTTAATCATAGTCTTGTTTGTTTACAACTAGATGGTTACGAATTGGTTTTATTTGGAATTGGCTCAAGTACCCGGTGGGGCGCCGGGGGTGGTTTTTTTAAATCAATGTCAAGTGTGCGTAATTTCATAAACTAATCCTTATTTGTGTAAATATATTATGTCTTGTCTACAGGTATTGTTATTCAGTGTTACAGATAGACAAATAATTGTTCGTATAAAGTTAAAATTTATCAAATAAGCCTTATTCATCAATAATAATTCAAAAAGTTTAACATTAGTAATCACAATATTTTCTATTGTTTAATTATTTTTTCGTATGTGGGGCATACATTAACGTGAGCAATTTTTCTTCCAATCTAGACCCCTCCCCCCCCCTTGGTGAGATAAATTTAGGCCACTTCGTGTTTTCTATTCAAGTAACGTGAGATTTTGCTGGACCTCCCCCCCCCCCTTTTGAGCTCACGTAATTAATGTATGCCCCCTATCTACATTATAACATTATGCAGGTTATAAGCACCCAAAATAGAGATTTGTGCTGCATTATGCTCAGGGGCACATTTGTCATATTGATACCCTCGTTCCGTACTCTCACTTTCACCAGAAAATCTATCTTATCTATCTCTCTAAATAAATAAAAATGAATCGCCGAAATGTATGGACGCGCATAACTTCCGAACGATTGCACCAAATTGGAAAATTCTTTTTTTTTTGTGTTCGTTATTGTCAGGACATGGTTTGTATAAAACTACTGGTGAGCTCTGGCATTATGAAATTTGAATAAAAAATTGCAATATGTGGCACGCGAGCTGTTTGAAAACTGAATGTACCGGGACTGAACGTATGTTTTATGCGAGGGGGAGGGGGGAGGAGAACACGCGGGGGTTCTTGGGACGGGGTAGGGGAGGGAATGGAGTGGGGAGAGGGAAGGTGGAGGAGACGGAGTGGGAACGCAAGAGGGAAAGGGGACGCGGGAGAGGAAGGGGAACACGCAGAGGAAAAAATGTATTTATTAAATGGCATAGCAACGCATGCCGGGAACCAGCTAGTATCTTCTATATTTTTCTGTTGTTTTGTACACATTCTACATTTTCCCCGTTTATTTTTATATGTCAGAGAAATGTTAATATCTGAATTTGATTTCCCTGCTCCCCACGTCCCCACAGGTACTAGACTAGTTTTTACTACGCTACTTTTTGTATGAATGAGGCATGCCGTGAATGTACATCGCATTGTTTGTAGCGTGTAACCAAACCGCTCAGCGATTTTAGTATCGCGATCGTACAGCTGAGAGCTGCGACGTAATTATTATTCATCATCAATCATCACGGCTCTAGCGGGTAAATTATTACAAAGGCACCTGCTTAAAAATACTGAATTTCTCTCACCTGTAAAATCAATCGAGTCAAGTATTTGCCTTATCAACCAAATGGTGCTCTTTCATGATTAACGCTTTTTTGTACGTCGATTCGTGATTTATCTGCTCGAGCATCTGGGAATGTTCTATAATATGTGAGCCATCTGGTAGATGTAACAGTGGATGGCAAATAGTTCGCTATGACCAGAAGGGGGGAGCGGGGCGTCACCTGCCCGGCCGCCGGGGGACCTTGGGGCCCCCGCGGGTCGACGACCTCCCCCGTGCCTTGTTGCCAGGCGAATTCGGTTCGCCGTCCGACTGCATTGGATATGCGTGAGCCTCGTCTAGACGTCTAATATTCACGGGGGTTGTGTGCACCTTGCAAAAGGGAGCTTTTGTTCGCACCCTTCGAGGGTCGCGCTCTCTAGGCCCTCGAGTCATTTCTGTCCTTTCTCTCCGCTTTTTATAGCTGCGAACCAGCGAAGTTTATTCTTTTTAGCATTACGAGGGATTCGGGGGAAGGTTGGGGTGGATCTGTAAAGCTTTGAAATATTTAGTAGCGCTTGCTTCTTGCGTCGGCATATCACCTTAGTGTTTTACGTTTTATTATTATTTATCTAGTGTTTGTAACACATATTGCGTATGTTATTTTTTCTCAGCAATATTTTTTACCTTGAACTTTATCTGAAGTTCCCTACGCAAAGATTCTCACGTAGTTTTCAATTTGCGTCTCTTATGTTTTTTATGCAGTCTTTCCTCGCCTACTTAAATTCATACAAGCGCAACACCACTAATATAATATATAGCGGGTGTTTGTACCTTGTGCAGTTGGGTAGATGAGCCGAAATCTCAGAACTGTGAGTGCATCGAAAGCAAAAATATACTGTCGCATCACACTGGCCACATAATATAATGATGATGATGGTTCATTGCCTTTTTGCACTGCTGGCGTACAAAATAAGACGAGCTTTTTGGACCGCTACCAAACCCAAACTCTTTAATGTTTCTAAATACATGAAAGATACTAACTCCGCGGTGCGTATTTTGGGCATTCCCAACTTTAATTTTAATTCTCTTTCCTTTATTCTGTGCTAACTTCCAAACATGCCGACTTCCCAGTATTCGCCATAGAAGATTGAACTAATCATTTTCACATTTCAAATGAAATTATCATCAGGGTACATTCACTCCGTAAATACAGAAAGAAAAATAATAATCAACTTCGTGACAATAGTTTCTTGCTTTATTTGACGAGTTAATGTTAGGGAACGTACCCATACTACGTGACACGTTTAGGAGGGGGGTCTTCAAAATGTCACGCTCCATACAAATGAGCGGCGGGTTGCTTAGATTTTTGGTCACCGAGGGGGGGGTTTAAAAATTGTAAAAAGTTGGTCACGTAGTATGGGTACGTTCCCTTATTCGATTTTGATGATTTTTTTTTTAAATTTCAATCGTCATATTTGAAGTACTGTGTATAGCTAGATACTTCCCACCTTCCTCTGCACCATCTCCTTCCCCTAACTAACTTCAGTATCTCGACCTATTCCATTTGGGGATGCCATAGTCTCACTGGATGATGATTGGGAACAGTTGGGAGGGACTCCACTATACTATCAGCTATTTAAATAATTTTAATGAATTAAACACTGTACAACAGCTGATCTAAATTTCGGTTTCAATGAACAAACCGCCAGCGTGATGATACTACGTTAAGCTCACACAAACTATCCTAACACAAACTGTTAGGATAGTTTTTATAATAAATAGTACATGCAGTATTTTGCAACTGCGCAAAATATGCAATATTATGTAACTAAGTAATACCTATCACACTGTCGGCCAAACATAAACAGACGATAGCGGACATTTGTAAAGAGGAGATGCGTAATATTACAAACATGGTAGGCAGGCACTCTGTTATCTCTTCTCATTACTTGTATGGGTCACGTTAATCAATATTTGGGTGCTGTATCACATGTGGCGGCTTCTGTTCAATCGACACTTTTAATGTAATAACTTGACACCGCGAAGGACGCATCTAGATGTAATATCACAATACTGTAAAAAGGATGATGAGACGGTTCGTTGCACCGCAGCCGCCGTGTCCCTGCTCCATGTTCCTGCTCGCTCAGGTGTTGGAGGCCATTGCTCTCAGCTCGGCGTCTGCGAACAACCTATTCATCTCCCCTTCAACAAAAGGCTTGATTTCTTTTAATCGCCGTTTTTAAACACAGTGTGTCATATCTCCCACTTTTTGTAAGATTCTTGGCATCTTCGCGCTTTACTTGTTATTTTGGCAAGTTACCCATACATTTTCCCTTCAACAAAATGCTCGGTTTCTTTAATATTGTCGTTTTTGCACAGAGTGTATCACATTTGCCACTTTTTACACGATCCGTCGCTTCTTCACGCATTACTTCCCTTGTCAATTTTCTGTATACCTCGCCAAATAAATTAATAATATACTCTTCGCAAATTTCCCATTATACAAAAGTTGGTTTCTTCAATCAACCCATTTTACATTATAGAATTATTATATTTATATCTCCCCCTTTTTACACGACACTTAACCTCTTCACACATTACTCTTCAAGTCCATTATAAATTTAACTTAATAATTTCACTATTTTGTAAAATAACCCATTCATTCCCTCTTAAGACGAAGTTATACGTGAAATCCTATTTAGATACTATTTTGATTAATCTTTACGACGAATCGGCTCACAGTATGAACGTCAAAAAATATGCTACGGATAAATCGAAGCTTTTCCTAGCGTTTCCATGTATTGGAATTACAATAAAATTATTATTTACGTAACAAAAAATATAAGTGTAAACCACCAAAAAAAAATGTTTTTTCATGACTTAACTGTGAAGTAATACAAGAAACAATTGTATGGCTAAGACTATTTTTGAGAAGAGTTAACTGGTGCGTGGTTGGGGCAGGTCTAAAAAGCCTGACTCTGCGCCGTATTAGGCCGGACATTTTGCCCTAAAAGCCGAACGCACGTACGTAATTTTGGACATAACTTTTTTACATAATAATAAAAATCTTTTACATGTTACGGTTGTTTATTAATCACACATTAACCAGTTTAATAACAAGAATCATTAATCAGTCTTATTCTTGTCATCATTTGCCATTTATATAGAATATGTCAATAACAAAATAAAGAATATTGAGTCTTCTGTCTGTAGACATAAAAAAACAAACGAAACATAACTCTTTTTCTGGTTAAAAAGTTAACTAAAAATTTTCTTTGAACAAATATACAGAGTGTCCGGAGGTAAAGTGTATTAACTTCGGGAGGTGATTTTACGTGATGGTAGGAGTAAAAAAGATTAACAACTTTTTCCGAAATTCCAACTTTTTTTCCCGTACAAAAAGACGTACCTACTAAAAATCCTTAGGGTGAGGTACGATCTTACTTGCTGATCGCCCGCCGGGCACGATTGTGGCAACATTGCATGATTGTGACTGGCCCGTATCGTAACAGCGGAAAATAATAAAGCTGGCGGCACACGCCGGTCTATTTTTATCTTTTTACCACAAAACAACCCCTAAAAATTGAAATTTTGAAAAAGTTATCTATCTTTTTTACAAAATATCATGTAGGATCACCTCCCAAAGTTAATGCACTTTACCCCCGGACACCCTGTATAATGAAACATGTTTATCTTTGTGGACAAAAACGAAAAAAATAAATTAAAACCTCGACTTCTCCAAATTATACAAAAATAAAAATCTGCAATTTTGTATATTTGGCCTTTTCACCTACTTCTTCCAAAACGTCGTTTTCTTTGGAAATCATTTCATAAAATTCTTGACATGTCATTTTTAAATTACACAATGTGTACAACATCTTAGCAATTGTTTCTGTTTGCAATTTGTTGCGTTCCTTGGTCCACTGGGCGTTTAAAAGAGAAAACTCTTTCAACATTGGCGTTATGCCCTGGAATCGCAAAGTTCTGTCATTGGTCAAAAAGTTTACTGTCATCTAAATTTTTTTTAGTTCTTTTAGTTTCTGCTCATGCTCCCCCCAGCTTGGTACCCCAGCTAAAGTCATCCACTTAAAGTGTTTCCATTAGTACTGGGCGTTGACGATAATTCTATCCAACGCCAACGTCGTTATCGTTGGCAATTTTCAACTGTTGAAAATAACGTCGACGTTGACGCAACTATAATAGGAGATCCCTTTTAACGGGTGGTTCCCCGAATCATTGATGTATTATTAATTATTATTATCTCTACGCCCCACGCCCCACACACGTAATAATAACGTTGAAAGTTGAAACTGTTGGAAGACGTTGGTTTCGGTGTTGAAAATATTATCCTGTTGAAGATATATTTTGCTTGTCACTGATAAATTCGCTTGTTGCTTGGCGCTACGTATCGGCCGTATTGGATGGGAAAATAAAATAAAACGTGCAGTAGGTATGTACATTACCAAAAGACCTTGTGTAATTGGGTATAATATCGTTCACGAAGTGTGATCTCTTGACCCTTTTGACTTAATCATTCCAACACCGTTGAAAACAATAGGTACAAAACATAGCTGTTAAAGACAATTATCAATAGGTTATTTTTTTGCTTGTCGTTGATAAATTTGATTGTTCCATGGCGCTGCGTATCGGCCGTATTGGATGGGAAAATAAAATAAAACGTGCAGTAGGTATGTACATTACCAAAAGACCTTGTGTAATTGGGTATAATATCGTTCACGAAGTGTGATCTCTTGACCCTTTTGACTTAATCATTCCAACACCGTTGAAAACAATAGGTACAAAACATAGCTGTTAAAGACAATTATCAATAGGTTATTTTTTTGCTTGTCGTTGATAAATTTGATTGTTCCATGGCGCTGCGTATCGGCCGTATTGGATGGGAAAAAAAAAACGTGCAGTAGGTACGTACATAACCAAAAGACCATTTAAAATATCGAGTAATGTTGTTCACGAAGTACAAACTCTTAACCCTTTTTATTTATTAGGCAGTTGAATCGTTGACTGCGTTGAATAATATTCGCATGTAGGTATTATATTTCAACTGTTGGCGCTAATTATTTTCAACAGCGTTGGACGTTGAAATAATATAACTATTGTTTCCAACGGCTAGTTATATTTTAATACAGTACTAGTTTCCATTCAGCACTGAATTCACTTGTCCAAGAGTTTAAGTTGTCATTGGCAATTTTGTACATATTATTCATGTTTTCTCTGAATTCTTCCACGCGATCTGGGTGAGCCTCCGATAAATGTCGTAAAATTGCGGTTAATCTGGTTGCGTAGAAATTTTGTTTATCTTTTTTTATATTGTCCATTATTATCTGAATTTTCCGTACATTTGATTCGACTAAGAGCTACTAATGAGTTGACTAAAGACAAAACCCTCTCGAACCAAGAATAACCACTGTCGCCTCCCTCGCCTCGTCCGTAACACGTTGCGCCTTGCGTAGCTTGCGTTGCGTTCGTTCTGCAGGCGCTGCGTGCACCGCGTTACACTAACAAAAGCCGTACAGCCCGGACATATAAATATTTAGCCGGACACGACCTGAAAAAGCCAAACATGTCCGGCTAAAGCCGGACAGATGGCAACCCTGGGCAGGTCACAACTAGAAAGCTCCTGCCTATCTTTTCGAATAGAGAGTGTTTGGTTCGAGCTACAATTCTGAAAATTGTCATACACTCGCATAGCTATCTAATAATCTGCCACACTTCGCGAAATTATTTTGCCCGTTCCGAAACAGGACATAAGTCCTGTTTCGGAATAGTTGAATTGAACATAAGTTCTATTCAATTTTGAGTAAATGAATTCAGTGTAAAAGTTCGACAATAAATTAGTTTCTATTCCGACATGGTTGAGTGAACGTCTCGCTGTGATATCAAAAAAAAACCTCAAGTGTTAAAAATGTTTTGAAGTGTTCCAACCCACTGGTGTCCCAGGACCACGAAGGCTATAAATCGAGATAAGATTGTTTCAATTATTATTTTTAAATCTAATACTACAAGTTTTTAAATTTCAGTTGGATATTAGGGAACGTACCCATACTACGTGACACGTTTAGGGGGGGGGGGGGGTCTTCAAAATGTCACGCTCCATACAAGTGAGCGGCGGGTTGCTTAGGTTTTTGGTCACCGGGGGGGGGGGGGTTAAAAATTGCAAAAGTTGGTCACGTAGTATGGGTACGTTCCCTTATCTACTCAGGTAGGGCTGCAGAACACTTGAGTTCGGTTGAGCTCGCATCTGTCAAGGTTCAATTGATGATTTCAGCACCTTTCGGGGCATTCATTGAGCATCACACATACCTTATACCTGCATTATATTTAATATTATATGTATATTTAATTGTACACAATATTATATTTAATACTATATTTATATTTTTCAATCACGAGTGAACCGTCGATTACTATCTTGTTGACGTCGCAGAGTAACTCCACTTAGATAATTTTTTTTGTTTTCAATCGGTTCTTTTGTTCATTTACGGATTTTATGTATGGATGTAAGATGTTTTGATTTACTAGTTTGGTTTTTGCCTTGTTTAGGTATTTGACGGATACTACAAAGGGAGAAGGTTTGAGAAGAGATCTGGGCAATATTATTTTATTAAAAATGTTTTTCTTCATTTTAATTTATTATTTGATTTAACTGTTCATTTCAGAAGCTAGTTCTTTTTTCGTATTCAGAGGTGTTTACATGAATGATAGGGGATTATATATATATATATATATTTTGTATGGGGTTTAAATAGAAATGTTTGAAACAAGCCAAGAAGAGACCAAAAGATACTGGAAGAGTCAAGAATGGACAAAAAGGGTCGGTAAGCAGTTGGAAGATTCAAGAAGAAACATAAGGAGACAAGACGAATCAAGAAGGGACAAGAAGATGAAAGATGCAAGGAAAGGCAAGAAGATGAGACCACCATTCGGAATTGAAGCGTTGCTCGAAATGGCTTTAGCCGTATTTGGTGACCAGATCTGAATGCCTCTTTCCCCATCTCCTTCCCCTCCACACTACCTTCAGCCCTCCTCATAACATGCCCCAGTTGGGGATGCCATGGTTTTACTGGCTCCAGACGGGATAAGTTGGTGACTCTTGTGCGGTATTCATATAAAAAAATTATGTAAGAGGATCCAAAAAGAAGCAAGAAGAGCCTAGAGAGACAAGAAAAGCCACAAATAGCCAATAATAGCAGTGAAGATATGATAAGATCCAAGACGAGCCAAGAAGAGCGGAGAAAAAACAAGAAGATTAGAAGAGACGAGAAGATTCAAGAAGAGGCAATACGACCGAAGGAGGAGCAAGAGGATCTAAGAACATACAAGAAGAACCATGAAGAGACTATAATGTCCCAATAATATACAGGAAGAGACAATACTGTCCCAGAAGAGACAAGAACAACCGAGAAGAGACGAGAGAATCCAATGAGAGGCAAAAGTATGCAAGTAGAGCCAAGAAAAGATGAGAGGACCCAAGAAGATGCAAGAAAACCAAGAAGTAGCAAGAAGAGCCAAACAGAGTCCAGAAAAGATGAGAAGAATTAAGAAGAGGCAAGAGGACCCAAGTTGTGAGTAGATCCAAGACGAGACGAGAGGAGCCAAGAAGAGACAATAAGAACCCAGAAGAGAAGAAGTAAGAACAGCCAAGAAGAGACAGAAGAAAGAAGAAGACGCAAGAAGAACAGAAAATAATAATAATAACGTAGTATTTATATAGCGCAGTTTTGTGATATTTCACTTTGTGCGCTTAACTATAATAAATTTAAAAATAATCCTATAGTGCTCCTTATAATATTGAGAAAATAATAAAAGAATATACAGTATTTACAAAACAATGACAGAAGAACAAAATTAACAAAGATAGTGCTGTCATAGCATACACGGGACAATAATAATAATAGACAATAGCGGTGCTATTGTAACACAGGACAAAACAAGAACTTTAAAAATATAATATACTAACAGGAGAGAAGGTCCAAGAAGGGACAATGAGAGATGAAAAGAGCAGAGAAAAGACAGGAGATCCAAGACGACGCAAGAAGAGACAAGTAGAGTCGAGAAGATCTACGAAGAAGCATGAAGAACCAAGAAGAAACATTAAGAGACCATCAATAGCAAGAAGAGCCAAGCACAGTCTAGAAGAGATGAGAAGAATCAAGAAGAGGCTAAAAAGTTTAATCCCTATATATTCCCGTCCTTTGCCTCTTAATCCTAATTCTATGTTCCTCCTCCCCCTCCCCTTTCATATATTGTAAAAAAAAAAAAAAAAAAGAAAACACTTATAATGTCACACTTTATTAATCATTAACTATCATCAGTGGAAAGTTCATAATTGGCATAATTACCTATCTTACTATTGTTTTATTGTGTATTATCAGATCTGCTGTCAACTTTCCCTAAAATAAATAAATAAAATAAAAATAAAAAGAGAGACAAGAAGAAGTAAAAAAGGGCAAGGAAAGACAGAAAAATCCCAGAAGAGACAAGAAGAAGCATGAAGAGAAGAGACGAGAAGATCAAGAAGAGGCAAGAACAGTCAAGACAAACCAGAAATACACAAGAAGAACCGAGAATAGGCAAGAAGGAGGAAGCAAGGAAAAAATCACAACGCTCAATCCATTCCTCTATTCCTGCCCATCCTAAATTCCAATATTGGCTTGTTAGGTTGCCATGTATACCGGTCGATTAAACTCCAACCTCCTTCCCATCCCCAGAGCACGTGTTCCAGTCCTAACAAATCAGTGCCCCCTGGTATACCGGTCTCACCAGGACAGGTGGTACAATCGTATCGTTTATGGCTTAGACTATTTTTGAGGTTTTCCATGTTCTAACTTTTTTTCGTTATAAAATTATGCACAAAATAAATCAAAACCACTTTTTCGCTTACTTGCCTCGGGCAAATAAGACGCCCGATTTTAAAATTTTGCAGGCATTGAGATTCGAAATATTTCTAGCGTTTATATTCCTTTTAAACAAAAAAAAACACGACGTCTTCAACTAACCCTTTTACACAGAGTCTTCTAAATCCCGCAATTATTCGGCAAATCATTATTTACAAAATCCTTTAATTTATTACTTTTATTAGCCTTCATTCTGCTAAAAATTATATATTTCAAATGAACTATTTAAATGCATAAATTGGAAATTAACTGTTTCCCCGTATCATCAAACAAATTACGACTCGTCAATTAATTAGAGTGTGGATTTTGAATGTAAACAGGCGACTTTCGAATCTGCAACGTGTACACATTTCTATAGATAAGTATATTTACACAGTGTGCGTCGAGTTTTCGCTGTTTTCCAAATTTCCCCAAAATAGTCGGTTTGTGTCATTTGAGATTCATTCATTACTGAACTGAAATGCCCGTCCGTGAGTCTGTCCGATCTGTTGGTACTTTCGCGTTGATTCTTGGTATTAATCCATACTCTGCTCAATTACTACTAATCTGTGATACGTGCACTGCGCATGTGCATCATCCGCTCGTGTTTTGCTTGTGCCCGTCGTCCCACTGACTAGGTAAACGTAAGGCATCTGCAAGAACCGAAGACCCTACGCAGAAAAGTCCCACAACGGCTGCGCTTCAAACCGTAGTGAACTTTACCTTTCTGCGCAGGGTCTTCGGTTTTTGTCGATTCCTTGCCCTTCCGAGCCAATGGAACGACTGTAGAATTCTCAGTATACCTACTGTACGACTGAATCAGGTGTTTATAATAATGGTTTCATGACAACTCATAATAATGCATTTCAACACCCCTTTGAAAAGTCATTAAAAGTTTTAAAAAAAATTAAAAATAGCCCCTAACCTAACGTGACCTATTTAACTTTTTTTTATCACTTTTAAGGAGTTGTTGAAGTTGCATGATTCAAAGTTGTCCGGTCACCATACTCATTATATGACGCAATATATTTTTGTATTACTTAATTTACATATACCAATGGTTACACACAATTTGATAACTTTAATCATTTTTGATTTACTAAGCAACCATTTAAAATTTATTTATTGCACATTAAAAAAAATAATAAAATCTCTTAAGAGTTTACTATTTTTTATTACAGCTAACTTAGATAATTATTTTTAAAAAAAAACACGTAATGTAAAAAAAACATTATGTGAAGTTGCACCATCAACTAAATCAAATAGTACTTCAGTCGGGTTATGTCATGAGTTCATGAGTCAGAATAACAGAAGAGTGTTCGAGATGAAAATGAAAATAGTTGTGTGGCGGTCCATCCTCTTGTTCATAACATTGCGGGAAACGGCTGATGGATAGTTGATTTTATTTCATTTTGATGGACCATTACATAATTTGTGTTTTTTTTATAAGGTTATTGTTATATCATGTTCAAAAATAGAAAGCAAAACTGATATTAAGTACCTGGGCATAACAATAGACCAGCGTTTAAAATGGTCTCCACACATAAATATTCTGAACAACAGAATAAGGAAACTAACATATATATTTAGATGTTTAAGAGATATTTTAAACGAAAAATTACTTAGAACCACATACTTCGCTTTCTGTCAATCAATTATA
This sequence comes from Limnephilus rhombicus, assembly GCA_929108145.2. Taxonomy (NCBI): domain Eukaryota; kingdom Metazoa; phylum Arthropoda; class Insecta; order Trichoptera; family Limnephilidae; genus Limnephilus; species Limnephilus rhombicus. Next base: position 58,200,511 of record OV815276.1, read on the forward strand.
CAATACGGCATTATAGGATGGGGCGGTACATATACAAATCAAACACAAACAATTTACATATCACAAAAACTAATAATAAAAACAATTTTAAAAAAACCCTACTTATATTCGTCAGAACTTTTATTCAAACAATTTAAAGTCAGAAAATTAAGTGCATTATACTTTTATCATGCAACATTACAAATTTATAAAGATAATATTAAAAATCAAGTTGCACCATTTAAAAATAACAGAAGTCTTAGACAAACATCAATACTTCCCACTCCAAAATGTAAAAAAAAAATTGGACAATTGAGTCATAAATATCTCGGAGCAAAATTTTTTAATTCATTACCAGAAAAAATTAGAAACATGAATACCAATATAAAAATTTTTAAAACTCACCTTAAAAATTATACTGAAAACTTCGTTTAAATGGTAATTTAAATGTGATATAAATAAACTGAATGATATAAAAAAAGCAATACAATAACACCCCCCCATACACACAAGCCTTGCTTAATTATGGGGGTACATCAAATATATCTACCATGTAATTAAATACTGTATAAAATTTATTTGTAATTTATGTACCTTCTATTACTAATAAAAAAAAAAAAAAAAAAAAATATCAAGCGCTCACAAATACAATTATATTGAACACGTTTGTTACTATCACTAATTTTTACAAACACAACACATATAACATATTGGACCATAATACGCTTCACAATACTAAAAACACATTCTGTAGAGTATATTATACCCATTTTTAATTATGTGTAATTATTGTTTATTTTACATATATTTCTGTCTTCATTAAAATATAAACTAATGGATAATAATAAAAAAATAAAAAAAAATGTACTTGTACATACCTAGTTGTTACCTTGTAATTTGAGAAGATTTATTATATTCGTGGCAGGTTGCAGTGCCCACGGTCACATGGTCGTTCCATTCCCATTAAATAGTTGACAGACATTGCACCATTTCCTCACACTTAGGAATGCAATATCGCATCTGATGGCCTTGACAAACTGACAAATGAGAACACGTTTACAGCACTAGTGATAGCGAAAGATTCTTTCTCCTTCGATTATTATACTACTTCGCCAACCGAAAGTCGACGATCCTAATAAACAGACATTATTCTCATGTTTGTGTATTAATTACTAAGGCACCTTTGTTTAATCCGTGAATATGTGAAATATTATAGTGTATCCGGTTGTAAATTCAGCGGGGAGTTTGTTTTACACTAAGTTGTTATGTTTATATTGCTTCCGATGAAATCTCAGTACCCCTACGTAATAGAAATGCTGAAACAGTCCGGGCCAAGCCGGCCAAGGCACGTGTACGTGTTACGCTCATTTCAACAGAATGCTACACGATGCCACGGTGCATCTCGATGGCAGGGTCACCCAACGAAAGATAACTAAATATTCAAATGTATATTGTAAGGCATAATAATTTATTTTGGTTTTTGTTTTAACCGAGCGCAAAATTAATAGTGATGTGATGCTCTGCCGCCAAAAAATATGTTTGGGCCGAAAAAATCAAGGATTTACTAAAAGTAGGCTTTGGTCACGTGACTCTTACCTTTGATTATTCATATACATATATTCTTAGATTATTCATATATTGTCGTGGCTGCATCCGAGTGGCTCAGTTCCCCATTAAATGAGCGATGGATGCAGATGATGAGGCGACCTCCATGATGGACGATCCCAAAATATCTTTTTATTTTTAATTCTGTCTACTTATTATTTATTTTAATTTTATGCTTATTTTTTGTTATTTGTGTGATGAATATTGTTGTCATTTTATGCTTTAATTAGGTACCTACCTAATATTTAAACTCTTTTTTTCTTTTCTTTTATAGTTGTTTATGTAATATGGCAGACTGGGATTGCACTACCCTCCCAGTCTTGCTGGAATAAAAACTTAAATAAATAAAATATACGCCATCGAAACTAATACTTGATAATCAATTTATTTAAACGCCCATGGGGCTTCTACACAGAACGCACTACATCTTTTTTTTTTAAATTACAATTAAAATGTAAACAGTTGACAATATATAAATAACATAAAATATAACAGTTGTCACAAAGTAGGAAACATGGAATATAAGTGTAGTAAAAAAAGATAATCTGTCAATATTTTCCAAGCAGGGCTGGGCAGTATTTGAATTACTTGTAATTGAAATACAAATACGTATTTTGTATTTGTATTTCAATTACTTCCTAAAAACGTATTTTGTAATTGGTATTTCAATTACCTGCTGCTGAAGTATTTTGTAATTTGTATTTCAAATACTTATGGCTCCAAAATACATTTTCAAATACATTTAGCGATCTTAACAATGATAATGAAAAATAAACTGACATAGATAAAACATAGACCGAAAACGCTAGAATCCTACACTGTTGTCCTATTGTCCTGTGCTATAATAGCACTCTTACTAATGATTATTTATAGTTCTCTTATCATTGCTTTATAATGTACTGTACATTTTTTTTTACGTCATGCTAGGTATTATTATTGTCCTGTGCTATGATAGCACTGTTATTGTACAATTTGTATCGTATTATATTATATTTGTCATTGCTTCATATCGTACATTTTTGTATCATAGTATTATATCTATAGTCCAGTCAGTGGGGAATTTTACCTTGCAAAAGGTCATGTAGTAGCGATTTTGATACATGTTATTTCGATTGGGACTCTAAAGGAAAAAAAAGTTTTCAACCTTGGGGGGATCGAGCTCGAGCCGCCATCTTGGATTGAAGGTGCCAAAATTTGTTTTTTTTTTCAAAATAATTGTGCAATTGTTGATCTTACAACCAAATTGTGAAAGACAAACTTAAATAAGATAAAATTTCTAATATTTTTTGTTTCAAAATTTTTTTGTCAGTCTAATAGGTAACGAGTTACAGTGGCGAAAATGTGAATATTTTTCTAAAAAATGGTGAAATTCCCAATTTTTGTTATTTTTTCGGGCTATTCATTACATAATTATAATAATTTTGGAAACTCATTTCCACACCACCATGAGGTAGAGAAAATGGCGCATTTTTTATTGTGGTATCCCCAGTACGTCTTCTTTGATATACGATACGAAATATCGATGCGTATTGTATGGTCGTGTATCGATACAAAATATATATTATCGCGCATCTCTAACTCTTCGTTGTCCTGCGTTATGACAGAGCCCCAGGTATGTCAACTCTTAGACCACTTCGAAGTTATTAGTGTCTTTAAATTTCAATTTATCTTTATTCGGTGGTGTGGGGTTCTGGTTTGGTTCAGAACGACTTTACCTATTTCATTATTTTTTTTTAATAAAGTTTTCTAATACTTTTTAGATGGTTCTTACGGAAAGAAAAATTAAGAAAATTACGTAGAAAAGTAGATAATTTCAGAAAACTTAACGACTATTTTAACTTCGCACTTTTGACAGTTCGCTCGTTTGATGAAATTGAATTTAACAGGCAGCTGTTTTTTTGTAGCAAAAGAATTGTCAATGGATTTTTAAATTATAGATATTTTAAATAGTTAAGTACCTATGTTAGGACCAGATTTGATTGATTGTTCTTATAATACAAAAATGGATATTTTTAATATGTGAAAAATGAAAATTTGAATAAAAAAATTGTAATAGCTGGCACGCGAGTTGTTGAATGTTGAACTGAATGTATTGGGACTGAATATATAGAACGCGGGAGGGGATTTAGCAGGACGGGGGAGCGGGAGAGCGGAAGGGGATGCGGGAGGGGAACGGGAGAGGACATGCAGGGAGAAACAATTTATTTCTTTGAATATGGCATTGCAACACATGCCGGGAACCAGCTAGTCTTATTATAATAATAATTATTATTATCTAACACCTAAGTCCTATACCACAAAACTTAACAAGTGGAGCGGAGACGAGATGTGTCTTCTGAGCAATATGATTGATCACTTTTTGCACGTCTCTATTTAACTCTGCTCAGCTTTACTACTATAGAAACGCACCCTTAGATAAGGGCACTTTACGACAATTTATTGCAACCAAAGGTTCTACCAAATCCAAATGTATTTTGTAATTTGTATTTGAAATTAAAAATGGTTAAAATAGTGTATTTTGTATTTCAAATACACGACTTGAAAGTATTTTGTATTTCGTATTTTAAATACATGCGAAAAAGTATTTTGTTAATTGTATTTCAATTACAGCAAAGCATGTATTTTGCCCAGCCCTGCCTCCAAGTCAACAGAATTTAATAAAAATGTTTAAAAGTGGCGTTCATAACAGTTTATGAAATAGATATAAATAGTTCGCATATACGGCGTTTAGAAGTTTTCCAAATTCAAATTGTCGTCAAATACATCCATTTGTATTTGTTACCAAGACTATGTAAACGTTGTATTGGGGAATGCAAACTATAGTTGGAATGGTTTGTGTACAAAATGTTAATTTTGTTTGGTTGTTCGTGTAGGGACGTAGGTGCTTGTAGATTTATTAAATGCAGGAGTTCACAAGAATCGAACTTTAGTCCAGGGGTGCCCAAACTTGAACTGCTGGCGTTCGACCTCAATACTATTCGACTCCGATGGATCGACTATGACAGGCTGCAAGATGTGTACATTTAGGTACAACCACAGATTTTCAAGTGGCGGGGGAGGGGGGGGGGGTAGATATTGCTACCTCATTTTATATCCCTGTGTCGAGAATTCTTCCAATAAAAATCATGTTTATAAATCTACTTAAAAGCTACTACAAATTTGTAACTGCTTTCGGAGATCGAGAATGGTATCCATGTAAAAAGATTTAGCATGTTATTTAATTTATCTTTATATTGTGAACACAAAACTGGTCTCAATTAAATCTGTATGCGGTGAATTAAAACTACACTACGAACATAAAAATGGTTTTTCCTTAATTCTGGCAGTACATAAATAGTCTGCAACTTGAATTTTATAATTGCACTTCGAATAAGATAATTTTTTACTTCGAAATGTGTCAGCAGGTGAATCCGTAACGGGAATTTTACATTCTGAACACAAAATTTGTTTAAATTAAATCTGTGTGCGGGGAATTAAAACTACACTCACTTGGAACATAAAAATGTTCTTTCTTGATTCTGGCAGTACAGAAATAGTAAGCAACTACAATTTTATAGTTGCACTTCGAATAAAATAATGTTTTCTTTCGAAATGTGTCAGCAGATGAATCCACAGTCGGAATTTTACATTCTGAACACAAAACTGGTTTTAATTAAATCTGTGTGCGGCGAATTAAAACTGAACTCAGAACATGAAAATGGTTTCTCTTTGATTCTGGCAGCATATACACGGTGTATAATTTACGGTGGGAAAAAGGAAGCTTAAAAATCAATGGTTGATGTAGCAGACTGATGATAACGTCCACATAAGATTCACATTTCACATAAATATGTTTCAACTGTGCACAGATTGTAATAGGTATTAAACCAACAGTATAATTTTGATGATTTTTGTAAACTTCTTTCGTACTTGCATTCGAGAACACGACGTGGAAAATTAGTCATGGAAAACAATGTTCGCGTGTTGACGGTTATCGGTTTCGCCACAGAATAAGTAATGAAAAATTCCGTGCTCATTTTAATCGGTCCAAAATGTAAGTGCGACAATAATATGAATTGAAACGGGTTAAAAATTTTAAAGATATTATTATTTATTGTAAAATTTTGCCGCCCCTTAAAAGTGCCGCCCGGGGTAATTCTTCCTCCCAATTGTTATTAAAATGATGCGTTTTACTTCTGCCGTACCGTATTTTGTATTATTTATTAATAAACTTCATATCGCCTTTTATTTACAACTCGGACTGGCTGACTCATAAATAAACCAAACCAGACACTAGAAACTAGATCGAAAACTTCGTTCTTTAAAGGGGGAAATTTTCGACAATATTTCACCATGAATCTGCAATAATTAGACGATTTTTTTCTATGGGGTCTTGTGACGTCACACACCTTAGGGAACGTAACCATACTACGTGACCAATTTTTAGCAATTTTTAACCCCCCCCCCCCCCCGATGACCAAAAACCTAAGCAACCCGCCGCTCATTTGTATGGAGCGTGACATTTTGAAACCCCCCCCCCTAAACGTGTCACGTAGTATGGGTACGTTCCCTTAGCTGAGGATAGAGTGAACAATAAAAAAGGCGCGACCATTGACAATATAAGATCTAAATAAATTATAAACAAAATGTCATGAAAATGTGCGTTTTTATTGAGGCCTAATTGAGGATCATCTGAAACAAAAACTGTGAAAAGATCTATTTACATCGGCAAATTTTCTCGAGATCGACGGTTTGGGCAGCCCTGTTATAGTCTATACTATTTATGAATTTTAAAAGAAGAGTATGTATGAGACGATGTACGAATTATATATTTATTTTATCTTATTTATTAGCATTATAAACAGTCTTTATAAATTCACATGATATGACAGTGATACGAATATGTGTCATTGACAATTAAAATAACGACAAATTGAAATTTAGAACCATAATACAAAAATACACAACAATACCTATACCTGATATAAAACAATTCTGATAAAGTAATATATATAATCTTCTTACTTAAATCTGTGGCGCGGCGTGATGGTTAGTTAATTATCGATTCCCTGAACTTAGGGGTCATCCATTAATCACGTGATGTTTTTTAGCAACTTTTTAACCCCCCCCCCCCCCCAAAATCACGTGTTTTTTTTTAGTACAGAGTATTTTGAAATTTTCATAATATTATCACGAAAAATAAATACACGTGATATCTCATTATACCCCCCCCCCCCCGTGGTGATAATTCGTAATTTTTTCCGAACCCCCCCCCCTTTCTCGAGCCTCACGTGATTAATGGACGACCCTTATGGTCTTTCGCAATAATTCTCACTCGTTCCAAAAACGCTAACATATAAATACATAATATGTATAATTGAATAATTCGCCAAATTTCAAATTTAATATTCAAGTTCTATGAAAGTCCTATTAATTTACCATCGCATCCTAGCACTCATTTTATCATTTTCGGTTAAAAAATATTATTTGGGTAAGCAATTTAAAACTATTTTAAGCAATTTGATGACCAAAAATTATTTTAGTTTAAAATAATTTCCTAATATAATTCGAACTTATCACCTGAATTTAACAATGCCGAGTTTTTAGAAAGTCTTCGATTCAATGTTCTATTTACCGAACTTGTTTGGTTAAAAACATCTGATTTACTCGAAAGTAACCGGGTTAATTACGTTATAATTAACTTAATAATTAGGGTATTATAAAGTATTATTTCTCTAACACTTCAAGGAGTAACATAAATTACAGAAAATAAAACAATGGCGTTCTCTACAGATCACTATAAATACTCGTATTTTTACGCACCGCGTTAAATTTTCCCCACAGGAAAAACTAAACCCTTTCACACACTTCCCCAAATGATCATCTAGTCAATCCACGCAATGCAATTGCACTATATAAGTATTATAAATACAAAACAATACAAGAACAACATGTCAACCTACCAGAGACCAAATGGGAAAAAAAATTCACCGACTCCAGATATTTTCATATCAGAGGGTTCGGCTCTGTGGAATTCCTAATTGAACCTATAAATCCTACTGATCCCTCAATATAAATATTTAAAAAATCTTTTATAATCCTACATGTATTTAAAATGACTGATTTTTGCATTTTTATATATAAATTCTTTGACAAATCTAATATGCCTAAATTTTGAATGAGAGACCTAGGTATTATGCCAGTAGCCGAAATAACAAATGGAAATATCTTTATAGTCTGAGAATGCCAAGTTCTTTTAATCTCATTTCCTAAAACTGTGTATTTTCTTATTTTTTCAGAAACAGTTTTTTTTTAATATTACAGGAATTAGAAATAATAATAAATAATTCATTTACTTAGCATTTATTACAAATAAAGCATTTCGGCAGTATGTGGATCCACTGATTACCCGCATACAAAATTGTATTTCGTATTAAGTCTTTATTTTTGTACTAGCGCAAACCCGTGAAAAATCACGGGATAGTCTGAATTCTTGGCAGATTTTCCAATTTTGAAAATAAAACAATAAAAAATTTTTCCTGTTAAAATATTATATTTTAGGTACGTATTTTATCGCTTCTCTGAATTCTTCACACAATCCGTTCCAATTTTGAAAATGACGCTTGTCTTATGGTAGGGCCACCCTGCGTCCAACTTCCAACTTCAAACGTTGGACGATTGTGACGAGTTGGAAGGTTGGAGTTCGAGTTGGCCCTGGATCGCCTCTGTGGCGATCGGCGATGGTTGGTTCGTACGAGTTGGCCCAACACACAGAGTTGTATAAAAATTGTTTGAAATTATTATTTTTTTAGCTTTACGAATCGAAATCAATATTATGGAAACCGGAGCACCGCCTGTACAATTGTAGGCATTTGATAAGATACGGCGCCGAATCAGCTGTTCGACGTCCGCCATTTTGGAGTTCGGAGTTGGAGGGTTGGTCGCAGATCGGCCACGATCGGCCAACCTTCCAACTCCAACGAACTAAGTTCGGAGTTGGAAGGTTGGCTTTGGTATAGAAGTACCATAAAATTCAAAGCAAATCCGAGTTTCAGAGTTCATTGCACCATAGTTACACGTGACAGAAAACTGAAATTAGTATTTTTGATAATTCAAATCACATTATTATTTTTCATTGCTTCCCATAAAGATACGAATAATTTTCCTACCTAATTGTTATATCAATCAGCCTAATGAGTGTGCCGAGCACCGAAGGCGGGCATAGATTGGGCTTGGACATATCAGCAAATGGGAGAACAGAGCCGGCAGCTGGCAACCCTGGCTGAATGCAGCGAAGGTCGTCGGGGTTATAAAGGTGTCACGTGATCCTTCCGCCAGAACAAAGAAGAGTGCGCCGGCTCTATCCGAACATGAAATAATTTATACACTATGTAGAAATAATTATCACCGCTCATTAGAATTAAGTAGGCATTAGTCACATTTTGAAAATGGAGCGAAAGTGTATTAGCTGTATTTTGAATCCGGAATGAGCGTAGGTATCTGAAATATTTTGAATGTTGCACTATGTAGTAATAATTCATTATCACCGCCCATTAGAAGTAATTAGGTATTAGCCACATTTTGATAATGGAACCAACAAAGTACGTTAGCTATATTTTGAAAGTGGAATGAGCGTAGGCATTTGGAATGTGTATTCATAAAAAAATCAACCCTTCGAAAAATAACTTAACGAAAGCAGCTGTTGAAGATCTTTGAGATGTCATTTGAACACGAGTTTGATAAATCTGTCAATAATATATGTGGTTAATAAAACCGAACAAGAAACTGTCGTGGTTTAATTAATAGAACTCCTAAAATAAAAGGACAATTTCATATTTTGAATCTGGATTGAACCTGTTGGTAACATTTTTAATTTGGAACAAACGTGTATTAGCAATATTTGGGAGGCGGTGTGGATACCGCTGCCCCAGGAACCATTTATCGGATAACCAACACCTTTCGCTACGTTTGGTGACTTAGCAGATGTGCCCGAGCTCAGGAAGTATGGTTTTTCCGGGTCTTGACAGCGGATGCATCTGCCCACTTACTGCGTGGCGGACCGGATCGAGAGAGACTAGTTGAGGAAGGCCTTTTGATATTTCCAGCCGGACTTTACCCTTGCATTTGGAGTTACACTGACCAGGACTGATGAGGACACTGACCCCTAGATTCCTACCCACCCCTCGTACCTTTTTCCTTCCCAGAACTTACTCTCCTTTCTTTCCTTAAAAAGGCCCTGCACACAGCATACCCAAAGATGACATAGGCCCTTAGGGATATTATTTTCTTGAGAGCCTCCAGTGTGGAGCTAATGTAAAAAACTCCGTAGGTTGTAACAAAATGTTTATAATGGTATTATAAAATGTTTTGAAAATGAAGCCAACAAAAGCTATGGCTATGAGCAATATTTTGGAATTCACACATTGTTTTGAATCTGCAATCCGCTATTATGTTTATTCAATTTGAATGGCATCCTATAAACATGGCAGACACGCGATCAAAACATGCTGTTCTTTAAATTACGTACAAAATGCATGATTATTATTATTTTATCAGGATTTTACACCGGCTGTCGGTGTCGGCATTCGTCAGTAGACGCGTAATATGTAGTACCTATCAGGTACTAATCTAAAGTCATTCTTTTGACTTGTTCGTGGGTTATCTCCGAACTCTGACTCGGTGGGATTCCTTTGTAAGCATCGACTCATCCTCCCAATACCAATGCATATAAAGTCAACAATCCTTCCCACGTAGACAGCACGCAGTCTGTACTCTGTAACTCTGTACCCCAGCCATGCGATTATTCTCTCGCTCTGTAAAGGTCTCTACGAACGTGAACCACCCATCGTACAGTACAGACGTTGGAACGGTGAACTCCCCACTCTTCCTAGTAAGTCCACCTAGTCTAGACTTCTAATATTTGAATAGTCATTCAACCCTGGATTTTGAGCTTTTTTATGTTTTCTTTCTATTGCTCAAAAGTACCAAATTTAATAACTGAACTCGCAGATTTTTTCAAGATTAAATAGTATTAAAACGATGAAGGGCTAGTCACCCTAAATTTCAGGGAGATATATACAGTAAAAGGTACGATTTTTATAGTGTCAATGATTCTGCCGTTGATAGCTCCATTGTAGCATCTCTTTTGCACGCGTCCTTTTTGTATCGGGGCAAGGTTACAACGGAGCTGTCAGCGGTACGCCTTTATCTATCAATTTTTACATTCATTTGCGGTGTTCCAGGAATTCTTTGTTCAGTTATTATTATTATTATTGAATGTTCTGTGAAAACATAATTTCGATTCAAGATCAAGACTCGTATGTTGTGTTAGTAATAATTATTCTTGTTTCGGTAATGCCGTCAGCTGTGCGTTGTGCGCCTATCCCGGCAGTCTTTTCGCCACCCTTTGTTCTCAAACCGGTCTTCTCAATCACTCGCGAGAGTGGCCGTGATTTTTCAATACCTGTTGCAAGTTTTAATTGCGAAAGTTCCGCGATATTTTAACGACCGACCGGCCTCACCGCCGGGGTTAGACGATATTCTAATATTTACTTAGTTGGTGCAGAGATAATATTTATTGTACGGTCTTTGTAAGAAAATGAAAAGCAACGTTCACCGACCTAGACGATAACCGGTAATAGACTCGCCGTGAATGAAAATGCAGCGCAGTTTTCCGGGGGTCAACAGTCCCACGTCTTTTTCCCCTTGAGCGTCATCTTCCTAATAAAACTTCTGTGAAATCATTATTATGAGTGTGACGCATTGATTACAGTCTGATAAATTATGCAAAATACCGAGTGTTTCGGTGGAACGTCAGTCTCACCAACTATTTATTACTTATCAACAAACCGTGTGACGATTGGGATTTTTGCTTTATTATATTCATTTGTGTTTATTATTCACCCACAGAGTGATTGTGCAAGGTGACCTCAATTTGACACAAATTATAATGTGTCTCCACCGATTCATTTTGTTATCTTTGAGCTTCCGACATAATTATACCTTCAAGCATTGATACTAAGATAAAGTGGCGGAATTGCACGGCCGTGAATATTGGTTACTTTGTCTATAAGCTCTACGTGTTTCCTCCGAGGGAACAGGGAACGCGAACATTCTGTCTAGTCTGGTTCACGTGTTATCAAAGAGCCGCAGCTCCCTCCCACAAGGTTGCTGGTTGCTGGTTGCCGGTTGCCCGCAATAAAGTTATCCACGTGCCGAGTTTCCGCTAGGGAGGGGGTGGGGATGGGGAACATCGAACACCGAACACGGGTACTACAAGTACAAGCAGAAGGGATAAAATGACAGTTTTTACAAGATGGGGGGATCCGCCCTCAGTAGCTCGTCGCGCGGCGTAATACAACCGACCAACCTACCCCTCTACTTCCACCCGAGTTCCACCCACCACTTGACTAGAGTTAATTCGGTCCACCGACCATACTTTACAATTTATCACTGTAAATAAATTTATAAATTGGTTTAATATTTTTCGTTAACATAATAGGTACGCCTTACAAACACAAACGGGTTTGAAAAAAATGTGTAAAGCCAAAATAGAACTCCTACAAAATAGAATTTAAAAAATATTTAAATAGGGTAGTGGTACGTCAAAATGATGATGATTCTTCTTCATATTTCCTGGAAGTGTTTGTAACATTTACTAACATCTTACATAATTTGTCAATATGATAATTAATAAGCTTTGCGAAATGCTTGTGACTCACGGGCCTTTCATTTGAATGTATTTTCCTACTCTCAACATCCCGGCACTGCAACTGCACAAGTAAATTTAATGTGATTAATTTGCGTTATTTCTCATTTTATTATTTATGCATTAAACCGCTTACTCGTTAATACGGAACACTTTTTATCCAAACAGTTATATTTAGCTTTATTATTACGAAAAGTGAGTATTTATGTCGGGGGAGACCAAAAAACATGCAAAAAATATGCATTTAACATTTTACTTTTGTTTAAATTAATTCACTCGCACGGTAACGCCATGTTCATTCATCGTTTTTATTTTAACATTTCATCAATGCTGCCAATCATAGAAAAATATTTTTGCGTAAAACAAAGTGAATGCATCATTGACAAGTATTTGTAACAGTAGAACATGGAAAGAAATGTATTAAAATAATTACACAAACCCGCTAGACAAACCCTGCGTAGCCAAACAAACCATTCAAAACCTGGGATGTTTTTTAAAAGTATGATGAAAAGCGAGTTTATTTTACAGAATTTATTTTATAAGATTGGTACTTCCGACAAATGTCATATTTGATTGTCTATTGGCTAAAAAAGGAACATTCCGTATTATCCGTGCATCAAACTTCGACAACACAAACGTTCCGTATTATCCGTGAGGTGGACTAACTGCATATTTACCCTCATTTTATTAAAAAAATTGTATTTTAAATATTTGCGGCGCGTTCCGAAGTGGTAGGTACTTTCGTAATCGCCCTGGTGAAAGACCATCATTCAGAATCAAAATATTGCTTGAAATGGCTACCATGTTTGGTGACCAGATTTGAATAACCAGGTACTTCCCACCTTCCTTCTCCCCATCTTCTCCCCCTCCCCACTACCTTCAGCCTCACAACATACTCCAATTAGTAATGCCATAGTCTTACTGGCTGAGAGGAGTTGGGACTCTTGATAGACTATTGGTAGCTAAGCTAGCTTGCAACCTATGCGAACAACGAACAAAGAGCAGTTGACTACACATACACATAAATGATAAACATTGCGAATGTTGACGCCAATGTCAGTGCCTGGGATTCCGTATGAAATTCGGCAGACTCGCCTGTCAGAATTAGCGCAGAATTCATTCAAAATACGTTCGTGAACCTACAAAGTCGCGTTTCGCGCACCTCTCGTCTTTGTGCGCATTGTTTACCGAAAACCAAAATAAGTGTTAGCATTCTGTGTGTTCTAACTATAATACTATTTCATCATTTAGTTGCCTATCAGAATTAGTTTTGAATTAATTCAAAATCGTTTTTGAGCCTTGTGTTAAGTCGCATTTCGCACACCGCTCGCCTTTGTGTGCATTGTTTGTTTACTCGAAAACCAAAATAAGACAAGTGTCTTATCAATACGTGAGTTATAATATAATAATAATACTATTTCATTATTTATTGTTTTCCAATGTTGTTATAATTGAATTTTAGCAGTGATATCAATACGACGATATTATGACGAAAAATTGTGTCGATTTTTGATAAATTTACACGAAATCATCAGTTTTGAATAATTCGAAAGATATTTTACACTTGCTCAAATATTTTGTTTGCAGGTTTGTTATTGTGATAATAAGCGCAGTAATAATAAGCGCAGTTTGTTAGTTTATTAATGGGTCATTTCCCGCGAGTTCGCCAACTACGGTCACCCTGGCCAGACGGCTCCAGCCCGGGCTGTGGTGGGGAGGGGTGGGTGGGGGGGGGGGTCGGTTAGGGGCACCCGGTCCACCCCTCGGGCCGAGATCCCCGCGCTGCAGATTGGCGGGGGCGGGTAACCGAGCCGCCCAAGGCCGGTGGGCGGGCCCTAGCTGGCTCAGCACGCGGGATAATAAGCACATGGAAGATACTATCTCATTAAATCATGATTTCGCGTTAGGCGCCGCTGAGTTACTTTCACCTAATGTAATATCTTGCTAAGTGCATGAAATCACAATTTGCGTGTTAACTACCCGTTTTCGTGATAACATATTATATTTTCGTTTAAATGTGTTTTTAATTGAAACATGAGATGGTTCATTTCTCAAACTTTAATGCCAGGTGGCAAAAATTAATTCACCAATATATTACAAGATATTGCAAGATGGGTTTGTCTGATTTCAAAATGATAAGCAAACACTCGATTGGTGATCGTCACGAAAGTTACATATCTAATTTTTTCTGAAATTTATTGAACAATGCAAATAAGATAGCCAGGTACTTCCCAACCTTCCTCTCCCCCACCTCCTTCCCCTCCCCGCTACCTTCAGCCTCACAACATACCCCAATTGGGGATGCCATAGTCTCACTGGCTCCAGACGGGAGCAGTTGAGATTCTTGTGCGGTATTCACTGTAAAAAAAAAAAAAGATCCGTATATCCATAAATTCACTTCCAATAAGAACTATGAAGCTAGAAATATGCATTCAAAAATAATACGTCAAATCTTGTTAAAAGCCTGGTAGTAAAGGTAGGTTAATTGTTAAGTTGTTCATGTTGATGTGTGGTCCCAAAACAGTGAATGTTTAGTTAGTGAAGATTGCAGTAATGCAATATTAATTATTAGAGCGTGAAATGTATGCCAGTGGTCAGTCACAATCACAAGCCACAATGGATGTTAGCTAACAGTTTGGTTTTCTTTTCTATAAATGTAGTACAAGCAAGTGAAGATCTAATCGATATCTCTGTGAATTTCTAAAAATTGTACTGTTTCTTTCATTTGGAAGTAATGTTACACGTTACTAATTTTAACTCTTCTTTTTTTCTTCCAATATGGAATTTTTTTTTTTTACTTTTCAGTTACCAATAATTTAAAAATATATTTCTGTAAGGTTTTATCTGATACGTATAAGGATATTTAGTAACTGTTTTCCGAATTTTGGACGAGGGTTACCGGAAACCTGCTGAATGACGGCAGCCGGTGCTGCGATATTTGTGCATTATCTTATTGATCATGCAAGTGATGATAATTATTTTACAATCACTCACAAGCGTTTGATAATATATTCAATGCTGACACTTTCGTTTCTCTGACCCCTGTGAAGTTGAGCTTGAATTTTTTTGTGGGTGTTCTAGAAAAAGGCATTGCTTTTTGTTACATCTTAATGATGTACAGTAGAATCCGGATATAATGACCATCAAGGGACCGGTGATACTTAGTCGTACTAACCGGACGACGCACCAAACGGCCGGTTAATTTAAGCTTGTTTTTATTATGATACATATTAATGTTATTGTAATTATTGTTATGAAATATGTAATACAGATAGATAAATTTCTTTTTAGGTAAATAAAATATTTTATACAAATTATAACTTTAATGGTACTTAAACATTCCACATAACAAACATACATAATGTACTGTAAAAGATGCAATGTTCCTACATTCTATGCAAGTAAATATGTGATTACTATCGTAGAAAGTCTGTAATTTTACTTTGTTTTTGTCCAATTTTTGTACGAAAGTAAGAACTTCGCACAGCGTTGTGAATACGTGACTAAACACTGACTGTGATGCGCACGGGGAGTAGCCGGGCGCGTGGAATAGGCGGGGCCACGAGGTATTGGTGCGTAGGTTTTGTCAACAAAACGCTGTGCGTCATTCTAACCGGACGAATTAACATTACAATAGGTCAAAATAGGTCGCTTAAAACAGAGTCTTACTAAACGGATATGTTTTCCTACTAAAAGCTATGAAATCTAACTTGAGTTTACAATGTCGTCACTAAAAACGGTAGGCATTATAACCGAATTCTACCTTATCCTTAAATTATGACAAAAAACATGACACTTGTAATTTAGTGTTGATGTTAGAATAATAATCTTGTTTACACTTATAATAGTTTTTGCATTAAAGAATTCACCATTCGTAAACAACAGGCAATTTAGATCAAGGACACAAACTCAATAGTCAGTGGTAGTGAGACTGATTAATTGGCAAGTGCAAGCATTGTGCATCACGTGTGTGACCACCTTTAGTACAGAGGTGCTGACACCATTTGTACAACTGACAATTTATTAAGCTGAAGTAATGTGCAATATGCAACGTTACATTAACTACATTAGTTTAGTATAGTTCAAAGATATATTTATGTAAAATATGTATAACCGTTAAGCGCAGAATTAATAATAACGTTTATATACTTAAATATTTAATATCCCTTCTTTGTTTAATGTAAATTTAACTGGTTGAAAATTCCTTTCAATCTTTGTAAAGTAAATTGTAATCTGTTTAACTTTTTGATATAACATAAACCTACAACCACCTGAACAACCATTCATGTAAATTGCCACTTAAAGACAAGCATTTGACAACTTGTGAGATGCCACCGATGTCAGCACCGATAACAAATGTTTGTAATAGAAGTACAATATGTAGACGTTTAGGACTTATATTTGCCACTATAAAAAATGATCTTATAATCATAATTGTGAAGTTTAAAACAAAATAATAACAGTGTGTTTTCTTTGTTGTGTGTTTGCAGCACCGTTGAGGCCTTCTGCTGCCAAGTCAGATCGAGAGAGTGAGGCAGAGTAGTTGCGGCAGTAGTGTTTGTTGCGGAGTGGCCCCCGCAGCAGCAAGACGGAGAGCCCCAGGCAAGCGGGGCCAGTGGTTCGTGTCTCGGGGAGGGCTGCCGTCCCCCCCGCCAAGCGACGCTGGGTCCCTACCTCGCTCCTCAGGCATCAGGATGCCCCCACCTTTGAAACTAAGAACGATGTTATTTTTCGAAAGGTACATACATACATATGTGTACTGTAAAGCAATAATTTTTTTTGTCTGAATTTAGACAAAACCCCTCAGCACATAACAGCTTGGTCTAGCCTAGCACGCATTCTCAACCCTCATTGGTTAATTTTGCGTTTAGTTTCATTGTATCTATTTATAAATTGAATTTGTATAAATTGACCCATAATTCTGTCTTTACTCCAGGTTCGAGGCATCCTCAATAAACTTACACCAGAAAAATTTCAAAAGCTGAGCGATGATTTATTAAATATCGGACTCAATTCCGATCTAATTATTAGAGGTGTAATTATACTGATCTTCGAAAAGGCCTTAGATGAACCCAAGTACTCGTCTATGTACGCACAGCTGTGCAAGAGGCTATCTGAAGAAGTCCCCAACTTTGAGCCGCCGGAGAAGCCGTGCACATTCCGTATCCTGCTCCTCAACAAGTGTCGCACGGAGTTTGAAAACAGATCGGCGGCTAACGAAGTATTTGAGCGCCATGGAAAGCCCCTGTCGGCGGAGGACGAGGAGAGGCGCTACATCACCAAGTGCAAGATGCTGGGCAACATCAAGTTCATCGGGGAGTTGGGCAAACTGGACATTCTGTCCCACAGTATCGTCCACAAGTGCATCGCCCAACTGCTGCGGGACCGCAAGCGCACGCCCGAGATGCAGGAGGACCTGGAGTGCCTGGTCCAACTCGTCAAGACCTGCGGCCGCGTGCTGGACTCGGAGAAAGGGCGCGGCCTCATGGACCAATACTTCTCTCGCATGGAGCAACTGTCCCGCAACCAGGAGCTGATGCCACGCATACGCTTCATGCTGCGCGATGCCATAGACCTGCGGCGAGACAACTGGACGCCGCGCAAGGCTACCAACAGCGAGGGCCCCGTGCCTATCCAGCAGTGTCGCAATGAGGATGAGGGCCGCGGCTACGGAGGGCGCGGCGGCGAGATGGACCGTTTGCGACACCAGGAGGCCCCCGGAGACTCACTGTTCCGCCACGGCCTCAAGACCCGTGGGGGCTTCGTGGATGAGTGGCTGCAGGGCCTGAACCACAGCTCGCCCTCCACCAACCTCATTCCGCCCGCCTCCCTTGACAAGTACTCGTGAGTATGAACTATGTATTAATTTAAGCAAGTCTTTCCAAGACTTTGGGACTTAAGACTTTACTTAAATACCCACTTGTGGCAGTCACTTTCTGTTAAGTCAAAATTAATGTTACATGACTTATGAATTGACCACATCCTTTTGGCTTAGATTCTCCTTTGGTAGGATTCTGTTCCCCATAGATAACGATTATAAAATTACGATATATTAAAATTTTTGGCCCTTCTTCCACAGGGATATGCAAGTACCTGATATTTAACGATTCAAGTATGTTGACGATGTGGCGGTCGGTAACTTTTCTAGAAGGGATACTCAACAGTAAATGTATTCCTACTAGACGTGGGCAAAATTGAATGACTGAATTAAATGAATAAATTCAATCTTGTAACACACTCGATCTGATTCTCATTTTCAAAAGGAATTAAATCTTTATTCCTTACCCTTGGCCTTGCATCTTACGATTTTTTAACAGCACCATATTTATTTTTATTTCGATTAATTTATTTTACAGTTAAATATTTCATGTTATATTGAGGTAAGAAAATAATAATGTACTCTATAAATATTGTAGTGTTTCGTAGGGATTAAATTAAATATTATTCTGGATATTTGTTGCGCGGATAGGTACACCTACTACAGGCGATGCGCGCCGCGAAATTGCCTATCACGTGTGATGAGTAGTATCCCGCGCAGTAAATCTTATACCTACAAAAAACCCCGTAGGCCAGAGTCCCCGTCCCCAATCCAAATGACAAAGCCGCCAACAGACAAGCGAGTCAGCCAAGATCCAAATAATTCTGAGCTCCGAGAGTCGCGTCTGTTTCACAGTTGTCCCGCCAGTCCCGTCAGTCATAGTCACGGAAGAATCGTTCCTCCGTGGTCATAGTCAATCCGCAACCCCAATCTCTGTTTCACTTATTCAAGGAATCAAAACATTTATTTCTTATTCATTTGTGACGTCGTAGTCCCACGGGTCCCGGTGGGTCCCGGGTCCCACGTGTCGAGTCGATCCGGCCGGTCCGCGGAATGCAAGTTATTCAAGTCACAGCAAGACAAAAGACACTTATTAGTCAGAAGTTCCTAATTCATTTCTTGATGCCCGCCGAGAATCGGTTCGTCGTTAGTCCCCGCGCGGCCAAGCCGTCATCTTAGGGTGAAACTTCCCACTTCGGATTCTGAACGTTAATAAAAATCTAAAAGCGAAAGTTAATCCTATGTTTTTTCTCCCTCACACGTGCGTAAATTGTGATACAATGCTTGTAGAAACAAAACGATGTATATCTATATTATTATTATTTTTTTATGGTATCTGTCTCTGTCTACTCTAGCCGTAAACAATACATCAGTCGCTATCGAACCGTGATACTGATAAATGATAATCGAGCGGTTTGTTCCTTTATATTTTGGCAACAAATTATATGACGCGTGTCGCCAGGGCTTTTAATTAGATTTTATTCAGCGCGTGGTATTAACTTCACCATTGAGGTAGGTGCATTTAAAATATATATATATTTGAGTGAAGCTTATTCCAGGTGACCGGTCCGGATATACCTATGAAAGCGCGATAATAGTATGGCTTTTATGTGAATTCCGCCCAAGTCCCGTCTGGAGCTAATGAAACTATGGAATCCCCAATTGGGATATTTTGCGAGGCTAAAGGTAGTGGGAAGTTTAGATCACGTGAAGTGAAACAATTTTAAGATTAATAAATAAATAAAAATTAGTAAAACCTTAGGGGTTAACCACAAAAACTGTTTAATTTTAAGATTTAATTGATAGCCTAATATAAACACATTTTTCTTGTCAAAAATTTGTCTTTTGGGCAAAATAATATCTAAGTACACATTGAAATATTTCATTAACCTCGTCGCGCGTCGTTTTTAGTACCTACGATTTTTCAGAACAACATAATTTACCCTAAGAAGAGTGCTTTGCGTAGTAAAAACTTCTTTATCACCGTTGTGATTTGAAACTCGATGAAACGAAAAATAACGACACTAAAAAGAGCAAACACACAAAAGGCTTCGTAGCCTCATAAAATATAAGCGAGGGTTTTTTTTTTTTTTTTTTTGGAATTAAAGGAATGAATAAAATGAATCAATTCAAAAGGCCGAGGGAATCACAATGAATCGATTCACTCCTGGGAATGAGTCTGCCCATGTCTAATTCCTACTATAATAATATACAAATCTACAGACTAACCCACAAGCAAGATGCAATTACTCACAAAAATAGTATATAATAGTATATAGCTCTATAAATCCTTTACACCCCGTAACATCAATTGAACCCTTTTACTGGAAAAGAGCATTATGTGAAAGAGTGAGTTCTTAGATTTCTTAACCTTATCCAAACCATGAAGCTAAACCATAGAAGTCACTGAAAACTTATCCAAAGCATAGTCCCCCTCAGCACGGGATGTCCTAGTGAGGAGGACTACAAATATATTTTCTGTTTTATATATATACCTAACACGTTCATATAAAAATGTAAAAAATAATAAATATAAAGTTACTAAATAAAAAAAAGATACATGCTGTAATTTCACAACAAAGAGATTCATGCTGCACATACATTTGTTTGTAGTGAGCGTGTACACATTGAAAGTCAAATAAATTTGTATGTAATAATATATTAAAAATTAACAATCGATTAACTTAAGTTTTGTGTACAAAAAACTTAAAAGAAAAAAAAAATAATGCGACTTGTCCATAAATCAATATATTTTTCATTTTACTAAGAAAAATTAATTTAATTAAATAGGTTGTTAATCGAAGAATATTATGTTCCAATACTTCCAAAAATGATTCGTAATAATATATAGGTGTGCGTAATACCCATAACCATTAAAGGCGTTTTTTGCATGTTGGATGTTGACAAATGCGTTTACAGCATTAAAAGACTTGGACATTTTCGTGGCGACGCGGATCTTGTGATTTCAGTAGTGATGTGTACCGGGTCCATTACGTGAATGCGCAACATTAGTATTGGATACTTGTGTATTACTTTGAAGAAGGGCCTTAAGTATGATCTCAGAGTAAATGTGCAGTTTGTCATCAAGTAAACTTTGACAATGTCCATTCCAGATTTGGTTCAAACGGTTATGGAAACAATAAGAACGAAGGGAGGGACAACTACCGTAACCACCGCGGCCAAGGAGGAGGTGGTTTCAATAACTACAACCAGCGACAGCAAGGTGGTGGGGGGTTCAACAAACACCAGAACAACAATAATGGTAAGACTATTTCACATTCAGGATATATGTTTTGAAGGGTGACCGGACAACTCAGAAGCACCTCAGAAAGGTCATTAAGAGTGATGATAAAAAAATTGGTTAAGTTAGGTTAGAGTTACCGGCTATTTTAAAATTATTTTTTCATGCCATATGTCCTTTCTGAGTTGGTTTCATTCTGAGTTGGCATGGAACCGTTTTGAAGTATGGGACATTTACAACATAGGCATCAATTTTTATTCCTTATCGAGTTACAGACTTCAGTTTCATAATATTAATAAATTCTTTTAATTAATATAAACAACAAAAAGGAGTAAGTTAACCTTTTAATTTGTCTCGTCGCCTCAGCCATCAGGTTGATATATTCCAGCAACATATTTAGAAATTCTTTTTTGCAATTCAGCACCCTTGAGGTGATTTTTCACAAAAACGGCTCTCTACAAATTGTCCAATTATTATTATTAACTCCAACGCATGACGTTGAAGGAGTTTAATAACACATGTTCGCAAGACAACTGCTGTGGTGTCCGCATACAAGGCATAGCTGAATAAAAATATAAAAACGTTCCCCTTGAATCACACAGTAGATCAAATGTTTCTCTATCTCTATCTCTCACTTCTTCAGATTGATTCGTGGACAGCTGTTTTCCCACCCAAGAATTGCTGAAAGGGCAATCTGGCGAGGCACAGAGTTTTTGATCAGGGTAGGCAGTAGGAAAACCTTTCTAAATAGCATTTTAAAGTGTTTAGGAGAAGAAACCTTTTTTTCGTTCTTCATATGAACAGAAGGGAGAATATTTTTCCCATTCTTCTCATCTCTTCTTTGCCCTGCTACGATCGCGAAAAAACGCAAGGAATCTATTGGGATAGCTCGGATCGTCCCCTAAGTGTGCACTAGGTTATGCGCGCTGAGAATTATACTCGCTGCTCTCATGCGCCGTACATTGTTCGCTGTACACTGAAACAGTCAAAAAACAGCCAAGAGTCAAAATGAAGCAAAAATGAGCAAGAAGAGTTCAGGAGAAGCAAGAAAGTGACAGAACTCATAAAACAACTTCCAATGAAAATCTTTATTCCTGATCATATTGCCATGTTTACTGGTCGATTAAACTACGCAAGAAGTTGCAAGAAACACCGAGAAGAAACGAAAAGAGATCTGTTGCAAGGGACGGAGCCGCGAAGGAACAACATAAGAAGATACACGAAGAGACAATAAGTGTCTAGGAGAAACAAGAAGGAATAAGAAAATGCAAGAAGAACCAAAACGAGCCAGCAAGGTGAGAATTTGAAAGAGGATGCAATGATAACACAGGTGAGTTACGAAGAACGAAGAAGAGACTAGAAGAGCCAAGAAAAGACGAGAAGATCCAGGAAGAGATAAGCAGAGACAAGAAGAGTCAAGGAGAGACAAGAGGAGACAAGAAGAAGCAAAAGGAGAACATCGAAGCGTCAAGGAGAGACAAGAGGAGACAAGAAGAAGCAAAAGGAGAACATAAGAGTGACGAAGTAGCAGAAGAGCCAAGAATAGAGGAGGAGAATCAAGGAGAGGCTAAAAGAGACGATAAGACCCAGGGAAAGGCGAGAAGAGACAAGAAAAGCTACGAAGAGACGAGAAGATCAAAGAAGAGACGAGAAGATCCAAAAAGAAGCAGGAAGAAACGAGAAGAAGGAAGGCGTAAAGAACAGGAAAAAATGTACGCTCAATCCATTCCTTTATTCCTGCCCATCCTAAATTCCAATATTGGCTTATTAGGTTGCCATGTATACCGGTCGATTAACCTGTCAAATGCCAGGCCATTTCGCGAAAATTCACAAAAAAAAACACTAAAAAGCACCATTTTGAACTTTGAATTGAATGTTTTGTTGATAAATTTTGAGCTATTGTATATTTTATTGACTGAAACACGTTCACAACACAATAAACTATCTACCAAAACCACATTACTTGCATTTATTACGTAAATTAATAGGTTTTATGATGTTTTATTTGCGATACACGTATTTATTGCGACTGTTAAATTCGCGGCAAATTCTGACAGCCGATTGTCATAGAAGAAATCGTTTTAAAAATATTCCAGGGTTGCAAGGTGAATGAAACTTGTAGCGTCTCCGAGAGTAATGATGGCGCAAGCGATTCTGACACTGTTCTTCATACAAATTGTGTACATAGAAGAGCCAAAATCGCAGACCAAAAGTTTTTTGTCGGAAGTATTATTCAAATATTTGAATTATTTTCTCGCGCATGCGCATGTGACGCACGCGCCGGCGCGGCTCCGGCGTGTCACCGGTTAAACTCCAACCTCCTTCCTATCCTCAGAGCAAGTGTTCCAGTCCTAACAAATAAGTGCCCCCTGGTGTACAGGAGTACTCCTGGCTGGGGTGGTACAATCGTATCGTATCGAACCACCGAAATCTCGAAAATTGTATGATCTTCTGCAATCACTTTGGCAAACTATTACTGAGTGTACCTACTTGCACAATAAAAACTTTGACATTGGTTAACTGATGACTTTGATTGTGTAGCATAACATCTTCATCCACTCATATTTTCAATTATTGTTGTTATATTTTACACAAAAACTTTCTGCTTTCAACCACTCAAGCAATATTGAGCGATAAAGATTTCAGAAACAGGAACACTCCGCAATATTCAATGAGAAGAACATTAGTGATATCTTTTGGTATTCGATAGAAGCTTAATCAAGCTAGTGGCTGATAGCTGATTGTGGGAAGTCCAAAATAGTCCTGGGTCGGTCGTGAATAACCCGCTCATTGAAACCTGCTCACGGACCACCAAAGAGTGAGCGGGTCATTTTTTAGTCAGCACCCGGGTCTCGCGACCCACTTCTCGCAACCGCTCTACTACTGCTACCTGAGTTTCGGGTGCGGAAGTGGCGGGGCGTACGACGATAGATAGATGTAATATGAGAGAGCGAGCGGGTTGTCAACACCCGGGTTTCGCCACCTTCTCTCTCGACTCAGGTAGTAGAAAGTAGCTGGGTGAAGCGTAATCGAGTTTCATATTTTGTGTCGCGAAAAGAGCGGGTCTTCGCAACCCGCTCATGACGCCAGTGTGTCGTGAGCGACCCGGGTTGTGTAAAACGATCGATCAACCCACGACTAGTCCAAAATAAATTCATTTTATTTCTTTAAATTTATCTACCTATGACTACCCAAAACTAGTGGAGCTATCCAAATTTGTTATCGCTGGAGTGGAATGTAATAATAAATATCTCCTCTGTAACTTCTTCAATATGTTGGTTGAATCAAGTACTTGCCATGATGTATGTCTTAAATCATTTTGTCAATGATGTTTAAATCTCCCATCAGGTGGTATCCTCGTAAATAAGTAATGTTTTATTTGTCACCTTAGAGTTGTTTTAAAGTGATGCGTTTGTTATCGGCAGGTAACAGTAACAGTAAGGACATAGCTCCGAGATTCAAGAAGGGTATGACACTACCCAACCCGGCCCCCATGGAAGAGATGCAGATGAGACCAGCCGCCAACTCCCTGCTCTACAAAGCTAATAACCTCAAACCGCAGTCTTACCCCTTGCACCCACAGCAGCCTAGTAAGTTATCACATTTAAATCCTTCGCAATCCTTATAGGTCAATCCTTTCTCTCAATATCGCCCTGGTGAGAGATGGCTTGAAATGGTTTGGTGACTAGATCTAAATCTTCAGATACTTCCAAATCTTCTCCATCTCCTTCCCATCCATATGATGCCATAATCCTATAGGCTTCTTGGTTAGGAGCAGTTGGAACTCTTGTATCATATTCACTTTAAACAAAAAAAACCAAACATGGAAGGGTAACATGTACCTACTCGAATTTTTCATTGCAGCTTTTGAATTCAGGGCGTTGCCTTAATTTTCTAAATATAACAAATTTCTAATTACCATTGTTTTGAGTGTACTATAGATAATTGTTGAAGTGAAACTTCTATAGCCTCACTACGATTTCGATTTCGGATGAAATGGAAATGACGATTACTGCACCTGCAATGCATCAACTGCACTCATTATCCGCTTTGATTATGATGTTACTTTTAAAGGCTTCTATTGGCTGAGATATAAAACGGAAATTACGCTGATCTGCGCTCATTGGTCGCTTTGATTATGACCTCACTTTTCAAGTATTGGTTGAGATTGTTTTGGTAAAGTTTCGTTTCTATCGCGTGTAAACTGCACTCGAATCTTTTATTGACTACTTGCTTCTCTTGCTGGTGCTGGCCTTTTAATGTTAATTTTGGGTCTTTGAAAAAATGTGTTGCAATCCTAGTAATCTATTTAACTTTTAAGAGCATATATAAATAGGAACACTTTTCTTTAAAGTATTTGAAATACATGCTTGGCTTTTAATAAGTCCGCTTGATATTCTTCACATAAAACATAGAGTTGATTATCTCAGAACTGACCTACGCATACACTTAGTTATCTATGTCCTTCTTACATTTGCAACTGATAACAAAAATCTCATAGCTACAATCAAATAATAGCTACAATTATTATTATTCCCCTGTAAAGCATGGAATTCAATTGATCGCTAAAATAGCTCCTAATTTAGATTTTTGAGAATCCAAGATGCCTAGATAAAATGGAAACAAGGAGAGATATGACATGGAAGCATGCCGACTATCGCCGAGCTTTGACCTAACTGCGTTGACTATCATAGTGGCCAGTCAATGAAAGTTAAGCGTTTGATGTGTAGAAATAAAGGCAGGGCGCAGCTGTGCATTGAAGTGATCTGCAGTAGTACGGGTGAATGATATTGGTGACACTTTCAGGCACCCTGAATCAGTGGCATGCAGTTCATAAAGGCTGAAAAGCTGTACCTACACTAATGGCGATATTACACGGTTCACTTCTGCATTTCAATTTGGATGAAGCAACCAAATTCATCGTTTCATTCATTCGAAGATGATTGATGTATGAATCTGGATCCCCTTCTGCAAATTCTAATAATGAACAGTTTGAAGCTCCCAAGTCCTGTCTTCTTAATATCTATGGTCGCACCAACCAACGTCGTCGATTCATTCACTTCTTTTTCGTTAATTAAAGTGCGCGACCCGATTCAAAGATATCCTCCGAAATTTGAATTGAGTAGTTCACTTCTTCAGGATAACATGCAGTATACCCTTTCACTTCTGCGCAATTCAACCAAAGTGAATCAATTTGGTTAAACCATGTAATTGTGCCATTAGGCAAACAAACCAAACAGTATTTATTTTATACATATATGACATCTTTCTTATCTGTATATTTTTTCCATCGATTTGGTAAGGAACTTGTACGCTCATTTTATTCAGTTGGCTACAATAATCCAGGGAATTGTACATTTTCAAACATTCAAAGCACAATTCATACCCAAACTTGAAAAATTACGCACAGCCTGCCTTTGGTCGTACACCAATGTGCGGCGCAGTTAATATTGGTTCTTCTCCCTTATTTCTTTTATTTACACTAAGATAACACATTTCTTTTGCACTAATTCTGTCAACATTCCATATTGTAGCATCTGTAATAATGGACTTTGAATACTAAAACCGAAAATGTTGTATATTTAACTGATTTGCCTTGTCCGTTGTAGATCTGAGGCCTAACTCAGGCGAGAGGGGTGGTGGTGGGGTGGACTTCATGCCTGCGCCCCCCAAGGCCCCGGCCGGCTCCCACACGGGGGGTGGTGCCGCCATGCTCAAGGAGCCCGCCATCACCATCAAACCGGCGCAGGACAAGAACAGCAAGGCAAAGGCCAAGGTATACATCATGATAACCCTTCAAGAAGTAAGACTAATGCTTTGGTACTGTGTAATTGTAATATTAAAGTATAGATACGGTTTCTATACATCGTGATAACCATTAACCGGTGACAGGCTAGAGACGCGCCGGCGCGCGCGTCATATGCGCATGCGCGAGAAAATAATTCAAATATTTGAATAATAATTCCGACAAAAAACTTTTGGTCTGCGATTTTGGCCCTTCTATGTACACAATTTGTATGAAGAACAGTGTCAGAATCGCTTGCGCCATCATTACTCTCGGAGACGCTACAAGTTTCATTCACCTTGCAACCCTGGAATATTTTTAAAACGATTTCATCTACGACAATCGGCTGTCAGAATTTGCCGCGATTTCAACTGTCGCAATAAATACGTTTTCCGCGAATAAAACATTGTAAAACCTATTAATTTACGAAATAAATGCAAGTAATGTTGTTTTGGTAGATAGTTTATTGTGTTGTGAACGTGTTTCAGTCAATAAAATATACAATAGCTCAAAAGTAATCAACAAAACATTCAATTCAAAGTTCAAAATGGTGCTTTTTTAGTGTTTTTTTGTGAATTTTCGCGAATTTCCGCGAAATGGCCTGGTCTTTGATGGGTTAAAGAAGTAAGAATCATGCTTTGTTACTGTGCAATGGTAATAGACTTGCAGGGGTGTCCGGGTTCATGGAGGTGGGGTTTGTCCGGGTCTTGGCAGTGGATACGTCTGCCCACCAACTGCGTGGCAGGTTGGATCGGGAGAAACTAGTCGAGGGAGACAACTTGGAGGAAACATCGCCTTGCACTGCAGTGGGAGGGTTGGATTCACACATCCGATACTCCTGACACACTCAACACCCAGATTCCTACTTGCCCCTCATACTTTTTACCTTCCCGGAATTTCCTCTCCTTCCTTATTTAAAAAAGAACCTCCACACAACTTACCGAAAGATGACATGGGTCCTGAATGGAATTATTTTTCTCAGGGCCACCTGTGTGGAGCTATTGTAAAAAAAATGTTAGATATAAATAGATGCAGTTTCTATAATAAGGAACTCCAGTGAAAAATATTATGGCTTTAAAAAAATATGTTCATATAGACCAGTGATTCCCAAAGTGGTCCAGGTGGACCCCCAGGGGTCCACGGGAGACTCGACGGGGGTCTACGTTGGCGAGATAAAAAAATGGGGGTCCACAAGTTGTATGTGGGGGTCCACGAAAATTTATTTGGTTTCGATAGTAAAGAACAAAAACGTTGGCTTGGCTTTACTTATCACTGTAGGCAGATAATACAATGCTAAAAAAAATGAAGGGAGTAAAAAAATCTTAATTTTGCAGTGATTTTTGACGGGCTCTATTTCGGTGAAAAGTGGTCGTATTGAGACTTTAACCTGTAATCGGCCGGAAACGCTCATTTGCGCGCAGCTTTTGCGCATGCGCGAAAAAAATATTTCGAAATAAAAGTGTTTGTCTGCGATTTTGACCCTTCTATGTACAGAATTTGTATGAAAACAAGGTCAGAATCGCTTGCGCCAACATCATTGATGATATCGCCACTAGTTTCATTCACCTGACAACACCAGATTATTTTTAAATGATTTTTATCTGTGGAATCGAAATGTCATTTTTGCGCAAATTGAAGCTGTCAATATTAACGCGTGTTCCTCGACTAAAACATCTTAAAACCTATTAATTCACAAATACTTGCCTAGAGCCTTTAGTAAAGATTCAAAAACTAATTTTGAAGGTTATTCTTAAAGTCCCGTTGAGAACAAGCACTGATTTTATTTTTAAGACACTAAATGTTCCGAACCTGCAAAAATTGTATTCAAAAAATATCCTGCTTCATCAATTTAAAAATACACACATGTTTGAAGAACGAATGAACACAAGAGCCTTAAGAGAGTCAAATGTAAAATCTTTCAACATCCCAGTTTGTCAAACTTCTTATGGGCAAAGAAGTTTTAAATATAATGCAACAAAGCTGTTCAATTCTCTACCTCCTGAAATTAGAAACACGCAAACCAAAAGTACATTTAAAAGTAAAATCATTGATCACCTCAAATAAACATATCCATCACAAGTATTTAAAAACAGACTTCCCTTTATACCTACTGTGTGTATATATGTAACCATGTACCTACTGCAATCTTCTTATATATATGTAACATACTTGAATTGTATATTTAAAGAAAAAAAATTATATTAACCTGCCATTTTCATAATATTACTACAAAATCTTAGATAACCACTCTGTAAATTGCCATCTCAACACAGGCGTTTCACACCTAGTGAGATGGGCAATACGTCATTTTATAACCAAATGTAATATGAAAATAATTAAATAAATAAAAAATAAATAAATAAATTAACGCAAGTAATGTTGTTTTGGTACATAGTTTATTGTTCTAGGAACGTGTTTCAGTCAATGAAATATACGATAGCTCAAAATTAATTAACAAAACATTCAATTCAAAATTCAAAATCGTGTTTTGTTACGAAATTTCCGTATTTTTCCTGGAATTTGCGGGCCTTTGACAGGTTAAAGAAGCATTTTGAAGTTTTAACTACATTTTGAGCTACGGTTCTCATTCAATCCTAATAGATAGTGCAAAAAAATAATTTTGCAATTATTTTGATCCACGGCACGGACTTGAATTTTTTTTACAGCTAGGCTGGCTTATGGATCAGATAGCCTTAATATGTAGCAATAATTTCGTTTTTCTAAAACCTCCCTTAATTTTTTTGAGTAGTATATTTTAACCTGTAATCGGCCGGACACGCTCATTTGCGTGTCCGGTCATTAATTTACGTAATTAATGCAAGTAATGTTGTTTTGCTGCATAGTTTATTGTTCTAGGAACGTATTTCAGTCAATGAAATATACGATAGCTCAAAATTAATCAACAAAACATTTAATTCAAAATCGAATCGAAAATATGAAAGTTATCAGCAGCTACGCATCGAACGTCACCACCAGACGTAGCTTTTGTGTGCATTTGGAACCATGGTTTTCATCTCAAATTAATAGGGTTTTTAATTTAATTTAAGAAAATGACGTGTCTCTTCTATGTAAATCTTACTTTTCCCAAAAAAATGGAAATTAAATTTTTTACAGGTGTGTAAACAGGAAATATTGATTTTTTGCCATTTTTTTTACATTTTTTGCGATTAAAAATACTTTTGACAATGATATTACTACGAATTTCGGTCCACATAGATAGAGCATAATTTTATAATTAAGGTATTTGCAAATTTTTAAAATATTTGGTTAAAAAATTTCTGAGCTAGAACACAAATTCAAAAAAAGTTGTTTCGACAAAAATGCATTTCAATTTTACCACGCGGTTCAGCACAAACACCCTCAAAGCATCGAAACGAATTGAAAATTTTATTTAAAACTTTGGGAAAATATTCAATAGTTATACTAACAATTTATGAAATAAAAAGATAAAAATATTTTTTTTGAGTCATCTACATGTATTTCCCCCCTAAATCTGTAATCATATTATTTTAATACTCGTAAATAGAACACAAGAAAATACACTATTTTTTCTTTTTATTTATACCACTCCAGGGTTGGAACTAGCCGCGAGGCAATTTTCCATCGTTAGATCTAATCTTCACATTTTTTGGCAAGTTATGGGAATGTGGAAGAAATGTAGCAGGAGGGGGTCCACCGAAATCAGTAAATTTTTGAAAGGGGTCTACGAGAAAAATAATAAATATTTCATAATATTAACCTGTGACAGGCCGGGAACGCGGAATTGAGGGCGTCATTTGCGCATGCGCAAGAAAATAATTCAAATATTTGAATAATATTTTGAAAAACTTTTTGTCTGCGATTTTGACCCTTATATGTACAGAATTTGTATGAAGAACAGTGTCAAAATCGCTTGCGCCATCATTACTCTAGGTGGTGTTAAAAGTTTCATTCACCTTGTCACCCTGGAATATTTTTAATACGATTTTAGCCATGACAATGCGCTGTCATAATTTGCCGCGGATTTAACGGTCGCAATAAATGCGTGTATCGCGAATAAAACGTCGTAAAACCTATTAATTTACGTAATAAATGCACGTAATGTAGTTTTAGTAGATAGTTTATTTTTGGTATGAACGTGTTTCAGTTTAATAAAATATACAATAGCTCAAAATTTATCAACAAAACATTCAATTAAAAATTCAAAGTGGTGGTTTTTTAGTGTTTTTTTGTGAAATTCCGCGAAATAGCCCGGCATGTGACCGGTTAACGCAGAGTTTTTAAAAAATTATTAAAAAATGTATTTTTAAACCTCTCCTCAAAACACAGCGTCAAGTTGGCATTACTGAAATGGTGAATGGTGACGTCACTGTTAACCTGTCACCTGGTGATAACGTGTTGAAAGTTGTATTGACATTTGAAATCACGACTGAAATGACTTGAAAGTGCACACGTACGCAATTCAACATTTCGTGTTTTTGGTTTATTTTCATACTGTTTATAGAGATTTAGATAAATAATAGTTGTTGTGTTTTTTGAAACATTATTTAGGCCCTCAACAATTTACGAAAAGGGCTATATTTGCGGACAATCTGCAATAAATTTTGCCTATTTGAGGTTAAAGTCGTGTCACATTTGACATTTGGTTTATGTATTTTCAAATTGTTTTTAGTATAGGGCTTTTTATACAAGTTATTACACAATCGTCATGATCAGTGTATTATAAATAAATACCAGTGTTTCTGTATGTGTAATACATAATAGAATGTACAAAATCACGCCTGAACACAAAATTAGATGGCAAGATGTCATTTGTATTTGCAATGAAAAAGATGATTTATAGTTTTTATATTGCACTTTGGTACAATACAATAACAGTAGCGATGAAATATGGACATTTTACCAATGTTTTTCTATATTAAAAGCAGTT
This sequence comes from Limnephilus rhombicus, assembly GCA_929108145.2. Lineage (NCBI taxonomy): Eukaryota > Metazoa > Arthropoda > Insecta > Trichoptera > Limnephilidae > Limnephilus > Limnephilus rhombicus. The sequence goes on from OV815276.1 coordinate 58,232,535, forward strand.
AATCTTGAATAAAAAACGACTTCTCACACCTAAAAGTCATACTAGTCAACCGCCATCATTCAGACATATTGTCCATTTAAAACATGTTCTCCCCAAAAAAATTATTTCCCTAGATTTCGAAGTGAAATTTCCCTAGAATTTCACATTTACACAATTACCTACGTAGCCACCTGACTGTGTAACACTAATCCTGTTATATGTTAATTAATATGATTAATTAATTGGAAAGATATCGGAACTTGGTAAATATACTAATAATACTGTGCTTTTCCAAATAAAACACTTTTTGCTACGTGAAGTAATAATTTAAAAGTACGAATAGGTACACTCACCACTGAATTCCAAATTAAAAAAAAACACTTTGCAAAATAAAAATCAACCGCAATCACCGAAAAAACGTAAATTAATTATTTTTTTTCCAGAGGTCCCATTTATCTTTTTAGATACATAGGGAACATACCCATACTACGTGACTAACTTTTTGCACTTTTTAGCCCCCCCCCCCCCCCCACCGTGACCAAAAATCTAAGCAACCCGCCGCTCATTTGTACCAAGCGTGGTATTATGAAGACCCCCCGAACGTGTCACGTAGTATGGGTACGTTCCCTAATATCATTTTGAGTTGTCAGTGTTAAAAATAACATTGCATGTAAGTACATGAACAATAATTAAGATTCATAGGAATTCCAAAAAATATATATACATATATATATATACGTATATATACATAAATAATACCAGTAATATTGTCATATGTAATAAAAAATTTGCCAGAGTTTGAAATTTCCCTTTTCCCTAAAAAATATTTTTCTCCCCTAGATCTAGGGAAATTTCCCTATACATAACATCACTGATTCAAAATGACAACTTGAAAGTAAATAAACTGTCGGTGGGTGAAGACGTCACACAATCCACCATAGATACGGTGCTTTTCGGGGGGTCTTGAAAAATTAAAACTTTGACAATTATTTTAACTATTAAAACTAACTATAAAAATAAAAATGCAGTTATTTAAGTTTGAAGGTCTTTATTCATTAAAAAAAATTTAAAAAATTGGACTGGAGTTCTCTATTTCGAAGTGTCTTTAAAAATTGTTGGTATTAGTATGGTTACCACCATTTTGTGATTAATGAAATAAAACAATAATTTTGTATAATATCACTAACTTGTAGTTCGCCAAACGGTTTTGATTGTACCAAAGCTTCATCAAAACTAAATAATAATAATTGGATAATTTTTGTGAAAAATCACCTCAAGGGCGCTCTGTACAATTTATTAAGAATTCTTAGGTTCTATCTAATTTTACTATTTACAAATGGATATAGAAACATACTTAACTGGCAGGTCACTTCCGATAAACACACTTTAATTAGAAAGTTTATGATTGGAGAAGATATGGCTTTGCACGCGGAGGACATTATATTTAAAACACTGGACATTGCATGATTTTACATTTGCTTCCCCCATCACTATTAGTATTACATTTATTAAAAGATTAGTGGCAAAAGTAGAGTTGATATTTATTTTAAAAGACTTGAGAGTTTAGGGCTGAAGTATGTTCATGAAATGACCTTTACAAATAGGTTTGTTTTTTTTTCTACATTTTTACAGGTTAGGGAACGTACCCCGTACCCATACTACGCCACCAACTTTTTGCAATTTTTAATCCCCCCCCCGGTGACCAAAAACCTAAGCCCCCCGCCGCTCATTTGTACTAAGCGTGATATTTTGAAGACGCCCCCCCCCCCCCCCCCCTAAACGTTAGCTTGTGTCGCTCTCCATGGAGAGAAAAAAATGGCCTTATTTTTAAACGCCCGGGGTTTCAAAAGTTTCGTATGATCTGTCTGTAGCTAGCTATTCGAAAACGTAAAAATAAATGAAATTATTGTTCACTATTAGCCCGCTAAAATGGCCGGAAGTTTTGAAAAAAAATAGATTTCGTGATTTGGAAAAAAAATAAAAAAAGGGTCCATATTTTATATTGTGTACCAAACATAATTTTTATACCATAACTGCAGTATAAAGAATGGAGAAAAAAAAATTGTTTTTATATGTGATGTGTTTGTTAAAAATATAAAGGGGGAAAATAACACTTTTTCTGGATAAAATCAGTATTCTTGTTGACTTACTTGTATTCATAAACTTAATTTTTTTTTTAATTTTTGTCAGCTATGTGCATTTTTTAATAACAAACAAACGTTAAAAGGGTATATTATTGAAAAAAAAATTTTTATTAAAATATATTTTTTTAAATGTTTTAGGTTTGTTTTCTGATTTTCAATGCATTTTAGCAGGCTAATAATCATTTTTTTTTAAATAAATTTAAATGCAGTTCTCATTTTATTTGTAAGACGCAACTTTTGAGACCCCGGGCGTTTCTGAATTCAAAAGTTGAAATATTTGACACACCCTACTAAACGTGTCACGTAGTATGGGTACGTTTCCTTAGTTATTTACAGTGTCGCGGGCATTGAATGTGAAGGATTTTGAGTTTATGGATAAGACTGTCTGAAAAGGTGAGTTTTTATTTTAGCTCTAAATTCCGCCGAGTCTTTGATAATTCGTAAGTCATGTGGCAGTCCATTCCAGGCTTTAGGTCCTGGCCCTCTGAAAGCGTGCTCACTGAACTTAATATCTGGTGTGTGCTTTGGTTCCTTCAACCTTCCGATAGCTAGTAATAATCCGATAAATCAGTGATGTTATATAAAAGTGTTGTTTTATTCCATAAAATACTCCTCTTTATGCCTAGCTAAATCAATTTCAAAACTTTGTTTTTACTCTTCTGTAAAATTGTATCAATGGCTGACATAACCTATAATACCTGTTTGTGTTTATTTTAACATCGTCAAACAAATAATTTACTATCCATTGGACTATTTAAACACCTCCAGAGATTACCTTATTCAAATGCCGTCTTTTATTTCCAGGGTCCAAACAGGGAAGAGATTCTGAAGAGAGTGACCGGCATACTGGATGCCCTCACCACCCCTGTGGTGCAAGATGACCAGCCAAAAGACGCAGACGACCCCATGGATGTGGCTATTGCTGCATACAAGGAACTCAAAGTTCCCGACAAGATTGTCAAGGATGTTCCATTCACTGTTCTGAATTATGCCCTGGAAAAATTAGGTATGTAATCAATCATAAAAACTAACTAACTAACCATCACGCCGTTTCACCGCAGGGGTAGGAAGAGAGGACGGACCGCCAAACAACTCGGTTTTGGCACACACTCTTTGCCTCACTCACATTCATACATTGTCTCATTCTAATCTGATATTCGCTGGAGCTTATTCATACATAGCTGTCACATAAATATATTATGATTTGTGAGGTTACAGCCGTTTAATCTGTCACAAGCCAGGACAAACACGGAAATTCCTTAACAAAGCATGACTTTGAATTTTGAATTGAATGTTTTGTGGATTAATTTTGAGTTATCGTATATTTTATTGACCAAAACACATCCCCAGAACAATAAACTATGTACCAAAACAACATTACTTGCGTTAATTACATAAATTGATAGGTTTTACGATGTTTTTGTCAAGTAACACGCATCAACTTTGACAGAAAAAATCGCGGCAAATTTGACATTTTGATGACACAGATAAAATCATTTAAAAATATTCTGGGGTTGCAAGGTGAATGAAATTTTTGTCCATCTTATGGGTAAATGTTGGCGCAAGCGATTCTGACCTTGTCCTTCATACAAATTCTGTACATACAAGGGTCAAAATCGCAGACAAACATATTTAAAAAAAAAAAAATCTGCGCGCATGCCACACAAACTGCGCGTGGATTCGCGTCTCCGGCCGATTAAAGGTGGAAAACTTTGTTATATAGGTTGTACCCGAAAACTGTTTGCGAATTACAGCTTCAGATGCACTCCAAATTAAATTGTAAATTGAACTGTAATTGGATTGTAAACTAAATAAAACGAAACAAAAACGGTGTTCGCTGGAATTGGGTGATAATATGTGTATGGGAAAATAATGGATTAACAGGAAGAAGGAAACCAATTACTTACCACTGCTAAGGCGGGCAACACAATTACAAATAGTTTATTTAGTTCCACTGTGTTATCTCAACATATTATCGCCACAACACAAATTGTATAGAATGATCTTGATACGGTCAAAACACCTTATTTTAGTTCATAAACGAATATATGTATGAACACGAACAACCAACAAAAATGCTTTTCATGTTGTCCCAAATATTCTTCTTCACAAGTTGCTTCCAATGTCCCAAAACTTCTTCTGTTTTTTCACAAGCAAATGCACTTTAATTTCTCTTGTCATTGTTGAATTGTAGAAAGATTTACCTAACTTATCATCCATAAGAAATAATTTTAACATAATGCATCAAAACATTAGAAGTATTAATAAAAACTTTGACGAACTACAAATATTGATAAAAAGTTTAAATCTAAACTGGGATATAATTATTCTTACTGAATGTTGGTTAACTGATAAGTTCTATCCTCTACAAATCGTCCCTTACTCTACAATTATGAATAATACCAAAAATGATGGTGTCATCGTATATATTAAAGAAGATATTGAAGCTGATGTCATAGAGATCGGTATTAATAATGCGAACTGTCTAAGGATATCAATCGGCAATGATACAACAATACTCGCAATTTACAGATCTCCATCTACAAAAAATCTGGAGCCATTTCTAAACTCCTTATCGTTTGAACTGAGTTTACTAAAAAACACTAAAGATGTATTTATTATCGGTGATATAAATATTGATATCCTTGAAAATGGCCACCCAAAAAAATATGATTACATGCAGACACTTGCATACCATGGATATGAAAGCCTAATTGAGGAACCTACACGTGTATTTAATGATAGCAAAACTTGCATTGATCATATCTTTAGTAAAACTAATAAAAAAACTCAAGCCATTATTTATACTACCACACTGACAGACCATTACACAATATTCTATCTATAACAAAAAATAACTCTTATGTAAACCTAAATACGAAATCACTCCTAACGAAGTCTGAAACAAATTGGGAAAATGTCAAAAGGGAGTTAACAACGAATGACTGGACCGCCCTTCTGGAAAAAGATGATACTGATACTGCTTGGAGTTATTTTGTAGAAATTATACAGCACAGTATTCTATCTAACACCAAAACCACAGATAAAAAGGTATCTCATAAAAATATTCACATTCAACCATGGATCAGTCAGAATATTATAAACTCGATCAGAAAAAGAGATGAACTGCACAGAAAAGTAAAAATCAACCCTTATGATGTCCATACACTTCGATTCTACAAAAGATATCGTAATACATGTAAAAATGTAATTCGTTATGCTAAAGAAACATACTATAAAAACAAAATTGATGAATGCAATAATGATTCCCGTAAACTCTGGCAGATCATAAATGAAATTACAAATACTAAAGCCTCGCATAAAGACAAAAACATTAAAGAATTAAACATTGATGAGATTCCCACATCTTTTACGAAACACCCAGACAAACTTCTTGACTTTATAAACAACTACTTTTGCAATATAGGCGCTAACCTTGCAAATAAAATTAAACAAAATTCTACTTCTGTCGAAAAAACAATGAGGAATGATGATGTAAATCATGAAAACAGCCTCAATATAGTCAAGATAACAAGTGATGAAATAAGAAATATTATAACCTCCTTAAACACAAATACCTCATCGGGAAATGAACTGATATCAAGCAAATCAATTAAATACCTACAAAATGAGTTAATTCAACCACTGACATACCTTGTAAATCTATCATTATCCAAAGGTGTTTTTCCCGCTTGTCTTAAAATTGCTACGATCATACCATTATATAAAAATGGTCCCAAAGACGATATTTCAAATTATCGACCAATTAGTATTTTAACTCCTCTGTCGAAAATATTGGAAAAAGTAATAAAAAAACAAGTTCTTACATTTTTGGATACCAATAAAATATTTTGTGTTCCGTATCGATGCCTGGAATCCATTATGAGAGAGAGCTAGCTCTTTCGCCCTTATAGTTTCAGTTTCGCGCGTGTTTATTCCCTATATTTGCCCTTTTTTTTATTCGACTTGCCACATTTTCTCTCTGCTGGCAACACTAGTGACGCGCATCTCAGATCACGTGATGTTATTGTTTGTCATATGACGCCGTTTTTTCGCGCCGAAAGCAGTTTTCGTGTTTCGCTGTACTTAAAAAACCAATTTTGAGTCGAAAATCGGAGTTTATTCCCTGCTCTTTCAGTTTAAACATTAAATATACCGTGATAGATAGTTTTCTGAGAAATTGACTAATTGTTTAGTGTGTTTTTTCGGTTGTTTACGTGTTTAAACTGTGCAACAAAATGAGTGATATCGACAACTAAGACGCTTCGCCGGTCGGAAACAATGATCAAGCACGAGTTTCTCGGAAACGCCGAATGCCGCGCGAAAGCTCTGGATCCGACACTTCGGAAGAAATGCATTACTATCGGGATCCTCGGGTAGACATCCTGATGCAACAGATGTCGGCCATGACGGACGTTTTATCTGGGTATCGGGTAGAGTTCGCGGAGAAAACGGTCTCAGACAAAGAAGACTCCGCGGGAGAGATGCGGCAAGAGGTAGAATCGGGGTTTTTAGAGATGCCCGCCAGCCTAGCCGCTCAGAAAAACGTTTTGGAGTTCTGCAATCCAAGCACATTGGTGAAGGAATCGCCGATTCCGAAGGCGGACGCAAGAAGAGTCGCAGTTAACTCGGCTCTTCAGCGTTTTGGCTCGGAGGAATGGTCGCGTGTTCGCTATGCCGAAACACAGAAAGTATACACCGCCACGCCCGCCTTCGTAGAGCTGGAGGTAAATGAAGAACTGAGGAGGTTTGATAAGAACAACTCCTTCGCGCCAGCCCTGGACCGTTCCCTGGGAGCCCTCTCCAATGCAGTGCTATCCCAAACAGAGTCGGTCAGACGAAACATGCAGGCACTGGTGAACTGGGCATCCGAACCAGGCACCTGCTTGACCCCTGCGACTCTGTTTGACAAGATTCAGGGGATGTTTGCCAATACAGTAAGACCATGGACGACTTCCTACAGATTTTATGCGGAAGGCGAACGGAATGCCTACAAAGTAGGCGAAAGGCCCTGCTAGAGGGAGTAAGGGACCCATACATCAAGGAAGGCCTTGCCAGGATTCCTCCGAGCGCCAGTCACCTCTTTAATAAAGAGGAACTAGCAAGTTATATCGTGGCAAACGGGAGACGAGACAAGATATTCGGTAGTGCATCCTCGTCGTATATCCCCCGTCAACCTCAACCCTCTACCTCACAAGCAGCAAGACCGGTGATAGAGGCTCCACACTCCCGACCTAGGAAGCCCTTTCGACCTGCCCCTAGGCCAGAGAAAGACAGGACGTACAGGCAGCCCGCCAAAAAGCCAGAGCCCTCTCGCAAGGCGGCCAGCGATCGGGGTAGAAGGCGATGGAGGTGACTGGAGGCCGGAGCCATTCTGGGGAGGACGCCTAAAGGCATATCAGGAGGTGTGGAGGGAGCTGGGAGCATCACCGCTAATCCTGAACATTCTAAAAGGAGCAAGGATACACTTCATATCAAAACCTCCTCGGGTGCTCCCATCGGCCGAGCTGAAGCAGAATTTCAGGACAAGGTTGTCTCCAGGCATGACCGCACACATCGAAACGATGATAGCGTCAAAAATCCTGGAGGCAGCAGACGACTCCCCAAGCTTCATGTCAGGTATGTTCCTTACCTCCAAATCAGACCACACCCTCAGGCCCATCTTCAACCTGAAGGCCTTGAACGTCTTCATGGACTCAAAGCCCTTCAGACTCTTCAGTCATTTTCGGGTCCCGGAATTCCTCCAACCCGACGACTGGCTGATAAAAGTCGACCTCTCCCAGGCTTACTTCCACGTGCCAATCGCAAGATCACACCGGAAGTTCCTGCGCCTCGTGTACAACGGAGAGCTCCTTCAGATGACGTGTCTGCCCTTCGGCCTGTCATCAGCGCCAAGGATCTTCTCGCTGCTCTCAAACTGGGTAGCAGAACTACTAAGGAAAAAGGGACTCAGGATTGTAGTCTACCTAGACGACTTCTTAGTAGCAAACCAGTCCAGAAAACTTCTTACCTCCCAAGCCGTTGCTATAGTGCACACACTTCAACAGCTAGGCTGGTGCATAAACCCGGACAAGTGTGTCCTGACACCCACGCAGAAGTTGGAGTTTCTGGGTATAACATGGGACACGAGAGCAGATCAAAAGTCTCTCTCCGACCGCAAGTGCGCTGGTCTACGCCAAGCCTTGCAGGTTCCCTTGGAAGTCGGCAGTTGCTCTCTCAGGCAAGCTCTCGGTCTACTGGGAAGACTCAACTTTGCAAATTTCGTGATCCCTCGTGGTTGCTTGCATTGCCGCAGACTGCACCCGGACAAGTGTGTCCTGACACCCACGCAGAAGTTGGAGTTCCTGGGTATAACATGGGACACGAGAGCAGATCAAAAGTCTCTCTCCGACCGCAAGTGCGCTGGTCTACGCCAAGCCTTGCAGGTTCCCTTGGAAGTCGGCAGTTGCTCTCCCAGGCAGGCTCTCGGTCTACTGGGAAGACTCAACTTTGCAAATTTCGTGATCCCTCGTGGTCGCTTGCATTGCCGCAGACTGCAGAGGTTCAGCCGCCGCATACAGCACCTGAAACCATCGCGGCCCGTTGCTCTGCCCAACGCAGCACGGCAGGACATACAGTGGTGGCTAGCAGCCATTGGAAGGACAAGCCCAATGTCTTATCTTAACAAGACGAATGTCTTATTGCAGACAGACAACAAGACAGTAGTGGCTTATGTCAACAAGGAAGGGGGTACAAAATCGTTAGCCCTTCTGGAAACAACGCGGGAGCTACTGGATTTCGTAGACCAGATGGAGATATCTCTGACAGGAGATATTCAAAAAATGGGGTCGCCCTCAAATAGACCTGTTCGCTTCAGCCACTGCTCACGTGGTACCAACATACGTCTCCAGAGACTCAAGCGACTGCTTAGCCTGCTTTCCCAACGCGTTCAGTCAACCTTGGGACTACAATCTAGCTTGGGTATTCCCTCCGCCAAACCTCGTTCCGAGAGTGCTCACCCACCTAAATCAGACAAAGGGCATGTTCCTTCTAGTCGTCCCAAAATGGGAGAAGACTTTCTGGAGAAGCGACCTAAAACAGCGAACAGACGAACCTCCCATACGCCTGCGCAACCTAGATGGAGTCCTCATAGACACATCGACAGGACTACTCCCTCCCAGGATTCAGGATCTGGAACTAGAGGTCTGGAGAATTGCGGGTGGGAACAAGCCCTGACAACAAGGAGTCAGGAAGAACGCCAACTCCTCAAGTCATCCTGGAGAGAGTCTACACCGAAGACCTACAAACCTGCGTGGGATAGGTGGCGTAAATGGGGCACTCAAAACGGTGTGGACGTCAACAATCCCCCACCAACTACGGTTGCCAGGTATCTAGCCCACTTATTTGTTCAAGGAGGCCTAGCCCCAGGGACCATTCAGGTCCACAAGTCAGCCATTGTTACCTTCTGCGGCCCAGCTCAGAATGCGAGAAAAATCAGCTCTGATTTCTTGGTAAGACACGTTCTCAAGGCAATCTCAATGGCAAGGAGGACCAAGGAGAGAGCCCCTATCTGGTATCCCAGACAAGTAATAGACTGGCTGGTCAAGAATTCCCCCGCAGAAGACTCGCTGTTTGAAGCGTCACGGAGGGCAGCAATACTCCTCGTCCTGGCGTCAGGCAGGAGAGTTCATGATTTGACACTGCTCAGAATCACCCCAGAACATTTCACCGACAAGAGGAACTCTATTACCCTGTGGCCAATTTTTGGGGCAAAAACCGACACAGCCAACCATAAACAATCAGGTTGGAAACTGACGGGCTCACAAAAAGATAACATCAACCTCCTTAAATGGTTGAGAAAAGTCATTGCCCTCTCTACAGCCAGAAGAGGTCCACTACTAAAGAACCTATTTGTGACCACATCAGCAGAAACAAAACCGGAACGCAAACGATAATAGGGGGATGGATCAAATCAGTCCTCAGAGAAGCTGGAGTCCACGCAACTCCGGGAAGTGTACGCTCGGCTGTAGCCTCCTTAAACTGGTTGGAAGACTACCCCATAGAGGAGATTCTTGCTAGAGGGAATTGGAAGTCCGAGCACACCTTCCGGAAGTTCTACCAGAAGGAGATAGCGCACTCCAGAAGCGAGCACCTCCAGCACTCAATGGCTCCATTCTTTACTCCAGTGTAAATAGCATCACATATAACGCTAAGTTTTCAGATCACCAGGTGAGAGCAAACACATCTCATAATGGATTCCAGGCATCGATACGGAACACAAAATAGAATAATTTTACCTACCAATAAAATTTATATTTTGTTTCCATCGATGCCTGGAATCCAGGTAATCCCTACCTGGTGCATTACGAGTCATATGACAAACAATAACATCACGTGATCTGAGATGCGCGTCACTAGTGTTGCCAGCAGAGAGAAAATGTGGCAAGTCGAATAAAAAAAAGGGCAAATATAGGGAATAAACACGCGCGAAACTGAAACTATAAGGGCGAAAGAGCTAGCTCTCTCTCATAATGGATTCCAGGCATCGATGGAAACAAAATATAAATTTTATTGGTAGGTAAAATTATTCTATTATCACCTACGCAGTATGGTTTTAGAAAAAACCTGGGTACTGGTGACGCTATAGCTAATGTAACTAATACAATTATTAGAAAACTGGATAGAGGCAAAAAATGCTTAGCTGTTTTCATTGATGTTCAAAAAGCTTTCGATACAATTGATCATGAAATACTTTACTTAAAACTAAAAAAAATGGAATAACCGAAACAACTCTATACCTACTTAGAAGTTATTTAACTGGAAGAGAACAAATTGTACAAATTGGTAAAAGAAAGAGCAAATCTCTTCCAATTAAATTCGGGGTCCCCCAGGGAAGCGTATTAGGACCTATACTATTTCTGATATATATAAATGACCTTATGAATCTTCCCATTAATGGAAACATAATGAGCTTTGCAGATGACACTGTTATTATATTCCACGAACAAGATTGGACAAGAACCTACAAGGAGGCGGAACATGGCCTGGCTGTGCTTCTAAACTGGCTAAAAGTAAACTCCCTTACATTAAATGTTAGTAAAACTAAATATCTAACTTTCTCCAAAAACAAAAGAGGACAACCAATGAATGTGCATACCCTCAAATTACATGAATGTCAAAATTCTTTTCCACAATGTTCCTGCCCGTCTATAACCCAAACCAAAAGTATTAAATATCTTGGGATTGAAATTGATGAAAATCTACAGTGGAATTCACACATTGATCTTACCTCAAAAAAGCTAACAAAACTCATCTACTTCTTCAAAAAATTAAGAAACATCTTGTCGATGAGGGATCTAAAGAGAGTATATTATGCTTTATGCCACTCTCGATTGGAATATGGAGTAATAGGATGGGGCTCAGCAGCATCTAATCACTTGAAACAACTTAAGATAACTCAGAATTGCATTATAAAGACCATTCTAAAGGTCCCCATAAGGACGTCAACAGTAGAAATTTTTAAACAGTTTGATGTTCCAAGCATACAGAAAATCTATGCCAAAAACATTCTAGTTCATCACCACAAAAATGATTCAGAGGCAGACACCTCACACGCTCATAAAACCAGAGCCAAACAAACAGACATACTTAATATACCAAAGTGTAACTCTTCATTTGGTCAAAGAAGTTCTGCATTTTTAGCAGTAAAGTTATATAACAAACTCCCACTTAGTATCAAACAAATAAAAATAAAAAATAGCTACATTAAGGACATTAAATGTTGGCTGAAGAATCTATCGGAAAATGAACTTACTAGTATACTTAAAACATCATAGAAGTTTTTGGAAAACCTTATCCAATCAATAAAGTTAAACCATAGAAGTCGCTGAAAAACTTATCCAAAGCATAGTCCCCCTCAGCACAGGATCTCCTAGTGAGGAGGACTACGAATATATTTTATATATACATCTAACTAACATGTTTCATATAAAAATGTAAAAAATATTATATAGTTACTAAATAAAAATAAAAAAAGATCTTGATACGGTCAAAACACCTTCTTTTAGTTCATAAACGAATATACAGGGTGTTAAGGGACGTACTTGACTTACTTTAACCAGTGATTCCTGACATTATTTGGAGTAAAAAATGTAAATGAAATTTTGGTCTTTTTGTTATTTTTTTTCTCTTAATTTTTTCAATAAATTTTATTTATTTTTCAATTTTAATTTATTTACTTATATGTTTTAATTTATATATTTGTATAGGACACTTGAGTTCTTAACATTTAATCTTTATTATTAATTTTTGTATTTCAAAATTTGAATTTTCATTTTTATTTCTACTTTTCTTTAAAATATGATCTTTTTTCTCTTTATTTTTCACTTACTTTTAAATATTTCATAATTTTTATTTAATATATTTAATCACCTGTTTTAATTAAATAGTATATGTATTAATTTAAATAAATATTAAATATACGACTACCATAACACGGGCATGAGCCCAGTGTGGTAGCCAAAAAAAAACAAATATCTGTAACTAATAAAAAATTTATGGAAAAAAAAAAGTGCATTAACTTCCGGAGGTGATTCTACATGATAGTATAAGTAAAAGAGATAAATAACTTTTTTCCCAATTCCAACTTTTAGGGGTAGTTTTGAGGTAAAAAGATAAATTTAGTCTGGCATGTGCGGCCAGATTTATTATTTTCCGCTGTTACGATACGGGCCAATCACAATCGAGTCGGGCGCCCGGCAGGCTCTCAGCAAGTAAGATCGTACCTCACACTAAGGATTTTTAGTGGGTACGTCTTTTTGTATGGGAAAAAAAGTTGGAATTTCGGAAAAGGTTGTTAATCTTTTTTACTCCTACCATCATGTAGAATCACCTCCCGAAGTTAATGCACTTTGTCCCTGGACACCCTGTGTATATGAACACGAACAACCAACAAAAAATGCTTTTCATATAGGTAGTCCCAAATATTCTTCTTCACAAGTTGCTTCCAATGTCCCAAAACTTCTTCTGTTTTTTCACAAACAAATGCACTTTATATTTTTGAATGAAGCTATAACTTGGTGGTAAATGCACTTTAATTTACTCTTGTTATTGTTCCATTTTCAAATGTTTTTTCAGCAAGGTGATATGGTTAGGGAGGGTAGGTACTGGATAAATGACATCCCGGTAGGAACTACGCATATTATCATTACCAAACCAATAACCCTTTCAATGCCGAATTCCTAGCGAATCAGTGCGGATTTGCTAGGAACTCATCGCACTTGCCTTGATTTTATGGTATTTTGTTATTCTCGCTGTTTCGTCACTTGCAAAGATTGATTTTTTATCTCTGAGAAAGCGCATTGCAAATTCTGTGTCAAATGTAATATTTATTCATTGTCAAAAATCATAGTTTTGAATTTATTTTTTACAACTGACTTATTTTTATTGTGAAGAACGTGTAGCTGGAAAATATAATAAATCTCAAGAATATTTTCGTATGTATTCATTATCTCTCTCTGGTTTCAATCCTGGGATTTGTTTGCAGCAATTTCATCTATTCGTTTCTTCCACTCTTCCCTGTCTTGTGCGACTCTTTTGAAGTCTGCATATGATAAGCAGCGCACGTCCACCAGCAGGTCCTCCAGGTACTCTCGGCGTGGGCGTCCCCTAGCGTTTGTTCCCTTGGTCATACCCTCCAGTATGGCATGCAAGAGGCCTTCTTGTCTTATTGCATGGCCGATCCATCTTGCGCGCCTTCCGGACAAGGTCCTGAGCAGGTGCCTTCCTCCTTCGATTCTTTGGAGAACCTCCTCATTTGTGATGTGGTCTCTCCAGGAAATTCCTAGTTTTCTTCTATAGGACCACATCTCAAAAGCCTCTAGTCTCCGTTTATCTCTTTCGGATAGGCACCATGTTTCGCAGCCATACTCCATACATAGGTCTTGATGAGGAGTATTCTCAGTTTCAGGTCTATATTATTCAATTCTATTATTTTCGACCTTTTATTGAATGCAAGCCTAGCCTGATGTATACGGCTGTCGACCTCGCTCTTAGACCGACCGTCCCATGTTATTTTGCTCCCGAGGTAGACAAACTCCTTGGTGTTCTTTAGTGGAACTCCTGACATCTCTACTCTCATCTGGTGTTGCGTTCGGCCTACAGTCAGCAGCTTTGTTTTGTCTTTATTTATCTTCATGTTGTAATTGTTTTGAAGAATGCTTTGCATGGTTGTTAAGGCCTCTTGCAGTTCTTCTTCGCTTTCAGCAACCAAAATGAGGTAGACGCAGATGATTTGGGAGATCCAATAGAAGAGTTTGACCTCGCACTGAAAAATCTCAAAAACGGGAAAGCACCCGGAATCGATGACATTCCGGATGAACTAATTAAGCCAGCAGGAAAAGGAACTATAGATGCCCTGTTTAAAATGATACAGACAATGTATAAGACTGAAAAGATACCAGAGGATTTCGAGAAATTCCTAATTGTCGCATTACCAAAAAAGGTGGGTACGACGAAATGTGAACAACACAGAACTCTTAGCCTAATATCCCATGCCTCAAAAATATTGACAAATATCATTCTAAAAAGAATTGAACCAAAAGTAGAGAACATCCTTTCCGGAGACCAGTTTGGCTTTAGAAGAGGTGTAGGAACCAGAGAAGCAATATTGTCGCTACGAATACTACTAGAAAAAAGATTAAAAAGAAACCAAAACACATTCATCGCATTCATAGACCTGGAGAAGGCTTTTGACAAAGTAGAATGGAAAAGACTCTTCGAGATTCTGAAGAGAATTGACATCAAATATAGAGATAGACGAATAATCCAGGCGCTATACAAGAATGAGGCCGCTATAATTAGATGTGACAATGATACAAAAGAAGCCAGTATAAGATGAGGGGTGAGACAGGGATGCTCTCTGTCACCTGTTCTTTTTAACGCATATATACAAAGTGCGATTGATGACTTGAGAGAGAGAATGAGTCACAGAAAAGGTGTAAAGATACACGGGCAAAAGGTGGATATGATAAGGTTTGCTGACGATATTGCTTTGGTTGCTGAAAGCAAAGAAGAACTGTATTCATTATACTATGTTTATTTTTTTTATAACATTAGAAAGAAAGAAAATATTTGTTGCTGTCCTGGTGAAACTACATTGGATAGATGTATACAATTTTTTATAAATATTATATGATCACATTATGTCTGGTAAGAGAACAATTAAAAAAACATGATTTAAAAAAAAAAACTTGCAAGTTTGTTTATTGAGAAATTCACAGTACATTATGATTCAAATTATAAAGTACAGTCTGTCAAATAAGAGTTGAAAACATAGGAGGGCGCCACTGTCGGCCAGATGGCAATGCTAAAAATATAATCATGGTGTCTAAAGCTGTGTAACCTACATTTTTATTAAAAATTAAAAAGTCATGAAAGTGAAAAAAAAAAATTTTCATTCCACTGATCTCAAAATTAGAATTGAATATAGTTGTATTATTAGTATATCTTTACAATTTTATGTTAACATGATGAAGAATAACGATATTGTAATAAAATATAAAGCACACTTTAGAAATTGCTCACATTTATTTAATATTAGCTTAAGTACCTACTAGCATTGTCCAGGCTTTAGATCATGTCTCTAATTTTAGATCTGAATATATTTAACTCATTCAGATCTAAAAGAAGTGTAACTAAACTCACCATTAACCGGTCAAAGGCCAGGAATTCCAGGAAAAATACGGAAATTTCGTAACAAAACACGATTTTGAATTTTGAATTGAATGTTTTGTTGATTAATTTTGTTTGAGCTATTGTATATTTTATTGACTGAAACACGTTCACAACACAATAAACTATCTACCAAAACAACATTACTTGCATTTATTACGTAAATTAGTAGGTTTTACTCGCGGAACACGCATTTATTGCGACGGTTATAATCGCGGCAAATTCTGACAGCGCATTGTCATAGACGAAATCAAATAACATTATCAAATTTAATTTTAATTAAATTTCTCAAAAAAAAAAAATAGACGAAATCGTTTTAAAAATATTCCAGGGTTTGCAAGGTGAATGAAACTTTAAGCGTCTCCGAGAGTAATGATGGCGCAAGCGATTCTGACACTGTTCTTCATACAAATTCTGTACATAAATCATCGCAGACCAAAAGTTTTTTGTCGGAAATATTATTCAAATATTTGAATTATTTTCTCGCGCATGCGCATATGAAGCACGCGCCGGCGCGTCTCCGGTTAATGATTCTTCCTTTATACCTACTGATAAATTCAAATTTATGTTAAATTAAATGGAAGCCAATCACTTTGTAGAACACATTATGTCATTAAACTGTAATCGGCCGGAAACGCTGATTTCCGCGCAGCTTTTGCGCATGCGCGAAAAAAATATTTCGAAATAAAAGTGTTTGTCTGCGATTTGACCCTTCTATGTACAGAATTTGTATGTAAACAAGGTCAGAATCGCTTGCGCCAACATCATTGATGATATCGCCACTAGTTTCATTCACCTGACAACACCAGATTATTTTTAAATGATTTTTATCTGTGGAATCGAAATGTCATTTTTGGCGCAAATTGAAGCTGTCAATATTCGACTAAAACATCGTAAAACCTATTAATTTACGTAATTAACGCAAGTAATGTTGTTTTGGTGCCTAGTTTATTGTTCTAGGAACGTGTTTCAGTCAATGAAATATACGATAGCTCAAAATTAATCAACAAAACATTCAATTCAATATAGTGTTTTGTTACGAAATTTCCGTATTTTTCCTGGAATTTGCGGGCCTTTGACAGGTTAAGTAGATACCTTAACTACAGTGCTTCCTCGATTTAATTTTTTTTTTAGGAACAAAAAAATGTATTTTTAAATGTGTATACGGTGTTCTGCATTTTTAGTGTGATTGCACTAGAATATTTATTTACTAGAATATAATATAATATTAATAATATATTATAATATAATATAATATATTTAATATTTATTTATTTACTAGAATATTTGACAGGTAAATCGGTGTTGCCAGCCTACAAGTTTTTTAGTTCTTTTTTTTGTATTTTCTACTCTTATTTGACAGACTCTATATAAATTAAATTATTACATGGTTATAGTACCTATTAGGTAAGTCCGTGGAATATCAGTATGGGGGTAATTTCGCTTGAGATAAGAGCGGTTCTTAAAATTTAATTAATGAATGTATGAGTAATAGTAATAAAAAGGAAGAAAGTGTGTAGAGAGACAAAGAAATGCATGCAGGGAGGTGAAAAGACTATAATCTGAAGGCATGATCAAGGGAATATGAAAAGTGGTTCAAAACATCCCAACCAAATGAGTTCAAAGTGGCTATGGCTGTGTGGGGAAGGGCGTTGTCGTGCAACAAGCATATTCCTCTCCTCAGCATTCCCCTCCTTTTGTTTTGAATGCTCCTTTTAAGTTTTTAAGGGGTCTCACAATATCGTTGTACATTAATGGTCTTCCCCCTAGGCAGAAATTTGACCAAAATGATGCCTTTTGATGATGGGCGTCACGTGGAGCGGTCTTGAGAATGTTGGCGTGAATGAGTCTAGTAATGTATTCAATGTCCTCTGTACTGATTTGTCTAACGTTAGATGCGATTTTTATAAGAATGGCTGTTGGGTTTTCGTCCTTATTTTAGATGAGACATTTTGACATTATTGAGGAGCAGCTGTTCTCTTTCATTGCTTGTTTTGTCCAAATAAGTTATGAACATTTTAATTCAATTACCTCGCCTATTTATCCATTTTTTAAGCTTTTCTTTGAATAACAGAATTTTATTAGTACAGTCTTCGATAGTGCTGTTATTGTGAACAATATCTGTAGAAAATCAGTTATGAATTCGTTGAGTGCAGCTGAGAGGAATTTTCGCTAAGAAGAATTGAAGGATCGACAGAATAGAGATTGCTGGAGAGCGGTGATTGTCCTGTTTTACATTCTAACTGGGGTACCCGGCTTCGCTCAGGGAGTTGATATGAGATTGAACTGATTTTCGAGCCCACAACAGATCTTTCTTTATACACCCCTACCAAAGGATTGCCCTACCCGTACAAAAAAAGCTTTGAATGGTCCACAATGTTCCAGAACATTCCACAACATTCGAGGGTTTCTGGAATGTTCCTCAATGATCTGGGATGTACCCGACTATTCCAGAATGTTCCGGGATGTTGTGGAATGCTCTTGAATGTTCTAGAAATTTCTAGAGGGCGAAACCTTCAGCCCTTGTATCTTCAAAAGCACACCCCTCAAGTAAAATCGGGAACCTTCTTCATGGATGGGGGATATAGTGCTACCACACCATAATAACTCCCTTGATCATACCGGGACTCATTTTTAAGTTTTAGCGGCACTCACATTGTACACTTTCTTTTATAGTACATAATGATTAGTTATTATGAAAATAGTGTCAGCCGGCGTACGGCGGACGATTGGCCTTTTGCCCCTGGAACCCTGAGGAGTACTAGTTTTTCATTGTTTTCAACGTGTTTTTAGAATAAAAATAGTGTTCCTGTATATTTTTTTGTTATTTAGTACCTGTATGTCAGTTTACTCGGGGTATATCAGTTGGCTTATCTTAATAATAATATTTGACTAATTTATATAGCGCCGTTTTTGTGAAAAATCACCTCAAGGGCGCTGTACAAATGAGTATTTAAAGGAATTAATATTGCCGGCTTACAACTAAGATTTACAATTATAACTAGTGACTTACATCTATGACTTATAGCTAGAGACTTATTTTACTGGCTTACAATTAAGATTTACAATTATAACTAGTGACTTACATCTTGTCGGGACTTCTACCAAAGAGCAACTTGACAGGCATAAATATTTCTCACAGCGAGCTTAACAAGCAACTAAAATTCCGGCTCTAAATAAATTATTGTACGTAATTATGCTAAGTGAATTTTGGGCATGTGAACTCCCTATCATGTGGGTGGTTAAAGGGAAAATACATTTGAAATATATCTGATTTAGAGTAGACAACATTGTGAAATACGTTTAATTTAGAGGATGGTTCATTGTACCTAACCTTTGCTGTTGAGAGTCTTTCTCTTTTTATTGACGACCTCCGTAGTCCAGTGGATAAGACTCTTGACTCACAATCCGGAGGTCGCGGGTTCGAACCCGGCATGCGCAAATAAATTTTATTTGATTAATTTGTGTTATTTCACAATTAATTCATTTAAAATAATATATAGTATATTTGCGGCATGTTCCAGAGTGGAAGATACTATCAGTGTAAGACCACCATTCAGAATTGAAACGTTGCTTGAAAATGGCTTTAGCCGTGTTTAGTAACCAGATCTGAATAGCCAGGTACTTCCCAACCTTCCTCTTCCTCGCCTCCTTCCCCTCCCCATTACCTTCAGCCTCACAACATACCCCAATTGGGGATGCCATAGTCTCACTGGCTCCAGACGGGAGCAGTTGAGATTCTTGTGCGGTATTCACTTTAAAAAAAAAAAAAATATGATATAACTTGCTCAATTCAATGACACCAGTCAAACACATGATTCGATACTCCTACTTGATCAACAATTTACAACCTACTGTCATCCTATTAGTTTATTAATTTTTTAAATGAATTTGCAGATGAACAGTCTGAGAAGTGCGTGGGCCTCTTGTTTGCCCTGAAGAAGGAGGGTATGCTGACCACTGCTGTGTGCAACGAGGGCATCCGGTCTCTGGCGCAGGTCATCTCCCAACGAGAGGCTTCCACTCCTCGCATCGGCACGGCCGTGGCTCTACTTCTGACCAACTCTATGCAACAGGTCAGCATTACTATGTAATTCATAATAAAGAAATAAAGATTGCTGACCGAAGTAACCCAGAACAGGGGTACCTGAAGGCCCCGAAATGATGGGTCTCCTACCTAAATAGGACAAAGGGGAAAATATGAGATGAATAGAATGAAAGAAGACAGAAGTTATAAACCAGTGATGCACAAACTTTTTGGCTGGAGGTCCAATTTATTAATGCGGGCCGCATGGGGTAGGGTACATGCAACTTGACATGGTTAACTTTGCAGTTGGTGGCATTGCCAGTGTAGTTTTTTATTTGTGAATACCATACTGACGTCCCACTTCAGATAAGTTCATATTTGTTTATAAATATTAGTTGATGGCGTAATGTTTACGTTACCATAATATTCCAGAGCAATCTCCCAACATAAACAATATCTCTTAGAGAGGACGTTTTTTAAATGTTTTTCATAATTGTTTGTTTTGTTTTTTTTGGGATTGGTTTATTTAAGACTCTGCTCAAAATGCCGTTTTGATTTTTAAATATTAATAAACCGTTTATGTTATGTATCGCTTGTTGAGGTCCAATCTCAAGTGGATCTTTAGTCATTACATTTCAGAGGGTGTCCTTTGTATTGTACACGGGATGTCCATTGTATACGTATGTCGTAGGCCGATCGTAGAGTCGGTCAGTTCGCGATGTGCCTAGCCACATCACGAACTGACCGACTCGGTGAAAGTGACTGACGGCAGATCGTGAAGTGCGTGAGGCACATCGCGATCTGCCTGATTTTTGCGATTGGCCTGCGACATGTACACGGAATTCGTGTACAGATTTGGGTTTTTATTTTATTTAATATAGATTTTGCACGGATCTTCAGATGTAGGAGCAAAGAGGAATACATATGGTGGTTGATCCCAGAGTTCCTGCACTGAAATAAATCCTGACTAACAGCGTTAACCGGTCAAAGGCCATGACATTTAGCGGAACTTCGCAAAAAAACACTAAAAAACCACCACTTTGAATTTTGAATTGAATGTTTTGTTGATAAATTTTGAGCTATTGTATATTTTATTAACTGAAACACGTTCACATCACAATAAACTATCTACGAAAACCACATTACTTGCATTTATTACGTAAATTAATAGGTTTTATGATCGTTTTATTCGCGATACACGCATTAATTGCGACCGTTAAATTCGCGGCAAATTCTGACAGCCGATTGTCATAGAAGAAATCGTTTTAAAAATATTCCAGGGTGACAAGGTGAATGAAACTTGTAGCGTCTCCGAGAGTAATGATGGCACAAGCGATTCTGACACTGTTCTTCATACAAATTGTGTACATAGAAGGGCCAAAATCGTAGACCAAAAGTTTTTTGTCGGAAGTATTATTCAAATATTTGAATTATTTTCTCGCGCATGCGCATATGACGCGCGCGCCGGCGCGTCTCCGGCCTGTCAGAGGTTAAGTGCAATCCGAAGGCTTGTCAGTGCGGGCAATTCTGCACTATCAACTAAATCATTTAATATTTTATGTAGAGATACCAGTCAGTGTAAATCTTTCTGTCTGACAATTTAATCATACACATATCATCTAAAAGAGATGAATTTGTCTTGACGAACTTACCTACATGCATACGATAAATAAAGGGAAAAAATCTGAGAGAACATCTTTTCAAAACCTCTTTGATGATCTGATTCGAATAGTCAAGAATAAGAAAGAAGAGGCTAGAAGAAATTAGTAGTGACAGGGAAATAATAAGAAGAGCCACGAAGCAAGAATATGCCAGGGAAAGTTGAAGAACAAAGAAAAATAATGATGGAGTTTTACCTACCATTAAAACTCTTATTATGTTGCCTTCCTCATCCAGAACATATTTATATATGTGAGAGAGACGACACGTCTATTCTTGTCTTAGTGGTATAATTTGACTTCCCTTTCCTTGTTTTGGCGTCATCAATACGTAGAAAAATAATAAGATGCAAGAAGTAACGAGAAAGGCCACTATAAGGAAAAAATGTTGGGATACTTGCAAGAAGAAAACAGAAGAAACAAGATAAAGGTAGGAGAATAAAAAAGAAGTAAGGAGATGAAAGAAGAAGCAAGTAGACGGCAGAAAAACCAAGAAGTACCTACATAAGAAGATGCAAGCTGAGACTAGGAGAGCTAAGAAGAAGCAGTATGAAGCCAGAAGAACCAAGAGGCAGAAAAGGTGGCTAGTGGAAGCAAGATAATGCAAGAAGTGAATAAAAAGTCAAGTAGAAACCAATAAGAGCCACGACGAAAAAATAATAAGCAAGAAGAGACCGGTAGAGTAGTTAGAAGCAGAAGTGGGAAGCGAAAAACCAACGTTCAATCATCTCCTTTATTCCTGCACCTACGTATTGGTCGATTTAACTCCACAAGAAGACGCAAGAAAAGCCAGACAAGATAAGCCAGGAAGGGGGAATAAAATCCAAGAAGAGCCAAATCGACTAAGGAGAAACAAGATAAGAGAAGATACAAGAAGAGTAGGTTAGAAGATCCAAGATGAGCCCAGAAGGCGCGGAAGATGCAAGAAAAGGTAAGAAGAGGCAAGAAGAAGCAAGAAGAAGCAAGAAGAGCCAAGATGAGACGTAAGGAACAGATCCAAGAAGAGGCTAGAAGGGAAAAGAACAAGCAGCAAAAGAGAAGAGAAAGGGAAATTTAAGAAGCGGCAAGAACAGACAAGACGAGCCAAGCAGCGGCGAGAAGATCCAAGAAGAGACGATAAAATCTCAGAAGAGACGAGAAGAAGCAAGAAGAGACAAGAAAAGCCGAGATGAGGCAAGAAGAAGGAAGACGTGAAAAAAAAAGAAAAAAAAAAGGTCATAACGCTCAATCCATTCCTTTATTCCTGCCCATCCTAAATTCCAATATTGGCTTATTAGGTTGCCATGTATACCGGTTGATTAAACTCCATCCTCAGAGCACATGTTCCAGTCCTAACAAATCAGTGCCCCTCGGTGTACCGGTCTCACCGGGACAGGTGTACTCCTGGCTGGGGGGTACAATCGTATCGTATTTTTTTTTTTTTTTTTTTTTTTTTTTTTTTTATTATTTAATAAATGTTTACATGATAGGTACATTGTTGGTATTTTTTCACTACCACACTAGGCTATTGCCCGTGTTGTGGTAGTCATACATGACATATTATTTTAAATACACAGATAAAAAAAATATGAGAAGAGGAAAGAAAAAATAACATATTTAGGGATAAATAAAACTAAAACAGATAAAAATAAAGATATAACAATTAAAAGTAAGTTAAGAAATAAAGAATAAAAAGATAATTTTAAGAAGATTGAAATAAACTCTGGTAAGTATTTTTATTCTTGAGATAAAAATAGAAATAAAAATTGGTAAGTATTCTTCTGCACGAGAGTACATGTTTGTATTCGCTTTTGATATTCTTTCTCTGAAAGAAGTTGGAAAGAGTGTTAGAGAAAGTAAATTTTTTTGTTTGTAATTTTTTTTTAATGTAATGTTAAGTTAAATTAATTAATTAATATATTTGTTTTTATTGTAATATTGTGAATACCATACTGATGTCCCAAAAACGACCAGAACCAGTAGGTAATAATATATCTGTTTTAAATACAAAAATCACACATCACCCAAAATATCACACTTCATTCACAAAATCTTTACAGGCCACAACAAAATTTATTTCAAAATATAGTAGAATCCGGATATAATGACCCTCAAGGGGCGGGCAAAACTTTGTCGTACTAACCGGACGACGCACAAAACGGCCGGATAATTTAAGCTTATTTTACTTGAGACACGCCGAACTCCTTCGCGAGGGTTACATTTGATTCACCGACTTCTAAACGGTGCAATGTAGCACTTTTTTCTTAAATTGAAAAACACTTTCACTTCACAGAACTCATTGTGTTGAGCTTAAAACGAGGTTGTAACAGATGATAAACACTGACTGTGATTTATGCGAGCTAATAAAGATAGGCTTTAGCGCGCGGAGAGTATCCGGGCGCATGGAAAAGTGAGGCGCTGAGCGGAGATGTATTGGTGCGTAGGTTTTGTAAACAAAAGATTGCGGGTCATTCTAACCGGACGAATAGGCCACTTGACATTTTAAAAAAAAAAATCCAGTTTAGGCAAATATTCTAAGGCATTCTGTTTTTTTTTTTTTTTTTTTATCGTATTTTTGAAACCCTAGCGATTTTTTGAAAATTTCAATCTGAAAAATCAGACCATTTTTTATAAACCGGAAAGAAAGGACATCATTTTATAGGTGCGAAAAAACGATAATTACATAGCCGAAAATCATTTAAAAAAAATTAAATGTTTTCCACAAGAAAGGGCACAGGAGAATAACAAGGCATATCAAAAATATTACATCTCATAAATATTTTTTTCTTGATTCATCTTATTGATCATAAATCATTATAATGTTCAACGTCTATATTATTAAATCCAATGTAATATACTTGTAAATTATAATAATAATAAGAATATTATAAAATTTGATTTTGTTAAAATCAGCACCACACCATTATACCTCTAAAACACCTACAGACATCGTAAAAAGTGCGGAGTTCTCTTCATAACATCTGTCAAAAAGTCAAACCAAATGATAAGTTCGCAGAGAACAAACAATAAATCTAGTGAATGAATGTCAAAATTCAAAAATTCGCCTGAAATCAAAGTGTTGCCATATAAAAAAAAAATCAGTGTGGAATTTTACAAAATTAATAGGAACATTTTCGGAGACGGGTACTAAACAGATATGTTTTCCTAGTATCTGTAAATATAGTAAATGTTATGATTACTGTAAAAATATTTAAATTTATCAAATGAAATGTTACATTGTGCTTTTTAATTTATATTCATGTAGTATAAATTAACTCAATAATAATTTTAAAAAAAGTATCTAACTATGAAAGATAACTTGAGTTTACATTGTCATAGCTAAAAACGGTAAGCTGTTATAAGCGAAGTCGTTATATCCGAATTCTACTGTATATAATTTGCATGTCTCGATCTTCGAATAACATTTGGTCAGGTAAACTTTTTGTATTTTGTAAACACTAACCATTTAAGAGGAACGTTTGCGCGGTTCGTTTCATTCAAAACTTAATTTGAGGCCAAAATAGACAAACCAAACTAGAAAATAATTTTTTTTAATCAAAGTACATATCTACACCATTTTTCGACGTAGTCCCCGATACGATCGATGGACTTGGTGAGCCGTGGCTCTAGGTCTTTGATTCCCTTGTCATACAACTCCGCTGTTGCTTCATCTAAAATGTTCTCACCTCTTCCTCCACCTTGATCTCGAAGCAGAATATGTACCTAAAATGTTGTATGCTTTTTTATAAAAATAACATATTCCCGATTTTTTTAAATAGTAAAGGTCTTTAATTCTTGGACAACCCTCATACAAATTATAGTTATAATAATTAGCATTACAATACATTTTTTTATTGTAATGCAACTTCTGTAAGAGAGTGTGTGAAATATAAACAAAAAATTTAACCAAACAAAAAAACGACTTCAAAAAATGCACTAAAAAGTAAAAAAATAATTTCGTATTCTTCTACAACTTCATAATCAACGTACTTTTTCTGCTCATCAATATGTAGGTACGATTGTTATTTTTGGAGTCGGTGTCAGTCAAGGTAGGTTTGTAACTACATACATAGTTATAGGTGAGATGTGCTTGTGTCGCACAAGCGACTTGACGAGGTGAGAGGCGAGAGCGGGGCCGCGGCGTGAGGGGAGGTGTCAAGTGAACACGCCGGGCCGGGTACCCGTTTGCTGACACCGACTCCAAAAATAACAATCGTGCCTACATATTGATGAGTAGAAAAAGTAAGTTGATTATGAAGTTTTAGAAGAATACGAAATTATTTTTTTACTTTTTAGAGCATTTTTTGAAGTCGTTTTTTTGTTTTGTTAAAATTTTTGTTTATTTTTTGATTTTTAGTGAATCTGAAGTACACTAACTAATATGTCTGAATATGGGTAGGCCTACTAAACGTGCTGCTCATATGAGACAGATATAATTTGACCATAATGACGTTAGGGTCAAATTAAGAGATACAGCCGAGCTTCGTTAATTTGCTCCTAAGAATTGAAGAGTTCCGTTACTTTGTCATGGATCCCGTAATCAGAACCTAACCAAACTCTCATCATACTACCCTTGAAGTACATCCTTTCCAATAAAAAAAGAATCATCGAAATCGGTTTGCGTGATATTGAGTTATTCGTCCATTTGTCGCGCACATACATGCAAATTTAAGACTTATATGGTTTTCTTATGGATGCCATCGTCGGAACTGGACCAAATTAAAATGGGACTACACGGGAAGCACCAGCTTTCAAATAAAAAAAGAATCATTAATATCGGTTCACCTAGTCGAAAGTTCTGAGGTAACAAACATTAAAAAAAAAATACAGCCGGATTGAGAACCTCCTCCTTTTTGAAGTCGTTTAAAAATGAACAAGTATTTTATAATTTATGAATAAATGTATGTTCCAGGGCCTCACTACACTAGCAGAAATAGCTGCCCTGACAGAAAATGGCACCCACTACCCTCTGTTCCTGCTAGTTCTGCAACAGATGAACAAGACACTTGGCAAACAAACTCTTACTGAAATGTATAACAGCAGTAAGGTAAGCAACTCTTTTATTTACTTATTTTAGAATGACATTGATACTCTTTTGTAAATGTAAAATATTGTTATTTTCACCACTGACAGCTGCTGAAAGTGACGCACTAATGTTTAACCTCTTACTTTTTGGAGACGCACGGGCGTGTTCATGCGACGGGACAAATTTTGAAGAAAATATTTTTTAATGCGATTTTGACCCTTCTGTGTACAGAATTTGTATGAAGGACAAGGTCATCGAAATGTCATTGGGAAATCGGGAATCTAAATATCAAATTTGCCACAATTCAAACTGTCGAAAGTCCGATGTGTGGTACTTGACAAAAACCTATCAATTTACCAAACTAACGCAAGTTATGTTGTTTTGATACATAGTTTATTGTTCTGGGAATGTGTTTTGGTCAATAAAATATACGATAACTCAAAATTAATCCACAAAACATTCAATTCAAATTGATGCTTTGCCTAATTTCCTTGTTTCAGGGTGGCCCGTGACAGGTTAACCTCTGATTTGCCGGAGACGCGCTGACGCGCGCGCCGTATGCGCATGCGCGAGAAAATAATTCGAAAATTTGAATAAAATTTTCGACCAAAACTTTTTGTCTGCGATTTTGGCCCTTCTATGTACAGAATTTGTATGAAGAACACGGTCAGAATCGCTTGCGCTAACATCATAGGTGATATAGCCACTAGTTTCATTCACCTTGCAACCCCAGAATATTTTTTTAAACGATTTCGTCTATGACATTTGACCTGTCAGATTTTGCCGCGAATTTAACCGTCACAATTTATGGGTGTTCCGCGACTAAAACATCGTAAAACCTATTAATATACGTAATTAATGCAAGTAATGTTGTGTTAATAAAATATATAATAGCTCAAAATTAATCGACAAAACGTTCAATTCAAAATTCAAAGTGGTGCTTTTTTAGTGAATTTTCGTGAAATGGCGTGGCCACCCAGAGGTTAATCCATATTATTCTGAGGAAACATTAAAACTTCAATAAGAGTTGACATACCCTCTTTTTAATTTATAAGGAAACTAGTGTCCGACCGAAACTAGTTTTTACGGCCGAAACCGAAACTGAGTTTCGGCTTTGGTCTCAGGTTCGGCCGAAACCGAAACTTCCATACAAGGTCATGTTTTTGTGAAAAAAAAAGTCAATCTTAATCAATTAGCCTTTATTTTTAAATCACGTATTAATCATTCAGTCTCTGATATTTGAACTAAAAATAAACATTACATAATTATCACTCCTTATCTTATATATAAAAATGAATCGCTGAATGTGTTGCTAAGCGCGAATCTCGAGAGCAGCTGAACTAATTTCGCTAATTATTTTTTTAGAATATTGAAGTACGAGGATGGTTCTTACGGAGAGAAAAATTGGATAATTTCAGAAAACCTAACGACTATCACACGTTTGACAGTTCGCGTGTTTGATGTTAAATCATGATTGCTAAATCACAATGATTGTTAAATCAGGATTCTATTTTTGAAAATCTTTAAGTTGATAAATTTATTTAAAGTAGGTACTCCCCTAATAGTTTGAATCGAATCAAGAATTTTAGATATTTTAAATAGGTACCTATGTTAGGTACCAAATTTAATATACATGAAAAATGGAAATTTGAATAAAAATTGTAAAAGGTGGCACGCGGGCTGTTCAAACTGAAATGCAAACTGAATGTACTGGGATTGCGGAGTGGGAACCCCCCTTACACCATGCGAGCGAGGCCGCGGGAAAAAGCTAGTTTCAAATAAATTATTTATGCTTTTTGAAATCGTAATCGTAAATCGCTTCGTAAATAACATTAAAAAAATAAATGGTAGGTATTACCTATTTGAACATTATTAACAAATAACATAATAAACAAAATAAATTACTTTTTTTAAACCTAATTTGTTTAGGTAGACTAAACAAAAAATACTCTTTTATCTTAAGAACAAAATAATTTGGGAGGCGGGAATGGGTACCGCCGCCCCGGGAACCTTTATTGGATAACAAACACTTCCGGCCAAGTGGTTCGCTACATTTGGTGATTTAGCAGGGGTGCCCGGGTTCATGGGATGAGGTTTGTCTAGGTCTTGAAGGTGGATGACCAGGACACACTGAACCCCATATTCCCACCCTCCCCTTTTCCTTCCCAGAACTCTCCTCTCCTTCCTTTCCCTAAAAAAATCCTCCACACAGAATCCCCAAAGATGACATAGGCCCTAAGGGGAATTATTTTCCTCAGGGCCTATCATGAACTAAATCATTTCAATAGCGAAATAAAACTTACCTATTTCGAAATAATGTTATGTACCTACAAACAACTCCAATTTCCCAACAAATAAACCAAACTACCTCAAAGTTCGCGGAGCTAACTACCTCAAACAACGCCTATGAGAGCGGACGCAGCAAAATGACACTTCGCGGCTCGTAGTTCAGTGCACCTAACATGTCCGATCGCAAAACGAAACCTCCCGAATTCAGTTTCGGTTTCGGCCGCCATGCAGCCGAAACTACGAAAACTAAGCTGAAACTCGTTTTTTGGCCGAAACTAGGCCGAAACCGAAAATTCGGTCGGACACTAAAGGAAACTACACGGCATGCATTGCAATGCTCTATTCAAAGAAATAAATTGTTTCTCCCTGCATGTCCTTTCCCGTGCGTCCCCGTTCCCTTCCCCGCCTTCCCTCTCTCCTCTCCCGCTCCCCTGTCCGGCCAATCCCCTTTCATTGTTTCATGTATTCACTCCCAGTAAATTCAGTTTTCAAACAGCTTGCTTGGTACCTATTACAATTTTTTAATTCAAATTTTAATTTTTCATATATTGACGGCAAAAAGGCTAATTGACGTAACCAACATTTTGTCGATTTTCACTTTTTGATGCCATTTTACTTGAAAAAAAAACTGCGTCGATCTGTGTACTCAAAGTTTATATATTATGAAAAATTGAAAGTTTACCCCCTTAAAATACCTACTGTTTTTTGCAGAAGTCCGACCAAAAATTGACGTAAGTGATGGAAAATCCAACGTTTTTTAATAAAATGCGGGTTACTCCCTTGAACCCGGGCGTATCGAATGTTTTTGTTTTTATTTATGAAAAATTATATGACTACGTCAAATAGCCTTTCCGTGTTTTAGGAACCATTTTCGCTTACGGCAAACGGCTGACTAAAGTTTTAAGTTTTATTTGGTTACATTAATCCTATAAGTTGTGCCGCATTGAAAGTTTTTAGTAACATCATTTTGTAAATTTAAAAACTTTATTAACCCCTCCGCAACGTAAGCAGATATAAGCGTTAAAAATAGGACAGCAGTCAAGTACAATAAGCGTGTTTATACGTCAGCGCGTGTGTTTCCATAGAAACGTTATAACTCCGTTATTGTTTTAAGTTACATCCCTAAACCAAAAAGTCAAAGGTCGATAGTAGATCAAGCTGCACATTTCTATCAAGTTGTCTATGGAAATACATAACAGGAATCAGCTGTCAATCGTGTAGTTGACAAAAATATTTACCCTCGCAAATTTGCTACCGGCAGCTCCACCGCGCTCCACATTTTAAATTTTTATTAAATATTTTTATATGAAATGATAAAAAAGTGAGGTGACGAAAGTGTTTATTACACATATATACAATAGAATAAGTATTGTTGTTTGCATAATCTGTGATTTTAGTACCGTTTTCACATAAAAACATCACGTGAGTCATTTTTAATGTTTGCGTTCTAAATTTTAATATTTACAAATGCTAATATTTATTTGTAACATAATAATTTGAAAGCCTATTTTGTAACCTTTCTAAAACAGTTTTTACTATTCGGCTACGTTCAGAAATGTTTCATTTATAGAGCTTTAATTGTGAAGCGGTTATAACTAAAAGTTTTCGTAAAATGTCATTTCGTTTAAGACACCAAAAGCTAATATTCTCGAAAATTCAGAGGGGTTAAAAGTTGAATACTACCACAGATTTGAAGATTTTTATTTTGTGGAGAACGTTACACTGTTTTAATCGAAAATGCGTCACGCTCAAACATCATGTTATTGCATCCTGCTTCGGCGTTCAGACGTAAATTCGTGGTTGAACATTAGTGATCATGGTCATTGTTAATGGTCTCATACGATAGAGGTCGATTAGTAAATGAGAAAAAAGCAGGTCTGCCGACCGGCAGCCTGGAAAACGACGGAATCTTGATCACCCCATTGAAAAGTTCTTTGATCGGCCGACCACCAGCCTGGACGTTTTTGGTGAACAATTTTTTAATTTTTTTTGAATTTAAAAAAAAATTTCCTATATATTTTTTATTATTTTTATTTAATTATGTTTTTAAAAACTTCGATTGCCATATTTAAAAAAATAAGTGATGCATGTAAAAAAGTAATAATATAATGACGACGCTATTTAAATAGAGCTTAAAAAAACAAAAAAAATTATGTGCATAACTCTATTTCTGAAAAAATGACAGTTGCGAGCTGTCAACTTATTGCTGTCAACTTATATGAAAAAAAAACGGTTTTTAAAAGAATATTTCGCTGTACCTCCCATTACAAAAATAATTTTTTGATTTTAATTTGGTTACATCAACTAATTGTAAGTCTGATTCCCTTCGAAGAGGCTTACACCATGGTTTTAGGAGCTACAAATAACACAAAAGAGGTTACGCCCTTTTGCCTTTCCGTAAATTAATCGCACACCGAGCTTCTCATACTAGATATTGTTGGTTACAGCCAAGCAATCGTAAAATTTTCACAAAATAGAATGGATGTAACCACTAAAATCATAATTTTTTAAAATAATGACACAGATCTAATTATATTGGTAGAAACATATACATTATTCTGTTGTTCATTGTAAAAATCAACGAGATAGGGGTTAGGGATAGACATTACAAATATTAATTTTTGTACATATATTATAAGAACAATAAGGAACTCCAGTGAAAAATATTATGGCTTTAAAAAAACATGTCCATGTAGACCAATAAACGCTGATTCAGAATATATAAGTTTTATTTCACAATATTAAACGCAGAGTTTTTAAAAAATGATTAAAAAGTGCATTTTTAAACCTCTCCTCAAAATACAGCGTCAAGTTGGCATTACTGAAATGGTTAACGGTGACGTCACTGTTAACCTGCTAACCAATTCACCGAAGTGTATCAAGATGTATTGACATTTGAAATCTTACGCCTTACGCCACGAAAGACACGCCACGCCATTCAACATTTCGTGTTTTTTTTTGTTATTTTCATACTGTTAAAGAGATTTAGATAAATAATAGTTATTGTGTTTATTGGAAACAATATTTAAGCTCTCAACAATTAAAATTATGACGTAAAAGGGCTATATTTGAGGTTAAGCGTAGTCATAA
The DNA here is from genome assembly GCA_929108145.2 of Limnephilus rhombicus. Lineage (NCBI taxonomy): Eukaryota > Metazoa > Arthropoda > Insecta > Trichoptera > Limnephilidae > Limnephilus > Limnephilus rhombicus. The sequence goes on from OV815276.1 coordinate 58,264,437, forward strand.
ATAGGTCATATGTCATATTTGACATTTGGTTTACGATACATCGGTCGTATTTTCGAACATTTTTTAGTATCAAGGGCTTTTTATACAAGTTATTACACAATCGTCATGATCAGTATATTATAAATACCAGTGTTTCTGTATGTGTTATACATAAAACAATGTACAGTCACGCCTGAACACAAAATTCGAGGCTTACAATGTCACTAACTTGTATTTGCAATGAAAAAGATGATTTATTGTTTTTATATTGCACTTTGTTAAAATACAATAACAGTACCGGTGAAATGTGGACATTTTACCAATGTTTTTCTATATTAAAAGCAGTTAATCTTGAATGAAAAACACACCTCACACCTAAAAGTCATCCCAAAGCATTCCGCCATTAAAATTCTTCTGGATTCTTCATTCAAACAGGGATGTTCTGCCCAAAAAAATTATTTCCCTAGATTTCGAAGTGAAATTTCCCTACAACTTCACATTTACGCAATTACCTACGTAGCCACCTGATTGTGTAACACTAATCCTGTTATATGTTAATTAATATGATTAATTAATTGGGAAGATATCGGAATTTGGTAAATGTACTTATAATACTGTGCTTTTCCAAATAAAACACTTTTTGCTACGTGAAATAATAATTTAAAAGTACGAATACACTCACCACTGAATTCCAAATTAAAAAAAAAACACTTTGCACAATAAAAATCAACCGCAATCACCGATAAAACGGAACTTAAAGATTTTTTTTTTTTTTCAGAGGTCCCATTTATCTTTTTAGATATATAATATCATTTTGAGTTGTCAGTGTTAAAAATAACATTGCATGTAAGGACATGAACAATAATTAAGATTCATAGGAATTCCAAAAAATATATATATGTATATAAAAATATATATATATAAAAAATATATAAATAATACCAGTAATATTGTCATATGTAATAAAAAATTTGCCAGAGTTCGAAATTTCCCTAGATTTTGTCTTGATTTCCCTTTTCCCTAAAAAATATTTTTCTCCCCTAGATCTAGGGAAATTTCCACATGAACAATAATTAAGACTCATAGGAATTCCAAAAATTATACACGGTGTCCGGAAACTCGTAGTACAAGCGGAAAACTGGTGAACCTACATCACATAGAGAACCCAAATAAACATAAAGATTTTCAATTTAAGCATTTTTAAATTTAAAATTAAGAAAAAAAAATTATTTTAAAAACATTTCGGCTTTTTAGGGTTAAAATTTTTGAAAAGCGGAAATGTCATGACAGATGGAAGATGTTATTCTAAAATTATTTATAAGTTGCTAAATCTCTTTTCGTGTCCATAGTTTATTTATTTTCATCTTAATAATTTATTCTCCCACCTCTTCTAGGCATTACAATATGGTTAATTAGCGGGTAAATATGCAGTTAGTTCACCTCACGGATAACACGGAACGTTCGTGTTGTCGCAGTTTGATGCACGGATAATACGGAATGTTCCTTTTTTAACTAATAAGACAATCAAATATGACATTTGTCGGAAGTACCAATCTTATAAAATAAATTCTCTAAAATAAACTCGCTTTTCATCATACTTTTAAAAAACATCCCAGGTTTTGAATGGTTTGTTTGGCTACGCAGGGTTTGTCTAGCGGGTTTGTGTAATTATTTTAATACATTTCTTTCAATTTTCGTTATTTGTTTTTGGGGTGTGATCTACCGGATCTGCCGGATCTGCCCTGATGATGGACACTGCAACGATGTCCCAAACATTGGCTAAAGAAGGAGGTAGCGCAACACGGCATAACACCCCAAAAACAATAACGAAAATGCTTTTGGCCGTGAAAATCTTAAAACTTATCATTTCTTTCAATGTTCTACTATTATAAATACAGGTACAAACTTGTCAATGATGCATTCACTTTGTTTTTCGCAAAAATATTTTTTCTATGATTGGCAGCATTGATGAAATGTTAAAATAAAAACAATGATTAAACATGGCGTTACCGCGCAAGTGAAATTTTAACAAAATTAAAATGTTAAATGCATATTTTTTGCATGTTTTTTGGTCTCCCCCGACATAAATACTCACTTTTCGTAATAATAAAGCTAAATCTAACTGTTTGGATAAAAAGTTTTCCGTATTAACGAGTAAGCGGTTTAATGCATAAATAATAATAAGCGTACCTATTTATTTTGTTGTGTGGCAGCTCCGCATCTGGTTGCAATGTTTTCAAATCCAAAAACACATCACAAACATTTGTCACCAATTGTTCAACTTTATCACAACTATCATCAACTACATTGGAGGATACCCACCGCTTTCCCGCCCTGGTATAAATAACAGATTACTCACTAACTAATAATTCAATTAATTTCATTCACAATTAATCACACAAAGAAAATAACTATGAGTCACAATGTTACGCTATAATTAATAACGCACTATTATTTACGTTTCAAATAAAAATAAAACACAATAAACATCCCACAAAAGAACATCCCACGTCAAAGCGTAAATACAAACTAATTGGGCGGTCCAGAACACGGAACTGTTTGCATAGAACTCGAGTGAACTAGTGCTGTTTCGTTTTTTAAAACGGTGCTAAAATGAGACGCATGCGGGGACTCAGCAGCACTTTCCTTGTATTTTTGAATGAATTCGACGCGAAATATTAACAACAGCAACCATTTTTATTTCCGTTCCCGAGGATAAAATGGTCCAAGTCCGAAATTTGAAGAAATGAGTTTTTGATGATAATTTACTTGAAGTAAATACGTTTTACGTGAAGTAAAACATGATAATTTACTTGAAGTAAATTATCATGTTTATCAGTGGCAGAAAGATGGAAGTCCCATTATGAAGAAAAAATACGATTTTCAAAATTGCATGTGGATGCAAGTACCATGATGCAACAACTATCTTAGAAGCAGAAGGGTGTACCATGGACTTTATTCCTTTTATAATACACCACATGTCATAACAAAATAGTCCACTTCATTTAGAGGCAGTAGGACTCAAGTCCATGTTTTTGTTTTTTTTTTACATGAGCTCCACACAAGAGGCCCTGAGGAAAATAATTTCCCTCGGGGCCTATGTCATCTTTGGGGATGCTGTGTGGAGGGTCTTTTTAAGGAAGGGAAGGAGGGGAGAGTTCTGGGAAGGAAAAGGGTTTAAGGGGTGGGTAGGAATCTAGGGTTCAGCATGTCCTGGTCATCCGCCTGCAAGACCTAGACAAACCTCACCCCATGAACCCGGCACCCCTGCTAAATCACCAAACGTAGCGAATCACTTGGGGTGACCTATGGCAGAGGTGTTGGTTATCCAATAAAGGTTCCCGGGGCGGCGGTACCCATTCCCGCCTCCCAAATTGAAAAGTTGACTCAAGTCAGCGTTTTTTTTTAAATAATTATTTTTAAAGGCTTTACTATAAAAATTTCGTTTCATTTGCTCATTTTTAAAACAAAACTTAATAATTAGTTTTTTTGTTATCTATCATACAACATCTCCTGAACATTTACCTTTTTGGACTTGCTTCCGTACAGAATTTGGTTCGCAAGTTCACAGTTCAAGGCCAAGCCATTCGGCGTAGCTTACCCCTTCTATTGTGTTGATCGAACCGAGCGCAGAAAGGGACAGCAAATTTCGCATTGTACTTTGACTTGGAAGCGCGAAAATAATGAGCAGCTGTTTTTAACCGTGAAACAACCGTACTACACGGAATAAAATTATGGATAATTTCAAAATAATGCTTTAAATCCGGATTTCTTTGTTTGTTTTCTTTTAATTAGTTAGGTACTATGAACGTCAGTAATAATTTATAAGAATTTGACCAAAAAAAAAATCAACTTCTGACTCGATTTACTCGAAAACGAAAGCTCAAATCAAAAAAAATTATACCACAAAATCGACTCCAAATGTGATGAGGATTCCCCAGTTTGCCGCTTGTACTACGAGTTTTCGGACACCTTGTATATACGTATATAAAAATATATATAAAAAATATGTAAATAATACCAGTAATATGAAATAAAAAATTTGCCCGAGTTCGAAATTTCCCTAGATTTTGTCCTGATTTCCCTTTTCCCTAAAAAATATTTTTCTCCCCTAGATCTAGGGAAATTTCCCTAGACATAACATCACTGATTCAAAATGACAACTTGAAAATAAATAAACTATCGGTGGGTGAAGAAGTCACACAATCCACCATAGATACGGTGCTTTTCGTGGGGTCTTGAAATATTAAAACTTTGACAATTATTTTAACTATTAAAACTAACTACAAAAATAAAAGTGCAGTTATTTAAGTTTGAAAGTCCTTTATTCATAAAAAAAAAAAATGGCCTGGAGTTCTCTATTAATCAAATTTTTTACCCAACATAGGTACCTATTTTAAATAAATTTATTAATTTAAAGAGTTTTGAAAATAGAGTTTTGTTTAATAATCATTGTTTTGCGAAATGTCATTCTCAAATTTTGTGAAATAACTATTTAGATGTGTGTTTTCGTGTGGTTGTAATAAACCAGAAACCTTTGCGGAGGTTTAAAAAAGGTGTTTTGAAAGTTTCAAACATTTCCTATGCTTAATATAGCAATACCATATATCCCCGAGCAAACACATTTTGATTTTTGTAGATATTACGTATTTTACCAAAGGGAGGCTGAAGTTTTTCATCATTGTATAACACTATGACATGTGAGTGAATCTGATGTCGATGTTTGTTTGCTTAGTTTATTTGAATATCAGTTATTGTTTATTTGATGCAGATGAATCTCATGTGATTGTTTGTTTAATGCAGGTGAATCTCATGTCATTGCTGCCAGCAAGCGAGCGCACCAAAGAGCGCCTTGCCGAGATCCTGGAGGAGCGCGGGCTGTCCTTCCTGTTCCCGCTGCTACGGATCCAGGCGGAGCTGGCCAAGCAGCTGCAGGCCGACCCCAACCCCGGCCAGTTCTACAAGTGGATCAAGGAGAACCTGGACCCCACCTGCCACACGGACCCCGGCTTCATCAATGCCCTCGTCACCGTGCTCATCAAATACATTACACAGGAGTCCACCCTGGTGCCCGGAGTGGCCGTGGTGAACCCCCCTGACAAGTCGCTGGTGGAGAAGGAGCGCGGCCTGCTGGAGCAGTACACGCCCGTGCTGCGCTCCTTCCTGCGTCACAATCAGCAGCTGCAACTCATGGCAATCCACTCCCTGCAGGTGTTCTGCTACTCTCTTGGTTTCCCCAAAGGTACCTGTTTGTCTTTAAATACGTAGGCTAGGGCAGCTAAGATATCTTGTTTGAATCTCACTTCTTACATACTAAAATAACTGATAACTTTAAATACATAGGCTAGGGCAGCTAAGATATCTTGTTTGAATCTCACTTCTTACATACTAAAATAACTGATAACTTTAAATACATAGGCTAGGGCAGCTAAGATATCTTGTTTGAATCTCACTTCTTACATACTAAAATAACTGATAACTTTAAATACGTAGGCTAGGGCAGCTAAGATATCTTGTTTGAATCTCACTTCTTACATACTAAAATAACTGATAACTTTAAATACATAGGCTAGGGCAGCTAAGATATCTTGTTTGAATCTCACTTCTTACATACTAAAATAACTGATAACTTTAAATACATAGGCTAGGGCAGCTAAGATATCTTGTTTGAATCTCACTTCTTACATACTAAAATAACTGATAACTTTAAATACATAGGCTAGGGCAGCTAAGATATCTTGTTTGAATCTCACTTCTTACATACTAAAATAACTGATAACTTTAAATACATAGGCTAGGGCAGCTAAGATATCTTGTTTGAATCTCACTTCTTACATACTAAAATAACTGATAACATTGCAGCTGAATTATTTTTATGATTTCTTGTTCAATATCTCTTTTTTTGTACGTTATATGATTTTGGGATTCTAGTGACTCTAAAACTACGTTCACGCCGCCTGTATATTGATTGATGCTTCAAAGTACCATTGTATTGATAATCCAACATCCAAAAGTTTGAATTTTTGCACCTTTTGGTAAATTTCCGCAACACATCAGAATATTCAAATATACATGATGAATTGAGTGATGTGATATTGTGGAAAAGTTACTATATTTGGATTTTTTTAAATAAAGCAGAAAAGCTCGAGCGAAACTTGAATCTACATGTAAAATGCAATTATCCAAATTTACAAAGATAATATCATCAAAAAATTTGAAACCCATCAATCAAAAAGATATGAAGACAACTTCAAAATACCAAAATTTAATACAAAACTAATGCAAAACAATTATATCTATTTAGGAATAAAGATTTTCAACAACCTTCCGATTGAAATAAAAAAAAACCAAAGACATCAATAAACTGAAACTCAAACTGAAGCTACACTTCATTGGGAATAATTAACTTAATAATTACCTGTTTTTCTCTTTCTTTCTATGTATTATTAATCTATATTCATCTCTATTTTATTTAGATTTTTCGAATTTCACTTAAGTGCATAATATTTTAGTATGTAACCGTATCCCATATATGTACACCTACACTTATAGATAATCCAGAAGTTTCAATTGTTCCCATTATATACTTACCTTTTGCATAATGTTATTCTATTTCTGTTATAATTAGTGTAACTCGCTCATCAAGCACAAGAACTAGTTTCTTCTTTGGTGAGATTGCAATTTTAAATAATTTGTGTACCGATATGTAATTTATATAAAACCACTGTACTATATATCTATATTTAAAAAAAAAAAAAAAAAAAAAAAATGTGTTCATAATATAGTATGTTCATTTGAATGACTGTTGATTGGATCGGAACAAGGTGCGCAAGCATCTAACACTGGTTACACTGCTAGGAAGCTAGGCATTTATGTTGGTACTGCATGAATTGATCCATCTCATTTCTCTTTTTGTATGATCGGGCTACACTCTGGCATATACATATGTATCACCTCTTTTTTCAATTTGTTGCTAAATAAGGTATTTTCATTTTGGTTGCAGGAATGCTTCTCCGGTGGTTCGATGCCCTATACGACAAAGCTATCTGCGAGGAAGATGCATTCTTCATGTGGAAGGAGGACTGCACAGACACCTACCCGGGCAAAGGCCAAGCCCTATTCCAAGTCAACAGTTGGCTCATCTGGCTGCAGGAGGCGGAGAGTGTATCCGATTCAGACGAGACTGAGAAATAAATGCCCTCTCCTCCGCTACGACCGACCACCACCACCCACCACAGCCAGTGGCCAAATACACAAAATGGCTTTCAATTATATCAATTTTGACAAAATCAATCAATTATAAATTTACAGCTCTGAAATTAAATTAAATTTAAAAAATTACATCAGGCTCTTAAAACTCGAATTTTATTTTACTTAGTGATGAAGCATTTAAGTTATTCCGATTTTTTTAGTTTCATTTAATAATTCGCATCGAGGATGCCATGTTAAATTATGAAATCATGATAAATGTGAACATTACACGAATACTTCCCTGCCAAATCAAAAATAGAATTATATTGTCTAAACCCAAACATCTTATAAATTTCCCACACAGTTATGAATATTATCCAATTCTGTTTGGATTTGGCAGACAACATATTCCGAATGTACAATATTATTAACCGTATAGTAATTTTTTAATATTTATAATGTATCTTGCATCTGAAACCTAAACCTAGCACAACCTAACAGTAAATAATTAGCAAGAAGGAGATGAAGCCGATGAACGCTTTCTCTTGTATTGCCTCACTCAGCGATACGGTACTTAGTTTTCTAAAGGATACTAACTGGAAGGAAATAGTCACTTGAATTGGTTGCCGTTGGAAAATGGATGGGAAATCATTTTATCTAGATAATTTTACTTGCATAATATTATTTTCATTTGATGCACGCCAATTCTAACATGGCAGAATCATCTGAAATTGAGTTTAGTAATCATTTCAATTATTACATTGTAAGTTAATTGCCAACTACTCTGATCACTCGACGGGAACTTAAAGCGGATGTGAAATCCGGTAGTAATAATTACACACAATTAGATATTTAAATTCCTTCGTAAGTTTGACACTTAAGTATCTCGCATCTTTTTACTTTTGTATTGTCTTCAAGTAAATATTCAACCAGCAGTTGTTCATGTGGTGTGAATTTTAAGTTGCCATTGACTGATCTAAGAAGGCAAATATGTGTCGTTTGAATGTTTGGTATGAAATTAGGTTGCATGCATGTTGTCACATATAGTTAGTCCAATAATGGTTTATTTCTGTCTTTGATCATTTCTACACTCCAGTCTGTGGTAGAGGTAGAGAGGAGCCTTAGTAAGTACGTACAATAGCGATAGCATATCCTCTGCCATACTATTCACTCACTAGATTTACAGCGGCATTTATAATATGTCCCCGCCGTTACCTACTTCTGAAACAAACAAACCAACGGGGTTCTCTATTTTCTAAATACACCAGGTCACAAGTACATAACTCCATCCATCTAGCAAAATTATATTCTGACTTTTCCTTCTTCCGACAAAGAATTACCCGTTGGTTTATGTTTTGAAATGAATTGTAACGGTTTTTACAGATCATTAGAAAAACTAGTTTAAAAGTAGAATTCCTGCCTTAAGATTTTACTAAGTCAGGACGAAAGAACATTTCTTGTGAGGTGCACTCACCTAAAGTGCATCCTGAATAATCTTCTGTGTATACCTTTTAATGTATTTTGATACTTTGTGAAATATATTTTAATATGTATTTGTTTTTAGTTTTTGATACATTTACCATCCATACATCATGTATTATTCTTTCTTGTCTCAAAGCATCTGTATATGTAGTAAAGTATTTTTTGTTGATCTATTTACAAACCTAAATGACTAGAAAACCAATAATAATGATTTAATTATTTCCAATATTGATATTCTTTTCACGTTCCATATTTTCTACAAAAAAATGCCAATTAATATAATATTCTAAAAATACCTGTAAAAGTCTTGTATCTAACATAGTTTGTGCCCCGTCTGAATTATGTGACCATTCATAGTATCAATGGGATTGGGAGGCTCGTTAAGGATTAAATCTCTTAAACAACATATTACTTGTATTTGGAATCTAAACATTAAAAGCCTTGGTGTAATTTATTATAACATTGTTTTATTTCTTGTTCCTATTTATTACATTACATCTTAAACGCTCAGCATTCTCTTAATTACATAACGTATTTATATTACTTGGTATCGAATGTCAGACCAGTTCAAAGGTTTCCAGGATGTAGGGAGCTGAAACAACAACAAACGACAGGTTAATATTACTTGGTATCGAATGTCAGACCAGTTCAAAGGTTTCCAGGATGTAGGGAGCTGAAACAACAACAAACGACAGGTTAATTACTTGGTATCGAATGTCAGACCAGTTCAAAGGTTTCCAGGATGTAGGGAGTTGAAACAACAACAAACGACAGGTTAATATTACTTGGTATCGAATGTCAGACCAGTTCAAAGGTTTCCAGGATGTAGGGAGCTGAAACAACAACAAACGACAGGTTAATATTACTTGGTATCGAATGTCAGACCAGTTCAAAGGTTTCCAGGATGTAGGGAGCTGAAACAACAACAAACGACAGGTTAATATTACTTGGTATCGAATGTCAGACCAGTTCAAAGGTTTCCAGGATGTAGGGAGCTGAAACAACAACAAACGACAGGTTAATATTACTTGGTATCGAATGTCAGACCAGTTCAAAGGTTTCCAGGATGTAGGGAGCTGAAACAACAACAAACGACAGGTTAATATTACTTGGTATCGAATGTCAGACCAGTTCAAAGGTTTCCAGGATGTAGGGAGCTGAAACAACAACAAACGACAGGTTAATATTACTTGGTATCGAATGTCAGACCAGTTCAAAGGTTTCCAGGATGTAGGGAGCTGAAACAACAACAAACGACAGGTTAATATTACTTGGTATCGAATGTCAGACCAGTTCAAAGGTTTCCAGGATGTAGGGAGCTGAAACAACAACAAACGACAGGTTAATATTACTTGGTATCGAATGTCAGACCAGTTCAAAGGTTTCCAGGATGTAGGGAGCTGAAACAACAACAAACGACAGGTTAATATTACTTGGTATCGAATGTCAGACCAGTTCAAAGGTTTCCAGGATGTAGGGAGCTGAAACAACAACAAACGGCAGGTTAATATTACTTGGTATCGAATGTCAGACCAGTTCAAAGGTTTCCAGGATGTAGGGAGCTGAAACAACAACAAACGACAGGTTAATATTACTTGGTATCGAATGTCAGACCAGTTCAAAGGTTTCCAGGATGTAGGGAGCTGAAACAACAACAAACGGCAGGTTAATATTACTTGGTATCGAATGTCAGACCAGTTCAAAGGTTTCCAGGATGTAGGGAGCTGAAACAACAACAAACGACAGGTTAATATTACTTGGTATCGAATGTCAGACCAGTTCAAAGGTTTCCAGGATGTAGGGAGCTGAGACAACAACAAACGACAGGTTAATATTACTTGGTATCGAATGTCAGACCAGTTCAAAGGTTTCCAGGATGTAGGGAGCTGAAACAACAACAAACGGCAGGTTAATATTACTTGGTATCGAATGTCAGACCAGTTCAAAGGTTTCCAGGATGTAGGGAGCTGAAACAACAACAAACGACAGGTTAATATTACTTGGTATCGAATGTCAGACCAGTTCAAAGGTTTCCAGGATGTAGGGAGCTGAGACAACAACAAACGACAGGTTAATATTACTTGGTATCGAATGTCAGACCAGTTCAAAGGTTTCCAGGATGTAGGGAGCTGAAACAACAACAAACGACAGGTTAATATTACTTGGTATCGAATGTCAGACCAGTTCAAAGGTTTCCAGGATGTAGGGAGCTGAAACAACAACAAACGACAGGTTAATATTACTTGGTATCGAATGTCAGACCAGTTCAAAGGTTTCCAGGATGTAGGGAGCTGAAACAACAACAAACGACAGGTTAATATTACTTGGTATCGAATGTCAGACCAGTTCAAAGGTTTCCAGGATGTAGGGAGCTGAAACAACAACAAACGACAGGTTAATATTACTTGGTATCGAATGTCAGACCAGTTCAAAGGTTTCCAGGATGTAGGGAGCTGAAACAACAACAAACGACAGGTTAATATTACTTGGTATCGAATGTCAGACCAGTTCAAAGGTTTCCAGGATGTAGGGAGCTGAAACAACAACAAACGACAGGTTAATATTATTTGGTATCGAATGTCAGACCAGTTCAAAGGTTTCCAGGATGTAGGGAGCTGAAACAACAACAAACGACAGGTTAATATTACTTGGTATCGAATGTCAGACCAGTTCAAAGGTTTCCAGGATGTAGGGAGCTGAAACAACAACAAACGACAGGTTAATATTACTTGGTATCGAATGTCAGACCAGTTCAAAGGTTTCCAGGATGTAGGGAGCTGAAACAACAACAAACGACAGGTTAATATTACTTGGTATCGAATGTCAGACCAGTTCAAAGGTTTCCAGGATGTAGGGAGCTGAAACAACAACAAACGACAGGTTAATATTACTTGGTATCGAATGTCAGACCAGTTCAAAGGTTTCCAGGATGTAGGGAGCTGAAACAACAACAAACGGCAGGTTAATATTACTTGGTATCGAATGTCAGACCAGTTCAAAGGTTTCCAGGATGTAGGGAGCTGAAACAACAACAAACGGCAGGTTAATATTACTTGGTATCGAATGTCAGACCAGTTCAAAGGTTTCCAGGATGTAGGGAGCTGAAACAACAACAAACGACAGGTTAATATTACTTGGTATCGAATGTCAGACCAGTTCAAAGGTTTCCAGGATGTAGGGAGCTGAAACAACAACAAACGGCAGGTTAATATTACTTGGTATCGAATGTCAGACCAGTTCAAAGGTTTCCAGGATGTAGGGAGCTGAAACAACAACAAACGACAGGTTAATATTACTTGGTATCGAATGTCAGACCAGTTCAAAGGTTTCCAGGATGTAGGGAGCTGAGACAACAACAAACGACAGGTTAATATTACTTGGTATCGAATGTCAGACCAGTTCAAAGGTTTCCAGGATGTAGGGAGCTGAAACAACAACAAACGACAGGTTAATATTACTTGGTATCGAATGTCATACCAGTTCAAAGGTTTCCAGGATGTAGGGAGCTGAAACAACAACAAACGACAGGTTAATATTACTTGGTATCGAATGTCAGACCAGTTCAAAGGTTTCCAGGATGTAGGGAGCTGAAACAACAACAAACGACAGGTTAATATTACTTGGTATCGAATGTCAGACCAGTTCAAAGGTTTCCAGGATGTAGGGAGCTGAAACAACAACAAACGACAGGTTAATATTACTTGGTATCGAATGTCAGACCAGTTCAAAGGTTTCCAGGATGTAGGGAGCTGAAACAACAACAAACGACAGGTTAATATTACTTGGTATCGAATGTCAGACCAGTTCAAAGGTTTCCAGGATGTAGGGAGCTGAAACAACAACAAACGACAGGTTAATATTACTTGGTATCGAATGTCAGACCAGTTCAAAGGTTTCCAGGATGTAGGGAGCTGAAACAACAACAAACGACAGGTTAATATTACTTGGTATCGAATGTCAGACCAGTTCAAAGGTTTCCAGGATGTAGGGAGCTGAAACAACAACAAACGACAGGTTAATAATTACACAAGTTCATTCAGTTGAGATAAGAAAGTTCCATGCCAATTAAACGAGCATAAAGCAGCCTTTTTGTGTTTGTGATATGCTATCGCCGTGGTTAAGGTAATGCATATTCTGAAATGACCTGGTAAGTGGCCTTGAACTCCCTGAACTTGTCATGATAAGATTAAAATTGCTTATTATATTTTATTGTTATATATATACAATGGCAGGTAATCTGAAATGTTCGAATCATCCATTGGCACTAGTGTAGGGTGGGTGCTATAGTAATTGGACAGGCTATATCTATTGGACACTTCAACTTTAAACCTCCAAAACAAGACTATCTCAGCATTCCTGTAAGTGTGAGAGAGAGCAATCTTTACTTTGATTTCTCCTTTATACGGCTGTATTTTCTAATATTTACCACCAGATGTCACCATTGACAAAACTTTATTCACATTTCAAGTCGTTTTAAAACCGTTAAAATATGTATTTTTTTAGCAACTTGCTTAAGGGACAGAGATATTTTATTGATGATTATTTCATACAAGTTCAATAAATTTTTGGAAGAAACATCTAAGAAAGGTTGCAAAAGGCTACATACTGTGAGTATTTGTTGAGGTTTAATCAGTAATATGAATAATAACCTCACAATTTTGGTGTCCAATTACTATAACAAATTTTATGAATGTTTTAGTAATTGAACGCCCTGTCCTAATACTGTCTCCGCTTAAATTTTTTTGATCTTCATGAAAGTTGGTGAGCCTTACTAATACGTCAATTAGAGCCATTCTACAAAATATCACTTCACTCACATTATGCGTTCAGTAATTGGACGGGTGTCCAATAACTAAAACAAGGCATGGTCCAATTACTAAAACATTTTTTTAAGATCTTTCAAAATGCCAAAAAATTACTTTATACCGATGAACTACCGAACAAGGTCTTAGAGGAAATCATCGCAGGGGCAGGCATAAGGGCTACATAAAAAATATGAAATTCCAATAAGCACCTTCCCACTACAAGATGACCCATTCAAACAAAAAGTTAAATTTTGGACTAAATCCACATCTTTCAAACCAAGGGGAGCATTATTTGGAAGGCTGGATTTGTGAATTAGGGAGAAAGGGATTTTTAAGATCACTCTTTAGACCTATTAAACAACTGTCGATGGCAGCTGTGCATGATTGGGGGAATAGAACATGTACATAGGAGAACCAGTCAACAAACAGAATTTTGCCGTAGTATTAAACGAAGTTGTGGAAAAAAATTATGCAACTTGCGTAGTAAATGGGTTCCGAGCTTGCAGCCTGCAACCCTTTGACCCAGATGCAGTGGAGTATTCAAAGTGCCTTGCAGAAAAGAACCCACCAATTGCCGACGATGACAAGAATTTTCCAAACATGCCATTTCAAAATTTTTAGGAGATTGTCGGGATAGAAACAATCGGAAAGTTGAAAAGGCTTACTGAAATTGTTGAACATAATAAAAACAAGGAGCTTTTAACGTCATTCAATATCTGGGAATTTTGTGAATCAAAACGAACAGCAGGATATAATGAAGAAGTTCCGCACAGTTCTACTACTTGTGATCTCACTAAAGAAAACAAATCCAAAACTCCAAATTGACCTTGAAAAAAATCACATCTTTGCGATTCTTTTAAAGACTTAAAGAAACCATCCATTAATTATATACAATTCTTAATTTTCTCAAAAGTTGTCTTGACAGAAGCAAATTCCCGTGATATCTTGAACGAAACCATTCCTTTGTTAAGAATATTATGAACTAAATATACAATTTGGCTGTCCTGAAACGGGTATTCTGCCCAGTTGGACAGACAAAGTATCATATTGTAATGTATTGTAATATATATGCATATGTAAATAAATAAATAAATAAATAAAGTTCGCATCATTCTGAAGATGAAATTAAAGAACAAGTTTCTAAATCAAATGCATCCGTCGAACAAACTACGACTCGTGAAACCAATTCCTACATCGTTTCGTAACAGCATACCACTCTTAACACTGAAGACGTTTCGCAAATTTCCTTGAATTCCACTGAAGATCTAATTCGTGAACAAAATTCAGTCGCAAATGTATTCATCATGCCAACTGCAGTGGACGAAATTGCTTCCGCAGGAATTGAAGTTATGTCAAAAGCATGCTCTTCAGCAATAAATAGATCGCCTTTGACACAGAACGATGACCCAAGTGCTGAGGACATCGATAAGAAAGCTAGGAAAAAGTTTTTCTTATTCGGGTTGCAAAACCTAAGCGGAAAGGTAAGAAACAAACAACACGCATGTTTAATATCTCTTCCAAAGAGTACCAAAAAGCCCTTGAAAATAAGGCACGAGAAAAGATCCGTTTCGAAAATGAAAAAAGGCTAAAAAAAACGACGATTGGAAGAAGGAAAGAGTATGAAAGCAGGCAAAAGAAAATGAGCCTAGCACATCAAATGCCTAATTGGTCGATTAATACCATTGAAAACATATCTTTAAATAGAGGTAACAGATGTGATCGACATGAGAGAGAAATTGATAAAATTAAATGCTCCAAGTGCGTCCGAATTTTTCATGTCAACTGCATACCAAAAAAGCTTTCCGAAAATGTACCAATAGGGGAGGATAATGACACGTTTTTATGTCACGTATGCTGTAAGGTGTCTGAAGAATCTAATGGGTCTGATGAAAGCATAACGTACATATTAAAAGATCTCAATGACTACCTATAACGTTGAAATGGGTTTTTTTACTATAAAATTAGTTTTTTTTTAGTTTGAAAATATTATTTTGTTTGTTTTATGTTTGTAGAATCAGAGCTATCATTGGGTAGGCATTTGGACATTCATTTTACTTTATATTCTAATTTAAACGTAGTGTCCAATAACTGTGCCACTGATGTCCCAATACTGTAAAAAGTGTCCAATAACTGTATTTTTTCCTACTTTTCAGTTTAATAAAATATAATTAAAAAAACCTTAGGTATTTTTAATTTTTCTCTATATTCACTTAAAGCCCATTAAATTCTACAGCACTACATACCTGAAATATTTCCTACTTAATAATATTTTTTTAATTATACACTTTTTAAAAAAGTCATTCTCTTAACTGTCCAATAGCTATAGCGTTCACCCTAGTTGGATATCATGTCAGTCATTATTCCTACGTAATGATGAAAGTTTTTTTTTGCAAAAGTTTAATAGTAACTAGAACAACTGGACTTATGAATAAAAGAAAATAAATAAAATATTGGGAAAATTAAAAACATTTTCACAAGTTTCAATTTTGGTAAACTTCGCCAATTTTTATTCTGGACATACGAAAATTTGTCCCTGCACTTTGGAAAATCTACATTATTGGACATGGTTAATAGGAACAAATTATTTTGAAAACACCACACTTTAAGTCTAAGAAAATAATTAAATGGTAACGGTTGCAACTGGGAATCGAACCTTGAATCTCCTGTCTTACCAGGACAAAATTTCCAGGATCTCTTGTCTTAAGGCTGGGGGTTAGACTCGTAAGTTTTTTCCTGTAAATCGCTCTTGTAAGCGATTTATGGCCAAATCACCAATGTAAACGACACCAAAAGTCACTTAACATTTATAGCAATTTACAGAACTTATTCTTTCGGAAGTTTTTTGACAGGTCTAATCGCGCCCGCACGAATTTTCAGCCTTCTTACAGCTTATAAAATCAGTTTGATAAGCTAAGAGACTTACCGCAAGAAATAGTTCCGAAATGCGCCGTTGCCGCCGTTGTGAATGTCAAAAATTAAAAGACAATTGTTTTCGTAGGATTTTTTCCTACAAAACTAGTATTTATTTCCACTTATTTAAGTTTTCTGGAAAATGAGCATCCTTCTATTCAATTATCGGTCCAATCTTAATGTTTCTGTTTTTAACATTTACGTGTTTGAAATTTTGAATTCGAAGTCGGTTGCTGTCAGCAGATATCAGGTAGCTGTCATTCGGATGAAACGAAATTATTTGCCGCCTTTGACGGCACAAAAGAGCGTGGAGAATTGTTTAATTAAAGCCAAAATCTATTTCAATACTTTATTTGGGCCTTTTTGTCTTTATTGACCAAATTGCATAAATTTGACAGTAGCAGGTCGTTGTTGACAGGAAGCCATCTTACCGCAAATAAATTTACGGATGTAAACGGTCGCGTGAGCATTTACACAGGTCGAACTTCCGTGATCATTAATTACCAAAAGTCGGATGCATATGTGAACGCTCCTGTGAAAATTTTAATTAAGAGTCTAACCCCAGCCTAACAGGTTGGTTAAGGCTTTTGTTCCGGTAAGACGAGAGATCCTGGGCTCTGATTCCCAGATGCGACCGTTAACTTTTTATTTTGTCTGTCTTTTTTTTTTATTGTTTTTATTTCTTGCTAGAGCAATCCCGATGAGTTACGGAACTCATTTTGGGACAGGAGGAACATACAAATCATGGGTGGGAGGAAATAGTTAAAATTTTACATAAGAATTTGGATGTTAAAATATAAGATTCACATACAATATAGAAGAAAAATAAAATACAGGTTGAGTAGAATAAACAGCAATGGAAAACAATTAAAGAAAACGGGAACAAGGTTATACAGATATGGGTGATTACAACTTAATGGAAAAGAAAAGAAGAGAAAAGAAACAAGACAATTGAACATGACAAGAAAATTACAAAGTTTCATCCTTATACATACTTCAAAAATATTCTTTTAAAGCATTACTCTGATTTTTTTTATTTTGCTGGATTCCCTTGTACATATCTGGTAGCGAATTATATAGTGTATAGGCAACATAGTTCAGAGATTTTATCCTATATTTTGTAGTGTGTGTTTGAGGTATGCGGATTTTATTACTATTTCGAGTATTGTGAGTGTGGATGTCTTGATTGTAAAGTGGCTTGATGATAGTGTGAGTTGATTGTTGGGTAATTTGTAGGATGGTGCTTGTGATTTCAAGTTTAGGAAGGACTGTGATTGGAAGAATACCGGAAACTAAATAGATGTCTCTGACATGGGTGTCCCATGGAAGTCCAAAAACATTTCTGAGAGCTCGGTTTTGAACCACCTGCAGATCAGCTATCAATTTCTTTGAGGCAAATCCCCAGATACAGCAGAGATAAGAAAGGTGTGAATGTACCATGGCGTAGTACACTGATGTTAATAAAGGTACGGGTAGTAATCCTTGGGAGTCTATAAAGTACACCAGTTATGGGTGTAATTTTCTCCTTTACATGATTTATGTGGAGATCCCACGAAAGTTGGGAATCTACGATCAGGCCCAAATATTTAGTGCTCATTTTCTTTTCGAGGCAGTTATCACCAACTTTGATATTGAGGCTGATATTTTTCTTGTTGCCAAAAAGTATATAATGAGTTTTTTTTACGTTAAGAGTTAGTTTGTTTATTCTTAACCAGCTTGTGAGTTTAGAAATATCAGCATTCATTTCCGTTTCAAGCTCCGCTAGGTTCAGTCTGTTGTAAAAAATTACTGTATCGTCCGCATAGAGTTGTAGAGTTCCTTTAATACCCCACTTTGTTATGTCATTCACATAGATAAGAAATAGCAACGGTCCAAGAATTGATCCCTGTGGCACTCCACATGTTATTTTACCCATCTCACTCGTTTCTCCTCCCAGTTCTACTGCCAAAAAGCGATTTGATAGGTAAGATCGGAAAAGTTCCAGAGGAGTACCAACAATACCCAAATGTTTCAGTTTTTCGATCAATACGTTATGATCCACCGTGTCAAACGCCTTCTTTAGATCAATAAATATTGCCGCCGTAAAATCCCCATGATCAATATGTTTCTGTATATTTGATATAAAATCAAAAGCTGCACATTTAGTGTTAGATCGTCGTCTGAAACCGTATTGTTTTGACGTGAGAATTTTGTTGTGTTCGAGATATTTCAATAGTTTTTCTTTAATGATACATTCAAAAAATTTAGAGATAGCTGGAAGTATAGAGATTGGACGATAATTTTGGACATTTTTTTTGCATTCGTCTTTATGAATAGGAATTATTTTCGCAATTTTTAGTTTGTCTAGAAAGATACCTTTTGATAGAGAGAGATTTATTAAGAATACAAGGTCATCCGCCAGTTCCTCCTTGCAATTTTTGAGAAGGAGAGAGGTTATCCCATCGGAACCAGCTGCCGCTTTGGACTTAAGGTTAGATATGACACGTAGGATTTCATTTTTATTTGTCCTGATCATGTTAAAAGATTGTTTTGCTTGAGGTTCCATGTAGATCGTGTTCACATCAGTTTTTGAAGTTTTTATTACTGATGCTAGACTTTCCCCAACTGAGAGAAAAAATGCGTTAAATGCAGTTGCAATCTCCTTTGGTCCCTTTACTTCTTCGTCATTTATGACTAGAGATTTACAAGTTATTTTTGGGTTTCGCGAGCTATTTGAGAGAATGGAGTTGATTGTTTTCCAGGTTCGTTGTGGCTTATTCATGTTTTCATTAAGCAATTTTGTATAATACATAGTTTTAATATATCTTCTGTAATTTGTCACAGTATTACGAGCTTTATTTTTTTCTATTGTCAAAGAAATACTTCCTTGATTTTGTTTCCAAAGTTTAAATATGCTATTTCGTTCTTTAATAAGTGAATCAGGTTGAGCATCAAACCATGGAGTATTGTTCAGTTTTTTGTCTCCTATATTAGTTTTTACTTTTGTTTTGCATGAATTTACAGCATATTGAAGATAGTCAGCGAAATTATTATAATTTTGGTTTACGTCGTCAGGTGAACGGGTAAATTTACAAGTTTTAAGTGACGTATTTAATTTTTGATAATTTATTTTGTAAGCGTTTGAGAGGTTTTTTGGGGATCTGTTATTGGGGAGGTTTTTCAGAGAGTTTTCATAATCCAATATCAGCATATTATGGTCACTAAGGGGATCATCAATATCTTGTTATTTTAATTTTATTAGATTGGCAAGAAAATAAATAGCGAGTTCTTGCTTTTCATTTCGTAAATAGCAGCCATTTTAAAATAATAACAAAGTTACTACTGTAACATTCTTCGAGGTGAAAGTTTTGCATCGTCACACCACGAATATATTGCGTCGCAGGAACTCGTCATTTAAAAAGTTAATAACAATTTCTTTCATAGGAAATTAAAATTATTGCATTTTAATAGATATTTCATTCAGTAAGGATAATTTGACATCTTTTGTATCTGACATGTTTTGACATAATATGAAAAAGGTTTTTCTCTTTTAAACCCGAACTAGGAAACTTTTTTAGGTTAACGAAGTAATTATTAAAATGCATTATTTTCCATCTCCGGTGACTGAAACTGATTTTTTAAATAATTTGTGGTTATTAACCGTGTGCAGTAATTCTAGATATTATCTAACAGTAAAATTGCCGAATTCCACCTCATGCTTTACATAGTTTTAACTTAATTGCTACAAGAAACAACTATTTTTGTCAGGGGGGTTCAAAATTTGATGGGAAGGCTGAAAGAGATATTGAAAGAAGGGTGAATGCCGGTAACTCCATTAATGGTGGACTGAATGCCGTTGGCGCTAATAAAAAACTGTCAAAAAAAGCGAAGCTAGCAGTCCACAGTGGAGTCCTGGTACCTACCCTGATGTATGGCAGTGAGGCATGGAACTGGCAGAGGAAGGATGAAAGTAAACTGAATGCTGTTGAAATGAGATCCCTGAGACGTATGCGTGGTAAAACAATGTATGATCGTGTGAGAAATGTGGATATCCGCAAAGAATGTAAGGCTGATGTAAGCGTAATGAGTAAGATTAAGAAAGGGACCCTTAGATGGTTTGGGCATGTAGAGCGAATGAACGAAGGAACTAGTGTAAGAAGAATATACTATGCGAATGTGAATGGTAGAAGAAGTCGGGGAGACCCGAGGAAGACATGGCACGATCAAGTGAATCAGATACTTGAGTCGGGTCATGTCAAAAGTCAGAATAATAGAAGAGAATGTATGAGACGATGTATGAATGTGAGTGAGGCAAAGAGTGTGTGACAAGACTGAGTTGTTTGGCGGTCCGTCCTCTCTGCCTACCCCTGCGGCGAAACGGCGTGATGGTTAGTTAGTTAGGGGTTCAAAATTTCTCATGCAACCGCCACGTTTTTTGTTAAAATTTGTATCATCTGACGTTTGTCATAAGTTAAGTTTGAAGGTTAGAAAATATGCATAAATTATTTAAAAAACCTTTTTTGATCATGTTCTTCCATAAATAGTTATTTCTTGGGTAAATATACAGAAAATAGGGACACGCTTAATATGTACTTTGAAAACAACATTTTGTATTGTTAGATAATAACGAGAACTGAGTAAGTTTCCGGAAATGGAAAATGATGCATTATAGTTATTTCCTTGATATTAATCGATTGTTCACTTGGCAGCCATTGTTATTGATGTCAAAGTTTTAATGTTAGTTTGTTTTCTTATTTCTCAAATGTGAACCTAAAATCGTAAAATAAGTTTTTAGTTTGAATTAAATTAAAAACTATGGTAATTATCGGTTCGGACTGGCCACGCTTATTACGAATAATTTTTAGAAAAAAACTTTAGATTCGCCTTAATTACTATAAAAGGAAACTTTTTGGGTTTGGGGCGGCGGAAAATAATGCATTTTAATTTTCATTTGCATAAAACCAAAATTCTCTTCGCGATCCGACACAGCGAAAATCCGCGGCCGTACCTGTCACTGTGATGTTGGTATCCTTTATAAATCAACAAGAGCTAATACGACTGTAGCTGACTTCGCGGGATACCTACATGAAATACCGCGAATCACAAACCATGTTACACAAACCTAGCGTAGCCGCTAAACCACTTGAAAACTGGGATGTTTTTCTTGGCTTGACGCGAGTAGGCGTTATAAAGGGGCACTTTCTTTTGTATCACAAACCATGTAACACAAACAAGCCCGCTAGACAAATTTCATAATTACGCGCCTTATCCCACGAAGTCGGCTACAGTCGTATTAGCTCTTGTTAATTTATCAAGGATACCAACATCACAGTGACAGGTACGGCCGCGGATTTTCGCTGTGTCGGTCTCGAAGCGAATTTTGGTTTTATGCAATTGAAAATTAAAATGCATTATTTTCCGCCGCCCCAAAGCCAAAAAGTTTCCTTTTATAGTAATTAAGGCGAATCTAAAGTTTTTTTCTAAAAAATATTCGTAATAAGCGTGGCCAGTCCGAACCGATATTTACCCTAAAATGCGTTATTTTCCATTTCCGAAAAATGAAATACTTATCATTATTATCTAACTAGTTTAGTGTATTTTTTAAATAAAATGTGCGGTTTAAGCCTATCCGTATTTTCTGTATATTATTCTACTGTGTTGAACTACGACAAAAATGAATGCAAAGCATTTGTCAAGAAAATGGGTTAACCTAAAATTCTTACCTATCTTGATAGCGCCTACGAGCACGGCAAAGGTCAGGAAGTTCTGGATTGTATTTTCCCTCACTTTGCGTTTTTCTTCTGCCGGGTCAACTCTTTCTCCCAATGGTAGACGGAACATTTCAATTCAGTATATTTTGTTTCAATCAATTAAAACCACAAGTGACAGCTTGGCCTGCTTGGCCAAGTGCGAAGTGCGAAGTTGCGGGTGTTTCACGAAAAATTGACAGTGGTTGGTGGTTGCCGCTGGTGCTTTTATCTGTGTTTATTGTTTATGCGAAGCCATAATGCAAAATTATACAACATGGTGCAGGTCATAGATGTAGGTACAGGTCATAGAGGGATTGGCAAGGTTCGTAGAAAATGCTTAATGCCTCGATGACACACGGCGAGTTACAAGCTACTATCTACTAAGTTAAAAGCGGGTAAATCGGCGAGTGAGATTGTCATGATGACACACAAAACTGTCCACTCGCTCAGAAGCGTAGGAAACTGAGGTCGCTTTTAGCGCCAGTAACAAGAATAACGACGCCTGCGTGAACTAAATTCTTCACATTTTTGACAGTCGAAATCAGCTGTTTATCGGAAGCCATGTTGGAAACGTAAATAAACCAATCACGAGCAAGCGTGTAGGCGAGTAAAGTTGACGACCACGACGAAATTGTGTATTCAAGTTTTAGTTACTTTTTATAAATAAAATTGTAATAGATTATATACCACCAACAAAAGTTTTTTGTCTGTAAAGAACTATATGTAATTAGCTGAAAGTTTAAATACTCTTAAACTATTTACTTAAAACTGTTTGGCACCACTGTGTATCGAATCCGACGAAGTCCCATATGTACTTCCCAGCACGGTAACAATAATTATTATTTAGTATTCGCCGGATTGAAACATGAACAACTATACTACATACTACTGTACAGCTGTACAATGCAATTCGCCGGACTTGAAGAATAAAGCCCAACATTTAATTGTACTAAAATTGGTGTTAAATAATGTAGCTAATGTAGATTTTCAACATACAAATCCTTTCTCATGTGCTTACCATATAGTACTCACTTTGATTCTATACTCGTAACTCTTTTAAATTAAATTCTTTTATACTATTTTGTATTCTATAATATTATATTATTTTATGCATATGTATATATATATATATATATATATATGTATTTTCTTAATACTCTCACACATTCTTTATATTGCATATGATAATTTACTGTATAAAAAATCGACCACCACAACACGGGCATGTGCCTAGCATGGTGGTCGAAAAATCCCCAACTTTTGTAAAAAAAAGATTTTTTCAAGGAATAAAGAAGCATAAAAAAAAACCTTTCAACTTTTTTTCGTAGATTGTCAACAATCTGCTAGTTGCTGCTAGTTAGCAAGTGACACGATGACACTGGGCGAGTTTACTAACAGATAGTGAATTTCCCAGATAGTAGCTTGTAAACAAGCCCTGTGTCATCGACGCTTAACGAAGTATTAGCTCGTACGGGCTAAATTATTTTCCTCAGGGCCTCCTATGTGGAGTTAATGTAAAATACGGGTCTTTATCGAAAAAACCTGCTTTCGAAATTTTGAACGCGTGACGTAGCTTGAAGTTAAACCCTGTATCTTGTAATGCAATTAATACAAATCTCCCTATGGAACATGGACTTCAAGCTACGTCACGGAATTCTAGTCTATCACCGCTCTACCCCCTCGATGAACCTTGGGGGATTGGTCTATTTATGATTTTTTTTCTTTTTAAAGAAAGACAAACATTCCCGGGTTACGAATAACCCGACAATATTTGAAAATCTTCTTAAGATTACATCCACCACGGTAGGCGGAAAATGTTGCTTGTGTCGTGATCGAACACTGGACGCCTGAGTAGGACTCAAACGCGACGCTAACTCAGTCACTGACCGGTCGTATGATGATCAAAGCATAAAGGAGAACACAAATTTGGTCAATCGGGCCTTAAATTTCCAATACAAAATTGTGTTTCACCATGAATATGAAATTTAAATGGGACGGAGATCTACGGTGTTGGGCGAGAGATTTACGGTGTTAAGTGAGACAGAGAGCGATCTAAAGGGGCTACATGGAAAATTTGTGTTCATTCGAATTTGTACGGAAGGCACTTCTAGTTTTCTTCTTTATTCTAGGGTACACATCAATCTACAACGCACTGGAAAATTCCAGCTACAGACTTTAATCATAACAAGATATCTTCAATAAACTTACATGTTACGTAGTATGGGTACGTTCCCTTACATGTCTATTTAAAAAAAATATATGGCCGTCAGGCCTGAATGACAATATGTATCTAAAAATATACTTCTCGTAATTAAATATCAAATATATTATAAAGACAACAGTCATCGTTGAGTTAAGCCTCGATTATATTGAGCGAGTTTACAAGCTACTATCTGGGAAATTCACTATCTGTTAGTAAACTCGCTCAGTGTAATCGTATTACTATATAACTAGCAGATTGAGGACAATCTACGAAAAAAGTTGAAAAGTCTCAATTACATTGAGCGAGTTTACAAGCTACTCTCTACTAAGATTAAAAGCGGGTGAATCGGCGAGTGAGATTGTCATGATGACACACAAAACTGTCCACTCGCTCAGTAGCGTAGGAAACTGAGCTCGTAGGTCGCTGCTAGCGCCAGTAGCGTGAACTAATTCTGTCAGATTTTTGACAGTCGAAATCAGCTGTTTATTGGCCGCCGTATTGAAAACATAAATAAACCAATCACGAGTAAGCGGGTAGCAAGTAAAGTTGATGACCTTTCAATTTTTTTCGTAGATAGTCATCTGCTAGTTAGCAAGTAATACGATTACACTGAGCGAGTTTACTAACAGATAGTGAATTTCCTAGATAGTAGCTTGTAAACTCGCTCAAAGTAATTGAGGCTAAAGGTAGTCAACTTTACTCGCTACTCGCTCAAGATGGCGGCCTACCAACAGCTGATTTCGCGACTATCAGAATTAGTTCGCGCGGGGGCTGTTATTCTCGCTACTGGCTAGCGTGTTGCGCTACCTGCGAGCTCAAGTTTTTTACAAAGAATTGGTTCGCGCGGGAGTCGTTATTTTAGTAGCTACTGTCACCACCGAGCGAATAGACAGTTTTGTGTGTTATCATGACAATCTCACTCACCGATTCACCCGCTTTTAAACTTACCGGCTGGTAGCTTGTAAACTCGCTCAATGTAATCGAGGCTTAACGAAATTATTTCAAATGGTGGTCATCCGATTTCCGAACTCGTCCCTTTTTTCGAAAGTAATAGATAAATATGTCTGAATTGGCAAAATATGTATAAATATTTATATTTTGTCCGTAGGGCTTCTTTCTTTCTTTTGTGAATCAAAATGTCTTTACCACCAGCAAGAAACAAATTTGCCCAAAAAAGACAAGATGAAAACCCAAATTCCAGCGATAAAAAATGTGGTGGAGAAGATAAATAACAATTGACCCCGTTCTGTTGGGCAAGGCGGTACTCAGCCCATCTATATTTATATGGCTGCAGAATAAATACATTTCTCCACCAGCATTTTCAAATATCTAAGAAAAACTTTGTAAACAAGATGGCGATTTTTCGCTCAGCTGCTAGCCTTTGAATGGCGATGCACAGCGTTGAATTTAACATGAAAAACAAATTATTTATGAATTCGTCTCCGCGTTCTTCAATTGCGTTGACGTTAAATTAATATATTGAGTACACGTGTTTACAGATTTAACGTAATTTGGTTGATTTGAGTGAAGTGCAATTTAATTTTGACGCAAGCCTGTGAATTATTATTGACAGTTACAGCAGGTGATCCTGGGAATTGATTTCCCGGACTATTTTCGCGAGATAAGGCGATATATAAATTTTCGTCAAGCTGGAGCGCTTACCAGAATACTTAAGGGATACTGTCGACTGGTTTATGGGGTACGTAATGCATGTTTCATAATGTATTTTTATTATCAAACGCTAGTAGTGCAGCGTCAAATGCATATTTTAGTGGTACCTAGATGTTTACAATTGATTACGAAACACCAGAACATTGTTTTATCTGACTTAAAAAATCACCTGAAATACGGAATAGTAATAAAATTTCCTGTAGCTAATATGGAACGTGCATAAATCAAGTTTGGTGGGGTATTATTATATCGTTGCCATGGTGATTTTTATTGATTTTTTCTGACCTTTTTATAAAAGGCTAAAAACAGGTTTCTTGATAAGTTTTTGGTCATATTAAAATTCTTATTTGAATTTAATGACCATATTCGACCAAACCTATCATAATTATTTTAACGGCATTTAATATTTTATTCCTTGTCAAAATTGTGATAATAAATGATTTGATAACATAGGTACCTCAAATAATTTTTAATAAACTTTTTGGGCACCAATGACATTATAAGTAGGCACCTACATATTAGGTAATCGAGCAACTAAAATGAGTGGCGATTCCATTTTATTGTAACTTTATATCGGCTTGTTTATCAGAAGTATTACTACAATAACAATAAATCATAATGGCCATAGATAAGTTTATAATTATTACCTTGCCAAATTCTTTGGGGAACTTTTGGTTTACAAAATATGATAAACTTTTCTACAACTATATTCTACAACTGTATACAACTGTATACGAAACCCATTGCTATCTTTCTTTAATTCTTATTTAAGCAATAGAAAACAAAGAGTTAAAATAAATAACATTGAGTCTATTATTATTGAAGTAACATCCGGCGTACCGCAAGGAGCACATTTAGCCCCGCTTCTCTTCAACTTGTTTATAAATGACATTATTCGTATTTTCTCTCACACACGCTTTTGGCTTTTTGCTGATGACAATAAGATCCTAAAAATAATCAAAAACTACCATGACTGCCTTCTTTTCCAATCAGATATTGACTCTTTCAATGACTGGTGTAAAATTAATTGCTTGGAACTAAATGTCGATAAGTGCAAAATTATGTCCTTCTACAGATCTAAAAATCCGATTGTTTTCGAATACAAATTAAATAATAATTGCCTAACAACTGTTCAATCTATTAAAGATCTTGGTGTCTCTCTTGATAGCAAGCTTTCTTTCCGAGAACATATAAATACGATTGTTAATAAATCTCTCAAACTACTTGGTTTTATCATTAGAACCACTTCTGACTTCAAAAACATAAATACCCTAAGAACTCTTTACTGCTCCTTGGTTCGCCCCCATCTTGAATATGCTTGTATTATATGGTCTCCTTTTTATGCTGTCCATATTCGTCATATTGAATCCGTTCAACATCGGTTCCTAAAGGGAATTGCTTGGAGGCTAGGATTAGAGCGAGGCAATTACTCGTACGCCGACATTGAACAAACTCTAAACCTTTCTCCTTTAGAAGACCGTCGGATAAAATCTGATCTCATTTGTTTCTTCAAAATTATTAACTGTTTAATCGACTCGCCTACATTACTACAACTCATCACATTTAATATACCTTCTCGTAGACTCAGAAATAAAGACCTGCTTTTCCTCAATCAGCACTCGACTAACTATGGTTATAACTCACCACTGTCCAGAATGTGTAGACTGGTCAACTCACGTCAAGACCTTGATTTTTTTAATTATTATTTTTTTAATTTATAAACTAACGTTTAGACAAGATTTTTATGCATAGCACAAAGGGTAACAATTATTACAAGCAATAATTGTCAGCCTGAGACACTCATTTACATTGAAAAATCTTCCGAGAAAAGATACTTGCCGCCAACGGGACTTGAACCCGTGTCCTTCCGATTGCCGGTCGAATGCTCTGACCACTGAGCTATGGCGGCTTATCAAATACCCGCCAAATAATTCAATATATACTAGTGTTTCATTCAACAATTACCGCTTGTTATATTTTTTCCACCTGAAAACAACCAACTTTATTTTTGCGAGGAAGACATTGTTAGTGTTAAATCCCTCGCTAGGTGGCGTCGAGACAAATTATGTCTGCATTTATTGGGGAAATACTTAAACTTGTTAAATATTAATTATTATTTTTTTAATTTATAAACTAACGTTTAGACAAGATTTTTATGCATAGCACAAAGGGTAACAATTATTACAAGCAATAATTGTCAGCCTGAGACACTCATTTACATTGAAAAATCTTCCGAGAAAAGATACTTGCCGCCAACGGGACTTGAACCCGTGTCCTTCCGATTGCCGGTCGAATGCTCTGACCACTGAGCTATGGGGGCTTATCAAATACCCGCCAAATAATTCAATATATACTAGTGTTTCATTCAACAATTACTGCTTGTTATATTTTTTCCACCTGAAAATGAGTGTTTCAGGCTGACAATTATTGCTTGTAATAATTGTTACCCTCTTGATTTTTTTGGTATTAGCTTAAATGATTTCTGTCGCTCTTTAAACAAATGAAGATATATAATATTCACCCTAATTTTTGCAAGGTCTTGACGTGACTTGACACTTATTTTTCTTCTATTTTCACTGTTTCTTTGCTTTCATGTACCATCCGAATCCTTACATTGTTCATTTCTATACTTCGTGATAATTTGTTTTAAATTGGACGTAAGTCCGTAAATAAATAAATAAATAAACTAGGTAGCTGTACCTACCGTTTTAGGCATTTAAGAAAAAAGATAAACCTCTGGTTCAACATGACAATAAGAAATTACTATTTTAGTATACGATGAGGGAAAATAGTGCTTTAATGTTAATTTCGTAAATGTTAATATACACGTAAAATCCTGCACATTTGACATCACATTGTGGAAGATGATTCGATAGGAACATTACTAACTAGGTATAAAATATAAACACAGGGTCAGGGTTAGGGTTGCCAGATGGCCGGGAATTCCGGGAAAGCCCCGGAATTTTGCTTGTGGTCCCGTGTCCAGTAATTACATCTTACTGTCCCGAAATTCATGAATACTGATTTTATTGCATTGCATTGTTGTAAGTTCACGCCAATAGTGCCAAGCATAAAAAGATGGTGTCAGGCAAAAATACTTCAAGGTGCATGGACACTTTTTTCACAAAGAAATATACTAAGGAAGAAATTTCGATCGTAATTGCAGAAGTAGCATTAGTTTATCATAATGTAAAACCATTGGGATATACTCTGTAAAACATGATTTGAATTACAATAGTTTAGACTGCTTGGGAAAAAATTTACACTAAATAATTCCAGATAGTCAAATAACTGCAAAAATGTCATGTGGATGTACAAAGGCTTCGGCAATCACACACAGTGTTTTAGAACCCTATTCGCAGGAAAAGTTGATATCTGATTTAAATTAATCTCATTATTTTTCAGTAGTAGTAGAAATGTCCAGGAAAAGATAAGCCCGTATCTGGCAACCCTTGTCAGGGTAATTAGGTACGAAAATATGGTTCCATGCCAAATCAGAATGAAGTCAACTCAACACCTCTTTGAAAAGTCATTAAAAGTAATGATTTTTTTTTAATAATAATAATAATAATAATGATTTATTAGCTTCATTTCTTAGTAACAGTAGAGATAATGATATCCTCACTGGGATCTCCCGTGCTGAGGATTTCATTTACATATTATAATTTAATTATAAGAAATTAATATGAATTAGACATAACATATATCATGTAGTATTTTTTAAAAATAATTATAAAGTAAATAAGATAGTGTTTTTTTATAATTCAGTTCACTAGATTTGGTTTTAGTCTATATTTGATATCAGTATATTTTCTATTATTGTAGAAAGCAATCACTTTGTGGTTTGACATATTTAATAAAATAAAATACTTTTTTGTTTAAAACCACGATATTTAATAATTTTTTAACCGACCGGTTTCGCTTAACTTAAGCATCTTCAGGGTACAAAATAATAATATTAATAATTAATAGTATTAATTTGTACCCTGAAGATGCTTAAGTTAAGCTAAACCGGTCGGTTAAAAAATTAATAAATATCGTGGTTTTAAACAAAAAAGTATTTTATTTTATTAAGTATATTTTCTATTTCTGATCTATATTTAGTATCCCGATTTTTATTTGAAATATAAATGTTATAATGTTGAGGTTTTTGAGTGAGAGTGATATTTTATTGTAAAGTTTAATGCCATAATATAAAAAGCTTTTTAGCCCAAATGTTGTGTTAGTAGTTACTTGTTGGATATGTTTTTGACCATGAGATCTAGTGTTTCTAATGTACGTGTTAGTTGTTATTTCTTGGGTTTTGTACTTATGAATGTAAATGAGTATAGTTTTAGAATATAGTTGTTTAATTGACATGATGTTAAGATTGTTGAAGATTTCGTCAGTGCTAGTTCTTACAGGAACTTTCAGTATAATTTTCATTATGGCTTTTTGAGTTTTAATTAGTGGACTTAATATGTTTTTATTTGCATCCGATAATACCATATTCTAACAGTGATTGGCAGAGAGCCAAGCTTTTTTAATGAGGACATTCCTGATAGTTTTGAAAAAATAACTTAGTTTTTAATTTTATTATTTAAATAGGTAATGTGTTCAGTCCACTTTAAGTTTTGGTCAATTTTTAGACCCAGATACGTTATTTATGGTCAACGTTTTCTAATGAGGGACAATTACAATTCTCATTTAAGTGATGCGGGCTAAATAAGCCCCACATAGGCTAATATATAAAAATAATAAACATAGAGATTTTCTGGTGACCGGACAACTCTGAATGAAATCAACTCAGAACCTCCTTTGAAAAGGCATTTAAAATGATATAAAAACTTAGTCAGGTTATGGGATATTTTTTAGTTATTTTTTTAGGCCTTGGAGGCCCTGAGGAAAACAATTTCCTCCGGGACCTATATCATCTTCGGGGATGCTGTGTGGGGGTCTTTTGAGGAAAGGAAAGAGATGAAATTATGGGAAGGAAAAAGGTATGAGGGGTGGGTAGAAAACTGGGGGTCAGTATCTCCTGGAGTGACAGACGTATGAATCCATCCCTCCCACCGCGGTGCGAGGCGATGATTCAAGAGATTCCTGCTGGAGAGGTCAAAAGGTCTCCCTCAACCAGTCTCTCTCGATCCGGCCTGCCACGCAGTTGGTAGGCAGATACACCCACCACCAAAACCCGGACAAATCTCACCCCGTGAACCCGGGCACCCCTGCTAAGTCGCCAAACGTAGCGAACCACTTTGGATGACCTATGGCAGAGGTGTGGGTTATCCAATAAGTGTTTCCCGTGGCAGCGGTACCCATACCCGCCTCCCAAATTGAAATTAATTCCATGACAGAATGTTCTATCTTTCTGTACATTTTTGTAAAGAATAACGTCGGCGGCGAGCGGACGGCGCGCGTGGCGGTGTGGATTTGATTTACATGCAAATCTACAGTTTTATTCCTAGACTGATGAAAATTTGCACATTTAACCTCAGAAACAAGAGGAAGGTCACTGTCTTCATTAGATTTCCAAAAACTTTGTGGGAAACGCCGGGGACTTTAGGTAGTAATTATATAAAATGGATTGTAAAATTAGCAAACAAACCTGTAATCAGAATCACTCAAATTATGTAAATAAAAAAAAACGGATGATATAAATAAAGTATGCATATTTTGATGGCATAACCTTGGCCATTTATTATTTTATAATGATTAAAAAATATATATTATCTACTATCCCATTGAAAAGTGTCATTAAGTCAAAAAAGTAAATTTTACAGGAGCGAAAACAAATGACTACGTCAATGTTGATGAAAACAAGCGGTCCCGTTGAAGAGACTAGCGATTGTGAACTAACATTGCGGTTTTCGTGGGTCACAGTTAATAACCAAATCACCAATACTTTATTAATTAGAGATAAAAATAAAATTTTATAAAACAGAAAATTTTGACTAACGACCCTTTTGATGTATCTATTATAAAAAAGCCAAGGTTTTGGCGCTTTTTCTACTATATTAGACTATCAGATAATTATTTTTAATGGATGATCTATTTAATTTAGATATTCTTTTCTACATTTGAGAATGATTTCTGTGCCGAAGTTAAGAATTATATTATATAATTATAAAAATATTTTTCGTTCATAAAATAGCACAAAAAATGTTTATTGTTTCTGTTGTGTTCCAAAATGTAATTATTATTATTTTTAGTTTTTTTTTTACATGAGCTCCACACAGGAGGCCCTGAGAAAAATAATTTCCCTCAGCGTCTTTGTCATCTTTGGGGATGCTGTGTGGAGGTTTTTTTTAAAGGAAATAAAGGAGAGGAGAGTTTTGGGAAGGAAAAGGGTTTAAGGGGTGGGCAGGAAACTGGGGTTCAGTGTGTCCTGGTCATCCGCCTCCAAGACCTAGACAAACCTCACCCCATGAGTTATTGTAAAACATTCTCGTATTTACGAACCGAAATTCACCTAAAAACAACAAAAAACTATCGCCGTTGAATTGAATTATTGTCGATATTTTTTGCGTTAGATGGGTATAAATAATAAATAGATTGCAGCATAGTTAATTAGTTATAAGTTAATAAATTATTTTTAAATATTTACCTTGCTTTGGATTATTGGAACGCGCACTCGGGCACCAAGACAACAAAAACCCCCTGATATTTTGTTTTTCACCCCTCAGGCTATGTTCGCTTTTCTGAACAACTCGTATAATATGTCTCATAGAAATCGTTGTGTCTCCCTTACTATCATAGTGAGAAATATGATCTAAACCAGAGGTTCCCAAACTTATTTTTCTCGTAGACCCCTTTCAAAATTTTACTGATTTCGGTGGACCCACCGCTGCTACATTTCTACCACATTCCCAAAACTCGTCAAAAAATGTGAAGATCAGATCTAACGATGGGAATTTGCGTCGGGGCTAAGTTCCAACCCTAAATTCGGAGTGGTATAAATAAAAAGAATCTTACATATAAAAATCTCGTGTCACGGTGTTTGTGGTCGCACTCCTCCGAAACGGCTTAACCGATTTTTATGATTTTTTTTTTGTTTATTTGGTAGGTATGAGAATAGGTTTTAAAGTTCATTTCATATCGCTAGGTGATTAGGGTGTCCCCATCCAGAAAAAAAATCATATTTTTCGTACGAAATTTGTATTTTTTTTCGAAAATATTGATTTTCTTTATTTCATTTTCCTACTTTAGTTGGTGTATTTTTGTTTTTATCGGAGTTCATCGTCCACAGCCCTACATTCCTCTTTCTGCCATAGATCCCATCCCCACACACTAACAATACATTCGTTTTTTTTATTTAAGAACCAAAATATTCACTAGATTACTATATTTATTAGAGATAATTTATATGGCAGAACAACGTTTATAGGTAGTTATATTTTCTTGTGTTCTATTTATTAAAAAAATATGATTACAGACTTAGGGGGGAAATACATGTAGTTAGATGACTCAAAAAAATGTTTTTATTTTTTTATTTCATAAATTTTTAGCATAAATATTAAAGAATATGTTCCCAAAGTTTTAGGATGGTTTGTTTAAAAAAAGTTAACGAATTCATAAAATATTTAAAGTTATACTTCACGTTCTGTGTTAAGTTCTATTCAAGTTCTGTGATTATTCCGGTTTCATGCAGCAACTGGCCCATAATAATGTTATAATAGAACTTACACAGAACGTAAAAATTATCTTCAAATATTTGATGAACTCATCAAATTTTTTGAAACAACCCGTCCTTAAATAAAAATTTCAATTCTTTACAGTATTACGAGGGTGTTTGTGCCGAACCGCGTGGTAAACTGAAATGCGAAAGCGACTCGAAGCGACTTTTTTGGAATTTGTGTGCACTCTAGCTCAGAAAGTTTTTAACCAAACATTTTATAAATGTGCAGATACCTTATTTATATAATTACGCTCTATGTCAGGGTTTCCCAACCAGTAGTCCGCGAGAGGCTAGAAGATGGTCCGCGAGTCAATAAGCTGGCCAGCGCGCGGGCGGACCCTAGTCGAGAAATCTGAATAAAAAAAATCGGAACAATATTCAGTTTATCATTATTGTACCTTGTGGTCAGTGACCATTACGGTATTCCGTTTCGCCCCACCCCATCCTACCCCGTTCTACCCCCTCCGTGTTGTGGTAAATATTCTGTTAGAAACCATCCCACCCTATCCCATTACGCCCCTCCCGTTGTGCTATCCGTTCCGGGTTCCACCCAGGCTAGCCTACGCCACTGACCACAAACTGTTGACAAACACAAATTTGGACTTCGGGGGGTCAGAAAAAGGTTGGGAACCACTGCTCTATTGAAATTCGTAGTAATATCATTGTCAAAAGTATTTTTTATTTGCAAAAAAATGCAAAAAATCAAGATTTCCAGTTAAGACACCTGTAAAAAATTTTATTTACATTTTTTGGGAAAATTTAGCAGATTTTTACATAGAAGAGACACATGTACTTAAATTAAATTCAAAACCCTATTTTGAGATGAAAACTGTGGCCACCAAAATATACACAAAAGCTACGTCTGATGATGACATTCGATGCATAGCAGTTGATAATTTTCATATTTTCGGAGGAAATGCTTCGAAAATTCACAATATTTTTTTAAATAGATGTAAAAAATGACCTCAAAGTTTCAGTAAATTATACACATTTCTTCCGTGCAAAAAAATCATGAAAATCATTAAAAAACCAAGTCCTGTGTTTCCAAGGGCCCGCAACCCGGATTTGTACCGATTTATTACATATTTCCCTTAAACACGCTAAGTTTTAAAGCTCTTAAAAAAATATATGTTATTCTTGAAGATAATATCTAGACTTTGCCCGCGCCGAAACGCAAATTATATAAAATTCCCTCGATAGAAAAAAATCGCAAAGTATACTCCAAAATTATTATTAACACGTTTGTTTCAGTTATTTTACAAGTTATATGTATGAAAAAAATCACAGTGTTTCTTTAAATGCTGTTTAAGATAATGCCCGCGAGATTTTTGCTCTATTTTAAACGAGTCGTGTTTTATTAAACATTTTCGCAATTTTCGCATCGATTTTGTCGCTGTAAATGTTAGCGCTCTCCTCTAACATTCGTAATTTCGTATCTCTCCATCTTCTTCTTTTCGGGCCCGGTTGCAGAGCCTTAATAGAATATGCAAGTTTTTACAAGTAACAGTCGCTGACCTTCTAAATATACACTACTCAAAAAAATTAAGGGAGGTTTTAAAAAAGGAAATTATTGCTAAATATTAAGGTTATCGGATTCATAAGCCGGCCTAACCGAAAAAAAATTTCAAGCCCGTGTACCAAAAAAATAGCAAAAATGAGAACCGTAGCTCCTAAAAAAATTTGCTTAAAATATGAAAATTATAATCTTAAAGCTTCAAAATGCTTTTTTAAAGTCTCAATACGACCATTTTTCACCAAAATACAGCCTACCGGATCTGCCGGATCTGCCCTGATGATGGACACTGCAACGATGTCCGAAACGTTGGCTAAAGAAGGAGGTAGCGCAACACGGCATAACACCCCAAAAACCAATAACGAAAATACTTTTGGCCTTGAAAATCTTAAAACTTATCCAAAATACAGCCTGTCAAAAATCACCGAAAAATTTGGATTTTTTTGCTCCCTTAATTTTTGTGAGTAGTGTATTATCTGCCTACATTGATAGGTAAAGCCAAGCCAACGTTTTTGTTCTTTACTATCGAAACCAGATAAATTTTCGTGGACCCCCAAATACAACTTATGGACCCCCATTTTTTTATCACGCCAACGTAGACCCCCGTCGAGTCTCCCATTGACCCCTGGGGGTCCACCTGGACCACTTTGGGAATCACTGATCTAAACGGTATTTGAAAGAGAAAACACCACGCTATATATATTCAAATCTAAAAGTTAACCACAAAAGAATTAAAATGTACACCTTTATGAAACCTAAATTTCCGACCGCAATTTGAAAAAATATTATGAAAGTTTTTAAAAATTATGAATTTTTTCTTAATTATTTTTACGTGAAAAACAAAAAAGTGAGATGATTATAACGTTTATAATACATTTATCTAATATTTCAAAATATGTGTTTTTTTCGTTATCACTAATTGTAATTAAAAACACGTAAGGTGAACCATTTTAAATTTTTTTTGAAGTTCCATTTTAATTTTTTATATTAAATAAATTACATGGTTATTTCTAATAATATAATTTGAAAGCGTGTTTCATCACCTTTCAAAAATAGTTTATGGTTTTTCAGTACGTTCACAAATATTCTGACCAACTGACAGAATATGGTCGAGGCCTGACGGGTTAATATAATTAATGAGCAGGAAGTAAAGCGGGCAACCTACCCACCACCTTTCATCGATTTTGCTAATATCTTGCGCTCGGGCACCAAGGAAGCAGAATTGGACAATAACCAATATTACTTACTAAGGCTCCATCACATGTATTTGATTAGCAGTTAATCAAGTACTGTTTCTTTTAGTGTTGGTGATGTTGTGTTCAGGTTTCAGGTGTGCTGCAACTCCGCCCCGCCCCCTCCACCTACCCACTGGTCGAGGAAGGCTTCAGCGGATTTGAAGTTCTTCCCCCCCACCCCTGACCGCTTCCCCCACCGCTCTCTTCGTCATTCCGCGGACTTCGCGTTTCCACTTCTCCAGTGCTTATTTGCATACCGCCGATGGCATTTTGCTATTTTCCGGGTGACTTAATATTTCCGTGTGTTTACGTATCGGTGGTTCGGATGTGGCGGTTTTTGCCATTTTTATTGAAATTTGGTATTGATTGAAAATCTCATAATATTATGTTAAAAGATGTACAAACATATATTCATCAGTACTTAGGTCATACTATGAATAAATCACAAAATGAACTTTGAAGCATTGGTTGTATTTTTTTTATTATTTCAATTTTGTGTAAGTAACGGTGTGTTTTTAAGAGTCTGAAAAAATATAATGCTATGTTTTTTTTTTGTTTTGCTTTAATCTCTTTAACCTCAGTTTAACTCTTCTGGTCGAATGGCGCACACTGCGAGACGGCTTTTTGTCTCGCAACCCGCGACTAGATCGGATCGGCGCGGCGGGCAAACGGGCGTTTCGCTCCATTTGGCTACGAGTAGTTTTAAAATTTAAAGTGGGTAATTTTAATTGCTATGTTGGTTTTACCACTGGGCACTGAATTAAGGGTTGTTGTGTCCATTAACGAGTCACGTGACAATATCTCTTGTATTATTTATTTGTATTTTTAACGAGTAAAACCTCAAATTGTAATATTTAATTAAATGAAGACAATATTAGCGAAACTCAATCAAAAATCTGGGGACAGAAAAATCAGAAAGAGATATTGGCACCTCTGGGACACAACCCAGAACCTTCTGCTTACATGGCAACAGCTCTACTAACTGAGCTAAGGTGTCTATATCTAATTCAGTCACTTTTAACTGTGTCATATTTCGACTAAGAACTATTTATTTCAAATTTATTTTCAAATTTCAAATTATTTATTTTCAAATTATTTATTTATTCTTTCAAAAACATTACAAAATTAAAAATTTTAATGTGTTTTTAAAATACAATTGTAACATTATTACATTAAACATAAATGGTAGAATGGTAGGCTAAAAACTATACAAGCATTAATAGAGGTTGCCTTTTAAAAGCAGCTTCACTAACGCTAAATATGTCGATATCCGAATTGATTCTATTCAACAGCAAGATTGCTCTCCCGACCGGCATGACCATTGGCAAGTTAGTCCTGCAGGCCGGAAGATAGAACAGCCTATGCTGTCGGTGGCGAAGATAACCATCGGGAACATAGAAATGAATGCTCTCCAAGATAGCTGAGTTTTCAAACCATCCGCGAATCAATTTGAAGAAATGCGTAGCAATGTGTACATCCCTTCTGACTCGTAGATGGTTCATTCCGAGCATACCCAAAAGAAAGTCAGTAGGATAGAGCCACGGGTAATAGCCGTACTCCCTCATGTACAGAAATCTCAGAAATTTTTTCTGAACTCTCTCCAACATGAGGGAATATTTTACTTGGTGCGGACTCCAAATTACTGACCCACTTTCAAGTCTACTCCTTACTAGGGAATTGAATAGGATTATGAGAACCCGGGTATCTCTAAAATTCCTTGCAGTACGCAGAATAAAGCCCAGCATTCTCAATGAAGTGCTACAAACCATCTGAATATGAGTATGAAATGTCAGTCTACTATCAAACATGATTCCAAGGTCCTTCATGGTGGAGACACGTTTTAGACTTCGGGCATCCATCGTATACCGGTAATACCAGGTATGACACGCCCTAGTGAATGACAAAATTAAACATTTAGATATATTGAACTCAATCCGATTTCTTTTACTCCAGTCAATAATTCTATCAATATCTGACTGGAGTCGTTTGCAGTCTTCTAGAGTTAGTATTTCTAAGAATAGTTTCAGGTCATCAGCAAAAAGAAGAAACCTGGAGTGCAGAATTACTTCTGAAATATCATTAATAAATATGGAAAAAAGGAGTGGGCCTAAATTAGAACCTTGGGGTACTCCGGATCGTACAAAAAATAGAATAGACTGGAATACTCCATGAGAAACAAACTGTTTCCTGTCTGCAAGATAGCTAGCAAAAAAGGTGAGTAGTCTCATGGAGAATCCTATTTCAGCCAGTTTATTGAGTAAGACGTCGTGATTAACAGTATCGAAGGCTTTTGAAAAGTCGTTATATGAACAGTCTACCTGATGGCCTTTATCTAAAGATTTTGATACGTAATCAGTAAACACTAATAAGTTGGTTTCTGTAGATCGACCTTTTCTAAATCCGTGCTGTTCTGAAATTAAGTACGGCTCCACTTGTGGCAGTGTGTATTTATGAATAATCGATTCGAACAGTTTGGCCGGTGCAGATAGTATTGCTACTGGCCTAAAATTTTCTACAGAGGTCTTTGTACCGCTTTTAAAAATCGGACAAATCTTCGAAATTTTCCAGGAATCAGGAAATACACCGGTTTCCAGGGAAAGATTAAATAAGAAACTAAGTGGCTTTTTTAAAAACTCGGCACAACCTTTAAAGAAGAATACTGGAAGAAAATCTGGACCAAGTGAATATGTATTTTTCATTTTTCTAATGGAAGTTTCTATATCTGATTCATCAATTTGATTGATATCGATATTCTGGGCTCCCTTTATATTCAACTTGGCAGCAAGATTTGTATCTAGTAATGGAGACTCATTACTATACACGGATTGGAAGTGTGTTGCAAAAGCGTTAGCTACGTCTACTCCACGAACTTCCCGATCACGATGCGTCATGGTGTCTTGGATACCACCATCTTTTCTCAGCGATTTGACGTAGTCCCAAAACATGTTGGGATCATGCTTGATATCGTGTTCAATGGAATTTATATATAATTTGAAAGCAGTGCGTATATTGCGTCTAACCACGGCTCTATGCACACTGAACAAATCATAGTCACGTCGACAGCCGGTAGCCTTCCATTTTTTATGGAGAGCATGTTTCTTCCTAATGCTCGCGATGGTATCTTGACAGAACCACTTCGGATATCGACGACCACCTCTACTGGGAGGTTTCCTAGGGAAACAGGAATCAAAAATATTGTGAATACAAGCATAAAAATGATGATAAACTACCAACATTATCTTCATTTTCTTAACGCACATATTATTGGCTGCTATCTTTATATATGATTGCAAGATTCAAACCCGAACTAAAGCTATCTAGATAGTGTCTGGATAATTTTTTATCAATTTTTAAACGACTTCAAAAAGGAGGAGGTTCTCAATTCGACTGTATTTTTTTAATGTTTGTTACCTCAGAACTATCGACTGGGTGAACCGATATTGATGATTCTTTTTTTATTTAAAAGCTAATGCTTCCCGTGTGGTCCCATTTTAATTTGGTCGAGTTCCGACAATGGCATCCATGAGAAAACCATATAAGTCTCAATTTGCATTGAGTATGTGCGCGACAAATGAACGAATAACTCAATATCACGCCTACCGATTTCGATGATTCTTTTTTTATTGGAAAGGATGTACTTCAAGGGTAGTTTGATGAGAGTTTGGTTAGGTTTTGATTATCGGATCCATGTCAAAGTAACGGAATTCTTCAATTCTTAGGAGCAAATTAACGAAACTCGGCCGAATCTCTTAATTTGACCCTAACGTCGTTATGGTCAAATTATGTCTGTCTCATATGAGCAGCACGTTTAGTAGGCCTACCCATATTCAGACAAATTAGTTATTGTACTTCAGATTCACTAAAAATCAAAAAATAAACAAAAATTTTAACAAAACAAAAAACGACTTCAAAAAATGCACTAAAAAGTAAAAAATAATTTCGTATTCTTCTACAACTTAATAATCAACTTACTTTTTCTACTCAACAGTATGTAGGTACGATTGTTATTTTTGGAGTCGGTGTCAGAAAAGGTACCCGGCCTGGCGTGTTCATTTGACAGCTCCCCTCACGCCGCGCCGCGGCCCCGATCTCGCCTCTCGCCTCGTCGAGTCGCTTGTGCGACACAAGCACATCTCACCTATAACTATGTATGTAGTTACAAACCTACCTTGACTGACACCGACTCCAAAAATAACAATCGTACCTACATATTGATGAGTAGGAAAAGTGAGTTGATTATGAAATTGTAGAAGAATACGAATTTAAAAAAAAAACTTTTTGTGCATTTTTTGAAGTCGTTTTTTGTTTTGTTAAAAATTTTGTTTTATTTTTAATATGCGACATATGTATATTGACTTTTCTGCAAGTCTAGAATGAATATTTTATTTTAATTTTTTCTTAGTCGAAGTATGATACAGTTAAAAGTGACCGAATTGGATATAGACACCTTAGATCAGTTGGTAGAGCTGTTGCCATGTAAGCAGAAGTTCCTGGGTTTGTGTCCCAGAGGTGCCAATATCTTTTTCTGACTTTTCTGTCTCCAGATTTTCGGTTGTGTTTCGCTAATATTGTCTTCATTTAATTAAATCTTGTATTATTAATAAAATATTATACATAATACGCTGTGAAATATTTTCATCACATCCCTGGAGATAAATTATTGCTTGTAATATAAAGAGCACTACAAGATTCCAAGCTTTTATTAACATGTATTTTGTACCTATATGCAAGTAGAATTGATATTTATTTATGTTCATAAATCTAATTTTCCACGTGTAAAAGGGGATAACGAAAATGTTCATCAGCAGAAATTCTACGGACATTTTCGACATTACATTTTCAACCCACACCAATTTTATATGGTGGAATAGCTATTACGGTGAGGTAAGAAAATATTTCAGGGTGTTGATATCAGCAGTGGCGCGCCCACGTACTTAATATTATGGATGTGCTTGTGATTCGTTTTTTGCATGTTCTACGGGTTCTACGTCAGGCAGGTTATATTTAAAACTGTTTCTTATAATGGCGTTCATTGAAGTTTTTTGTAGTTATTTATTGATGAAATATCCAGTAAAATA
Organism: Limnephilus rhombicus; assembly: GCA_929108145.2. Taxonomy (NCBI): domain Eukaryota; kingdom Metazoa; phylum Arthropoda; class Insecta; order Trichoptera; family Limnephilidae; genus Limnephilus; species Limnephilus rhombicus. The sequence goes on from OV815276.1 coordinate 58,305,890, forward strand.
TTTAGAACCCGTATTTAATATTATTTCATTTGAAATTCCAAATTTTTAGAATATTTTTTGACATAAATTACAAACAAACTTGCGAGTTTCCTATATGAAGAAACATATTTCGCAGATTATAACTCTTTAAATTACACGATAATAGTAAAAATCCGAAAAGAAATATGTTAAACCAATAATTTATGAACAATAGTTCTGAATAGTTTCTGAACAATAGTAATATCTCCAATATTCTCTCCAGTGACTTTCGTTATTTCTAAGTACCTACTTGGACCAGTACCTACTCTCTAGTACTACAGGATGCGTATTGAAAGACTTGTTCTTTGCAACACAGTGTCTGACAGGGTCTCTTCAAGACCCATGTTCACTCCTTCCTCTCCTCAAAAAGACCCTTCAAAGATGACATAGGCCCTGAGGGAAATTATTTTCCTCAGGGCCTCCTGTGTGGAGTTAATGTTAAAAAAAAATTCGGAGGACTAAAGTCCTTTCTGACTGAAAGGTAGATTTTGTCTGCGGAGCTCTAGAATTATAATAATGAGTGTAACCAAATCACCCGCCACCCGCCACCCGCCTGACGTGCCAAGGGACTTCCCCGGCATAAACTATTTCGTGTTAGTTTGATGAATAGTATTACTCGTTTTTAAGTTTCATTGGAGTATTGAAGTATTGTCGATAAACAAGTCATACAGAAAAGCGCCTACTGATTGGTGGTTAGCAATATATAATATGGAAAAAATGTATAACTGAAGAAGAATTGGAAATAATCAAGCAACTGCTAAACTGCAGTTGTTTCTTCTGCTCGGATCGAAAGAATATTTTCGGCATTCAATTTGGTGCATAGTAAAATAAGAAATAGAGGCTGTGAGAAGGCAGGCAAATTTGTCTTCCTTTTGAAAAGACTAAATTTAGACTGTCCAAAACCAATATAAACAAGATACCCAAATGGTTTAATTTCATTGTGAATATTTTTACTTTTAAATTTTTTAAATTTTCTTAGTTGTTAAGTAACTAACTAACCATCACGCCGTTTGCCGCAGGGGTAGGCAGAGAGGACGGACCGCCAAATAACTCGGTCTTGGCACACACTCTTTGCCTCACTCACATTCATACATAGTCTCATACATTCTTAGTTGTTGTTTTTTTTTATTGAATAAGCAAATACAAATCTCCAGGGAAATTTCCTATTGTAGGTGGGTTGGAAGAAATTTCTTTAAAAGACAAACCCTTACCTTTTATGCTATTTTTTTGTTACGTTGTGTTAATTTTTTAATGTTATAATGTTTAACGTACACCAAAATGTACAGTAAAATGTTATATAAATAAATAAAAATAATGACATTTTGGAGAGACTGGTAAATATTGATTCTGAAATTTATAAATTAATAATTTAAATAAAACAAATCCGATTTTTTTATTTAAAAAAAAAATCATGATTTTTATCAACCCTGCTATGCACATCTCGGAAACGAGACCACGTGACCCGAAGACTAATGCGAGAACTAATCGTAGACTAATTATGATGCATTACAAATAGGTAAAAAAAAATTGTTCTAGAAAATCGGGAAGTTGAAAAAAGGGACAGCACGCCGCTGTGGTTCGGCTATAACAATTTAATGGGTAGTTTCGGGTCGGTAATAATAATTAAATGCGCATGAGAGATATAATAAAATCTTGTTGGGAAAATAATAAGACTATTGAGGACCTCTCCCTCCCCCGGTGTCCGCAACCTTGAATTTTATCTCTGTTGAAACATCGCACACCTTAACAATATGGATCCGGTCATTTGTGATTTATTCTGCCTTATTTGTCGCGATAATAAATCTAACGAAAGCAATACGTTCATGTTTTTATGTCTTCGGATCACACTTTTCATTCCTAACGACTCTGAAGCTACGTTTTGATATTCAAGGAATTTTTATATTGCTCGTTATCGTTTGTATTTGTGTGAATTCCATTGTTCATTTATTTGTTTTTTCCTCGTCTTATTGATGTCAAAGAATTTTGAATATACCTAATAATGGCGACCATTTTAATTATAATACTACTAAATTACATCTACTACTAGGTAAGTATTCAGTTTTATAGTGGAACAACTTTACTGTTTTCTTGGGGATTTATGTATACCTATATTATTTTTATTCCAGGTCACTTAATTAGTGAATGCTTGCGTGGGTTAATTTTATTCAGATTCACTATCGTTCTAATAGGAACAGCTTTAATTTCCGGATCTAAATATACCTATACCGTGTTAGGTAGGTGGTGAATTCGATCAAATCTGTTTTTCTGAAAGTGTGTTAGCAACAATATAATGTAATCACTTAATTTAAGTTACTTAGTTAGGATAGATGGTTTCATTGAATTATTCAAAACTGCTTGCTTATCGAACTAAAACTCCGATCAGTTGCTGTACAGTTCCTAATACTTAAAACAATGCACTTAATCTATAGTGGTTCAAGAGTGAGGTCGTACGTGACTTCACCGACGATTCCTTACATAAAAATCTTTCTTCTCATGCGTCTTTTATGCAAATGAAAGACAGGAGATTATTGTTTTTTATATGAATACCGCACAAGAGCCAGTGAGACTATGGCATCCCCAATTGGGGTATGTTGTGAGGCTGGAGGTAGTGGGGAGGGGAAGGAGATGGGGAAGAGGAAGGTGAAGTATCTAGCTTTTCAGATCTGGTCACCAAACACTGCTAAAACCATTTCAAGCAACGTTTGAATTCTGAATGATGGTCTTACACTAGGGCGATACTGAGAATATCTTCCACCCTGGAATGTGCCGCAAATATACTAGATATTATTTTGATTTAATTAATCGTGAAATACCACAAATTAATCAAATAAAATTTATTTGCGCACACCGGGTTCGAAACCGCGACCTTCGGATTGTGAGTCCAGGTCCAGAGTATTACCTCGAGACCACGGAGGCCTTCAAATTATTAGAATGATGGAGTAACGTACGTATGATCTCTCTCTGGGACTACTTTAGTATGATGTTGATGTCTACATAATAAAAATTCTGAAATATAATTATGTGTGTAATTTCTTTGTCTATGCAAATATTTTCAGCTTGCGACCTTATTTCCATCATTAGTTATGGAGCTTTTGGATGTTGATAAATAAGGCACGATCCCATATTGTTTACTCCACATTTTTCAATTGTTCAATAAGAAAAGACTTGATATCTCTAGCAAAGCCGGGTAGTAACTAGTAACAGCTACTTTTCTGAAAAAAAAAGATAATTTTCATTGCACAATGCATTATAATGGCGTAGGCCGTGTCCGCACGACGTTCTGACATCACCGTGACTTCAATTGGACACTATGTAGGAGACGCAGGTGTTACGTAATCCAGGTGTTATTATTTCTTCTCCCGCGGCAAGGAAGGAACCTGCACTCTTTTATTATTGGCAGCTTTTATAGCATATTATCGTGTCTAAATCTAGTAAGTAAGTACGGCAAGACCACCTCACCTAGTCCGGCGAGCTTCAACAGTCGCTCCGTACCGCTGTGCCGTGTGTGAGGTGTGAGGGTGATGTGTTTTGTGACCAATTCGTGCGGCCGGTGTTCTAACTTTATGTTTACAGGTGGGATTAAGAATTATTATTCGTACGATACGTTATCTTTTCAGTACGCGCTTGCGCATTTGTAGCGTAGCATTGTTTTAACTATCTACTCATTGGTAGATGGTCGCGTTGGCAATAATTCTTATCTGATTCTATCACGGCTGTTATCTTCCCGGTTCCCGGTATCCGTCTGTCAGTCTAGCCTCTCCGCGAAGTGGGGTACGTTATATTCAGTTTCTCGATGCATATCCATGTTCGTTCCTCGCTGTCTTTACAATTTCCAATCATCTTAATTATCTAAAATGTAACTGTGTGAATTGTCTTGCATTCTTCAATAAAATATGTATCATTAATTTGGCGCGTTCTCCCAATCTGGAAAGAATCTAATCATTTTTTTATAAATCCAGCAACCGGCAATAATATAAAACATTTCCAGTGATTCATTATTCTGCAGTAGTGTGAAATCGTTGTGATTTTAAAGTATCTGTGTGGTCGTATTTGGTTTTACATGTAATTTGTAGCAACACATGGGTATTGTATCCGCGTGTTATGATGTATGCACAATGATAATGCACAGTAGTTGTTGCTTCGCTTTTCACAATGGATACCGATTTCACAAAAGGTTTATGCCTCACGGAACACGTTGAATTAACGTTATTTTTCGGCTATTTAGGTTCGGTGTGTTCAATGGCGGCACACTGAACATTTCTATAAAAAAATAATCTCAAAAATTAAATATTATGCAACAAACGAGGTATTTAACAGCTGTTTTTTGGATAGTTCTCATTTTTTTCGTATTGTATCTACGAAAATACTTCTCAAAATTATTTAAAACGGTTCATAAAATAGAGAGTTATCGATTTATGACTTGCTGTAAACATAAAACCTAATTTTGCGTGTGATAATACCATTGGGTTATAAATTATCGTAAATAAAACTGAATAGGTCGTTTTTAATACTGAATACTTGATGAGATTATGAATAGGTAACACAACCATTTATAAATCGCCTTCTATACGATCCTTGTAAAAAATGTACGTTGTATGACGTAGGTAGGTACGACATTTTTTAAATCTTGTTGAATTGCACCAAACAAACAAACATTTTTTTATTGCCTTTTTTGATTTATTCGATTGTAATCTCGTCGCGAACCGCCAGTGATATTACTTGCGTAAAATTTCGGTAAATGAATCTCACCAAGGTGTTCTGTTCGTTAATTAATTATTAAATTAATGGAAAGTGCCGGCTTGTTCTGTACGAATACCTTGAAAGTAACACACTTGCGTAAATGGAAAAAAATCGTATGTCACGTGAACACTGTTGTATAAACATTGTATGTAACAATGTGTTCTATACCATTATCTTAACAAACACGACGCGAACGCGCATGCTCGTTGTGCCTATGCGATTATCCATTGTTACTCTGAGAATAGTAAGAAGTTAATAATATGTTTGTTAGGCCACTAAATATTTCGGTGATTCAATACAGATTATAATATATTAGCTTGTTCGGAATGCAAGCAATTCTATTCGCGCTGTGATAACACATTCGAACATGCCCAATAGTTTTATTTTGCCGAATCGTATCAATATAAGAATAAAAAAATTATGTTTCTAATGTTGTGGGAAGCACGTGACATTTAGTGTGTAAAAAATACAATTTACCATCCAAAAAATAGTGTCAGTTGAAAAAATTTACAACAGTGCTGTGTTACGTTCGTTAAACCCGTTCCCCCAAATGTCGTGCCTAGACTGCCTAGACTGCCTAGACTGCCTAGACCCTGTACAACGTGAAACCTCCCCGATGTTTTTTTACCAGTGCAGTGAATCGAGCAAATATATGGCATTAGTGCATTAGCAATGACAGATTGAAAGGTTTTCTCGCTCGTTTTTTGTTCGACGCAGTGTTTCGTTCGCGGCTCTTTGGTATTGGATTTTGCCCTTGTGCGAGTGGGGTGGGCGGTCGGCAGCCGGGGGGCTGGTGGCGCCCGGGCCCCATGTGGCCCTCGGGCATGTTCGGGCGGGGCGCCTCGTCGCGGGCGATCCACGTGCGCTACACCACCGTGGGGCCCCCCTCCCGAGGATTCGCTCTCCCGCTGGACGTTGAGGAGACGGTCACGTGTTTCTGCAGGTAACTACATGATCACCATTTTTCCTGTCTACTAATCTATGAGGCTATTTCTCGTAACACCACAAAGTAAATACAATGATTAAACTATTCGGGCGACTATTTTAAAATTACGATAAACATTCTCTAAAGATGGTAGATGATGGATGATGTCCACAAGCTATGCACCTATCTAGTAAATATTGCGCATTATTTATGTTTGCAAACGCCGCCAATCTCAAATTTAATTTGAAATTTCCTTTATTAAAACAAATGTTTGTTAATTTTGAATATTTGGAATTCTTGCTTACGCTCTTAATACTTCATATCGAAGTTCAATAGTTATTTACATGAATTAATTGAAAGTTTTTCAATATATTTAGGCTTTTAAAATATTTATTGATTTATGGTAATAAATGCGAAAACCAGTGCGTGCCGTCAAAATCAGGGTCATCCAAAATCTGATTAAATTTTACCAGGGGTGTGTGTTCTATTATTGAAACCCGTGTTCTCCTATTTTGCTCCGTCATTGCGTCAAAGTTGAATTTTATCTACTTGTATTTTTTTTTCAATCCGCCGAATAAAAAAACATTTCTCCAGCTGACAAAAGCTTTATTCTAATAAAATACTAGAATAAAAAGAGTATTGATTGTTTTTTTGTACCCTTAATACTGTATTTAAAATGATGAGCTAATGCGGAGAAATGGATATTGGAGAAATAGCCCCTAAGGCTCCTAAATGTACAATGTACACTGTCAAATGAGGTTACAGGGATTTGGTTTGCGTGTCTAAATGAAATTGCTCAGTAATTAACTGTTCCTACTTGCACAGTCTTAAAATACCCAATTATTATCCACTAATTGTACGGTTCAGATGTTTTCTGTTATTACTAGATCATCAATATCATCATATTATGAATATAATATGATTTGGTTGGTTATAATTCCTAATGTTATAAATGAGTGTAAATATTTTATCGAAAAATGATATACCTACTACACAATCTGATAATTTTCAATTATACTAACACGATTTTAAAAGTGTGTTTTACTGCACATACAGTGTACATACTGCATATAACATAATAAAATACATTTATAGTTTGATAGGAATGTCTGTGGTACCTTCTGAAAAACGCTTATTTTTCCTCGATCCAAATTGTTTGTGTTACATTTTCTCCATTTCTTTTAAAATTGTTTATTTTTTCGTCGAATCCGATCCCTCTCCTCGTCCGAAATGACATTTGTCTATTTACTTGTTTAGTAACTCGATTACAGGTTTCTCTTGAGCCGAAAGTTTTGCAAAAGTAATCAAACCTCCAGACTGTAGCTGTTGACTGTGGGTAGTTGCTGATCTGATAAGGTGTTTCGGCAGAGAAGTGGGAGGTTGCTAAAAACTTGCAAAGCGGATATATTGATTCGGAATGCTTCAAGGTCAACTGATTCGGTACGCGTTCTGTTGTTGCACAAGTATTATTGTTAAACCTTGCGGAAATATAGAGTGAAACCTTAGAAAAAACGTGTCATGTAAAGTGATAACGTTCGCTCGAACAGTAAAGACATGACGATAGCATCATTGTAGAATTAATAATTTCATTATGCCAATGACTGTGTACCATTTGTACCGGCTCGTTATCACCTGTTAGTGTATTTGCTTTGGTGTGTTGATGCTACCTTTTCATTAGCATTCATTATACTCGCAATTCGCAATGCCTTGAGGCACGTAGTTCACATCTGATGCAAAATGGCCCGAGATGTCAATGAGCTGTAGGTACAATTTGCAATATTGTTATTCCCATTTCCCATTGTCAATTTCGCTTAGAGTAATTTTATCCTTCTTTGATCAAGTTTTGTGTATAATAATTTACATTGCGGTTTTCCTACGTGCGCATGCAAATAAATTATGAATCTCAATGGAATATTCCTTTTTTAAACTCTGTGAGAGATAAAAACAGTTGTATAAAATGATAAAACAAACGAGCTATATTTAACCCATTGCCTACCAACAGCGTCTCCCTGCCTTGTCCGGCTCGTGTTGCAATCTTTTAAAAATAAGAACATATTTTTTACATTTTATGGACAAATTTTCACGCCGATAGGTCTATGATTAATGTATCCTTTGTTCTGTTCAGCAGTCAAACTAAAATTCTATAAATTACTTTACTTGCATAACTTGTAGGTAATGGATGAAGACAGCGTCGCAATTCATGAAATGAGTTATTATTTGTCTTCCTGATCACCAGTTCTGTTCACTGTCAGCATGAAGACGAACACCTGCATTAACCCAATACGGGGCAAGGTGGCGTTTCCCTTTGACAGCATGTTCCCTGTTCCTGTTTCCTTCCTCACACGTGACAGGATGTGGGATCTTCCCCCTTCACTTGACAGAGAATACTACTTTGAACTCTGCACTTTATATCATGCGTGTGACTGCTTGTGTGGTTAAAATATTTGTGGTACGTTTATATGCAATCAATATCAACATTTTCATAGGTTCGCAGTGAAGATGAAAAATCATATACTTTTAACCGAACCAAGTGCGATTGATGGAATCATGTTTTACAAATATAACAATTTTCAATTCAAATGTTTCTAATATTTTAGGTTTTCCAACGACATTTTTTGGCATGCATCATATTATTGTCTTCGGTCAGTAGCGCGTCATGCACTTGACTTTAGACTATCTCATCGACTATCAATGAAGTGCTGAGATAGGAAGTGCATGGATGGTGCACGTGTGCGATCATATCGCGGCACTTTCCTTGTGATTAAATTTTGATCCTCCACTTATGTTCTTTTGTTATAGGTCCGTTATAAATTCTGGGGCAATGATGTTTTCATTAAATTCTGTCCGATGTATATTGCCGCAGTCTTCGAGTCGTATGTTATACGATAATATATGTTGTACGTACATGTAATGTACGTGCCAGTGGTGTAGCAATAAATATGCGGGCCCTGGTAATCTACGCCCCTTGACAAGTTATGTTTATTTTTTAAATAAATTATAATTTGCAGTGTCAACATGTGCCTTCCATAAATTTTGTAAATTATAGTTACCGCCCATTTAGAAAATAACGCATTCGTAACAATGCATTCATCATAGTTTTAATTTTTTAAATCTGAGATTGGGACAAGGTTATCAGCCTTAACTAACTAATCTCTTTAGAAAGGTATAGGGTATCCGTATTAGTTTATAGAGTTTGAAATTATTATGATGATGTACGATTATGTGCATGCACGCGTATACATATGTATATGTTTGTGTATATGTATGTGTATATATGCGTGTATAGGTGTGTATATGCATATATATGTACTCAGAACAGACATCGTCTAGTGAGGCGGGTTACTTACTTGTTTCTATATGATAATGTTATATCAATAAACTCCCGGTTTTCCGTCAAATAAAAAAATAAAAAAATATTTTCTCATCAATGTTTTTATGCTTGCTCTATTACGCAAATTTGTAAAGATATTTTGTGCATTTTAACTTTTCCTTTGTAAGTTCAAATATTTTAAACCAACATTTATTTCTTAATTCATTATGTTGATTCAGAAGACGTTTTTATTTGACGTTCGGAGGTATATATTTTACTTACCTATTTCACAAAATGTTTTTAATTTTTGCGCATTCGAAATTAGAATCCTACCCCTGCGCGGGCCCCTTTCCTTTTCCGGGGCTTACGCGCTTCTACGCCACTGCATGTGTTTCTACGTAGGTTAGGTGTTTTTTGGGTAGGTCCTGGGTACTGGATATTCTCGACCTGTCCAATTAGTGTTGCCGTTAAGCCGTAAAGCGACTCGTTTGCCCGCCGTTATTAAACACTGACCTGCACTATGTAACTAATTAAACCCACGCCAATATGATCTTTATTACTTTGCCGACTCAAATGGCCCGATATCGGTCTAATCGTGATTGATGAGACATGGCGTCCCTCAAAAAGCGCGAAATTACTTGTCGTTATTTGTATTTTTAGAAAGGCATTTAACCCCTCAGGCCTCGGGCATGTTCTGTCAAAAGGTCAAAATATTGCGCCTTTACAATAAAATAAAAAATAAATGGAATATTTCTGACTGTATCCGAAAACGAAAGGTGATAAAATACACTTTAAAATTTAATAATTCGCAATAAATATACAATTTTTAAATTTTAAATTTTTTGAATGCAAACATAAAAATGGTTTTTTAAAAAATGGCTAACCGTGCGTTTTTTCCAAACAAAAATTACTGATAACTAAAAATAACAAACACTTATCTTATTAGACAAATGTATTATAAACGTTACTGTCACCTCATTATTAAGCCGTTTCATGTAGTACTGGGCGTTGACGATAATTCTATCCAACGCCAACGTCGTTATCGTTGGCAATTTTCAACTGTTGAAAATAACGTCGACGTTGACGCAACTATAATAGGAGATCGACACGATACTAACAAAAAATATATCAAAATCGTATTAAGGAATCCCTTTTAACGGGTGGTTCCCCGAATCATTGATGTATTATTAATTATTATTATCTCTATGCCCCACGCGACACACACGTAATAATAATCCTATAATAACGTTGAATGTTGAAACTGTTGGAAGACGTTGGTTTCGGTGTTGAAAATATTATCCTGTTGAAGATATATTTTGCTTGTCACTGATAAATTCGCTTGTTGCTTGGCGCTACGTATCGGCCGTATTGGACAGGAAAATAAAAAAAAACGTGCAGTAGGTATGTACATTACCAAAATACATTGTGTAATTGGGTATAATATCGTTCACGAAGTGTGATCTCTTGACTCTTTTGACTTAATCATTCCAACACCGTTGAAAACAATAGGTACAAAACATTGACAATTATCAATAGGTTATTTTTTTGCTTGTCGTTGATAAATTTGATTGTTCCATGGCGCTACGTATCGGCCGTATTGGATGGGAAAATAAAATAAAACGTGCAGTAGGTATGTACATTACCAAAAGACCTTGTGTAATTGGGTATAATATCGTTCACGAAGTGTGATCTCTTGACCCTTTTGACTTAATCATTCCAACACCGTTGAAAACAATAGGTACAAAACATTGACAATTATCAATAGGTTATTTTTTTGCTTGTCGTTGATAAATTTGATTGTTCCATGGCGCTGAGTATCGGCCGTATTGGATGGGAAAAAAAACGTGCAGTAGGTACGTACATAACCAAAAGACCATTTAAAATATCGAGTAATGTTGTTCACGAAGTACAAACTCTTAACCCTTTTTATTTATTAGGCAGTTGAATCGTTGACTGCGTTGAATAATATTCGCATGTAGGTATTATATTTCAACTGTTGGCGCTAATTATTTTCAACAGCGTTGGACGTTGAAATAATATAACTATTGTTTCCAACGGCTGGTTATATTTTAATACAGTACTAAGTTTCATGTAAAAATAATTAAGAAAAAATACCCAAAGTTTCAAAAAAAAATTTCAAATTGCTGTCAGAAACTTTGGTTTCATAAAGGTGTATATTTTAATTATTTTTGGTTAATTTTTATATTTGATTATGAAGCATGGTGTTTTCTCTTTTTAACAGCGTTTAGATCGTATTTCTCACTATGACAGTAAGAGAGACACGATTTTTAGGAGACCTATATTAGTTTTTTCCAAAAGCACTTTTCTCTTTTTAACACCGTTCAGATCATATTTCTCACCATGACTGTAAGGGGGACACGATTTTGGATCGTGGATCCACTGGTACACACCAGAGATCAAGGAACAGTCGAAACAGTAAACTTCACCCGGCGAACGTGCTCCGAAGAAGGCGAAGACGATCCTATCGGCCGGAAAGGTGATGGCTACCGTTTTCTGATCTTCATCGACTACCTGGAGAAGAGCAAAACGATGACAGGGCTGTACTATGCCGAATTATTGGACCGATTCGACGCCGAATTGCAGAAAAAACGGCCACATTTGGCGAAGAAAAAAGTGCTCTACCACCATGACAACGCACCGGCTCACACCTCCGCCCTCGCCACTGTCAAATTGGTCGAATTGGGCTACGAACTGCTACCCCATCCATCGTATTCTCCAGATTTGGCCCCGTGCGATTTCTTTTTGTTTCCAAACTTGAAAAAGTCACTCGCCGGGTAGAAATTTGAGTCGAATGAGGAGGTCATCGCCGCCACGGAGGCCTACTTTGCAGACCTCGAGAAAACGTATTTTTCAGACGGGTTAAAGAAATCGGAGCATCGCTGGGTCAAGTGCATCGAGCTAAAAGGAGATTACGTTGAGAAATAAATAAAAAAAAATCCAAAATATTCGTTTTTCTTTTGTAGGCTAAGTACTTATCGGACCACCCTCGTACATCAGCTTTTTCCAAAAGCGAAAAAATTAGCCTGAGGGGTTAACCACATCGTTAGCATGCTGTTATTATTACTTTAGCGTTTTTTTTTATAAATAACATCCGCAAAATTGAATCTGACATGTTTCAGTTACAAGAGGACGAAAATTGATTTAGGATGTGTGGTAAATTTTGAAAATTGTATGTAGTACATTTGAAATTGTTTTATTCTCTAGTTTGGTGAAAATGTTGCACAAGAATGTATCACCGTCCTCTTTTTTAAAATAAGGCAAAAATATCCGACAAATATCTTAAGTAACATTTAAAGATACACTGTGATTTTTTCATACCTATAACATGTTAAATAACAGCACTAAATTTTTTTTTAATAATTTTCATTAAAGACTATTTTTTTTTGTTAAATTTATATACTTAAACATTTCAAGGAAAATGTGTTAAGAATTGGTGAAAATTCGGAATTCGTGGGCTTAATAATGAATTTTTGGACGGGTACCACCTCACTTTACAAACACGCGAGCAACGTTACAACTTCGTGAGACCATTTTAAATTAAGATTCAGTAATGAAACAAAACTTAATCAACTCCCTTGTAGTAAGTACAAAATGACACCGGGAACAGTTGGTAATTAGGTTCTTCCATTATTTAAAGTCTGTCTCCTTGATTAACCTTGTGTCTGGGTGAAACCTACCCCCGTCAGGTATTAAGAGGAACGGCTCCTCTTTTTCATACAAAACTTTTGGATAGGCCAAAATACCCAACGAAACAAAACGTCTAGCAACAATATACAGGGTGTTAAGGGACGTACTTGACTTACTTTAACCAGTGATTCCTGACATTATTTGGAGTAAAAAATGTAAATGAAATTTTGGTCTCCGGTGACTTTTGATAATACATGCTTATGATAGTAGAGAACAGCCGATAAATTCAAATATTCAATTCAGGCAGCAGGCAGCTGCCAAGAGGGTGGTGTGGATTTTATAAAGGTTGGGTAATGGCGTTGTGTTTCGATAGCCACAGCAACGTGTGGCCGGATCTGCTAGTAGATCATAATTTAAAGCACTCGTATATAAAACTATACACACGTATTTAAATTCATATTATTAGTCAGTTTGGTTGGGTATTTTAGCTTAAAATCCAAATTAAAGTTTTGTATGAAAAAGGCCGCGCAGACGTTTCTCTTAAGGATAGGTGTAGTTCCACCAACAAGAGAAAAGATGAGATTCGTCAACTTCTTCAACAAGCCTTCTGAAATAAGTCATGATCGTGTTTTTGGAAGACTTTAATTATAAAATAGTGTTTTAACACGTGTTTGAGATGAGTCATACTGGGCTATGATTGGCAGGCCTATACCGGGGGTGGAAAGATGGCGCCCAAGTTGCCACTTCCGCCGATAGCCGAGTCTCACAATTTCCTGTTTCCTTTACATTCTACGATCTAATTTAACAGCGCTCACCCTGAACCGAACGATTTTAAATTAATTTATGCAAACGCGGTGATGTTTTCCTTGACAATTTGCTTTCGCCCTTGTCAAATACACACCGAGAGTTTCTGGATTCTAGGGAAAAGTTACAGAAAAAATATTAAGAATGGTGTATTTATTTGTAATGCATTCGGCGGCGAAGTAATACAACGAATAAACGCCATCTTCAAATAATATTGTCGTTTTCTTGTCGTGCGAGGTTTGTTTATGTTGAAATATTATTATTTAAAATGCTTTTGCAATGGACACATTAATTTGGTCAAAAGTTGACCATTGGTAACTTTTTGCACAGAAATATTACCTTGGAACGCAGAACACGACGACAATCCCATTTTCCTCAATATTTTGCTGATGGATTATTGGTATACTTAAATCAAAAACCAATTTGGTTTCAAACGTAAATTATTTTAGAATAATATCATTCGTTAAATTAAGACACAATTCAAAAAATGTATGTAGAGCATTTATACTCCACACCACGTAGGCAAAAACCAATAAGCTAGATTTAAATCAAAAACAAAATGACGAACATTGCATCGCCCTTGTGTTATATAAATTATATAATCACACACAATCTCTTTACCATTGCGCAAAAACTAATAATTAAAATAATATTAAAGAAATATATATCAATTAATTAAATGAAGACAATATGAGCGAAACTCAATCGAAAATCTGGAAACAGAAAAATCAGAAAAAGATATTGACACCTCTGGGACATGAACCCAGGACCTCTTGCTTTCCGGGCAAACGCGCTAACCACTGCACCACGGTGCCGATATCAAATTCGGTCATTTTTAACTGTATCATACTTCGACTAAGAACCACCCACATTATCTTCATTTTCTTAACGCATATATTATTGGCAACTATCTTTATGTATGATTGCAAGATTCAAACCCGAACTAAATGCCCTCTAGATAGTGTCTGGATAAATCTTTATCCATTTTATTTTTATATGCGACATCTATTGACTTTTCTGCAAGTCTAGGATGAATATTTTATTTTTATTTTAACTTTATGAGTAAAACCTCAAATGGTAACAATTAATTAAATGAAGACAATATGAGCGAAACTCAATCGAAAATATGGAAACAGAAAAATCAGAAAAAGATATTGACACCTCTGGGACTGGTGTCAATATCTAATATTTTCTGGCAATTTATTGAAGAAATTTGTTCCAAGTATTTGTAGTTTTGTTTACCCAAAATTTTTTTTCAAATCGTTTTTTTTTTAAGACTTTGTAACATGTATTTTTGCCTGAGATTTCCTGTGTTTTTGAAAGGTACCGTTTTGTTTATTGTAAACTTGTAAGGTTGAGTGATACAGGAAAAGAGTATTTAATTTTCTGACTTTAAATTCTTTGAATATGAGTTCAGATGGATATATATTTCATTTTTTATTTTAACTTTATGAGTAAAACCTCAAATTGTAACAATTAATTAAATGAAGACAATATGAGCGAAACTCAATCGAAAATCTGGAAACAGAAAAATCAGAAAAAGATATTGACACCAGTCCCAGAGGTGTCAAAACTAAAGATACTTGGAACAAATTTCTTCAATAAATTGCCTGAAAATATTAGATCCCTTAATGATAGATTCAAAGAATTCAAAACACAGTTAAAAATATATACTGAAAACCTTAACTACAAAAAAAAAACAATAAACTAAAAAAAACTCTTATTCTTTGTATAAAATAAAAAAAAAAATACAAAATAAAAAAGCAATAAAAGCAAAAAAAAAATCTAAATAACTAAACAAATAATACTTCATCCCATACCCACAAGCATTTGCTTATTTTGGGAGAACATTAAAAAGAAGAAAAAAAAAATAATAAAAATAAATTAGTAAATAGTCTAACTACCCGTTAGACTCAACTACCCGTTAGACTCGAGAATAATTCTCCACTAACCGGGAATGAAATTAGTTAATTAAGATTGTTATGGAGTTCTTTCGTTTTGCTCTTTCAAAAAATATTCTTAAACCAATCTTTTTATTGTGTTTTGGCTGTAAAAAGTTTAGTGTGTTGGAATAATCTCCCCCCTGATCTTCCAGGAGTCACTTCTTGCTGCTCATTTTCATATATTTATATAATTTTTTTACTTCTGTCACTTTTTATATTAGCTGTAATTTTTTGAACAATGGAGGAGGATTTCCCTCCTGTACCCCTTACAAAGCCCCCAGATCCCCCTCCTGACCCTCCAGATGGAGACATTTCAGATAAAATAGACTTTTCAGAACATTCAAACATTTCAGATAATGAATCTGTCATCCTAACCTCAATTAAAAAAAGAAAATTTAGTCCCCTTTCCCCAAAAAAACATGATTCGCCTTTGTCTTCTCAGTCCCCTCCAGCTCTTCCTCAACCTCCTCCAACAATCTTTTACTCTACTCATTCCCGTGGCCCCTACATTGTATATGCGCAAAAAACTGAACAAGGTAAAACCATCCATCCTCTTGAATTTGGTAAATTTCTTTCAAATAACAAGAACCTTTCGATTAAACCTGGAGGTGTTAAAGCCGAGGGTCGCTTCCGAATCTCTGTTGAATTCCTGTCAGGTTCAGCCGCCAACAACTTTATCAAAAATATATTTATTTCATCAAATTCTAAATTCAAGGCGTACATCCCAACTTTCAATGTCACTCGAATGGGCCTGGTCAGGGGTATCTCGACCGATCTGTCCATTCCAGAAATCCTGTCCTCACTTTCAACCCCCCAACATATCGGCAATCCCATAAAAGCCAGGAGGCTAAATTATAAGGACACCTCTGAGGGCATCGTTTCCTGGAAGCCCTCCCAATCTGTCGTCATCACATTCGAAGGACAATCTCTTCCCTCCCATATTTATTTATTTTTCAACTCCTTACCAGTTGAAATGTACACTTATCCCACCACTCAATGTTACAACTGCTGCCGTTTTGGTCATACCAAAGCTGCATGCAGATCCCCCTCCCAGATGTTTCAAATGTGGAGAAAACCACTCGGCTGACCAATGTTCTTCTCTCTCTTCACCTAAATGTTTTAACTGCTTAGGCGCTCATTCCGCCATTAACTCTTCTTGCCCCGAACAATCTCGCCAAAAAAATATAAAAATTTCTATGGCCTCTGAGAACTTGTCTTTTCTGCAGGCTTCTAAATTATTCCCGCCTGTCAAAAAATCATTTTCCGAGGTTTTATCCAGTAACTCTTCATCCAACCCTCTCGCCTCCTCCTCAACATCTTCCCGTTCAACAAAATTCACATACAAAAACCCTATCTCTAAACAGGCTCGTGGATACGATCAGCAACAACACAACTCACATCTCTTAAATCCCAATGGTTCTCCTCTTTCACACGCCACAAATGGGTGCGCAAACAATTATAATTCATCCTCAACAAACTATCAAAAGCTTTCTGAACAACTCTCCCAAGATAATTCTTCATTTATTCAAACTCTTATTATGCTTCTAATTGACCTAATTTCTTCTCAAACTAATCTACCGTCCAACGCTGCTTCTATTATTTCCACATTAAAATCATTTATTCAAAATGGCTCTTCAAGATGTCAGAATTCTTCAGTGGAATAGCCGCAGTGCTATTTCTAACAAATCAAACCTTCTTAACCTATTAAATTCAAACCTTGTTTCTGTGGCTGCTGTCTCGGAGACATGGTTTACTCCATCCACCCACTTTAATGTGGGAGGGTACTCCTGTCTCCGCGATGATCGCCCGGAAGGTACGGGCGGAGGTGCTGCCCTTTTTATTAAAAAATCCCTTCCGTTTTTCCCAATAAATAATATCAAACCCCCCAATGCTGACTTTCAAATGGTTGCAGCTAAAATAAAGGACACTTCCTTTGTTTCTATCTATCTTCCCCCAACATCGCACTTCAATAAACAAGCGTGGTTGCAAATTGTCCGTCAACTAAGCCCTCCTTTCTTTTTATTGGGTGATTTTAATGCCCATTCTCCCGTCTGGGGTTCTGCTTTCTGTGATCGAGACGGTCGAAGTGTGATGGATTTCCTAGATGAATCCAACCTTTTTCTTTTGAATGACGGATCTCCTACTAGAATCTCTCGCCCCAACACAAACCCCAGTGCAGTGGATCTCTCCATATGCTCTATTAATCTGGCACCTCTCTCCTCGTGGGTGGTGTCCCCCGACCCTTGCTCCAGTGATCATTTCCCGATCACCATCACTTATCAAACTTCTTTCCATTCAGACAAGTCCCATATTTCGACAAAGATTAAAACAAAACACACCAAATGGGACGAATTTAACTCACATATGGATAAGTTTATACAAAATTTATCCTATACCGATACATTATCTGTCAAAGATGACTACGATAACTTCAAATCAATGCTCGTAACTGCAATCAATAAATCAAATCCTCCCCCTAAAACCAAATCTCTCAAAAAACTCCCTCCAACTCCCTGGTGGGATGAGGAATGTTCCAAAGTAGTGAGAATTCGGAAAGCTAAATCTCTTTCCTATCGTCACAATATGACTATGGAGAACTATCTCATATACAAAAATGCCGAAGCGAATGCCAAAAGGGTATTGAGGTCAAAAAAAAAATCCGGGTGGTACAACTTCTGCAGTTCAGTATCTCCGAACACTCCAATTTCGGAAGTTTGGTCTATGATTCGAAGATTTCGATCCTCCTTCAGTCCAACATCTCCTCGAGCTTCTCATTCTAAATGGATGGACGAGTTCTTGGACAAAATTGCCCCCCCTTCTGTACCTAACTTAGATGAAATAACTCCAATCCACAACACTCCTATGTCTGATCATTGGCTTGACTCTCCATTCACTTTAATTGAATTAAAAAATTGTTTATCAACAGTCAAGGACTCATCTCCAGGCAGAGATGGTATACCTTATAGCATTATCAAAAATAGTAATGATAATGTTCTAAATCACTTTTTAAGCATCTTAAATAAAATCTTCCAGACTGGCATAATACCTGATGACTGGAGTTCTCAAATAATCATCCCAATTCTAAAATTAAACAAATCACCCAATTCTGGATCCAACTATAGGCCAATTGCTCTTTCATCCACCCTTAGTAAAATTTATGAAAAATTAATTAAAAACCGGTTAGAATTTTTCGTCGAGAGTAATCATCTTCTCTCTCCATCCCAATTTGGATTTAGGAAAAAGAAATCTACACAAGATAACCTTGCCATCATCAGCACTGATATTAATTTATCCATTTCTAACAAAGAAGTATGTCTTGCAGTCTTTATAGACATAGAAGGCGCCTTTGACAATGTTTCCATCCCAATTCTTAAAAAAAAACTTTTAGGCCTTGGCTTACCCCTCATGTTTGTCCAATCTATTATTAATCTTTTTCTCGATAGGAAAATTTTCATTGAGCTACCAGATGTTACTCCTCAGAGTAGGTCAATTTGGAAGGGTTTACCCCAAGGCGATGTATTATCCCCCTTACTGTATAATATATACACACACGATATGCATGTCACCATTCCCCCTCAAGTAAAAGTCGTTGAGTTCGCAGATGACATAGCTTTCTTCTTATCATCCAAAATCATTCCATCCGCCGTCAAATATCTTAATGAAGCCATGGATGCCCTTTGCACATGGCTTACTTTAAATGGTCTTGAACTTTCAGTACAAAAGAGTCAGTGTGTTACCTTCTCAAATCGTCATAATAATCCCCCTGTTCAAATTTTATTTAAAAACTCTCCAATCCCCAATGCTTCCGAAGTAAAATTTTTGGGAGTATCATTTGATAGGAAACTTAAATGGTCTTCCCACATTAATAATATAGTTACTAAATGTGAAAAAAATTTAAATATTATCAGATCATTGACTGGCGTTTGGTGGGGTGCTCATCCTATCTGCATTAAGTTGCTCTACAATGCACTTATTCGAAGTCATCTCGACTATGCCTGCCCACTTTTTAGTACTGCATCCAAAAATGCACTCAGTAAATTAGACAAAATTCAATCTAAGTCATTGCGAATAATAACTGGCGCGATGCAATCGTCGCCCATCAATTCCCTTCAAGTAGAATGTTCTGATCCTCCTCTTTATTTAAGGCGTCAATTATTTGCTGACAAATTTGTTCTTAAATGTTTAAATTCTAAAAGTCATCAGATTATTCCCAGAGTCTCGTTGTTCAACGACTCAACACATTCATCTACAATCAGAGCTCGAACTAAACCTCTCCCTGCCATTTGTAAAAATTTTCGCTCTCTCTCAGAGCTTCAAATTATCAAAAATGATATTCTTCCTTTGTACAAATTAAAATATAGTCACGTCACCCTATCCCCAACGATTTTAGAGGGGATCGGCATCCTTAAAAGTCATTCCAATCTCCCAGCCCGTACTGTCAATAATATGTTCAATGACATTATTTCTTCTAAATGGCCCAACTCTTCTCTTTTATTTACTGATGGCTCCAAATCTCCGGACTCTCCTAACTGTGGTATTGGTATTAACGTTTACCACAATAATTCTAATGAAAGAATATTTTATTCAATTTCAAACCAATTTTCAATATTTTCTGCCGAGTGCATTGCGATTATTGAATCTCTCAAATATATAATAAAAAATAATTTTGAACATTCTCTTGTTCTCTCTGACTCTCTCAGTTCCCTCCAAAAACTTAAAACAAGTCCTCTTCTTCATCCTGATGATCACTTTGTATGTCTTATTCGAGTATTGATAACCTCCATTCAAAGCTCTGGAAAAACTGTCACTCTGATTTGGATTCCTGGACATGTTGGCATAGTGGGTAATGATATTGCTGATTCCTTGGCAAAACAAGGAGCGTCTAACCCTACCGTTACCCTCGTAAACCATATTCCCCTGTCTGATATTTTTTCCATCATCAAAGATAGATCCCGCAATGTTTGGACAGAGTATTGGAACATTGCTAGTCAATCCAAGGGTGCCCGCTACGCCTCAATACAAAGGACTATCCCATCAAAACCGTGGTTTCAAAAATTCCCCCATTTTTCCAAAAAAGAAATTTCCTTACTTATTCGTATGAGAATCGGACATTGTTCCGTTCCTTCTCACCTTTATAAAATTCATGTGCTTGACTCCCCAGATTGTACGTTCTGTGGTCTAGATGTGGGAACTTTAGATCACATATTTTTTGATTGTCCCTCTCTAAATAAATATCCTCTCTTCTATCAAGCGTTATCAAAAATTGCCTCTCCTCCATTCAACATCTCATCTCTTCTAAGTCTGAACTCTACTCCAATCTTCCATAAAATTCTGAAATTTGCACATTTAAATAAAATTAATATATAAATTCACCTTTCCTTTCTCTGTAATTATAAATGATGGCCTAGAACACCCTTGAAGGGTGAAAGCCAGAAATAATTGAAAAAAAAAAAAAGATTGTTATGTATTATTTTATTATATTGTATCTTTTATTATTCAAATAAGAAAAATTAAAAAATACAATTACATTGCCCCTAGGACTTAGGTAGTATAGGACATATCGAGACCTTACAAGTGTGATTATATTTGACATTTGAACACTCGAATCTTTCGTTATAACCATAAAATATTCTTTTTCGAATACCATTTTCACTAAATATTTTTTTCCTAAAAGGAAAGACAAATAAATAAAGTTTTATTTTCATGAACTTGTTTGGGTATAATTCTTTCCTTAAATCGGGAACTTCTCTTTCGCAAATTAAGTTTTCGTACATTAGAAAAGTATTGTAAAGAAAAATCTTCGGCTGTAATACCTCCGTTTCGGTTGAAATCTGTCCTGCTTTACAATTATTATATTAGTGAAATCATGTTTACAAAATAAACTAATGAATCTCGGAAGCAATATTTTTTTTCACTGAAATCGAACCTAGATAGATATCTCTTAAGATGAAGCCATGCGAAATAATGCAAAATCACGTATTTTTGTTTTGAAAATTTGATCGCTTAGAGGCACCTATTATAGATATTTCAATTAAATACTGCTTGTAGAACATTATCTTGGCCTTTAAAATATCGGTAATTTTTTAATAAGTGTTTTAATAAGCCTAGAAAAAAATAAAGTATTATGTCTATAAAAAAACAGTTTCAAGTGCAAACTCTCCTACTTATAAATCCCTTTTCGGATATGGTTTTATTGTTTAATGTGACAAATTCAGTTTCTTTTATAATAATCGCAAAAAATTATATTTACGCTCGAACTTCTCAAAATAAAATAAAATATGCATTTTCTCGTTGTTATTTTTGACATCATTCAATACGGCGCTCTACTGGAATTTGGATTTTTAAAGTGAACCTTATGCCGTCCACCTAAGGACTGCACACTTGCCATACCCATTTCGTATCAGTTACGCTCCGCCTGCGACGGGGAATAGACATCCTAGACTCCGCGTCGCTTGGTTCGTGAAATCAATTTTAAATTTCCTTGTTATTAAAATAAACAATGCGTAAAAAAGGAATAATGTTTTTTACAGGCCTTTACGAAATCAACTTGTAAAAAATTCTTCAAATACCTTTTCCAACCTTTCCAAATGTTTTTTCTCAAGTATTTTTAAACTCCTCCCAAAAGGAGGCGTGAATTCCGATTTAGATTTTTCGAATCATGGTCAAAGTATTTTGGTAGTTTTCCTCCGTAGCTTTTCCTGATTTGTTTGTGTTAAAGCTATTAATGATTCTGTCTGCTGATACTTTATTATTTCCCCTAAGCAATACGAAGTCTAATATAATAACCACTTAGAAATTCTGTGAACGATCCTTGTTAAAGGTTATATGACGTCTAGATTTGAGATTTATTAAGAGAGCCGTGACTCTCTGCTCCGCTCTCCGTAATTTTTTAACGCGCTAATAGATCAGGATGGATGGTACTTGGGGAATAAATTGATAGCCTCTTATCAGTTTTAAAAGTTTAAAAAAATTGAAAGAAAAAGGGTCTTTCAAACGAAGAAAAACGGTTATTGTTTTGTAATGCTGATGTATGATCTTTCTCGAAAATCGCGTACTTATAGTAATGTGAAACATAAAATTATATCACTATTTGATATTCTATGTCGGAATGTGTCCCATCATTTTTACTTTTTTCGCTTTAACCGTAACATCCTTCGCATTCGGTCTTTTTAAATACGTATATTTGAATTTCGATTTTTTTTCGTGGATGAATGCAAATCTTGGAAGTGGAAATCAAGCTGAAACTCGGCAGATAAGAATCGTTGTCAACTTAAGTATTAGCGGTGTTAGCATAGCATTCATTTGAGTAAGTCCTGAGTAGGAAGTTTCTCCTCCGAAACCTAATTCAAACCCTGGGTCAAACCATTTTTTTTAAGCTTTAAAATCCGTTTTAAAAGTTCACGGCAGTTAAAAGCCAAATCTTGGGGGGGGGAAAAATTGAATTCTCAGTTAAACCAATTTTTTTAAATATATACCTATCAGTGGCGGTCCGTGAGTTTTCAGTGAGCTAGAGTGCTAAGATTGAAAAATACGGCGTTATTGATGTTGTTGTAGCTGAAAATGATTTTTTTGTTTTTTAAATTTTAATATTTTGTTTGAAGATTTTCTAGATTCTTCCAGTTTGGGGATGCGTCGCATCCACATTTTAGTTTAGCTTCATACAAAAAGTTATACCTATGTATATATATTTTAAATATTTCTCAATGAAATTGGCTATTAGCCGGCCCAAGAGATGGCGCAACTAGGTTGGAAATTGAAAATAGATATTTTGTAGTAAAATAACTTTCTTTTATACTGATTGTTTTTATTTTATTTATTAGTATTCGTTCTAATTCTTACTAATGTTTTATTTGTATGATCAGTACGCACGCATACTGTGCCAATTAGCGAGATGAGATTACAGAAATACAATGTCGTTTTCATTCTAACATGATATTATGATGATGACCTTAGAAGTTTCCTGTGAAATCAACAAATAGATCACTATAAACGATTTATGGAATTACTCACTCAGAAATTTTGAAATTATTCTTGGGGGTTTACTTTAATAAATGTTGGATTACTTATGTTACATATTTTAAGTAAAAAAAATACTATAAAATTAATTTTAATTATGAAAGTCAGTTCCTACCTACCTTATAATATTATATTATTTTAAGGAAATTTATGGGATTTAAAGGAAAGCGCACTACAGGATAAATCTGACTTAATCCCCAAATATGTTCTTATTATAATGTGTATCTGTATTTCGTTTAAAATTTCCACCCACTACTAACGTGATCGATCATTTGCTCTATTACCTCCCAAACAATCGCCCTATATTGTTAAGAGATTTCGGCGATATTCCATTTCATGCCGCTTGCAGTTTGTCGTCGCATGGAAAATTCGGCTATGACTTTTCCTGACGTATTGCACCCTTTCGCGGTGTTCCACTCCCGGTGCGGTTGAGGCTGTAGATATTTATTACCGCATTGCAGTCCCGGCGCGAATGTTCCTACTTCCTAGTTCCTAGTAGGCCGAAATACACCAAATACAGATATACCCCTAATGCCCTAATACAGACTACCCCAAATACAGACAAACCTGTGATACAGCTGTACCGCAAATACATAAACACCCCTGATACAGCTATAGGTACCCAGATTTCTACCTCTGATACAGATGTACTGGCCTATTTATAGTTGCCTGTGTTTTGTGTGAAATTATCTCAGATGTTAACCCCTGGATGATTACTAGGACGCGATTTTGTTGAATTCGTAGAGTTTTGTTTCAATGACAAATCATGACATATTCTCACGGATTCAGAATTAATTTTGATACCGTTGTCATTTTTAGTTTCTTATTTATTATAAATTTTGCAATATAAATAAATTATTCACGAAACACGAAATTTTATTTAGGTCGCGTTGTTTCGTCCGGGGTACATTTTATACGCAACGAAACTTTTTTTGTTCATTCTTTCGTTTACATTTCAGTGGCTTAGAGTGAAAATACTGTATCTCCAATGTTGGTCGAAAATTAGTCAAATACCTACTGAAATGTACTAAAGATGTCATACATTTTTTGGTTCAAATATTACGTCTCCTAAACTTACCTTCCCAAAGATATAAACGCATTTAAATCTTCGACCAAGTATAATCTTAAATATATTGTAAAGCCTTCACAATATTTTTATAACCTCACGTGTTGCAACTCCTTAACAATGCAATTTAATTTTATGCTAAACTAAAGTTCATGCCAAAATATTATATAATTAACCATACAGATGCTGTAGTATGGAAGTAAAATCTTATTTTTAATATAATTTTCGACGGTTCCCAAACTTTTGAAATCAAAACATAATACTTTATGATTTACGAAGATCACAGTATTTTACTCTACGCTATATATTTATTCATTAAGATATCGTGGAACCTTAAATCAATAGGTACTTTATTTACAAGTTAGAACCAAGTTTAAAAAAAACCATGTTTTCGTCAGTTTTGGACAAATACCTAAATATTCTAAATTCATATAATATACCCGGTCAAAACAATACTGCCTTACACTTTAACATTATAATAAAAAAATAATCTTCAAACTATCAAAACTGAGTGAGTTTAGTATATTTACCTTATTTTATTAGCTGAATGAATGATAATATTTATGTAACTAACTAACCAAACTCCATCGGCTCGTAGGGCTTTGATGCAAAGAATGAACAGTTACCTCGAGAGTGTTTTCTCTTGGGGTAAAAATAATCTCGTCGAATTTAATGTTTCAAAGATTGAATCACATCTGATTGCGTGTAAAAGGGATCAAAATGAAAATCTAGTCTCCTTCAACGGAAGCAATCTTCCGAACAGGCCCTCCATTGATATGCTTGGTGTAACTCTAAGTGATCAGCTCAGATATGGGGGCTCCATCGAAGCCAGAATAAAGTTAGCCTCCCAAAAATTGGGCGTACTGTACGGGCCCGCAGATACTTTAATAGTACACAACTGCTAACCCTGTACAAATCACAGTGAATTTGGCAGCCACCTCCGGTCTGGAGCTCCAAAATATCTGAAAAATACCCTCGACTCAGAAACAGGCGAATAGATTCTCCCTACTTAACAGACGGATTGCAATCTTTAGAGCACAGGCGTCTGGTGGGAATGCTATCCTGGTTCTACCGGTATTACAGTGGAAGATGCCCCGAGGAACTAGCGTCATTGATCTCTTCGGCACCGGTGCATAATCGGAAAACATGCCAAACGCGTGCCCAACAGATGTACAGGATGACGTTTGTCATACAAGAACGGGTCGCTTCTTCGACTCGTTCTTGTGTTATACAGCTCGGCTGTGGAACGATTTGCCGGCCTCTGTCTTTCCTCCTTCCTATAGCATGGGTCTCTTCAAGACCAATGTTTATTCCTTCCACTCCTCAAAAAGACGCTCCACACAACATCTCAGATGACATAGGCCCTGAGGGAAATTATTTTCCGCCGTTTCTCCGCAGGGGTAGGCAGAGAGGACGGACCGCCAAACAACTCGATCTTGGCACACGCTCCTTTCCCTCGTTCACATTCATAAATCGTCTCTTATAATATTTGTTATTTTGTTTAAAACAAAATTTGTCAAATTACTTCAACAAACGTTAGTTCATTTACTTATTTTGCCTTCGTGACTAAGGTATCACTATCCCCGTTTCGGAGTAGGTATAAACACTCTCCGAATAATATTTACTGTTATTATTGTCATTAGCTGTTAGTGTAGTAAATTGCAATACAAATAAACTACACCAACATTTACTTCTTCACACTTCGCAAATAAAAATAATAATATTTTTTTAACAATCTTAAGTTAGATCACATCACATTGTGTCCTTTGATGTACAAATCAAATCATTATCATTCCCATAAAACATCCCATTTACGACCGTTACCTTTTTAACTTTTTTTATTTATTTTGAGCGTCTTATTCTTTTTCATGTTTCATTTAGATTTACTAATATTGTCTTACTATGCAATGATTAATTATCTGTTACTGCTATTATTTTGACTGAATCCTCCCAACGTGTCATAATAAAGTAATGATAAGGGTTCGTATTTGTTCTCAGTATAAAAATTTATATGAATTTGGCCGAACCATTCTTATTAAACTTACCTGATTTCGGTTGTATGTGTTCTGCTTGAAATTATTCACATTCAATGAACCCAGATTTGTTTTGAATTTAATTATCATTTTCAAAATGGTTTTTTTTTGTGAAGAATAATTCAGACAAGCGATAAAGTAGGTTCCTACCTATCTATCTATCTTTTATATATTTATTTTGTAAATATATATATAAATAATAATGAATCGCCGAAATGTGTGTAGGCGCATAACTTCCGAACGACTGCACCAAATTGGATAATTCATTTTTTTGTGTTCGTTATTGTCATTACAAGGTTTTTATAAAACTATTGGTGAGCTCTGGCATTATGAAATTTGCAATTGGTGGCACTGGTGCAATTGGTGAAAATTATTTTAATTATTATTTTTAAAATTGGAATTATAATATACCGTGATATTTCATGGTTCTGCTTCACTATTATTATAATGCTTTCGAAGAGTGAAACGGCTTTTGTGTAAATAAACAATTTTATGATTACGAAATATTTTATTTATTTCAAGCTTTACAAAAATCACTTCAGAATTGCTATCGACCCCCAAATTAAAATGTCTCTCTAACTTTTGCCATTAAGGTTTTGTGGAGTTATATGTGACGCTGGTACATATTATT
This sequence comes from Limnephilus rhombicus, assembly GCA_929108145.2. NCBI lineage: Eukaryota > Metazoa > Arthropoda > Insecta > Trichoptera > Limnephilidae > Limnephilus > Limnephilus rhombicus. The sequence goes on from OV815276.1 coordinate 58,333,024, forward strand.
TTTTTAAGTGGAACTTCTTTAGCGCCGTTGTAATTTGGAATTCGATGAAACGGAAACGAGTGACACTAAAAAGAGAAACACTTGTATAAAAAGAAACAAATACCTATCTATAGGATTTAGCCTGAGAGAGAATGAAACCTTACCTACGTACAGTAGGTACCTATGCTCTGTCAAGCTGCGCGCATTGGCCGCTTTGATCTTGAGTTCACTTTTCAAGGGTCCTATTGGTTGAGATTGTGTTGTTGAAGGTTTCACTTCTACCGCCTGTGAACTGCACTCGATTTTTTTAAAATACAATTTGCTGCCCGTTTCAACTATTTTTTCATCCTCTGTATTAAAATGATAATACATAATTGTTAAAGTTCGTCTAAAAAATCAGAGTGTGTAATTCACACGCGGTAGAAGTGAAACTAGAAAGTCGCTAGATGTCGCTTTCTTTTCTTCTTTTGCCTTTTTATTTTAAACTCGTTTGAAGATTGGATATTGATTTCACAAAAATAAAAATGTTTTTTTTTGGATTTCGTAGGATTCGAACGTCCGTTTGCCTGATGTCTGTCTCTCTGGCCGCTGAGACTTGTCAGGCGCCTTGCCCATTGAGGAATTTACCGCATTATATTAGAAATGAATATTTGTGTAGAACTGAGTTGTAACGCATTTCCGTTTCATCCGAATTTCAAATCACTGACGGCGCTAAAGAACTTTTCAAAAGTTTTCTTTTGAAGACTAACAAATAATACAGTGCCGCAATATGCTATTATGTACACTATGTATAAAATAATTTGTGTACATATGTACCTATTTTTAAAAGTTGAATAATTCATCTACCTACCTACTTACTTAATGAAAAACATTGGTCTAATGGAAAATTTATGTAAAATTATTTTAGTGACCGTAAGTTCGTGCTTGAAATGTTGGCACAAAAACTGCAAATAAACTGTGCTAATACGCAGAGGTACATATTTGGATTCGAAAGAAATAATACATTTGCTCGTTTCTTTGGAAGCAATTATTTGAACAAATATACTTTTGCTACTCGAATGTCACGATATTATATTATTGTATACTTATAGTACGGGCCAAGTTTGATAGTACTCCAATTAGCGAAGAAGGTTTGTGCTAGAATGTTTTTTATTGCTTTAGTAACTAAATACTATGAATTATTTTTTTTATCAAGTGCCTACTAAGTTGTTGGTAGTTCCTAATTTATTACGACGAGGCTAAACTTTTATCGCATAGGTACTAACAATGTTTTGTTTACTTGAATTAACTACTAAAAAAGGTTTTGAAAATATCTAACTATATTGTTATTTGTAGAGTTTTTGGAGTAGTATCTACGTTCTAATGCATTTTCCAACCAAACACCTTGGGAAAGTCATCTGAATAAAATAATTATATTGCCTTTGAATATGGATAGCTTTAGAGCACAATAATGACAACTCAACAAAGTGGCATTTCATCTCCCCTTTGAAAAGTTATTAAAAGTGATGTTTTTTTTAAATAGCCCGTAACATAACTTAAACGTAATCTATTTAAGGCAAGACATAACCACTTTTATCGGGGGTTTGCCCTAGGCTTACATTTTAATTAATTTCGGCGAATTCGTAATTAATTTATCGTTTTTATTTCCATGCCTCGCAAGGGATGCGAGTTATTTATATTTTTGATTAATAAAAACAGTACGTTTCCATAATTTTTTTAACGTACGACGCCTTTAAAAAATTGTAATATGTTGTACAACTAAAGTTAGCGGTGAACACCTCATTTGATTTTTCTAGACGATGAATTAATAACTTTGGGAAGAATTCATTTAGAAACATCTTAAATATTAGTAACACGTTCTTCAGAATTAATTAAAATGAACCCGGCGGAAAGGTCGAATCTTCAAGCCTGCTAGGGTGAATTCGCCGTATTGAATAAGACCGTACGCCGTGCCGCGGGCGCATATTTGTTTGTGTTTTAATAAAAATTCGGAGTAGGCCTCTTCTAGCTGTGCATGGATCTCCTGTGTTAATACATGATTAATTACACAGATAGTGTCATCTTTCTTGGAAAATCATCCCAAGAGTACTAGTGTACATAATATTGTTTATTTTGCAATTACCAATGAATTAGCTCAAAGTAATCGTAATACATGTTTTCGTGAACAATACACAAAAAACATTTTCAGTAAATCCACCATTCCTTAAAAACATCTAAATTCTTCTTCTTTAAATATTTCTTGGGTTACATTCCGCACCTATCGCCGTGGTACACCACCTCACGGGCTCAAGTCTGAAGTTCAAGAGCGAGATTTGCTGACGTCACGACAGCCTCCCTGTAGCCCCCCCCGCCCAACGACTGCCGCCTTGGCGCCTCCCCGCCCCGTCGTCTATCGGAAAACTCCCGTGGCATCGAGCTCCGTAAGCCGCCGGTACGTCGAGTGGTCAGAGGTTAGAACTTTAGAGTTGCAGCCAGGCGATTAAAGTGTGTAATCAAAATCGGTAGCAAACTTTTCAAGATGGTTGCAGTTAACATTTAACATTTGAAATGTCACTGAGCGTTTGCCGTTGTCGTTAAACTAAAAGTGCTGGAAAATTTTATATTTTCTTCATATCGTTATATTACTTGGTTCAATGACTAAATAGAACATTGGTAAATCACATTTGAGTGATCATGTGTAAAATATTTATAAATAAGATGCAAAAAATGCTTAAAAACCTATCCTGGCTTTATCACTTTTAATGACTATATCACTTTTCTGTTTGGTCCAGCTCATGTTACACTCTTCTTCTTCTTCAATGGCGCTACTACAGCCTACAGCCCATTGAGAGCCTAGGCCTCCTTCAAGACAAGCCTCCACCGCCCTGTGTCCGTCGTGTGACGCGTCGGCGTCGTCTTCCAATCTGCAACATGGAGTCAATCTCTTTCATCCTTCCTGACATCCTCCCACTATGTTCATATTACACTAACCGCTCAAAACTACAAGTTGGCGAAAAGTCTTCACAAGGCAATTACTTTGTAAATAAAAATAATTATTATCACACTTCCGTGTTCTTGAGGAGTAAATAGCGATCCGTGCTTTTGAATTGATCAACGTGTATTCTGCTTATTTTTACTACACGAATGTCAAATTCGGGACGACATAAGACGCTGTTTGCAAAATATGAGAGTAATAATCTTCAGATGGGACGATGACTTTTGCGCCACCTTTTTTATATAAACCAAAGAAAATCAACTTTTATTTTTTATGTATGCTTTTATTAAAAAATGTTTATTGTAAGAATCCTGAAAGGATAACTATAAGAAAATACATCTGCCCTGATGATGGACACTGTAACACTGTCGTTGGCTAAAGAAGGAGGTAGCGCAACACGTCATAACACCCCAAAAACAAATGACAAAAACGAATTATCTGCGTATTATATTTAATGTTTTAAAAACAAAATCTTATCTATTGTATTTTGTGGGTTCAAAAAACTTATGTGATCAGAACCAATGAAACAATTTTACACTTTTGTGCCGGTTAAAGTTTACCTGGCAGAAGGCTAAGGTTGAACAAACTGAATTATTTACAGGGTGTTAAGGGACGTACTTGACTTACTTTAACCAGTGATTCCTGACATTATTTGGAGTAAAAAATGCAAATGAAATTTTGTTCTCCGGTGACTTTTTTTGACAACTTTTTTTCTTTTTTTCAATTTTTTTTCTTCAAAATCAAACAAAAAAAAATTTCTTCCGCATGTCGTCACTGGTCACTCAGCCGGGTGTCCGACGAACCCCTTACCCCGCCTCCAACTGTTCAACAACTACCATTTTTTTATGTTTTTGTAGAGAAAAAAAAAAATGTCACCGGAGACCAAAATTTCATTTACATTTTGTTATGTTTTATGTTTGTAATGACATATTGTTATGTGCGTGTGTTATATTTTAAAAGGAAAAGTAACGTTGAGCCTTGGTCGGGCTCGGGTGTATTCTGCCAGTCAACTTTGATTTCTTCTCAGGAAATCTTGGACGCCAAACCCAGTCTAATGTCTGGGTATGTCAACTAGCGGAGATCACGGTACTCAATTCTCAGAGTGTGGGTCAAGGTTTTATAACATTCCTGAAAAGGCTGCACAAGGAATTCTACATAATAAAACACAGAGTAGAGTTGACAATCGGTACACTGTATTGAAATTATAAAATATAATAAAACAAATTGGATGGACTCACCCCGGGACCAATGTCGTAATCTATGCTATTCCTAGCTACACTAATTAAGTTTTACTGCCGCCGTTCCCCCGATGTCGCGTGAACCAACACCACCTCCTGGTGGCAAGGGAGGTCCCAACCTCTGCGGCCCAGCATGTGCCTGCGACCTCCACGGCGGTCGCCCGGAAGGGATGATGGACCTGGACCCTCAGAGAAAGGGAGGAGTACCCAAACACTCCTCCAAATTGTATAGGAAGGCTCGACAGCAATCGAGGCGGTGTATCGTTCAACCCTGCGGCAATCTCGGGTTTGTTCCATAAATAAACCCCCGGTGGGAATTCGATGTTTGCCCTGCATTCAATGACAGGCGCGGCGGGTAATTATTTACACCGATCTCTCGGATAAAGAGGTACTTTAAACATAACAATCGAACACCGCCATTAACTCGTGTTCACTTTTGGGGACCCGCGCGAAAACTCACATTTTACGTGAATAATCTTCGAAATTAATATATTTTCTATTTTAAAAAACACAACGTGTTTCCTTCCCCCGGATGCAGATGCCCAAAACTTGGATTTCAATCACATCGTATTTAAAACTTAATAATTAAGTGACCGTTGTTTTCACGGCGTACCGCACATTCCGCCGTCAAAACCAGAGTCCGGAAACGGAAAAAAACAAACGCCGCCTACCGACGCGTTGAACGAAACTCCCCCAGCTTTGCCAACCTAACCAATAAAAATGCATTTAAAAAAATAGTACCTAACTTACGATTAATACAATCGCTTCATAACATTACCCCCCTTCCCACAAAAATGTTTGCCCTCAAACAAAACTACCAAAAATCTAAACATGCCCTGAACTATCTACGTTGGTCCCAAGGAGTACCTGGTAATAAAATAAAAAGAAACAAACAGTAAATGTGAAATGCAAAATACAATTATCAGAAATGAAAAAGAAAAGAAAAATCCTTAAATAATACTCTTTTGACGAATGAGTGCATCGTAACCCCAATCGCGCCTATCCTGTGTGTAGGCCGGATAGTAGGTTTGCGATGCAACCATTCTCGAACTTAAAAACTAGTAAACCAATATAACCTAAGAACAACTTCTTGTAAGATGATACGTGAATGGACAACAAGCACCCTCAGCACTGGGAAAAAAAAAATCTGGGTGGTTGTAATATTCACTCTTACCGAGCACTACCATTGACGTATCATCTGGAACAGAACACATAAACTAACTTAAAAGATAAGTCTTAAAATTAAAAAAACATACATTTTTATGATTAAATCACTCCTCCAAATACGTCAAGTTAAATTCTATGCATTAGGCATCACTGTTCCAAACACTATCACTGAATTTATATAGCCTCTCTTAGGCCGAAAATATTTGATGGGTTTACCATCTACACTTCACTGAATTTATATCTTTTAGGATAAAAACTAACCCTCTTTTGGAAGAGTATTCCTAACTAACCTCCTATTCTGGTCCTTGGGTGAATAATATTTAACCAACAACAATTATACATTGTAAAGGTAATTTTAATAGTGTACAACCACCGCATCGGGTGGTGCCAAATTATTTTTAATAGTATACAACCAACGCATCAGGTGGTGCCAAATAATTTTTAATAGTATACAACCAACTGTTTTAGAAGGTGTCATTTGTTAATAAGATGTGCAGCTATAATTTAGT